>CM065802.1:229036095-233836095 GCA_033398695.1 Orobanche coerulescens
AAAAGACTGAGGCACGCAGGCCATACATAAGACAATGCCAAAAGACTACTCGGCTCCCCCACTCCGGCCAGCCGCCTGGAAGGACTGCCCTTCGCCTTCACCGGGAGGGGCCGAGCCCGGACCTCCAGCAGCCTCGTCGGCCTCCGGCTCGTCAGCTTCCAGTGGCTCAACATGCAGGTCGGCCGCCCGAGACTCTATGTAGGCACGGACCTCCTCAACTGTCTTTCCTTCCTTCATGAGATCCAATATCTCATAGCAAGTGGAGACATAGTTCAGGTTAATCAGCTCCTCGAACTCGGGCGTCTTCTTGAAAGCAGCCGCCCCTTCGGCAAGACCCTTGGCGTAGCCCGAAGCCTCACAGGTAGCAACCTGCTCGGTCAGATGCTCGAGCCGAGCCTTTGTCTCCTTCAAGTAAGCATCATGCTCGGCCAGGATCGCCTCGCACTGCTTGTGCATCGCCTCGGCAGTCTCAGTTATTTCACGAGCCTTGCCCCTCCAGATATCAGCCTCGCAAGCCCGGCTCTCGAGAATCTCCATCTCTCCCTTCATGTTGGCTATCTCCTCCTCCAGAGACTTAATCATTGACGGGCAGAGATGGTGCTCCTCCCTTAGAGTTTCAAGCTCAGCCGACATCTTTTTGTGCTTTTCAACAAGAGCCTGGAACTCCCCGGCAACCTTCACGTAAGTTCCCAGTGCACGACCAAGCTGAGCATTTCCGAATTGGATCTGCTCGGCCGGATCCATATCACTGGTCACCAGCTCCAATTTTGGTGTCCATCCCCGAATAGGCACATGGCTGGATTCGGCCACGGCCGGAGGGATCCTATCGAGCATCTCAGCGGTTGGAGTAGCCGCCCGGACATAATTAAGGAACCAGCGCGGCCTCCGCCCCCTCATCTCAGCGCAGGGGTCCTCCCGGTCCTTATTAACCGGAAGGTAGTGCCCCTCCAAATCAATCACGGCCTCCTTCTCAGTTGCTTGGCCGACCCGGACAGGACTTGGCATGGACGGAAGGACTTCGGGAGCGGGCTGCGCCTCCGCCTTATTAACACTGCCCTCAGGCTCGGTCTCTTCCCTTTTTCGCTTGGTCCCCGCGTGCTTCCTCCGCTCGGCAGCCTCGGCAGCTAACCTTTCCACACGCTGCGCGGGGGTTTCTCTCCTCCCAAATGCAGCCCGGACCCTTGAAACTGGAAAAGAAAAGAGAGATTATAAAAAAAAAAGAAAAAAGTACCTGATTCGGACATACTCGAGTCGGTGGATCGAAGACCGGCGGCCCAGAGATTCTTCTCGGTAGTGAGAAGGTGTGATTTCCTCTGCTCGGGAGAAAGCCCTAAAAGCGTTTCTACCCGGTCGTCAAACTCCGAAGATGTCTCCTGCGCCGGGATGCGTTCTGCACAAGAAGCGAATGATGAGCGTTAGAGAAAAAAGGAACAGAACAAAAAACACAACACTTACGCATTTTTGCAATAAAGTGCACAGGGATCCGAATCTTCGCGTCCACGACGCCAGGCTCGAACTCATCCACCGAGCTCCTCCAAGATCCCCCGACAAAAAACCATTGCTCCTTCCAGCTGTGTATGGTCTCCGGCACATCCACCACCTCCTTGTGCATGGCATGCCGAGCTGTTAAATAAAACCAGCCCGAGCCGGATCTCCCGACCGATCTCCACAGAAAGAGGCTGTTGAACTCCTCAAAGCTGGGCTCGGGCCAGCCATGTTGGTTGAAAAGGATGAAGAGACCTACCACCCGAGCCAAGAAGTTGGGATGAATTTGGGCAATGGGAAGGCCCCACTGCCTCAGGCATCGGGAGAAAGCCAAGGGAAGCGGAAACCTCAGCCCCACCAACAGGGAGCGATAATACACCGCCGTGCAACCAAGAGGCAGAAGGTGGGGCCTCTCATCGGGATCCGAGACAAACATCTGCACCGCCGTCGGGATCTTAAACCGTCGCCGCCAGGCCACCAGTTGCTCCTCCGTAACGACGCTACGGATCGAGGCTGAGTCCCACTCCGCCTCCACGTAAAGGGCCGGCCGAGGCCGAACCCAGGCCGTCTCAAGCTCAACTTCCCCTTCTTCATCTGAAGCCTCACCGACCGCCGTTAACGGCGCCACCACCCCCACTTCCTCAGATCCCGGCGACCTCGCAACCTCGCCGCCTCCCTCATCATCATTCCAGTCGACGGGAGTCCCGCGTAGAAACAAATCCGCCACCCCCGTTCGGTCAGGCGACACGGTCAACTCCGCCGCCCTCTCATCCCCCAGATTCCACATCTCGATTATTTGAAAGAAAAGAAATGAAAAGGAAACAAGAAGAAACTCACCAGATTTCTCTGCAAAAACTCACGAAAATGGCGAAGGAAGAAGAAGAAGGGAGAAACCCTTTATTTATAAGGGAACCAAGCATTAAATGCTCAGCGCGTAGCACGTTGATTCGCACTGAACCATCGCGAGAACCAAGGGCGCGTGGACGCGTCGCAAAACATAATCCTGCCACGTGTCCCTCATCATGACACAAAGACGCAGAAATCGAACCGACACATCTCTCGAAGAGACGTCCCTTCAAGAATCTGATCCTCACTAACAAGCCGGCTCGGTCTAACAACGAAACGACTCCATCCCCGGCCACCCGGCACGACCCTGGACTCGCGGGCCCTTGTTGATAGCCCATCCGTCTTGGCATCCACGTAAGCGCTCCCCGCCAGCTCAACCGTCCCGATTGAAAGGACCAGAAGACAAGAGAACCGGGTCGACCGACCGATCAGAGCAACGAGGAGGACCGAGTATGCATCAAATTTACTCCCGATCCGCTAAAAACCGGACCGGGCCGAACCGTCGGGGCCGACCCGATGACCAGGCCGAAAAGGCCGACCAAATACGGGATAAATATGCTCCAAAACGCCGTCATGACACGACCGATCAGAGCAGCAGGAGATCCGAGGGTCGACCCAAGTATCCGCCACAACGGATAAACATCGCCAAAAGCATGCGGAACAGGCACACAAGACATGCGGGACAGGCACACAGGACAGCTAATGCAATCTGTCCTACCTCTTCCCAAAGCAGTCCCCAAAGGCCGCCACGTGTATAAGACTCACTCTCCCTCTGACAAGTGTTTGGATGCATTTCCAGACATCCTCCAGCTGTCGCCCGCTGATTGGCCAAGACTTTCTATATATAGAAGGAATGTACAAAAAGAGAAAGACTTTTGGAAAAGAGAGAAAAAAATAGACAGAAAGAGAGAGAAACAAAACAAGACTTGTAATAAAGCAAGCAATTAATATAGACCAGCTAAAAATATTCAGCTCGGCTCTATCTCAGATTAATCAAATCCATTAAATCCGGCTATTTTATTCATTTATCTTTTTTATTGTTTTCTACGTGGCTTCAACCTACCTAGTCCAGGTCAGCACACGTCACGTTAACCAAATCAGTCGTCAACATATATTATTGTTAAATTCAACATAGAGAGAGAGGGAAGAATTTTGCGGTTGTTTTTTAAGTGCCGACTACGACGACCAAAGAACACTAATATCCCTTGTCTTACATATATATATACTAATGTGTCGAGTCCTACACCGTGTCTGAGTCCTACTTTTTGGGGATATTGTTGTCTCCGCATCCGTGTCCGTTAGGTCCCAATGTGCATGTTACATCTTTGGTGCCGGTTAAAACTAAATTCATAATGATAAGCTACCGACTTTAAGAATAGGATAGGTTAAAAACACATAACAACATCAAAGCTTTTATCACTATGTGGTGGTCGGAAAGAATAGCATAGGTTAAAAACCAACATAAATAACACATAAGTTCACACTATGTGGTGGTTGGAAAGAACAGCATAGGTTAAAAGGGAGAATATACCAGTAATATCTTGAGTGACATCCTCCTTCCAAATATCTTCAAGGTAAGCTCCATTCTTAAACTGATGCAGGCAGTGGTGGAGTCGGGAATTAGTAGGGAGTCCGTCATTTTTTTTGAAATGATAAATTTTAAAGGCAATAAAAAATAAAATGAATATACACCTTTTTCTCAACTCACAAAGTAATGATATTTTGTACATACATATTTCCTAAAACAAATGTGAAGGAATCTTAATGTTGCACAATAGAAAGTACCAAATATATTACAGAGCATACAACTCTAAAGCAAAAAAACCCACTAAAATAACAATCACCATAATCTCTTTATTTAATTTAGGCATCATAAATTTATGAAAAATAATAAAAGGAAAAACCAACAAAATACAGAATCGCCATATATTAATTGAAGGAACACAAATACACCGGGTAAAACTACTCATGTTCCTATCAATAACTTCAAGTTTCAGCATCCATCAACCAGAATTAGATCAATATTTCCTTATGACTTAAACTATGAAGCACCGAGACGGATACACACACGGGGTACTGGTACGGGTATGGAAAACTTGGAAAAAGTGAGACAAGTGTCCGGGGGAGAGTATGTATTAATCTATATATTGTAACAAAACCAGAAATTATATATAAATTGAAAATAATATAGATGTGATCAATTACATTTTACTCCTAATTTTTCATAAAAACTACCCCCAAAATTTTCTATTATATAATAAATACCCGTTCTTTTATAAAAAAAAAGTCGACAAATCTGTATCCCCGAAGTATTCCTGCGTACCCCCGACGTATCCCCATTTTAAAAAAAAAAAAAAAGTAGAAGCAAGCTATATCCGCGCATAGCGACACGCATACTTCAACCGTTTAGGAGTATTGGTGCCTCATAAAACTTAAAAAAAAAAAAAAAAATCTATGTTATTATTGTTAAGATCCCATATTAGCCTTTCAAATTATATTCTATTATTGAAAAATGTTAGCATCCTACATATATATAATTGTGATAGGTTTCTCCTTGATGCAAGTAGTACTGTAAAAAGCACCCCACCCCTACCCCTACCCCTACCCCTACCCGCACCCCCACCCCAACCACCCCTACCCATGTAAGTACCAGAATGATCATGATGTTGGTTGTGTAAAAGAAAAACCCCAAGAAAGTCAAAACATAAAAAAACAATCACTAGGCTACCAATTCTAAAATACCTTTGACATGGCCAACTCAATAAGACGCAACAACTCATTGGCGCTCGTTCTCTGCGACCCGCGGAGAACGCAAATACCGACTCTCAAGATCTTCTCAACGTCATCCCGAGAAGCAACCGATTCGCAGTTTTCTAGAAGGTTCGTAACGTATGAAACAAGATCCGTTTTCGAATCACACCGGCGGCAATAATACTCCGCATCCAAACCAATGCTTCCTCCAACCGTCCCAGCCATGTAAGCTCGAAGGGCACAGTCGACGTGGCAACTATGTCCACAAGTGGACCCCTCAACATTAGCTTCACATCTAATATAACTGTCAGCTTTATCAAAAACTCCACAACATAGAATACAACAACAATCTCTGCAGAAGCCAGGCTCCTCACAGCAAATATCACAGAACACGAATCGTGAAGAAACAGAATCATCTCGTGCATTTAAGCTGTTGCAAAATTTGTTACCAGCTTTACAAAGAGGTTCGCCAATATCTTCTGTAATCTCGCCTGGGGGCCTAAACATGTCTTTATCATCTACATAGAAAATAAACGATAATCCATGCGAGAGCAACATGAGTTGCAGTTAGAACAAAAGAATATTCTACTATTTAAGAATGGTTTTGTAAAGAGTTTCTTCCGGCATGAGATACATTAAAATTTATTTAAGTTATACTACTTCCGTTTCTAAATACCTGTAACAGTTTGACATTCACGCCGTTCAACATTTATATGTTAGTAAAAATTATAAAAATATAATAATTTGAAAATACATTCGGACAGATCCAACAGATACTATTTGTTTTTTATTAGTAAAAAAATACAATCAAGTGCAAAAGTCAAACTATTGCAAGTAAAAGTAAAAGAGGTAGTATATTTTCTAAATATACATATAGGATAAATATATATATATATATAGATATATATGGAATAAATACAAGAATGAACTTCAAATGACTAGGTTATATATACACACACACAGTGGCCAAAAGGTATTTGAATTTCTAGCCGCAGTTTACACGGAGAAACTATGAATGAAACTTTCAAAGACAAAAGAGAGTTATTTCTAGTGGGCACTAAGTGCAGGAAACACGACTTTTACTTCAACAGCCGTGACCAGAGAAACACACAAACATAGATACATCAATAACTTGATAAATATTGATAAAAGGACAAAAAAAATCATGAAGAGATATCTAACCTATCGTTCTTCGTTTGGAAGGGATCTTCCAAATAAAAGAGGCAAAGAATCTGCAAACATCTGTATTAGGGAATTTTTCTCGGACATATTGTTCGAGTGAGGGCCTGCTCGCGAAACCTTTTGTACGTCCATGCTGGCAAAGACGGCGGGGAAGATACACGTATCTGTCCACAAAGTATCCAGAAATAGCAATTCGTTTCCCCACTTTCCAACGCCACTTATCACCAGGATTAGGAAAATCTTCAGGAGCATATGGAAGGCCTTCACCAGAATTGTTAACAGAAACTGGATAAAGGTTTAAACCATTTCCATGTGGCCCATATGGACGGACTTTACTTCTTCTTGAACTGTTAATGTCCATAGAGTCCTTCTGTATGTCATATACAGAAGTCATTATGCTCTGCGTAAGTCATAGCGTGTGAGGATTTGTCAAAAGTCTGAGTAGTCATAGACCATTTATGGATGCATTGAAAAATCATAAACAGCCATTTCCTTACAAATCACGTAATGTTTTTTATATGTTTGGAAAATTAAGTACTTTCATCACCATCTTGTCTGTCACCCATTTGTATAGAGAAATACACTTATCCAAAATTCAGAAGAGCATATATTTTCAGTCAAACAGAGGAAAAGTACACTTTATTTATATAAGCTAAATGAAAAATCTAGTACTATCTTAGTTTAAATAGATTATTAATTTGTAAACGGAATATCGGAACTCATAGTAATATTATTATACATAATGATAAATATATGCACATAAAAAGACACATGTAAAAATGCATTTACATAGGCATAGTACAGTTGTTAAACGCGAAATGTGCACCAAGGCGATATGGGCTCCTATCGCTGAGGCGCAAGCGAGCGCGCGTCTGGGAGAAGTGGCGCACAAAAAATAAAAAAATAAATTAAATTAATCATAAAACTTATAAACACATAATGACAAAAGAATATAACCATCCACAATAAACTTAGTAGTCAACAAAATTAAAGGGTTAGAACAATTAAAAAAAAAACTTTAAAAGCATTCTGGAAAAAGAGAGGCATAAAACAGAGGTGTAACTGAGGCGCAACGAGGCGCGTGCCTGGCTGAGGTCCTCCGCTTTGGGCTTCAAAGGCAATTTGCCTTCCATGATGTATGCGTTGATTTTACAATATCAATCGTGTAATGTAACATGACTATAGCAATTATCTCGACTCATCACCATCTCATGATATTTTCCGTGATGGTTGATATTTTCCGTGATGGTTTTGGAATTTCATCTCATTTCTCCTTCGTATGAAGGTTGCAATGGGTAGGGGTGGCAAAATATACCGAAATGCCGAAATACCGTATTTACCGTACCGAAAAATTACCGAAAATACCGAAAATTTCGGTATACCGGATTTTCGGTACGGTGTGTTGGAATATATTATTCCAAATATTCATTATCGAGTTTTGATGATTAGTTGTTAAACAAAGAAAAACAAGAAGGAAGCAAAACAAAACAACGAAGAAGTCGAAGACACAAAAAGTCGTGCAAACTGGACTACACAGCTAGCGCACGCTAGTGATCAGGATTAACGCACGCTAAGAAGCATGAATAGCGCACGCAAGGCGTTCAGGTTAACGCACGCTAAAGTGATCTGAATTCAAACAAGATGAACGTTGGAAGATTCGGAGCTGAAGTCAAAAGTTATAAACGGATATATGACGCAAGCAATGACGTGATATTAGTGCACGCTACGAGAGAATACTAGCGCACGCTAACTGAAAGTATCGAAGCTCGGATGAAGGAAAGAAGCGGATAACGTCACGACATGCATATTATACAATAGCGCACGCTAAAGGAAGAGGCTAGCGCACGCTAAGCGTGTCTGCGATGCTTGACTAGTTGGAGGAAATTGCTATAAATACCAAACCATTTGGTATCAAACAACACAACAACTCGGAGCAAATCATCATACTTGTGATATCATTGTAAACATTCTTGTTGTTGTATTTGAGCTTATTTGATAAGTGTTTGAGTGTTATACACGAAAACATACACGGAAGGAAAAAGAAAGAATAAGATTAGATTCGGTGTTATTAGGATCAAGGATCCGGCATTATTAGAATCGCAATCTATATCCAGCGTGAGGTTTGTCTAGTACCCGTAGAAAGCTAGATAGGTTGATTAGTGTCAAACGAGAAAAGGAAAAGCGGTTTAACTTGGACCGACAAAAGAAGTGTTTTACGATTTATCTCGAATCGATAGAAGGCGAGATTGTAGCGGTAATCCCTCGGCCGATAGAAGAGAGGTGCAGAGATTAATCTTTATCCTATAGAAAAAGATACGGAGAGGGGACGTAGGCACGATTGGCCGAACCTCTATAAATCTTGTGTAGTTTCATTTCTGCACTTTATTTACGTTTCCGCACAATAGCGCATATGCCGAATATATTATACCAACAATTGGTATCGGAGGCGGTTCTCTAGAAGCGGCTTAACATCCGAGGAGAAGACGATCCAAATGGCGTTTCAATTTGCACCGGTCAAAGGTCTTGCCTTGAATTGACCATCATTCTTCGATGGATCTAACTTCATAACATGGAAGAAGAAGATGTCGATATTCATCCGAGCTTAGGATATCGAATTATGGAAAGTCATATGTCTTGGTCCGAAAATTCCAACGAACTCCAACGGTACTCTCAAATCTTTTGAAGAGTATGATGATACGGATTGAAAAAATGACCATTATAATTGTAAAGCGACTCAATTGCTTTATTGTGCACTAAATCCGGAAGAACACAACCAGATATCACCGTGTGATAGTGCCAAGGAGATATGGAAAATGCTAGAAGTCACACACGAAGGCACAAATCAAGTCAAGGAGACGAAGATTAACATGCTTCTCCACGACTACGAGCTATTCCAAATGAAAGACGACGAATCCATTATAATAATGCTCGACCGATTTTCGGTCATTACGAATGGATTGGCTTGTTTCGGAAAACCCCTTTCGAGTAGTGAAAAAGTAAAGAAGATCCTACGATCACTGCCTGGGGAATGGGACGGCACGGTGACGGCGATTATGGAATCGAAAGATTTAAATAATCTTGATTTTAGTGCCCTCGTTGGTTCACTAATAAATTACGAGATTGTTCTAAAATCTCGGAACACAAAGCCGAAGCTGAAGGAAAGATCAATAGCTATGAAATCTAAGATGTCTCGCAAAGAAGAAATCTCGGTCAATGAAAGTGATGAAGAATCGGCATATTATGCCAAGAATATTAATAAGTTTCAAAACTTATTGAACCGGAGAAAGAAGGACATCAAATCGGGCGAATCTAAGAAATTCGAAAACAACTGTCGAATCTGTGGTAAACCAGGCCACTTTGCTAAAAATTGCCGAGGCGCAAATCTTATGAAGGAAGTACTCGTTGCAACATGGAGCGATGAAGATGAAGATGATGATTTCAATCAAAAATATCCCGCTCTCATGGCACGAAGTTCATTCGACGAAAGCGACGTCGAAAGTCAGGTTAGTACATCCTCTTAAGATGAATTATTTGAAGCATTCGAATTATTACATACTGATTTTCAAAATGCTTTATCCGAAATAAAATTCGTTCAGGCTAAAAATAAATTATTGGAAACCGATATTAACAAAATTCTTGAAAAGGGAAATCTTTAGAAACCGTTCATTCAAATTGTCTTGATATTGAAAATAATTTAAAGAATGATCTTTTGAAAGTTCAAGACGAGCTTAAAAATTTAACGAACAAATTTTCTCTCGGAAACGAGAAATTTGAAAATATGTTTTTGTTCAAAAATATACGTTAAACAAACAGGGGTTAGGATTCAAACCGCATAATAAAACTGAATCCTTAAACTTGAAAATACCTCGTTGCGATAAATGTTTAAAAATTAGGCATCATATTTCAAATTACAAAAGCCCACGTCGGACGATAAAAATTAAGAAAATTTGGATTTTTAAAGGAACCAACATTCCAAATATCGTCTATATTTCAAAAGAAAAACCAACTATCGGTTGGATCCCCCAAAATTAAAATTAAATATTTCATCAATTGGTATCTTTATCTTTGATATTTTCAAAATCGATATTTAACTCAGGGGGGTTGTTATATTTTTAATGGGGAGATATATTTGTCAGGTGGAGTTTACCCATTTCAGCACACATTATAATTTTATTATCGATTTTATCATCTTATATGCACTTTTTGCTGATAACAAAAAGGGGGAGAAGAATGGTATAAAAGATGAATGTATAAGGGGAGAAAAATAAAAGAATGGGAGAGAAAGAGTCATGGAAGAATGACGAAAAAAATAAAAACATATACCGATCAGGAAAAAGACAACGGAGAAAGTCGAAAAGATGAAAAAGAAAAGGAGGAGTTGAAAAATGAGAAGTAGTTGAAAAGAAGAAAAGAAAAGATGGGAAGGAACTAACGAAATTGACAAAGCCGAAAACTTTGATATGTAGTTTTTATATTTTGCAGGTTTATCTCATTCAAGAGTGTTGATTGTAATCATCAAAAAGGGGAGATTGTTGGAATATTTTATTCCAAATATTCATTATCGAGTTTTGATGATTAGTTGTTAAACAAAGAAAACAACAAGGAAGCAAACAAAACAACGAAGAAGTCGAAGACGCAAAAAGTCGTGCAAACTGGACTGCACAGCTAGCGCACGCTAGTGATCAAGATTAACGCACGCTAAGAAGCATGAATAGCGCACGCAAGGCGTTCATGTTAGCGCACGCTAAAGAGATCTGAATTCAAACAAGATGGACGTTGGAAGATTCGGAGCTGAAGTCAAAAGTTACAAACGGATATATGACGCAAGCAATGACGTGATATTAGCGCACGCTACGAGAGAATACTAGCGCACGCCAACTGAAAGTGAAGGAAAGAGCAGGTAACGTACGCAACATGCATATTAACGTACGTAACAGGGCAATAACGCACGCTAAAGGAAGAGGCTAGCGCCGCTAAAGCGTGTGCAGCGATGTGGCTAGTTGGAAGAAATTGCCTATAAATACCAAACCATTTGGTATCAAACAACACAACAACTCAGAGCAAATCATCTATACTTGTGATATCATTGTAAACATTCTTGTTGTTGTATTTGAGCTTATTTGATAAGTGTTGAGTGTCATACACGAAAACATACACGAGAGGAAAAAAAAAGAATAAGATTGGATTCGGTGTTATTAGGATCAAGGATCCGGCATAATTAGAATCGCAATCTATATCCACGTGAGGTTTGTCTAGTACCCATAGAAAGCTAGATAGGTTGATTCCTTGTCAGATAGAAAAGGAAAGCGGTTTAATTTGGACCGACAAAAAAGACATGTGTGTTAATGTTTTTCTCGGACCGATAGAAGGCGAGATTGTAGCAGTAATCCTCGGCCGATAGAAGAGAGGTGCAGAGGTTGATCTTTATCCTATAGAAAAGATACGGAGAGAATACGTAGGCACGATTAGCGGAACCTCTATAAATCTTGTGTCGTTTCATTTACGCACTTTATTTACGCTTCGCCTGATAGCGCATATACCGAATATATTATACCAACACGGTGCAGTAGCAGTATGAAACTTTTTTATTTTTGGTATTTCGGTATATACCAAAATACCAAAAAAAATCGGTATTTCAATATATTCGGTATATCGATATTTTCGGTATTTTATTTTTCTGGTATTTCGGTATATATCGGTATATCAAGATTTTTTCGATATTTTGGTAATTCGGTATTTTGATAAGTTCGGTATATACCGATACCGAAATAAAATTCGGTATACCGAAAAATTTCGGTACGGTATCGGTATGAATTTTGTTGTACCGAAACTTTCGGTACGGTATACGGTATTGGCAAAAAAATTCGGTACGATACGGTATACCACCCGTAGTAACGAGAAGGACATTTGTCGTAAAACTTGGTGCACTTTGCTTTTTGCATGAATTAGAGTAAACTAAGTTTAAACAATTAACTGACACTATAATCTTCATACCCCCAACATAGTTGGGATTAAGGTGCACTTCATGATGATGATAGTGACATGCGCGCCTTGCGCTTGTGCCCTTTAACAACTCTGAGGCATAGTAACATAGTACTAAGGAATTTTATGTCAACGAACACGTGTAACTAATGTATATATTAATGTGAACAAATGAAATGTATAATTATAAACAAAGCGATATTTTGCTAGTTTGGGTGACAGGAAGTCCAACTTTCCTATAACTAAGAGCTACAGTTGCATTTTTCTTTGTAGCTATGCCGCAACATACATTCATTCTGAAACTTAAGAGGCTAAAAGTGCTTTTTCTTTAAAGTTGACTCCGAGTCTCCGACTAACTATGATGAAGTAGAGAAATTATGGCCTTATGTAAAAATAGAACTTACATGACAAAGCACATTTAATCATTTACGACTAGAGCCGGTTCGTGTTTAATTTCGATTGAAATCATGCGATCATGCTCGAACAAGAGGTAAGTTCAGTCGTAGAACTGAAAAATACTAGTCGGAGGTGAAACATCGAGAATTGTGCATTCTTAACAAATGTAATGTCATTTTCCAATCATACTATCATTGAATAAACCATTATACATCATTTCAAATACTAGAGAGCTCGTTTATTAACAAACTCATAATAAGAAAATGTGTAGTTTTTCTTAAATTAAACTCAACTGTCTAAAACTTTACATGGTTAAGCCACTTTCGGATTGAGCATTCATGAGCTTAAACCTCGGAATTTTATAAACGATTGCACCTAAGTTAAACTTGCCATTACTCAAATCGATTAGGTTCAACTCAAATATAAGAGGCTTGCAGTCATATGCCTCAAGAAAATGCAGAATATTACCGCAAAAACTCTGGAAAAGCGAAACAGAGAGCGCTAGGGTTCCTGATTTTGATAGCAATCCTCAATCTGCAAAAGATGGAGAGATAAATAAATCTGGAATTCGGTGCAAATTGAAGACATGAAAGAAAATCACATACTAGAAAAAAAAATGTGAATCTGTGTAAACTTACTTCTTACAGATGAGATTAATTTCAGAAACCCTAAAGTTCTTGAAATCCAGGGAATTTGCTTATTTAACTTATTTTAGTTTGGGAGCGAAGTTTGGAGTGTTTGGATGCAAGAAAAATTAAAAGTTGCTTATATTATATCATTGGTATAAGACTTGTTAGAAGCAACTTATTAGAAGATAATCAAATTACCTTTTTATTCATTTTTCAACTCTAATATATCAAACCACCAATCTTTTTGGTCATTTTATACATATAAGCAAAATTTGTCACCACATTAATTAATTCAAATATTTTTTATAAAATTTTGATTTGACACTACATAGCTTGACAAGCACTTTAAAAAAACATAGGTTATTCTAAATAAATACACTGAAACACCTCCCAGACCTCGCATGCGACTGTTGATAGAATTTTTAAAAAATTCTTTACGGTTCGATTAGGATTTGGATTGTCTTGTTCATCAATAGTTTAATTGAAATAGTAATGTGTTTAAGGGTTGAATTATGGAGTATAAATTTTTAAAAATATATTATTAAGGGAAAAATTCTTTTTAGTACCTCACTTTTGCAGATTCCACATTTAATACCCCACTTATTACCTTTTGAGATTTGGTGCCTCACTCGACTTTGTTTTTGGACTTTTGTACCTTCGTAAATTTATCCTCCAAACTCCCATTAGACTCGCTACTTTGGGCGACATCCCATTTTTGACGAATTTAGGCGATGAGGCAACGAAGCGTAGGATTTACTGAGGAATCGAGCTCAACATCGAGGAGGGATGTCTAGAAGAGTCATTGATGGCAATCGTTTCCCAAACTACGGTTAGAAACTTTGGATAGTTTTTAATTCTTATTGAAATAATCTTGGTGAATATACTTTAAAATGTCTTTTTTGTTCATTTTGTTTGTGTTATCTTTGTACTTTGTAGATGCCAACATATTTCCAACAATTTTTATTTTGAAATTTCATGGGGTGAAATGAGGGAAAATCCAAATCGAATGTATGTGGACGGGGAAACTGAATATTTTGACTATGTTGATGGGAAATGCTTGGCATGCTAGAGTTGATGACTTTGTGGAGCAATTTGGTTATAATTCTGCAAATGTGATTTTTTTGCATCAATTTGGGGAAACTTTGCATGAGGGGGCCAAAATTCTCATATCTGATCTTGACGTATTTTGGCTGATGAAACATATACCATTAAACAGGGAGGTCACGATTTATGTAGAGCATAATGACTTGAATTCAACAAACCAAAATCAAATGTAGTCTAATTTGGTTGATAATAATCCTATTTTGGACTTCTCATTCCTAGATAATGTGGATAGTTATGCCATGGGTAATCAAGAAGATGATCCATAATAATTCTGAAGACTTAGAATGTGAAGAATTCTTAGATAGTGACTATGATATGGAGGAGGATGATACACTGTTTGAGAAATATAGTGATGCAAATGGTGAATATGATGGTGATCTAGATAATGATCAAGATGAATGTGAAAAACTGAATTAAGAGTTTGATCGTATCACATTGTCTTGTTGGAACTTAGTGACAACTTTCATTCTATAAGATACTTTAATATATTTAGGTTTTACATGTGCAGAAAAGTAATTTCATTCTATAAGATACTTTAACATATTTAGGTTTTACATGGGCAGATACTTTTCCAAAATGTTAACATTCCACTAATTTCAAACATATTTTTGAATCCAAAATTCAATACAGAATCACATACAAGAAGACCAAGTGTTTTCATTACATCCTCAACCAACTATTACAATACAATGCCTTTAAATTACTACAATACAATGCCATTAAGCCTTGACAATTATTGTTGCCAAGCAAAGATTAATACCAATGACTATGTAAATTACCAAATTCATTTTCTCCTCTAAATTCAACACTTCAGCTTCAAGTTTTTCAACTTTGCCCCTGATGAACTTCAACTCAACATCAGATTTCTCATTTTTCTCTGAGAGTTCGATTTTCATTACTGCAACATCCACTTCCAATTTCATCAATTTATCCATCAAATTTATTTTGTCGAATCTCATATATATGCCCTTCAATTCAGAATCTTGCCAAGAAAAAATTCCACAGTATTAATTCGTCGGTGTGCAAGAAATTAACAAAAATTTCACTAAAATTTCAACTGAAACTAATTAAGAGGGTGATAAGTGTCAGTTTTATACACTTATCCATAGTTTGTATCGATAAATATCACCCATAATTGAGCAAGTCTACTCGTTTTTGCTTTTAATTAATTAGTTTTTTAATAATTTTATTTTTATCAGATGATGATGTAAATCTAGTCTTAATCGGATTGAATTACTGATTTACTCAAGAAATAACATATTTATAAAATATTCTCTTTGTTGAATTTTTATATATTCATGTTGTAGGGATTTCCGAGATGAGTTCGGCAATCTTTTCGGATTCATAATCAGAGTTATATATCAAAAGTTATCATCCGAAGAAGATTTGGGGCAAAACGCAAAGTCTAAGAAATTTACAGAATTTGAGAATGAAGTACGAAACTCCATACGGGCGTAACATCATAACATACGGGCATAACTCACAAAACCAAAAGTTGTAGCCTACTTACGGCCGTAACTCATGTATATTACAGTAGTAAGTCATCCATGTTGCAGTAGTAACTCTGAATATTACAGTAGTAACTCTTGACAATTGTGATCATTTGTCTAATTTTTTATACTTTTTGTGTATTATTGAAGGGATGGCTGGCATTGATCCGATCTATTGTAATAATGTTGGAGTTTTGGAGTTATTAGATGACTTTAGGTGTATAAATAGACCCCTTAGATCCATCATCATTCATCATTCATCTTATAATTTTTCCACTTTTTGTAATATTTTCTTTTTGTGTGAAGAACACACTTGTATTCTTGAGTGATTTGTGTAATAGTGGTATAGCATATGTTGTTCAGAGAGTTTATTGCTTCTTTCTCCTTTATCTACTAAGGGAGTTAGGATCAATTCTTTCTCTTGTTCAACTAATAATGACCAATCAAGCTTGTATTATGTATATTAAACCCTTCATGGGCTAAGTTACTTAAGTTGGGATTATAAACAAGGTTAGCCATGTTATTTAAGTTTGTATAAAGATCTATTGTGAATTACTTATTATTGTGTGTGATTTTCATTGTTTTAACAATCTTTATTTATTTGGCCAATAAATGACGATATGTATGGTCTTCATATGTTTCGATCAAATGATCTTCACTCTAAGTTGTTCTAGGGGATAGAAATATACCTCTAGACCTTAGATGATTCTTTGAGTTATTTTCATAAATCCTAATGTTATGTATTGAAGCCAATCAATATAGAAATATAGTGGATTGATTCAATATATAAGGGGCGTTTTATAGTTCGAAAGAAAAACCGTCTTTTTAAGGAAAATCGAATCTACACAACATAATAAGTAAATTCATCTTATGATCTCCTATACATCTTCTATAACTAATGATGAACTAAGTTTGTAATCCCAACTATTTCATTTTATCTTTTATCAATCTATTATTAGTACAATCTTTTATTTCCTTGAATATTAGAACTATTATTGCATTTTCTTTGCAATTGTCAAACCAAACTCTTTAATTGTGTGTTTCACTCATCTTAGTATCTATAAAAATAGACTAATAGTGTATAATTCAAATTATAACCAAACTTCCTCGTGGGATCGATAAACCAGACTCAAAAAGTCCACTTACTACTTGATACGATATCGTGCACTTGCGATAGTTATACTAAGAACGTGTCAGAAGGAAACAAAAAGAGAAAACATATCCCATAATTTGGACATGCCCAATACTTTCTTTTTAGATTCAACTTGGTTCGAGAAGTTTTCTGTGAAAGTTCAAACACGCACTTACAATATCGCTTTACAATTGGTGCACATTTGGAATCCGATGAACTCATGAAATTCGCGGAGGAACTCATCTTTTCTCGTGAGAAAGTGGATGAAATTGCAACCAAATGAGATTAGGGTTCAAATGGAAAGAGTTTTGCCCCATTTGCCAGTCCAAATGAACTGACCAATGAGGAGTGGATGATAAATTGTCGGAGTTACCAACTCCAAAAAATTGGAGTCAAGTTGAGGTACTAAATCTGAAAAAGTGATAAGTGGGGTACCAAATATGGACTGAGTGAAAAAGTTGTTAATTTATATGTGGTGTCGGAAATGGAAATATACGAGGAGAAAAAGGAAAGACTATAACGAGAGTCGAGGCAAGAATAAATTCTCTCCTTGTAAGACAATATTGATCCATACTTGTACAAACGGTCTACAGTAATTGTCCCCAAGATACAACGATAATCAATATGAACACGAGACGCTGCACTGCGGGTCGTGGTTCCGGTCGAACACGATAGATACACGGGATTGAGTATTACTCCTAGACTCGACTAGGATGAATGATATGATAAATTTAATTTTGTGTTAACATACTGATCAAATGCTATGATGAAAAATTGATCGGATTGGATTCGAAAATTGGATTAATAAATCGTCCGTGGGAGAGGCCTTTTATATAACTTGTAGGTGGCTGTTCGGAAAGGAAGCGACTAGTGACCTGTAGAGCCTTGAACCATCACAATGGTTCAGGCCCCAATAAGTGCGCCCGAACTGGTGCGGTGGTTCGGTCCTGGACGAACCGGTCCAATCGCCGTAGCCCGACCACGCGCTGAACACAGGCGTGGCCTTGGTTCATGCACGAGGTGTCGCGCCTCCTGGTGCAAGTACGTCCGATCGAGCCATGGTGCGAGAGATATCGAGCCGACCTCAGTCTTGACATTGTCAAAACTAAAGGCCCCTCAATGCTCCTCGCTATGAGAGAAGTGCAAAGTGCGCCTACGAAGCGCCCATTGCGACAAGTGCGATGTGCATGTTTTCGGACTCGGACTCGGATGGTGCTTCGCACCATCCTCCTAGCACTTTTGGGTTAACCATAAAAGTCAACACAAAAGTCCCACTAAGGTGCACCATAGGAGGAGCACACTAGATAACTCCTTAAAGTGGCTTTTGGTTTATAAATAGCTTCCCACTTCATTGTTTTTCCCATGTGGGATGGAAAACTATTTTCCTTCCAACAAGTGGTAATCTTTGTGCATTAATTTCTCTTTCATCCTCCAATTGGATTTTGGCAATCAAATACACTAAATTACCCTACTTAAGATGTAGATTCCATATCTATGATTAAATTCCATGAATTCATAATGGATACGATTCAAAATGTGGATTTAATTGCTATTATACCAAAATTCCAACAATCCCCAAGATGAATGATGATTAATGCAAATCTGATGAACTTAGTCCGACGACTGTTGCATCGGGATAGGTGGTAGTTAGCCTTGAACCTTCCTTAGTGTAGTCTATTTCTATCCCCTAGAACAACTTAGAGTGAAGATCATTTGATCTAATCAAACATATTTTCTTTCGAAACATATGAAGACCATAAATATCGTCATTTATTGGCCAAATAAATAAAGATTGTTAAAACAATGAAAATTACACACAATAATAAGTAATTTATAATAGATCTTTATACAAACTTAAATAACATGACTAACCTTGTTTATAATCTCAACTAAGGTAACTTAGCCCATGAAGGGTTTAATATACATGTCTGACTTGAGTGGTCAATATTAGTTGAACAAGAGAAAGAATTGATCCTAACTCCCTTAGTAGATAAAGGAGAAAGAAGCAATAAACTCTCTGAACAACATATGCTATACCACTATTACACAAACCACTCAAGAACACAAGTGTGTTCTTCACCAAAAGAAAATATTACAAAAAGTGAAAAAATTATAAGATGAATGATGAATGATGATGGATCTAAGGGGTCTATTTATACACCTAAAGTCATCTAATAACTCCAAAACTCCAACATTATTACAATAGATCGGATCAATGCTAGCCATCCCTTCAATAATACACAAAAAGTATAAAAAATTAGACAAATGATCACAATCTGTCAAGAGTTACGGTCGTAACATTCAGTAGTTACGTCCGTAACATGGATGACTTACGGCCGTAATGTACATGAGTTACGGCCGTAAGTAGGCTACGGCTTTTTATCATGTGAGTTACGCCTGTATGTTATGATGTTACGCCCGTATGGAGTTTCAGACTTCATTCTATGCCCAGATTTTCTCAGACTTGGCGTTTTTGCCCCAAATCTTCTTCGGATGATAACTTTTGATATATAACTCTGATTTTGAATCCGAAAAGACTGCCGAACTCATCTCAGAAAGCCCTACAACATGAATACATAAAAATTCAACAAAGAGAATATTTTATAAACATGTTATTTCTTGAGTAAATCAGTAA
Organism: Orobanche coerulescens; assembly: GCA_033398695.1. Classification (NCBI taxonomy): domain Eukaryota; kingdom Viridiplantae; phylum Streptophyta; class Magnoliopsida; order Lamiales; family Orobanchaceae; genus Orobanche; species Orobanche coerulescens. The sequence continues at coordinate 229,055,728 of CM065802.1, forward strand.
TTCAATCCGATTAAGACTAGATTTACATCATCATCTCATAAAAATAAAATTATTAAAAACTAATTAATTAAAAGCAAAAATGAGTAAACTAGCTCAATTATGGGTGAAATTTATCGATACAGACCATGGATAAGTATATAAAACTAACACTTATCACTTGGGTACATTTTATTTGATTGTATAGGTGTTTTAAGGACATTATCAAGCAAGAACGAAGTTTCAATCCCCAATACACATCAAACAATGCGGAAACGAGAGATCGATTCGAAAATGGAGTCAAAATAGACCAACACGGGCCGTGTCATTGATGAATATCCGGACGAAGTTTGTGGTGAAATATGCACTTTTATGGCCAATATTTGAGTTTATGACGATCAAGAGCGAGAACGAGGCCAAAAACGATAAAGATTGAAGCACTACCTGTCGTATTTTCTAAGTTCCAGATCCATTACTTCAAATCAGGACGTGTTCTATATATGTATGGATTCCTTATGAAATCAACCGCATAGCGGTATATCATACGCTAAATTCCGAGGTGTATTGTGGGAGATATGGCTTCTAGATCACGGCTTCTGATCCAGTGCGCACGGGCGTGTCACATGACACGGCCGGTCTGCTGTCGAGAAAGTTTTGCATTTTACGGGGCGGTATGACACGGGCGTGTCATTTTGATGAAAGTCCATTTTTGACATTTTACAGTTTGAATGGAATTTCTTGGCATTTTGGCTTGATAAAGGCCTCGGACGGACTTTTGAAGAAGAGGTTTGAATTAGAGTGATTGGAAAGAAAAACACAAGATTTGAGGTCTTTTACTCCAAAAAGAAGTAGATTTGAAGGAAATTCTTGTAGTTCACTTCAAGATCATTTGAAAACTTCAACGGGATAAATCAAGACACCATCCGAGTTTTATCTTCTTCTTATCTTTTATTTATTTTGTTGTTTTATTTAGCATGAACATGATGAACATGATGATTATTAATCTTTATTCCATTACCATGTCAGGCTAAACTCGTTAGATTCTGGGCATGGGAGTACGTTGTTTTGTTATGGTTTTGAGGATTGATGATTATATATATATAGTGTAATTTCCTTATCAAATACTTGGTTTTGATTCATGTTTAGACACTTGATCAATGTTTTTACATGTTAAAACTTAATTGCTCATAATTCGAGAGAAGAGGGCATTAATAGGTTTCGAGTATTTGACATAGTAAATTACGAGATTGAGAAATCGGTGATAAACTATGATGATGTTTAAATCTTATGAACATTTTGGAGTTAGATAATTTATAGTAAACGGAGACGTTGTTATAGGTTGTTTAATCTACGTTTTAATGCATCTCGAGAGGGACTTTAGAATATTATTGTGATTATCATTTTGGAAACGCACTTAAAACTTTTGGAACCAATCCCGACTAAACTTAGTGATCAACGGAAACCGAGCCTTGGAATCTTTCTTTCTAAACTCTTTAAATTCTCTTTAATTCGGATATTTTATTTTATTGTCATCATTTTATTTTATTTCGTTAACCATCAATTCAACTTTCGATCGTCTAGATAAAACCGGAATCATTATAATCTAGTACTCAACACATTAGGAATATTTAGTCTCTGTGGAATACGACCTTGCTCGCCGCTTACACTCACTGCGTACACTTGTGGATTGTTTAAAAATATAGCGAACAAGTTTTTGACGCCGTTGCCGGGAATTAATTTATTTTTATTAGTTTTGATATTACGATAAGTGTCTCCGGTCTTGCTTTAGACAATTTTTTTTTATGTTTTGTTTTATTTTGTTACTCCGTATTGTTTTTGGTCGTGTTGCGGGACGTACATGAACACCCGCTCCTCTCGAGAAACTTTTGATATCTTTATTCCCGAATTAGAGGCATTTGCTCGAAGTACAAGTGTTGTTGCACGGATATTACGAAGAGATCTATCTGTCGAAATGGAATGAGCGGGAGACGTAATTGCCGACATGGTCAATGATAATCTGATAGCCCACAATCGAACAATGAAGGCGTATGGGGTGGCGACCGCGATTAATTCAATCCGTTCGGGATGGATTTCGGCGAGCTTGACCAAAATTATGGGGAATTTCTCATATTCCTATCAACGTCTAAATTTCGAATTGAAGCCTTCATTAATATCGATGGTTCATGAGTCGATTTGGTGGATTTGCATGAGAAGATCCATACGCCCATTTATTCCACTTTATTCAAATTTGTGACACTATAAAAATAAATGGGGTGTCAGCGATGCAATAAGATTGAAGTTATTTCCATTCTCTTTGAGAGAGAAAGCTCGTAGTTGGCTTGGAACCCTTACTTAGGGAGCATACGTACATGGAATGAGTTGGGAGAAAAGTTTCTTTTCAAATTCTTCCCGCCCAACAAGACTATGAGATTGAAGAGCGAAATCATGCAGTTTCGACAAATGGATTCAGAAATGTTATATGAGGCGTGGGAACGCTTCAAGGATTTGTTAAGACAATGTCCTCGTCATGGTTTTCCGAAAGACCAACAAATGTGTTTCTTTTACAATGGGTTGGCTGGAGAAACGAGAAATCTTGTTGATGCATCGGCCGGAGGAGCACTACTAGCCAAAAGCGCAGAGGAAGCATATGAATTGATTGAGGAGATGGCCATGAATAGCTATCAATGGCCTACTGAGAGAACTAATGTGCGTAGAATGACTGAAGTTTTAGATTCGGATCCCATAAAGGCTTTAACTGCACAAATGTCGATTTTGACCAACTATTTGGGAGTTCTGACGAAGAGTGCAAATGAAAAAATAAATCCAAAAGGAAGTGCACCACCACCGGACCCATTGGAGGAAGCTCATTATATCAATAACCATAATTTCAATAACTATCGAAATAATCCTCATCAGGGTTTTATCATCCTTGAATAGGAATCACGAGAATCTTAGCTACGGGAATTCGAGAAATGTGTTGCAACCACCACGGGATTTAAAGTATCAAATGGTGAGGTGATAGAAGAGTCGAAGCCAAATTCTAATCTAGAGAATATTTTGGCTACGTTTATGATGGAAACAAAAGTCATTTTACGAGATGAAGAAAAGCTTGATCGGATTGAAAATCATGTGACTTAATTAGCAACCACCGTTGGAGCTCAAATGAGAAACCTAGAAACACAAATCGGTCAATTGGCTAAGATTGTGGGAGCCAACATCAAAAGGGCGATTTCCAAGCAACAGAAGAAAATTCAAAAGCACAATGCAATGCCATTTTTCGTGCACCATGAATGAAGAGCTACCGGAATCGGAGAATGAAGACGAAGATGCAATCGTGTTGTCTAATAATGATGATTTGATAGTATCCATTAATGAGGAGAAAGATCGATCCGATATTGAACATATCGAGGAGAAGAAAAATTTTGAGGTTTTCTTGAAAGCCATGGCGTTAAAGAAAAAGGAATTGGAGCGCCTACCGCAAAAGCTTAAAGATCTAGGGAGTTTTTCAATTCCCTGCTCTATTTCGGGTTGTTCATTAAATGATGTATTTGTTGATCATGGATCAAGTGCCAATATATTGCCTTTGTCTATTTTCAAGACACTTGGATTAGGAGAGTTGAGACCATCTCGGTGAGCTTACAATTCATAGATTGATCTTTAGCTTATCGAAAGAGAATTGTGGAGGATATAATTTTAAAGATTGATAAGTTCGCTTTCCTGTTGATTTTATAGTGCTTGATGATGATGGGAAGCAAAATGGTCTAGTAATACTTGGGCGTCCGTTCTTAGCCCTTTGCACGAGCATTAATTGATGTGGATCGAGGAGAATTAACGATTAGGGCGCATAGTCAAAATATTGTATTTTTGATGACTCCTCGATAAAATTGCACGTAAGCGGATTATAAGAGCTCGTTGAATGATGCGGGATGAAGGAAATATGCGTTTGGTGAAGGCGTTAAATTTAGCGCCGGTTGGGAAGCAACCCAACACTTGCGTCATTGAAGGCGTTAAACTTAGCGCTAATTGGGAAGCGACCCAATGGTTTTGTTAGTTTATTTTATTATTATTCGCATTTTATTTATATTTTTACTTGATGAGGAATAGGTTCAAGCAGGCTGTCGGTCGCGGGAAAAAGATCAGGAGACGAAGCGCACTTTCGAGGCTAGTACGACCGGGCCGTGTCACTTGACACGGTCGGGTCGAGCATCTGAATGTTTTTGAGTTTTGGGTAAATATGACACGGGCCGTGTCATTTGACCTGATCGGGTCAGTGGGCGACGATTTTGACAAATCGGCGGGTGTGACACGTGGCATGTCCAACAAGGCCACTTCCCTCCGCCCAATCAATATGACCGGTTGTAAGTATTTCTTGACCCAAAGTTTTTATTGCTTAAATACTATACCCCCTTCGTGTGTACATTCTTTAATTCAAGTTTGGGGGGAGATATTGGGTCAATATAAACTTATATTGTTCGTTTTTTTAACACTTTGTTTTGTTTGTTTATTTTATTGTTTGTTTGTTTCTATTTTTTGAATTTTGGTGTGAAGATTTGCTTGGATTTAGGTGTGAATTGTTGTTTTTGAACTTGGTGTGTTTTGAGTATCATGTACTTAAATAAAACTCGAAAGAATGAACTCTTGTCTTGGATACCTCGGGATTTATTTTGTTATTTTGATATGCAAATCGAGGATAATTTGAAGAGGAAAAATTGTAGAATAATCAAAAGGGTGTGAAATTGAATAAATAATTTAATATCTTGGAAATATGAACAAATCTAACTTATGAGCTTTTGAGCCTTCATGCATCATTAAATATGCAAGTTTCATTGTCGAGTGTATCATTCATGTTTTAAGACTCTAGAACTTGTCTTGGTATCTTATTCAAAACTACAAACATGTGTGCAAATTAGTGAAAGTGATTTTAGGCGATTTTTTTTGCAACCCTTAATTATTTCCCTAGTTAGCCCGATTGATCTTAAAGCCTATTTCTTCTTAACCACATTATGAGCTTTCCATTCCATTATAAACTTTTGTCCATATACTTGAGCTTATTAGAACAAATTGGCAAAAGAATGAAAAGGTGTGCAGAGGCGATTGGGAGTATTGTTGGTTCAATTGCAATGATTTATCAAAATAAATTTGAATGAAGAATTGTGTGATTATAATAATGATGTTGTTCACCACGTGAAAAGACAAAAACAAAGAGTGGGCCGAAAAAAAAGAGGAAATAAAATAAATGGAGCAATAAGGAGGAATAAGGTTGTGATTTTCACTTTTCAAAAGCGATTAGTCCGATTATATTTACATCAAGGGTGTGAAGAAGCGAATTCGGGGAAAACAAAAATTTAAGCTTCTAATTGGCGAAGTGATTATTGGGATGTAGTTCTAATTTGCTCAAGTCAAGTTACTTTAGCCATACTTATCCTACCCCGACCAAAAAGCCTAAATTACAACCAATAAAGTCCTTTTTGATTCACCAAATTTGCATGCACAACTAGTGGTAGAGATGTAGACGATTGGTAAGCCTATGGGGATTCTTATTTCATTGAATGAGTTTTGAGCGTCACTTATCCCATTATACACTTTGAGAGTGAGGGAATACACTTGACCGGCGAGGTTCGTATTATTCAAGTATTAGCTATGATGTTAAGAAAGCACTCCCGAGATTTGAATACTTTATAGAACTCGACTTATTTATTTCTTGAGGCGTATTGATGAATTTTCAAAATGATCCTTTGAGGTATGTTGAGGGACGAGTTCCCTTAAAAGTGGTTATTTTGAAATGCATTGCTCGGGACGATCAACGTTCAAGTTTGGGGGATTTTGTTAACACTCATTTTTACACATATTTTTGCAAAGATTTTCCGGATTTTAAGATCCAAAAATATGTGGAATTGTGTCGTTTGTGCTCATATTGTGTTTATTGGACTCTATCACGCTTGGGTACATTTTATTTGATTTTATAGGTGTTTTAAGGACATTATCAAGCAAGAACGAAGTCTCAATCCCAATACACATCAAGCAATGCAGAAATGAGAGATCAAGTCGAAAATGGAGTCAAAATAGACCAAAATGGGCCGTGTCACTGATGAATATCCGGACGAAGTTTGTGGTGAAATATGCGCTTTTATGGCCAATATTGGAGTTTATGACGATCAAGAGCGAGAACGAGGCCAAAAACGATAAAGATTGAAGCACTACCTATCGTATTTTCTAAGTTCCAGATTCATTACTTCGAATCAGGACGTGCTCTATATATGTATGGATTCCTCATGAAATCAGCTTCGCAACAGTATATCATACGCTAAATTCCGAGGTGTATTGAAGGAGATATGGCTTCTAGACCACGGCTTCACAGTCCAGACTGCACACGGGCCGTGTCACATGACACGGCCGGGTCTGCTGTCCAGAAAGTTTTTGCATTTTCTGGGACAGTATGACACAGGCTGTGTCATTTGACACGAGCCGTGTTATTTTTCGGTGCAAGTCCATTTTTTGACATTTTACACGGTTTGAATGGAATTTCTTGGCATTTTTAGCTTGATAAAAGGCCTTGGACCAGATTTTTGAAGAAGAGGATGAATTAGAGTGATTGGAAAGAGAGAAACACAAGATTTGAGGGCTTTTACTCCAAAAAGAAGGAGAATTGAAGGAAATTCTTGAAGAACACTTCAAGAACATTTGAAGGCTTCAACCGGGATAAATCAAGACACCATCCGAGTTTTATCTTCTTCCTATCTTTTATTTATTTTGTTGTTTTATTTAGCATGAACATGATGAACATGATGATTATTAATCTTTATTCCATTACCATGTCCGGCTAAACTCGTTAGATTAGGGCATGGGAGTACGTTGTTTTGCTATAGTTTTGAGGGATTGATGATTATATATATCTAGTGTGATTTCCTTATCAAATACTTGGTTTTGATTCATGTTTAGACACTTGATCAATGTTTTTACATGTTAAACTTAATTGCTCATAATTCGAGAGAAGAGGGCATTAATAGGTTTCGAGTATTTGACATAGTAAATTACGAGATTGAGAAATCGGTGATAAACTATGATGATGTTTAAATCTTATGAATATTTTGGAGTTGGATAATTTATAGTAAACGGAGACGTTGTTATAGGTTGTTTAATCTACGTTTTAATGCATCTCGAGAGGGACTTTAGAATATTATTGTGATTATCATTTTGGAAACGCACTTAGAACTTTTGGAACCAATCCCGACTAAATTTAGTGATCAACGGAAACCGAGCCTTGGAATCTTTCTTTCTAAACTCTTTAAATTCTCTTTAATTCGGATATTTTATTTTATTGTCATCATTTTATTTTATTTCGTTAACCATCCATTCAACTTTCGATCTTTATTTGGTGTCACACGATAGATCCCATTATCGGTGCCTTATAAAATAATATAATAGTTCAAAACCTATATAATTATTCGACAAGTTATATGAAAGGTTGTAGTGTATGCTTGGGATTAGTTGGTCTTGAATATTAGCATACATTAGTGTATTTGCATACGTTCAACTGGATCGAGGTGAGATAGTGTCTTCTGTACTGACTGTAAGAAGAGCGTAAATCTCGGATAATTATTATTTCTTAATTCTAAGTATATAATATTTCATTATGTATTTATAATACTTATTGCTTTGGTTTACCATGGGTGAGAATCATAAATGATCGACTCAATAAGCCTCGTATCTTGGGCAATAATGTTGTTTATATGAGAATTATTATTATTACTAGAAATCGTGTCCCAACTCATGCGGGTTGATGATGTCCCCTTGAGGAGCTCAAAAATAATTATTATATTAAACCCTGCAGGTGGATTTAAATCCGATATAATAATAAGGTTCCAGTGGTACTACTCTTGGATAAGATATTAATTATTTAAAGTTGTCAGTAGCTTATAAATAATTAATGGACATTCGATATCTTAAACACGGAAAATAATATATTCAAATAAGGAGCCCGATTTCGCAAATTGGGATTTGGGTTGGAAGTGAAATATTAATTCTTTAGTGGATTGAATTGATATTAATAGACACAATATATTAGGAAAGGTCCTAATAAGGAAATTTGAGGTCTATTATGAGTCCTTCCCTAATCCTCCTTAAGATCCCTAGTAGTAGTCCAAAAGCTAATATATAGGACTTATAGGAGGGCCGATTTTTATACTCTTTTGCAAGGTCGTGAGATTATATTTTTCTTCTTGTGTTATTGTAGATCTAGACTTGTGTCTTTGATTCTACAATTTAGATAACACATCAAATTTTCTAAGAGTGTTCATGCAATACTAGAAAATAAAGAAAAATCGAGTGACCACATACAAAAAGAGTTCGGCCAATCCATAGAAGTCCAAGCAAGGTCCGGTAGTTCGTTGCCCACACAACGTCCGAGTTAAGGTGGATCATACTCTAGAAAGTAGGAATACAAGGTGATCAAGACGAAAGCAACCACTTCGCTTCAAAGGTAATATCATATGATCTTTTAGATCTAGATTAGGATATCTCAACTCCAACATATTTATTTAATAAATTTAAGTAATATTTAAATTGCTTATTAATCTTAGTAATTAATTAATTAGCATGCCTAAATAGATCTTATGCTCGTGGATGCGTAAAACGCATTTATCAAACTTTCCCAAACTTCGCCCCCGCTGCGTTTTATTTCAAACAATTGGTATCGGAGCCGGATTTTAGGCTTTTGCTATTTTAATTAATTTTGATGATTAGTTGATAGCAATTTAAATATTCATGTAATTTGATGTTGGAGTATTTTGCTAGATGTGTTTTTGCAGGTAATATGATCCAATTTTTATGGTTATGTGAATTGTTTATTTATTTATTTTTATTATTTTATGCAATTATTGGTTTGGCCCAATTTTGAGGCATGTAATGGTTTTTTCCGTGAGAATATCCGCGGGTAGTTCTAGGTATTTTATTTTTCGTGTAATCTTGCTGTAATTTCGATGCATTTTATTTTGTGTAAAATTATAATCGAATTCGGAAAAGACGGGGTCACGAAGAAATAGAGCGAGCAGGATGCTAAGGGCTTGCTGGCGCATCTTCTTGAGAGCAGAGCGGCTGGTCGAGCAGGTTCGCTGTTAGTCGGGTCGTCGATTTTGGTCGAAATTTCGTAGAGCGTTCGTTGCGTCATTGGAAGTCGGTATTTAAAATTAAATTTTTTTATGTAATTAATTTTGCATAAAAGTGAGATTTTAATTTTGGAAATCTACGGCCCAGCCGGGGAAGAGCAACGAGATGCTTGATTCAGTGGGAGAGATCGAGCTGGAGATTTTCTCGGATTCAACTCAAGGAAGAAAATCATGATAATTGGATAATTTAATTATCCATGCTTTATTTTTGGTTTTTATTGTTTTGATGTATGACATGTATGAATATATGAGTGACATGTTTCTGCATGTTAGGACGAGAAAATTAAAAACTTAAGGCTAAAATAATTAAGTGATTGAAATTTGATTTATTTTTATAAATAAAATCAAATTGGCCTCCATAATTAATTTAAATTGTGAAGTAATTAGTATGCACGTTGACATTAGGATCTTCCTCCATATCGGATGTGCTAATTACAGGTTCACTAGTTTTAAATTTCAAACGATAACATAAGGTAAATATTATTTTTTATGATAGGACATCTCCATCTGTAGGACTATTATTTAAAAGATAATATTTTAAGGATGTTAAATTATGGTATTCACTTAAGTGTATTAATTAATAAACTCCCCATCGGAATCTATGTTAATTAATACATGGCCAAGAGGAACCAACTATTAATTTGACTTGTCATAACGTAAGTTGACTAGATAGTAAAATTAAAGACATAAAACTCTACTTGAAAAATGTGTGTGTAAACGTCCACACGATCGTGGCTTGCATATGCGGATTTTTCGAGGTGTTGGTTGCTAGCATATATATTGTGTTTTGAGTTTTTTCAATATATTTTGCTATGCATTATGTGATGGATATTTTTAATTTTATCTCAAATGTTTTTCAATCCACTTGCTATTATTCTCAAAGAAAATAAACTTGATGGCATTAACTTTGCCGATTGGAAAAGAAATCTTGACATGGTACTGACTGCTGAGGGGCATAAATTTGTGTTAACTGAGGAGAGCCCTCTGGATCCAGAACTGGATGCCACTCATGGAGAGTTGGATGAATTCCTGAAATGGAAGAAGTCTGACGAGATGGCTCGCTGTAACATTTTGGCTTCACTGAAAAATGTATTGCAGCATCAGCATCTGACGATGGGCTTAGCCGCGGAAATGATGAAAAATCTGACCGAGATGTTTGGTCATCAGAACCGGGCGACTAGACAAAATGCAATGAGGGCGTTGATGACAACCCAAATGTCTGAAGGGACCCCATTAAGGGATCATGTTCTGAAAATGATGTCTCATTTGAACGAACTGAGCATACTAGGGGCTAATATCAATGCGGAGTCGCAGGTCGATATTATCTTAGGCAGCTTACCAAGAAACTTTGAGCAGTTCCGCCTTAACTACAATATGAACCGTATGACATATACTTTGGCGGAACTGCTGACAGAGCTTCAATCTGCTGAAGGTCTCTTCAAACAAGGTTATCATCAGATTCTTGCGGCAACCGGTGCTACTTCTTCCAAACATAAATGGGGAAAGAAGAAAAATCAGGTTGGCCAGAAGCAAGTGGCAACTCTCAAGGTGAAAAGCAAGGCTCCTCAACCCGAGGCGAACAAAAAGCCAAAAGGAAAGTGCTACAAGTGCGGTCAGAAAGGATATTTTAAAGCGGACTGCCCTGCTCTTAAGAAAGGTATGTCTCGTGCACTAGTAGTCAAAACATGTTTGGCAGCTTGTTCTTCTACTTCGTGGATAGTTGATTCAGGCTCCACTGATCATGTTTGCTTTGACTCGTATGGTTTTCAAGTAATCAAGCAGCTTAGTGCGGGCGAGATTACCATGAATTGGGGCGCTTATTCCAGGCTTATGGTACATTGCAGTGGGAGTTGTGCAGTTGAAGATTAATGATAAATTATTAGTCCTCAATAATGTATTATTAGTACCGGATTTTAGAATGAATTAAATTTCGGTTTCTAAATTAAAATGCGATAGTTATTCAGTTTCTTTTGATAATGATGCTATTATTAGGAAAATAAACGGTGAATATATTTGCAAAGGTATTTTTAATGATGGACTATATATCGTTAATGCTGCACAAATTCCCGTGCACAAATCACTTAACTCTTTGTCTAAAACTAAAAAGAGAGAAGAACCTTCAAGCATAAACCAAACATATATGTGGCATTTACGGTTATGGCATGTAAACCTTGGGAGAATTCAAAGATTGGTAGATGATGGCCCATTGGATGATCTCCAAGTTGAGTTATTTCCAATTTGCGAATCCTGTCTGCAAGGTAAGATGACCACAAGGGTTTTTAAAACTAAAGGAAACCGTGCTCAGAATGTGTTAGAATTGGTTTATACAGATGTATGTGGTCCAATGAATATCCAGGCTATGGGTGGTTTGGAATACTTCATCACGTTTATAGATGATTATTCGAGATATGGATACATCTATTTGATGCGACGTAAGTCTAAAGCCTTTGACAAGTTCATAGACTTCAAGGCTGAAACGGGGAAGCGTCATGAGACATTATCAATTCACTACGATTTGATCGTGGTGGCGAATACCTTAGTGGAGAGTTTTTTGGATTTCTTGGCGAATGAGGGAATTTCATCCCATCTCACCGCGCTGGGAACTCCACAACAAAATGGTGTGGCTAAAAAATTGAATAGAACTCTTTTAGAAATGGTTAGGTCAATGATGAGTTATTCAGATTTACCTATTTCGTTTTGGGGATACGCCTTAGAAACAACGGCATACATTCTAAACCTGGTGCCTTCGAAATCAGTTTCAAAAACACCTACAGAGCTGTGGAGTGGGAGAAAGCCCAGTCTAGGACATGTTTGGATTTGGGGTACTCCAGCACATGTGCTGAATAAGGAAGCTGATAAGTTGGCATCTCGTACAGAAGTGCGAGTGTTTGTAGGATATTCTAAGGGAACGAAGGGTGGCTTGTTCTATAGTCCCCAGGACAGAAGGTCATTATTAGCACCAATGCCCTATTCCTGGAAGAGGATTATATGATTAGTCACAAGCCCATGAGCGAGATAATTCTGGAAGAGATGAGGGACGAGACTCCGTCTATACCAATCGTACAAGCTCCAACTAACACTGGACCACGTATCGATTCTGAGACTTTTACACCAACTCAGGATTTGCCTCGTCGTAGTTGGAGGGTTGTTTGTCAACTGGAACGATTCATAGGTGTGGGAAAGTCTTCGGACTCAATCCCAGGCGAAGATGAATCAGATCCCTGGACCTACAAGGAGGCATCCAAGATAAAGATGCTGACTCCTGGCAAGTAGCAATGGAATCAGAAATGGGATCTATGGATTCCAATCAAGTGTGGGAGCTAGTAGAGCTACGTAGTGGTTTACAAGCCATTGGGAGTAAGTGGGTCTACAACCGAAAGAAAGGAGGTGACGGGAAGGTTGAAACCTTCAAAGCGAGGCTTGTTGCAAAAGGTTACACTCAGAAAGAAGGTATCGACTATGATGAAACCCTTTATTGGTAGCCATGTTTAAGTCAATCCGGATTCTTTTAGATATAGCTGCGCATTTAGATCTGGAGATTTGACAAATGTATGTCAAAACTGCATTCTTGAATGGGAGTCTAGACAAGGAAATCTATATGCGCCAACCAGAGGGATTCATTGCTGAAGGAGAAGAGCACTTGTGTGCAAGCTTAAGAGATCCATTTATGGACTTAAGCAAGCATCTAGATCTTGGAACACTCATTTTTGAAGAGGTTGTCCAGTCATATGGATTCGTCCAATGTCCGAGTGAGAGTTGTGTGTATAAGAAATGTGATAGAAACGTGTTGGTGTTTCTTGTACTGTATGTAGACGATATCCTTCTGATTGGAAACAACGTGAAGGAATTGTCGGACGTACGGGTATGGCTATCTGAGCAGTTCGATATGAAGGATCTGGGAGAAGCAGGACACATCTTTGGAATCAGGATCTTTCGTGATCGGAAGAAAAGGATGTTGTGCTTATCTCAGGCATCCTATATCGATACAGTGCTAAAGCGTTTTAGCATGGAGAATTCCAAGAAAGGTTTTCTACCTTACAGACATGGAATTCAACTACTAAGGATATGTGTTCCAAGACACAAAAGGAGATAGATGACATGAAGATGGTCCCTTATGCGTCAGCCGTGGGAAGCCTCATGTATGCTATGCTTTGCACTAGACCAGATATCTGTCATGCCGTAGGCATGGCTGCTATATATCAGTCAAACCCAGGACCAGAACACTGGATTGCTGTCAAGCACATACTCAAGTACCTGAGAAGGACTAGGGAGTACATGCTTGTATATCAATCAGACGACCTGTGTCCCGTAGGTTACACTGACTCGGATTTTTCATCGGACAAAGAAAATCTGACTAGGTGAAATGCCTTCAGATTCAAACAAAGGTGAGCGCCTCGAAAATCGGCCGGGTGAAATACCTTGATTCAAACAAGAGTGAGCCCTAAAAATCGACTAGGTGAAATCCCCTCGGATTCAGACAAAGGCAAACTGCCCTAAAACCTAACTAGAAAAAACATCCTCAGACCTAAGCAAGGAAAAAACATCCTAAAAGCTTGATCCGAGCTATATTAATTTAAAAAGGTTGTTTACTTCAAAAGAATAGTTTAAACTATCCGAGCTATATTAATTTAAAAAGGATAAAGCCGAGCTACGTTGACTTCAAAGAGTTGTTTGAAGTAGTCGAGCTATATTAACTTTGAAAAATTGTTTAACTTCAAAGAGTCGTTTAAAGTATCTGAGCTATATTAAGGTTGTGGATAAAGCCGAGCTACGTCGACTTCAAAGAGTTGTTTGAAGTAGCCGAACTATATTAACTTTGAAAGATTGTTAACTTCAAAGAGTCGTTTAAAGTATCCGAGCTATATTAAGGTTGTGGATAAAGCTGAGCTACGTCGACTTCAAATAGTTGTTTGAAGTAGCCGAGCTATATTAACTTTGAAGAGGTGGTTTTTAAGGACAAGCTATATTAAAAGGAGGATATTCTCATAACTAAGTTGCATTGACTAGGCATATCAGTATTGTACATATCCGAGCTACATTCACATTAAAAGATTTTTCATTAAAAAGATCTGCACTAGTACAGAGACAACGAAAAGAATGAATACATATACAAGCAAAGCTAAACTACGGGCTAGGGAGATCGGAGAGGAGACGAGGGGGAAGCTTCAGGGTTAGCCTCCCCAGCCGGAGCATCAGGAGTATCAGCCCTGTCAGACGGAGCAAGGGGGATAGAGGCGGCTCGAAATCAGGCGGATTGATTATGAACTCCCCAAGAGCGGCTTCCCACCAAGCAGCATCTAGGGACTCGTTCACATCACCAGACCAACCCGAAGGGACAGGAGCTCCCTCCAAAGCAGCATCCCTATTCAGCTTGCCCTCAAAGCCCAAAGCCGCTAGCTGCTCGTGAGCACGGGATAGGGCAAAATCAAAATACTGCATCGCAGCAGGAGCGAGTCGAACCAGATAGGCGGTTGAATTATGATAGCGAGTAAGGAGGGCTGAACGATAAGCCCCCAGGACGGATTGTCCGACGTCGCTGGTCAAGAAGCGGCGCTGGCCATCCAAAACTCCTCGCTCATAGGTCGAGGACCCCTCAGACCTAGCCTCTGCGAGCTGGGCTTCAAGCTGTGCAACCCTCTCGGATGCGGCCTTAGCCTCTGCAAGTTGAGCCTCGAGCTGGATGACCTTCTCAGATTCCGCCTGAGCCTGAGTCTTTGTCAGCTTTAACTCTTGGTTCAGTTGGGCATTAGCCATTTGGGCTCGCTCTAAAACTGTCTCCCGCTCGGAAATCTTCTTTAGTGCAATATCCAGACGATATTCCCTCTCGCTCAACCTCGACTCGAGATCTGTCTTCACCTCCAAGGCAGCCTTAAGCTCAGCAGACATTTGAGCCACTTGGGAAGAAGACGAAGCTCCGCTCTTTTGATCTTCTGCCAAGCATACCAGGATGGAGCAAAGCTAAAAAGAAAAAGGACAATTCCATTAAAACATGAGCAAAGATATAAATAGCGCGAAAGAGAGAAAAAATAAGGTAGTTAACTTCCCAAAGTACATCATCATCAAGTCTAGGCGGATATCTGCGGAGAGTTACGCGGTATCTACTGTCCTATCGGGGACCAGAGTGAAGTAAGGCGGGAATCTCTCAAACTCCTTGCGGTAGCAGGTATCCATGCATTTGGAAGAACTTGTGGCCTTGGGCCGCTTGCCAGGAGTAGAGGAGCACGGGGAACGGGCTCGTTTGGTGACCTGCAGCTGTTGAGAAGCGCTCACAGAACCTCGCCCTGTGGTCAAAGGAGGAGCAAGGTCAGATGGTAGGGTTACCCCGACTTTAGCTTCATCGATGGAAGCAGGCCTTTGCTTCGGGTTTGAGGAGCCTTCCGCCCTCTCTTTAGGAGGATTCGCCGATCTAGGAGCCTTGTCCTTTGCAGGTTCAGTAGGATTGGTAGCATCGGACTGACAGGTCCGCATGAAACGATCTGCAAAAAGCAATATAGCAGGTCCTTAAATCATCCTTGTATAACAAAAAGAAAGTAATGACATGAATATAATAAGCAAAGCCGTTAAAACCTACCAATGTCGGGAATAGGTGGATAAGGATTCAAACTCAACCCGCAATGAAATAGCAGGTCATGAAAATGCGTCAGCTGGAAGGCATTATAGGAAATAGCATTCCATTCCCGAACCTTATTAACCTACCCATCTCGGATAGAGCTGCGTTTAGGGATCGGAGCTTGACTGGGGAAAACCCCAAGATTCGCCAGAATGAAGACGGAGAAAAAAGAAGCGTGACCTCCAATCCTTAACGTTGGAAGGGAGGTGGGTAAAGAAATGAGCGTCGTCCCGAGAAGTCAAATAGAAGGAGCTTTTAAAACTCTTCAGCCCGAACAAAAATAAAAAAAAATCCAGGTCGGGTTCCTCATTCTTATAGTGACACAGCTAGGGATGGCAACGGGCCGGATCTGGACCGGATCTTGTTGATCCCAGATCCAAATCCATTTTTATTGAGATCGAGATCCGGTCAGATTAGTCGGATTGAAAATCGAGATCGAATCCAGATCCAGATCCGCGGATACGTAGGTCTGGATCTGGTCCACGTGTCCCTTTTAAGCTAAAATAGTACTTAAAATGACGCAATATCAATACCACACAACTATAAAAAAAATCAAAATAAATTAGCAACACAAACATCATATCACGAGCTACTTTCATGTTCATGAGATAAGTCAAATCACATCACAAAAAAAAAAAAAAAAAAAAAATCCAAAACATTACACAAACATATTCGTCCAAAGTCACATCACATCACAAAATAAATCTTCACGATCAACTAATCTTGAGTCCATGAGAACAAGTCTTCCAGTTACAAGTTACAACTACTTTCAACATCATTGACATCCTAGAATAGGGATTCTTTTCTTTTGTTTTTGATAATAAAGAATTAGGTTTTTAATATATATATATATATATATATATATATATATTTGAAATATGCGTGTCGGATGCAGGTCGGATCGGATCTGAAAATTTAAGATCGAGATCCGCTCGGCAAATTTTTATAGATCGAAATCCGATCCGGATCAGATGGATCTAAACATTTGAGATCGAGATCCTCAAAAGCGGATCGAGATCTGGCCGGATCAGATCCATTGCCATCTCTATACACATCACGAAACCGACCATACAGCGAAAAGAGTTCGGGGAAAATTGATTGAGAGGGAGATTGTATTAAGTAGAAATAGAAACAAGGGAAGGATGAAGAGGAAAACGAAGGCCACTGTTCACCTGATCCACAAACCAAGTGATGTGACCTGGATGAGGGTGATCAGGGACGTCAAAAGCTTGGGGTGTGACAAATCCCACCGGGGAAGTATAAGAAAGCTTATAAAGCTCGCTAGTGCGGTTGGGCTAGTCCTAGATAAAGGATGAGGAGGAAGGACACGCGTAGCCCCCGCGCTTGCTTGATAAGGATCGGTCAATAGGCCGGTAACAGTCACCTCGCCAGAAGGAGGAGGGGATGAGGGATCTACAATAATTAGAGGAATCCCGAAAGGAGGGCTAGAAGGTATATCACCTAGCTCCGACCAGTCTATATTACCCATAGGCTCATCTACGAGACAAAGGGAGGAATCTACAGCTCGCTCCTGTAATACCCGATTGTAAATTCATTCATTATCATTCAGTTAATTGTCACTCAGTAATTTTTCACTCATTAATAATCATTCATCATTCATATTCATTCATTGTATTCATCGTTCGGCGTATTTTGAATCGTATATCAGTTGTCATTCATCATTCAACCTTGTTTTGAGAAGCGAGACGAGGATATTATCATCATCATCATATTTTGGTTGCTGGATGTGAAGAGTAGCGTACACTACAAACTCTTTCTAGCGCACGCTAATTGAGTACTGGTAGCGCACGCTAACGTTCAGTATTAGCGCACGCTAATTGAGTACTGGTAGCGCACGCTAACGTTCAGTATTAGCGCACGCTAGTGCATTTGAGGCAGACAGTCCAGAAGGCACTGGACTGAATTTTAGTTGTAGTAGCGCACGCTATGAATGGGAAATAGCGCACGCTAGTGGTATTGGTAGCGCACGCTAAGCATCAGTGTAGCGCGCGCTAAGTTCGATCGACGAGTCGATAGATGCTGGATTGGAATGGGATAATTCATAATGCACGCTGCGAGTAGAGATTAGCGTACGCTAATGGTGCTAGCAGCGCACGCTAAGTTATTTGTGTATCGCGCGGTAAGGAGATCATGGCAGAAGTCAGTAGGTTCTGGACTCTAGTATTTTGGACATCAACCATCGGGTAGCGCATGCTAACACAAGGTTAACGCACGCTAAAGAGAAGGCGTTAGCGCACGCTACCAAGTTCGTAGCGCACGCTAACGAAGCAGACAGAACTCACTGGACTGGCCGGTGAACCCGCTAGTGCACGCTAATATCAGGAGCTAGCGCGCGCTAAACTGGTTCAGGTATAAATAGGGCAGTTCAGTCCAGTTTCATCATTTTCACATCTCACCTCCTTCCTTGGGCGATTTTGGGCGACTTGGGAAGATCTTTTCGAGCTGGAATCATCTAACATCATTTTCAAGCTTTTAGTTCGGATTAATCATCATTTAATCCTCTCCAACACACCAAATCAAGGTAACATTTCTTGAATCTAGAATTTTGGGATTTGAGTGTTTTCATTCCGATCTCTTCTAGTTAGCTTAATATTATGGTGGAATATGTTGGATATGGATTATCTACCTTGGATACATGTGTTTCTACGGATTTATTGGTATTTTTTCGGATTTATTGAATATTTGGAGAATTATTCAAGAACACCCTAAGGGTTGACTTTAGGATTTTTGGGGTTTCGACTAGCTATTGTCGTAATCTCGAATGGAGTATTCCTATTGGATTATTTGATTGTATTAATGTTGTTTTGCTGGGGTTGAACTACTTATTTGAAGGTTGGTTTCGATACATTTGGGGTTGGTTGTAATCAATGGAAGAATGTTTGCAACGTATTCGTTGAAATGACCCAATGAATTTGGTATGGAAGAATGTTTGCAACGTATTCGTTGGAATGCCCCAATGAATTTGGTTATTGTTGTATCGACTTTTGAGTTGGTTATAATCGTACTTGATATGTATATTAAGCGGATTGCTGGTAATTGTGTTATTTAAGGTTGTTCGAGCGACCGATAATTCCATTAAGGACGTTTGTTCGAGGGAGGACATTTCATCACCGGTATTGAGGCAAGTTAATTCTTGCTCGGTTAAAAGGATATTCATTCCTTTCGTTGTTGTTCATTCATATTCATAATTTATTCATAGTATATTAATCATGTTGAGATTTATAATTATCAAACTAATCATTCATTTCACGAGGAATGATGGTTCGAATCATTTCAGTGAGATATCATTCATTTCATTATTATTTCATCTTGGTGAGTCATTCTTGACCCTTGTCGATTTGCTATTCATTGATATTCATCATGGTCACTTTTGTTCTTGTGACCTTATGGGTTCATATTGCGTGGCCGGGTGGTTATGTATGGAATTTTTAGTCGGGCACACGATAGTCATGTGATGCGGGTTCACCGACACAATGAATTGTGCACACGGTAACGTGCCTCCGTGAGACTAATTAGGTACAAGTGCGGGTGTGTCCGGACACTCGTCTTGTGCACTTGGATGTCCCATTACGGGCGTACTATGATGTCCCTCTTCAGCTTGATTTCATAACTAATATATATAATGTTTGTGCTTGTTCAACTCTTGAGGATTGTTGTTACGTATGGCGGCCGTTGGGGATATTGTTTTTAGGTCATGGCAATGCAAAAGCATGGGAAGAGAATGTTGACGGCGAGAGTCAGTGATACTAGTAGGGGCCCCAGTCTCTTCATTTATTCATGTTTTGTTGATGTGTATTTTATTTGCAAATTAGTTTGGATTTTCATTTTATTGATGTCGTATATTTTATCTTCATATAAAATATACATGTATTCTGTATTCCCTGGGTGTGTTGTACTTGAAACTCCTCATCAGAGTAATTGATGATATCATGTGGTTCGGTACTACATTGTATTGTGTAATTCATTAATTTTCATTCGCTTGGTGGGTCCCAGTCGGGGGTCCACGTCACTGTAATTGTAATATCCGGATTTATTATTGTGTATTTCATCTGTATTTGAACCCTGTATTATTCGAAATTGTGATCTCGATAATTAGAGTATGATATTTCTCACATTTGTATCCTTGTACATAAATATAACAACATGCAAAATTTCTCATGCAAACTCGTGATAGCGCACGCTAAGAATGTAGCTTAACGTGCGTTATCGGCTATAACTAGCACACGCTACGAATGAAGAATTGCGTGCGCTAGGCAGTCAATTATTGAGCTAGATGACTAGCACATGCGCCAACCGGACGTGGGTCCGGATAAGATTCCTGCGGGTGGAACTGGACAGTTTTGGAGTCAACTCTTATTAGCGTGCGCTAAGGAGAGTATGATAGCGTGCGCTAATCAGCTAATGTGCAGAAACTTTATTTAAGGGATAGCACTCCATTTCTTCTTGTTCCCTTCACTCGTCCTCATTACTTGATAGTCCAGAGAGTCTATTATTATCCTTAAACACACTTAGACCACCTCTGCTTGATCATTGGAGATTGAATGTCACTTGTGATTGATTGTTGAAGTGGAGAAACACCTTGGATTGACACACAAACAACCAGAGCTGGATTCTACCTTTTTAATTCGGTGCTTCCTTCATCTTAAGGTATGTTAATTCTTTCTCCAGCCTTAGATTCGTGTCCTGAAGAGTTAGATGAATCTTGCTATCAAGATATTGAGTTTCATTAGTGAATTATTCAACAAACATCATGTTTAGAAGTGGGAATGATTATGCTTATAATATCGTCGTTGAAACACCGTAGTTGGAATTGTTAGTTCACCTTCAAGATGAAGTCTGAATGTGATAATGAAAATAGAATCTAACCTGAGATCACCAAACTTCACACGAGAATGATAATCGAGTTTGAATATAAGAGTTGTGATGATATTTATTTCCTTGAAATTCAAAGATGTTTGAATCCGTAAGATCATTCATAAGTTTATGAACATGACATGTAGACAGATAACGTACGTTAATCACTGAGGAGTTTGTAAATTTGATCACCGTTAGAGCAGTCTGCTTGCCCTGATGAAAGCGCCATGCACGCTTAGCGTACGCCAAGCTATGTGAATTAACGTACGCTATCGGGCATGTTTAGCGTACGCTACGCTTAGAACTTAGCGTGCGTTATATCATCAGACGAGTCAATCGACTGATCAGTGAGGTACTGACCGTGCATGGTTAGCGTACACTAGGCTGCATTTAATTACGTGCGCTAACGAATAGCCTTAACGTACGCTACATAGGATACGTAGCGTGCGTTAAGCAAGCCAGACAGATTTCATTTTAAGAACTTCCGACCGTAATTTGGATTGTTAGATGATCGTTCGACTTGAGATGAATTCTATATTATTTCTTTTGTTAAGGTTCGAGCTTAGCAACGTGATTGATCGAAGGGGACGACCTTCGAGTATTTTGATATTCGTGGAAGTTTTATTCTTGTCATCGAACCGAGGCAAGTACTCTAATTAGAATTGTTTATATTATGACAAGTTATATTGTGATTGTATTGTGTATATGTATTGTGATTAAATGTCCACCATGCGTTGATCCGCCGGGAATCATCATGGGAATCTATAGCTGTGTGCGCTGGATCTTTGGACAGGTAGTTTCACCATGCGTTGATCCGACGGGAATCATCATGGGAATCTATAGCTGTGTGCGATGGATCGTTGGACAGGTAGTTCCACCATGCGTTGGTCCGACAGGATCATCATGGGAATCTATAGCTGTGTGCGCTGGATCATTGGAATACCATCAGTATGTTTAGACTGTTGTGATGTGATAAGTATTGTTGTTATTTCTCGTTGGAGAAACTTGTTATGATGATTGTTGATTACATCATTGTTGTATGATTATTGTACTTGTACTAGCATCGTTGTGCTAACCCCTTCGGGGGTGAATATTTGTTTATGTTCAGGATCCAGGAGAGCGGGGAAACAACCACTGGAGCTGCATGACGACGAGGGTGCAGAGTGATGTTCCAGCCGGGTTTATTATCTGTTGTTGGTTATTTTAATAAGTACTCGAGTACGTCGTAATTTGTGATGTTTGAATTTCAGTGGTGTATTAATATTCTCCTTTGGATATCTGTATTTTCGGTATTGAACCAGAACTATCGAAATGTATTTTCAGTGATTTCATAATTTGGTATCTGTCACTGTCTTTTCATTTATTTAGCCTTGTAAATTCTTATGTAAAGGATTTACGGCGCTGTAATATTCCTGAATATATCGGGGGTGTTACAGAATATGGTATCGGAGCTAAGATTATGGATATCTTGGCCATTGGGTTAAAATAAGGGTCGTATACGTCTTTTGAGATAACAAGCCGTGAATAACATCACTGTACTGCCTACGTCTTCGTGCGAACGGTAGTTGTAAGTTCCTAAACTCTATCTCATCCTTTACATGTATCTCTTTATACTTGAACGTTAGAACGATATTGTTTCCTGTATATTGAGTATTTATGCTTTCAGTATGTTGAGAGGTGGACGTGGACGTGGTCGCGGTCGCGGACGCGGACGAAAGAATGCCGAAAGAGAAGCTTCGCCTTCTAACCAGGCCAGCCACAGCTCAGGCGAGCCACAGAGATCTATTAATAATGAACCGGAATTGGTTTTTCTGAGACTCCCACATGGGACCATTGGTTGAAGGAATTGGAGAAGATTTTTGCCGGAATTAATTGCCGAGACGACCGGAGAGCCTCTATTGCTCAGTACTTTCTGATAGGGGAAGCATCCGAGTGGTGGGAAGCCATCAAACTGCAGATCATGATCTTGTTGGACATAATTTAAATTGATGATGGAAGCTCGAAGCGCCCTCGTCTGTGAGGAAGCCAAAGTTCGGGAGTTTTTCTCGCTCGGCCGTCAGACGAACTGTATCCCAAACAATTAAGGCGTTTAACGGCGATTGGCATTCGTTCGACATCTAGTCGAGCAGATGCGAAATGATGATCCATTTTGATATGAGAATGAAACGAGAAATCCAGAGGTACATGTCCGATTTTGAATGTACTAGTTTCCGATACCGGATAAGGCGTTGGCGTATGAGATCAAGGAAGCGGCAATGGAGAAGTTTGCGAGAATCGAAGCGAAAGTCTCTGGTAGTTTCACGAGCACAAGCGATGGGCCGCAAGGCCGGTCATCCTTTCACCCTTTCAAGAAACCTCCGCACCCATCTAAGAGCGGAAAGAATTTCGGAACAATGTCAGCCACGACGGATATAGCTAGGAGGTGCTTTAACTGTGGTCGCCCAGGCCAACTTTGGCGTGATTGTTTGCGCACTCCAGTCACATGTTTTGATTGCGGACAAGAAGGGCACAGTGCGACGTTTTGCAAGGATGCTACCAAGTTCAATGGAACCCGTACATCAAAGCCAGTTCAGAAGGAAGCTAGTATCAGCAGACGCGGCAAAGTGTTGAGATGCCTCGGAATATTGGCCGTGGGCGAGGCGGAGGGCAGTGGTACCAAAAGAGTACATCGAGTGCGGATCTGTTCCCCACGTGCATGCGAGATGAGGAGAGCAGGCGATCAAGATCTGCTATCGCATCGAATCTGTTGAATCCTTTCCCGGCCAGTTAACATTTTATTTATTCACGGGAACTACGCATTCATTTATATCCTTATCTTATGTAAATCGTTTGAATATTTAGGATTTTCATAATTGCGAACCATATGTTGTTGGTTTCCGAGTGGAGAGAGAATTGTTGGAAACTTAGAGACTAGAGATTTCCTGTATCGTTTGGAGGCGGAGTGGCTCTCAAATCGATTGTGATAGAAATGCGAGAGACGACTGATACTCGGAGACGATTGGCTTAATCAATATGGAGCTATTGTAAACTACGAAGGAGGAATATCTCGTGATCGGCGATGATGGTTCGAAATCTTGTTTGAAGGATGGAAACCGGGAAGCTCGGGAAAGTTGATCAAGGCGATGAAAGGTCAAATTGTTGAAGCAGAGTGTCTGGGATCTAGGTGCTATGCGATGAAGAAAGAAGGCGAAATTGTGGAACTTTCATCCATTCCTGTTGTGAACGAATTTCCGGATGTATTTCTTGACGAGTTACCTAGAGTACCTCCACGACGGGATGTAGAATTCACCATTGAGCTGGAACCCGGAGCTACACCAATTTCTAAAGCACCGTATCGTATGGCACCTACTATTGTATTGTGTAATTCATTAATTTTCATTCGCCTGGTGGGTCCCAGTCGGGGGTCCACGGCACTATAATGTCCACCTAGTTTTGGGGTGTTACAGCTCCGACCTACCCCCATTGGAAGAAGATAAACCTTCCAAAAAAGAATTCACGGCCGATTGACCGGAAATATTTTGGGAGTCGAAAGCAGATGGCATTCTAGAAAAATATGTGTATCTAACAAACTATAAATACCAAATATAAAAGAGGGGAAGAGGCGAGGAGAGAAGAAGAGAACTCAGATAAACATACCCATAAGTTAGGCAGGAAGAAGAATTACGGAGATGGTGGATGAAGGATGTCGCCAGGAATGGTAGCTACAATTGAATATGTCGTCGTAGAATTTTCGTGCTACAGTATAAGAAGGTGAGAGTGCGGAAATGAAAAAAGGAGTTTGAATCCCTCCTTTTATAAGAGGGAGGGACAGAAACCGAGGGAGGTAAAGGCGATCTGGAACGTCAGATTACCTTTTCAAAGAACGGCGATTGATCACCGCCTCGGTAGACCTATAACAGGCGACACCTGGACCTGGATGTAGAAGGACGACGGTTAAGAAGCGAGGCCTGAGAAAAGAAAAGACGTGCTCATAAATGCGCACGAATTCAGAGACAAATCATCATTACCTAAGGACCAACCCCCGATAATTTATTATATCGAGGTCGCTAGAAGCCAAACAATCCTACTCTACTCGGTCTTGCAGCTCGATTAGAGTAGGGGGACTAGTTTATAGGACGATAAATGTAGACCTGCCAAAAATCCGGTCTAAAGAGCCCGGTTATTGGCAGACCTACCGATCTCTCAGAAGAATGAGGGACCCTGACAGGAGGGTTTCCTCATGAAGGAGTCAGTGGCCCGGCCACGATCCGAGCTCGGAAGATACGTGTAAATATTAGCAAAGGCGAGCGGACCTACAGGCCTCTCGGAAGAGCGAGGGACCACAGCGGGGAGGTTTCCTCATGAGGAGTTCGAGTGCTGACACTATCCGAGCTCGGAAGATACGATGTAAATATTAGCAAAGACGAGCAGACCTGCGGACCTATCAAAAGAGCGAGAGGCCCCGGCAAGGGAGTTCCCTCATGAAGGAGTCCAAGCTAACTGGCCCTACCTTGAGCTAGGAAGGGTTCGGGCCGATAAGGATAAAATCCCCGAAAAGCTGGGATTTTATCTTTCTTACAAAATCCCAGATATCCGAGGATTGGCAGTATGCCAAAATCCGAATATCCGAGAAGTGGCGGCATGACAAAATCCTGAAAATCGGGGATTTCCCCTAGGCTAAGAGTGGGATCGCAGGGACAGGCTTCTCCCCTCTTCTATAAATGAGAGAGAAGATGTCGATCCCAGGATTAAGTAAGGGTTATTATACAAACATGTTACTAAAGTTTACTAAAAAATGCAATTTTGTTACTAAAGTTTTTTTTGTTACAAATAGGTTACTAAAGTTTTATGTAAGGTTACTTAAGTAACTAAAGATGTTTTAACCCATTGATCTGGTTACATTGCCAACGTGGATTTTTTTAAAAAAATATAAAAAATCAGAAAATAATTTTATTTTTGAAAAAATAATATATTTTCGAGAAAATAAATTTTTGAAAAATATTTTGCCAAAAAATAATATTCTCGAGAAAATAATTTTATTTTGAAAAAATAATATATTTTTCGAAAATAAATTTTTGAAAAATATTTTGCCAAAAAAATATTTCTCGAAAATATTTTTAATTTTTGGAAGAAATAAAAATTTCCATAAATAATGTTTTTTCGAAAAGATAAATTTTTCCTAGAAAATTTTATTTACAAAGACTTTTTCGAGAAAATTTTATTTACAAAGATAATTTGGAAGAAAATTTTTTCAACAAATTTTTCAAATATTATATTTTTCCATAAATAATGTTTTTGAAAAGATAAATTTTTCCATGAAAATATACAAAGACATGCGAAAAGAAAACTTAAAAGTAAAAAAATAATAATTAAAAAAGAAAAAAAAAAAAACACGCATAGTAACTTTTTGTAAAGTTGATAACCTATTTAATAACCCAGTAAACTATAGTAACTTCTTTGTAGCATTTAAAACTATGGTCTGGCGTGGACAAGAGGCAGTAATCATCAGGTTGCCCACTCTCATGATTACATTTGTGTAAGATTTTAATCTTTGAGTAACTTGATTGACAAACCCAAAAACTTGAGTAACCTCTTTGTAACAAAAAAACTTTAGTCGAGAAAATTGTCATTTTTGGTAAACTTTAGTAACTGTTTGTATAATAACTTGATTAAGTAATGAGAAACACTTAGAGAGAGAAACACTTAAAGATACAAGCATTTCACATATTTAGGTTGTCTTGGATAAACTTCTGAAATTAAACCGATTCTTGGTGACCGATCAACTCGATTAGATCAGATTGAATTATCTGTTGAAAATTCAAGCACGAGCTCACAAAGTCAAACTACATCAAGACCAGCCAATTCAATTATCTATCGAAAATTCGAGCACGAGTTCACATAGTTGAACTTTATCAAGACCGAATGCTTGATGATTAGATATCGATTGTATTGTAAAATTGCAGCTCAAGTGCAAATGAAAGGAAAGATTTGGACTTGAGGACAAGGATTTGATAATGAATTTTAAATGAATTCACACAAATGAACTTGAACTCCACAACATGAAAACCGCTTAAAAATAGGAACTCGTGATACAAAATCAACCCAACCAATCTACTCCAACCCAAGAATAAATCACACTAAAAGAACACAGTCAAGTTCATTATACATCTCCAATGAAAAATTTCTCTTGCAATAAGCGCCATTGCAAGATTATGACATTGAAGACGAGTGTTTTATGTGGTGTCTCCAACGTCCAATTGTTAACTCTCAAATAACAAGACCAACTCGTTCAACAAGAACATGTTTAAGGAACTTAACAAATCACTTCGACACTTCCTCCACGTCCTTGAGTCTCGAGAATTCTCATTCTATTAATCAACTATACTTGAAGCAGCATCAAGCAATGAATCCTGGTCCTTGAATGATGTGTGCCTCGAGAAGTCAGACCTCCCTTTGTGAAGATGTTGAAGGAGATTTTAAATAAATGTTTCTTTTGAGCTAACGGCTTTTTCTCGGCAGTCTGTATTCGATCTCTTGTTGGACTTCCTAAATGCATCTAGAATTCGATCGAGTTTTAGAGACTCCACCTGATGGTCGTAATTTGAGAATAACCTTGGAGGTGGGCTCATTTCGTAGTCTTGTGACTCTTTGTTCATTGAAAATCCATATACACAAAATCGGAAAAAAACTCTTAAAAAGAAACTCAATTAATGATAAGCGGCTAGGATGTTGCAAGAAAAGAAAAGGAAGGGAAATAGAAGACTTTCTAAAGACCATTCCGGAGAGAAAACGAGATTTTCTTAGAGCTACGGTTCAAATTACAGTTACGTGACAGTCACATATAATGTCATTAAAACTGAGGCAAAATTCATCACATCATGCAATCTCAAATAGATATATCACATGCATATAACAACAACAAAAAAAAGATATATTACATGCAGAGGGGATTTCCCTTCCTCCCTAGAATGGAGTCCCATTTTAGAGAGCATGGAGTCTTCTAAGCAGGTAGAGTGTCCAAGTCTTACACGCACTCGACTTAGACTCGTGTGGAACGCGCATGTACCGCGTCCAACCCAGCAAGTAACAAGGACACGGCCCAGACTCGCTTCCGAGCGAGGATATAATCACAATCTTCTTTAACTTGTATAATGAATCACAATGGAGGAACTTCAAACAAAACGCCCTATTTTTATATATATACTAGTGATAACCCGTGTCATAATGACATGATGAATGTGATAATTAGATTGTCGAATTATCTTGCTAGAAAAAACATGTTGGCCGGCGGAGATAAAAAAAATTGTCTGTCATTGGAGGCCCATCAGCGGCAGTAAAAAATAAAAATTGTCGAAGAACATGCCGACAAGGGGCTCCCTCTTAAAAAACTAGAAGGCCGACGGAGGTCTATCGGCGGTCACACAAAAAAAAGCGAGCGATCGTCGGAGAGTGCAAGCCACCTTAAGCGAGCCCACAAGCGGCTTAAAATAAAGAAAAAGCAGGCCCGGCCGTGAGAGAAGATCGGAAGGCGGCGAAAAAAGCCGCTCTCAGGAAGTCCGCCGACAGTGGTTGGTGACAGTAGGCCTATCCTAGGTCATAGGAAAATCGTAAGGAATTAAAAAAAAGGGTTAAATGAGTATTATTTGTCCCATTAATTAATTTAATATTCTAAGGGATCATTTTGAAATGTATGAATATTTTTAAATTTTTAATATTATTAAATTTAACATGGAGGGAAGGGGCAAAATGGTCTTTTCATGTGTACAATATGACAACGACGATCAAAAAATAATATTGTCCCTTATATTATACTAGAGATAACTCGTACCATAATGGCACAGTAGCTAGGGGTGTTCATAGCAAGATTGCGGTTTTTAGATGCAATTCTGAGTGCGGTTTTTGAGTAATGAAAAATTCGGCCGTGACCCGGCAAAAACGGTGCAGAAAAAGTGGGTACCCTATTTTCAGTCGGGTCATAGGGTACCCGCCCAAAATTTAATACCACTAATTTTAAATTTTTATAAATAATTTGTAGTTTTAATATAAATTTATTTTAAAATTTATTATATAAATTAATTCTAAGTACTAAATACATTATAAATATTTTCCGTACAATAAGTAAATTTCAAAACTAACTAAATATTTTTATATATATCATTTTTTTATATAATTATGCTTAATTCAATATTTAATTATATATATGAAAGAATATATTATTTTTATTTAAAGATTTTATAAATTTCCAAACTAGTGAGAATAAATACCATGAGTGAAAATACATTAACATGTATTCTCATATTAAATATATTTCATATTAGTTGAAAGATAAAATTTCATATAATTGCAAATTAAATAATTAAATTTAAAAAAAAACTAATTATTAAAAATAATCGGGTTTTGGTGCGAATTTACGCAACAAGTCGGCCCATGACCGGCCGATTATATGACTTTTTTCGATTGGTGCGGCGAAAAAAATTTAAAAATTTTAAAAATACCCGAAATATTTAGTTCGGGTCATCGGGTATTCGGGCCGGGTAGTTCGGGTCGGGTATTTTTGAACACCCCTAACAGTAGCGGTGACATATCGGATTAAAATAATTAAATTTTCATATTACCTTGTTAAAAGAAAAAAACATGTTGGTTCTCGAAAATCTATTGGCAACTGCCAGTGGCAGACTGGAAAACAAGTCTGTGGACATGCCGTTAAAAAAAAGGAAAAAAGAATCGAAGGAACGTAAAAGGTCTGATGGCGACCCCGACGAAAAGCATGACGACATGCCAAGAAAAAAAAGGGCCAACCGCCGGAGGCGCCCCCGCCGGAAAGGAGGACAGGGGGCCTGCCATAAGGAAAAAAATGGCCGACTGTCGGAGATCTAACGGCGGGCGATGCTTTGCTTTCGCGGGCACAGCGTTAAAAATAAATAAATAATGGGTCGGCCGTGTATACGAGGCCGGCTCGAAAAGTAGGCCGCGGAAAAAAATAGTTGTGACGACATGCGTAGGTCAAATCCATGATTCCGTTAGAAAGAATTTTTTTTTGAAGATTAGTTGTCCATTTAATTTAATATTGTAAAAGTAATTTTGAAAATTTATTGTTGTTGAACATTTGATATTGTTGATAGCCATCCGTCTTGGCATCCACGCCAGTTCAACCGTCCCGACTGAGAGGACCAGAAGACAAAAGAACCAGGTCGACCGGCTGATCAGAGCAACGAGAAGGACCGAGTATGCATCAAATTTACTCCCGGTTCCCCTAAAGAACGGACCAGGCAGAACCGTCGGGGCCGACCCGATGACCAGGCCGAAAGGGCCGACCAGATACGGGATAAATATGCTCCAAAACGCCGTCATGACACGACCGATCAGAGCAGCGGGAGATCCGAGGCCCGAAGTATCGGCCACAACGGATAAACATCGCCAAAAGCATACGGAACACGCACACAGGCTATACGGGACAGACACACAGGACAGCTAATGCAATCTGTCCGACCTCTTCCCAAAGCAGTCCCCAAAGGCCGCCACATGTATAAGGCTCACTCTCCCTCTGACAAGTGTTTGGACGCATTTCCAGACATCCTCCAGCTGTCGCCCGCTGATTGGCCAAGACTTTCTATATATAGAAGGAATGTACAAAAAGAGAAGGACTTTTGGAAAAGAGAAAAAAAAATAGACAGAAAGAGAGAGAGAGAAACAAAACAGGACTTGTAATAAAGTAAGCAATTAATATAGACCAGCTAAAAATATTCAGCTCGGCTCTATCTCAGATTAATAAAATCCATTAAATCCAGCTATTTTATTCATTTATCTTTTTTATTGTTTTCTACGTGGCTTCGACCCACCTAGTCAGTCGGCACACGTCACGTTGACCAAATCAGTTGTCAACAAATTGGCGCTAGAAGAAGGGCGCCCTCGCTGCCCACAACTACAGCGTTCCCACCAGAATCCCGATAAGATATTCCCAAGAGATCTCTCACGAAAGTTCTAAAAAACATCAGCTCGCTACGGAGGAAGAAATCCTCCGCAAGGTGGCGGAATGCTTTAAACACCCAGCGTTCATCCAGGGCATGACCGCCCTCATGGCGCGGGTCACTGAAGGCAGAATCCTTCAGAAGCCCGAGGACCTGACGGAGGCCCAATCTCCGTCAGCCCGGCCCGCCGCCCTTATGTGGGATCAAAAAAGAACTGTCTCTCGAGTTGTAGAAGAAGAGGCGGAAAGCCATGGTGAAAGCGTTCACCCTTCTCGGAAAGGTAGGCTTTCTCATCCCATATCGGTTTTTGTGGATTGGGAGCTGAGAGAAGCGAAAAAAATGGCGCCGGCAGGACCACTCAGTCGGGGCGCAAAAAGCAAAGCCTCCCCATCAATCCCGAGTCCCGACGCAAACACTACCGCAAACTCCAGGCGACAATTCGAGCGAAATCGAGTTCCTCAAAAAACGCCTCACGGAGCTTGAGAATAAACAACTCCAGCCATCTCAAAATTCTGAATGGCTCAACAACCAGGAGAGCCCCCTTGCCCACTGTGTTAGCCATCTCAAGTTTAAATTCTTTTCCATGGACGGTGTGCAGAACACCCCGCACGTACCAGGAATTCCTGGAGCGCGCCAGCTCCCACATCGCGGCCGCGGAAGCTATGCCGGCTCCAGTCTTAGTCATGCCCGCAGATCTGCCAAGATCGAACGAAAAGAAAGGAGATAGGCACGACTCCAGGGAAGCCCGCCAAGAACCCCAACGGGAGAATAAGGCGGCGGACTCCTCTATAGCCACCCCAACAACCGAAAATTCCAGGGGGCAAAGGACCGAGCTCATGGCCAACTACGCCGAAATATATTCAGTAGGGGCCGCGACCATATTCGACCAAATTAAAGACCAGGATTTGCCTCCAGGCCCCTGGCCGATCTACAAGGATCCGAAGGAAACGGATCAGACCCGCTTCTATAAATATCACCAATCAACGGGTCACAAAACAGAGCAATGTCGAGACCTCGTCAAAGCCTTAATTACGGTGTGCGACGATACCGGGCTGAGGCAATTTATCCGGAACCTGCTCCGAACTCGCTAGGACCGATCTCCCCAGGAAATACTAACTGCAATTGGAACAGCGGCACTATGAACGAAATGAATGACCGGCTCCTCCGACACTATGAGACCGAACCTGACTCGGCACCATGAATGGTAGCTCCTCTCCGGCACTACAAGGCCAAGGCGACTCGGCACTATGAATGGCCGGCTCCCAGACACTATAAGACCAAGCGACTCGGCACTATGAATGGCCGGCTCCTCAGACACTATAAGGCCGAGCCTCACTCGGAACTATGGATAATGGCTCCTCGGCACTACAAGGCCGAGGCCTCACTCGAAACTATGGATGGCCGGCTCCTCGGCACTATAAGGCCAAGGCGACTCGGCACTACGAATGGCCAAGCTCCTCGGCACTATAAGACCAAGCGACTCGGCCTGATGAATGGCCAGGCTCCTCCGGCACTACAAGGCCAAGGCGACTCGGCACCATGAATGACTGCTCCTCTGGCACTACAAGGCCAAGGCGACTTGGCACCATGAATGGCCAGCTCCTCGGCACTATAAGGCCGAGGCGACTCGGCACCATGAATAATGGCTCCTCCGGCACTACAAGACCGAGCCTGACTCGGCACCATGAATGACCAGCTCATCGGGCACTACAAGACCGAGCCTGACTCGGCACCATGAATGACCGGCTCCTCCGACACTACAAGACCGAGCCTAACTCGACACTATGAATGAGTGGCTCCTCCGGCACTATAAGACCGAGCCTGACTTGGCACTATGAATGACCGGATCCTCCGACACTACAAGACCGAGCCTAACACAGCACTATGAATGACTGGCTCCTCCGGCACGATAAGATCGAGCCAGACTC
The DNA here is from genome assembly GCA_033398695.1 of Orobanche coerulescens. Taxonomy (NCBI): domain Eukaryota; kingdom Viridiplantae; phylum Streptophyta; class Magnoliopsida; order Lamiales; family Orobanchaceae; genus Orobanche; species Orobanche coerulescens. The sequence goes on from CM065802.1 coordinate 229,088,228, forward strand.
GGCATCATCAATGGAAGATATCAAAAAGAAAACACAAGGGTCGAACCAACCCGGCCAGAACATCCAAAGCAAAACAAGTAAACATGTACTAAAAATAAAACTTTATTCATTCGAAGAGTATTTTTACAAAGAACATCCATAAAAAACTATAGGACAAGAAAAGGCCGAGGCACGCAGGCCATACATAAGACAATGCCTAAAGACTACTCGGCTCCCCCACTCCGGCCAGCCGCCTGGAAGGACTACCCTTCGCCTTCACCGGGAGGGGCCGAGCCCGGACCTCCAGCAGCCTCGTCGGCCTCCGGCTCGTCAGCTTCCAGTGGCTCAACATGCAGGTCGGCCGCTCGAGACTCTATGTAGGCACGGACCTCCTCAATTGTCTTCCCTTCCTTCATGAGATCCAATATCTCATAGCAGGTGGAGACATAGTTCAGGTTAATCAGCTCCTCAAACTCGGGCGTCTTCTTGAAAGCAGCCGCCCCTTCGGCAAGACCCTTGGCGTAGCCCGAAGCCTCACAGGTATCAACCTGCTCGGTCAGGTGCTCGAACCGAGCCTTTGTCTCCTTCAAGTAAGCATCATGCTCGGCCCGGATCGCCTCGCACTGCTTGTGCATCGCCTTGGCAGCCTCAGTCATTTCACGAGCCTTGCCCCTCCAGTTATCAGCCTCGCAAGCCCGGCTCTCGAGAATCTCCATCTCTCCCTTCATGTTGGCTATCTCCTCCTCCAGAGACTTAATCATTGACGGGCAAAGATGGTGCTCCTCCCTTAGAGTTTCAAGCTCGGCCGACAACTTTTTGTGCTTTTCAACAAGAGCCTGGAACTCCCCGGAAGCCTTCACGTAAGTTCTCAGTGCACGACCAAGCTGAGCATTTCCGAATTGGATTTGCTCGACCGGATCCATATCATTTGTCATCAGCTCCAATTTTGGCGTCCAGCCCCGAATAGGCACATGGCTGGATTCGGCCACGACCGGAAGGATCCTATCGAGTATCTCAGTGGTTGGAGTAGCCGCCCGGACATAATTAAGGAACCAGCGCGGCTTCCGCCCCCTCATCTCGGCGCAGGGGTCCTCCCGGTCCTTATTAACCGGAAGGTAGTGCCTTTCCAAATCAATCATGGCCACCTTCTCAGCGGCGCGGCCGATCCGGAGAGGACTTGGCATGGACGGAAGGACTTCGGGAACGGGCTGAGCTCCGCCATATTAACACTGCCCTCGGGCTCGGTCTCTTCCCTTTTTCGCTTGGCCCCCGCGCGCTTCCTCCGCTCGGCGTCCTCGGCAGCTAACCTTTCCACACGCTGCGCGGGGATTTCTCTCCTCCCAGATGCAGCCCGGACCCTTGAAACTGGAAAAGAAAGGAGAGATTAAAAAAAAAGAAAAAAAAAGAAGAAAAAAAGAAGAAAAAAGTACCTGATTTGGACATATTCGGATCGGTGGACCGAAGACCGACGGCCCAGAGATTCTCCTCGGTAGTGAGAAGGTGCGATTTCCTCTGCTCAGGAGAAAGCCCTAAAAGCGTTTCTACCCGGTCGTCAAACTCAGAAGATGTCTCCTGCGCCGGGATGCGTTCTGCACAGGAAGCGAATGATGAGCGTTAGACGAAAAAGGAACAGTTCCCAATGTGCATGTTACATCTTTGGTGCCAGTTAAAACTAAATTCGTAACGATAAGCTACCGACTTCAAGAATAGGATAGGTTAAAAACACATAACAACATGATAGCTTTTATCACAGTATGTGGTGGTCGGAAAGAATAGCATAGGTTAAAAACCAACATAAATAACAACATAAGTTATCACACTATGTGCTGGTTGGAAAGAACAGCATAGGTTAAAAGGGAGAATATACCAGCAATATCTTGAGTGACATCCTCCTTCCAAATATCTTCAAGGTAAGCTCCATTCTTAAACTGATGCAGGCAGTGGCGGAGTCAGGAATTAGTAGGGGTCCGTCATTTTTTTTGAAATGATAAATTTTAAAGGCAATAAAAAATAAATGTTTCTTTTGAGCTAACAGCTTTTTCTCGGCGAGTCTGTATTCGATCTCTTGTTGGACTTCCTAAATGCATCTAGAATTCGGCCAAGTTTTAGAGACTCCACCTGAAGATCGTAATTTGAGAATAACCTTGGAGGTGGGCTCATTTCGTAGTCTTGTGACTCTTTGTTCTTTGAAAATCCATATACACAAAATCAGAAAAAAAAAAAAAAAAAAACTCTTAAAAAAGAAACTCAATTAATGACAGTAAACTGGCTAGGATGTTGCAAGAAAAGAAAAGGAAGGGAAAATAGAAGACTTTCTAAAGACCATTCCAGAGGAAAGAGAACGAGATTTTCTTAGAGCTAGGGTTCAAATTACAGTTACGTGACAGTCACATATAATGTCATTAAAACTGAGGCAAAATTCATCACATCATGCAATCTCAAATAGATATATCACATGCATATAACAACAACAAAAAAAAAGATATATTACATGCAGAGGGGATTTCCATTCCTCCCTGGAATGGGGTCCCATTTTAGCGAGCATGAAGTCTTCTAAGCAGGTAGAGTGTCCAAGTCTTACACGCACTCGACTTAGACTCGTGTGGAACGCGCATGTACCGCGTCCAACCCAGCAAGTAACAAGGACACGGCCCAGACTCGCTTCCGAGCGAGGATATAATCACAATCTTCTTTAACTTGTATAATGAATCAAAATGGAGGAACTTCAAACAAAATGCCCTATTTTTATATATATACTAGTGATAACCCGTGTCATAATGACATGATGAATGTGTCATAATTAGATTGTCGAATTATCTTGCTAGAAAAAACATGTTGGTAGCGGAGATAAAAAAATTATACATCATTGGAGGCCCATCAACGGCAGTAAAAAATAAAAATTGTCGAAGAACATGCCGACAAGGGGGCTCCCTCTTAAAAAAACTAGAAGGCCGACGTAGTTATAAAGACGACCGCACAAAAAAAAACGAACGATCGTCGGAGTGCAAGCGGCCACCTTTGAACAGGCCACAAGCGGCTTAAAATAAAGAAAAATAGGCCCGACCGCCGTGAGAGAGAAGATCGAAAGGCGGCGAAAAGAGCCGCAATCAGGAAGTCCGCCCGCAATTTGGTTGGTGAGCAGTGACCTATCCTAGGTCCGCCGGAAAATCATAAGGAATTAAAAAAAAGGGTTAAATGAGTATTATTTGTCCCATTAATTAATTTAATATTCTAAGGGATCATTTTGAAATGTATGAATATTTTTAAATTTTTAATATTATCAAATTTAACATGGAGGCAAGGGGCAAAATGGTCTTTTCATGTGCACAATATGACAACGACGATCAAAAAACAATATTGTCCCTTATATTATACTAGAGATAACTCGTACCATAATGGCACAGTAGCGGTGACATATCGGATTAAAATAATTAAATTTTCATATTACCTTGTTAAAAGAAAAAAACATGTTGGTTCTCGAAAATCTATTGGCAACTGTCGGTGGCAGACTGGAAAGCAAGTCCGTGGACATGCCGTTAAAAAAAAGGAAAAAAGAATCGAAGGAACGCAAAAGGTCTGCTGGCGACCCCGCGGAAAAGCATGACGACATGCCAAGAAAAAAAAGGGCCAGCCGCCGGAGGCGCCCCCGCCGGAAAGGAGGACAGGGGGCCTGCCATAAGGAAAAAAATGGCCGACTGTCGGAGATCTAACGGCGGCGGGCGATGGCCTGCTTTCCGCGGGCCTGGCGTTAAAAAAATAAATAAATAATGGGTCGGCCGCCGTGTATACCAGGGGCCAGCTCGAAAGTAGGCCGGCGGAAAAAAATAGTTGGCCAACGACATGCCGTAGGTCCGTCATGACTCCGTTAGAAAGAATTTTTTTTTGTAGATTAGTTGACCATTTAATTTAATATTGTAAAAGTAATTTTGAAAATTTGTTGTTGTTGAACATTTGATATTGTTGATAGCCCATCCGTCTTGGCATCCACGTAAGCGCTCCCCGACTCAACCGTCCGTGAGAGGACCAGAAGACAAAAGAACTGGGTCGACCGGCCGATCAGAGCAACGAGGAGGACCGAGTATGCATCAAATTTACTCCCGGTTCCGCTAAAGAACGGACCGGGCAGAACCGTCGGGGCCGACCCGATGACCCGGCCGAAAGGGCCGACCAGATACGGGATAAATATGCTCAAAAACGCCGTCATGACACGACCGATCAGAGCAGCGAGAGATCCGAGGCCCGAAGTATCGGTCACAACGGATAAACATCGCCAAAAGCATGCGGAACACGCACACAGGACATACGGGACAGGCACACAGGACAGCTAATGCAATCTATCCTACCTCTTCCCAAAGCAGTCCCCAAAGGCCGCCATGTGTATAAGGCTCACTCTCCCTCTGACAAGTGTTTGGACGCATTTCCAGACATCCTCCAGCTGTCGCCCGCTGATTGGCCAAGACTTTCTATATATAGAAGGAATGTACAAAAAGAGAAGGACTTTTGGAAAAGAGAGAAAAAAATAGACAGAAAGAGAGAGAGAGAGAGAGAGAGAGAGAGAGAGAGAAACAAAACAGGACTTGTAATAAAGCAAGCAATTAATATAGACCAGCTAAAAATATTCAGCTCGGCTCTATCTCAGATTAATAAAATCCATTAAATCCAGCTATTTTATTCATTTATTTTTTTTATTGTTTTCTACGTGGCTTCGACCCACCTAGTCCAGGTCAGCACACGTCATGTTGACCATATCAGTCGTCAACAAATTGACGCTAGAAGAAAGACGCCCTCGCGCCTGACTACGAGGCGTTCCCACAAGAATCCCGATAAGATATTCCCAAGAGATGTCTCACGAAAGTTCTAAAAAACATCAGCCCGCTACGGAGGAAGAAAACCTCCGCAAGGTGGCGGAATGCTTTAAACACCCAACGTTCATCCAGGGCATGACCGCCCTCATGGCGCGGGTCACTGAAGGCAGAATCTTTCAGAAGCCCGAGGACCTGACGGAGGCCCAATCTCCGTCAGCCCGGCCCGCCGCCCCTATACGGGATCAAAAATGAACTGTCTCTCGAGTTGTCGAAGAAGAGGCGGAAAGCCATGGTGAAAGCGTTCACCCTTCTCGGAAAGGTAGGCTTTCTCATCCCATATCGGTATTTGACCGATTGGGGACTGGGGGAGAACTGAAAAAATGGCGCCGGCCCGAACCACTCAGAGTCAGGGCCGCAAAGAAGCAGAGCCTCCCCATCAATCCCGAGTCCCAACGCAAACACTACCGCAAACTCCAGGCGACAATTCGAGCGAAATCGAGTTCCTCAAAAAACGCCTCACGGAGCTTGAGAATAAACAACTCCAGCCATCTCAAAATTCTGAATGGCTCAACAACCAGGAGAGCCCCCTTGCCCCATGTGTTTTGGCGGAGCCATCACAAGTTTAAATTCTTTTTTCCGCTGGACGGAGTGCCAGAACACCCCCGCAAGTACCAGGAATTCCTGGAACGCGCCAGCTCCCACATCGCAGCCGCGAAAGCTATGCCGGCTCCAGTCTTAGTCATGCCCGCAGATCCGCTAGGATCGAACGAAAAGAAAGGAGACAGGCACGACTCCAGGGAAGCCCGCCAAGAACCCCGACGGGAGAATAAGGCGGCGGACTCCTCTATAGCCACCCCAACAACCGAAAATTCCAGGGGGCAAAGGACCGAGCTCATGGCCAACTACGCCAAAATATATTCGGTAGGGGCCGCGGCCATATTCGACCAAATTAAAGACCATGATTTGCCTCCAGGCCCCCGACCGATCTACAAGGATTCGAAGGAAACGGATCAGACCCGCTTCTGTAAATATCACCAATCAACGGGTCACAAAACAGAGCAATGTCGAGACCTCGTCAGAGCCTCAATTACGGTGTGCGGCGATACCGGGCTGAGGCAATTTATTCGGAACCTGCTCCGGACTCGTTAGGACCGATCTCCCCAGGAAATACTAACTGCAATTGGAACAGCGGGACTATGAACGAAATGAATGACCGGCTCCTCCGGCACTATGAGACCGAACCTGACTCGGCACCATGAATGACCGGCTCCTCCGGCACTACAAGACCGAGCCTGACTCGGCACCATGAATGACCGGCTCCTCCGGCACTACAAGACCGAGCCTGACTCGGCACCATGAATGATCGGCTCCTCTGGCACTATAAGACCGAGCCTGACTCGGCACCATGAATGACCGGCTCCTCCGGCACTACAAGACCGAGCCTGACTCGGCACCATGAATGACCAGCTCATCCGGCACTACGAGACCGAGCCTGACTTGGCACCATGAATGACCGGCTCCTCCGGCACTACAAGACCAAGCCTGACTCGACTATGAATGACCTGGCCTCCGACAAGATAAGACCGAGGCGACTCAAGACTATGAATGACTGGCTCCTCCAACATTATAAGACCGAGCCTAACACAGCACTATGAATGACCGGCTCCTACGGCACGATAAGACCGAGCCAGAATCGGCATCATCAATGGAAGATATCAAAAAGAAAACACAACGGTCGAACCAACCCGGCCAGAACATCCAAAGCAAAACAAGTAAACATGTACTAAAAATAAAAGTTTATTCATTCGAAGAGTATTTTTACAAAGAACATCCGTAAAAAACTATAGGACAAGAAAAGACTGAGGCACGCAGGCCATACATAAGACAATGCCTAAAGACTACTCGGCTCCCCCACTCCGGCCAGCCGCCTGGAAGGACTGCCCTTCGCCTTCACCGGGAGGGGCCGAGCCCGGACCTCCGGCCTCGTCGGCCTCCGACTCGTCAGCTTCCAGTGGCTCAACATGCAGGTCGGCCGCTCAAGACTCTATGTAGGCACGGACCTCCTCAATTGTCTTCCCTTCCTTCATGAGATCCAATATCTCATAGCAAGTGGAGACATAGTTCAGGTTAATCAGCTCCTCGAACTCGGGCATTTTTTTTTGTAGCAGCCGCCCCTTCGGCAAGACCTTTGGCGTAGCCCGAAGCCTCACAGGTATCAACCTGCTCGGTCAGATGCTCGAGCCGAGCCTTTGTCTCCTTCAAGTAAGCATCATGCTCGGCCCGGATCGCCTTGGCAGCCTCAGTCATTTCACGAGCCTTGCCCCTCCAGTTATCAGCCTCGCAAGCCCGGCTCTCTAGAATCTCCATCTCTCCCTTCATGTTGGCTATCTCCTCCTCCAGAGACTTAATCATTGACGGGCAGAGATGGTGCTCCTCACTTAGAGTTTCAAGCTCGGCCGACATCTTTTTGTGCTTTTCAACAAGAGCCTGGAACTCCCCGGCAGCCTTCACGTAAGTTCCCAGTGCACGACCAAGCTGAGCATTTCCGAATTGGATCTGCTCGACCGGATCCATATCATTTGTCACCAGCTCCAATTTTGGCGTCCAGCCCCGAATAGGCACATGGCTGGATTCGGCCACGGCCGAAAGGATCCTATCGAGCATCTCAGCGGTTGGAGTAGCCGCCCGGACATAATTAAGGAACCAGCGCTGCCCCCGCCCCCTCATCTCGGCGCAGGGGTCCTCCCGGTCCTTATTAACCGGAAGGTAGTGCCTTTCCAAATCAATCATGGCCACCTTCTCAGCGGCGCGGCCGACCCGGACAGGACTTGGCATGGACGAAAGGACTTCGGGAACGGGCTGAGCCTCCGCCATATTAACACTGCCCTCAGGCTCGGTCTCTTCCCTTTTTCGCTTGGCCCCCGCACGCTTCCTCCGCTCGGCGGCCTCGGCAGCTAACCTTTCCACACGCTGCGCGGGGGTTTCTCTCCTCCCAGATGCAGCCCGGACCCTTGAAACTGGAAAAGAAAGGAGAGATTAAAAAAAAAAGAAAAAAAAAAGAAAAAAGAAGAAAAAAGTACCTGATTCGGACATATTCGGATCGGTGGATCGAAGATCGACGACCCAGAGATTCTCCTAGGTAGTGAGAAGGTGCGATTTCCTCTGCTCAGGAGAAAGCCCTAAAAGCGTTTCTACCCGGTCGTCAAACTCAGAAGATGTCTCCTGCGTCGGGATGCGTTCTGCACAGGAAGCGAATGATGAGCGTTAGACAAAAAAGGAACAGAACAGAAAACACAACACTTACGCATTTTTGCAATAAAGTGCACAGGGATCCGAAGCTCCGCGTCCACGACGCAAGGGCTCGAACTCATCCACCGAGCTCCTCCAAGATCCCCCAACAAAAAACCATTGCTCCTTCCAGCTGTGTATGGTCTCCGGCACATCCACCACCTCCTTGTACATGGCATGCCGAGCTGTTAAATAAAACCAGCCCGAGCCAAATCTCCCGACCGATCTCCACAGGAAGAGGTTGTTGAACTCCTCAAAGCTGGGCTCGGGCCAGCCGTGCTGGTTGAAAAGGATGAAGAGACCCACCACCCGAGCATAGGAGTTGGGATGAATTTGGGCAATGGGAAGGCCCCACTGCCTCAGCCATCGGTAGAAAGCCAAGGGAAGCGGAAACCTCAGCCCCGCCAATAGGGAGCGGTAATACACCGTCGTGCAACCAAGAGGCAGAAGGTGGGCCTCTCCTCGGGATCCGGGACAAACATCCGCACCGCCGTCGGGATCTTAAACCGCCGCCGCCAGGCCACCAGTAGCTCCTCCGTAACGACGCTACGGATCAAGGCTGAGTCCCACTCCGCCTCCACGTAAAGGGTCGGCCGAGGTCGAACCCAGGCCGTCTCGGGATCAACTTCCCCTTCTTCATCTGAAGCCTCGCCGACCGCCGTTAACAACGCCACCACCCCCACTTCCTCAGATCCCGGCGACCTCGCAACCTCGTCGCCTCCCTCCTCATCACTCCAATCGACGGGAGTCCCGCCTAGAGACAAATCTGCCACCCTTGTGTGGTCCGGCGACACGGTCAACTCCGCCGCCCTCTCATCCCCCAGATTCGACATCTCGATTATTTGAAAGAAAAGAAATGAAAAGGAAACAAGAAGAAACTCACCAGATTTCTCTGCAAAAACTCACGAAAATGGCGAAGGAAGAAGAAGAAGGGAGAAACCCTTTATTTATAAGGGGAACCAGCATTAAATGCTCAACGCGTGGCACGTTGATTCGCACCGAACCGTCGCGAGAACCAAGGGCGCGTGCACGCGTCGCCAAATGTAATCTCGCCATGTGTCCTCATCATGACACGAAGACGCGAAATCGAACCGACACATCTCTCGAAGAGACGCCCTTCGAGAATCTAATCCTCACTAACAAGCCTCTGGCCTAACTACGAAACGACTCCAACCCCGGCCACCCGGCACGGCCCTGGACTCGTGGGCCCTTGTTGATAGCTCATCCGTCTTGCCATCCACGTAAGCGCTCCCCGCCAGCTCAACTGTCCCGATTGAGAGGACCAGAAGACAAAAGAGCCGGGTCGACCGGCCAATCAGAGCAACGAGGAGGACCAAGTATGCATCAAATTTACTCCCAGTTCCGCTAAAGACCGGACCGGGCAGAACCGTCGGGGCCGACCCGATGACCAGGCAGAAAGGGCCGACCAGATACGGGATAAATATGCTCCAAAACGCCGTCATGACACGACCGATCAGAGCAGCGGGAGATCTAAGGCCCGAAGTATCGGCCACAGCGGATAAACATTGCCAAAAGCATGCGGAACAGGCACACAGGACATGCGGGACATGCACACAGGACAGCTAATGCAATCTGTCCTACCTCTTCCCAAAGTAGTCCCCAAAGACCGCCACGTGTATAAGGCTCAATCTCCCTCTGACAAGTGTTTGGACGTATTTCCAGACATCATCGCCCGCTGAATGGCCAAGACTTTCTATATATAGAAGGAATGTACAAAAAGAGAAGGACTTTTGGAAAAGAAAGAAAAAATAGACAGAAAGAGAGAGAAAAACAAAACAATACTTGTAATAAAGCAAGCAATTAATATAGACCAGCTAAAAATATTCAGCTCGGCTCTATCTTAGATTAGTAAAATCCATTAAATCCAACTATTATATTCATTTATCTTTTTTATTATTTTTTACGTGGCTTCGACCCACCTACTCCAGGTCAACACACGTCACGTTGACCAAATCAGTCGTCAACAAATATTATTGTTAAATTCAACATAGAGAGAGAGGGAAGAATTTTGCGGTTGTTTTTTAAGTGCCGACTACGACGACCAAAGAACACTAATATCCCTTGTCTTAGATATATATATTAATGTGCCGAGTCCTACGCCGTGTCTGAGTCCTACTTTTGGGGATATTGTTGTCTCCGCATCTGTGTCCGTTAGGTCCCAATGTGCATGTTACATCTTTGGTGCCAGTTAAAACTAAATTCGTAACGATAAGCTACCGACTTTAAGAATAGGATAGGTTAAAAACACATAACAACATCAGAGCTTTTATCACTATGTGGTGGTCGGAAAGAATAGCATAGGTTAAAAACCAACATAAATAACACATAAGTTCACACTATGTGGTGGTTGGAAAGAACAGCATAGGTTAAAAGGGAGAATATACCAGTAATATCTTGAGTGACATCCTCCTTCCAAATATCTTCAAGGTAAGCTCCATTCTTAAACTGATGCAGGCAGTGGCGGAGTCGGGAATTAGTAGGGAGTCCGTCATTTTTTTTGAAATGATAAATTTTAAAGGCAATAAAAAATAAAATGAATATACACCTTTTTCTCAACTCACAAAGTAATGATATTTTGTACATACATATTTCCTAAAACAAATGTGAAGGAATCTTAATGTTGCACAATAGAAAGTACCAAATATATTACAGAGCATACAACTCTAAAGCAAAAAAACCCACTAAAATAACAATCACCATAATCTCTTTATTTAATTTAGGCATCATAAATTTATGAAAAATAATAAAAGGAAAAACCAACAAAATACAGAATCGCCATATATTAATTGAAGGAACACAAATACACCGGGTAAAACTACTCATGTTCCTATCAATAACTTCAAGTTTCAGCATCCATCAACCAGAATTAGATCAATATTTCCTTATGACTTAAACTATGAAGCACCGAGACGGATACACACACGGGGTACTGGTACGGGTATGGAAAACTTGGAAAAAGTGAGACAAGTGTCCGGGGGAGAGTATGTATTAATCTATATATTGTAACAAAACCAGAAATTATATATAAATTGAAAATAATATAGATGTGATCAATTACATTTTACTCCTAATTTTTCATAAAAACTACCCCCAAAATTTTCTATTATATAATAAATACCCGTTCTTTTATAAAAAAAAAAGTCGACAAATCTGTATCCCCGAAGTATTCCTGCGTACCCCCGACGTATCCCCATTTTAAAAAAAAAAAAAGTAGAAGCAAGCTATATCCGCGCATAGCGACACGCATACTTCAACCGTTTAGGAGTATTGGTGCCTCATAAAACTTAAAAAAAAAAAAAATCTATGTTATTATTGTTAAGATCCCATATTAGCCTTTCAAATTATATTCTATTATTGAAAAATGTTAGCATCCTACATATATATAATTGTGATAGGTTTCTCCTTGATGCAAGTAGTACTGTAAAAAGCACCCCACCCCTACCCCTACCCCTACCCCTACCCGCACCCCCACCCCAACCACCCCTACCCATGTAAGTACCAGAATGATCATGATGTTGGTTGTGTAAAAGAAAAACCCCAAGAAAGTCAAAACATAAAAAAACAATCACTAGGCTACCAATTCTAAAATACCTTTGACATGGCCAACTCAATAAGACGCAACAACTCATTGGCGCTCTTTCTCTGCGACCAGCGGAGAACGCAAATACCGACTCTCAAGATCTTCTCAACGTCATCCCGAGAAGCAACCGATTCGCAGTTTTCTAGAAGGTTCGTAACGTATGAAACAAGATCCGTTTTCGAATCACACCAGCGGCAATAATACTCCGCATCCAAACCAATGCTTCCTCCAACCGTCCCAGCCATGTAAGCTCGAAGGGCACAGTCGACGTGGCAACTATGTCCACAAGTGGACCCCTCAACATTAGCTTCACATCTAATATAACTGTCAGCTTTATCAAAAACTCCACAACATAGAATACAACAACAATCTCTGCAGAAGCCAGGCTCCTCACAGCAAATATCACAGAACACGAATCGTGAAGAAACAGAATCATCTCGTGCATTTAAGCTGTTGCAAAATTTGTTACCAGCTTTACAAAGAGGTTCGCCAATATCTTCTGTAATCTCGCCTGGGGGCCTAAACATGTCTTTATCATCTACATAGAAAATAAACGATAATCCATGCGAGAGCAACATGAGTTGCAGTTAGAACAAAAGAATATTCTACTATTTAAGAATGGTTTTGTAAAGAGTTTCTTCCGGCATGAGATACATTAAAATTTATTTAAGTTATACTACTTCCGTTTCTAAATACCTGTAACAGTTTGACATTCACGCCGTTCAACATTTATATGTTAGTAAAAATTATAAAAATATAATAATTTGAAAATACATTCGGACAGATCCAACAGATACTATTTGTTTTTATTAGTAAAAAATACAATCAAGTGCAAAAGTCAAACTATTGCAAGTAAAAGTAAAAGAGGTAGTATATTTTCTAAATATACATATAGGATAAATATATATATATATATAGATATATATGGAATAAATACAAGAATGAACTTCAAATGACTAGGTTATATATACACACACACAGTGGCCAAAAGGTATTTGAATTTCTAGCCGCAGTTTACACGGAGAAACTATGAATGAAACTTTCAAAGACAAAAGAGAGTTATTTCTAGTGGGCACTAAGTGCAGGAAACACGACTTTTACTTCAACAGCCGTGACCAGAGAAACACACAAACATAGATACATCAATAACTTGATAAATATTGATAAAAGGACAAAAAAAATCATGAAGAGATATCTAACCTATCGTTCTTCGTTTGGAAGGGATCTTCCAAATAAAAGAGGCAAAGAATCTGCAAACATCTGTATTAGGGAATTTTTCTCGGACATATTGTTCGAGTGAGGGCCTGCTCGCGAAACCTTTTGCACGTCCATGCTGGCAAAGACGGCGGGGAAGATACACGTATCTGTCCACAAAGTATCCAGAAATAGCAATTCGTTTCCCCACTTTCCAACGCCACTTATCACCAGGATTAGGAAAATCTTCAGGAGCATATGGAAGGCCTTCACCAGAATTGTTAACAGAAACTGGATAAAGGTTTAAACCATTTCCATGTGGCCCATATGGACGGACTTTACTTCTTCTTGAACTGTTAATGTCCATAGAGTCCTTCTGTATGTCATATACAGAAGTCATTATGCTCTGCGTAAGTCATAGCGTGTGAGGATTTGTCAAAAGTCTGAGTAGTCATAGACCATTTATGGATGCATTGAAAAATCATAAACAGCCATTTCCTTACAAATCACGTAATGTTTTTTATATGTTTGGAAAATTAAGTACTTTCATCACCATCTTGTCTGTCACCCATTTGTATAGAGAAATACACTTATCCAAAATTCAGAAGAGCATATATTTTCAGTCAAACAGAGGGAAAAGTACACTTTATTTATATAAGCTAAATGAAAAATCTAGTACTATCTTAGTTTAAATAGATTATTAATTTGTAAACGGAATATCGGAACTCATAGTAATATTATTATACATAATGATAAATATATGCACATAAAAAGACACATGTAAAAATGCATTTACATAGGCATAGTACAGTTGTTAAACGCGAAATGTGCACCAAGGCGATATGGGCTCCTATCGCCTGAGGCGCAAGCGAGGCGCGCGTCTGGGAGAAGTGGCGCACAAAAAATAAAAAAATAAATTAAATTAATCATAAAACTTATAAACACATAATGACAAAAGAATATAACCATCCACAATAAACTTAGTAGTCAACAAAATTAAAGGGTTAGAACAATTAAAAAAAAAACTTTAAAAGCATTCTGGAAAAAGAGAGAGGCATAAAACAGAGGTGTAACTGAGGCGCAACGAGGCGCGTGCCTGGCTGAGGTCCTCCGCTTTGGGCTTCAAAGGCAATTTGCCTTCCATGATGTATGCGTTGATTTTACAATATCAATCGTGTAATGTAACATGACTATAGCAATTATCTCGACTCATCACCATCTCATGATATTTTCCGTGATGGTTGATATTTTCCGTGATGGTTTTGGAATTTCATCTCATTTCTCCTTCGTATGAAGGTTGCAATGGGTAGGGGTGGCAAAATATACCGAAATGCCGAAATACCGTATTTACCGTACCGAAAAATTACCGAAAATACCGAAAATTTCGGTATACCGGATTTTCGGTACGGTGTGTTGGAATATATTATTCCAAATATTCATTATCGAGTTTTGATGATTAGTTGTTAAACAAAGAAAAACAAGAAGGAAGCAAAACAAAACAACGAAGAAGTCGAAGACACAAAAAGTCGTGCAAACTGGACTACACAGCTAGCGCACGCTAGTGATCAGGATTAACGCACGCTAAGAAGCATGAATAGCGCACGCAAGGCGTTCAGGTTAACGCACGCTAAAGTGATCTGAATTCAAACAAGATGAACGTTGGAAGATTCGGAGCTGAAGTCAAAAGTTATAAACGGATATATGACGCAAGCAATGACGTGATATTAGTGCACGCTACGAGAGAATACTAGCGCACGCTAACTGAAAGTATCAGAAGCTACTGGACTGAAGGAAAGAGCAGATAACGTACGCAACATGCATATTAGACAATAGCGCACGCTAAAGGAAGAGGCTAGCGCACGCTAAACTGTGTCTGGCAGTAACAGCTAGTTGGAGGAAATTGCCTATAAATACCAAACCATTTGGTATCAAACAACACAACAACTCAGAGCAAATCATCATACTTGTGATATCATTGTAAACATTCTTGTTGTTGTATTTGAGCTTATTTGATAAGTGTTTGAGTGTTATACACGAAAACATACACGAGAGGAAAAAGAAAGAATAAGATTAGATTCGGTGTTATTAGGATCAAGGATCCGGCATTATTAGAATCGCAATCTATATCCACGTGAGGTTTGTCTAGTACCCATAGAAAGCTAGATAGGTTGATTCCGTGTCCGACAGAAAAGGAAAACGGTTTAACTTGGACCGACAAAAAGAAGTGTTTTACGATTTATCTCAGACCGATAGAAGACGAGATTGTAACGGTAATCCCTCGACCGATAGAAGAGAGGTGCAGAGATTAATCTTTATCCTATAGAAAAAGATACGGAGAGGGGACGTAGGCACGATTGGCCGAACCTCTATAAATCTTGTGTAGTTTCATTTCTGCACTTTATTTACGTTTCCGCACAATAGCGCATATGCCGAATATATTATACCAACAATTGGTATCGGAGCAGTTCTCCTAGAAGCGGCTTAACATCCGAGGAGAAGACGATCCAAATGGCGTTTCAATTTGCACCGGTCAAAGGTCTTGCCTTGAATTGACCATCATTCTTCGATGGATCTAACTTCATAACATGGAAGAAGAAGATGTCGATATTCATCCGAGCTTAGGATATCGAATTATGGAAAGTCATATGTCTTGGTCCGAAAATTCCAACGAACTCCAACGGTACTCTCAAATCTTTTGAAGAGTATGATGATACGGATTGAAAAAATGACCATTATAATTGTAAAGCGACTCAATTGCTTTATTGTGCACTAAATCCGGAAGAACACAACCAGATATCACCGTGTGATAGTGCCAAGGAGATATGGAAAATGCTAGAAGTCACACACGAAGGCACAAATCAAGTCAAGGAGACGAAGATTAACATGCTTCTCCACGACTACGAGCTATTCCAAATGAAAGACGACGAATCCATTATAATAATGCTCGACCGATTTTCGGTCATTACGAATGGATTGGCTTGTTTCGGAAAACCCCTTTCGAGTAGTGAAAAAGTAAAGAAGATCCTACGATCACTGCCTGGGGAATGGGACGGCACGGTGACGGCGATTATGGAATCGAAAGATTTAAATAATCTTGATTTTAGTGCCCTCGTTGGTTCACTAATAAATTACGAGATTGTTCTAAAATCTCGGAACACAAAGCCGAAGCTGAAGGAAAGATCAATAGCTATGAAATCTAAGATGTCTCGCAAAGAAGAAATCTCGGTCAATGAAAGTGATGAAGAATCGGCATATTATGCCAAGAATATTAATAAGTTTCAAAACTTATCAACCTGAGAAAGAAGGACATCAAATCGGCGAATCTAAGAAATTCAAAACAACTGTTAACTGGTGGTAAAACTGTGCCACTTTGCTAAAAATTGCCGAGGCGCAAATCTTATGAAGGAAGTACTCGTTGCAACATGGAGCGATGAAGATGAAGATTATGATTTCTTTCAAAAATATCCCTCTCTCATTGCACTAAGTTCATTCGAAGAAAGCGACGTCGAATGTCATGTTTGTACATCCTCTTAAGATGAATTATTTGAAGCATTCGAATTATTACTTACTGATTTTCAAAATGCTTTATCCGAAATAAAATTCGCTCGTGCTAAAAATAAATTATTGGAAACCGATATTAACAAAATTCTTGAAAAGGGAAATCTTTAGAAACCGCTCATTCAAATTGTCTTGATATTGAAAATAATTTAAAGAATGATCTTTTGAAAGTTCAAGACGAGCTTAAAATTTAACGAACAAATTTTCTCTAAACGAAATTTGAAAATATGTTTTTGTTCAAAATATACGTTAAACAAACAGGTTAGGATTCAAACCGCATAATAAAATCAATCCTTAAACTTGAAAATACCTCGCGATAAATGTTTAAAAATTAGGCATCATATTTCAAATTACAAAAGCCCACGCTTGACGATAAAAATTAAGAAAATTGATTTTTAAAGGAACCAACATTCCAAATATCGTCTATATTTCAAAAGAAAACCAACTATCGGTTGGATCCCCCAAAATTAAAATTAAATATTTCATCAATTGGTATCTTTATCTTTGATATTTTCAAAATCGATATTTAACTCAGGGGGGTTGTTATATTTTTAATGGGGAGATATATTTGTCAGGTGGAGTTTACCCATTTCAGCACACATTATAATTTTATTATCGATTTTATCATCTTATATGCACTTTTTGCTGATAACAAAAAGGGGGAGAAGAATGGTATAAAAGATGAATGTATAAGGGGAGAAAAATAAAAGAATGGGAGAGAAAGAGTCATGGAAGAATGACGAAAAAAATAAAAACATATACCGATCAGGAAAAAGACAACGGAGAAAGTCGAAAAGATGAAAAAGAAAAGGAGGAGTTGAAAAATGAGAAGTAGTTGAAAAGAAGAAAAGAAAAGATGGGAAGGAACTAACGAAATTGACAAAGCCGAAAACTTTGATATGTAGTTTTTATATTTTGCAGGTTTATCTCATTCAAGAGTGTTGATTGTAATCATCAAAAAGGGGAGATTGTTGGAATATTTTATTCCAAATATTCATTATCGAGTTTTGATGATTAGTTGTTAAACAAAGAAAACAACAAGGAAGCAAACAAAACAACGAAGAAGTCGAAGACGCAAAAAGTCGTGCAAACTGGACTGCACAGCTAGCGCACGCTAGTGATCAAGATTAACGCACGCTAAGAAGCATGAATAGCGCACGCAAGGCGTTCATGTTAGCGCACGCTAAAGAGATCTGAATTCAAACAAGATGGACGTTGGAAGATTCGGAGCTGAAGTCAAAAGTTACAAACGGATATATGACGCAAGCAATGACGTGATATTAGCGCACGCTACGAGAGAATACGAGCGCACGCCAACTGAAAGTGAAGGAAAGAGCAGGTAACGTACGCAACATGCATATTAACGTACGTAACAGGGCAATAACGCACGCTAAAGGAAGAGGCTAGCGCACGCTAAACTGTGTCTGGCAGTAACGGCTAGTTGGAAGAAATTGCCTATAAATACCAAACCATTTGGTATCAAACAACACAACAACTCAGAGCAAATCATCTATACTTGTGATATCATTGTAAACATTCTTGTTGTTGTATTTGAGCTTATTTGATAAGTGTTGAGTGTCATACACGAAAACATACACGAGAGGAAAAAAAAAGAATAAGATTGGATTCGGTGTTATTAGGATCAAGGATCCGGCATAATTAGAATCGCAATCTATATCCACGTGAGGTTTGTCTAGTACCCATAGAAAGCTAGATAGGTTGATTCCTTGTCCGATAGAAAAGGAAAACGGTTTAATTTGGACCGACAAAAAAGACAAGTGTGTTAAGGTTTATCTCGGACCGATAGAAGACGAGATTGTAACGGTAATCCCTCAACCGATAGAAGAGAGGTGCAGAGGTTGATCTTTATCCTATAGAAAAAGATACGGAGAGAATACGTAGGCACGATTAGCGGAACCTCTATAAATCTTGTGTCGTTTCATTTCTGCACTTTATTTACGCTTCGCACAATAGCGCATATACCGAATATATTATACCAACACGGTACGGTAACGGTATGAAACTTTTTTATTTTTGGTATTTCGGTATATACCAAAATACCAAAAAAAATCGGTATTTCAATATATTCGGTATATCGATATTTTCGGTATTTTATTTTTCTGGTATTTCGGTATATATCGGTATATCAAGATTTTTTCGATATTTTGGTAATTCGGTATTTTGATAAGTTCGGTATATACCGATACCGAAATAAAATTCGGTATACCGAAAAATTTCGGTACGGTATCGGTATGAATTTTGTTGTACCGAAACTTTCGCACGGATACCAGATTATTGGCAAAAAATTGCACGATACGGTATACCACCCGTAGTAACGAGAAGGACATTTGTCGTAAAACTTGGTGCACTTTGCTTTTTGCATGAATTAGAGTAAACTAAGTTTAAACAATTAACTGACACTATAATCTTCATACCCCCAACATAGTTGGGATTAAGGTGCACTTCATGATGATGATAGTGACATGCGCGCCTTGCGCTTGTGCCCTTTAACAACTCTGAGGCATAGTAACATAGTACTAAGGAATTTTATGTCAACGAACACGTGTAACTAATGTATATATTAATGTGAACAAATGAAATGTATAATTATAAACAAAGCGATATTTTGCTAGTTTGGGTGACAGGAAGTCCAACTTTCCTATAACTAAGAGCTACAGTTGCATTTTTCTTTGTAGCTATGCCGCAACATACATTCATTCTGAAACTTAAGAGGCTAAAAGTGCTTTTTCTTTAAAGTTGACTCCGAGTCTCCGACTAACTATGATGAAGTAGAGAAATTATGGCCTTATGTAAAAATAGAACTTACATGACAAAGCACATTTAATCATTTACACGACTAGAGCCGGTTCGTGTTTAATTTCGATTGAAATCATGCGATCATGCTCGAACAAGAGGTAAGTTCAGTCGTAGAACTGAAAAATACTAGTCGGAGGTGAAACATCGAGAATTGTGCATTCTTAACAAATGTAATGTCATTTTCCAATCATACTATCATTGAATAAACCATTATACATCATTTCAAATACTAGAGAGCTCGTTTATTAACAAACTCATAATAAGAAAATGTGTAGTTTTTCTTAAATTAAACTCAACTGTCTAAAACTTTACATGGTTAAGCCACTTTCGGATTGAGCATTCATGAGCTTAAACCTCGGAATTTTATAAACGATTGCACCTAAGTTAAACTTGCCATTACTCAAATCGATTAGGTTCAACTCAAATATAAGAGGCTTGCAGTCATATGCCTCAAGAAAATGCAGAATATTACCGCAAAAACTCTGGAAAAGCGAAACAGAGAGCGCTAGGGTTCCTGATTTTGATAGCAATCCTCAATCTGCAAAAGATGGAGAGATAAATAAATCTGGAATTCGGTGCAAATTGAAGACATGAAAGAAAATCACATACTAGAAAAAATGTGAATCTGTGTAAACTTACTTTACAGATGAGATTAATTTCAGAAACCCTAAAGTTCTTGAAATCCAGGGAATTTGCTTATTTAACTTATTTTAGTTTGGGAGCGAAGTTTGGAGTGTTTGGATGCAAGAAAAATTAAAAGTTGCTTATATTATATCATTGGTATAAGACTTGTTAGAAGCAACTTATTAGAAGATAATCAAATTACCTTTTTATTCATTTTTCAACTCTAATATATCAAACCACCAATCTTTTTGGTCATTTTATACATATAAGCAAAATTTGTCACCACATTAATTAATTCAAATATTTTTTATAAAATTTTGATTTGACACTACATAGCTTGACAAGCACTTTAAAAAAACATAGGTTATTCTAAATAAATACACTGAAACACCTCCCAGACCTCGCATGCGACTGTTGATAGAATTTTTAAAAAATTACTGTTACGGTTCGATTAGGATTTGGATTGTACTGTTCATCAATAGTTTAATTCGAAATAGTAATGTGTTTAAGGGTTGAATTATGGAGTATAAATTTTTTAAAATATATTATTAAGGGAAAAATTCTTTTTTAGTACCTCACTTTTGCACCGATTCCACATTTAATACCCCACTTATTACCTTTTGAGATTTGGTGCCTCACTCTGACTTTGTTTTTTTGGACTTTTGTACCTTCGTAAATTTATCCTCCAAACTCCCATTAGACTCGCTACTTTGGGCAGCATCCCATTTTTTGACGAATTTAGCTGATGAGGCAACGAAACGTAGGATTTACTGAGGAATCGAGCTCAACATCGAGGAGGGATGTCTAGAAGAGTCATTGATGGCAATCGTTTCCCAAACTACGGTTAGAAACTTTGGATAGTTTTTAATTCTTATTGAAATAATCTTGGTGAATATACTTTAAAATGTCTTTTTTGTTCATTTTGTTTGTGTTATCTTTGTACTTTGTAGATGCCAACATATTTCCAACAATTTTTATTTTGAAATTTCATGGGGTGAAATGAGGGAAAATCCAAATCGAATGTATGTGGACGGGGAAACTGAATATTTTGACTATGTTGATGGGAAATGCTTGGCATGCTAGAGTTGATGACTTTGTGGAGCAATTTGGTTATAATTCTGCAAATGTGATTTTTTTGCATCAATTTGGGGAAACTTTGCATGAGGGGGCCAAAATTCTCATATCTGATCTTGACGTATTTTGGCTGATGAAACATATACCATTAAACAGGGAGGTCACGATTTATGTAGAGCATAATGACTTGAATTCAACAAACCAAAATCAAATGTAGTCTAATTTGGTTGATAATAATCCTATTTTGGACTTCTCATTCCTAGATAATGTGGATAGTTATGCCATGGGTAATCAAGAAGATGATCCATAATAATTCTGAAGACTTAGAATGTGAAGAATTCTTAGATAGTGACTATGATATGGAGGAGGATGATACACTGTTTGAGAAATATAGTGATGCAAATGGTGAATATGATGGTGATCTAGATAATGATCAAGATGAATGTGAAAAACTGAATTAAGAGTTTGATCGTATCACATTGTCTTGTTGGAACTTAGTGACAACTTTCATTCTATAAGATACTTTAATATATTTAGGTTTTACATGTGCAGAAAAGTAATTTCATTCTATAAGATACTTTAACATATTTAGGTTTTACATGGGCAGATACTTTTCCAAAATGTTAACATTCCACTAATTTCAAACATATTTTTGAATCCAAAATTCAATACAGAATCACATACAAGAAGACCAAGTGTTTTCATTACATCCTCAACCAACTATTACAATACAATGCCTTTAAATTACTACAATACAATGCCATTAAGCCTTGACAATTATTGTTGCCAAGCAAAGATTAATACCAATGACTATGTAAATTACCAAATTCATTTTCTCCTCTAAATTCAACACTTCAGCTTCAAGTTTTTCAACTTTGCCCCTGATGAACTTCAACTCAACATCAGATTTCTCATTTTTCTCTGAGAGTTCGATTTTCATTACTGCAACATCCACTTCCAATTTCATCAATTTATCCATCAAATTTATTTTGTCGAATCTCATATATATGCCCTTCAATTCAGAATCTTGCCAAGAAAAAATTCCACAGTATTAATTCGTTTGTGCAAGAAATTAACAAAAATTTCACTAAAATTTCAACTGAAACTAATTAAGAGGGTGATAAGTGTCAGTTTTATACACTTATCCATAGTTTGTATCGATAAATATCACCCATAATTGAGCAAGTCTACTCGTTTTTGCTTTTAATTAATTAGTTTTTTAATAATTTTATTTTTATCAGATGATGATGTAAATCTAGTCTTAATCGGATTGAATTACTGATTTACTCAAGAAATAACATATTTATAAAATATTCTCTTTGTTGAATTTTTATATATTCATGTTGTAGGGATTTCCGAGATGAGTTCGGCAATCTTTTCGGATTCATAATCAGAGTTATATATCAAAAGTTATCATCCGAAGAAGATTTGGGGCAAAAAACGCAAAGTCTAAGAAATTTCTGGGCTGAGAATGAAGTCTGAAACTCCATACGGGCGTAACATCATAACATACGGGCATAACTCACAAAACCAAAAGTTGTAGCCTACTTACGGCCGTAACTCATGTATATTACGGCCGTAAGTCATCCATGTTACGGCCGTAACTACTGAATGTTACGGCCGTAACTCTTGACAGATTGTGATCATTTGTCTAATTTTTTATACTTTTTGTGTATTATTGAAGGGATGGCTGGCATTGATCCGATCTATTGTAATAATGTTGGAGTTTTGGAGTTATTAGATGACTTTAGGTGTATAAATAGACCCCTTAGATCCATCATCATTCATCATTCATCTTATAATTTTTCCACTTTTTGTAATATTTTCTTTTTGTGTGAAGAACACACTTGTATTCTTGAGTGATTTGTGTAATAGTGGTATAGCATATGTTGTTCAGAGAGTTTATTGCTTCTTTCTCCTTTATCTACTAAGGGAGTTAGGATCAATTCTTTCTCTTGTTCAACTAATAATGACCAATCAAGCTTGTATTATGTATATTAAACCCTTCATGGGCTAAGTTACTTAAGTTGGGATTATAAACAAGGTTAGCCATGTTATTTAAGTTTGTATAAAGATCTATTGTGAATTACTTATTATTGTGTGTGATTTTCATTGTTTTAACAATCTTTATTTATTTGGCCAATAAATGACGATATGTATGGTCTTCATATGTTTCGATCAAATGATCTTCACTCTAAGTTGTTCTAGGGGATAGAAATATACCTCTAGACCTTAGATGATTCTTTGAGTTATTTTCATAAATCCTAATGTTATGTATTGAAGCCAATCAATATAGAAATATAGTGGATTGATTCAATATATAAGGGGCGTTTTATAGTTCGAAAGAAAAACCGTCTTTTTAAGGAAAATCGAATCTACACAACATAATAAGTAAATTCATCTTATGATCTCCTATACATCTTCTATAACTAATGATGAACTAAGTTTGTAATCCCAACTATTTCATTTTATCTTTTATCAATCTATTATTAGTACAATCTTTTATTTCCTTGAATATTAGAACTATTATTGCATTTTCTTTGCAATTGTCAAACCAAACTCTTTAATTGTGTGTTTCACTCATCTTAGTATCTATAAAAATAGACTAATAGTGTATAATTCAAATTATAACCAAACTTCCTCGTGGGATCGATAAACCAGACTCAAAAAGTCCACTTACTACTTGATACGATATCGTGCACTTGCGATAGTTATACTAAGAACGTGTCAGAAGGAAACAAAAAGAGAAAACATATCCCATAATTTGGACATGCCCAATACTTTCTTTTTAGATTCAACTTGGTTCGAGAAGTTTTCTGTGAAAGTTCAAACACGCACTTACAATATCGCTTTACAATTGGTGCACATTTGGAATCCGATGAACTCATGAAATTCGCGGAGGAACTCATCTTTTCTCGTGAGAAAGTGGATGAAATTGCAACCAAATGAGATTAGGGTTCAAATGGAAAGAGTTTTGCCCCATTTGCCAGTCCAAATGAACCGACCAATGAGGAGTGGATGATAAATTGTTTGAGTTACCAACTCCAAAAATTGGAGTCAAGTTGAGGTACTAAATCTGAAAAAGTGATAAGTGGGGTACCAAATATGGACTGAGTGAAAAAGTTGTTAATTTATATGTGGTGTCGGAAATGGAAATATACGAGGAGAAAAAGGAAAGACTATAACGAGAGTCGAGGCAAGAATAAATTCTCTCCTTGTAAGACAATATTGATCCATACTTGTACAAACGGTCTACAGTAATTGTCCCCAAGATACAACGATAATCAATATGAACACGAGACGCTGCACTGCGGGTCGTGGTTCCGGTCGAACACGATAGATACACGGGATTGAGTATTACTCCTAGACTCGACTAGGATGAATGATATGATAAATTTAATTTTGTGTTAACATACTGATCAAATGCTATGATGAAAAATTGATCGGATTGGATTCGAAAATTGGATTAATAAATCGTCCGTGGGAGAGGCCTTTTATATAACTTGTAGGTGGCTGTTCGGAAAGGAAGCGACTAGTGACCTGTAGAGCCTTGAACCATCACAATGGTTCAGGCCCCAATAAGTGCGCCCGAACTGGTGCGGTGGTTCGGTCCTGGACGAACCGGTCCAATCGCCGTAACTGACCCACGCGCCTGAACCTGAACTGTGGCCTTGGTTCATGCACGAGGTGTCGCGCCTCCTGGTGCAAGTACGTCCGATCGAGCCATGGTGCGAGAGATATCGAGCCGACCTCAGTCTTGACATTGTCAAAACTAAAGGCCCCTCAATGCTCCTCGCTATGAGAGAAGTGCAAAGTGCGCCTACGAAGCGCCCATTGCGACAAGTGCGATGTGCATGTTTTCGGACTCGGACTCGGATGGTGCTTCGCACCATCCTCCTAGCACTTTTGGGTTAACCATAAAAGTCAACACAAAAGTCCCACTAAGGTGCACCATAGGAGGAGCACACTAGATAACTCCTTAAAGTGGCTTTTGGTTTATAAATAGCTTCCCACTTCATTGTTTTTCCCATGTGGGATGGAAAACTATTTTCCTTCCAACAAGTGGTAATCTTTGTGCATTAATTTCTCTTTCATCCTCCAATTGGATTTTGGCAATCAAATACACTAAATTACCCTACTTAAGATGTAGATTCCATATCTATGATTAAATTCCATGAATTCATAATGGATACCAGATTCAAAATGTGGATTTAATTGCTATTATACCAAAATTCCAACAATCCCCCAAGATGAATGATGATTAATGCAAATGCAATGAACTTAGTCCCGACGACCTGTTGCATCAGGATAGGTGGTAGTTAGCCTTGAACCTTCCTTAGTGTAGTCTATTTCTATCCCCTAGAACAACTTAGAGTGAAGATCATTTGATCTAATCAAACATATTTTCTTTCGAAACATATGAAGACCATAAATATCGTCATTTATTGGCCAAATAAATAAAGATTGTTAAAACAATGAAAATTACACACAATAATAAGTAATTTATAATAGATCTTTATACAAACTTAAATAACATGACTAACCTTGTTTATAATCTCAACTAAGGTAACTTAGCCCATGAAGGGTTTAATATACATAATACAAGCTTGAGTGGTCAATATTAGTTGAACAAGAGAAAGAATTGATCCTAACTCCCTTAGTAGATAAAGGAGAAAGAAGCAATAAACTCTCTGAACAACATATGCTATACCACTATTACACAAACCACTCAAGAACACAAGTGTGTTCTTCACACAAAAAGAAAATATTACAAAAAGTGAAAAAATTATAAGATGAATGATGAATGATGATGGATCTAAGGGGTCTATTTATACACCTAAAGTCATCTAATAACTCCAAAACTCCAACATTATTACAATAGATCGGATCAATGCTAGCCATCCCTTCAATAATACACAAAAAGTATAAAAAATTAGACAAATGATCACAATCTGTCAAGAGTTACGGTCGTAACATTCAGTAGTTACGTCCGTAACATGGATGACTTACGGCCGTAATGTACATGAGTTACGGCCGTAAGTAGGCTACGGCTTTTTATCATGTGAGTTACGCCTGTATGTTATGATGTTACGCCCGTATGGAGTTTCAGACTTCATTCTATGCCCAGATTTTCTCAGACTTGGCGTTTTTGCCCCAAATCTTCTTCGGATGATAACTTTTGATATATAACTCTGATTTTGAATCCGAAAAGACTGCCGAACTCATCTCAGAAAGCCCTACAACATGAATACATAAAAATTCAACAAAGAGAATATTTTATAAACATGTTATTTCTTGAGTAAATCAGTAATTCAATCCGATTAAGACTAGATTTACATCATCATCTCATAAAAATAAAATTATTAAAAACTAATTAATTAAAAGCAAAAATGAGTAAACTAGCTCAATTATGGGTGAAATTTATCGATACAGACCATGGATAAGTATATAAAACTAACACTTATCACTTGGGTACATTTTATTTGATTGTATAGGTGTTTTAAGGACATTATCAAGCAAGAACGAAGTTTCAATCCCCAATACACATCAAACAATGCGGAAACGAGAGATCGATTCGAAAATGGAGTCAAAATAGACCAACACGGGCCGTGTCATTGATGAATATCCGGACGAAGTTTGTGGTGAAATATGCACTTTTATGGCCAATATTTGAGTTTATGACGATCAAGAGCGAGAACGAGGCCAAAAACGATAAAGATTGAAGCACTACCTGTCGTATTTTCTAAGTTCCAGATCCATTACTTCAAATCAGGACGTGTTCTATATATGTATGGATTCCTTATGAAATCAGCTTCGCAACGGTATATCATACGCTAAATTCCGAGGTGTATTGTGGGAGATATGGCTTCTAGATCACGGCTTCACAGTCCAGACTGCACACGGGCCGTGTCACATGACACGGCCGGGTCTGCTGTCCAGAAAGTTTTTGCATTTTCTGGGACAGTATGACACGGGCCGTGTCATTTTTCGGTGAAAGTCCATTTTTTTGACATTTTACACAGTTTGAATGGAATTTCTTGGCATTTTTGGCTTGATAAAAGGCCTCGGACCAGACTTTTGAAGAAGAGGCTGAATTAGAGTGATTGGAAAGAGAAAAACACAAGATTTGAGGTCTTTTACTCCAAAAAGAAGGAGATTTGAAGGAAATTCTTGAAGAACACTTCAAGAACATTTGAAGGCTTCAACCGGGATAAATCAAGACACCATCCGAGTTTTATCTTCTTCTTATCTTTTATTTATTTTGTTGTTTTATTTAGCATGAACATGATGAACATGATGATTATTAATCTTTATTCCATTACCATGTCCGGCTAAACTCGTTAGATTCTGGGCATGGGAGTACGTTGTTTTGTTATGGTTTTGAGGGATTGATGATTATATATATATAGTGTAATTTCCTTATCAAATACTTGGTTTTGATTCATGTTTAGACACTTGATCAATGTTTTTACATGTTAAAACTTAATTGCTCATAATTCGAGAGAAGAGGGCATTAATAGGTTTCGAGTATTTGACATAGTAAATTACGAGATTGAGAAATCGGTGATAAACTATGATGATGTTTAAATCTTATGAACATTTTGGAGTTAGATAATTTATAGTAAACGGAGACGTTGTTATAGGTTGTTTAATCTACGTTTTAATGCATCTCGAGAGGGACTTTAGAATATTATTGTGATTATCATTTTGGAAACGCACTTAAAACTTTTGGAACCAATCCCGACTAAACTTAGTGATCAACGGAAACCGAGCCTTGGAATCTTTCTTTCTAAACTCTTTAAATTCTCTTTAATTCGGATATTTTATTTTATTGTCATCATTTTATTTTATTTCGTTAACCATCAATTCAACTTTCGATCGTCTAGATAAAACCGGAATCATTATAATCTAGTACTCAACACATTAGGAATATTTAGTCTCTGTGGAATACGACCTTGCTCGCCGCTTACACTCACTGCGTACACTTGTGGATTGTTTAAAAATATAGCGAACAAGTTTTTGACGCCGTTGCCGGGAATTAATTTATTTTTATTAGTTTTGATATTACGATAAGTGTCTCCGGTCTTGCTTTAGACAATTTTTTTTTATGTTTTGTTTTATTTTGTTACTCCCGTATTGTTTTTGGTCGTGTTGCAGGACGTACATGAACACCCGCTCCTCTCGAGAACCTTTGGAAATCTTTATTCCCGAAGTAGAGGCATTTGCTCGAAGAACAAGTGTTGTTGCACGGAAATTACGAAGAGATCTATCTGACGAAATGGAAAGAGCGGGAGACGTAATTGCCGACATGGTCAATGATAATGCAATAGCCCACAATCCAAACAATGAAGGCGTATAATGAGCAGCCTTCAGCTCAATTCAATCCATTCGGGATGGATTTCGGCCGAGGCTTGACCAAAATTATGGGGGAATTTCTCATATTCCTATCAACGTCCTAAATTTCGAATTGAAGCCTTCATTAATATCGATGGTTCAACAGAGTCAGTTTGGTGGATTTGCCGCAGAAGATCCGCACGCCCATTTATTCCACTTTATTCAAATTTGTGACACTATAAAAATAAATGGGGTGTCAAGCGATGCAATAAGATTGAAGTTATTTCCATTCTCTTTGAGAGAGAAAGCTCGTAGTTGGCTTGGAACCCTTACTTCCGGGAGCATACGTACATGGAATGAGTTGGGAGAAAAGTTTCTTTTCAAATTCTTCCCGCCCAACAAGACTATGAGATTGAAGAGCGAAATCATGCAGTTTCGACAAATGGATTCAGAAATGTTATATGAGGCGTGGGAACGCTTCAAGGATTTGTTAAGACAATGTCCTCGTCATGGTTTTCCGAAAGACCAACAAATGTGTTTCTTTTACAATGGGTTGGCTGGAGAAACGAGAAATCTTGTTGATGCATCGGCCGGAGGAGCACTACTAGCCAAAAGCGCAGAGGAAGCATATGAATTGATTGAGGAGATGGCCATGAATAGCTATCAATGGCCTACTGAGAGAACTAATGTGCGTAGAATGACTGAAGTTTTAGATTCGGATCCCATAAAGGCTTTAACTGCACAAATGTCGATTTTGACCAACTATTTGGGAGTTCTGACGAAGAGTGCAAATGAAAAAATAAATCCAAAAGGAAGTGCACCACCACCGGACCCATTGGAGGAAGCTCATTATATCAATAACCATAATTTCAATAACTATCGAAATAATCCTCATCCGGGGTTTTATCATCCTTCAAATAGGAATCACGAGAATCTTAGCTACGGGAATTCGAGAAATGTGTTGCAACCACCGACGGGATTTAAAGTATCAAATGGTGAGGTGATAGAAGAGTCCAAGCCAAATTCTAATCTAGAGAATATTTTGGCTACGTTTATGATGGAAACAAAAAGTCTGTTTACCCGAGATGAAGAAAAGCTTGATCGGATTGAAAATCATGTGACTTAATTAGCAACCACCGTTGGAGCTCAAATGAGAAACCTAGAAACACAAATCGGTCAATTGGCTAAGATTGTGGGGAGCCAACATCAAAAGGGCCAATTTCCAAGCAACACCGAAGAAAATTCAAAAGCACAATGCAATGCCATTTTTTCGTGCACCATGAATGAAGAGCTACCGGAATCGGAGAATGAAGACGAAGATGCAATCGTGTTGTCTAATAATGATGATTTGATAGTATCCATTAATGAGGAGAAAGATCGATCCGATATTGAACATATCGAGGAGAAGAAAAATTTTGAGGTTTTCTTGAAAGCCATGGCGTTAAAGAAAAAGGAATTGGAGCGCCTACCGCAAAAGCTTAAAGATCTAGGGAGTTTTTCAATTCCCTGCTCTATTTCGGGTTGTTCATTAAATGATGTATTTGTTGATCATGGATCAAGTGCCAATATATTGCCTTTGTCTATTTTCAAGACACTTGGATTAGGAGAGTTGAGACCATCTCCAGTGAGCTTACAATTCATAGATTGATCTTTAGCTTATCCAAAGAGAATTGTGGAGGATATAATTTTAAAGATTGATAAGTTCGCTTTCCCTGTTGATTTTATAGTGCTTGATGATGATGGGAAGCAAAATGGTCTAGTAATACTTGGACGTCCGTTCTTAGCCACTGCACGAGCATTAATTGATGTGGATCGAGGAGAATTAACGATTAGGACGCATAGTCAAAATATTGTATTTTTGATGACTCCTCCCGATAAAATTGCACGTAAGCCGGATTATAAGAGCTCGTTGAATGATCTGGGACGAAGGAAATATGCGTTTGGCTGAAGACGTTAAATTTAGCGCTGGTTGGGAGGCAACCCAACACTTGCGTCCGGCTGAAGACGTTAAACTTAGCGCTAATTGGGAGGCAACCCAATGGTTTTTGTTAGTTTATTTTATTATTATTCGCATTTTATTTATATTTTTACTTGATGAGGAATCGACTGTTCAATCAGAATGCCCAATTCGCAGGAAAAAGATCCGGAGACCAGAAGCGCACTTTCCAGGCTAGTACGACCCGGGCCGTGTCACTTGACACGGTCGGGTCGGGCATACAGATGTTTTTTGAGTTTTTGGGTAAATATGACACGGGCCGTGTCATTTGACACGGTCGGGTCAGGTGGGCAGACGATTTTTGACAAATCTGAGCAGGTGTGACACGTGGCATGTCCAACAAGGCCACTTCCCTCCGCCCAATCAATATGACCGGTTGTAAGTATTTCTTGACCCAAAGTTTTTATTGCTTAAATACTATACCCCCTTCGTGTGTACATTCTTTAATTCAAGTTTGGGGGGAGATATTGGGTCAATATAAACTTATATTGTTCGTTTTTTTAACACTTTGTTTTGTTTGTTTATTTTATTGTTTGTTTGTTTCTATTTTTTTCGAATTTTGGTGTGAAGATTTGCTTGGATTTAGGTGTGAATTGTTGTTTTTGAACTTGGTGTGTTTTGAGTATCATGTACTTAAATAAAACTCGAAAGAATGAACTCTTGTCTTGGATACCTCGGGATTTATTTTGTTATTTTGATATGCAAATCGAGGATAATTTGAAGAGGAAAAATTGTAGAATAATCAAAAGGGTGTGAAATTGAATAAATAATTTAATATCTTGGAAATATGAACAAATCTAACTTATGAGCTTTTGAGCCTTCATGCATCATTAAATATGCAAGTTTCATTGTCGAGTGTATCATTCATGTTTTAAGACTCTAGAACTTGTCTTGGTATCTTATTCAAAACTACAAACATGTGTGCAAATTAGTGAAAGTGATTTTAGGCGATTTTTTTTGCAACCCTTAATTATTTCCCTAGTTAGCCCGATTGATCTTAAAGCCTATTTCTTCTTAACCACATTATGAGCTTTCCATTCCATTATAAACTTTTGTCCATATACTTGAGCTTATTAGAACAAATTGGCAAAAGAATGAAAAGGTGTGCAGAGGCGATTGGGAGTATTGTTGGTTCAATTGCAATGATTTATCAAAATAAATTTGAATGAAGAATTGTGTGATTATAATAATGATGTTGTTCACCACGTGAAAAGACAAAAACAAAGAGTGGGCCGAAAAAAAAGAGGAAATAAAATAAATGGAGCAATAAGGAGGAATAAGGTTGTGATTTTCACTTTTCAAAAGCGCTTAGTGCGATTATATTAAAATCAAGGGGGTGAAGAAGCGAAT
This sequence comes from Orobanche coerulescens, assembly GCA_033398695.1. Taxonomy (NCBI): domain Eukaryota; kingdom Viridiplantae; phylum Streptophyta; class Magnoliopsida; order Lamiales; family Orobanchaceae; genus Orobanche; species Orobanche coerulescens. Next base: position 229,119,849 of record CM065802.1, read on the forward strand.
TCCAGGGAAAACAAAAATTTAAGCTTCTAATTGAGCGAAGTGATTATTGGGATGTAGTTCTAATTTGCTCAAGTCAAGTTACTTTAGCCATACTTATCCTACCCCGACCAAAAAGCCTAAATTACAACCAATAAAGTCCTTTTTGATTCACCAAATTTGCATGCACAACTAGTGGTAGAGATGTAGACGATTGGTAAGCCTATGGGGATTCTTATTTCATTGAATGAGTTTTGAGCGTCACTTATCCCATTATACACTTTGAGAGTGAGGGAATACACTTGACCGGCGAGGTTCGTATTATTCAAGTATTAGCTATGATGTTAAGAAAGCACTCCCGAGATTTGAATACTTTATAGAACTCGACTTATTTATTTCTTGAGGCGTATTGATGAATTTTCAAAATGATCCTTTGAGGTATGTTGAGGGACGAGTTCCCTTAAAAGTGGTTATTTTGAAATGCATTGCTCGGGACGATCAACGTTCAAGTTTGGGGGATTTTGTTAACACTCATTTTTACACATATTTTTGCAAAGATTTTCCGGATTTTAAGATCCAAAAATATGTGGAATTGTGTCGTTTGTGCTCATATTGTGTTTATTGGACTCTATCACGCTTGGGTACATTTTATTTGATTTTATAGGTGTTTTAAGGACATTATCAAGCAAGAACGAAGTCTCAATCCCAATACACATCAAGCAATGCAGAAATGAGAGATCAAGTCGAAAATGGAGTCAAAATAGACCAAAATGGGCCGTGTCACTGATGAATATCCGGACGAAGTTTGTGGTGAAATATGCGCTTTTATGGCCAATATTGGAGTTTATGACGATCAAGAGCGAGAACGAGGCCAAAAACGATAAAGATTGAAGCACTACCTATCGTATTTTCTAAGTTCCAGATTCATTACTTCGAATCAGGACGTGCTCTATATATGTATGGATTCCTCATGAAATCAGCTTCGCAACAGTATATCATACGCTAAATTCCGAGGTGTATTGAAGGAGATATGGCTTCTAGACCACGGCTTCACAGTCCAGATCAGACACGGGCCGTGTCACATGACACGGCCGGGTCTGCTGTCCAGAAAGTTTTTGCATTTTCTGGGACAGTATGACACAGGCTGTGTCATTTGACACGAGCCGTGTTATTTTTCGGTGCAAGTCCATTTTTTGACATTTTACACGGTTTGAATGGAATTTCTTGGCATTTTTAGCTTGATAAAAGGCCTTGGACCAGATTTTTGAAGAAGAGGATGAATTAGAGTGATTGGAAAGAGAGAAACACAAGATTTGAGGGCTTTTACTCCAAAAAGAAGGAGAATTGAAGGAAATTCTTGAAGAACACTTCAAGAACATTTGAAGGCTTCAACCAGGATAAATCAAGACACCATCCGAGTTTTATCTTCTTCCTATCTTTTATTTATTTTGTTGTTTTATTTAGCATGAACATGATGAACATGATGATTATTAATCTTTATTCCATTACCATGTCCGGCTAAACTCGTTAGATTCCGGGCATGGGAGTACGTTGTTTTGCTATAGTTTTGAGGGATTGATGATTATATATATCTAGTGTGATTTCCTTATCAAATACTTGGTTTTGATTCATGTTTAGACACTTGATCAATGTTTTTACATGTTAAACTTAATTGCTCATAATTCGAGAGAAGAGGGCATTAATAGGTTTCGAGTATTTGACATAGTAAATTACGAGATTGAGAAATCGGTGATAAACTATGATGATGTTTAAATCTTATGAATATTTTGGAGTTGGATAATTTATAGTAAACGGAGACGTTGTTATAGGTTGTTTAATCTACGTTTTAATGCATCTCGAGAGGGACTTTAGAATATTATTGTGATTATCATTTTGGAAACGCACTTAGAACTTTTGGAACCAATCCCGACTAAATTTAGTGATCAACGGAAACCGAGCCTTGGAATCTTTCTTTCTAAACTCTTTAAATTCTCTTTAATTCGGATATTTTATTTTATTGTCATCATTTTATTTTATTTCGTTAACCATCCATTCAACTTTCGATCTTTATTTGGTGTCACACGATAGATCCCATTATCGGTGCCTTATAAAATAATATAATAGTTCAAAACCTATATAATTATTCGACAAGTTATATGAAAGGTTGTAGTGTATGCTTGGGATTAGTTGGTCTTGAATATTAGCATACATTAGTGTATTTGCATACGTTCAACTGGATCGAGGTGAGATAGTGTCTTCTGTACTGACTGTAAGAAGAGCGTAAATCTCGGATAATTATTATTTCTTAATTCTAAGTATATAATATTTCATTATGTATTTATAATACTTATTGCTTTGGTTTACCATGGGTGAGAATCATAAATGATCGACTCAATAAGCCTCGTATCTTGGGCAATAATGTTGTTTATATGAGAATTATTATTATTACTAGAAATCGTGTCCCAACTCATGCGGGTTGATGATGTCCCCTTGAGGAGCTCAAAAATAATTATTATATTAAACCCTGCAGGTGGATTTAAATCCGATATAATAATAAGGTTCCAGTGGTACTACTTGGATAAGATATTAATTATTTAAAGTTGTCGAGTTTATAAATAATTAATGGACATTCGATATCTTAAACACGGAAAATAATATATTCAAATAAGGAGCCCGATTTCGCAAATAGGGATTTTGGTATGAAGAGAAATATTAATTCTTTAGAGGATTGAATTGATATTAATAGACAAAATATATTAGGAAAGGTCCTAATAAGGAAATTTGAGGTCTATTATGAGTCCTTCCCTAATCCTCCTTAAGATCCCTAGTAGTAGTCCAAAAGCTAATATATAGGACTTATAGGAGGGCCGATTTTTATACTCTTTTGCAAGGTCGTGAGATTATATTTTTCTTCTTGTGTTATTGTAGATCTAGACTTGTGTCTTTGATTCTACAATTTAGATAACACATCAAATTTTCTAAGAGTGTTCATGCAATACTAGAAAATAAAGAAAAATCGAGTGACCACATACAAAAAGAGTTCGGCCAATCCATAGAAGTCCAAGCAAGGTCCGGTAGTTCGTTGCCCACACAACGTCCGAGTTAAGGTGGATCATACTCTAGAAAGTAGGAATACAAGGTGATCAAGACGAAAGCAACCACTTCGCTTCAAAGGTAATATCATATGATCTTTTAGATCTAGATTAGGATATCTCAACTCCAACATATTTATTTAATAAATTTAAGTAATATTTAAATTGCTTATTAATCTTAGTAATTAATTAATTAGCATGCCTAAATAGATCTTATGCTCGTGGATGCGTAAAACGCATTTATCAAACTTTCCCAAACTTCGCCCCCGCTGCGTTTTATTTCAAACAATTGGTATCGGAGCCGGATTTTAGGCTTTTGCTATTTTAATTAATTTTGATGATTAGTTGATAGCAATTTAAATATTCATGTAATTTGATGTTGGAGTATTTTGCTAGATGTGTTTTTGCAGGTAATATGATCCAATTTTTATGGTTATGTGAATTGTTTATTTATTTATTTTTATTATTTTATGCAATTATTGGTTTGGCCCAATTTTGAGGCATGTAATGGTTTTTTCCGTGAGAATATCCGCGGGTAGTTCTAGGTATTTTATTTTTCGTGTAATCTTGCTGTAATTTCGATGCATTTTATTTTGTGTAAAATTATAATCGAATTCGGAAAAGACGGGGTCACGAAGAAATAGAGCAGAACCGGATCGCCGGATCTGGGCGATGCCGCCGAGAGTCGCGGCACTGGTCCAGCCGGTTCGCTGCTCGTGTCGGGTCGCCCAGCTTTTGGTCCAAATTGCTTTCGACGTCATTGCATGTCACTGGAGAGTCGGTATTTAAAATTAAATTTTTTTATGTAATTAATTTTGCATAAAAGTGAGATTTTAATTTTGGAAATCTACGGCCCAGCCGGGGAAGAGCAACGAGATGCTTGATTCAGTGGGAGAGATCGAGCTGGAGATTTTCTCGGATTCAACTCAAGGAAGAAAATCATGATAATTGGATAATTTAATTATCCATGCTTTATTTTTGGTTTTTATTGTTTTGATGTATGACATGTATGAATATATGAGTGACATGTTTCGCATGTTAGACGAGAAAATTAAAAACTTAAGGCTAAAATAATTATGATTGAAATTTGATTTATTTTTATAAATAAAATCAAATCGGCCTCCATAATTAATTTAAATTGTGAAGTAATTAGTATGCACGCTGACATTAGGATCTTCCTCCATATCGGATGTGCTAATTACAGGTTCACTAGTTTTAAATTTCAAACGATAACATAAGGTAAATATTATTTTTTATGATAGGACATCTCCATCTGTAGGACTATTATTTAAAAGATAATATTTTAAGGATGTTAAATTATGGTATTCACTTAAGTGTATTAATTAATAAACTCCCCATCGGAATCTATGTTAATTAATACATGGCCAAGAGGAACCAACTATTAATTTGACTTGTCATAACGTAAGTTGACTAGATAGTAAAATTAAAGACATAAAACTCTACTTGAAAAATGTGTGTGTAAACGTCCACACGATCGTGGCTTGCATATGCGGATTTTTCGAGGTGTTGGTTGCTAGCATATATATTGTGTTTTGAGTTTTTTCAATATATTTTGCTATGCATTATGTGATGGATATTTTTAATTTTATCTCAAATGTTTTTCAATCCACTTGCTATTATTCTCAAAGAAAATAAACTTGATGGCATTAACTTTGCCGATTGGAAAAGAAATCTTGACATGGTACTGACTGCTGAGGGGCATAAATTTGTGTTAACTGAGGAGAGCCCTCTGGATCCAGAACTGGATGCCACTCATGGAGAGTTGGATGAATTCCTGAAATGGAAGAAGTCTGACGAGATGGCTCGCTGTAACATTTTGGCTTCACTGAAAAATGTATTGCAGCATCAGCATCTGACGATGGGCTTAGCCGCGGAAATGATGAAAAATCTGACCGAGATGTTTGGTCATCAGAACCGGGCGACTAGACAAAATGCAATGAGGGCGTTGATGACAACCCAAATGTCTGAAGGGACCCCATTAAGGGATCATGTTCTGAAAATGATGTCTCATTTGAACGAACTGAGCATACTAGGGGCTAATATCAATGCGGAGTCGCAGGTCGATATTATCTTAGGCAGCTTACCAAGAAACTTTGAGCAGTTCCGCCTTAACTACAATATGAACCGTATGACATATACTTTGGCGGAATCACGACAGAGCTTCAATCAAGGTCTCTTCAAACAAGGTTATCATCGATTCTTGCAAGAACCTGCTACTTCTTCCAAACATAAATGGGGAAAGAAGAAAAATCAGGTTGGCCAGAAGCAAGTGGCAACTCTCAAGGTGAAAAGCAAGGCTCCTCAACCCGAGGCGAACAAAAAGCCAAAAGGAAAGTGCTACAAGTGCGGTCAGAAAGGATATTTTAAAGCGGACTGCCCTGCTCTTAAGAAAGGTATGTCTCGTGCACTAGTAGTCAAAACATGTTTGGCAGCTTGTTCTTCTACTTCGTGGATAGTTGATTCAGGCTCCACTGATCATGTTTGCTTTGACTCGTATGGTTTTCAAGTAATCAAGCAGCTTAGTGCGGGCGAGATTACCATGAATTGGGGCGCTTATTCCAGGCTTATGGCTGTTGCAGTGGGAGTTGTGCAGTTGAAGATTAATGATAAATTATTAGTCCTCAATAATGTATTATTAGTACCGGATTTTAGAATGAATTAAATTTCGGTTTCTAAATTAAAATGCGATAGTTATTCAGTTTCTTTTGATAATGATGCTATTATTAGGAAAATAAACGGTGAATATATTTGCAAAGGTATTTTTAATGATGGACTATATATCGTTAATGCTGCACAAATTCCCGTGCACAAATCACTTAACTCTTTGTCTAAAACTAAAAAGAGAGAAGAACCTTCAAGCATAAACCAAACATATATGTGGCATTTACGGTTATGGCATGTAAACCTTGGGAGAATTCAAAGATTGGTAGATGATGGCCCATTGGATGATCTCCAAGTTGAGTTATTTCCAATTTGCGAATCCTGTCTGCAAGGTAAGATGACCACAAGGGTTTTTAAAACTAAAGGAAACCGTGCTCAGAATGTGTTAGAATTGGTTTATACAGATGTATGTGGTCCAATGAATATCCAGGCTATGGGTGGTTTGGAATACTTCATCACGTTTATAGATGATTATTCGAGATATGGATACATCTATTTGATGCGACGTAAGTCTAAAGCCTTTGACAAGTTCATAGACTTCAAGGCTGAAACGGGGAAGCGTCATGGGACATTATCAATTCACTACGATTTGATCGTGGTGGCGAATACCTTAGTGGAGAGTTTTTTGGATTTCTTGGCGAATGAGGGAATTTCATCCCATCTCACCGCGCTGGGAACTCCACAACAAAATGGTGTGGCTAAAAAATTGAATAGAACTCTTTTAGAAATGGTTAGGTCAATGATGAGTTATTCAGATTTACCTATTTCGTTTTGGGGATACGCCTTAGAAACAACGGCATACATTCTAAACCTGGTGCCTTCGAAATCAGTTTCAAAAACACCTACAGAGCTGTGGAGTGGGAGAAAGCCCAGCCAGACATGTTCGATTTAGTACTCCAAAGACATGTGCCGAATAAGGAAGTCGATAAGTTGGCATCTCGCATGTATGCGAGTGTTTGTAGGATATTCTAAGGGAACGAAGGGTGGCTTGTTCTATAGTCCCCAGGACAGAAGGTCATTATTAGCACCAATGCCCTATTCCTGGAAGAGGATTATATGATTAGTCACAAGCCCATGAGCGAGATAATTCTGGAAGAGATGAGGGACGAGACTCCGTCTATACCAATCGTACAAGCTCCAACTAACACTGGACCACGTATCGATTCTGAGACTTTTACACCAACTCAGGATTTGCCTCGTCGTAGTTGGAGGGTTGTTTGTCAACTGGAACGATTCATAGGTGTGGGAAAGTCTTCGGACTCAATCCCAGGCGAAGATGAATCAGATCCCTGGACCTACAAGGAGGCATCCAAGATAAAGATGCTGACTCCTGGCAAGTAGCAATGGAATCAGAAATGGGATCTATGGATTCCAATCAAGTGTGGGAGCTAGTAGAGCTACGTAGTGGTTTACAAGCCATTGGGAGTAAGTGGGTCTACAACCGAAAGAAAGGAGGTGACGGGAAGGTTGAAACCTTCAAAGCGAGGCTTGTTGCAAAAGGTTACACTCAGAAAGAAGGTATCGACTATGATGAAACCCTTTCGCTGGTAGCCATGTTTAAGTCAATCCGGATTCTTTTAGATATAGCTGCGCATTTAGATCTGGAGATTTGACAAATGTATGTCAAAACTGCATTCTTGAATGGGAGTCTAGACAAGGAAATCTATATGCGCCAACCAGAGGGATTCATTGCTGAAGGAGAAGAGCACTTGTGTGCAAGCTTAAGAGATCCATTTATGGACTTAAGCAAGCATCTAGATCTTGGAACACTCATTTTTGAAGAGGTTGTCCAGTCATATGGATTCGTCCAATGTCCGAGTGAGAGTTGTGTGTATAAGAAATGTGATAGAAACGTGTTGGTGTTTCTTGTACTGTATGTAGACGATATCCTTCTGATTGGAAACAACGTGAAGGAATTGTCGGACGTACGGGTATGGCTATCTGAGCAGTTCGATATGAAGGATCTGGGAGAAGCAGGACACATCTTTGGAATCAGGATCTTTCGTGATCGGAAGAAAAGGATGTTGTGCTTATCTCAGGCATCCTATATCGATACAGTGCTAAAGCGTTTTAGCATGGAGAATTCCAAGAAAGGTTTTCTACCTTACAGACATGGAATTCAACTACTAAGGATATGTGTTCCAAGACACAAAAGGAGATAGATGACATGAAGATGGTCCCTTATGCGTCAGCCGTGGGAAGCCTCATGTATGCTATGCTTTGCACTAGACCAGATATCTGTCATGCCGTAGGCATGGCTGCTATATATCACCAAACCTGTGACTGTAACACTGGATTGCTGTCAAGCACATACTCAAGTACCTGAGAAGGACTAGGGAGTACATGCTTGTATATCAATCAGACGACCTGTGTCCCGTAGGTTACACTGACTCGGATTTTTCATCGGACAAAGAAAATCTGACTAGGTGAAATGCCTTCAGATTCAAACAAAGGTGAACTGCCCTCGAAAATCTGACCAGGTGAAATACCTTCAGATTCAAACAAGAGTGAACTGCCCTAAAAATCTGACTAGGTGAAATCCCCTCGGATTCAGACAAAGGCAAACTGCCCTAAAACCTAACTAGAAAAAACATCCTCAGACCTAAGCAAGGAAAAAACATCCTAAAAGCTTGATCCGAGCTATATTAATTTAAAAAGGTTGTTTACTTCAAAAGAATAGTTTAAACTATCCGAGCTATATTAATTTAAAAAGGATAAAGCCGAGCTACGTTGACTTCAAAGAGTTGTTTGAAGTAGTCGAGCTATATTAACTTTGAAAAATTGTTTAACTTCAAAGAGTCGTTTAAAGTATCTGAGCTATATTAAGGTTGTGGATAAAGCCGAGCTACGTCGACTTCAAAGAGTTGTTTGAAGTAGCCGAACTATATTAACTTTGAAAGATTGTTAACTTCAAAGAGTCGTTTAAAGTATCCGAGCTATATTAAGGTTGTGGATAAAGCTGAGCTACGTCGACTTCAAATAGTTGTTTGAAGTAGCCGAGCTATATTAACTTTGAAGAGGTGGTTTTTAAGGACAAGCTATATTAAAAGGAGGATATTCTCATAACTAAGTTGCATTGACTAGGCATATCAGTATTGTACATATCCGAGCTACATTCACATTAAAAGATTTTTCATTAAAAAGATCTGCACTAGTACAGAGACAACGAAAAGAATGAATACATATACAAGCAAAGCTAAACTACGGGCTAGGGAGATCGGAGAGGAGACGAGGGGGAAGCTTCAGGGTTAGCCTCCCCAGCCGGAGCATCAGGAGTATCAGCCCTGTCAGACGGAGCAAGGGGGATAGAGGGCAGCTCCAAATCCAGAACGGATTCAGTTATGAACTCCCCAAGAGCGGCTTCCCACCAAGCAGCATCTAGGGACTCGTTCACATCACCAGACCAACCCGAAGGGACAGGAGCTCCCTCCAAAGCAGCATCCCTATTCAGCTTGCCCTCAAAGCCCAAAGCCGCTAGCTGCTCGTGAGCACGGGATAGGGCAAAATCAAAATACTGCATCGCAGCAGGAGCGAGTCGAACCAGATAGGCGGTTGAATTATGATAGCGAGTAAGGAGGGCTGAACGATAAGCCCCCAGGACGGATTGTCCGACGTCGCTAGTCAAGAAGCGGCGCTGGCCATCCAAAACTCCTCGCTCATAGGTCGAGGACCCCTCAGACCTAGCCTCTGCGAGCTGGGCTTCAAGCTGTGCAACCCTCTCGGATGCGGCCTTAGCCTCTGCAAGTTGAGCCTCGAGCTGGATGACCTTCTCAGATTCCGCCTGAGCCTGAGTCTTTGTCAGCTTTAACTCTTGGTTCAGTTGGGCATTAGCCATTTGGGCTCGCTCTAAAACTGTCTCCCGCTCGGAAATCTTCTTTAGTGCAATATCCAGACGATATTCCCTCTCGCTCAACCTCGACTCGAGATCTGTCTTCACCTCCAAGGCAGCCTTAAGCTCAGCAGACATTTGAGCCACTTGGGAAGAAGACGAAGCTCCGCTCTTTTGATCTTCTGCCAAGCATACCAGGATGGAGCAAAGCTAAAAAGAAAAAGGACAATTCCATTAAAACATGAGCCAAGATATAAATAGCGCGAAAGAGAGAAAAAATAAGGTAGTTACCTTCCCAAAGTACATCATCATCAAGTCTAGGCGGATATCCTGCGGAGAGTTACGCAGTATCTACCTGTCCCTATCAGGGACCACCGAGCTGAAGTAAGGCAGGAATCTCTCAAACTCCTTGCAGCGCAGCAGGGTATCCATACCCGAGCTGGAAGAACTTGTGGCCTTGGGCCGCTTGCCAGGAGTAGAGGAGCACGGGGAACGGGCTCGTTTGGTGACCTGCAGCTGTTGAGAAGCGCTCACAGAACCTCGCCCTGTGGTCAAAGGAGGAGCAAGGTCAGATGGTAGGGTTACCCCGACTTTAGCTTCATCGATGGAAGCAGGCCTTTGCTTCGGGTTTGAGGAGCCTTCCGCCCTCTCTTTAGGAGGATTCGCCGATCTAGGAGCCTTGTCCTTTGCAGGTTCAGTAGGATTGGTAGCATCGGACTGACAGGTCCGCATGAAACGATCTGCAAAAAGCAATATAGCAGGTCCTTAAATCATCCTTGTATAACAAAAAGAAAGTAATGACATGAATATAATAAGCAAAGCCGTTAAAACCTACCAATGTCGGGAATAGGTGGATAAGGATTCAAACTCAACCCGCAATGAAATAGCAGGTCATGAAAATGCGTCAGCTGGAAGGCATTATAGGAAATAGCATTCCATTCCCGAACCTTATTAACCTACCCATCTCGGATAGAGCTGCGTTTAGGGATCGGAGCTTGACTGGGGAAAACCCCAAGATTCGCCAGAATGAAGACGGAGAAAAAAGAAGCGTGACCTCCAATCCTTAACGTTGGAAGGGAGGTGGGTAAAGAAATGAGCGTCGTCCCGAGAAGTCAAATAGAAGGAGCTTTTAAAACTCTTCAGCCCGAACAAAAATAAAAAAAATCCAGGTCGGGTTCCTCATTCTTATGGTGACACAGCTAGGGATGGCAACGGGCCGGATCTGGACCGGATCTTGTTGATCCCAGATCCAAATCCATTTTTTTATTGAGATCCAGATCCGGTCCAGATTAGTCGGATTCGAAAATCTGAGATCCAAATCCAGATCCAGATCCGCCGGATCTGTGGGTCTACGGATCTGGTCCACGTGTCCCTTTTAAGCTAAAATAGTACTTAAAATGACGCAATATCAATACCACACAACTATAAAAAAAATCAAAATAAATTAGCAACACAAACATCATATCACGAGCTACTTTCATGTTCATGAGATAAGTCAAATCACATCACAAAAAAAAAAAAAAAAAAAAAATCCAAAACATTACACAAACATATTCGTCCAAAGTCACATCACATCACAAAATAAATCTTCACGATCAACTAATCTTGAGTCCATGAGAACAAGTCTTCCAGTTACAAGTTACAACTACTTTCAACATCATTGACATCCTAGAATAGGGATTCTTTTTCTTTTGTTTTTGATAATAAAGAATTAGGGTTTTTAATATATATATATATATATATATATTTGAAATATGCGTGTCGGATCTGGGTCGGATCCGGATCTGAAAATTTAAGATCCAGATCCGCTCGGCAAATTTTTTTATAGATCCAAATCCGATCCGGATCCGATGGATCTAAACATTTGAGATCCAGATCCTCAAAAACGGATCCAGATCCTGACCGGATCCAAGATCCATTGCCATCTCTATACACATCACAGGGAAACCGACCATACAACGAAAAGAGTTCGGGGAAAATTGATTGAGAGGGAGATTGTATTAAGTAGAAATAGAAACAAGGGAAGGATGAAGAGGAAAACGAAGGCCACTGTTCACCTGATCCACAAACCAAGTGATGTGACCTGGATGAGGGTGATCAGGGACGTCAAAAGCTTGGGGTGTGACAAATCCCACCCCGGGGGAAGTATAAGAAAGCTTATAAAGCTCGCTAGTGCGGTTGGGCTAGTCCTAGATAAAGGATGAGGAGGAAGGACACGCGTAGCCCCCGCGCTTGCTTGATAAGGATCGGTCAATAGGCCGGTAACAGTCACCTCGCCAGAAGGAGGAGGGGATGAGGGATCTACAATAATTAGAGGAATCCCGAAAGGAGGGCTAGAAGGTATATCACCTAGCTCCGACCAGTCTATATTACCCATAGGCTCATCTACGAGACAAAGGGAGGAATCTACAGCTCGCTCCTGTAATACCCGATTGTAAATTCATTCATTATCATTCAGTTAATTGTCACTCAGTAATTTTTCACTCATTAATAATCATTCATCATTCATATTCATTCATTGTATTCATCGTTCGGCGTATTTTGAATCGTATATCAGTTGTCATTCATCATTCAACCTTGTTTTGAGAAGCGAGACGAGGATATTATCATCATCATCATATTTTGGTTGCTGGATGTGAAGAGTAGCGTACACTACAAACTCTTTCTAGCGCACGCTAATTGAGTACTGGTAGCGCACGCTAACGTTCAGTATTAGCGCACGCTAATTGAGTACTGGTAGCGCACGCTAACGTTCAGTATTAGCGCACGCTAGTGCATTTGAGGCAGACAGTCCAGAAGGCACTGGACTGAATTTTAGTTGTAGTAGCGCACGCTATGAATGGGAAATAGCGCACGCTAGTGGTATTGGTAGCGCACGCTAAGCATCAGTGTAGCGCGCGCTAAGTTCGATCAGACAGAGTCCAATGGGTACTGGATTGGAATGGGATAATTCATAATGCACGCTGCGAGTAGAGATTAGCGTACGCTAATGGTGCTAGCAGCGCACGCTAAGTTATTTGTGTATCGCGCGGTAAGGAGATCATGGCAGAAGTCAGTAGGTTCTGGACTCTAGTATTTTGGACATCAACCATCGGGTAGCGCATGCTAACACAAGGTTAACGCACGCTAAAGAGAAGGCGCAAGACGCTACCAAGTTCGTGAGCGCACGCTAACGGGCGCATGTAACTCACCGATCGCCGGTGAACCCGCCAGTGCACGCTAATATCAAAGAGCTAGCGCGCGCTAAACCGGTTCGTATAAATAGGCGCTTCACTCAGCCATCATTTTCACATCTCACCTCCTTCCTTGGGCGATTTTGGGCGACTTGGGAAGATCTTTTCGAGCTGGAATCATCTAACATCATTTTCAAGCTTTTAGTTCGGATTAATCATCATTTAATCCTCTCCAACACACCAAATCAAGGTAACATTTCTTGAATCTAGAATTTTGGGATTTGAGTGTTTTCATTCCGATCTCTTCTAGTTAGCTTAATATTATGGTGGAATATGTCGATATGGATTATCTACCTCGATACATGTGTTTCTACGGATTTATTGGTATTTTTTCGGATTTATCAATATTCGAGAATTATTCAAGAACACCCTAAGGGTTGACTTTAGGATTTTTGGGGTTTCGACTAGCTATTGTCGTAATCTCGAATGGAGTATTCCTATTGGATTATTTGATTGTATTAATGTTGTTTTGCTGGGGTTGAACTACTTATTTGAAGGTTGGTTTCGATACATTTGGGGTTGGTTGTAATCAATGGAAGAATGTTTGCAACGTATTCGTTGAAATGACCCAATGAATTTGGTATGGAAGAATGTTTGCAACGTATTCGTTGGAATGCCCCAATGAATTTGGTTATTGTTGTATCGACTTTTGAGTTGGTTATAATCGTACTTGATATGTATATTAAGCGGATTGCTGGTAATTGTGTTATTTAAGGTTGTTCGAGCGACCGATAATTCCATTAAGGACGTTTGTTCGAGGGAGGACATTTCATCACCGGTATTGAGGCAAGTTAATTCTTGCTCGGTTAAAAGGATATTCATTCCTTTCGTTGTTGTTCATTCATATTCATAATTTATTCATAGTATATTAATCATGTTGAGATTTATAATTATCAAACTAATCATTCATTTCACGAGGAATGATGGTTCGAATCATTTCAGTGAGATATCATTCATTTCATTATTATTTCATCTTGGTGAGTCATTCTTGACCCTTGTCGATTTGCTATTCATTGATATTCATCATGGTCACTTTTGTTCTTGTGACCTTATGGGTTCATATTGCGTGGCCGGGTGGTTATGTATGGAATTTTTAGTCGGGCACACGATAGTCATGTGATGCGGGTTCACCGACACAATGAATTGTGTACACGGTAACGTGCCTCCGTGAGACTAATTAGGTACAAGTGCGGGTGTGTCCGGACACTCGTCTTGTGCACTTGGATGTCCCATTACGGGCGTACTATGATGTCCCTCTTCAGCTTGATTTCATAACTAATATATATAATGTTTGTGCTTGTTCAACTCTTGAGGATTGTTGTTCTGTGTAACTGACCCCGTTGGGGATATTGTTTTTAGGTCATGGCAATGCAAAAGCATGGGAAGAGAATGTTGACGGCGAGGAGTCCCAGTGATACTAGTAGGGGGCCCCAGTCTCTTCATTTATTCATGTTTTGTTGATGTGTATTTTCGCTGCAAATTCCGTTTGGATTTTCATTTTATTCAGTGTCGTATATTTTATCTTCATATAAAATATACATGTATTCTGTATTCCCTGGGTGTGTTGTACTTGAAACTCCTCATCAGAGTAATTGATGATATCATGTGGTTCGGTACTACATTGTATTGTGTAATTCATTAATTTTCATTCGCTTGGTGGGTCCCAGTCGGGGGTCCACGTCACTGTAATTGTAATATCCGGATTTATTATTGTGTATTTCATCTGTATTTGAACCCTGTATTATTCGAAATTGTGATCTCGATAATTAGAGTATGATATTTCTCACATTTGTATCCTTGTACATAAGTATAACAACATGCAAAATTTCTCATGCAAACTCGTGATAGCGCACGCTAAGAATGTAGCTTAACGTGCGTTATCGGCTATAACTAGCACACGCTACGAATGAAGAATTGCGTGCGCTAGGCAGTCAATTATTGAGCTAGATGACTAGCACATGCGCCAACCGGACGTGGGTCCGGATAAGATTCCTGCGGGTGGAACTGGACAGTTTTGGAGTCAACTCTTATTAGCGTGCGCTAAGGAGAGTATGATAGCGTGCGCTAATCAGCTAATGTGCAGAAACTTTATTTAAGGGATAGCACTCCATTTCTTCTTGTTCCCTTCACTCGTCCTCATTACTTGATAGTCCAGAGAGTCTATTATTATCCTTAAACACACTTAGACCACCTCTGCTTGATCATTGGAGATTGAATGTCACTTGTGATTGATTGTTGAAGTGGAGAAACACTGATTGACACACAAATAACCAGAGCTGGATTCTACCTTTTTAATTCGGTGCTTCCTTCATCTTAAGGTATGTTAATTCTTTCTCCAGCCTTAGATTCGTGTCCTGAAGAGTTAGATGAATCTTGCTATCAAGATATTGAGTTTCATTAGTGAATTATTCAACAAACATCATGTTTAGAAGTGGGAATGATTATGCTTATAATATCGTCGTTGAAACACCGTAGTTGGAATTGTTAGTTCACCTTCAAGATGAAGTCTGAATGTGATAATGAAAATAGAATCTAACCTGAGATCACCAAACTTCACACGAGAATGATAATCGAGTTTGAATATAAGAGTTGTGATGATATTTATTTCCTTGAAATTCAAAGATGTTTGAATCCGTAAGATCATTCATAAGTTTATGAACATGACATGTAGACAGATAACGTACGTTAATCACTGAGGAGTTTGTAAATTTGATCACCGTTAGAACGGTCTGCTGCCCAGCAGTGAAACTGCCATGCACGCTTAGCGTACGCCAAGCTATGTGAATTAACGTACGCTATCGGGCATGTTTAGCGTACGCTACGCTTAGAACTTAGCGTGCGTTATATCATCAGACGAGTCAATCGACTGATCAGTGAGGTACTGACCGTGCATGGTTAGCGTACACTAGGCTGCATTTAATTACGTGCGCTAACGAATAGCCTTAACGTACGCTACATAGGATACGTAGCGTGCGTTAAGCAAGCCAGACAGATTTCATTTTAAGAACTTCCGACCGTAATTTGGATTGTTAGATGATCGTTCGACTTGAGATGAATTCTATATTATTTCTTTTGTTAAGGTTCGAGCTTAGCAACGTGATTGATCGAAGGGGACGACCTTCGAGTATTTTGATATTCGTGGAAGTTTTATTCTTGTCATCGAACCGAGGCAAGTACTCTAATTAGAATTGTTTATATTATGACAAGTTATATTGTGATTGTATTGTGTATATGTATTGTGATTAAATGTCCACCATGCGTTGATCCGACGGGAATCATCATGGGAATCTATAGTCAGGTGCGCCGGATTCGACAGTAGTTTCACCATGCGTTGATCCGACGGAATCATCATGGGAATCTATAGTCGTGTGCGATGGATCGCCGATGTAGTTCCACCATGCGTTGGTCCGACAGATCATCATGGGAATCTATAGTCGTGCGCTACTGGATCATTGGAATACCATCAGTATGTTTAGACTGTTGTGATGTGATAAGTATTGTTGTTATTTCTCGTTGGAGAAACTTGTTATGATGATTGTTGATTACATCATTGTTGTATGATTATTGTACTTGTACTAGCATCGTTGTGCTAACCCCTTCGGGGGTGAATATTTGTTTATGTTCAGGATCCAGGAGAGCGGGGAAACAACCACTGGAGCTGCATGACGACGAGGGTGCAGAGTGATGTTCCAGCCGGGTTTATTATCTGTTGTTGGTTATTTTAATAAGTACTCGAGTACGTCGTAATTTGTGATGTTTGAATTTCAGTGGTGTATTAATATTCTCCTTCGATATCCGTATTTTCGGTATTGAACCGTAACTATCGAAATGTATTTTCATGATTTCATAATTTGCATTCACATCGTTTTTTTCATTTATTTAGCCTTGTAAATTCTTATGTAAAGGATTTACTACTACTGTAATATTCCTGAATATATCGGGGGTGTTACAGAATATGGTATCGGAGCTAAGATTATGGATATCTTGGCCATTGGGTTAAAATAAGGGTCGTATACGTCTTTTGAGATAACAAGCCGTGAATAACATCACTGTACTGCCTACGTCTTCGTGCGAACGGTAGTTGTAAGTTCCTAAACTCTATCTCATCCTTTACATGTATCTCTTTATACTTGAACGTTAGAACGATATTGTTTCCTGTATATTGAGTATTTATGCTTTCAGTATGTTGAGAGGTGGACGTGGACGTGGTCGCGGTCGCGGACGCGGACGAAAGAATGCCGAAAGAGAAGCTTCGCCTTCTAACCAAAGCCACACAGCAGTAGCCACAGAGATCTATTAATAATGAACCGGAATTGGTTTTTCTGAGACTCCCACATGGGACCATTGGTTGAAGGAATTGGAGAAGATTTTTGCCGGAATTAATTGCCGAGACGACCGGAGAGCCTCTATTGCTCAGTACTTTCTGATAGGGGAAGCATCCGAGTGGTGGGAAGCCATCCGGCCTGCAGATCATGATGCTGACTGGACATAATTTAAATTGATGATGGAAGCTCAGAACTGCCCTCGTCCTGTGAGGGAAGCCAAAGTTCGGGAGTTTTTCTCCGCTCAGCCGTCAGACGAACCTGTATCCCAAACAATTAAGACGTTTAACCAGCAGTTGGCATTCGTTCGACATCTAGTCAGAACAGATGCAGAAATGATGATCCATTTTGATATGAGAATGAAACCAGAAATCCAGAGGTACATGTCCGATTTTGAATGTACTAGTTTCCGCCAATACCAGGATAAGGCGTTGGCGTATGAGATCAAGGAAGCAGCAATGGAGAAGTTTGCAGAATCCAAGAAGCAGAAAGTCTCTGGTAGTTTCACGAGCACAAAAGCAGTGGGCCCCGCAAGGCCCAGTCATCCTTTCACCCTTTCAAGAAACCTCCGCACCCATCTAAGAGCGGAAAGAATTTCGGAACAATGTCAGCCACGACGGATATAGCTAGGAGGTGCTTTAACTGTGGTCGCCCAGGCCAACTTTGGCGTGATTGTTTGCGCACTCCAGTCACATGTTTTGATTGCGGACAAGAAGGGCACAGTGCGACGTTTTGCAAGGATGCTACCAAGTTCAATGGAACCCGTACATCAAAGCCAGTTCAGAAGGAAGCTAGTATCCAACAGACGCAGCAAAGTGTTCAGATGCCTCAGAATATTGGCCGTGGACGAGGCAGAGGACAGTGGTACCAAAAGAGTACATCGAGTGCCGGATCTGTTCCCCCACGTCTGTACGAGATGAGGAGAACAGACGATCAAGATGCTGCTATCGCATCAGATACTGTTCAGATCCTTTCCCAGCCAGTTAACATTTTATTTGTTACAGGAACTACGCATTCATTTATATCCTTATCTTATGTAAATCGTTTGAATATTTCTGGTTTTCATAATTGTGAACCTTATGTTGTTGGTTTACCGAGTGGAGAGAGAATTGTTGGAAACTTAGAGACTAGAGATTTCCCTGTATCGTTTGGAGGCAGAGAGTGGCTCTCAAATCTGATTGTGATAGAAATGCAAGGAGACGACCTGATACTCGGAGACGATTGGCTTAATCAATATGGAGCTATTGTAAACTACCGAAGGAGGAATATCTCGCTGATCGCTGATGATGGTTCCGAAATACTGTTTGAAGGATGGAAACCAGGAAGCTCAGGAAAGTTGATCAAGGCGATGAAAGCTGTCAAATTGTTGAAACAGGGCTGTACCGGATACCGGTGCTATGCAATGAAGAAAGAAGACGAAATTGTGGAACTTTCATCCATTCCTGTTGTGAACGAATTTCCGGATGTATTTCTTGACGAGTTACCTAGAGTACCTCCACGACGGGATGTAGAATTCACCATTGAGCTGGAACCCGGAGCTACACCAATTTCTAAAGCACCGTATCGTATGGCACCTACTATTGTATTGTGTAATTCATTAATTTTCATTCGCCTGGTGGGTCCCAGTCGGGGGTCCACGGCACTATAATGTCCACCTAGTTTTGGGGTGTTACAGCTCCGACCTACCCCCATTGGAAGAAGATAAACCTTCCAAAAAAGAATTCACGGCCGATTGACCGGAAATATTTTGGGAGTCGAAAGCAGATGGCATTCTAGAAAAATATGTGTATCTAACAAACTATAAATACCAAATATAAAAGAGGGGAAGAGGCGAGGAGAGAAGAAGAGAACTCAGATAAACATACCCATAAGTTAGGCAGGAAGAAGAATTACGGAGATGGTGGATGAAGGATGTCGCCAGGAATGGTAGCTACAATTGAATATGTCGTCGTAGAATTTTCGTGCTACAGTATAAGAAGGTGAGAGTGCGGAAATGAAAAAAGGAGTTTGAATCCCTCCTTTTATAAGAGGGAGGGACAGAAACCGAGGGAGGTAAAGGCGATCTGGAACGTCAGATTACCTTTTCAAAAGAACGGCCAGATTCAGTACCGCCTCGGTAGACCTATAACAGGCGACACCTGGACCTGGATGTAGAAGGACGACGGTTAAGAAGCGAGGCCTGAGAAAAGAAAAGACGTGCTCATAAATGCGCACGAATTCAGAGACAAATCATCATTACCTAAGGACCAACCCCCGATAATTTATTATATCGAGGTCGCTAGAAGCCAAACAATCCTACTCTACTCGGTCTTGCAGCTCGATTAGAGTAGGGGGACTAGTTTATAGGACGATAAATGTAGACCTGCCAAAAATCCGGTCTAAAGAGCCCGGTTATTGGCAGACCTACCGATCTCTCAGAAGAATGAGGGACCCTGACAGGAGGGTTTCCTCATGAAGGAGTCCGAGCTGACTGACACGATCCCGAGCTCGGAAGATACGTGTAAATATTAGCAAAGACGAGCAGACCTACCGACCTCTCAGAAGAACGAGGGACCCTGACAGGAGGGTTTCCTCATGAGGGAGTTCGAGCTGCCTGACACTATCCCGAGCTCGGAAGATACGATGTAAATATTAGCAAAGACGAGCAGACCTACTGACCTATCAAAAGAACGAGAGGCCCCAGCAAGGGAGTTCCCTCATGAAGGAGTCCAAGCTAACTGGCCCTACCTTGAGCTAGGAAGGGTTCGGGCCGATAAGGATAAAATCCCCGAAAAGCTGGGATTTTATCTTTCTTACAAAATCCCAGATATCCAGGGATTGACAGCCGCGGCCAAAATCCTGAATATCCAGGAAGTGGCAGCCGCAGCCAAAATCCCTGAAAATCGGGGATTTCCCCTAGGCTAAGAGTGGGATCGCAGGGACAGGCTTCTCCCCTCTTCTATAAATGAGAGAGAAGATGTCGATCCCAGGATTAAGTAAGGGTTATTATACAAACATGTTACTAAAGTTTACTAAAAAATGCAATTTTGTTACTAAAGTTTTTTTTGTTACAAATAGGTTACTAAAGTTTTGTAACCGGTTACTTAAGTAACTAAAGATGTTTTAACCCATTGATACCTCTACATTGCCAACGTGATTTTTTTAAAAAAATATAAAAAATCCAGAAAATAATTTTATTTTTTCGAAAAAATAATATATTTTTTCCAGAAAATAAATTTTTTTCGAAAAATATTTTTTTGCCAAAAAATAATATTCTCCGTAAAATAATTTTATTTTTCAAAAAATAATATATTTTTCCAGAAAATAAATTTTTTCAAAAATATTTTTTGCCAAAAAAATATTTCTCCGTAAAATATTTTTTAATTTTTTCTAAGAAATAAAAATTTCCATAAATAATGTTTTTTTCGAAAAGATAAATTTTTTCCTAGAAAATTTTATTTACAAAGACTTTTTCCGTAAAATTTTATTTACAAAGATAATTTCTAAGAAAATTTTTTTCAACAAATTTTTTTCAAATATTATATTTTTTCCATAAATAATGTTTTTTCGAAAAGATAAATTTTTTCCATGAAAATATACAAAGACATGCGAAAAGAAAACTTAAAAGTAAAAAAATAAAATTAAAAAAAAGAAAAAAAAAAAAACACGCATAGTAACTTTTTGTAAAGTTCAGTAACCTATTTAATAACCCCGTAAACTATAGTAACTTCTTTGTAGCATTTAAAACTATGGTGCTGACGTGGACAAGGGGAACCGGTAATCATCCGGTTGCCCACTCTCGCAGTTACATTTGTGTAAGATTTTAATCTTTGAGTAACCCAGTTGACAAACCCAAAAACTTGAGTAACCTCTTTGTAACAAAAAAAACTTTAGTCAGAAAATTGTCATTTTTGGTAAACTTTAGTAACCTGTTTGTATAATAACCCGATTAAGTAATGAGAAACACTTAGAGAGAGAAACACTTAAAGATACAAGCATTTCACATATTTAGGTTGTCTTGGATAAACTTCTGAAATTAAACCGATTCTTGGTGACCGATCAACTCGATTAGATCAGATTGAATTATCTGTTGAAAATTCAAGCACGAGCTCACAAAGTCAAACTACATCAAGACCAGCCAATTCAATTATCTATCGAAAATTCGAGCACGAGTTCACATAGTTGAACTTTATCAAGACCGAATGCTTGATGATTAGATATCGATTGTATTGTAAAATTGCAGCTCCAAGTGCAAATGAAAGGAAAGATTTGGACTTGAGGACAAGGATTTGATAATGAATTTTAAATGAATTCACACAAATGAACTTGAACTCCACAACATGAAAACCGCTTAAAAATAGGAACTCGTGATACAAAATCAACCCAACCAATCTACTCCAACCCAAGAATAAATCACACTAAAAGAACACAGTCAAGTTCATTATACATCTCCAATGAAAAATTTCTCTTGCAATAAGCGCCATTGCAAGATTATGACATTGAAGACGAGTGTTTTATGTGGTGTCTCCAACGTCCAATTGTTAACTCTCAAATAACAAGACCAACTCGTTCAACAAGAACATGTTTAAGGAACTTAACAAATCACTTCGACACTTCCTCCACGTCCTTGAGTCTCGAGAATTCTCATTCTATTAATCAACTATACTTGAAGCAGCATCAAGCAATGAATCCTGGTCCTTGAATGATGTGTGCCTCGAGAAGTCAGACCTCCCTTTGTGAAGATGTTGAAGGAGATTTTAAATAAATGTTTCTTTTGAGCTAACAGCTTTTTCTCGACGAGTCTGTATTCGATCTCTTGTTGGACTTCCTAAATGCATCTAGAATTCGATCGAGTTTTAGAGACTCCACCTGATGGTCGTAATTTGAGAATAACCTTGGAGGTGGGCTCATTTCGTAGTCTTGTGACTCTTTGTTCATTGAAAATCCATATACACAAAATCAGGAAAAAAAAACTCTTAAAAAAGAAACTCAATTAATGACAGTAAACTGGCTAGGATGTTGCAAGAAAAGAAAAGGAAGGGGAAATAGAAGACTTTCTAAAGACCATTCCAGAGGAGAGAGAACGAGATTTTCTTAGAGCTACGGTTCAAATTACAGTTACGTGACAGTCACATATAATGTCATTAAAACTGAGGCAAAATTCATCACATCATGCAATCTCAAATAGATATATCACATGCATATAACAACAACAAAAAAAAGATATATTACATGCAGAGGGGATTTCCCTTCCTCCCTAGAATGGAGTCCCATTTTAGAGAGCATGGAGTCTTCTAAGCAGGTAGAGTGTCCAAGTCTTACACGCACTCGACTTAGACTCGTGTGGAACGCGCATGTACCGCGTCCAACCCAGCAAGTAACAAGGACACGGCCCAGACTCGCTTCCGAGCGAGGATATAATCACAATCTTCTTTAACTTGTATAATGAATCACAATGGAGGAACTTCAAACAAAACGCCCTATTTTTATATATATACTAGTGATAACCCGTGTCATAATGACATGATGAATGTGATAATTAGATTGTCGAATTATCTTGCTAGAAAAAACATGTTGGCCGGCGGAGATAAAAAAAATTGTCTGTCATTGGAGGCCCATCAGCGGCAGTAAAAAATAAAAATTGTCGAAGAACATGCCGACAAGGGGGCTCCCTCTTAAAAAAACTAGAAGGCCGACGGAGGTCTATCGACGGTCACACAAAAAAAACGAACGATCGTCGGAGGTCTGCCGACGGCCACCTTAGAGCAGGCCCACAAACGGCTTAAAATAAAGAAAAACAGGCCCGACCGCCGGCAGAGAGAAGATCGGAAGGCGGCCGAAAAAAGAGCCGCTCTCCGGAAGTCCGCCGACAGCTGGTTGGTGACCAGCCGACCTATCCTAGGTCCGCCGGAAAATCGTAAGGAATTAAAAAAAAAAGGGTTAAATGAGTATTATTTGTCCCATTAATTAATTTAATATTCTAAGGGATCATTTTGAAATGTATGAATATTTTTAAATTTTTAATATTATTAAATTTAACATGGAGGGAAGGGGCAAAATGGTCTTTTCATGTGTACAATATGACAACGACGATCAAAAAATAATATTGTCCCTTATATTATACTAGAGATAACTCGTACCATACAATGGCACAAAGAGCTAGGGTGTTCATAACCGGCACTGGTTTTCTGCAATTCGAATTTACTGCACCGGCTTTTCTGTAATGAAAATTGCCGTGACCCGACCAAAACCTGCACCAAAAAGTGGGTACCCTATTTTTCTGGTCGGGTCATAGGGTACCCGCCCAAAATTTAATACCACTAATTTTAAATTTTTATAAATAATTTGTAGTTTTAATATAAATTTATTTTAAAATTTATTATATAAATTAATTCCCAGTACTAAATACATTATAAATATTTTCCGTACAATAAGTAAATTTCAAAACTAACTACATATTTTTATATATATAGCATTTTTTTATTATATAATTATGCTTAATTCAATATTTAATTATATATATGAAAGAATATATTATTTTTTATTTAAAGATTTTATAAATTTCCAAACTAGTGAGAATAAATACCATGAGTGAAAATACATTAACATGTATTCTCATATTAAATATATTTCATATTAGTTGAAAGATAAAATTTCATATAATTGCAAATTAAATAATTAAATTTAAAAAAACTAATTATTAAAAATAATCGGGTTTTCGGTACCAATTTACGCAACAAGTCGGCCCATGACCCGCCCGATTATATGACTTTTTTCGGTCGTACTGCCCAAAAAATTTAAAAATTTTAAAAATACCCGAAATATTTAGTTCGGGTCATCGGGTATTCGGGCCGGGTAGTTCGGGTCGGGTATTTTTGAACACCCCTAACAGTAGCGGTGACATATCGGATTAAAATAATTAAATTTTCATATTACCTTGTTTAAAGAAAAACATGTTGGTTCTCGAAAATCTATTGGCAATCGCCAGGGCAGATCGAAAACAAGTCTGTGGACATGCCGTTAAAAAAGGAAAAAGAATCGAAGGAACGTAAAAGGTCCGATGGCGACTCGACGAAAAGAATGACGACATGCAAAGAAAAAAGGGCCAATCACGGAGGCGCCACGGGAAAGGAGGACAGGGGGCCTGCCATAAGGAAAAAAATGGCCGACTGTCGGAGATCTAACGGCGGCGGGCGATGGCCTGCTTTCCGCGGGCCTGGCGTTAAAAAAATAAATAAATAATGGGTCGGCCGCCGTGTATACCAGGGGCCAGCTCGAAAGTAGGCCGGCGGAAAAAAATAGTTGGCCAACGACATGCCGTAGGTCCGTCACAGTTCCCCGTTAGAAAGAATTTTTTTTTGAAGATTAGTTGTCCATTTAATTTAATATTGTAAAAGTAATTTTGAAAATTTATTGTTGTTGAACATTTGATATTGTTGATAGCCATCCGTCTTGGCATCCACGCCAGTTCAACCGTCCCGACTGAGAGGACCAGAAGACAAAAGAACCAGGTCGACCGGCTGATCAGAGCAACGAGAAGGACCGAGTATGCATCAAATTTACTCCCGGTTCCCCTAAAGAACGGACCAGGCAGAACCGTCGGGGCCGACCCGATGACCAGGCCGAAAGGGCCGACCAGATACGGGATAAATATGCTCCAAAACGCCGTCATGACACGACCGATCAGAGCAGCGGGAGATCCGAGGCCCGAAGTATCGGCCACAACGGATAAACATCGCCAAAAGCATACGGAACACGCACACAAAGCTATAATGATGCACACACAGATGCCTAATGCAACTGTCCGACCTCTTCCCAAAGCAGTCCCCAAAGGCCGCCACATGTATAAGGCTCACTCTCCCTCTGACAAGTGTTTGGACGCATTTCCAGACATCCTCCAGCTGTCGCCCGCTGATTGGCCAAGACTTTCTATATATAGAAGGAATGTACAAAAAGAGAAGGACTTTTGGAAAAGAGAAAAAAAAATAGACAGAAAGAGAGAGAGAGAAACAAAACAGGACTTGTAATAAAGTAAGCAATTAATATAGACCAGCTAAAAATATTCAGCTCGGCTCTATCTCAGATTAATAAAATCCATTAAATCCAGCTATTTTATTCATTTATCTTTTTTATTGTTTTCTACGTGGCTTCGACCCACCTAGTCCAGGTCAGCACACGTCACGTTGACCAAATCAGTTGTCAACAAATTGGCGCTAGAAGAAGGGCGCCCTCGCTGCCCACAACTACAGCGTTCCCACCAGAATCCCGATAAGATATTCCCAAGAGATCTCTCACGAAAGTTCTAAAAAACATCAGCTCGCTACGGAGGAAGAAATCCTCCGCAAGGTGGCGGAATGCTTTAAACACCCAGCGTTCATCCAGGGCATGACCGCCCTCATGGCGCGGGTCACTGAAGGCAGAATCCTTCAGAAGCCCGAGGACCTGACGGAGGCCCAATCTCCGTCAGCCCGGCCCGCCGCCCTTATGTGGGATCAAAAAAGAACTGTCTCTCGAGTTGTAGAAGAAGAGGCGGAAAGCCATGGTGAAAGCGTTCACCCTTCTCGGAAAGGTAGGCTTTCTCATCCCATATCGGTATTTGACCGATTGGGGACTGGGGGAGAACTGAAAAAATGGCGCTGGCCCGGACCACTCAGAGTCAGGGCCGCAAAGAAGCAAAGCCTCCCCATCAATCCCGAGTCCCGACGCAAACACTACCGCAAACTCCAGGCGACAATTCGAGCGAAATCGAGTTCCTCAAAAAACGCCTCACGGAGCTTGAGAATAAACAACTCCAGCCATCTCAAAATTCTGAATGGCTCAACAACCAGGAGAGCCCCCTTGCCCACTGTGTTAGCCATCTCAAGTTTAAATTCTTTTTTCCGCTGGACGGTGTGCCAGAACACCCCCGCACGTACCAGGAATTCCTGGAGCGCGCCAGCTCCCACATCGCGGCCGCGGAAGCTATGCCGGCTCCAGTCTTAGTCATGCCCGCAGATCTGCCAAGATCGAACGAAAAGAAAGGAGATAGGCACGACTCCAGGGAAGCCCGCCAAGAACCCCAACGGGAGAATAAGGCGGCGGACTCCTCTATAGCCACCCCAACAACCGAAAATTCCAGGGGGCAAAGGACCGAGCTCATGGCCAACTACGCCGAAATATATTCAGTAGGGGCCGCGACCATATTCGACCAAATTAAAGACCAGGATTTGCCTCCAGGCCCCTGGCCGATCTACAAGGATCCGAAGGAAACGGATCAGACCCGCTTCTATAAATATCACCAATCAACGGGTCACAAAACAGAGCAATGTCGAGACCTCGTCAAAGCCTTAATTACGGTGTGCGACGATACCGGGCTGAGGCAATTTATCCGGAACCTGCTCCGAACTCGCTAGGACCGATCTCCCCAGGAAATACTAACTGCAATTGGAACAGCGGCACTATGAACGAAATGAATGACCGGCTCCTCCGACACTATGAGACCGAACCTGACTCGGCACCATGAATGACTGGCTCCTCCGGCACTACAAGACCGAGCCTGACTCGGCACTATGAATGACCGGCTCCCCCGACACTATAAGACCAAGCCTGACTCAGCACTATGAATGACCGGCTCCTCCGACACTATAAGACCGAGCCTCACTCGGAACTATGGATGACCGGCTCCTCCGGCACTACAAGACCGAGCCTCACTCGAAACTATGGATGACCGGCTCCTCCGGCACTATAAGACCGAGCCTGACTCGGCACTACGAATGACCGGCTCCTCCGGCACTATAAGACCAAGCCTGACTCGGCACAATGAATGACCGGCTCCTCCGGCACTACAAGACCGAGCCTGACTCGGCACCATGAATGACCTGCTCCTCTGGCACTACAAGACCGAGCCTGACTTGGCACCATGAATGACCGGCTCCTCCGGCACTATAAGACCGAGCCTGACTCGGCACCATGAATGACCGGCTCCTCCGGCACTACAAGACCGAGCCTGACTCGGCACCATGAATGACCAGCTCATCGGGCACTACAAGACCGAGCCTGACTCGGCACCATGAATGACCGGCTCCTCCGACACTACAAGACCGAGCCTAACTCGACACTATGAATGAGTGGCTCCTCCGGCACTATAAGACCGAGCCTGACTTGGCACTATGAATGACCGGCTCCTCCGACACTACAAGACCGAGCCTAACACAGCACTATGAATGACTGGCTCCTCCGGCACGATAAGATCGAGCCAGACTCGGCATCATCAATGGAAGATATCAAAAAGAAAACACAAGGGTCGAACCAACCCGGCCAGAACATCCAAAGCAAAACAAGTAAACATGTACTAAAAATAAAACTTTATTCATTCGAAGAGTATTTTTACAAAGAACATCCATAAAAAACTATAGGACAAGAAAAGGCCGAGGCACGCAGGCCATACATAAGACAATGCCTAAAGACTACTCGGCTCCCACTCGGCCACCACTGGAAGGACTACCCTTCACCGGAGGGGCCGAGCCCGACCTCCAGCACTCTCGCCGCCTCCGGCTCGTCAGCTTCCAGTGGCTCAACATGCAGGTCGGCCGCTCGAGACTCTATGTAGGCACGGACCTCCTCAATTGTCTTCCCTTCCTTCATGAGATCCAATATCTCATAGCAGGTGGAGACATAGTTCAGGTTAATCAGCTCCTCAAACTCGGGCGTCTTCTTGAAAGCAGCCGCCCCTTCGGCAAGACCCTTGGCGTAGCCCGAAGCCTCACAGGTATCAACCTGCTCGGTCAGGTGCTCGAACCGAGCCTTTGTCTCCTTCAAGTAAGCATCATGCTCGGCCCGGATCGCCTCGCACTGCTTGTGCATCGCCTTGGCAGCCTCAGTCATTTCACGAGCCTTGCCCCTCCAGTTATCAGCCTCGCAAGCCCGGCTCTCGAGAATCTCCATCTCTCCCTTCATGTTGGCTATCTCCTCCTCCAGAGACTTAATCATTGACGGGCAAAGATGGTGCTCCTCCCTTAGAGTTTCAAGCTCGGCCGACAACTTTTTGTGCTTTTCAACAAGAGCCTGGAACTCCCCGGCAGCCTTCACGTAAGTTCTCAGTGCACGACCAAGCTGAGCATTTCCGAATTGGATTTGCTCGACCGGATCCATATCATTTGTCATCACCCACTTTAAGGCCCACTCAATAGCACACATGGTCGGATTCGCCACGACCTAAGGATCCTATCGAGTATCTCGGTGGTCGGAGTAGCCGCCTGACATAATTAAGGAACCAACATGGCTTCCGCCTCATCTCGGCTACAGGGTCCTCCTGGCCCTTATTAACCTAAGGTAGTGCCTTTCCAAATCAATCATGGCCACCTTCTCAGCGGCGCGCGATCCGGGAGAGGACTTGGCATGGACTAAGGACTTCTGAACGGCCGAGCTCCGCCATATTAACACCGCCTCGGCCTCGGCCTCTTCCCTTTTCGCTTGGCCCCGCGCGCTTCCTCCGCCTCGGCCCCTCGGCAGCCTAACCTTTCCACACGCCGCGCGGGATTTCTCTCCTCCCGATGCAAATGACTTTGAAACTGGAAAAGAAAGGAGAGATTAAAAAAAAAGAAAAAAAAAGAAGAAAAAAAGAAGAAAAAAGTACCTGATTTGGACATATTCGGATCGGTGGACCGAAGACCGACGGCCCAGAGATTCTCCTCGGTAGTGAGAAGGTGCGATTTCCTCTGCTCAGGAGAAAGCCCTAAAAGCGTTTCTACCCGGTCGTCAAACTCAGAAGATGTCTCCTGCGCCGGGATGCGTTCTGCACAGGAAGCGAATGATGAGCGTTAGACGAAAAAGGAACAGTTCCCAATGTGCATGTTACATCTTTGGTGCCAGTTAAAACTAAATTCGTAACGATAAGCTACCGACTTCAAGAATAGGATAGGTTAAAAACACATAACAACATGATAGCTTTTATCACAGTATGTGGTGGTCGGAAAGAATAGCATAGGTTAAAAACCAACATAAATAACAACATAAGTTATCACACTATGTGCTGGTTGGAAAGAACAGCATAGGTTAAAAGGGAGAATATACCAGCAATATCTTGAGTGACATCCTCCTTCCAAATATCTTCAAGGTAAGCTCCATTCTTAAACTGATGCAGCAAAGTGGTGAGTCGAATTAGTAGGGGTCCGTCATTTTTTTGAAATGATAAATTTTAAAGGCAATAAAAATAAATGTTTCTTTTGAGCTAATGCCTTTTTCTCGTGAGTCCGTATTCGATCTCTTGTCGACTTCCTAAATGCATCTAGAATTCGGCCAAGTTTTAGAGACTCCACCTGAAGATCGTAATTTGAGAATAACCTTGGAGGTGGGCTCATTTCGTAGTCTTGTGACTCTTTGTTCTTTGAAAATCCATATACACAAAATCAGAAAAAAAAAAAAAAAAAACTCTTAAAAAAGAAACTCAATTAATGACAGTAAACTGGCTAGGATGTTGCAAGAAAAGAAAAGGAACGGAAAATAGAAGACTTTCTAAAGACCATTCCAGAGGAAAGAGAACGAGATTTTCTTAGAGCTAGGGTTCAAATTACAGTTACGTGACAGTCACATATAATGTCATTAAAACTGAGGCAAAATTCATCACATCATGCAATCTCAAATAGATATATCACATGCATATAACAACAACAAAAAAAAAGATATACTACATGCAGAGGGGATTTCCATTCCTCCCTAGAATGGGGTCCCATTTTAGCGAGCATGAAGTCTTCTAAGCAGGTAGAGTGTCCAAGTCTTACACGCACTCGACTTAGACTCGTGTGGAACGCGCATGTACCGCGTCCAACCCAGCAAGTAACAAGGACACGGCCCAGACTCGCTTCCGAGCGAGGATATAATCACAATCTTCTTTAACTTGTATAATGAATCAAAATGGAGGAACTTCAAACAAAATGCCCTATTTTTATATATATACTAGTGATAACCCGTGTCATAATGACATGATGAATGTGTCATAATTAGATTGTCGAATTATCTTGCTAGAAAAAACATGTTGGCCGGCGGAGATAAAAAAAATTGTCTGTCATTGGAGGCCCATCAACGGCAGTAAAAAATAAAAATTGTCGAAGAACATGCCGACAAGGGGGCTCCCTCTTAAAAAAACTAGAAGGCCGACGGAGGTCTACCGACGACCGCACAAAAAAAAACGAACGATCGTCGGAGGTCTGCCGACGGCCACCTTTGAACAGGCCCACAAACGGCTTAAAATAAAGAAAAATAGGCCCGACCGCCGGCAGAGAGAAGATCGAAAGGCGGCCGAAAAAAGAGCCGCAATCCGGAAGTCCGCCGACAGCTGGTTGGTGAGCAGCCGACCTATCCTAGGTCCGCCGGAAAATCATAAGGAATTAAAAAAAAGGGTTAAATGAGTATTATTTGTCCCATTAATTAATTTAATATTCTAAGGGATCATTTTGAAATGTATGAATATTTTTAAATTTTTAATATTATCAAATTTAACATGGAGGCAAGGGGCAAAATGGTCTTTTCATGTGCACAATATGACAACGACGATCAAAAAACAATATTGTCCCTTATATTATACTAGAGATAACTCGCACTACAATGGCACAAAGAGCGGTGACATATCGGATTAAAATAATTAAATTTTCATATTACCTTGTTAAAAGAAAAAAACATGTTGGTTCTCGAAAATCTATTGGCAACTGTCGGTGGCAGACTGGAAAGCAAGTCCGTGGACATGCCGTTAAAAAAAAGGAAAAAAGAATCGAAGGAACGCAAAAGGTCTGCTGGCGACCCCGCGGAAAAGCATGACGACATGCCAAGAAAAAAAAGGGCCAGCCGCCGGAGGCGCCCCCGCCGGAAAGGAGGACAGGGGGCCTGCCATAAGGAAAAAAATGGCCGACTGTCGGAGATCTAACGGCGGCGGGCGGTGGCCTGCTTTCCACGGGCCTAGCGTTAAAAAAAATAAATAAATAATGGGTCGGCCGCCGTGTATACCAGGGGCCAGCTCGAAAGTAGGCCGGCGGAAAAAAATAGTTGGGCAACGACATGCCGTAGGTCCGTCACAGCTCCCCGTTAGAAAGAATTTTTTTTTGAAGATTAGTTGTCCATTTAATTTAATATTGTAAAAGTAATTTTGAAAATTTGTTGTTGTTGAACATTTGATATTGTTGATAGCCCATCCGTCTTGGCATCCACGTAAGCGCTCCCCGCCAGCTCAACCGTCCCGACTGAGAGGACCAGAAGACAAAAGAACCGGGTCGACCGGCCGATCAGAGCAACGAGGAGGACCGAGTATGCATCAAATTTACTCCCGGTTCCGCTAAAGAACGGACCGGGCAGAACCGTCGGGGCCGACCCGATGACCCGGCCGAAAGGGCCGACCAGATACGGGATAAATATGCTCAAAAACGCCGTCATGACACGACCGATCAGAGCAGCGAGAGATCCGAGGCCCGAAGTATCGGTCACAACGGATAAACATCGCCAAAAGCATGCGGAACACGCACACAGGACATACGGGACAGGCACACAGGACAGCTAATGCAATCTATCCTACCTCTTCCCAAAGCAGTCCCCAAAGGCCGCCATGTGTATAAGGCTCACTCTCCCTCTGACAAGTGTTTGGACGCATTTCCAGACATCCTCCAGCTGTCGCCCGCTGATTGGCCAAGACTTTCTATATATAGAAGGAATGTACAAAAAGAGAAGGACTTTTGGAAAAGAGAGAAAAAAATAGACAGAAAGAGAGAGAGAGAGAGAGAGAGAGAGAGAGAGAGAAACAAAACAGGACTTGTAATAAAGCAAGCAATTAATATAGACCAGCTAAAAATATTCAGCTCGGCTCTATCTCAGATTAATAAAATCCATTAAATCCAGCTATTTTATTCATTTATTTTTTTTATTGTTTTCTACGTGGCTTCGACCCACCTAGTCCAGGTCAGCACACGTCATGTTGACCATATCAGTCGTCAACAAATTGACGCTAGAAGAAAGACGCCCTCGCTGCCCACAGCTACAGACGTTCCCACCAGAATCCCGATAAGATATTCCCAAGAGATGTCTCACGAAAGTTCTAAAAAACATCAGCCCGCTACGGAGGAAGAAAACCTCCGCAAGGTGGCGGAATGCTTTAAACACCCAACGTTCATCCAGGGCATGACCGCCCTCATGGCGCGGGTCACTGAAGGCAGAATCTTTCAGAAGCCCGAGGACCTGACGGAGGCCCAATCTCCGTCAGCCCGGCCCGCCGCCCCTATACGGGATCAAAAATGAACTGTCTCTCGAGTTGTCGAAGAAGAGGCGGAAAGCCATGGTGAAAGCGTTCACCCTTCTCGGAAAGGTAGGCTTTCTCATCCCATATCGGTATTTGACCGATTGGGGACTGGGGGAGAACTGAAAAAATGGCGCCGGCCCGAACCACTCAGAGTCAGGGCCGCAAAGAAGCAGAGCCTCCCCATCAATCCCGAGTCCCAACGCAAACACTACCGCAAACTCCAGGCGACAATTCGAGCGAAATCGAGTTCCTCAAAAAACGCCTCACGGAGCTTGAGAATAAACAACTCCAGCCATCTCAAAATTCTGAATGGCTCAACAACCAGGAGAGCCCCCTTGCCCCATGTGTTTTGGCGGAGCCATCACAAGTTTAAATTCTTTTTTCCGCTGGACGGAGTGCCAGAACACCCCCGCAAGTACCAGGAATTCCTGGAACGCGCCAGCTCCCACATCGCAGCCGCGAAAGCTATGCCGGCTCCAGTCTTAGTCATGCCCGCAGATCCGCTAGGATCGAACGAAAAGAAAGGAGACAGGCACGACTCCAGGGAAGCCCGCCAAGAACCCCGACGGGAGAATAAGGCGGCGGACTCCTCTATAGCCACCCCAACAACCGAAAATTCCAGGGGGCAAAGGACCGAGCTCATGGCCAACTACGCCAAAATATATTCGGTAGGGGCCGCGGCCATATTCGACCAAATTAAAGACCATGATTTGCCTCCAGGCCCCCGACCGATCTACAAGGATTCGAAGGAAACGGATCAGACCCGCTTCTGTAAATATCACCAATCAACGGGTCACAAAACAGAGCAATGTCGAGACCTCGTCAGAGCCTCAATTACGGCAAGTGCGATACCGGGCTGAGGCAATTTATTCGGAACCTGCTCCGGACTCGTTAGGACCGATCTCCCCAGGAAATACTAACTGCAATTGGAACAGCGGGACTATGAACGAAATGAATGACCGGCTCCTCCGGCACTATGAGACCGAACCTGACTCGGCACCATGAATGACCGGCTCCTCCGGCACTACAAGACCGAGCCTGACTCGGCACCATGAATGACCGGCTCCTCCGGCACTACAAGACCGAGCCTGACTCGGCACCATGAATGACCGGCTCCTCCGGCACTACAAGACCGAGCCTGACTCGGCACCATGAATGACCGGCTCCTCCGGCACTACAAGACCGAGCCTGACTCGGCACCATGAATGACCAGCTCATCCGGCACTACGAGACCGAGCCTGACTTGGCACCATGAATGACCGGCTCCTCCGGCACTACAAGACCAAGCCTGACTCGGCACTATGAATGACCGGCTCCTCCGACAGTATAAGACCGAGCCTGACTCGGCACTATGAATGACTGGCTCCTCCAACATTATAAGACCGAGCCTAACACAGCACTATGAATGACCGGCTCCTACGGCACGATAAGACCGAGCCAGAATCGGCATCATCAATGGAAGATATCAAAAAGAAAACACAACGGTCGAACCAACCCGGCCAGAACATCCAAAGCAAAACAAGTAAACATGTACTAAAAATAAAAGTTTATTCATTCGAAGAGTATTTTTACAAAGAACATCCGTAAAAAACTATAGGACAAGAAAAGACTGAGGCACGCAGGCCATACATAAGACAATGCCTAAAGACTACTCGGCTCCCCCACTCCGGCCAGCCGCCTGGAAGGACTGCCCTTCGCCTTCACCGGGAGGGGCCGAGCCCGGACCTCCAGCAGCCTCGTCGGCCTCCGACTCGTCAGCTTCCAGTGGCTCAACATGCAGGTCGGCCGCTCAAGACTCTATGTAGGCACGGACCTCCTCAATTGTCTTCCCTTCCTTCATGAGATCCAATATCTCATAGCAAGTGGAGACATAGTTCAGGTTAATCAGCTCCTCGAACTCGGGCATTTTTTTTTGTAGCAGCCGCCCCTTCGGCAAGACCTTTGGCGTAGCCCGAAGCCTCACAGGTATCAACCTGCTCGGTCAGATGCTCGAGCCGAGCCTTTGTCTCCTTCAAGTAAGCATCATGCTCGGCCCGGATCGCCTTGGCAGCCTCAGTCATTTCACGAGCCTTGCCCCTCCAGTTATCAGCCTCGCAAGCCCGGCTCTCTAGAATCTCCATCTCTCCCTTCATGTTGGCTATCTCCTCCTCCAGAGACTTAATCATTGACGGGCAGAGATGGTGCTCCTCACTTAGAGTTTCAAGCTCGGCCGACATCTTTTTGTGCTTTTCAACAAGAGCCTGGAACTCCCCGGCAGCCTTCACGTAAGTTCTCAGTGCACGACCAAGCTGAGCATTTCCGAATTGGATTTGCTCGACCGGATCCATATCATTTGTCATCAGCTCCAATTTTGGCGTCCAGCCCCGAATAGGCACATGGCTGGATTCGGCCACGACCGGAAGGATCCTATCGAGCATCTCAGCGGTTGGAGTAGCCGCCCGGACATAATTAAGGAACTGGGCGCCCCCGCCTCATCTCGGCGCAGGGGTCCTCCCTGGTCCTTATTAACCTAAGGTAGTGCCTTTCCAAATCAATCATGGCCACCTTCTCAGCGGCGCGGCCGACCCGGACAGGACTTGGCATGGACGAAAGGACTTCGGGAACGGGCTGAGCCTCCGCCATATTAACACTGCCCTCAGGCTCGGTCTCTTCCCTTTTTCGCTTGGCCCCCGCACGCTTCCTCCGCTCGGCGGCCTCGGCAGCTAACCTTTCCACACGCTGCGCGGGGGTTTCTCTCCTCCCAGATGCAGCCCGGACCCTTGAAACTGGAAAAGAAAGGAGAGATTAAAAAAAAAAGAAAAAAAAAAGAAAAAAGAAGAAAAAAGTACCTGATTCGGACATATTCGGATCGGTGGATCGAAGATCGACGACCCAGAGATTCTCCTAGGTAGTGAGAAGGTGCGATTTCCTCTGCTCAGGAGAAAGCCCTAAAAGCGTTTCTACCCGGTCGTCAAACTCAGAAGATGTCTCCTGCGTCGGGATGCGTTCTGCACAGGAAGCGAATGATGAGCGTTAGACAAAAAAAGAACAGAACAGAAAACACAACACTTACGCATTTTTGCAATAAAGT
Source organism: Orobanche coerulescens (assembly GCA_033398695.1). NCBI lineage: Eukaryota > Viridiplantae > Streptophyta > Magnoliopsida > Lamiales > Orobanchaceae > Orobanche > Orobanche coerulescens. The sequence goes on from CM065802.1 coordinate 229,155,288, forward strand.
GCACAGGGATCCGAAGCTCCGCGTCCACGACGCAAGGGCTCGAACTCATCCACCGAGCTCCTCCAAGATCCCCCAACAAAAAACCATTGCTCCTTCCAGCTGTGTATGGTCTCCGGCACATCCACCACCTCCTTGTACATGGCATGCCGAGCTGTTAAATAAAACCAGCCCGAGCCAAATCTCCCGACCGATCTCCACAGGAAGAGGTTGTTGAACTCCTCAAAGCTGGGCTCGGGCCAGCCGTGCTGGTTGAAAAGGATGAAGAGACCCACCACCCGAGCATAGGAGTTGGGATGAATTTGGGCAATGGGAAGGCCCCACTGCCTCAGCCATCGGTAGAAAGCCAAGGGAAGCGGAAACCTCAGCCCCGCCAATAGGGAGCGGTAATACACCGTCGTGCAACCAAGAGGCAGAAGGTGGGCCTCTCCTCGGGATCCGGGACAAACATCCGCACCGCCGTCGGGATCTTAAACCGCCGCCGCTGTGCCACCAGTAGCTCCTCCGTAACGACGCTACGGATCAAGGCTGAGTCCCACTCCGCCTCCACGTAAAGGGTCGGCCGAGGTCGAACCCAGGCCGTCTCGGGATCAACTTCCCCTTCTTCATCTGAAGCCTCGCCGACCGCCGTTAACAACGCCACCACCCCCACTTCCTCAGATCCCGGCGACCTCGCAACCTCGTCGCCTCCCTCCTCATCACTCCAATCGACGGGAGTCCCGCCTAGAGACAAATCTGCCACCCTTGTGTGGTCCGGCGACACGGTCAACTCCGCCGCCCTCTCATCCCCCAGATTCGACATCTCGATTATTTGAAAGAAAAGAAATGAAAAGGAAACAAGAAGAAACTCACCAGATTTCTCTGCAAAAACTCACGAAAATGGCGAAGGAAGAAGAAGAAGGGAGAAACCCTTTATTTATAAGGGGAACCAGGCATTAAATGCTCAACGCGTGGCACGTTGATTCGCACTGAACCGTCGCGAGAACCAAGGGCGCGTGCACGCGTCGCCAAACAGAATCCTGCCATGTGTCCCTCATCATGACACGAAGACGCGGAAATCGAACCGACACATCTCTCGAAGAGACGTCCCTTCGAGAATCTAATCCTCACTAACAAGCCGGCTCGGTCTAACTACGAAACGACTCCAACCCCGGCCACCCGGCACGGCCCTGGACTCGTGGGCCCTTGTTGATAGCTCATCCGTCTTGCCATCCACGTAAGCGCTCCCCGCCAGCTCAACTGTCCCGATTGAGAGGACCAGAAGACAAAAGAGCCGGGTCGACCGGCCAATCAGAGCAACGAGGAGGACCAAGTATGCATCAAATTTACTCCCAGTTCCGCTAAAGACCGGACCGGGCAGAACCGTCGGGGCCGACCCGATGACCAGGCAGAAAGGGCCGACCAGATACGGGATAAATATGCTCCAAAACGCCGTCATGACACGACCGATCAGAGCAGCGGGAGATCTAAGGCCCGAAGTATCGGCCACAGCGGATAAACATTGCCAAAAGCATGCGGAACAGGCACACAGGACATGCGGGACATGCACACAGGATGGCTAATGCAATCTGTCCTACCTCTTCCCAAAGTAGTCCCCAAAGACCGCCACGTGTATAAGGCTCAATCTCCCTCGACAAGTGTTTGACGTATTTCCAGACATCATCGCCCGCCGAATGGCCAAGACTTTCTATATATAGAAGGAATGTACAAAAAGAGAAGGACTTTTGGAAAAGAAAGAAAAAATAGACAGAAAGAGAGAGAAAAACAAAACAATACTTGTAATAAAGCAAGCAATTAATATAGACCACTAAAAATATTCAAATCGGCTCTATCTTAGATTAGTAAAATCCATTAAATCCAACTATTATATTCATTTATCTTTTTTATTATTTTTTACGTGGCTTCGACCCACCTACTCCAGGTCAACACACGTCACGTTGACCAAATCAGTCGTCAACAAATATTATTGTTAAATTCAACATAGAGAGAGAGGGAAGAATTTTGCGGTTGTTTTTTAAGTGCCGACTACGACGACCAAAGAACACTAATATCCCTTGTCTTAGATATATATATTAATGTGCCGAGTCCTACGCCGTGTCTGAGTCCTACTTTTGGGGATATTGTTGTCTCCGCATCTGTGTCCGTTAGGTCCCAATGTGCATGTTACATCTTTGGTGCGTTAAAACTAAATTGTAACGATAAGCTACCGACTTTAAGAATAGGATAGGTTAAAAACACATAACAACATCGAGCTTTTATCACTATGTGGTGGTCTGAAAGAATAGCATAGGTTAAAAACCAACATAAATAACACATAAGTTCACACTATGTGGTGGTTGGAAAGAAAAGATAGGTTAAAAGGGAGAATATACCGGTAATATCTTGAGTGACATCCTCCTTCCAAATATCTTCAAGGTAAGCTCCATTCTTAAACCGATGCAGGCGGTGGCGGAGTCGGGAATTAGTAGGAGTCCGTCATTTTTTTGAAATGATAAATTTTAAAGGCAATAAAAATAAAATGAATATACACCTTTTTCTCAACTCACAAAGTAATGATATTTTGTACATACATATTTCCTAAAACAAATGTGAAGGAATCTTAATGTTGCACAATAGAAAGTACCAAATATATTACAGAGCATACAACTCTAAAGCAAAAACCCACTAAAATAACAATCACCATAATCTCTTTATTTAATTTAGGCATCATAAATTTATGAAAAATAATAAAAGGAAAAACCAACAAAATACAGAATCGCCATATATTAATTGAAGGAACACAAATACACCGGTAAAACTACTCATGTTCCTATCAATAACTTCAAGTTTCAGCATCCATCAACGAGAATTAGATCAATATTTCCTTATGACTTAAACTATGAAGCACCGAGACGGATACACACACGGGTAATCGGTACGGGTATGGAAAACTTGGAAAAAGTGAGACAAGTGTCCGGGAGAGTATGTATTAATCTATATATTGTAACAAAACCGAAATTATATATAAATTGAAAATAATATAGATGTGATCAATTACATTTTACTCCTAATTTTTCATAAAAACTACCCCCAAAATTTTCTATTATATAATAAATACCCGTTCTTTTATAAAAAAAAAGTCGACAAATCTGTATCCCCGAAGTATTCCTGCGTACCCCCGACGTATCCCCATTTTAAAAAAAAAAGTAGAAGCAAGCTATATCCGCGCATAGCGACACGCATACTTCAACCGTTTAGGAGTATTGGTGCCTCATAAAACTTAAAAAAAAAAAAAATCTATGTTATTATTGTTAAGATCCCATATTAGCCTTTCAAATTATATTCTATTATTGAAAAATGTTAGCATCCTACATATATATAATTGTGATAGGTTTCTCCTTGATGCAAGTAGTACTGTAAAAAGCACCCCACCCCTACCCCTACCCCTACCCCTACCCGCACCCCCACCCCAACCACCCCTACCCATGTAAGTACCAGAATGATCATGATGTTGGTTGTGTAAAAGAAAAACCCCAAGAAAGTCAAAACATAAAAAAACAATCACTAGGCTACCAATTCTAAAATACCTTTGACATGGCCAACTCAATAAGACGCAACAACTCATTGGCGCTCGTTCTCTGCGACCCGCGGAGAACGCAAATACCGACTCTCAAGATCTTCTCAACGTCATCCCGAGAAGCAACCGATTCGCAGTTTTCTAGAAGGTTCGTAACGTATGAAACAAGATCCGTTTTCGAATCACACCAGCGGCAATAATACTCCGCATCCAAACCAATGCTTCCTCCAACCGTCCCAGCCATGTAAGCTCGAAGGGCACAGTCGACGTGGCAACTATGTCCACAAGTGGACCCCTCAACATTAGCTTCACATCTAATATAACTGTCAGCTTTATCAAAAACTCCACAACATAGAATACAACAACAATCTCTGCAGAAGCCAGGCTCCTCACAGCAAATATCACAGAACACGAATCGTGAAGAAACAGAATCATCTCGTGCATTTAAGCTGCTGCAAAATTTGTTACCAGCTTTACAACGAGGTTCGCCAATATCTTCTGTAATCTCGCCTGGGGGCCTAAACATGTCTTTATCATCTACATAGAAAATAAACGACAATCCATGCGAGAGCAACATGAGTTGCAGTTAGAACAAAAGAATATTCTACTATTTAAGAATGGTTCTGTAAAGAATTTCTTCCGGCATGAGATACATTAAAATTTATTTAAGTTATACTACTTCCGTTTCTAAATACCTGTAACAGTTTGACATTCACGCCGTTCAACATTTATATGTTAGTAAAAATTATAAAAATATAATAATTTGAAAATACATTCGGACAGATCCAACAGATACTATTTGTTTTTTATTAGTAAAAAAATACAATCAAGTGCAAAAGTCAAACTATTGCAAGTAAAAGTAAAAGAGGTAGTATATTTTCTAAATATACATATAGGATAAATATATATATATATAGATATATATGGAATAAATACAAGAATGAACTTCAAATGACTAGGTTATATATACACACACACAGTGGCCAAAAGGTATTTGAATTTCTAGCCGCAGTTTACACGGAGAAACTATGAATGAAACTTTCAAAGACAAAAGAGAGTTATTTCTAGTGGGCACTAAGTGCAGGAAACACGACTTTTACTTCAACAGCCGTGACCAGAGAAACACACAAACATAGATACATCAATAACTTGATAAATATTGATAAAAGGACAAAAAAAATCATGAAGAGATATCTAACCTATCGTTCTTCGTTTGGAAGGGATCTTCCAAATAAAAGAGGCAAAGAATCTGCAAACATCTGTATTAGGGAATTTTTCTCGGACATATTGTTCGAGTGAGGGCCTGCTCGCGAAACCTTTTGTACGTCCATGCTGGCAAAGACGGCGGGGAAGATACACGTATCTGTCCACAAAGTATCCAGAAATAGCAATTCGCTTCCCCACTTTCCAACGCCACTTATCACCAGGATTAGGAAAATCTTCAGGAGCATATGGAAGGCCTTCACCAGAATTGTTAACAGAAACTGGATAAAGGTTTAAACCATTTCCATGTGGCCCATATGGACGGACTTTACTTCTTCTTGAACTGTTAATGTCCATAGAGTCCTTCGTATGTCATATACAGAAGTCATTATGCTCTGCGTAAGTCATAGCGTGTGAGGATTTGTCAAAAGTCTGAGTAGTCATAGACCATTTATGGATGCATTGAAAAATCATAAACAGCCATTTCCTTACAAATCACGTAATGTTTTTTATATGTTTGGAAAATTAAGTACTTTCATCACCATCTTGTCTGTCACCCATTTGTATAGAGAAATACACTTATCCAAAATTCAGAAGAGCATATATTTTCAGTCAAACAGAGGGAAAAGTACACTTTATTTATATAAGCTAAATGAAAAATCTAGTACTATCTTAGTTTAAATAGATTATTAATTTGTAAACGGAATATCGGAACTCATAGTAATATTATTATACATAATGATAAATATATGCACATAAAAAGACACATGTAAAAATGCATTTACATAGGCATAGTAGAGTTGTTAAACGCGAAATGTGCACCAAGGCGATATGGGCTCCTATCGCCTGAGGCGCAAGCGAGGCGCGCGTCTGAGAGAAGTGGCGCACAAAAAATAAAAAAATAAATTAAATTAATCATAAAACTTATAAACACATAATGACAAAAGAATATAACCATCCACAATAAACTTAGTAGTCAACAAAATTAAAGGGTTAGAATAATTAAAAAAAAAAAACTTTAAAAGCATTCTGGAAAAAGAGAGAGGCATAAAACAGAGGTGTAACTGAGGCGCAACGAGGCGCGTGCCTGGATGAGGTCCTCCGCTTTGGGCTTAAAAGGCAATTTGCCTTCCATGATGTATGCGTTGATTTTACAATATCAATCGCGTAATGTAACATGACTATAGCAATTATCTCGACTCATCACCATCTCATGATATTTTTCGTGATGGTTTTGGAATTTCATCTCATTTCTCCTTCGTATGAAGGTTGCAACGAAAAGGACATTTGTCGTAAAACTTGGTGCACTTTGCTTTTTGCATGAAATAGAGTAAACTAAGTTTAAACAATTAACTGACACTATAATCTTCATACCCCCAACATAGTTGGGATTAAGGTGCACTTCATGATGATGATAGTGACATGCGCGCCTTGCGATTGTGCCCTTTAACAACTCTGAGGTATAGTAACATAATACTAAGGAATTTTATGTCAACGAACACATGTAATTAATGTATATATTAATGTGAACAAATGAAATGTATAATTATAAATAAAGCGATATTTTGTTAGTATGGGTGACAAGAAGTCCAACTTTCCTATAACTAAGAGCTACAGTTACATTTTTCTTTGTGGCTATGCGGCAACATACATTCATTCTGAAACTTAAGAGGCTAAAAGTGCTTTTTCTTTAAAGTTGACTCCGAGTCTCCGACTAATTATGATGAAGCAGAGAGATTATGGCCTTATGTAAAAATAGAACTTACATGACAAAGCACATTTAGTCATTTACACGACTAGAGCCGGTTCATGTTTAATTTGGATTGAAATCATGCATCATGCTCGAACAAAAGGTAAGTTCAGTCGTAAAGCTGAAAAATACTAGTCGGAAGTGAAATATCGAGAATTGTGCATTCTTAACGAACTTAATGTTATTTTCCAATCATACTATCATTGAATACACCATTATACATCATATCGAATACTAGAGAGCTCGTTTATTAACAAACTCATAATAAGAAAATGTGTAATTTTTCTTAAACTAAACTCAACTGTCTAAAACTTTAAATGATTCAAGCCACTTTCGGATTGAGCATTCATGAGCTTAAACCTCGGAATTTTATAAAACCATTGCACCTAAGTTAAACTTGCCACTACTCAAATCAATTAGGTTCAACTCAAATATAAGAGGCTTGCAATCATATGCCTCAAGAAAATGCAGAATATTACCTCAAAAACTTTGGAAAAGCGAAACAGAGAGAGCTAGGGTTCCTGATTTTGATAGCAACCCTCAATCTGCAAAAGATGGAGAGAGAAATAAATCTGGAAATCGGTGCAAATTGAAGACATGAAAGAAAATCACATACTAGAAAAAAAACAAATGTGAATCTGTAAACTTACGTCTTACAGATGAGATTAATTTCAGAAACCCTAACGCATTGTTTGGGTCGAAGGAGGGGAGGGGAGGGGAGGGATTTTAATAATTATTAAGAGAGGTGTATTTAATTGAGATTTGTTGGGATTTTTTTTTTTTTTTAGAAATTTTATGGTATTCAATTTGGATTGTTTTGAATCTATTAAAATTTTGAGGTATTCAATTTGGATTTCAGAATGTCATTTAAAATTTTGGTGTATTCAATCTGGATTTAAAACAATCCATTAAAATCTGGGGTATTCAAAAATCCATGGATTTTTTTGGATTCATTAAAATGATGGATTTTGATGGATTTATTAATGTTTTTTTGTAAGTTTTGAAATCTCACCAAAATCAATGAGATTTTGAAGGATTTCTAAAAATCTATTTGTAAATCCGAAAGACTCTTTATCAACTTTATAAAATTCTACGATAATTATTATTAAGCCATGCATTATTTCTTATCCGCCAAAATCTTTAAAAATCCATGGATTATTATTAATCTACCAAAATCTGAATTGAATACACTCCTATAAGTTTGGTTCATAGGAGGAGAGGAAAGGGAAAATAACTTACTTTTATTTGGTTCATGGGGGAGAAGAGATTTTATGATTAAAATTACTTTTATACCGTTTATATATTTACTTGAATGAAGTGAGGGGAAGGGAAAGGAGGGGAGGGATTTTAATACTTAAAATATATTTTTATATATTTTCAATTGGGACTTGTATGAAGCCCAATAATTTAGATCATGAAGTTCACAAACATCATCATCCTTATCAATCATCACCAACAATAAAATAAAAAAAAATAAAAAACTGAATTCATAAAAATAAAATTCCAAAAAAAAAATCAAAATCGATCAAAAGAAACAATAAAATCAATTTAGGTACTGGAAAGTACTTTCGAAAAAAACTTGCACGGAACTACGGCAGACTTGTGCAAATAACCTGGAAAGTACTTTCGAAAAAAAAAAGAAAAAAACCTGAAAAGCAGTGGACTTGTGCGACAGCGGCCTCTGTGTGCGTCGGTGCCGACGACGGCGATAGTAGGAGCTGCGGTGGGATGGGGAGCTACGGCAGGCGCTACGATTTCTGAGAAGTGAGAGTGTGATCGTGGTGAATTGTGAGAGTAGTCCGCCGCTAGGTTTTCTTTCACGAACAGACTTGAAAAAAAAAAGGGGAATGCAAGGTTATTTTTGTCCAAAATTTATTTCCCCTCCTAATTCCCCCATTTTTGGAGGGGACAAAAAATTGAGATTGGAGGGATTTTGTGCCCCTCCGTTTCCCTTCCCTTCCCTCCTAAAATTTCAATCAAACAAAATTAATTTTTAAAAACCCCTCCCCTCCCCTCTCATCCCCTCCAACCAAACGTAGCGTAAAGTTATTGAAATCCAGGGAATTTGCTTATTTAACTTATTTTAGTTTGGGAGCCGTGATAAGAAGTTTGGAGTATTTGGATGGGAGAAAAATTAAAAGTTGCTTATATCGGTAGCAAATTGGTATAAGACTTGTTAGAAGCAACTTATTAGAAGATAATCAAATTACTTTTTTTATCTTTTTTTCAACTCTAATATATCAAACCACCTATCTTTTTGGTCATTTTACATGTATAAGTAAAATTTGTCACCACATAAGTTAATCCAAATATTTTTCTATAAAATTTTGATTTGACACCACATAAGTTGATAAGCACTTTAAAAAAAAACATAGATTATTCTAAATAAATACACCGAAACACCCCTCAGACCTCGTATGCGACTGTTGATAGAATTTTTAAAAAATTACTGTTACGGTTCGATTAGGATTTGGATTGTACTGTTCATCAATAGTTTAATTCGAAATAGTAATGTGTTTAAGGGTTGAATTATGGAGTATAAATTTTTTAAAATATATTATTAATGGAAAAATTATTTTTTAGTACATCACTTTTGCACCGATTCCACATTTAATACCCAACTTATTACCTTTTGAGATTTGGTGCCTCACCCTGACTTTGTTTTTTGGAGTTTTGTATCCAAAGTTTTTAATTCTTATTGAAATAATCTTGTTGAATATACTTTAAACGTCTTTTTTTGTTCATTTTGTTTGTGTTATCTTTGTACTTTGTAGATGCCAACATATTTCCAACAATTTTTATTTTGAAATTTCATGGGGTGAAATGAGGCAAAATCCATATCGGATGTATGTGGACGGGGAAATTGAATATTTTGACTATGTTGATGGGAAATGCTTGGCATGCTAGAGTTGATGACTTTGTGGAGCAATTTGGTTATAATTCTGCAAATGTGATTTTTTTGCATCAATTTGGGGAACTTTGCATGAGGGGGCCAAAATCCTCATATCTGATCTTGACGTATATTGGCTGATGAAACATATACCATTAAACAGGGAGGTCTTGATTTATGTAGAGCATAAAGACTTGAATTCAACAAACCAAAACCAAACGTAGTCTAATTTGATTGATAATGATCCTATTTTGGACTTCTCATTCCTAGATAATGTGGATAATTATGCCATGGGTAATCAAGAAGATGAACCATAATAATTCTGAAGACTCAGAATGTGAAGAATTCTTAGATAGTGACTATGTTGTGTCGAGAATTATACTCTCCGACCGGCGATCGCCTCGGAGATCGGGCGACCTAGCCACCGCGAAAGGCGAGGCTGAGGCCAGCTGACCGAGGCGGCTGCCTTAGCCAGCCGATCAACATAAATCGGCCAACCGAAGGTCCCAGGATAAGTCCCGATGTCGAGCGATCGACATCAAATACGATCGTCTCTCGGTACTTGGCGATCGACTCCTGGCGACCGACTAGCGGACGATCATCTCCCGGCACTGGCCGACCGACCCTTGGTGACCGACCGATGCCGACCCTCAGCGACTGGCCGATGCCGACCTTGGTGACCAGCTAGATACGACCGCATCATGCCGATAGTCATCCAGTCGGCAAAGGCCGAGCCTCGGGATAGACACCACGTGCAGAGCCAAGACAAGATCCGCAATTCACGGATCATTGACCACAGCCTGTCAGCATCCGTCCACCAGCCGACAAGCCCGCCGAAAGTTGTCAGTAGGACCGCATGTGACGGAGACCCCGGACGCGTGCTGGCTCCTCATTGGACCGCACAGCTGGCTGCCAGCATCTACCTTGGACTTTAGGCCGACAGCCCGTGTGATCGCCCCATTATAATATTGGTCGGCAGACGATCGCCCCATTATTATAATGGCCGGAAGGCGATCGCCCGCCAGAGGACACGGCTCGGCTGCCCCTATATATACGCGGCTCCCTGCACTTGGACTGCTCTCGGATTCCCATAAGACTTTACTCTCTGAACAAGCAACACCCAGGAGATTTCACACAGCACTTGGCTATCTCCAACTCTTGGCAACAGCTATCTTTCGGTACTTACTTCTCTCGGCCTCTCTCATCAAGCAGACGATCGGCAGGGACGAAGAACACCGAGCTTCGCTCAAGAGCCGGATTAACAGAGTCTTTTTACACTCATTGTATTTAGATTTCTCACATTAATACTTGTATCCATGAATATTTGTATTAATAACATCTCGCGAGAGCATTCAAGCCCGGGCCTAACAAACCCGGCAAATCTTGTGTTTATTCATATTCTCTCGGAAGTGCTCCCGCAAATCATTGTTTGTTGTCCGTCTTCCAGCAGTATTTAATCTTCGAATAAATATTTTGGGCAACAACAATTGGCGCTAGAAGAAGGGGCATCTAACCCTCAAATTTTTATTCCTACCGTCCCGAAGAACACTCACTGTTCTCGGGGCATATACTTGAAGTGACACTCACTGCGCTTCAAAGAAATCCTTCAGAAATCATGTCTTCCGCCTCCGCGTCGAAGAAAGCCGCCGGACAGCCGGCCAGACGCCTCGTTACGTCCCAGTCCGAGCCACAGCCGATGGTGGAAGGTAGCCGCCGCGGTCGGAGACGCTCGATCCCGTCCCTGGATGGCGGCCCAAGCCTCTCGCTCGATCAGTTCCACACCAAGGAACAGATCGAAGAGGCCATGGCCGTCCTACAGGAGCGACGGAGTGCTCTCGACGCGCCTCCCGCTATCACCCTCTCGGCCACCCGCCGGAAGTCCAAGCGGAAGCTCAAGGCGTTACTGGCCGAGCGATCGCCAGGAGGCTCTCATCCGCAAGAAGAGGCGCTCGCCAGCCGGGGCACCTCTGCTGATCGCACTGGCAGTGACCCGTCTTGGCGACCGGGGCAGTCCGGCCCCAGCTACGAGACGACGGAGTTTGAGTCCGTCACCAGGAGCTTGGCCTACCCGACTCCCAGAAGGCAGCCCAGCCGTCTGGCTCCCCCTCGCCAAATAGCCGAGGTCGGCAGCGGCGGAGTCCAGAGATCGGTGCACGATCGCCTCGGCTCCCGCTCCCAAAGCCGATCAGCAAGCGACCGAGCCACGGCGATGGCTGCGATGCAACGTCAGCTCGACGACATGAAGGCACTCCTGGAATCCAGGGCAGGCGCCAAGAATACGATCGCCAAGCCAAGCGAGATGCTTGCGATCGACATCGAGCTCGCCCCCGTGCAGCACAAGATCGCTCCTCCGCAAACACCTTTGTACGAGGGGAGATCAGACCCCCAAATGCACCTGAGCAAGTTCAACATCTACATGACCGGGTGTGGGGCATCAGACGCGACCAGGTGCCGAATGTTCCCTATGACGCTGGACGACCTTGCCTACCGGTGGTACACCTCATTGCCACCTCGGTCCATTGGCTCCTTTAACAAGCTGGCGAACGTCTTCACGGAGTACTTCGCCACCAGGGTCGCTCGACCAGAAGGTCCCCTTCGCATGATGCAAATCAAGCAGGGAGAAGAAGAGTCCGACTCGGACTACATCGACCGAGTAGACGTGATCATCCTCAACGGCGAGCCGTAAGCGATGAGGTCGCCCTCTACGCGGTCCTAGGAGGATTTCATGGTCTTTCGCCGATGTTCAGGCATCTCACGAAGAACCAACCTGCGACCTACGCAGCCTTCCGAGCTAGAGCCGCAGACTTTCTGGCAAGACAAAGGTTTCTCCTCAGCCTATGAGCAGCGCGATCGGCGCCCGAACGACGATCTCCCGCCCGATCGCCGTTATCAACCCATGAATAATGTGATCGGCAGCCGAGCGACGATCACCAGTTTTCCAGCCCGATCGCCGATCATCAAGTTACATCAGCAACCCGGAGGACACGATCACCATCTACAGTCCAGCATCTAACATGACGGACTAAGGCATAAGATCGCCTCCACCGCACATCATAAAGCCATGGTCCTGGTAGTCGATGGAACTGGCTGCTTCGGCCATGCAAGGTCCCTTTCGGCCGAGATCGCCCGCCCTTCGTTTAAATACGAGGCCGGCGTAGTCTGAGGGCCCTCCAAAATTAATCAGTGGACACGATCGCCCTTCCTCAAGGTTCACCATCTAAGATGATCTACCCGGACAATGCGACACGTGCCACAACCCCCGTCTCAACGTACACCGTCGAGGTTCGCCATCTCCATGGCGGGCCGAGGTGGAAACAGAGCTAACAAGCCGCGGAGGTGGAGTTGATTCAACCGACGCTGCCCCGCGCAAGGACTCCTCTAGACCAAGACCGCACGCCCTTCGTTTAAATACGAGGCGAGGCGCAGCCTAACAGAGGACCCTCATAATAAAGTGAGTCACGAGACACTCAATGTCTTCGCGCACCAAGACACGGTCATGGGGTCGGTCCATCGAACTCCGCGACTGTGCACGATCCCTCAGCGACGAAACAATCAAGTTTCTACGAGGGATCGGCCAATGTTGTTTTTTGCAGGTACAAGACCGAAAGATAGCTAGCCAATCGACCATGATAGCCCAAGTCCAAATCCAAAGTCGGCTCAACAGTTCGCCCGTCCTCATCCTACACGATCTCCAGCAAGAACCACCTCGCCCCGTGTCTTCAACATCGAAGCAAGCTGGGGGGCAATTGTTGTGTCGAGAATTATACTCTCCGACCGGCGATCGCCTCGGAGATCGGGCGACCTAGCCACTGCCGAGCAGCCGAGTCAGAACTGCCGACCAGCGACCAGGCGGCCTGGCCTTAGCCCAGCAGTCAACATAAATCGGCCAACCGAAGGTCCCAGGACAAGTCCCGGTGCCGAGCGATCGACATCAAATACGATCGTCTCTCGGTACTTGGCGATCGACTCCTGGCGACCGACTAGCGGACGATCATCTCCCGGCACTGGCCGACCGACCCTTGGTGACCGACCGATGCCGACCCTCAGCGACTGACCGATGCCGACCTCGGTGACCAGCTAGATACGACCGCATCATGCCGATAGTCATCCAGTCGGCAAAGGCCGAGCCTCGGGACAGACACCACGTGCAGATCCGAGACAAGATCCGCAATTCACGGATCATTGACCACAGCCTGTCAGCATCCGTCCACCAGCCGACAAGCCCGCCGAAAGTTGTCAGTAGGACCGCATGTGACAGAGACCCCGGACGCGTGCTGGCTCCTCGTTGGACCGCACAGCTGGCTGCCAGCATCTACCTTGGACTTTAGGCCGACAGCCCGTGTGATCGCCCCATTATAATATTGGCCGGCAGATGATCGCCCCATTATTATAATGGCCGGAAGGCGATCGCCCGCCAGAGGACACGGCTTGGCTGCCCCTATATATACGCGGCTCCCTGCACTTGGACTGCTCTCGGATTCCCATCAGACTTTACTCTCTGAACAAGCAACACCCACGAGATTTCACACAGCACTTGGCTATCTCCAACTCTTGGCAACAGCTATCTTTCGGTACTTACTTCTCTCGGCCTTTCTCATCAAGCAGACGATCGGCAGGGACGAAGAACACCGAGCTTCGCTCAAGAGCCGGATTAACAGAGTCTTTTTACAGTCATTGTATTTAGATTTCTCACATTAATACTTGTATCCACGAATATTTGTATTAATAACATCTCGCAAGAGCATTCAAGCCCGGGCCTAACAAACCCGGCAAATCTTGTGTTTATTCATATTCTCTCGGAAGTGTTCCCGCAAATCGTTGTTTGTTGTCCGTCTTCCAGCAATATTTAATCTTCGGATAAATATTTTGGGCAACAACAGACTATGATATGGGGGAGGATGATACACTGTTTGAGAAATATAGTGAGGCAAATGTTGAATATGATTGTGATCTAGATAATCAAGATGAATGTGAAAAACTGAATTAAGAGTTTTATTGTATCACATTGTCTTGTTGGAACTTAGTGACAACTTTCATTCTATAAGATACTTTAATATATTTAGGTTTTACATGTGCAGAAAATTAATTTCATTCTATAAGATACTTTAATATATTTAGCTTTTACATGTGCAGATACTTTTCCAAAAGGTGACATTCCACTAATTTCAAACATATTTTGAATCCAAAATGCAATACACAATCTCATACAAGAAGACCAAGTGTTTTCATTACATCTTCAACCAACTATTACAATACAATGCCTATAAACTACTACAATACAATGTCACTAAGCCTTGGCAATTATTGTTGCCAAGCAAAGGTTAATACGAATGACTATATAAATTACCAAATTCATTTTCTCCTCCAAATTCAACACCTCAGCTTTAAGTTTTTCAACTTTGTCCTTGATGAACTTCAACTCAACATCAGATTTCTCATTTTTCTCTGAGAGTTCGATTTTCATTACTGCAACATCCACTTCCAATTTCATCAATTTATCCATCAAACTCATTTCGTCGAATCTCATATATATGCCCTTCAATTCAGAATCTTGCCAAGAAAAAATTCCACAGTATTCGTTCGTCGGTGTGCAAGAAATTAACAAAAGTTTCACTAAAATTTCAACTGAAACTAATCAAGAAGGAAACAAAAAGAGAAAGCATACCCCATAATTTGGACAAGCCCAATACTTTCTTTTCAAATTCAACTTGGCTCGAGAAGTTTTTTATGAAAGTTCAAACCCGCACTTACAATATCACTTTACAATTGGTGCACATTTGGAATCCGAAGAACTCATGAAATTGGTGGAGGAACTCATCTTTTCTCATGAGAAAGTGGCTGAAGTTGCAACCAAATGAGATTAGGGTTCAAATGGAAAGAGTTTTACCCCCTTTTTTTGCAGTCCAAATGAACTGACGAACGGGGAGTGGATGATAAATTGATGGAGTTACTAAATCTGAAAAAGTGATAAGTGGGGTACCAAATATTGAATCGGTGCAAAAGTTATTAATTTATGTGTGGTGCGGAAATGGAAATATAAGAGGAGAAAAGGAAAGACTATAACGAGAGTCGAGGCGAGAATAAATTCTCTCTCTGTAAGACAATATTGCTCCATACTTGTGCAAACGGTCTACAGCAATTGTCCCCAAGATACAACGACAATAGTATGAACACGAGATCCTGCACTGCGGGTCGTGGTTCCGATCGAACACGATAGATACTCGGTACTGAGTATTAATTCTAGACTCGACTAGGATGATGAATGATATGATAAATTCGATTCATTGTTAATACACTGGTCGAATGCTATGAATGAAAAATTGATCGGATTGGATTCGAAAATCGGATTAATAAACCGTCTGGGGGAGAGGCCTTTTATATAGCCTGTAGGTGGCTGTTCGGAAGGGGTGCGACCAGTGACCTGTAGAGCCTTGAACCATCACAATGGTTCAGGCCCCAATAGATGCACCGGAACTGATGCGATGGTTCACTCCTGGACGAATCGGTCCAACCGCCCTAACCGACCCACGCACCTTGGTTCGTGTGCGAGGCATCACGCCTCCTGGTGCGAGTGCGTCCGATCAAGCCATGGTGCGAGAGACATCGAGCCGACCTCAGTCTTGACATTGTCAAAACTAAAGGGCCCTCAATGCACGAGTGAAGTGCAAAGTGCGCCTACGAAGCGCCCGTTGCGACAAGTGCGATGCGCACGTGCTCAGACTCGGACTCTGATGGTGCTTCACACCATCCTCATAGCACTTTTGGGTTAACCATAAATGTTAACACAAAAGCCCCACTAAGGAGCACACTAGATAACTCCTTAAAGTGGCTTTTGGTTTATAAATAGCTTCCCACTTCATTGTTTTTCCAATGTGAGATGGGAAATTATTCTCCTTCCAACAAGTGGTAATCTTTATGCATTAATTGCTCTTTCATCCCGACTTGGATTTTGACAATCAAATACACTTAATTACCCTACTTACGATGTAGATTCCATATCTACAATTAAATTCCATGAATTCATAATGGAATTACCATATTTAAAATATGAATTTAATTGCTATTATACCAAAATTCCAACAATCCCCCACATGAATGACGATTAATGCAAATGCAATGAACTTAGTCCCGACGACCTGTTATTGCATCAGGATAGGTGGTATTTAGTCTTGAACCTTCATTAGTGTAGTGTTATCGGATTTACTCGTTACTCGATGAACGTGATGTCTTGAACCGGTCAACTTTTGTGCAAATCGAGATAATAGCACACACATAATAACAGATCTTATATCTCTTGTTCTTACGTTGTGTCCATTTTGGCCTTGGACCATATCTTGGAATCATAAGTGTTGTCTTTATTTAAGAAGCGGCCCCACCTCTTCACTTATATAGGTGATCTTCTATTAAGAGTATCCTGCCATACTCCACCTTTGAAAAGGTACAGAAATCATTAAAAACTTAAAGCTTATCCTTTACCACACTCTGCAGTTTTAGCACTTGGCAGAATTTTCTCGACAATCGATATAAAATTTAAGTGCACTCTAGATTATTCATAACTTGTTCTCTTCTTGAACCAAGTTCTTGGGATCTCCAGTCATCATGGTAGAGTTGCCGTTAATGAACGATCTTTTGATTGTGGTTTTAATCTCATTCCCACACTGCAAGATTTGATCACATCTAGTCTCATGTAATGGCCATCTTAGCTGTATTTGACTTTTCCTAGTCAACATACAAATGTGTGAGCAATCTATCATTTTATCCAAAGATAATGATTACTCCAATTATTAATATACTACTTTGTTCTACTGTCGTTGTAGTAATTTCCAAGTGTTAAGTGTTTCACAAGACAATTGTCCTTGTCACATTTTCCAACACATGATTCTACTAAACGACATAATCTTTGTCGTACTAGTAATATTGAATTTCTTTCTTTAGGGGAAATTTTCCTTATTAATTGTATTTTGACCTTTTCGTCAAGATACCCCCACATTTCTTTGTATTACGTATCTTGTCTAGATACTTGAGGTCTTGGATTATACAAATTATTAAATGTCATTTCCAAACCAATTTAGTCGTTTGACTATCTCTCAGCCTGATTTGTAAGTGCATTTGTAATTTCCAACGATATTCTCGTTACCAAAAGCATGATTATTTCCTTAAAATAAATCATCTATCATTTAATTTGTTTGATAATTAAATGTTGGATTTATTGTGAGAACTTTGTGTAAATTACAAAGCACGTATACTTTTCCCTCCATGATTATCTATTTTTCAATAGATTAATCAATTACTTTATTTAATTTGATTATCTACTTTAATGTAGAATAATCAAACTTGTTCATTTAAATTCTTAAATGAATCTCATACTTCCCCACCTTTGATTATGTATTTTAATTTCTTGGATCCTATTTAATTAGAATAATTAATGTATTTATTTAATTTTCATAATTAAATGAACATTAATTTACTCGTCTTTTGATTTTTAATTTATTATAGACCAATCAAGATAATCGTTTTCATTCAATTCCAACGAATTAAATATATCAATTGTTTCTCTACTTGAATGTAGACAAAGCAATTTTCTTCATTTAATTATATCAAATTAAATGAACATGCATCAAATACTAAATATTTGATTTTATATATACATAATATATTATATATTTACAAGGAAGGCTTTATATATTTACAAGCCTTTAGTACAAGCCTTCTACGACTTTTTCTATACTACTCTATGTTGTGTCACGATTTATTCATCCCGACAGGCGATCGACTATAAGGCCGAGCGACCAAGTCAACTCCAGTCAAACTATGGCTAGCTCGCCAAGTCGAAGATATCAAACCACCATCAGGTACCTAGCGATCGACTCCCAAGGCGATCGCCCTTCAAACCGGGCGATCTACTCTAGTGACCGGCTAAGGGCAATCGACCTACGCCCGAGCAGAGATGATCGCCGTCAAAGTCATCGAGGACCGGATCTCGAAAAGCACCCACGTGCGAGATCCATAAAGCGCCGACAAGATCTTTGCTAACAGACAAGATCTTTGACCAAAGCCCTCACCTACCCCACCTACCGACATGTGCGCCGAAAGTTGCCGGTAGGGCCGCATGTGACTAACTCAGACGCGTGTAAGCTCCCCATCGACCGAGTAGTTGATCGCCAACAACTCCTGCAGGCTTTGAGGACAGCCCATGTGCTAAAAGACGATCGCCCGATTATTATATTACAGAAATGGCGATCGCCCGGCGTATCGAAGCCCTATAAATAGAGAACTTCCTCCTACTGGAAAAAGGTTCAGAACTCATCCACTACGGTTGGAAATTGACTGAACCTACAATTCACATTCTCTCACATTCAACCTACAGTTCGAAATTCATTACACCAACGGTTCCGAATTCATTCTGACTGACGCTCAGAACACATTCTCTCACATTCCGATACATTCACGGAAATACTGAAGAATATACATATCATCAAGCTCCCGGCTATCTCACCGGAATCCATCTGAGGACTTCTCTCTCCAAATCTCTCGCCCGTAAGACGATCGGCGTATGCAAGTCTCCACTAGACAGATTCCAAGGGATTCATAAGCCCAGGAGCACAAGCATCCAGCTAAATACTCGCCGTGAGAGACGATCGATCTCTCACCGCCGCGACTGTTCGTCTCCTTTGTTACAAGAATTCACAGAGCATCAAATCTGGTTCTTCCGGCAATCTACACGCTCACTAGCTAAGATAACAAGAAACTTTACACTCATTGTAATTGTATTCTTACATTAGTACTTGTATCCCCGAATATCGGTATTAATAATATCTCGCGAGAGCATTCAAGCCCGGGACTAACAACCCCGGCAAATCTTGTGTTATTTATCTTTCTCACGGAAGTGCTCTTGCATTTGTTTGCTATCCCATCCATTCCAGCAATATCTATCTCCGGATGATATTTTGGGTAGCAACAATTGGCGCTAGAAGAAGGGGCCTGCCCCTCTAACCCTCAAACTTTTATTCCTACCGTCCCGAAGAACACTCACTGTTCTCGGGGCACATACTTGAAGTGACACTCACTGCACTTCAAAGAAAACCTTCAGAATCATGACATCCGCCGGTCCATCAAGAAAGTGCTCCGAACCGCGGACACCATATCCCGGCTCAATCCGAACCCCGGCCAGCTGGGAAGCGCAGCAACGCGAGACTCTCGATCCGCATCCAAGAGATGGCCCCAACCTCTCACTTGATCGGGCCAAACCAAGGAATGATCGAGGAGGCTATGGCCATCCCGGAGGAGCGACGGAGAGCACGTGCGTCGCTCGCAATAACACCTCGATCATCCGCCGCGTGGGAAAACGGAAATTCGGCGGCCATCGAACGAGCGATCGTCGAAAGCCCCAATGCGCGAGGAAAGGATCTCGCACGACCGGACGGATCTATATTCAATCGCTTGGGACGCGACCCATCCGGCGACCGGGGCATTCGATCTAACCTTGAAAAGACGGAATCCGAATCCGTCACTGTGACTTGGCTACCCGCCTCACGGCGAACGCAGTCGGCCCATCGACTCCGCCCGATCGCTGGGGATCGCACTCGAACGCCTCGGCTCCCGCTCCGAGCGCCGAGCCGCAAGCAATCAGGCCACGGCGATGGCCGCCATACAACGCCATCGACGAGATGAGAGCACTCTTGGACACCGGGGCAAGCACTCAAAAAGATCGCCGGCCGACCGAGCCACGCGCGGTCCACATCGAGCTTGCCCCCATACACCCAACGATCGCTCCTCCCAAAACACCTCTGTATGAGGGGAGATCGGACCGAAACCCACCCGAGTAAATTCCGAATCTACATGACTGGGTGTGGGGCATCCGATGCAACCAAGTGCCGGATCTTCCCGTTAACATTGGGCGAGCCGCCCATAGATGGTACGTCTCACTACCACCGCGATCTATCACATCTTTTAAGAAATCGCGAACGACTTCACATCATACTTCGCCGGAAGGTCGCTGCACGAGAAGGCCCCCACCGCATGATAAAAATCAAGCGGGGAAAGACGAATCGACGCAAATTACATTGACCGAGTGGACGAAATCGTCCTCACCGTGAACCCGTCGATGACGAGCTCGCTCTCTATTCGGCCATGGGGATTCGCGGTCACTCTCCCATGTTTAGACATCTCTCCAAGGATATTCCCCAACTTACGCGATCTTCCGCGCTAAAGCCGCCAACTTCCCGGCCGTGCAAAGGCTACTCACCCTCCGCTAGACGAGGAAACGCCACCTCTTGTCCAGTAAGATAGCGATCGCCAAAGCAAAGAAGGCGATCGCCAAGACACCCGGAGATCTCAAGGCTTTCGAGGACATGGAAGCCCATCTCCTCCATACGCTCAATGTAACTCCGCACATATTTTCTATGCCATCAAGGGGCACGAAGAGCTCAAAAAGCCAAAGGCGATAAGGGACCACGGTCATCTGGACAACAATCAATATTGTGCCTACCATAAGAGTCCCGCCACAAAGACTAACAAATGCCGCGACCTCCTCAAACAGCTCTGGAGATTGTTCGAGGAGGGCAAGTTGGGCAACTTATTGGTTTAGCCAAAGTCCCTACTCCGCTCTATGGACGATCGTCCGAGTCGAACACAAAACAGTTGGAAAGCTCATACGAGCCGACCCTAGATCAACCTCGGCACCGTCCCTACATGCTTCAATCAAGAAAAGGAGACCTCGGAAGTCTCCCGATCTCCTTCCTTATTCAAGAAACCGGAGGACTCGATCGCCATCTACGCTCACCATCTAACATGATGGACTAAGGCACGAGATCGCCTCCCGCACAACGTACACCGTCGAAGGTCGGCATCGCATGACGATCCAAGGTGGAAGAGTGCAGCCATGGTCCTCGTGGTCGATGGAACCGATCGCTTAGGCCATGCAAGGTCCCTTTGGGCCAAGATCGCCCGCCCTTCGTTTAAATACGAGGCCGGCGTAGTCCGAGGGCCCTCCAAAGTTAATTAGTGGACACGATCGCCGCCCTCAAAGGTTCATCATCTAACATGGTGAACCCGACAATGCGACGCGCCACAACCCCGTCTCAACGTACACCGTCGAGGTTCGCCATCTTCATGGTGGGCCGAGGTGGAAGCAGAGCTAAACAAGCCGCGGGCGTAGAGTTGAATCATCCGACGCCGCGCAAGGACTCCTCTAGACGAGACCGCACGCCCTTCGTTTAAATACGAGGCGAGCGCGGCTAACAGAGGACCCTCATAATAAAGTGAGTCACGAGACACTCAATGTCTTCGCGCATCAAGACATGATCAAGGAGTCGGTCCATCGAACTCCGCGATCGTGCACGGTTCCTCAAGAAGGACGACCGTCCCCGAGGACTCGACAAAGTTGAAGACCGCTCACTCAAGGAATTATTTTCATCCCCTTCCTTCCACTAAGTGAATAAAAACAAGGGGCAATAAGAGTGCGGACTACCTACACGACGATCGTCGCTATTCAACCACATACGGAGATCGTCATTTTTTCAGATATAGTGCAGCGATCGAATTTGTTGTAAAAAAGTTATCTTTATGAGTTTATCAATCCATTTGGAACTACCCTCGCAACGATCTCTCCTCACACATTTGTACAAAGTCAAACAAAGACTTAAAAATAACCATTCATTCAGGTGATAAGTCAGAAAGACAAATGCTCATTTCATTACTTGAAAAATCGGAGTACATGATCGCCCGAAGGCCTAAGTGCTACAAGAGAAAGCTACAAACTACAAAGAAAGTAAGCTAAAATCGTAAAAAAGGAAGCGCCTCAGGCCCCTGCCGGGCCTTCGCCATCAGCATTCGGCGCGGTCCCCTCATCTTCCGGAGCATCGGGATGAGCAAGACTGTCTGGAGACGGATACCAGCTCAAATCCACGCCGATGTCCGCCAGGTCCAAGATCGGCAAGGAGAAAGCCGAATGGAGAGGATGCTCCAATGCATATGACTTGAACTTCTCAGCTAGAGGACCGACCTCCAAGCCTCCCTTCTTAGCCGCTCGGATCGAGTCGGCGAACGCCAAGTAATAGGCGAACTCGCCGACATACTCCAAGTTTTGGAAGGGATCGGCCTTGGTCGCCTCAACCTCTCCTCTCGGCTCGGCCATCGCTGTTGCGATCCCCGGAGCTCGGCCTCCTCGCAGCAACCTTCTCTTTCGCCTCCGCCTCGGCATTGTCACCGAGCGATCGTCACCTTCCGGCGATCGGCCTCCTCCTCAGCAACATTCCTCGCCTGGACGGCACTCTGCATCTGGTCCCGAAATCGGTCGACCGCCACTCGGTATTTCTCAGTCTCCTTCTTCTCCAGCTCAAGCTCATGGCTCGCCCGCTTGGCCGCCTCCAAGGAGTCCTTCTCCATCGCCACGATCTTGTCAGCAAACTCGGCGTTCTCTTTCCGAGCCGCCTCGAGATCCTCCTGAAGGCGAATAGTGGAGGGTCGCCCCTCAAACTCCTGAGCAGCCTGGAAGGCCATGGTCGCCGTCTGAAGAGAAAGGGCGACAACAGCATGCATCAAACTCGACGATCGCTGCCGAGCGATCGCATCCAGATCAGTCGTCCACGCCTTCGGCAAAGTAGAAGCAGCCTTGCTAACATATGGAGGAATGTCGCAGGAATGGCGAGGAGATCGGCTCGCCAAAAAATCCACGACCATCGGTGGACAAGACGGATCGGCGCGACGGACCCTGCATCAAAACAACTAAATTTAATACAACTCCTATGCATAGGAAATTTTCAACGCAAGAATGCCATCTATCTCTCAGCCTTCTCGGGATCCCGACCGAAAAACGGTTTCCCTCGAGGAGTCTCTGCATCTGCGATCGCCATCTCCCGCAGAAAGGCCGCGGAGGGCGGCTCGCTCTCTGGAGCAGCGATGGTGATCGGCACTTCATCGCCCGGAGCAGGAAACGAAGTTTCTTCCGGCCTCGGCCTCTTGCGATTCGCCCGAAGCCCCTCCTCCGGAATTTCCTCCTCAACCACGACCTGCTCCACGCGAGGCTCCGGCTCCACGCGAGGCTCCGCCTCCGGAACTATAGGCAATGCAACGGGTGGAACCCGAGTCGACCTCTTCGCGTGAAGACGGCCTAGGACTCCTGGGTTCGACATAGCGATCTCGACCGGAGGCTCCAAAAAGCGAGGGAAACGAACCTCTGCAATTAAAGACGATCCACTAACGGTCAGTAACTTTCCTCAAATAAGGCGATCGCCTAGAAATTGAAGGTCGCATAAAGTCATACGGGGCACCGCGAGATGTCTCGGGAAGCGGAATAGTCGAGCCGACAACCAGCGACTCTCCTTATTGATCCGAGTGGCGTCTAGGTCGTCGTCCGACAAGCTCCTAATTCGCTCCCAAACAACGAGAAAGTCGAAAGGCAGCTCCTCGATAGCCGGAATATGAAAGCCTGCAAAACAGAAATCAAATTAGATCAGTCCAAAATGCATCCAAACGAAGGGAGAGTCTAAACCCTTACCGGGATTCCTCTCCCGAAATTCAGTGGGGATCTCCAGTTCGCCCGTGGGATTGTCGCTCGCCGAAGCTCTCCACTTGCCGGCGACCCAGAACCACTTCGTCTGATCGCCCCGTATCTTATTTGGGACTCCATGAATCACCCGAACAGATCGGCCTTGAATATGGTAACCGCCGACCAACCCTCTGTGAGCCGTCAGTTTAAACAAATGATTCATCTCCAACGGCGATGGGAGGCGGTACAGGCGATGACCGCCGAAAAGGGTGAGGGTGCAAATGATTTGGAGCCAGGCGTTCGGCGTCAGCTGAAGTGGTGCCACATTCCAAGCGGCCAACAGATGGGAGACCGCAAAGGATAGAGGGAAGCGTAGCCCGGCCTCCATAACGGCCTCACTCACTGCGACCATACCCATCGGAGGCTGGTCGGCTCGTTCATTCTCCGCGGGCGCGAACATGTCCACATCTGAAGGAACATGGAATCTTGTCCTCCAGACGGCGATCTCTCCCGGTCGCCGAGCTCCGTATTGGCCGAGCGACCACAACGATCATGCGCGGCACGACATCGCGACCGCTTGGGAAGCACATAGGATAAGCGACCAAATATCCCCTAAGTCGAATCTCGGAGTAGGACCGGCTAACCTCTCCATTATTTCAAGCAAAGGCCCTATAGGCCCGACCAAAATCACTATGTTGCTCCCAAAGAAGCCCCGATCGCGGATCTCTCTCGATCTGCGATCGTCTCTCCTTAGCCCGACTCCTAGCAACATCGGCATCATTGAACAAAGCCTCAACTTCAGCCGGTCGATTCCGCCGAATGGCTTCACCGTGCCTGTGTGGAAGACGGAAGAAGTTTCTCCCCGGGCAGCCGATGTCCCGGCGGCAGAACTAGTTCCCGCTCCAAACGATGATGAGGTTCCGGCCATTTTCAGAGATAGGAAAGAAGAAAAGGATTTTTCTTACCCTACAGTGAAATCGAACGACGATCGGCGCTAAGATCTTCAGAAAAATCGGCAGCAGGTCCTTCTTTCTCCAAATAAGTACGCGTGAGTGAAGCTGCAGCCCCGCGCCCCCTTTTATAGGAGAAGGCAGGGACCCGATTGCAATAAGGGAAAACCTCAGGGGCCGGATCTCAAACAACGCGTTAGTTGACCCCCTCGAGACCCGCGTACGCGTCTTTTCGAGGACGCGTCAGCCGAGGAGTCATTAATGACCGTTGGCGTCCCCCAATAGAAGCCCGACACGTGCGAGGAGACTTTTCCACTCCCATTGTTTTTCCCGCACAGTTCAGCGGCCATCCAGGTCGTCCGAAATCCAGAGTATATCAGCTCAAAGACGATCGCCAGTTCAGTTAAACACAAAGTGGCTCCTCAAAAGTTCAGTGATCGCCAAGAGAGCCACCTCACCCCACGTTTCCAACGTATG
The DNA here is from genome assembly GCA_033398695.1 of Orobanche coerulescens. Taxonomy (NCBI): domain Eukaryota; kingdom Viridiplantae; phylum Streptophyta; class Magnoliopsida; order Lamiales; family Orobanchaceae; genus Orobanche; species Orobanche coerulescens. The sequence goes on from CM065802.1 coordinate 229,180,599, forward strand.
AGCGAGCTGGGGGGCAATTGTTGTGTCACGATTTATTCATCCCGACAGGCGATCGACTATAAGGCCGAGCGACCAAGTCAACTCCAGTCAAACTATGGCTAGCTCGCCAAGTCGAAGATATCAAACCACCATCAGGTACCTAGCGATCGACTCCCAAGGCGATCGCCCTTGGCACCGGCGATCTACTCTAGTGACCGGCTAAGGGCAATCGACCTACGCCCGAGCAGAGATGATCGCCCGTCAAAGTCATCGAGGACTGGATCTCGAAAAGCACCCACGTGCAGATCCATAAAAGGCGCCGACAAGATCTTTTGCTAATGACAAGATCTTTGACCAAAGCTCGTCACCTACCCCACCTACCGGCATGTGCGCCGAAAGTTGTCGATAGGGCCGCATGTGACTAACTCAGACGCGTGTAAGCTCCCATCGACCGAGTAGTTGATCGCCAACAACTCCTGCGCAGCTTTGAGGACAGCCCATGTGCTAAAAGACGATCGCCCGATTATTATATTACAGAAATGGCGATCGCCCGGCGTATCGAAGCCCTATAAATAGAGAACTTCCTCCTACTGGAAAAAGGTTCAGAACTCATCCACTACGGTTGGAAATTGACTGAACCTACAATTCACATTCTCTCACATTCAACCTACAGTTCGAAATTCATTACACCAACGGTTCCGAATTCATTCTCGACCGACGCCGTAACACATTCTCTCACATTCCGATACATTCACTAAATATCAAGAATATACATATCATCAAGCTCCCGGCTATCTCACCGGAATCCATCTCAGGACTTCTCTCTCCAAATCTCTAGTCCAGAAGACGATCGGCAGAAGCAACAAGTCTCCACTAGACAGATTCCAAGGGATTCATAAGCCCAGGAGCACAAGCATCCAGCTAAATACTCGCCATGAGAGACGATCGATCTCTCACCGCCGCGACTGTTCGTCTCCTTTGTTACAAGAATTCACAGAGCATCAAATCTGGTTCTTCCGGCAATCTACACGCTCACTAGCTAAGATAACAAGAAACTTTACACTCATTGTAATTGTATTCTTACATTAGTACTTGTATCCCCGAATATCGGTATTAATAATATCTCGCGAGAGCATTCAAGCCCGGGACTAACAACCCCGGCAAATCTTCTGTTATTTATCTTTCTCACGGAAGTGCTCTTGCATTTGTTTGCTATCCCATCCATTCCAGCAATATCTATCTCCGGATGATATTTTGGGTAGCAACACTCTATACAATGTTTCTCGATAAGTCATCTGAAACTTTCTTTGGGCTTGAAGTGATTCTCTTGTAGAGTTGTTTTGTACTTGAAGATTGTTTTATCTTCAATCCTTTTTCTTGCGTAGGCGCCATCTGTAGCCTAGTGGGGTTGTGCCCGAAACATTCTCAAGTAGGTCACATTGGAACTTCCAAATGATCCCCTCCATTTCTTCCATGAGGAAATTTATCTCTTTCCGGATTTCTTCCCTCCAGAAGGGAGCATCCTTGCTTGTCAAGGCCTCCCCAATCGTACGAGGATCATCTTCTGTGTCTTCAAAGTCTGGCCCATCGACCTTCACCTTTTTGGCTTGGTGGGAGTGGTCAATGCCTCCAATGTCGAATGTTACCTCCTATTGTTACCCAAAATATTACTCGGAAGGGTTTGCTGGAATGGATGAGTAACAAACAAAATGCGAGAGCATGTCCGAGGGAATGTAAATAACACAAGATTTGTTGGGGTTGTTAATCCCGGGCTTGAATGCTCTCGCAAGATATTATTAATACGAATACTTTGGAGTACAAATATTAATGTTAGAGTGCAATTACAACGAGTGTAAAGACCCTAGTTATCTAGCTCTTGAGTGTTGATGATTGCCGGAAGAACCAGAGTTGATGCTCTGTGAGTTCTTGTAACAAAGATGAAATGCTGTGTAGATTTCTGTGTAGGATTTGACTGTTCGATCTGACTGCCAGAGAGTAGACTACTAGAGAGTGTTTTTCGTCCGAGAGTCAGAGTCAGACCCTTTTCCAATTGGTGGAGGTCTCCTATTTATAGAAGAGGAGGTAGTTGGGATGTCCTGATCCCTAGCGGGCGATCGCCTTTCCTGTATTATAATAAGCGGGCGATCGTTTTAGCATATGGACTGGTTTCCTTAAAGTCCGCAGCTATTGCTGGCAGTCAACTATGCAAACCAGTGAGAAGGTAACACACGTCCCATATCGTTGTCTTGGGAGGTCCCATCTAAGACCTTTCGGCGGGTCTGTCGGTAGGTGAGGCTGTCCTTGTCACCGACAGCTGCTGATGGGCTGGAGTCAAGGCCTTATTCCGCGGTGCCTTTTGTGGATCTGCACGTGGGTCCTCACTCTGAGATTCGGTCTTCGTAGACTTGACGGATGTTGGCTTTACACATGGCCTATGATGGTCGTCTTTGAACGGGCACTAAAGGCGATCGCCTTGTGAGTCGATCGCCCCGTACCTGACCTTGATCCGACATCTTTGGCTGGGCAAGACTGCCTTGGTTTATCTGATACTAGACTTGGGCCGACCGACCTCTGTACCTTTGGCGGGCTGTTGATGCTTTGAGGCGGCCAATCGCGGTAGAAGTGGTCGCCTATTCTGAGGCGTATAAATCGTCGCACAACAATTGTCCCCCAGCTCGCTCCGATGTTGAAGACGTGGGGTGAGGTGGTTCTACTGGCGATCACTTGAATTAGACGAGTGACTTATCATTTTTATGAAACAGACAATCGTCTCTCTTGAATGGACTATGGTCGGCTCGTCATTCTGTAGAGGTGGCGATCGTCTTCCCGAGCGCAATTCGATTTTGAATTCGGACGACCTACTCGATCGCTGTAAAGAGCGGGAGGCGAAATTTTGACTTGAGACGTCGTGGAGGCACGTGGCATGTTCCTGTTTGGTGAGTCCGGTGGTTTGTACTTTTTTATCTGGCGTGCCCTCGAAACAACGCGCACACGGGTCTCGAGGGCGGCATTTAATGCGGTCTTTTCCCGACCTTTGCGCTCTGATCCTCAGGGTTTTATTTATTTTACCAGAGGCTCGTGCCTTCGTCTATAAAAAGGGCCAGGGTTTCTGAGTTAACTTCATTTGCACTATGAGAAGAAGAATATCACCGGACCTTTGAAGCTTTGTGCTGCCGAGCGTCATTTGACTCCGACCTTTAGGTAAGAAAAAACAACCTTTTCTCCCACCTTTCTCTTTGAATATGCCCGGAGGAATACCAAATATACTTGAGGTGGGTAGTACTTCTGCCACCGGGGCTTCGACCGCCCGGGATGAATTTTCTGCGGAGTTCCACATAGAGACCGCCGTCGAGGCCATCCGCGCCGGGATTAAGCCCGCAGAGGTCGAAGAACTTTTTAATGAAGCTGACGCGTCCAGGGCGGCAGAGGCCGAGCAGATCCATTCGCTGAAACAGGAGGAGATGGATGCGACGACGTACTAGGAGCGGAACAGCGCGTTCGGCAAAGCCTTCACAGATTTTGCCGAACTCATGGAGAGATTGGCCAGCCCGCTCCCCAAATTTAAATTCAGTGAATACTCGATCGCCCATCCTTATGAACCTGTAAGGCGGACATTGTTACGGGTTGCACACCGCTCTCCGTGGACCTTGGCCAGATTGGGAGCTCGGCGACCAGGAAGGATCTGGACCGTAGGAGGGCGAGGTTCCGTGTTCCTTATGATGTTTGCCTCCACGTGCCCGCCGAGAACGAGCGAGCCGATCAACCTCCCGATGGCATGGTCGCTGTTAACAAGGCGATAATAGAGGCAGGGCTGCGATTCCCGTTGCCGTCCGCTGTCTCCTACCTGCTGACCGCCTAGAACGTGGCGCCGCTACAACTAACGCCGAACGCCTGGCTACAGATCGTCTGCACCCTTACTTTGTTTGGTGGCCATCGGCTGTATCGTCTTCCTTCGCAATTGGAGATGAACCATCTCTTCAAATTAACGGCTCAAAAAGGCTCCGTCGCTACCACATCCAGGTTCGCTCAGGCCGAGTGATTCTTGGGGTCCCGAACAAAGTAAGGAGCGATCCGTCGAAGTGGTTCTGGGTCGGCGGCGCGTAGAAGTCGGCAACAAACGACAACCCCACCGACGAGTTAGATATTCCCACCGGCTTTCGGGAGAGGAGACCGAGTGAGGGTGTAGACTCTCCCTTCGTTCGGATACATTCAGAATTGATCTAATTTGGCTCTTTTTGTAGGTGTCCTTGTTCCGGCAGCAGGCGACCTCGCTTTTGATTTCGAGATCGTCTAGGAGAGGATAAAGAGTGTTGGGAAAACAAAAACCCTGTATCGAAACAGCTGGGATATTCAATCCCTATATCGAATTGTGTTGATAAGAGGTTTTGACATATATGCCAATCCTCAATACAGTAAAGGAAACTGTATCGAAGAGTTGAAGTGTTAACCTGTATCGAAGAACTGTCTCGAATCCAGTATATAGTGAAACCTTTCAGTACAACAAAGAAGTCTTATAAAGACCAAGTATGGAAACTGTCTCGAGTCACCAATACAGTTATCTTCCATACAGCTCTCAACAGGACAAAGAAGGAATCTTCAGAAGTCAAGTCCTGTTGAATAAAGAAGTATTTAAATACTCAAGGATAAAGTATTTAAATACTGTCAGTCAACAGATCTTCAAATCCCGCTAAATCCGGATCGTGCTTTTCATCCCGTTGGAACGGAATCTTGCTCAACGGATATATCTCAACGGATATATATTTCAGAGACTATATATATCTCATCAAGGCATTGAAGATTAGTTACCAAAAACCGAAACCGAAATCAATCAAAGCTATCAAAGTTATCATCAGAGCAAAATATATCTCCAAGCTTACTGCAACTCAGATCAAAGAGATATACAGTGCTCATCATCTTGAACAACACTTCATCAGCTAGAAGCTCATAAAGTCAAAGCTGTTGTTCATACTCTGTTCTATACTTTGAACAAACCCAGATCAGCCCTGTGTGGACTGAGGAAGAAGAAGCTTCAGAACTCTGTGTGAAGAAGTCAGTCAAGTTTTAGCTCAAACCAATCTGTGTGAACGGTTGAAGCTAAGATCTTTATATCAATTTGTGTGAACGATATATTGATTGTATACTGTTATAATTACGTAGTTGTGTACGTAGTAATTATAATAAATATTTTACTCCTGTGTGGAGGACCAGTGGATTTAAATACTGTGTTATTTACCTTCAGTTTTTACGTTTTCATTTACTGTGATTATTTAAGTATACACTGCACACCGAGTTACTGTATCCACAGCAACTTACTGTATCTAAGACTTCCGCTACGCACTCAGATTTAAAATCAGTACAGCTTGTCGTTTAAACTACTTCCCAAGCTGTATCCAGTATACTTAGTGGCCAACAAGTGGTATTGGAGCGGTTGATTCTAAAAAGAATCAGTCATATTTTTAACCGAATCAGATCCAAAATCATTTAGTCTTTAAAACAGTCTCTTTCATTTACTTACTCTCACATGGATACTTCTATGATCAACAAAGTGCCTATGTTCTCTATTAACGAATTTGATGATTGGAGAATTAGGATGAAGGCTTATCTTGCAGCAATGCACGGAGAGATGATTTTTGTGATACAGGATGGCCCTATCAAGATCATGAAGGTAAACACGGCCGCAAGGATTGAAGGTCAAGCCCATGCTGAGATGCTCGAGAAGGATCGCGAGCAATGGACCACAGATGAAAGAAAGCGAGCCAATCTCGACAATGTGGCTAAGAACGCGTTATTTGTCACCCTTGACAAAGGCACGTTCTCGAAGGTAAAGGGCTGCAAAACAGCCAAGGAAATCTGGGATAAACTCAAGTTGATTTGTGAGGGAACTGAGCTCTCAAAAGAAAACAATATTTCAAAACTGACTCAGCAATTTGAATCTTTCGAAATGAAACCAACTGAGACACTTGAGGAACTTGACCTCAGATTCACTGGTATTGTTGGTGAACTTGAAGCGTTGGGCAAAATTTATACCCAAAAGGAGATGAATTTAAAAATTTTCAGATCTCTCCCAGCCCGATGGGACAGACCACAGTTATGCGTGTGTCTTGCAATCTTAATGAAATAACTACTTTTGATCTCTTCTCTGACCTCAAAGCTTTTGAGTATGATATTGACAGAAGAGAGAAAGCTGAAGAATCTCCTTCAAAGGTCACAGAACTAGCCGATGTATCGAGTCATCGACACAGCATGCCTAGCTCGTCGAAGCCTAGTCACAAGAATGCTGACAGTGACGACGACATCCTATCTCAAGATGAAATGGCGCTTCTCATGCACAAATTCAAAAAGTTCATCAAGCAGACTCCCTACAGGCCCAAACCTGTCCAAAAGGTAAGTACCGAAACTTCATACGGTAATTCTAACCTGTGCTATAACTGCAGGAAACCAGGGCATTATGCAAATAAATGTCCTCATCCCAAAGTTCAAAAGTTGCCGGAGGCCGAGCAACAAGAGAGAGATGAAAGAAGACGTGCTTGGAAAAACAAGCTCAAGGCCCTGATTGGAGAATCAGAAGCCTCCCCCACACCATCCAAATCAAGAATGTCTTGGTGGTCACGAAAGTGATTCATCCGATGATGAGTTCGATGATAAAGCATATATGTGCTTTATGGCCAAAGACATTCCTAAGGAGAAGATAGCGATGATGAGGTAAGTTCAACCTCGGCTATTCCACAAATGCATCTCATACTTTTGAAAACATGATGAGTGAATTTAAAAACATTCAAAAGGCCCATGAGACATTGAAAACGAGAATATACACTCAACCTCTAACCTAGAGCTGAAAGACGAAAATGACTTGCTGAAGATAAATTATGAAAATATGTCTCTTGACTGTGAAACCAGCAAAGTCGATTTTGAAAAACTCATGGAGAGCAATCATCAACTTGCTCATGAACTAAGTGAGATTAAAACTCACAACGAGAGCAAGACAAATGATTTGGTTCTACTTCAAGCCAAAATCAAAACTCTCGAAAAACGAGATTGAACTTGAGACCACTCTGAAATCGTTCGAGAAATCATCCAAAAGAATGGAAGAAATTCTGAGCACTGGGCAACATGCTCATGATAAAAGTGGCTCAGGATACAGCTCATGTTCAAACAAAGGGAAAACTAGTATAGTGTTTGTCAAGAGTGTGGAACACATTCCAGTATCGAAAGATACCCCTAGTCCCGTGAAGGAACCTGCTGCACTGCAAAAACCGAAGGCTGCCATTCCGCCCCCGCAATCCTATTCCAGACAGCGGAATCACCAGCCATTCAAACCTGTGAGGCGCACTCAACAGCATGCTCCCCGAGCATATCAACAGCGCCAACAGCCGTTCAGAAGGAAGGTTGTATCCAACTACCAAAGGCCCGCACGACAGTACTATCAGTACATCACGCCTAGGTATTGGATACAAGAGCCCCGTTATTCCTCGAGACAGCAGATGCCCGCTCAGTATCAACAACAGCGTTGGGAATCCAACTGGAGACCCAGAAGGCAAGCTGTTAGGCCAAAGAAAATGGCTCCACCTCCAAGACGGCACTCGTACTGGATTAATAATAATAACCCTGAATTTTTCATGCATAATAATTATCATGGTTATAGCGACTATGGATATGCCCCTCGTAGATATCGCAACACTGTACGAAGTATGACCTACAGTAAACCAATTGTTGCCAGGAAAACTTGGGTACCTAGAGGAACTAACATACATGGACCCAAAAATCAAAGGGGACCTAAATCTACTTAATTTCTTTGCTACAGGACATTGTAGAGGAGGATACCTGGTACTTCGATAGTGGATGCTCTCGACACATGACCGGAGATAGAAGCAAGCTATCAGATTTTATAGAAGGTTGCGGTCCTAAAGTTCGTTTCGGTGATAAATCTAAAGGAAGAACAAGAGGGAAAGGAAACCTACTTGTCGAAAAATTCAAAGTCACCGATGTTGCATATGTTGAAGGCTTACAGTACAATCTACTTAGCATTAGCCAGTTCTATGATAAACAGTTCTCGGTGAAATTCTATATAGATCGCTGTAGAGTCAAGAACATCTAAACCAAGGAAGTTGTGATTACAGGAAGCAGATCAGGTAACATGTATATTGCTGACTGGAAGCCTATGAGCTCCTCAATTCCATGCTTTGTTGCCAAAGGCACTGCAGATCTTAGCTGGTTATGGCACAAGAGGATGTCTCACGTCAACTTTAAGACGATCAACAAGCTCTCAAGATAGGGAATGGTTAGAGGATTGCCAAACGTGTCATTCAAGAAGGACAGCGTCTGCGGACCGTGTCAGAAAGGCAAGCAAATCAAGTCAACCCTGAAGAGCAAATCCTACCTTTCAACCCAAATAGTGTTGGAAATGCTACATATGGATCTCTACGGTCCTGTAGACCCAGTAACTTTGGGAGGTAAGAAATACTGCATGGTTGTTGTTGATGATTATTCCAGGTATGCTTGGACAATTTTCCTAAACAAGAAGAAGGAAACAACATCAAAGTTGCCCGAGCTCCTGAGAAAGTTGCAAAATGAAAAGGCATTGAGTATCGTGTCCATTCGTTCCGACAGAGGTACAGAATTTACTAACCGCTTTATAGAGCAATACTGTTCGGAAAATGGGATACAACACGAATACTCAGCTGCCCATACACCTCAACAAAATGGTGTTGCCGAGCGAAAGAATAGGACGTTGAAAGAAGCAACAAGGACAATGATCGCCGCAAGCAAGTTGCCACAGCGTTTCTGGGGTGAAGCAACCAATACAGCATGCTACACTCAAAACCGCTGTATCGTCAACAAGCACCACAACAAAACAGCATATGAGGTATGGAACAACAAAACTCTGTTAGTTTCATATTTTCACATTTTTGGATGCAGGTGTTATGTGTTGAATAATGGGAAGGACCAACTTAGAACATTTGATGAGAAATCAGATGAAGGAATATTTGTAGGATACTCCTCCGTCAGCAAAGCTTACAGAATCTTTAATAAAAGGAAGCTGACGATCGAGGAATCAGTTCATGTAGTGTTCGACGAACCTCACCATGACCCTACAGGAGTAGAAGATGTTATCCAAAACATCCAACAACTCTCTATCTTGGATTCTCCAACTCCCATAGAACCTATCGTTGATTTAGAAATCAACCCCGCAGCTGTAAGAATCAACGTGGATGAAGCCGACGCTGTACAAGCTGAAGCTGTATCCACAAAAACTCTCGATACAGTACGGGACCCTGAATTAGAACCCGACCGAAGATGGTTGAGAGATCACCCGCAAGAGTTGATCATTGGAAACATAAATGCTGGTGTTTCTACTCGTAGAAGAATACAGAGTACACAAGGAAATGTACTTTGTGCACAAGAAGAACTTGATACTGAGATATCACAGTTTCCTGAATGGAAATCTCAATCCGAGCTTAGAAGACTCAATATGTACACTATCGATGTATTCTTAGCCCAGTCCGAACCTGTTTCGACCATAGACGCTCTTAATAATTCTCATTGGATAACATCTATGGAAGAAGAGCTTAACGGTTTCGAAAGAAACAATATGGTATCTTGTACCCAGACCTACATATCAATCGGTTATAGGAACCAAATGGGTATTTCGAAACAAAAAGGATCGAAATGGACTTATTATAAGGAATAAATCCAGACTAGTCGCACAAGGCTATAGTCAGGAAGAAGGCATAGACTATGATGAAACCTTCGCCCCTGTAGCCAGACTAGAAGCCATTAGGATATTTTTAGCCTTTGCCGCCCATAAGGGCTTTATTGTATACCAAATGGACGTCAAGAGTGCATTCCTGAATGGAGACCTTGCCGAAGAAGTTTATGTTGAACAACCACCAGGGTTTGCCAACACAGACGGTATCGACCTAGTATACAGGCTAAGGAAAGCGCTGTATGGACTTAAACAAGCCCCTAGAGCCTGGTATGAGACATTGTCCCAGTATCTAACCGTCAATGGATTTGAGAAAGGTGCTGTGGACAAGACCTTGTTCAAAATACAGGAAGGTGATGACCTTCTTATGGTACAAATCTATGTAGACGATATAATTTTTGGTTCAACTAACCTTGCTTTGTGTAAAAGGTTCTCTCATCTCATGCAAAGTAAATTTGAAATGAGTATGATGGGGGAACTTAGTTATTTCCTAGGTTTGCAGGTAAAGCAGTTGCCTACAGGTATTTTCATCAACCAGGAAAAGTACAGCAAGGAGCTTCTCAATAAATTTGGAATGAACATTTCCAAATCATCGTCAACCCCCATGAGCACTTCCGTGCAAATTAGTGCTGATGAAGCCGGAAAGCCGTTTGACCAATCACTCTACAGGAAGCTCACTGGTTCGCTCCTGTACCTAACGGCTAGCCGACCCAATATCCAGTTTGCTGTTGGAGTGTGTGCGAGGTATCAAGTAGCACCTAAGGAATCACACTTCAATACAGCTAAACGAATCCTGAAGTACATTAAAGGAACAGTCGATGTAGGACTATGGCATCCTAAAGAAGGCGGATTCGATTTAGTTGGATACAGCGACTCGGATCTCAGAGGCTGCAAGCTAAATAGGAAGAGTACAAGTGGAACTTGTCACTTTCTTAGACCTAGACTAGTTTCTTGGTTCAGTAAGAAGCAATTGGCTAACTCTCTTTTCACGGCTGAATCAGAATACTATGCTGCTGGTAGTTGCTGTATGCAGATCCTTTGGATCTAGCAACAGTTGTCAGATTATGGAATTGAAGCAGAGAGACTCCAATCATGTGTGATAGCATGAATGCAATTACTATAACGCACAATCCTGTCCTGCACTCGCGCACTAAGCATATCAACATGAAGCATCATTTTATAAGGAATCATGTCAAGAACAAAGATGTTTGCCTTGAAAAAGTTCATACAGACATTCAGTTAGCCGACATCTTCACCAAGCCGCTCGACACAGCCAAATTCAACATGCTTAGACAAGAATTGGGAATGCTACAGCCAGACTCCCTGTAAGTAATTTACTGTTTTTACTCAACAATTGAGGGGGAATGCTGTAAGACCCAAGAATACAGTATCCAACGTTAATTATCTGTACACTCAGAACCGTCAATACAGCACTGTAGTGAGCAAAGACATGAATCATCCTACAGCTGACGTGTGCAATAATTAAGGGGGAATACTGTAGGACCCATGAATACAACATTAATCCAAAAATTGTTGTATGGAATTTAAAACCTATATGTACCTTTTAAGGGGGAATGCTGTATCGACGCGGATACAGCACATACTATAGGATTTCGATTCAGTATATATATAATATTATATTGTTTCATTTTTTTTTTTAAAATGATTTCTGTCCACGTGCCTTGTTTTTATGTCAAACGTCATTTACATTAAATACCTTACACGACATCTGGACAACTGAATCTCAAAAGCCGCGATGTTTTAAATTGTTTAATGTTTTAAAACCGCCGTTTCAGGCATTTAGGGTGACACATATGTCAGAAGTGGGACCCGCTCACTTTCTAATGGATTAGTCCAGTTACACTCAGTCCATCTTAACCGTTGATTTCAAAAACCGGTTCCCATACCTTAAAATCTGACCATTCGTACTCTGCAAAACCCTATTTCGCCGCCCACTATAAAAGGACTGTTACTGCCATTAGAGACTCTTTACGCTTTCTGCAAAAATTAAGAGTTCTCAAGCAAAAACAGCCTACACAGCTTTCTGCATTTTACTGCAAATTTCGTGTATTCTCTTTCACATTTTCTTGAAAAATCATCAATGGCTGGACAAACATATTCTCCCGCACTCAAGAAAACCGCAAACATCATCGATGGACGGATCTTCTCAAGATCTGTTGTCATTGAATGCCTTCTAGTTGAAACCAATGATGTCGAACCCATGGAGTACATTATCACTCGTCTTCGTCAAAAAGGCCTCTATCGCCTTGGAAGTCAAACCGCTGACAAGTATGATGTTCATCTGGTTGAGGAATTTTACCTCAACGCCGCCGTACGCTTTCTGTCGCTGGCCCGAGGAGGTCACATTGCTGACATAACCGCTACCATTCAAGGAGTGGAGATCTGTGTTGATAGCGACCGTCTGTAATATCTACAAAGCTACTGCGATGGCCTGACAATGGATCAACTTGAGATGTTTGGGTCTCAAGAACTGATAACTAAGTTTTATGGGCTGTTCACCAGCTCAACTGTTGTTGACATGGTTCAAACCACGTCACAAGAAGAATTTTTGCCTGTCTTATGTGTATTTGCATGATTTCTGCTGCAGGATCATCGAGAATCGAACTGGTTCATTCGAAATGTGTACTAATCTGAGATTCAGGATGATGGTGGCAATTCTGACCTGTGAAAAGGTCAACTGGTGCCAGATAATCCTGAAGCGCTTGCAAGAGGAAGTATGCAAGCCTGCCACCTAGAAGAAGTCATTTGGTTTAATGTTAAACCATATTTTGACGAAATGCGGACTGTCGCAATCCGCTGATGCAAAGAAGAATAGCTCCACGATATACCTAGGAGGCGTCAAGCCTACAGCATATAACCAGAGCACTATGGTCTGCAACCACCCGAAAACCAAAAGTATGCCAGTTTCTGCAAACCCAAGGGATGTGTCTTTGAAGTCCCAGGACGTGGAGTCTTCAAAGAAGAGGAAAAGATCTCACAACAAGAAACCCATTGCTGGTGAGAAGCCGAAAAAGAAACTAAGGAGGCTTTCTAAAGCTAAATCCACCAAGACCTCCGAAGAAGTTTCCACTATGGCGCAACCCACTGAAGAACTACCCCAGGGCCCAACCCCTGTGGAAGAGGTGTCCACTACTGTATCGACAGTAGATCTTGAGCCTTTGGCGGCTAGGACGGATGATGGGACATCTGCCAACGAAAAAGACTCTAGCGAGTCGGCTGCCCCTTCGGAGCCAAATGCTACCTCTCCTATGCGGAATTCCACACCCGTACAGGATAAATATTCCTTCGGGGCACCATCCCTGTAAGGAATCCCACTTCCCTACATGATCCCACACCTGTAGAGGAATCCCTCGCTACAGCGGATCCAGACATTGTACACAGTCCCTCCCCTGACACCATTATCAACAGAACCCTTCTCTCTGTTCAGATCGACCATGCTTACGAAAGATTCTTGAAATGGAAAGGCTACAGGCTAGCTCCGTATGACACATTATACAACTGGAGCGAATGGAGCCAAGAAGAAAGATTTGTATCAGAAGTGACGGACTCAACGGAAATTGAGGTCCTGATCCGATGGGACAATCCCTTCTGCAAAGAACTGATTGAAAGCCATCTACTGCAGAAATCTGACGCAAGGAGGAAAGGTAAAGATAAGTCAGAGGACTCTCCCCCAAATCCAAAAGACGACAATGACAATGACTCAGACGACGATGACGATGCTTTACAAGCTGGTCTGAGAATGAGTCGTGAAGAGGCTCAAGACAGAGATGCCTCTCCACCAAAGGATGACGAAGGGCCGTCAACTGGAAGTGAGCCCCCTTCGCCACAATAAGAGAACATTCCCGACAACGAGGAATCAGTCCCTCAAGTCGAGGAAGAAGAAACAATTTTGGAATAGGCACCCGAGCCTGCCCCCGCTCAAGAAGAAGAAGTTGTCGCTGAAAGACAACAGGAGGAATCAGTCCCTCCTGTATCCATGTCTACCAACGAACCTTCGCAACAGGAGGACACAACACCCCCTGCCGCCGAACTAGAACATGCTGCTCCCGCCCCTTCAACCGTGGAATCCGAGGACGGTAATGAACCTGAGGATGTCCAACTCACTTCACGCCCAACCGTGAATCTGAGAAGGTTGAACGGATCCGAGGATTTTGCCCAACTGGATTCTCCAAGCACAGCCGCTAGGAAAGAGCGCCTGCGTGCTCTTGGTCTTCGAACTGTATTCATACAGGATGCAGTTAACGCTCTATCTTCAGTTGAAAAAGCCTTGAATTGGATGCATACTTCTGTCGTGGAAGAGATGACCACCTTACAACATGAAGTTTCTCGAGTAGTCGAGGCCTTCGTTATATTGCCAGAAGTATTCAAACAAGCACTGAAGATCATGGAAGACAAACAAGAGCAACTCCTGAAGGAAGAGGCAACCAAAACGCGCATCGCTGAAGCCAAGACCGCATGTGCTATGATCGAAAACAATTCTCAATTGCGAGCCCACGACAAATGTATCAAGGACATGTCGCAGGTGCTTTCCACCCTTGTAGAAAGAATGAATAACATCGAGACGAAACAGGATGCCACACTAGAAATCCTAGGACATCTTGATGACGCCAAAAGGGGGAAGAAGCAAGAGAAGCTGCAAGGAGAATCAGGTTACAGCATGAAAGGGAATTTGAGGCCGCTCAAGACAGCATTACTGCTGAATTAAACAAGCTAGCCCCTCCCTCTCAGAGTTTTAAGATTTCAGGCTCCCGACCTGAATTTCATGATCCAAATGTCCCATGGCAAAGCTTAATCCAAAGACCTTCTGAAATTCGTCTGCCGACCAACCGCCATCCAACTGCCGATGAGGTGAAGCAATGGAGGAAGAACGAACTGATGAGATACTTTGTTAAACTCATCAGGGAATCCGCCATCTTCAAAAGCTATAAGACATTAGCGGAGGCCGCAGACAAATTCACGAAGATGCTAGAAGAAGGAAAACTCTCTCTCCAGCTAGATATGAAAAGCAAGCACAGAAGAGGAGATCGGATCACCCATCCAGAAGATTGGATTCTTGCCTTTGACAGATCCTATGAAGGAAGAGCTATATACCAGGATTGAGGCAACAATTCCCTACAGAACTGGTGGTGTGGAACCGAGAATGATCCAGGGAGAAAGCTATGGAGACATGCGGACTATAGATAGGAGCTGAAATCCTTATATATTATTTTTGTTTAATTTTTTTTCGAAACAGCAAACCATGTACTCAATTTGTTTTGAATATCAATAAAAGTGTTTGTTTATCTTGAAAGATTACAACTCGTAATCTACTGTGTTGATTTATGATTACATAACTTAAATTGTTTGATAACAATCTCAAGTATAGAAACTTGATTGAAAATTAAGCTGTACGAACTTGTCGACGAACAGTTCATAATTTCAGTTGTAAGCTTAGAATACATTGTAAGATTGTGCCTGCGCGCCAATCATAAGCTTAAGTTGTAAAAATTCTTAGTTGTATCGAACTCGCCTGCGAGGAGTTCATTAATTAGACTAAGTTGCTGAAAGACAGACCTTTTGACAAAAGATCAAGAAATCTGCCAGAAGTCATCAAAGAAGATTATTTCATGAAGAAGGTTTTGGCATCATCAAGAAGACTTGAAAGTTAAGTCTTGGCAAATTGTCAAAAAGGGGGAAATTGTTGGGAAAACAAAAACCCTGTATCGAAACAGCTGGGATATTCAATCCCTGTATCGAATTGTGTTAATAAGAGGTTTTGACATATATGCCAATCCTCAATATAGTAAAGGAAACTGTATCGAAGAGTTGAAGTGTCAACCTGTATCGAAGAACTGTCTCGAATCCAGCATATAGTGAAACCTTTCAGTACAACAAAGAAGTCTTATAAAGACCAAGTATGGAAACTGTCTCGAGTCACCAATACATTTATCTTCCATACAGCTCTCAACAGGACAAAGAAGGAATCTTCAGAAGTCAAGTCACGTTGAATAAAGAAGTATTTAAATACTCAAGGATAAAGTATTTAAATACTGTCAGTCAACAGATCTTCAAATCCCGCTAAATCCGGATCGTGCTTTTCATCCCGTTGGAACGGAATCTTGCTCAACGGATATATCTCAATGGATATATATTTCAGAGACTATATATATCTCATCAAGGCATTGAAGATTAGTTACCAAAAACCGAAACCGAAATCAATCAAATCTATCAAAGTTATCATCAGAGCAAAATATATCTCCAAGCTTACTGCAACTCAGATCAAAGAGATATACAGTGCTCATCATCTTGAACAACACTTCATCAGCTAGAAGCTCATAAAGTCAAAGGTGTTGTTCATACTCTGTTCTATACATTGAACAAACACAGATCAGCCCTGTGTGGACTGAGGAAGACGAAGCTTCAGAACTCTGTGTGAAGAAGTCAGTCAAGCTTTAGCTCAAACCAATCTGTGTGAATGGTTGAAGCTAAGATCTTTATATCAATCTGTGTGAACAATATATTGATTGTATACTGTTATAATTATGTAGTTGTGTACGTAGTAATTATAATAAATATTTTACTCCTGTGTGGAGGACCAGTGGACATACAGGGGTTTACCTCGAACCACTTTAAATACTGTGTTATTTACCTTCAGTTTTTACTGTTTTATTTACTGTGATTATTTAAGTATACACTGCACACCGAGTTGTCAGATCCACAAAGAACTTCATCGTATCTAAGACTTCCGCTACGCACTCAGATTTAAAATCAGTACAGCTTGTTGTTTAAACTACTTCCCAAGCTGTATCCAGTATACTTAGTGGCCAACAAGGAGTCTTTCTGACAACCAAATAGACGCTCGTTGAATTAACAACGAAGACTATTGGTTGGACGCTCGGCTATTTCGCTACCCTCGCCATCTAAGGGTTCCAGGTACGAACTCTCACGATCTTCTTTGACATGACGATCATCTTTGGCTGAGGAAGGTGACTAACTTTTGTCAAATTGCTCTCTTTTGTAGAAATTCGCTTCCCTCTTTTCCCAGAGCCCCTGGTTGCGATCGCCATGTCTAATCCGGGGATCATGAGCCACCTTCATCAAGGGAAGAAGACGAGCCGAGTTCTTGCTGCTCCGCTCCGACCGATCCCGGAGGCGAGACCTCTCCTAGAGTCGGTTGTCGAAGAACAGGAGCCTCGAGAGGAGGAGCAACTTCGGCTCAACCGCAAGAAATGGAGGATCGTGGAGCCCTCGACCTCCACCACTGCTGACGAGCCGCCGATCTCCGTGCCTCCGCTTTCCGCGGTTCCTCTGGTGGAGGGGTCCACGCCCTCTTCGGCTTTTCTGGAGGCCATGACGATCATTGATGCTGAGGTCCCGCGTGGGAGTCCGTTCTTCGGCCGCGACCCAGAAAAGGTCAAAAGGTAAGCTTGGTTGCTTTGCTGGTTTGTGAATATTTATGTCCCCCATATACCAACTCTTTTGTTCTTGGCACAAGGTTCGTCACATCGACCCGAATTGCTCGCCGTTGGTGAGGAATTTCCTTACGAGCAGATATCCTCGCGAGGCTTGCTATGTCCCCCACTATGTCGCCCGGGCTACCAATTCCCCGCCGAAGGCCTGGACGACTGACCTGGATGCGATCGCACGCCGGCGATCTACCGATGTGATGCAGTCGACCCTTGCTCTGGCCCTTCAGACGACGACGATGGCCACCCAAGCTATGAAGGACTATGAAGGGCGGCCCTCCACTGCTCGCCTCCAGGCAGACCTCGAAGCTGCTCGGTAGCAAAATGCCGAGTTTGCCGACAGGATCGTGGCGATGGAGAAGAGCTCCATGGAGGCGAGTGAAGACCTCGAATAGGCCCGGGCGGCGACTGATCGGATGAGGGATCAGATGACGGGTGCCCGCAGGTTGCACGAGGCTGCTCGGAAGGAGGCGAATGAGCTGAAGGCGATCGTCGATCGATTGACCGATGAGCTGGCTACGTCGAAGGGAGAGGTGGCTGTCAAGGCTGCCGAGCTCCAGGGCGCGAACCAAGCGCTTGCGGGCTTGAAGGAGAAACTGGCGGCGATCGAGGCCGATCCCTATCTCAACGTGGAATACGTCTGCGAATTTACCTATTACATGGCTTATGCTGACGCAATCCACGCTGCTAAGAAGGGAGGGCTCGAGGTTGGCCCCTTGGTTGACAATTTCAAAGCCTACGTGCTCGAGCACCCTTTGCAGCCCGCATTCATCGTGCCGATCCTCGACCTCTCCTCGGATCATGGGGTCGACCTGAGTTGGTATCCGTTGCCGGACAACCTTGCTCACCCGAGTGCCCCAGAGGACGATGGTGCCGAGCCTGCTGCTGGCGAGGGGACGGGCGCCGATCTTTGAGCTTCTCTGCCCTTTTTTTTTTAACTTGTAATTTTTCCAGCTTCTGTTGTAATTTGGATTCGGGCGCTTGTACACATATTTCGAATGAAATGAAATAATATGTTTGCTTCTGATTTCTTGCTTGTATGATCGTATTTCTGAATCTTTTGCATTTGACTTTATATAAAAGTGTTGAGGAGCGATCGTTGTGTGTATATCTAAATAAAACTGATCGTCATAGGTATAGCCAATCTTCGTATGTATGGCTCCGCTCTCCCCCTTGTTTTTGTTTACTTAGTGAAAGTAAGGGAACATAAATTATTTATTTGACGAGCTATCTTTAGCTTGGTTTCTGCGATCTTCAATTTTGTAGATTCCACGAGGAAGGCCGACCATCTCGGCTTAGAGGAACTGTGCACAGTCGTGGAGTTCGATGGAGCCGACCTCCGCGACCATGTCTTGAGCGCGAGCGACATTCCGTCTGATGGCCTACTTCTCGCGACTCACTTAATTGTGAGGGTCCTCCGTAGGCTACGTTTTGCCTCGCAATGTAGCGATGGGGCGAACGATCTCTGCCTGGAGGAGTCCTTGCACGGGGCGCCGTCGGATTAATCGACTTCGCGACCGCGGCTTGTTAGCACTTTTCTGCCGGGGGCCGACATGTTAGATGGCGGACCTTTGAGGGCATAAGTTGTGATGGGGGTAGGGACGCATCGCATTGTCCAGGTTCACCATGTTAAATGATGGACCTTTGAAGGCGGGCAGGCGGGTCCACAGATCTGTTTTGGAGGGTCCTTTGGCTACGCCCGCCTCGTATTTAAATGAAGAGCGAACGATCGCCGCCCAAAGGAACCTTGCATGGTCGCAGAGATCGGTTCCATCGACCTCCACAACCATGTCGGCACTTTTCTACCTTAGATCGTCATGTTAGATGATTGTCCTTGACGGTATACATTGTGCTAGGGGGTGATCGCTTGCCTAAATCCATCATGTTAGATGACGAACTTTAGAGGGCGAGCGAGTCATCCTATTTTTTGTAGGCGTTGCTCAGGCAGTAGCCTTTGGTTTGTTTTGCTGCAGAAGATCACTTGTGGAGGATTGCTAGAATCTCGTTAAGCACTTTGCACATTGAGTAAACTGTCCAGCTTGCCTTCCCCGAACAATCTCCAGAGTTGTCTGAGGAGGTCGCGGCATTGGCTGGTGTTGTGGCCGGGACTTTTGTGGTAGGCACAAAATTTATCGTGGTCCAGACGACCGTTGTCCCTTATCGCCCTTGGCTTGCTTAGCCATTCGCGCCCTTTGATGGCGTTGAAAATATGGGCTGGAGATAGATTGAGGTTGCGGAGGAGGTGGACTTCCACATCTTCGAAGGCCTTGAAGTCACTGGGAGGCTTTGTGATCTCCTTTATGGGATTGACAATCACCTTCTTTGGGATGGGCGATGGCGCCCTTATCTCTCCAGTTGCCCCCTTACCTAGGCGAAGGGTGAGCAACCTTTGCCTTGCAAGAAAATCGGCGGCCTTGGCACGAAAGATCGCGTAGGTCGGGGAGATGTCCTTCGTGAGGTGCCTAAACATGGGCGAAAAACCATCAAATCCCCATAGAACCGAGTAGAGGGCGATCACGTCGCTTATGGGCTCGCCGGTGAGGACTATTTCATCCACCCGGTCGATGTAATCTGCATCGGACTCGTGTTTCCCCTACCTGATCTTCATCATGCGGTGGGGACCTTCTGGCCGAGCGACCTTGGCGGCGAAGTACACCGTGAAGTCTCTTGCCAGCTTCTCAAAGGAATTGATTGACCGCGGTGGCAATGAGATGTACCACCTATGGGCCAGATTGCCCAATGTCAACGGGAACATTCGGCATTTTGTCGCGTCTGATGCCCCGCATCCGGTCATGTAGATCCGGAACTTGCTTAGGTGGGTCTCGGGGTCCGATCTCCTCTCGTACAAAGTCGTTTGAGGAGGAGCAATCTTGGGTTGCACATGGGCAAGCTCGATCTGGACCGCGAGCGGCTCACTAGGTCCAGCGACCTTCCCCTTGGCGCCTGCCCCAGTTTCTAGGAGCGCCTTCATATCGTCGAGCTGGCGTTGCATTGTGGCCATCGCCGTGGCCTGGCTCTCGGAGAGGGAGCTTAGGCGATCAAGTACTGATCACCTGGCTCCGCTGTAGATGATGTTTTTGCCGCAGAGTTCGATTCTTCGGCGAACGGGAGCCAATCGGCTGACCTGTTTTTGTTTGGGAGTTAGGTACGCCGAACTCCTGATGACGGATTCAGATTCCGTCGTCTCGTGCCTGGGGCTAGGATGCCCCGGTTGTCACGAAGGATCGCTTCCTAGGCGGCTGAAGACAGAACTGTCCCGTCTCGCGAGTACCTTTCCTCGTGAATTGGGGCTTTCTGACGATTGCTCAACATATAACCCCTTGAGCCTTCGTTTGCCCGCACGGCGGATGGCCGATGGGGTAATAGTGGGCGCGTCGCATGCTCTCCGTCGCTCCCTTAGGATGTCCATGGCCTCCTCGATCTGTTCCGCGGTCTGGAATTGATCGAGTGAGAGGCTAGGGCCGTCCCTCGGGGGCGGGATCGAGAGTCTCGTGTCACCTCGGATACCTTCCGCCATAGGTTGAGACTTGGTATGGGCAGGAATAAGACGTCCGGCGGACAGTAGGATAGCTCTCTTCGAGGTGGTGGCAAACGTCATTAGCGTGAAGGTTTTTCTTTGAAGAACAGTGAGTGTTTCTTCAAGTATATGTTCCGGAGAACAGTGAGTGTTCTTCGAAACGGTCGGAGAGAAAACGAAGGTAACCCCTTCCTCTAGCGCCAATTGTTGTTACCCAAAATATTACTCGGAATGGTTTGCTGGAATGGATGAGTAACAAACAAATTGCGAGAGCACATCCGAGGGAATATAAATAACACAAGATTTGCCGGGGTTGTTAATCCCGGGCTTGAATGCTCTCGCGAGATATTATTAATACGAATACTTTGGAGTATAAATATTAATGTTAGAGTACAATTACAATGAGTGTAAAGACCCTAGTTATCTAGCTCTTGAGTGCTGATGATTGCCGGAAGAACCAGAGTTTATGCTCTGTGAGTTCTTGTAACAAAGATAAAATGCTGTGTAGATTTCTGTGTAGGATTTGACTGTTCGATCTGACTGCCAGAGAGTAGACTGCTAGAGAGTGTTTTTCGTCCGAGAGTCAGAGTCAGACCCTTTTACAATTGCTGGAGGTCTCCTATTTATAGAAGATGAGGTAGTTGGGATGTCCTGATCCCTAGCGGACGATCGCCTTTTCTGTATTATAATAAGCGGGCGATCGTCTTAGCACATGGACTGGTTTCCTTAAAATCCGCAGTTACTGCTGGCAGTCAACTGTGCAAACCAGTGAGAAGGTAACACGCGTCCCATGTCGTTGTCTTGGGAGGTCCCACCTAGGACCTTTCGGCGGGTCTGTCGGTAGGTGAGGCTGTCCTTATCACCGACAGCTGCTGATGGGCTGGAGTCAAGGCCTTATTTCGCGGCGCCTTTTGTGGATCTGCACGTGGGTTCTCACTCCGAGATTCAGTCTTTGTAGACTTGATAGATGTTGGCTTTACACGTGGCCTAGGACGATCGTATTTGAACGGGCATTGAAGGCGATCGCCTTGTGAGTCGATCGGCCCGTACCTGACCTTGATCCGACATCTTTGGCTGGGCAAGACTGCCTTGGTTTATCTGATACTAGACTTGGGCCGACCAGGCTCTGTGCCCGTCGGCGGGCTGTTGATGCTTTGAGGCGGCCGATCGCGGTAGAAGCGATCGCCTATTCTGAGGTGTTTAAATTGTCGCACAACACCTCCAAGGCATCCCAGAGTTCCATTTCTCCAAACGGTTATTCTGGCGAAGTTGAGGTCGTCAGAAACCTCCAGTTGGGCAACAGGTGGGTATTCCGTTAGGAATCGATCCAGGTCGAACGTTGTGAGAAACAGCAACATTTCGTCCCTCCGACGACGAAAATCGGTTCCGCAGAATTTTGACAGTCTCCTTGTATAAACGGTAGCCTCCATCTTCCAACAGAAAATTATCTTACGATTGTTAATTCATGTGTGGTGTCAGAAATGGAACGAGGAGAAAAAGGAAAGACTATAACGATTAGGGGTGTTCAAAAATACTCGACCCGAACTATCTGGCCCAACTACCCGATGATCCGAAACAAATATTCCAGGTATTTTTAAAAATTTTAAATTTTTTTCGGGCCGGGTACCCGACCCGGAAAAAAGTCATATAATCGGGCCGAGTCTTGGGCCGACTTGTTGCGTAAATTCGGGTACCCAAAAACCCGATTATTTTTTAATAGTTATTTTTTATAAATTTAATTATTTCATTTGTAATTATATGAAACTTTATCTTTCAAATAAAATGAATTATATTTGATATGAGAATTCATGTTAATTATATTTTCAGTAATGGTATTTATTCTCACTAGTTTGGAAATTTACAAGAAGATAAAATCTTTAAATAAAAAATAATATATTCTTTCATATATATAATTAAATATTGAATTAGACATAATTATATAAAAAAATAATATATATAAAAAATTTAGTCGGTTTTGAGATTTACTTATTGTATGGAAAATATTTATAATGTATTTAGTACTCAGGGAATTAATTTATATAATAAATTTTAAAATAAATTTATACTAAAATTACAAATTATTTATAAAAATTTAAAATTAGTGGTATTAAATTTTGGGCCGGGTACCCTATGACCCGACCCGAAAAAATAGGGTACCCGCTTTTTCGGGTACCCGACTTTTCGGGTCGGGTCACGGGCCGAATTTTTCATTACCCGCATAACCGGGTACCCATAAATTCGGGTACCCGAAAAACCAGGTACCTGGTTATAAACACCCCTAATAATGATAGTCGAGGCGAGAATAAATTCTCTCTCCGTAAGACAATATTGCTTCGTACTTGTGCAAACGGTCTACAACAATTATCCCCAAGATACAATGATAATCAGTTTGAACACGAGACGCTGCACTGCGGGTCGTGGTTCCGATCGAACACGATAGATACTCGGGACTGAGTATTACTCCGAGACTCGACTAGGATGATGAATGATATGATAAATTCGATTCTGTGTTAACACACTGATCGAATGCTATGAATGAAAAATTGATCGGACTGGATTCAAAAATTGGATTAATAAACCATCTGGGGGAGAGGCCTTTTATATAGCCTGTAGGTGGCTGTTCGGAAGGGGTGCAACCAGTAACCTGTAGAGCCTCAAACCATCACAATGGTTCAGGCCCCAATAGGTGCGCCCGGACTGGTGCGATGGTTCGTTTCTGGACGAACCGGTCCAACCGCCCTAACCGACCCACGCGCCTTAACCCGAACCATCGCCTTGGTTCGTGCGCGAGGCGTCGCGCCTCTTGGTGGGAGTGCGTCCGATCGAGCCATGGTGGGAGAGACATCGAGCCGATCTCAATCTTGACATTGTTAAAACTAAAGGCCCATCAATGCGCGAGCGAAGTGCAAAGTGCGCCTGCGAAGCGCCTGTTGCGACAAGTGCGACGTGCATGTGCTTGGCACTTTTGGGTTAACCATAAAAGTCAACACAAAAGTACCACTAAGGTTCACCATAGGAGGATCACACTAGATAACTCCTTAAAGTGGCTTTTGGTTTATAAATAGCTTCTCACTTCATTATTTTTCCAATGTGGGATGGGAAACTATTTTCACTCCTCTTTGCAGGCCTCTTCGAGCTTTGATGCAGAGATCCAGGCGCTTGTTATTGGACTGATTTTGGCTTCACAGAGATCGAGACTTGTTTGGATTTAGCTTGATGCTGCTGCTGTGGTGACCCTGCTTTCATCTGGCCATCGGGGCTCTTGGCAGGTTCGTCACACCCTTATGCATATCCGACACATTCTCCGAGACATTCAGTACAGAGTCACCCGCATTTTCTGGGAGGGCAACATGCCAGCTGATTATCTCTCTGAGATCGGCATATCGTCCCTCGGTATTCAGACTTATTCATATGATACTGCTCCTCCGTTTCTTCTCTCACTTATACGGATGGACCATTTTGGCTACCCTTCTTTTAGATTTAGGTAGTATTATCATCTGATTTTTTGCTACGGGCCCGCACATTAGCCCACAATTTTAGTGGTGCACCTTGTATTTCTCCAGCGGGCTGCTGGCATTTTAGTTATTAGGATCCAGTTTATGGCCCATTTTTGGTCATAACTCGGAGGTGATTTTTAACCTATAGGTCCACACATTAGCCCACGCCTTTAGTGGTGCAGCTTGTATTTCTTTAGCGGGCCTTAGATACTTTGTTTTTTAGATTTAGGATCCGGATTATGGCCCATTTTTTGTCATAATTCGGGCCAGATTGTTTATGTTGGAACATTTTGTTCCATGCATAAATTAAAAGTGTTTTGATGATTAATGCTGATAAGCAAAACAAAACAATGAAGAGACGAAACCAAGCATCGAAGGAAACAAAGTGCAAAAAGCTGGAAAAACACAAAGCTAAAGTACGTAACAATGAAAGGTTAACATACGTAATGTATGGCAATTAACGTACGTAGTAGTATGAAGTTAACGTACATAAACAAGTTCAAACCAGATGAACGTTGGAGGAGTCAAAGTCAGAAAAGCATGCAACGGATATATGACGTCAGCAGTGACGTAGTGATAACGTACGTAACGAAGGAAATGATAACGTACGTAACCAATATGACGAAACTCCCTGGACTGAAACTGGAAGAGGCTTACGTACGTAACCCGTGGTGGTTAACGTACGTAACGAGGCTTACGTACATAATGGGAAGTATATAGCGTACGTAATGAAGGTCCTGGCAGCTAACGGCTAGTTTGATCAAGAAGCCTATAAATACCATGTCTATGGTATTGATTGAGTACAACTTCAAGCATACTACACATTCATCTGAGATTGATATTCATTGTATTGTTGTGTAATATTGACCTTACATTGAGTGATTGAGTGTTATACATAAAATCATACACAAGTGGTAAAAGAAAAGATACGATTGGATTCGGTGTTATTAGTATCAAGGATCCGGCATTGTTAGAATCGCAATCGCTATCTTCGTGAGGTTTATCTAGTACCCATAGAAAGCTAGAGCGGTTGATTCCTTGTCCGATAGAAAAGGAAAACGGTTTAACTTGGACCGACGCAAAGACAAGTACGAGTGGTTTATCACGGACCAATAGAAGACGTGATTGTAACGGTTATACCTCGACCGATAGAAGAGAGGCGTAGAGGTTGCTATCTTTAACCTATTGAAAAAGATAAAGAGAGGACGTAGGCTCGTTTATAGCCGAACCTCTATAAATCCTTGTGTCGTTTATTTCCGCATTTTATTTTACGCTTCCGCAATACGGCGCAATATCCGACCCTGTACCCAACAGTTTGTACTCTTCATATTCTCTTTATCTCACAGGTTGGTGCCCCCCCCCCCCCCCAAAAAAAAAAAAAAAAACTAACTTCCCTTCCAACACGTGGTAATCTTTGTGTTTTAATTGTTCTTTCATCCCAACTTGGATTTTGCCAAACAAATACACTAAATTACCCTACTTAAGATGTAGATTCCATACCTACAATTAAATTCCATGAATAATAGAATTACCATATTTAAAATATGGATTTGATTGCTATTATACCAAAATTCCAACAAAAGTGGGGTATCAAAAATGTAATTTTTCTTATTGTTGAGAATATGTTTCAGACTAACAAATTGTTTATCAAAAAAAAAAGTATAAGATAATGGTAATGATATAACCAAAACACCCTAAATCTAATTTGGGAATTTCGAGTGTAGAAGCTCTTATGCTCAGCAACCGACATAACAATAATAATATAAATGAAATTAAGTGAAACTAAAAATATATAGGTCTTGTTCCGGGAATTATTATTCCCGTGATGTGTCTTACCTAATACTGATTGTAGATACATAGATGGAAGGTTCTAGATCCTTCTAGAGGTAGTAGGATCCTATTAGATGTCTTACCTTATCTAGGAATCCTATGTATGGAAGGACTCTCATTGTAATGCCTATATAAAGGCCCCTCAATTAGTGTGATGAATACGATTGATTGACTCTATTTACAGTCTTTTTACTTTCTCCTGAAACACGTTATCAGCACGTAGTCCCCATCTGAGCAATAAACCTTTTTTCCTCTCCCGTTTTTTTTTTTCTGAAATTCCTGAAAAAAAAATCACAAAAATCGGGATTTTCCTACGAACCCTAATCTCGCCGCGCCAACCCCGACCTGCAAACCAGAGACTGTCTGCCTTCCGTAGAGCATAACCCCAGCCGCCGGATCGTCTTCTTCCCCGCAGTGCAGCTGCGTCGAAATATGCTCCCAATCGCGATTGAAACATCCATGCCAACCCCCGATTTGATTCTCCTTAAATTGCAGCCCTTATCCAGGCTCACAACCATTCGTCGCACCATCCTGCTCCGATTTCACATCTCCAAATCCGAGCCCCAATTATTGACAACCAGATCCCCCAGAACTCAGCCTGGCCCGATCGACTTCTGCATGACCTGATGCAACTAGGAAGCACCCAACCCGTAAACCAGCAGGCTGACCCGACCCGCCTGGCAGTCCCGTTTTCAGATCGTTTTTGTCCAGCCGACTGTTGCCTAAAGCTGCAACCCGATCTGATCAAAGCACCGCCGAATTTTCCTATGGTTTTATGCACGTGATATTTACTGTTTGAAAACCTAGTGCAATCGAGACAAAACCTATCAAAATCGAAAGAAAAAAAAAACAACGAGAAACGAGAATTTCCGCGCGTAAATTTTCTGCACAACACAGTCGTACGAAAATCACGTTTTCTAATTCGTTAACCGTCGGATCAGTTTGAAATTTTGACAGCAACTTCCCAACACAAATATCTGCATATTCAACGGTGAAGATCAGATTTCGAGTAGTATTGCATACTAAATCTGCTGCCGAACATAAGTAGATTTTTATAAGAAATTTGGAGATCCTACCTCATCCAATACCGAGCTGCTGCATCGCCGCGCTCGAATCCTTTTTCAGCCGAATTATCGAGCTCAGTAGCCCTATCCGGGCATTTCTCAACTCTCTATTTTCCTAATTCATGATTCATTTATCATTAAATTGTATGTTTATGAATCTAACTATGTTTATGCTTTACGTGGCATATAGGAAAATATGTTGCTCATGATGATGTGCAAAATATGGAGAGAAGTCATATTTATTATCCCGTTCAAGGATCAAAGTAAATATAGAACGGAGTACCCATGGAAATATCTTGCTCATATGGAGAGAAGCTCCCGTTCAAGGATCAAAGCAAATATGGAACCAAGTACCCACGTAAGACTTTATTAAAGTTCTCGTTTTTCAATTCCTCTCTTTTGGGAAATTTTTTTTGGGGAATTGGGTATTTGGGTTCTTTACCTCCCACGCTACTTTGCAGTGGATGAGACTATGAGAGGTGGTATCACTCTCGGATGTCGAAGTAAACTGTGTGACGGTCCTGGGGGAGTCACGGATAATTGTTGAAAGTCGATATTTGTAGTTGTTGCATACACTACGTTTTGGGTGCGATTTTACGTCGCCGTTTTGTCGATTTTAAGCCAACAATTGAAAAAATGAATATTGTCGGTAACGGTAAAGTTATGACTTGTTCATGATTAGTCACGAATTTGTGACGTACAAATGGGACAAACATCGATTGCGATGGGTATGTCGTGGTTAAAATCGATTTGTGACGGATTTGTCACGTTGAATTGAACGACCACCACGTTGGTCTTGACCCAATCCCATACTTGGAAAACTCCATCTTTCATCTTATTAAAATAAAATATTGCATGTGGGTGTAGACATGCACCGTCTCCTTGCAACATGATATATGAAAGAATGTACGAGTAATTCTCATGAGTTTCAACATGTAAAGCAATGGCATATTGCGTTAAATACATGAATTCGTTGACCTCGATTATAGTTCGTGTGACTATAGGTCCGAATACTTTCCGAGTATTTGTAAAGGCATATGCCTTATACATTTGACTATGTTTAGTCGATCTTATTGAATGGTCAAGACGAGTTGGTTATGGTATATTCATTATGTCCCATGGTTCAAAATGCTTAATATTGATGCACCGTGTTGCATCCACATAACATGGCTATTATGACGTATACTTGCAAATTGAGAATTAAAATTCTTGGTTGATTTGATGCACTTTGGTGGATTTTGTCTACACTTTGATCATGACTAGGCGCATCCTCATTAGTATTTGTTTATGCTTTGAAAGTTCAAACGGAATCAGTGGTTTTTAAACAGCCTTAGCTGTACCGACATTCCTACTTTCTCTGCAAGTCTACCAAGTTGGAGTTACCGAAAGGATCATTAGTCGAGATAAGAAATCGAACACCCTGCTGCGTTTAAACGCACATATGGCTGTCATTGCCATATTTTTGCATCAACACTTATGCCATTGGATATGGTCTCAACCTTGTTTTCTCACTAAACTTGGGAAATACTAAACAGCCAATTAAAACATGCACTGTGATCTGAGTTTAATGATCCGTGTGGTTCACAATATATGGATAGAAAGATGCGGAAGTCTAGTTTCCAGAAAATCTGACCGTTCGTCCATAGCCTTGCTAACAAGAGAGCTATCGCTGTTTTAGTGAACAAAGGTCAAGCTGCGTGGAATTTTATTTCCAGCGATTGTGCTAACTTTTGTCCTAACCAACTTGGTTCCCATCTTAAATTTGCATGTGGTCTTATGACACATATTTTTCAACCTCTTTTTGGCCGAATCTGCCATAGATGATGCGGTTTTTGGTATGAGTTGTACGCTAAACTATCATCTTTCAAATGTTGAAAAACAGTTTCCTTGGGGAAGCCCAAAATACGCACCCTTATAAGAAGGTCAAGCGTGTGCATGGTAGTGTTACACCATGCTTGTGTCGTAATTTTGCCCCTTAGGCATATAACCTTGTCATGTTATGCACTCATTATGATAGATCATTTTGATTGTATCTAGTATAAAATCTCTATGTTGTTAGAGTGTTCGCTATGCTCATATTTGTAAAATTTTGCAAGCGAAATTGAGTGCGTATTAAGATATTTTCAAGGAACACGATACTTTTGGATTTAGGTTTATAAATCCATTGTGACTATGATGACTAGGTCATCACAATCAATGAGTGGTATAATGCTCAAGTTGTTGAATGCCGAATGGCGTTTTCTAGTCACATATGTTCCGTAACAATTGAACCATGTTATGACTCGATGATAAATATGCCAAAGTGTATCACTCATAGCATCTCATTGTGATTTGTGAGAAATAAAATCTTATGCATCACTTGTATTGGATATGTGAAAAGAAAAAATATTCATGAGTCAATATGGTCCGGCTTGCATCGGTTTGTGTAACCAGAAGATGTATTGGGAAATTGACACA
Organism: Orobanche coerulescens; assembly: GCA_033398695.1. Taxonomy (NCBI): domain Eukaryota; kingdom Viridiplantae; phylum Streptophyta; class Magnoliopsida; order Lamiales; family Orobanchaceae; genus Orobanche; species Orobanche coerulescens. The sequence goes on from CM065802.1 coordinate 229,210,112, forward strand.
TTTAGGCTTTAATAGTCCGGAATTTGGACAATTTGATGATCCATATACCACGGTATTGTCATGGACATCATTTTCTTTGAACAAAGAAACTAGTTAGATCAAAGACACCAAAGTACGTTGGTGGAGTCATGAGCAGGGCTCATGACCGATGATGATATTTATGTCATCCGCGTCTTGCTTTCATAAGCATGTGTGACGCCAAAGACCCCCCGATGATCCTTCTTAGCCATGTTCATTTATTAAAGCCTATTCTTTGGCACGATTAGGATATGACACCCTCCTATGCTAAAGAGGATAATATAGCGACTCGCATAAGCATGGTGCTGAGTCCTCCCTTTTCACCGAGTCCTTATACATACATGATTATAAGTATTAGCCTGGGTGGCTTATGATGCTATGATGGTGTTCACAAATGGTCGTACTCAAGTGATAACATTTATATGTTATGTTGTTCCTTTGACAGTGATTGATAAGTTGATGAAACCTGAGTTATGGTTGTCCAACTTGCGGACCAGTCATTGTAAAGGTCGGTTCACCCACTTTTAGACTAAGTCTTCAAGTGAAATTTTGACAAGTACTTCCTAACATCCAAGGCTACCTTCTCACAAATTTTGGTGCCATTTGGAGACTTGGAAGGAGGTGAACCACTTAAATGAAGTTTTTACATACCACCAGCCGTCCTATTAACCAGTTCGATGTCATTTCGACCTATTTTTGACCACAAGGTTGGTGGTTTTAGGATCCTAAACACCCGTTTATACATGCTCACGAAATTTTGAGGTGTTTGGGGCTGGTGAAGGGAGTGAACTCTTCAAGAAAGCACTAGAGGTTCGATAAAACCAACGGCCTATCATCGGTTCAATCGTTTCTTCATGTTCGATCCCGGTGGTACATGGTGGCAGTTTTGTTGGATTTTCAAGACCAGTAGCTATGGTTATGTAGCATAGGTCAACATGTCATATTCACCTATACCTATCATCATTCAAATGCTTAGTTACAAGTGTAGCCATATGCATTTTGTTAACTGGATTGTGTTAACACGGAAAACCTTTATCGTCCACATGTTCATGTGCCAAAGTGCGTCACCACAACGCATTATGATGGGTTATAAATGATGAATATGACATGCGCTTTCACTCATAGTCCGCTTAAAATATACCTTGGCAAACGATCTCGTAAGTCACTTTGATGAGCCAGTCTTCCCATCGTTAGGGGGAGATGCGAACGATCATGTTCGAGTAGAACGACTTGGAATTGTCGTAGTTTGTCCCTACTGTGCCTCACCAAGTTCCCTAAAGTGACGAGATTAAATACATGCTGCAAACATGTCTGCAAGGATTGTGTCCGGTCATGGACGTTCGTCACCTATAAATGGTGATATGGTAACACCACAAATTGTGGTAGATGGTGTTACTAGGCCGTGGATCTCATAGAGTATGGTGATGCCACTTGGTTCGATAAATACTCTCGCTAAGAATGTATGCGAGTTTGGTACATGAAACTTGATCATATGATCAAATGAGCTCATCCGTCTCATGTGATTCTGGATTACAGTCATCATTGGGGGACGCCTCAATGAATGCCAATCCATAAAGAGTACTCTATGAATAAAGCCGGTACATGAGGACATGGAATGTGAGTTTAATCGAACCATACTTCGTTGAAAATCTACAACGTTGTAGCCTTGGCCTAAAATGGAAACATATGCGATTTCAGTATAAACAAAGTGATAGCCCTTTGTTGAAGTGGTGCCGACACTCCAAAGATAAGATCTATCCGTATACTTTGTCAAAGCGAGTGATAGAAGGAGTTAAACTCATCATGGCGCGAGGTTTCTCATGAACGCACTGGAATCGACTACGATGACACGAAACTTAGTTGTGCTATCGTAATGGATGTTATAACATCCACTATCTTTTCAGTTAGATAGTTTCCCAAAAACTGACGTGCAGCTTGTGGTTAAATCTTATCTTAGTGGGGAACTAAGTTAAGTGATAGAAGGATCTCGTGGTGGATCAGACTCAAATCAAGTGGCTTCTGACCATGGAGCGCGTCGACAAGTGAATGTCGGGAACGCATACTAAGTATATACTTGATTTGGAAGAGATATGAAGCTTTTGCGTGTAAAACTAAGGGTTTATAGTGATGTACTCTTGTGAGACTAAGAAAAACCAAAACAAACCAAACATACCCAGTATATCCCGCTCAGAGCAGGGTCTGGGGAGGGTAAGATGTACGCAGACCATGCCCCTACTTATTACGGTAGGGAGGCTGTTTCCGTGAAGACCCCCGGCTTAGTGCACAGCAGAATCTTGTGTGATAAATACAAAGGAAAACATATGATTCGAAAAAGCTAGAGACCATACCTGAGCCCATGGCTTGATCCACATGGGACTTACCTAAGCGGAATTTGGCTACTTCACTCCCGATGGACGCTGCTCTAACAAAAGAGAGGTTGGCTCTGCGCACAACTCCCTGTCAAAAATACACTAACACGCAAAGACAATAGGATAAAATATACAATAAAAGTAAAAATGCAATGCTCTAGGTCAAAGCTAACCGAGACAACCCAACCCTGAGGCTCTCAACTACAGCACCGCTCCCTACAAAAGAAGCCACAACTCTGATCTGGCGCCTCCAAGCGCACCTACCAACAGTCATGGTCTCGGAAAGGTTTAAGGCCTTCAAATCTAATCTCAGTTGCTCCTCCCACGTCCTCCTCAGTATGCCTCTTCTCCTCTCCCCGACAACCATTAGACTCTCGACCCTCCTCACCGGAGCAGATGCCTGCCTCCTGCGGACGTGGCCAAACCATCTCAATCTCCCTTCCCTAACTTTCGCTGAAATGGGCGCCACTTCCAGCGCGTTCCTGAAAACCCCATTCGCAATTCTATCTAACATTGTGCGATCACACGACCAACGTAACATTATCATTTCAGCCACTTCCAACTTTCTCTCAAGCGACTTCTTCATCGCCCAACATTCGGAGCCATACAACATTGCAGGTCGGATTGCCGCTCTATAGAATTTACCCTTCAACTTTAGAGGGACTTTCTTGTCGCACAGGACCCCTGTCGCTGCTCTCCACCTTAGCCACCCCGCCTTGATGCGATGCGTGACATCATCTTCACACTCACCTTCCTTCTGAATGATCGAACCCAAATACTTGAACTTATCCGTACGGGGTACGATCTGATCCGCAATCATTACCTCAACATCTTCCTCGTTGGCCTCACCACTAAAGTTACACCAGAGATACTCGGTCTTAGACCGGCTCACACGCAAGCCCTGGGATTCTAACTTAGCCCTCCAAAGCTCCAACTTCGAGTTCACCTCTCTCCTCGACTCCCACAATGTCGTCAGCAAAAAGCATGCACCACAAGATGCCATCTTGAATCCCTCGTGAAATGACGTCAAGGATTAGAGCGAAGAGAAGAGGACTTAGCGCCGACCCCTGGTGTAGCCCTATCTCAACCAGAAAATACTGGGTGTCACCAACTGGGGTCCTAACGCACGTCCTAGCTTGGGAGTACATGTCTTGGATCGCCCTAACGAATGGCAACAACACCCTCCTCTCTACCAGGCTCCTCCAAATAACATCGCGCGGAATGCTATCATAAGCCTTCTCTAGATCTATGAACACCATATGGAGGTCCTTACGCCGCTCTCTAAACTTCTCCATAAGGTGTCTGACGAGATGAATGGCCTCATTCGTGGACCTCCCCGGCATGAAGCCAAATTGATTCTCTGAGATCTCCACTTCTCTTCTAACCCTGCATTCCACCACTCTTTCCCAAAGTTTCATAGTATGAATGAGGAGTTTAATACCCCTATAGTTACTACAACTCTGAGCATCCCCTTTGTTCTTGAAAAAAGGCACGACAATACTATGCCTCCACTCTGTCGGCATCTTAGAGCCTTTGAGGAGGATGTTGAACAGCTCTGCTAGCCACTGAACTCCGACTTCCCCCAGACAAAGCCACACCTCAATAGGGATCTGATCCGGGCCTAGAGCCTTAGCTCTACCCATTTTCATTAGGGCACCCTTCACTTCCTCCTTGCAGATGCTCCCACAGGAACTAAACGAATGAGCAGGAGATAGACTAACTCCTTGCACCACCGTGACACTACCTCTAGCCTCATTGAAAAGTTCGAAAAAATATCTATTCCACCGCTCCTTAATAGCCACATCGTTCACTAACACTTGACCCAAATCATCCTTAATAAACTTAATGGGACCCAGGTCGCGCCGCCCTCTTTCCCTAGCTTTCGCTAGTTTAAAAATAGCATTCGCTCCTTCTTTGGTGTCTAGGCGCTTGTACATCTCCTCGTAAGCCTCACATTTAGCCTTAGCCACTGCCTTCTTAGCCTCTCTTTACGCCACCTTGTACGCTACAATCTTCAAGATTCTCTCCTCCCCATCACTAACCGACAAAAGCTCCTTAAATAGCGCTTGTTTTGCCTTAACCTTGTTTTGGACCTCCTCATTCCACCACCAAGCCTCCCTAGGTCCACTAGACCTGCCCGAAGAAACCCCTACCACCTTCTCTCCCACTCTCCTAATAGCATTGGCCATGCTGGTCCACATAAGGTTAGCATCGCCCGCATGCAAAAAACCTCCTTCGCGGGTCAGAGACTCCTTGAATACTGTCGCCTTCTCACCCTTCAGCTCCTTCCATAGAATCCTAGGTCTAGCTTCTCTAACCCTGCTAACAACACGACCTCTCATGGATAAATCCATAGCCAGCAGCCGGTGTTGAGAAGCACATGCCTCGCTCCGGAACACCTTGCAGTCCACGCACGCCCTAGCATCCCGACTGCGTAAAAGAAGGTAGTAAATTTGCGTGTTGTGCCCCCCACTACTGAAGGTGATGAGGTGCTCAGCTCTCTTCTGAAAAATAGAGTTAGCAATTACCAACTCATGCGCAGTGGCAAACTCCAATAGTGCAGAACCTCCTGCATTCCTAACTCCGAAGCCGAAACCCCCATGCGCACTATGATAACCATCCACCCCCTCACCAATGTGCCTGTTGAAATCGCCCCCCAAAATAATAAATTGATCGTCCGGAATACACCCTACCAACTCATCTAAACAGACCCAAAAGGCTTCCTTATCAAGCACACCCAAACCAACATGTGGGGCATACGAGATTCCGCTAAATCCAAAGTTAAGAATGAAAGGATCTTGGGGACACTTGGTGATGCGTATTCATCAATCGGTTTAAGGCAATCTAAGGGATGGTTTCCCTAAGGGACGATAAAGTAATGCCTATATGATTCCCAATGATTAGTCGAAGTCATAATAAGACTTGGCTCACTTAAGTGATGATGCAGTCTTGAAAAGTACGGTATTATGTACTCATGTTTGACTCGATGTACTCATTCGTAATAATCTGGTAAAGCCACTGTGATGATGGCCTAGGATGCGCTCACGTAATGTCTGTGATTGACAAGAAGCTTGAAGCTCGCTCTATCTCGATAAAAAAGACACTTGGCCCGATACAGAATCGCCTGAATGTGTTGGTCTATCTCCCATATAACCTACAGGGCAGCTCACTTGATGGAAAATGGTGAAATTGGTATCATTGGAAAGGTTTATGTCTACTTTCCAAGGAAACCAACCACTTGATCACATCCATCATGATGAGTGACATATAACTATTGTTGCAAAGTAGGACAAGATATGTCCGGTAATTTGCTGAGTCAACTTCGATAGAGCTTTGTGATCTGCTCAGGTCGATCTAGGCTACGTACTGTATGTGAATGAAAAGCTATGGTTGTCTAGCTTTCATAAGTTCTTACAGTTTCGTTGATACCTATTGAATCGAAGAAGTTATGACTGATTTGGTGCATGGAGGTCAAGACTTTAGAAAAATTGATAAGTCTTTAGCGACTCTGCACTTTGGATGTGTCGCGCTCTTTTTGTCCTTAAACCAAGGTTTGTTTTTCCCACTGGGTTTTCAGTTGGTAAGGTTTTTAACGAGGCGACTTATGAGAACATCCATACAATGATGCGTTGTACTTCTGTTCAACTTAGACCAAGAGGTATTTTTCCCACTGGATTTTTCCTTGGTATAGTTGTGAGGGCAACTTGGCATCTAACTCCTATGATTTGAGTTGCTCATCAGGGTGAGTCATTATGTATACATCAGGGGGGTATACATGACATGTTATGTTGGTGCGTTGCAATCTTTTCCTCATCAAGCCTTTATTTTTCCCATGGGGTTTTGTTTTGGCTTGGAATATGTTTTTACGAAGGCAACATCTTCTGCACCATTGTTGTATTAGTGCTCGACACAGGGGGAGTGTTCCGGGAATTATTATTCCCATGATGTGTCTTACCTAATACTGATTATAGATACATAGATGGAAAGTTCTAGATCCTTCTAGTGGTAGTAGGATCCTATTAGATGTCTTACCTTATCTAAGAATCCTATGTATGGAAGGACTCTCATTGTAATGCCTATATAAAGGCCCCTCTATCAGTGTTATGAATACGATTGATTGACTCTATTTACAGTCTTTTTACTTTCTCCTGAAACATGTTTGACATTATATACCTCTAATTATGATGTTTGGTTGGGAGCTTTTTAAATTAGATGATTGGACTTAATCCTCAATATTCATAAAGCTTATTTTAGGAGATTTTTCAATTAGCTTATTTAATAAATAAGTTGAAAAGACAGATTTATCCCTACATGTCTATAAATTAATAATATTTTTCTCAATCATAAATAAATTGATATAAGACAGAATATGATTAAATGGTTATGCTACATTTTCATCTCTGAAATATGCAACTAGATTTATACAATAATTTTAAATTATTGTCTTATTTTATATAAATTAAAACGTGAGTTTGTTGGGAAAAAACTCATAAATAAGTGAAAATTTTGAGATTGTCAAAACTATTGAATTAGGTGAACGCATTTATTAATTAAATAGCTATCAACTATTAATTATTTACTAAACACTTATATACAAACAGCTAATACAAAACGCTAGCCAAACCAACTAATACAATCAGCTAGTCGGATCAATTAACTAACAGTTAATAGCTAACTGTTGATCGACAAATAGGACCATAACAAACCTAAAACCCATATTTATAGAAAATGAATGACTTACTCAGCAAGGAATGTGTCTCCGTCTTAGGGCTCATTTGCTAAGTTGTATGGGATAAAGCATGATAAGATTGACTGAGATTTCTTATACAATATAAAAAATTAATATTATATTTGGTACGATATATTAAATTCTTTGTAAAATATAAATATCATGGTAGTTTATTGAATTTATTAGTTGTAGTGTTGTTTAATATCACCTAATACCACCTCTTAGGTGGGATACGTAATACCAGAGATCAGTATTATTTATACGGGCTCGAATTTTATCAAGGGCCCTATACTTTATACCAAACAAGATATAAAGGTGTATTAGATACATTATACATTTTAATCACACATAGCAAACAAACCCTTATTATATAGACTCAAACCTCCAGTTATCATGGAAAAAAATATGGGTTCGGACGCTTGTGCGATACTATCAGTATCAATGATCAAGCTATTGTTTCGACCAATCTCAATGGTAGATAGCGCCTCCAATCGCTCTGATCCCGAGGGCGATTTGCTCCTTCACACACACGCCGCCACTTCTCTCTTCAACCGTACCCCCGTCCGGCCATCGTCTCCGTCCAACTCACCCACCAGCCGACTCATCTTCCCCGTCCAAACCTTCGCCTACCACTTTCATCCCGAACCGACGCCGGCAGCAGCCTCCGTGAGACCGGCGGTTTTCACACACTTTAGGTGAAAATCGCCCCCTCGGTCGCCTGCACTTTCCGACCTGTTCGACCGCCATACTCACCCTCCGAATACATATTTGTCATCGCCACAACATCTCGCATCTACCTGTCGCTGTAACACCCCAAAAGGCGGCTATTACAGTGTCGTGGACCCCACATTGGGACCCACCAGGCGATATCCAAAACAGATTAAATAAATATTATTTGTGATACCGAACCACAATGAATAGTCATTACTCCGATTAGGAGTTTATTAAAAATATGGCCAACAACCTTATAATACACATGATCCGAACAACAAGTATAAACCATATGGAGATGGAAAATACTTCAAATGTCAATACAACCAGATAGTAATTTAAATGAAGCAGAAAATAAAATAACATAACACGGTTTAACATAATCGGACAACAAATGATGTGGGGCCCCCGAACTAGTATCCTTCGAACCCTTCGTCGTCAACATGCTATTCCCGTGCCTTGCCTTTGCCTCGACCTAAAATACAATACAAGTATTTCGCCCATAACACAGGGTTAGATATACATGATAATTAATTCTTCCGACATTATACAATTCACATATATAGAATTCAAGGAAAAACATCCCGACTATTAATCATACCCCTCGGGCGTATGAAACAATCAGTCACAAACCGTCGAACACATCCAATCATACATGGACTATGAACGATTAACAATATAGCTCAAGATGGACATCACAGTACGCCCGATCCGGAAATGTGTCCGTGTACATGTCCACCCCGTATACAGAATCCAGAATATACGTGTGACGATGTACCTAATTAGCCTCACGAACTACGTCTCGTGTGCACAGTCCAATGCGGAATAACATCCACGCATGACTATATATGTGCCTGGCTAAAAATCCTACACAATAACCAATCGGAACGCAGATATGATTCCGGATATGTCACGATACTACATGACAACGAATTCAATAAATCACACATCCGATTAAGGATCAAGAAAACTCACCGAAGTGAAAATAAAGACCAACGAGATCAACGATTCAAAGCGACGTACTTGGGAATGCAACCCCATGATGAAACGGAATAACGTCAAGGACAATGTCAAATCACGACAAGCATTTCATAAACATTTCATACACATGAAATGTATAAACATCACAAGAATCTAATCATCATTATAACCAAGCAAGATAACTTGCCTCAATACGAAGACGAGAATAGTCCTCTTCTTGTCGAAATGAACGAACGGCCCTCGACTAATGTTATTTTTCTCGAACAATCAACCTTAAACGAAATACATTTTACTCAATAACATATTCGTATAATTATCAATATAGGATTAGTAAGACGTCATCCTACAATCCTTTAGAATAGTTTGTTATCTCCAATTATCGAAGCCTTATGTCAAGAGTTCTTTTAACATCATTACAACCATAAAAATCAGTTTACAATACTTTTACCGAATGTTCACATGGTTCATCATAAATAAGAATTCTATCAAGGGCATGTTGAATAATCAATTATGATGTTAAGATCATCTTATGATGATTAAACTTTTCAAAACATTAAAATGTTGAAAGGTAAAATCTGCACCATTGTGATCCTTCTCCTCTAATCTAAGTTGAATATTAAGCTTACAACAAGGTTATTAGTTATGAGATTACACCATATTCATGAAGGTTATCAAAATATTTCTTTACAAGGCTGGAAGATCCATTAACATCATGGTGAATTCACCATCTACCTAGTATGATGGTCAAAACATTCTAAGTTCTCAACATATTAGATTAATGAAAAATTATTGTTGTTGGTTTCACAAATATCCTTAACCATTCAAAATCTTGCTGAACTAGACATAAGGAAAATATGATTCTTAAGAAATCTGAGCAAGAAGACATCCTTCTACTTCTAACATGGCCAAGTCCTTCCAAGGTAAGTGAAAACTTAAAATGGTGTTTAATCACTTTATGATAACAACTCTATTAGTTAAATCCAACTATGGTGAAGTTAACTGATTCAAAGGTGTTCTACTAAGCTAAATTCGTCCAGGAAGATGAGTATGATAGTTACAACCTGGTTAAAATCACTATACCATCAAGAACACATCCACCTCAAACCCTTATTTATCATATTCATCAAAAGTGTTAAAAAGGTTGGATTAAAACTATGTTTTACTTGATTAATCTAACCTTAGATGAAGTATAATTCGTTACTAACATCAACATATGAAAATAATACAGAGAGGAAAGTAACCTACCTCTAGGAACGAAGAACAACCTCAATGCTATGAGAAAATATATTCCAAGCTCGAGAACACCTCCTAATCTCCAAGGAAATGAGCTCTACTCCAAGATTTAAGGCTTAGAAGCAAGTTGGGGGAGGTTGATATCTGTTTGGGAGTGCAGAGGGACGATATATGGAGAGAGAATCGGTTTGGAGTTGTGAAGAAATGAAAAACAGGCTGGTCCTATAAATAGACTGTGCAGACTTAGCGCACGCTAACGGGAAGCTTTAGCGTACGCTAACACACTTACGTACGCTAACTGGTTAATATTACGTGCGTAAGCGGCTTACAATGGCTACTGTATTGAATTCACAGGTCGTTAGCGCACACTAATGAAAAAGGGGTTACGCACGCTAATAAAAGTTGACTCTGGCCGACATGACAGCTCAGACATTACTCACATGCATGCCAACGGCTAAGAAGTTCACGTGCTGAAGTCAACTGATTCCAGATTCTCTCTTAGCGTACGCAACAGAGGAAACATTACGCACGCTAAGGCACAAGATTAACGTACGTTAATTATACTATGTAGCGTACGCTACATCAACAGAAAAAATTTGAAAATGCAACTCTCTAATTAACATCGAATCATCACATATGAAATGAAATAACAACGATATGAAATTCAAATCTATAATACCTCAACATAATACTAAATGCAACGATTCATGATAATCAGATTATCCGAATAATACAATGACAGGTAAAAACAAAAAATTACAGTCGGATATTACATACTCCCCCCTTAAAAAGAGTTTCGTCCTCGAAACTAAGGGGTAAATAACTCGGGGCATCTCGCTCGTATACTATCCTCGGTTTCCCACGTAGCCTCCTCGACTCCGTGTCGTGACCACTGAACCTTCAGTAGGGGAATCATCTTGTTCCGTAACTGCTTGATCCTCCTCTCGAGTATCCGCACAGGACGCTCCTCGTACGAATGATCCCCCGCTAATTCAATCTCTTCGAACTGAAGTACATGGCTCGGATCAGCAACATATTTCCTCAACTGGGAGACATGAAACATGTTGTGAATCTTACTCAAAGTCGGTGGCAAAGCTAGTCGATAGGCCAGATCACCTACACGCTCCAAAACCTCAAACGACCCAATGTACCTCGGGCTCAACTTGCCCCTCTTCCCGAAACGAAAAACACCTCGGGTAGGAGACACCTTCATTAACACATGGTCACCAACCTCGAACTCAAGCGGTCGTCGATGGTGGTCAGCATAAGACTTCTGTCGACTTTGAGCCATTAACAATCGACTCCTAATCAAACTGATCTTCTCACGGGCTGCTAATAATATATCGGGTTCCGTACCCAGAGATTCTGACAGTTCGTCCCAACACAAAGGGGACCTACAGCGTCGGCCATACAATGCCTCATACGGTGCCATCTGAATCGAAGCGTGCCAACTATTATTATAAGTGAATTCCACCAAAGGTAGCTGGGCCTCCCAATCGTCCTTCCAATAAAGAGCACATGCTCTCAACATATCTTCTAGAGTCTGGATGGTTCTCTCAGACTGACCATCGGTCTGCGGATGAAAAGCCGTACTGAAATTCAACTGCGTGCCCATCGCACGATGAACTACCTTACAGAAGTGCGACACGAATCGCCCGTCACGGTCTGATACAATACTCTTGGGGGTACCATGTAATCTCACAATTTCCTTAATAAACAGCTGGGCCAATCTCTCGGGACCCCACGTGTCCTTAATCTCCAAGAAGTGGGCTGATTTGGTCAGACGGTCCACAATCACCCAAATCGTATTCATTCCTCGATGACTCATCAGCAAGCTAGTGATAAAATTCATAGATATGTCCTCCCATTTCCACTCGGGAATCGGGAGCGGTTTCAGCATTCCTGCGGGTCGCTGGTGTTCAATCTTAACCTGCTGACAGGTTAAACATCTCGAAATGAATTCGGCAACCTCACGTTTCATATTCCCCCACCAATAATTCTGCTTCAAATCCTTATACATCTTGCTAGATCCCGGGTGAATAGAGTACAGGGTATCATGGGCTTCTCTCATGATAGAGTTCCTCAACTCTTTGTCAGCGGGTATACAAACTCGATTTCTAAAGCGTATCAATCCATCCTCGTGGATCACGAATCCAAGGGCTTTCCCTTGTGTTAACTCATCCCGAACTCGAGATAAGAATGGGTCCGTAATTTGCTTCGATTTGATCATATTATCAAGAGACGAAGAAATCTCAAGGGTGCAAAGTTGTCCCTGAACACGCTGTAACCAAACTTCAATTTCTGGCCTCATAAGGTCCAACTGCAACTCTCTCTGTGCTGTCAAACGGCTCAGCATCTACTCCTGCACTGTCTTACGGCTCAAAGCGTCGGCAACCACATTTGCTTTACCCGGATGATAAAGGATCTCAATATCATAGTCCTTGGTTAATTCTAGCCACCTTCTCTGTCTCATGTTCAACTCCTTCTGAGTAAAAATGTACTTTAGGCTCTTGTGGTCTGTAAAGATCTGGCAGGTAACTCCATACAGATAGTGACGCCAGATTTTCAAAGCAAACACCACGGCTGCTAACTCCAAGTCATGGGTCGGATAGTTAACTTCATAGGGTCGCAATTGTCTCGATGCATAGGCAATCACTTTCCCTTCCTGCATTAGTACACATCCCAGGCACTGTCTCGACGCGTCACTATACACCACAAATCCTTCCGTTCCTTTTGGTAAGACCAAAACAGGTGCCGAAATCAATCGACTCTTGAGCTCATAAAAACTTTGCTGACATGCTTCTGACCACAAATACTTCTTATCCTTCCGTAGTAAGTTAGTCATCGGTTGCGCAATTTTAGAAAATCCTTCTACGAACCGTCGGTAGTAACCTGCTAGGCCGAGGAAACTACGAACTTCCTTCACGTTCTTTGGTGGTAGCCAATCTCCAATGGCTTCCGTCTTTTGTGGGTCCACTCTCACTCCTTCGGCTGATATCACATGCCCGAGAAAGATAACCTTAGGCATCCAGAATTCGCACTTAGAAAATTTCCCATAAAGCTGTTCCCGCCTCAATGTATCGAGAACTTGGTGGAGGTGACGCTCGTGCTCTTCGTGGTCACGAGAGTAAATCAGAATGTCGTCAATAAAAATGAATACAAAGCGATCCAGATAGTTAATAAAAACTCGATTCATCAACTCCATGAATACCGCCGGTGCATTAGTCAGTCCAAATGGCATCACCACAAACTCATAATGCCCATAGCGAGTACGGAAGGCTGTCTTCGAAATGTCAGACTCTCGAATCCTCAACTGATGATAACCAGATCTCAAGTCGATCTTAGAAAACACGGCAGCTTCCTGAAGTTGATCCAATAAATCATCAATACGAGGCAGAGGATACTTGTTCTTGATGGTTACCTTGTTCAGCTCACGGTAATCAATACATAAGCGCAGAGATCCATCTTTCTTCCGTACAAATAACACTGGTGCTCCCCAAGGGGACGCACTAGGTCGAATATAGCCCTTTTCAGTCAACTCCTCAAGCTGGTTCTTCAATTCATGCATCTCAGTCGGAGCCATACGATACAGTGCTTTTGAAAGTGGGGATATACCTGGTTCTAACTCAATAATAAACTCCACGTCACGACGAGGAGGTAAGCCTGACAACTCATCTGGAAATACATCTGGGTAGTCTTGGACTACCAGAATGTCGGCCAATTCAATTGGTCGATCTGCTGTTTTGGTCATGTAGCACCAATAACCAATACACCCTTGATTAAGCAGTTTCACTGCTTTCATAGCGCTGATGACTCTCCCAGAACGACTGGGATTATCACCTCAAAAAATACACTCGAAACCATCATTAGAAGTGACGGTTACCACCCTCTTGCGGACACTGAGTATTGCATCATGACGATCCATCTAATCGATACCCAAGATTATATCATCCTTAGGTAAATCGACTACAATCAGATTTGACAACCACTCACGGTCGTTCAAACGAATCGGACAGTCCTGGACTTCACGATTTCCAATAATTCTTCTACCATCAGGTAGACCAATCACGTAGGGCTCACAATTTATAACATGGTCTAGAGGCAAACTACTTAAACAAGAAGAAGATATAAAGGAGTGTGAAGCACCAGTATCAAAAAGAACACACACCGGCTGGGAGTAGATCTCGAGTATACCTGAAATCATGCTGGCCTCGGGATCGTCAGCTTTCTTCATCTCGTAAATCCTGGGTTTCGCAGTTCCGGCACCAGGTGTACCACTTTGATTCCCACGGCCCATTCCCCTATTCGCCCCGGTGGTCTGATAGGAAGTGGACGGAGGCGCCTTGCTCGGGACAGAGGATCGAATCGGAGCATGAGACGCCATCGTTCGTGTCCGGGCCCACTCCTGCAAAAATGAGCACGGTGACCAATCTTGCCACAAGTATGGCATGTGACGGCAGGTTTCGGGCATTTGGAGCTGAAGTGCCCCTGGTCTCCGCAGTTATAGCACACAACAGATGAGGGGACCGCTCGAGAGTGCGATCCAGCTGGCTTCGACGCCATGGGTGGTCGATCAGAAGGGTTTGGCAATGGTAGGGCTTCTGAATGTCCCGGTTACTCTCGATCAGTTACGGTTCCTGGACCTTTTGTTGTTGGACTGTGGTTGCTTCTTGGAAATCTCCTTCGCGGTGAGTTCATACTCCAGAGCCTTCTCGATGAACTCTGGTAATGTAGTACAGTGGTGATTCAATAGCTGCATTCTCATTCGGGGTTTTAGCCTCTTGAGAAAGTATTTGATCTTATCAGCCTCTGTTCGGATAATTGTCGTGGCGAAAGGAAGGAGTGCCTCGAATTTCTCAGCAACAGATAATACATCATCGTCTTCAGATGGGTCGGAGTTCAGCAGTTCCGACAGTTTCGCCTCACGGAGTGGCCCTGGATAGTAACGGTCTAGCATGAGGTTTTTAAATTCCTCCCAAGTATAAACACCATCAGCTGGCCTTACTGAAAGCCACCAGGTATGAGCGCCTTTGCTAAGATAGTATGCGGCTACCGAGATGCGGTTCTCTTCCGGGCAGTCCACCATCTGGAAAAGTTTCTCAAAATGCTCGATCCAATGCACAATGTCAGCAGGCTCAGAGGATCCTTCAAAGGTCGGAGGTCGCTGGCGAGAGATGTCGCTGATGATCCGACTCACGGGTCCGTCAAGCACAGGAGGAGGATGAGGCCCCTGTTGCTGGCCAGCAGTGGCCCTCTGCATAGCTTCCATTAGTTGACCCATCTGGGTCATCTGCGTCATCATGCCCTGCATCACAACGTAAGGATCGAAACGCGCATCCCCACGCCCACTGTGGTGCGATTGATCCCTAGAAGGTGAACCACTGTCTGCGGAACTATGATCCACATTCGCGTGTCTGTTGGCTCGAGGTATCGGGATTCAGACACTTCCGCGGCCTCGTCCCCCTCTGCCACGACCTCTCAGGTTTCTTTCCATACTGAAAGAATCAATCATAATGATAACCATAAGTAAAGTTCAAGATACTAAAATTCACGCTAAGTTAATAGCAACAAGGAATCACATATTCAAGGAAACGGTTCACAATTAGTTATCGACACCACGAATGTCGCACCGAATATTATATCGACGTCAAGTCGAACAATTTCAATCATATAATCAATTCAGCATTTATCTCGGATTATTAATCAGATAAATCCTGTCACAAATCCTTGAAATAACAAGATCAACAAGGAGATCCATTCTGATATCGATATCATGCCAGTAATTAAATCATGGCTCATAAAGTACATACCATATTTGGCTCGTAGGGTCAGGCACTTGCACAGGTCACACGTGACACGAAGGTCTCTTGATACTAGTTCATTTCACAATGACTCATAAAAAGGAAACAACTCTCTGATACCATCTTCTGTAACACCCCAAAAGGCGGCTATTACAGTGCCGTGGACCCCACACTGGGACCCACCAGGCGATATCCAAAACAGATTAAATAAATATTATTTGTGATACCGAACCACAATGAATAGTCATTACTCCGATTAGGAGTTTATTAAAAATATGGCCAACGGCCTTATAATACACAGGATCCGAACAACAAGTATAAACCATATGGAGATGGAAAATACTTCAAATGTCAATACAACCAGATAGTAATTTAAATGAAGCAGAAAATAAAATAACATAACACGGTTTAACATAATCGGACAACAAATGATGTGGGGCCCCCGAACTAGTATCCTTCGAACCCTTCGCCGTCAACATGCTCTTCGCGTGCCTTGCCTTTGCCTCGACCTAAAATACAATACAAGTATTTCTACCATAACACAGGGTCAGATATACATGATAATTAATTCTTCCGACATTATACAATTCACATATATAGAATTCAAGGAAAAACATCCCGACTATTAATCATACCCCTCGGGCGTATGAAAAAATCAGTCACAAACCGTCGAACACATCCAATCATACATGGACTATGAACGATTAACAATATAGCTCAAGATGGACATCACAGTACGCCCGATCCGGAAATGTGTCCGTGTACATGTCCACCCCGTATACGGAATCCAGAATATACGTGTGACGATGTACCTAATTAGCCTCACGAACTACGTCTCGTGTGCACAGTCCAATGCGGAATAACATCCACGCATGACTATATATGTGCCTGGCTAAAAATCCTACACAATAACCAATCGGAACGCAGATATGATTCCGGATATGTCACGATACAACATGACAACGAATTCAATAAATCACACATCCGATTAAGGATCAAGAAAACTCACCGAAGTGAAAATAAAGACCAACAAGATCAATGATTCAAAGCGACGTACTTGGAAATGCAACCCCATGATGAAACGGAATAACGTCAAGGACAATATCAAATCACGACAAGCATTTCATAAACATTTCATACACATGAAATGTATAAACATCACAAGAATCTAATCATCATTATAACCAAGCAAGATAACTTGCCTCAATACGAAGACGAGAATAGTCCTCTTCTTGTCGAAACGAACGAACGGCCCTCGACTAATGTTGTTTTTCTCGAACAATCAACCTTAAACGAAATACATTTTACTCAATAACTTATTCGTATAATTATCAATATAAGATTAGTAAGACGTCATCCTACAATCCTTTAGAATAGTTTGCTATCTTCAATTATCGAAGCCTTATGTCAAGAGTTCTTTTAACATCATTACAACCATAAAAATCGGTTTACAATACTTTTACCGAATGTTCACATGGTTCATCATAAATAAGAATTCTATCAAGGGCATGTTGAATAATCAATTATGATGTTAAGATCATCTTATGATGATTAAACTTTCCAAAACATTAAAATGTTGAAAGGTAAAATCTGCACCATTGTGATCCTTCTCCTCTCATCTAAGTTGAATATTAAGCTTACAACAAGGTTATTAGTTATGAGATTACACCATATTCATGAATGTTATCAAAATATTTCTTCACAAGGCTGGAAGATCCATTAACATCATGGTGAATTCACCATCTACCTAGTATGATGGTCAAAACATTCTAAGTTCTCAACATATTAGATTAATGAAAAGTTATTGTTGTTGGTTTCACAAATATCCTTAACCATTCAAAATCTTGCTGAACTAGACATAAGGAGAATATGATTCTTAAGAAATCTGAGCAAGAAGACATCCTTCTACTTCTAACATGGCCAAGTCCTTCCCAAGGTAAGTGAAAACTTAAAATGGTGTTTAATCACTTTATGATAACAACTCTATTAGTTAAATCCAACTATGGTGAAGTTAACTGATTCAAAGGTGTTCTACTAAGGTAAATTCATCCAGCAAGATGAGTATGATAGTTACAACATGGTTAAAATCACTATACCATCAAGAACACATCCACCTCAAACCCTTATTTATCATATTCATCAAAAGTGTGAAAAAGGTTGGATTAAAACTATGTTTTACTTGATTAATCTAACCTTAGGTGAAGTATAATTCGTTACTAACATCAACATATGAAAATAATATAGAGACGAAAGTACACCTACCTCCAGGAACGAAGAACAACCTCAATGCTATGAGAAAATATATTCCAAGCTCAAGAACACCTCCTAATCTCCAAGGAAATGAGCTCTACTCCAAGATTTAAGGCTTAGAAGCAAGTTGGGGGAGGTTGATATCTGTTTGGGAGTGCAGAGGGACGATATATGGAGAGAGAATCGGTTTGGAGTTGTGAAGAAATGAAAAACAGGCTGGTCCTATAAATAGACTGTGCAGACTTAGCGCACGCTAACGGGAAGCTTTAGCGTACGCTAACACACTTACGTACGCTATCTGGTTAATATTACGTGCGTAAGCGGCTTACAGTGGCTACTGTATTGAATTCACATGTCGTTAGCGCACGCTAATGAAAAAGGGGTTACGCACGCTAATAAAAGTTGACTCTGGCCGACATGACAGCTCAGACATTACTCACATGCATGCAAACGGCTAAGAAGTTCACGTGCTGAAGCAACTGATGCCAGATTCTCTCTTAGCGTACGCAACAGAGGAAACATTACGCACGCTAAGGCACAAGATTAACGTACGTTAATCATACTATGTAGCGTACGCTACATCAACAGAAAAAATTTGAAAATGCAACTCTCTAATTAACATCGAATCATCACATATGAAATGAAATAACAACGATATGAAATTCAAATCTATAATACCTCAACATAATACTAAATGCAACGATTCATGATAATCAGATTATCCGAATAATACAATGACAGGTAAAAATGAAAAATTACAGTCGGATATTATAGTCGCGAAGTTTCATGCCTGTCGTCGCCGTTCCCGACGTTTGAAACTTTGTCTTCATGCCGCGAAAAAAAACGAAGTCACGTTCGCCCGATAAAAGAAAAACCATATCACCTGCAAAACTTGATGTCAGCTTCAGCAAGCTGGTCTCGCCTTCAGCGCCGTCTCCGTCGTCACCTTCTTCACCAGAGAAGAGTCTTCATCATCGGCCAGTCGTCGTCATTCCCAGCAGCAAAGGTTTGCCTAATTCTAGTCATATCGATGATGCTCCGCCGAGAACCCAGCACGTACCTGCAGTAGCTCCGCCGTATCCATCGAAAACCCTAGATGCAGGGTTTGTCTCATCGAAAGTAACCCTAGCGGCGAACGACATGCAAAATTTAAAGCTCTCGCTCGATGTGGCTCAACCGTCGATTCTAGGGCCAATTCCACCGTGCGGTTCAGATCGCTCAGGCTGTGCTAACGGGTCTGCTCTAGAAACCCAAATTAATATTAATCAGGTACGACCTACTTCACCCATACCCAACCATATTGGACCTGCTATTATTTGGCCCACCTCATATATGCAAGGTGAGCCCAGTAGTATAATTAATCCTAATATTATCCCCAGCCCGCCTGAATTTAATCCCGGCCCATCTTTTTCGGCCCATTCAAATTTACCTCACCAGCCTTTAAATACACATAACCCAAATTTACCTAAGCCAATACAATTCTTAATTATTTTAAACCACAAAAGAAAGCCCAAATTGCTAGCCAAAATAGCCCAAACACCACGGGTCTAGCTCCTTACGACCCCAATGGCCAAACCCCACCTAAAACGGCCCAATTGACCCAACCCCCACCTTTCACTACCCCGGCCCACATTAACAACCCCAACCCTTCACTACCACAGCCCAACCTTACCGCCCCAACAAACAGTCCCCCTCACATGAATAACCCGCGGCCCATCCAAACAGCCCCCACATCCAACCCAGCCATCCCTCTGCAGCCCACCTCCTTACTTAACCCACAAATTAGCCGCGGTCCACCTACTATGGCCAATCACGGCCCTCGTATGGACCACATATATGCAGCTCGGTCCTCTGGACTTGTCATATACAATCCAGCCCGGCAAACTGACCCGGCTCCTAATGACCCGCCCCGACCGAGGAATACATATGCACAGATGGTGAATAATTCATCCGGTTCGGCACAGCCGCCCGGTCTAGTCCAACACAACGGGTCGACAGTTAAAAGTTTCAACTTCGACGGAGCAATGGTATGCCCCTTTGGTACTCTTTCTTCCGTAAATGAGAAAACACATGTTACTTTCTCTACTTCTGATATGATTACCCTTGTTGCGTCATGGGAACGCACTTTGATTCTTAAATTCTCGCATGCTATTCCCTCCCCTCGAGATGTTACGGGATTGAATGATATGAAACTGAGGGGTAAATTTAGTTAGAGTTGGGTAAATTATTGTCATGTAGCGATTAGGTTTGATAATGATGAGGATTTTAGACGGATTTGGTTAGGATCAACGTGGAATTTTTCTGGATGTCCTGCCCGTGTTTTTAAGTGGTCACCTAGTTTTTCGGTTAGGATAGAGACTTCGATCTGCCCGGTTTGGATTAGACTTTTGGGTTTGCCTTTGCATTTATTTCACCCACGCGCATTATACACGATTGCCAAGGCTGTAGGCAATCCCATCTTAGTTGATGCCCCGACGGCCACACATTCATGACTTTCAGTCGCCCGTGTGTGTGTCGAGATTGATCTTTTGGCGCCCAGAGTGCCCGAGATTGAAGTCGAATTTTATGATCACATTCTTATGCAGCGCATTATCTATGAGAGAGTTCCATTGTATTGCTCTCTTTGTTCTCATGTGGGGCACGACCCGTCCAGTTGCTACATAGTTGGCAACAAAAAACGGCCTCCTCCGCCCCAGCGTAAGAAGCCTGCTGTTGTCACATCTAGAAAACAGAAGGCGCAGCCAGCCCCTGCTAAAGCCCCTAAGGCTAATACCTCTGAGGCTGCTCCTAAGACTGCTAAAGGGAAGGAGCCTGCAGTTTGGCAGGTTGTTACCAAAAAAGAGCTAGAGAGACGAGGATGATTCCCAAGGGCACGGCTGCCACCGGACAACACTCGTACTTTGCATCGTTAGACTCCTCTGCTAGAGAGGAAGAGGATTTAGTAGGCACAGATGAAATTATTAGCGTGGGCAATAAAGATAGCGTGTTGGGTAGTGATGACGGTGGTCGAGATAGCGATATTGAGCGTGTTTTAGAGGACGACACAGAGTCCTATACCGTCCCACATTTTTCTAGACTCGTAGAGTCTACCTCCCCCCGCCATGACGGTGAGGGCTGCATAGATGATCCGATCATCGTGGAGCCTGAGACCCTTTCCATGGTGGTTTACGAGCCTCCCCCTCCTCCCCGTTCTTCTTCTTTTCCTTCTCTATCTCAAACTGAGTGTGGTCTTAAACGCACCCAATTTGAGATTTCCGAGTCCAGTCTCTCTTTCTCGGCGATGGTACCTCTTACGACGGCACCGAAGCCCTTGGTTAAGAGACGTCTGATGTCTTCTACTACTGCTCCTGGTGTCACCACTAGGGGCAAAGCTGATTTCGACTCCTCGATTTCCACACGAGGAAGAACAACTTTTCGCGGACCCTCCTTCTCCTCGAAGGGGCAATCTTCATCGCCCTTGAAAGGGGGAACATCTGCCCGGCAGGATACACCTCGGAGACGGGGCCGCTCCAGTTAGCGTCCTAGGTCTTCGTTTGAGTTGGTTGGTTAGTTTATGTCGATACCATTCTAACATGGAATGCTCGTGTTCTGGCTAACACCGGAGCACAGAAGCGCATTCGACATCTCAACCGTGTTCATAAGTTTTCTTTTATTGGCATTTTAGAACCCATGAGTTCCAATGCTAATTTTGATTTTTATATTCGTTCTTTAGATTTTGCGTCGGGACTTTATAATCGGTCTAA
Organism: Orobanche coerulescens; assembly: GCA_033398695.1. Classification (NCBI taxonomy): domain Eukaryota; kingdom Viridiplantae; phylum Streptophyta; class Magnoliopsida; order Lamiales; family Orobanchaceae; genus Orobanche; species Orobanche coerulescens. The sequence goes on from CM065802.1 coordinate 229,231,947, forward strand.
CAAAATTTGGTTCTTTTCTTCCCCTCACTTTCAGCACCAAGTTTTGTTGGATACCGATCAAGTCCTACATCTTTCTATTTCTTCCCCCCTTCTTCCTCAGTCGATTTATGTCACCTTTGTTTATGCCAGCACTAATCGTGTTGGTCGTTACGCCCTTTGGGACACCCTCCGTGAGATTGATTTGGAAGTAGAGGGGTTGCCGTGGCTAGTCAGCGGTGACTTCAACATCTTCTTGCATTCACATGAGCACGAGGGTAGTACCACAGACCATTCTCCAGAGATTCTAGACTTCGCACAGGTTATTGCTCACTGTGAGTTGATTGATGCGGGCTGCGAGGGCGATATTTTCACTTGGGAGCGCAGTGGTTTGAGGGAAAGGCTAGATCGTGCTTTATTTAATGAAGCATGGTCGAACGTGTTTGCGGTTTCTACCGTCACTCACCTGCCTAGACTTCGGTCGGACCATGCACCCCTTCTTATCCAGTGTCGCTTCTCCGCGACTCGTCACAAGTCGTCATTCTGTTTCCAGAGTATGTGGATCTGGCATCACACATTCCTGGACACTGTTAGGGAGGTCTGGATTAACCCGACTGGATTATCTGGCATGTGTAACCTACAGGCCAAACTCCTTAGGGTTAAGCACAGGCTGAAACAGTGGAACTGGTCTGTTTTTGGAAATGTTCATACGAAGTTGGATGAGGCCTTGAGGGCTGCTGACGAGGCCGAGCGGCGATATGATTCGGATCCTTCTCCGGAGAATAGAACCGCTATGCACCGTTTTCGTGCTGAGTACCATCTTCTTCTCTCTATGGAGGAAGATTTCTGGAAAAAGAAAGCCGCAGTTCGTTGGGTTACTGAGGGCGAGTGCAACACCCGGTTCTTTTAGAGTTTTGCGAAGCAGAAGCGTTGTCAGTCGCATATTCACAGCATTGAGGATGGTGGTACGACGATCGATGTAGAGTCGGACATCCGATCATCCGCTATGAATTTCTTTAGGACTCTGCTTACATCCGATGGTGATGTTCTCGTCCCCCCGATGACACTTGTTTTCCCTCTATCCCCTGTTCTTTTGATTCTGATAGTTTGTGTGTCCCACCCTCTCCCCAGGAGATTCGTGCTGCGGTATTTGATATCGATCCTCACAGCGCTTCTGGGCCTGACGGGTTCTCGTCTTTGTTTTTTCAGCATTGTTGGGAGATTGTCTCTTCCGACGTGGAGGGGGCTGTGCTCGAGTTTTTTGAGGGTCATCCTATGACTCTGTCTTTCACGGTGACTAAGGTCGTCTTGATCCCGAAGAAGCCTGTTCCGAGCGGTTGGTCAGATTACCGGCCTATTATTCTGTGTAATGTGACCAATAAGATTATCACGAAAATCCTTAACGCTCGGCTTGCTCCCCTCCTCCCTCTGATTATCTCTTCGAACCAGAGTGGATTTGTTCACGGGCGGGTTATTACTGATAATATCCTTCTGGCCCAAGAACTTATTCACGACCTCCACGTCGCGGACATTCATGGTGTCCCGAACCTTGCGCTGAAGCTTGATATGGCTAAGGCGTATAATAGGGTTCACTAGCAGTTTTTACGTGAGGTCTTGGTGAGGATGGGATTCCCGGCTAGATGGATTTTGTTCATCCGTCATTGCGTCGAGAGTTGCATGTTCTCTATTTTGGTCAACGGCGGTCCGACCGGCTATTTTGCCTCTAGTTGGGGTTTGCATCAGGGCGACCCTATCTCTCCGTCGCTCTTCGTGCTTGCCGCTGATTATTTATCGCGCTGATTGGACCGATTCATTTGAGACCATCCTTTGATGAGGTATAGGACGGCTGGACGACCTTTCCCCGTCTCGAACCTATCCTACACCGATGACATCATTATATTCACACGGGCTATAGATGATGGTCTCGTTGATCTTATGCATCTCCTGGATCACTACTCTATGGCTTCGGGCCAAATGGTTAGTATCCAGAAAAGCACTTTTATTCTTGCTCCTAAGCATGCGCCTCGTTGGCATCAGAGAGTTCACGATCTTACTGGTTTTCACTAGGGCGATCTCCCCATCACCTATCTTGGTGTGCCCCTTTACAAAGGCTTTATGAGACGAGAGCTCTTTGCTGGGGTGAAGAAACGGATGTTGGATAGGATCTCTGGTTGGTCCCATCGCCACCTTGCTTTTGGGGGACGCTTGGCTCTTATTAATAGCACTCTCTGCACGATTCCTCTACACCTGCTTCAGGTGTTGGACCCTCCACAGTACATTATCCAAGAGCTCGAGCAGATCATTGCGAGATACTTCTGGGGTGCTGTTGGTCTGAAGAGGAAGACGCATTGGGTCCGTTGGCGGCAGATTTGTCGTCCGGTCTCTGAGGGAGGCCTCGGGGTTCGGAGCCTTTCCGATATGGCGATAGCTTTTAGTTATTAGCTCTGGTGGCGCCTTCGCGCGGGCACATCTCTGTGGGCGTAGTTTATGCTCCGCAGAAACTGCTTTGCTGGCCTTTATACGCCTATGCATACCGCTCTTAAAGCTCGTGCTAGCCACCCCTGGCGACGTATCCTCCGAGTGGGTATTGAGGCTCAGGAGTTCATTCGCTGGACTCTTGGTCGTGGCTGCAGGGAGGTCAGCTTTTGGGAAGATACTTGGATTGGGGATAGGCCTATTTCTTCTTTTCATCAGGTTACTGGTAGACCCCATCTTAGGATTCATAAGTTATGGGTTGATGGGACGTGGGACATGGGTAGATTGGAGTCTATTGTTGGTGAGGAGCTAGGATTTACCCCTCAATTCATCTAGGAGATCTCCGCGATTCCCATCGCCGAGGACGATTCGGATAGTATGTGCTGGACTCTTACCTCTTCGGGTGCGTTCTCATTGTCGTCGGCTAGGTCTCACATCAGGGTGAGGAGTCAGGCTAATCTTGTTTACGGGGCCATCTGGACTGCCTTACTTACACCGACCACTTCGGTGTTTATTTGGCGACTTCTCATGCGACGGATACCGACTGATGACATTCTACAGAGGAGGGGCGTTTCACTGGCTTCTAGATGTTTGTGCTACTCGCATACCCTTACCCAGACCTACCATACCGAGACCATTGCCCACCTTTTCTTGGAGAGTGATGTGGCTCGTGACATGTGGGAGGTGGCGCATGAAATCATTTATCCCTACCCCATACTCAGAATATCTTTGAGCTCCTGAGTTTCTTCGCACACGGCACACACTTGAGGCACGCAACTTTCATTATTCCTTGTCTGATCCTTTGGTTCATATGGACAGAAAGGAATAGTGCAACGCATAGGGCAGTTACTTTTCTTTCGTCTCATGTTATTATGCAGGTGGAGCGCCATGTTGCTTTATTGGCTTCTGCGGGGCTTATTTCATCTGAGTTCTGGGTGGGTTGCTCGCCGCCTGATCGTTTCCAACGAGCTATATCTTCCCCCGCTCAGACTCGTCGCCCCATCCCGGTGGTTTGGCTTCGACCCGAGACCCCTTGGATCAAGCTGAACACGGATGGTTCGTTCGATAGAGACACACAAATTGCGAGTGGGGGAGGTCTGATTAGAGATCACCACGGAGAGCTCCTTCTTGCTTTCCATTCCTCTTTTTAGGCCTCTTCGAGTTTTGATGCTGAGGTCCAGGCATTGGCGATTGGATTGATTCTAGCTTCCCAGAGATCGAGACATGTTTGGATTGAGCTTGATGCTGCTGCTGTGATGACCCTGCTATCATCTGGCCATCGGGGCTCTTGGAAGGTTCGTCACACTCTTCTGCGTATCCGACACATTCTCAGAGATATTCAGTTCAGAGTCACTCACATTTTCAGGGAGGGCAACAGGCTGGCCGACTATCTTTCTGAGCTCGGCATGTCGTCCCACGGCATTCAGATTTATACTTACGATACTGCTCCTCCGTTTCTTCTCTCCCTTATACGGATGGATCAGCTTGGTTATCCGTCTTTTAGATTTAGATAGGTTTTTTATTTTATTGATTGCTTGCTTGCCTATTGGTCCGCACATTATCCCAGAGTTTTAGTGGTGCACCTTGTATTGATCTAGCGGGACGTAGGAACTTTAGATTTTAGGTTCTGGATTATGGCCCATTTTTGGTCACAATTCGGAGTTGGGTTATTTTAGTCTACGGGTCCACACATTAGCCCACGGTTTGTGGCGCACTTTGTATTTCTTTAGCGGGCCGTAGATTTCTTCGATGTTTGGACCCGAATTATGGCCCATTTTTTGTCATAATTTGGGGCTGATACTTTGTATTTCTTGATTTCTTCTTATCTACAGGTTGGTGGGTCCCGCCTGAACCCCCCGTCCACACTGGACGCTTTTTCTTTTTTTTTTTTATAAAAAAAAACTATTGTTCCGACCATATTGTTCGACATAAATGTATTGTATTAAAATTTAGGATCGCTAGCAAGAGCACGAGATTGAATGTGATAATAATAAGTCAATTCAATTCGTATTCTTAAGGGAAGTCTGACCGGAAAAATAAATATTTTGCACACAGAAATAGAAATATAATTCTTAAGACACTAATCATTTTTTAAGGCAGTTTAAACTAAAATATAAAAAATTCGAAATTAAATAATGATGGATTTTTTATATGAAAATAGCAGATAAAGGTGGTTACAAATTTAATATTGAGAGAAAAAAATAGGGTTTTTAGAATCATCTCTTCAATTTGTTTTCAAATATATGATTGGTTTACATAATTAGTGTACCACCCGTGTAATACACGAGAACAGAAGAAAAAAATTACGTGGCAATGCATAAATACGTAACTAATTACATCATTTTATCGCAATAAAAAAATTCAAACCTTTCTTGCAAGCTTGGATATGGCTACATAAAGTTGACCATAATTGAGTACGGTTCTTGACAGATACATATTGACACGAGAGAGTGCATAATTAGCGAAAATTAGTGAACACATTGACATAAAGTTGACCATGGGCAAGCATAATTATTAAAATTTATCGTTTTTAAAATTCAAATACCGATCTATTGTCTGATGAGTTTATTATCATTAATGGAATAAACACTTTACTGCTGTTGTTACCCAAAATATTATCCGATGATATGCTGGAATGGACGAGTAACAAACAAAATGCGAGAGCACGTCCGTGGGGAAGTAAATAACACAAGATTTATCGGGGTTGTTAGTCCCGGGCTTGAATGCTCTCGCGAGATATTATTAATACGAATACTTGAGAGTACAAATATTAATGTTAGAGTATAATTACAATGAGTGTAAAGACCCTAGTTATCTTTGCTCTTGAGTGCTGAAGATTACCGGAAGAACCAGAGTTGATGCTCTGTGAGTTCTTGTAACAAATGAGATGTGATGCTCGATTCAGCCGATCGTCTTTCGGTCGAGAGTGAGAGAAAGGTTTTGAGTGTCTGAGCTTCTGAACTCTTAAAATCTGAACCTCTTACCAGTTGCTGGAGGCTCTCTATTTATAGGACTGGGAGTCGCTGGGCGATCGCCTCTGTTGTATTATAATAAGTGGGCGATCGTCTTTAGCACATAGGTTGGTCTCCTTAATGTCCGCAGCAGCTGCTGGCAGCCGGATGTGCGAATCAATGAGAAGATAACACGCGTCTATGTCGCTGTCTTGGGAGGCCCCACCTAAGACCTTTCGGCGGGTCTGTCGGTAGGTGAGGCCGTCCTTGTCACTGACAGCTGCTGATGGGCTGGAGTCAACGATCCTTATTCTGTGGCGCCATTCGCGGATCTTGCACGTGGGTCCTCGCTCCGAGATCCAGTCCTCGTAGATATGAAGGATGATAGCCTTATACGTGGCATGGGACAGTCGTCCTTGGTCGGGCACCATAGTTGATCGCTAGGTACCAAGAGACGATCGCTCCATGAGGTCGATCGCTAGATACTCGAAGATGGACTGTTACCTTCGATTGGCAAGTTTGCTGTGGCTCATTTGATCATGAACTCGGTCGCTCGGCCTTATGCCGATCGCCGTCCAGGTGTATTAATCGCCGCACAACAATTGCCCCCCAGCTTGCTCTCATGTCGAAGACGTGGGGTGAGATGGCTCCACTGGCAATCGCTTGGATTTAGACGAGCGACTTTTTATGAGTTTAGACGATCGTTTTTTTTAGCGGACTGGTTTTGAATTTGCACGATCCACTTGGTCGCTGGAAAGAGCGGGAAATAATAGCGGGCTCGAAACTCCGCGGGGGTACGTGTCGCGATGCGATTGGGGGAGTCCGACGGTTAGTTAAGACTCCTCATCTGGCGTGTCTTTGAAACGACGCGTACGCGGGTTTCAAGGGAGGCATTGACTGCGACTCTATCCGACGGTTGCACTCCAGCCCTCGAGATTCTCCTTATTTGCACGGAAGCTCCCGCCTTCTCCTATAAAAAGGGCCAGGGTTACAGTGTAATCCCCCTTATGCAATTTCATCGGAGAGGAAGATAGCCGAATTTTTTTTTGAAGCCTTGTCTGCCGATCGTCAATCGACTCACTCTTTCGGTAAGAAACAATCCTCTTTTTCTTTTTATTTTTGAGAATGTCTAGAGTACCTACAATGTCTGAAACGGGTACCACCTCCGCCGACGGGACTTCGACTGCCCGGGAAGGATCCTCCACGGAATTCCACATGGAGACAACTGCCAAGGCTATCCACGCCGGTATTAATCCCACGGAAGTCGAGGAACTACTCAATGAGGCTGATGCTGCCAAGGAGGCGGCGACTGAGCAAAAACGCTTGCTGGTCAAGAAGGAGTTGGTGGTGAGGGCGTATTGGGAGCAATATAGCGCCTTTGGCCAAGCCTATTTAGCCTTCGCAGAAATTATGGAGAGACTGGCCGGTCCGCGTCCCAAGTTCGACTATCGGGAGTACTCGATCGCCCATCCCTATCAATCCACAAAGCGGTCGCTGTTCTGGGCGACGCAGCACTCCCCGTGGTCCCTTGGCCAGATCAGGAGCTCGGCGACCAAGAAGGACTTGGCCATCTGGAGGGCGAGGTACTATGTCCCTTCTGATGTGGACCTTTTCGCGCCTGCCGAGAACGAGCGAGCCGACCAACCTTCGGAGGGCATGGTCGCCGTGAATGAGGCGATAATGGAGGTTGGTCTGCGGTTCCCACTGTCGTTTGCCATCTCCAATTTTCTGGTCGCCTGGAATGTGGCGCCGCTTCAGCTAACGCCGAACGCCTGGCTCCAGATTGTCTGCACCCTCACTTTGTTTGGCGGTCATCGGATGTACCGCCTTCCCTCGCCGTTGGAGATTATTCCACCTATTCAAATTGATGGTTCAGAAAGGGTCTGTCGGTGGCTACCACATCCAAGACCGCTCTGGTCGGGTGATCCGTGGGGTCCCGAACAAAGTGCGGGGCGATCCGGCGAAATGGTTCTGGGTTGGCGGTGCATGGAAAGCATCCGCGAGCGACAATCCCACTGGCGAGCTGGACATTCCCACTGGCTTTCGGGAGAGGAATCCGAGTAAGGGTTCTGACTCTCCCTCTGTTCGGATACATTCTGAACTGATCTAATTTGGTCTTCCTTTTGCAGGCTTCCACATTCCGGCGGCTGACGAGCTACCTTTTGACTTTTTGATCGTCTGGGAGCGGATACGCAGTCTTTCGGACGACGATATAGATGCTCGCCAGATTAACAAAGAGAGCTGTTGGTTGGCTGCTCGGTTATTTCATTTTCTGTGCCACCTTTTGGTCCCAGGCATGAATTTCCACGATCTCCTTTTGCTTGGCGATCGTCCTGTTTGAGGAAGGTGTCTAACCATTGTTTGATCGTTTCCTTTTGCAGAGGTCCGTTTTCCTCGCTTCCTGGAGACTCCACCAGAGATCTCCATGTCGAACCCTGGAGTCTTGAGTCGCCTGCGCCAGAAGAAGTCGAGTCGAGTTCCCTTGGTGGCGCTACCTCTTATCCCGGAGGTGAGGCCTCATGTGGAGCCGATCGCTGCGGAGGAGGAGGTTCGGGAGGAGGGACTCCGGCTGGGCCGCAAGCGACAGAGGTCGGGGGAACCCCCAGTCTCTGCCCCTGCTGGTGAGCCACCGATCGCCGCACCTCCGCTTACCGTGGTTCCCTTGGTGGATGAGACTACGCCTTCGTCGGCTTTCCTGCAGGCCATGGCGACTGCCGAGGCCGAGACCCCACGCGGGAAGCCGTTCTTCGGCCGCGACCCCGAGAAGGCCGAGAGGTAAGCTTCGGTTGCTCTGTCGAGTTTTGTCACTTGCATAGGAGATGTGCTAACTCTTCTGTTCGTGATGCAGGATCCGCTGCACCAATCCGAATTGCTCGCTGCTGGTACTGGACTTCCTCACGAGCCGATCTCCTCGCGAGGCCTATGACATCCTGCATTACGTCGCCCGGGCTCTCTCTGCTCCGCCGAAGGCCTGGACGACTTATTTGGATGCGATCGCCCGCCAGCTATCTGCGGACATGATGCAGGCGGCCTTTGCTCTATCCCTTCTACTTCCCGTCTTCAGGCGGACCTCGAGGCTACTCGGAAAAAGAACTCCGAGTTTGCCAACAAGATCATTGCTATGGAGAAGGATTCCTTGGAAGCGGCTAAACGGGAAAGTCAAGATCTTGAGCGGGCGAGATAGGATTTTGAGCGGGCCCGGGCGACGGTCGACCGGATTCGGGACCAGATGATAGAGGCCCGCCGGTTATACGCGGCTGCTCAGAAGGAAGCCGATCAGTTGAAGGTGACCGTCGCCCGGCTGACTAGCTAGTTGGCGTCGTCGAGGGAAGAAACGGCTGCCAAGGCATCCGAGCTCCAGGGTGCACATCAGGCGGTTGCGGAGCTGAAAGGAAGGCTGGAGGCGACCGAGGCTGACCCTTTCCTCAACGTGGAGTTCGTCAGCGAGTTTGCCTACTACATGGCGTTCGCTGACTCAATCCGCGCCGTTAAGAAGGGAGGGCTGGATGTCGGCCCTCTGGCTGAAAACTTCAAAGCTTACGCGCTGGAGCATCCTCTGCATCCCGCCTTCTCCGTGCCGATCTTGGACCTCTCGGATCTCGGCGTAGACCTGAGCTGGTACCTGATTCCTGGAAATCTCGTTTATCCAGATGCCCCATAGGACGGGGAGGCAGTTCCGGAAGTCGGCGGGGGAGCGCGGGCCGATCTAGTGGCCGAAGGTGAAGGCCAGGCAGGGGCAGCCTGAGGATTTACGTCCTTCTCTTTGTTTTTCGCTTGTAATTTTTGTAGCTTTTGTTTTGCCTTCGGGCGACTGTGTTTGTATTTTTATTCCAAGTGATGAAATAAATGTTCGCTTTTCTGATTTCTTGCTTGTATGATTGTCTTTCTGAGTCTTTGTATGACTTTATACAAGTGTGTGAGGAACGATCGTTGTGTGTACAGCTCCAAGTGAATTGATAAACTCATATTAATAACTTTTACAATGAAGTCGATCGCTGCACATACATCTGAACCATGACGATCGCCGTACATGTAATTGAGTAGAGACGATCGTGGTATACATAGCTCCGCCCTTCCCCCTTGTTTTTGTTTACTTAGTGAAAGTAAAGGGACGAAAATAAATTGTTGAGTGAGCGGTCTTTAGTTTTGCAGATTCCTCGAGGAAGGCCGACCATCCCAGCCTAGAGGAACCGTGCACGATCGCGGAGCTCGATGAACCGACCTCCACGACCATGTCTTATGCACGAGAGACATTCCGTCTGATGGCCAAATTCTCGCGACTCACTTAATTGTGAGGGTCCTACGTAGGCTGCGCCCTCCTCGTATTTAAACGAAGGGTGTGCGGTCTTGGTCTGGAGGAGTCCTTACACGGGGTGTCGTCGGATTAATCGACTCCACGACCGCGTCTTGCTAGCACTTTTCTACCTCGGACCGTCATGTTAGATGGCGATCCTCGACGGTATACATTGTGATGGGGGGAGGGACGCGTCGCATTGTCCGGATCCACCATGTTAGGTGATGGACCTCTGAGGGAGGGCGAGCATGTCCACAGATTTGTTTGGAGGGACCTTCGGCTACGTCCGCCTCGTATTTAAACGAAGGGCGAGTGATCGCAGCCTAAAGAAACCTTGCATGGACGGAGCTATCGGTTCCATCGACCTCCAGGACCATGGCTGCAACCTTCTACCTCGGATCGTCATGCTGGATGGCGATCCTCGACGGTATACGTTGTGCTGAGGGAGGCGATCTCGTGCCTAGGTCCATTATGTTAGATGATGAACTTTAGATGTCTAGTGGGTCCTCCATTTCTTAGAGACGTTGCTTTGGGCAGTGGCCTTTCGTTTGATATGGTGGAAACTAGGGAAAGACCTCCGAAGTTTCCACCTCTTGATTGAAGCATAAAGATCTGGCCTCCAGGGTTGACCGGGAGGATCGATTCGTATGAATCCTCTGGCTTGCCGTGTTTGATTCTGGCGATCGGATTGGGAGACTGGTGGGGCTCTGGCTAAGTCAATAAACTGTCCAGCTTGCCCTTCTCGAACAATCTCCAGAGTTGTCTGAGGAGGTCGCGACATTGGTTGGTGCTGTGACCGGGACTCTTGTGGTAAGCACAATATTTATTGTGGTCTAGATGACTGTTGTACCTTATCGGCTTTGGCTTGCTTAGCGGTTCACGCCCCTTGATGGCGTAAAAAATGTGGGCCGGAGTTCGGTTGAACTTGTGGAGGAGATGGGCTTCCACATCCTCGAAGGCCTTGAAATCACCGGGTGGCTTGGCGACCGCCTTGTTGGTTTTGACGATCGCCGTCTTTCGGACGGGAGGTGGCGTCCCCTTGCCTAGGCGGAGGGTGAGCAGCCTCTGCCTGGCCAGAAAATCGGCAGCCTTAGCGCGGAGGATTGCGTAGGTCGGGGTGATGTCATTTGTAAGGTGCCTAAACATGGGTGAATGACAATAGAATCCCCCCAGGACCGAGTAGAGGGCGAGCTCGTCGCTTATGGGCTCGCCGGTGAGGACTATTTCATCCACCCGGTCGATGTAATTTGCATCGGATTCATCTTCCCCCTACCTGATTTTCATCATGCGGTGGGGGCCTTCTGGCCTGTCTACCTTAGCGGCGAAGAATGATGTGAAGTCGCTCGCCAGTTTCTCAAAGGAATTAATTGATCGCGGTGGCAGTGAGACGTACCACCTATGGGCCAGCTCGCCCAACCTTAATGGGAATATTCGGCACCTGGTAGCATCTGATGCCCCACACCCGCTCATGTAAATTCGGAACTTGCTTAGGTGAGTCTCGGGGTCCGATCTCCCTTCATACAAAGGTGTTTGGGGAGGAGAGATCCTTGGTTGCACGGGGGCAAGCTCGATGTGGACCGCGAGTGGCTCAGTCGGTCCGATGATCTTTCTACTGGCGTTTGCCCCAGTTTCTATGAGTGCTTTCATCTCGTCGAGCTGGCGTTGGATAGCGGCCATCGCTGTGGCCTGGTTGCTCGCGGCTAGGTGCTCGGAGCGGGAGCCGAGGCGATCAAGTACTGATCCCCTGGCTCCGCTGTCGATGTTGTCCTTATCGCGTGGCTCGACTCTTCGGCGGATGGGGGCCAAACAGCTGACCTGTATTTGGTTGGGAGTTGGGTATGCCGAACTCCTGGTGACAGACTCAGATTCCGTCGTCTCGTGGTTGGGGCCAGAATGCCCCGGTCGCCATGATGGGTCGTTTCCTAGCCGGATGAAGATAGAACCATCCCGCCTTGCGGGAACCTTTTCTCGTGAATCGGGACTTTCTGACGATCGCTCGACCAGTAACCCCTTGAGCTTCCATTTGCCTGTGCGGTGGATGGCCGAGAGGGTTATAGCGGGCACTGTGCATGCTCTCCATCGCTCCCTTAGGATGGCCATAGCCTCCTCCATCTGTTCCGCGGTTTGGAACTGCTCGAGCGAGAGGCTGGGGCCGTCCCTCAGGGGCGGGATCGAGAGTCTTGCGTCACCGCGGCTACCATCTGCCATAGGCTGGGGCTCGGATTGAGCCGGCATATGACGTCCGGCGGTTCTGAGAGTGGCTCTCTTCGCTGTGGTGGCAGACGCCATTATTCTGAAGGTTTTTCTTCGAAGAATAGTGAGTGTTTCTTCAAGTATATTCCCCGGAGAACAGTGAGTGTTCTTCGAGACGGTCGGAATGAAAATGAAGGTTAAGACACCCTTCCTCTAGCGCCAATTGTTGTTACCCAAAATATTATCCGGAGATGATATGCTGGAATGGAGGAGTAACAAACAAAATGCGAGAGCACGTCCGTGGGGAAGTAAATAACACAAGATTTGCCGGGGTTGTTAGTCCCAGGCTTGAATGCTCTCGCGAGATATTATTAATACGAATACTTGAGAGTACAAATATTAATGTTAGAGAACAATTACAATGAGTGTAAAGACCCTAGTTATCTTTGCTCTTGAGTGCTGAAGATTGCTGGAAGAACCAGAGTTGATGCTCTGTGAGTTCTTGTAACAAATGAGATGTGATGCTCGATTCAACCGATCGTCTTTCGGTCGAGAGTGAGAGAGAGGTTTTGAGTGTCTGAGCTTCTGAACTCTTAAAATCTGAACCTCTTACCAGTTGCTGGAGGCTCTCTATTTATAGGACTGAGAGTCGCTGGGCGATCGCCTCTGCTGTAATATAATAAGCGGGCGATCGTCTTTAGCACATAGGTTGGTATCCTTAATGTCCGCAGCAACTGCTGGCAGCCGGATGTGCGAACCAATGAGAAGACAACACGCGTCTATGTCGCTGTCTTGGGAGGCCCCACCTAAGACCTTTCGGCGGGTCTGTCGGTAGGTGAGGCCGTCCTTATCACTGACAGATGCTGATGGGCTGGAGTCAACGATCCTTATTCTGTGGCGCCATTCGCGGATCTTGCACGTGGGTCCTCACTCTGAGATCCTGTAACACCCCCAATCCACTCAGGGATATTATACGACGTAAACCCCTTTCCACAAGGAGCTACCAGGCGGAAGACTACAAATCAAAACCCACATGCGGTCAACTTGACCAAAACATAATACCATAGACCGATTAGGTCTCTCAGAACACAGCATAACCGTACATTTGATGAATCAAATGAAATACAACTCGATCACATAATACATCAAATGTCCATCCCCTCAAGGATGACAAGAACTCAAACCGACAGATCACTGACGGACAATAAACTACAAATGTGACTAGTATCGCTGCTTTGCATCATCCTCCGAGTCAATCCTGTGGTTTCTCACTCTCCAGTCATAACACCTGGAATAAATAACAAAATCCCCAACGAGGGGTTAGCGATGGAATCGCTAGCAAGTAACCAAGCTATAAGGTTATACATCAAGAATATAACCGTTATGAAAATAACCTTTCGACAAGGTAGTAACGCGATCCCCGAGTCTAAAGTCTTTTCGAAAATATTTCCCTCAAGGGAGGATCATAGAGACAACTTAAAAACACGTTTGAAAGAATAAAGGAGGACGTCGGGGGTCTCGGTGTAAAATCATGAAAAAAATTTGTAATTCTCCTTTTCAAAAGGGTTTTCTTTCAAAATCATGAAGACGATTCAATTCTCAAACAAGCCTCAAAGGAAGAACCACAAACACCAAAATAACCGGAATCCAAGATTCACACAATCACAATTCATAGATATCCAGTCAAATACTCAAATCACCTCCGTGGCCTCGATGGGACCCATCCCGGATTAGATACCGAAAAGCAAGCTCAAACCACCCATAAGTTATCTTGACATCGTACTCGCAAGTAACGATTCTCGGAGCCCTCTCTAGACCTACCCGATTAGATAACCTTATGGTCAAAACATATCAACTGGCCGTACTCGCAAGTAACGCGCCGCCGGAGGCCTCATGGGTCCCTACCCAGTTAACATCATTCAAACACGCCCACAAGTTATCGTGACATTGCACTCGCAAGTGACGATTCTCGGATCCCTCTCCAGACCTACCCGATTCGATAAGCTTATGGCGAAATCATATCAACTGGCCGTACTCGCAAGTAATGCGCCGCGTGAGGCCTCACGGGTCCCTACCCGGTAATATCTCAATCACCGATTATACAACAACAAGGTATAATATTCGCCACAATCACAAACACATGAAATTATGAGTTAATGCAACAAACACTTTCACAAAGCGTAACATTCATGTCACACCATCATCTAGTACACATTTTAACAAGTGAACAGTACAAATATTCCACAATTTCTCGGATCACTACTCACTTCAAAATATCCATCTCAAACATAATACAACATGAGATGGTGGTTGTCATTCTTTAAGAAATTCAAGTTACGTTCTTATTTACTTTCATAGAATCACATATTCATTTAAAAGTAAGTTACGGTCAAACGCTCAATCACTATCAAGTCCACGTTAAATTCACGACACGCTACATTCTCAAAGTATAAAGATTATAGTCAAGATATTCACCTTAATAACCACTACCGAACACTCCGAAGAACACGGTTCAACCGGGAAGCTCGGACCCCGAAGAAGACAACGAACTGAAGGATTCAACCCGGGTTCCTCGCAAGAAGATCGACCCTAACATCATATAATTAATAAATCAATGATCATACGAGGAAGAATAATCGTAGAACACCCGAATCCCCTCTAAGACCTTTTATCGGACACCTTCAAGGCGTCGATTAAGAACTCGACCAAACGACGAATTCTTAGCAATCAAACCATGGAACAACAAGGAAATTGATAGAATACAACTTAATAATCAATAATACATCAATAATCTAAGTTATTACGGATCAAACGGACGAAATCCAACAAAAACCCCAATTTACCCAAAACTAAATTTTTAAGAAATCTAACCTTGATTCGGTAGATCGGAGGAGGTTATGGGATGATTGATCGACGTTAGAAACTCAACAACTTCGTGGATTGATAGTTGAACAACATCTCTTCATGTTCTCCAAGCCCAGTAGTGGAAAGGAAATGAGAGGATCGAGAAAATGGATGTAAACCCATCTCGCTCGATCATATATATCGCCCAAGACTGCCGAACACGACGGCCGTAGCTAATCCACCTTACGGCCAGAATCGCCTTCGTCTCGATCTTGCCAAAGACATTACGACTGCATTCCCGATCACGCCTTACGGCCGTAAGCGGCATTCATCCGAACTCGCCTAGCACCTTACGGCCGTATCCGCACCTTACGGCCAGAATCACCTGTGGGTCCCTGGCCCAAAACGTGCGGCCGTGACTCGGCCGTGGCCAACTCCGACGGCTCGGACGACCCCGAAACCCGAACCTGAATATGAAACGAAGATACAGTTATGAAGTACTCGCAAAGAAGAATCCAAGAGCTAAGAGAACACACGATTTCGACCATCCGAAGACTCGAAATTCGACAACGGAAAGTAATTACCCCAAGCTTTGGGAAATTACGAAAATGGCCCAAAGCGTTCGAAATACACGATACACGATCGAAACACCAAGCCAAAGCTCGCAAAATGAATAATTACATTAAATGAACTTATGAGAAACTCAAAACAACAGTTTCGGACGAGATTCGCACGAATCGAACTCAAGTGCGGAAAAGCCGCTTAAGAACACGGAACTCAACAAAACAATACCGAAACGAACTCGGATGACAAAAAGTGCAGAATTAAATATTCTCGGAATGTCGAAACGGTCATCAGCGAGTCATCAAAACAGACTTCCGCCGAAAAAAGAAAATTACCAGAAATCGAAATTGCGGATATTACATACTACCCTCCTTAAAAGAAGTTTCGTCCCGAAACTTAAAATAAGTAGGGAGAAGTAATATCCTGCCAGTAAAAATCAACGAGATACACAAGAAATGCGTAACTTACACCCATCGGCGAAACGTTACAAGCAACGCGAAGGAATATACGACGTGAAATCACGCTCCACGACGACCAACACAACGTCGCCGGTAGAGTTATAATAAAACCAATAAGTGACAAGCGTCATCAAGCAGATAATACAACCAAGTCGATTATCCGAACAATCACAAAACACAAAATACCTATTACAAGGAAACACATACAATCGAGAAAGCAGAAAGTAACCACAAACAATTCACAACCAGTTATGCCTGTGTCCATCTCGGTTCGGCACTCGACGACGACTCGGATACATTAATGCACCGGTTATGATTCAAATCAGGAAAGAGCCAATTTACGAAACGTAACATACCACATTCCAAGCATACATTAATCAAAGATACGCCGGCGACACAAGTCTCACCCGACGAACTACACAACAGTACAAATCATACAGTGCATCATCGAAAAACATATCCCACATAATTGCAACGAAACAAATAATCGGAACCACACGACAAATAATTTAGGGTAACTAGAAGATAAAAAATCTCGGGTATTATATTCTACCCCTCTAAAAAGAAGTTTCGTCCCGAAACTTAAAAAGAAAAGGTGAAGCAAGCAGTCATCAAAGTGAACGAACAAATAACCTCAGTGATCTACACGAGTCGATCCCGACAAGGGTTCTGAAGCTCGACTCTGAGAAATCTCATGGAACGATTCACAATACTGAACTCTGTGGCCCTCGAGTCCACAGTTATAACAAGTGATCGACCGCGAAGGACAATTGGACTGCACATGACCCACAACGTTGCAATTGAAGCACCTCCCAGTCTGACTAGGAGTCAAATAAGATAACTTGGAACTCTTGGTTCCACCAAATGAAGGAAGGGAAGGTTTCATCGTACGACTATGTGAAACTCGATAAGAAGAATTTCCATCTCTTGCACCGTCCGAAAAATCTCCCGACGTCCTCTGTCTCTTCGACTCATGCGAAGGCCCAGTAGGTGTCGATGCCATCTCGTATGCCATGGCTCGATTATGATACTCTCTCAAAGTAACACAAGTGAAACCCAACATGTACTGTTGAATCTCTGGTCTCATCCGCGTGTCGAAATGACAGATTCTGTCTTCCTCGGTCTTCACTTGCCTCTTCACGTAAGCGAGTTGTCGACTATAATCGATAATAACCTGCGACACGGGTATATCCTGCGGCTCGGATAAGTAAAAATCTCGGATCCTCTGCTCTTGGATCGGTTTCGGGCAGAACTCTGCTTCCATCAATTCCTTGAACTCTTCTCATGTAACAGCATGATCCTGAGGCTCAACGGCCTCCCACCAGTTAGCGGCATCACCAATGAGAAGGAACTGAGAGACAGGAATCCTCCGCTCCTCGGGACAACCAACCGCCTTGAAGATCTTCTCCAATTGGGAAAGCCAACCGTCCCAGCCCAAAGTATCACCCGCGTCCGCAAAGCGAGGAAGACGCATTCGAACCACTTCTCTAAGCCACTGAGTCGACCCGACATCCTCATTTGCGGTATTGTTACGCTGAACCACCTGAGCCAAATGTGTCATCTGGTCTGCCACCTGCTGGAGTATAGTAGCAACACCAATACCAATGCCATTACCGACAGCATGATCCTGACCCCGCGACTGATCACCACGACCCCGACCTCTCGGCATGCTGAACGGACAACCGTTCAGAACGACAAAACAAACACTACATAATCAATATCGAGCAAACAACGGTAACACAATAAAATACTCCTTCTGAGTCACAACACAAATACACGAACTATCACCGCAACGATAGAATTTAAATTTATAATTAATTCACCAAGCTATGTCAACACAACGTACGATATTTACAAAAATCACGGTCAGAACCACATACATGTCATCATGGTCGAATATGGGTAATATTAAAAAAAATAATTCCGAGGTACTTGTCCAAATGATAGCATTTTAAAATTCCTGAACTTAAAAAAAAAAATTGTTGTAGTGGATTTTTGAAGAAAAATGTTTTTAATACCTCGGTCATTTGATCAAAACTATGAACCCATTATCATATATGTTTCGTTTCGAAAATCATTTGCAAAACATTTTGAAACATCAATATACTCGATAAACGGTGTCGTCAAAGTGACCTTATCAATATATATCATCATTGCTACAATCAATTACCACATTCGGATAACATCAAAGAATAATACAATTAAACCGAACTATGAAATCATAACGTCTGGACGTACACCCATAACTCGTTAATAAGAACAGTGATCATTTATAATACATCAAAAATATCCATACAGGATAAGCAACTAAGTGCAATACTGATACCGCAGTTAGAATTCACAATTTTCACATCATACCACCCCACACGGCGGTTCAAAGTCAAAACATCAATATGTTTAATTATACACACATACAGTGTGTCACAAGTATCGTATACAACCCCATTACAGAACACCGTGCAAATAAAATTATGCACCAAAATTAATTCGCACAGATGGAATCATGAAATACAGATACCTCCCATAAAAGAGGAGACTTACGTCCACAGGCTGCACAGAGATGATGGCTGCACCACGATACTAATCACAACTTAACACAATTTATCACAACGGATCACCACGATCACACTTGTTCACAATTACTCACCCGGGTGACATGACAAGACACGACTCGACTGTTAGGAGTATGCCCTCGAATGCCACTCAGAGGATATTGAGTGAGGGCATTATATTTGCAATTATGTAATTTATTATCATAAGGCAAATGGATGTTTCTTTATTTACTGGCAGTTACTGGCATTCCTAACTCGTAAATATATATATATAAACTAGTCCGTGTATTTGAGAGCAAAACGTTCCACTCCTTATTTGATAAGGGGGTCGACACTGGAAAGGTTTATAGCTCAAATACTTAATCGTTCGTAAGTCGATGAAACTTGACTGGGCATTAAGTTTATGTGAAGACTTGTATAACGTGTTCTTTGACATGGAGAGTGCCTGTCGAATACTAATGGTTAGTGGGAGCACACGTTATAGGTATGCTAATTGGATTAGTATACTCGAACCGACTCATCCTCGATTCGTCACACGGATTTCACTCGGGACAGTCAATGACGGAATCGAAAGGTTGTGATAGGTATTCGTGAACCTTCGACTTGAGGATTTAGTAGGGATGTGCTTGTGACGTTAAGATTTTCATTAGAGTAGTTCGACCCTATAAACCGGGAGGTGGGGGTCAACCTCGACGTGCATCTTAACGGGCGAATAGCAGGTCCTACTGAATACCAAGATAGAATTCTTTCTCCCGTTAGTGAGCGGGTTATATGTCCTATGCGGTTATTGACATATGAGATCATAAGTCTTTGGCCAAAGCATTGGAGCTAGTTGTATTGAATACACGAGAGCTCAATGATCTCGATTTGTATTAACGCATGCATAACGTAAAGTACAGATAGGGTTTGACTGACCGTGACCCTATAACTTGATCGGGACATTTGAAAGAAGGGTTTATACGTATACTGGTATTCACGATAGAATAGTTCTTGAATGATCCCAATCATTCGTTCTCAGTTGGGGTACAGTGTAGGCCGCCGGGCTGGCTAGGTGGTGCTACTATTCTTTGGTTCCTCCCATTGCTGACTGAGACGAATCTACCGAGTCGCGCAATAGGATTGACGACGGAATAAATCGAGCTTATTCTCTCATTATTAATATTAGATATTGGATATCTAATTTATTGGACATTGGATGTCTAATTGACTTTGGGGCATTGGATGTCTAAATTGATTTATTGGATAAATTAATTTATGGCCTAATGAATTAAATAAATTACCGGGTGATTAATTTAATTCATGAATATAATTATTTATTGGAGAAATTAATTATGTTATTTTGTATTTGATATCA
This sequence comes from Orobanche coerulescens, assembly GCA_033398695.1. Classification (NCBI taxonomy): domain Eukaryota; kingdom Viridiplantae; phylum Streptophyta; class Magnoliopsida; order Lamiales; family Orobanchaceae; genus Orobanche; species Orobanche coerulescens. Next base: position 229,251,608 of record CM065802.1, read on the forward strand.
TTGATTAATTGGATTAATTAATTGATATAAATACATCGGAACGGAATCGGAGTTTATCTGTTTGGACTCACGGGAGTCCGAAATGAACCGAACTCATCCCGGCTCCTTCAAGATGACCGCCCCATACCTAACCCCTCCCTTGATCTTGGTCTTCTCCTTGTTAGGTGGAAGACATATGGCCACCAAGGGGACTATCATATTAAATATGATATTAGGTGATTTGGTCCAAAAGTGAGAAGAATAAAAAAAAGACTATCTCGCACCTCACATAATTGATCAAAAACGTGAGAGAAGCCTTTCAAGAGAGAGAGAAAAACTTCTTCATCTTCATCTTCATCTTTATGTGTTCTTGAGAGTTTTCTTAGAGAAAAATATCAAGAGATAAAATTGGGAGATAGATTATACACTTAGAGTGCTATAATCAAAAAGCTTCATCACTTGATTCTAGCCGTAACCTTGAAGGTTAATAGGGTGTTGTCATTCCGGTCGTTTATCCAGCGCGTGGCAAGTAGAGATGCGGTGCTTTCGGCGTTGGATCGTTCAAGAGCTTGGAGCGGATTGGATTCGTAGAGATCAATCAAAGCTTGGGGAATAGCTCAAGAGAAGGTTACCATTAAATCAACGGACTTCAAGGGTGAGTTTCTTATAACTCTTGTTTTTCGTTTTATATTCGTATATACGTTGCTCGATCGATCCTCGTAGGGATTCAGATCGAATTAATTTTCGTTTTACCGCTTCCGCTGGGCCTTCGTTTTAGGCACCGAATCCCAACAGTGGTATCAGAGCGTAGGTCTTGCGATCGTATATACGATATTAGCATTTGGAATGCTTGATTAGATGGTGTATGATTTGGAATCATAATCATATTAATCGTTGATTTTCTATTGTTCATCTAAAAATTAATTTTTCATGATTTTATATTACAATATAAATCTATTTTTCTTTTGAAAAACTGATTTAAATGAATAATATAAAGATTAGAAAAATATTATTTTTGGAATCGGGGCGAAAAAATGAGCCGAAAACGTAAATGGACCCGGCAGCTTGGAGCTGCCAGGGCCTCGCCTCATGATGCACTGTATGGGCTGCGGTTTGGTAGCGGAGCGAGTCACAGTCGGCGGCTGTGCGAGGCCACCTTTCGCGGCCTGGGCAGTGTCCCGGGCTTGGCCGGCCGTGTTTTCCGACTCCATTTTATTATATTTCGTTCGATAATTAAGGTAATTTTATTCTTAGGGGAATTAATTTAGTGAAATATTTTCTCGTCCGGAACAAGTTAAAATTGACGGTTATTTGAATTAATTGGATTAATTCATTTTGGATGGATTGTTTTATATTAATTGGATCAATATTCAGATTCATTATGAATGCCATTTATTTAATGTGTTGGATGCATTATCTTTCAATGGTGATGCGCTTCATGGACTTAGTTTTTGAATCGTTCGTTTTATTCGATTGGGTTGTAAAGGCCGTTTTGAGCCTATTATTTCACTAGAAATATTTGTATCTAGGATGCAATTTTCAATTTAAAATTTATATGTAATGACGAAGACCGGAGGAAGATCCGTTTCGAGAAGACGAAGATTCAATACGAAGACTTGTAATTAGATTACGGAGTTTTTGTTTTCTAGGAACGGTCCATGAACCATATGTTGGTAGCAACTAGGTTGTGAATGGTTTTTTCATATTGTATGAATGCCACAAACGCGCTAAAATAATTAATGTGCAAAGTGTAACGTTAATCGCGAAAATTCTCCCACAACAAATTATTTAGTTTTTAAGGTTTCAATGTTTTCCTTCCCTCCATCGAGCTTTCGGGAAATTGAAATCCAAACCGGATGTGCTATGCTTCCGAGTTATCGGGGTAATCGTTCGGGGAGGATGGATAAATTACCGGGAGGGAATTGGATGTCTTCCGTTGGAGCAAATTTTATCCCTAGAAACCTGATAGGTTGCCGGATAAGATTCAATTGTGAAACTGATTTGCGTCGATGGTATAAACTTAACTTGTTCACGAACCATAGAAACCGTATAGGTTGAGGGGTGAACAAGGGGAAAAAGAAGATCGAATCATCCATTAGATGGGTTGGTGTTGGACACCACTTTATGAAAATTAATAGACTAGAAACCTGTTCGGTTGCCCTCTATTAAGATTTATAAAGAACTCGATCACCACTATGAAGTAGTGCGAGGATACTTCCGGATTTCACATGGGAGTGTGTTGTTCCGATAAAAATAGTGGGAGCTGGGTAACAAGAATAGAAAAGACCTTAATTCTATACTCAGAACATAATAGTGGGAGCTGGGTAACAAGAATAGAAAAGACCCGCATGTTCGGATGCGATCGCCCGCCAGCTATCTGCGGACATGATGCAGGCGGCCTTTGCTCTATCCCTTCTACTTCCCGTCTTCAGGCGGACCTCGAGGCTACTCGTATTTAAACGAAGGGTGTGCGGTCTTGGTCTGGAGGAGTCCTTACACGGGGTGTCGTCGGATTAATCGACTCCACGACCGCCTCTTGCTAGCACTTTTCTACCTCGGACCGTCATGTTAGATGGCGATCCTCGACGGTATACATTGTGATTGGGGGAGGGACGCGTCGCATTGTCCGGATCCACCATGTTAGGTGATGGACCTCTGAGGGAGGGCGAGCATGTCCACAGATTTGTTTGGAGGGACCTTCGGCTACGTCCGCCTCGTATTTAAACGAAGGGCGAGTGATCGCAGCCTAAAGAAACCTTGCATGGACGGAGCTATCGGTTCCATCGACCTCCAGGACCATGGCTGCAACCTTCTACCTCGGATCGTCATGCTGGATGGCGATCCTCGACGGTATACGTTGTGCTGAGGGAGGCGATCTCGTGCCTAGGTCCATCATGTTAGATGATGAACTTTAGATGTCTAGTGGGTCCTCCATTTCTTAGAGACGTTGCTTTGGGCAGTGGCCTTTCGTTTGATATGGTGGAAACTAGGGAAAGACCTCCGAAGTTTCCACCTCTTGATTGAAGCATAAAGATCTGGCCTCCAGGGTTGACCGGGAGGATCGATTCGTATGAATCCTCTGGCTTGCCGTGTTTGATTCTGGCGATCGGATTGGGAGACTGGTGGGGCTCTGGCTAAGTCAATAAACTGTCCAGCTTGCCCTTCTCGAACAATCTCCAGAGTTGTCTGAGGAGGTCGCGACATTGGTTGGTGCTGTGACCGGGACTCTTGTGGTAAGCACAATATTTATTGTGGTCTAGATGACTGTTGTACCTTATCGGCTTTGGCTTGCTTAGCGGTTCACGCCCCTTGATGGCGTAAAAAATGTGGGCCGGAGTTCGGTTGAACTTGTGGAGGAGATGGGCTTCCACATCCTCGAAGGCCTTGAAATCACCGGGTGGCTTGGCGACCGCCTTGTTGGTTTTGACGATCGCCGTCTTTCGGACGGGAGGTGGCGTCCCCTTGCCTAGGCGGAGGGTGAGCAGCCTCTGCCTGGCCAGAAAATCGGCAGCCTTAGCGCGGAGGATTGCGTAGGTCGGGGTGATGTCATTTGTAAGGTGCCTAAACATGGGTGAATGACAATAGAATCCCCCCAGGACCGAGTAGAGGGCGAGCTCGTCGCTTATGGGCTCGCCGGTGAGGACTATTTCATCCACCCGGTCGATGTAATTTGCATCGGATTCATCTTCCCCCTACCTGATTTTCATCATGCGGTGGGGGCCTTCTGGCCTGTCTACCTTAGCGGCGAAGAATGATGTGAAGTCGCTCGCCAGTTTCTCAAAGGAATTAATTGATCGCGGTGGCAGTGAGACGTACCACCTATGGGCCAGCTCGCCCAACCTTAATGGGAATATTCGGCACCTGGTAGCATCTGATGCCCCACACCCGCTCATGTAAATTCGGAACTTGCTTAGGTGAGTCTCGGGGTCCGATCTCCCTTCATACAAAGGTGTTTGGGGAGGAGAGATCCTTGGTTGCACGGGGGCAAGCTCGATGTGGACCGCGAGTGGCTCAGTCGGTCCGATGATCTTTCTACTGGCGTTTGCCCCAGTTTCTATGAGTGCTTTCATCTCGTCGAGCTGGCGTTGGATAGCGGCCATCGCCGTGGCCTGGTTGCTCGCGGCTAGGTGCTCGGAGCGGGAGCCGAGGCGATCAAGTACTGATCCCCTGGCTCCGCTGTCGATGTTGTCCTTATCGCGTGGCTCGACTCTTCGGCGGATGGGGGCCAAACAGCTGACCTGTATTTGGTTGGGAGTTGGGTATGCCGAACTCCTGGTGACAGACTCAGATTCCGTCGTCTCGTGGTTGGGGCCAGAATGCCCCGGTCGCCATGATGGGTCGCTTCCTAGCCGGATGAAGATAGAACCATCCCGCCTTGCGGGAACCTTTTCTCGTGAATCGGGACTTTCTGACGATCGCTCGACCAGTAACCCCTTGAGCTTCCATTTGCCTGTGCGGTGGATGGCCGAGAGGGTTATAGCGGGCACTGTGCATGCTCTCCATCGCTCCCTTAGGATGGCCATAGCCTCCTCCATCTGTTCCGCGGTTTGGAACTGCTCGAGCGAGAGGCTGGGGCCGTCCCTCAGGGGCGGGATCGAGAGTCTTGCGTCACCGCGGCTACCATCTGCCATAGGCTGGGGCTCGGATTGAGCCGGCATATGACGTCCGGCGGTTCTGAGAGTGGCTCTCTTCGCTGTGGTGGCAGACGCCATTATTCTGAAGGTTTTTCTTCGAAGAATAGTGAGTGTTTCTTCAAGTATATTCCCCGGAGAACAGTGAGTGTTCTTCGAGACGGTCGGAATGAAAATGAAGGTTAAGACACCCTTCCTCTAGCGCCAATTGTTGTTACCCAAAATATTATCCGGAGATGATATGCTGGAATGGAGGAGTAACAAACAAAATGCGAGAGCACGTCCGTGGGGAAGTAAATAACACAAGATTTGCCGGGGTTGTTAGTCCCAGGCTTGAATGCTCTCGCGAGATATTATTAATACGAATACTTGAGAGTACAAATATTAATGTTAGAGAACAATTACAATGAGTGTAAAGACCCTAGTTATCTTTGCTCTTGAGTGCTGAAGATTGCTGGAAGAACCAGAGTTGATGCTCTGTGAGTTCTTGTAACAAATGAGATGTGATGCTCGATTCAACCGATCGTCTTTCGGTCGAGAGTGAGAGAGAGGTTTTGAGTGTCTGAGCTTCTGAACTCTTAAAAGCTGAACCTCTTACCAGTTGCTGGAGGCTCTCTATTTATAGGACTGAGAGTCGCTGGGCGATCGCCTCTGCTGTAATATAATAAGCGGGCGATCGTCTTTAGCACATAGGTTGGTATCCTTAATGTCCGCAGCAACTGCTGGCAGCCGGATGTGCGAACCAATGAGAAGACAACACGCGTCTATGTCGCTGTCTTGGGAGGCCCCACCTAAGACCTTTCGGCGGGTCTATCGGTAGGTGAGGCCGTCCTTATCACTGACAGCTTCTGATGGGCTGGAGTCAACGATCCTTATTCTGTGGCGCCATTCGCGGATCTTGCACGTGGGTCCTCACTCTGAGATCCTGTAACACCCCCAATCCACTCAGGGATATTATACGACGTAAACCCCTTTCCACAAGGAGCTACCAGGCGGAAGACTACAAATCAAAACCCACATGCGGTCAACTTGACCAAAACATAATACCATAGACCGATTAGGTCTCTCAGAACACAGCATAACCGTACATTTGATGAATCAAATGAAATACAACTCGATCACATAATACATCAAATGTCCATCCCCTCAAGGATGACAAGAACTCAAACCGACAGATCACTGATGGACAATAAACTACAAATGTGACTAGTATCGCTGCTTTGCATCATCCTCCGAGTCAATCCTGTGGTTTCTCACTCTCCAGTCATAACACCTGGAATAAATAACAAAATCCCCAACGAGGGGTTAGCGATGGAATCGCTAGCAAGTAACCAAGCTATAAGGTTATACATCAAGAATATAACCGTTATGAAAATAACCTTTCGACAAGGTAGTAACACGATCCCCGAGTCTAAAGTCTTTTCGAAAATATTTCCCTCAAGGGAGGATCATAGAGACAACTTAAAAACACGTTTGAAAGAATAAAGGAGGACGTCGGGGGTCTCGGTGTAAAATCATGAAAAAAATTTGTAATTCTCCTTTTCAAAAGGGTTTTCTTTCAAAATCATGAAGACGATTCAATTCTCAAACAAGCCTCAAAGGAAGAACCACAAACACCAAAATAACCGGAATCCAAGATTCACACAATCACAATTCATAGATATCCAGTCAAATACTCAAATCACCTCCGTGGCCTCGATGGGACCCATCCCGGATTAGATACCGAAAAGCAAGCTCAAACCACCCATAAGTTATCTTGACATCGTACTCGCAAGTAACGATTCTCGGAGCCCTCTCTAGACCTACCCGATTAGATAACCTTATGGTCAAAACATATCAACTGGCCGTACTCGCAAGTAACGCGCCGCCGGAGGCCTCATGGGTCCCTACCCAGTTAACATCATTCAAACACGCCCACAAGTTATCGTGACATTGCACTCGCAAGTGACGATTCTCGGATCCCTCTCCAGACCTACCCGATTCGATAAGCTTATGGCGAAATCATATCAACTGGCCGTACTCGCAAGTAATGCGCCGCCGGAGGCCTCACGGGTCCCTACCCGGTAATATCTCAATCACCGATTATACAACAACAAGGTATAATATTCGCCACAATCACAAACACATGAAATTATGAGTTAATGCAACAAACACTTTCACAAAGCGTAACATTCATGTCACACCATCATCTAGTACACATTTTAACAAGTGAACAGTACAAATATTCCACAATTTCTCGGATAACTACTCACTTCAAAATATCCATCTCAAACATAATACAACATGAGATGGTGGTTGTCATTCTTTAAGAAATTCAAGTTACGTTCTTATTTACTTTCATAGAATCACATATTCATTTAAAAGTAAGTTACGGTCAAACGCTCAATCACTATCAAGTCCACGTTAAATTCACGACACGCTACATTCTCAAAGTATAAAGATTATAGTCAAGATATTCACCTTAATAACCACTACCGAATACTCCGAAGAACACGGTTCAACCGGGAAGCTCGGACCCCGAAGAAGACAACGAACTGAAGGATTCAACCCGGGTTCCTCGCAAGAAGATCGACCCTAACATCATATAATTAATAAATCAATGATCATACGAGGAAGAATAATCGTAGAACACCCGAATCCCCTCTAAGACCTTTTATCGGACACCTTCAAGGCGTCGATTAAGAACTCGACCAAACGACGAATTCTTAGCAATCAAACCATGGAACAACAAGGAAATTGATAGAATACAACTTAATAATCAATAATACATCAATAATCTAAGTTATTACGGATCAAACGGACGAAATCCAACAAAAACCCCAATTTACCCAAAACTAAATTTTTAAGAAATCTAACCTTGATTCGGTAGATCGGAGGAGGTTATGGGATGATTGATCGACGTTAGAAACTCAACAACTTCGTGGATTGATAGTTGAACAACATCTCTTCATGTTCTCCAAGCCCCAGCCGTGGAAAGGAAATGAGAGGACTGAGAAAAATGGATGTAAACCCATCTGCTCGATCATATATATACTGCCCAGCAGCCTGCCGAACACGTACGGCCGTAGCCAATCCACCTTACGGCCGTAACCGGCCTTCGTCCGGATGCTGCCCAGCACATTACGACCGTACCCGATCACGCCTTACGGCCGTAAGCGGCATTCATCCGGAACCTGCCTAGCACCTTACGGCCGTATCCGGCACCTTACGGCCGTAACTCAGCCAGGTGGGTCCCTGGCCCAAAACGTGCGGCCGTGACTCGGCCGTGGCCAACTCCGACGGCTCGGACGACCCCGAAACCCGAACCTGAATATGAAACGAAGATACAGTTATGAAGTACTCGCAAAGAAGAATCCAATAGCTAAGAGAACACACAATTTCGACCATCCGAAGACTCGTAATTCGACAACGGAAAGTAATTACCCCAAGCTTTGGGAAATTACGAAAATGGCCCAAAGCGTTCGAAATACACGATACACGATCGAAACACCAAGCCAAAGCTCGCAAAATGAATAATTACATTAAATGAACTTATGAGAAACTCAAAACAACAGTTTCGGACGAGATTCGCACGAATCGAACTCAAGTGCGGAAAAGCCGCTTAAGAACACGGAACTCAACAAAACGATACCGAAACGAACTCGGATGACAAAAAGTGCAGAATTAAATATTCTCGGAATGTCGAAACGGTCATCAGCGAGTCATCAAAACAGACTTCCGCCGAAAAAAGAAAATTACCAGAAATCGAAATTGCGGATATTACATACTACCCTCCTTAAAAGAAGTTTCGTCCCGAAACTTAAAATAAGTAGGGAAAAGTAATATCCTGCCAGTAAAAATCAACGAGATACACAAGAAATGCGTAACTTACACCCATCGGCGAAACGTTACAAGCAACGCGAAGGAATATACGACGTGAAATCACGCTCCACGACGACCAACACAACGTCGCCGGTAGAGTTATAATAAAACCAATAAGTGACAAGCGTCATCAAGCAGATAATACAACCAAGTCGATTATCCGAACAATCACAAAACACAAAATACCTATTACAAGGAAACACATACAATCGAGAAAGCAGAAAGTAACCACAAACAATTCACAACCAGTTATGCCTGTGTCCATCTCGGTTCGGCACTCGACGACGACTCGGATACATTAATGCACCGGTTATGATTCAAATCAGGAAAGAGCCAATTTACGAAACGTAACATACCACATTCCAAGCATACATTAATCAAAGATACGCCGGCGACACAAGTCTCACCCGACGAACTACACAACAGTACAAATCATACAGTGCATCATCGAAAAACATATCCCACATAATTGCAACGAAACAAATAATCGGAACCACACGACAAATAATTTAGGGTAACTAGAAGATAAAAAATCTCGGGTATTATATTCTACCCCTCTAAAAAGAAGTTTCGTCCCGAAATTTAAAAAGAAAAGGTGAAGCAAGCAGTCATCAAAGTGAACGAACAAATAACCTCAGTGATCTACACGAGTTGATCCCGACAAGGGTTCTGAAGCTCGACTCTGAGAAATCTCATGGAACGATTCACAATACTGAACTCTGTGGCCCTCGAGTCCACAGTTATAACAAGTGATCGACCGCGAAGGACAATTGGACTGCACATGACCCACAACGTTGCAATTGAAGCACCTCCCAGTCTGACTAGGAGTCAAATAAGATAACTTGGAACTCTTGGTTCCACCAAATGAAGGAAGGGAAGGTTTCATCGTACGACTATGTGAAACTCGATAAGAAGAATTTCCATCTCTTGCACCGTCCGAAAAATCTCCAGACGTCCTCTGTCTCTTCGACTCATGCGAAGGCCCAGTAGGTGTCGATGCCATCTCGTATGCCATGGCTCGATTATGATACTCTCTCAAAGTAACACAAGTGAAACCCAACATGTACTGTTGAATCTCTGGTCTCATCCGCGTGTCGAAATGACAGATTCTGTCTTCCTCGGTCTTCACTTGCCTCTTCACGTAAGCGAGTTGTCGACTATAATCGATAATAACCTGCGACACGGGTATATCCTGCGGCTCGGATAAGTAAAAATCTCGGATCCTCTGCTCTTGGATCGGTTTCGGGCGAACTCTGCTTCCATCAATTCCTTGAACTCTTCTCATGTAACAGCATGATCCTGAGGCTCAACGGCCTCCCACCAGTTAGCGGCATCACCAATGAGAAGGAACTGAGAGACAGGAATCCTCCGCTCCTCGGGACAACCAACCGCCTTGAAGATCTTCTCCAATTGGGAAAGCCAACCGTCCCAGCCCAAAGTATCACCCGCGTCCGCAAAGCGAGGAAGACGCATTCGAACCACTTCTCTAAGCCACTGAGTCGACCCGACATCCTCATTTGTGGTATTGTTACGCTGAACCACCTGAGCCAAATGTGTCATCTGGTCTGCCACCTGCTGGAGTATAGTAGCAACACCAATACCAATGCCATTACCGACAGCATGATCCTGACCCCGCGACTGATCACCACGACCCCGACCTCTCGGCATGCTGAACGGACAACCGTTCAGAACGACAAAACAAACACTACATAATCAATATCGAGCAAACAACGGTAACACAATAAAATACTCCTTCTGAGTCACAACACAAATACACGAACTATCACCGCAACGATAGAATTTAAATTTATAATTAATTCACCAAGCTATGTCAACACAACGTACGATATTTACAAAAATCACGGTCAGAACCACATACATGTCATCATGGTCGAATATGGGTAATATTAAAAAAAATAATTCCGAGGTACTTGTCCAAATGATAGCATTTTAAAATTCCTGAACTTAAAAAAAAAAATTGTTGTAGTGGATTTTTGAAGAAAAATGTTTTTAATACCTCGGTCATTTGATCAAAACTATGAACCCATTATCATATATGTTTCGTTTCGAAAATCATTTGCAAAACATTTTGAAACATCAATATACTCGATAAACGGTGTCGTCAAAGTGACCTTATCAATATATATCATCATTGCTACAATCAATTACCACATTCGGATAACATCAAAGAATAATACAATTAAACCGAACTATGAAATCATAACGTCTGGACGTACACCCATAACTCGTTAATAAGAATAGTGATCATTTATAATACATCAAAAATATCCATACAGGATAAGCAACTAAGTGCAATACTGATACCGCAGTTAGAATTCACAATTTTCACATCATACCACCCCACACGGCGGTTCAAAGTCAAAACATCAATATGTTTAATTATACACACATACAGTGTGTCACAAGTATCGCATACAACCCCATTACAGAACACCGTGCAAATAAAATTATGCACCAAAATTAATTCGCACAGATGGAATCATGAAATACAGATACCTCCCATAAAAGAGGAGACTTACGTCCACAGGCTGCACAGAGATGATGGCTGCACCACGATACTAATCACAACTTAACACAATTTATCACAACGGATCACCACGATCACACTTGTTCACAATTACTCACCCGGGTGACATGACAAGACACGACTCGACTGTTAGGAGTATGCCCTCGAATGCCACTCAGAGGATATTGAGTGAGGGCATTATATTTGCAATTATGTAATTTATTATCATAAGGCAAATGGATGTTTCTTTATTTACTGGCAGTTACTGGCATTCCTAACTCGTAAATATATATATATAAACTAGTCCGTGTATTTGAGAGCAAAACATTCCACTCCTTATTTGATAAGGGGGTCGACACTGGAAAGGTTTATAGCTCAAATACTTAATCGTTCGCAAGTCGATGAAACTTGACTGGGCATTAAGTTTATGTGAAGACTTGTATAACGTGTTCTTTGACATGGAGAGTGCCTGTCGAATACTAATGGTTAGTGGGAGCACACGTTATAGGTATGCTAATTGGATTAGTATACTCGAACCGACTCATCCTCGATTCGTCACACGGATTTCACTCGGGACAGTCAATGACGGAATCGAAAGGTTGTGATAGGTATTCGTGAACCTTCGACTTGAGGATTTAGTAGGGATGTGCTTGTGACGTTAAGATTTTCATTAGAGTAGTTCGACCCTATAAACCGGGAGGTGGGGGTCAACCTCGACGTGCATCTTAACGGGCGAATAGCAGGTCCTACTGAATACCAAGATAGAATTCTTTCTCCCGTTAGTGAGCGGGTTATATGTCCTATGCGGTTATTGACATATGAGATCATAAGTCTTTGGCCAAAGCATTGGAGCTAGTTGTATTGAATACACGAGAGCTCAATGATCTCGATTTGTATTAACGCATGCATAACGTAAAGTACAGATAGGGTTTGACTGACCGTGACCCTATAACTTGATCGGGACATTTGAAAGAAGGGTTTATACATTATCTTGGTATTCACGATAGAATAGTTCTTGAATGATCCCAATCATTCGTTCTCGATTGGGGTACAGCAGTGTAGGCCTCAGGGCTGGCTAGGTGGTGCTACTATTCTTTGGTTCCTCCCATTGCTGACTGAGACGAATCTACCGAGTCGCGCAATAGGATTGACGACGGAATAAATCGAGCTTATTCTCTCATTATTAATATTAGATATTGGATATCTAATTTATTGGACATTGGATGTCTAATTGACTTTGGGGCATTGGATGTCTAAATTGATTTATTGGATAAATTAATTTATGGCCTAATGAATTAAATAAATTACCGGGTGATTAATTTAATTCATGAATATAATTATTTATTGGAGAAATTAATTATGTTATTTTGTATTTGATATCATTGATTAATTGGATTAATTAATTGATATAAATACATCGGAACGGAATCGGAGTTTATCTGTTTGGACTCACGGGAGTCCGAAATGAACCGAACTCATCCCGGCTCCTTCAAGATGACCGCCCCATACCTAACCCCTCCCTTGATCTTGGTCTTCTCCTTGTTAGGTGGAAGACATATGGCCACCAAGGGGACTATCATATTAAATATGATATTAGGTGATTTGGTCCAAAAGTGAGAAGAATAAAAAAAAGACTATCTCGCACCTCACATAATTGATCAAAAACGTGAGACAAGCCTTTCAAGAGAGAGAGAAAAACTTCTTCATCTTCATCTTCATCTTTATGTGTTCTTGAGAGTTTTCTTAGAGAAAAATATCAAGAGATAAAATTGGGAGATAGATTATACACTTAGAGTGCTATAATCAAAAAGCTTCATCACTTGATTCTAGCCGTAACCTTGAAGGTTAATCGGGTGTTGTCATTCCGGTCGTTTCTCCAGCGCGTGGCAAGTAGAGATGCGGTGCTTTCGGCGTTGGATCGTTCAAGAGCTTGGAGCGGATTGGATTCGTAGAGATCAATCAAAGCTTGGGGAATAGCTCAAGAGAAGGTTACCATTAAATCAACGGACTTCAAGGGTGAGTTTCTTATAAATCTTGTTTTTTGTTTTATATTCGTATATACGTTGCTCGATCGATCCTCGTAGGGATTCAGATCGAATTAATTTTCGTTTTACCGCTTCCGCTGGGCCTTCGTTTTAGGCACCGAATCCCAACAGTGGTATCAGAGCGTAGGTCTTGCGATCGTATATACGATATTAGCATTTGGAATGCTTGATTAGATGGTGTATGATTTGGAATCATAATCATATTAATCGTTGATTTTCTATTGTTCATCTAAAAATTAATTTTTCATGATTTTATATTACAATATAAATCTATTTTTCTTTTGAAAAAATGATTTAAATGAATAATATAAAGATTAGAAAAATATTATTTTGGAATCGGGGCGAAAAATGAGCCGAAAACGTAAATGGACCCGGCGGCTTGAGTGCCAGGGAGCCGCCTCATGATGCTGCTGTATGGAGTGCGGTTTGGTAGCGAGGCGAGTCACAGTCGGCGGCTGTGCGAGCCACCTTTCAGCGGCTTTGGGGCGATGTCCGGGCTTGGCGGCCGTGTTTTCCGACTCCATTTTATTATATTTCGTTCGATAATTAAGGTAATTTTATTCTTAGGGGAATTAATTTAGTGAAATATTTTCTCGTCCGGAACAAGTTAAAATTGACGGTTATTTGAATTAATTGGATTAATTCATTTTGGATGGATTGTTTTATATTAATTGGATCAATATTCAGATTCATTATGAATGCCATTTATTTAATGTGTTGGATGCATTATCTTTCAATGGTGATGCGCTTCATGGACTTAGTTTTTGAATCGTTCGTTTTATTCGATTGGGTTGTAAAGGCCGTTTTGAGCCTATTATTTCACTAGAAATATTTGTATCTAGGATGCAATTTTCAATTTAAAATTTATATGTAATGACAAAGACCGGAGGAAGATCCGTTTCGAGAAGACGAAGATTCAATACGAAGACTTGTAATTAGATTACGGAGTTTTTGTTTTCTAGGAACGGTCCATGAACCATATGTTGGTAGCAACTAGGTTGTGAATGGTTTTTTCATATTGTATGAATGCCACAAACGCGCTAAAATAATTAATGTGCAAAGTGTAACGTTAATCGCGAAAATTCTCCCACAACAAATTATTTAGTTTTTAAGGTTTCAATGTTTTCCTTCCCTCCATCGAGCTTTCGGGAAATTGAAATCCAAACCGAATGTGCTATGCTTCCGAGTTATCGGGGTAATCGTTCGGGGAGGATGGATAAATTACCGGGAGGGCATTGGATGCCTTCCGTTGGAGCAAATTTTATCCCTAGAAACCTGATAGGTTGCCGGATAAGATTCAATTGTGAAACTGATTTGCGTCGATGGTATAAACTTAACTTGTTCACGAACCATAGAAACCGTATAGGTTGAGGGGAGTGAACAAGGGGAAAAAGAAGATCGAATCATCCATTAGATGGGTTGGTGTTGGACACCACTTTATTAAAATTAATAGACTAGAAACCTGTTCGGTTGCCCTCTATTAAGATTTATAAAGAACTCGATCACCACTATGAAGTAGTGCGAGGATACTTCCGGATTTCACATGGGAGTGTGTTGTTCCGATAAAAATAGTGGGAGCTGGGTAACAAGAATAGAAAAGACCTTAATTCTATACTCAGAACATAATATAACAAGTCGAGAATTAACTGCTATACTTAATGCCGACACAACTCTCAATATGACAATGAATCCACTCGCAATTCTACTCGAGAAGAACACCTTGATTGGACCTAACTTTGTGGGTGGCTCCATGTCGATGATTGTCCTCAGTATAGAGGCACTGGGATACGTCTTGGAGACGGACATTCCGGTGCCTCCTGTGCGGACCAGAGCCAATCAGGAAGAGATCGAAAACCACGAAAAGTGGGTTAAGGATGACATAAAAGTCCGTGCTTAAATGATGACTTCTATGTATAATGAGCTTCAGAGAGCTCATGAGAAAATGACTTCTGCTAGGCAGATTCTATCTCACTTAACCGAACTTTATGGTGAGCACAGCAGAACTGCTAGATATGAGATATCCAAGCAACTGTTCGGTGCAAGGATTAAGGAAGGTGAGAAGGTTGGGGAACACATCCTCAAAATGATATCCATGATCGAGAGATTGGAGGCTCTTGATTTTAAAATGGATACTTCTCTCCAAACCGACCTTATCCTTCAGTCTCTCCATGATTCCTTCTCACAGTTTGTTATGAACTTCAACTGCAACGAGATTTCATGTAACTTAGCTGGGCTAATGAACAAACTGGTGACCGCTCAGTCTCAGATGAAGACTCCGCGGATGAAGGAGTCTGCCCTTGTGATTTCTTCTAGACTTCGGAAGTCTATGAATAAGAAGAAAAAGACCAAGAAGCAGACTGGACCACATGTTAAGGACTTCAAGGGCAAGGGTAAGGCCCCAACGGTTCCAAAGAGCAAGAAGAAATACGCTTGTCTCAAGTGCAGTGAGCTGGGCCACTGGACTAGACAGTGTCCGATTCTTCATTGCACTTCAGGTACAGAACTTTTAGTTTTGGAAACAAATTGTTCGCTCGTATTTTACGCTTCTGAATCTTTGGATTAAGTGCTGGTTCTCATATTTGTACCGTGAATCAGGATCTGGAACAAAGTAGGAAGCTTGGAGCTGGAGAATTGATGATCACAGTCGGAAGCGGGCATAGTGTCGAGGCGACCGACATAGGATCACTTCTTTTGGGTTTAGAATCCGGCTTTGTTTTGACTTTAGAAGATGTACTTGTTTTGCCCAAGGGGCACAAAAACATTGTATCCGTTCCGGTCATGGACCAGAAAGGTTTTTCATTTTTCATTGGTGATGGTTCCTACAAAATTTATTTCAGAAATAAACTAGTGGGTACTGCTACATTGTTAAATGGATTGTATCATCTAAATCTCAGCAACAAAGTAGTTGTGAATACTATGACTAGAAAACATGGTAGGGATGAAACCAATCAAGTTTTGAAATGGCATCTTAGACTTGGTCATGTTGGTCAGACCAAGGTTTACACGATGGAAAAAGATGGACTTATGGGTCCAATGGGATCGGATCCCTTTCCTACTTGTGAATCTTGCCTTAAAGGCAAAATGACTAAGACCCCCTTCACAGGGACTTTTGAAAGAGCCGCTGATAAACTGGGATTAATCCATACCAACGTATGTGGTGCTTTGGAAGCAGCACGTGACGGATATCAATATTTCATTACGTTTACAGATGATCATACTAGGTATGGTTATGTATACTTAATGAAACATAAATCCGAGGCTTTTGAGAAATTCCAGGAATTCAAAGCCCTAGTCGAGAAACAAACTGGTAATCATATCAAAGCACTTCGGTCGGACCGAGGTGGCAAGTATATGAGTTCGGAGTTTGACGAGTTCCTTAAGGAACATAGAATAGTATCACAACTAACACCTCCAGTTACTCCTCAGTTAAATGGTGTGTCAGAAAGAAGGAACCGGAGCTTGTTGAACATGGTCCGTTCCATGCTAGGCTATACTGACTTACCGATTTACCTGTGGGGGTATGCACTCCTGACTGCCGCTTACATCTTGAACATATGTCCTTCCAAATCCATTCTTAAAACTCCACATGAGATATGGGAGGGCAGGAAACCAAGTCTTAATCACATTAGGATTTGGGAATGTCCCGCCTATGTCAAGAAGACTAAGGTGGAGAAGTTGGAAGCTAGGTCCGCAAAGGGACGTTTCATTGGATTCCCGTCTGGGACGATGGGATATCTATTCTACATGTCCGAAGATCGAAAGATCATTGTTGTTTTACAATCACACTTCCTGGAAGATGAGTTCATTCAGGAAGGCGGAGCAGGTACAAGTATTTCTTTAGAAGAATACAATGAAACTCCTCGGGAGACACCTGTGCAAGAAACTGGAACCGAACCTTCTGAAACACAAGTACAACCACCTCGTAGGTCTAGTAGGGTGTCTCATTTACATGAGAGGTATGGGCTTGTGCACTTGGAGGAGCTGGGTCTCCATGAGGTTCCAAGTGATAGCCAAGAGACCGACCCAACGATCTATGACCAAGCGATGGTGGATGTCGACTCCGCGAAATGGCATGAAGCTATGGAAGCTGAGATAGACTCGATGCATGTCAATCAGGTCTGGACTATAGTAGACCGCCCCAAGGGCATAGTGCCTATTGGGAACAAGTGGATCTACAAGAGAAAGACTGATGGTGATGGCAAGGTTGACGCCTATAAGGCCAGGCTTGTGGCAAAGGGTTATACCCAAAAGGAAGGGATCGATTACCACGATACCTTCTCGCCCGTAGCCATGATCAAGTCTATTCGTATGATGCTTGCTATAGCTGCCTACCACGATTATGAGATATGGCAAATAAACGTAAAGATGGCTTTCCTTAATGGATTCCTTGAGGAGGAAATCTATATGGAGCAGCCTAAAGGTTTTGTGTCCGAAGTCGATATTCAGAAATTGTGCAAGCTTCAGCGTTCCACTTATGGATTGAAGCTAGCGTCGCGTAGTTGGAACCTTCATTTTGACGAGGCGGTCAAAGAGTTTGACTTCGTACAAAATGAAGAGGAACCTTGTGTATACAAGAGGGTTAGTGGGAGCAAGATCGCATTCTTAGTACTATATGTAGATGACATTCTACTAATAGGAAATGATATGGGAATGCTCAGTTCTGTGAAAGCTTGGCTTTCGAGTAATTTCTCCATGAAAGACTTGGGAGAAGCAACCTATATTCTTGGTATTCGGATCTACCGGGATAGAGCGAAGAGAACAATAGGTCATTCACAAGCCCTATATATAGATAAGATATTAAAGTGATTTAAGATGGATGATTCTAAAAGAGGGTTCCTACCGATGCGACATGGAATAAAACTCTCCTTGAAGATGTGTCCTCAAAGTGAGGAACAAATAAAGGAAATGAGTAATATACCATATGCTTCGGCCGTGGGTAGCCTTATGTATGCTATGTTGTGTACAAGACCTGACATCGCGCATGCTGTAAGCGTGGTGAGTAGGTTTCAGGCAAACCCGGGTAGGGAACATTGGACTGCCATAAAGAACGTTCTCAAGGACTTAAGAAGGACTAGAGATATGGTTCTGATGTATGGAGGTGGAGAATTGGATGTGGTGGGATTCACTGATTCAGACTTCCAAGGACTGAAGGACGACTCGATGTCTACTTCTGGCTACATATTTACTCTTAATGGCGGAGCAGTATCTTGGCGTAGCGCCAAGCAAAGCGCGACTGCTGATTCCACTTGTCAGGCTGAGTATCAAGTAGCCTTGGAGGCTTCCAAGGAAGGGTTCTGGATTAAGAAGTTTCTGGGAGAACTTAAAGTAATACCATGTGCTGAGCTGCCTATTCCGCTGTACTGCGACAACGACGGTGCTATAGTGTAGGCCAAGGAGCCGAGGTTTCACAACAGCACCAAACATATTGAGAGGAAGTATCATCTCGTAAGAGAATTTATTCGCAAGGGATACATTGTGCTGCACAGAGTAGAATCGGCCGACGTCACTGATCCACTGACCAAGCCACTTTCTCAGACTAGCTTGGAGCGTCATCTGGAGAACATGGGTATTAGATACCATAGTGTGTGGCATTGAGTGCAAGTGGGAGATTGTTAGAAGTATGCCCTCGAATGCCACTCAGAGGATGTTGAGTGAGGGCATTGTACTTGCAATTATGTAATTTTATTATCATAAGGCAAATGGATGTTTTTTTATTTACTGGCAGTTACTGGAATTCCTAACTCGTAAATATACATATAGAAACTAGTCCGTGTATTTGAGAGCAAAACATTCCACTCCTTATTTGATAAGGGGGTCGGCAATGGAAAGGTTTATAGCTCAAATACTTAATCGTTCGCAAGTCGATGAAACTTGACTGGGCGTTAAGTTTATGTGAAGAATTTTATGACGTGTTCTTTGACATGGAGAGTGCCTGTCGAACACTAATGGTAAGTGGGAGCACATGTTATAGGTATGCTAATTGGATTAGTATACTCGAACCGACTTATCCTCGATTCGTCACACGGATTTCACTCCAGGACAGTCAATGACGGAATCGAAAGGTTGTGATAGGTATTCGTGAACCTTCGACTTGAGGATTTAGTAGGGATGTACTTGTGACGTTAAGATTTTCATTAGAGTAGTTCGACCCTATAAACCAGGAGGTTGGGGTCAACCTCGACATGCATCTTAACGGGCGAGTAGCAGGTCCTACTGAATACCAAGATAGAATTCTTTCTCCCGTTAGTGAGCGGGTTATATGTCCTATGCGGTTATTGACAAATGAGATCATAAGTCTTTGGCCAAAGCATTGGAGCTAGTTGTATTGGATACACGAGAGCTCAATGATCTCAATTTGCATTAACGCATGCATAGCGTCAAGTACAGATAGGGTTTGACTAACCATGACCCTATAACTTGATCGGGACATTTGAAAGAAGGATTTATACGTATATTGGTATTCACGATAGAATGGTTCTTGAATGATCCCAATCATTCGTTCTCAGTTGGGGTACAGTGTAGGCCGCCGGGCTGGCTAGGTGGTGCTACTACTCTTTGGTTCCTCCCATTGCTGACCGAGACGAACCTACCAAGTCGCGCAATAGGATTGACGACGGAATGAATCGAGCTTATTCTCTCATTATTAATATTAGATATTGGATATCTAATTTATTGGACATTGGATGTCTAATTGACTTTGGGGCATTGGATGTCTAAATTGATTTATTGGATAAATTAATTTATGGCCTAATGAATTAAATAAATTACCGGGTGATTAATTTAATTCATGAATATAACTATTTCTTGGAGAAATTAATTATGTTATTTTGTATTTGATATCATTGATTAATTGGATTAATGAATTGATACAAAAATATGACGGAATCGGAGTTTATCTGTTTGGACTCACGGGAGTCCGAAACGAACCGAATTCGTCCCGGCTCCTTCTAGATGGCCACCCCATACCTAACCCCTCCCTTGGTCTTGGTCTTCTCCTTGTTAGGTGGAAGACATATGGCCACCAAGGGGACAATATCATATTAAATATGATATTAGGTGATTTGGTCCAAAAGTGAGAAGAATAAAAAGAAGCTATCTCTCACCTCACATAATTGACCAAAAACGTGAGAGAAGCCTTTCAAGAGAGAGAGAAAAACTTCTTCATCTTCATCTTCTTATTTATGTGTTCTTGAGAGTTTTCTTAGAGAAAAATATCAAGAGATAAAATTGAGAGATAGATTATACACTTAGAGTGCTATAATAAAAAAAGGTTCATCACTTGATTCTAGCCGTAACCTTGGAGGTTAATCAGGTGTTGTCATTCCGGTCTTTTATCCGGCGCGTGGCAAGTAGAGACGCGGTGCTTTCGGCGTTGGATCATTCAAGAGCTTGGAGCGGATTGGATTCGTAGAGATCAATCAAAGCTTGGGGAATAGCTCAAGAGAAGGTTACCATTTAATCAACGGACTTCAAGGGTGAGTTTCTTATAACTCTTGTTTTTCATTTTATATTCGTATATACGTTGCTCGATCGATCCTCGTAGAGATTCGGATCGAATTAATTTTCGTTTTACTGCTTCCGCTGGGACTTCGTTTTAGGCACCGAATCCTAACATCGACAAGACCCAACTGCCTAGGTTTTCGCAAACCTAAGCTCCGATACGATTTTTGTAACACCCCCAATCCACTCAGGGATATTACACGCTATAGACCCTTTTCCACAAGGAGCTACCAGGTGGAAGTCTACAAATCAAAACCCACATGCGGTCAACTTGACCAAAACATAATACCGACCGATTTCTCTCAGAACACAGCATAACCGTACATTTGATGAATCAAATGAAATACAACTCGATCATATAATACATAAAATGTCCATCCCCTCAAGGATGACAAGAACTCAAACCGACAGATTACTGACGGACAACAGACTACAACTGTGACTAGTATCGCTGCTTTGCATCATCCTCCGAGTCAATCCTGTGGTTGCTCACTCTCCAGTCAGAACACCTGGAATAAATAACAAAATCCCCAACGAGGGGTTAGCGATGGAATCGCTAGCAAGTAACCAAGCTATAAGGTTATACATCAAGAATATAACCGTTATGAAAATAACCTTTTGACAAGGTAGTAACACGATCCCCGAGTCTAAAGTCTTTTCGAAAACATTTCCCTCAAGGGAGGATCATAGAGACAACTTCAAAACACGTTTGAAAGAATAAAGGAGGACGTCGGGGGTCTCAGTGTAAAATCATGAAAAAAATTTGTAATTCTCCTTTTCAAAAGGGTTTTCTTTCAAAATCATGAAGACTATTCAATTCTCAAACAAGCCTCAAAGGAAGAACCACAAACACCAAAATAACCGGAATCCAAGATTCACACAATCACAGTTCGTAGATATCCAGTCAAATACTCAAATCACCTCCGTGGCCTCGATGGGACCCATCCCGGATTAGATACTGAAAAGCAAGATCAAACCACCCATAAGTTATCTTGACATCGTACTCGCAAGTAACGATTCTCGGATCCCTCTCCAGACCTACCCGATTAGATAACCTTATGGTCAAAACATATCAACTGGGCGTACTCGCAAGTAACGCGCCGCCGGAGGCCTCATGGGTCCCTACGCGGTTAACATCATTCAAACACGCCCACAAGTTATCGTGACATCGCACTCGCAAGTGACGATTCTCGGAGCCCTCTCCAGACCTACCCGATTCGATAAGCTTATGGCGAAATAATATCAACTGGCCGTACTCGCAAGTAACGCGCCGCCGGAGGCCTCATGGTTCCCTACCCGGTAATATCTCAATCACCGATTATACAACAACAAGGTATAATATTCGCCACAATCACAAACACATGAAATTATGAGTTAATGCAACAAACACTTTCACAAAGCGTAACATTCACGTCACACCATCATCTAGTACACATATTCCACAATTTCTCGGATAACTACTCACTTCAAAATATCCATCTCAAACATAATACAACATGAGATGGTGGATGTCATTCTTTAAGAAATTCAAGTTACGTTCTTATTTACTTTAATAGAATCACATATTCATTTAAAAGTAAGTTACGGTCAAATGTTCAATCACTATCAAGTCCACGTTAAATTCACGACACGCTACATTCTCAAAGTATAAAGATTATAGTCAAGATACTCGCCTTAATAACCACTACCGAACACTCCGAAGAACACGGTTCAACCGGGAAGCTCGGACCCCGAAGAAGACAACGAACTGAAGGATTCAACCCGGGTTCATCGCAAGAAGACCGACCCTAACATCATATAATTAATAAATCAACGATCATACGAGGAAGAATAATCGTAGAACGCCCGAATCCCCTCTAAGACCTTTTATCGGACACCTTCAAGGCGTCGATTAAGAACTCGACCAAACGACGAATTCTTAGCAATCAAACCATGGAACAACAAGGAAATTGATAGAATACAACTTAATAATCAATAATACATCAATAATCTAAGTTATTACGGATCAAACGAACGAAATCCAACAAAAACCCCAATTTCCCCAAAACTAGATTTTTAAGAAATCTAACCTTGATTCGGTAGATCGGAGGAGGTTATGGGATGATTGATCGATGTTAGAAACTCAACAACTTCGTGGATTGATAGTTGAACAACATCTCTTCATGTTCTCCAAGCCCCAGCTGTGGAAAGGAAATGAGAGGAATGAGAAAAATGGATGTAAACCCGTCTGCTCGATCATATATATACTGCCCAGCAGCCTGCCGACCACGTACGGCCGTAGTCAATCCACCTTACGGCCGTAACCGGCCTTCGTCTGGATGCTGCCCAGCACCTTATGGCCATACCCGATCACACCTTACGACCGTAAGCGGCATTCGTCCGGAACCTGCCTAGCACCTTACGATCGTATCCGGAACCTTACGGCCGTAGCTCGTCCAGGCGGGTCCCTGGCCCAAAACGTGCGGCCGTGACTCGGCCGTGGCCAACTCCGACGGCCCGGACGACCCCGAAACCTGAACCTGAATATAAAACGAAGATACAATTACGAAGTACTCGCAAAGACGAATCCAAGCGCTAAGAGAACACGCGATTCCGACCATCCGAAGGCTCGAAATTCGGCAACGGAAAGTAATTACCCCAAACTTTGGGAAATTACGAAAATGGCCCAAAACGTCCGAAATACACGATACACGATCGAAACACCAAGACAAAGCTCACAACATGAATAATAACATTAAATGAACTTACGTGAAACTTGAAACAACAGTTTCGGATGAGATTCACACGAATCGAACTCAAGTGCGGAAAAACCGCTTAAGAACACGGAACTCAACAAAACGATATCGAAACGAACTCGGATGATAAAAAGTGCAGAATTAAATATTCTCGAAATGTCGAAACGGTCATGAGCGAGTCATCAAAAATAGACTTCCGCCGAAAAAAGAAAATTACCAGAAATTGCGGATATTACAGATCCAGTCCTCATAGATATGAAGGATGATGGCCTTACGTGGCATGGGACGGTCGTCCTTGGTCGGGTACCAGAGTTGGTCGCTAGGTACTAAGTGATGATCACTCCGTGAGATCGATCGCTAGATACTCGAAGATGGACTGTTACCTTCGATTGGCAAGTTTGCCGTGGCTCATTTGATCGTGAACTCGGTCGCTCGACCTTATACCGATCGCCGTCCAGGCGTATTAATCGCCGCGCAACAACTGCTAAATTGTGTAGTATAATATAAAAACTCATTGTTTAATATTTAAACATATTATGGAAGCAATTGTACCAAAATATTGCAAATATGCATCATCTAAAGCATATTAGAAAACGAAATAAACAAATCAGTTATTGTTGCAATATCACAATCAATAATTCCCATTTTTCCACGAATTTCTTATTTTTTGAGTGATTGAAAACTAAAGATAAATAAAATATTTACCTAGACATATTTTTAAAAAGTACAATCAGTTTTTATTCTCTATACACTACCAATTTAGCCGAAGACCAGAAGTTGTCGGCTAAGGTCGAAAGTCATCAGTTATACTACTGGGTCGTCGGCTAAAGTCCCGTCAGCCGATACCCATCGGCTAAGGTTTGGACGACATCCTAGGCAAACTGTCGGCTAAACCTGGGACTTTAGCCGACGACTACTTTATGGTCGGCTAAAATTTAGTCGTCTGTTAAAGTCTTAAGGTTTTAGCCGACGGCTAGGAGTTGTCGTCTGTTAAACTCCGACTTAGAAAAGTTGCATACAACTCAGCCCAACCTAGACCCGCTCCGATCCAAACCTGAACTGCCAAGAAACCCAGTCACCAACTCCCTTGCGAGATATAAATCTAAGTATATGCGCATGGCGGAACTCGAACCCACCACCTTTCCCTCTATGAAGTAGTACATTGTTGGTGAGTTATATGGATTACATGTGTAAAATGTTTCAATAATTTATTTATTATATTGTGCAAAAACAATATTTACTTATTTATTATTAAATCTTTATGCTAAATGTAGTAAGAATTTTATATTTATTAAAATTATGTATTTTATTTCAAAAAAAAAATTATGTTACAGTAGTAAAAAAATTTAGGAGATAAATTATTGACGAAAATCTCAATAGAAGTATAAAGTTAGAAGATTCACACTTTAGCCGACAACTAGATATGCGTCGTCGGTTAAACCCCGACTGAGTAATCGGCTAAAGTAATGGGATTTTATCCAACGATTCAGCCGGGGTTTAGCCGACGATAGGACTTAAAGTTGTTGGCTAAACCATGACTTTGTTGGAATATTTGATTCCATATTAATGAGTTTGATGATAAGTTGATGGAATCAAACCAAAACAACAAAGGAAACAACAAAGAATCAAGAAGAAGTCCATGACAAAACAGAACGCTAATAGCGGACGCTAAAATGTAAACTAGCGTGCTAATCATCAAGACAGTGAAGATGCAGCATGAAGAATAACGCACGCTAGAAATGAATTAGCGGATGCTAGTAAATGAACTAGCGCACGCTAAACGACTGAGTTAGCACACGCTAAGATTGAAGCTTACGTACGCTAACGAAGGAATATATCCGTTGTGAAGACTTTCAACACGGAGATCACGCATATGGTCAAAGAATTTGAAAAGTGAAGATAGTGCACGCTATGAGGATTACTTAGTGCACGCTAAGTTTGAATTATGTCTATTGAATTGATTCAAGAAAAGTCGAATATCACAAATGGTCATTTATGACGCAAGCAATGACGAAACATTAGCGCACGTTACGAAGGTTGTTACGCACGCTAAAGATAGATTCAGAAGCTACTGGACTGATCTGATCAACATGTAACGCACGCTATATGCTGAGATTATGTATGCTAAAGGGAATAGCGCACGCTAAGACACTGTATAGTGCATGCTAATAATACAGCAGTAGCTAACAGCTAGTTGAGGCTTCATGCCTATAAATACCTAATAATTCAAAACAACAACTCCAAGCAAAGAATATATACTTCAAATATTGTTATACTCGTCTTTGTTGTTGTAATCGGGCTATATTGTCAAGTGTTTGAGTGTTCATATACTAAACCATATACAGGAGAGGAAAGAAAGGATTGTAGATGGATTCGGTGTTATTAGGATCGTTGATCCGGTATTATTAGAATCATATCTAAATCTAAGTGAGGTTTGTCTAGTACCAATCGAAAGCTAGATAGGTCGATTTCTTGTCCGATAGAAAAAGAAAACGGTTTATCTTGGATCGATAGAAGACAAGATTGTAATGGTATCACTTGGACCGATAAAAGACGAGGTGTAGAGGTTTATCTTAAGCCTAAGGAAAAACATATGAAGAGAGTACGTAGGTATATTTGGCCGAACCGCTATAAATATTGTGTCGTTTATCTTCCGATATTTAATTATGCTTCCATAAACGCAAAAGAGTTTGAAAACTCTACACCGCACTATTCAAGTGGCGGTACCAAACCCAACAATTGGTATCGGAGCGGTATCTCTAAAAGTCGGCTTTACACCCGAGGAGAAAATGGTCCAATGGCGCTCCATTTTGCCCCAGCCGAAGGTCTTGCCTTAAACAAACCTCCTTTCTTTGACGGATCAAATTTTATGATGTGTAAAAAAAATGTCTATTTTCATCCGAGCCTATGATATTGAGCTCTGGAAAGTTATATGTCTTGGTCCGAAAATTCCCACGAATTCCAGCGGTACTCTAAAGAGATTTGAAGAGTATGATGATACGGATTGGAAGAACGACCATTACAACTGTAAAGCAACGCAACTGCTTTATTGCGCTTTAAATCCAGAAGAACACAACTCGATATCATCATGTGATAGTGCCAAAGAGATTTGGAAAATGTTTGAGGTAACTCATGAAGGAACATCACAAGTTAAGGAGACGAAGATCAATACTTCTCCATGACAGCTCTTTATGATGAAGAACGAAGAGTCCATAACGAACATGATCGACCAATTTTCGGTCATTATAAATGGACTGGCTTGTTTTGGGAAACCATTAACAAGTAGTGAAAAAATGAAGAAAATTTTACGATCACTACCTGTTGAATGGGATGAAACAGTTACTGTTGGAGCAATTTTGGTATTAGCGCCATTATGCGGAAGCATAAATATAAAGGTGCGGAAAGTAAATCAACACACGAATTTATAGAGGTTCGGCCAAACGTGCCTACGTCCTCTCTCGTTATCTTTTTCTATAGGCTTAAGATATAAACCTCTGCACCTCTCTTCTATCGGTAGAGGATTACCATTACAAGCTCGTCTTCTATCGGTCCGAGTAAACCGTTCAATCTCTCTTCTATCGGTCGAGATATTACCATGTGTACTTTTCTTTGTGTCGATCCAAGTTAAACCATTTTTCTTTTCTATTGGACAAGGAATCAACCACTCTAGCTTATTATCGGTACTAGATAAACCTCACTTAGATATCGATTGCGATTCTAACAATGTCGGATCCTTGATCATAATAACACTGAATCCAATCTTATCTTTTCTTTTTCTCTCTCTTGTATGATTTAGTGTATCACACTCAATGACTCTCAATTTAAGCTCAAGAACAACAACTATAATGTTTTACAATGATATCTCAAGTGTATATGGTTTGCTCAATGTTGTTGTGTGGTTTAATACCTATTCACTTGGTATTTATAGCCTTTCTCCACAAACTAGTCGTTGCTTACTGTTTTGACTTGCTAGCGTGCGCTAGCTTTCCTTAGCGTGCGCTATTGCTTGTAGCGTACGTAATGTACTGCATGTAGTGTACGTTAATGTCTTCCAGAATCTGTCCAGTAGCTACTGTCCATGATAGTTAGCGTGCGCTAACATTTCCTTGTAGCGTGCGCTAATCTTGCATCATTGCATGCATCATATATCCGTTTATATTTTTTGACTTTGCTTCAAAAACTCCCAACGGATTGATTTACTTGAATTCAAACACCTTAGCGTGCGCTATTCCTCATCATTAGCTTGCGCTATGATTTCGTCACTGCTTACTTCATTCTGTGTTTGAATGTCTTCACAATTGTAATATACCTTCGATAGTGTGCGTTAATGTTCATGTGTAGCCTGCGCTATCTTCATCAGGAAGGTTTACTTCAGGTAGCTTTGAACTTGACTGAACTGCAGATAGGACCCGTTAGCGTGCGCTAACATTTGAGTCTAGCGTGCACTAGCTTTGTATTTTGTTCAGCTTTTTGCGTCTTCGTCTGCTTCGTTGCTTTGCTTCGCCTCTTTGTTGTTTTGCTTTGTTTAGCAACTTAATCATCAAAACTCTATTAATGAATATGTGGAATAAATATTCCAACAATCTTTCCCTCTTTGATGATTACAAAACAACCCTTGAATTGGATAAAACCTGCAAAATAAAATTATATATATTTGTACGTATCAAGGTTTTCAGCTTTGATCTTTTCGTTAGTTTCACCCATCTTTTCTTTTCTTGTTATTTTTGACTTCTTCGTTTCTCCTCCTTTTTGTATGCTTTCTTTTTCTCCTTTTCGACATCTTCG
This sequence comes from Orobanche coerulescens, assembly GCA_033398695.1. Classification (NCBI taxonomy): domain Eukaryota; kingdom Viridiplantae; phylum Streptophyta; class Magnoliopsida; order Lamiales; family Orobanchaceae; genus Orobanche; species Orobanche coerulescens. The sequence continues at coordinate 229,279,671 of CM065802.1, forward strand.
ATTTTTATTATTTTCTCCTCCTTTTTACTTTTTATTTTTCTCATCATTACTTCCATGACGCTTTTTATCCGATTATACTCCTTTCTCCCCATTTTTGTATTCAGCAAAAAGTGTAAAAAATATACCAATTGAATATAAATATGCATGATACCAATTAATGATGAATAATATATGAATACGGGTATAACTCCCCCTGAAAATATTCTCTCTCCTTTAAAAAAAATATTCCATTTGAGTAAAATACCAATTGTTTAAAAATTAATTTTTGGGGATCCAACCTATAGTTGGTTTTTCTTTCGAAACATAGACGATATTTGGAATAAAAGTTCCTTTGGGAATCCAAATTTTCTTAGTTTTTATCGTCCATCGTGGGCTTTTACAATTCGAAATGTGATGCCCAATTTTTAAACATTTTTCACATCGGGATATATTAAAATTTAAGGATTCGTGTTTAGGATTTTGTTTGAATCCCAACCCCTGTTTATTTAAAGTAAACTTTTGCACCGAGAGCATTTGTTCAAATTTTTCGTTTCCACACGAGAATTTCTTCGTTAAATTTTTCAGCTCGGTTTGACTTTTCAAAAGATCATTCTTCAAAATATTTTCATTTTCAACGCATTTTGAATGATCGGTTTCGATAAATTTTCCCTTTTCAAGAATTTTGGAAATTTCAATTTCCAATGATTTATTTTTCGATTGAAGAAATTTTATTTTGGATAAAGCATTTTGGAAATCGGTATGTAATAACTCAAATGCTTCAAATATCTCTTCTTGAGATGACGTACTTACCCGGCTTTCGACGTCACTTTCGTCGAGTGTACTTCGGGTCATAAGAGCGAGATTTTGTTTGAGATTATCATCTTCATCTTCATCGCTCCATGTTGCTTGATTTGTTCCTTCGTGAGTTGCCTCTAACTTTTTTCAAATTTCTTTGGCACTATTACATGAGAAAATATGGTCGAGATCTTCCGGATTTAAGGCACAATAAAGCATTTGTGTTGCGTTGCAATTTTGGTGGTCGTTCTCCCAATCCATATCATCATATTCTTCGAAACTTTATATAGTCCCGTTGGAATTCGTGGGAATTTTCGGACCTAGACATATGATCTTCCAAAGCCCAATATCATAAGCTCGGATGAAGATTGACATCTTCTTTTTCCACTTCATATAATTTCATCCATCGAAGAATGGAGATTGGTTTGACACAAGACCTTCATTCGGTGTAAATTGGAACTCCATTTGGATCTTCTCCTAGGATGTTAAGCCACTTATTGGAGGTACCACTCCGATATCAATTATTGGAGCAGTATTCGTATTAGCACCGTTGTGCAGAAGCGTAAATATAAAGATGTGGAAAGTAAATCGACACACGGATTTATAGAGGTTCGGCCAAACGTGCCTACGTCCTCTCTCGTTATCTTTTTCTATTGGCTTAAGATATAAACCTCTGCAGCTCTCTTCTATTGGTCGAGGGATTACCGTTACAAGCTCGTCTTCTATCGGTCCGAGTAAACTGTTCAATCTCTCTTCTATCGGTCGAGATATTACCGTGTGTATTTGTATTTATGTCGGTCCAAGTTAAACCGTTTTCCTTTTCTATTGGACAAAGAATCAACCACTCTAGCTTTCTATCGGTACTAGATAAACCTCACTTAGATATCGATTGCGATTCTAACAATGCCAGATCCTTGATCCTAATAACACCGAATCCAATCTTATCTTTTCTTTTTCTCTCTCTTGTATGATTTAGTGTATCACACTCAATCACTCTCAATTTAAGCTCAAGAACAACAACTATAATGTTCTACAATGATATCTCAAGTGTATATGGTTTTCTCAATGTTGTTGTGTGGTTTAATACCTATTCACTTGGTATTTATAGCCTTTCTCCACAAACTAGCCGTTGCTGACTGTTTTGACTTGCTAGCGTGCGCTAGCTTTCCTTAGCGTGCGCTATTGCTTGTAGCGTATGTAATGTACTGCATGTAGCGTACGTTAATGTCTTCCATAATCTGTCCAGTGGCTACTGTCCATGATAGTTAGCGTGCGCTAACATTTCCTTGTAGCGTGTGCTAATCTTGCATCATTGCATGCATCATATATCCATTTATACTTTTTGACTTTGCTTCAGAATCTCCCAACGGATTGAGTTACTTGAATTCAAACACCTTAGCATGCGCTATTCCTCATCATTAGCGTGCGCTATGATTTCGTCACTGCTTACTTCATTCTGTGTTTGAATATCTTCATAACGGTAATATATCTTCGATAGCATGCGTTAATGTTCATGTGTAGCGTGCGCTATCTTCATCAGGAAGGTTTACTTCAGGAAGCTTTGAACTTGACTGAACTGCAGATAGGACCCATTAGCGTGCGCTAACATTTGAGTTTAACGTGTGCTATCTTTGTATTTTGTTAAGCTTTTTGCGTCTTCGTCTGCTTCGTTGCTTTGCTTCGCCTCTTTGTTGTTTTGCTTTATTTAGCAACTTAATCATCAAAACTCTATTAATGAATATGTGGAATAAATATTCCAACAGTTACGGCTATAATGGAATCTAAAAATCTCAACACTCGATTTTAGTGCCCTCGTCAGTTCGCTAATAAATTATGAGATTGTTTTAAAATCTCGAAATGCCAAGCCGAAACCCAAGGAGAAGACAATAGCTTTAAAAGCTAAGATGTCAAGAAATGAAGAAATCATCCTGGTGGATGATAATGATGAAGAATCGGCATTTTATACCAAAAACATCAAAAAGTATAAAAACTTATTAAACCGGAGAAAAAGAGACATCTCTTAGGACCGGTACGAGTCAAAGAAATTCGACAATAATTGTCGAAATTGTGGAAAAGCTGTTGTAACACCCCCAAGATATTCAGGGTATATTACAGCGTCGTGGACCCCTACATGGGACCCACCAGGCTAAATAAGAAATACCATTCGTCTAACCGTCTCGGTTAGCGAGAGAACACACATCACTAAGACAAAAATTAAATAAAACGCCCGGCATAACCGGCGAAACAAACATCACCTGAAAATCATAAATAACATTTAACGATACAAACCACAATCTGAGTAAAAATGCCTAAGCACTCGCGAGTACTATCTATAAGTTCACAAGTTGGAAAACAACCATATCGAAATGGACAGCGTAAATAAAGAAACTCATTTGCACACGTCAACACCCTGGCCAGCATCCGCGTACTGTCCCAATGCCCGCTCGTCCGGCTGAACACAACCTGAAATTCATAACAAGAATTTCCCCAAAACGGGTCCCCAAAGGGGTTAGCAATTACGCTAGTACAAGTAATCAATGCAAACCATTCGCTTACACATTTCATAATACATGCATCAAGTTATTTCAAAAACTAAAACCAGACATGTCTTTTTCGGAAACAAACAATTAATAATCAATTTTCCTAGGACCGGGGTGAAGCCACTGATCCCACTCTAGGCCTCTAAGGACCCTCCCGAGTTGGCCATATTATAAAACAAATCACGCACATGCATCGCCTAGGACCGGGGTGAAGCCACTGATCCTATTCGAGGCCTCTAAGGACCCTCCTGAACTGGCTAGCGAATCAAGTTCGTGAATCCGGAGTGAAGTCACGGATTCCCCTAAGGCCTCGTCAGACCCTCCCAGAGTGGGCAAAGCACACACAAATACATCACCATTTCATGTCAGGCATAAAAGTTTCCAAGAGTACTTGCCTTGAATAATTGACGAAGACACGAACGAAAAGGAAAATCAACCACGATCGCTAGATACTGATAAACCCGAGCCTAACGATTCGAAGAACACAATCACAACCATTTCTAAACGAGTACGGAAATGAAATACACCCGAAAACGACCTACAATTCATATAAGTTCGTACAAAGACAACAATGAGGACAGATCGCGACCGAACCCTCTCGATTTCACAAATATCACGAAACTTACCATGAACTCGTAGGGAAAACAAGTACCACCAATATTAATCATATACATCATATATTAATCAATAATACGGAATGAATCGGATAAAAACCCAAAACCCCCCAAATTTCCTAAAATAGGGTTCTAGGAGATTACCTTGGATTAGGGACGAAGAACACGAGTATATGTTGTTAATCTATACCAAGAACTCAAGGAAAATGATATCTGAAGTGATTGGAAGAATGGAATCGCCTCCAAATCACCCTTGGATCGCTCGGCCGTGGGGAAGGAAAAGAAATGAGTAAAGTGGCGAATCTGGGTCAACTCTTGGGTATTTATAACCAGAGGGCTTAGCGTGCGCTAACGATTAACGGTTAGCATGCGCAACCCAGTCAAAACTAGTCCAGAACCTATGGTTCTTACCCGTTAGCGTGCGCTACCAGGAAATAGTGTGCGCTAACAGCCCCTCGATAGCACTCGCTATCGGGCCATAGCATGCGCTACCTGAACACCAGACCGAGTCCAGAATTCCGCCCAGTCTGGACTACCGAAATAGCGTGCACTGTCATAATCCTAGCATGCGCTATGCCTCGGCCATAGCGTGCGCATACAGATTTAGCGTGTGCTAAGCTGCTCGTCCAGAGAGCAGAAACAGCCTACTGCCACTGCTGTGCTCGAGTCACTAGCGTGCGCTACAGAACGATCATAGCGTGCGCTACTCAACGACACTAGTGCGCTACTCAACGACACTAGTGTGCGCTATACAACAGTAATAGCACACGCTAGCGAGTGCAGACAGCATGATGCGACCCCCACACGACATGCTGTGGTAACCGCAATCGCTAGTATGATTTTAGTTCCCAAGATCGTTCCAATATTAAGCAAATGGTTGTTTTACTTCAAGCCCTCTACGTGACGCGCCGTAGCAAACCGGAAGGTGCGATTCAAACATGCCACGAGGTTTCTAACGCCTCGATAAGTGAATTGAAATCACGATTTATATTTTGGAGACACACTCAACAAAATAAGAAGAAAGTTTGTTAACACAAACACTAACAATTTTGATAAATTTCAAGGTGTCTTTACAAATGAAAATGAGGGCTTATAGCCAAAATTCCTACAACTATTACAATATAAAAATATAAAATAAAGACTAAGAAATTATAAATTCAACATTAAAAACTCCTAAAATCTGATCAATGACTAATCAACCCATAAGTTAAGGAGTCAATACATTTTTAGGGGACAAAAATCAAGAACCAAGACTTATGTTTTGAAAATAAGAAATAAAAGTTAAAGAAAAATATGTTGTTGTCGTTTTAGTGGCATAACAAATTCTAAACTTTGGATTTTGGTCTTGATGTCTTCTATATGATTGTAGTACTTCCTCTTAGATTTCGAAATCCACCTAAATCGTCTCAATCGGACATCGGACGTGAAAATTGTGACAAAAATACAAAGGTGTATCGTATCTAAAATTTCCAATGCCTACTTAATTGTATCGCATTTTCACCACTGAAACTATCTGATTTTGATGTCATGATGAACATAAAAATTTAGGACTTTCTCTTAGCTTTCCGATGGTATAAATACGAGCTTAATTGGACACTGTATGTAGGAGATAAATCTGAATTATGAAAGCTGCTTCAGTTAGGCTTATTGCTTGGAATGGTGACATCAACACTTTTGATCTAACATGTGATGGCTTCAATAACACAAATAAAGATGTTATTATATTTATGGTCATCAGTCTGATTGAAATGATTTTGCACGAGCATTGTTAATGAATTCTTTATCGCATTTGCTCGTGATCTTGTTATTGGTCCCACAAGAATATATAGTTCTTCTTCGGACTGACTGACTGCTTCTTGATTCACATCATTCCCCCCGTCCTAAAAAAGGATTCATTCTCGAATCTGAAAATTAAAATGGGCTTACGTCAGCAACATTGAAGGTAGCAGAAACATTATATTTACCAGGTAGATCCACTTTGTAGGCATTATCATTGACGCGTTCTAAAATTTGAAATGGTCAGTCTCCCCTCGGCATCAACTTCGACTTCCTTTGTGCGGGAAACCTCTCTTTCCTCAAGTGAAAGTGAACCCAGTCACCTGGTTCAAATAATACTTGCTTTCGTCTTTTATTCTTTATTCGGACGTTATGTTCGTTGCGTTTTTTAATTTGTTCTCGAACCTTTGCATGCAGTTGTTTGATCATTTCAGCCTTTTTCTTGCCATCGATACTGCCCATGTCATCTATAGGAATAGGCAACAAGTCTAAAGGAGTTATCGGATTAAGACTATATACAATTTCAAATGGAGGAAATATAGTGGTAGAATGAACGGTTCTGTTGTAAGCAAATTCAATGAATGGTAAAGATGTTTCCCAATATTTCAAGTTCTTGTTAACAATAGTTCGTAACAATTGACCAAGTGTTCGGTTAACTACCTCGGTTTGGACATCAGTTTGGGGATGACAAATTGTCGAATAAAGCAATTTTGTTCCCAGTTTCGCCCACAACACTTTCCAAAAATGGCTAAGAAATTTAGTTTCCCGATCGGACACTATACTTTTTGGCATTCCATGTAAACGGACACTATACAATCTGGTAATGCTAAAACAGGTGCGGTGCATAATTTATCCTTTAATGTGTTAAAGGCATTTTCTTGATCATCATCCCAATGAAATTTAGCATGTTTCTTTGCAAGTTCATTTAACGGGGCTGCAATCGTGCTAAAATCTTTAACAAATCGTCGATAAAAACCTGCTAAATCGTGAAAGCTTCTAACCTCAGTTGCATTAGTCGGTCTAGGACATTCTCGTATGGCCCTTATCTTTCTTCATCAACTTTTATGCCGTCAATACTAATGACATACCCAAGGAATATAACCTCATTCATGCAAAAAGTACATTTCTTAAGACTAGCATATAATTGTTCCTTTCTCAAGGTAATTAAAACCAATCTTAAATGTTCAACGTGTTCGTCTATACTCTTGCTATAAATGAGAATATCATCAAAGTATACGACAATAAATTTTCCAATATAAGCACGCAAAACATGATTCATTAGCCGCATCAAAGTACTCGGTGCATTTGTAAGACCAAAAGGCATTACCAACCATTCATATAATCCGTATTTAGTTTTAAAGGCCGTTTTCCATTCATCCCCTTCTTTCATACGAATTTGGTGATAACCTTTCACTAAATCAATTTTACTAAACATACGTGAACCATGTAATTCATCCAACATATCATCTAACCTTGGAATTGGATGTCGATACTTTACCGTGATATTGTTCACCGCTCGGCAAATGGTGCACATTCTCCAAGTCCCGTCTTTCTTTGGTACGACAATTATCGGAACGGCACAAGGACTCAAACTTTCTCGGATATACCCAATACTTAATAACTCCTCGACTTGCCGCTGAATATCCTTAGTTTCTTCACGATTATTTCGGGATGCCGGTCGGTTTGTAATGACAGCTCCTGGCACAAAGTCGATTTGGTGCTCGATCCCTCTTTTTGGTGGCAAACCGGGTGGTAGCTCATCCGGAAAAACATCATTGAAGTCCTGTAATAGAAATTTTATAGTACTCAGAACATTCCGGTTTTTATCATCGTCAAGAGTGCAAATGCGTTTGGTAAGAAGTAAGTATACGGGTTGCCCCTCCTCAACTTCTTTAACGACTTCCTTTGCACTTATAAATAAATATTTTTTTGATTATTCATTTTTTTTTCTTTCTTTTCTTTTTCTTTTTCTTTTTCTTTTTCTTTTTCCTTTTCTTTTTCCTTTTCTTTCTCTTTTTGCTTTTCTTTTTCTTTTTCCTTTTCTTTTTCTTAAACTTCTTTTTGGAGTCGAATTTGATCTTCATGAACTTGTATTTTCGTCATGGGAACTAATGTGATTTTCCTCCCATCTTTCTCAAATGAGTAATGATTCTTCTTCCCACTAAGTTGGGCATCCCTATCGTAATGCCATGGTCTACCCAACAAAATATGGCAAGCGTGCATTGGTACAACATCACATAGGATATCATCATGGTACTTTCCAATTGTGATGGTTATGAGTACCTGTTTATTCACCCGAAGCTCTCCGCAGTCGTTTAGCCAATGAAGCCTATAAGGCTTAGGATGTCTCCTTGTTGGTAATTCTAACCCCTCGACTAGCATCGCACTAGCCACATTGATGCAACTTCCATTATCAATGATCACACTACAATTTTTATTTTTCACAAAACATCCAGTGTGAAAAAGATTTTCTCGTTGTTCATTATCGTTGCTATCTTCCTCCTTTGCCTTCACATTCAACACCCTCCTAATGACAAGTGCGGGTGCAAATTCTAGCTCCCCTTCATCACTTTCTTCTTTCCCTTCTTCCTCATCTTCGTCATCTGTTTCATATTCTCCATCCTCCCTAAGTATCATTGCTCGTTTATTAGTGCATTGGGATGCAATGTGTCCTCGCCCGTGGCATCGAAAACACTTGATGTCCCTGTTTCTCGTGTTTGCATTTTCTACGGATATAGATTTGACTTCGGGTTTTGTTCGACTAGCACTCCCCACCTCAAACTTCCCTTTAACGGTGCTTTTATCAAAACTTCCCTTGGATACGTCTCGATTTCCTGTTTGAGGCTTCCAAGGAGTTGTGTACCCCGTGGAGTAAGTATTGTTCCCTCCCATTCGCAAGTTCCTCTCAATTTTGATCGCTGCATATACCATGTCCTCGAACTCAACATAATGTTGTTTATCAACTTCTTTAGATATCTCCGCCCTCATGCCATGTAGAAATCTCGCCATTGTGGCCTCCCTCGATTCCCTCAGATCGGCCCGGATCATTAACATCTCCATTTCCTTTCGAAAATATTCGATACTCCTTGGACCTTGTTTTAAGGATTGAAGACGAGAAAATAGTTCCTTATGATAATAATTAGGAACAAATCTTCTACGCATTACAATCTTTAATTCCTCCCAACTATTAATTGGTCTCTCTCCATTCCTCCTTCTATCCGTCACAAGTTGGTCCACCAAATGCTGGCATATTCGGAAAATTCGGTTATTGCTAACCTCATGTTCTTAGTACTTGCATAGTTGTGGCAGTCAAATATAGTTTTCAACTTCCTCTCCCAGTCAAGGTATGTGTCGGGATCGCTCCGCCCTTCGAAGGCTGGGATTTTCATTTTTATATTTCCCATACTCCGGTCTTCCTCGTTTCGTCCTTCCCTTTCATACTGTCTACCTTGTTCTCTCCGACCTCCTTGACCACTTCCTCCTCGATTTTGGTAAGTTCCATCCTCGGAGAATGTTTCATCCTCATACTCTCTATATGAGATGAGACTCGGATTCCTTCTCCTACGGTGGTGCTCGTCCTCTTTATTTTTTGGTAAATTTTTGATCGCTTCTTCTTGTCGATCTTGTCTTGTAATTAATTGGGTGAGCATTTCTTGTATGTTTCGAAGGGCTTTGTTTCCTTCATTTGTCTCAATATCGGATTTCGACATTTTTTCTTGCTCTTTTTCTTTTGCTTTTTTTTTGCCATTCTTTTTTTCTTTTTGTCTTTTTTTTGGCCCTTTTTTTGGCTTTTTTTCTTTTTTTTGCTCTTTTTTTTTGACACACACAAATTAGTCCTCACAAGATCCTCACGTATATCGCTTGATCACTCAACGCTTGTGTATCACTTTTTTATCTTTTTTTTTTGCACGGTTCTTGTCTTTTATCACTCGGCTTTATATAAATGTCCCACAACTCACAAGGTGATTATATAGACTAGTATTGTGACAAGTATTTAGTTTTACAGGGGCGGTAATCCACACTCCGGCTTTATATTTATTTTATATTTCACTGTGGCGGTAGAACCGACCTTCGTGATATATATATATATATATATATATATATATATATATATATATATATATATATATATATATATATACTGCGGTGGTAGAACCGACCTTCGTGATAGATATGTATATGTATATATATTCACCGTGGTGGTAGAACTGACCTTTATGATAAATAGGTATATTTATATATATAAGTATTTTTTGTATACTTTTTTTGTATACTTTTTTTTATAACTTTTTTTTATACCTTTTTTGTATACTTTTTTTTTATATTCAAAATGCTAAGGATTATAATTCCCTTGGCTTACACTTGATGATTTATATCAAATATTATATATATATATATATATATATATATATATATACGATCGTCGTGATTTTATATATATATATATATATATATATATTAAGAAGACGGAAGGTTTAGAAGATAGAAAGAAATGATAGAATGGTAAGATAAGAGGATTATGAAAATGAAGGAAAATAGATGATACCACTTAGTAATGGAAAAAATCGAGCTCTGAAGCCAACTGATGCGACCCCCACACAACGTGCCGTGGTAACCGCTATCGCTAGTATGATTTTAGTTCCCAAGATCGTTCCAATATTAAGCAAATGATTGTTTTACTTCAAGCCCTCTACGTGACGCACCGTAGCAAACCGGAAGGTGCGATTCAAACATGCCAAGAGGTTTATACCGCCTTGATAAGTGAATTGAAATCACAATTTATATTTTGTAGACACACTCAATAAAATAAGAAGAAAGTTTGTTAACACAAACACTCACAATCTTGATAAATTTCAAGGTGTCTTTACAAATGAAAATGAGGGCTATTTCTAGCCAAAATTCCTACAACTATTACAATATAAAAATATAAAATAATGACTTAGAAATTATAAATTCAAGATTCAAAACTCCTAAAATCTGATCAATGACTAATCAACCCATAAGTTAAGGAGTCAATATATTTTTATGGGACAAAAAACAAGGACCAAGACTTATGTTTTGAAAATAAGAAATCAAAGTTAAAGAAAAATATGCTGTTGTCGTTTTAGTGGCATAACAGATCCAAAACTTCGGATTTTGGTCTTGATGCGGTTCCGAACAACGATTACGAGAATCGAACCAAATAGCGATGGAAAAGCCAATAAATACGGAATTGAGTAAAACAAGTCCGAAACAAGCTCGGATGACGTCCAGTATTAAGTATTCTCGAAATACCAACACGTTTACAAGAGAGTCACTAAAAATGAAAAATACATCAAAAATGAAAATATCGGGAAAAGGAAAAAATGCGGATATTACATTCTACCCCTCTAAAAATAAGTTTCGTCCCGAAACTTAAGAAACAAACAACTCGGGGTACCTAGCATGCATGCTATCCTCGGTTTCCCAAGTTGCTTCCTCGACACCATGCCTCGACCACTGCACCTTGACCAAAGGCATGGTCTTATGCCTCAGTCGCTTCTCACGGTGGTCCAAAATCTTCAAGGGGCGCTCCTCGAAGGTAATATCCTCGGAGATATCGATCTCACCATAGTCGATGACGTTACTAAGATCCGGAACATATTTTCTCAGCTGGGAAACATGGAAAATACTATGAACATGACTCAAGACCGGAGGCAATGCCAAACGGTAATGCCAACTCGCCGACTCTCTCGAGAATCTCAAAGGGCCTAATAAATCTCGGACTCAACTTTCCCTTCTTGGACTCAACTCCAACCACCTCATTTGCCTCATATTCAACTCTCGCTAAGTGAATATGTACTTCAGACTTTTATGATCGATAAAAATCTGACATGCAGAGCCGAAAAGATAGTGACGCCAGATCTTTAGCGTGAAAACAACTGCCGCTAACTCCAAATCGTGAGTAGGGTAGTTAAACTCATACGGCCTCAATTGTCTCGACGCATACGTGATAGTCTTGTTGTGCTGCATCAACACGCACCCAAGACCCTGACCCGAAGCATCGCTATAAATGGCAAAACCCTCGTTGCCACACGGCAACACTAAAATCGGGGATGAAGTCAAACGCCTCTTCAACTCCTCAAAACTCGACTGCCTTTCTTCATTCCAGACGAACTTCTCGGATTTCTGGAGCAACTGTGTAAGCGGCCGAGCTAGTTTCGAGAACCCCTCGACGAACCTACGTTAGTAGCCAGTCAAACCCAAGAAACTATGGATCTCCTTCACATTCTTAAGCAGTGCCCAATCCAACACTGCCTCAATCTTCTGTGGATCCACACGGACCCCCTCGGCTGAAATCACGTGACCCAGAAACATCACTTCCTTCAGCCAGAACTCACATTTTGAGAACTTCGCATAGAGTCGCTCGGTCCTCAAAATGTTTAATACCATACGCAGATGATGCGCATGCTCTTCCTCGTTATTCGAATAAATAAGAATATTGTCAATAAAGACGACAATACACTTATCCAAATACTCGATGAAGACCTTGTTCATCAACCGCATGAACACTGCCGGCGCGTTAGTTAACCCGAAGGGCATAACCACAAACTCATAATATACGTATCTCGTCTGAAAAGCTGTTTTCGGAACATCGGACTCCTTCACCCGAAGTTGATAGTACCTCGATCTCAAATCGATCTTCGAGAATACCGCAGCTCCCTGCAACTGATCGAACAAGTCATCAATCCTCGGCAAGGGATACTTTTTATTGATGGTCACCTTGTTTAGCTCGCGGTAGTCGATACATAAACGCAGCAAACCATCCTTCTTCCGCACAAATAGATCCGGTGCGCCCCAAGACAAAGCGCTCGGTCAAAGATACCCCGACTCAAGAAGCTCACTCAAGTGCTTCTTCAACTCTGCCATCTCTGAAGGTGCCATGCGATACGGCACCTTCGAAATCGGAGCCGCACCTGGCTCTAACTTGATAGCAAACTCTACCTCACGGTCCGGTGGCAACCCCGGTAACTCGTCAGGAAAGACATCGGGGAACTCACTGATGACTGGAATTGATGAAAACTCGAATCCACCATCCTCCGCCTTCAGGGCGTAGCACCAATAACCAGTACACCCCTTCTGCAGGAGTCCCATCGCTTTCAAGGTGTTAATCACGAACTTCTGGTTTCCCGTCTTTCGCCCCGCGAAAGAGTGCTCGGTGCCATCCTCGGCTAACATGGTGATGATTCTCGTGCGGTAGTTCACGATGACACCATGCCGGTCGAGCCAATCATCCCCAAGAATCAAATCCTCACCCTCAATATTCACAACAATAAGATTAGAGAGTCAAGCCCTCTCACAAATAAACACAGAACAGTCTCGGACCTCTCGATCACAAATAAACACAGAACAGTCTCGGCCCTCATCTAACCCTCCCAGAGTGAGCAAAGCACACAAATACATCACCATTTCATGTTAAGCATAAAAGTTTCCAAGAGTACTTGCCTTGAGTAATTGACGACGACACGAACGAAAAGGAAAATAAACCACGATCGCTAGGAACCGATAAACCTGAACCTAACGATTCGAAGAACACAATCACAACCATTTCTAAATGAGTACGGAAATGGAATACACCGGAAAACCCATCTACGATTCATATAAGTTCGTACAAAAACAACGACGAGGACGGATCGCGACCGAACCCTCTCGATTTCACAAATATCATGAAATTTACCATGAACTCGTTGGGAAAACAAAAATACCACCAAGATTAATCATATACATCATGGATTAATCAACAATTCGGAACGAATCGGGCAAAAACTCAAAAAAAACCCCAAATTTCCCAAAATAGGATTCTAGGAGATTACCTTGGATTAAGGACGAAGAACATGAGTAGATGTTGTTAATATATACCAAGAACTCAAGGAAAATGATATTTGGAGTGATTGGAAGAAGGGAATCGCCTCCAAATCGCCCTTGGATCGCTCGGCCGTGGGGAAGGAAAAGAAATGAGTGAAGTGGCGAATCTGGGTCAACTCTCGGGCATATGTAACCAGAGGGCTTAGCGTGCGCTAACGATTAACGGTTAGCGCGCACTACCCAGTCAAAACTAGTCCAGAACCTATGGTTCTGGCCCGTTAGCATGCGCTACCAGAAAATAGCATACGCTAACAACCCCTCGATAGCGCGCGCTATCGGGCCATAGCATGCGCTAGCTGAACACCAGACCGAGTCCAGAAATATTCTGCCCAGTCTGGACTACCGAAATAGCGCGTGTTGTCATACTCCTAGCGTGCGCTATGCCTCGGCCATAGCATGCGCAAATATACAGATTTAGCGTGCGCTAAGCTGCTCGTCCAGAGAGCAGAGAGGAGAAACAGCCTACTGCCACTGCTGTGCTCGAGTCATTAGCATGCGTTATAGAACGATCATAGCGTGTGCCACTCAACGACACTTGCGTGCGCTATACAACAGTAATAGCGCGCGCTAGCGAGTGTAGACAGCAGTACAGATAGCACCCAAAGATGGAAAACAGTGAAATCCACCTCGGATGAAAATAACACGCATCCGACACCAAACAATGGACCGAAGAAGACACACAAACAACAAGATCGAGTCAGAACCAAAGCGCTAAAAGAAAACACAATTCCGACTACCCAAAGGTTCGGAAAACGACAACGTTAGTAATCGCCCCAAAACTTTGGGAAATTACAAAACGGCCCAAAACATCCGAAAATACACGATACATGATCGAAATGCCAAACGAAAGCTCACAATATGCATAATAACATAAGATTGATTTATGGCAACCCCGAAACGGAAATTCCGAACAACAATTACGAGAATCGAACCAAATAGCAATGGAAAAGCCAATAAACGCGGAATTGAGTAAAACAAGTCCGAAACAAGCTCGGATGACAAAAAGTCCAGTATTAAGTATTCTAGAAATACCAATACGGTTACCAGCGAGTCGCTAGAAATGAAAAATACACCAAAAATGAAACTACCGAGAAAAGAAAAAAATGTGGATATTACACCTGGCCACTTTGCTATAAATTACCGAGGCTCGACATTCTAAGAAGGAAGTGCTTATAGTCAGGTGGAGTGACGAAGATGAAGAAGATGTTCAAAATAATCTCGCACTCATGGCAAGAAGTTCTTTTGAAGAAAGTGACGATGAAAGCCAGGTGAGTACCTCGTCTGAAGATGAACTTTTTACTGCTTTCGAAATTCCTTGAAAGATAATAAGTCTCTTAGAATTGAAAATAAACGTTTGGAAGATGAAATCTCCAAATTAAAGGAGAAAGGAAAACTTATTGAAATCAAGCATTCTGGATGTTTAGAAACAGAGAATAATTTGAAAAAGGCTAAATGACTAAAATAGGACCTGAAGTTTAGCAGTTTTAGCATTTGAGGACCTAAATTTTCGAAGGTATCAAACTGGGACCTAATCTTTGATCCGTTAGACCATGTTAGGACCTCCGTTAATTTTTGTCCGTTAAGTACTAACGGATTTCTTTATTGGCAGTTAAATGACACGTGGCAGGTGTTTATTGGCTCTTCAATATATGATGTAATAATAAATAATAAAAAAGAATATAAAATAAAAAAAATCTAAAAAAATGGAAAAAATCTGAAAAATAGAAAAAATCTGGGAAATAAAAAAATTGGAACTTCAGGTAATTTTATTTATATTTTGGAATATTAATATTAAAAAATTGAGTTTTTATTCAAAATTCGAAAAAAATAAGAAAAAATCTGGATTTTATTTATAAACTGTTTTACTAAAAATAAAAACTGAAATATTATTATCCATAAAATAAATGAAAGATATGATTAGTTATCTTTTCCGGTGAAGTTGACTTCAAGTAATTAATCTTTAATCTGTTTTATTTTTTAAGATTTTTAGATTTTTTAAAAATAAAACAGTTTTTTTATGAAAAGTAAAAAAAATTACTAGCTGGTTTTTCATAAAGAAAATAATCGTAACTTCAAGTTTTTTTTTTAAATTCTCGAATATAATTAATATTAAAAAATCAAAATTTTTTATTTAAAATTCGGAAATAAAAATTCAAAAATTCTGGATCTTCTTTATAAATTGTTTTAATAAAATAAAAATTAGAATATTTTCCACAAAATAATAAAAAAACTAAGTTACGATTATTTTCTTTATGAAAAACCAGCTAGTAATTTTTTTACTTGTCATAAAAAAACTGTTTTATTTTTTAAAAATCTAAAAATCTTAAAAAATAAAAGCAGTTAAAGATTAATTACTTGAAGTAAACTTCACCTGAGAAGATAAGCGATCATATCTTTCATTTATTTTATGGATAATAATATTTGCTTTTATTTTTATTAAAGCGATTTATAAATAAAATCCAGACATTTTCTTATTTTTTGAATGAAAAAATCAATTTTTAATATTAATATTCCAAAATATAAATAAAATTACCCGAAGTTCCGATTTTTTATTTCCCATTTTTCTATTTTCGATTTTTTTCCATTTTTTAGATTTTTACTTTTATATTCTTTTTTATTTTTATTATTACATCATATATTGAACAACCAATAAACACCTGCCACGTGTCATTTAACTGCCAACAAAGAAATCCGTTAGTACTTAACGGACAAAAATTAATGGAGGTCCTAACGTGGTCTAACGGATCAAAGATTAGGTCCCAGTTTGATACCTTCTAAACTTTAGGTCCTCAAATGCTAAAACTGCTAAACTTCAGGTCCTGTTTTAGTCATTTAGCCTTTTTTTTAAAAAGATCGTCTCGACGAGACAAATAAAATGAGACCAGTCGTGACTATATTGAATTTTGTAAAAATATCGTCCTTGAACCAATTGATCTGTCTTGTACCGGTTGGTTAACCTGCAGATATAATTTAATTCCAATTAATTATCCAAAAATGACACAAAATTATAGAAAGTTCTAACAAAATGAAATAATATAAATATATGGTAAAACAAATAAATTATCACACAAAACACACAATTATATACATAAAATACTAATAAAAATATTACTCAAAATATACCAAACATATTCCACCACACTTATCTTTGCACATCCTCGGGCAAATCTTATACCCGAGTAATAATATTCGAATGCTGAGAAATTCATGGTAAAATCAATATCAAGAGAAAACAAGTGATCATGACCCAAGTGAGATCAGAGCAAAGTAGGATGCCGCACTAAATTCTAACAACTTCATTGAGATTCGAATGCAAAAAAATCAATACCCTCACGGTGGATGTCACTCTTCACCCAAGTGTATATACGGGATATTCGAGAAGAGTTCACTCATATCAAAGCATAATGTGTCATTACCATATGTTTGGTCAAAAATCAAATCTCCACTACTTAAAAATAAACTCATGCATAAATCAAAAGGTCTTTCTTTTGGTTGTAACGTGGCTTTGGGTATGGGTAGGATAAAGGGAAAATTATGAGGTTTGCTAGCCAAGATCAATTGTGAATGTAGATGCATAACAAATCCTACACTAACAATCAACACACCCTCCTCTGTAATGAAAACTCTCAAACCATCATCCCCAAGTTATTCTGTACTTTACATGGTAATCGAATATTCATTTGGCAAGGTCATACTCTTGTGTAAGAAAAAGTATGCAATGGATCTTCTGGAAGGAATTATGTATCACTCAAAAGGCCGTTATTCATAAGCAACCTCATCCTTTCAAGTCTGGCTTGGTAAAGTTTCAAAATGACTTTTTTGCTAAGAAAGGGAAATCTTTTTCCAATTGTTTTCAAAGTTTGTTCCATAATTAAAAAATAAAAATAAAAATCTACAAAATCAGTTGTTGTGGGAAACTGAAAAATCCGACTTTACTATCCGGAGTACCGTTATCCGCCACTTGACCGGACAAACACAATGGAGTATTAATTCACAATATCGGGGTCCTTAAGAAGAACCTCTTCTACCTCAAAAGATTTTAATTCCAAGTATGGTTTTAACCGTTGACCATTTACTTTGAAAACATTACCATTTTTTGGATTTTCAATTTCTACAGCTCCGTGAGGATAGACCGTACGAATAATAAATGGACCAGACCATCGTGAACGCAACTTGCCTGGAAATAATAACAAACGAGAGTTAAAAAAGACTTTTTGACTAGGAGAAAAAGTTTTTCTCAAGATGGGTTTATCATGAAAAAATTTCATTTTGTCCTTATATTTCCTTGCACAATCGTAAGCATTATTTCTGATTTCGTCCAATTCATTTAGTTGAAGTTTCCTATGAATTCCAGCCAAGTCGAATGAAAAATTTAATCGTTTTATGGCCCAGTATGCTCTATGTTCTAATTCAACAGGCAAATGACATGGTTTTCCAAAGACAAGCCTAAATGGAGACATTCCGATGGGAGTTTTAAAAGCAGTACGGTAAGCCCACAACGCATCATTCAATCGCAAAGACCAATCTTTCCTTGTAGGATTAACAGTTTTTTCAAGAATATGTTTGATTTTTCTATTTGAAATTTCAACTTGTCCACTTGTTTGAGGGTGATAAGGAGTAGCAACTTTATGTGTAACACCATATTTTTTAAATAAATGATTCAAAAATTTATTACAAAAATGTTTTCCTCCATCACTTATAATTGCTCGTGGTGTTCCAAATCTGGAAAAAATATTTTCTTTTAAAAATTTTACCACGAATTTGTGGTCATTTTCTTTGCAAGCAATTGCTTCTATCCATTTTGAAACATAAGCGACGGCCACAAGGGTGTAAAGATTGCCAAAAGAAATTGGAAAAGGTCCCATAAAATCTATGCCCCAAACATCAAATATTTCAATAATTAAAATTGGGTTTAAAAGCATCATATTTCGTTTAGAATTTCGACCTAATCTTTGACATCTATCACATGTGCTGCAATATGAATGTGTATCTTTGAAAAGTGTTGGCCAATAAAAACCACATTGCAGAATTTTAGCAGTTGTTTTCTTTGAACTAAAATGACCTCCACATGCATGATCATAACAAAAGGCAATGATATTTTGTTGTTCATGTTCAGGCACATATCTCCTAATGATTTGATCAGGATAATATTTGAACAAATATGGGTCATCCCAAAAGAATTTTTTACTTCATTTAAAAATTTTGTTTTATCTTGATTATTCCAATGAGATGGCGTGTTACCAGTGACAAGGTAATTGACAATGTCTGCATACCAAGGTATGTGAGAAACAGACATGAGTTGTTCATCAGGGAAAGTTTCATTAATGGTAGGTTCTTTATCAGTAAAATTCACGATTAACCTAGACAAATGATAAGCAACAATATTTTCAGAACCTTTTTTATCTCGAATTTCTAAGTCAAACTCTTGTAACAATAGAATCCAACGGATCAAGAGAGGTTTAGCATCTTTCTTAGAAAGAAGATATTTTAATGCAGCATGATCGGAGTAAATTATGACTTTCGATGTAACACCCCCGATCCGCTCAGGGATATTACACGCCGTAGACCCTCACCTCGAGGATCTACCAGGCTGTTAACTAAAAACAAACATCTAGACATCGCCTTTCAGGCTAAAATGACACAGTAGACCGATTTGGTCTTTCAATAATAACATACAACTCAATTCCAACATATACCCACGCAGGGGTCAAAGTACAATAAACTCCCGTACAACGGGGAAAAGATACTGCAGCGGAAAAGAAAATACAACTAGACCAGTAAGACATCAACGGATCCTCGTGTGATTAGTATCGTTCATCTTTCATCATCCTTCGTGCCGCCACATGTTATGCTCCAAAACCTGAATGCAAAAACAGACATCCACCCCCCGAATACTCGGGGGTTAGCAAAACTCCACTGTTTTGCTAGTGCAAGAACAAAGTGCAAATACGAGCCATACAATTCACATTCCACGAATAACAATAACCGAGGATCCTCAAAGATCCAAACGAAACGAGAAGTACTTCCCGAGGCAAGGGTTTGAGAAAACATTTCAAAATCGAAATATCATAAATCGAGGGAAGTAATTTATAAAACGGTTTAGAATGCCATCGAGAGTTTTAATAGAAAACAATTTAGGATTATCAAATCCTACTTTTCAAAATCCAAAGACAAAAGGGGTCACCGCCCCAAAGGTTTACCTTCTGAAAAATGACATTAACCAAACCGTTGGGATTCTAGCCCCAAATCCGTAAAACGACTTTTACAAAACCATTGGGATTTTAGCCCCAAATCTCATCAACTCACAGTACACAAGAACGACCACAAGGTTCGTATCCCAACATCAAAATCCACAAATAAAGGATTTAAAACAACAAAATACTCGGTGCCATCCTAGCCAAGTAGCCAAACGAGCGACTTACCTCTTACACATTTAGTCAATGCATGCAAATGAAAACCGTTCAAAAGTACTCATTTCCTAAATGCCAATGATCAAACCACATTTGTAAAATGCACCACAATTAACCGCGGACCCACGGCTTCGTGGATCCTGCCGAGACCCCGTCGGATCTAACCCACAGTGGTTAAAAGCAAGCTCGCGGTTCCACAGCTTCGTGGAGCCCTACCGAGACCCCGTCGGATCTAACCCGCAGTGAGCATACACACACACACGTTACTCATGCAATACTAATATGCTAAGAATGTAAGTTCATTAAGAATACTCACTAGAGATGGCCTTTAACTCGACACCATTATCAAACTCTTCAAAAACACAATAACAAGATTAAATACGGAATACACGATTCCATAACTTTAAACAATAGGAGTATCCTCATAAAATCCTTCAACGTTCAAAATAATCAAATCATAATCAATTCTCAAAACACCGTTCACAAAACACACGCGTTTTGAAAGAAAGCCTTTAACGAGGCCAAACCGAAATCCTTTTGAAACTTCATTTCAAATAACCAAACAAACACATCAAGGCGACCACCGATCATCATATACATAAAGCGAGAAAAGTATGGGCAAGGTACTTGCCTCGATACCACGAGAACCGAACCACGAACGGATACGGCTCAACCGGAAGCTTCGAACGCCCGATGCTAACGAAAAGGAAGACGACAATGAGCGGAGCGGAAGAATCAAGCACGGCCGCGAGGAACCGCGAAAATGAACCTAATGATTCGAATAGCACAATCACAACCACTTCTAAACGATTATGGAAATGGAATACACCCGGAAACCCGCCTACGATTCATGTGTATTCATACCGAAAACAACAACGAGGCGGACCACAACCAAACCCTCTCGATTCCGTAAAAATCCACAAAATATCCATGAATCCGTAGGAAAACTAAAGATACTAACAATATTAATTGTATACATCATGAATCCACCAACAAAACGGAACGAATCGGAAGAAAATACCAAAACCCCAATTTAATCGAAAATAGGGTTTTAGAATATTACCTTAGGAGATTCAAGTACCAAGATCCGTAGAACACGCGTTAGATTGATTGCCGGGCTGCCCACTAGGAGAAAATGGTGAAAATCGACCCCCAATGGCTAAGGATGAAGAACCCTTCCCCTCTCTTATCCTCTCTCTCGCGATGCGGTGGAAATGGGGAGGAGACGACCGATCTCGTCTAATAAGGACGAGTCTGCGCAAACACCGCTTCGTGTGCCGCGGCATGAAGTGTGCCGCGACATGTGCCGAAAACTTACTCCTAGGTTTTAGCATTGTGCCGCAAGACACCGCGTGGTGCCGCGACACACTCTGATTGGGTTTTGCGGAAGACACACGAGTGTGCCGCGGATCGACAGTGTGCCGCGGCCTCGCTTGCTGTGCCGCACGGATGGGTGTGCCGCGGCACACGCATGCATTTCCCGACCAACATTTGGAGAAATTTGTGCCGCGGCGCACGCACCTTGTGACGAGGACCACACACATTAGGGTCACAAAATGATAAAAATGATCCGGAAAGAGAATAAAACGATAGGAATCAATATTTGGGGACTAATAACACGAAATGGATCCACGACAACCCCGAAACGGCGGTTTCGCACAACAATAACAAGAATATAGTTCAACAGTTGATAGGAAGGACACACTGAAAGGTATACGAGAGTCACTACGATCGAGAAATACACCAAAAAAGAAAATTACCGAAGTTCGAAATTGCGGATATTACATTCTACCCTCCTTAAAAGAAGTTTCGTCCCGAAACTTAAAACAAGTAGGGGGAAGCAATATACCCGCCAGGAAAACTCGACGAGATATACAAAAACAGAAAACTCGCGCCCAACGGCGAAATGCTGCAAGAAACACAAAGAGACATACGGCGTGAAAACACGCTCCACGACGACCAACACAACGTCCCCGTTAGGGATATAATAAAACCAACAAGTGACAAGCGTCATCAAATGGATAATACAATCAAGTCAATTATCCGACAATCACAAAACACAACGAACGAAAATCAATATGATTGACCAACCCAACGGTACATCAATCAAAAAGCGAGTCAACCGCTGAACAAATACGGAATCCCACCGCCCAAGGGTTGGGAGATCGAAAACGAGACTAATTTCCCGAACTGAAGGGAATTACGAAGGAGCCTGAACGTTCACCAATCACGGAACGAGATCAACAAGAACCGAACAATCAAACGATCGAACTACAACGATCGAGACAACAAAAATCGAACAATCATGTTCGAAACACGAAGAACAATAAAGTTCAAACAACAACTCCCAGGATGATCTGGTGAGAACAACAAGACATGCATCCCCATAAGATTCACATGAAAGGGAATAGCGATTGAAAAGTCACAATGACAAACGAGTTATTCCGAAACAATACCACACTTGTTCGATCAACAAAAGCAAGGGGCAGAACAAGCTCAGAAAATGTCAACGAACATAAATGAGTCGACAAAGTCGAAAACACAAGAGTTCCAAATCCGATCCACTTCGAATAAAAGAACTAATAGAACTAGATGATGTCACTCCCGAACAAGGTTCACAAGAATCGAACCGAACTCGAAAAAGTCACATCGATAACCAGATCGGCCCACAACAAGATCACAGCTTGCTCGAACGATGAAACCGAAATACAGAACAAGTTCATAAAGTACCAACGAACATGAGCGAATCGATAGACTGGGAAAGAGAAAATATTGAAGTCAAAATAGTATGGGCATTACCTTCGACCTCGTCCGCGAAATTCACAAAAACAGGAGCAAGGTAACAAGACATTAAACAACCGGCACATAACGGAACGATCACCGATGCACACGACCCTACCAACCCAAGCTCTAACAGCTCGCACATGCGCGATAACGCAGAGATCACCACGAGGCGACAACATTCAACACCAACATCCCACCTCTCACAAAGGGCTAACACAACAAATGTGTGGAAAAACGATTCCACGCTCACACCGCCAATTCGGTCATACTCGGGAGTTAACATCAAAATGACAACGCGCACATCATACATATATATCCAGCCCTCAAACGGGAATGGATAGGTTTTAAAAACGAAAACTTCATTTTGAAAATAATTTAGAAGAACACCGGTTGATCTTGAGTATCACCTTTCAAAGAGTACAAACTTGAAACATCGTTATCGAGACATTGGAGAACCATTTCGCACTAGATAAGAATGAAGTCACTTTCTCTTAGTGAAAACTTTCAAAATATTCGACCCTCGGGTCTAAATGAAAATATTTCTAAAACATTGAAAATATCTCAAAGCATTTTGGTCCTCGAAGTAGAAAATTTTTGAAATGTATTGTGGCACCTTGGATGTACCACAAGAAAATAACTCATTTGAAAAGTATGTCTTGAAATTTTATTTTTCTAAGATACTCAAGGTTTTCGAAAATAGTTCAATGCCAAAAAGGACGATGCCAAAAAGGCTGATGACGGTAATATTTCAAAAACTCACGAAAGCCATTTACAAAATACTAAATACCGTCAAAAGAATTTCACCAACGCGATCAAGGCCATAATGCCAAAAACTCGGTTAAGGGAAGCGGTTATCGAAATAAAACTCGGTCGGTAAAATACCGAAATTCATTACAAAAGAACTCACGCAGCGGATAAAAGAAATACAGTTCAACATGCACAATCCAGCAACACTACTCCTCATAAGAATAAAATATTAGAGTCAAATAACCACATTCAGAACAAAACCTCTGGCCCCATTCGAGGCCTCTAAGGACCCTACCGCACTGGCTAGTGAACAAGTCGAATGTGTATAAGCGCAAAGCTTCCACAAGAGGACTTGTAAAACGCGCAAATCGATTCGAAAATCATCAGCAACGGACAAAAACAATAATAAAAAGACATCACAAGCGACGACACTCCTCGTATAAATTAAATACGAGAGTCGACTAAATACATATCGTGACATCAAAATATATATAAAGATTCCATCACTTAACAAATGATCATAAAAATAGCTCGTGTCACACGAGGCATAACACAAAGAAGGGAGACTTACTTCCACAGGTCGCATGAAGATGATGATCGCCCCACGATACTAATCACGACCGACAACTCAAATGACGCGTCGCGACACGACTCAGTCAGATAAAATCCGACGAAACAAGACTCAAACAACACGACTTGACCCGACAGCCTAGGTTTCCTCAACCTAAGCTCCGATACCATTTATGTAACACCCCCGATCCGCTCAGGGATATTACACGCCGTAGACCCTCACCTCGAGGATCTACCAGGCTGTTAACTAAAAACAAACATCTAGACATCGCCTTTCAGGCTAAAATGACACAGTAGACCGATTTGGTCTTTCAATAATAACATACAACTCAATTCCAACATATACCCACGCAGGGGTCAAAGTACAATAAACTCCGTACATAACGGGAAAAGATACTGCAATGGGAAAAGAAAATACAACTAGACCAGTAAGACATCAACGGATCCTCGTGTGATTAGTATCGTTCATCTTTCATCATCCTTCGTGCCGACCCTGTGTTATGCTCCAAAACCTGAATGCAAAAACAGACATCCACCCCCCGAATACTCGGGGGTTAGCAAAACTCCACTGTTTTGCTAGTGCAAGAACAAAGTGCAAATACGAGCCATACAATTCACATTCCACGAATAACAATAACCGAGGATCCTCAAAGATCCAAACGAAACAAGAAGTACTTCCCGAGGCAAGGGTTTGAGAAAACATTTCAAAATCGAAATATCATAAATCGAGGGAAGTAATTTATAAAACGGTTTAGAATGCCATCGAGAGTTTTAATAGAAAACAATTTAGGATTATCAAATCCTACTTTTCAAAATCCAAAGACAAAAGGGGTCACCGCCCCAAAGGTTTACCTTCTGAAAAATGACATTAACCAAACCGTTGGGATTCTAGCCCCAAATCCGTAAAACGACTTTTACAAAACCATTGGGATTTTAGCCCCAAATCTCATCAACTCACAGTACACAAGAACGACCACAAGGTTCGTATCCCAACATCAAAATCCACAAATAAAGGATTTAAAACAACAAAATACTCCAGTGCCATCCTAGCCAAGTAGGCCAAACGAACGACTTACCTCTTACACATTTAGTCAATGCATGCAAATGAAAACCGTTCAAAAGTACTCATTTCCGGAAATGCCAATGATCAAACCACATTTGTAAAATGCACCACAATTAACCGCGGACCCACAGCTTCGTGGATCCCTGCCGAGACCCCGTCGGATCTAACCCACAGTGGTTAAAAGCAAGCTCGCGGTTCCACAGCTTCGTGGAGCCCTACCGAGACCCCGTCGGATCTAACCCGCAGTGAGCATACACACACACACGTTACTCATGCAATACTAATATGCTAAGAATGTAAGTTCATTAAGAATACTCACTAGAGATGGCCTTTAACTCGACACCATTATCAAACTCTTCAAAAACACAATAACAAGATTAAATACGGAATACACGATTCCATAACTTTAAACAATAGGAGTATCCTCATAAAATCCTTCAACGTTCAAAATAATCAAATCATAATCAATTCTCAAAACACCGTTCACAAAACACACGCGTTTTGAAAGAAAGCCTTTAACGAGGCCAAACCGAAATCCTTTTGAAACTTCATTTCAAATAACCAAACAAACACATCAAGACGACCACCGATCATCATATACATAAAGCGAGAAAAGTATGGGCAAGGTACTTGCCTCGATACCACGAGCACTGAACCACGAACGGATACGGCTCAACCGAAGCTTCTAACGCCCGATGCTAACGAAAAGGAAGACGACAATGAACGGAACGGAAGAATCAAGCACGACCGCGAGGAACCGACGAAAATGAACCTAACGATTCGAATAGCACAATCACAACCACTTCTAAACGATTATGGAAATGGAATACACCGGAAACCCGCCTACGATTCATGTGTATTCATACCGAAAACAACAACGAGGGCGACCACAACCAAACCCTCTCGATTCCGTAAAAATCCACAAAATATCCATGAATCCGTAGGAAAACTAAAGATACTAACAATATTAATTGTATACATCATGAATCCACCAACAAAACGGAACGAATCGGAAGAAAAACCCAAAACCCCCAATTTAATCGAAAATAGGGTTTTAGAATATTACCTTAGGAGATTCAAGTACCAAGATCCGTAGAACACGCGTTAGATTGATTGCCCGGGCTCCACTACCGGAGAAAAATGGTGAAAATCGACCCCCCAATGGCTAAGGATGAAGAACCCTTCCCCTCTCTTATCCTCTCTCTCGCGATGCAGTGGAAATGGGGGAGGAGACGACCGATCTCGTCTAATAAGGACGAGTCTGCGCAAATACCGCTTCGTGTGCCGCGGCACAGCCGAAGTGTGCCGCGGCACAGGCCGAAAACTTACTCCCAGGTTTTAGCATTGTGCCGCAAGACTGCGTGTGCAGCCGCGCACACTGATACTGGGTTTTGGTGCGGAAGACACACGAGTGTGCCGCGGCACGACAGTGTGCCGCGGCACTGCCTCGGCGCCGTGCCGCGGCACCGGATGGGTGTGCCGCGGCACATGCATGTGCCCGACCAACATTTGGAGAAATTTGTGTGCCGCGGCGCACGCACCTCAGGCCGCGGCCCACACCCCTTTTTGGGTCCCAAAATGATAAAAATGATCCGGAAAGAGAATAAAACGATAGGAATCAATATTTGGGGACTAATAACACGAAATGGATCCACGACAACCCCGAAACGGCGGTTTCGCACAACAATAACAAGAATATAGTTCAACAGTTGATAGGAAGGACACACTGAAAGGTATACGAGAGTCACTACGATCGAGAAATACACCAAAAAAAAGAAAATTACCGAAGTTCGAAATTGCGGATATTACATTCGAACCAATCAAGTAAGGTCGAAATTTGTCTCTAAGGCAAAAACAACTGCAAGCAATTCTTTTTCACTTGTAGAGTAATTCAATTGGGTATCATTTAGAGTTCTGCTTGCATAATATATTACAGTTGGCAATTTATTTTCTCTTTGACCCAATACTACACCGACGGCATAGTCAGATGCATCACACATTATTTCAAAAGGAAGATTCCAGTTTGGAGATTTGATGATAGGTGCAGAGCTCAACATAGATTTGAGTGTCTTAAAAGCTTTTAGACAATGATCATCAAATACGAAAGGTGTGTCTTTTGAAAGTAAATTACATAATGGCCTTGAGATTTTGCTAAAATCTTTGATGAATCGACGGTAAAAACCAGCATGGCCTAAGAATGGCCGAATTTCTTTAATCGTTCGTGGGGGTGGAAGAATGGATATTAAATCAACTTTAGATTTGTCCACCTCAATTCCTTTTTCAGAAATCACATGTCCTAAGACAATTCCTTTTTTAATCATAAAATGACATTTTTCCCAGTTTAGGACAAGATTCTTCTCCTTACACCTAATCAACACTTGGGTTAAGTGGTGTAAACATTCATCAAAGCTAGACCCGAATACAGAAAAATCATCCATAAAAATTTCTAAAAACCGCTCAACCATGTCAGAGAAAATGCTCATCATACACCGCTGAAAAGTAGCAGGTGCATTACACAGACCAAATGACATTCGTCGGTAAGCAAAAGTGCCAAAAGGACAGGTAAAAGTGGTTTTTTCTTGATCTTCAGGAGCAATGGGAATTTGGTTATAGCCGGAATATCCATCAAGAAAACAATAATAAGCATGACCGGCTAACCTTTCTAGAATTTGATCAATAAAAGGAAGTGGACAGTGATCTTTTCTTGTAACAAAGTTCAGTTTTCTGTAATCAATACAGACTCCCCATCCAGTTTGAATTCTGGTTGGAACAAGTTCATTTTCTTCATTCGTGATTACAGTTATGCCAGATTTCTTTGGAACTATATGAACAGGACTGACCCAAGAGCTATCAGAAATAGGGTAGATGATCCCTACATCTAAGAGTTTGATTATTTCATCTCTTACAACTTCTTTCAAATTAGGATTTAGTCTTCTTTGAAATTCTCGGGAAGTTTTTGCATTTTCTTCAAGGTGAATTCGATGCATGCATAGAGAAGGACTAATACCTTTAATATCGGAGATGGTCCAGCCTATTGCTTCTTTATGTTCTTTAAGAACATTGATTAAGTTATCTTCTCGTTCTTCATCTAAATCAGATGCTATGATGACAGGTAGGGTTTCTGATGGTCCTAAAAATGCACATTTTAGAGATTCTGGTAATGGATTGAGCTCTATCTTTGAATCTTCAATAGGTACTTCTTTATTTATTTGACTCTCAAGTGGTTCAGTTTTAGCTTTCCATTTATCATCATCCAATAATGGTGTAGACTCTAGTAAAGAATTTACTTCATCAATTGAACTGTCGATGTCAAAATCTGAGCCAAAATGAGCAAGACAACTTTCAAAAAGATCATCATCATCTATTTTTGGAAAGAAATAAGGACACATACTCTCTATCATATTTACCTCACAGACATCATCATGATCATCATGTTGTTGAGAAATGTTAAACATATTTAGTTCAACAGTCATATTTCCAAAAGAAAATTTTATGATGCCATTTCTACAGTTAATTAATGCATTTGAAGTAGCTAAAAATGGCCTTCCTAAAATGAAAGGGATTTGATCTTTGGTATTCTCAACAGGTTCAGTGTCTATGACTATAAAATCAATAGGAAAGTAGAATTTATCTACTTGAATCAGAACATCCTCTACGATTCCTCGAGGTATATTTATAGATCTATCAGCTAGTTGGAGTATCACAGATGTTGATTTTAGCTCCCCTAATCCAAGTTGTGTATAAATAGAATATGGTAATAAATTCACACTGGCTCCTAAATCAAGCAAGGCTCGTTTAATGATGTGATCTCCAATGACACAAGATATTGTAGGACTACCAGGATCTTTATACTTAACAGGAGTTTTACTTTGGATTATTGAGCTAACATGTTCAGCTAAAAATGCCTTTCTTGGAACATTTGTTCTTCTTTTTACAGTGCAAAGATCTTTCAAGAACTTAGAATAAGCAGACACTTGTTTAATAGCATCAAGGAATGGAATATTTATTCGAACTTGTTTAAATATTTCCATTATATCTTTGTATTGCGCACTTTTATATTTTGGAATAAGTCTTTCAGGAAATGGAGCTTTTGGAACGTAAGGCTTTTCTTTTTCCTTAGAATCTTTTGGTTTTGAAACTTGTGGTTCATTTGATTTTTGTTCCGGATCATAGTCAGGCTTTTGTATTTCTTTTCCGCTTCTAAGGGTAGTTATGGACTAAACTTTTGCGTTAGAAGAGTTTACTTCATATTGTCCTTTCGGATTAGGGATGGATTGACTCGAAAATTTTCCCTTTTCTCTTTCAGCTAAAGTTGTTGCAAGTTGATCAATTTGTGTTTCAAGCTTAGAAATAGCCTGTGAGTTTGATTGTACATCTTGCTGAGTTGATTGGAACATTTGTTGAGTAGATTGCATGAATTGTTGCAACGTATCTTCCAAAGATGGTTTCTTTGGCACTGTAGAAGGATACCGATAAGTATTTGGAGGATATTGATTAGGACGGACATTTTGTTGATTTGACATGTTCATTTGATGTTCTCCTTGATTCATTGGAGGCATGTTTTGCTTCCAGAAAAAATTTAGATGATTCCTCCAATTTGGATTATAAGTTGGAGCAAATGGACCATCCGAATATTTTCCATATGAGTGTAATGCATTGACTTCTTCATTAAAAATTTCTTGATTTTGTGGACCAGAGGGACAAGATTGAGATGAATGAAACGATTACGCACATGAAACGCAAAATTCATTTTTTGAGTTTGACGAGGGGATGGATTGCTTCAAGACTAACGCATCCACTTTTTGTACTAAATCATCTGTAGTAGATTTTATTTCAACATCTTCTTTAACCTCGTAAATTCCACCTTTTTTTGGTCGTATGCATCGATTTGGCTCTAGAGTCGAGTGAATTCCATTGTTGTGAATTAATTGACATATTTTCTAGTGCATTCCAAGCTTCGTCTCCAATAAGGTGAAGAAATTTTCCACCATGCATTGATTGGATTAATTGGCGATTGTTTGGAGTTAAACTGTCATAAAATTATTTTACCAAACGCCATATTTCAAAACCATGATGGGGACACTTAAGAATTAAATCATTAAATATTTCCCAACACTCATAAAATTCTTCATTTTCTTTTTGAAAAAATTCTGATATTTCTCTTCCAAGACTATCAGTTTTGGACATTGGAAAAAAATTTGCGAGAAATTTATTCACTAGTTGGTCCCAACTATTAATTGTTCTTGCTTGAAGAGAATTTAGCCAGAATTTTGCTTTATCTTTAAGAGAAAATGGAAATGGTCTAAGTTTGACAGATTCATCAGAGAAATTTTGGAATCGGAAAGTAGAACAAATGTCGAGAAATTCCTTGACATGCATATAGGGATCTTCTCTTTCCAAACCGTGAAAAGATGGAAGAAGTTGAATTATTGATGGTTTAAGTTCGAAATGAGTTGCATTAGTCGTAGGCAACACTATGCAAGAAGGAGAATTAGCACTTACTGGAGAAAAATATTCTATTAAAGTTTTCTCTTTTGCAACTTGATTATTCTGATTTTCGATTTCGTCCATTTTTGGTATCGGTTTTGTTTGTTGAACTTCAATTTTAGTTAAGGACAATCTTCTTCTCGTTAATCGACCTTTATTATTTCATTGCCAAACTTGCATTCACCAATATTTCAATTTTTTTAACTTTGCATACAAACCAAATTATGATAGTCGATTGAACTTCCAGATCGTTGGAGGCGTCACTACAGTCGCACTTAAAATCCAACTTTCTTTGGCATGTACAACAGAGGTCTTTTTGCCAAAATTCAGTCGGTTTTCAAATCAGTTTGTATAAGATTGATATTTAGCTTTTCTTTATTCAAATCGAACAAAGTAGTGAGTGAAAAATATCAATCCCTTGTTGAATCTTTTAAAGGATTTTATTGTTTTAATTATTTTTTTTTTAGTTTTTATATTTTTTATTATTATTATTAATAATAATAATAATGATAATTATTATAATTATTACGAATATTGTAGGATGCAACAGAATCCAAATGAATAAACTTACTAATTGGTCTACGGAAACAATATCTATTGATAAACTAAATTGTACGACGAGAAATATTGCAATTACACTAAATGTCTAAAAATACTGTAAATAGAAAATAACAACTAAAAACACAATATAAATTTACCACTACAAGATTCTATTTAAACTAAAGACAAGAAATAAATTAAAAAAAATTCTGATTTATTTTCGTTTTATATTTTATATTTTTTTAAGTTTTTATATTTTAAAATTTATTATAATTTTTATTATATTTTTAGACTAATAATATTGAGCTAATATATATATATATATATTATTTATTTTATGGGAAAAAAATTCAGATTTTTTTTAGAAAAAATAAAATTACAAACTTTTATTTTATTTATGCAAACAATAAAAATAGTTTTTTTTTTACCAATTTTCGTTTCTGTTTTTTTTTTTAAAATTTTCAGGTTTTTAATTTTTTTAGTATTTTCCTTTTTATTAAAATATTGTAATTTTATTTTTAAAAAAATAAGTTTCTGTTTTATTAAAAAAAGTTCAAAGTTCAGAATTTTTTTATTATATATATTCCAGATTATTTAAATTATTAATTCTTAATCTGATTTTTTTTTGGATTTTTAGATTTTTTATGAATTTTTTTTAATAAAACTAGCAGGTTTCACTTTTTAAAAATAAAATAAATAATTCAGATTTTCATTTATTATGGAAAACAATATTTCAATTTTAGTTTTTAAATAAAAAACAGTTTACAGATATATTCCAGAATTTTTTAATTTATTTTTATTTATTTTTTATTTTTTTGTAATTTAAATTAAAAAATTTGATTTTTTAATATTAATATTCCAGAAAAACAAAAATATTACCTTAAAGTCAAACTTTTTTTTTATTTTCCAGATCTTTTTTTAAAATATAAATAAATAAGTTGTGATTTTTTTTTTAAATTTTTTCAGATTTTTTATATTTTTATATATTTTTGGACTTTTTTTATTTTATTATTATTTTATTATTATTTTTGCGAATGAACAGTAGTTTTTATCATTATCACTTATATTTATATTTATTATTATAAGTTTTTATTATTTTTCAGAATTTTTTATGAACATAAAAAAAAGAAATAAATTCTACTACTAACTATTATTTATACTAACACAATCTAAAACGAATATTAAAAGACAGATAATAATAAAAAAAAAAGCAGTAAAATAAATAACTACTAGAAGAATTTAACTAACTTGGTGACGACAGTCTTTGTATACTTCGTTTGCGCCTCCCCGGCAACGGCGCCAAAAACTTGTTGTTGGTTGATTCTTTAGTCTAATACTCGCAAGCGCACGATTTGTTCGATGTAGATTTGCGGTGCAAGGTCGATTCCACAGGGAGGACTATGATAATGAAGTAAAATTATTCCTATCGTTTTGAACCAAATTATATTAAATTCTAACCTAGTCCCAAATAATTTGATTTTTGATTTGTTATAATAATTGCATTAAATAACAGTAATTTTTAAGTAGATTTTAGATAAATTGATTTTAAATAATTTACTAGGGTTTAGAATTCACCAATGTCTATTTATTATTTATTTTATATTTTAATTCTAAGAAATTTAGGGAATAGATTCTGAAATCAATCTCACTTTTATCCTATAGATTTAACAATAAATACACAATTATAATTCAAATATAGATTTTCCTTCGCTTGAAAAATATAATTTCTAAGCATTATATGTATCCAATTTAATGGAAAATAAATAATCAAAGAAATTAACTAATATCAATAATCACAAAGCAATGGACAATTTATAACTATCAAATATACGTGATATAATTGATGAAATAATATTCCCCTATTGAAGCGAAAATCATAATCGTTAAAAACATTTATTTGGAATTATTATATAAATATTAATAATAATATAGACATGGTTTCATCATAACCCCAGTAAAAGAAAATTACTCACTCATAATAACAACACAAATAAATAAATATTTCATAATATTATTACTTAAATATAATTTTATTACACAATATTTTTATTTCTCCCTCTTACAATAACTCTCTCTATTTTCTTTTTTCTCCTCCTTTCAAAAATACTACACCTTCTTCCCCTATTTATACTACTACAAAATTAATAAAATAATAATTTTTAAAATTTTAAAATCCCACCCTCAATTATTTCACGGCTTCTAAGGGGTGTTGATGTCATAGATGACATCAGCACAGAGTTGAATTTCTGGTCCAATCGGGCGTTGACACGTGGCACAATATGGTCCGTCTATTTAATTGTCCTTCGAACGGTCATAACTTCTTTATACGAACTCGGATTCGGATGATTTTTTTTTAAAACGATCGTCTCGACGAGACGAATAAAATGAGACCAGTCATGACTATATTTGAATTTTGTAAAAATATCGTCTTTGAACCAATTGATCTGTCTTGTACCGGTTGGTTAACCTGCAAATATAATTTAATTCCAATTAATTATCCAAAAATGATACAAAATTGTAGAAAGTTCTAACAAAATGAAATAATATAAATATATGGTAAAATAAATAAATTATCACACAAAACACACAATTATATACATAAAATACTAATAAAAATATTACTCAAAATATACCAAACAAGAACAGCAGCTTGACTATGAAGATCTTGAGCTGATGATGGCTGTTCTTGATTTGACTGAGTATATTTCTTCTTTTCAGATATGAATGATACTAGAAGAAATATATTTTGCTCTTGTAAGCTTGAGATAATGAATATTCAATCGATAGATCGTTTGCGTATTGCTTGTGAGCTTCTATTTCTTGGATGAACTGATCTTCAAACTCTGGGGTATAAATAGCCTCTGAATAGATCCGTTTAGAATAGATCCGTTGAGCAAAAAGTCCGTTCCAACGGGATGATTGACTTGAATAAGACACGATCCGGTTTTTGCTCCTTGATTAAAGATCTGTGTCGGCTAATATTTAAATACTTTATCCAGTCAGTATTTAAATACTTCTTTTCAAACAGTAGTTTGACTTTAGCGAATAAAGCAGATTCCGTTTCAACAGTCTTCAGTCCTGTTGGATAAGTGTTGAAGATCTCAACATTTACAGCTTGCTTGCTGAATCCAACATAATGTTGTAGCTGTAGGATTTACGTTGTAGGCTATTTTAGGTTTGCTGTATGGAAAGATGTTGTATGAATATTTCAGGATAGCTTCCATACTTGGTGTCATATCGACTGATAAGCTTCATGCTGTATGATGACACTTTATCAAAACTCACATCTTGCTGTATGATTGTCTTCGGGACAGCAACTTGCTGTATATTGATACTTCATCCTTTTGTTGTATGAAGGCAGCGTGAAAACTTGCTGTATTTTGGCACTTTATCAAAACTCGATACAGGATTGTTTATCCAACAATTTTTCCCTTTTTGATAATTGCCAAATCTTCTTGATGATGCCAAAACCATAGTGCCAAAACCTTTGAAACATCTTTGTTTCGAGAGGCTTTCTTCTTGATCTTCTGTCGAATGTTCTGGCCTTCAACAAATTAAAGAAATGTGAACTGCTCGTAGGCAAGTTCTAAGAATGTAGCATCTAACAGCAAAAGAGTTTTACAACTTAAACTTACGATTGGCGCGCAGGCACAATCTTACAGTATAGTCTAGTTGAATACAACTTAACCTATGAACTGTTCGCAAACAAGTTCTTACAGCTGATATACTTAACAAGTTTTCATACTTGTTTGGTTTCAAAGATGAATTAATTTCGTAATCACACAATAGATTACGAGTTGTAATCTTTCAAGATAAAAGTAGATTTTATTGATGTTTGAGCAAAAATTACAATGTTTGGGCAAAAATAAAGATACAAATTTTTGCTGCTTACTAAAATAAGTTACAGGAAGGATCTTTCAAGCTAACTCCTGTAGTCAGCATGTCTCCAAGGCCTTCTTGGATCATTCGTGGTTCCTTTCCACTAGTTTTGCAAGGCATCCTTGTTTCGATTTAAATAGATCGCTCTTCCTTCAGTTGATTTGTCGAACACAAGGATCCAGTCTTCGGGGTGTGTTGGCCACTAAGTATACTGGATACAGTTTGGGAAATAGTTTAAACAACAAACTGTACTGATTTTAAATCTGAGTGCGTAGCGGAAGTCTTAGCTACAGTAGGTCGCTGTGGATACAACAACTAAATGTATAGTGTATACTTAATTAATCACAGTAATTAAAATAGTAAAAACTGAAGGTAAATAACATAGTAATTAAAGTGGTTCGCGGTAAACCCCTCTACGTCCACTGGTCCTCCACACAGGAGTAAAAAGTTTATTATAATTACTACGTACACAACTACGTAATTATAACAACACACAATCAATATATCATTCACACAGATTGATATAAAGATCTTAGCTTCAACCGTTCACACAGATTGGTTTTGAGCTAATGCTTTGACTTGCTTCTTCACACAGTTCTGAAGCTTCGTCTTCTTCGATGCAATTCCTTCACACACAGTTCCGGAGAAGCACATATTACTCAGTCCACACAGGGATGATCTGGGTTTGTTCAGAGTATAGAATAGAGGATGAACAACAACTTTCTCTTTAAGAGCTTTCAGCTGATGAAGTGTTGTTCAAGAAGATGAGCACTGTATATCTCTTTAGTTATGAGTTGCAGTAAGCTTTGGTGATATGTTTTGCTCTGATGATAACTTTGATAGCTTGATAATTTCGATAGCTTGGGTTTTTGGTGTCTGATCTTCAATGCCTTCATAAGATATATATAGTCTATGAAATATATATCCGTTGAGATGTTTCCGTTTGAGCAAGATTCTGTTCCAACGGGATTAAAACACGATCCGGTTTTAGCGGGATTTGAAGATCTCTTGACTGACAGTATTTAAATACTTTATCCTTGAGTATTTAAATACTTATTTATTCAACGGGACTTGACTTCTGAAGATTCCTTCTTTGTCCTGTTGTAAGCTGTATGGAAGATAACTGTATTGGTGATTCGAGACAGTTTCCATACTTGGTCTTTTATAGAACTTCTTTGCTGTAATGAAGGGTTTCACTATATGCTGATTCGAGGCAGGTCTTCGATACAGGATAATGCCTCAATACTTCGATACAGTTTCTTTTACTGTATGCGGATTGGCATATATGTCAAAACCTCTTATCAAATACCATTCGATACAGGGATTGGATATCCCGGCTGTTTCGATACATGGTTCTTGTTTTCCCAACAATTTCCCCCTTTTTGACAATTTTCCAAGATTGACTTTCTATCTTTCAAGTCTTCTTGATGATGACAAAACCTTCTTCATGAAGTAATCTTTCTTGATGGCTTCTGGTAGATTTCTTGGTCTTCTGTCAAAAGGTCTGTTTTTCAGCAACTTAGTCTTTTTAATGAACTGCTCGCAGGCGAGTTCGATACAGCTAAGAGTTTTTACAACTTAATCTTATGATTGGCGCACAGGCACAATCTTACAATGTATTCTAAGCATACAACTGAAAGAATGAACTCTTCGTAGACAAGTTCGTACAGCTTAATTTTTAATCAAGTTACCTAAACTTGAGATTGCTATCAAACAAATTAAGTAATCATACATCAACACAGTAGATTACGAGTTGTAATCTTTCAAGACAAACAAACACTTTTATTGATATTCAAAACAAATTGAGTACAGGGTTTGCTGTTTCGAAGGAAAAATTACAAAAACAAAAATAATATACAAAGATTTCAGCTCTTATATATAGTCCGCATGTCTCCACGGCTTTCTCCCTGGATCATTCTCGGTGCCACGCCACCAGTTCTGTAGGGAATCATTGCCTCGATCCTAGTATATAGCTCGTCCTTCATAGGATCTATCAAAGGCAAGAATCCAGTCTTCTGGATGGGTGATCCGGTCTCCTCTTTTGTGCTTGCTTTTCATATCTAGCTGGAGAGGGAGTTTTCCATCTTCTAGCATCTTCGTGAATTTGTCTGCGGCCTCCGCTAAAGTCTTATAGCTCTTGAATATGGCGGATTCCCTGACGAGTTTAACAAAGTATCTCATCAGTTTGTTCTTCCTCCATTGCTTCACCTCATCGGCAGTAGGATGACGGTTGGTCGGCAGACGAATTTCAGAAGGTCTCTGGATAAGAGTTTGCCACGGGACATTTGGATCATGAAATTCAGGTCGGGAGCCTGAAATCTTAAAACTTTGGGATGAAGGGGCTAGCCTGTTTAACTCAGCAGTTATGCTGTCTTGAGCGGCCTCAAATTCCCTTTCTTGCTGTATCCTGATTCTCCTTGCAGCTTCTCTCGCCTCATCCCCCTTTTTGGCTTCATCAAGACGTTCTAGGATTTCTAATGCAGCATCCTGTTTCGTCTCGATGTTAGTCATTCTTTCCACAAGGGAGGAAAGCGTTTGCGACATGTCCTTGATGCATTTATCGTGGGTGCGCAATTGAGAGCTGTTTTCTATCATGGCACATGCGGTCTTGGCTTCAGCAACGCGCGTTTTTGTTGCCTCTTCCTTCAGGAGTTGCTCCTGCTTGTCTTCCATGATTTTCAGAGCTTGTTTGAACACTTCTGTAAAAATAACGAATGCCTCGACAACACGAGATACTTCATGTTGTAGAGTGGTCATCTCTTCGACAGCAGAAGTATGCATCCAATTCAATGCTTTCTCGACAGAAGACAGAGCATTCACTGCATCCTGGATGAATACAGTGTGAAGACCAAGAGCACGCAGGCGCTCTTTCCTAGCGGCAGAAATCGGAGAATCCGGTTGAGCGAAGTCCTCAGAGCAGTTCAACCTCCTTAGGTTCACAGTTGGTCGTGAACTAAGTTGGACATCCTCAGGTACGATACCGTCCTCAGATTCCACGGTTGAAGGGGCGGGAGCAGCTTGTTCTAGTTCGGCGGCAGGGGGTTGAGTGTCCTCCTGTTGCGAAGATTCGTCGATAGAAATCGATACAGGAGGGCCTGTTGTCTTTCAGTGACAACTTCTTCTTCTTGAGCGGTGGCAGGCTCAGGTGCCTGTTCCAAAACTGCTTCAACTTCCTCGACTTGAGGGACTGATTCCTCCTTGTCGGGAATGTTCTCTTGCTGAGGTGAAGGGGACTTGCTCTGGGTTGATGGCCCTTCGTCATCCTTAGGTGGAGAGGCGTCTCTGTCTTGAGCCTCTTCACGACTCATTCTCAGACCAGCTTGAAAAGCTTCGTCGTCGTCGTCTGAGTCATTATCATCGTCGTCTTTTGGATTAGTGGGAGAGTCCTCTGACTTGTCTTTACCTTTCCTCCGAGCGTCAGATTTGTGCAGAAGATGGCTTTCAATCAGTTCCTTGCAGAAGGGATTGTCCCATCGGATCAGGGCCTCAATTTCTGTTGAGTCCGTCACTTCTGATACGAATCTTTCTTCTTGGTTCCATTCGCTTCAGTTGTACAATGTTTCATACGGAGCTAGCCTGTAGCCTTTCCATTGCAAAAATCTTTCGTAGGCGTGTTAAATTTGAACAGAGAGAAGGGTCTGATTAATAATAGAGTCAGGGGAGGGACTGCGTACAACGTCTGGAGATGCTGTAGCGAGGGATTCCTGTACAGGTATGGGATCCTGTATGGAAGTGGGATTCCTTACAGGGGATGGTCCCCCGAAGGAGGATGGATCCTGTACGGGTGTGGGATCCCGCAGAGGAGAAGTAGCTTTTGGCACCGAATGGGCAGCCGACTCGCTAAAGTCTTTTCCGTTGGCAGATGTCTCATCATCCGTCCTAGCCGCCAAAGGCTCAGGATCTACTGTCGATACAGTAGTGGACACCTCTTCCACAGGGGTTGGGCCCTGGGGTTGTTCGTCAGTGGGTTGAGCCACGGGGGAAACTTCTTCGGAGGGCTTGATAGATTTGGCTTTAGAAAGCCTCCTAAGTTTCTTCTTTAACTTCTCACCAGCAATGGGTTTCTTGCTGTGAGATCTTTTTCTTTTCTTTGAGGATTCCACGTCCTGGGACTTCAAAGATTCATCTCGTGGATTTGCAGAAACTGGCATACTTCCGGTTTTTGGGTTGTTGCAGACCATAGTGGTTTGATTATATGCGGTAGGCTTGACGCCTCCAAGGTATATCCTGGAGCTATTCTTCTTCGCATCGGGAGTCACATCCGCATTTCGCTGATATGGTTTAACATCAAACCAAACAATTTCTTCTGGGTGGCAGGCTTGCACACCTCCTCTTGCAGGCGCTTCAGGATTATCTGGCACCAGTTGACCTTTTCACAGGTCAGAATAGCCACCATCATCCTGAACCTCAGATTGGTACATATTTCGAACGCACCGGTTCGATTCTCAATTATCCTGCAGCAAAAATCATGAAGATACACATAAGGGAGACAAAATTTTTTCTTGTGACATGTAGTCTGAACCATGTCAACAACTTTGGAGCCTGTGAACAGTCCATAAAATTTAGTTATTAGCTCTTGAGACCCAAACGTCTCAAGTTGATCCATTGTAAGGCCATCAGCAGGTAGCCTGTAGATGTTCTGGAGCAGATCGCTATCAATGCAAATCTCAACTC
Organism: Orobanche coerulescens; assembly: GCA_033398695.1. Classification (NCBI taxonomy): domain Eukaryota; kingdom Viridiplantae; phylum Streptophyta; class Magnoliopsida; order Lamiales; family Orobanchaceae; genus Orobanche; species Orobanche coerulescens. Next base: position 229,319,413 of record CM065802.1, read on the forward strand.
CTTGAATAGTGGCGGTGATGTCAGCAACGTGACCTCCTTGGGCCAGCGACAAGAAGCGTACGGCGGCGTTGAGGTAAAATTCCTCAACCAGATGTGCATCGTATTTATCAGCGGTTTGGCTTCCAAAGCGATAAAGGCCTTGTTGACGAAGACGAGTTATGATGTACTCCATGGGTTGAACGTCATTGGTTTCAGCAAGAATGCGCTCAATGACGATAGATCTTGAAAAGATCCGGCCATCGATGATGTTAGCAGTCTTCTTCAAAGCAGGAGAGGAAGTTTGTCCAGCCATTTGATGATTTTCTCACGAAAAGTGAAAGTGAATAACCGAAATTTGCAGTAAAATGCAGAAAAGTATGTAGGCTGTATTTGCTCGATAATTCTTAAATTTGCAGAAAGCGTATAGAGTCTCTAATGGCAGTATCAGTCCTTTTATATTGGGCGGCGAAGTAGGGTTTTGCAGTGTACGAATGGTCAGATTTTAAGGGATGGAAACCGGTTTTTGAAATCAATGGTTAAGATGGACTGAGTGTAACTGGTACACTTATCCATTAAAATGTTTAAAATATTAGCGGGTCCCACATCTGACATAAGTTGATACCCTAAATGCCTGAAACGGCGGTTTAAAAACAATAAACAATTTAAAACATCGCGGCTTTTGAGATTCAGTTGTCCAGATGTCGTGTAAGGCATTTAATGTAAATGACGTTTGACATAAACAGGGCACGTGGACAAAAATCATTTTGAAGAGAAATAATATAATATTATATATATACTGAATCGAAATCCTATAGTAAGTGTTGTATCCGCGTCGATACAGCGTTACCCCTTAAAAGGTAAATATAGGTTTTAGATTCCATACAACAATTTTTGGAGTAATGCTGTATTCATGGGTCATACTGTATTCCCCCTTAATTATTGCACACGTCAGCTGTAGGATTCATATGTCTTTGTTCACTACAAGGTCAGTATTGACGCCTGAGTGTACAGATAATTAACGTTGGATACTGTATTCTTGGGTCTTACAGCATCCCCCCTCAATTGTTGAGTAAAAACAGTAAATTACTTACAGGGAGTCGGGCTGTAGCATTCCCAATTCTTGTCTAAGCATGTTGAATCTGGCTGTGTCGAGAGGCTTGGTGAAGATGTCGGCCAACTGAATGTCTGTATGAACTTTTTCAAGGCGAACATCATTGTTCTCGACATGATTCCTTATAAAATGATGCTTCATGTTGATATGCTTAGTGCGCGAGTGCATAACAGGATTGTGCGTGATTGCAATTGCACTCGTGCTATCACACATGATTGGAGTCTCTCTGGCATCGATTCCATAATCTGACAACTGTTGCTGCATCCAAAGGATTTGCATACAGTAGCTACCAGCAGCATAGTACTCTGATTCAGCCGTGGAAAGAGAGTTAGCCAATTGCTTCTTACTGAACCAAGAAACAAGTCTAGGTCCGAGAAAGTGACAAGTTCCACTTGTACTCTTCCTATCTAGCTTGCAGCCTCCGAGATCCGAGTCGCTGTATCCAACTAAATCGAATCCGCCTTCTTTAGGATACCATAGTCCTACATTGACTGTTCCTTTAATGTACTTAAGGATTCGTTTAGCTGTATTGAAGTGTGATTCCTTTGGTGCTACTTGATACCTCGCACACACTCCAACAGCAAACTGGATATCGGGCCTGCTAGCCGTTAGGTACAGGAGCGAACCAATGAGCTTCCTGTAGAGTGATTGGTTAAACGGCTTTCCGGCTTCATCAGCACTAATTTGCACGGAAGTGCTCATGGGGGTTGGCGAAGATTTGGAAGTGTTCATTCCAAATTTGTTGAAAAGCTCCTTGCTGTATTTTTCCTGGTTGATGAAGATACCTGTAGGCAACTGCTTTACCTGCAAACCTAGGAAATAACTAAGTTCCCCCATCATACTCATTTCAAATTTACTTTGCATGAGATGAGAGAACCTTTGACATAAAGCAAGGTTAGTTGAACCAAAAATTATATCATCCACATAGATTTGCACCATAAGAAGGTCATCACCTTCCTGTATTTTGAATAAGGTCTTATCCACAGCACCTTTCTCAAATCCATTGTCGGTTAGATACTGGGACAAGGTCTCATACCAGGCTCTAGGGGCTTGTTTAAGTCCATGCAGCGCTTTCCTTAGCCTGTATACTAGGTCGATACCGTCTGTGTTGGCAAATCCTGGTGGTTGTTCAACATAAACTTCTTCTGCAAGGTCTCCATTCAGGAATGCACTCTTGACGTCCATTTGGTATACAATAAAGCTCTTATGGGTGGCAAAGGCTAAAAATATCCTAATGGCTTCTAGTCTCACTACAGGGGCGAAGGTTTCATCATAGTCTATGCCTTCTTCCTGACTATAGCCTTGTGCGACTAGTCTGGACTTGTTCCTGATAATAAGTCCATTTCGATCCTTTTTGTTGCGAAATACCCATTTGGTTCCTATAACCGATTGATGTGTAGGTCTGGGTACAAGATACCATACATTGTTTCTTTCAAAACCGTTAAGCTCTTCTTCCATAGATGTTATCCAATGAGAATTATTAAGAGCGTCTATGGTCGAAACAGGTTCGGACTGAGCTAAGAATACAGCGATAGTGCACATATTGAGTCTTCTAAGCTCGGATTGAGATTTCCATTCAGGAAACTGTGATACCTCAGCATCAGATTCTTCTTATGCACAAAGTACATTTCCTTGTGTACTCTGTATTCTCCTTCGAGTAGAAACACCAGCATTAATGTTTCCAATGATCAGCTCTTGCAGGTGATCTCTCAACCATCTTCGGTCGGGTTCTAATTCAGGGTCCCGTACTGTATCGAGAGTTTCTGTAGATACAGCTTCAGCTTGTGCAGCGTCAGGTTCATCCACGTCGATTCTTACAGCTGCGGGGTTGATTTCTAAATCAACGACAGGTTCTTTGGGGATTGGAGGATCCAAGATAGAGAGTTGTTGGATGTTTTGGGTAACATCTTCTACTCCTGTAGGGTCACGGTGAGGTTCGTCGAACACTACATGAACTGATTCCTCGATCGTCAGCTTCCTTTTATTAAAGATTCTGAAAGCTTTGCTGACGGAGGAGTATCCTACGAATATTCCTTCATCTGATTTCTCATCAAAGGTTCTAAGTTGGTCCTGCCCATTATTTAACACATAACACCTGCATCCAAAAATGTGAAAATATGAAACTAACGGAGTTTTGTTGTTCCATACCTCATATGCTGTTTTGTTGTGGTGTTTGTTGACGATACAGCGGTTTTGAGTGTAGCATGCTGTATTGGTTGCTTCACCCCAGAAACGTTGTGGCAATTTGCTTGCGGCAATCATTGTCCTTGTAGCTTCTTTCAGCGTCCTATTCTTTCGCTCGACAACACCATTTTGTTGAGGTGTACGGGTAGCTGAGTATTCGTGATGTATTCCATTCTCCGAACAGTATTGCTCTATAAAGCGGTTAGTAAATTCAGTACCTCTGTCGGAACGAATGCACACGATACTCGATGCCTTTTCATTTTGCAACTTTCTCAGGAGCTCGGGCAGCTTTGATGTTGTTTCCTTCTTCTTGCTAAGGAAGATCGTCCAAGCATACCTGGAATAATCATCAACAACAACCATACAATATTTCTTACCTCCCAAACTTACTGGGTCTACAGGACCATAGAGATCCATGTGTAGCACTTCCAACACTCTTTGGGTTGAAAGGTAGGATTTGCTCTTCAGGGTTGACTTGATTTGCTTGCCTTTCTGACATGGTCCGCAGACGCTGTCCTTCTTGAATGACACATTTGTCAAACCTCTAACCATTCCCTGTCTTGAGAGCTTGTTGATCGTCTTGAATTTGACGTGAGACATCCTCTTGTGCCATAACCAGCTAAGATCTGCAGTGCCTTTGGCAACAAAACATGGAATTGAGGAGCTCATAGGCTTCCAGTCAGCAATATACATATTACCTGATCTGCTTCCTGTAAGTACAACTTCCTTGGTCAGGATGTTCTTGACTCTACATCGATCTATATAGAACTTCACCGAGAACTGTTTATCACAGAACTGGCTAATACTAAGTAGATTATACTGTAAGCCTTCAACATAAGCAACATCAGTTACTTTGAATTTTCCTACAATAAGGGTTCCTTTCCCTCTTGTTCTTCCTTTTGATTTATCGCCGAAGCGAATTTTTGGACCGCGACCTTCTACAAAATCTGATAGCTTGCTTCTATCTCCGATCATGTACCGAGAGCATCTACTATCAAAGTACCAGGTATCCTCCTCTAGAATGTCCTGTATCAAAGAAATTAAGTAGATTTAGGTCCCCTTTGATTTTTGGGTCCATGTATGTTAGTTCCTCTAGGTACCCAAGTTTTCCTGGCAGCAATTGGTTTACTGTAGGTCATACTCGGTACAGTGTTGCGATATCTACGGGGGGCATATCCGTAGTTGTTATAACTATGATAATTGTTATGCATGAAAAATTCGGGATTATTATTATTAATCCAGTACGAGTGCCGTCTTGGAGGTGGAGCCATTTTCTTTGGCCTAACAGCTTGTCTTCTGGGTCTCCAGTTGGATTCCCAATGCTGTTGTTGATATTGGACGGGTATCTACTGTCTCGATGGATAACGGTGCTCCTGTATCCAATACTTAGGCGTGATGTACTGATAGTACTGCCGTGCGGGCCTTTGGTAGTTGGATACAGCCTTCCTTCTGAACGGCTATTGGCGCTGTTGATATGCTCTGGGAGCATTCTGTTGAGTGCGCCTCACAGGTTGGAACGGCTTATGATTCCGCTGTCTGGAATAGGATTGCGGGGGCGGAATAGCAGCCTTCGGTTTTTTCGGTACAGCAGGTTCCTTCACTGGACTAGGGGTATCTTCCAATTCTGGAATGTGTTCCACACTCTTGACGAACACTTTACTAGTTTTCCCTTTGTTTGAACATGAGCTGTATCTTAAGCCACTTTTATCATAAGCATTTTGCCCAGTGCTCAGAATTTCTTCCATTCTTTTGGACGATTTCTCGAACGATTTCAGAGTGGTCTCAAGTTCAATTTCTCGTTTTTCGAGAGTTGTGACTTTGGCTTGTAGTAGAGCCAAATCATTTGTCTTGCTTTCGTTGTGAGTTTTAACCTCACTAAGTTCATGTGCAAGTTGATGATTGTTCTCCATGAGTTTTTCAAAATCGACTTTGCTGGTTTCACAGTCAAGAGACATATTTTCATAATTTATCTTTAGCAAGTCATTTTCATCTTTCAGCTCTAAATTAGATAATTGAAGCTGGATGTTCTCAGTTTTCAATGTCTCATGGGCCTTTTGAATGTTTTTAAATTCATTCATCATATTTTCAAAAGTATTAGATGCATTTGACGGAATAACTGAGGTTGAGCTTACCTCATCGTCGTTGTCTTCACCTTTCGGAATGTCCTTGGCCATAAAGCACATATATGCTTTATCATCGAACTCATCGTCAGATGAATCACTTTCAGTGACCACCTGAAGACATTCTTCTGATTTGGATGGTGTGGGGGAGGCTTCTGATTCTCCAATAAGGGCGTTGAGCTTGTCTTTCCAAGCACGTCTTCTTTCATCTCTCTCTTGTTGTTCGGCCTCAGGCAACCTTTGGACTTTAGGATGAGGACATTTATTTGCATAATGCCTTGGTTTCCTGTAATTATAGCACAGGTTAGCATCACCAGATGATGTTTCTGTACTTACCTTGTGGATAGGTTTGGGCCTGTAGGGAGTCTTTCCAGACTGCTTGATGAACTTTTTGAATTTGTGCATGAGAAGCGCCATTTCATCTTGAGACAGATGTCGTTGCCATCACAAGCATTCTTGTGACTAGGCTTCGACGAGCTGGGCATGCTGTGTCGACGGCTCGATATAGCGGCTAGTGCTGTGACTTTTGAAGGAGATTCTTCAGCCTTCTCTCTTCTGTCAATATCATACTCAAAAGCTTTGAGGTCAGAGAAGAGATCAAAAGTAGTTATTTCATTAATATTGCAAGACACACGCATAGCTGTGGTCTTAATGTCCCATCGGGCTGGGAGAGATCTGAAAATTTTTAAGTTCTTCTCCTTTTGAGTATAAATTTTGCCCAACGCTTCAAGTTCACCAACAATACCAGTGAATCTGAGGTCAAGTTCCTCAAGTGTCTCAGTTGGTTTCATTTCTAAAGATTCAAATTGCCGAGCCGCTTTGAAATCCTGCTTTTTGAGAGCCTGGCCTCCTCACAAATCAACTTGAGTTTATCCCAGATTTCTTTGGCTGTTTTACAGCTCTTTACCTTCGAGAACGTGCCTTTGTCAAGAGTGACAAATAATGCGTTCTTAGCCACATTGTCGAGGTTGGCTCGCTTTCTTTCATCTGTTGTCCATTGCTCGCGTTTCTTCTCGAGCATCTCAGCATGGGCTTGGCCCTCAATCCTTGCGGCCGGATTTACCTTCATGATCTTGATAGGACCATCCTGTATCACAAAAATCATCTCTTCGTGCATTGCTGCAAGATGAGCCTCCATCCTAATTCTCCAATCATCAAATTCGTTAATAGAGAACATAGGCACTTTGTTGATCATAGAGGTATCCATGTGATAATACAGAAATGAGAGAGACTGTTTTGAAAATAAGTGATTTTGGATCTGATCCAGTTAAAAATACGACTGATTCTTTTTAGAATCAACCGCTCCGATACCACTTGTTGGCCACTATGTATACTGGATACAGTTTGGGAAATAGTTTAAACAACAAACTGTACTAATTTTAAATCTGAGTGCGTAGCGGAAGTCTTAGATACAGTAGGTCGCTGTGGATACAACAACTAAATGTATAGTGTATACTTAATTAATCACAGTAATTAAAACAGTAAAAACTGAAGGTAAATAACACAGTAATTAAAGTGGTTCGAGGTAAACCCCTCTACATCCACTGGTCCTCCACACAGGAGTAAAAAGTTTATTATAATTACTACGTTCACAACTACGTAATTATAACAACACACAATTAATATATCGTTCACACAGATTGATATAAAGATCTTAGCTTCAACCGTTCACACAGATTGGTTTTGAGCTAATGCTTTGACTTGCTTCTTCACACACAGTTCTGAAGCTTCGTCTTCTTTGATGCAATTCCTTCACACACAGTTCTGGAGAAGCACAGATTACTCAGTCCACACAGGGCTGATCTGGGTTTGTTCAGAGTATAGAACAGAGGATGAACAACAACTTTCTCTTTAAGAGCTTTCAGCTGATGAAGTGTTGTTCAAGAAAATGAGCAATGTATATCTCTTTAGTTCTGAGTTGCAGTAAGCTTTGGAGATATGTTTTGCTCTGATGATAACTTTGATAGCTTGATAATTTCAATAGCTTGGGTTTTTGGTGTCTGATCTTCAATGCCTTCATAAGATATATATAGTCTCTGAAATATATATCCGTTGAGATGTTTCCGTTTGAGCAAGATTCCGTTCCAACGGGATTAAAACACGATCCGGTTTTAGCGGTATTTGAAGATCTGTTGACTGACAGTATTTAAATACTTTATCCTTGAGTATTTAAATACTTCTTTATTCAACGGGACTTGACTTCTGAAGATTCCTTCTTTGTCCTGTTGTAAGCTGTATGGAAGATAACTGTATTGGTGATTCGAGACAGTTTCCATACTTGGTCTTTTATAGGACTTCTTTGCTGTAATGAAGGGTTTCACTATATGCTGATTCGAGGCAGGTCTTCGATACAGGATAATGCCTCAATACTTCGATACAGTTTCTTTTACTGTATGCGGATTGGCATATATGTCAAAACCTCTTATCAAATACCATTCGATACAGGATCGATATCCCTCAAGCTTGACTGAGGTTCTTGTTTTCCCAACAGGGTGGGTAACCAGATCACCTTTCCTATGCTTAGATTTTAACTGGAGCTGTAGGGGGAGCTTTCCTTCGTCCAGCCTCTTTGCAAATCCTCGGCATCCTCCTTCAGCATTTTGCAGCTGTTGAATATGGGAGATTCCCTGATAAGAACTACAAAGTATCTTAACATTTCGTTTTTCCTCCATTCCTTTATCTCATCGGCTGTAGGCTGTCTGTTGGCCAGGAGATTTATCACTGGTGGCTTCTGCACGAGGTTTTTCCAAGGAAAATTTTGATCGTCGAATTCAGGACGAGCACCCTGTATCCTAACAGCATGAGAGGGATCTGAAAATCGAGTGATTGCAACAGTAACGCTGTCTTCTAATGCAGCGTCAAACTCCTTTTCTTGCTCCAGTCTCCATTGCCTTCCAGCTTCTCTAGCTTCTTCCCCCTTTTTGGCCTCATCAAGATAAGAGACCTTCTCATCTAGGCGTTCCAGGATTTTCATTACATCATCCTGTTTGGTCTCCATACTTGACATTTTATCAACTAGTGATTTGAGCACTAGTGACATATCATCAATCTTTTTATCATGGCCTCGAAGGTGGGAGCCTGTTTCCTGAAGAGCAGATGTAGTCTTGGCTTCTGAGATGCGAAGCTTTGCTTGTTCCTCCAAGAGAATCTGCTCCTGGCGCTGTTGAAGTTGATTGAGAGCTTGTCTTAAGACGGTGGGCACAATGTGGAAGGCATCTTCCACTTTTGATATTTCTCGCTTGACACCAGTCATTTTGTCTATGGCAGTCTCATGCAACCAATTGATTTCTTTTTCAACAGTGTGCAGGGCATTGACAACGTCCTGTAGGAAAACAGTTTGGCGACCGAGAACTTGAAGTTGCTCGTGTCTGGCTGGAGAGCTGGGCTTTTCTTCATCAGCTCCATTGAGCTGTCTGACGACCACATGAGAGCGTGGCCGTTGTGGTTCATCCTCAGGTAAGAAACCATCATCGGATTCCATATCAATGGGTGATGGTGCAGGGGCAGCAGGGGCTATTGCATCTGTTGGTAGTTCGGCTTCGGCAATAGGGGGACTGATTCCTCCTGTTCCGGAATGGTTTCTGTAGATATAGGTACAGGAGGGACTGAATCCTCCTGTTGTCTCTCAGCTTCCGCCTGCTCTGGCAGAGGGACTGATTCCTCTTGCGGGATGGCGCGGGCTTGATCGTCGGCGACAAGCTCGGGTGCCTGTTGTGAAATAGCTGGGGCTTCATAGATAGGAGGGACTGATTCCTTGCTGTCTTGAGTAGTTACTTGCTGTTGGGAAGGGGACTTTTGGTGACTTGATGTCCCTTCTCCTTGTTGATGTTGCATTCTGGAGAATTCCTGTTCTCTTGCTTCCTCACGGCTCATCCTCAGACCAGCTTGGAAGGCGGCGGCGGCGGCGGCGGCGTCTGAATCGTGGTCAGATTTTGGACTGATAGGAATTGTTTCTCCGAACAGAAATTTTCCTTTCTTTCGAGCATCAGCCTTATCCATGAAGTAGCTCAAAATAAGCTCTTTGCAGCAAAGGTTGTCCCATTGGATCAGGGATTCAATTGGAGAATCTGTCACCTCCGAAACAAACTTTTCTTCTTCTCTCCATTCGCTCCAGTTGTACAAAGTTTCGTACGGAGCCACCTTGTATGATTTCCATTAAACAAAGAGGTTGTAGGCCTATTCAATTTGCACTGATAGCAAAGTTTTGTTAATTATGGTGTCATGAGAGGGGCTGCGTACAGTGCATGGGTTCACTGTAGCCAAGGGTTCCTCTACAGGTGTGGGATCCTGTATTGGAGAAGGATTACGAACATGGGATGGTACCCTGTCGGGATATGGATCCCTTACGGGTGTGGGTTCCCGTCCAAAAGATGTGGCTATTGGCTCCAAAGGGGCAGCTGACTCGCCAGAGTCTTCAACATTGGCAAATAACTGTGCATCCGTCATTGCCGCCAATGGCTCGGGATCTACAGTAGCAGTTATTTCGTCCATAGGGGTTGTGCCCTGGGGGTTTGTTTGAGTGGGTTGGGCCGCTGTCTTCGATTTGGAAAGCCTTCTTAGCTTTCTTTTCGGCTTCTCAGCAGCAAGGGGAGTTTTGTTGTGAGATCTATTCCTTTTCCGAGAAGTCTCCTCGCTTCCGGACTTCGAAGTTATGTCCCTTGGATCAGCAGAAAGGGGCAGAGTTCTGATAAAGGGTCTCGACCCAATCAGAAGTTCTTTGTTGAATGCGGAGGTCTTGGTTCCTCCAATATATTTTCGCTGATTGATCTTCTTCGCTTCCTTTGATTGCGGAACACCGCACTTGGTCAGAATATTATTAAGAATCAGACCAAAGGAATTCTTTCGACAAGCAGGTTTAGAGACTTTTTCCTGCAGTCTTTTGAGGACAATCTGACACCAGTTGACCTTCTCGCAGGACATGCTGGTGACCGTCATTCGGAATCTCATATTGGTGCACATCTCGAAAGCACCGATCCTGTTTTCAATCACGCAGCAACAAAAATCGTGAAAGTAGATAAATGGTAAGCAAAAAATTTTCTTCTGGCAGGAAGCATGAATAGTCTCGTTCGATGCCGAGCCAGTGAATAGTCCCCAATATTTGGTGAGGACCTCTTGAGACCCAAAAGTCTCAAGATCCTCAATAGATAGGCCATCAGAAGGTAGCCTATATAAGTTCTGCAGCAAATCTTTATCAATGTGGATCTCCACTCTGCGAACGGTGGCGGTGATGTCAGACACGTTTCCTCCTTGTGCAAGAGAGAAGAAACGGACAGAGGCGTTAAAGTAGAATTCCTCAACCATTTTCGCATCGTAGCGCCCAGTAGTGTGGCTTCCAAGGCGATAGAGGCCTTGTTGACGAATCCTTATAACGATGATCTCCATGGAGTCAACGTCGTCGGTTTCAGCATGGACACGTTCAACAACCACAGATCTGTCAAAAATCCATCCGTAAATGATGGTGGCGGTCTTCTTGAGAGTAGGGGATGAAGTCTGTGAGGATGCCATCGTAAGATCTGAAGAGAAAGTAAGAGATATGCAGAGAAAGTGCAGAAAAATTGCAGTGAGAAATGTAGGTTGTTTGATCAAAGACTCGTTCAATATGCAGAAAGCGTAAAGAGTCAGAGGGGGCAAAAACAGTCCTTTTATAGTGGGTGGTGGGAGGATTTAGGGTTTCCAGACAGTGAACGGACAGATTTAAGGGATGGGAACCGTCGTTTTAAATGAACGAATAGGATGGACTGAGCATAACGGGTACATCTTATCCATCCGATTTTGAAACGATAGCGGGTCCCACATCTGTCGTTTCGACTTCCCTTATAGCCCAAAATGGCAGTGTGAAATAATTTAAAAAATCGCGGTGTTTTAGATAAAATAGTCCAGATGTCGTGCAAAGCATTTAATGCAAAAGACGTTTGATTGAAAACAGGGCACGTGGACTCAAATTTGTTTTAAAATGAATAAAATATTTGAATAACATTAATTGAATTCCATAGTATGTGCTGTATTCGCGAAAATACAGTGTCCCCCTTAAAAGGTACATACGGGATTCAATTCTTACAGCAATTATTGGATTAATACTATATTCATGGGTCATACTGTATTCCCCCTTAATTATTGCACACGTCAGCTGTAGGATGAATTTATGTCTTTTTATTCCTACAGGCTGTCGGATTGTCTGAGTGTACAGATAATTAACGGTGGATACTGTATTCGTGGGTCTTACAACATTCCCCCTCAATTGTTGAGTAAAAGCATTAAAAACTTACAGGGAGTCAGGCTGTAGCAATCCCAATTCTTGTCGAAGCATACAGAATCTTGTTGTGCTGAGAGGTTTGGTAAAGATGTTGGCTAACTGGATATCTATATGAACTTTCTCGAGCCGAACATCCTTGTTCTCAACATGATTCCTAATGAAGTGATGCTTCATATGAATATGCTTAGTACGCGAGTGCACTACAGGATTGTGCGTTATTGGAATTGCACTCGTGCTATCGCACATGACCGATGTTTCCTTGACAGTGATTCAATATTCTGACAGTTGTTGTTGCATCCAAAGGATCTGTATACAGCAACTACCAGCAGCATAGTATTCTGATTCTGCTGTGGAAAGCGAGTTTGCCAATTGCTTCTTACTGAACCACGACACAAGTATAGGTCCAAGAAAGTGACAAGTATCGCTTGTACTCTTCCTATCTAGCTTGCAACCTCCGAGATCCGAGTCGCTGTAGCCAACCAAATCGAATCCGCCTTCTTTAGGATACCATAGTCCTCTATCGACTGTTCCTTTGACGTACTTCAGGATTCGTTTGGCTATTGTGAAGTGTGATTCTTTAGGTGCTACTTGATATCGAGCACACACTCCTATAGCAAACTGCATATCGGGCCTGCTAGCTGTTTGGTACATGAGTGAGCCAATAAGCTTCCTGTAGAGTGATTGATCAACCAGCACGGAAGTGCTCATGGGGTTGACGATGATTTGGAGTTGTTCATCCCAAATTTGTTGAGAAGCTCCTTGCTGTACTTTTCCTGGTTGATGAAGATTCCTGTAGGCAACTGCTTTACCTGGAATCCTAGGAAATAACTAAGTTCTCCCATCATACTTATTTCAAATTTACTTTGCATGAGATGAGAGAACCTTTGACATAGAGCAAGGTTAGTTGAAACCATCAGGAGGTCATCACCTTCCTGTATTTTAAATAGGGTCTTGTCCACAGCACCTTTCTCGAATCCATTATTAATTAGGTACAGGGACAGGGTTTCATACCATGCTCTAGGTGCTTGCTTAAGTCAATACATCGCTTTCCGTAGCCTGTATACAAGGTCTCCGCCTTCTGTGTTGACAAACCCTGGTGGTTGTTCAACATAGACTTCTTCGGCAAGGTCTCCATTCAGGAATGCGCTCTTGACGTCCATCTGATATATAATAACGCTCTTATGGGCGGGAAAGGCTAAAAATGTACTAATGGCTTCTAGTCTGGCAACAGACACTACTAAAAAAAAGGGATTTACTGACAGCAAAAAACTGTCACTAAACCCTTTTAGTGACACACGTAAAATGTGTCAGTAATCCGACAGTCAAAACGCAGTGACACCATTTTACGGTGTCACTAAAACTGGTGTCAGTAGTCTGTGTTACACAAATGTAGCTATATTCCGATACGACAATGTCAGTACCTTCCAATAAATATTACATGTCACTACTCCGTCACACTATAGTGTGAATAGATAACGACGCAATAATGTGAGAAAATAGTAATTGTATTTCAGTGTCATTAATTTCCCTATTTCTGACACATTAGTGAGAGTAAATTCTGACACTTGATTATCGAGAAATGCTTGACACTAAATTGATATTTTAATTAATGGTAATTTTATAATTAAATATGTACTGAAAATCACACATCAATTTATATATTAAAATGATACATACTTTTTGATGCTACAACAATATTTGATAAAGTCTAAATATAAAATATTTCATTAACCATTAGCATTATCCTTAATAGTTACAAAATACAAAATATCAAATAGTAAAACCAGTTAACATTTCAAAATAACAAATAAAAAGATCACACTATTCTTCCGAAAAAGTAGAAAATCTTCCATGCTTCCACTCATCGCATAATCGAGAAAGGTCATCAATACACCTTCAAACAACCAACAAGAAGCAGCATAAACAAGAGTATTAGGATCGGATATATATATATATATATATATATATAAACCTTACAGAGTATAAAATTTGAACTTACAGCAATGATGCGAGACCAAAATATTACGTCATGCAGAGAAATATAATTTTATATCAAGGATTACACTAAAAATGATAAAAAAAAGATATTTAAACAAAAACTTAAACAAGCTCAAGAAAATGTATTCTCTCAACAATTTAAAGGCAACATTCTGCACAATAATGTAAAACTTGAAACAAAAATAAAAATAAAAAGAATAACTGAACCTGAAATTACCAAAATGTCAGATCAATATGAGAATACTTAAAACAATGAGATCCCTTATTGAAGAAATGCAATATCCAAACGAGATAAGTCAAAAAAGCTAGAAATTAAATTTACTAGGAAAAATAAATTTATCCTATAATTGGCAAGATGAGATTCAACTTTTACTTCAATTCAAGTGCTCCCAACGTTTCCATTCCACTTGGACCTATCGAGGTGAAAGGTACTATGTTGTCACACAAGAATACATGATGATGCTGATATGCGTTCAGAACCCACAAATATCATCAAACTTAAAACAAGTAACAACCATAAAATGTCATACAAACAATTCATTCACTCGAAATTTGAAATCCCGTCTCAAGATTTAAGAAACCTACAAATTTAGAAAAATCAAAATCAGAATATCACAAAACACAAAGCAAGATTCTTAAACAGAAAAATCTGTAATAGATTTTTAGTTTAATAAGAATATAAGCAGTCATCAACATAGAATGCATATACATGTGGTGTGTTTGTTCCTAAATCTAGCAGAGGTCTGTGTTACTAGTAGTTCATCTGATATATGAAAGCAATGTCATATAATCAAAAGGAAGGTTAATATATTGACTAGTTCATCTCAAAATGACAGCAGTCAAAGCAATCACAAAAACGATAAACACGTGGGTTGATTTTGTAGTAACGAGAATTCTCAGCTCTGCAAACTATACATATGATCATTCTATTGTTGGAATCATTAATGATTTATTTTTATTTTGTAAAATTAAATATCATAAGATCGATCTACGTTCCGAGTAGATGATCGTGGTATATTCACTTTCTCTAAACCGATTCCCAATGAGTGAGAAATAGTGAATTAAAGTTTGTCACTTAATTGTGAATTAATAAGGGATGGAATCCCACATTGAATAATGAACCATCATTATTCTAGTATATAAGGAGTTATCTTTATGCATGTAATAATTAATGTCACATGTGTATGGTCTTAAAGCCCACACGCGCGCACACGTGTGCGCTGCCGCCGCCGCCCGCCCGCCTCGCCTCGGCAGCGGCCGCGAGCCGCGTGCCGCATGCCGTGGACCTTGGGCCTTGGCCTTGGCCTTGGCCTTGGCCTTGATCTTGATCTTGGACTTGGATCTTGGATCTTGGATCTTGGCAATTGGTCTTTGGGCCTGTTCGTGGGCTTGGCCGTGAGCTAGGCCTTGAGCTAGCTTAAAGAATTTTTTGGACAAGCTCAACAACGTAGTTGGGCTCGTATGTGCACATAAGGATGTCCAGGTACATCCGTCAAATGGTTAAGGAGCTGAATACAGTCCAAAGGCCCCCGACTGCTCAAATTCACCCAACCTGAAGTAACCACCCAGGTGTTATGAGGAGGAGTAATTGGCAGGTCTGAATTCTGTAACTCCTGCCAACTTTTGAAATTGGAAACTCCTGTGTTTAATGCAGGCATGAATGCCTGTATTGTAACACTCCGAGATATTCGGAATAATTACAGCGCCGTAAACCCTTTAAGTAAGGATTTACAAGGCTAACTAAAAGAAATGTGAATATAATCCAACAATACCATAGAAATTCAAATTACAAAACCGGTTCCAACTGATCTATTGAGTTAATTAATACAACCATATCGAAATGATATTAGTAAGACACGCGTACTCGAGTACTGAAAATGAACCAATAAGACAAATCACAAAAACAACAAACATCAACCACATCACTGAGCCATTTCATCGTCATGCCGGTACTGTGGCTGCCTCCCCGCTCCTCGGCTACCAGAACATCAAAACAAATGTCCACCCCCGAAGGGGTTATCAAAACGATGCTAGTACAAGTATCACAATACAAATTTCATCAATGCATTATAAAACATACAAAACGGACTTCCGTCACCGGAATCCAACGATGCGAATCCTCACGATTCCATCAACACAATTCAGGGTAATCCAACGATCCAGCGCCCTCAGTATAGATCCCCATGATGATCCCGTTGGACCAACGCATGGTGGAAAACCCGTCCAATGATCCAGCGCCCTCAGCATAGATCCCCATGATGATCCCGTCGGACCAACGCATGGTGGACATTCGATCCAGCGCCCTCAGCATAGATCCTCATGACCCCCCCGGATCATTAACAATATAAACCATGCAATCATGCATACAAATATGCATTTCAATATTTCCATTAATACGAACAATTAACAATGAATACCACGAGAAAAGAAATTAATCTCATACTCGACAACATGAACAAAACCATATGCATGATCAAAGTTCCAATACAAACCAAACTCAACATATGATACTTGCCTCGAAAACGGCAAGAATGAAATACTCCAACAAATGTCACATGTCCGTATGCCACCGCCCCTCGATCGTCCCCTATGCAAGGCTCAGACCTTGTTCAAAAGAAATAATAAAGAATTTATCTCATGTCGTACGAATGTCTAAAAATTCGGTCTACGGCCGACAGCTCTAAAACTGTACTCTGCCTGAACTACTTAGCGTACGCTACGTACTCTACGTAACGTGCGCTAAGCCTGCTCGTTAGCGTACGTAAACTACGAAGTCTAGCGTACGCTAACTATGTACCGACAGTTCCCTCTGATCAGCCGACTGACTCGACTGATCACATAACGTACGTTACATACCAAACATAGCGTACGTTAACTCATTCCCGATAGCGCACGTTAATATACATATCTTAGCGTGCACTAACCGTGCTTGGCAGTTTACTACTGGGCAGTAGACTTGATCTTATAGTGATGAAACTCAAGAAATCTTCAGTGTTAATACATGTTATCTCCATGCATATCATGCTCATACGGTTTGTGACAGATTTTGACGGATTAAACGACTACGAGATACAAGGATACGTATAATCATCACAACACCATAATTTATCTTGATCTTCAAGAAAGTATCCTAAGTTCCATTCATTCTATGTCCCAAAACGAATGATTCAATTAGGTAAAAACATAAGAACTTTATAATCTCCATAAACTGGTCATAATCGGTTTTAAGCTTCAAAAATATGTTAGGAGTTCAAACACTAAAAGGTTCAATGGTTTCTACGATGAAGAAGTACCGAAACATCGAAAATATCCTTCTAACACATGATGTTCGACTACTTAGGTATATAACCGACTAGATAATCCGAAATCATGATCATCACGTTCTTTAGAATATTACTTAATATTAGTGAAGAATCACCTACCTCAAAGAAGTGAAGAACAAGGAGGAACTTGAAGAAATCCAACACCGAGGGCTTGAACACTAATCTCCAATGATATACAACCATCAAACTCGTGCTAGGATGATGATATGAGAGGTTGAGGATGGAGAAAGTACTTTCTAAGTCTAATAATTCGGATTAGGGAAGTGAAAAGATCTGAAAAAATGAAAAAGTGGGTTGTCCTATATATAGAAAAGGGTTATTAGCGCGCGCTAGTCCCTATCCATAGCGTGCGCTAACGGTCATACGAAACTTACTGACTTCACTGTACTCAGCATTTAGCGTACGCTATCCTCATATCAGTAGCGTGCGCTACTGCGTTGACTTGGCTTTTCCCGAAAGCCGTCCAGGTTCATCCCGACATAATCCGACCAAGATCCACGGCTGATCTCACCTACCACCCTGTCTTAATCATGTTGACTACGTATAGCGTGCGCTAAGGTTCATATGTAGCGTGCGCTACGAACCCAATTTAGCGTACGCTACGCTATGTCGATAGCGTGCGCTACACGTACAAAAATCATCACTTTAGAACACATGAATGGAATCATGCGCCCAACAACACTGGATCAAGAAATACGGAGAATAATACTCAAATCAAAGTGCAATAAATACAACATCACAAGGTTCAATTACACATCAGAAATCCCGGGTATTACATCCTCTCTCCCTAAAAAGAAGTTTCGTCCCGAAACTTAAGATGAAAACAACTCCGGATATCTAGTCTTCATATTGTCCTCCGTTTCCCAAGTGGCCTCTTCAACTCCGTGTCGTGACCATTGTACTTTAACCAAGGTTATTGGTTTATTCCTCAATTGTTTGATCCGACTCTCAAGTATCTTGATTGGTCTCTCTTCGAAGGTGCCGTCATTAGCTATTTCGATCTCATCGAACTCAATGATATGACTGGGATCTGGTACATACTTCCGCAATTGAGATACGTGAAACACATTGTGAACGTGACTCAGCGATGGCGGTAAGGCCAACCTGTATGCTAAATCCCCAACTCTCTCGAGGATCTCAAATGGCCTGATATATCTCGGACTTAGCTTACCTTTCCTCCCAAAACGGAAAATTCCTCGTGTAGGAGACACCTTCAATAGTGCGTGGTCTCCAATGTCGAACTCTAGCAGGCGACGACGCACATCTGCATAAGACTTCTGTAGACTCTGGGCAGTCAACAGTCTTTCCCGAATCAAAGCTATCTTCCCTTGAGTCTGAACTATCAATTCTGGTTCCGTTCCGATCAAGTCCAAAGAATCGTCCCAGCACAGGGGTGATCGACATCTTCTTCCATACAAAGCTTCAAATGGTGCCATCGTAATAGAAGCATGCCAACTATTGTTATAGGTGAATTCAATCAAGGGCAAATGAACTTCCCAATCCGTTGACCAATCCAAGGCACAAGCTCTAAGCATGTCTTCTACTGTTTGTATAGTCCTTTCAGACTGACCGTCCATTTGAGGATGATAAGCCGTGCTAAAGTTCAGATCGGTCCCCAAAGCCCTGTGAACTGCCTTCCAGAAGTGCAACACGAAGCGACCATCTCGATCTGAAATAATGGTCTTCGGCGTCCCATGCAATCTGACTATCTCTACAATAAATACTCGTGCCAATTTCTCGGGTCCCCATGTGTCCTTAATTCCTAGGAAATGAGCCGACTTGGTTAGTCGATCAACTATAACCCAAATCATGTTCATTCCCGTTTTGGTCCTTGGCATATTGGTGATGAAATCCATCGAGATATCCTCCCATTTCCACTCAGGGATCGGAAGCGATTTTAACATTCCGGCAGGTCGCTGATGTTCAATCTTAACCTGCTGACAAGTTAAACACTTCGAAACATACTCTGCTACGTCCTTCTTCATATTCCCCCACCAGAAGTTTTGTTTTAGATCCTTATACATCTTATCACGCCTCGGTGAATAGAATAGGGTGCGCTGTGAGCTTCCTTCAGAATTGTCCGTCTCAAATCATCATCATCGGGAACGCAAAGTTGACTCTGAAATCTCAGAACTCCATCATCTTGTACCACGAATCCTGGGGCCTTTCCTTTCTTTACTTCGTCACATAACCGAAGGGTCAGAGAATCGTTCAACTGCTTAGATTTGATTTCCTCGACTAGTGACGAAGTCAGTTCCATCACATATAGTTGCCCTTGATTCTGGTAACCATACTTCAATCCTTCGCGGATCGGTTCGTTGAATCTTGGTTTGGGACGTAAATGCTTCCAACACTCGAAGAGAAACGGCTCAATGCATCGGCTACTACGCTTGCTTTACCGGATGATAGAGAATTTCCAAGTCGTAATCCTTGATCAATTCTAGCCACCTTCTACGCCTCATGTTTAATTCTTTACATTGAAAATGTACTTGAGGCTTTTATGATCTGTAAAGATCTGACAATGAGTGTCGTATAAATAATGTCGCCAAATTTTCAAGGCAAAGACCACAGCTGCTAACTCCAGATCATGAGTCGGGTAATTAACTTCGTACGGTTTCAATTGCCGAGAAGCATAGGCAATCACCTTATCCTTTTGCATCAACACACATCCCAGACCCTGATTTGAAGCATCGCTGTATACCATGAATCCATCAGTTCCATCTGGTAACGCTAATATAGGTGCTGTCGTCAGTCTTCTCTTAAGTTCATCAAAATTGGCCAGGCATTTCTCATCCCACGTGAACTTTTGAGTTTTCTGTAACAGCTGAGTGAGCGGACGAGCAATTTTGGAAAATCCTTCTACAAAACGGCGATAATATCCAGCAAGTCCTAAGAAGCTTCGGACTTCTTTCACGTTACTAGGAGCTTCCCATTCCAAGATTGCTTCGACTTTCTTTGGGTCCACCTGAACTCCGTCAGTTGATATCACATGCCCAAGGAAGGTTACTTCCCTAAGCCAGAACTCGCATTTGGAAAGCTTCGCATAAAGTGTTGATGTATTATCGGATATTTGCGCCGTTTTGTGCAGAAGCGTAAATAAAATGCGGAAAATAAATCACATAAGGATTTATAGAGGTTCGGCTATTAACGAAGCCTACGTCTTCTCTCAATGTATCTTTTTCCTTATGCTTAAGATCAAAACCTCTACGCCTCTCTTCTATCGGTCGAGGGATTACCATTACAAGCTCGTTTTCTATCGGTCCGAGTAAAACCGTTTTTCCTTTTCTATTGGATAAGGAATCAACCACTCTAGCTTTCTATGGGTACTAGATAAACCTCACTAAGATAGCGATTGTGATTCTAACAATGCCGGATCCTTGATCCTAATAACACCGAATCAAATCGTATCTTTTCTTTTTCTCGCTCGTGTATGATCTTGTGTATAACACTCAATCACTCTTAATTAAGCTCAAGAACAACAACTATAATATTTACAATGATATAACACGTAAGTATGCTTTGCTCAATGTTGTTGTGTGGAATAATACCAACTCCTTGGTATTTATAGCCTTCTTCATCCTTACTAGCAATTGCTGCTAGTTGACTAGCTAGCGTGCGCTAGCTCTTCCTTCTTAGCGTGCGCTATCGCATATTTTTGATTTAGCGTACGTAATGTCTTTCATGTAGTGTACGTTAATAATTTTATGTTTCAGTCTAGTGGCTACTGTCCTTGACAGTTAGCGTGCACTACCACTTCCTTTGTAGCGTGCGCTAATCCAATATATCCGTTGCATGACTTGTCAAAGTGACCATTTGATATGCTGACTTTGACCTGCTTTTCCCAACGTTCTGATTGACTTGATTCAAACTGCTTAGTGTGTGCTATTCCTTCTTTATAGCGTGCGCTAATGCTGACTTCATTGCGTACGTCATTCTGTGTTTGAATTCTTTCACAACGGTAACAAGACTTCGATAGCGTGCGTTAATGATAACGTGTAGCGTGCGCTATCCCAATATATCTGTTGCATGACTTGTCAAAGTGACCATTTGATATGCTGACTTTGACCTGCTTTTCCCAACGTTCTGATTGACTTGTTTCAAACTGCTTAGCGTGCGCTATTCCTTCTTTATAGCGTGCACTAATGCTGACTTCATTGCGTACGTCATTCTATGTTTGAATTCCTTCACAACGGTAACAAGACTTCGATAGCGTGCGTTAATGATAACGTGTAGCGTGCGCTATCCCATCAGCTGACTTCACTTCAGCTTACTTCGAAACTTGGCTGAAATGCAGATTACAGCTCGTTAGCGTGCGCTAACGTATGATGACTTGCGTGCGCTAATTCAGTCCAGATTGCAACTTTTTGTGTCTTCGTCTACATCGATGTTTTGCTCGCCTCGATGTTGTTTTGTTGTTTGGCAACTTTAATCATCAAAACACAAATTAAATAATGTGTGGAATAAATATTCCAACAATCTCCTCCTTTTTTATGATTACAAAACAACTCTTGAATTGGATAAAATCTGTAAAAATAAGATATATGTATATATATATACGAATCAAAGTTTTCGGCTTTGATCGTTTCGTTAGTTTCTCCAATTCTCTTTTCTTTTCAACATCTCCCTTATTTTTCAATTCCCCCTGTTTGAATGCTTTTCTTTTCTTTTCGACTTCTTCGATTTTTATCTCAATTCTTCTCCTTCTCCTTTTTATCTCAATTCATGTTTTTCTCCCCCTTTTTGTCTTCATCAAAAAGTAAAAAATATAGAGTATATCGAAATATAAATATGCATGATACAAATGAATATGCATTAATAAGCAAAAATACTCCCCCTGAAAGTATTATCTCCCTCTTTTTAAAATATCAATTGTTAAAATTTATTTTTGGGGATCCAACCTATAGTTGGTTTTTCTTTTGAAACGTAGACGATGTTTGGAGTAATTGTTCCTTTAGGAATCCAAATCTTTTTAATTTTTATTGTTCGTCTTGGGCTTTTACATGTAGAAATATGATGCCCAATTTTCAAACATTTTTCACATCGGGGTATTTTGAAATTGACGGATTCGTTTTTCGAACGTGATTTGAATCCTAACCCCTCTTTATTCAAAGTAAACTTTTGAACACCAAGCATTTGTTCAAATTTCTCGTTTCCGCACGAGAATTTCTTTGTCAAAGATTTATGCTCGGTTTGAATTTTAGCGAGATCATCCTTCAAAATATTTTCATTTTCAATACACTTTGAATGATCGATTTCAACAAATTTTCCTTTTTCAAGTATTTTGAAATTTTCAATTTCCAAAGTTTTATATTTAGACTTGAGGGATTTAATTTCATTTAAAGCATTTTGATAATTCGTATGTAATAACTCGAATGCTTCAAAGAGTTCGTCGCAGGAGTTACTTACTTGGCTTTCGACGTCGCTATCGTCGAATGAACTCCGGGCCATGAGTGCAAGATTATTTTGGTCAAGAAAATCTCATCGGGATCTTCGTCGCTCCATGTTGCGATTAAAACCTCCTTTTGCTTTACTTGACAATTCTTAGCAAAGTGGTCTGGTTTGCCACATAATCGACAAGTGTTGTCGAATTTCTTAGGTTCGCCCGCTTGAATGTCCTTCTTCCTCCGGTTTAATAAGTGTTGGAACTTATTAATATTTTTGGCATAATATGCCATTTCTTCGTCGCTTTCGTCCACCGGGGTTTTTCTTTCTTCTTCGACATTTTAGCCTTGAAGGCTATCGACCTCTCCTTCGGTTTCGGTTTGGCATTCCGAGATTTTAGAACAATCTCGTAGTTGATAAGAGAACCAACGAGAGCACTAAAATCGAGAGTATTTAAATCTTTTGATTCCATTATTGCCGTAACCGTACCATCCCATTATCGAGGTAGTGATCGGAGGATTTTCTTTACTTTTTCACTACTCGAAAGTGGTTTTCCAAAACATGCTAATCCATTGGTGATGACCGAAAATCGGTCGAGAATAATCGAGATGGATTCGTCGTCCTTCATTTGGAATAATTCATAATCGTGAAGGAGCATGTTTATCTTCGTCTCTTTGACTTGAGACGTACCTTCGTTTGTTATCTCATGTATTTTCCAGATTTCTTTGGCACTATCACACGATGATATCCGGTTGTGTTCTTCTGGATTTAAAGCACAGTATAATAATTGCGTCGCTTTGCAATTATAATGGTCGTTTTTCCAATCCGCATCGTCATACTCTTCAAAGGTTTTGAGAGTTCCGTTTGAGTTCGTCGGGATTTTGGGACCAAGACAAATCACCTTCCAAAGTTTGATGTCGTAAGCTCGAATGAATATCGACATCTTCTTCTTCCAAGTCATGAAGTTCGCGCCATCAAAAAATGGTGTTCGGTTGAGAGCAAGGCTTTCGACGGGAGCCATTTGGAACGCCATTGGATCTTTTCTCCTCGGATGTTAAGCCGCGTATTGGAGTACTGCTCCGATACCAATTGTTGATGTATTATCGGATATTTGCGCCGTTTTGTGCGGAACCGTAAATAAAATGCGGAAAATAAATCACACAAGGATTTATAGAGGTTCGGCTATTAACGAAGCCTACGTCCTCTCTAGATGTATCTTTTTCCTTAGGCTTAAGATCAAAACCTCTACGCCTCTCTTCTATCGGTCGAGGGATTACCGTTACAAGCTCGTTTTCTATCAGTCCGAGTAAAACCGTTTTTCCTTTTCTATTGGATAAGGAATCAACCACTCTAGCTTTCTATGGGTACTAGATAAACCTCACTAAGATAGCGATTGTGATTCTAACAATGCCGGATCCTTGATCCTAATAACACCGAATCAAATCGTATCTTTTCTTTTTCTCGCTCGTGTATGATCTTGTGTATAACACTCAATCAGTCTTAATTAAGCTCAAGAACAACAACTATAATGTTTACAATGATATAGCACGTATGTATGCTTTGCTCAATGTTGTTGTGTGGAATAATACCAACTCCTTGGTATTTATAGCCTTCTTCATCCTTACTAGCCGTTGCTGCCAGTTGACTAGCTAGCGTGCGCTAGCTCTTCCTTCTTAGCGTGCTCGCATATTTTTGCTTTAGCGTACGTAATGTCTTTCATGTAGCGTACGTTAATCATTTTATATTTCAGTCCAGTGGATACTGTCCTTGACAGTTAGCGTGCGCTACCACTTCCTTTGTAGCGTGCGCTAATCCAA
The DNA here is from genome assembly GCA_033398695.1 of Orobanche coerulescens. Classification (NCBI taxonomy): domain Eukaryota; kingdom Viridiplantae; phylum Streptophyta; class Magnoliopsida; order Lamiales; family Orobanchaceae; genus Orobanche; species Orobanche coerulescens. The sequence goes on from CM065802.1 coordinate 229,343,580, forward strand.
TATATCTGTTGCATGACTTGTCAAAGTGACCGTTTGATATGCTGACTTTGACCTGCTTTTCCCAATGTTCTGATTGACTTGATTCAAACTGCTTAGCGTGCGCTATTCCTTCTTTGTAGCGTGCGCTAATGCTGACTTCATTGCGTACGTCATTCTGTGTTTGAATTCCTTCACAACGGTAACAAGACTTCGATAGCGTGCATTAATGATAACGTGTAGCGTGCACTATCCCAATATATCCATTGCATGACTTGTCAAAGTGACCGTTTGATATGCTGACTTTGACCTGCTTTTCCCAACGTTCTGATTGACTTGTTTCAAACTGCTTAGCGTGCGCTATTCCTTCTTTGTAGCGTGCGCTAATGCTAACTTCATTGCGTACGTCATTCTGTGTTTGAATTCCTTCACAACGGTAACAAGACTTCGATAGCGTGCGTTAATGATAACGTGTAGCGTGCGCTATCCCATCAGCCGACTTCACTTCAGCTTACTTCGAAACTTGGCTGAAATGCATATTACACCTCGTTAGCGTGCGCTAACGTATGATGACTTGCGTGCGCTAATTCAGTCCAGATTGCAACTTTTTGCGTCTTCGTCTGCATCGACGTTTTGCTCGCCTCGATGTTGTTTTGTTGCTTGGCAACTTTAATCATCAAAACATAAATTAAATAATGTGTGGAATAACTCAAAACCACACGCAAATGCTCGGCATGCTCCTCTGTGTCTTTCGAATAGATCAAGATGTCATCAATGAAAACGACCACAAACTTGTCTAGGTATTCTAAGAATACCCGATTCATTAATTGCATAAATACCGCAGGAGCATTGGTAAGTCCGAATGGCATCACCACGAATTCATAGTGCACGTACCGGGATCTGAAAGCAGATTTCGATATATCCGATTCCTTAATTCTCAACTGATGATATCCTGATCGTAAGTCAATCTTCGAGAATACCCTTTCCCCTTGCAGTTGATCAAACAAGTCGTCGATCCGAGGTATAGGATACTTGTTCTTGATCGTCACCTTGTTTAGCTTCCTGTAATCAATACATAATCGGAGGGATCCGTCTTTCTTCCGTACAAAGAGAACGGGTGCTCCCCAAGGAGAAACGCTAGGTTGAATATAACCTTTCTGTAATAATTCCTCCAGTTGCTTCTTTAGTTCATACATCTCGGTTGGCGCCATACGGTATGGTGCTCTGGAAATAGGAGCGGCTCCAGGTTCTAGTTCGATAGTGAAATCCACTTCTCTATGCGGAGGTAACCCAGGTAGTTCGTCAGGGAATACATCTGAGAATTCATTCACAACTGGAATAGATGAGAGCTCTACTCCTTCTTCTTTCTTCATGGCCTAGCACCAAAATCCGTGACAACCCTGCTTCAGTAATTTCACTTATTTCAACGCTTTGATCAATTTTCTCGAGCTTCCCGGTCTCCATCCTTTGAATACGTGTTCAGATCCGTCATTAGCAATGATAGAAATGACTCTCTTTAGGTAATTCAGAATAGCTCCATAACGGTTGAGCCAATCGTCTCCGAGAATTAAATCGTCACCATGGATGTCAACTACAATAAGATTTGATGGCCAATCTCTCCCTCCTATAGACACTGGAAAATATCTAGTTTCTAGGGTTCCCATAATTCTCTCTCCACTCGGCAAACCCACAACATATGGTTCACAATCAGATAAACACGAGATTTTCAAACGATTAACACAGTTCAATGATATGAAAGAATGTGTTGCTCCGGAATCGAATAAGACACTAACTGGTTGCAAAATGATCTGAATCATACCTGATGCAACAGCAGTGTTCTGATCGTCAGATTTCCTCATCTCGTACAGGCGCGGAGGAACGGACCCAGCACTGGATGTCTCTCTCTTCCCAACATTCTGCTGCTGAAATCCACTCTGTTGCGTCTGGTTCACACTTATCTCCTTCGGAAATGGCGCTGGAGTGCGAGTACCAAAAGATTGAGTCGCATTTCCACAAAATGTTGTGCGATGTCCTTCGTGTCCCGAAACAGGTCACAGCAGGTGTGAAACAATCACGTCGAACATGCCCTGTTTTGCCACAGTTATCACATTTCTTCCCTGCGTCTGAAACGGTTGGTGCTGCCCGGAACTTCTTTCCACCTCGAGAAGGATGTGGAGGCCTCCTGGACGAATGAAATGAGGACTGGCCCTTGCGGGGCCCACTACTCTTATTCTCCGTGAAGTTGCCAGACACTTTTTGCTTCTTTGCTTCCGTTGACTTTTCTACTGCCGCCTCTTTCATATCATAGGCCAGTGCCTTGTCCTGATACTGTCGCAAGGTGGTACATTCAAATCCGGACATATACTGCTGAATTTCCGGCTTCATCCGCATGTCGAAATGGAAAATCCTCTCCGCCTCGGTCCTGACCAAGTGGCGGACATAAGTCAGCTGGTGATTAAAAGTCTTAATCACGTCTGTCACAGATGCCTCTAAATTTTGTGGTGAGAAAAACTCCCGGACTCGGGCCTCTCTAACTGGGCGAGGACAATATTGCGCTTCCATCATTAATTTGAACTCCGTCCAGTCAGCGTTATGATTCTCAGGTCGAATGGCCTCCCACCAGTCGGAAGACTCCCCAGTCAGGAGATACTGGGCTATCGGAACCTTTCGGTCGTCAGGGCAGTTAATCCCTGAAAAGATCTTTTCTAATTCCTTCAGCCAGTGGTCCCAAGTAATTGTCTCAGAAGAACCGTCAAATTTTGGCGGGTGTAATTTGACAACCTCAGCAAGCCATCTGTCTCCCCGGTTATCCTCGTGGTGCTGCTGTCCCATCGCCGTCTGCATGCGGTCAACCACCTGAGCGAAATGGTTTATCTGGGCCACCACCTGTTGAAGCACTCCCGGCACATTAGGATCCGCATTATTATTTGCTGATCCCTGCTGTCCTCCGGAATGGGAATCGGTTTGACTAGCGGTTAATTCCGGGGTAGACACCGAATCTTCCTGTCTCGCATTTCCACGTACGCGTCCACGACCACGTCCGCGTCCACGACCTCCCCTCAACATACTGTAAACACAAATACTCAATATCCAGGGCAACTTTTCTAGAAGAAAGTTCGTCAATATTCACAAAAAGGAATTAAATAAAACGGTAGTAATTGAGATTAGGAGACTTACAACCACAGTCCACACGACGATGCTGGCTCAGCAGTGATGTTACAAATGACCCATAATCAAATGACGTAAACAGACCCAACCAAAACCCAACTGCCAAGATATCCATGAATCTTAGCTCCGATAGCATATTCTGTAACACCCAGAGATATTCGGAATAATTACAGCGCCGTAAACCCTTTAAGTAAGGATTTACAAGGCTAATTAAAAGAAATGTAAATATAATTCAACAATACCACAGAAATTCAAATTACAAAACCGGTTCCAACTGATCCATTGAGTTAATTAATACAACCATATCGAAATGATATTAGTAAGACACGCGTACTCGAGTACTGAAAATGAACCAATAAGACAAATCACAAAAACAACAAACATCAACCACATCACTGAGCCATTTCATCGTCATGCTGGTACTGTGGCTGCCTCCCCGCTCCTCGGCTACCTGAACATCAAAACAAATGTCCACCCCCGAAGGGGTTAGCAAAACGATGCTAGTACAAGTATCACAATACAAATTTCATCAATGCATTATAAAACATACAAAACGGACTTCCGTCACCGGAATCCAACAATGCGAATCCTCACGATTCCATCAACACAATTCAGGGTAATCCAACGATCCAGCGCCCTCAGTATAGATCCCCATGATGATCCCGTCGGACCAACGCATGGTGGAAAACCCGTCCAACGATCCAGCGCCCTCAGCATAGATCCCCATGATGATCCCATCGGACCAACGCATGGTGGACATTCGATCCAGCGCCCTCAGCATAGATCTTCATGACCCCCCCGGATCATTTACAATATAAACCATGCAATCATGCATACAAATATGCATTTCAATATGTCCATTAATACGAACAATTAACAATGAATACCACGAGAAAAGAAATTAATCTCATACTCGACAACATGAACAAAACCATATGCATGATCAAAGTTCCAATACAAACTAAACTCAACATATGATACTTGCCTCGAAAACGGCAAGAATGAAATATTCCAACAAATGTCACGTGTCCGTATGCCACCGCCCCTCGAGCATCCCCTATGCAAGGCTCAGACCTTGTTCAAAAGAAATAATAAAGAATTTATCTCATGTCGTACGAATGTCTAACAATTCGGTCTACGGCCGACAACTCTAAAAATGTACTCTGCCTCAACTACTTAGCGTACGCTACGTACTCTACGTAACGTGCGCTAAGCTTGCTCGTTAGCGTACGTAAACTACGAAGTCTAGCGTACGCTAACTATGTACCGATAGTTCTCTCTGGTCAGCCGAATGACTCGACTGATCACATAACGTACGTTACGTACCAAACATAGCGTACGTTAACTCATTCCCGATAGCGCACGTTAATATACATATCTTAGCGTGCGCTAACCGTGCTTGGCAGTTTACTACTGGGCAGTAGACTTGATCTTATAGTGATGAAACTCAAGAAATCTTCAGTGTTAATACATGTCATCTCCATGCATATCATGCTCATACGGTTTGTGACGGATTTTGACGGATTAAACGACTACGAGATACAAGGATACGTATAATCATCACAACACCATAATTCATCTTGATCTTCAAGAAAGTATCCTAAGTTCCTTTCATTCTATGTCCCAAAACGAATGATTCCATTATATAAAAACATAAGAACTTGATAATCTCCATAAACTGGTCATAATCGGTTTTAAGCTTCAAGAATATGCTAGGAATTCAAAAACTAAAAGTTTCAATGGTTTCTACGATGAAGAAGTACCGAAACATCGAAAATATCCTTCTAACACATGATGTTCGACTACTTACGTATATAACTGACTAGATAATCCCAAATCATGATCATCACGTTCTTCAGAAAATTACTTAATATTGGTGAAGAATCACCTACCTCAAAGAAGTGAAGAACAAGGAGGAACTTGAAGAAATCCAACACCGAGGGCTTGAACACCAATCTCCAATGATCTACAACCTTTAAACTCGTGCTAGGATGATGATATGAGAGGTTGAGAATGGAGGCAGTACTTTCTAAGTCTAATAATTCGGATTAGGGAAGTGAAAAGATCTGAAAAAATGAAAAAGTGGGCTGTCCTATATATAGAAAAGGGTTATTAGCGCGCGCTAGTCCCTATCCATAGCGTGCGCTAACGGTCATACGAAGCTTACTGACTTCACTGTACTCATCATTTAGCGTACGCTATCCTCATATAAGTAGCGTGTGCTACTGCGTTGACTTGGCTTTTCCCGAAAGCCGTCCAGGTTCATCCCGACATAATCCGACCAAGATCCATGGCTGATCTCACCTACCACCCTGTCTTAATCATGTTGACTACGTATAGCGTGCGCTAAGGTTCATATGTAGCGTGCGCTACGAACCCAATTTAGCGTACGCTACGCTATGCCGATAGCGTGCGCTACATGTACAAAAATCATCACTTTAGAACACATGAATGGAATCGTGCGCCCAACAACACCGGATCAAGAAATACGGAGAATAATACTCAAATAAAAATGCAATAAATACAACATCACAAGGTTCAATTACACATCAGCAATCCCGGGTATTACATGTATTATGACAGCCATAAGGGTTGTATTTAAACCCCCTGCAGGTGTGAATGGCCTATAAATAGGCATGCATTCCTTTGCTTCTGTACATGCAATTTTCGAAACTCCAGCATAAAGCATACATTTCATAGTTCATAGTATCAGCTTCCTCCTCGCCTCGTTCAAGTTCGCCGGAGCTCGTAGGTCTTGTGGTGCTACTACCTTCGAGACATTGTTGTTTTATCTTTGGGGGCGATACGTCAAAACCGAGAGCACTACCGGGGCGTATTTCATCTTGCGGATAGAGGATTCCTCGACTCGGCATTAGTTTACGGTTTTATAATTTATTTTCTTGTATTTTCAATTCTGTTTCGAGTTTTGTATTTTCATTTCCGTACGAGTTTGTAGTTTCTGTTTTTCGAGTTGTAATTTTTTTTGGTAATCTAGTTGTAATTTCTTTTTCCGCCCTGCAAGTTTGTAACACAGAAAATTCAACAAGCGCAAGACGAAATAGTTACTTGCTAAATCCTACAACTGGAGATGACGACCGTTGCTTCCACCGACTCCAACACCAACGCTGCCTTTGCCTCCGCGACCGCCGCTTCGAACGTGGCAAACACATTGCCGCAACCATGTCTAGAATGATGAGCTCAACTACCTCATCAACAACTCCATGGGTGTTTTCGAACCCCTTTCTGACTACCGGTAGATCCACCTCGAGTGGCACTGTAGGTTCCACTTTTAGTGGTACCGTTGGATCCATGTTAGGATCTAGTGTTGGAGCCTACAGGTTCAACACGAGTGGTTCTTTTTTTGGAACAACCTTGGGGCCAAGGATGATGCCTGCTGCCGAGAAGATGTTGTTCTATTTGACAACATTGGGCTTTGCAAACTTCCTTAAGGAAGATGCGCCACCGGCGCCAAGTGCTCAAGAGACTAGTTTCACAGTCCGAGCTGCCTATGACAATTGGCACAATGGAGACTATCTTTGTAAAAACTTTATTCTGAATTCCTTAGAAGATAGTTTGTACAGTGTTTATTCTATTGTAAACACATCAAAAGAGATGTGGGAAGCACTTGAAAAGAAGTACCGTAGTGATGATGCAGGTACAAAGAAGTTTGTAGTCGCCAAGTATCTGGACTACAAGATGGTTGACTCAAGGCCAATCATGGAACAAGTGCAAGAGTTCCAACTCATCATTCATGATGTCAATGCCGAGGGAATGGTCCTGCCGGATGCTTTCACTGTGGCAACTGTGATCGAGAAGTTGCCCCCCAGTTGGAAAGACTTCAAGAGCTATCTCAAACACAAGAGAAAGGAGATGACTCTTGAAGACTTGATTGTGAAACTGCACATCGAGTCAGACGTGCGCAAAAATGACCACAAACCAAAAGGCCTGATAGATGCTAAGGCCAATCTGTTGGAGCATGGTGGTCCCTCCAATAAAAGAGTTCGTCCAAGTGTCCAAAACAAGAGCAAAGGGAAGCAACCAGTGAAGAAGTTTGATGGCGATTGCTTCAACTGTCGCAAACATGGGCATACGGCGAAAGACTGTCGAAAGCCGAAGGCCAACAAGAAGAAAAAACATGTTTCCAACATCGCCGAGACTAACGGCGGATGGAAAGAGGATGACCTTGCTACTGTGGTCACCGAAGAAGTCAACCACGTTGAGAACCAAGGTGGTTGGTATGTCGACACCGGTGCGACCGCCCACGTTGGTGCCGATAGGAGCCAGTTTAAGAACTATCAAGCTATTGAGGGGAGGAAGCTAAACGTGGGGAATCCAGCTTCATCTGAAATTATCGGAGTTGGAGAAGTGGACCTCAAACTTACGTCCGGACAGACACTCACCTTGAAGAATGTGCTTCATGTTCCGGATATGAGGAAGAATTTGATCTCAGGCTCTATACTAGTTAAAAAGGGGTTTAAACTAGTGTTTGAGTCAGATAGAATTATCATAAAAAAGTTTGATAGGTTTCTTGGTAAGGGTTACCTCACGGAGGGACTCTTTAAACTTAACGCTTTGGCTAAACGCCATGTAACCAAGTCCAGTAATGCTAATGAAAATGCTACTGCTTCTTCTTACTTGACTGAGTGTTCTGATTTATGGCATTGTAGATTAGGTCATGTGAATCTAAATGCTATAAAAAGATTAGTAAACTTAGATTTTCTAAAATTAAATAAAGTCAATACTCAAAAAATATGTGATATTTGTGTTGAAGCAAAAATGACGAAATTTCCGTTTCATTCGGTAAAACGAAACACAAAACCCCTTGAATTAATTCGCACAGATGTGTGTGATTTAAAGTTTGTGCAAACTAGAGGTGTTAAGAAGTACTTTAACACTTTTATAGATGACTACACAAGATATTGTTATCTTTATCTTTTGAGAAGTAAAGATGAGGCTATTGAAGCTTTTAAGAACTTCAAGAATGAAGCCGAGAATCAATTAGGTTGTCGTATTAAATTGGTTTGAAGCGATAGAGGTGGCGAATATATAGCCCCGTTTGAGGAATTATGCAACAAAAGTGGTATAATTCATCAAACAACAGCTCCATATGCACCACAATCTAATGGCGTTACTGAACGTAAGAATCGAACCCTTAAAGATATGATGAATGCCTTATTGATTAGTTCAGGGTTGCCCCATAACATGTGGGGGGAAGCTGTCCTGACAGCCAACTACATATTGAACAAGATTCCACGCAAAGGTAAGGATATTACCCCTTATAAGTTGTGGAAAGGTAGAAAACCTTCATACAAATATCTCAAAGTGTGGGGGTGTTTGGCTAAGGTTGAGGTACCTCTACCTAAACAAGTTAAAATCGGACCTAAGACGGTCGATTGTATCTTTATTGGGTATGCACTGAACAGTAGTGCCTATCGGTTTGTTATCCACAAGTCAAGTTCTGAAATGATCATGGGAACAACAATTGAATCAAGGAATGCTGTATTCTTTGAAAACATATATCCTTGTAAGGATAATGATAAAGTTGAGAACAATTCTAGCAATAGAGTTGAAGATGAAGGAACAAGTTCAAAACCTGTGGATGTAGATCCGAAGTCACGTAAGGGATCGAGATCTAATCTGGAAGATGTAGAACCGAGATGCGGTAGTAGAGTTAGGACACCAAAGACATTTGGACCTGACTACATAGCATTCATGTTGGATAAAGAACCGACATCGAACAAAGTAGCTTATGCCAGACCAGATGGGTTGCTCTGGAAAGAAGCTGTTCAGAGTGAAATTGACTCAATTTTACAAAACCAAACTTGGGTTTTGGTTGATTTACCTGAAGGTTGTAAGCCCTTAGGATGCAAATGGATCCTTAAAAGAAAGTATAAGGCTGATGGGTCAATTGACAAGTATAAAGCTCGTTTAGTAGTCAAAGGTTTCAAACAGAAGGAAGGGTACAATTTTTTCGATACCTATTCACCTGTAACGAGAATTACATCTATTCGAGTGCTTCTCGCGATTGCTGCTTTGCACGATCTTGAGATTCATCAAATGGATGTTAAGACTACTTTTCTGAACGGTGATCTGGATGAAGAGATCTATATGGAACAACCTGAAGGGTTTGTAGTACCTGGACAAGAGAAAAAGGTATGCAAACTGGTTAAGTCTTTATATGGATTGAAACAAGCTCCACTACAGTGGCACTTGAAAATTGATAATGTAATGTTATCAAATGGTTTTAAAATAAACGAGTGTGAATAAATGTGTTTATATTAAGAACACTAATAACAGTTATGTTATTGTGTGTCTTTATATAGATGACATGTTAATCATGGGTAACAATATACAAGTGATTAACGATACTAAGAACATGTTAAAAAGATATTTTGACATGAATGTGATTCTTGGAATGAAAATTTTGAAAAAATCAGATGGAATCATCTTGACACAATCTCACTATGCCGAGAAAGTTCTCAAAAAGTTTAATGCTTTTGATAGCTTGCCGGCTAAGACCCTAATAGATTTAAATGATCACTTGAGCAAAAATCGAGGGGACCCCATTGCACAAGAAGAATATGCACGAGTCATTGGGTGTTTAATGTATCTTACAAATTGCACTAGACCCGATTTAGCTTGCGTTGTGAACAAATTGAGTCATTACACGAGCAATGCAAGCAAAGAGCATTGGAAAGCTCTCGTTAGAGTTTTGAGGTACTTAAAGTATACTCAAAACCTTGGGCTACACTATTCGAGATACCCCCCGGTACTTGAAGGGTACTGTGATGCGAATTGGATATCCGATACGAAAAGTTCATTTTCTACAAGTGGTTACGTGTTTACCATTGGGGGTGGAACTGTCTCGTGGAAGTCCGCGTAACAAACGTGTATAGCCCGATCCACAATGGAATCAGAATTCATAGCTTTGGACAAAGATGGTGAAGAAGCCGAATGGCTCAGAAACTTTCTAGAAGATATTCCATGTTGGTCCAAGCCAGTGCCTGCAGTGATGATTCGCTGTGATAGCCAAGCTGCTATTGGTAGGGCGACAAGTAACGTGTATAATGGAAAGTCTCGACATATTCGTCGACGCTATAATACCGTGAGACATTTGATCAAAAGTAGGGTTATCTCTATTGACTATGTGAGGTCATTGGATAATCTAGCGGATCCGCTAACCAAAGGGTTAAACCGTGATCAAATGAATAAATTTCTAGAGGGAATGGGTTTAAAATCCACAAATTGAGAATTATCATAGTGGCAACCCAACCAAGATGACTGGAGATCTCAAGAACTTGGTTCAATGGGAGAACTAAGTTGTGAGAGTTCATGTGAAACACTCATCTAAGTTTATTCCCTATAGAGCAATTGAGTGTTGAAAGCTTGCCTAGTGGTGAGGTTAAGTCTATGACTTTTAATGATTCCTAAAGACCTCGAGGAGGTTAAGTATGGCAAGATACTCGGTAAAGAATCACCTATATAAGTGAGAAGTAGGGTCCGCTTCATGAAATACACTTATGAATCCAAAGGGGTGTCCAAGGTCCGCAAAGGACACAAAACGTGAGAACGGATGAGGTTGAGGTGTTCAAGTGTTAGCACCATTGTCTCGGTGCATGCCGTGGGGGAATAGTTCAAATCATCAAGCCACTAATCCGTCTGTGTACACGATGATGTTAACTATGGAAGGTTCAAAGTCACGAACTACCTATCCTTATACTTTAACGAATCTTAAGGACTGAGCTTGAGTCTGCATATTGCATTTGGGCTATTTTCACTCATGTGGGGGATTGTTGGAATCGTTAATGATTTAATTTTATTTTGTAAAATTAAATATCATAGGATCGATCTACGTTCCGAGTAGATGATCGTGGTATATTCACTTTCTCTAAACCAATTCCCGGTGAGTGAGAAATAGTGAATTAAAGTTTGTCACTTAATTGTGAATTAATAAGGGATGGAATCCCACGTTGAATAATGAACCATCATTATTCTAGTATATAAGGAGTTACCTTTATGCATGTAATAATTAATGGCACATGTGTATGGGCTTAAAGCCCACACGCGCGCACACGCGCGCGCCGCCGCCGCCGGCCCGCCTCGCCTCGGCCGCGGCCGCGGGCCACGAGCCGCGGACCGTGGACCGTGGCCTTAGCCTTGATCTTGAACTTGGACTTGGATCTTGGATCTTGGATCTTGGCAATTGGTCTTTGGGCCTGTTCGTGGGCTTGGCCGTGAGTTAGGCCTTGGGCTAGCTTAAAGAATTTTTTGGACAAGCTCAACAATGTAGTTGGGCTCGTATGTGCACATAAGGATGTCCAGGTATATCCGTCAAATGGTTAAGGAGCTGAATACAGTCCAGGTGCGTCCTGACTGTTCAAATTTAGTCCAACCCGGAAGTAACCTCCCAGGTGTTATGAGGAGGAGTAATTGCGGTGTCCGACTCGTAACTCCTGCCAACTTTTGAAATTCGAAACTCCTGTGTTTAATGCAGGCATGAATGCCTGTATTATGACAGCCATAAGGGCTGTGTTTAAACCCCCCTGCAGGTGTGAATGGCCTAAAAATAGGCATGCATTCCTTTGCTTCTATACATGCAATTTTCGAAACTCCAGCATAAAGCATACAGTTCATAGTTCATAGTATCAACTTCGTCCTCGCCTCGTTCAAGTTCGCCGGAGCTCGTAGGTCTTGTTGTGCTACTACCTTCGAGACGTTGACGTTTTATCTTTGGGGGCGATACGTCAAAACCAAGAGCACTACCGGGGCGTATTTCGTCTTGCGGATGAAGGATTCCTCGACTCAGCATTAGTTTACGATTTTATAATTTATGTTCTTGTATTTTCAATTCTGTTTCGAGTTTTGTATTTTCATTTCCGTACGAGTTTGTAGTTTCTGTTTTTCGAGTTTGAATTTTTTTTTGGTATTCCAGTTGTAATTTCTTTTTCCGCCCAGCAAGTTTGTAACACAGAAAATTCAACATCTATTTACTATATTTGACAAGTATGACTACAATAGAGTAGATTATGGAATCTTGGAATGTTATACGTTTATATGAGGGATGAAAAAACTGACAACTAAATCGGAGGAAAATAAGCCTAACAGTAATAACTGAAGTCAAGACAGTTATAGGAGGCAGAATTTGACATAAACTAAATTGCATTTCGATAACTACAACTTCCAAGATGCATACCATTTTTGTTTTAATATATGTGACCAGGTAGAAAGGTCATAAACCGCTCACAATCACCGCTTAAAGCTTTCATTTCTGAAGCAAACCAAGTAGACCCTGCAGAAAGTACAGTATTTAGTTGCACAGAACCAGCATGAAATACTAAAAAAAATTTGCATGTGTAAGTGTTTGGCCGTCAATAACACCACTGGTGCATTGGTTAAGCAATCAGAGGAAACCTCTTGCGTAATATACAAGCCACCGAGAATCAATACATGGAAAATAGGTCACATACCATCAAGACCCCACGATGTAAAGGGGAGCAATACCAATAGCATCCCGAGCAAAGAATGAAATTATCACGGGTGTCAAGAAGCACAAAAGAGAACATTCCATCCAACATATTCACAAACTCTTCTCCATATTCTTCATACCGAAGAAGTCGGTGAGTCGTAATAAGAAAAGATAATAACAGCTACTATAAGAGAATAGCTTTCACTATATTGTTTAGGATTCTTTGGTTGAACAATTCCAGGGGAAACATACAATATATGGGCTATCAAAGAGTACTACTCTTTACATTGTAAATACTTACTAGATGAGCAATAACTTCACAATCACTCCCTGTTCTGAACACATGAGACTTCAGCTTCTCCTTGAGTTTTTTATGGTTATATATTTCTCCATTAACCTAGAAGTACAGAAAAAGAGAGGATGCCAAGAAACACCGATAGATTTCAAGTTCCCAAAACCATCCATAGTAAAGTTTTAAGGGGATAAGCTACAAGCTACAAAATTCCATGGAGGGTATTGAAATGTTCCTTTGTGAATGTGAATGTGGTTTTGAAATGTTATTTTCTTTTTTGTGCTTATGAAGGGGTAAAGATATGAGAGAAAGCAAAATCTTTTGAAATCTTGAAAGTTAGCTGAGTTTTTTTTTGTAATTAGGTAAAACCTGGAGGGTATTTTTTGTAATTAATATAAAACAATTATGCCATTGAAGGTTTTGTTACTGGATGAGCCAACAAGTATGTTGGATCCAATTTCGACTCAGAACATAGAAGATGTTCTTGTAAAGCTGAAGAAAGATCTTCCAAATGAAATTTAGACCATATTTCACTTATGCACGCCTTAGCAAATGGAGTTAAATTCTGCTGGACCACTAAGATTCCATAAACGCCCCCTTCTTTCATGCGATTTGTGTAGGTCTTCATAGTCTTCACACCAACCTTCAGTTCCTCAGGAAAGAACACATATATCTGATGATAAGCAGACAAAACAAAGAACTAGTGAATAGGTCGTATCAGCATTCTCAACAATCCGGAAATACAAGGGATGTTTGGATTCTTCTAAGCAATTAGAAAATCCAACTTTGTGATTACTATTTTTTTTGCCATTGCCCCCTGATATCTGCCCTTAATATATTAAAATTTTAACAACGTACCTTAAGCTATACAGGGCACACAACTAGAAAACTATCCAATGTCTAAATGACAGCATAAACTTCTCTTCGATCCGAAACTCAAAAGAGAGAAAATAGCTTGCCGAAAATGAGGCCACTTACAACACAAATGCCTTATTTTAAAGTGTGAAATAACTATTTTGGAATAAGATGAAAATAATCTTTCTTGACAGATTGTAATGTAATCCTAACTATTTGTACGAATTTATTTCAATAATCTTTCTTGACAGATTGTGATGTAGCCATAGAAAACTAAAACTAATTACTTACCTTCGCAAAAAAAAATTGTTTTCCCAGAATATTATCAGCATTCTTCCCAAACAAAAATCTACATCTCACTCTCGGCAAAAGCCACAACAAGAGAAGAAACATGGTGGGGTCAATGCATGCAATTATCACCAAAACTGAATCACATCAAGACAAAAGCCAACATGAATCGAGAGCTGAGACTGCGCTGACGAGCAGAGGATCGACGTGGTGGGGGCTGGCTGAGCTGCGAGGCTAGGACCAGGCTAAGGTGACGACGGAGGCGTGGCGACTTACAGAGCTCGTCAACAGGGATCGGAGCCTGGGAAAAGGTGCGATGACGAGGACTACCGGCGGTGGGCGGCAGTCAGGCGCGACCACAACAAGAGAAGAAACGGGGAGACGGAGACGGTTTTGAATTTTTGAGAAGAAGAGGCGTGCCGTGTGACTTAGGGCTGGGAGAGGATAGAAGGATTCAGGATTGAAGATGGGAATGAAGAAAGAGGATGTGGGTCTTAATTTATTTGAGTATTTTTTTATTTTTTTTATTACTGATATGTTAGTATCAGGAATTAGAAATGCCTAGATTAGTGATACGTCGATATGAGCAATAAGTGACACTTAGATGTTAAATACAAAAACTAATTCAATTTTATATATTTAGTGACACATAACACAAAAATGTCAGAACACAAGTGTCACTAAAACCCTCTTTTTTAATAGTGAGGGGCAAAGGTTTCATCGTAGTCAATGCCTTCTTCCTGTCTGTAGCCTTGTGCGACTAGACGGGATTTGTTTCTGATAATAAGTCCATTCCATCCTTCTTGTTTCTAAATACCCATTTGGTTCCAATTACGGATTGATGTGTTGGTCTCGGTACAAGATACCATACATTATTTCTTTCGAACCCATTAAGCTCTTCTTTCATAGATGTAATCCAGTGAGAATTATATAGAGCTTCTTTGGTAGAAACAGGTTCGGATTGAGCTAAGAATACAGATAGTGCACATATTAAGTCTTCTAAGTTCAGCTGGAGACTTCCATACAGGAAATGGAGAAATCTCAGATTCGGGTTCTTCTTACGCACATAGTACATTTCCTTGTGTACTCTGTATTCTCCTACGGATAGATACACCAGCATCGATATTTCCTATGATCAACTCTTGTGGGCGATCTCTCAACCATATTCTGTCGGGTTCTAATTCGGCGTCCCGTACTGTATCTTGAGTTGCTGTAGTTTCAGCTTGAACATGTACAGCATCAGCTTCATCACTTCTGTTCTTACAGCTGCGGGGTTGATTTCTAAGTCAACAACAGGCTCTATAGGAGTTGTAGGATCATCAATGGTGAGTTGTTGGATATTCTGAGTAACATATTCTACTCATGTAGGGTCATGGTGAGGTTCGTCGAACACCACATGAACTGATTCCTCAATTGTCAGCTTCCGTTTATTAAAGGTCCTGTAAGCTTTGCTGACAGAGGAATATCTTGCAAATATCCCTTCATCATACTTCTCATCGAAGGTTCTAAGTTGATCCTTCCCGTTGTTCAAAACATAACACCTGCATCCAAATATGTGAAAGCACGAAACTAATGGGGTTTTGTTGTTCCATACCTCGTATGCTGTTTTGTTGTGGTGTTTGTTGATGCTATAGCGGTTTTGTGTGTAGCATGCTGTATTGGTGGCTTCACCCCATAAACGCTGTGGCAACTTGCTTGCAGCAATCATGGTCCTTGTTGCTTCTTTGAGCGTCCTGTTCTTTTTCTCGGCAACACCGTTTTGTTGAGGTGTGCGGGCAACTGAGTATTCGTGCTGTATCCCATTTTCCGTACAGTATTGCTCTATAAAGTGGTTAGTAAATTCAGTACCTCTGTCGGAACGAATGGAGACGACACTCAACCCTTTCTCATTTTGAAGCTTTCTCAGGTGCTCGGGCAGCTTTGATGTTGTTTCCTTCTTCTTGCTTAGGAACATTGTCCAAGCATACCTGGAATAATCATCAACAATAATGATGTAGTATTTCTTACCTCCCAAATTATGGGTCTACAGGACCGTAGAGATCCATGTGTAGCATTTCCAGAACTCTGTGAGTGGAAAGGTAGGACTTGCTCTTCAGGGTGGTCTTGATTTACTTGCCTTTCTGACAGGGTTCACAGACGCTGTCTTTTTGGAATGACATATTGGGCAAATCTCTGACCATTTCCTGTCTAGCGAGCTTGTTGATCGCCTTGAAGTTGACGTGAGACAACCTCTTGTGCCATAACCAGCTTAGATCTGCAGTGCCTTTGGCAACAAAATAAGGAACTGTGGAGCTCGTAGGCATCCAGTCAGCAATATACATATTACCTGATCTGCTTCCTGTGAGCACAACTTCTTTGGTCAGGATGTTCTTGAATCTACAATGATCTATATAGAATTTCACCGAGAACTGTTTGTCACAGAACTGGCTAATACCAAGTACATTATACTGTAAGCCTTCAACATAAGCTACATAGGCGGCTTTGAATTTTTCTACAAGCAGGGTTCCCTTCCCTCTTGTTCTTCCTTTAGATTTATCACCGAAGCGCACTTTTAGACCGCGAACTTCTACATAATCTGACAGCTTGTTTTTATCTCCTGTCATGTGCCGAGAACAACCACTGTCGAAGTACCAGATGTCCTTCTCTAAGATGTCCTGTAGGCAAAGAAATTAAGTAGATTTAGGTCCCTTTGAATGTTGGGTCCATGGATGTTAGTGCCTTTAGGTACCCAGATTTTCCTGACAGAAATTGGTTTACTGTAGGTTACTTTAGGTACATTCTTGAGGTATCTACGTGGGGCAGGTACGTAGTTGCTATAACCATGATAATTATTATGCATGAAAAATTCACGGTTATTATTATTAGTCCAGTACGAATTCCGTCTTGGAGGTGGATCCATTTTCTTCGGCCTTATAGCTTGCCTCCTGGGTCTCCAGTTGGATTCCCAAATCTGTTGCTGATACTGTGCGGCAACCTGCTTTCGTGATGGATAACGAGGCTCCTGTATCCAATATCTAGGCGCACTGTACTGTTGGAAGTACTGTTGTGCGGGCCTTTGGTATTTGGGTACAACCTTCTTTCTGAGCGGCTGCTGGCACTTTTGATATGCTCGGGGAGCATGCTGTTGGTTACGCCTTACAGGTCTGAATGAATAAGGATTCCGCTGTCTGGAATATGACTGTGGTGGCGGAATGGCAGCCTTTGCTTCCGATACAAGAATGGGTTCCACACCCCTGATGAACACAGTACTAGTTTTCCCTTTATTGGAGAATGAGCTGTATCCTAAGCTACTTTTATCATGAGCATGTTGCCCAGTGCTTAGAATTTCTTCCATCCTTTTAGATGATTTCTCGAAAGATTTCAAGATGGTCTCAAGTTCTCTTTCTCGTTTTTCGAGAGTTTTGATTTTATCTTGGAGCAGAACAAAATCATTTGTCTTGATTTCACTGTGAGACTTAGCCTCATTTAGTTCGTGAGCAAGTTGATGATTGCTCTCCATGAGTTTTTTGTGATCGACTTTGCTGTTTTCACAATCAACAGACATATTTTCGTAATTTACTTTCAACAAGTTGTTTTCTTCCTTCAGCTCTAGGTTAGAAATTTGGAGATGTATGTTTTCATTTTTCAATGTCTCATGGGCCTTTTGAATGTTTTTGAATTCGTTCATCATGTTTTCAAAGGTATGAGATGCATTTGCAGGAGTAATTGAGGTTGAGCTTACCTCATCATCGCTATCTTCATCTTCTGGTATGTCTTTGGCCATAAAGCACATATAGGCTTTATCTTCGAATTCTTCATCTGACGAGTCACTGTCAGTGACTGCCTTAAGACATTCTTCGGACTTTGTTGGTGTGGGGGAGGCTTCTGATTCGCTAATCAGGGCCTTGAGCTTGTTTTTCCAAGCACGTATTCTTTCGTCTTTTTCCTGTTGCTCGGCTTTCGGCAACCTTTGAACTTTAGGATGAGGACATTTATTTGCATAATGTCCTGGTTTCCTGCAATTGTAGAATAGGTTAGCATCACCAGAGGAAGATTCGGTACTTACCTTGTGAATAGGCTTGGGCCTGTAGGGAGTCTTTCCAGACTGCTTGATAAATTTCTTGAATTTTTGCATGAGGAGCGCCATTTCATCTTGTGAGAGGATATCATCATCACTGTCAGCATTCTTGTGGGCAGACTTTGATGTGCTGGGCATGCTATGCCTTCTGTTGGATACAACGGCTAGCGCTGCAGTCCTCACAGGTGATTCTCCTTTTGGGTGTAAATTTTGCCCAACACTTCAATTCATCGACAATGCCAGTGAATCTGAGGTCAAGTTCCTCAAGAGTTTCAGTCTGTTTCATTTCAAAAGATTCGAATTGCTGAGTTAGTTTTGAAATTTTGTTTTCTTTTGGAGCTCAGTACCCTCGCAAATCATCTTGAGCTTTTCCCAGATTTCTTTGGCTGTCTTACAGCTCTTTACCTTCGAGAATGTGCCTTTGTCAAGAGTCACAAATAGTGCGTTCTTAGCAACATTGTCGAGGTTGGTGCGTTTTCGATCACTGTGGTCCATTGTTCGCGCTCTTTCTCGAGCATCTCTACATGAGCTCGGCCTTCAATCCTTGCGGCCGTATTCACCTTCATGATTTTTATAGGGCCTTCTTGGATGACATAAATCATCTCTTCATGCATGGTAGCAAGATGAGCCTCCATCCTGATTCTCCAGTCATCAAACTCGTTAATATAAAACATTGGTACCTTGTTAATCAGTGAAGTATCCATGTATAAGATTAGGAAAGATAAGGAAGTTTTCAAACATAAAGTGATTTTAAAGGTCTGATTCGGTTAAAAATACGACTGATTCTTTTTAGAATCAATCGCTCTGATACCACTTGTTGGCCACTAAGTATACAGAATACAGATTGGAAAGTGTTTAAGCAACAAGCTGTATGATTTTCAAATAGGAGCGCGTAGCGGAAGTCTTGAAATAGTAAGTTGCTGTAAATACAGCAATTAGGTTTTCTCCTATTTGCTTGGTGCGTACAGGATATGCAGTGTATACTTGTAAAATAATCATATTAATGAAAACAGTAAGTGCAGAAGGTAAATCACATGATGTTTAAAGTGGTTCGAGGTAAACCCCTCTACGTCCACTGGTCCTCCACACAGGAGTGAAAATGTTTATTATAAACACTACATACACAACTACGTGTCTATAATCAAACCTATCCTTGTATCGTTCACACAGATTGATACAATGACCGTCGCTTTCAGCCGTTCACACAGATTGGTCAAAGATAACCCTTGACTTGCTTCTTCACACACAGTTCCAAAGCTTCATCTTATTCGTCCCACACAGGTCGGAATAACTTCTTTAGTTCACACATAACTAGGTTTTTACTCGAAGGTAAAAGGTAAAGTAACCAGGTTAGAACAGCAGCTTGACTATGAAGATCTTGAGCTGATGATGGCTGTTCTTGATTTGACTGAGTATACTCCTTCTTTTCAGATATGAATGATACTAGAAGAAATATACTTTGCTCTTGTAAGCTTGATATGATGATAATGAATATTCAGTCGATAGATCGTTTGCGTATTGCTTGTGAGCTTGTATTTCTTGGATGAACTAATCTTCAAACTCTGGGGTATAAATAGCCTCTGAATAGATCTGTTGAGAATAGATCCATTGAGCAAAAAGTCTGTTCCAATGGGATGATTGACTTGAATAAAACACGATCCGATTTTTGCTCCTTGGTTGAAGATATGTGTCAGCTAATATTTAAATATTTTATCCATTCAGTATTTTAATACTTCTTTTCAAAAAGTAGTTTGACTTTAGCGAATAAATCAGATTCCGTTTCAACGATCTTCAGTCCTGTTGGATAAGTGTTGAAGATCTCAACACTTACAACTTGCTTGTTGTATCCAACATAATGTTGTAGCTGTAGGATTTACGATGTAGGCTATTTTAGGTTTGCTGTATGGAAAGATGTTGTATGAATATTTCAGGAAAGCTTCCATACTTGGTGTCATATCGACTGATAAGCTTCATGTTGTATGATGACACTTTATCAAAACTCACATCTTGTTGTATGATTGTCTTCGGACAGCAACTTGCTGTATGTTGACACTTCATCCTTTTGCTGTATGAAGGTAGCGTGAAGACTTGCTGTATGTTGGCACTTTATCAAAACTCGATACAGAATTATTTATCCCAACACCTATGCATCAAGACTACTGCGACCCTACGAGGTCAACTACCCGACCCATGATTTGGAGCTAGCAGTCGTGGTATTTGCTTTGAAAATATGGTGTCACTATCTGTATGGAGTTACCTGTCAGATTTTTACTGATCATAAGAGCCTGAAGTACATTTTTACTCAAAAGGAATTGAATATTAGGCAGAGAAGGTGGCTAAACCTAATCAAGGACTATGATATCGAGATCCTTTATCATCCGGGAAAAGCAAATGTGGTTGCCGATGCCTTAAGTCGTAAGACATTACAGGAGAAAATGCTTTCCCGTTTAACCGTTCAGAGAGGATTGCAGTTAGAGTTCATGAGGCCAGAGATTGAGAGCTGGTTACAGCATGTTCAGGGTCAACTTTGCACGCTTGATATCTCATCGTCCCTTGACGACATAATCAGGGCGAAATAGGTGACGGACCCATTCTTATCTAGAATTCGGGGAGAAGTAGACCAGGGGAAAGCCCCTGGATTTGTGATTAACGAGGATGGACTGATACGCTTCAAGAATCGAGTATGTATACCGGTGGATGAAGAGATGAGGAACACTATTCTGAAGGAAGCCCATGCTACCCCATACTCCATTCACCGGGGTCGAACAAAATGTATAAGGATTTGAAGCTACATTATTGGTGGGGTAATATGAAACCGGAAGTTGCAGAATTCGTTTCGAGGTGTTTGACCTGTCAGCAGGTCAAGATTGAGCATCAGTAACCCGCAGGAATGCTGAAACCACTCCCGATTCCCGAGTGGAAGTGGGAGGACATATCAATGTATTTTATCACTAGCTTGTCGATGAGTCGTCGAGGGATGAATATGATTTGGGTGATTGTGGACCGTCTAACCAAATCAGTCCACTTTTTGGAGATCAAAGATACATGGGGACCCGAGAGATTGGCCCAGCTGTTTATGAAAGAGATTATAAGGCTACATAGTACCCCCAAGAGTATTGTATCAGATCGTGACGGGTGGTTTGTGTCACATTTCTGGAATGTAGTTCATCGTGCGATGGGTACACAGTTGAACTTCAGTACATCATTTCATCCTCAAACCGACGGTCAGTTTGAGAGGACCATTCAAACTCTGGAGGATATGTTGAGGGCGTGTGCTCTCGATTGGAAGTACGACTGGGAAGCCCAACTACCGTTGGTGGAATTCACCTATAATAATAGTTGGCACGCTTCAATTAAGATGGCACTTTATGGGGCATTGTATGGCCGTCATTGTAGGTCCCCTTTGTGTTGGGACGACTTGTCTGAATCCGTTGATACGGAGCCTGATATGTTGTCATCAGCCCGCGAGAAGATTGCTCTGATTAAGAGTCGTCTATTAACGGCTCAGAGCCACCAGAAATCATATGCAGATAATTGTCGGCGACCACTCGAGTTTGAGGTTGGAGATCATGTACTGGTAAAAATGTCCCCGACTCCAGGTGTTTTTCGTTTTGGGAAGAGAGGCAAGCTGATCTCGAGGTATATTGTTCCGTTTGAGATTTTGGACCGTGTAGGCGACCTAGCCTATAGTTTGGCGTTACCACCATCTTTGAGTCGAATTCACAGCGTGTTTCATGTATCCCAGTTGAGGAAGTATGTAGCTGACCCGAGCCACATTATTCGATTCGAAGAGGTCGAGATAGCCGATGACCATTCGTATGAAGAACGTCATGTGTAGATACTCAATAGAGGGTCAAACAGTTAAGGAACAAGACGATTCCCTTATTGAAGATTCAGTGGTCGAGACATGGAATTGAGGAGGCTACGTGGGAGACTGAGGATAGGATGCGAGAGAGATATCACGAGCTGTTTACCCCTTAGTTTTGGGGACGAAAATCCTTTTAAGGGGGGGAGTATGTAATATCCGCCTGAACTTTCATCTTTACTGTTGTATTTTTCGGATATATTGTTTGGAGAATTTCATTTTTTGACTATATGTTTCCCTTAGCGTACGCTACCATGTTACCGTTACGTACGCTATGTATGTAACATTACGTACGTAACACACCTACGTTAACGTACATAATGTAGTGTACCAGACAGCATCTCGCCTTTCGGCGGGTGGGGTCAGACGTAGACAGTGGTCGATGATCCGATCGTGACAGCCTGGTCAACAGCCATTACATACGTAATGGCTATGCGCTAGCGTACGTAATGTGTCTGGGCCTTACGTACGTTAATATGACAACGTACGTAATAGCATATGTGATTTGAGGCAGTCGCATCTGGGGATTCGTTACGTACGTAATCCCCGTAGGATTAAGTACGTAATGTGCTTAACGTACGTTAAGCGTTAGCTATAGCGTACGTAATGCTTAATACGGGTTATAAAAGTATGGCCTGCCATTCATTTTCTGCACGATCCAAACTCAACCCCTCCCTCTAAAAACCAATCACATACCTTGTTAAACCAATTTCTACCCCTTTCATCTTGTGTTGGAGCTCCATAACTTGGATTGTGGCTTGGTGATTAGAAGTTTGAAGTGTGTTCTTAGAGTTTTGGTGCTATTCTTCATTCCTTTCTTGAGGTTGGTCATCTTAACTCATGTTGTTTCATATGATTGATGATGTTAGTAAGGAGTAATTCTTGTAGTGTTAGAATAGTCAAGTAGAACATGATGGTTATTGGGTTTATGAACAAACTTAGTTTGGAACATGATAATATTGTTAGTATCATCCCTTGAATGATTGATGAGGTTGTGGAATAATATGTTCATTACAAAACCCTTAGGAAATCATGTTAAAACCAGATGATTAGGGTTTATGAGTATGTTCTTAATACTAGTAAGATCCTATGATGTGATAGCCATACATTGGAGAGGGTTTAACAAACTCCTTGGGAAGAACTTGATGAGTATCAAAGATTTGAATGATGTTTTTAGAGTTCAAAAATCCTCAATGATATAATTATGTTTTGAGAAAATTATTTAAGGGATAGTAATGGATTATGAAGAACACAAATATAACCTTTATATATTCAAGTTAATCGGATATGTTGATAACTTAAGAAGGTGTTGATCATCATATTAATACATTGATAGTGTTATTAGGATGATTATAACGATTATGGGTGATAATGATACTATAGAATTAGTGACCGAATTCCTTTGCAACGATCCTTGTGAAATAGAAGACGTAAATGTGGGTGAACCTAAATAACTTGGTAAAACCGGTTTTTAAAGATGAACTTGGTGTATCATAATTCGTTAATGAAGCTATGGTGTAATATCCGTATTTTTCTTTCCCTTGTATTTTCGTTTTTGGTGTATTTCTCGATCGTAGTGACCCTCGTGTACTTCTCAGCGTGTCCTTCCTATCAAACTGTTGAACTGTATTCTCGTTATTGTTGTGCGGAACCGCCGTTTCGGGGTTGCCGTGGATCCATTTCGTGTTGTTGGTTCCCAAATATTGATTCCTATCGTTTTGTTCTCTTTCCGGATCATTTTTATCATTTTGGA
Organism: Orobanche coerulescens; assembly: GCA_033398695.1. Classification (NCBI taxonomy): domain Eukaryota; kingdom Viridiplantae; phylum Streptophyta; class Magnoliopsida; order Lamiales; family Orobanchaceae; genus Orobanche; species Orobanche coerulescens. Next base: position 229,367,300 of record CM065802.1, read on the forward strand.
ACCCAAAAGGGGGTGTGGGCCGCGGCACAAGGAGTGTGCGCCGCGGCACACAAATCCCTTCAGTTGTTGGTCGGACAAATCAGATTGCAGCCGCGGCACACCCCTCCGGTGCCGCGGCACCGTGCCCGGCCGGTGCCGCGGCACGCCTGTTCGGTGCCGCGGCACACTCGTGTGTCTTCGCGACCAAAACCCAATCAGACTGCAGCTACGCACAATGCCGAAACCTGGGAGTAAATTTTTGGCCTGTGCCGCGGCACACCTAAGCTGTGCCGCGGCACACGAAGCGTTCAACCGTGCAACTTCGTCTTTATTAGACGAAATCGACCATTTCTTCTTCATTTCACCTGCATCGCGAGAGAAAGTGAGAGAGAGGGGAAGAGTTCTCCATCTTCATCCATTGCGGGGTTGATTTTCACCATTTTTCTTCGGTAGTGAAGCCCGGGCAATCAATCTCACACGTGTTCTACGGATCTTGGTACTTGAATCTCCTAAGGTAATATTCTAAAACCCTATTTTCGATTAATTTAGGGGTTTTGGGTTTTTCTTCCGATTCGTTCCGTTTTGTTGGTGGATTCATGATGTATACGATTAATATTGTTAGTATCTTTAGTTTTCCTACGGATTCATAGATATTTTCTGGATTTTTACGGAATCGGGAGGGTTTGGTTGTGGTCCGCCCTCGTTGTTATTTTGGTACGAATATACATGAATCGTAGGCGGGTTTCCGGGTGTATTCCATTTCCGTAATCGTCTAGAGTTGGTTGTGATTGTGTTATTCGAATCGTTAGGTTCATTTTCGCCGGTTCCTCGTGGTTGTGCTTGATTCTTCCGTTCCGTTCGTGTCATCGTCTATTTAATCGAGGCAAGTATCCTTATGAACTTACAATCTTGACATAGTAGTATTGTATGAGAAATCGTGTGTGTGTGTATGCTCACTGCGGGTTAGATCCGACGGGGTCTCGGTAGGGCTCCACGAAGCTGTGGAACCGCGAGCTTGCTTTTAACCACTGTGGGTTAGATCCTACGGGGTCTCGGCAGGGATCCACGAAGCTGTGGGCCCGCGGTTAATTGTGGTGCATTTTTACAAATGTGATTTGATATTGGCATTTCCGGAAATGAGTGTTTTGGAACTATGTTTTCTTGAATTGCATGCATTACTATATGGGTAAGATGTAAGTCGTTCATCTGGTTACTTGTACTAGCGTAATTGCTAACCCCTTTGGGGACCCGTTTTGGGGAAATTCGTTTTATGAATTTCAGGTCAGGTTCATCGGGACGAGCGGGCGCTGGACCAGTATACGGATGATGGTCATGCGTGATGATTGTGCATAAGTGACGTCTTAATGTCTTTTGTCTTTTCATCTTTTGTGGCTTTTGAACTAATAATTGTACTCGAGTACTTAAGAGTTCTTGTTCGTCCGGATTGTATTGTTGCCTATATGTTTGTGTTGATTGATGATGTTATGTTTGACCGGTTGGACCGGGTGGATTATTCTGTTTTGCGTCTTTATGACATGGTGTTGGGTTGTCGTTTATGTGAGTCGATGAGTATGATGCTGTTCAGCTTGGTGGGTCCCATTTAGGGATTCACGGCGCCGTAATATACCTCGAATATCTTGAGGGTGTTACAGAAAATGGTATCGGAGATCTAGGTTTATGGATACCTAGGCTTGTCGGTTCATTGGGTCTTGAGGTGTTTTGTTTTGCACATCATCGTCACGCTGCCATGATTCCGGTACTACCAGTGTCCGTAAGTTTTTTTCCTTCCTCTGTTCATTATTTCCTTGTATCGTACCTTTGATTCTCGACTTGTGATTGTTCTTTTCTCGTACTTACCCTCGTATGGCTTCTGCTACTTATTTAACTCCAGTATGGATGCTGGAAGAGGTCGTGGTTGTGGTCGTGGTCGTGGACGCGGCCGGGGACGTGGGGCAGCCGGTGGGGCGGCCACGTCACAGTCTTCGGGAGCCGGCAGTACCGACGACCGTCATAGCCATGCTTCTTCTCAGGAGCGTGCCGATCTTGGTATTGCGGCCGTTATGCAGCAAATGGTGAACCAAATGGCGGCGATAGCTCAGGCGGTTCAGAACCCGGATCAGGCCCACGCTAATCGGGGCGGAGCGGATCGTTGGCTCCAAGACGTTATCAAGATGCATCCTCCTCAGTTTTCGGGAGCTTCAGACCCGATTGGCTGGGAAGGGTGGATCAAGGAGATATCTAAGGTCTTCGTTGCCACTAACTGTCCCGAGGAACGTAGAGTCCCTATTGCTCAATACTTTCTCACAGGGGACGCCACGGACTGGTGGGAGGCCGTTGGGCCCAAAGATCATGCTGCTTCGTGGGCTGAGTTTCAAGAGTTGATGGAGACTGAATATTGCCCGTGGCCAGTCAGACAGGCTCGGGTACATGCTTTTTATGATGCTCAACCGCGGGATATCCCCGTATCTCAAGCTATTGCTGATTTTAATAAGGAGTTGGGTTATGTGAAGACCCAAGTTGTCGAGGAGAGCGACAAAATTTTCCATTTCTCCAGACGGATGAAGTTGCCGATTCGGGACTATATGTCGGGACTTGTATGCACTACCTTGAAAGATTACCAGAGCAGGGCCCTTGCTTACGATATGTCTGTGACGGCGAGTGAGGCGGCCCGCGAGAGTAAGAAGCAGAAGTCCGCCGGGAATTTTTTGGGCCACAAAGGTGGGGGTCAGCAGAAATTTCAGTCTGCTAATTTTTCCGCTGGTGGTGGCCCAGCTCGATCTACTGGGTTTCCCCGTAGGGCTGCCAGTGCCCCTTCTCGAGCGGTGAAATGCTTTAATCGTGGACGCAGGCCACATCACCGTATTTGTCCGAACCCTTTGGCCGACGTGTAATCGCAGTGGCCGGGTCACAAGGTCGCTCAGGCCGAGAGGGAGAAACTCCTTGGTGCCCGGGCTTCCATTCCAGCGCCTAGGGAACCAAGTGTGAATCAGGGATCGTTTGCTCCTCAATCCCCGCCAAGTGCTAGTCGGGGGAGAGGTCGGGGTCAGCCCTCTAAGGGGGGAGCTTCCAGTGTCGGCTCCGCCCACCCGCGTGTCTATGAGATGCGGAGAGCCGAAGACCCAGCGGCTACCGTGGCGACAGGTACCATTTATATTCTTTCTCATCCTGTCAGTGTGCTTTTCGATTCCGGTGCTACGCATTCGTTCATATCTCTGGATTGTGTGCGCCGTTTGAGTCTCGACCGTTTGACGCCTTGTGAGCCCTTCATCGTTAAGCTTCCTAGCGGTGATAGGATCGTTGGTGATCAGGAGGTTCGAGACTGTTCTGTGTTTATTTGCGAGAGGGCTTGGCCCTCTAATCTTATTGTTGTGGGTATTGAGGGTGAGGACTTAATTCTCGGGGATGATTGGCTCGAGCGGCATGGTGCAATTATGAACTACCGCACGAGAATCATCACCATGTTAGCCGATGATGGTACCGAGCACTCTTTCACGGCGAAAGAGGGGGAACCAGAAACTCGTTATTAACGCCTTGAAGGCGATGAAACTCATGCGAAAGGGGTGTACCGGCTATTGGTGCTACGCCTTGAAGGCGGAGGATGGTGGAGTCGAGCTTTCGTCGATTCCAATCGTTAATGAATTTCCTGATGTTTTTCCTGACGAGTTACCGGGATTGCCACCGGATCGTGAGGTCGAGTTCGCTATAGAGTTAGAGCCGGGTGCGGCTCCTATTTCGAAGGCACCCTATCGCATGGCACCTTCAGAGATGTCCGAGTTGAAGAAGCAGTTGAGTGAGCTTCTTGAGTCGGGGTATGTTCGACCGAGCGCCTCGCCTTGGGGCGCACCGGTCCTGTTTGTGCGGAAGAAGGATGGTTCACTACGTTTGTGTATCGACTATCGCGAACTAAACAAGGTGACCATCAAGAACAAGTATCCTTTGCCGAGAATTGATGACTTGTTCGATCAGTTGTAGGGAGCTGCAGTATTCTCGAAAATTGATTTGAAATCGGGTACTATCACCCGGTGAGAGAGTCCGATGTCCGAAACAAACCTTTCTGGACGAGGTACGGACATTATGAGTTCGTAGTCATGCCTTTCGGGTTAACTAATGCGCCGGCGGTGTTCATGCAATTGATGAACAAAGTCTTTATCGAGTATTTGGATAAGTGTGTCGTCGTCTTCATTGACGATATTCTTATTTATTCGAGGAACGAGGAAGAGCATGCCCATCATTTGCGGATAGTGTTAGACATTTTGAGGGCCGAGCAACTCTATGCGAAGTTCTCGAAATATGAGTTCTGGCTGAAGGAAGTGATGTTTTTAGGTCACGTGATTTCAGCCGAGGGGGTTCGTGTGGATCCGCAGAAGATCGAGGCCGTGTTGGATTGGGCACCGCCCAAGAATGTGAAGGAGCTCCGTAGTTTCTTGGGTTTGGCTGGCTACTACCGTAGGTTCGTCGAGGGTTTCTCGAAACTGTCTCGGCCACTTACGCAGTTGCTCCAGAAATCCGAGAAGTTCATCTGGAATGACGAGAGGCAGTCGAGTTTTGAGGAACTGAAGAAGCGGTTGACTTCAGCCCCGGTTTTGGCGTTGCCATGTGGCAACAAGGGTTTTGCCGTTTATAGCGATGCTTCGGGTCAGGGTCTTGGGTGCGTATTAATGCAGCACGGCAAGACCATTGCCTTTGCGTCGAGACAGTTGAGGCCGTATGAGCTTAACTACCCTACTCATGATTTGGAGTTAGCGGCAGTCGTATTTGCGCTCAAGATTTGGCGTCACTATCTTTTCGGCTCTACATGTCAGATTTTTACCGACCATAAAAGTCTGAAATACATATTTACCCAGCGAGAATTGAATATGAGGCAGAGGAGGTGGTTAGAGCTGATTAAGGATTATGACCTCGAAATCCTTTATCATCCGGGCAAGGCGAACGTCGTGGCCGACGCCTTGAGTCGGAAACCGATTGCATTGCGATCGCTTGAGATCCTTACGTCTCAGTCCGAGCTTCGGCGAGCCTTAATCGAGTTAGATGTTGAGGTTCTGTTGCCGGGAACTGTTGGACAATTTCGTGCTTTGGAAATTTCGTCGTCTTTGATCGATGAGATTAAGCTGAAGCAGTCAGAAGATCCGATGATTACTCAAATCCGAGAGAACGTTCTTAAGGGAAAGTCTCCTGGGTTTGTGATTCACGAGGATGGTGTTTTGAGATTCCAGAGTCGGCTTTGTGTGCCGAACGATCCAGAGTTGCGACAGAGTATTTTGCGTGAGGCCCATTCCACACCCTATTCCGTTCATCCTGGTTCGAGTAAGATGTACAAGGACCTGAGGAGGAACTTCTGGTGGAATGATATGAAGGATGAGGTCGCACAGTTTGTAGCGAGATGTTTGACTTGTCAGCAGGTCAAGATCGAGCATCAGCGACCGGCTGGGCTTTTGCAGTCACTTCCCGTTCCGGAATGGAAATGGGAAGATATATCGATGGATTTCGTTACGAGTTTGCCGAGATCGAGGTCGGGCATGAATATGGTATGGGTGATTGTTGATCGCCTGACCAAGTCGGCACATTTTCTGGGCATCAAGGACACTTGAGGCCCGGAGAAACTGGCTCGTGTGTTTATCGCGCAGATTGTGAGACTTCACGGTACTCCGAAGTATATTGTTTCGGATCGTGATGGCCATTTTGTATCGCACTTTTGGCAGGCGGTGCATAAGGCGTTGGGTACCCGCTTGCATTTGAGTACCTCTTTTCATCCCCAGTCAAATGGACAGTCAGAACGCACTATCCAGACATTCGAGGACATGTTGCGTGCTTGTGCCCTCGATTGGAGTAGTGACTGGGAGGAGCATTTGCCATTGATCGAATTCACGTACAATAATAGTTGGCACGCGTCGATTCGGATGGCGCCATACGAGGCACTTTATGGGCGGCGATGTCGATCACTGATTTGTTGGAATGAGGCGTCCGATTTGGTCGGGACCGAGCCGGATGTCGTTTTAGAGACGAGGCGGAAGATAGAATTAATTCGGGAACGGATGTTGACTGCCCAGAGTCGACAGAAGTCGTATGCCGACGTCCGTCGTCGACCTTTGGAATTCGAGGTGGGAGACCACATTTTGCTAAAGGTGTCGCCGACGAAGGGAGTTTTTTGTTTTGGGAAGAAAGGGAAGCTGAGCCCGAGATTTATTGGACCCTTTGAGATTCTCGAGCGAGTCGGTGAATTGGCGTACCGCTTGGCGTTACCTCCAGCCTTGAGTCATGTTCATAGCGTTTTTCATCTTTCCCAGTTGAGGAAATATGTCCCGGATCCTAGTCACGTCATCGATTATGGCGAGATTGATATTGCTGAAGATATTACTTTTGAGGAGCGTCCTTTGAAGATTTTGGAGCATCGTGAGAAACGATTGAGGCATAAAACCATCCCTTTGGTCAAAGTGCAGTGGTCGAGACACGGTGTCGAGGAAGCAACTTGGGAAACCGAGGATAGCATGCGTGCTAGGTACCCGGAGTTGTTTGTTTCTTAAGTTTCGGGACGAAACTTATTTTTAGAGGGGTAGAATGTAATATCCGTATTTTTCTTTCCCTTGTATTTTCGTTTTTGGTGTATTTCCCGATCGTAGTGACCCTCGTGTACTTCTCAGCGTGTCCTTCCTGTCAAACTGTTGAACTGTATTCTCGTTATTTTTGTGCGGAACCGCCGTTTCGGGGTTGCCGTGGATCCATTTCGTGTTGTTGGTTCCCAAATATTGATCCTATCGTTTTATTCTCTTTCCGGATCATTTTTATCATTTTGGAACCCAAAAGGGGGTGTGGGCCGCGGCACAAGGAGTGTGCGCCGCGGCACACAAATCCCTTCAGTTGTTGGTCGGACAAACTGTACTGTGTGCCGCGGCACACCCATCCGGTGCCGCGGCACAGTGCCAGGCCGGTGCCGCGGCACACTCGTGTGTCTTCTGCGACCAAAACCCAACTGTACCGTGTGCCGCGGCACACGCAGGCTGTGCCGCGGCACAATGCCGAAACCTGGGAGTAAATTTTTGGCCTGTGCCGCGGCACACCTAAGCTGTGTCGCGGCACACGAAGCGGTCAACCGTGCAACTTCGTCTTTATTAGACGAAATCGACCATTTCTTCTTCATTTCACCTGCATCGCGAGAGAAAGTGAGAGAGAGGGGAAGAGTTCTCCATCTTCATCTATTGGGGGGTTGATTTTCACCATTTTTCTTCGGTAGTGAAGCCCGGGCAATCAATCTAACACGTGTTCTACGGATCTTGGTACTTGAATCTCCTAAGGTAATATTCTAAAACCCTATTTTCGATTAATTTGGGGGTTTTGGGTTTTTCTTCCGATTCGTTCCGTTTTGTTGGTGGATTCATGATGTATACGATTAATATTGTTAGTATCTTTAGTTTTCCTACGGATTCATGGATATTTTGTGGATTTTTACGGAATCGGGAGGGTTTGGTTGTGGTCCGCCCTCGTTGTTATTTTGGTACGAATATACATGAATCGTAGGCGGGTTTCCGGGTGTATTCCATTTCCGTAATCGTCTAGAGTTGGTTGTGATTGTGTTATTCGAATCGTTAGGTTCATTTTCGCCGGTTCCTCGTGGTTGTGCTTGATTCTTCCGTTCCGTTCGTGTCATCGTCTATTTAATCGAGGCAAGTATCCTTATGAACTTACAATCTTGACATAGTAGTATTGTATGAGAAATCGTGTGTGTGTGTGTATGCTCACTGCGGGTTAGATCCGACGGGGTCTCGGTAGGGCTCCACGAAGCTGTGGAACCGCGAGCTTGCTTTTAACCACTGTGGGTTAGATCCGACGGGGTCTCGGCAGGGATCCACGAAGCTGTGGGTCCGCGGTTAATTGTGGTGCATTTTTACAAATGTGATTTGATATTGGCATTTCCGGAAATGAGTGTTTTGGAACTATGTTTTCTTGAATTGCATGCATTACTATATGTGTAAGATGTAAGTCGTTCATCTGGTTACTTGTACTAGCGTAATTGCTAACCCCTTTGGGGACCCGTTTTGGGGAAATTCGTTTTATGAATTTCAGGTCAGGTTCATCGGGACGAGCGGGCGCTGGACCAGTATACGGATGATGGTCATGCGTGATGATTGTGCATAAGTGACGTCTTAATGTCTTTTGTCTTTTCATCTTTTGTGGCTTTTGAACTAATAATTGTACTCGAGTACTTAAGAGTTCTTGTTCGTCCGGATTATATTGTTGCCTATATGTTTGTGTTGATTGATGATGTTATGTTTGACCGGTTGGACCGGGTGGATTATTCTGTTTTGCGTCTTTATGACATGGTGTTGGGTTGTCGTTTATGTGAGTCGATGAGTATGATGCTGTTCAGCCTGGTGGGTCCCATTTAGGGATTCACGGCGCTGTAATATACCTCGAATATCTTGAGGGTGTTACATATGGGATATTCGTTGGAATAGTATGAACCATTCGAGTAATATTTCGGGTGTCGTTTCCTAGGAATTGATATTATTATTGCATGAATCTGTTGTTGAATGAGTTACGTTTCGTTCAAGGTTGCTCGTTCGAGTGAGTATTAGTAGTCGAGGATTCCGACCGTTCGTTCGTTGAAGAAGGGCTATTCGCCTACGGAATTGAGGCAAGTTATCGTGATTGGTTATAATGATGGTTGAATTCTTGTGAATATTGTACTTTTCGTGTAGGTAATGCTCTGTGAATCTACGATTCATGATATAGTGTTGTTCTTGATCGTATTACCGTTTTGTGGTGGGATTGTATTCCCTGGTTGATCGCCTTTGATACTGTTGGTCTCGTTGAGCATTGTTGTCACTTCGGTGAGTCTTTCGATTCTTGGATAAAAGTTTAATTCGTTGATTTTCGTTGTCATGTTGCATCGTGACATCTCTGGAGTCATATTTTCGTGCCGATTAGTTATGTGTAGGATTTTTAGCCGGGCACTTGATGGTCATGCGTGGATGTTTCCGCATTGGACCGTGCACACGAGACGTAGCTCGTGAGGCTAATTAGGTACATCGTCCCACGTATATTCTCGATTCCGTATATGGGTTGGACATGTGCACAGACACATTCCGGATTGGGCATACTGTGACGTCCGTCTTGAGACATGTTGTTTGAACGTTGATATTCCGTTATGATTGGATATGTTCGATAGTTTGGGACTGACTATTTATACGCCCGAGGGGTATATTCAGTAGTCGGTTGTTTCTTTGAGATCCATATGTATATGAATTGTATAATGCCATGAGAATTATTATCATGTATAGCTGACCCTGTGGTTTGGCGAAATACTTGTATTTCAGGGCGAGGAAAGGGCAAGGCGCGGCGAAGGGTATTGAAGGATGCTAGTTTGGGGGCCCCCGAGTCTTTTGTTGGTCGGTTATGTCTTAACAGTGGAATTTCGTTTTTCTATTTCAATTTGGACGAATGTATTGTTTTGGGTGTATTCCATCTCCATATAGTTTATGCCGGATTTGGATCCTGTGTACGGTTGTATGAGTTGATGTATACGGTTTACACTCCTAATCGGAGTTATGGTTAAGTCATTGTGGTTCGGTACCACATCTATGTGATGTCTAAATTATGTTTTGATATCGTCTGGTGGGTCCCGGTGTGGGGTCCACACCACTGTAATAGCCGCCATTTTTTGGGGTGTTGTAGGTAATTTAATTATATTAAATTATAAAAAATTACTGATTTTATTGATTCTCAATGATATCTTCCTAAAGTATATAAGAAAGTACTTTTTAATAACAACATATAAATGAATAGAATCGTCTATAGAAAGAAGGTTTTAGAGAACAAAAATAAATGTCTAAATATTAAAAAATGTGACTAATTCAGTATTTTAGTTATTTTATAATTTCAATCATTTAAAAAGTGGAATTCATGCTAGAAAATAATAAGATTATTTTGACGTGATAACACAATTGCTACATCAATATATGAATCGTAGCCCTCCCTTCTACCAAATCGTGTAATAAATCTTTATTACTAATAATAACCTATAATGAATTTCGGACTAGCCATGCCTATCTATTTTTATTATAAATATGCACCTTCAAAAACTTTCATCTCCACCATAATCAAATTAATTTATTTACCTTTTAATCTCCATAATACAGAATATTTGCACGATATCTATGGCCTCCTCAATGATGACCGCCAAATACCCAGTTATGATTATTGTGGCTCTTCTTATATTATTCACCTCTCCGAATAGCGTCCACGGATTTCTTTCCCGCAATAGTGCTTCTAATATATGCAGGGCCACTCGATGCAAAAGAGTAAATATTGCATGTTTGGATGGATGTGTCATACTCCCGCCAGCTCAGTTCGCCAGTTGCAAAAAGAAATGTTCGATTGAAGACGACAATTGTGCAATCAATTGCGGTTCATTGTGATCAAATCCATGCTCAACTTCTCAGCGAAATATATATGCTATCTAAATTTGCTGTCATTTATTAGAATAAGCATTGATTGATTTTAGGTGGTGAACTATAATAACCTTTCAATGCATCCAGTGTCGAAGTCGATACTACTTTATTCGAACTATTAATAAAGCAGCAAATCCCATTAATAATATTTGGCTTTGGTTTCTCAATGATTTTACTTTTTCTTTTTCTCAACTCTTATCCACATTTATTTTATCTCTTCTCTTTTTTTTTTTTTTTTTTTTATCTCTTCTCAATTCTCTTAATTGTTGGTTTGTGAAACTTGCTTTGGATGGAGAGATAAAATTGGAGAACTTTATTTTAGGAAACACTACAAATGCAAAGTAAAATTGGGTTGGGGAGGTTACTTTTTTCTGTTTTTTATTAGATGAATTGCATGCCCAATCCGTCTTGAATTATGAGTACTTGACCTGATACCCATTTATGAAATGTACCCAACTTAGTCGGGTAATATCTGATTGAATCAGGCCGGGACCCGTATCTAGAACATCCACCCATACATAAATTACTTATTACTTAATAAATTAAGAAAATAATAAAAAAATCAAATAAACATTACCTATGTTATTAATTTAATCTAAATATACGCCGAGTTTGTCCATTTTGCGTATTGTAATAAAATATAAATGACTTTACCATAATTGGGGATGTGATGGAATAAGTGAGATTCATCACTTTTCTCTAATTTTTACCATAAATTTATTTTGTTTTTATTTCCTTGTATCTTTCTTTTATATAAAGTAATTTTTTTTTGATGACTTATATAAAGTAACTTCTATTTGTTTGGAAGTTAGACAATCCATTTTCTATGTGCTCAATGAACAAAGTTCAAGTCTGAGAGGAGATGGTCAAACTACATATTCATTCAATTAAAATTATCTTGATACGTAATATTTTTTAGGTTAAATAATTAAAATAAGACCTCAAATTTACTAATTTTAGTATTTGAGCACCTAAATTTTCAAAGGTATCAAACTGTGACCAATCATTGATCCGTTAAACCACGTTATGACCTTCATTAACTTTTATCCGTTAAGTACTAACGTAGTGCTTAGTTGGCAGTTAAATGACACGTGACAGACGTTTATTGGCTGATCAATATATGACATAAAATAATAATAAAAAAAAATATAAAAGTCTAAAAGATATAAAAAAATCTAAATAATTTGGAAAACATAAGAACAAAATTAGAACTTAATTTTTTTATTTAAAAAATTTGAAAAAGTACAAAAATCGGAACTTCAGGTAATTTTTTAATTTGGAATGTTAATATTAAAAAATCGGAAGTTTTTATTTAAAATTCGAAAGTAAAAAATTAAAAAATTCTGAATCTTAATTATAAACTGTTTCAATAAAAATAAAAACTAAAATATTATTTTTTAAAAAATAAATAAAAATCAAAATTATTTTATTTTATTTTTAAAAGATAAACCTTCTAGTAATTTATTTTTTTAATTTTTTTATTTTTCATAAGAAAATTATTTTATTTTTTAAAAAAAATCTAAAAATCTAAAAATAACAGATTTAAGATTAATTATTTGACCGGGGAAGATAACCGGATCCGATTTTTTATCTATTTTATGAAAAATAATATTCCATTTTTTGTTTTTATTAAAACAATTTATAAATAAGATCTAGAATTTTTTTAATTTTTATTTTCGAATTTTAAATAAAAACTTCTAATTTTTTTGTATTAATATAAAAAAAATTATAAGATCCTGAAGTTCCTATTTTTTTAATTTCCCAGATTCTTTAAATAAAAAAAATTAACTTCTGGTTTTTTCTTAAGTTTTCCAGATATTTTAAATTTTTTATTTTTTATTATTTTACATCATATATTGACCAGCCAATAAACATCTACCACATGTCATTTAATTGCCAACTAAGCAATATGTTAATACTTAATGGATAAAAGTTAACATACGTCCTAACGTGGTTTAACAGATCAAAGACAGGTCAGGTTTGATAACTTAAAAATTTAGGTCGCCAAATCTTAAAAACTGGAACTTGAGGTCTATTTTTAATTGAACCTAATTTTTATCTTATTTTTTGAATGGACATATCCACCTTATATTTATTTTTGAATGATTTGACTCCTGCCACTATATGTAAAATTGGGAATATTCATTTTACAAGGTCCTTTAACTAGTTTTTCTCATTATATAATTTTTATAAACGCTTCAGTGTCTAATTATTTGATTGGGAAAAGTACTAGTGCCTGTTTGTGTTGTCTAGACTCTTGAACAAGCCGACATGCAATTGGATAATGGATACTCGACCTGATACCACTTTCAATAGATACTAACTCATCTGCTATTATCCGACCGAACCGCGTTGGGATCCATCATGTGCTCTCACACATCCACACATATATAAATATTTATTACTTATAGTAGATTTAATAGATTAGTTAATCACACAAATTAAATAAATATTAGTTATGCTATTAAATTAATTTAATTATATGATTGTTCCAGGAATTATTATTCCATTGATGTGTCTTACCTAATACTGGTTGTAGATACATAGATGAAAGGTTCTAGATCCTTCTAGAGGTAGTAGGATCCTATTAGATGTCTTACCTTATCTAAGAATCCTATGTATGGAAGGACTCTTATTGTAATGCCTATATAAAGGCCCCTCTATCAGTGTTATGAATACAATTGACTGACTCGTATTTACAGTCTTTTTACTTTCGCCTGAAACACGTTATCAGCACGTAGTCCCCAACTGAGCAAGAATTTTTTTTCCTCTCCCGTTTTTTTTCAGAAAATCCCGAAAAAAAAATAGATCGGATCTCAGAAACCCTAGCCCCTCGACACCGCCGCCACCGGCGATCCAAACCAGATCGGACGCCATCCCAGTCGTTCCCACCTCCGATTCCCGATCTGCTCCAGACCCGCGACCCCTCCGACTTGCGATCCCGACCTGCAAATTAGATCGCCGCCCTACCGCGCACCTCTAGTCGCGCCGCCACGAACTGAAAGTTGAAACTTCAAACTCACCATCTTCTTCCGTAAGAATTAAAAAGTGAATTTTGGGGCAGAGGTCAAGCGCACCGCACAACAGGAATAATATTTAAGTATGACAACCAGGAGTTAGTTGGGCTCTCAATTGAGTCATCATCATCATCGTTTCTCCGCTAAGCCCTCTTATTCCTCTTGTTATTCCACCAGTAATAGTCCAAGGCTTGCAGTTGAAGATGATGACGCTCCTACCTCTGAAGTAAGCAGATTTTTACACATAAAAAAAAAAGAAACGAGAATTTCCGCGCATAAATTTTCTGCACAACGCAGTCGTACCAAAATCATGTTTTCGGATTCAATAACTGTCGGATTGGTGTGAAATTTTGACAGCAACTTTCCAACACAAATATATATATATATATATATATATTCAACGGTAGAGATTGGATTTTAAATAATATTTCTTACTGAATCTGTTTCCGAACAGAAACAGATTTTTATAAGGAAAATTGGAGATCCGGCCTCATCCAATACCGAGCTGCTGCACCGCCGCGCTCGAGTCCTTTTTGGCCCATTATCGAGCCCAATAGCCCTTTCTGGATGTTTCTCAACTCTCCATCTTTTCATACTTAATGATTCATTTATTCATTAATTTGTACAGTTATGAATCTTACCATGTTTATATTTTACGTGAATATAGGAAAATATGTTGCTCATGATGATGTGCAAAACATAGAGGGAAACCATATTTATTATCCCGTTCAAGGATCAAAGTAAATATAGAACCGAGTACCACGAAAATATGTTGCTCATATGGAGAGAAGCTCCCTTCAAGGATCAAAACAAATATGGAACCGAGTACCCACGTAAGATTTTATTAAAGTTCCCGTTTCTCAATTCCTCTTTTTTGGGAATTTTTTTTGGGAATTGGGGAATTGGGTTCTTTATATCCCACGCTACTTTGCGGTGGATGAGATTATGAGAGGTGGTATCACCCTCATATGTCGAAGTAAACTGTGTGACGGTCCTGGGAGAGTCACGGATAATTGTTGAAAGTCGATATTTGTGGTTGTTGCATACACCACATTTTGGGTGTGATTTGACGTCGTCGTTTTGTCGATCTTAAACCAACAATTGAAAAAAAATGAACATTGTCGGTAACGGTAAAGTTATGACTCGTTCATGATTAGTCACGGATTTGTGACATACAAATGGGACAAATATCGATTGCGACGGATATGTCGTGGTTAAAATCGATTTGTGACGGATTTTTCACATTGAATTGAGCGACCACCACGTTGGTCTTGACCCAATCTCATACTTGGAAAACTCCATCTTTCATCCTATTAAAATAAAATATTGCATGTGGGTGTAGTCATGCATCGTCTCCTTGCAATATGATATATGAAAGAATGTACGAGTAATTCTCATGAATTTTAACATGTAAAGCAATGGCATATTGCGTTAAATACATGAATTCGTTGACCTCGATTATAGATCGTATGACTATATATAGGTCCGAATACTTTTCCGAGTATTTGTAAAGGCATGTTCCTTATACATTTGACTATGTTTAGTCGATCTTATTGGATGGTCAAGACGAGTTGGTTATGGTATATTCATTATGTCTCATGGTTCAAAATGCTTAATATTGATGCACCGCGTTGCATCCATATAACATGGCTATTATGACGTATACTTGCAAATTGAGAATTAAAATTCTTGGTTGATTTGATGCACTTTGGTGGATTTTGTCTACACTTTTGATCATGACTAGGCGCATCCTCCTTGGTATTTGTTTATGCTTTGAAAGTTTAAACGGAATCAGTGATTTTTAAACAGCCTTAGCTGTACCGATATTCCTACTTTCTCTACAAGTCTACCAAGTTGGAGTTACCGAAAGGATCATTAGTCGAGATAAGAAATTGAACATCATGCTGCATTTAAACACACCTATGGCTGTCATTGCCATCCTTTTGCATGAACACTTATGCCATTGTATGGTCTCAACCTTGTTTTCTCACTAAACTTGAGAAATACTAAAACAACCAATTAAAACATACACTGTGATCTGATCTTAATGATCCGTGTGGTACACAACCTATGGATAGAAAGATATGAAAGTCTTGTTTCCAAAACATCTGACTGTTCGTCCATAGCCTTCATACAAGAGAGTTACTGCTGTTCTAGTGAACAAAGGTCAAGCTGCACGGAATTTTATTTCCAGCGATTGTGCTAACTTTTGTCCTAACCAACTTGGTTCCCATCTTAAATTTGCAAGAAGTCTTATGACACACGTTTTTCAACCTCTTTTTGGCTGAATTTTCCATAGATGATGCAATTTTTGGTATGCATTGTACGCTAAAATATCAGCTTTCAAATGTTAAAAAGCAGTTTCCTTGGGGAAGCCCAAAATACGCACCCTTATAAAATGGTCGAGCATGTGCATGGTAGTTTTACACCATGCTTGCATCGTAACTTTGCCCGTTAGGCATATAACCTTGCCATGTTATGCACTCAATATGATAGATCATTTTGATCGTATCCGGTATAAAATCTCTATGTTGTTAGAGTGTTCGCTATGCTCATGTTTGTAAAATTTTGCAAGCGAAATTGAGTACATATTAAGCTATTTCCAAGGAACACAATATTTTTGGATTTCGTGTTATAAATCCATTGTGACTATGATGAGTAGGTCATCACAATCAATGAACGGTATAATGCTCAAGTTGTAGAATGCTGAGTGGCATTTTCTACTCACATAAGTTCCGTAACAATTGAACCATGTTATGACTCGATGATATATATGCCAAAGTGTATCACTCATAGTATCTCATTGTGATTAGTGAGAAATAAAATAGTATGCATCACTTGTATCGGATATGTGAAAGAATATTCATGAGTCAATATGGTCCGACTTACATCAGTTTTTGTAACCAGAAGATGTATTGGGACATTGACACATTTAGACTTTAATAGTCCAAAGTTTGGACAGTTTGATGATCCATATACCACGGTATTGTCATGGAGATTATTTTTTCTTTGAACAAAGAAGCTAGCTGGATCAAAGACACCAAAGTACGTTGGTGGAGTCGTGAGCAGGGCTCATGAACGATGATGATAGTTATGTCATTTGCATCTTGATTTCATAAGCATGTGTGACGCCAAACACCCCCCGATGACTCTTCTTAGCCATGTTCATTGATTAAAGCCTATTCTTTGGCAAAATTAGGAGAAGACACCCTCCTATGCTAAAGAGAATAATGTAGCGACTCGCATAAGCATGGTGTTGACTCCTCCCTTTTCACCGAGTCCATATACATACATGATCATAAGTATTAGCCTGTGTGGCTTATAATGCTATGATGGTGTTCACAAATGGTCGTACTCAAGTGATAACATTTATATGTTATGTTGTTCCTTTGACAATGATTGATAAGTTGATGAAACCTAAGTTTATGGTTGTCCAACTTGCGGACCAGTCATTTTAAAGGTCGGTTCACCCACTTTTAGACCAAGTCTTAAAGTGAAATTTTAACGAGTACTTCCTAACATCCAAGGATACCTTCTCACAAATTTTGGTGCCATTTGGAGGCTTAGAAGGAGGTGAACCACTTAGATGAAGTCTTCACATACCACCAATAGTCCCAACAACCAGTTCGATGTCATTTCGACCGGTTTCTGACCACAAGGTTGATGGTTTTGAAATCTTAAACACCCGTTTATACATGCTCATAAAATTTTGAGGTGTTCGGGGCTGGTGAGAGGAGTGAAATCTTCAAGAAAGCACTAGAGGTTCGATAAAACCAACGGCCTATCATCGGTTCAATTGTTTCTTTATGTTCGATCCCGGTGGTGCATGGTGGCGGTTTTGTTGGATTCTCAAGACCAGTAGCTACGGTTATGTAGCATAGGTCAGTCAACATGTCATATTCACCTATACCTATCATCATTCAAATGCTTAGTTACGAGTGTAACGGTATATATTTTGTTAACTGGATTATGTTGACAATAAAAAACCTTTATCGTCCACATGTTAATGGGCCAAAGTGCGTCACCACAATGCATTATAATGGTTATAAATGATGAATATGACATGCACTTTCACTCATAGTCCATTTAAAATATACCTTGGCAGATGATCTCGTAAGTCACTATGATGAGCCAGTCTTCCCGTCGTTAGGGGGAGATGCAAATGATCATGTTCGAGTAGAACGACTTGGAATTGTCGTAGTTTGTCCTACTCTGTGTAATATCCGCATTTTTCTTTCCCTTGTAATTGTATTTCCGGTGTAATTCTCGATTTTAGTGACCCTCGGGTATCCTTCAGTGTAACTTTTCCGTTATCTTTTGATCTGATTCTCGTAATTGTTGTGCGGAACCGCCGTTTCGGGGTTGCCGTGGATTCATTCTATGCTATGATGCGTTTCGAGGTGTTTTGTTTGACGTTTCGTTCATATTCCGGTATTTTGGGGTCGTTTATATTCTATATCTAGCGCACGCTATATTTCCTGTATAGCGCACGCTAGGAATCCAGTAGTAGCGCACGCTACGATTAATTCGTAGCGCACGCTAACGATTTAGCCACAGGAGTGGCGGTTTAACTCCCAGGCCTGCGGACTATCGGATTAGCGCGCGCTATCTTGTCTAGCGCCGCGCTAATGTCGGGAGACTAGCGCCGCGTTAAAGTTGTTGATGGCGCGCTAGTGTATTTGCCCGATCGGGCGGTTTACTACCGAATTCAATCGATTACGGTTAGCGCACGCTCTGGCTGGTATGGTAGCGCACGCTAACGGGTCGAGTGAGGTTTGGGCGGTTGGCTCTGGACTCGGTGATGTTCGGGTAGCGCACGCTATTGGTCGATAGCGCGCGCTACCGATAGGTTATTAGCGCACGCTACGCATGCATGGTAGCGCACGCTAACGGCAAAAACCCCGGCTTCGGACTCGGACGCTAACGGGAGGGTTGGTAACCTATCCCGTTAGCGCACGCTAACCTTGAGGTCTTAGCGTGCGCTAACACTCCCTGGTTATATAAACCAGGGAGTTGACCGAGATAATCACAAAATCTCATTTCTTCCTCTTTCCGTGGACGAGCGACTCCCGAGCGATTTGAGGCGATTTTCTTCCTCCAATCACTTCAGAGATTCTTGTGCTTGAGTTCTTGGTGTAAGACTAACATCATTCACTTGTGTTTCTCATCCTAAATCCAAGGTAATCTCTTAGAACCCTACTTTTGGATAATTTGGGGGTTTTGGGATTTTCTTCCGATTCGTTCCGTTTTGTTGGTGGATTCATGATGTATACGATTGATATTGTTAGTATCTTTAGTTTTCCTACGGATTCATGGATATTTTGTGGATTTTTACGGAATCGAGAGGGTTTGGTTGTGATCCGCCCTCGTTGTTATTTTATTCGAATATACATGAATCGTAGGCGGGTTTCCGGGTGTATTCCATTTCCGTAATCGTCTAGAGTTGGTTGTGATTGTGTTATTCGAATCGTTAGGTTCAATCGTCGGTTCCTCACGGTCGTGCTTGATTCTTCCGTTCCGTTCGCGTCACCGTCTATTAATCGAGGCAAGTATTCTTGGAAACCTTTAAGCTTAACATGAAATGGTTATGTATATTACTTGTTGTAACTCACCTCGTGTTGGCCCGACGGGGTCAAGGAGGGAAATCTATGCTGCCGCCCTGGATTTCACGAGTTTCGTACCGCTAGCCAACTCGTTAGGGTCCTTGCAAGGCCTCGAGTGAGAATGTATCCGCCGCCTGTTCTCACGGCATAGCGTGTGCGTGGTTTTGTTTTTCCGTAATTGTAGCCAACTCGTTAGGGTCCTGTGAGGCCCCGAGTGAGAATGTATCTTGCCGCCACTGTTCTCAAGGCTAATTGTTTATTTATTTATTTTCCGGAAAAAGACATGTCTTGTTTTGGTTTTCGAAATGATTTTGGTGCATGTACTATGAAATGTGTAGCGATTGGTTTGCCTTGAATACTTGTACTAGCGTAATTGCTAACCCTCTGGGGACCCGTTTTGGGAAATTCGTTTTATGAATTTCAGTCGGGTTCATCGAGACGAGCGGGTCTTGGACAGATTACGGATGATGGCCGTGCGTGATGATGGTGCACGAGTGATGTTTTAGTATCTTTACCTTTTTGTCTTTTGTGGTTGTGAACTAATAGTTGTACTCGAGTACTTAAGGGGTTCTTGTTCGTTTGAATTGTATTGTTGCTTATTATGTTGTGATGGATGATGATGTCATATTGGCCGGTTGAACCGGGTGGATTGTTACATTTTGCGTCTTTATGACGTGGTGTTATTTTATCGTTTCGAGTCATTGTGTATGATCTTTGTTCGGCTGGTGGGTCCCATATAGGGATTCACGGCGACGTAATATACCTCGGATATCACAGGGGTGTTACGAGAAAATGGTATCGAGCTCTAGGTTTATGGATACCTGTGCTTGTTGGTTTATTGGGTCTTGTGGTGTTTTGTTTTGCACATCATCGTCACTTTGCCATGATTAGGTACTACCGGTGTCCGTAAGTTTTCCTTCCTCTGTTCATTATTTCCTTGTATCGTACCTTTGATTCTCGACTTGTAATTGTTCTTCTCTACTTACCCTCGTATGGCTTTTGCTACTTGTTTAACTCCGGCATGGATCTTGGAAGAGGTCGTGGTCGCGGTCGTGGTCGTGGACGCGGCCGGGGGCGTGGGGCGGCCGGTGGGCGGCCACGTCACGGTCTTGAGGCCAGCGTGCAGCGGCCGTCATAGCCATGCTTCTTCTCGGGAGCGTGCCGATCTTGGTATCGCGGCCGTAATGCAACAAATGGTAAACCAAATGGCGGCGATAGCTCAGGCGGTTCGTAACCCGGATCGAGGCCCACGCTAATCGGGCGGAGCGGATCGTTGGCTCCAAGATGTTATCAAGATGCATCCTCCTCGGTATTCGGGAGCTTCGGACCCGATTGGGTGGGAAGGGTGGATCAAGGAGATGTCTAAGGTCTTCGTTGCCACTAAGCGTCCCGAGGACCGTAAAGTCCCTATTGCTCAATATTTCCTCACCGGGACGCTACGGGTGGTGGGAGGCCGTTGGGCCCAAGGACCATCTTTGCTACGTGGGTGAGTTTCAAGAGTCGATGGAGGCGAATATTGCCGTGGCGATCAGACGAGGCTCGGGTACATGCTTTTATGACGCTCAACCACGGGATATCCCCGTAGCTCAAGCTATTGCTGATTTTAACAAAGAGTTGGGTTATGTGAAGACCCAAGTTGTCGAGGAGAGTGACAAGATTTTCCATTTCTCGGCGGATGAAGTTGCCGATTCGGGACTATATGTCGGGGCTCGTATGTACTACATTAAAGGATTATCGAGTAGGGCCCTTGCTTATGATATGTCCGTGACGGCGAGTGAGGCGGCCGCGAGTAAGAAGCGAAGTCGGTTGGAAATTTTTCGGTCCCAAGAGTGGAGGCGGCGAAATCTCAAGCCGCAAATTTTTCAACGGGCGGTTCGGCTCGTTTCTCTGGGAGCTTTCGGGGTGCCGCCGGAACCTCCGCTCATGAACCCACATGTTTTAACTGTGGTGTGCAAGGCCATAGGAGCCGGAAATGTTCTCGTCCGAAGCTTACCTGTCATACTTGTGGACAGCTAGGCCACAAGGCCCCTTTTTGTGAGCAGGTCAAACAGCTTCGCGGCACCCGTTCTTCTCAACCAGCCCCGTTGGAGCCAAGTGTGAATCAGGGGTCGTTTTCTCCTCAATATCCGCCGAGTGCTAGTCGGGGGAGAGGTCGGGGTCAGCCCTCAAGAGGGGTAGCTTCCAGTGTTGGCTCCGCCCACCCACGTGTCTATGAGATGCGGAGAGCCGATGATCCAGCGGCTACCGTGGCGACAGGTACCGTTTATATTCTTTCTCATCCTGTCAGTGTGCTTTTCGATTCCGGTGCTACGCATTCATTCATATCTCTGGATTGTGTGCACCGTTTGAGTCTCAACCGTTTGACACCTTGTGAGCCCTTCATCGTTAAGCTTCCTAGCGGTGATAGGATCGTTGGTGATCAGGAGGTTCGAGACTGTTCTGTGCTTATTTGTGAGAGGACTTGGCCCTCTAATCTTATTGTTGTGAGTATCGAGGGTGAGGATTTGATTCTTGGTGATGGTAGCTCGAGCGGCATGGTGCGATCATGAACTACCGCACGAGAATCATCACTATGTTAGCCGAGGACGGCAGAGCACTCTTTCGCGGGCGAAGAGGGGAAACAGTCGTCATTAATGCCTTGAAGGCGATGAGTCTCATGCGAAAGGGATGTATTGGTTATTGGTGCTATGCCTTGAAGGCGGAGAGTGGTGGAGTCGAGCTTTCGTCGATTCCAATCGTTAATGAATTTCTGATGTTTTTCCTGACGAGTTCAAGGATTGCCACCGGATCGAGAGGTCGAGTTCACTATAGAGTTAGGGCCGGGTGCGGCCTATTTCAAGGCGCCCTATCGCATGGCACCTTCGAGAGATGTCCGAGTTGAAGAAGCGGTTGAGTGAGCTTCTTGAGTGGGGTATGTTCGACCGAGCGCCTCGCCTTGGGGCGCACCGGTCTGTTTGTGCGGAAGAAGGATGGTTCGCTACGCTTGTGTATCGATTATCGCGAACTAAACAAGGTGACCATCAAGAACAAGTATCCCTTGCCGAGAATTGATGACTTGTTCGATCGGTTGCGAGGAGGCTGCGGTATTCTCGAAAGTTGATTTGAAATCGGGGTACTATCGGCTCCGGGTGAGAGAGTCCGATGTGCAGCGACCTTTCGGACGAGGTACGAACATTATGAGTTCGTAGTCATGCCTTTCGGGTTAACTAATGCACGGCGGTGTTCATGCAATTGATGAACAAAGTTTTTATCGAGTATTTGGATAAGTGCGTCGTCGTCTTTATTGTGATATTCTTATTTATTCGAGGAATGAGGAAGAGCATGCCCATCATTTGCGGATAGTATTAGACATTTTAAGGACCGAGCAACTCTATGCGAAGTTCTCGAAATGTGAGTTAAGTGAAAGAAGTGATGTTTTTAGGTCACGTGATTTCGGTAGGGGGTTCGTGTGGATCCGCGAGAAGATTGAGGCCGTATTGGATTGGGCACCGCCCAAAATGTGAAGGAGGTCCGTAGTTTCTTGGGTTTGGTGGCTACTACCGTAGGTTCGTGAGGTTTCTCGGCGGCTCGACCACTTACGCAGCTTGCTCGAAATCAGAAGTTAAATGCGGAATGACGAGAGGCGATCGAGTTTTGAGGAATCAAGAAGCGTTTGACTTCAGCCCGATTTTGGCGTTGCCATGTGGCAACGAGGTTTTGCCGTTTATAGCGATGCTTGGTCGGTCTTGGGTGTGTATTAATGCGGCACGGCAAGACCATTGCCTATGCGTCGAGACAGTTGAGCCGTATGAGATGAACTACCCTACTCATGATTTGGAGTTAGCGGCGGTCGTTTTGCGCTCAAGATTTGGCGTCACTATCTTTTCGGCTCCACATGTCGATTTTCTCGATCATAAAAGTCGAAATACATATTTACTCGAGAGTTGAATATGAGGCGAGATGAGGTGGTTAGAGTTGATTAAGGATTATGACCTCGAAATCCTTTATCATCCGGCAAGGCGACGTTGTGGCCGACGCCTTGAGTCGAAACCGGTTGCGTTGCGAACGCTTGAGATCCTTACATCTCGGTCCGAGCTTCGGAGGGCTTTGATCGAGTTAGATGTTGAGGTCTTGTTGCCGGAGCCGTCGGACAACTTTGTGCTTTAGAGATTTCGTGCCTTTGATCGATGAAATTAAGTCAAGCGATTAGAGGATCCGATGATTACTCAAATCCGAGAGAACGTTCTTAAAGGGAAGTCTCTTGGATTTGTGATTCACGAGGATGGTGTTTTGACATTCAGTCGGCTTTGTGTGCGAGCGACTTAGAGTTGAGGCAGAGTATTTTACGGAGGCCCATGCTACACCTTATTCCGTTCATCCTGATACGAGTAAGATGTACAAGGACACGAGGAGAAATTTGGTGGAATGACATGAAGGATGAGGTCGCACGGTTTGTAGCGAGATGTTTGACTTGTCGGCAGTCAAAATCGAGCATCGAGACCGCCTTGAGTTATTGCGGTCACTTCCCATTCGGAATGGAAATGGGAAGATATATCGATGGATTTCGTTACGAGTTTGCCGAGATCGAGGTCGGGCATGAATATGGTATGGGTGATTGTTGATCGCTGACCAAGTCGGCACATTTTACGGGCATCAAGGACACTTGGGGCCGGAGAAGTTAGCTCGTGTGTTTATTGCGCAGATCGTGAGACTTCACGGTACTCGAAAGTCTATTGTTTCGGATCGTGACGCCGTTTTGTATCGCACTTCGGCGGGCGGTGCATAAGGCGTTAGGTACCCGGTTGCGTTTGAGTACCTCTTTTCATCCCCAGACAGATGGACAGTCGGAACGCACTATCCAGACGTTCGAGGATTTATTGCGTGCCTGTGCTCTCGATTGGAGTAGTGACTGGGAGGAACATTTGCCGCTGATCCAATTCACGTATAACAATAGTTGGCACGCGTCGATTCGGATGGCACCGTATGAGGCACTTTACGGGCGGCGATGTCGATCACCGATTTGTTGGAATGAGGCGTCCGATTTGGTCGGGACCGAGCCGGATGTCATTTTAGAGACGAGGCGGAAGATAGAGTTAATTCGAGAACGGATGTTGACTGCCCAGAGTCGACAGAAGTCGTATGCCGACGTCCGTCGTCGACCTTTGGAATTTGAGATGGGAGACCACGTTTTGCTAAAGGTGTCGCCGACGAAAGGAGTTTTTCGTTTCGGGAAGAAAGGGAAGTTGAGTCCGAGATTTATCGGCCCCTTCGAGATCCTCGAGCGAGTAGGTGGGTTGGCATACCGTTTGGCGTTACCTCCGGCCTTGAGTCATGTTCATAGTGTTTTCAATTTATGCATGATGAGGAGATATGTCCCGGATCCTAGCCACATCATCGATTATAGTGAGATTGATGTCGCCAAAGATGTTACTTTCGAAGAGCGCCCTTTGAAGATTTTGGAACATCGTGAGAAACGATTGAGGCATAAGACCATACCTTTGGTCAAGGTGCAATGGTCGAGACACGGTGTCGAGGAGGCAACTTGGGAAACCGAGGATAGCATGCGTGCTAGGTACCCCGAGTTGTTTGTTCCTTAAGTTTCGGGACGAAACTTATTTTTAGAGGGGTAGAATGTAATATCCGCATTTTTCTTTCCCTTGTAATTGTATTTCCGGTGTAATTCTCGATTTTAGTGACCCTCGGGTATCCTTGATGTAACTTTTCCGTTATCTTTTGATCGATTCGTAATTGTTATGCGGAACCGCCGTTTGGTTGCCGTGGATTCATTCTATGCTATGATGCATTTCGAGGTGTTTCGTTTGACGTTTCGTTCATATTAGGTATTTTGGGGTCGTTTATATTCTATATCTAGCGCACGCTATATTTCTGTATAGCGCACGCTAGGAATCCGATAGTAGCGCCGCGCTACGATTAATTCGTAGCGCACGCTAACGATTTAGCCACAGGAGTGGCGGTTTAACTCCCGAGGCCTGCGGACTATCGGATTAGCGCGCTATCTTGTCTAGCGCACGCTAATGTCGGGAGACTAGCGCACGTTAAGTTGTTGATGGCGCGCTAGTGTGACTTATCGATCGGGCGATTTACTACCGAATTCAATCGATTACGGTTAGCGCACGCTGTTGGTATGGTAGCGCACGCTAACAGGTCGGGTGAGGTTTGGGCGGTTGGCTCTGGACTCGGTGATGTTCGGGTAGCGCACGCTATTGGTCGATAGCGCGCTACCGATAGGTTATTAGCGCACGCTACGCATGCATGGTAGCGCACGCTAACGGAAAAAACCACGGCTTCGGACTCGGACGCTAACGGGGAGGTTGGTAACCTATCCCGTTAGCGCACGCTAACCTTGAGGTCTTAGCGTGCGCTAACACTCCACGGTTATATAAACCAGGGAGTTGGCCGAGATAATCACAAAATCTCATTTCTTCCTCTTTCGCGGACGAGCGACTCCCGAGCGATTTGAGGCGATTTTCTTCCTCCAATCACTTGAGAGATTCTTGTGCTTGAGTTCTTGGTGTAAGACTAACATCATCCACTTGTGTTTCTCATCCTAAATCCAAGGTAATCTCTTAGAACCCTACTTTTGGATAATTTGGGGGTTTTGGGATTTTCTTCCGATTCGTTCCGTTTTGTTGGTGGATTCATGATGTATACGATTGATATTGTTAGTATCTTTAGTTTTCCTACGGATTCATGGATATTTTGTGGATTTTTACGGAATCGAGAGGGTTTGGTTGTGATCCGCCCTCGTTGTTATTTTATTCGAATATACATGAATCGTAGGCGGGTTTCCGGGTGTATTCCATTTCCGTAATCGTCTAGAGTTGGTTGTGATTGTGTTATTCGAATCGTTAGGTTCAATCGTCGGTTCCTCACGGTCGTGCTTGATTCTTCCGTTCCGTTCGCGTCACCGTCTATTAATCGAGGCAAGTATTCTTGGAAACCTTGAAGCTTAACATGAAATGGTTATGTATATTACTTGTTGTAACTCACCTCGTGTTGGCCCGACGGGGTCAAGGAGGGAAATCTATGCTGCCGCCCTGGATTTCACGAGTTTCGTACCGCTAGCCAACTCGTTAGGGTCCTTGCAAGGCCTCGAGTGAGAATGTATGCTGCCGCCCTGTTCTCACGGCATAGCGTGTGCGTGGTTTTGTTTTTCTGTAATTGTAGCCAACTCGTTAGGGTCCCTGTGAGGCCCCGAGTGAGAATGTATGCTGCCGCCCTGTTCTCAAGGCTAATTGTTTGACTGTTTATTTTCCGGAAAAAGACATGTCTTGTTTTGGTTTTCGAAATGATTTTTGGTGCATGTACTATGAAATGTGTAAGCGATTGGTTTGCCTTGAATACTTGTACTAGCGTAATTGCTAACCCCTCTGGGGACCCGTTTTGGGGAAATTCGTTTTATGAATTTGGTCGTTCATCGAGACGAATGGTCTTGGACGATTACGGATGATGGCCGTGCGTGATGATGGTGCACGAGTGATGTTTTAGTATCTTTACCTTTTTGTCTTTTGTGGTTTTGAACTAATAGTTGTACTCGAGTACTTAAGGGGTTCTTGTTCGTTTGAATTGTATTGTTGCTTATTATGTTGTGATGGATGATGATGTCATATTGACCGGTTGAACCGGGTGGATTGTTCTGTTTTGCGTCTTTATGACGTGGTGTTATTTTATCGTTTCTGTGAGTCATTGTGTATGATGCTGTTCAGCCTGGTGGGTCCCATATAGGGATTCACGGCGCTGTAATATACCTCGGATATCCTGGGGGTGTTACACTCTGCCTCACCAAGTTCCCCAAAGTGACGAGATTAAATACATGCTGCAAACATATCTGCAAGGATTGTGTCCGGTCATGGACGTTCGTCACCTATGAATGGTGATACGGTAACACCACAAATTGTGGTAGACAGTGTTACTAGGCTGTGGATCTCATCGAGTATTGGGATGCCACTTGGTTCGATAAATACTCCACCTAAGAATGTATGCAAGTTTGGTACATGAAACTTGATCATCTGATCAAATGAACTCATCTGTCTTATGTGATTCTGGATTATAGTCATCATTGGGGGATGCCTCAATGAATGCCAATCCATAAGGAGTACTCTATGAATAAATCCGGTACAGTTTAATCGAACAATACTTCATTGAAAATCTACAACGTTGTAGCATTGGCCTAAAATGGAAACATATGCGACTCTAGTATAAACAAAGTGATAACCCTTTGTTGAAGTGGTGCCGACACTCCAAAGATAAGATCTATCCGTATACTTTGTTAAAGCGAGTGAGAGAAGGAGTTAAACTCACCTCATGGCCCGAGGTTTCTCATGAATGCACTGGAATCGAATACGATGACATGAAACTTAGTTGTGCTATCATAATGGATGTTATAGAATCCACTATCTTTTCAGTTAGATAGTTTCCCAAAAACTGACGTGCGGTTTGTGGTTAAATCTTATCTTAGTGGGGAACTAAGTTAAGTGATAAAAGGATCTCGTGGTGGATCAGACTCAAATCAAGTGGCTCCTGACCACGGAGCGAGTTGACAAGTGATTGTCAGGAATGCATACTAAGTATATACTTGATTTGGAAGAGATATGATGCTTTTGCGTGTAAAACTAAGGATTTATAGTGATGTACTCTTGTGAGACTAAGAGATTCCGCTAAATCCAAAGTTAAGAATGAAAGGATCTTGGGGACACTTGATGATGCATATTCATCAATCGGTTTAATGCAATCTAAGGGGCGGTTTCCCTAAGAGATGATAAAGTAATGCCTATATGATTCCCAATGACGAGTCGAAGTCATAATAAGACTTGGCTCACTTAAGTGATGATGCAGTCTTAAACAAAAGTACGGTATTATGTACTCATGTTTGATTCGATGTACTCATTCGTAATAATCCGGTAAAGACATTGTGATGATGGCCTAGGATGCGTTCACGCAATGTCTGTGATTGACAAGAAGCTTGAAGCTCACTCTATCTCGATAAGAGGACACTTGAAAATCGAACCCGAATTTTCCTAGAATGTATTGGTCTCTCCCATATGACCTACAGGGCAGCTAACTTATTGGGAAATGATGAAATTGGTACCATTGGAAAGGTTTGTGTCTACTTTCCAAGTAAACCAACCATTTGATCACATCCATCATGCTGAGTGACATATGACTATTGTTGCAAAGTAGGACAGGATATGTCCAGTAATTTGCTGAGTCAACTTCAATGGAGCTTTGTGATCTGCTCAGGTCGATCAGGTTATGTACTATATGTGAATGAAAAGCTATGGGTGTCTAGTTTTCATAAGCTCTTACAGTTTCGCTGATACCTATTGAATCGAAGAAGTTATGACTGATTTAGTGCATGGAGGTCAAGACTTTAGAAAACTTGATTTTCGGATAAGTCTTTAGCGACTCTGCACTTTGGATGCATCGCGCTCTTTTTGTCCTTAGACCAAGGTTTGTTTTTTCCCATTGGGTTTTCACTTGGTAAGGTTTTTAACGAGGCGACCTATGAGAACATCCATACAATGATTCGTTGTACTTCTGGTCAACTTAGACCAAGAGGTATTTTTCCCACTGGGTTTTTCCGTGATATAGTTTTGAGGGCAACTTGGTATCTGACTCCTATGATTTGAGGCACTCATCAGGGGGAGTCATTATGTATACATCAGGGGGAATATACATGACATGTTATGTTGGTGCGTTGCAATCTTTTCCTCATCAAGCCTTTATTTTTCCATGGGGTTTTGTTTTGGCTTGGAATAGGTTTTTACGAAGGCAACATCTTCTGCACTATTGTTGTATTAATGCTTGACACAGGGAGAGTGTTCCTGTAATATCCGCAATTTCGATTTCTGGTAATTTTCTTTTTTTGGCTAAAGTCTATCTTAGCGACTCTATTGTGACCTTTTCGTCATTCCAAGAATGATTAATTCTACACTTTTTGTCATCCGAGTTCGTTTCGGTGTCGTTTTGTTGAGTTCCGTGTCCTTAATCGAGTTTTTCACGTGTGAGTTCGACTTTGTAAAGTCACCATTAATTCTTGGAAAATCCAAAAATTCTGAATCTTTGCAATATTTTAGATCATCAAGTTAGATTTCCAATGGTTCAAACGGTGAGTCAATCGGAGTCCGGACGAAGGAGTTATGGTCGAAATAGCTAAGACTGCACCGTGTGCCTTTTGATGCTAGAGCGGGCTGTACCGCGGGCCGCGGCCCCTTCTGTCCGGGACGCGACACAAAGCTGATTTCTGGGCCGATACTGGCTGCTAGAGAACGCTAGCTCGGCAGCCTAGCGCACGCTAGGCTGCACCAATATAAATATGACCGAGCAGTCATATTTTTACCCGTTTTTCATTTCCTTCCTTTCCTGTTCGCGGCTGGAGTCCTGGAGGAGTTGAAGATATGTTGTTATACTATGAATCCACGAATTTTGGGAGCTCATATCATCTATTGATCGCTTCATAACATCCTTCAATCCAGCGAATCAAGTTTAGTTTTCCTAAAACCTTAGTTTTTGGGAAATTGGGGGTTTTGCTTGATTTCGCCCGTTTGATCCGTGATAACTTATATTTGTGATGTATTGATGATTATTAAGTTGTATTATATCGAATCCCTTGTTTTTCCACGGTTAGATTGTATTGATTCGTCGTTTTGGTTGAATTCTTAGTCGACGCCTTGAAGGTGTCCGACAAAAGGTCTTAGAGGGGGGATTGGGCGTTCTGTGATTATTATCCATCGTACGATTGTTGATTTATCATTGGTATGACTTAGGGACGAAATTCTTGTGAAGAACCCGAGTCAGAACCCTTCCGTTCGTTGTCTTCTTCGGGGTCCGAGCTTCCCAGTCGAACCGTGTTCTTCGAAGTATTCGGTAGCGGTTATTAAGGCAAGTATTTTACTATACGAATTGTGTCTTGTGAATTGGTATGTCGTGTTATGGTTGTGATGAATTTGGTTTACTTTCGTGAATATGCTTCGTAAGAATTAATTATTATGAATGATTGATGGTAGCGATAATACCCTCACTTAGCTAACGTCGTGGAATTGTGTTGGTCGTGTTGATCATCTAAGTGTGTGCCGGGTATGGTTGGTCATTGTTGAGTTGTTGTAATGATTATGATAATTGTGTTATTTTGGTTTACATACTTGATTATACATTTCGGTGTAATGTGGAATGGCTTGATATTTGATGATTATGAGTTGTGTCGTGTCGATGTGTGTGTGTGTGTTCCAGGTAGGGTCTGATGAGGCCTCTGGAGTTCGGTACATGATGTGTACGAACAAGATGTGTGATCCAGGTAGGGTCTCACGAGGCCTCTGGAGTTCGGTACATGATGTGTACGAACAAGGTGTGTCATCCAGGTAGGGTCTGACGAGGCCTCTGGAGTTCGGTACATGATGTGTACGAACGATGTTTGTGGCCGGGTAGGGTGCGTCGAGGCCTCCGGAGTTTGGAACAGTGTGTGGTCCGGGTAAGGTCCGTCGAGGCCTCCGGAGTTCGGTACATGATGTGTACGAACAACGATCGTATAACAGTGATTGTTTGGATAACATTTTAAATATGGGTCTCGGAATCATAATGATATCTTATCTAGTGTGTTTTGAAACGTCAATCGGGCTAAGACCCTAATGTTTACGAAAAGATTTTGTAAATTGGGACTCGAGGTCCAAAAGAATTTCTGCTTTAAAAATCCCCGAGATGATGTGTTCCTTTTCAAATATCTCTTGCTTGAGTTCGAAATTCTAAAACTTCTCGGGAACATTTTGATAATTGATTTCCGTATTAAATTCGTAATTGCTATTTACTTGTTGCATTTCGTATCGTATTGTACTTGCACTAGTAAAACAGTGGAGTTTTATTAACCCTCGAGTAATCGGGGGGTGGATGTCTGTTTTGCGTCCAGGTACATGCAGGTTCAGGGGAGCAGTCACAGGATTGGCACAAGAGGATGACGAGCTGCGATACTAATCAAGAGTCGAGAGTTGTTTTGATTTTTGTTGTGTTGTCAGAGTTGATTTCAGTCTTTTGCTGTATTGTATTTCGACCCCTGTGTGGGTAATGTTGTTTAAGTCAGTTTTTTGATTGAGTTGTGTGACCTCATCGGTCCGTGTATTCATGTGTAAGTGACCATAACGGTCTGTACTATTTTATTGTTTGACCCTGGCCGGGCAAGCATTTGGTCGTTTTGTAAGGTATAGCCTGGTAGATCCTCGTTAAAAGGGGTCTACGGCGTGTAATATTCCCATATGGTTTTGGGGGTGTTACATTTATGGTATCGGAGCTTAGGTTGCGGAAACCTAGGCTGTCGGGTCCAGTCAGGTATTGTCGTGTCTTGTCCTGTCAGATTTTGTCTGTCTAAGTCGTGTCGCGACGCGTGTCTGTGATGTCGGCCGTGATTAGTATCGAGGTGCAGTCATCATCTTCGTGCGATCTGTGGATGTAAGTCTCCCTACTACATGTCGTACCACGAGTTATATGAGCCTGCGTGATTCTGTGTTATGTAGTGGTATTTAAAGGTGCATCGTGAGTAAGTGACATATATTTGTTGATTTCCGTCTTGTGCTAGAATGAAGTATGATATTGTTGAATGTGTCTTCGTATAAACTGTTTTCTGGCAAGAGTAACAACCTTGGAAATTTTAGTTTTCGAATGCTTTCAGGGAGTCACGTAAATTTTTTAAAATGTCCTCCAAAGGAGGAATTTTTTTTATTTTCGTATGATAGACCCCAAGGCTGAGAGTTCTGAAAACTCAAATTATTGATGATTCTTTTGTATTGTGTGCTATAAGTTTTCAAAACACGAGTTTTAAACTCAAATGAGGTCTTCAAATATACTCAAGACGTGACTCTCGTTTGTAAATTTTCGGTTTCATGAATGCTAGCCATAAGATATGTGTTGATGATGTTACCGCCGTTTGGGCAATGATGCCCAGTTTTATGATTAAGATGGGAGTGTGAACTCTGAGCCATTCGGTATTTTCCCGTTGAGATAACCCTCCATGCTGAGAGGAGAAATTTCGGTTTTGAATGATGATTGTCTTTTGATGGTTGCTTGTGAGATGCTGTAATTATGTGAATCGATGGCATTCAGACTCGTATGTTGATGCTTATTTGTAACCTTCGATTCTAGTATTGCCGTGTATATGTTTGCAATCGTGTTATTGATTAGAATAGTTAGCGCAGGCTTAGTACGAGGCTAACGCGCACTAACGTAATATGTTTAGCGCATGCGAATCTTTGTTGTAACACACGCTAATCAACCTGGGCAGAGGCTATGGAACCGCATTTTTAGCCGTAACGTCTCTGTTTTGCAGTCAATCACCTTCGACTGTATTCTATGTGTATTTTCTAGTGATCACAACTGTTGTGTGGGAATATGTGTTAGGACCTTTTGTAGCGCTAGGCGATAATTGATTATGTTCAAATTATGTCTGCTGTATGTGTGTTCGAGAACGATTTCCTGATAATTTCATAAAGTTTCGACGGTTCGATTAATCGGCGGCTCCGTGTATACTTTGGAAATTATTTGGAATTAGCGAGCCGGCCTCGGATTCTCAATTAAAACCTCGACGGTATTTGAAAGAGTTGTTTTAAAGTACATGTGGATATTTTGTAAAATGTTACCGTCGTTGATTTTCATGTAGTGTTGGGAGGATTCTCGAAAATGATTTTAATATATTGTTGTATTTTCAAATAATTCAAGTACATGAATTTCAAAATCTTTCACACCATAAAAATATTTTATTTCAAAAACCAATACGATTTTTATTTTCAAAAAAAACATGGTGAAAGATGAAAAATCTCACTCGATGTACTTCAAACTCAGATTTGGGAAAGCTTCCTGTATTGATTAAAGTACGTACGGGTTGATGACCTTGCGTAGTTACCTTGTTTGTTATTAACGATGATGCTCGTGTGTAGTGGCGTGGTGGTTTGGACAATGCCGGTTGCACAGAAAATATTATTTTGCAAATGATTTCGAAATGAGACAGTTAAAGTCTATTATTTACAAGTTTTGATGAAGCAACCCGAGGTACCAAATCTACTTTTAATGTTTTATTTGGAATAGCATTCAAATCCAAGGAGTTTCAAATGATATCATTTAAAAGGATACCTCGTGGATTTTCTTATCAAGTTGTTACTAGTTACCGTATGTGATATGTCGTGCTGAGTTGGTACTTTACATTTATTCTTGCGAAGTTCTGCCATCGTATCGAGTGAGAATCCGCTTCGTATGACAAGGGACAGAGGATGCGGTCGTGACCGCAGTACAGTTGGTCATGGAGATCAGATGCAGGACCAACAGGATATGGTCGGGAAGGTTGCTATTCCAGCGCTTCGTACTCGTTGTTTAGGTTTCGGGGACGAAACCTCTTTTAAAGGTGATATAATGTAATACCTATATTTTTTTTCGCTTCCGTTTCGTCGACTGTATCGATTTGATTGTGTCAGTTGATGCTTCTGACCTTGTGTTGTTTCTCACCCTTGTCATTCGAGCGAGTTCGGATATTGTCCCAAATTGATCTGTATATCGTTGTGATCTTTCCGAGTTCGGATTGATTCTTGTGAACCTTGTTCAGAAGTAACATCTTTTAGTTTACCCGCTCTTTTAATGTCTCGAGTCGAAGTACGAACTTCGGAGTCATTATTTGACCGTTCTGTTCGATCATTGTTGTTCGATTGTGGTTGTCTGACTGTCGATGCCTGATCTCGTACCGCGAAGAATTGTCGTTCGTCGTTAGTCAACTGTTTCGAGTGTGGCCAAGTGGGTCACCGAACCATGCATTGCGAGTCGGTAGCTAAGAGATTTGAGGATCGAGGTTGCGTCTCTGCTCCAAAAGGACATGGAGATGCCTAGTGTGGTTTTTGAGGATTTCGGCGTAATCCGAATTAATTGTGGTTATTTTCTGTTTTCTTGACTGTGCATGTTTTCTTGTATTAGCACCTCCTGTTTTGTGATTGTTCGGATGATTCACTCGATTTTATTATCTATTTGATGACGTTTGTCACTTGTTGATTTTACTATGTCTCTACCGGTGGCGTTGCGTTGGTCGTCGTGGAGCGTGTTTTCACGTCGTATGTGCCTTTGCGTTGCTAGTAACATTTCGCCGTTGGGCGCGAATTTTCGGTTCTTGTGTATCTCGTTGAGTTTTCTTGGCGGGATTTTGCATCTCCCTACTTGTTTTAAGTTTCGGGACGAAACTTCTTTTAAGGAGGGTAGTATGTAATATCCGCAATTTCGATTTCCGGTAATTTTCGTTTTTTGGCTAAAGTCTATCTTAGCGACTCTATTGTGACCGTTTCGTCATTCCGGGAATGATTAATTCTACACTTTTTGTCATCCGAGTTCGTTTCGATGTCGTTTTGTTGAGTTCCGTGTCCTTAATCGAGTTTTTTACGTGTGAGTTCGACTTTGTAAAGTCACCATTAATTCTTGGAAAATCCAAAAATTCTGAATCTTTTCTTTCCAATGGATCATCAAGTTAGCTTTCCAATGGATCAAACGGTGAGTCAATCGGAGTCCGGACGAAGGAGTTATTGTCGAAATAGCTAAGACTGTACCGTGTGCCTTTTGATGCTGGAGCGGGCTGTACCGCGGGCCGCGGCCCCTTCTGGCCGGGCCGCGGCACAAAGCTGATTTCTGGGCCGATACTGGCCGCTAGCGCACGCTAGCTCGGCAGCCTAGCGTACGCTAGGCTGCACCAGTATAAATATGACCGAGCAGTCATATTTTCACCCATTTTTCATTTCCTTCCTTTCCTGTCCGTGGCTGGAGTCTTGGAGGAGTCGAAGATATGTTGTTATACTATGAATCCACGAAGTTTGGGAGCTCATATCGTCTATTGATCTCTTCATAACATCCTTCAATCCAGCGAATCAAGTTTAGTTTTCCTAAAACCTTAGTTTTTGGGAAATTGGGGGTTTTGCTTGATTTCTCCCGTTTGATCCGTGATAACTTATATTTGTGATGGATTGATGATTATTAAGTTGTATTATATCGAATCCCTTGTTTTTCCACGGTTAGATTGTATTGATTCATCGTTTTGGTTGAGTTCTTAGTCGACGCCTTGAAGGTGTCCGACAAAAGGTCTTAGAGGGGGGATTGGGCGTTGTGTGATTATTATCCATCGTACGATTGTTGATTTATCATTGGTATGACTTATGGATGAAATTCTTGTGAAGAACCCGAGTCGGAACCCTTCCGTTCGTTGTCTTCTTCGGGGTCCGAGCTTCCCAGTCGAACCGTGTTCTTCGGAGTATTCGGTAGCGGTTATTAAGGCAAGTATTTTACTATACGAATTGTGTCTTGTGAATAGGTACGTCGTGTTATGGTTGTGATGAATTTGGTTTACTTTCGTGAATATGCTTCGTAAGAATTAATTATTATGAATGATTGATGGTAGCGATAATACCCTCACTTAGCTAACGTCGTGGAATTGTGTTGGTCGTGTTGATCATCTAAGTTTGTGCCGGGTATGGTTGGTCATTGTTGAGTTGTTGTGATGATTATGATAATTGTGTTGTTTTGGTTTACATACTTGATTATACATTTCGGTGTAATGTGGAATGGCTTGATATTTGATGATTATGAGTTGTGTCGTGTCGATGTGTGTGTGTGTGTGTTCCAGGTAGGGTCTGACGAGGCCTCTGGAGTTCGGTACATGATGTGTACGAACAAGGTGTGTGATCCAGGTAGGGTCTGACGAGGCCTCTGGAGTTCGGTACATGATGTGTACGAACTGTAATACCCGGTTGTAATTCAGTCATTATCATTCAGTAATTTTATTCGGTGATTGTCACTCAGTGGATTTTCACTCATTTATAATCATTCACCAATCATATTCATTCACCGTGTTCACCGTTCGGAAAAACTTCGAGTGGTGTATCGTTATTGTTCATTGTTTCAACTTTCCTCATTTGAGTTCGACTTTGTTAGATCACCATTAATTTTTGGTAACTCCAAAAATTCTAAATCTTTGCAATATTATAGAGCATCGAGTTAGCTTTCCAATGGTTCAAACGGTGAGTCAATCGGAGTCCGGACGAGAGAGTTATGGTCGTTTTAGCTCAACCGCTCATTTTGATTTTGGCGATCATCGCCGAACGAACTTCGGCCGTGTCGTCCGACACGGCCCGTGCCGTACTCGTCGGAAAGTGCGAAGTGTACGCCTCAGGACCCGACCGTGTCGTCGGCATGGCCGAGTCGAACCCTTCGGATAAGCGAGCGGCTGAGCACGCCCGGCCGTGTCGTGCAGCCTGTCGAGTCATGCCGAAGTCATTGCCGGACGGGTCATCGTCGGGAGGCCCTCCGCGCCGCGACCGTGTCAAGCGAGACACGGTCGAGTCCTGTCGGCCAATCGCCGGCCGGTATGCGACACGGCCGTGCGATCGGCACGGCCGTGTCCGGCAGATACCAACTCCCTTAAATTCGTTTTTTCACATTTCAGCCATTTCTATCCCTTTTCTTCACCTTCAACCGTGAGAGTAAGCTTGAGGGAGGGTTTTTCCTTCACAAATCATTTGGGTGTTTGATTTTCTTCATCTCCTTTCGATCGTGAAGCTCGGATAATCAATCTAACGCGTGTTCTTCGGATTAAAGTACTTGGATCATCAAGAGGTAATTCCTTCAACACTTTGGACTTCGATTTTGTGTTGAGATATGATGTTTTGGACGTTATAATCATGTTATATGAAGGGATATGTATATGATTATGAGTTTGTATAAGGATTCATTGGATTATTGAGGAATTATTCGAGAACACCTTGAATATCGAGTTGGAATTGGGGATTTTCGACTAATTATTGTTATAATCACGTTTTTGGATATTCATAACGGATTATTGATCGTATTGGAGATATTTTGTTGGTTTGAAACACTTCTCGGGGATTTTGATATTGGTATATTGAGGTTTGATTGTAAACAATCGGAGTTTGGATACAACGTGTTTGATTTAATGCCTCTATGGACTTGGTTTAGTCGTATCGACGTTTTGAGTTCGTTATATTCGTGTTTGATTCGTATATTGATCGGATTGTCGGTAATTGTATTGAATTAAGGTTGTTCGTGCGACCGACACTTCATTTAGGACATTTGTTCGTGGAAGGACTTTCTTCATCGGTATTTTGTAAGTTAATTCTTACTCGGTTAAAAGGATATTCATCCCTTTTGTTGTTGTTCATTCATAATCATAACTCACTCATCATTATATTAACCGTATCAAAACTTGTTGTTATCGATTAATCGTTTGATCATAAGGAAGCGGTTCCAATCTTTTCGTTGAGCAGATCATTTATTTCGTTACCATTCCACCTCGGTGAGTCATTATTCATTTTCGATGTCACTTTTGTTATATCGTGGCATTCCGTCATCTTGGCGTGCAGTTGGTATGTGTAGGGTTTTCATGTCGGGCACATTATAGTCGTGTGTTGGTTGGTGGCCTCACATTGGGTGTGCACGAGATTGATTGTTTCGTGAGATCGATTAGGTACAAGACCACACGTGTATTCGATCGATACTCGTTGGTGGCTTGTGCGGACACATTTCCATCCGGGCGTAGTGTGGCACCATTTCCTTTGAGCCGTCTTGTTAGTTGATTCATATAGCATGTTTGATTGCGTATGTTTCGACAGGATGTTTCATAACTTGAGATATAATCATGATTATGTATTTTCAACTCTTGAGGATTGTTGTTCTTTATGTGACCCGTTTGGGGATTTTGTTTTTCAGTCATGGCAAGGCAAACGCACGGGAATAGCATGTTGACGTCGAGGAGTCCTAGTGATACTAGTAGGGGCCCCGATCTTTCGATTATTCATGTTATTGTTCTTTATTTTCCATGCAGACTTTCATTTGAATACTCCGTTTCATTCGGTGTTGTGTATTTTATCTTCATATAAAATACACCGATTCGGTATTGTCTAGTGTGTTGTAACTAAACTCCACATCGGAGTAATTATTCGTAATGTAGTTCGGTACTACATTTATCTTGTGTAATTCATTCATTTTCATTTGCCTAGTGGGTCCCGGTTGGGGATCTACGGCCGTAATATCCGCCTAGTTTGGGGTGTTACGAGTTGGTATCGGAGCGTGGTTTTGAATACTACCTTCCGAGTCATGTCTCATTTGAAATCATCGTCATCGGACTAGTATCATTGGACTTTCGCGTCACGTGTGACTGTGCGGAATGCCGAGCCAATCGACCAAGAAAGAAGCGTAAGACTTCTAACGCCATGGTATAATTTACGGCAATAGTCATTCATTCATCATTCATCATTTAACAATCCTCAAACATCATCATTCATTGTGATTAGGACAATCATGTTAACTCATTAATCACTTAATTCATTTCATTACTCAGTTAATAATCAGGACGATCATGTTAACTCATTAATTACTCAATTCATTTCATTACTCAGTTGTCAACCTAGATAATCATATTGTCAATCTTGTTAAGTTATTCAAGATAATCATTTCAAGAATTTCATCAGATAATCATGTAACTTCAGTAAATCATTCATATAATCACTAAGTTAGAGCATGTATACTCATTTTCATCATCTCATGACATAATCATAACGTGCTAATCATGCGGGAAATATAATCATTATGCGACCTCCCTACTTCAGTATGGAGAGAGCTGTCAGGGGATGCACGGGGAGAGGCCGCGGTGCGGACCGAAACCCGAGAAATAATCACTCGCTGCCGGGAAATCTTGCCCAGGACTCGGCTCGATCAGAAGATGTACGGGTTGATCCACTCACTTTTATGCAGGCCATGATGACCCATGTGCAGTTGCTCAATCATCATTGCGCCACTCTGACCGGATTAATCGAGAGAACTCTCCGTCTGAGCCGATTGCTAAGGAAATTGTGGCAAAGAACTTTGCATATGTCAACAGGAAATCAACGAAGCGTAATCTATCCGAAGGCGGTCAGTCAACCTGCAAGAAGCCTCGTGTGAGTCCTATCGTTTCTGAGCGACCTCCTACGGCACATAATCGTGCGGGATCTCATTCCCGAGCGGCCAGTTCGGCCATCACCTGTTTCAATTGTGGAACGCCGGGTCATTTCAGCACTGAGTGTCTGAAACCGTCTATCACGTGCTATAATTGTGGGAATTTTGGGCATAAGGCCCGTTTTTGCCGAAAGGACTCCAAGTCGGCTCCGGCGGCATCTCAGGCCCCGAAGCAATCAGCCTTTCAGAATCAGACTGCTTTGTCAACGTTGTTTAAGACACTGGAAGCAAATAGAGTTGGAGCTCGTATTTATCAGACGGGAGCGTCCGGTTCGGGGGCCGGCAAGTCCTGCATTTATATGATGAGGAGGATCGACGATCCGGTGGCCCGAATGATTTCAGGTATACTCGTAATTTTATTTCAACTTGTGTGTACCTTTTGATGCTGGTACACCGCATTCATTCATTTTCGATTCATGCTTGAATAGACTTGTTTCGGGATAGTCCTACTTAATGACCGTGATTGGTTGATGGATCTAATCGTGGTGAATTTATCTTAGGACGATGTAATTTTCGGTATTAGTTGGTTTGATCGTCTTGATACTATCCTCAGTGCTTGTTAGCGTTTGGTCGCTATCTTTCCGTCGTTGGTTGTCGAATGTATGCTTCAGGGAAGTAATCCCCGTTGTTCCAGTCGAAATTTTATTATGGCGGAAGCAGAGAAATTCCGCAATCGAGTCATTCAATCATTCATTGTATCATTTTGATCGATTGGCTTTTCTAAGACAATCGAGTCATTCAATCATTCATTGTATCATTTTAATCGATTGGCTTTTCTAATACAATCGAGTCATTCAATCATTCATTGTATCATTTTAATCGATTGGCTTTTCTAAGACAATCGAGTCATTCAATCATTCATTGTATCATTTTCATCGATTGGCCTTTCTAGGGCAATCGAGTTATTCAATCATTCATTGTATCATTTCCATCGATTGGCCTTTCTAAGACAATCGAGTTATTCAAACATTCATTGTATCATCTTCATCGATTGACCTTTCTAAGGCAATCGAGTTGTTCAATCATTATTGGTATCTCTTTTTATCGATTGACCATTCTAGGGCAATCGAAATGTTCAATCATTCGTGGTATCATTGTCATCGATTGACGATGTATTTCGCACGAGTTATCTGGTTGCCTTCACATAGAGTAAGGGAATTCAGGAGTGAGTTGGAGCAGTCGTCCCCTTTATCGAAGGCACCGTATCGGATGACCCCGACAGAATGCGGGAGTTGAAGATTCAACTTGAGAATAGTTCGAGAAAGGTTATCTCCGACCGATTGCGTCCCGTGAGGAGCACCGGTGTGATCTGTCAAGGAGAAGGATGGCTCGTCTCGTGTGTGTATTAATTACGGGAGTTGAGCAGGTGATGATCAAGAGTAGTATCCTTTACCTCGTATTGTTGATCTTTTAGATCAACTTCGGGAAGCCTCGGTATTTTCGGGATCGACTTAAGATCGGATATCACCGATTCGGATTCGAGAGTCGGATATCGCGAGGACAGCGTTTTCGTACACGCTATGGTCATTATGAGTTCGTAGTTATGCCGTTCGGGCTAACTATTGCACTGCGGTATTCGGGGAGTTAATGAATCGGGTTTTCATCGACTTTTTGGATCGGTTTGTTGTTGTCTTCATCGAAGACATTTTGATTTATTCTCTTAGCCGAGAGGAACACGAGGTTCATCTTCTTCGAGTTCTCGACGTGTTGAGACGAGAGCAACTTTATGGAAAGTTTTCCAAATGTGAGTCCTGGAGGTCCAGTGACTTTCTCGGACATGTAATTTCATCCGCGAGTTCGTGTCGACCCTCGGAAGACGGAGACTATCCGAGATTGGCAACCTCCGAAAGATATTAAGTAAATCCGATGTTTCCTGATTAGTTGGTCAATTATCCAACCCGACACGGAGCTAGCGGTAGTGGTTTTCGCGTTGGGGATTTGGCGTCGTTGCCTTTATGGCATCACTGTCATATCTTCACCAATCACAAGAGTTGAAGGATATATTTACTCACAAGGAGTTAAATATGCGCAGGCGGTGGTTAGAACTAATCAAAGATTTTGATATCGAGATCCTTTACCACAGGCAAGGCGACGTTGTCGCCGACGCCTTGAGTCGTAAGTCCGTGCGGGAGCAGATGCTTGCTCGTTTACTTGATTCGAAGAAGCTTGGCGGAATTCCTTAGACCCGAGATCGAGTGCAGCCCGTGAGTCGGGGACGACTTTGTATGTTAGAGATTTCATCATCTCTTGAAGAGGTAATAAGAGAGAATCAGAGTTCAGACCCTTCATTGTTGCGCATCCGTGAAGATGTGGCTCAGGGGAAAGCCCCTGGATTCGTGATCCGCGAGGATGGACTTTTGAGATTTAAGAATCGGATGTGTGTACCGGCGAATGACGAGTTGAAAAACTCTATTTTGAGAGAAGCTCATGCTACCCCTTATTCTCGTTCATCCGGTCCGGCCAAGATGTACAAGGACTTGAAACAAAATTCTTGGTGGAGTAATATGAAGCGAGAAGTCGCGAATTTGTTTCGAGATGCTTAACTTGCCAACAAGTCAAGATTGAACATCGGCGACCGGCGGTTATCTTTGAAAACCTCTCCTATTAGGAATGGAAGTGGGAAGACATTTCTATGGATTTCATCACGAGTTTGCCGGCCAGTCGTCGTGGCATGAATGCGATCTGGGTGATTGTGGACCGCTCAACTAAATCAGCTCATTTCCTTGAGATCAAGGATACGTGGGGTCCCGAGAGACTGGATCGATTGTTCATCAAGGAGATAGTGAGGCTGCACGGTACTCCTAAGAGTATCGTTTCCGATCGTGACGGACGATTTGTTTCCCATTTTGGAAATCAGTTCATCGTGCTATGGGAAATCGGCTTAATCTCGGTATTGCCTTTCATCCTCGGTCAGAGCGGACAATCGGAGAGAACTATTCAGACATTAGAGGACATATTGAGGGCATGCGTCCTCGATTAGTAGACGATTGGGAAGCCCAATTATTGTTGTTTAAGTCCACGTACAGTATAGTTGGCATGCCTCCATTAAGATGGCACCTTACGAGGCCTTGTACGGTCGTCTTTGTCGATCTCCTTTGTGTTGGGATGACTTGTCAGAATCAATCGGCACCGAGCCCGATATGCTTATAGCCGCCCGAGAGAAGGTAGCTTTGATCAAGAGTCGTATGTTGACATTTCAGTCGGCAGAAATCATATGCGTAAATCGTCGCGACCACTAGAGTTCGAGACGGGTGACCATGTTTTGGTCAAGGTATCCCAGTCGAGGTATTTTCCGTTTCGGAAAACGGGGGAAGTTGAGTCCGAGATTCATTGGACCGTTTGAAATTTTGGATCGAGTAGGCGAGTTAGCTTATCGATTGGCTTT
This sequence comes from Orobanche coerulescens, assembly GCA_033398695.1. Classification (NCBI taxonomy): domain Eukaryota; kingdom Viridiplantae; phylum Streptophyta; class Magnoliopsida; order Lamiales; family Orobanchaceae; genus Orobanche; species Orobanche coerulescens. The sequence goes on from CM065802.1 coordinate 229,409,739, forward strand.
ACCTCCGACTTTGAGCAGGATTCATAATGTGTTTCACGTCTCTCAGTTGCGGAAGTATGTTGCCGACCCGAGTCACATACTTCAGTTCGACGAAATCGAGATCGCGGATGATCATTCGTACGAGGAGCGTCCTGTACGAGTGTTAGAGCGGCGAGTCAAACAGTTGAGGGATAAGTCGATTCCTTTGGTCAAGATTCAGTGGTCTAGACACGGAGTCGAAGAGGCTACTTGGGAAACCGAGGATAGTATGCGGGAGTGTTATCCCGAGTTGTTTGACCCTTAGTTTCGGGGACGAAACTCTTTTAAGGGGGGGTGTATGTAATACCCGGTTGTAATTCAGTCATTATCATTCAGTAATTTTATTCGGTGATTGTCACTCAGTGGATTTTCACTCATTTATAATCATTCACCAATCATATTCATTCACCGTGTTCACCGTTCGGAAAAACTTCGAGTGGTGTATCGTTATTGTTCATTGTTTCAACTTTCCTCATATGAGTTCGACTTTGTTAGATCACCATTAATTTTTGGTAACTCCAAAAATTCTAAATCTTTGCAATATTATAGAGCATCGAGTTAGCTTTCCAATGGTTCAAACGGTGAGTCAATCGGAGTCCGGACGAGAGAGTTATGGTCGTTTTAGCTCAACCGCTCATTTTGATTTTGGCGATCATCGCCGAACGAACTCGGCCGTGTCGTCCGACACGGCCCGCACCGTACTCGTCCGGAAAGTGCGAAGTGTACGCCTCGGGACCCGACCGTGTCGTGCAGCGCGGCGAGTCGAACCCCTTCGGATAAGCCGAAGCTACTGAGCACGCCGGCCGTGTCGCCTGCAGCTGATCGAGTCATGCGCCGAGTCATTTGTCGGACGGGTCACTATCGGGAGGCCCTCGCGCCGCGACCGTGTCAAGCGAGGACACGGTCGAGTCCTGTCGGCCAACTATCGGCGGTGTGCGACACGGCCGTGCCCGATCGGCACGGGCCGTGTCGCGACGATCAACTCCCTTAAATTCGTTTTTTCGGCATTTCACCATTTCTATCCCTTTTCTTCACCTTCAACCGTGAGAGTAAGCTTGAGGGAGGGTTTTTCCTTCACAAATCATTTGGGTGTTTGATTTTCTTCATCTCCTTTCGATCGTGAAGCCCGGATAATCAATCTAACGCGTGTTCTTCGGATTAAAGTACTTGGATCATCAAGAGGTAATTCCTTCAACACTTTGGACTTCGATTTTGTGTTGAGATATGATGTTTTGGACGTTATAATCATGTTATATGAAGGGATATGTATATGATTATGAGTTTGTATAAGGATTCATTGGATTATTGAGGAATTATTCGAGAACACCTTGAATATCGAGTTGGAATTGGGGATTTTCGACTAATTGTTGTTATAATCACGTTTTGGATATTCATAACGGATTATTGATCGTATTGGAGATATTTTGTTGGTTTGAAACACTTCTCGGGATTTTGATATTGGTATATTGAGGTTTGATTGTAAACAATCGGAGTTTGGATACAACGTGTTTGATTTAATGCCTCTATGGACTTGGTTTAGTCGTATCGGCGTTTTGAGTTCGTTATATTCGTGTTTGATTCGTATATTGATCGGATTGTCGGTAATTGTATTGAATTAAGGTTGTTCGTGCGACACTTCATTTAGGACATTTGTTCGTGGAAGGACTTTCTTCATCGGTATTTTGTAAGTTAATTCTTACTCGGTTAAAAGGATATTCATCCCTTTTGTTGTTGTTCATTCATAATCATAACTCACTCATCATTATATTAACCGTATCAAAACTTGTTTTATCAATTAATCGTTTACCATAAGGAACGCGGTTCCAATCTTTTCGTTGAGCGATCATTTATTTCGTTACCATTCCACCTCGGTGAGTCATTATTCATTTTCGATGTCACTTTTGTTATATCGTGGCATTCCGGTCATCTTGGCGTGCGGTTGGTATGTGTAGGGTTTTCATGTCGGGCACATTATAGTCGTGTGTTGGTTGGTGGCCTCACATTGGGTGTGCACACGAGATTGATTGTTTCGTGAGATCGATTAGGTACAAGACCACACGTGTATTCGATCGATACTCGTTGGTGGCTTGTGCACGGACACATTTCCATCCCGGGCGTAGTGTGGCGCCATTTCCTTTGAGCCGTACTGTTAGTTGATTCATATAGCATGTTTGATTGCGTATGTTTCGACAGGATGTTTCATAACTTCAGATATAATCATGATTGTGTATTTTCAACTCTTGAGGATTGTTGTTCTTTATGGCCCGACCCGTTGGGGGATTTTGTTTTTCAGGTCATGGCAAGGCAAACGCACGGGAATAGCATGTTGATGTCGAGGAGTCCTAGTGATACTAGTAGGGGGACCCGATCTTTCAGTTATTCATGTTATTGTTCTTTATTTTCCGCTGCAGACTTTCATTTGAATACTCCGTTTCATTCAGTGTTGTGTATTTTATCTTCATATAAAATACACCAGGTGTCAGTATTGTCTGGTGTGTTGTAACTAAACTCCACATCGGAGTAATTATTGCTGTAATGTAGTTCGGTACTACATTTATCTTGTGTAATTCATTCATTTTCATTTGCCTAGTGGGTCCCAGTTGGGGATCTACGGCACTGTAATATCCGCCTAGTTTGGGGTGTTACACGAACAAGGTGTGTGATCCAGGTAGGGTCTAACGAGGCCTCTGGAGTTCGGTACATGATGTGTACGAACGATGTTTGTGGCCGGGTAGGGTCCGTCGAGGCCTCCGGATTTTGGTACATGATGTGTACGAACAGTGTGTGTGGTCCGGGTAAGGTCCGTCGAGGCCTCCGGAGTTCGGTACATGATGTGTACGAACAACGATCATATAACAGTGATTGTTTGGATAACATTTTAAATATGGGTCTCGGAATCATAATGATATCTTTTCTAGTGTGTTTTGAAACGTCAATCGGGCTAAGGCCCTAATGTTTACGAAAAGATTTTGTAAATTGTGACTCGAGGTCCAAAAGAATTTCTGCTTTAAAAATCCCCGAGATGATGTGTTCCTTTTCAAATATCTCTTGCTTGAGTTCGAAATTCTAAAACTTCTCGGGAACATTTTGATAATTGATTTCCGTATTAAATTCGTAATTGCTATTTACTTGTTGCATTTCGTATCGTATTGTACTTGCACTAGTAAAACAGTGGAGTTTTACTAACCCCCGAGTAATCAGGGGGTGGATGTCTGTTTTGCGTCCAGGTACATGCAGGTTCAGGGGAGCAGTCACAGGATTGACACAAGAGGATGACGAGCTGCGATACTAATCAAGAGTCTAGAGTTGTTTTGATTTTTGTTGTGTTGTCAGAGTTGATTTCAGTCTTCTGCTGTATTATATTTCGACCCCTGTGTGGGTAATGTTGTTTGAGTCAGTTTGTTGATTGAGTTGTGTGACCTCATCGGTCCGTGTATTCATGTGTAAGTGACCATAACGGTCTGTACTATTTTATTGTTTGACCCTTGCCGGGCAAGCATTTGGTCGTTTTGTAAGGTATAGCCTGGTAGATCCTCGTGAAAAGGGCTCTACGGCGTGTAATATTCCCATATGGTTTTTGGGGTGTTACAGTTCCGGGAATTATTATTCCCGTGATGTGTCTTACCTAATACTGGTTGTAGATCCATAGATGGTAGGTTCTACATCCTTCTAGAGGTAGTAGGATCCTATTAGATGTCTTACCTTATCTAGAAATCCTATGTATGGAAGGACTCTCATTGTAATGCCTATACAAAGGCCCCTATATCAGTGTTATGAATACAATTGGCTAACTCGTATTTACAGTCTTTTTACTTTCTCCTGAAAAAATAATTAGATTTTATTTTATTTTGTATTACGCCGGCATCGAGCTTGTCCATTTTACTAGTATGTAATACTTTCTCCATTCTCTAATACTTGCAAGAGTTTGACCATTAATATCTTTAACTATCCATTAGTAAATTTATAAAAATAATACTTTTGAAAATATATTTTCAGATAAATCCAACAACATCATACATGCCAACAATTATTTTCATATTGTAGAAGAAAGTACCAACGAATATGAGTATATGAATAGTGTGTAAGAGTGAATTGGTACAAATAAAAAGGAACAGATGTAGTAAGACATAAATAGTGTATACCATGCTTCTCCTTAGAGATGTCAACTTTATCCGTACCCGATCCTACCCGTCAGATAAACCCGAAATCGGGTTGGGTATCGGCCGAAAATTTTATGATCTGGAACGTGCAGGGTATGTGTATAATATATTACCCAATTTAGAACGTGCAGGGTATGTGTATAATATTTTTCGCAAACATTTACAAATGCCCAAGAGGCCAACGACGGTACTATCTTTAAAAATTCACAAAGACTTATAAAATCCATTATCAAAAACTGTCGTAAAAACTCATTTGAAATCGCAAGGCCAAACGGACGACACTCAAAAGTTTAGAAAACGATTTCCAAAGTAACTTCAGTTACCAGATACCAAAAGAGCATTTCAAAATACTCACGCAGTGGAAAAAGACCAACCATAAAGATACTCTAGCAGCGGAATACAAGAACCAATCAAGAAACTCAATGCACAAAACATGGCCTAGCCAGTATCCTCCGGGAAGCTCATCTCTTCACGACCGCTACAAGCTCGATACTCCAGGAACCTAAAAATAAATCCCACGGCGGGGTCAGCCATAATATCCAACAATGATAACCGTCACATCACATTAATAATTACATATCAATGAGAATACAACATAAGAATACGACCAACGTAATCTTACTGCCATAACTTTGCTTACTCAAGTAATTCTCATCAGAATAACCATTATCACATTTCACATCCTGTACTCGATTAACCAATAAACTCGAACATAATATATGTACTGTACCTCACACAATACTCAAGGTTCTCAAACTATCATAACCAACTCACGATACGGAAATATACCATTTCTGACCAATACGATACATCGGATAGCATCATCAAATCCCCAAACGATAACCGATTGTCCATCACAAGACGGATACCAAAGGAAATACGGAACATACCTCGAGATATGGAGTGCCACGACGATCATATCAGTCTAATCCGAGATCAGATCAATGCAATACGGACACGGTCCTAACACAAGACCTACAAATGCATACTCATATGACCACGTCAATATGATCACAACAATAATAATCATGTATACTCAATAGAAATCCGACGATCCAGCGCCCTCAGCATAGATCCCTTTGTTGATCCTATCAGATCAGCATAAGGTGGATAACCAACAATACACATATGAACAACAACACATGATAAAATCAATGATGCGAATTCACAAGATTCCATCAACACAATACTAGTAATCCAACGATCCAGCGCCCTCAGCATAGATCCCCATGATGATCCCGTCGAACCAACGCATGGTGGACATTCGATCCAGCGCCCTCAGCATAGATCCTCATGATCCCATCGGATCATTTACAACATAAACAATATAATTATGCATACACATATGCAACTAAATATGTTCATCTACATGAACAACAGAACATGAACGACAATATGACAAATCCACTAAGACAACCTCATGTTCGACAACATGAATGACAATATGCATGATCAAATCACTAACACTAACTAAATCGATATAAGATACTTGCCTCGAGTCCTTCGGGAGAAATCTCGATATCAAACCATCACCGAAGATTATCCGCCATGCTCGGCGATCCAAACGTACCATGGACTACAAGTACTCATATCCTCATCTTTACCATAATGTAACCTCGATACCCGAATATGCCAATAACCGAAATAAATCATATACATTATGATTAAACTCCCGGAATCGGAATGACAACATATAATCATTGCTATATGCATTATAAACTAAATGAAACTGAAACCATTCATTAAACATTATAACTGAGCAAGTAACAACTTGCCTCGATATCGATGAAGTCGCTACCAATTTCATTGCCTTCGTCTACGAGCTCCTCAACCCTGACCACGCAATTCACGAACATGCTCGAACACGACCGCAATATATGGTTATAATCACCGATCGATTATCGCAACCTATCGTAATAATAAATTTAACACACATTCGATAACAATCAATAATCGATATAACCAATCCACAAACTCAACGGTTCTACGATATCTCGGTTAAACATAGACTGTACAATCCAACTCGAACCAGCACGAATTCATAATCATAATACGATGTACTGCATTGTCTGCCTACTTAGCGCACGTTAAACGCATAACGTCGCGTGCGCTAAGTTGCTCCCGTTAGCGTGCGCTAGCCAGTAAGCTTAGCGTGCGCTAATGTTGTACAGTGGCATGCATTTCAAGCATCGTCTAACACTTCCATCATATCAATGACCAACTCATCTCGATATTAAGGATTTCATAACATATTCGATTCCAACTTTAATCTTTAAAACCCGAATCCACAAGATTCCTTCTTGTTCATATTTGGTAAATTCATAGAACAATTTACCGGTTATTATCATGAATAATCATATTCCAAAATCATCCGAATTTACATTCATAATCCATAAAATGACATAATCCGATGTGTTGTAATCACCTAAAAATCCTTATCCATCATGTTCTTCGACATACAATTCATATAACTTCAAGAATCTCAACAGCACCACCATAATCGTTACCATACGAAGTAACCAACGAGAAAACGTCAAAAATACGAATTGAAGAAAGGAATTACATCAACATATCTCTTGAATTCAATCCAAAACGATACGAAACATATCAATACTCATATATTGATAACAACACTAACTTAGTTCGGTAATCCAACTCGTTATCATGCTCATCAACTCGAATATATGATAATCATCAACTCAAGAACATCAATATTCAATCCAAAACGAAATCCAAAGATGAAGAGTGATTACCTTTTTGAAGGAATGGATTGAATCCCAAGTTTGAATCCATTTCCAAGAATCACCAATGATTTCAAGAACAAAGCTTTAATCCATGATTTCTATCTTAAATCTTGTTAAAGATCACCACCTTACCGTGTTTGGGAACCTCAAGGACCTCCCAAAGCTCTCTCTATCGACTTAAGGTGAAAGAATGGACGAAATGCTTCATAATACCCGTCTGTCCCTTATATAGACTGCATTACTAGCGTGCGCTAACATCTCATATTTAGCGTGCGCAACAGCCTTAACAGCCTTAGCGTGTGCTAACTGACCTTTGTTAGCGTGCGCTATCGCAGTCCAGAGACTACTGTCTGGCTTCGTACATGAGCTTACGTACGTAATGCCCATGCATTAGCGTACGTAACTTACACTATCTAGCGTACGCAAGTCCTTACATTTAGCGTGCGCTAACACCAGTTGACTTGCTACAGTCTACACCTACCACGAAGATGCTGGTGACCCCACATGCCGAAAGCAACCACTAAAGCCAAGATTCCCTGTTGACCGATATACAATTAGCGTGCGCTAATCAACATGCATTAGCATGCGCTAATACTACATTATAACATCCGTTGACTTATCAGAACGTGCGCCGAAAGTGGCCTGGTCCACGCGTAGATTCCTTCTGATCTGTTCTGCACTTGCGTGCGTTATCTTATATCCGTAGCGTGCGCTAAACTTGCACGATAGCGTGCGCTACTCATGATTATTAGCGTGCGCTAATGATGTTACACTTAGCCATTTCCAACTTTTCTCGTCCATCTCGACATACTGGATACGTACACATGACGCATTATATCCTCTAATACAATTGTCGACCAAGTACGACAATTATACCGATACTGACATCTCAGTCCTTCATTTATTTTATCTATACTGTACAGATTCCACGATGTACAATATAACTCGGATAATATTAAACCACGGTAGTAGAAATTCCGGATATTACATACTACACCACTTAAAATAAGTTTCGTCCTCGAAACTTGCAATCCGTCATAGAAAACGAACAAACCGTTCAACGAAAATATCCCGGAACCATCACGACAACTATCAATCATCATTATTACCGAATAACCAAAATAGCATACTTACATATGATCCAAGTCGACGATCTCCTGAGATTCTAGCAAGTGACTTCACTGTAAAGCCTCAATACGCTTACAATAACAATTCCATGATTCTCAGCAAAATATATCATCTTCGAATGAAATAATCTATCTGTTTCAAACATGTCTGCCTGATCGCACAATCAAATCCCAATTCGGGTACAAATAAATAATACAATATACATCTGTGAAACAACTGCCCAAAACGACTACATAAATTCTGAAACATCGACACGCAATCTGAACGCTCAGATGATCACCAACAACAATCAACTAATAAATTAACCGAGAATATCATCGACATGATAAACTCTAATACGACCAATCCAAAGGTCAGAACACGTCCGAAAATATCATTATCATGATAAACTCCAATATTACCAACGAACTATCAACGAAAATCGAGAATACCTTCCCACGGTAAACTCCAACACGATCAACACAGAACCACAGAAACCGATATACGAACGAATAAGGTTCTCCAAACAATACACCAATCACATACAGTGGATCTTAATAAACACACCTGACTGTCGAACATACTCCTCGGCATACGAACAACCAATCACAAATCGACGAACATACCCCATCATACATGGAGTGGGAACGACTACTCATTGTCCAAAACAACCAGTATGGGGTCACCATCCCCAAATCTACACTTACAAAGAAATCATTCCAAAATCACGATGGTAAAATCGCGCTACTACCATACCAATGGAATCACATAGCACATATGTCCCGATTTCACGAAATCCAAAGTTCCAAAATTACATCTTGTGCATGGATCTACAATACGCAGCATATTTCTCTCATCTGATCGACCAACCGATCATCTCTGGATAACCAAACTAACATACTAAAATTCGAATCTCTATTCATCGCTCCATACTGATGTATTATCCAGTTCGTGAGTCACGATCAAAACTCCACAATGTTATGCACTATGCACTAAATGCGTATGTATATCGATCATATTTTCAAAACCAGTTTGAAATCATATATCTCGGCAAGAAGACAAATTTTCGAAAGTTCTTTCAAAAATTTCAAAACTCAAAAACATAAATTTTGGTAAGACCACAAAATCAATTTTTGAAAAATTAAATCGGCTCGCTGGTGCCAAGTATTCGATAATAGTTTTCCTTCGAATCCATACGATTTCGAAGTTTTAAAATGAAAACCATGCAAATGATTAACCACATCCGTACTCCTGTATGCCAACTCGGTTTGTCACCAATATCCACTGATATTCCATCGGAAAACCACACAATAGAGTTCCAAAATCTCAATATATATAAACTCCGACTAAAAACTCCTTTTTCCACATATGACTCGCAACGTCAATCATTAATCCATCCCGGATCACCTCACATATGCTATGACAAAACATTGAAACAAATCAACACAGCGAAACACTACCCGAGAAGTTTCGTTTGGGCAAGTAAACTAAAACCGCGAAGGGCAGAAACGAAATAGATAAGGATTGATAAAGTGTTTTACAATTCTCGGGAGTTTTAGAAAAAAGAAAAGCTTTCTTGGAACATTAGGGTCTCAGCCCATATCTCGTTCCGCAAAAAGTAGAAAACTCCTTTCGGACCCTAAGTCCTGAGTTGTAAAACTATTTCAAATTTAATTGGGTCTCGGCCCAAAAATCATTTTCCGTAAAACATTCGTGAAACGTTCATTTTGAAAAGTATATTTTCAAATGCTCAAAAGCAGTTCATATATCAAAATGAATTAGCATGACTACATGTCCTTCTCAACAATTCACAGTCCTTCTCCCGAATACACAATTTCGTTTCCAAAATCTAACCGACATATTGATTTCCAAAATCATAGCGTCTCAAGATCATGAATCCTGTCCCAACTACTGTGTTCTGTTATCTCATAATCATAACACATAATATTCTTCCGAATCTCAAAGCATATCAATTTAGAACGGCAATAAATCTCAATGAAATTCAAAAATCCAAATACTTACAGATCGTGAAGTCGACGATTCCCCGTGATAGTGGCACATGTCTCGACTCTAGAAAATACTCGACATGGATATTTTCAAAACACACATTTTGCAAACTCAATTCAACTCAAGAACCCAATACATCTCATTCCAGAGAATCTCGTTAACACCGTTAGGAAAAGTTTACAACGACCCCAATACTACACTGGTAAATCACATAACCCATAAGCCCGAGTGAACAACAAAAACTCACGGCTCTAGTATTAGTCAATCGACAACTCGAACGACGCGACTAAAACATGACCCAACTCTGTAATATCCGCAATTTTCGATTTTCGGTAATTTCTTTTTTTTCGGCGGAAGTCTGTTTTGACGACTCGCTCATGACCGTTTCGTCATTCTGAGAATGATTAATTCTACACTTTTTGACATCCGAGTTCGTTTCGGTGTCGTTTCGTTGAGTTCTGTGCTTTTTAGCGACTTTTCCGCACTTGAGTTCGATTCTTGCGAATCTCGTCCGAAACTGTTGTTTCAAGTTTCCCGCAAGTCCGTTTAACTTTGTTGGACGTGTTGTGAACTTCGGTTTGGTTATTCGATCACGTATTGTGATTTCCGGGCGTTTTGGGCCATTTTGTAATTTCTTGAAAGTTACGGGTATCCGTATCTGTAATTGTTGTCTCGACCCGTTTCTTGGTCGCGTATGACTAATTATGGTATTACGCTTTCATTTCGAGTCGTTTATGTTGTCCGCGAACTTTTCGTCGTGTTCGTTCCGTCTGTTTTCGGAAATCGGGTCGTCGAGCCCTGGCGGTGGCGGTGGCGGCGACGGTGGCGGGGATCGGCCGGACGATTGCGGGCACCGGCCGGACGGGTGCGGCAGGAACCGGCGTAGCGCACGCTACGGCCGGAAGGCTGCGCGCTAACCGGCAGGTGTAGCGCACGCTGCCGGGTGGCCTAGCGTACGCTATCGGGCCTGGGCAGTGGGGTTTCTGAGGTTCTGGACTCGGTCAGGATCGGCAGGTAGCGCACGCTAGTCGGCAGGCGTAGCGCACGCTGTCGGCCGGCTAGCGTACGTTACCTGGCGGCGGTCGATCCGGTGGCTACCGGGCCGCAAGCGCCGCAGCATCCGGCCGTAGCGCACGCTAGCGGAGTTGGGTCGGCAGTTCGGTCGGGCAGGTTGGTCGGTGATGCCGGGTGTTGTGGGCCTGGCCGAGGTACTCGGCCGATACCGCCGATAAGCGCACGCTAGTCCGGAAGGCTAGCGCACGCTAGGTGGCGTATAAATATGGTGGCAGTCACATTTCACCGTTTTTCATTTCCTTCCTTCTCCATCCGCGAGTGGCGATTCATGGGCGACGAAGCCATGTTGTTTAACAACAAAACCATGAAGTTCTGGAGTCCATAACATCAATCGATCGTCCTTTATCAACCTTTGATCCAGCGAATCAAGGTAATCTTCCTTAGAACCCTAATTTCGTGAATTTGGGGGATTTTTGCAATTTCGTCCGATTCGTTCCGTGTTGTTGATTAATTCATGATGGGTATGATTAATCTTGGTAGTATTCTTGTGTTTAACATCATTTAATCCATTGTTCTTCGTCGAATCGAAGTATATTTCTTGATTTCCTTCGAGTTGACTTTTTGGGGGATTTGTCCCGATCTCGTTTTTCATCCGTTTTCGATGGATCGATTATGGTTAAATGATGTTGTTAAACATATTCTATGGATTGTATATCCATATTTCAACTTGGAATTCCGTTTTCGGGTTTTGACGGAACGAATCGTGTTCTTGGCCGTTTTGGGGGAAATCCGTGAACTTTCGTCATTCGTTCTTTGAATTCAACGGCTTTGAGTCGTGTTATGGAATTCATTTCATTGTTATTATTTGTCCTTCGTAGTTTATGAACGTGAGTTGGCGTTCGGTGGAGTCGGCGTGCGTAGTCGGTTCGGGCCAACCTACTGCGGTCGATTCTCCGCGTTGTTCTTATTCGAGGCAAGTACCTTGCCCATACTTTTCTCGTTTTATGGATATGATGATCGGTGGTCGTCTTAATGTGTTTGTTTGGTTATTTGAAATGAAGTTTCAAAGGATTTCGGTTTGGCCTCGTTAAAGGCTTTCTTTCAAAACGAGTGTGATTTGTGAACGGTGTTTTGAGAATTGATTATGATTTGGTTATTTTGAACATTGAAGGATTTTATGATGATACTCCTATTGTTTCAGTTATGGAATCGTGTATTCCTTATTTAAGCTTGTTATTGTATTTTTGAAGAGTTTGGTAATGGTGTCGAGTTAATGGCCATCTCTAGTGAGTATTCTTAATGAACTTACATTCTTAGCATGTTAGTATTGCATGAGTAACGTGTGTGTGTGTATGCTCACTACGGGTTAGATCCGACGGGGTCTCGGTAGGGCTCCACGAAGCTGTGGAACCGCGAGCTTGCTTTTAACCACTGTGGGTTAGATCCGACGGGGTCTCGGCAGGGATCCACGAAGCTGTGGGTCCGCGGTTAATTGTGGTGCATTTTACAAATGTGATTCGATATTGGCATTTCCGGAAATGAGTGCTTTTGAACGGTTTTCATTTGCATGCATTGACTAAATGTGTAAGAGGTAAGTTGTTCGTTTGGCCTACTTGGCTAGGATGGCTCTAGAGTATTTTGTTGTTTGTTTTAAATCCTTTATTTGTGGATTTTGATGTTGGGATACGAACCTCGTGGTCGTTCTTGTGTACTGTGAGTTGATGAGATTTGGGGCTAAAATCCCAATGGTTTTGCAAAAGTCGTTTTATGGATTTGGGGCTAAAATCCCAACGATTTGGTTAATGTCATTTTCCAGAAAGTAAACCTTTGGGGCGGTGACCCCTTTTTTCTTTTGGTTTTCGAAAAGTAGGATTTGATAATCCTAAATTGTTTTCTATTAAAACTCTCGATGGCATTCTAAACCGTTTTATCAATTATTCCCATTGATTTATGATATTTCGTTTTTGAAATGTTTTCTCAAACCCTTGCCACGGGAAGTACTTTTCGTTTCGTTTGGATCTCTGAGGATCCTCGGTTATTGTTATTCGTGGAATGTGAATTGTATGGCTCGTATTTGCACTTTGTATTTGCACTAGCAAAACAGTGGAGTTTGCTAACCCCAGTATTCGGGGTGGATGTCTGTTTTTGCATTCAGGTTTTGGAGCATAACACAGGGTCGGCACGAAGGATGATGAAAGATGATCGATACTAATCACATGAGGAACCGTACATCGTGTGTTGGTTTAATTGTACTTTATTTTCATTCTTTGTATTGTTCCCGTTATGCGGGTGTAGTTGTATTTTGTCCCTGCGTGGGCATGAGTTGTATGTATTTGTGGAAAGACCAAATCGGTCTCTGAGTCATTGTAGCCTTGAAGGCATTGTCGAGATGTTAAATATTGTTACCCGACTGGTAGATCCTCGAGGAGAGGGTCTACGGCGTGTAATATCCCCGAGTGGATTGGGGTGTTACATAAATGGTATCGGAGATTAGGTTGAGGAAAACCTAGGTGTCGGGTCAAGTCGTGTTGTTTGAGTCTTGTTTCGTCGGATTTTATCCGATCGAGTCGTGTCGCGACGCGTCGTTTGAGTTTGTTGGTCGTGATTAGTATCGTGGGGCGATCATCATCTTCGTGCGACTGTGGAAGTAAGTCTCCCTTCTTTGTGTTGTGCCTCGTGTGACACGAGCTATTTTTATGATTATTTGTTAAGTGGTGGAATTTTATGTGAATTTTGATTTCACGATATGTATTTAGTCGACTCTCGTATTTGATTTATACGAGGAGTGTAAATCGTTTGTGATGTCTTTTTATTGTTGTTTTTCTCCGTTGTTGATGATTTTCGAATCGATTTGCACGCTTTACAAGTCTCTTGTGGAAGCTTTGTGCTTATACGCGTTCGACTTGTTCACTAGCCAAAGGGAGGGTATTTTATCGGTGGTTTTGTTACGAATGTGGTATTTTATCGTTTATTTTCGTTTAAAGACATGTATTGTCTTGATTTTAAACGTTTTGATGCGTGTGCTAGGAGTTGTTTTAGTGAACGTCGGTATGTGTGAGTTTTGGGCATTCTGGCCTATTGGATTTTTGAAAACCTTGAGTATCTTAGAAAAATAAACTTCGAGACATACTTTTCAAATGACTTATTTTTTTTGTGGTACATCCTAGGTGCCACAATGTATTTCAAAGAAAAAAAAAATTTTCTACCTCGAGGACCAAAATGTTTTGAGATATTTTCAACACTTTTATTTAGACCCGAGGGTCGAATATTTTGAAAGTTTTCACTAAGAGAAAATGTCCTCATTTTTATCAAATGCTAAATGGTTCTCCAATGTATCGATAACGATGTTTCACGTTTGTACTTTTTTTTTTTTTTTGAAAGATGATACTCAAGATCAATCGGTGTTCTTCTAAATTATTTTCAAAATGAGGTTTTCGTTTTTAAAACCTATCCATTCCCGTTTGAGGGCTGGGTATGTATGTGTGATGTTCGCGTTATCCTATTGATACTTTCTCCCGAGTATGACCGAATTGGCGGTGTGAGCGTTGAGTCGCTTTCCACACATTTGTTGCGTTAGCCCCCTGTGAGAGGCGGGATGTTGGTGTTGAATATTATCGCCTCGTAGTGATTCCTGCGTTGTCGCGCATGTGCGAGCTGTTAGAGCTTGGTTTGGTATGGTCGTGTGCATCGGTGATGGTTCCGTTATGCGTCGATTGTTTAATGTCTTGTTACCTTGCTCCCGTTTTTGTGAATTTCGTGGACGAGGTCGGAGGTAATGCCCGTACTATTTTGACTTCTGTATTTTCTCTTTCTCCAGTCTATCGATTCGCTCATGTTCGTTGATACTTTATGAACTTGATCTGTAATTCGGTTTCATCGTCCGAACGAGCTACGACCTTGTTGTGGATCGATCTGGTTATCGCTGTGATTTTTTTCGGGTTCGGTTCGATTCTTGTGAACCTTGTTCGGGAGTGACATCATCTGGTTCTATTAGTTCTTTTATTCGAAGTGGATCGGATTTGGAACTCTTATGTTTTCGACTCTGTCGACTCATTTATGTTCGTTGGCATTTCTGAGCTTGTCCTGCCCTTGTTTTTGTTTATCGAACGAGTGTGATATCATTTCGGAATAACTCGTTTGTCGTTGTGACTTTTCAATCGCTATTCCCTTTCCTGAGGATCTTATGGGAATGCATGTCTTGTAGTTCTCACCAGATCATCCTGGGAGTAATTGTTTGAACTTTATTGTTCTTCGTGATTCGAACATGATTCTTCGATTTTTGTTGTCTCGATCGTTTGTTTGTTCGGTTTTTGTTCTTGTTTCGTGATTATTGAGCATTCAGACTCCTCCGTAATTCCCTTTAGTTCGGGAAATTAGTTTCGTTTTCGATCTTCCATCCCTTAGGTGATGGGATTCCGTGTTTGTTCAGCGGTTGACTCGCGTTTTGATTGATGTACCGTTGGGTTGGTCAATCATATTGGTTTTCGTTCGTTGTGTTTTGTGATTGTCGGATAATTGACTTGGCTATATTATCCGTTTGACGACGCTGGTCACTTGTTGGTTTTTATTATATCCCTAACGGCGACGTTGTGTTGGTCGCCGTGGAGCGTGTTTTCACGCCGTATACTCCTTTGCGTTGTTTGTAACATTTCGCCGTTGGGCGTTAGTTACGCATTCTTGCGTATCTCGTTGAGTTTTTCCTGGCGGAACATTTCTTCTCCCTACTTGTTTTAAGTTTCGGGACGAAACTTCTTTTAAGGAGGGTAGAATGTAATATCCGCAATTTTCGATTTTCGGTAATTTCTTTTTTTTCGGCGGAAGTCTGTTTTGACGACTCGCTCATGACCGTTTCGTCATTCTGAGAATGATTAATTCTACACTTTTTGACATCCGAGTTCGTTTCGGTGTCGTTTCGTTGAGTTCTGTGCTTTTTAGCGACTTTTCCGCACTTGAGTTCGATTCTTGCGAATCTCGTCCGAAACTGTTGTTTCGAGTTTCCCGCAAGTCCGTTTAACTTTGTTGGACGTGTTGTGAACTTCGGTTTGGTTATTCGATCACGTATTGTGATTTCCGGGCGTTTTGGGCCATTTTGTAATTTCTTGAAAGTTACGGGTATCCGTATCTGTAATTGTTGTCTCGACCCGTTTCTTGGTCGCGTATGACTAATTATGGTATTACGCTTTCATTTCGAGTCGTTTATGTTGTCCGCGAACTTTTCGTCGTGTTCGTTCCGTCTGTTTTCGGAAATCGGGTCGTCGAAAGCGGTGGCGGGATGGCCGACGGCAGTGGATGGCCGGACGATTGCGGCACCGCCGGACAGGTGCGCGAGAACCGCGAGCGCACGCTACGGCCGGAAGGCTGCGCGCGCTAACCGGGCAGTGTAGCGACGCCGGGTGGCCTAGCGTACGCTATCGGGCCTGGGCAGTGGGGTTTCTGAGGTTCTGGACTCGGTCAGGATCGGCAGGTAGCGCACGCTACGCCGAGCGTAGCGCGCGCTAGTCGGCAGGCGTAGCGCACGCTGTCGGCCGGCTAGCGTACGTTACTGCCGGGCGGTGATCCAGTGGCTCTCGACAGTCGGCTAGCGCGCGCAGTATCCGGCCGTAGCGCACGCTAGCGGGAGTTGGGTCGGCAGTGTCGGCAGGGTTGGTCGGTGATGCCGGGTGTTGTGGGCCCTGGCCGAGGGTACTCGGCCGATACCGGCCGATAGCGCACACTAGTCCGGGAAGGCTAGCGCACGCTAGGCTGGCCCGGTATAAATATGGCTGAGCAGTCACATTTCACTTCGTTTTTCATTTCCTTCCTTCTCCATCCGCGAGTGGCGATTCATGGGCGACGAAGCCATGTTGTTTAACAACAAATCCATGAAGTTCTGGAGTCCATAACATCAATCGATCGTCCTTTATCAACCTTTGATCCAGCGAATCAAGGTAATCTTCCTTAGAACCCTAATTTCGTGAATTTGGGGGATTTTTGCAATTTCGTCCGATTCGTTCCGTGTTGTTGATTAATTCATGATGGGTATGATTAATCTTGGTAGTATTCTTGTGTTTAACATCATTTAATCCATTGTTCTTCGTCGAATCGAAGTATATTTCTTGATTTCCTTCGAGTTGACTTTTTGGGGGATTTGTCCCCGATCTCGTTTTTCATCCGTTTTCGATGGATCGATTATGGTTAAATGATGTTGTTAAACATATTCTATGGATTGTATATCCATATTTCAACTTGGAATTCCGTTTTCGGGTTTTGACGGAACGAATCGTGTTCTTGGCCGTTTTGGGGGAAATCCGTGAACTTTCGTCATTCGTTCTTTGAATTCAACGGCTTTGAGTCGTGTTATGGAATTCATTTCATTGTTATTATTTGTCCTTCGTAGTTTATGAACGTGAGTTGGCGTTCGGTGGAGTCGGCGGGTACGTAGTCGGTTCGGGCCAACCTACTGCGGTCGATTCTCCGCGTTGTTCTTATTCGAGGCAAGTACCTTGCCCATACTTTTCTCGTTTTATGGATATGATGATCGGTGGTCGTCTTAATGTGTTTGTTTGGTTATTTGAAATGAAGTTTCAAAGGATTTCGGTTTGGCCTCGTTAAAGGCTTTCTTTCAAAACGAGTGTGATTTGTGAACGGTGTTTTGAGAATTGATTATGATTTGGTTATTTTGAACATTAAAGGATTTTATGATGATACTCCTATTGTTTCAGTAATGGAATCGTGTATTCCTTATTTAAGCTTGTTATTGTATTTTTGAAGAGTTTGGTAATGGTGTCGAGTTAATGGCCATCTCTAGTGAGTATTCTTAATGAACTTACATTCTTAGCATGTTAGTATTGCATGAGTAACGTGTGTGTGTGTATGCTCACTACGGGTTAGATCCGACGGGGTCTCGGTAGGGCTCCACGAAGCTGTGGAACCGCGAGCTTGCTTTTAACCACTGTGGGTTAGATCCGACGGGGTCTCGGCAGGGATCCACGAAGCTGTGGGTCCGCGGTTAATTGTGGTGCATTTTACAAATGTGATTCGATATTGGCATTTACGGAAATGAGTGCTTTTGAACGGTTTTCATTTGCATGCATTGACTAAATGTGTAAGAGGTAAGTTGTTCGTTTGGCCTACTTGGCTAGGATGGCTCTAGAGTATTTTGTTGGTTGTTTTAAATCCTTTATTTGTGGATTTTGATGTTGGGATACGAACCTCGTGGTCGTTCTTGTGTACTGTGAGTTGATGAGATTTGGGGCTAAAATCCCAATGGTTTTGCAAAAGTCGTTTTACGGATTTGGGGCTAAAATCCCAACGATTTGGTTAATGTCATTTTCCAGAAAGTAAACCTTTGGGGCGGTGACCCCTTTTGTCTTTTGGTTTTCGAAAAGTAGGATTTGATAATCCTAAATTGTTTTCTATTAAAACTCTCGATGGCATTCTAAACCGTTTTATCAATTATTCCCATTGATTTATGATATTTCGTTTTTGAAATATTTTCTCAAACCCTTGCCACGGGAAGTACTTTTCGTTTCGTTTGGATCTCTGAGGATCCTCGGTTATTGTTATTCGTGGAATGTGAATTGTATGGCTCGTATTTGCACTTTGTATTTGCACTAGCAAAACAGTGGAGTTTTGCTAACCCCCGAGTATTCGGGGGGTGGATGTCTGTTTTTGCATTCAGGTTTTGGAGCATAACACAGGGTCGGCACGAAGGATGATGAAAGATGATCGATACTAATCACATGAGGAACCGTACATCGTGTGTTGGTTCAATTGTACTTTATTTTCCGCTGCTGTATTGTTCCCGTTGTACGGGTGTAGTTGTATTTTGTCCCCTGCGTGGGCATGAGTTGTATGTATTTGTGGAAAGACCAAATCGGTCTACTGAGTCATTGTAGCCTTGAAGGCATTGTCGAGATGTTAAATATTGTTACCAGCCTGGTAGATCCTCGAGGAGAGGGTCTACGGCGTGTAATATCCCTGAGTGGATTGGGGGTGTTACAAACTCGACCAAAATTGCTAGGTTTTCTCAACCTAAGCTCCGATACCATATTCTGTAACACCCCCAGATTTAACCGGAAATATTACAGCGCCGTGGGCCCCGAGATGGAACCCACAAGGCTAAAAGAATTTTTCGCAAATATTTACAAATGCCCAAGAGGCCAACGACGGTACTATCTTTAAAAATTCACAAAGACTTATAAAATCCATTATAAAAAACTGTCGTAAAAACTCATTTGAAATCGCAAGGCCAAACGGCCGACACTCCAAAGTTTAGAAAACGATTTTCAAAGTAACTTCAGTTACCAGATACCAAAAGAGAATTTCAAAATACTCACGCAGCGGAAAAAGACCAACCATAAAGATACTCTAGCAGCGGAATATAAGAGCCAATCAAGAAACTCAATGCACAAAACATGTCCTTGCCAGTATCCTCCGGGAAGCTCATCTCTTCACGACCGCTACAAGCTCGATACTCCAGGAACCTAAAAAGAAATCCCACGACGGGGTCAGCCATAATATCCAACAATGATAACCGTCACATCACATTAATAATTACATACCAATGAGAATACAACATAAGAATACGACCAACGTAATCTTACCGCCATAACTTTGCTTACTCAAGTAATTCTCATCTGAATAACCATTATCACATTTCACATCCTGTACTCGATTAACCAATAAACTCGAACATAATATATGTACTGTACCTCACACAATACTCAAGGTTCTCAAACTATCATAACCAACTCATGATACGGAAATATACCATTTCTGACCAATACGATCCATCGGATAGCATCATCAAATCCCCAAACGATAACTGATTGTCCATAACAAGACGGATACCAAAGGAAATACGGAACATACCTCGAGATATGGAGTGCCACGACGATCATATCAGTCTAATCCGAGATCAGATCAATGTAATACGGACACGGTCCTAACACAAGACCTACAAATGCATACTCATATGACCACGTCAATATGATCACAACAATAATAATCATGTATACTCAATAGAAATTCGACGATCCAGCGCCCTCATCATAGATCCCTTTGTTGATCCTATCAGATCAGCATAAGGTGGATAACCAACAATACACATATGAACAACAACACATGATAAAATCAATGATGCGAATTCACAAGATTCCATCAACACAATACTGGTAATCCAACGATCCAGCGCCCTCAGCATAGATCCCCATGATGATCCCGTCGAACCAACGCATGGTGGACATTCGATCCAGCGCCCTCAGCATAGATCCCCATGATGATCCCGTCGAACCAACGCATGGTGGACATTCGATCCAGCGCCCTCAGCATAGATCCTCATGATCCCATCGGATCATTTACAACATAAACAATACAATTATGCATACACATATGCAACTCAATATGTTCATCAACATGAACAACAGAACATGAACGGCAATATGACAAATCCACTAAGACAACCTCATGTTCGACAACATGAATGACAATATGCATGATCAAATCACTAACACTAACTAAATCGATATAAGATACTTGCCCCGAGTCCTTCCGGAGAAATCTCGATATCAAACCATCACCGACGATTATCCGCCATGCTCGGCGATCCAAACGTACCATGGACTACAGGTACTCATATCCTCATCTTTACCATAATGTAACCTCGATACCCGAATATGCCAATAATCGAAATAAATCATATACATTATGATTAAACTCCCGGAATCGGAATGACAACATATAATCATTGCTATATGCATTATAAACTAAATGAAACTGAAACCATTCATTAAACATTATAACTGAGCAAGTAACAACTTGCCTCGATATCGATGAAGTCGCTACCAATTTCATTGCCTTCGTCGAAGAGCTCCTCAGCCCTGACCACGCAATTCACGAACATGCTCGAACACGACCGCAATATACGGTTATAATCACCGATCGATTATCGCAACCTATCGTAATAATAAATTTAACACACATTCGATAACAATCAATAATCGATATAACCAATCCACAAACTCAACGGTTCTACGATATCTCAGTTAAACATAGACTGTACAATCCAACTCGAACCAGCACGAATTCATAATCATAATACGATGTACTGCATTGTCTGCCTACTTAGCGCACGTTAAACGCATAACGTCGCGTGCGCTAAGTTGCTCTCGTTAGCGTGCGCTAGCCAGTAAGCTTAGCGTGCGCTAATGTTGTATAGTGGCATGCATTTCAAGCATCGTCTAACACTTCCATCATATCAATGACCAACTCATCTCGATATTAAGGATTTCATAACATATTCGATTCCAACTTTAATCTTTAAAACCCGAATCCACAAGATTCCTTCTTGTTCATATTTGGTAAATTCATAGAACAATTTACCGGTTATTATCATGAATAATCATATTCCAAAATCATCCGAATTTACATTCATAATCCATAAAATGACATAATCCGATGTGTTCTAATCACCTAAAAATCCTTATTCATCATGTTCTTCGACATACAATTCATATAACTTCAAGAATCTCAACAGCACCACCGTAATCGTTACCATACGAAGTAACCAACGACAAAACATCAAAAATCCGAATTGAAGAAAGGAATTACATCAACATATCTCTTGAATTCAATCCAAAACGATACGAAACATATCAATACTCATATATTGATAACAACACTAACTTAGTTCGGTAATCCAACTCGTTATCATGCTCATCAACTCGAATATATGATAATCATCAACTCAAGAACATCAATATTCAATCCAAAACGAAATCCAAAGATGAAGAGTGATTACCTTTTTGAAGGAATGGATTGAATCCTAGGTTTGAATCCATTTCCAAGAATCACCAATGATTTCAAGAACAAATCTTTAATCCATGATTTCTATCTTAAATCTTGTTAAAGATCACCACCTTACCGTGTTTGGGAACCTCAAGGACCTCCCAAAGCTCTCTCTATCGACTTAAGGTGAAAGAATGGACGAAATGCTTCATAATACCCGTCTGTCCCTTATATAGACTGCATTACTAGCGTGCGCTAACATCTCATATTTAGCGTGCGCAACAGCCTTAACAGCCTTAGCGTGTGCTAACTGACCTTTGTTAGCGTGCGCTATCGCAGTCCAGAGACTACTGTCTGGCTTCGTACATGAGCTTACGTACGTAATGCCCATGCATTAGCGTACGTAACTTACACTATCTAGCGTACGCAAGTCCTTACATTTAGCGTGCGCTAACACCAGTTGACTTGCTACAGTCTACACCTACCACGAAGATGCTGGTGACCCCACATGCCGAAAGCAACCACTAAAGCCAAGATTCCCTGTTGACTGATATACAATTAGCGTGCGCTAATCAACATGCATTAGCGTGCGCTAACACTACATTATAACATCCGTTGACTTATCAGAACGTGCGCCGAAAGTGGCCTGGTCCACGCGTAGATTCCTTCTGATCTGTTCTGCACTTGCGTGCGTTATCTTATATCCGTAGCGTGCGCTAAACTTGCACGATAGCGTGCGCTACTCATGATTATTAGCGTGCGCTAATAATGTTACACTTAGCCATTTCCAACTTTTCTCGTCCGTCTCGACATACTGGATACGTACACATGACGCATTATATCCTCTAATACAATTGTCGACCAAGTACGACAATTATACCGATACTGACATCTCAGTCCTTCATTTATTTTATCTATACTGTACAGATTCCGCGCTGTACAATATAACTCGGATAATATTAAACCACGGTAGTAGAAATTCTGGATATTACATAACGTACGTAACATCTGAGCTTATTGTATGCTAACACTTTGTGTAGTGTACGTAAGGGTGCCTGAGATTTCGAGACAGTGGCCTCTGTAACCATAATTACGTACACACCCGCTTTACGTGCTCTTTGTATTTGCAAAAATTATGCAACACATGTAGAGTGTAATTCTAGAGATTTTTATTTCCAATTGTCTTGAATTGTGTGCCTTTTTGTGCTGAATATTTTCCCATGGTGGATTAATTATAATTTTTTGACGTGGTGCACTGTTTGTTATGATCATGTCGTGTTATTTGTTGGTTTTGACTTTTCGTCGCATGTCTTGTTGTGATCATGTGCATTCACTTAGGGTATTATGTGTCATGTTTCTTCATGTTTTCTTTCATCGCGAGCCTCTAGAGCTTCGTTGCAAGCTGCAAGTCGTGGTATTTTGTTGGGAAGTTGCATCGTTGTACCAAATTCTAACTGTGACGTTGTCAGCATATGTTACGTACGCTAAGAAGTCAATTACCTATGTAACTGATGAAGGTTAGAATTGGAATATCCTGAATTTCTATTATGGTTGGTTAATATTATTCTATCCGAGTTATATTGCACAGTGTGGAATCTGTACAGTATGTGTATAATAATTGAAGGACTGAGACCGCTGTACTAGTATAATTGTCGTACTTGGTCGACATCTGCATTTGAGGATATCGTGTATCAGATTTATCGTACTTTTGATATCAAATGTATCATATGAGAATATTATTGGAACTAGTATAAGAATTCAGTATGTCGTGTATATGTATCCAGTATGTCGAGACGACGGACAAGAATAGTTGGAATTGGCTAGGTATAGCCCGATTATCATACGCTAGTTGAAGGACGTAGCGCACACTTGTGTCAATTATGTTTATATCTATGTTTAGGCTTTGAAAAAGAAGTCGTATGCTAGTATGACAGGAGATCATCGACTACACACACCTATAAGTATACTTTTTGGTTATTCGCTTTTCGTGATGATTGTTTGTCTTCGTGATGATTTTCGATATCTTGTTTGAGCTGTTGTTTATGAAAGGATTACAAGTTTCTAGGACGAAACTTATTTTAAGTGGGGTAGAATGTAATATCCTGATTTTCTACTATGGTTGTTTAATATTATTTTATTCGAGTTATATGAACATTATGGAATCTGTACAGTATGGATATAATAATCGAAGGACTGAGACAGCTGTATTGGTATAATTGTCGTACTTGGTCGACAACTGCATTTGAGGATATCGTGTATCATGTTTATCGTACTTTTGATATCAAATGTATTGTATGAGAATATTATTGGAACGAGTATATGTATTCAGTATGCCGTGTATACGTATCCAGTATGTCAAGACGACAAACAAGAACAGTTGGAATTAGCTAAGTATAGCCTGATTAGCGTACGCTAGTTGAAGGACGTAGCGCACGCTAGTATGCAAGCTTAGCGCACGCTAAAGGTGAAGATTAGCGCACACAAGACATGTGGTTCTGGCGACAAATTTCGGCGTGCATGTGCATACTCGATTCAATGGTATTAGTGCATGCTAAAGCCTAAGGTTAGCGTACGCTAATGCAGATCAGTCCAGAGAGAATCAACGTGTGGACACGGCTACTTTCAGTGTATGTTCTGATGAGGTCAACTGATATTTGCTATGGAAGATTAGTACACGCTACGCATAGGGCCTAGCGCATGCTTATTGTAGATCGGTCAAAGGGTATCCCGGCTTTGTGGTTTGCTTTCGGCGGGTGGAACCTAGGAATCTTCGGAGCAAGTGCAGACAAACGAGTCAACGACGGGATTAGCGCATGCCATCTAGTGTAATAGCACACGCTAAAGGAATTGGAAAACTCAGCTTACCGCCTAACTGGTTTAGCGCACACTAGTAATGTCCAATATATATATATATATATATGCAATTGTGAATTATGATTCATTTCGGCCATTCTTTCATTCTATCCGATAGGGAGAGTTATTGGAGATAGTTTGGGTTCCAAACACTCTATTGTTTATGGACAAGTTCGAGGATGTTCGTGAATTGCTTTAGTAGGGCCGAGGAGCTTGTGGACGAAGGCAACAAAATTGGTAACGGAATCATCATCATACCTGTATCGAGGCAAGTTATTACTTGTTCAGTTTATAATATTTAATGAATGGTTTCGGTTTCATTTCATTTATAATTCATATAGCAATGAGTATAAGTGTGAATTCTGGAGATTTGGATTGTATGCTATCTTCTGGGTTTTGTAAGTTAAATCTTAAGGTATATGGTTTACATTTGTTATTGGTATACTTGGGTATCGAGGACACATTGTGGTAAAGACTAGGATATGAGTTATCTACAGTCTATGATAGTTGGATCACCGAATATTGAGGATAATCACTGGTGATGGTTTCTGACATCGAGACTGCTCTCAGATGATCCGGGGCAAGTTCTCTAATCATTTTTGTCATTATCATGTCGTCATGCATTTGTGTATTGTTGTTGTCATGCATTTGTGTATTGTTGTTATCATGCATTTGTGCATTGTTGTCGTTTGTCCACCTCGTGTTGATCCGACGGGATCATCTTGGGTCTATACTTGCGCGCGCTGGATCATTGGACGGGTTTTTCCTCCCCGTGTTAGTCTGATATCATCTTAGGATCTATGCAGTGAACACTGAATCATCAGATTACCATGTGTTGTCATGCATATGTGTCGTTGTTATTTATCCACCACGTGTTGGTCCAACAGGATTATCTTGGGATCTATGTAGTGAACATTGGATCATCAGATTACCATGAATATATGTTGTCATTGTCATGTTGTTGTTGTTGTTGTCCTGTTGATTTGTAGGTCTTTTGTTAGGACCATGTTGGTATGTTTTTTTGATCTAATCTCAGATTAGACTGACGTGACTCATCGTGGTATTACGTATTCTGAGGTATGTTTCGTATTTCCTTCTTGGTACTTGTTTTTTGATTGGCAATCGATTATCATGTTGAGATTTGATTGTGTTATCCGATGGATTGGATTAGTCAGAGCTAGTATATTTTGTATTGGTGAGTTATGATGATGTTTTGAGGATCTGGGCATTGTTTGAGATACAATGCGAATGTTGTATATGAGTTATTTTTTTGATTTGAGAATTCGAGATGCAGAATTTGGTAAGGATTATAATAAACATGAGGATTATCAAGAGTTGGTAAGGTTATGATGGTGAGATTACGTTGGTGGTATTTCTTATCTTGTAATTGCATTGGTCTGTAATTGTTAATTTTGATGTGATCGTTATCATTGTTGAGTATTATGGCTGACCCCGTCGTGGGCTTTATTTTTAGGTACTCGTAGATCGATCTTGCAGCGGTCGTAAAGAGATGAGATTCCTGGGTGATATTGACTATGGTGTGTACTTGGGAGTCGAGTATTTTGACTGGTTGTTATTTTCTGCTGCAAAAGTATTTTTTTAACTATTTGTTATATCCACTGCGAGTGTGTTTTAAAATGGCTTTCTAGTATTTTACGAACTTGGGTTTATTTGAAAAACCGTTTCTTAAACTATTTTTGTAACACCCCAAGATATTCGGAATAATTACAGCGCCGTAAACCCTTTATGTAAGAGTTTACAAGGCTAAATTAAAAGAATAGCTGAACAATACGAAAATACCCCCAATAGTTGAGTAATTCAATAACCGATTAAAACATCTCAACACAATTCATTTATTACAAATTTCTCAAATCGACAAAAGACACACGTACTCGAGTACTAAATACCAAACAAGAATATCAAAACAAATACAACGGACAACATCATTGTGCCCCTTCGTCATCATGTTGGTACTGTAGTTGCTTCCCCGCTCCTCGACTACCTGAACATCAAAACAAATGTCCACTCCTACAGGGGTTAGCAAAATGATGCTAGTACAAGTATCATAATATACAAGAGCAGATATGCAACAATGATGCATAATAAAACACATAACACGGACTTCTGCTACATGAATCCAACGATGCGAATCCACATGATTCCATCAACACAACATGGGGTAATCCAATGATCCAGCGCCCTCAGCATAGATCCCAAGATGATCCCGTCGGACCAACACGAGATGGAAAAACCCGTCCAATGATCCAGCGCCCTTAGCATAGATCCCAAGATGATCCCGTCGGACCAACACGAGGTGGACAACTGATCCAGCGCCCTCAGCATAGATCATACGATCCATTTCGGATCAAAACAACACACACAATACAACCATACATACATAGGCAACACAATATGTTCATCAACATGAACATACACATGAATCAAAAACATGAATGACATTATAACAGTTATATTCATCAATATGAATGGTAATATGCATGATAAAAAATCATCAACATTAAACCGAAGTCATGTTACGATACTTGCCTCAAAAATGACGGCAAGGACAGATAGTACGAGTAACCTTCAACCCAGTCGAAGAACTCTCACTTGATCAACTCACCAGAAATCCGAACCTTTATTGAACAATAGCATCAATATAACTAACGGTTCCGGATAATCATTCTAAACATCATACGAGTATCAAGAGGCGTAATCTACCCGTCAATAAAAATGTACGAATCTGTCCTAACCCAAACCGGTTGAATCATCACTATGCTACCAATTCGAACAACAATCCCATAATCTTCCAAGTAAGATTAAACACATCATTAGGTCGAAATCTTCAACTATATCACATGATAGTTCGTCTAACATGGATCCTAACCATAACTTCCATTAATTCAACACAGCAAGATTTCCGAAATCTCTTGAAGAGCACCATAAAAACTCGTTTAATAGGTTCAACATGATTAACATCTTATTCTTCAAGGAATAACTTTAAATTCAAACCCATAAAGTTCCCCTATATGCATTGTTCGTTCAAGTTGCAAGTAAGAAATTCAATAACCTCAGTAATAAACTCAACGATTTCCATAGAATGATCATACATGACAACAAGAACACATAATCCAGATCTTTGAATCGTCACATACCTTACATGGAAGGGAAAGATGAGATTACTTGATGAACTCCACGCCAAACGCTAGAATACCAATCCTCAAGGCTCCTTGCCTTCAATGATATGGTTAGAGGCTGATATGAAGGTTGAAGATGGGGAGGGTAACTCTCTAAGTCTCGGAAATTGAGTGTGGGGTGAAGTGGAGACTGAAAAATAAGGTGAGGTGTTGTCCTATTTATAAAAATGATTATTAGCGCGCGCTACGGATCCTTTTTAGCATGCGCTAACGTGCTCCCAGCCCACTGTATCTATCTGTCTTCGGTCTTGCGTATAATAGCCTTTACGTGCGCTAAATGCAACAGTTATCATACACTAATATCAATCATAGTGTACGCTATCAGCTTTATGAAAGCTCACTGACCTCACTGTACCATATTTAGCGTGTACTGGCGCCTCTCACGTAGCGTGCGCTAAGTACCGTTGACTCGCCTTTTCCAAAATCCGTCCAGGTTCATCCCGACAAAACAATAACCAAGATCCGCGATACGATCTCACCTACCACCTGTCTAAGCCATGCAAACCATGTATAGCGCGCGCTAAGATTCATCTGTAGTTTGCGCTAGCTTACATATTTAGCGCGCGCTACAGTTAAACGTTAGCGTGCGCTAAATGTACATAAGTACATGCATGAAACAACAACTACGAAATCATACTCGTCGATACAGAATCATGAAATACGGAGGATTATACTCATATTAAAATACAACATATTTAATGTCATAAGGTTCAAATACAGATAAAATACACATCAGATATTCAGGTATTACAATTTTATCGGTACGTATAAACGGTGGCTTAACGTATACTTTTGAAACTATCAAGTTTTGACATTTTGGTCTTATACTTTGAAATGAGATTTTACGAAGGTATTCGATAAATGGATTTTGTAGTCTTTGAATATTTTAAAGATATTATCATCATTCGCCTCTTGGGCATATTTATATGGATTGTGAAAATGTCTTTTAGCCTTATGGGTTCCGGTGCAGGGCACACGGTGCTGTAATATTCCCGAATGGCTCTGGGGGTGTTACAAGCATACGCTATGTATATAGTTAATGTACGTTAACATACCTGCTGGTTGAGGCAGTAGCCTCCAGGGAGGTCTTAACGTACGCTGCATGGAGCACATAACATATGTTATCAGATGTGTTGCGTATGTTAGGATGCCTGTAGATCGAGGAATTAAGTTTTATATATGACATTGCATACGCAATACTTGGGTTGTTACGTATGTTAAGTGTTGTTACATACGCAATCTTGATGTGTTGCATACGTAATGTTCTGTGGTGTATATATATGCGGGTTGCAGTCTTTCTTTCGCTATTTTCTTCATTATCTTGGTGCCGCCGGTTGGGGAAATTTGAGGTTGATATAGTGTGGAAATTTCGTCATCCATCAATGGAAATTTGAGTTCTTAGCAAGGATTAACACCATGTAATCCTTCATTCTTCATCGGATCGAAGGTAATGTTCTTAAACCCTTCGAGTTGACTTTGTCAGACTTTGTTCTTGATTTCAATTCTAGTCCGAGTTGATAAACCGGTTGGTGTTATTGATTGTATTTTATGGATTGTATATCCAATCTTGGATTTGTTAAACCCGGTTTGTGATTTTGGTATTCTTGGAATATTTGAACATATAATGTTCAATTAAATGTTCCAACGGATTCACTTCAGGTGATGGGTGTATTTTACATCGAGATTGGTTGTTATGCTTGTACTAATTATGTTGTTATTGTTTATCGCGGAAGATGTAGGTTTTTGGGGTTCTTCGGTCGAGTTGTGTTCGTCGAAGTATTTGCGTGTCGATTATCGAGGCAAGTACCTTTTGTATACAAATTATACATTGTGGATTGAAGTTGTGTGTTTGGTTTTATGTTGGCTTGTTCGTTCTCGTTGAATGTGATTTATGTGGTTTATCTTCATAGATATATTGTTATGTCGATGTTGTTCACGATTAATCCGTGTGTGGAACCATGAGGTTGTGATGGTTGTGTTGATTTTGTTTATACCCTTTGATGTGTATTGTGCCAAGTTGTGACTGATGGACATATGTTGTGTTCGTTTGTTATACACTTGGATGTGTATTGTGCTCTATTCTAAAAATCGGCCTGGGCGGCGCCTAGGCGCTAGGCGGCTCCCGGGTGTTCCGATTACGGCCTGGGCGTTTGTCTTGGGCGTTTGGGTGATTAATCGGGCGCCTAGACGGGATGGGCGGGCGCCTAGAAAGGCAAGCTGGGCGGCAATCTAGGCGGCTGGGCGGGCGCCGGGGCGGGTAAGCATTTTTTATTATTTTTTATTTTTTATTTTAGCAGTCCTATAAATTCTTAAATTTAGATAGTATGGACTACTTAAGACATATATCCATATTTGAAAATTTAATACATGATCAAGTATATTTTTGTTTAAATATTCAAATATTATATATTTTTAATTTTTTACATATATATAATTTTTAAAAATAATTAAAATAATAATAAAAAATAAATCTGCCTAGTCCGATTAATCCCCGAGTAATCATCTGGGCCCTAGGCGTTAGCAATCTGAATGCCTAGCGCCTAGCGTTTTTTAGAACCATGGTATTGTGCCGAGTAGTTGATTAAAGGATATATTTTGTGTTTCTCATATAATGCTCTTGATGTTTGTTGTAATGATGGGCAGTTTGCATTTCGGTGTGATTGAATGTGAATGTTGTGTTGTGTTGCTAAGTTCACGCGTGCGGGTTCGACGGAGCCTACGAGGATACATGGCAAGGAACCATGTGACCGGAACTTAATAAGTCGTGCTGAGATTTTCTCATGTCGGTCTGACGAGGCTTACGATGACACGTGGAATGAGATCATGGAGTCGGGACACAACATAGTCCAACAGGTCGGGTTTGACAGGACTTACGGTGACTCGTGGCGAGGGATCACAAAGTCGAGGACCGGATGTTGTGATTATTTTATTTGGCTCAATCCATGCGGGTTGTTGAACCGACTGAGACACATAGCAGGAGATCATAGGTAACGAGCATGTTTTGATGTTTAAGAATGCTGAAATGATGTTTTATGGAAAATGATTTGAGCTGAGACCCAATCGATTTTTGAAGAGGATTGATAACTAATGACTTGAGGTCCCAAAGGCTTTTTGTTTTCTAAAGCTCTCGAGATGATGAAACGTTTTCAAGATTTGAGTTTGCTTTCTAAACTTTAAAATCTCTCGGGAACTTCTCTTAATGTTTGATGTTGTTTGATTCATGATGAATAATTGCATGGTATATTTTGTATGATTGGAGTACTTGGACTAGAAAATTCCAGTTGCTAACCCCTAAATGGGAGAAATGCGCATTTCGGGTATTCCGAGATTAAGCAAGCAGTCACAGGATCGTGACGGAAGATGACGAGCTGTGATACTAATCAAGAGAGGGTCCGGTTTATTCATTGTGTTATATTAAGTTGTATCTCATTTTTGCTACAGTGTATTTTGACCCATGTGTGTGTAATATCTGGAATTTCTACTACTGTGGTTTAATATTATTTTATTCGAGTTATGTTGTACAGCGTGGAATCTGTACAGTATGAATAAAATAAATGAAGGACTGAGATATATATATTGGTATAATTGTCGTACTTGGTCGACAATTGCAATTGAGGATATTGTGTATCATATGAGAATATTATTTAATTGAGTATATGTATTCAGTATGTGAGTGTACGTATCCAGTATGTCGAGACAGACGAGAAGAGTTGGAAATAGCTAAGTATAGCCTGACTAGCGCGCGCTAATGTTCAAGTATAGCGCACGCTATCGTTCATGGTTAGTGCACGCTAGAGGCAGAATGTAGCGCACGCTAATGCAGTCAGATCGAAAAGAATCTGCGTGTGGACCAGGCCACTTTCGGAGCACGTTCTGATAAGTCAACGGATGTTTGTAATGTAGTACTAGCGCACGCTAAACCCTAAAGGTTAGCGCACGCTAATGGTATATTGGACAAAAAGGAAACTTATCCTCGTCAGCACTTTCGGCGTGTGAACCAGTCTTCGGAGCATACAGACAAACGAGTCAACTGATATTAGCGCACGCTAAACGCAAGGACTTGCGTATGCTAGAGAGTGTAAGTTACGTACGCTAATGCATGGGCGTTACGTATGTAAGCACATGTACGAAGCCAGACTGTAGCCTCTGGACTGCGATAGTGCACGCTAACAAAGTCAGTTAGCGCACGCTAAGGCCATAGCGCACGCTAAACATAAGGTTTAGCGCACGCTAGTAATATATTTTATAAAAAGGGACAAATGGGTGTTATGAAGCATTTCGTCCATTTCTTTCCTTTCACTCGATAGAGATAGCTCTAGGAGGTACTTGAGGTCCAGAAACACTCTGAGATGATGATCTTTATCAAGATTAAGATAGAGAACATGGATTAAAGCCTTGTTCTTCAAGTTATTCATGGTTCTTGGAATGAAGTTCAAGTGTTCTCCTTCTTGGTTCGTCTAATCCAGGTAATTTTCGTATTCCTTTGATAGTAGTTCGTTTTTAAGGATGATTACATGTGAGGAACATGTTGGATAATCATGTGATGATATTATATGAGGATTAATGAAGTTATGATAAGAGTTTTCGGATGTTAAATGAGATGTCTCCATACTTTAAGAATTGTGTTTCGTTTAACCCGATGAAAGATGGATTTCTAAATTATGTTGATCATGATATGAGGTTGTATTCCAGATTAAGAACGATATGATAGGATGATTATGTATAGGAGGTGTTGGTGTATTCGTATCTAGAGCTAAGATATGTGTTTTGATATAATATTCGTATAAGAACACGAGTATGACTTCGAGTATGGTGATGAGATTGAATTTGGAAAAGTTATTGTTAATCTTGGAGCATGATTTCCTTTTCTTTCGTATTCGTAGTCGTAAAGTGTTAGTCGATGCTTGGAATGTATGCCTCTGTAAAGCCTTAGCGCACGCTAAGCCTACTGGCTAGCGCACGCTAACGAGAGTAACTTAGCGCACCCTATGTTAAGGTATTAATGTGTGCTAAGTCATCAGGCAGGTTAGTATATTCTGTTTCGGTTATGAATTCGTGATCGTTTAAGTTGGTTTGATCAGACTTGTGGTTAACCGAGATATTGTTGAGCCGTTGGGTTTGGGAATTGATTACCGATTGTTGATTATTATCGAACTTGTTGTTTATCGAATTACTAGGTTGAGAATATTGATCGGTGATTATTGTAATATCCGTATTTTTTCTTTCCCTTGTATTTTCGTTTTTGGTGTGTTTCTCGATTGTAGTGACCCTCGTGTACTTTTCAGCGTGTCCTTCCTGTCAAACTGTTGAATTGTATTCTCGTTATTGTTCATTGTTTCAACTTTCCTCATATGAATTCGACTTTGTTAGATCACCATTAATTTTTGGTGACTCCAAAAATTATAAATCTTTGCAATATTATAGAACATCGAGTTAGCTTTCCAATGGTTCAAGCGGTGAGTCAATCGGAGTCCGGACGAGAGAGTTATGGTCGCTTTAGTGGAAGGCGTCACTGTCGGGCACCGTCTAGGAGCCTTTCGGCCGATAGGGTGGGCCGATAGGCTCTCTGCCGGCATTTCAGTATGGGTATCGGCCGATCACTTCCAGGAGCCTTTCGGCCGATAGGGTGGGCCGATAGACTCTCACGGCATTTACGTATGGGTATCGGTTGGGCCTATCGGCCAGCCTATCGGCCGATAGGTTCTGCTGAGTTACATTAAATGTGTCGTTTTGAGCGTGAACAGCTCATTTCTTCTTTTTTTCTTCCACTGCATCGCGAGAGGGGATATAGAGGGGGAGAGTTCTTCATCCGGGGGTCGATTTTCATCATTTCTTTTTGGTTGTGAGGCTCGGATAATCAATCTAACGCGAGTTCTACGGATCTTAGTTCTTGAATCTCCAAAGGTAATGTTCTAAAACCCTACTTTTTTGGATAATTGGGGATTTTGGGGTTTTGTCCGATTCTTTCCGTTTCGTTGATGGATTCATGATGAATATGATTATTCTTGTTGGTATTCTTAGTTTCCCTACGGATTCATGGTATATTTTCATGGTTTTGCGAAATCGAGAGGGTTTGGTTGTGGTCCGCCCTCGTTGTTATTTTTGTATGAATATACATGAATCGTAGGCGGGTTTCCGGGTGTATTCCATTTCCGTAATCGTTTAGAAGTGGTTGTGATTGTGCTATTCGAATCGTTAGGTTCATTCTCGTCGGTTCCTCGTGGTTGTGCTTGATCCTTCGTTAGGAACCGTCGTTTTCCACCCGGACCGTTCGTAGTCGTGTTTCATCTCTGTTTCTTCAAGAATGTCTCAAAGGCAAGTACTTTACATTTGTTTACATGTTCTAGTATTTGAATTATGGCTATACGTGGTTGTTGTGGGAGGATATGTGTATGTTCACCTAGGGACGGTCCGACGGGGCCTCTAGGGATACGTATTGCCGTGTGTGTGCGTATCACGAACTGTGGTTGACCACCCAGGGATGTCCGACGGGGCTCTGCGGGGTACGGTGGCCGTGAGTCACGTACCAAGGTTAACTTTGAATTGTTTTGGTTGGAGGAAAATGTGTTTTGTGCTTGTGCATCGTAAATATTCCGGAATATAAAATGTCTTCTAAAATGATTTTTGGCGCATTATTCATCTGATTAGAATGTAGTTCAAATGGATTGTACTTGCACTAGCAGTTGTCGCTAACCCCTTAAATGGGGGAAATACTTTTTGTATTTCAGGTATTGATCGTGGGGACAAGCGAGCACTCGAGCCGTATGAGGATGATGGGCAAGCATGATATTGTCCAGTAAATGATTTTCGGTGTCATGTCTGTCGGTTATTGTTATTGATGTCTGATTTTGGGATTTATGTATTATAAAAATTGGTTTAAGTACTCGAGTGCTTCTTTTGTAAAATTGTTAATGTTGTGTTCCCGTTTTGGGGAATGGATTGTTGTTGGATCCTATTGGTCGGATTGTAGTCTTTTATTTTGAGTCGTCATTTTATTGATGATTGTTGTCGTTGGCTAAGGTCTTGTTGGTATGTTAGCCGGGTGGATTCCACAGTGTGGGGTCCACGGCGCTGTAATATGCCCTGAATGTCTTGGGGGTGTTACAGAATATGGTATCGGAGCTTAGGTTTATGGATACCTAGGCTGTCGGTTATTTGGGTCTAGTTAAGTGTCGTTTTTGGGACAGTATCACTGCTATGCCATCATCTCAGTACGCCGGTGCTCGTAAGTTTCTCTAACTTGACTCGATTCCCCGTTCTGTTCTATTTCTGTCTTAGTATCTTTTGCGTTTTGAGTTTGAATAGTACTTACCCGTTGCTCCTTCAGAATTCCTGCTGGACGCGGTCGCGGACGCGGTAGGGGACGTGGCGCAGCCGGTGGGGCGGCCATGTCCGATCACTCGGGAACTGATTCGGCGATGCCCTCTTTGTCGAACAGTGTTCCCCCTAGTTCCGGAGGTCAGCAGGACCAGTCTGCTAGCTCCGGTAATGCTCATGAGAATGTTGGAGTGGCCAACATATTGCAGCAAGTAGCGAACCGATGACGCCATCGACTCAGGCCGTTACAGTCGGCCATGCTAATGCCAACCCGGTTCCGCCTACTGGGTCCGGCAATGATAAGCTACTTCAGGACGTGATTCGTATGCGTCCTCCGCAGTTTGATGGTGCTTCCGACCCTTCCGGTTGGGAGAGTTGGTTGTTTGAGATGGAGAAAGTGTTTGAGGCTGCTAATTGCCCCGAGGAGAGGAAAGTACCCATTGCTCAGTACTTCCTCGCCAAGGAGGCAGCGACGTGGTGGCAAGCGGTGAAACCGCGTGACCGGGCAGCCACGTGGGCAGAGTTCCGGGATCTGATGGAAGACGAATTCTGTCCGTGGCCAGTGAAAGAGGGGAGGATCCGAGCCTTCTTTGAGGCTAAGCCCCAAGATGTACCTATATCTCAAGCCATCAAAGACTACAATCAACAATTACATTACGTGAGAAACCAAGTCCGCGATGAGCTCGATAAGATCCGCCACTTTGACATGCGGATGAAACCGAGAGTGCGCCACTACATGTCTGGTCTGGGGTGCACGACTTTGAAGGAATATCAGAATAAAGCTATGGCTTATGAGATGTCGTTTTCTGCGACAGAGACGGCAACCGAAGGAAAGAAACAGAAAACCACCGGTCAGTTTTCGGGAGGCAAGTCAGGAGGATATCCGAGGACTCGATGCAGTTCGCGAGTCTTGAGTCAGTTGCCATCAGTTGGTCGAGGAAACGGTTCTAGATCTGCTCCTGCTGGTTCCGTTCGTGGTCCTACGTGCTTCAACTGCAGTCGTCAGGGCCACATGATGAGTGAGTGTGATAGGCCTCCGATCCAGTGTCTTGCTTGTGGTCGTATGGGTCACCGTGCTAAGTTTTGTACGGATGCAGCTCGGGCTCCAGTTACTCAGATATCTGCTCCAGCTGCAGGAGAGCCGAGTGTGAATCAGGCACCGACAGTTCCTCGGCCAAGCAGAGTTTTGGTAGAGGTCGAGGTCGTGGTCACCTTATAGAGGGGGAGCTTCTAGTGCGGGGTCCATTCCGCCCGTGTGTATGAGATGAGACGAGCAGAGATCCCGACGCGACGGTGGCCACAGTACCGTCCACATCCTTGATCATCCTGTTCCGTATTGTTCGATTAAGTGCTACGCATTCTTTTATATCTATGGATTGTGTGCGTTGCTCGCATGTTGATTGCCTTGTTACTTGTGAGCCTTTTGTTGTTAAACTTCCTAGTGGGGATAGCATCGTGGGGGATCGTGAGGTTAGAGATTTTCCGGTGAGTATCGCGGGGAGGGTTTGGCCTTCTAATCGATTGCGGTAGATATTAGAGATGAGGATTTGATTATGGGTGAGGATTGGCTGGACCGTCATGGGCGATCATGAATTATAGAACGAGGACTGTTTCGATGTTAGCCTCGATGGTACCGAGCATTCTTTTGTGGGGCGTAAGCGGGGTAGCGAGATTACCGATCAGCGCTTTGAGGGCGGTGAGACTTCTTCGAGGAGGTTGCACGGGTTATTGGTGTTACGCTTTGAGATCGGAAGAAGAGGGAGTCGAACTCTCGTCTATTCCGGTAGTATGTGAGTATCCCGACGTTTTTCCGGATGAGTTGCGGGTTTGCCGCCGGGCCGAGAGGTTGAGTTTACCGTCGATTTAGAGCCTGCAAAGACCTATCTCTAAGACGCCATACCGTATGGCGCTGCCGAGATGCTTGAGTTGAAGAAACAGTTGGGAGAGTTGCTAGACATGGGATATATTCGACCGAGCGCTTCGCCTTGGGGCGCACGGTCCTATTCGTAAAGAAGAAGGATGGGTCACTTCGTTTGTGTATCGACTACCGAGAGTTGAACAAAGTGACCATCAAAAACAAGTATCCGCTCCCGAGGATTGATGACTTGTTTGATCAGTTGCAGGGGGCAACCGTGTTTTCGAAGATTGATTTGAGATCGGGGTATTATCAGCTCCGAGTGAAGGATACCGATATTCCGAAGACGGCCTTTCGGACGAGATACGGCCACTACGAGTTTGTGGTTATGCCTTTTGGGCTAACCAACGCACCAGCCGTGTTCATGCAGCTTATGAACAAAGTCTTTATCGAGTACCTCGATAAGTGTGTAGTCGTTTTTATCGACGACATCCTGATTTACTCGAGGAGCGAGGAGGAGCATGCCCGTCATTTACATATTGTGTTAGACATTTTGAGAACTCAGCATCTTTTTGCTAAGTTCTCGAAATGTGAATTTTGGCTACGGGAGGTGATGTTTCTCGGTCATGTGATCTCGGCCGAGGGTGTTCGTGTGGACCCACATAAGGTAGAGGCAGTGTTAAATTGGGCGCCGCCAATGAACGTGAAAGAGGTCCGCAGTTTTCGGGATTAGCCGGGTATTACCGTAGATTCGTCGAGGGGTTCTCTAAGCTCGCTCGACCGTGACTCGGTTGTTACGAAGTCGGAGAAGTTTGTGTGGACCGATGAGAGGCGGAATAGTTTTGAGGAGTTGAAGAAGCGGTTGACGACCGCTCCCGTGTTAGCTTTACCGAGTGGTAATGATGGTTTCTCCGTTTATAGTGATGCTTCGGGCCAAGGGCTCGGATGCGTACTTATGCAAAGACGGAGGACGATTGCCTATGCTTCCGTCGCTTGAAACCGTATGAATTGAATTACCTACGCACGATCTTGAGTTGGCCGCTGATTGTGTTTGCGTTGAAAATCAAGGCGTCATTACTTGTATGGCTCGTCGTGTCGATTTTCACCGACCACAAGAGCACGAAGTACATCTTCACGCGAAGGAGCTTAATATGAGACAGAGGAGATGGTTGGAACTGATTAAGGATTACGATCTTGAGATCCTTTATCATCCGGGCAAGGCTAATGTGGTGGCAGATGCCTTGAGCCGGAAATCGATATCGCCGGACGCTTGAGTTACTTACGGCCCGATCGGGACTTCGGCGAGAGTTTATGAGGTTGAGCATTGAGATTGTCTTGCCAGAGAGTTCCGGGCGATTGCGTACTCTTGAGATTTCTTCATCTCTGGTCGAAGACATTAAGTCGGGACAGTTAGAGGATCCGATGTTTATTCGGCTTCGAGAGAGTGTAGGAAAGGGAAAGCCCCGGATTCGTTATTCATGAGGACGGCGTGTTGAGATTCCGAGGTCGGTTGTGTGTTCCGAACGACTGAACCGAGACAGAGCATTATGCGAGAGGCTCATGCGTCACCATACTCACCCATCCGGCTCGAGTAAGATGTATAAAGACACGAGGAAGAATTTACGGTGGAGCGATATGAAGAAGGAGGTAGTTCGGTTTGTAGCTAAGTGTTTGACTTGTCGGCAAGTCAAGATTGAGCATCGGCGGCCGGATTATTGAAACCGCTTCCGTCCGGAATGGAAGTGGGAGGACATCTCTATGGATTTTGTTACGAGTTTACCGAGGACGAAGACAGTATGAATATGGTATGGGTGATTGTAGACCGATCGACTAAGTCGGCACATTTTCTGGGCATCAAGGATACTTGGGGTCCAGAAAAGCCGGCTCGTATATTCATCGCACAGTTGTGAGGCTTCACGGTACTCGAAGTCTATTGTTTCGGATCGTGACGGCCGCTTTGTATCGCACTTCCGGCAAAGGTGCATAAGGCGTTGGGTACCGGTTGCGTTTGAGTACCTCTTTTCATCCCGATCGGATGGGCCGAACGCACTATCCAAACGCTCGAGGACTTGTTACGTGCTTGTGCTCTTGATCGAGTAGTGACCGGGAGGAACATTTACCGTGATTGAATTCACGTACAACAACGGTTGGCACGCGTCGATTAGGATGGCACCGTATGAGGCACTTTATGGGCGACGATGTCGATCGCCGATTTGTTGGAATGAGGCGTCCGATTTAGTCGGGACCGAGCCGGATGTCGTTTTAGAGACGAGGCGGAAGATAGAGTTAATTCGAGAACGGATGTTGACTGCCCAGAGTCGACAGAAGTCGTATGCCGACATCCGTCGTCGACCCTTGGAATTCGAGGTGGGAGACCACGTTTTGCTGAAGGTGTCGCCGACGAAGGGAGTTTTCCGTTTCGGGAAGAAGGGGAAGTTGAGTCCGAGATTTATTGGACCCTTCGAGATTCTCGAGCGAGTCGGTGGATTAGCATACCGTTTGGCGTTACCCCGGCCTTGAGTCATGTTCATAGCGTTTTTCATGTTTCCCAGCTGAGGAATTATGTTCCAGATCCTAGTCACGTCATCGATTATGGCGAGATTGATATTGCTGAAGATATTACTTTTGAAGAGCGTCCTCTGAAAATTTTGGAGCATCGTGAGAAACGATCGAGGCATAAGACCATCCCTTTGGTCAAAGTTCGGTGGTCGAGACACGGTGTCGAGGAGGCAACTTGGGAAACCGAGGATAGCATGCGTGCTAAGTACCGGAGTTGTTTGTTTCTTAAGTTTCGGGACGAAACTTATTTTTAGAGGGGTAGAATGTAATATCCGTATTTTTTCTTTCCCTTGTATTTTCGTTTTTGGTGTGTTTCTCGATTGTAGTGACCCTCGTGTACTTTTCGTGTCCTTCTGTCAAACCGTTGAATTGTATTCTCGTTATTGTTCATTGTTTCAACTTTCCTCATATGAATTCGACTTTGTTAGATCACCATTAATTTTTGGTGACTCCAAAATTATAAATCTTTGCAATATTATAGAACATCGAGTTAGCTTTCCAATGGTTCAAGCGGTGAGTCAATCGAGTCCGGACGAGAGAGTTATGGTCGTTTAGTGGAAGACTGTCACTGTCGGCACCGTCCCAGAGCCTTTCGCCGATAGGTGGGCCGATAGGCTCTACTGCCCGGCATTTCGTATGGGTATCGGCCGATCACTTCCAGAGCCTTTCGGCCGATAGGTGGGCCGATAGACTCTCTGCCGGCATTTCGTATGGGTATCGGTTGGGCTGATCGGCCACTATTTATCGGCCGATAGTTCTGTGAGTTACATTAAATGTGTCGTTTTGAGCGTGAACCTCATTTCTTCTTTTTCTTCCACCGCATCGCGAGAGGATATAGAGGGGAGAGTTCTTCATCCGGGGTCGATTTTCATCATTTCTTTTCGGTTGTGAGGCTCGGATAATCAATCTAACGCGAGTTCTACGGATCTTAGTTCTTGAATCTCCAAAGGTAATGTTCTAAAACCCTACTTTTTGGATAATTGGGGATTTTGGGGTTTTGTCCGATTCTTTCCGTTTCGTTGATGGATTCATGATGAATATGATTATTCTTGTTGGTATTCTTAGTTTCCCTACGGATTCATGGTATATTTTCATGGTTTTGCGAAATCGAGAGGGTTTGGTTGTGGTCCGCCTCGTTGTTATTTTTGTATGAATATACATGAATCGTAGGCGGGTTTCTCGGGTGTATTCCATTTCCGTAATCGTTTAGAAGTGGTTGTGATTGTGCTATTCGAATCGTTAGGTTCATTCTCGCTTCCTCGTGGTTGTGCTTGATCCTTCGTTTAGAACCGTCGCTTTCCACCCGACCGCTCGTAGTCG
Source organism: Orobanche coerulescens (assembly GCA_033398695.1). Taxonomy (NCBI): domain Eukaryota; kingdom Viridiplantae; phylum Streptophyta; class Magnoliopsida; order Lamiales; family Orobanchaceae; genus Orobanche; species Orobanche coerulescens. The sequence continues at coordinate 229,450,657 of CM065802.1, forward strand.
TGTTTCATCTCTGTTTCTTCAAGAATGTCTCAAAGGCAAGTACTTTACATTTGTTTACATGTTCTAGTATTTGAATTATGGCTATACGTGGTTGTTGTGGGAGGATATGTGTATGTTCACCTAGGGACGGTCCGACGGCCTCTAGGGATACGTATTGCCGTGTGTGTGCGTATCACGAATCGTGGTTGACCACCTGTGGATGTCCGACGGCTCAAGGGGTACGGTGGCCGTGAGTCACGTATCAAGGTTAACTTTGAATTGTTTTGGTTGGAGGAAAATGTGTTTTGTGCTTGTGCATCGTAAATATTCCTAATATAAAATGTCTTCTAAAATGATTTTTGGCGCATTATTCATCCGATTAGAATGTAGTTCAAATGGATTGTACTTGCACTAGCTTGTCGCTAACCCCTTAAATGGGGAAATACTTTTGTATTTCGTATTGATCGTGGGGACAAGCGAGCACTCGAGCCGTATGAGGATGATGGGCAAGCATGATATTGTCCAGTAAATGATTTTCGGTGTCATGTCTGTCGGTTATTGTTATTGATGTCTGATTTTGGGATTTATGTATTATAAAAATTGGTTTAAGTACTCGAGTGCTTCTTTTGTAAAATTGTTAATGTTGTGTTCCCGTTTTGGGAAATGGATTGTTGTTGGATCCAATTGGTCGGATTGTAGTCTTTTATTTTGAGTCGTCATTTTATTGATGATTGTTGTCGTTGGCTAAGGTCTTGTTGGTATGTTAGCCGGGTGGATTCCACAGTGTGGGGTCCACGGCGCTGTAATATGCCCTGAATGTCTTGGGGGTGTTACAATTATAACCGTGTGTTGCGGTCGAGTTCGAGGATGTTCGTGAATTGCTTTGGTCGGGACCGAGGAACTTGTAGATTACGGCAATGGATTTGGTAACAGCTTCCTCGTCGTTGTATCGGTATCGAGGCAAGTTATTACTTGCTTAGTTTATAATATTTAATGAATGGTTTCAGTTTTATTCGTTTATAATTCGTATAGCAATGTTTATAATCATAATCACAGGAGATTTGGGATTATAAATCGTATTCGAGTTTTGGGAATCTAAATCATAATGTATATGATTTACTTTTGTTATTGGTATACTTGTATATCGAGGATATATTGTGATAAAGACGAATGAATTATCTGCAATCTGTGATACTTTGGACCGTCGAGTATTGAGGATAATGGTTCGTGATGGTTTAGACTTTGAGATCATTCTCGAAGGACTAGGGGCAAGTACTCTAATCATTTTTATCATTTGTGTCGATCATGTCGTGATACATTCGTGTATCGTTGTTGTCATGCATTTGTGCATTGTTGTTGTCGTGTATTGTGTACTGTTGTTTTGTGCAGTTGTGCATTGTTGTCATATGTCCACCTCGTGTTGGTCCGACGGGATCATCGGGGGATCTATGCTAGCGTGCGCTGGATCATCGGACGGGTTTTCCACCTCGGATTGGTCTGACGGGATCATCGGGGGATCTAGGCAGTGAACGCTGGATCATCGGATTGCCATGTATTGTTGTTGTGCATATGTATATTATGGGTTTGCCATAAGTATACATTGTTGTTATTGATGTGAGCATATTGACGTTGTCATATGAGTATGCATTTGTAGGTCTTGTGTTAGGACCGTGTCCGTATGTTGTTGATCTATCTTGGATTAGACTGACGTGATTTCATCGTGGCATTTCATATCTTGAGGTATGTTCCGTATTTCCTTGATACTTGTCTTTGATGGACAATCGATTATCGTAATGGAATTGTCGACGTTATCCGATGGATTGAATTGGCCAGAGTTGGTATAATTTCCGTATCGCGAGTTATGATAATGTTTTGAGAACCTTGGGTATTGTTGAGATACCGTATAGATATTTCGGTATTATCTTATTATGTTGTTAAGGATACGAATCGTGGATTTTCGTAAAGTTACGACAGTAAGATTACATTGGTCGTATTCTTACTTAGTATTTCCATTGATATGTAATTATTGACGTGATGTGATGGTTATCATTGTTGGATATTATGGCTGACCCCGTTGTGGGCTTTCTTTTTAGGTTCTTGGATTATCAAGATTGTAGCGGTCGTGGAGAGATGAGCTTCCCGGAGGATACTGGCTAGGGCATGTATTTGTGTATTGAGTTTCCTGATCAGTTCTTGTATTCCGCTGTTAGAGTATTTTAATTGTTTGTCTTTACCCGCTGCGTGAATATCTTTAAATGGTTTTTTGGTATCTGGTAACTTAGGTTACTTTGGCAATCGTTTTCTAAACTATTTTGTTGGTACGTGTAAGCGACAGCTTAACATATGTTTTTAAACTGTTGAGTTCTGGCATTTCAGGCCTTGTGGTTTCAAATGAGATTTTACGACGGTTTTGATAAATGGATTTTATTAAGTGTTTTTAAAAGACAGTACCGTCATTAGCCTCTTGGGCATTTGTAAATGTTTGCGAAAATTTCCTTCAGCCTTGTGGGTTCCATCTCGGGGCCCACGGCGCTGTAATATTCCCGGTCAGATCTGGGGGTGTTACAGAATATGGTATCGGAGCTTAGGTTGTGAAAACCTAGGCAGTCGGGTCGAGTTGGGTCGTGCTTTTGTCGTGTCATACGAGTTGTCGGTTGACAAGTGTTTGAGCTCTGGGTTTTTGTTGTTCACTCGGGCTTGTGCGTTGTGTGATTTACCAGTGTGGTACTGGGATTGTTCTAACTTTTCCAAATGGTGTTAACATGTTTCTTCAGATAGAGCTGTGTTGTGTTCTCGAGTTGAACTGAGTTTGCAAAATGTGTGTTTTGAAAATATCTGTGTCGAGTATTTTCTTGAGTCGAGACATGTGCTAGTATCACGGGGAATCGTCGGCTTCATGATCTGTAAGTATTTGGATTCTTGAATTATATTGAGATTTATTGCCGTTCTAAGTTGATATGCTTTGAGATTCACCAAATATTATGCGTTACAGTATAAGGTGACAGAGTTGGGACAGGATTGATGATCTTGAGAAGTTGTGATTTTGGAAATCAATATGTCGGTTAAATTTTGGAAACAGAGTTGTGCATTTGGGAGAAATGTTGATGATGGTTGAGGAGAACCTGTAGTCATGTTAGTTCATTTTTGAGATATATGAACTGTTGTTGAGCATTTGAAAATGATACTTTTCAAAATGAATATTTTACAGATGTTTTACGGAAAATGATTTTGGGCCGAGACCCAATTGATTTTAAAATAGTTTTATAACCCAGGACTTGGAGTCCGAAAAGGGTTTTCTACTTTGTAAACTTCTTGTAATGCGGAACGAGATACGGGCTGAGACCCTAATGTTTCAAAAGGCTTTTCTGTTTTCCTTAAAACTCCCGAGATTTGTAAAACACTTTATCAATTATTTATCTACTTTATCACTACCTTTCGGGGTTTTGATTTATTGGTTCAAATGAAACCTCTCGGGAAGTCTTTCGCTGTGTTGATTTGTTTCAATGTTTTGTCATACCATATTTGAGGTAATCCAGGAATGGGTTAATGGTTGACATTGCGAGTCATAGGTGGAAAATGAGTTTTTGGGTCGGAGTCTATATATTGAGATTTTGGAACTCTATCGTGTGGTTTTCCGATGGAATATCAGTGGATATTGGTGACGAACCGAATTGGTATACAGGAGTATGGATGTGGTCAATCATTTGCATAGTTTTCATTTTAAAACTTCGAAATCGTGTGGATTCGAAGGAAAACTGTTACCGAATACTTGGCACCAGCGAGCCGATTTAATTTTTCAAAAATTGATTTCGTGGTCTTACGAAAATTTATGTTTTGAGTTTTGAAAATTTTGAATGAACTTTCGAAAATTTGTCTTCTTGACAAGACTATATGATTTCAAACTGGTTTTGAAAATGAAATTGATATACGTACGCATTTAGTGCATAGTGCATATCATGGTGAAGTTCTGAGCAAGACTCACAAACTAGATAACACTCTCACGGTACGACGAAAAGAGATTCGAACTTTGGTATGGTAGTTCGGTTATCCAGGAATAATCGGTTGATTGATCAGATAAGAGAAATATACTGCGTGTTGTAGATTTATGTGCAGGATGTAATTTTGGAACTTTGGATTTTGTGAAACCGGGACATATGTACTATATGATTCCATTGGTATGGTAGTAGCGCGACTCTACCATAGTGATTTTTGAATGATTCCTTTGTAAGTGTGGAATTGGGGATGGTGACCCCAGGATGGTTGTTTTGGATATTGATTGGTCATTTCCACTCAATGTATGATTGGATATGTTCGTCGGGTTGTGATTGGTTGTTCGTATGCCGAGGAGTATGTTCGACAGTCAGGTGTGTTTATTGAGATCCACTGTATGTGATTGGTGTGTCGTTTTGAGAACCTTATTCGTTTGTATATCGGTTTCTGTGGTTCTGTGTTGGTTGTGTTGGAGTTTACCGTGTGAAGGTATTCTCGATTTTCATTGATCGTTCGTTGGTAATATTAGAGTTTATCATGATGATGATATTCTCGGCCATGTTTTGACCTTTGGATTGGTCGTATTAGAGTTTATCATGTCGATGATATTCTCGTTTAATTTATTGGTTGATTATTGCTGGTAATCATCTGAGCGTTCAGATTGTCTGTCGATGTTTCGGGATTTGTTGCCATGGTGTTGAGCATTTGTTTCACATATGTATCGTGTATTATTCGTTTTATCGGAATTGTGACTTGATTGTATAATCAGGTAGACGAGATTTGACATGGATAGGTTACTTCATCCGAAGATGATATATTTTTTTGAGACTCATGGAATTGTTATTGTAAACGTATTGAGACTTTACAGTGAAGTCACTTGCTAGTACCTCAGGAGATCGTCGACTTGGCGCATATATAAGTGTACTGTTTTGGTTATTTGTTAATGATGATCGATCGTTGTTGTGATGGTTTCGGAATATTTTGGTTGAACGGTTTGTTGGTTTTTCTATAACGGCTTGCAAGTTTCGAGGACGAAACTTATTTTAAGTGGTGTAGTATGTAATATCCGGAATTTCTACTATTGTGGTTTAATATTATTTTATCCGAGTTATGTTGTACAGCGTGGAATCTGTACAGTATGAATAAAATAAATGAAGGACTGAGACATCTATATTGGTATAATTGTCGTACTTGGTCGACAATTGCAATTGAGGATATTGTGTATCATATGAGAATATTATTGAATTGAGTATATGTATTCAGTATGTGAGTGTACGTATCCAGTATGTCGAGACAGATGAGAAGAGTTGGAAATGGCTAAGTATAGCCTGACTAGCGCGCACTAATGTTCAAGTATAGCGCACGCTATCATTCATGGTTAGCGCACGCTAGAGGCAGAATGTAGCGCACGCTAATGCAGTCAGATCGGAAAGAATCTACGTGTGGACCAGGCCACTTTCGGCGCACGTTCTGATAAGTCAACGAATGTTTGTAATGTAGTACTAGCGCACGCTAAATCCTAAAGGTTAGCGCACGCTAATGGTATATTGGACAAAAAGGAATCTTATCCTCATCAGCACTTTCGGCGTGTGGACCAGTCTTCGGAGCATACAGAAAAACAAGTCAACTGATATTAGCGCACGCTAAACGCAAGGACTTGCGTATGCTAGAGAGTGTAAGTTACATACGCTAATGCATGGGCGTTACGTACGTAAGCATATGTACGAAGCCAAACTGTAGCCTCTGGACTGCGATAGCGCACGCTAACAAAGTCAGTTAGCGCACGCTAAGGCCATAGCGCACGCTAAATATAAGGTTTAGCGCACGCTAGTAATATACTTTATAAAAAGGGACAAACGGGTGTTATGAAGCATTTCATCCATTTCTTTTCTTTCACTCGATAGAGAGAGCTCTGGGAGGTACTTGAGGTCCAGAAACACTCCGAGATGATGATCTTTATCAAGATTAAGATAGAGAACATGGATTAAAGCCTTGTTCTTCAAGTTATTCATGGTTCTTGGAATGAAGTTCAAGTGTTCTCCTTCTTGGTTCGTCTAATCCAGGTAATTTTCGTATTCCTTTTATAGTAGTTCGTTTTTAAGGATGATTACATGTGAGGAACATGTTGGATAATCATGTGATGATATTATATGAGGATTAATGAAGTTATGATAAGAGTTTTCGGATGTTAACTAAGATGTCTCCATACTTTAAGAATTGTGTTTCGTTTAACCCGATGAAAGATGGATTTCTAAATTATGTTGATCATGATATGAGGTTGTATTCCAGATTAAGAACGATATGATAGGATGATTATGTATAGGAGGTGTTGGTGTATTCGTATCTAGAGCTAAGATATGTGTTTTGATATAATATTCGTATAAGAACACGAGTATGACTTCGAGTATGGTGATGAGATTGAATTTGGAAAAGTTATTGTTAATCTTGGAGCATGATTTCCTTTTCTTTCATATTCGTAGTCGTAAAGTGTTAGTCGATGCTTGGAATGTATGCCTCTGTAAAGCCTTAGCGCACGCTAAGCCTACTGGCTAGCGCACGCTAACGAGAGTAACTTAGCGCACCCTATGTTAAGGTATTAATGTGTGCTAAGTCATCAGGAAGGTTAGTATATTCTGTTTCGGTTATGAATTCGTGATCGTTTAAGTTGGTTTGATCAGACTTGTGGTTAACCGAGATATTGTTGAGCCGTTGGGTTTGGGAATTGATTACCGATTGTTGATTATTATCGAACTTGTTGTTTATCGAATTACTAGGTTGAGAATATTGATCGGTGATTATAACCGTGTGTTGCGGTCGAGTTCGAGGATGTTCGTGAATTGCTTTGGTCGGGACCGAGGAACTTGTAGATGACGGCAATGGATTTGGTAACAGCTTCCTCGTCGTTGTATCGGTATCGAGGCAAGTTATTACTTGCTTAGTTTATAATATTTAATGAATGGTTTCAGTTTTATTCGTTTATAATTCGTATAGCAATGTTTATAATCATAATCACAGGAGATTTGGGATTATAAATCGTATTCGAGTTTTGGGAATCTAAATCATAATGTATATGATTTACTTTTGTTATTGGTATACTTGTATATCGAGGATATATTGTGATAAAGACGAATGAATTATCTGCAATCTGTGATACTTTGGACCGTCGAGTATTGAGGATAATGGTTCGTGATGGTTTAGACTTTGAGATCATTCTCGAAGGACTAGGGGCAAGTACTCTAATCATTTTTATCATTTGTGTCGATCATGTCGTGATACATTCGTGTATCGTTGTTGTCATGCATTTGTGCATTGTTGTTGTCGTGTATTGTGTACTGTTGTTTTGTGCAGTTGTGCATTGTTGTCATATGTCCACCTCGTGTTGGTCCGACGGGATCATCGGGGGATCTATGCTAGCGTGCGCTGGATCATCGGACGGGTTTTCCACCTCGGGTTGGTCTGACGGGATCATCGGGGGATCTAGGCAGTGAACGCTGGATCATCGGATTGCCATGTATTGTTGTTGTGCATATGTATATTATGGGTTTGCCATAAGTATACATTGTTGTTATTGATGTGAGCATATTGACGTTGTCATATGAGTATGCATTTGTAGGTCTTGTGTTAGGACCGTGTCCGTATGTTGTTGATCTATCTTGGATTAGACTGACGTGATTTCATCGTGGCATTTCATATCTTGAGGTATGTTCCGTATTTCCTTGATACTTGTCTTTGATGGACAATCGATTATCGTATTGGAATTGTCGCCGTTATCCGATGGATTGAATTGTCCAGAGTTGGTATAATTTCCGTATCGCGAGTTATGATAATGTTTTGAGAACCTTGGGTATTGTTGAGATACCGTACAGATATTTCGGTATTATCTTATTGTGTTGTTAAGGATACGAATCGTGGATTTTCGTAAAGTTACGACAGTAAGATTACATTGGTCATATTCTTACTTAGTATTTCCATTGATATGTAATTATTGACGTGATGTGATGGTTATCATTGTTGGATATTATGGCTGACCCCGTCGTGGGCTTTCTTTTTAGGTTCTTGGATTATCAAGCTTGTAGCGGTCGTGGAGAGATGAGCTTCCCGGAGGATACTGGCTAGGGCATGTATTTGTGTATTGAGTTTCCTGATCAGTTCTTGTATGTAATACCCGAGATCTTTGTGCCGGATTCGTCGAGTTTTCTGAGTTTTACCGGATTGGTATTGTCCTCATCATTTGAATTTTGTGCCATGTTTTGGGTGTGCCTTATTGGGACATGTGTTCGGATGCGTTTCGAATCGCTATGCGAGTTTTTGGGTTTTTGTGGTGTAGCGCACGCTAATGCTTGTGGCATAGCGCACGCTACTGTGTTGTGGTTAGCGCACGCTACCGGATGTGTAGCGCACGCTAACTGGCAGTCCAGCGGCAGTCCAGGAGCTACTGGACTGGGACTGGGGTCTCGTTAGCGCACGTTAAGGTTAGTAGCTAGCGCACGCTATCGACTGCTTAGCGCACGCTAATCGTTCTTCCTAGCGCACGCTACCTGGTAGGTGCTGGTCTGTCCAGGAGCCACTGGGCTGTATCCGTGGCTCGTTAGCGCGCGCTACGTGTGTGTGTCTAGCGCACGCTAACCTTGTTAATTGCGGTAGTTCTGAGAGTTGACCTCGTTAGCGCGCGCTAATGCTGTCTAGTTAGCGCACGCTAATAATCGGCCCAAAGATAAATCTTTGGACACAGTTGTTTAATCATCATTTCTCACCCTTTCTTCGTTTTTGGGGCGACTGGCGATGGGAGAAGACGTGGAGCGACGTCTTTGGCCTACTCTACTCTTTTCCAAGGTGGTTTGGAAGATCCTTGTCAATTATATCATCATCCAATCCTTGTTCTTCGTCGGATCGAGGTAATTCTTCCATAGAACCCTAGTTATGTAATTTTGGGGGTTTCTTCGTGATTCTTTGATTTAATCCGTGGTGGATGAATTGATTATGGTATTCTTGTTGTCTTGGCCATGATCTTTGGATTTTGTAACTCATATATCGATTTATCACCCGGGACTTGATTTCCGATTTCTTCGAAGGAACCCTCAGATCCTTGTTGTTTTTCTGGTTGATTCAGATCCCGTTTAACGTTATTTATCCGTGGTGATGTTATTTTCATAGCGATCGTGAGGTTGTCGAATTCTTAGTCGTTTTCGGAAGTTCGAGGACTATCCGACCGTGTTCGTTCGTTGTTCCGTTGCTCGCGGTACCGAGGCAAGTATCTTGCCCATACTTCTCATGTTTCGTAGACGGAATCATTGATAAATGATTTTATGTGCAATCCGAATGTTTTAATGAACTTTTAAAAGGATCGGTATGCTTTTGATAAAGGTTTTCCTTCGAAGATAACTCGTAGGCTTTGTGAATAAATGTGTTTTCTGATTATGTGTATCATTGTCGTGTGATGGGAGATATTGAACATATTTTAGTGAATTTAGTAGACCGTAAATAGTTGTCGAGGATTGTGTATTGAGATGTGTAATTATACGATGAATATGTGACGTTGTATGATATTAGTTATTACTCCTTCGTAAGGAGGTTGGGACACTCGGTGTTGTTTGGCATTGGTATTTGCTTGTCGTTGTGTGACATTGATTGTGAGTATATGCCGGTTAAAGTGGCCATTCTAGCGAAGTACCTAGGATTTGTATGCATATTCTAGTATTTGAATTATGGCTTCTCGTGGCATTGTGGATGATATGTGTATGTTCACCTAGGGACGGTCTGACGAGGCCTCTAGGGATACGTATTGTCGTGTGTGTGCGTATCGCGAACTAGGGTTAACCACCCAGGGATGTCCGACGGGGCTCTGCGGGGTACGGCGGCCGTGAGTCTCGTACCAACGGTTAACTTTGAAATGTTTGTTGGAGAACTATGATCTTTGGCGCATATTTCGTCTGATTAGAATGGCAGTTCAAATGGTATCGTACTTGGCTGGAATGGCACCAGTAAATGTGTTGTGTGTGATTTGTCCCTTGACTGTGATAATTTGGTAAGGGTACGTGAGCCCTGTGGTTGCTCTGTGTATTGTAGCTATGTGGTGTGTTGAGTTTGGCCGTATGGTCAAGTTGCAAAGTTGTGCTCTCTGTTGTCGTTCTGTGAGACTGTTGTCATTGTAATGTTTGACACGGTGTAGTTTATGTCGAGTTATTTTTGTGAGTATGTGATGTGAATAAGTTGATTCACGGACCCCCGTGCTTGTGGTTGGAATGTTATGATTGGATTGTGGACCCCGTATTTTGTTATCGAAATCGTATTTTGAAATAAATGATTTTGGCTGTGTCCCTAAGTGTTCGAAAGGCTTTCTTAAACCCCAAATGTTTTCAAACTCTCCCGAGATCGTAGAATGTTTTGTAAGATGTAAATTGGTTTTATTCTTATCTTTCGTAATTCAAATTGTTTTGATCAAGTGAATCATCTCGGGAAGTATATTCACGATTTCTATGTTCTTGGAGTATGATAAGTATGGCTTGCCTTTGTATTTATACTTGCACTAGCAAAACAGTGGAGTTTTGCTAACCCCCGAGTATTCGGGGGGTGGATGTCTGTATTGCGTCCAGGTATTTGTAGATGGCTGGGGAGCAATTCACAGGATCGTTACGAAGGATGATGGAATACGGTGATACTAATCACATGAAGATCGGTGTTGAGTAATTGTTGATGTCTTGTTTTGTCCTTCCATTTTGTTTATTTTCCCCTTATGCGGGAACGTTGATTTATGTTAACCCCTGCGTGGGTATGAGTTACGAGAAAGAGTAATGTATGGTTGATGTGTATGTTGTGGCAAAAGACCAAATCGGTCTAATGGTCCGTTAATTTCCCATGTCGATATGTATGGATATGTATTTAGCCTGGTAGATCCTCATGGAGAGGGTCTACGGCGCTGTAATATTCCCGAGTGGTTTGGGGGTGTTACAGAATATGGTATCAGAGCTTAGGTTGCGAAAACCTAGGCTATCGGGTCGAGTTGTGTGTTGTCGGGTCTTGTCTCGTCTTGTCTTGTCAGATTTTGTCTGACTGAGTCGTGTCGCGACGCGTCGTCTGAGGTGTCGGTCGTGATTAGTATCGAGGTGCAGCCATCATATTCATGCGATCTGTGGATGTAAGTCTCCTTACCTTGTTGCGTCTCGTGTTATACGAGCTTGTGTGATTATATGTTATTATGTGGAGTTTAAATGTGCCTCGTGAATACGTACTCCATACTTGTTTGATCGTATTGTGCTAGAATGAAAAGCGATACCGGTGTATAAATGTGTGTATATATTGTGTGAATCGTTTTATTGAAGTAATGGCTTGGTGTGATCCCGCAAGGAAAGTTTGTCAATGTGATATTTTTCCTCTTGCATTGTAAGTTTTCAAAATTTAATTTAAAAAAAAAAACCAAATGAGGTCTACCAAAAATTTACTCGAAATGTGGCTCTTGCTTTCGACTTTTTGATTTCATGATCGTCGGTTCGGAGGTATGTATTGATGTTGGCATTATTGTTTGGTCAATAATGCTCAAAATTGTGACTAAGTTGGTGGTGTGAACGTTAAGTCGTCCTGAATGCACTTGTTGTGGGGATCCTCATTACTGAGAGGTAGGATTTCAGTTTTAGATGTTAATTATCTTTTAACGGTCGCTTGTGTGATACTGTAATTATGTGGACAAATAATGTTTACGTGTGAGTGGATTTGATGATAATGGATTGTATTTTGATAAAGTGGTAAATTATGTCTTTTGTGTGTGTGTTCGAAAACGCTTTTCTGGAAATTTTATAAACTTGAGCAAGTTGTGGAAAAATTAAATTTCATAAAGTTTTAATGGTTCGCTTAATCGGCAGCTTCATGTGGACTTTGAAAATCGTTTAAAATTGGCGAGCCGGCCTTGAATTTTCTAAAGGAACCCCGACGGTATTGAAAGAGTCGTTTTAAAGTACCTCTGAACATTTTGTAAAATGTTACCGTCGTTGATTATTGTGTAGTGTTGAGAAGATTTTTAAAAAGGATTTTTGACGTATTGTTGTATTTTCAAATAATTCGAGTACATGATTTCAGAAATCTTTCACACCATAAAAATTTCTATTTTCAAAAACCAATACAATTTTTATTTTCAAAATTATATTGTGAAAGATAAAGAATCTTACTCGATTTAAACTTCAAACTCGGATTTAGAAAAGTTTTCTGTACTGAGTCAGTTATTGTGCGTGACCTTGAATCACTCCAAAATAATGACGTGTGGTGGCATAGTGATTTTGATAGTGCCGGTTGTAAGGAAATATTGTTTTGCAAATAATTTCAAATGAGACAGTTAAAGTCCGTTGTTTAAAATTTTTGACAAAAAGCCTGAGGTACCATAAACACTTTCAAAGTTTTATTTTAAATAAACATGCAAATCCAAGGATTTTCAAATGATATCATTTAAAAGGATACCTCGTGGATCTTCTTATCGAGTTGTTATTAGTTGTCTTTAGCGGCAGTTGTTTTCGTGCTCAAGATTTGGCGTCACTACCTTTTTGGTTCTACATATTAGATTTTTACCAATCATAAAAGTCTGAAGTACATATTCACTCAGCGGGAGTTGAATATGTGGCAGAGGAGGTGGTTGGAGTTGATTAAGGATTATGACCTCGAAATCCTTTATCAGCCGGGCAAGGCGAACATTGTGTCCAACGCCTTGAGCCAGAAACCTGTTGCGTTGCGGATGCTTGAGATACTTACGTCTCAACCTGAGCTTGAACGGGATTTGATCGAGTTGAGTGTTGAGATTTTGTTGCCAGGAACTGTCGGGCAACTTTGCGCTTTGGAAATTTCATCATCACTGATCGACGAGATTAAACTAAGGCAGCTGGAGGATTCGATGACTACTCAAATCCGAGAGAATCTTCTTAAGGGGAAGTCTCCTAGGTTTGTGATTCACGAGGATGGTGTGTTGAGATTCCAGAGTCGGCTTTGTGTACCGAACGACTTGGAATTGAGGTAGAGTATTTTGCAGGAGGCCCATGCTACGCCTTACTCAGTTCCTCCTGGTTCGAGTAAGATGTACAAGGACCTAAGGAGGAACTTTTGGTGTAATGACATAAAGGAGGAGGTCTCATAGTTTGTAGCGAGATGTTTGACTTGTCAGTAGGTCAAAATCGAGCATCAGCGACCAGCCGGATTATTGCAGTCGCTTCCCATTCCAGAATGGAAATGGGAAGTTATTTTGATGGACTTCATCAAGAGCTTGCCGAGATAAAAGTCTGGTATGAATATGGTTTGGGTGATTGTGGATCGTCTTGTTAGGAGTATGCCCTTGAATGCCACTCAGAGGATGTTGAGTGAGGGCATTGTACTTGTTATTATGTAAATCATTTATATAAGGCAATGGATGTTTCTTTATTGGGATCTATCTTTTGTAATACCAAACCATAAAAATAACAAGTTATATATCCTCATTCATAAGAGTATAAGTTTTTTATACTATTTTGCTTAAAAAGATTAAAATGTCCTCCAAAAGTTGGTGATGTTGAATTTCTTTTCTTTTTGTATTTTATTTTAATTAAATCCTTTTTTTCTTTTTTTTTCATCATCTTCTCCACGACTAACTACCGAGTCCAACAACTAAATGTAATGTCTAAATGGATCTTTCAAAATCTTTATAAAAATCACACGATTTTGCGAAAAAAAGAAGTTGACGTTCTAATAAGACTTCATTTATTGTGCTCCTGGGTTTATAAAGAAGGTATGCAACTATATTTTATCGCCAGAAATTTTTTTGAGAAGTTCTTTCGCACACGATGACGCATACGATGGCTGAACTGCACACGATGGCTGCACACGATGGCAGAACTGCACATGATGGTTGCACACGATGGCTGCACACGATTGCAGAACTGCATATGATGGGACTAGCCATCGTGTGCGCATGAAATTTTTAAATTTTTTGGCCAATTTGATTGAATGTGTTATCAATATGGATGTTTTGTGATTCTAAAATTGTTTGTTCATACATTAGCAACTACATAATATCGTATGCAAATTCTTATTTGTTATTTCGTATAATTCAATAGTATATGAGCTATTTCATATAGATGATGAACTTATATATACGAACTTATACATTGAGAACATATAGACTACACATGATATATAATAGATTATGTTAATTCAGTCTAACTTTACAAATAAGTATATTTTTAACAAATACTTGTTAATATATAAGTAATAACACGTAAATTGGCGAGTTATTTTAGAAATTAGTGAAATGTTCTTGTGCCCATGATGACAGTTATGATCGTGACCATGATGGTACTAGCCATCATGGGCACAAGAACATGCACATTTTTCACTAATTTCTAAAATAACTCGTCAATTTACATGTTGTTACTTATATATTAATAAATATTTATTAACAATATACTTATTTGTAAAGTTATAGATTGAATTAACATGATCTATTTCATATCATGTGTAGTCTATATATTCTCAATGTATAAGTTCGTATATATAAGTTCATCATCTATATGAAATAGCTCATACACTATTGAATTACATGAAATAACAAATATGAGTTTGCATATGATATCAAATAGTTGTTAATGTTTAAACAGTCAATTTTAGAATCACAAAACATCCATATCGATAATACATTGACCCAAAAATCCAAAGTCCATCTGCACACGATGGCAGTCATGATCATGCCCACGATGGGATTAGCCATCGTGTGTACAAAAACATGCACATTTTCACTAATTTCTAAAATAACTCGTTGTTACTTATATAATAAGTATTTATTAACAATATACTTATTTGTAAAATTATACATTGAATTAACATAATCTATTTCATATCATGTCTAGTCTATAGGTTTTCAATGTATAAGTTCATATATATAAATCATCATTTGTATGAAATAGCTCATACACTATTTAATTACACGAAATAACAAATATGAATTTGCATACGATGTTATGTAGTTGCTAATGTATGACCAAGCAATTTTAGAATCACAAAACATCCATATTGATAACACATTCAATCAAATTGGCCAAAAAAACTAAAAAGTTCATGTGCACACGATGGCTAGTCCCATCGTGGGCACGATCATGGATGCCATCGTGTGCAGCCATCGTGTGCAACCAACGTGTGCAACCATCGTGCGCAGCCATCGTGTGCAGTTCTGCCATCGTGTGCAGCAATCATGTGCAGTTCAGCCATCGTGTGCAACCATCGTGTGCAGCCATCGTGTGCGAAAGAACTCCTGAAAAAAAAAGTCTGGCGATAAAATATAGTTGCATACCTTCTTCATGAACTCAGGAGCACAATAAATGAAGTCTTATTAGAACGTCAACTTCTTTTTTTCGCAAAATCGTGTGATTTTTATAAGGATTTTGAAAGACCCATTTAGACATTAAATTTTAGTTATTGGATTCGGTAGTTAGTCATGGAGAAGATGATGAAAAAAATAAAAAGAAAAGAAAAAGAGTTTAAATTAAATAAAATACAAAAAGAAAAGAAATTCAATATCACCCACTTTTGGAGGACATTTTAGTCTTTTTAAGCAAAATGGTATAAAAAACTTACACTTTTATGAATGAGGATATATAACTTGTCAATTTTATCATTTGGTATTAAAAAATTGATTCTCACTTCTTTATTTACTGGAAGTTACTGGCGTTTCTGACTCCTAAATATATATATAGAAACTAGTCCGTGTATTTGAGAGCAAAAACGTTCCACTTCTTATTTGATAAGGGGTCGGCACTGGAAAGGTTTATAGCTCAAATACTTAATCGTTCGCAAGTCGATGAAACTTGACTGGGCATTAAGTTTATGTGAAGACTTGTATGACGTGTTCTTTGACATGGAGAATGTCTGTCGAACACTAATGGTTAGTGGGAGCACACGTTATAAGTATGCTAATTAGATTAGTATACTCGAACCGACTCACCCTTGATTTGTCACACGAATTTCACTCTGGGACAGTTAATGACGGAATCAAAAGGTTGTGATAGGTATTCGTGAACCTTCGACTTGAAGATTTAGTAGGGATGTGCTTGTAATGTCAAGATTTTTATTAGAGTAGTTCGACCTTATAAAACGGAAGGCGGGGGTCAACCTCGACGTGCATCTTGATGGGCAAGTAGCAGGTCCTACTGAATACCAAGATAGAATTCTTTCTCCTGTTAGTGAAAGGGTTATATGTCCTATGCGGTTATTGGCAGATGAGATCATAAGTCTTTTGCCAAAGCATTGGAGCTAGTTGTAATACATACACGAGAGCTCAATGATCTCGATTTGCATTAACGCATGCATAGCGTCAAGTACAGATAGGGTTTGACTGACCGTGACCCTATAACTTGATCGGGACATTTGAAAGAAGGGTTTATACGTATACTGGTATTCACGACAGAATGGTTCTTGAATGATCCCAATCATTCGTTCTCAGTTGGGGTACAGTGTGGGCCGCCAGGCTGGCTAGGTGGTGCTAGTACTCTTTGGTTCCTCCCATTGGTGACTGAGACAGACCTACCGAGTCGCGCAATAGGATTAACAATGGAATGAATCAAGCTAATTCTCTTATTATGAATATTAGATATTGGATATCTAAATTTGGGACATTGGATGTTTAAATTGATTTATTGGATAAATTAATTTACGGCCTAATTAATTAAATAAATTACTGGGTGATTAATTTAATTCATGGATATAATTATTTCTTGGAGAAATTAATTATGTTATTATGTATTTGATATGATTAATTAATTGGATTAATTAATTGATATAAATACATCGGAACGGAATCAGAGTTTATCTGTTTGGACTCACGGGAGTCCGAAACGAACCGAACTCGTCCGATTTCTTCATGCCCCACCCCCCCACATTTTCACCCACCTTCCTTTTGGACTTTTGTTTCCATTCTTAAATGGATGATAATGACATGGTGGGGCTTATTCTCATATGCATGAGTTGTTACATGTCGGTGAGAGTGGAATAAAGGGAAAGAAGACATCACTCACTCACCACCCCTGTGTTCATAAGGTTGAAAGAGAGCAAGAGAGGGAGAGAGAAAAAACTTCTCCAAGTCTTCCTCCTTTTCTTCACAAGTTCTTGATTTTTCTTGGAGGAAAATTGAGAAATAATAGAGAGGTTGTGAGTTATACACTTAGAGTGTTATAATCACAATCAAAAACTTCATCATCCTAGCTCTAGCTGTATCCTCGGAGGATAGCAAGGTGATCGTCGTTTCGTTCGTTTCTCCGGCGCGTGGCAAGTAGAGGCGCGGTGCTTTCGGCGTTGGATCATCCAAGAGCTTGGAGCGGATTGGATCGTAGGGAAAGCAATCTAAAGCTAGGGGAATAGCTCAAGAGAAGGACACCATTTAATCAACGACTATAAGGGTATGCTTCTCGTATCTTTTGTGTTTCGTTTTAATATTGGTATATACGTAGCTCGATCGATCCTCGTAGGGATTCGTATCGAATTAATTTTCATTTTACTGCTTACGCTGGGCCTTTGTTTTTAGGCACCGAATCCCAACAGTGGTATCGGAGCGTAGGTCTTGCGATCGTATATATGATATTTAGCATTTGGAATGCTTGATTGGATGGTGTATGATTTGGAATCATAATCGTATTAATCGTTGATTTTCTATTCTTCATCTAAAAATTATTTTTTCATGATTTTATGTTACAATATAAATTTATTTTTCTTTTGAAAAACTGATTTAAATGTGTAATATAAAGATTAGAAAAATATTATTTTTAGAATCGGGGCGAAAAACGAGCCGAAAACGTAAACGGACCCGGTACCTTGGAGCTGTCCGGGCACTGCCTCGCAGTCTGCCACTCTGCACCGCGGTCTGCCAGTCCCTGCCGGACATGCTCGGCAGCATGTGCTGGCCCTGCTCGGCAGCCTGCTGGGCAGTGTCCCAGGCTTGGCCCGACCGTGTTTTTCGACTCCATTTTTTTTATATTTCGTTCGATAATTAATTTCCCACAAATTAAATTGGATTTGATTTGACTAAGATTTAATTATGGTAATTTTATTCTTAGGGGAATTAATTTAATGAAATATTTTCTCGTTCGGAACAAGTTATAATAACGGTTGTTTGAATTAATTGGATTAATTCATTTGGATGGATTAATTTATATTGATTGGACCAATATTTAAATTAATTATGAATGCCATTTATTTAATGTGTTTGATGCATTATTTTGAATGGGGATGTGGTTCATGGACTTAGTTTTGAATCGTTCGGTTTTTTATTCGATTGGGTTGTAAAGGCCGTTTTGAGCCTATTTATTTTACTAGAAATATTCGTATCTAGTATGCAATTTTTCAATGTAAAATTTATATGTAATGACAAAGACCGGAGGAAGATCCATTTCGAGAAGACGAAGATTCAAGACGAAGACTTGTAATTAGATTACGGAGTTTTTGTTTCTAGGAACGGTCCATGAACCACATGTTGGTAGCAACTAGGTTGTG
The DNA here is from genome assembly GCA_033398695.1 of Orobanche coerulescens. Lineage (NCBI taxonomy): Eukaryota > Viridiplantae > Streptophyta > Magnoliopsida > Lamiales > Orobanchaceae > Orobanche > Orobanche coerulescens. The sequence goes on from CM065802.1 coordinate 229,469,110, forward strand.
AATGGTTGTTCATATTTTATGAATGCTACAAACGCGCTTAAATGAATTAATGTGCAAATTGTAACATTAATCGCGAAAATTCTCCCACGACAAATTATTAAGTTTATAAGGTTTCAAGGTTTTCCTTCCCTCCATCGAGCTTTCGGGAAATTGAAATCCAAATCGGATGTGCTATGCTTCCGATTATCAGGGTAGTCATTCGGGGAGGATAGATTAATTACCGGGAGCGCATTGGATGCCTTCGGTTGGAGCAAATTTTATTCCTAGAAACCTGATAGGTTGCCGGATAAGATTCAATTGTGAAACTGATTTGCGTCGATGTTATAAACTTAACTTGTTCACAAACCATAGAAATCGTATAGGTTGAGGGAAGTGAACAAGGGGAAAAAGAAGATCGAATCATCCATTAGATGGGTTGGTGTTGGACACCACTTTATGAAAATTAATAGACAGAAACCTGTTCGGTTGCCCTCTATTAAGATTTATAAAGAACTCGATCGCCACTATGAAGTAGAGCGAACGATACTTTCGGATTTCACATGGGAGTGTGTTATTTCGATAAAAATAGTGGGAGCTAAGTAACAAGAATAGAAAAGAACTTAATTTTATACTCAGATCATAATTAAACGAGTCACTAATTTACCTATCGTACTTAATGCAGACATAACTTTCAATATGACAATGAACCCACTCGCAATTCTATTCGAAAAGAACACCTTGAACGGACCTAACTTTGTGGATTGGCTCCGCAATCTGATGATAGTCTTCAGTATAGAGGCACTGGGATACGTCTTGGAGACGGATATTCCGGCGCCTCCTGTGCGGACAAGAGCCAATCAGGAAGAGATTGAAAACCACAAAAAGTGGGTTAAGGATGCCGTAAAAGTCCGTGCATACATGATGGCTTCTATGTATAATGAGCTTCAGAGAGCTCATGAGAAAATGACTTCTGCTAGGCAGATTCTATCTCACTTAACCGAGCTTTATGGTGAGCATAGTCAAACTGCAAGATATGAGATATCCAAGCAACTGTTCGGTGCAAGGATGAAGGAAGATGAGAAGGTTGGGGACCATATCCTAAAAATGATATCCATGATCGAGAGATTGGAGGCTCTTAATTTTAAGATGGATACTACTCTTCAAACCGACCTTATCCTACAGTCTCTTCCTGATTCCTTCTCACAGTTTGTAATGAACTTAAATTGCAATGAGATTGCATGTAACTTAACTGGGCTAATGAACAAACTCGTGACTGCTCAGTCTCAGATGAAGACTCTGCGGATGAAGGAGTCTGTCCTTGTGATTTCTTCTAGATCTCAGAGGTCCAAGAACAAGAAGAAAAAGACCAAGAAGCCGACGAGACCACAAGTCGAGAACCTTAAGGGTAAGGGCAAGGCCCCGTTGGTTCCAAAAGACAAGAAGAAGGACGTTTGTCTCAAGTGCGGTGAGCTGGGCTACTGGGCTAGAGACTGTCCAATTCTTCATGGCGCTTCAGTTACAGAACTTTTAGTTTTGGAAACAAATTATTCTACTACTGTATTTTCTACTTCTTGGATACTGGATTCTGGTGCTAGTTCTCATATTTGTACTGTGAATCAGGATTTGGAACAAAGTAAGAAGCTTGGAGCTGGGGAAGTGATGGTTACTGTCGGAAGCGGGCATAGTGTCGAAGCAACTGACATAGGATCACTTCTTTTGGGTTTAGAATCCGGTTTTGTTCTAGCTTTAGAAGATGTAGTTGTTTTGCCCAAGCGGCATAAAAATATTGTATCCATTCCGGTCATGAATCGGAAAGGCTTTTCATTTTTCATTGTTGATGGTTCCTGTAAAATTTATTTCAGAAATAAACTAGTGGGCACTGCTACATTGTTAAATGGACTGTATTATCTAAACCTTAGTAACAAAGTCGTTGTGATTACTATGACTAAGAAGCATGGTATGGATGAAACTAATCAAGTTTTGAAATGGCATCTTAGACTTAGTCATGTTGGTCGGACCAAGGTTTACAAAATGGAAAAAGATGGACTTATGGATCCATAGGGATTGGATCCCTTTCCTACTTGTGAATCTTGCCTTAAAGGCAAAATGGTTAAGTCCCCCTTCACAGGGACTTTTAAAAGAGCCGCTGATAAACTAGGATTAATCCATATCGACGTATGTGGTGCTTTGTAAGCAGCACGTGACGGATATCAGTACTTCATTATGTTTACAGATGATCGTACTAGGTATGGTTATGTATACTTAATGAAACATAAATCCAAGGCCTTTGAGAAATTCCAGGAATTCAAGGCCCTAGTCGAGAAACAAATTGGAAATCATATCAAAGCATTTCGGTCGGACCGAGGTGGTGAGTATATGAGTACGGAGTTTGACGAGTTCCTAAAGGAACATGGAATAGTATCATAACTAACACCTCCAGGTACTCAGTTAAATGGTGTGTCAAAAAGAAGGAACCGGACCTTGTTGAACATGGTCCGTTCCATGCTGGGCTATACTGACTTACCGATTTACCTGTGGGGGTATACACTCCTGACTGCTGCATATTTCTTGAACATATGTCCTTCTAAATTCGTTCCTAAAACTCCACATGAGATGTGGGAGGGCAGGAAACCAAGTCTTAATCACATTAGGATTTGGGTATGTCCCGTCTATGTCAAGAAGACTAAGGTGGACAAGTTGGAAGCGAGGTCCGTGAAGGAACATTTTCATTGGATTCCTTATCTAGGACGACGGGTTATCTATTCTACATGCCCGAAGATCGAAAGATTGTTGTTAATTCACAAGCACACTTCCTGGAAGATGAGTTCATTCAGGAAAGCGGAGCAGGTATAAGTATTTCTTTGGAAGAAAACAATGAAACTCCTCAGGAGACACCTGTGCAAGAAATTGGAACCGAACCTTCTGAAACACAAGTACAACCACCTCGTAGGTCTAGTAGGGTGTCTCCTTTACCTGAGACGTATGGCCTTGTGAACTTGGAGGAGCTGGGTCTCCATGAGGTTCCAAGTAATAGTCAAGAGACCGACCCAACGACCTATGACCTAGAAACGGTGGATGTAGACTCCATGAAATGGACTATAGCAGTCTTCATGTAGTTGGGACCTTGGTTTTGACGAGACATTCAAAGAGTTTGACTTCGTGCAAGATCAAAAGGAACCTTGTGTATATAAGAGGGTTAATAGGAGCAAGATCGCATTATTAGTACTATATGTAGATGACATTCTACTAATAGGAAATGATGTGGGAATGCTCAGTTCTGTGAAAGCTTGGCTTTCGAGTAATTTCTCCATAAAAGACTTGGGAGAAGCAACCTATATTCTTAGTATTCGGCTCTACCGGGATAGAGCAAAGAAAACAATAGGTCTTTCGCAAGCCCTCTATATAGATAAGATCTTAAAAAGATGTAAGATGGATGATTCTAAAAGAGGGTTCCTTCCGATGCGACATGGAATAAAACTCACCTTGAAGATGTGTTCTCATAGTGAGGAACAATGAAATGAAATGAGTTATATACCATATGCTTCGGCAATGGGTAGCCTTATATATGGTTTATTGTGTACGAGACCTGACATTGCGCATGCTGGGAGTGTGGTAAGTAGGTTTTGGGCTAACCCAATTAGGGAACATTAAACTGCCGTAAAGAACGATTCTCAAGTACTTTAGAAGGACTAGAGATCTGGTTCTTAAATATGGTGGTGGAGAACTGAATGTGGTGGGATTCACTTAATTGGACTTCCAAGGATAGAAAGACGTTTCGATATCTACTTCTGGCTACATATTTACTCTTAATGGAGGAGCAGTATCTTGGCATAGTGCCAAGTATAGCACGACTGCTAATTCCACCTATTAGGCTGAGTATAAAGCGACCTCGGAGGCCTACAAAGGAAGGATTTAGAATTTACTAGGTAAACTTCACGTGACACCTTGTGCTGCGCTGCCAGAGCGGTAGCACAGGCCTAGGAGCCGAGGTTTCATAATGGTACAAAACATATTGAGAGAGAGTATCATCTCGTAAGAGAATTTGTTCGCAAATAGATACATTGTGCTGCATAGAGTAGAGTCAGCAGAAAACGTCGCTGATCTACTGACCAAGCCACTTTCTCAGATTAGCTTGGGGCGTCATCTGGAGAACATGAGTATTAGATATCATAATGTGTGGCATTGAGTACAAGTGAGAGATTGTTAGGAGTATGCCCTCGAATGCCACTCAGATGATGTTGAGTGAGGGCATTATACTTGTTATTATGTAAATCATTTATATAAGGCAATGGATGTTTCCTTATTTACTGGTAGTTACTGCGTTCCTGACTCGTAAATATATATATAGAAACTAGTCCGTGTATTTGAGAGAAAAAATGTAATACCCGAGATCTTTATTCCAATTTCTTTGAAATTTCTTCGGTCGAACGGACTGTTGTCGTCCGCGTCTTTGGAATCGTATGCTTGTACTGTTGTACGTTGAGTTTCGTAGATTGTTCATTATTGTTTTGGATAATAGCTGGTGTGTTCGCGTGATCGAGACGTCGTCGAGTGTCGAGCCAGATGGTCAGGTATGGGCTGGATCAAGTTACAGCCGTAAGGCCTGTCCGATTACGGCCGTAAGGCTGCAGAACAACCTGGCCTGGGAAGACTCGGTTACGGCCGTAAGGTCTAACCGGTTACGGCCCGCTAACATTGGCCGGTTACGTCCGTAGTGTCTCGGCAGATTTCGGTCAGTGGCCCCTGGGAGTCGGTTACGGCCGTATGGCTATGCTGATTGCGGCCTTAACGTGTGATCGTTGCGCATGCAAGATGTCAGCCATTGTGCACGCTAACGCGCGTTGACCGAGTTACAGCCGTAACACTGTCGGCCATATATAGGCCTGGACTCGGCCAGACTTCATTTCACCCCCGTTTTTCATCCTTGTGACGGCTGTTGGACGGGAATGATCGGGAGGAAGAGTTCTTGGCCGATTCTACTTATTTCCAAGGCTTTTTAGAAGGCTTTTGTCGATTAGAACAACATCTAATCCATGTTTTGTCGAATCAAGGTATTTTCTTACTTAGAACCCTAGTTGTATGATTTTTGGGGGTTTCTTCATGATTCTTCGATTTAATCTGTGGTTGATGAATTGGTTATGGTATTCTTGTTGTCTTGGCCTTAATCTTCAGATTTTGTAACTCGGTTATTGATTTTTACCACCCGGAACTTGATATCCGATTTCCTTGAAGAACCCTTGGATTCTTGATGTTTTACAGTTGATTCGGATTCCATTTAGCGTTAATTATGCGTGGTGATGCTATTTTCGTAGCGTTCGTGAAGTTTTCGAATTCTTGGTCGTTTTTGGAAGTTCGAGGGCTAACCGACCGTGTCCGTTCGTGGTTTCGTTGCTCGTGGTATCGAGGCAAGTATCTTGCCCATACGTTTCATGTTTCGTAGCCATAATTATTGACAAATGATTTTATGCGAAATCCAAATGTTTAATGAATGTTAAAAGGGGTCGGTATGTTCTCGATAAATGTTGTCTTTCAACGATAATTCGTATACTTCGTGAATAGATGTGTTCTCGGGATATATGTGTGTTAGTTTTCGTATGTTGAAAGATGTTATGATCACATTTAGTGAATATAATAACCGTAAATATTCACCGAGGATTTCGTGTTGTTATGTGTGCTTGTTCGGCGAATATGTGACGAGTGACATTGGTTGTTACTCCTTTGAAAGGAGGTTGTGATGCTGGGATAACTTATGGTTGTGATTTGGTATGGTTTCCTATTGGGTTATTCACTCGTGTATGTTCTGCGGAAGCATCTGAGGTTCGTGGATTGTTAGCACGGGACGCGAATAATCCTTAGGAATATGTGATTCATGATATGGGTCGTGGACCCTGTGTTTTGTGATTCGGGTCGTGGACCTTATGTTTCGTGGAATGGGTTGTGGACCCCGTGAATTGTTATCGGAACTTGTATATTTTGGAAAATGATATTTGGGCCATGTCCCTAAGTGTTTTCGAAAGACTTGAGAATTCTTTATTTCCAAATGTTTTCAAAACTCCCGAGATCGTAAAATTCTTTGTAAGAGATATATGGTATTATTCCTACCTTTTATAATTCAATCTGTTTTGATCAAGTGAATTACCTCGGGAAGTATATTCAAGATTATTACGTTCTTGGAGTATGTTGTGTATGGCTTGTATTTCTGTTTTATACTTGCACTAGCAAAACAGTGGAGTTTTGCTAACCCCCGAGTATTTGGGGGGTGGATGTCTGTATTGCGTCCAGGTACTTGTAGGTTGCTGGGGAGCGAATCACAGGATCGATACGAAGGATGATGGAAGACGAAGATACTAATCACTTGAAGACCAATTGTAGAGTATTTGGTAGAGTCTTGTTGGTTATCCCTCCGATATGTTATTTTCCCGATTTATGGGAGTGTTATTGTATTCCAACCCCTGCGTGGGTATGTGTTCTGGAAAAGAATCTTGTATATAATGTTGTGTGTGTTGAGTTAAGGATCAAATCGGTCTAATGGTCCTTCATGTAGCCATGTCGGCATATGATGTGATATATTGTTTTTGTATTTAGCCTGGTAGATCCTCACAGAGAGAGTCTGCAGTGCTGTAATATTCCCGAGTGGTTTGGGGGTGTTACAGAATATGGTATCGGAGCTTGAGGTTGAGGAAACCTAGGCTGTCGGGTCGAGTCAGGTATTGTCGGGTCTTGTTTTGTCTTGTCTTATCGGATTTCGTCTGACTGAGTAGTGTCGCGACGCGTCGTCTGAGTTGTCGGTCGTGATTAGTATCGAGGCGCAACCATCATCTTCGTGCGATCTATGGATGTAAGTCTCCCTACTTTGTTGTGTCTCGTGTTATACAAGTTTGTGTGATTCTGTGTTATTATGTGGAGTTTAAATGTGCCCCGTGAATACGTACTCCATAATTGTTTGATTCTCGTATTGTGCTGGAATGAAGAGTAGTACCGGTATGTATGTGTGTACGTGTATATATATATATATACATCTTTGTGTGAAATCATTTTTACAGGAGTAATGTTTTGGTGTAGTTACGCAATGAAAGGTTATCAATGTGATATTTTAAAACTGTAAAAATTTTGGAGAGTCACGAGAATTTTTATTTAAAAACATCATTCGAGAAGGGAAAAAGGTTTAATATTCGTATGATGACCTCGAGACCTAAGATTTTGAGAATTCAAATTACATATATTTTATTTTCATCTTGCATTGAAAATCTTCAAAATTTTATTTTTAAATGCTCAAACGAGTTCTATCAAAAGTTTACTTGAGACGTGACTTTCGCCTTCAACTTTTCGGTTTCATGAATTACAGTTAAAAGATATGTAGTGAGGATGTTATTATTTTGGTTATAATACTCAGAGTTGTGAATAAGGTAATGGTATGAACGCTGAGTCGTTCGGTATACTCTCGTCGATATAGTTCTCTTGACCGAGAAGTGGAGACTCGATTCGGAATGTTATTTAACCTCTGATAGTTATTTGTGCAATGTCATAATGATGTGAATTATTGGCGTTTGGGTTCGTATGTTGTTGTTTATTTGTAACCTTCGACTTTTGGTATTATTTGATATATGTTTATGAAAGTGTTACTGGATTAGAACCGTTAGAGCATGCCAAATGCAGATCTAGCACGTGTTATGTTAGGAATACTTATTAGATTTTGATGATGTCATTATTGTATTCAAATGTACATTTATTACTTGGCAAAAATGTAAGGAAGAACCAAATGAGTATCTTCCATAAGCCAAAATATGTTAAGATAAATACTTGGCAAAATGTAAAGAAGAACCAAATGAGTATCTTCTATAGGCTCAAATCGACTAAGTACAAAGGTACAAACAAGTACATCAGAGAAGTGTAATCTAAAACACTGCAGAAAAGCCGAGTCACAGTCAAGTATAAATCAGAGAAGTTCTGGTCAACAAAAATTCATCAGAGAAGTTTGACCAGACTGCAGTCAAGTGACCAGCGGCCCAAGTTATCTGAAGTCTGACCATCAGATAAGTCAAAGTTCATCACGACAGAAGACTTCAGACTACTCATCTGATCAGACAAGTCCTTACGGGACATCAGAGAAGTGATCGTCAGAGAAGTCCAACCACAGAGAAGTTGACTACACATTAGAGAGCTTGACTTTAAAGAGATCAGATAAGTCGATTGAGTAATCAGCCAAGTACTCTAGCCCACGTCAGCATGCGTTGAATAGTCAAATATCACGGAAAGTCACATGCGGGCGATTAGAGACAGATTGGAGAGATTCCCGGGAAGGATATGAATTAAATAATTCATCCAGACCCACCACTGGAGACTTTAATGTTACTATATTCAAAAGATTCGGCGCCATCACATGGAAGTCTTCACAACGGTCGAAAATTGGATTAAAATAATGGAATCCAGCCTTGCAACCTTCGAAAAGAAAAATAATGAAGTCTATCTCTCCAACGGATGGATTTGTTACAGATTTGCAACGGCTATGAAGAAATGCTCAAGGATTGACAAGCTATATATATCCGAAGATTTGAATTTGAGCAACCACGATGCGAACAATACTCTCAAGCGATCAAAGAAATCAAAGCGAACAAATAGCATCGTGAAAGAGCAGTACTCTAAGTTCTTTTTTGAAGAAAGCTCTTAGTTGGGGAAGACAAACACTCTTGTCTAAAAACCTGAGTACGGGGTACTTCACTGGTTGAAGTTTCGAGACTGATAGGCATCTAAGGTTTTGAAGAATCAAGTGGTGCTAGGCAGTCGGAAAGGAGTTGCAACGACGGGATTTCCACTGGTTGGAAGTTGTTGTAGCTAAGTTGTTGAATCACTGTAATATTTATCACTGGTTGAGAATTATAGTGGATTCATCTCCAACTGGTTTGGAGAAAGTGGATTAGTAGAGGATTACCCCACCTCTGAGACCATTATAAATTGCCTGCGTACTTTACTGTTTTAAGCATCATACTTAACTGCTGCATTCATACTTTACTGTTCCATTGCTTGCGATATGCTTTCGTCATCAGCTGACTTCCGCACTTACATTGACTATAGACGACTCCAAGTCATCTATACTATCAGCTGAGAAACTCACTCTTTGTGGAAAAGAGTAGGGTTTCAATAAGTCTATTCACCCCCCCTCTAGACTTATTCCTGGACGACTTGTGACCTACAAGTGGTATCAGAGAGGTTGGTTCATTTATTTTCAGAACCAGATCCATTTATCAAGGATATATATTTCTTAATCTCTAATTTTAGAAATGGAACACATACAACACATGCACTCTAGATTACCTGTCTTTTCAGTTGACGATTATGATCTTTGGAAGATAAGGATGCAGGCACACCTATCTTTAATCCATGACGACATGTGGTGCATCATAGAGGACGGTCCTTTCATCTTTGAGAAGGACAACACTCCTGAGGAGATTGCAGCCGGGAAGCCCGAGAAGATCCTAAAGAAGAGGATGGAGATGACCCCAGAAGAAAGAAAGCTGGCCAACCTTGACAACCGGGCCAGAGACGTGCTGTATCAAACTCTTGACAAATCAACAATGGTCAAGATCAAGAACTGCAAAAATGCCAAAGAAATTTGGGATACCCTTGCAGTGATGTGTGAGGGCACAGAGATGATCAAAGAAAATAAGTTGTCAATTGCTACCCAAAAATTTGACAACTTCAAGATGAAGACCGAAGAGTCCATAGACCAGGTGGACACAAGGTTCACTGAGATCATCAATGAGATCAACTCTGGCAAAATCATATGGCACGGGACAAAGGGTCGCGAACCCGCGAGGGTGAGCTAACCCCAAAAACCCGTCCTCAGTTCGGATTGCAGGCTGCAACTCACCTGCATGAAGCAGGAATCGCTAGTAATCGCCGGTCAGCCATACGGCGGTGAATTAGTTCCCGGGCCTTGTACACACCGCCCGTCACACTATGGGAGCTGGTCATGCCCCAAGTCGTTACCTTAACCGCAAGGAGGGGGATGCCGAAGGCAGGGCTAGTGACTGGAGTGCAACAGGGAGATGGCCCTGAAGGTTCTAAGATCATTCAACCCAGAGTGGAATATGAAGCCGGTGGCCATGAGGGAATCCAAATACCTCAATAAAATCAAGATTCAAGAACTATTCTCTGACCTGAAGGCTTATGAATTCGAACTTCCAAGTTCATCATCAAACGAGCCTACAGAGAAGGGAATAGCCTTTGCAGCAGAGTCTCCCGCCAAGAGCTTATCTGATGTCAAACCTCCAAATCCACTCGATTTCGAGGAAGAAATGGCGTTCATAATGCAAAGGTTCAGCAACTTCAGAAAGAATTACTCCAAATATAAAAAAAATTATAAGGAGAATCCCAGAAGAAATCGAAAAGATGGAAGCTGGAAGGTGGAATGTTATAATTGCCATAAGACAGGACACATTCAAATCGACTGTCCTGATCTTAAGAAGGACGAGAGCAAGAAGGAGGTGAGCAGAAAAGAAAACCGAAGGAAGGCCCTCATCGAAGAAGATCAAGAGCGAGTAGAATAAAGCAGCAGATTCTTCTCTGATGATGATGAAGAATATGATTGTCTGATGGCCAACCTAGCTGATGAAGAGGTAACCTCAAAACCCTCTAATTCAAATAATAGTTCAGGCATGTCACAAAATATGGACCTGCACAAATCTGTAAATCAGCTACTCAAAGATTTTGAGACATTAAAATCTGCACACCTATCTGTATCAGCCGAGAAGACCCAGTTGCAAGATGAGAATAGGCAGCTGAAAAATGATTTTTAAAAACTCGGCCTAGAATTGAATGAAATCAAATCTGAACTTGAAAAACAGGCTGCAGACAAGTTGAAAAACCAAGCTGATAATACTACAGCTGAGATCAAAAAGTTAACTGCTTTAAATAGTGAGAAATTAGCTGCACTTACTCATGTCAAAGCTGAGTTTGCTAAACTGACTCAGGTAAGTAACACCCAGGTGAAGGAAATAACCTCCCTGAAGGCATCTCTAACTCTGGACGAATTGTGTATGAATAAAAGGCCATTATATTCCAGATCAGGCCTCGGATATGACCCCAACACTCCCTCTAGTTCTAAAACTACTTTTATCAAGGGAGAAACAATTGTCTCGTCTGTTGAGCCAACATATAAACCTGTATTTAAAAATAGGTAACATCCAAGTCACATGTCTAGGCTGCAGCCAAAGTATACAAGGTAGCCACCTAGACATGAGACTAGGCAATGGCCAAGGCAGAAGCAGCAGCCCAGACAACATGCCCACTATTATCAAAGACTCCCCAAAAATAGATTTCAAATGGGAGGGGCAAATGGAAACCACAAGGTTATCCTAATTTTCAAAACGAACAGGTGTGGAGACCTCAAAGATTTAATAAATGGTCTCAGCCAAGATTTAAGCATGGCCCACACCATCAGTTTTATGAGACATATCCGGTACACAATCCCAACAGAGTATATAGGCCCAGACCTTACACACCTTTTAGGGGCAATCAATTTAACTCTTACAAACCTAGGAGAAACCAATTCTCTAGGAAACCATCTAACCCCCGAGGACCCACACAGATTTGGGTACCTAAATCTCTACTTTTCTGATTGCATAAAAGGTGGAAGGACTACTACGACATCTCCATAAATTCAAACTTTGGAGGTGAAGAATGGTTTGTAGATTCCGGATGCTCAAGGCACATGACCGGGAATAAGAAGGTGCTGACAAATTTCATCAAAGAAAGACGACCATATGTAACCTTTGGAGATAGCTCTAGAGGGCAAACAAAAGGCTTTGGAGAGCTGCACCGAGGAAACATCACTATATCAAAAGTTCACTATGTCAAAGGGCTCAAGTATAACCTTCTGAGCATAAGCCAATTTTGTGATGAAAAGAATCTAGTAGTCTTCACCATTTGGAAATGCATGGTGATAGATATCCTATCTGGAGGAGTGAAGCTACAAGGATTCAGAAGGAGAGATGTCTACATGATAGATTGGAACACAGGAACTCCTAATACTTGTTTTCTATCCAAGACAATAGCTGAGAATGGATGGCTATGGCACAAAAGATTCTGTCGCCTAAATTTCAAAGCCATCAACAAGATTAGTTCTCAGAAGCTGGTCAGAGGACTTCCAGAAGAGGCATTCAAAAAGGAAGCACTCTGTGATGCATGTCAGAAAGGAAAGCAGACCAGAGCATCATTCAAGCCAGTTCAGCCTACCACTCTCACATCAAGGATCTTAGATCTACTTCACATGGATCTATTTGGTCCAATCAATCCAAGGACTCTAAGTGGCAGAAAGCATACTCTAGTAGTAGTGGATGACTACTCAAGGTTCACATGGATTATGTTTCTATATAAGAAGAGTGAAACCTTGACCAAGTTACCTGAGCTGCTGAGAAGGATCCAGAATGAGAAATCCCTCTCAATCATCAAAATCAGATCAGATAGAGGAGGTGAATTTCTCAACAAGGCAATCACTGATTACGGCAATCAGAATGGGATCCAACACGAGCTCTCTGCAGCCAGGACCCCACAGCAGAATGGTGTTGCCGAAAAAAGAAACAGAACCTTGAAGGAAGCAAACAGTGTCCATGATTGCGTAAGGTATTCGCCAAGATGTTCGGGCTGAAGTCACAACACAAAGATGCCACACTCAGAACAGGAGTATGATAGTAGGGAGACATGGAAAAACTCCCTATGAGGTTTGGAATGGCAGAACACCTACAGTTGCTTATTTCCATATTTTTGGTTGTAAGTGTTTCATCCACAACAATGGTAAAACCCAACTAAATGCCTTTGATACTAAAACTGGTGATGGTCTCTTTATGGGATATTCACAAAGAAGCAAGGCATATAGAGTTTTTAACAAAAGAACTTAGTTGTGTAGGAAACACCTCATGTTGTATTTGATGAATCTACCATTGAGTACAGGAAACAAGTTGAGTTAATTGAGGGTAAACTCAAATCCGCAACCCTAGAAGAAGTCATTGTCCATGACATAGGGATGGTGGACTCACCTGTAGACCAACCAAAAGATCCAACTACATATCAGATAGGACCCTAAAACCAACCTGATCCAGTTGCAGCTGACAAAGACTCATATGTTGCTGACAAAGATCCATACGTAGCTGATGAAGACCAATTTGTAGCTGATAAAGACTCATCTGCAGACCAGACAGGAAGCCCACCTGCAGATGACAAAGCCGTAGCTGATCCAGTTGCAGACCAAGGGGATCAGAACCAAGCTGATGCAGAGAGAGAAGAAACCCACCAGAGCAAATCTACAGGGGGAACAGACCCTGAAGAAGAAGACATTCCTAAGTGGCTTAAAGATCATCCCATCCAACAAATCATTGGGAAGCTGACTGATGGAGTCAAGACAAGACAGTATACTCTGCCCGCAGTAATGGCTATGTTCTCATGCTTCATGTCTCAAATAGAACCCAAGACTACAGAACAAGCCTTGGAAGACTATTCTTGGATCAATGCCATGCAAGAAGAGCTTAACCAGATGTAAAGGAACAATGTTTGGGAACTAATAGATAGACCAGATCACAAGAAGGTCATTGGCACCAAATGGGTGTACAAGAACAAATGCGATGAAGATGGAGCTGTTGTTAGGAATAAAGCCAGACTTGTTGCTAAAGGCTATGCACAGTGTGAAGGAGTAGATTTTGATGAAACCTATGCACCTGTTGCAAGATTGGAAGCTATCAGACTATTTCTTGCATTTGCAGCATTCAAGGATTTCGAAGTCTACCAAATGGATGTAAAGAGTGCCTTTCTTAATGGAATTCTAGAAGAAAAAGTCTATGTGGAGCAACCCCCTGGATTTGTCAAAGGAGACAAAGTCTACAAGCTGTTGAAAGCTCTATATGGACTCAAACAATCACCAAGGGCATGGTATGAAACATTATCTGTGTTTCTAGAGAAGAATGGTTTATGTAAAGGCAAGGTGGACAAGACTCTTTTCAGAGTGGAGCATGAAGGCCACATATTACTTGTTCAGATATATGTGGATGATATTATATTTGGCTCAACTAACCTGGAGCTATGTGAGAAATTCTCAAGTCTCATGCAAGGAGAGTTTGAGATGAGTATGATGGGGAAGCTGAATTTCTTTTTGGGTTTGCAAGTTAAGCAGATGGAAAATGGAATTTTCATCAATCAGGCTAAGTATACCAGAGATCTAATCAAGAGATTTGGAATGGAATCAGCCAAACCAGCAAGAATTCCTATGAGCACAAGCACTCATCTGGATGCAGATGAAGGAGGCATATCAGTGGACTCAACCCACTATAGAGGACTCATTGGATCATTGCTATACCTCACTGCAAGTAGACCAGATATATCTTATGCCGTATGAGTACGTGCCAGATTTCAATCCAAGCCAAAGCAGTCTCACCAAGATGCAGCCAATAGGATAATCAAGTACCTTAAATCTACAGTCAATGTTGGACTATGGTATCCTAAGGATGATAACTTCGAGCTGTCAGGATATTCAGATGCAGACTTCGCAGGATGCAAAATTAATAGGAAAAGCACTAATGGAACGTGCCAATTCCTAGGAACCAAACTGATATCCTGGTTTAGAAAGAAGCAGGTTTCTAACTCTATCTCCACAACAGAGTCAGAATATCTAGCTGCAGGTAGCTGTTGTGCTCAGATTTTATGGATCAGACAACAGTTAAGGGACTACAACATCATTGCTAATGAAGTTCCAATATGGTGTGACAACAATAGTGTTATTACAATAACCAACAATCCAGTATTGCACTCAAGGACGAAGCACATTGATGTTAAGCATCATTTCATAAGAGATCACGTGCTTAACAAGAGAGTCAAAGTTGAAAGAGTCAGCACATACTACCAAATTGCTGACATTTTCACCAAACCTTTGCCAGAAGAAAGATTTTTGGAGCTGAGCAGGGAACTTGGATTACTAGATTGGGAATCTAGTGCAGATGAGAAAGCCATTTGTTGATCAGATCAGACCAGGAAGAGTTACCTGATCCAGTCAAGGAGAAGTCTACCTGATGCAGACAAGAAGACGAAGGACAGACGAAGGAACCTAGCTGATCGAAATCACAGGCGAGAAGTCATTGGAGTCAACTCACCTGATGCAGAGCGGTCAAGAAGTCAACCAGCTAAGTCTTCTATTTATGACTGACTTCTGAATATTATATCATTATTATTTACTATTGGTATAATATAATATTACTATTTAGATTACAAGTGGGACAATATTTTATTATTTAAAATACACATGGCAATTACACGTTTACATGACCTCCACTATAACCAATTAAATCCAACCGTCAGTTTTTCAAATTTCAAATTAGACCACCGATTAACTTAATTTAAATTTTAAACTCTCAAAAGGTGGACCACCGTTTAAATCAAATGAATATTAAATTCCAAACATCGGTTCATTTTCTTTTAAAGACGGGAAAATCCTTTTCACTTTACCTTCTTCAACCTCACAAACCCTAAGTTTTTTAGAGCAGAAATTCGTGCGAATTTTCAATACACTCAGAAATCTTTATTGTGCAGAAATGGAATCTTACTTTGAAGGAGTGAACCTAAAAGCAGTGAAGGACCAGATCATTTTTTCTCTGGTCATCGATTTCGAAGGACTACTTGAAACTAATCTGGAGAACGACGTGCGCTACCTTATCCAAGCGATGAAGACGAATGGGATCTACCCATTCCTGGATATCAGCCCCAAATATCTCCACAAGGAGGCTGTTATCGCATTTTACAGAGAGGCTCGAGTTCTCGAATTGGGCATTCGGAGCACAATCTTTGGAGATCAAGTGGACATTTTGCCGTAGACATCGGAAAAACCTTTGGGATGAAATCCCGCGACGTGGCTGTCGAAGCCCTGAAGCAGAATGCAGCCGACACATGGCTGAAAATCAAAGCCCATGACCAGCCATCAAAATTAAAGCTGACTGCCAAGAGGAGCGAATTGAAAAAGGAATATCGCTATGTGTTGGATATCACCAACAAAATAGTGATGGGGATGGCGGGCATCTACGATCAATTGTCGTCAGCCAAGTTCATAATGCTGGGAGCACTAATTGAAGCCGAACCAATTGACTGGGATGATTACATTTTCCGTCAATTGGTACGAGAGGTGAACAAAGCCGAGTGGCTAGTCGGTGAAAAGCGTTTCAAATCAAAGCTTGCATTTGGGACGCAAATAAGCTGAATTTTGGAGAAGCTAGGTGTGGTGAAGGGAAGAACTGACCCCTTCCACATTAATAAAAGACTTGGTCATTTGGATCAAGAAACCCTAAGGCGATTGGGAGGAGAAAGGAAAGTGGCTCAGTTATTAAAGGAGATGTCTGTAGAATCAACCCCCTACAGACTTCCATCGAGCTCAGATGAGTCGGAAGGAAACCAAGTTGCAGCTCGCGACTCACCGGCAGCCCAGTCTGAGACAGAGTCAGACAACACACCTATTGATGTCCGTTTCAAAAGAAGGGGACCAGTCCCTGGAGAACCATCGGTGATTCATTCTTCACCCGAACCCTCTACTAAGAGGCCCAGGCGATTGTTTAACGAGGAGGAGCAGCCAGATCAATTCTCTACTCTTGAACCTATTCACATGGAGGACCAGCCTGCTCCCTCCAGCCTGGAGACCCAAATTGTCCCTCTTCTCACTCCCCACTTCATGTCCGAAGAAGAAGAAGCAGGGTTGATCATTCATATACCTGAGGCTAACTACACCTTCAACCTGATCGAGAATAACTTCTTACACCTGTCTATAGAGCAGCTTCAGTTGGTAAAACCCCTAGCCCTAAAATATTCTTTTGTATATATTTTTGAGGAATGGAAAACCTTGAAGTCATTTTCATTCTCTCAACTCCAAAATCTTGTTGAGAACAGTAGCTGGGAATATCCCCAGGCTACGGAGGAAGCGCTGATGCATTTTTGCAATGAATCAGACGCAATTTTGTTCCTCCAGGAAAACTGGTTTATGTCCAACTTTAAAACCAACATGGACCAGTTTATCCATACCATTATGCAAAACATTTTTTATGGTTCTTTAGATGAAGAAGAAGTAGTTGAAAAGGAAATTCAGATAGAGGAGATTGTGGAGGAAGGAGAAAAAGAAGTTGAAAAACAAGAAATTATTATAATTGAAGAAGAAGATGAGAGACAGGAGGAAAGAGAAAAAGAACAAGAAGAAAACATTACAGTTGAAAAACAGACTGGAGAAGAAGAAGTCGAAAAGACAGAGGAGTTGATGGAGGAAGAAGAAGAAGGAGAGGAAGTTGATCAGGAAGAAGAAGAAAAAGATGATGATGATGATAAAGAAAAGGATAATGATGATGATGAAGATAAAGATGATAATGATGATGATGATGATGATGATGATGATGATGATGATGATGATAAGAATGATGATGGAGATAAGGAGGCTGAGAAAGTGGAAGAAAATAAGAATGATGAAGAGGAAGAGAAGGAAGAAGAGAAGGAGGCAGAGAAAGAGAAGGAGGAAGAAGAAAAAGAAGGAGAAAAAGAAGCAGGCAAGGCTGAAGCAGACAAGGCTGGGGCACCTGCCCGCTACACCAGCCTAGATGCAGACCTGGATGAAGAAGACAGATCGGGGACCCCAGATAAGACCCTATCTGGTCGGGCGCCTGCAGACAGGAGTCTGCAGATAGGTAGGTCAACTGCACACCTACCTGCAGGCGCAGAAGGCTCGGGCGAGCACCCTCCTCAGTTATCACACATCTCACCTGAGATGACTGAGCTGATCCGAAGAATTGTCAGAGATACTGTAGGAGAGCTGCTTACCTTAGAAATATCATCTGACCTGCAGATAATCAATGCTAAATTAGATACCCTTCTGCAGAGAGATATCCCTCAACCTCCTCCTCCCACAAATTCCAGAATGCCTCTTGGCATGTCTGATTGGATGCACAGAATGGAGCAGCAGTTGACTATTTTAGTTGATGCTGGCAAAAAGGGGGAAGAAAGGTTAAGGGGGGAAGAAAGGTTGCAGGGGGAAGGAAGCATGCAGGAGGAAAATCCAAGTCAAGTTCAGGCTGAGGCAATCAGGAAAGAGCTCAGAACGAAAATCAGGCAAGATACTCCTCTAATTGAAGCCGGATCATCAAGCCTAAAAAGGAAGGAGGTATTTGCCCCTGATCAGCCTGAAGATCAGCCTGCAGAGAAGAAGAGAAGAACAAAGCAGGGAGAAGAGCAAAGATTCGAATGGGAAGGCAAACATCTATGGTATGTTGAAGAATTCCTGCCGACATAATTCATGACTGGTTGGGCAGAAGCCAAGAAAGAATTCACATAGAAATATTATCTCTGGGAAATTTTCCAGGACAAGGAATGCTCTCCTCAACAGTCATTCATCAACTACATGGAGACAAGATGGCCTACTCTCTGGACGATCATACTTAAATATGCAGCCAAATGGGATGCTTACCCTATGATTCCTCCATTTAGAGTAGAAGAAGCGTCGACCCGTTTGTATGATGAATTGGATGAGCTAGCCCTGCAAAGAGAAATCAGAGCTCTATGCGAGATAAACAAATTCTCAACTCCAGGCGATCAAGAGTTTGCCTCGAAGATCATTATGAGGAAATATGGTTTGGAACCTACCTGCAAGAGGCCAATAGGAGCTGAGTTGTTCAGACCTTCCAAGCAGCCTATCCGCAGAGGCAGAGGCAGAGGCAGAGGCAGAGGCAGATGATTTATTTGTACTTACACTTTTTCATGTAATTTTGTTTAAGTACTTGTAACTTTTCTATATTTGTTTGTTCTTTCAAAGCAATGTACTTGTAAACATACAGATAATCAATAAGTAGTCATTTGAACGACAACCTCTAGTTGTCTCAATACAAGACTGATCTTAGTTTGTGTCTTGCACTCAAGTACAGACGTGTCATTCATTTGAATAATTTGCTTAAGTTTTTCCATCATCAAAATAGGGGGAATGTGTTAGGAATACTTATTAGATTTTGATGATATCATCATTGTATTCAAATGTACATTTATTACTTGGAAAAAATGTAAGGAAGAACCAAATGAGTATCTTCCATAGGCCAAAATGTGTTAAGATAAATACTTGGCAAAATGTAAAGAAGAACCAAATGAGTATCTTCTATAGGCCAATTAAGTTAGGCTCAAATCGGCTAAGGACAAAGGTACAGATAAGTACATCAGAGAAGTGTAATCTAAAACACTGCAGAAAATCCGAGTCACAGTCAAGTATAAATCAGAGAAGTTCTGGTCAACAAAAATTCATCAGAGAAGTTTGACCAGACTGCAGTCAAGTGACCAGCGGCCCAAGTCATCTGAAGTCTGACAATCAGATAAGTCAAAGTTCATCACGACAGAAGACTTCAGACTAGTCATCTGATCAGACAAGTCTCGACGGGACATCAGAGAAGTCATCGTCAGAGAAGTCCTGTAACACCCCCAAGTTATTCAGGGTATATTACAGCGCCGTGAGCCCCGCCGTGGGACCCACAAGGCTAAACATACGCGGAACTATACACTTGACCGATAAGGTCTACATACAATAGAATGAAAGACGATACAAATGGTATTCAAAACCATAACCAATGAAACCATATACATCACTACACAAATCAATACCTCGGCAACACAGGCCGGAACATCAAGGAAACTGAAATTCAATACTCGAGTATTTAAAAATCCATTCCAGTCCAACAACACTGAATGGAGGAATCCAAGAAAATAACCGGAGACTGCATACGTATCACACTTGCCCATCATCTTCATGCCGACCGGTACCCATCCGTCCGCTCTCTGGAACTCGAAATACATGAAACGTATTTCCCCCATAAAGGGGTTAGCCGTCGAATAGCTAGTGCAAGTATAACAATATGAAACATAATACTTCTCGACAATAAAGTAAATGTAATCCGTCAATTCATCAATATCCGTCAATTCATCAATTTAAGACTAGTATTCCGGAATAACTAAATCTAATAAGACGTATGTGAATGCCGTAGAAACGGTTCGTTCACCTCATACACCGTTACGTATGTGAATGCCGTCAAAACGGTTCGTTCACCTCATACGCCGATACATGTAAGAATGCCGTCAAAACGGTTCGTTCATTACATGCCAATCAATATATCTATGAATGCCGTAAAAACGGTTCGTTCATGATATGCCATCAATATTTCTATGAATGCCGTAAAAACGGTTCGTTCATATCATACCATCAATTCCTCTTACTTTCAAAGTCGAGAACGTACAATCATAAATGTATACTTGCCTTAATAAACGCATCAAGATCCCAAGAACACGGTTCGACCTAAAGCTTGAACCACGAAGAAGACAACGAGCGGAAGGGTTTCACTTGAGTTCTTCACAAGGATGTCGTCCCTAAGTCATATCAATGATAAATCAACAATCGTACGATGAATAATAATCGTACAACGCACAAAACCCCCCTCTTAGACCTTTTGTCGGACACTTTGAAGGCGTCGACTAATAACTCAACCAAAAACGACGAATCAATACAATCCCACCGTGGAATAACGATGGAAATGATAGAATACACCTAAATCATCATCAATCCATCACTAATCTAAATTACTACGGATTAAAAGGATGAAGTCAAACAAAATCCCCAATTTCCAATACAAAATTCGAAGTGTTCTTGAATAATCTTTCAATAATCCGATGAATACTCCAACAAGTCCATAATCATGCGTATATCGCTTCATACCCCATGATTTTAACATCCAAAACATCATTACCCAAAACAAAATCGAAATCCAAGATGTTGAAGAAATTACCTCTTGAAGATTCAAGCACTATGATTCGAAGAATACTCCATAGATCGATGATCCGAGCTTAAAAATCGAAAATAGATGAAGGAAGTCACACACTCAAGTGATAGATGGAGAAACATCTTCCTCTCAAACCTCCTCTCTCGCCCAAGTGAAGAAATGGGAAAAGTGTAGGTTGAATCGCACAAAAACGCAGATATAGGGGTAATCTGTCATGTGTGCCGCGGCTCAGTATATGTGTGCCGCGGCACAGGCCCAAAATTCGCTCCTGTGTCTCGGCGGTGCCGCGGCTCAGCCAGTGTGTGCCGCGCACCGGGTACAAAGCGTTTTGGCCAAATCTGGAAAATGAGAGTGACCTAGCTATTTCGACCATAACTCCCTCGTCTGGACTCCGATTGACTCACCGTTTGAACCATTGGAAAGCTAACTCGATGCCTTATAATATTGCAAAGATTCAGAATTTTTGGAGTTTCCAAGAATTTACGGTGATTTACCAAAGTCGAACTCATACGTGGAAAAGTCGCTAAAGATCACGGAATTCAACAGAACGATACCGAAACGAACTCGGATGACAAAAAGTGTAGAATTAATCATTCTCGGGATGACGAAAAGGTCCCAAGCAAGTTGTCAAAAACGGACTTCCGCCAAAAATAGAAAATTTCCAGGAAACAAAATTACGGGTATTACATTCTACCCTCCTTAAAAGAAGTTTCGTCCCGAAACTTAAAACAGGCAGGGAGAAGAAATATTTCGCCAGGAAAAACTCAACGAGATACACAAGAGCCGAAACTTACGCCCAAACGGCGAATAATCAATATAGAACACAACAATACATTACCCGAAGGTAAACCAAACCAATGCCGAAAAAGATACGAATTCACAATGCCCGAAGGCTCCAACGGAAATACCGATACATCACAATGGCCTAAAAGCCGAACAGCCCAAAGCTGCAAATCATCACAAAATAGATCTCAAAGAGACCAACCTGACTGTCGGACATACCCCTCGGCGTATGAACAACCAGTCGCAAATCGTCGGACATATCCAATACAACATGGACTACGAACGATCAATCAATAAAGCTCAAGAGGGACATCACAGTACGCCCGATCCGGAAATGTGTCCGTGCACATGTCCACCCCGTATACGGAATCCAGAATATACGTGTGACAATGTACCTAATTAGCCTCAAGAACTATGTCTCGTGTGCACGGTCCAATGCGGAAGTATCCACGCATGACCATCGGATGCCCGGCTAAAAATCCTACACATAACCAATCGGCACGCAGACATGATTCCAGATATGCCACGATACAACATGACAACGAAACTCAAGGGATAAAACATCCAATACGGATCATACGACTCACCAAGTGGACGATGATACACGAATAATGAAAGATCGACACGACCAACGATATTCAAAACAACCATCCTGGGATCAAAATTCCCTAAGGACCGATTAATACGAGCAACGATCACAACACAACAGTTCGGTAAAATCCTCAACCTTCAACGATCACAAAATTACCGAGTTTACAAGAATAATAGTGTGCTGCCTTGAATCGGCCAGCACGACAATAATAATTCAACGGATGGGAACTATCCTCGACAGTCCCAATTCAATACTTCGATTACCGTAGAATGGCCAATCGATAACAATGATACAACAGATGAGAATATTATTGACAACGGATGGGAATTATCTTTGATAATCCCAATTCAATATATCGATTACCTTAGAACGGTCAATCGATAATCAATGACACGATAGAATAGATGTCCCGGTGTCTTAAACCGACCACCGAAACGGAGACGACAAAAGGATATATCAAACGTCCCCAATCGGTTATCGTGACATCACAGCTACAGTTCCAATTCGACGACAAAGATTCAACGATGTCTCAGAACGACATTAATCGCGAACAATAATAATCGATACCTCGATACCGCGAACCGGCTATCGACAAAGAACTTTACCAACAAGTATCGTAATGCCTCGAACCGGCCTCTTACAAACAACAGTAACATTTGGCATAATTTTCCGACGGGCGTCGTATCAATGATCCCCTGATATCAATACAATCATAAAGAGGCCGAGTCTCGAAATGATACACACATTCGTACACCTACACGATAACATTAATCTCATTGATTAATACAAGTATAAAACTTGCCTCGATATCAATACATCGAACTGTTACCAATTCAGTTGATTTCGTCTTACGAGTTCTTCAGTCCCGACCAAGTTAATCTACGAGCCCTTCAACCTTAACCGCAACACAACAATCATAATCTATGATCAAACATCATATCTTATTGTAAAACGAAGGATTGATAATTAACCGGTTCGATGACGACCAATATCAATACCACCAAACCACGAACTCAATCGTTTCACCATATCTCGGCTAATCACAGTCTGAACAATCCAACTCAGACACTTACAAATCCTGTCCACAATACGAGTCGAAATATGATGATCATATCAGCAACCAATTCGGACCAATAATAAGGGTCTAAATGTTCCAAACTCAATTCTTAAACACGAATTGACAAGGTTCCCTTCTCGTAAATCCGTAGTTATAATTTACTTATGACCGTTATCAATTCGAATCATCCGACTGGTTCAAAACAATAGATAATCATATTAAAAAGGTTATCGAACAATCCAATCATTCGATTTGAATATTTGCTCCGTACGTATGGGCTTCCAAATTCATAGATGAATAATAGTCTCATCAAGCTCATAATCACATTCGTATTTCCTATACGAATATTATTTCCAACACATAGTTTAGCTCTAGATATGAATATTCCATATTCATTTTCAAAACATCAACACTTCTAAAAAATTTTTTCTCATCACCTCGTATAATTCAAGAGTTCTTCAAGAACATGAAATATCCGAAATCACGTTCAGAACAACATATCCGAGGTATATATCTCCATGTTACCATTTTCTTCATCATGTCATTCATACAATCTCAAGAATCGCAACAAAACCCTTGTCACCATATGAAGAAGATCTCAATGATCATATCAACATCCGAAATCTCTTATTAAAATTCCAATGAATCTCGTATAGCATTATCACATGATACCATATAATACCTCAATACCGAATACCTTCCCGTACACAATCTTCTATGTACGATTACCACAAAACATACCTCTATACGGACTTCCTTCCGAAATGTATACCATAGACCAAGAATATCCAAAATGACATCAACAATATCCGAATACTACAATCTTCACCCCAAAACCTTACGGGAGTATTACACGCCGTAAACCCTTCTCACAAGGATTTACCAGGCTAAGCACAATTTTCCAAGTCATTTCAAAAATGTCAAAAAGACTGATGACGGTAACATTTTTCAAATACTAAAAAAAATCATTTTCCAAATACCGTCAAAACGATCAAGGTTAAAAATGTCAAAACTCAGTTTAGGGAATCGGTTTTACAAAATAAAATTTCAGTTGGCAAAATACCAAAATCCATTTCAAAAATACTCACGCAGCGGATAAAATTACCGTCTAATTTATGAATTTTCATTGAAATAGGACGAACATCAAAATACACGATTCCCAACATACTCCCTCCCAAGTAGTAATCCAAAAAGAAAAAAAATGAGCCACTATCAAAGGGATACGAGGATTACCTTGTATGGACGAACCACGAAGAAAGAATAATTGAACTCCATTCCAAGAATCATTAAATCATCGTAGTCATCATATGGCCTCAAGAACATCAAGATCTCTATGATTCCATAATCATAAACAACATATTCAAAGCATATCATTATCTTCCTTCAACATAAACCTCATAGAATATGGATAACACAAAAATCACTTCAAGAATCAACAATAGTTCCATAACCAAGCTCTAATTCCATGATTCCAAGCTCACAATCATGTTAAAAGCGTTTAGAACACTCTTAAAAGTAAAGAGGGACGAGTTTTGGAGAGAAATATCTCAAAGGATCGTGAGAGAAATGAAAGGCAACACTTCAATATATAAATTGCACTCTCATTACGTACGTAAGTGTCCTTTCTTAACGTACGTAACAACCTTAACGTACGTAATCCAAAATCCATAACGTACGTAACCAACTCACTGTTTCATTCCGTGCAGTCCATTACGTACGTAACCCATACCATATAACGTACGTAATATACCAGTTGACTTGCTACGGTACAATGGTTGTGTTACGTACGTAACATGTCCTGTATAACGTACGTAAAACGTGCGTTGACTCACCTGTCAACATCCTCCGCCGAAAGTGCCGAAACAGGGTCCCACCTGCCGACCAGGACTCGGTTCTGTCCGATGCCTTCGTTACGTACGTAATACCTTAGCCTTAACGTACGTAACCATGCCAATCTTACGTACGTAATCTCACCTTATTAACGTACGTAATAATTCCATTCTTAGCCAATTTCAACAATTCCTGTCCAAAGTCATGACATACCAAATACGAGCATACGGCAAAATCAATACATATACTCAATTCAATAACATTTTCAAACGTTCACAACGTCCTCGAGCATAATTAACCATCCACGATATCCAAAATATAAACGAAAAAAAATATATCCGGAAAATCGGGGTATTACACTCTACCCCCCTTAAAAATAGGTTTCGTCCTCGAAACTTACAATCACTCGTACAAACAACATTTCAACGGAAAATCCAAAATCACCAAGATAACCAAGAATTATCGAATAATCCGAACAACATACTTACAAGTCCGCGAAGTCGAAGATCTCCCGTGATACTAGCATGCGACTCCTAAACAAAGTCTCAACATAATACCGATACACACCATTATCGAAATTAGCAACTTAACAAAATCTCAGGGAAGAGTTCACGTCCGTGACCACGGCCACGATTCTTCCTACTTTCAGCCAACATTCTGAAGGGCAGACACGTGCGTAAGTATAA
The DNA here is from genome assembly GCA_033398695.1 of Orobanche coerulescens. NCBI lineage: Eukaryota > Viridiplantae > Streptophyta > Magnoliopsida > Lamiales > Orobanchaceae > Orobanche > Orobanche coerulescens. The sequence goes on from CM065802.1 coordinate 229,494,850, forward strand.
TCCGAATCGCACATTCTCGAAGTGACCAATTCCAAAGAATACCAAGCTAAAAACGAAACGGTCAAGAAAATACAAGAAGAGTGAGAGGACTTACAAGTACCGGCCGCACTGTGATGATGGCAGAGTAGTGATACTGTGGGCAAATGACGACTCAATCGACCCAAAAGACCGACAGCCTAGGTATCCATAAACCTAAGCTCTGATACCATATTCTGTAACACCCCCAAGTTATTCAGGGTATATTACAGCGCCGTGAGCCCCGCCGTGGGACCCACAAGGCTAAACATACGCGGAACTATACACTTGACCGATAAGGTCTACATACAATAGAATGAAAGACGATACAAATGGTATTCAAAACCATAACCAATGAAACCATATACATCACTAAACAAATCAATACCTCGGCAACACAGGCCGGAACATCAAGGAAACTGAAATGCAATACTCGAGTATTTAAAAATCCATTCCAGTCCAACAACACTGAATGGAGGAATCCAAGAAAATAACCGGAGACCAGACACAGTATCACACTTGCCCATCATCTTCATGCCGACCCGGTACCCATCTGTCCGCTCTCCTGGAACCTGAAATACATGAAACGTATTTCCCCCATAAAGGGGTTAGCCGTCGAATAGCTAGTGCAAGTATAACAATATGAAACATAATACTTCTCGACAATAAAGTAAATGTAATCCGTCAATTCATCAATATCCGTCAATTCATCAATTTAAGACTAGTATTCCGGAATAACTAAATCTCATAAGACGTATGTGAATGCCGTAGAAACGGTTCGTTCACCTCATACGCCGTTACGTATGTGAATGCCATCAAAACGGTTCGTTCACCTCATACGCCGATACATGTAAGAATGCCGTCAAAACGGTTCGTTCATTACATGCCAATCAATATATCTATGAATGCCGTAAAAACGGTTCGTTCATGATATGCCATCAATATTTCTATGAATGCCGTAAAAACGGTTCGTTCATATCATACCATCAATTCCTCTTACTTTCAAAGTCGAGAACGTACAATCATAAATGTATACTTGCCTTAATAAACGCATCAAGATCCCGAAGAACACGGTTCGACCGGAAAGCTTGAACCACGAAGAAGACAACGAACGGAAGGGTTTCGACTTGAGTTCTTCACAAGGATGTCGTCCCTAAGTCATATCAATGATAAATCAACAATCGTACGATGAATAATAATCGTACAACGCACAAAACCCCCTCTTAGACCTTTTGTCGGACACTTTGAAGGCGTCGACTAATAACTCAACCAAAAACGACGAATCAATACAATCCAACCGTGGAATAACGATGGAAATGATAGAATACACCTAAATCATCATCAATCCATCACTAATCTAAATTACTACGGATTAAAAGGATGAAGTCAAACAAAATCCCCAATTTCCAATACAAAATTCGAAGTGTTCTTGAATAATCTTTCAATAATCCGATGAATACTCCAACAAGTCCATAATCATGCGTATATCGCTTCATACCCCATGATTTTAACATCCAAAACATCATTACCCAAAACAAAATCGAAATCCAAGATGTTGAAGAAATTACCTCTTGAAGATTCAAGCACTATGATTCGAAGAATACTCCATAGATCGATGATCCGAGCTTAAAAATCGAAAATAGATGAAGGAAGTCACACACTCAAGTGATAGATGGAGAAACATCTTCCTCTCAAACCTCCTCTCTCGCCCAAGTGAAGAAATGGGAAAAGTGTAGGTTGAATCGCACAAAAACGCAGATATAGGGGTAACTGTCATGTGTGCCGCGGCTCAAGATATGTGTGCCGCGGCACAGCCCAAAATTCGCTCCTGTGTCTCGGCGGTGCCGCGGCTCAGCCAGTGTGCCGCGGCACCGGCACAGCGGTTTTGGCCAAATCTGGAAAATGAGAGTGACCTAGCTATTTCGACCATAACTCCCTCGTCTGGACTCCGATTGACTCACCGTTTGAACCATTAGAAAGCTAACTCGATGCTTTATAATATTGCAAAGATTCAGAATTTTTGGAGTTTCCAAGAATTTACGGTGATTTACCAAAGTCGAACTCATACGTGGAAAAGTCGCTAAAGATCACGGAATTCAACAGAACGATACCGAAACGAACTCGGATGACAAAAAGTGTAGAATTAATCATTCTCGGGATGACGAAACGGTCCCAAGAAAGTTGTCAAAAACGGACTTCCGCTAAAAATAGAAAATTTCCGGGAAACAAAATTACGGGTATTACAAGTCCAACCACAGAGAAGTTGACTACACATCAGACAGCTTGACTTTAAAGAGATCAGATAAGTCGATTGAGTAATCAGCCAAGTACTCTAGCCCACGTCAGTATGCGTTGAATAGTCAAATATCACGGAAAGTCACATGCGGGCGATTAGAGACAGACTGGGGAGATTCCTGGGAAGGATATGAATTAAATAATTCATCCAGACCCACCACTGGAGACTTTAATGTTACTATATTCAAAAGATTCGGCGCCATCACATGGAAGTCTTCACAACGGTCGAAAATTGGATTAAAATAATGGAATCCAGCCTTGCAACCTTCGAAAAGAAAAATAATGAAGTCTATCTCTCCAACGGATGGATTTGTTACAGATTTGCAACGGCTATGAAGAAATGCTCAAGGATTGACAAGCTATATATATCCGAAGATTTGAAGTTGAGCAACCACGATGCGAACAATACTCTCAAGCGATCAAAGAAATCAAAGCAATCAAATCGAACAAATAGCATCGTGAAAGAGCAGTTTTCTAAGTTCTTTTTTGAAGAAAGCTCTTAGTTAGGGAAGATAAACACTCTTGTCTAAAGACCTGAGTATGGGGTACTTCACTGGTTGAAGTTTCGAGAGTGATAGGAATCTAAGGTTTTGAAGAACCAAGTGGTGCTAGGAAGTCGGAAAGAAGTTGCAAAGATGGGATTTCCACTGGTTGGAAGTTGTTGTAGCTAAGTTGTAGAATCACTGTAATATTTATCACTGGTTGAGAATTATAGTGGATTCATCTCCAACTGGTTTGGAGAAAGTGGATTAGTAGAGGATTACCCCACCTCTGAGACCACTATAACTTGTCTGCGTACTTTACTGTTTTAAGCATCATACTTAACTGCTGCATTCATACTTTACTGTTCCATTGCTTGCGATTTGCTTTCGTCATCAGCTGAGTTCTGCACTTACATTGACTATAGACGACTCCAAGTCATCTGTACTATCAGCTGAGAAACTCACTCTTTGTGGAAAAGAGTTTAAGGGTTTCAATAAGTCTATTCACCCCCCCTCTAGACTTATTCCTGGACGACTTGTGACCTACACACTAACGTGGCATGGCTAGCGCACGCTAAGTCTTTGTTGGAACATACACTAATTGGTCTGAGCAGAGCTCGAAAATTACATTTTGCCGTTGAGTCTAACTTTTGTGATTGCTAGACTGGCCGTTTGTGACCGTATTCTATGTGTCCTGTCCAGTGATAACAATTTTTATGTGTGATTATGTGTATTTTGAACAGTGTTCTTCTCCGCTGCGTGTGTATATTTTAAAATGACCTTTCGGTATTTTCGCCAAACCGTGTATATTTTAAAATGACTTTTTGGGTATCTCGTAAACTTGGGTTACTTCGTTAACCCTTTTTCCTAACTCTTTTGTTGGTACGTTTATGGGGTGGCTTAACGTACATTTTGAAACTACTGAGTTTTGGCGTCTTCGCCTTGTAATTTCAAATGGTATTTTCTGACGGTAATTGATATTTGGAAAACGACTTTTGTGAGTATTTGGAAAGTATTACCGTCATCGGCCTTTTTGGCATTTTTGGACGTTTTTGAAATGGTTTTTAACTTGGTAGTTTGAATTAAATCGTAATGTATATATGATTTAATTATGTTTGGTTGAAGACAGATATGTGAGATATCTTGTTATGTGTTATGATCTCTTGTTGCGATTGGTTGTTGCTTGTTAGAATGTCTAGGGATAGAAGTCGTGGTCGTAACTGTGGTGCCGATGACCACGGGGATCAGATGCGAAATTGAGAGAATGTTGCCAGGAATGATATTGGTATTGGTGTTGCTACTATACTGCAACAAGTAGCAACACAGATGACTCATTTGACTCAGGCAGTTCAACGCAACACTGACGCTACTTAGAATGTCGGTGTAAATCAATGGCTTTGGGAAGTAATTCGCATGAATCCCCCTCGATTCGCCGGTGTTGCGGATACGTTGGGCTGGGATGGTTGGCTTTTCCAGTTGGGGAAGATATTCGAGGCTGTCGATTGTCCTGAAGAGCGGAAGGTGCCCATCGCTCAGTACCTTCTTGATAAAGATGCCGCTAATTGGTGGGAAGCTGTTAAACCTCATGATCATGATGTCACGTGGGCGGAGTTCCAGGCACTCATGGAAGCTGAGTTCTGTCCGAAACCGATTTGAAAACAGAGGATTCGTGAATTTTATTTGGCAGAACCGCAAGATATATCGGTGTCGCAGCTATCATCGACTATAGCAAACAACTCAGTTATGTGCGAGATCGGGTGAGAACCGAGGAAGAGAGGATCTTTCTCTTTGACAGATGGATGAAGCCAGGTATTCGCGTGTATATGTCGGGATTCAATTGCACTTCGTTGAGGGACTATAAAGATCGAGCCTTAGCCCGTGAACTAGCTTCGTTATCGTCGGAGCGTGTGCCCGAGTTGAAGAAGCAGAGGAAGTCCGATGATCCTATGGATAGTGCAGGAGTTGGTGATTCTAGCTTGCAACGTCGCAGTCTTTCCGTTGTGAAGCTTCACCACTCGATGCGTGGAACTGAGAGTTCCAAGTCATCCGCTTTGACTCCTGGTAAAGCCAGGAGATGTTTTAACTGTAATGTGGCGGGACATGTTCGTGCCCATTGTCCTTCTCCGCCAGTAACGTGTTACAAGTGCGGACTTGAGGGACACCAGGTTCAGTTTTGAGAGGTGGTTACCGAGCCTTCCGAGGCACGGACTTGAGCACTGATATCAGGATCGACTCCGAGTAGTCCCTGAGGGGCGTGATCTATCAGTTGTATGTTATGTTATTCCCTTGCTTTGTTGTTTCGAATTTCGGAGATAAACTTCTTTTGTTAGAAGTGGACGGATTTTGAACTTCGGTATTTCCGACTATGTCGACTCGTTTATGTTCGTTGACATTCTCTGAACTTGTCCTGTCTTTTGCTTTTGTTGATCGAATGAGTTGTGGTATTGTTTCAGAATAACCCGTTTGTCGTTGTGGACTTTTCAATTGCTATTCCATTTCCTGTGGATCTTATGTGAATGCACATCTTGTTGTTTTCATCGGATCGTATGTTGTCTCGAGTCGAGGTGTGTAGTTGGGGTTGTTGTTTGAGTTTTATTGTTCGTCTTGATTTGAACATAATTGATCGACTGTTTTTGTCTCGATCATTGTAGTTCAATCGTTTGATTGTTCGGTTTTTGTTGATCTCGTTTCGTGATTGTTGAGCATTCAGACTCCTTCGTAATTTCCTTAAGTTCGGGAAATTAGTTTCGTTTTCGATTTTCCAACCCTTGGACTGTGGAATTTCGTATTTTTTCAGCAATTATCTTGCGTTTTGATTGATGTACCATTAGGTTAGTCAATCATATTGATTTTCGTTCGTTGTGTTTTGTTATTGTGCTGGTATAGCGATTTTGATGGTAGTAGCTGCGTGCTGCATGTGAGTCGTCGCGGGTTGTCGACAACGGATGTCGCGTGTTATCTGAGTTTATTTTGCGTCGTTCGTTCTACGTTTCAAGTTTCGAGGACGAAAATTCTTTTAAGAGGGGTACAATGTAATACCCGAGATCTTTATTTCGGTTTCTTTGAAATTTCTTTGATCGAACGGACTGTTGTCGTCCGCGTCTTTAGAATCGCATGCTTGTACTGTGGTACGTTAAGTTTAATAGACTGTTCATTATTGTTTTGGATCATAGCCGGTGCGTTCGCGTGATCGAGACATCGTCGAGTGTCGAGCCGGATGGTCAGGTATGGGCTGGATCGAGTTACGGCCATAAGGCTGCCGAACAACCTGGCCTGGGAAGACTCGGTCACGGCCATAAGGTCTAACCGGTTACGGCCGTAAGGCTTGTTACGGCCGCTAACGCTGGCCGGTTACGTCCGTAATGTCTCGGCAGATTTCAGTCAGTGGCCAACTGTCGTAAAGCTATGCCGATTACGGCCGTAACGTGTGATTGTTGCGCACGCAAGATGTCGATCATTGCGCACGCTAACGCGCGTTGACCGAGTTACGGCCGTAAGGCCCTGCCTGTTACGACCGTAACACTGCCGGCCATATATAGGCCTGGACTCGGCCAGACTTCATTTCACCCTCGGTTTTCATCCTTGTGGCGGCTGCTGGACGGGAATGATCGGGAGGAATAGTTCTTGGCCGATTCTACTTATTTCCAAGGCTTTTTGGAAGGCTTTTTTCAATTAGAACAACATCTAATCCATGTTCTTCATCGAATCAAGGTATTTTCTTACTTAGAACCCTAGTTGTATGATTTGTGGGGGTTTCTTCGTGATTCTTCGATTTAATCCGTGGTTGAATAATTGGTTATGGTATTCTTGTTGTCTTGGCCATAATCTTTGGATTTTGTAACTCGGTTATTGATTTTTACCACCCGGAACTTGATTTCCGATTTCCTTGAAGAACCCTTGGATTCTTGATGTTTTTCCGGTTGATTCGGATTCCATTTAGCGTTAATTATGCGTGGTGATGCTATTTTCGTAGCGTTCGTGAAGTTGTTGAAGTCTTGGTCATTTTTGGAAGTTCGAGGGCTAACCGACCATGTCCGTTCGTGGTTTCGTTGCTCGTGGTATCGAGGCAAGTATCTTGCCCATACGTTTCATGTTTCGTAGCCATAATTATTGACAAATGATTTTATGCGAAATCCAAATGTTTAATGAATGTTAAAAGGGATCGGTATGTTCTCGATAAATGTTGTCTTTCAACGATAATTCGTGTACTTCGTGAATAGTTGTCTTCTCGGGATATATGTGTGTTAGTTTTCGTATGTTGAAAGATGTTATAATCACATTTAGTGAATATAATAAACCGTAATTATTCACCGAGGATTTCGTGTTGTTATGTCTGCTTGTTCGGCGAATATGTGACGAGTGATATTGGTTGTTACTCCTTTGAAAGGAGGTTGTGATGTTTAAGTGTTGCTTGGCTTGATGTTCTGCTTATTGTTATGTGATCCTTGAAAGTGATGTGCCTCCGGGTAAGATTGATGAATCTCCGGGATCCATACTTGTTAGTATGGGTCAGGCGTGACCGTAGGGTTATCTAATCGGGTAAGTCTTGCGGGGACTCCGAGGTTCGTGGCTTGCTAGCTCGATGCCAGGATAACTTGTGGGGGTTATCATCGGGTATGTCTTGCGGGGACTCTGAGGTTCGTGGCTTGTTAGCGCGATGCCGGGATAACTTATGGTTGTGATTTGGAATGGTTTCCTATTGGGTTATTCACTCGTGTATGTTCTGCGGGAGCATCTGAGGTTCGTGGCTTGTTAGCACGGGATGCGAATAATCCTTAGGAATATGTGTTTCGTGATATGGTTCGTGGACCCTGTGTTTTGTGATTCGGGTCGTAGACCCTGTGTTTCGTGGAATGGGTCGTGGACCCCGTGAATTGTTATCAGAACTTGTATATTTTGGAAAATGATATTTGGTCAGTGTCCCTATGTGTTTTCGAAAGACTTGAGAATTCTTTAATTCCAAATGTTTTCAAAACTCCCGAGATCGTAAAATGCTTTGTAAGAGATATATGGTATTATTCCTACCTTTTAAAATTCAAGTTGTTTTGATCAAGTGAATTACCTCGGGAAGTATATTCAAGATTATTACGTTCTTGGAGTATGTTGTGTATGGCTTGTATTTCTGTTTTATACTTGCACTAGCAAAACAGTAGAATTTTGCTAACCCCCGAGTATTTGGGGGTGGATGTCTGTATTGCGTCCAGGTACTTGTAGGTTGCTGGGGAGCGAATCACAGGATCGATACTAAGGATGATGGAAGACGAAGATACTAATCACTTGAAGACCCATTGTAGAGTATTTGGTAGAGTCTTGTTGGTTATCCCTCCGATGTGTTATTTTCCCGATTTATGGGAGTGTTATTGTATTCCAACCCCTGCGTGGGTATGTGTTCTGGAAAAGAATCTTGTATATAATGTTGTGTGTGTTGAGTTAAGGATCAAATCGGTCTAATGGTCCTTCATGTATCCATGTCGGCATATGATGTGATGTATTGTTTTTGTATTAGCCTGGTAGATCCTCACGGAGAGGATCTGCGGCGCTGTAATATTCCCGAGTGGTTTGGGGGTGTTACAAAAAACGTTCCACTTCTTATTTGATAAGGGGTCGGCACTGGAAAGGTTTATAGCTCAAATACTTAATCGTACGCAAGTCGATGAAACTTGACTGGGCGTTAAGTTTATGTGAAGACTTGTATGACGTATTCTTTGACATGGAGAATGCCTGTCGAACACTAATGGTTAGTGGGAGCACATGTTATAGGTATGTTAATTGGATTAGTATACTCGAACCGACTCACCCTCGATTCGTCACACGGATTTCACTCTGGGACAGTCAATGACGGAATCGAAAGGTTGTGATAGGTATTCGTGAACCTTCGACTTGAGGGTTTAGTAGGGATGTGCTTGTGACGTCAAGATTTTCATTAGATCAGTTCGACCCTGTAAACCGGAAGGCAGGGGTCAACCTCGACGTGCATCTTGATGGGCAAGTAGCAGGTCCTACTGAATACCAAGATTGAATTCTTTCTCCTGTTAGTGAATGGGTTATATGTCATATGCGGTTATTGGCAGATTAGATCATAAATCTTTGGCCAAAGCATTGGAGCTAGTTGTATTAGATACACGAGAGCTCGATGATCTCGATTTGCATTAACGCATGCATAGCATCAAGTACAGATAGGGTTTGACTGATCGTGATCCTATAACTTGATCGAGACATTTGAAAGAAGGGTTTATACGTATACTGGTATTCACGACAGAATGTGTCCTGAATAATCCCAATCATTCGTTCTCAGTTGGGGTACAGTGTAGGCCGCCAGGCTGGCTAGGTGGTACTACTACTCTTTGGTTCCTACCATTGCTGACTGAGACAGACCTACCGAGTCGCGCAATAGGATTAACGACGGAATGAATCAAGCTAATTCTCTCATTATGAATATTAGATATTGGATATCTAAATTTGTGACATTGGATGTTTAAATTGATTTATTGGATAAATTAATTTACGGCCTAATGAATTAAATAAATTACTGGGTGATTAATTTAATTCATGGATATAATTATTTCTTGGAGAAATTAATTATGTTATTATGTATTTGATATGATTAATTAATTGGATTAATTAATTGATATAAATACATCGGAACGGAATCGGAGTTTATCTCTTTGGATTCACGGGAGTCCGAAACGAACCGAACTCGTCCGATTTCTTCATGGGCCGCCCCCCCATATTTCCACCCACCTTCCTTTTGGACTTTTGTTTCCATTCTTAAATGGATGATAATTACATGGTGGGGCTTATTCTCATATGCCTGAGTTGTTACATGTGGGTGGGAGTTGAATAAAGGGAAAGAAGACATCACTCACTCACCACCCTTGTGTTCATACGGTTGAAAGAGAGCAAGAGAGAGAGAGAGAGAGAGAGAGAGAGAAAATTCTCCAAGTCTTCTTCCTTTTCTTCACAAGTTCTTGATTTTTCTTGGAGGAAAATTGAGAAATAATGGAGAGATTGTGAGTTATACACTTAGAGTGTTATAATCACAATCAAAAGGTTCATCATCCTAGCTCTAGACGTATCCTCGGAGGATATCAAGGTGATCGTCGTTCCGTTCGTTTCTCCGGCACGTGGCAAGTAGAGACGCGGTGCTTTCGGCGTTGGATCATCCAAGAGCTTGGATCGGATTGGATCGTAGGGAAAGCAATCTAAAACTAGGGGAATAGCTCAAGAGAAGGACACCATTTAATCAACGACTATAAGGGTATGCTTCTCGTATCTTTTGTGTTTCGTTTTAATATTTGTATATACGTAGCTCGATCGATACTCGTAGGGATTCGGATCGAATTAATTTTCATTTTACCGCTTTCGCTCGGCCTTCGTTTTTAGGCACCGAATCCCAACACGTCTGACCAAGTCGGCACATTTACTGGGCATCAAGGATACTTGAGGTCTGGAAAGGTTGGCTCGTGTGTTTATTGCGTATATTGTGAGGCTTCACGGTACTCCGAAGTCTATTGTTTCAGGTCGGGATGGCAATTTTATATCGCACTTTTGGCAGGCGGTGCATAAGGCGTTGGGTACTCGGTTGCGTCCGAGTACTTCTTTTCATCCTCAGTCGGATGGGCAGTCAGAACGCACTATCTAGACATTTGAGGATATGTTGCGTGCTTGTGCTCTCGATTGGAGCAGTGATTAGGAGGAACATTTGTCGTTGATCGAGTTCACATACAAAAATAGTTGGCATGCTTCAATCAAGATGGCACCGTATAAGGCACTTTATGGGCGGCGATGTTGATTTCCGATTTACTGGAACGAGGCATCTGATTTGGTTGGGACCGAACCGGATATCGCTATGGAGACGAGGCGGAAGGTGGAGTTGATTGGGGAAAGGATGTTGACTGCTCAGAGTCGACAGAAATCCTATGCTGACGTCCATCGTCGACCTTTGGAATTCGAGGTTAGAGACCACGTTTTGCTAAATGTGTTGCCGAAGAGAGGAGTTTTACGCTTCGGGAAGAAGGGAAAGTTGAGTCCAAGATTTATTTGACCCTTTGAGATTCTCGAGAGAGTCGGTGAGTTGGCATATCGTTTGGCGTTACCTCCGGACTTGAGTCACGTTCATAGCGTTTTCCATGTTTCCCAACTGAGGAAATATGTTCTGAATACTGGTCACGTTATCTAATATGGTGAGATTGATATCGCCGAGGATATTACCTTCGAGGAGCGTCCCTTGAAGATTTTGGAGCATCGTGTGAAGCGACTGAGGCATAAGACCATTCCTTTGGTCAAGGTGCAGTGGTCGAGGCATGGTGTCGATGAGACAACTTGGAAACCGAGGATAGCATGCGTGATAGGTACCCCGAGTTGTTTGTTTCTTAAGTTTCGGGACGAAACTTGTTTTTAGAGGGGGAGAATGTAATATCCGCATTTTCTTTTCTGGTATTTTTCATTTTTTTCGTAATTCTTGCTTTTAGCGGCTCGCTTGTGACCGTATTGGTATTTCAAGAATACTTATTTATGGAATTTTTATCATCCGAGCTTGTTTCAGACTTGTTTTACACAATTCCGCGTTTATTGGCTTTTCCGTCGCTAATTGGTCCGATTCTCATAATCGTCGTTCGAAACTGCCATTTCAGGGTTGCTGTAAATCCATATTATGTTGTTATGCGTGTTGTGAGCTTTTGTTTTATGTTTCGATCGTGTATCGCGTATTTCGGATGTTTTGGGCCATTTTGTAATTTCCTAAAGTTATGGGGCGATTACTAACATTGTCGTTTTCTGAACCTTTGAGTGATCGGAATCGTGTTTCTTTTAGCGATTTAGTTCAGGCTCGAACTTGTCGTTCGTGTGTCTTCTTCGGTCCGTTGTTTGGTGTCGGATGAGCATTGTTTTCATCCGAGATGGAATTCACTGTTTTCCATCCTTGTAGTGTTGTATGTATTGCTGTGTGCACTTGTTAGCACATGCTAATGTTGGTGTGTAGTGCGCGCTAATGTTGCTTTGTAGCGCACGCTATATCTGTTTGGTAGCGCGCGCTAACGACTCGAGCACAGCAGTGACAGTAGGTTGTTTCTGCTCTCTGCTCTCTGGACGAGCAGCTTAGCGCACGCTAAGATTGTATTTTAACGCACGCTATGGTTTAGGCTTAGCGCGCGCTGGGTGTCCGGTAGCGCGCACTAATCCGGCAGTCCATAACTGGGCAAAATATTTCTGGACTCGACCTGGTGTTCAGGTAGCACACGCTATAGCCCGATAGCGCACGCTATCGAGGGGCCGTTAGCGCACGCTATTTCTTGGTAGCGCACGTTAACGGGCCAGAACCGTAGGTTCTGGACTATCTTTGACTGGGTAGTGCGCGCTAACCATTGGTCGTTAGCGCACGCTAAGCTCTTTGGTTATAAATACCAGAGAGTTGACCCAGATTCATCACTTTTTCATTTCTCATTCTCTCTCCGATCCTTGGGCGATTTTGGGCGATCTCCGGGCGATTCAAAGTCTTGCAACTCCTAGCCATCATCTTTCTTGAGTTCTTGGTGTAGATTAACAACACCAACACTTGTTCTTCACCTTCGATCCGAGGTAATCTCCTAGAACCCTATTTTGGGAAATTTGGGGGGTTTTGAGTTTTTGTCTGATTCGTTCTGTATCGTTGATTAATCCATGATGTATATGATTAATATTGGTGGTATTCTTGTTTTCCCTACGAATTCATGGTAAGTTTTGTTTTATTTGTGAAATCGAGAGGGTTTGGTTGCGATCCGTCCTCATCGTTGTTTTGTAAGAACTTATATGAATCGTAGGTGGCTTTTCGGCTGTATTCCATTTCCGTACTCATTTAGAAATGGTTGTGATTGTGTTCTTCAAATCGTTAGGTTCGGGTTTATCGGTTCTTAGCGATCGTGGTTGATTTCCTATCCGTTCGTGTCGTCATTAATTACTCAAGGCAAGTACTCTTTGAAACTTTTATGCTTAACATGAAATGGTGATGTATTTGTGTGTGCTTTGCTCACTCCGGGAGGGTCTAACGAGGCCTCGGGGGAATCTATGACTTCACTCTGGATTCACGAGATTTATTCGCTAGCCAACTCGTGCAACACCCCCAAACTAGGCGGATATTACAGTGTCGTGGACCCCCAACTGGGACCCACCAAGCGAATGAAAATTAATAAATTAAATAATATAACTGTAGTACCGAACCACATTATATTACTAATTACTCTGATGAGGAGTTTCAAGTACAATACACCCAGAAATACAAAATACATATATATTTCATATGAAGATAAAATATACAACACTGAATAAATGAAAGTCTAAACGGAAACTGTAGCGGAAAATACACATCAAAGAAACACGAATAAATGGAAAGACGGGGGGGCCTACTAGTATCACTGGGACTCCTCTCCATCAACGTTCTCTTCCCGTGCCTTTGCCTTGCCATGACCTAAAAACAACATCCCCAACGGGGTCAGTTACATAGAACAACAATCCTCAAGAGTTGAACAAATACAATATTCACATGACTTAGTTATGAAATTAAGTTGAACGAGAAGCATCATAGTACACCTGAATGGGATGTGCAAGTGCACAAGTATGCCGAGTGCCCGGCGTCCTGCATAAACACCCACAAAACTTGGCCTAATTAGTCTCACGGAGGCACGTTACCGTATGCACAGTCCAATGTGTCTGGATACCCGCATATACACAATGACCATAGTGTGCCCGACTAAAAATTCCACACATTACCACCCGGTAATGCAATACAATCCCAGAAGGTCACAAGGACAAAAGCGACCATGAAGAGAATAATGAATAGGAAACCGAAAAGGGCCAAGAATGACTCACCGAGGTGAAATAATGACGCAATGAATGATAGCTTCAAATGAAATGATTGGAATCGCCGTTAACCATGAATTAAATGAGTAGTTTGATAATTACAAGTCCCAGACATGATTAATATATTATGCATGAATTATACGTATGAATGAACAACAACGAAAGGAATGATTATCCTTTTAACTGAGCAATGATCAACTTGCCTCAAATACCGGTGAAGAATGTCCTTCCTCGAACAAGCATCCTTAAAGGAGTTATCGGTCGCTCGAACAACCTTGAATAACACAATTCAAACAATTTGCTTAATGTATGTATCAATTATGATCATAACCAATTCAAGAAGTCGATACAACAAACCCAAACTCATTGGGGCATTTTGACAAACACGTTGCAAACATTCTTCCATTGTTTACAATCAAATCCAATTATATCGAATACCAACCTCCAAATGAGTTATTCCATCCAATAAAACATCCTCAATATAAACAATAATCCAAAAGGAATACATAAATCAAGATTTCAACGGCATCTAATCGAAACCCCCAATTCCAAAACCCACATTCAAAGTGTTCTTGAACAATTCCTCAATAATCCAAAGATAGTTCGTAGAAACTCATAATCATACTTGATGTAAATAACTTCATAATATGATTATGTTGATAATGATATACATAAAACCTGATGTATAACATGATAATTGGAAGTTGCTTATAGTCTCAACACTAGGAACATGTTAAGGATGAAATCCTTAATGATTAGAGGTGGGAGATATTAAACTTGTCTTGAACATTCAATTAATTCTTGAAGGTAATATGGAACCATGATTTTTGGTCTCTTAAACCAACACCCTTGTAATAAAATTGTTGAAAGAATTATGTTAACCCTTTGAAGATGATCTTCACAAGATGGGAGGAAGTTACTTTGAAAATTTCAAGTATCCAATGATAACTAGGCTTTTAATAAATTCTTCAAAAGTAAAACAATAGATGTTGATAGAAGTAAGTTGTAATCTTCATATGTTCAAATTAATCGATTTAGTTAAAGGGTGTTAATCACTACATTAATAGGTTGATAATGTTCTTAAGAGGATTGTGTTGAATATGACGATACAAATGCGGTAGAGGAGTAGCCGAATTCCATTTCATTAATCCGTGCATGTTAAGAGACGTAAATTAAGATGATGTTCTTAGTTCACTAAAAACTTAAACTTATGTTTCATATAGTAATCAGTTTTGAATGTAATCATTGGTAAAATAATGAAGAATGTAATTAAACACAAACTTATATCGTAATTGGAAGTGTCGATGATTTGAAAAGATATTTTCACGATATTACATTGATAATAAACTAGACCTCAAGTATTTGACATTAATGTTAGAATATATAATGAACATGATAAACATATGATGATTTATAATTAGACCATTAAAGTGATCAATAGGATAGTTGATTTATTCAAGTAAATTTACAAATATTGTTCATGTAATAATACCGTTATCATACGAATGTGTTGTTGAATGAATTACATTTCATTCAAGGTTGCTTGTTCACGTGAGTATTGTTAGACGAGGATACCGTTCGTTTGATCATTCACAGAAGGATTATTCATCTACGGAATTGAGGCAAGTTATCTTGCTTGGTTATAATGATGATTGAATTCTTGTGATTATTATGCGTTTCGTGTGTATAAGAAGTTCTGATAATCTATGATTCGTGATATGGTGATACCTTGATCGTATTATCATGGTGTTGGGGTGATATACCTGAAATTACCGTTCTTGTACCGTTGGTCCTTTTGAGCTTTGTTGACACTTCGGTGAGTTGTTCGGTTTCCTTGATAAAGGTATAATTCATTGATTTTCGTTGTCATGTTGCCTCGTGACATCTCTGGAGTCATATCTGCGTGCCGATTGGTTGTGTAGGATTTTTAGCCGGGCACTTGATGATCATGCGTGGATGTTTTCCGCATTTAGATCGTGCACACGAGACGTAGTTCGTGAGGCTAATTAGGTACATTGTCCCACGTATATTCTGGATTCCGTATACGGGGTGGACATGTGCACGGACACATTTCTGGATCGGGCGTACTGTGACGTCCTTCTCGAGCCACATTATATGGTCGTTCGTATATTTGTTTATGTTCGACAGTTGGGACTGACTGTTTATACGCCTGCGGGGTATATTCAGTAGTCGATTGTTTTCTTTGAGATCCGTATATATATGAATTGTATAATGTCATGAGAATTATTATCATGTATAACTGACCCTGTGGTTTGGGGCGAAATACTTGTATTTCAGGGCGAGGAAAGGGCAAGGCACAGGAGGAGCACAATGGCGACGGAGGGTTTTGAAGTATGCTATTTCGGGGGGGCCGAGTCTTTTGATATTCGGTTATGTATATTGTGATTTTCATTTTATTTTTGTGTCGGATGAATGTACTATAATCTGTTAGGTATTGCCCATCGTCATATGGTCTGTACCGAATTTGGATCCTGTGTACGCTTGCTCGTATTAAAGACATGTATAACTTATACTCCACATCGGGGTTTTTATTGTGGTGCGGTGCCACGTTGTCAGGTTGTAAGTCTATATCGTGATATCGCCTGGTGGTTCCCGGTAGGGGATCCACGGCACTGTAATAGCCACTGTTTTCGGGCTGTTACAGAAGATGGTATCGGAGAGTGTGTTTTTAGTTTGAGTCATTGTAGAATCGAAATAGCATCAAGAAACCTTCGTGCCACGTGTAACCTGTGCAAGCGCCTGACCCGTCAAATACGGTATGTTCTCATGAACCATAATTTTATTACTGGCATGATATTGACGATGTATTGGTCTCCTTACTTATCTTGGCATCTTGCTAACATAAGGTAAAATTCATCTGTTTGAGGTGAACCTAAATTGATTATGTGATTGGAATTGTTTCGACTTGATGTTGATATGATATTGAGTGTGTAACACCTGTAGTACCAATGATTCTTCTGTTGCTTTGTTGGATAGGAAATTCCCTGTTGCCATTAACTTAGCATGAATTATGATTGATAAATCGAACTGTACTTGTGACTTGATTCTTTCAGTATGGAAAGGAATCCGAGAGGCCGTGGCAGAGGGGGACGAGGCCGCGGAAGAGGCCGAATTCCGATACCACGAGCCAACAGACGCGCGAATGTGGAACAGAGTTCCGCAGGCAGTGATTCGCCTTCTAGGGACCAATCACACCACACCGGAGAGAATGCACGTGTCGATCCTTACACCGTGATGCAGGGCATGATGGCCCAGATGACCCAAATGGGTCAGCTGATGGAAGCTATGCAGAGAAATACTACTGGTCAACAGCAGGGACAACAGCCTCCGCCTCTGGTGCCTGGCGGGATCGTGAGCCGGATTATTAGCGACATATCACGGCAGCGACCTCCGACTTTTGAAGGCTCATCTGAGCCTGCTGACATTGTACACTGGATAGAGCATTTCGAAAAACTGTTCGAGATGGTGGAGTGCCCAGAGGAAAATCGAGTTGCTGTGGCAGCCTACTACCTTAGTAAGAGTGCCCATACTTGGTGGCTTTCTGTGAGGCCTGCCGATGGCGCGGGTACTTGGGAGGAATTCAAGAATCTTATGCTAGATCGTTACTATCTTGCACCCCTCCGTGAAGCAAACTGTCCGAATTACTAAACCCCGACCCATCGGAAGACGAGGATGTGTTAGCGATTGCTGAAAAATTCCAAACACTTCTCCCTTTTGCTACGTCAGTTGTCCGTTCGGAAGCTGATAAGATCAAATATTTCCTCAAGAGGCTTAAACCCCAAATGAGGATGCAATTACTCAATCACCACTGTACGATCTTACCAGAGTTTATTGAGAAGGCTTTGGAGTATGAACTTACTGCGAAGGAGATTTCTAAGAAGCAGCCTCAATTTTCCAACAAGAGATCCAGGAACCAGACCCAAGGGGACAGTAACCGGGGGGTATTCAAGAAACCCCAGCCTGTACCAAATCCTTCTGAACGGCCACCTATGGCACCGAAACCGACAGGAACGCACTCTCAGGCAATCAGCTCATCTGTCGTGTGTTATAACTGTGGGGACCAGGGGCATATCAGCTCCAAGTGTCCGAAGCCGGCCGTTGCCTGTCACACTTGCGGAAAGAACGGTCATCGTGCTCGCTATTGCCGGGGTGGACTCGGACGTGCTCCAGTAGCATCTCTTGCTCCAAAGGTCTGCTCTTGTGAACGTGCTCCACCCTCCGCTTCTTACCAGACTACCGGGGCGAACAAAGGGATGGGCCGTGGAAAGCAAGTTGGTACACACCTTGGGGTTGCAAAACCCAGTCTATGAGATGAAGAAGGCCGATGATCCCGAAGCCAGCATGATTGCAGGTACTCTCGAGATTCACTCTCAGTCCGTTTGTGTTCTTTTTGATACTGGTGCTTCACACTCCTTTTTGTCTAGTTCTTGTTTGAGTCGTTTGCATTTGAATCATGTTACCGATTGTGAACCTTATGTAATTGGTCTACCCGATGGTAGAAGAATTATTGGGAGTCGTGAAGTACAGAACTGTCCGATTAGCATGAACAACCGTGAGTGGTTGTCCGACTTTATTGTGGTTGATTTACCTAAAGATGATGTAATCTTGGGTATCAACTGGATGGATCGTCATAATGCCGTGCTTAGCGTCCGTAAGCGAATGGTGACCGTCACATCGGATGATGGCGTCGAGTGTATTTTTCGGGGTGATAATCCCAATCATTCTGGGAGAGTCATCGCTATGAAGGTGTGAGATTCTTGAACCAGGGATGCATTGGTTATTGGTGTTACATGACCAAGACAATCGACCGGCCATCGAATTGATTGATATTCCAGTAGTTCGAGATTATCCAGATGTATTTCCAGAAGAGCTTCCAGGAATACCCCCACGGCGAGAGGTAGAATTCACCATTGAGTTGGAGTCGGGGACGTCCCCGCTTTCGAAAGCACCATATCGTATGGCCCCGATCGAGATGCATGAGTTGAAAAGACAACTTGAAGAATTAATCGAGAAAGGATATGTTCGACCCGGTGCATCCCCTTGGGGAGCGCCGGTGTTATTCGTACGGAAGAAGGACGGATCGCTGCGTTTGTGTATCGATTACCGGGAGTTGAACAAAGTAACAATTAAGAACAAATATCCTTTACCTCGCATCGATGATCTATTGGATCAGCTCCAGGGAGCCGCTGTATTTTCCAAGATCGACTTGAGATCCGGGTACCACCAATTGCGGATTCGAGAGTCTGACGTCCCGAAGACAGTTTTTCGCACTCGCTATGGGCATTATGAGTTCGTTGTCATGCCATTCGGACTGACTAATGCACCTGCAGTGTTCATGGAATTTATGAATCGGGTTTTTACTAATTATCTGGATCGTTTCGTAGTCGTTTTTATTGACGACATCCTGGTCTACTCTCGTGATCATGAGGAGCATGAGTGTCACCTCCGCCAGGTTCTCGATGCATTAAGGCGAGAACAACTCTATGGAAAATTTTCTAAGTGTGAATTCTGGATGTCTGAAGTTATTTTTCTGGGACATGTGATATCAGCAGATGGAGTAAGAGTAGACCCACAGAAGACAGAAGCTATCCGAGACTGGCTACCTCCGAAGAACGTGAAGGAAGTTCGTAGTTTTCTGGGTCTAGCAGGCTATTACAGATGATTCGTGGAAGGATTTTCCAAAATTGCTCAACCGATGACTAATCTGTTGAGAAAAGATAAGAAGTTCTTGTGGTCGGAAGCATGTCAGCAAAGTTTTGAGGAACTCAAAAGTCGATTAATTTCAGCACCTATTTTGGTACTACCTAGAGGAACGGAAGGATTCGTGGTATATAGCGATGCATCGAGACAGGGCCTTGGCTGCGTATTAATGCAGGACGGGAAATTGATCGCCTATGCGTCCAGACGGTTTCGTCCTTACGAGGTCAACTACCCGACTCATGACTTGGAGTTAGCAGCCGTAGTGTTTGCTTTAAAAATGCGCGCCACTATCGTATGGAGTTACTCGCGATTTTTACGGACCACAAGAGCCTGAAGTATATTTTTACCCAGAAGGAGTTGAATATGAGACAAAGGAGGTGGTTAGAGCTAATCAAAGACTATGATATCGAGATCCTTTATCATCCAGGCAAGGCAAATGTGGTTGCCGATGCCTTGAGCCGCAAGACGGTGCAGAGCAGAATCGGCTCGTTTGACCGCCCAGAAGGAATTTCAATTAGAGTTCATGAGACCAGAGATTGAGGTCTGGTTACAACGCATTCAGGGACAACTGTGCACGCTTGAGATTTCATCATCCCTTGATGAGACGATCAGGACGAAACAGATGACGGACCCATTCTTATCCAGAATTCGAGGATAAATCGATCAGGGGAAGGCCCCTGGATTCGTGGTTCACGAGGATGGACTGATACGCTTTAAAAACCGAGTATGTGTACCAGCAGACGAAGAGTTGAGGAATACTATTCTGAAGGAGGCTCATGCTACCCCGTATTCCATACACCCGGGATCGAACAAAATGTATAAAAATTTGAAGCCGTATTATTGGTGGGGTAACATGAAACGGGAGGTTGCCGAATTCGTTTCGAAATGTTTGACCTGTCAGCAGGTCAAGATTGAGCATCAACGACCAGCTGGCATGATGAAGCCGCTTCCGATTCCCGAGTGGAAGTGGGAAGACGTATCGATGGATTTTATTACTAGCTTGCCGATGAGCTGTCGAGGCATGAATGAGATTTGGGTGATTGTGGATCGATTGACTAAATCAGCCCACTTCTTGGAGATCAAGGATACTTGGGGCCCGGAGAGATTGGCCCAATTATTCATCAAAGAGATTGTGAGACTGCATGGCACCCCTAAGAGTATTGTATCATATCGGGACGGGCCGGTTCGTGTCGCACTTGGAAGGCGATTCATCGTGCTATGGGTACACAGTTGAACTTGAAGACGGCTTTTCATCCTCAGACCGACGGTCGATCGAGAGGACAATTCAAACTCTAGAGGATATGTTGAGGGCATGTGCTCTCGATTGGAAGCCCGATCGGGAAGCCCAACCGCCATTGGTAGAATTCACATATAATAACAGTGGCACGCCTCGATCATGATGGCACCTTATGAGGCATTGTATGGTCGTCGTTGTAGGTCCCCTTTGTGTTGGGACGATTTATACGAATCTATTGGTACGGAACCCGATATGTTATTGGCAGCCCGCGAGAAGATTTCCTTGATCAAGAGTCGTCTATTAACGGCCCAAAGCCGCCAGAAATCATATGCAGATAATCGTCGACGACCACTCGAGTTTGAGGTTGGTGGCCATGTACTAGTCAAAGTATCTCCTACTAAAGGTGTTTTCCGATTCGGGAAGAGAGGCAAGTTGAGCCCAAGGTATATTGGTCCGTTTGAGATCCTGGAACGAGTAGGCGACCTAGCCTATCGTTTAGCATTACCACCAGCTTTGAGACGGATTCACAACGTATTCCATGTATCTCAGTTAAGGAAGTATGTTGCTGATCCAAGCCACGTTATTCACTTCGATGAGGTCGAAATAGCCGATGACCATTCGTATGAAGAACGGCCTGTGCAGATACTTGAGAGAAGAATTAAACAGCTGAGGAACAAGGCGATTCCCTTATTAAAAATTCAGTGGTCGAGACATGGAGTCGAGGAATCTACGTGGGAGACTGAAGATAGCATGCGAGAGAAATACCCCGAACTGTTTACCCCTTAGTTTCGGGGAGGAAACTCCTTTTAAGGGGGGGAGTATGTAATACCCTCGCCTTTAATATTGTATTTTCTGATTTAAGCTAAGTATTTTCGCACCATATCTGTGTTGTTATAGCAAGTATATCGACGAATTATGTTAAGTTGCAATCATGGTCATTCATACTATATTAATTGTTGGGTGATATTGGGAGAATTCCATTTATGCTTGTTATAGCACTTAACGTACGTTAACCTATCTTCTTAACGTACGCTATGTATGTCGCCTTACGTACGTAACATCCATATGTTAACGCACGTAATGCGGAGATCCACCATCGATCCGCCTTTGGTAGTGGGGCGGCGGGGTAGGTGGTCGGGAGTCGATCGTGACAGCCAAGTCAACGGCTATTACGTACGTAATAGCTACATAGTTACGTACGTAACGAATGGCGTGTTTTGAGGCAGAAAGATCTGATGAAATTGGTTACGTACGTAATGATCATGAGATTACGTACGTAAGGACTATAACGTACGTTAACCACTTTCGTTAACGTACGTAATGTAGAGTTCAGATTATAAATGTATGACTTGCCAGTCATTTCCTACTCGACCCTTTCAACCTCCCAACTGAGAAAAACGATTCCTTTCCCTTCCAACTCCGTTTCTAAGCCTTTCTAACTTGTGTTGGAGCTTCAGCACTTGATTGGTGACTTGGAGAGTTAGAGATTGAAGTGTATCCCTTGAAGTGTTGGTGTTGTTCTTCATTTTGAGGTTGGTCTTTCTTTAACTCATATCAATTCCATGCTTATGATGATGTTAGTAGATAAATACTTCACATAATGTTAGTTTAAGCTAGTGTAATCATGATAAGTTAATTGAATCATGCTCAAACTAAGTGAAGATTAGCATTAAGGGTATTAGTGTTACTTCTTGATGTAAATAACTTCATAATATGATTATGTTGATAATGATATACATAAAACCTGATGTATAACATGATAATTAGAAGTTGCTTATAGTCTCAACACTAGGAACATGTTAAGGATGAAATCCTTAATGATTAGAGGTGGGAGATATTAAACTTGTCTTGAACATTCAATTAATTCTTGAAGGTAATATGGAACCATGATTTTTGGTCTCTTAAACCAACACCCTTGTAATAAAATTGTTGAAAGAATTATGTTAACCCTTTGAAGATGATCTTCACAAGATGGGAGGAAGTTACTTTTAAAATTTCAAGTATTCAATGATAACTAGGCTTTTAATAAATTCTTCAAAAGTAAAACAATAGATGTTGATAGAAGTAAGTTGTAATCTTCATATGTTCAAATTAATCGATTTAGTTAAAGGGTGTTAATCACTACATTAATAGGTTGATAATGTTCTTAAGAGGATTGTGTTGAATATGACGATACAAATGCGGTAGAGGAGTAGCGAATTCCATTTCATTAATCCGTGCATGTTAAGAGACGTAAATTAAGATGATGTTCTTAGTTCACTAAAAACTTAAACTTATGTTTCATATAGTAATCGATTTTGAATGTAATCATTGGTAAAATAATGAAGAATGTAATTAAACACAAACTTATATCGTAATTGGAAGTGTCGATGATTTGAAAAGATATTTTCACGATATTACATTGATAATAAACTAGACCTCAAGTATTTGACATTAATGTTAGAATATATAATGAACATGATAAACATATGATGATTTATAATTAGACCATTAAAGTGATCAATAGGATAGTTGATTTATTCAAGTAAATTTACAAATATTGTTCATGTAATAATACCGTTATCATACGAATGTGTTGTTGAATGAATTACATGTCATTCAAGGTTGCTTGTTCACGTGAGTATTGTTAGAAGAGGATACCGTTCGTTTGATCATTCACAGAAGGATTATTCATCTACGGAATTGAGGCAAGTTATCTTGCTTGGTTATAATGATGATTGAATTCTTGTGATTATTATGCGTTTCGTGTGTATAAGATGTTCTGATAATCTTTGATTCGTGATATGGTGATACCTTGATCGTATTATCATGGTGTTGGGGTGATATACCTGAAATTACCATTCTTGTATCGTTGGTCCTTTTGAGCTTTGTTGACACTTTGGTGAGTTGTTCGGTTTCCTTGATAAAGGTATAATTCATTGATTTTCGTTGTCATGTTGCCTCGTGACATCTCTGGAGTCATATCTGCGTGCCGATTGGTTATGTGTAGGATTTTTAGCCGGGCACTTGATGATCATGCGTGGATGTTTTCCGCATTTAGATCGTGCACACGAGACGTAGTTCGTGAGGCTAATTAGGTACATCGTCCCACGTATATTCTGGATTCCGTATACGGGGTGGACATGTGCACGGACACATTTCCGGATCGGGCGTACTGTGACGTCCTTCTCGAGCCACATTATATGGTCGTTCGTATATTTGTTTATGTTCGATGATTGGGATCGTTGTTTATACGCTGCGGGGTATATTGATAGTCGATTGTTTTCTTTGAGATCCGTATATATATGAATTGTATAATGTCATGAGAATTATTATCATGTATAATCGCCACGTGGTTTGGGGCGAAATACTTGTATTTCAGGGCGAGGAAAGGGCAAGGCACAGGAGGAGCACAATGGCGACGGAGGGTTTTGAAGTATGCTATTTCGGGGGGGCCGAGTCTTTTGATATTCGGTTATGTATATTGTGATTTTCATTTTATTTTTGTGTCGGATGAATGTACTATAATCTGTTAGGTATTGCCCATCGTCATATGGTGCATGCGAATTTGGATCCTGTGTACGCTTGCTCGTATTAAAGACATGTATAACTTATACTCCACATCGGGGTTTTTATTGTGGTGCGGTGCCACGTTGTCAGGTTGTAAGTCTATATCGTGATATCGCCTGGTGGTTCCCGGTAGGGGATCCACGGCACTGTAATAGCCACTGTTTTCGGGCTGTTACAGAAGATGGTATCGGAGAGTGTGTTTTTAGTTTGAGTCATTGTAGAATCGAAATAGCATCAAGAAACCTTCGTGCCACGTGTAACCTGTGCAAGCGCCTGACCCGTCAAATACGGTATGTTCTCATGAACCATAATTTTATTACTGGCATGATATTGACGATGTATTGGTCTCCTTACTTATCTTGGCATCTTGCTAACATAAGGTAAAATTCATCTGTTTGAGGTGAACCTAAATTGATTATGTGATTGGAATTGTTTCGACTTGATGTTGATATGATATTGAGTGTGTAACACCTGTAGTACCAATGATTCTTTACGAACTGCTTTGTTGGATAGGAAATTCCCTGTTGCCATTAACTTAGCATGAATTATGATTGATAAATCGAACTGTACTTGTGACTTGATTCTTTCAGTATGGAAAGGAATCCGAGAGGCCGTGGCAGAGGGGGACGAGGCCGCGGAAGAGGCCGAATTCCGATACCACGAGCCAATAGACGCGCGAATGTGGAACAGAGTTCCGCAGGCAGTGATTCGCCTTCTAGGGACCAATCACACCACACCGGAGAGAATGCACGTGTCGATCCTTACACCGTGATGCAGGGCATGATGGCCCAGATGACCCAAATGGGTCAGCTAATGGAAGCTATGCAGAGAAATACTACTGGTCAACAGCAGGGACAACAACCTCCGCCTCTGGTGCCTGGCGGGATCGTGAGCCGGATTATTAGCGACATATCACGGCAGCGACCTCCGACTTTTGAAGGCTCATCTGAGCTCGACATTGTACCTCTGGATAGAGCATTTGAAAAACTGTTCGAGATGGTGGAGTGCCCAGAGGAAAATCGAGTTGCTGTGGCAGCCTACTACCTTAGTAAGAGTGCCCATACTTGGTGGCTTTCTGTGAGGCCTGCCGATGGCGCGGGTACTTGGGAGGAATTCAAGAATCTTATGCTAGATCGTTACTATCTTGCACCCCTCCGTGAAGCAAACTGTCCGAATTACTAAACCCCGACCCATCGGAAGACGAGGATGTGTTAGCGATTGCTGAAAAATTCCAAACACTTCTCCCTTTTGCTACGTCAGTTGTCCGTTCGGAAGCTGATAAGATCAAATATTTCCTCAAGAGGCTTAAACCCCAAATGAGGATGCAATTACTCAATCACCACTGTACGATCTTACCAGAGTTTATTGAGAAGGCTTTGGAGTATGAACTTACTGCGAAGGAGATTTCTAAGAAGCAGCCTCAATTTTCCAACAAGAGATCCAGGAACCAGACCCAAGGGGACAGTAACCGGGGGGTATTCAAGAAACCCCAGCCTGTACCAAATCCTTCTGAACGGCCACCTATGGCACCGAAACCGACAGGAACGCACTCTCAGGCAATCAGCTCATCTGTCGTGTGTTATAACTGTGGGGACCAGGGGCATATCAGCTCCAAGTGTCCGAAGCCGGCCGTTGCCTGTCACACTTGCGGAAAGAACGGTCATCGTGCTCGCTATTGCCGGGGTGGACTCGGACGTGCTCCAGTAGCATCTCTTGCTCCAGTACAGTCTTCTGTTCAGGAACGTGCTCCTCCGTCCGCTTCTTACCAGACTACCGGGGCGAACAAAGGGATGGGCCGTGGAAATCAAGTTGGTACACCTGCTTCCGGGGTTGCAAAACCCAGAGTCTACGAGATGAAGAAGGCCGATGATCCCGAAGCCAGCATGATTGCAGGTACTCTCGAGATTCACTCTCAGTCCGTTTGTGTTCTTTTTGATACTGGTGCTTCACACTCCTTTTTGTCTAGTTCTTGTTTGAGTCGTTTGCATTTGAATCATGTTACCGATTGTGAACCTTATGTAATTGGTCTACCCGATGGTAGAAGAATTATTGGGAGTCGTGAAGTACAGAACTGTCCGATTAGCATGAACAACCGTGAGTGGTTGTCCGACTTTATTGTGGTTGATTTACCTAAAGATGATGTAATCTTGGGTATCAACTGGATGGATCGTCATAATGCCGTGCTTAGCGTCCGTAAGCGAATGGTGACCGTCACATCGGATGATGGCGTCGAGTGTATTTTTCGGGGTGATAATCCCAATCATTCTGGGAGAGTCATCAGCGCTATGAAGGCTGTGAGATTACTGAACCAGGGATGCATTGGTTATTGGTGTTACATGACCAAGACAACTGACCGGCCAGTCGAATTGATTGATATTCCAGTAGTTCGAGATTATCCAGATGTATTTCCAGAAGAGCTTCCAGGAATACCCCCACAGCGAGAGGTAGAATTCACCATTGAGTTGGAGTCAGGGACGTCCCCGCTTTCGAAAGCACCATATCGTATGGCCCCGACTGAGATGCATGAGTTGAAAAGACAACTTGAAGAATTAACTGAGAAAGGATATGTTCGACCCAGTGCATCCCCTTGGGGAGCGCCGGTGTTATTCGTACGGAAGAAGGACGGATCGCTGCGTTTGTGTATCGATTACCGGGAGTTGAACAAAGTAACAATTAAGAACAAATATCCTTTACCTCGCATCGATGATCTATTGGATCAGCTCCAGGGAGCCGCTGTATTTTCCAAGATCGACTTGAGATCCGGGTACCACCAATTGCGGATTCGAGAGTCTGACGTCCCGAAGACAGTTTTTCGCACTCGCTATGGGCATTATGAGTTCGTTGTCATGCCATTCGGACTGACTAATGCACCTGCAGTGTTCATGGAATTTATGAATCGGGTTTTTACTAATTATCTGGATCGTTTCGTAGTCGTTTTTATTGACGACATCCTGGTCTACTCTCGTGATCATGAGGAGCATGAGTGTCACCTCCGCCAGGTTCTCGATGCATTAAGGCGAGAACAACTCTATGGAAAATTTTCTAAGTGTGAATTCTGGATGTCTGAAGTTATTTTTAGGACATGTGATATCAGCAGATGGAGTAAGAGTAGACCCACAGAAGACAGAAGCTATCCGAGACTGGCTACCTCCGAAGAACGTGAAGGAAGTTCGTAGTTTTCTGGGTCTAGCAGGCTATTACAGATGATTCGTGGAAGGATTTTCCAAAATTGCTCAACCGATGACTAATCTGTTGAGAAAAGATAAGAAGTTCTTGTGGTCGGAAGCATGTCAGCAAAGTTTTGAGGAACTCAAAAGTCGATTAATTTCAGCACCTATTTTGGTACTACCTAGAGGAACGGAAGGATTCGTGGTATATAGCGATGCATCGAGACAGGGCCTTGGCTGCGTATTAATGCAGGACGGGAAATTGATCGCCTATGCGTCCAGACGGTTTCGTCCTTACGAGGTCAACTACCCGACTCATGACTTGGAGTTAGCAGCCGTAGTGTTTGCTTTAAAAATCTGGCGCCACTATCTGTATGGAGTTACCTGCCAGATTTTTACGGACCACAAGAGCCTGAAGTATATTTTTACCCAGAAGGAGTTGAATATGAGACAAAGGAGGTGGTTAGAGCTAATCAAAGACTATGATATCGAGATCCTTTATCATCCAGGCAAGGCAAATGTGGTTGCCGATGCCTTGAGCCGCAAGACGGTGCAGAGCAGAATCGCCTCGTTTGACCGCCCGAAGGAATTGCAATTAGAGTTCATGAGACCAGAGATTGAGGTCAGTTACAACGCATTCAGTGGACAAGCGTGCACGCTTGAGATTTCATCATCCCTTGATGAGACGATCAGACGAAGCAGATGACGGACCCATTCTTATCCGTAATTCGAGGATAAATCGATCGTGGGAAGGCCCCGGATTCGTGGTTCACGAGGATGGACCGATACGCTTTAAAACCGAGTATGTGTACCACAGACGAAGAGTTGAGGAATACTATTCTGAAGGAGGCTCATGCTACCCCGTATTCCATACACCCGGGATCGAACAAAATGTATAAAAATTTGAAGCCGTATTATTGGTGGGGTAACATGAAACGGGAGGTTGCCGAATTCGTTTCGAAATGTTTGACCTGTCAGCAGGTCAAGATTGAGCATCAACGACCAGCTGGCATGATGAAGCCGCTTCCGATTCCCGAGTGGAAGTGGGAAGACGTATCGATGGATTTTATTACTAGCTTGCCGATGAGCTGTCGAGGCATGAATGCGATTTGGGTGATTGTGGATCGATTGACTAAATCAGCCCACTTCTTGGAGATCAAGGATACTTGGGGCCCGGAGAGATTGGCCCAATTATTCATCAAAGAGATTGTGAGACTGCATGGCACCCCTAAGAGTATTGTATCATATCGGGACGGACGGTTCGTGTCGCACTTCTGGAAGGCAGTTCATCGTGCTATGGGTACACAGTTGAACTTCAGTACGGCTTTTCATCCTCAGACCGACGGTCAGTCTGAGAGGACAATTCAAACTCTAGAGGATATGTTGAGGGCATGTGCTCTCGATTGGAAGCCCGACTGGGAAGCCCAACTGCCATTGGTAGAATTCACATATAATAACAGCTGGCACGCCTCGATCATGATGGCACCTTATGAGGCATTGTATGGTCGTCGTTGTAGGTCCCCTTTGTGTTGGGACGATTTATCTGAATCTATTGGTACGGAACCTGATATGTTATTGGCAGCCCGCGAGAAGATTTCCTTGATCAAGAGTCGTCTATTAACGGCCCAAAGCCGCCAGAAATCATATGCAGATAATCGTCGACGACCACTCGAGTTTGAGGTTGGTGGCCATGTACTAGTCAAAGTATCTCCTACTAAAGGTGTTTTCCGATTCGGGAAGAGAGGCAAGTTGAGCCCAAGGTATATTGGTCCGTTTGAGATCCTGGAACGAGTAGGCGACCTAGCCTATCGTTTAGCATTACCACCAGCTTTGAGACGGATTCACAACGTATTCCATGTATCTCAGTTAAGGAAGTATGTTGCTGATCCAAGCCACGTTATTCACTTCGATGAGGTCGAAATAGCCGATGACCATTCGTATGAAGAACGGCCTGTGCAGATACTTGAGAGAAGAATTAAATAGCTGAGGAACAAGGCGATTCCCTTATTAAAAATTCAGTGGTCGAGACATGGAGTCGAGGAATCTACGTGGGAGACTGAAGATAGCATGCGAGAGAAATACCCCGAACTGTTTACCCCTTAGTTTCGGGGAGGAAACTCCTTTTAAGGGGGGGAGTATGTAATACCCTCGCCTTTAATATTGTATTTTCTGATTTAAGCTAAGTATTTTCGCACCATATCTGTGTTGTTATAGCAAGTATATCGACGAATTATGTTAAGTTGCAATCATGGTCATTCATACTATATTAATTGTTGGGTGATATTGGGAGAATTCCATTTATGCTTGTTATAGCACTTAACGTACGTTAACCTATCTTCTTAACGTACGCTATGTATGTCGCCTTACGTACGTAACATCCATATGTTAACGTACGTAATGCGGGAGATCCACCATCAGTCCGCCTTTCGGCGGGTGGGGCCGAGCGGGGGTAGGTGGTCGGGAGTCGATCGTGACAGCCAAGTCAACGGCTATTACGTACGTAATAGCTACATAGTTACGTACGTAACGAATGGCGTGTTTTGAGGCAGAAAGATCTGATGAAATTGGTTACGTACGTAATGATCATGAGATTACGTACGTAAGGACTATAACGTACGTTAACCACTTTCGTTAACGTACGTAATGTAGAGTTCAGATTATAAATGTATGACTTGCCAGTCATTTCCTACTCGACCCTTTCAACCTCCCAACTGAGAAAAACGATTCCTTTCCCTTCCAACTCCGTTTCTAAGCCTTTCTAACTTGTGTTGGAGCTTCAGCACTTGATTGGTGACTTGGAGAGTTAGAGATTGAAGTGTATCCCTTGAAGTGTTGGTGTTGTTCTTCATTTTGAGGTTGGTCTTTCTTTAACTCATATCAATTCCATGCTTATGATGATGTTAGTAGATAAATACTTCACATAATGTTAGTTTAAGCTAGTGTAATCATGATAAGTTAATTGAATCATGCTCAAACTAAGTGAAGATTAGCATTAAGGGTATTAGTGTTACTTCTTGATGTAAATAACTTCATAATATGATTATGTTGATAATGATATACATAAAACCTGATGTATAACATGATAATTAGAAGTTGCTTATAGTCTCAACACTAGGAACATGTTAAGGATGAAATCCTTAATGATTAGAGGTGGGAGATATTAAACTTGTCTTGAACATTCAATTAATTCTTGAAGGTAATATGGAACCATGATTTTTGGTCTCTTAAACCAACACCCTTGTAATAAAATTGTTGAAAGAATTATGTTAACCCTTTGAAGATGATCTTCACAAGATGGGAGGAAGTTACTTTTAAAATTTCAAGTATCCAATGATAACTAGGCTTTTAATAAATTCTTCAAAAGTAAAACAATAGATGTTGATAGAAGTAAGTTGTAATCTTCATATGTTCAAATTAATCGATTTAGTTAAAGGGTGTTAATCACTACATTAATAGGTTGATAATGTTCTTAAGAGGATTGTGTTGAATATGACGATACAAATGCGGTAGAGGAGTAGCCGAATTCCATTTCATTAATCCGTGCATGTTAAGAGACGTAAATTAAGATGATGTTCTTAGTTCACTAAAAACTTAAACTTATGTTTCATATAGTAATCAGTTTTGAATGTAATCATTGGTAAAATAATGAAGAATGTAATTAAACACAAACTTATATCGTAATTGGAAGTGTCGATGATTTGAAAAGATATTTTCACGATATTACATTGATAATAAACTAGACCTCAAGTATTTGACATTAATGTTAGAATATATAATGAACATGATAAACATATGATGATTTATAATTAGACCATTAAAGTGATCAATAGGATAGTTGATTTATTCAAGTAAATTTACAAATATTGTTCATGTAATAATACCGTTATCATACGAATGTGTTGTTGAATGAATTACATGTCATTCAAGGTTGCTTGTTCACGTGAGTATTGTTAGAAGAGGATACCGTTCGTTTGATCATTCACAGAAGGATTATTCATCTACGGAATTGAGGCAAGTTATCTTGCTTGGTTATAATGATGATTGAATTCTTGTGATTATTATGCGTTTCGTGTGTATAAGATGTTACGATAATCTTTGATTCGTGATATGGTGATACCTTGATCGTATTATCATGGTGTTGGGGTGATATACCTGAAATTACCATTCTTGTATCGTTGGTCCTTTTGAGCTTTGTTGACACTTTGGTGAGTTGTTCGGTTTCCTTGATAAAGGTATAATTCATTGATTTTCGTTGTCATGTTGCCTCGTGACATCTCTGGAGTCATATCTGCGTGCCGATTGGTTATGTGTAGGATTTTTAGCCGGGCACTTGATGATCATGCGTGGATGTTTTCCGCATTTAGATCGTGCACACGAGACGTAGTTCGTGAGGCTAATTAGGTACATCGTCCCACGTATATTCTGGATTCCGTATACGGGGTGGACATGTGCACGGACACATTTCCGGATCGGGCGTACTGTGACGTCCTTCTCGAGCCACATTATATGGTCGTTCGTATATTTGTTTATGTTCGACAGTTGGGACTGACTGTTTATACGCCTGCGGGGTATATTCAGTAGTCGATTGTTTTCTTTGAGATCCGTATATATATGAATTGTATAATGTCATGAGAATTATTATCATGTATAACTGACCCTGTGGTTTGGGGCGAAATACTTGTATTTCAGGGCGAGGAAAGGGCAAGGCACAGGAGGAGCACAATGGTGACGGAGGGTTTTGAAGTATGCGAGTCTTTTGATATTCGGTTATGTATTATTGTGATTTTCATTTTATTTTTGTGTCGGATGAATGTACTATAATCTGTTAGGTATTGCCCATCATCATATGGTCTGTACCGAATTTGGATCCTGTGTACGCTTGCTCGTATTAAAGACATGTATAACTTATACTCCACATCGGGGTTTTTATTGTGGTAAGGTGCCACGTTGTCAGGTTGTAAGTCTATATCGTGATATCGCCTGGTGGGTCCCGGTAGGGGGTCCACGGCACTGTAATAGCCACTGTTTTCGGGCTGTTACACTCTTAGTGCTCGGATTCGTCTTTGCGAGTACGTCGTAACCGTACCTTCGATTTATATTCAGGTTCGGGTTTTGGGGTCGTCCGGGCCGTCGGAGTGGCCACGATCGAGTCACGGCCGGAGCAGGGCCTGGCCTGGCCGAGTTACGGCCGTAAGATGCCGGTTATGGCCGTACGTGCTCGGCAGACCTGGCTGGACGAAGGCCGGTTACGGCCGTAAGGCGTGATCCGTTACGGCCGTAAGTGTCCGGTAGGTGCTGGGTAGATTTTTTGACGAATGCCGGTTAGGGCCGTAAGGGCCGAGTTACGGCCGTAAGGCACTGCCGGTTACGTCCGTAACCCTGTCGGCTATATATAGCCTGGGCTCGGCCAGACTTCGTTTTTCTCACTTTTTCCTCGTTTTTATGCGGCTGCGGACGGGATTGACCGATAGGAGTTGTTCTTGGCCGATTCTACTCATTTCCAAAGCCTTTTGAAGATTCTTGTTGATTATATCATCATCCAATCCGTGTTCTTCGTCGAATCAAGGTATATTTCTTGATTTTCCTTCAAGTTGACTTTTTGGAGAATTTGTTCTTGATTTCGATTCTAGTCCGATTTTGATACATCGGTTGGTGTAGTATGCTGTTATTAATCGTGTTCTATGGGTTGTATATCCATATTTCGAGTTTGTTCAACTCGATTCGTGATTCGAGTGTTCTTGGGAGTTATCGAACATTGAGTGTTCGATTAAATGTCCCAATAAGTTTCCCTTCGATAGTTTGGTGGGATTTCCATTGTTTTTTACCTTGATTATCATTGTGATTGTATCTTTGTGTTCTTGGCCATTTTGGGGGAAACCCTTGAATTTGTGTCGTTCTTCCCTTCAATTCAACGACTTTAGGTCGTGCTATGGAATTCATTTTCATTGTTGCTATTGTTGTTCGTAGTTTATTATCGCGGGTTAGCGTTCGGTAGAGTCGGTGGGTTCGTAGTCGGTTCGTGCCAACCTACTTCGGTCGATTCTACGCGTTGTGGTTATTCGAGGCAAGTACCTTGTCCATACATTTCTTGTTTTATGGATGTGATGATTGGTGATCGTCTTGGTATGTTTGTTTGTTTGTTTGAAATGAGTTTTCAAAAGATTCGGCTTGCCTCGTTAAAAGCTCACTTTCAAAACGCGTGTGTTTTGTAAATTGTGTGGGTTCTAAGTGACCACGTGAATCCTTTGGATATGTTTGGTGTTGATGTTGCACTTGATAATGCGTGTGTACGTATATTATCTCTTTTCGGTGCGTTATGGTTTGACGTGGTGTTTTGCTAAGTGTTTGATGCCTCTTGGTGAATTGTTTGGATATCCTTGGTGTGATATGTTATTTGTACTTGATTGTTTCGCTAGCCAGCTCGGGAGGGTCCTTCGAGGCCTCGAGTGGGATTTGTGGCTTCGTCCCGGTCCTAGGCGACGTGTGTTCTTGATTGTTTCGCTAGCCAGCTCGGGAGGGTCCGACGGGGCCTCGAGTGGGATTCGTGGCTTCGTCCCGATCCTAGGCGATGCTTGTTTAGTGAATGTATTTTGCTCACCTCGGGAGGGTTCGACGGGGCCACAGAGGGAGTCCAATGGTTTCGCCCTGGATTCACGAGTAAAAACTTCACAGGTTGGTGTATATGTTTAGTGAATGTATTTTGCTCACCTCGGGAGGGTTCGACGGGGCCACGGAGGGAGTCCAATGGTTTCGCCCTGGATTCACGAGTAAAAACTTCACAGGTTGGTGTGTATGTTTTGTGAATGTGTTTGCTCACCTCGGTAGTGTTCGACGGGGCCACAGAGGGAGTCCAATGGTTTTTCCCTGGATTCACGAGTGAAACTTCACGGGTGCGTGTGTATTTTATGTCCGTCGAGGATGCGTGACGTGGGTTTTAACCTTGTGTATTGTTGTTGGTTTCATTTGTGAAAACAAAACCTTTGGGCGGTGACCCCTGTTGATTTTTGAAAGAGAAGGATTCAGTAATCCTAAATTGTTTTCTATTAAAACTCTCGATAGCATTTTAAACCGTTTTATAAATTATTTCCCTTGATTTGTGATCTTTCGGTTTTGGAATGTTTTACCCAAACTCTTGCCTCGGGAAGTACTTTTCGTTATGTATGGGTCTTTGAGGATTCCTGGTTATTATTGTCCTTGGAACTTGTATTGTATGGCTCGTATTTTGCACTTTGTTCTTGCACTAGCAAAACAGTGGAGTTTTGCTAACCCCCGAGTAATCGGGGGGTGGATGTCTATTTTTGCATTCATGTTTTGGAGCATAGCACAGGGTCGGCATGAAGGATGATGAAAGATGAACGATACTAATCACACGAGGACCCGTATGATGTCATTGGTTTAGTTGTATTTTATTTCCGCTGCAGTATTCTTTCCCGTTGTACGGGAGTTGTTGTATTTTGACCCCTGCGTGGGTATGAATTGTAATTGAGTTGTATGTTTTTATTGAAAGACCAAATCGGTTTACTGAGAGTTGTTCGACGTTGTTTACCAGCCTGGTAGATCCTTGAGGAAAGGGTCTATGGCGTGTAATATCCCTGAGTGGATTGGGGGTGTTACATAAATGGTATCGGAGCTTAGATTGTGGAAACCTAGGTTGTCGGGTTTAGTGGTGTCTGTTGAGTTTTGTCTCGTCGGATTTTGTCTGACTGAGTCGTGTCGCGACGCGTCGTCTGAGTTTGTTGGTCGTGATTAGTATCGTGGGGCAATCATCATCTTCGTGCGACCTGTGGATGTAAGTCTCCCTTTTTTGTGTTTGTGCCTCGTCTGATGCGAGTTAAAGGTATGATTATGAGTTAATTGACGGAATCCTCTTATGGATTTTGATTTCGTGATATGTGGTTATTTGACTCTCATATTTCGTTCATATGAGGAGTAGTGTTGCTGGATTGTGCATGTTGGATTGTATTTCTTTTATCCGCTGCGTGATTTCTTTTGTAATGGCTTTCGGTATTTACCGACTGAGTTTTATTTCGAAAACCGATTCCCTTAACCGAGTTTTTGGCATTATGGCCTTGATCGTTTTGGCGAAATTCATATGACGGTATTTAGTATTTTGTAAATGGCTTTTGTGAGTTTTTGAAATATTACCGTCATCGGCCTTTTTGGCATTTTTGTAAATGGGTTTTAGCCTGGTAGGTTCCGGCGCGGGACCCACGGCGCTATAATATTCCGTGTAATTACCTGAAATTTTTGGGCATTCTAGCCCATTGAATTATCTTTGAAAACCTTGAGTATCTTAGAAAATAAATTTCGAGACGTACTTTTAAAATGAATTATTTTCTCGTGGTACATCCAAGGTGCCACAATATGTTTCAAAATTCTTCTACCTCGAGGACCAAAATGTTTTGAGATATTTTCAATGTTTTAGAAACACTTTTACTTAGACCCGAGGGTCGAATATTTCTGAAAGTTTTTCACTAAAAGAAAAGTGTCCTCATTTTTGTTCAAACGCAAGATGGTTTTCAAAGTCTCGATAATGGTGTTTGTACTACTTTTTGTAAGGTGATACTCAAGATCTACCGGTGTTTCCAAATAGTTTTCAAAAGGTGGTTTTCGTTTTTTAAAACCCATCATTTCCTACTTGTGGTCGGAGAAGGTGTGTATGATTGTGTACATACGTGGTTGTTTCGTGATGTTTAATAAATGCTGGTTATCGTTCGGGCCGTTGTAATCATCGAACGATGCCGTTGTTGTTGTGGTTTTTGTATGCGTTGATATGTTATGCTGAGTTGGCATCTCCGGTATGTTGTTTTGCGGTGTTATGTTCCATTGTATCTAGCATCTGTATTTTCGGTATGCCGAGCCGAGGCATTTCAACCGTGGTGTGCTGGGGGCATGCACGTACCTAGGGGTGGGCATGGGACGGGATGGGTCGGGATTGGGCGAATCCCGTCCCGTCCCGAAAATAAATTATCGGGATGGGACGGGATTGCGTATTTTGAAATTCATCCTGCACGTCCCGATCCCGTTCGGGTTCGGGTCGGGACCGGGATGGGACGGGATATCCCGCACATTTATTGATCTTGACAGAAACTGTTAAAAAACGAATGAGACAGCAATAAATTTTGGAATTATCAAATGAATGAGGTAGAAATTTAAAAAAAAAAATCAAACTAGTCATTCCAAAAAAAAGTGACCCCCAATATCCATTAGAAATTTAAAAAACACACAGAACAAAATAGATAGTAACTCAACATCAACACGGGAAGATAAAATTCAAATTGAAAGTGCAGAAAACATCAACTTAAAACTGAAAACTTAAAATTGAAATTTTGATGTTTCATACATCATACATCAATTTAAGGTTTACATGATTAAATGATATATAAAAAAATTAATTATATTAAATATTACGGGACGGGACGGGATTGATCGGGATGGTCCTGGTCCCATCCCGTCCCATTTGAATAGTAACAGAGCGGGACGGGATGGGATTGCCATTTTAAGAAACTATCCCGTCCCGTCCCACTAGTTTTCGGGACGGGATCGGAACGGGATCGGGATTTCGGGTTCAAGTGCCCAGCCCTACACGTACCAATTGTCCTTCTCGTCAGTAACGCGTTTCAAGTGTGGACCCGAGAGACACAGGATCCAGTTTTGCGAGTTGGGTTCCGAGTCTTTCGGGGTATGAACTTCAGTACAGATATCAGGATCGGCTCTAAGAGGCCCATGGAAAATGTTTCCATCAGCTGCTTTTGTGTTGTTGCCTTGTTTCTATTATTGTGAGTAGCGGGGACGACCTTCTTTTATAAGAGGTCGAATGTAATACCCGTATTGTTTTGGACTTCTGCATTTTCTCTTCCTCAAGTCTATCGACTCGCTCGTGTTCGTTGACATTTTCTGAGCTTATCATGTCCCTTGTTTTTGTTGATCAAACGAGTATGGTATTGTTTCAGAATAACTCGTTTGTCGTTGTGACTTTTCAATTGCTATTCCCTTTCTTGTGGATCTTATGTGAATGCACATCTTGTTGTTTTCACCGGATCATATATTGTCGCGAGTCGAGACGTGAACCTGGGAGTTGTTTGAATTTTATTGTTCTTCGTGATTCGAACATGATTGTTCGATTTTTATTTTCTCGATCGTTTGATTGTTCGGTTTTTGTTGATCTCGTTTCGTGATTTTTGAACGTTCAGGCTCCTTCGTAATTCCCTTAAGTTCGGGAAGTTAGTCTCGTTTTCGATCTTCCAACCCTTGGGTGGTGGAATTCCGTATTTGTTCAGCGATTAGCTCGCGTTTTGATTAATGTACCGTTGGGATGGTCGATCATATTGATTTTCGTTCGTTGTGTTTTGTGATTGTTCGGATAATCGACTTGATTGTATTATCTGTTTGTTGACGCTTGTCACTTGTTGGTTTTATTATGTCTCTACGGTGGCGTTGTGCTGGTCGTCGTGGAGCGTGTTTTCACGCCGTATATCCCTTTGAGTTGCTTGTAATGTTTCGCCGATGGGCGTAAGTTACGCGTTTCTTGTGTATCTCGTTGAGTTTTCCTAGCGGGATATTGCTTCTCCCTACTTGTTTTAAGTTTCGGGACGAAACTTCTTTTAAGGAGGGTAGTGTGTAATACCCGCAATTTTGATTTCCGGTAATTTTCTTTTTTTCGCGGGAGTCCGTTTCGACGACTCGCTCATGACCGTATCGTCATTCTGAGAATGATTAATTCTGCACTTTTTGTCATCCGAGTTCGTTTCGGTATCGTTTTGTTGAGTTCCGTGTTCTTAAGCGGTTTTTCCGCACTTGAGTTTGATTCGTGTGAATCTCGTCCGAACCTGTTGTTTCGAGTTTCTTGTAAGTTCATTTAATGTTATTATTCATGTTTCGAACTTCGGTTTGGTTATTCGATCACATATCATGATTTTCGGGCGTTTTGGGCCGTTTCGTAATTTCCAAAAGTTTGGGGTAATTACTTCCGTTGTCGAATTTCGAGCCTTCGGGTGGTCGGAATCATGTGTTCTATTAGTGCTCGGATTCGTCTTTGCGAGTACGTCGTAACCGTACCTTCGATTTATATTCAGGTTCGGGTTTCGGGGTCATCCGGGCCGTCGGAGTGGCCATGACCGAGTCACGGCCGGAGCAGGGCCTGGCCTGGCCGAGTTACGGCCGTAAGGTGCTGGTTACGGCCGTACGTGCTCGGCAGACCTGGCTGGACGAAGGCCGGTTACGGCCGTAAGGCGTGATCCGTTACGGCCGTAAGTGTCCAGCAGGTGCTGGGCAGATTTTTTGAAGAATGCCGGTTACGGCCGTAAGGCCTGCCGAGTACGGCCGTAAGGGCCGAGTTACGGCCGTAAGGCACTTCCGGTTACGGCCGTAACCCTGTCGGCTATATATAGCCTGGGCTTGGCCAGACTTCGTTTTTCTCACTTTTTCCTCGTTTTTGTGCGGCTGCGGACGGGAGTGACCGATAGGAGTTGTTCTTGGCCGATTCTACTCATTTCCAAAGCCTTTTGAAGATTCTTGTTGATTATATCATCATCCAATCTGTGTTCTTCGTCGAATCAAGGTATATTTCTTGATTTTCCTTCAAGTTGACTTTTTGGAGAATTTGTTCTTGATTTCGATTCTAGTCCGATTTTGATACATCGGTTGGTGTAGTATGATGTTATTAATCGTGTTCTATGGGTTGTATATCTATATTTCGAGTTTGTTCAACTCGATTAGTGATTCGAGTGTTCTTGGGAGTTATCGAACATTAAGTGTTCGATTAAATGTCCCAAAGAGTTTCCCTTCGATAGTTTGGTGGGATTTCCGTTGTTTTTTACCTTGATTCTCATTGTGATCGTATCTTTGTGTTCTTGGCCATTTTGGGGGAAACCCTTGAATTTGTGTCGTTCGTCCCTTAAATTCAACGACTTTAGGTCGTGCTATGGAATTCATTTTCATTGTTGTTATTGTTGTTCGTAGTTTATTGTCGCGGGTTAGCGTTCGGTGGAGTCGGCGGGTTCGTAGTCGGTATGTGCCAACCTACTTCGGTCGATTCTACGCGTTGTGGTTATTCGAAGCTAGTACCTTGTCCATACATTTCTTGTTTTGTGGATGTGATGATTGGTGATCGTCTTGGTATGTTTGTTTGTTTGTTTGAAATGAGTTTTCAAAAGATTCGGCTAGCCTCGTTAAAAGCTCACTTTCAAAACGCATGTGTTTTGTAAATTGTGTGGGTTGTAAGTGACCACGTGAATCCTTTGGATATGTTTGGTGTTGATGTTGCGCTTGATAATGCGTGTGTACGTATATTATCTCTTTTCGGTGCGTTATGGTTTGACGTGGTGTTTTGCTAAGTGTTTGATGCCTCTTGGTGAATTGTTTGGATATCCTTGGTGTGATATGTTATTTGTACTTGATTGTTTCGCTAGCCAGCTCGGGAGAGTCCTTCGAGGCCTCGAGTGGGATTTGTGGCTTCGTCCCGGTCCTAGGCGACGTGTGTGCTTGATTGTTTCGCTAGCCAGCTCGGGAGGGTCCGACGGGGCCTCAAATGGGATTCGTGGCTTCGTCCCGGTCCTAGGCGATGCTTGTTTAGTGAATGTATTTTGCTCACCTCGGGAGGGTTCGACGGGGCCACGGAGGGAGTCCAATGGTTTCGCCCTGGATTCACAAGTAAAAACTTCACAGGTTGGTGTGTATGTTTAGTGAATGTATTTTGCTCACCTCGGGAGGGTTCGACGGGGCCACGGAGGGAGTCCAATGGTTTCACCCTGGATTCACGAGTAAAAACTTCACAGGTTGGTGTGTGAGTTTTGTGAATGTGTTTGCTCACCTCGGGAGGGTTCGACGGGGCCACGGAGGGAGTCCAATGGTTTTGCCCTGGATTCATGAGTGAAATTTCACGGGTGCGTATGTATTTTATGTCCGTTGAGGACGCGTGACGTGGATTTTAACCTTGTGTATTGTTGTTGGTTTCATTTGTGAAAACAAAACCTTTGGGCGGTGACCCCTGTTGATTTTTGAAAGAGAAGAATTCAGTAATCCTAAATTGTTTTCTATTAAAACTCTCGATAACATTTTAAACCGTTTTATAAATTATTTCCCTTGATTTGTGATCTTTCGGTTTTGGAATGTTTTACCCAAACTCTTGCCTCGGGAAGTACTTTTCGTTACGTTTGGGTCTTTGAGGATTCCTGGTTATTATTGCCCTTGGAACTTGTATTGTATGGCTCGTATTTTGCACTTTGTTCTTGCACTAGCAAAACAGTGGAGTTTTGCTAACCCCCGAGTAATCGGGGGGTGGATGTCTGTTTTTGCATTCAGGTTTTGGAGCATAGCACAGGGTCGGCATGAAGGATGATGAAAGATGAACGATACTAATCACACGAGGATCCGTATGATGTCACTAGTTTAGTTGTATTTTATTTCCGCTGCAGTATTCTTTCCCATTGTACGGGAGTTGTTGTATTTTGACCCCTGCGTGGGTATGAATTGTAATTGAGTTGTATGTTTTTATTGAAAGACCAAATCGGTCTACTGAGTCATTTTATCCTTGAAGGCATTGTTGAGTTGTTCGACATTGTTTACCAGCCTGGTAGATCCTTGAGGAAAGGGTCTACGGCGTGTAATATCCCTGAGTGGATTGGGGGTGTTACACTTGGTCGTGCGCTTGGCCACTGCCAAGCTTCTGTCCAACACGCACGAGCAACGCGCATGAGTACCCGCTCGTCCGTCCTGCTCGTGCGTCCCTGGAGTCCAGTGCTGAGCACCAGTCGCGCACGAGCGCCACGCACGATCAAAAACTCGTGTGGCCTGCTCGTGTGCTAGGATCAAAAGCGAACATCGAGCCCAACACGACTTCGAAAGCACCCAGAACATAACCAACTCGAAAGGGCATGACAACAAGAGTTCACGACGTCCTCAAAGAGGCAAACCGTCAACGAAAAAAATTTGGGTATTACATTCTACTCTCCTTAAAAGAAGTTTCGTCCCGAAACTTAAGGAATAAGAAGTTTGGGGCCTAATCAACAAAACACACTCATGAACATGATGAATCAGAGTTGAGAAAGATGGGTTTGCAAACAATTGCCCCAGAAGTTAGAAAAACACAAAATGGCCCAAAACATCCGAAATACATGATACACGATCAAAACACCAAACGAAAGCTCACAACCTGCATAATAACATAAGACGGATTTACGGCAACCCCAAAACGGCGGTTCCGAACAACAATTACGAGCATCTAACCAAACTGCGACACAAATGACCATAAACGTGGAATTGAGTAGAACAAGTTCGAAAGAAGTTCGAAAGACAAAAAGTCCCGTATTAAATGTTCTCGAATTACCAATACGGTTACAAGCGAGTCACTAAAAATGAAAAATACACTAAAATGATAAATACCGGGAAAAAGAAAATGTGGATATTACATTCTCCCCCTCTAAAAACAAGTTTCGTCCCAAAACTTAAGAAACAAACAACTCAGGGTACCTAGCACGCATGCTATCCTCAGTTTCCCAAGTTGCCTCCTCGGCAACATGTCTCGACCACTGCACCTTGACCAATGGGATGGTCTTATGCCTCAGTCGCTTCTCACGGTGCTCCAAAATATTCAAGGGACGCTCCTTGAAGGTAATATCTTCAGCGATATCGGTCTCACCATAGTCGATGACATGACTAGGATCCGGAACATATTTCCTCAGTTGGGAAACATTGAAAATGCTATGGACGTGGCTCAAAACCGGAGGCAATGCCAAACAATACGCCAACTCACCAACCCTCTCTAGGATCTCAAAGGGCCCAATAAACCTCAGACTCAACTTTTCATTCTTCCCGAAGAGGAAAACTCCTTTCGTCGGCGACACCTTTAGCAAAATGTGGTCTCCCACCTCGAATTTCAAAGGTCGACGACGAACATCGGCATAGGATTTCTATCGACTCTGAGCAGTCAACATCCTCTCCCGAATCAATTACACCTTCTTCCTCGTCTCCAAGGCGATATCCGATTCGGTTCCGACCAAATCGGACGCCTCGTTCCAACAAATCGGCGATCAACATCGCCGCCCATAAAGTGCCTCATACGGTTCCATCCGAATCGACGCGTGCCAACTATTGTTGTACGTGAACTCGATCAATGGCAAATGCTCCTCCCAATCACTACTCCAATCGAGAGCACAAGCACGTAATA
Source organism: Orobanche coerulescens (assembly GCA_033398695.1). Classification (NCBI taxonomy): domain Eukaryota; kingdom Viridiplantae; phylum Streptophyta; class Magnoliopsida; order Lamiales; family Orobanchaceae; genus Orobanche; species Orobanche coerulescens. The sequence goes on from CM065802.1 coordinate 229,537,315, forward strand.
TATCTTCAATTGTCTGGATAGTGTGTTCTGACTGCCCATCCGACTGAGGATGATAAGAAGTACTCAAAATATTATACGGAGATAGATATTGCTGGAATGGACGGGCAGCAAACAAAATTGCCGGGTACCCAAAATATTATACGGAGATAGATATTGCTGGAATGGACGGGCAGCAAACAAAATTGCGAGAGCACGTCCGAGGGAAAGTGAATAACATAAGATTTGCCGGGTTTGTTAGGCCCGAGCTTGAATGCTCTCGCGAGATGTTATTAATACGAATACGTTGAGTACAAATATTAATGTAAGAATGCAATTACAATGAGTGTAAAAGATCCTAGTTATCTAGCTCTTGAGTTCTTGCCGGAAGAACTAGAGTTGCTCTGATTTCTTATTCTCGTTTCTGCCGACCGTCTTAGGATTAAGAGGTTTCGAGAGTGAGAGATAGAAATATGTCCGAAGTGTATAGCGTAGCCAAGAGAGTGAAGCCAACTACTGTGAAGCCAGAAAAGCCAGACCTTTTTCCAAATGCAGGGTGCCTTCTATTTATAGGAGCTGGGATGCCTTTTTCTGATGGGCGATCGCCTTTCTTGTATAAGGGGGCGACCGTCTTTCGGCACATGGGCTGGTTGCCTTAAAGTCCGCGGCTGCTGCTGGCAGCCAGCTGTGCGGACCAATGAGAAGTCCGCACGCGTCCTGAGTCGCTGTCTTGGGAGGTCCCACCTTATACCTTTCGGCGGGTCTGTCGGTAGGTGAGAAGATGGTGACAGGATGTGGTCAACGATCCATGTTCTGCGGCGCCTATTCCGGATCTGCATGTGGGTCTCTGCTTCTCGTGGCATGAAGCGCTCGTCCTTGGCGGACACCAGAGTCGATCGCCAGGTGCCAAAAGACGATCGCCTTACATGTCGATCGCTCGGCACTTGGGTTTGATCTGGGATCTCCGTTCTGTAGGCCAGTCAGCCTTGGTCTATTTCGACTCAGGCTCGGTCTCCCGGCATTTGTGCCGATCGCCTGTCGAGGTGTATAAATCTCGACACAACAATTGCCCCCCAGCTTGCTCCGATGTTGAAGACATGGGGTGAGGTGGTTCCACTGGCGATCGTTTAGGATAAAGATGGGCGATCCGTTGAGCGGATTTTGGTCTCGGACTTGGGCGATCTGATCGCTTGGTGAGCTATCTTCGGTCTTGTTCATGTGATCTTTAATTTTGCAGATCCCTCATGGGAAGCTGATTGTTTCGACTTAGAGGAACCGTGCACAGTCGCGGAGTTCGATGGACCGACCTCCATGACCGTGTCTTGTGCGCGAGCGACATTCCAGTTGTAGGTCTGTCTCGTGACTCATTTTATTGTGAGGGTCCTCCGTTAGGCTGCGCCCGCCTCGTATTTAAACGAAGGGCGTGCAGTCTTGGTCTGGAGGAGTGACACGTTCTTAGTGTAACTATCGCAAGTGCACGATATCGTATCAAGTAGTAAGTAGACTTTTTTAGTCCGGTTTATCGATCTCACGAGGAAGTTTGGTTATAATTTGAATTATACACTATTAGTCTATTTTTATAGATACTAAGATGAGTGAAACACACAATTAAAGAGTTTGGTTTAATAATTTCAAAGAAAATGCAATAATAGTTTTAATATTTTAAGGAAATAAAAAGATTGCAATAATAATAGATTAATTAACGATTAAATGAAATAGTTGGGATTACAAACTTAGTTCATCATTAGTTATAGAAGATGTATAGGAGATCATAAGATGAATTTACTTATTATGTTGTGTAGATTCGATTTTCCTTAAAAAGACGGTTTCTCTTTCGAACTATAAAACGCCCCTTACATATTGAATCAATCCACTATATTTCTATGTTGATTGGCTTCAATACATAGCATTAGGATTTATGAAAATAACTCAAAGAATCATCTAAGGTCTAGAGGTATATTTCTATCCCCTAGAACAACTTAGAGTGAAGATCATTTGATCTAATCAAACATATTTTCTTTCGAAACATATGAAGACCATAAATATCGTCATTTATTGACCAAATAAATAAAGATTGTTAAAACAATGAAAATCACACACAATAATAAGTAATTCACAATAGATCTTTATACAAACATAAATAACATGACTAACATTGTTTATAATCCCAACTAAAGGTAACTTAGCACATGAAGGGTTTAATACACATAATACAAGCTTGTGTGGTCATTATTAGTTGAATCAAGAGAAAGAATTGATCCTCACTCCCTTAGTAGATAAAGGAGAAAGAAGCAATAAACTCTCTGAACAACATATGCTATACCACACTTACACAAATCACTCAAGAACACAAGTGTGTTCTTCACACAAAAAGAAAATATTACAAAAAGTGGAAAAATTATAAGATGAATGATGAAGGATCTAAGGGGTCTATTTATACACCTAAAGTCATCTATTAGCTCCAAAACTCCAGCATTATTACAATAAATCGGATCAATGCCAGTCATCCCCTCAATAATACACAAAAAGTATAAAAATAGACAAATTTTAACAATCTGTCAAGAGTTACGGCCGTAACATTAAGGAGTTACGGCCGTAACTTGGATGACTTACGGCCGTAACATTCTGTAGTTACGGCCGTAACTTGGCTTCGTCAATTTTCTCACTGGTTGCTTTGAGAGTTACGTTTTCAGCCCAGAATTTCTCAGACTTTGCGTTTTTGCCCCAAATCTTCTTCGGATGATAACTTTTGATATATAACTCTGATTTTGAATCCGGAAAGACTGCCGAATTCGTCTCGAAAAGCCCTACAACATGAATATATCAAAAATCAACAAAGAGAATATTTAATAAACATGTTATTTCTTGAGTAAATCAGTTATTCAATCCGATTAAGACTAGATTTACATCATCATCCGATAAAAATAAAATTATTAAAAATCAATTAATTAAAAGCAAAAAACGAGTAGACTTGCTCAATTATGGGTGATATTTATCGATACACACCATGGATAAGTGTATAAAACTGACACTTATCACACCTCCAAACTTGAATTCTTTCTAGTCCCGAGCAAGACTCTTTATTATTCACGCTCCAAAAATAAAAATAAGAAAAATTAATACATACATAAATTAAAATATAAAAAGAGAAAAGGAGATCAAAATGACATTAATACACAACAACCATCTTTATACAGTAGATAGAAATGAATCAAGATTCAAAATAAATCTACTAATGATTTTGAAGTTAAAACACGGTTTATTTTGTAATTCCAAAATGCAAGGTTTTCCCCCAAAAGGCTGATTATTTCTTTCCCACTCGTGATACACACGACTCCCTTTAATGGTTGCACTCAATCACTCGTTTATTTTTCGACTCAATATGAAGAAGAATTTCATTGGCGTCATCAAATATTGTGATTGTTCACGAAATTGAGTGTATTGAAATTCAGCCGCTAATTAATTCAGATCTGCTCATAAACTACATCCCTTAGTGATAGCTTTCACACCGTTATTTGTTAACGTGTAGCTCTTTTCACCAACACAATTTCTATCTCATTTTTTTTTAAAAGGTGATAGCTTTCACACCGTTATTTGCTAACGTGTAGCTCTTTTCACCAATTTTTCTGTGAGACGGCAGCTACGCACCAACAATGGTTAGTGCTTTATTTTTCGCAAAATTTTAAGACCCCCAAAATTAGGCAGCTGTTGCTGCTCAACATTTCTCCTTTTTGTCATTTATTTTTTTAGGTGATAGCTTTCACACAGTTATTTGCTAACGTGTAGCTCTTTTCACCAATGACTCCTTTTTATTTATGGAATAGGATTTTTGCAGAAAATCGTTTCTTAGTTAAGCATGAAAATTCAAAAACTCCACAAATTAAGTAAATTTCAGTTCTATTTTTCATCAACCGACTGATTCTTCTTTTCTCAAGGTAACGAATGACTCGATTTTATATGATAACTACAAGGCTTGGAAAGAGAGATTAAGGCTCAAAAATTTTGGAATATACAATTTTTTTTACCGGTTAAAACGATTTTAGAAGCTTGTATATAGCTAATTTATTGGTGTTATGGCCAGATCTAGAAATCTCACAAATCAAAATATTATATATATATATATATATAAAAAAAAATTAAGGCAAATAACCAAAATAATCAAAACACACCAAAATAATTAAACAAACCACCCCCAAACTTGAAAATAAAACTGTCCTCAGTTTTAAAAAAAATAAAAAATAAAAAGCAATGCAGAAAAGCAGAATACTCCCTGTTAAGAAAGTTGATGTTTGAGCTAACGCCTTTTTAGAATCTGCAAGAGAATAAATATACGAGGCACACAACAAAAGAAAATAAAATATACTCGTAAGTATAACACAATTTTTAAGATGCGCATCAAGAAAGTCCGAAGAGTCGCCTTACGCTGCCATCAATGCTTTTAATAAAAAAAAACAATAAAAATTACAGCAATAAAATAATAATACATAAATCGCGAATAGATGCGCGTCAAGAGATCAAGAAGAAACTCCTTAAGCTGCCACCATTTAGCACGATTATTACACACGACAGAAAGTAAAAATACAAGAGGTCTGATATGGGTTATCAAAGGGAGAGGAATGAATCCACTTTTCGTTTTCTCACGGTAAAATATTCCATCCAGACAATTTTAGCTAGAGCTGGATCTGGATGAGGAACAAATTCATTGAGTTTTTTGTTTAGTTCATCTTGGTGTTGTTGCAACGACTATGATTCGTTTAGAACGCTCGGAAATAAAATCCTTTTCAGCAGAGTAGTCGATGAAAGATAGTAAACCATCAAATAAACCATTGACATTAAGCAGACCTATTGGTTTTTGATGAACATTTAGCTGGGCTCTGGTAACCACATGAAAAAGTTCCTCAAGGGTGCCAAAACCACCGGGAAGAGTGATAAAGGCGCCAGAATTTTTAATCATGTGAGTTATGCGATCTTGCATATTTACAGATCTAAACCCATCTCCAATAGTTGACCCGGTGATTTTACTTTCAGCCAAAGGTTTTGGAATTATTCCCAACACTCTTACTCCTTCCATATTGGCAGAAGCAGCAGCTCGTCCCATTAATCTTAGACTTCTTTCTCCGTAAACTACATGAATGCATTTTTCTCCTAAGGTACGACCCAAGTTGTGGGCTGCTTCAGTAAAGCATGCCTCTTTTCCATAACTAGCTCCACCAAAAATGCAGACTGTGCTAAATTTTTTTGTTGAAGATGATGACTCCATTTTTGAAAAGAAATTTTTTTAGAGAGAAAAGGAGAAAAGTAAAAGTTTGAGGGATGAATAAAAGAAACAATCACAAAGTTTATTTATAGAAGAAAAATGAGGAAAAATTGCTAAACAAGTTTCTGATTGCGTTGATTGCGCTTCAACTACTCAATAGAATAATGAATGCATTTATCGCGTATCACTTTTTTTATTCAGAAAATCTCACCACACGACAAAAATAAAAGATAATTACGCGTATGTACAGTAGTTGTGATTGTGGCTCACATCTTCCTCTGATTTTACGTTCAGAAACGGCCTAAACGCCTTCTATGAGTCGGGGAGAAGCTTCTCATCCAATTTTCTTACAAATTGGCAAACAGGGTCTTTTAACGTCAGATTCCCAAGACGTTGTTCATATTCTGGTTTGAATTTATTCCACAAACATCGAATTCCGTAATGTACGAGTCCACTAGGATGCGTGTCAAGAGAAATTTCGATATCATCTAAATTCTCTTTATTCAGACCATCCTTAATGAATTGAATTTTATCTTCTCTGTTTGTATATGGAATTCCTAAAGATCGACATTTTAAATTACAGTTCCATCTAGCACATTTATAGCAAACGGCTATTATCTTTGCTCGTCGTTTCTTTGCATATGAACTTTTTCCTAGCCCTGGTAAAAATCTAGTAGGTATTTCTGTGAATTCACCTGCTATTCTTACTTTGGCTTCAATTATGAATCTTATGTCAAAAGGTATACTTTTATTCATAAGCAACCTCATCCTTTCAAGTCTCATGTTATAGATTTTTAAAATGACATTTTTGCTCAGAAAGGGAAATCTTTTTTCAATTTTATACAATGTTTCTTCCATGATAAAAAAATATAAATGAAATGAAAATAATTGAAGGAAATATCTACAAATATCAATTGTTGTGGGAAATTGAAAAATCCGACTTTAATAGTCACGGAGTACCGTTATCCGCCACTTGACCGGACAAACACAATTGAGTACTAAGTTACAATGTCGAGAAATTTGTACCTATAAAAATAGTTTACAATGTAAGATTTCAAATATAACTTATACTTCCCCGGCAACGGCGCCAAAAACTTGACACGTTCTTAGTGTAACTATCGCAAGTGCACGATATCGTATCAAGTAGTAAGTGGACTTTTTTAGTCCGGTTTATCGATCCCACGAGGAAGTTTGGTTATAATTTGAATTATACACTATTAGTCTATTTTTATAGATACTAAGATGAGTGAAACACACAATTAAAGAGTTTGGTTTAATAATTGCAAAGAAAATGCAATAATAGTTTTAATATTTTAAGGAAATAAAAAGATTGCAATAATAATAGATTAATTAACGATTAAATGAAATAGTTGAGATTACAAACTTAGTTCGTCATTAGTTATAGAAGATGTATAGGAGATCATAAGATGAATTTACTTATTATGTTGTGTAGATTCGATTTTCCTTAAAAAGACGGTTTCTCTTTCGAACTATAAAACGCCCCTTACATATTGAATCAATCCACTATATTTCTATGTTGATTGGCTTCAATACATAGCATTAGGATTTATGAAAATAACTCAAAGAATCATCTAAGGTCTAGAAGTATATTTCTATCCCCTAGAACAACTTAGAGTGAAGATCATTTGATCTAATCAAACATATTTTCTTTCGAAACATATGAAGACCATAAATATCATCATTTATTGACCAAATAAATAAAGATTGTTAAAACAATGAAAATCACACACAATAATAAGTAATTCACAATAGATCTTTATACAAACATAAATAACATGACTAACATTGATTATAATCCCAACTAAAGGTAACTTAGCCCATGAAGGGTTTAATACACATAATACAAGCTTGTGTGGTCATTATTAGTTGAATCAAGAGAAAGAATTGATCCTCAATCCCTTAGTAGATAAAGAAGAAAGAAGCAATAAACTCTCTGAACAACATATGCTATACCACACTTACACAAATCACTCAAGAACACAAGTGTGTTCTTCACACAAAAAGAAAATATTACAAAAAGTGGAAAAATTATAAGATGAATGATGAATGATGAATGATCTAAGGGGTCTATTTATATACCTAAAGTCATCTAATAGCTCCAAAACTCCAGCATTATTACAATAAATCGGATCAATGCCAGCCATCCCCTCAATAATACACAAAAAGTATAAAAAATAGACAAATTTTAACAATCTGTCAAGAGTTACGGCCGTAACATTAAGGAGTTACGGCCGTAACTTGGATGACTTACGGCCGTAACATTCTGTAGTTACGGCCGTAACTTGGCTTCGTCTATTTGCTCACTGGTTGATTTGAGAGTTACGTTTTCAGCCTGCACTTCTCGGACTTTGCGTTTTGCCCCAAATCTTCTTCGGATGATAACTTTTGATATATAACTCGATTTTGAATCCTAAAGATCGCCGAATTCGTCTCGGAAAGCCCTACAACATGAATATATCAAAATTCAACAAAGAGAATATTTAATAAACATGTTATTTCTTGAGTAAATCAGTTATTCAATCCGATTAAGACTAGATTTACATCATCATCCGATAAAAATAAAATTATTAAAAACTAATTAATTAAAAGAAAAAAACGAGTATACTTGCTCAATTATGGGTGATATTTATCGATACAAACCATGGATAAGTGTATAAAACTGACACTTATCAAGGAGTCCTTGCGCGGGGCGTCGTCGGATTAATCGACTCCACGTCCGTGGCTTGTTAGCACTTTTCTACCTCGGATCGTCATGTTAGATGGCAATCCTCGACGGTATACATTGTGACGGGGGTAGGGACGCGTCGCATTGTCCGGGTCCACCAAGTTAGATGATGAACCTTTGAGGTCGGGTGAGCGTGTCCACTGATTTGTTTGGAGGGTCCTTCGGCTACGCCCGCCTCGTATTTAAACGAAGGGCGAGCGATCGCAGCCCAAAGGAACTATGCATGGACGAAGCAGTCGGTTTCATCGACTTCCAGGACCATGGCTGCACTCTTCTACCTCGGATCGTCAAGTTAGATGGCGATCCTCGACGGTATACGTTGTGCTGGGGGAGGCGATCTCGTGCCTTGGTCCATCATGTTAGATGACGAACCGTAGATGGCGAGCGAGTCCTCCGTCTTTGGAGATGTTGCTTGATTCTGGCGATCGAGTTGGAAGACTGGTGATTGTCATTCTGACGCCGATCGCGGCATTTGAGCCTTTCCGCCCGGGGCTCTGGCTAAGTAACTAGGCTGTCCAGCTTGCCCTCCTCGAACAATCTCCAGAGTTGTCTGAGGAGGTCGCGACATTGATCGGTGTTGTGGCTGGGGCTCTTGTGGTAAGCACAAAATTTGTTGCGTTCCAGATGACTGTGGTCCCTTACCGCTTTTGGCTTGCTTAGCCGCTCGCGCCCCTGGATGGCGTAGAAAATATGAGCCGGAGATAGGTTTAGGTTGAGGTATAGATGGGCTCCCACATCCTCGAAGGTCCTGAAATCTCCGGGTGGCTTGGCGATCGCCTTGTTGGAATTGGCGATCGCCGTCTCTACCCCCTCGTCTTGGCGAAGGGCGAGCAACCTTCGCCTGGCCAAAAAGTCTGCGGCCTTGGCGTGGAGGATTGCGTAGGTCGGGGGGATGTCCTTCCTAAGGTGCCTGAACATGGGCGAAAGACCATGGAATCCCCCTAAGACTGAGTATAGGGCGATCTCGTCGCTTACGGGCTCGCCGTTGAGGATTATCTCATCCACCCGGTCGATGTAGTCTGCGTCGGACTCTTCTCCCCTTGCCTGATTTTCATCATTCGGTGGGGACCTTCTGGTCGAGCGACCTTGGCGGCGAAGTACGTTGTGAAGTCGTTCGCCAATTGTTCAAAGGAACTGATGGATCGCTGTCGCAATGAGACGTACCACCTATGGGCCAGGTCGCCCAGTGTTAACGGGAACATTCGGCACCTGGTCGCGTCTGATACCCCACACCCGGTCATGTAGATCCGGAACTTGCTCAGGTGAGTCTCGGGGTCCAACTTCCCCTCGTACAAAGGTGTTTGAGGAGGAGTGATCCTTGGCTGCACGGGGGCAAGTTCAATCTGGACTGCGAGCGGCTCGCTCGGCCCAGCGATCTTTCTCTTGGCGCCTGCCCCAGTTTCTAGGAGCGCCTTCATGCCATCGAGCTGGCGCTGCATGGCATCCATCGTCGTAGCTTGGTCGCTTGTGGTCTGGCTCTCGGAGTGGGAGCCGAGGCGATCATGTACCGATCTCCTGGCTCCGCGGTAGGCGATGAGGTCGTCGCTGCCGATCTTGGTTCTTCGGCGAGGAGGAGCCAGATGGCTGGTCTGCCTTCTGGGAGTTGGATAAGATGAACTTCTAGTGACAGATTCGGGCTCCGTCGTCTCATGGATGGGGCCAGAATGCCCCGGTCGCCATAATGGGTCGCTGCCTAGGTGGCTGAAAACAGAACCGTCCCGCCTCGCGAGTGCTTCTGCTCGTAATTCGGGGCTTCCTGACGGTCGCTCGTCAAGTAACCCCTTGAGCTTCCGCTTGCCCGCGCGGCGGATGGCTGATGGGGTAATTGCGGGCGTGTCGAATGCTCTCTGTCGCTCCCTTAAGATGGCCATAGCCTCCTCGATCTGTTCCGCAGTTTGGAACTGGTCGAGCGAAAGGATGGGGCCGTCCCTCAGGTGCGGGATCGAGAGTCTCGCATCGCCGCGGCTACCCTCTGCCGTAGGCTGGGGCTCGGATTGAGCCGGAATAAGGTGTCCGGCGGATCAGAGAGTGGATCTCTTCGATGTGGTGGCGGACGTCATGATTCTGAAGGCTTTTCTCTGAAGAACAGTAAGTGTTTCTTCAGGTATATGCTCCGGAGAACAGTGAGTGTTCTTCGAAACGGTCGGAATAAAAATGAAGGTTAAGATCCCCTTCTTCTAGCGCCAATTGTTGCTACCCAAAATATTATCCGGAGAATAGATATTGCTGGAATGGATGGGCAGCAAACAAAATTGCGAGAGCACATCCGAGGGAAAGTGAATAACACAAGATTTGCCGGGTTTGTTAGGCCCGGGCTTGAATGCTCTCGCGAGATGTTATTAATACGAATATATTGAGTACAAATATTAATGTAAGAATGCAATTACAATGAGTGTAAAAGATCCTAGTTATCTAGCTCTTGAGTGCTTGCCGGAAGTGTAATGCCCGAGATTTCTGTTATGTAATTGGAACTTGTGATATTGTAATGATTGTACTTTTGTCTGAGTATTATTCTCCGTATTTCATAATCCAATGTTGCCGAGCGTTTAATTTCATGGTTGTGATTTGTAAGGTTGAAATTCTGTGCATGTAGCGCACGCTACAGGCTAAGGGTAGCGTACGCTAACATGGTTTCATAGCGCACGCTACAGAATGTAATTAGCGCACGCTATGCGTGGTCAAATTGATTGGGACGTGCGGTAGGTGAGATCTCGCCGGGACCCCCGCCGGATTGTGTCGGATGTACACTGACGGCTTCGGGAAAAGCCGAGTCAACGCCTTAGCGCACGCCATGTGTCGATGCGTAGCGCACGCTAAGTGCCGAGTACGCTTTAGATCGTGGAATGTTAGCGCACGCTACGAATAGGGTCTAGCGCGCGCTAATAGCCATTTATTATAAATAGGACATCATCCTATTCGAGATTTCAGTTTTTCTCCTCCCATAACCCGAACTCTTACACTTAGAACATAACTCACTTCGTCCCAAACACTTCATATCAACCTCCTAGTTCGAGATTGAAGATCGTATATCATCGAGATTGGTGTTCAAGCCTTCGGTGTTGGATCGCTTCATTTTCCTCCGTATTCTTCACTACTTTGAGGTAGGTGATTCTTCACTGATGTTAGTAATGTTCCTAAGGAAGTTTGAATCATGTTTTGATAGCAAGTATTTCGTTTTTAATCGGTCATCACATGTTAGAAGGATACTTTTGACGTATCGGCATTATATATCGTATGAACCTTTGAACCATCTTATTATAAGGACTCTAAGCATGTTCAAATCAAGTTATGATCAATGATCGGATATTACCCGCTTGATACGTTTTACACGATGGAATCATGTGTTTTGGAACGTAGAACAAATGGAACTTAGATTATTTCTTGGAGATCGTAGATGAATTATGATGTTGAGTTGGCTATCCGTATATTTGTATTTCACGATCATAAATCTTCCACAAACCTTATTAGCATGATTTGCCCGAGGATAACTTGTATTATCACGGTAGGATTCATGAGTTCTTCACCATTCAACCCGATTTTGGCTTATGATTCTCGCCATGCAATATTAGCGCACGCTAACACGTGTGAGTTAACGTGCGCTATCGGGGTCGAACGCCCAAACGCACGTAGCGACGTTATGAGACCAGCCAGTCGATCGCCAGACCGTGGCTAGCGACGCTAGTCTTATACGATAGCGTACGCTATCAGCCTGTCTTAGCGCACGTTACGTAGAGTACGTAGCGCGCGCTAAGCAATCCGCATGACTTGTTTATTTTGAGCTTTTCTGCAATAGAACGAATTGTTAGGCCATCGTTCGACTTGAGATGATTTGTATATCGTTCCTTTTGTTAAGGTTCGATCTTGTTACGTTGATCGAAGGAGGCGGCCTTCGAGTGTGTCGAGATCCTTGAAGTATTTCGTCTTGCCATTTTCGAGGCAAGTATCATATGTCGAGTTTGATTTATTATGCTTATGGTATTGTTCATATTTTGTATATGAGATGTATTTATGGAAATTCGCGTGATATTCGTTGTTGTTTGTTCGTATTGATGAACATATTGAAATGCATATGTGTATGCATAATTGATTGATTATGGTATAAATGATCCGAGGGGGTCATGAGGATCTATGCTGAGGGCGCTGGATCGAATGTCCACCATGCGTTGGTCCGACGGGATCATCATGGGGATCTATGCTGAGGGCGCTGGATCGCTGGACGGGTTTTCCACCATGCGTTGGTCCGACGGGATCATCATGGGGATCTATACCAAGGGCGCTGGATCATTTGGATTACCCTGTATTGTATTGATGGGATCGTGAGGATTCGCATCGTTGGATTCCGGTAGCGGAAGTCCGTTTTGCATGTTTTATGATGCAATGATGATTTATTGTATTATGATACTTGTACTAGCATCGTTTTGCTAACCCCTTCGGGGGTGGACATTGTTTTGATGTTCAGGTAGCCGAGGAGCGGGGAGGCACCACAAAGATCGGCAGGACGATGAGATGACTCAGTGATGTGATTGATGTTATTGTTGTCGAGAGTTGTTTTCTTGTTTCGTTCAGTACTCGAGTACGTCTGTTTTAATAATGTCCTTTCGATATGGTTGTATAAATTAACTCTTTGATCGGTTGAATCAAATATGTCTTTAAACTTCAGTTGTACGATTGGTTTATATTTACACTCTTTTTAAAATTAGCCTTGTAAATCCTTACCTAAAGGGTTTACGGCGCTGTAATTATTCCGAATATCTCGGGGTGTTACAGAATATGGTATCGGAGCTAAGATTTATGGATATCTTGGCAGTCGGGTTAGTTGGGTCTGTTTACGTTATTGATTATTGGTCGTTCGTAACATCACTGTTGAGCCAGCATCGTCAATTGGACTGTGGTTGTAAGTTTCCTAATCTCGAATACTACTATTTTATTTAATTCTTGTCTTGTAAACATTGATGGATGTACTTTTAGAACGTTTGCCCTGGATATTGAGTATTTATGTTTACAGTATGTTGAGGGGAGGTCGTGGACGCGGACGCGGTCGTGGACGCGGACGTGGAAATGCGAGGCAAGAAGAATCGGTATCTACTCCTGAGATAGCCGCTAGCCAAACGGATTCACATTCCGGGGGACAGCAGGGATCGGCAAATAATAATGCGATCCTAACGTGCCGGAGTGCTTCACAGTGGTTGCCCAGATAAACCAGCTTTGCTCAAGTTATGGATCGCATGCGACGGCGATGGGACAAAGCAGAATAACGTGGATAATCGGGAGATAAATGGCTTACCGAGGTGGTCAAATGCATCCTCCGAAATTTGACGGTCCACCGAGACGCTTTCGTGGGATCATTGGGTCAAGGAATTAGAGAAGATTTTTGCGGGGATTAACTGTCCCAACGATAGAAGGTTCCGCCGCCCAAGATCTTTGACCGGGGAGGCTTTCGACCGGGTGGGAGGCCATTCGACTGCAGGAGCATAATGCCGATCGGACAGAATTCAAGTTGATGATGGAGGCATGATTGTCCTCGCCTGATTAGAGAGGCCCGAGTTCGGGAGTTTTTCTCACCACAAAATTCGAAGCATCTGTGACGGAAGTGATTAAGACTTTTAATCACCAATGACTTATGTGCGCCACAGGTCAGACCGAGGCGGAAAGGATTTTCCATTTTGACATGCGAATGAAGCCGGAAATTCAGCAATATATGTCCGGATTTGATTGTACCACCTTGAGGCAAGATCGGGACAAGGCGTTGGCCTACGATATGAAGGAAGCGGCAGAGAGAAATCGACGGAAGCAAAGAAACAGAAGGTGTCGGGCAACTTCACGGAGAATAAGAATAGCGGGCCCCGCCGGGGTCGGTCCTCTTTTCACTCATCCAGAGACCTCCGCATCCTAGTCGAGGAGGAAAGAAGTTCCGGGCAAGACCGACTGCTTCGACACAGGGAAGAAGTGTTACAACCGTGGCAAGGCGGGACATGTTCGACGTGATTGTTTCGCGCGCTGTGACTGTTTCGAGTGTGGACAGGAAGGACATCGCGCAACATTTTGTGGGAATGCGACCCGATCTTTTGGTACTCGCGCTCCGGCTCGATTCAAGGAGACGAGTGTGAACCAGACGCAAGAAAGTGGATTTCAGCAGCAGACCGGGAAGAGAGAGGCATCCAAGGCCGGGTCCGTTCCTCCACGCCCGTACGAGATGAGGAAATCGATGATCGAACACATCCGTTGCATCGTGCACGATTCAGATCCTTTTGCAACCAGTGGTGTCTTGTTCGATTCAGAGCCACGCATTCTTTTATATCTTTGAACCGTGTTAATCGTTTGAACATCTCGTGCTTGTATAATTGTGAACCTTATGTTGTGGGATTACCGAGGAGAGAAAATTGTGGGAACCTTAGAAGCTAAGGATTTCAAAGATTCATAGAAGGAAGAGATTGGCCATCGAATCTTATTGTGGTTGACATCTGCGGTGACGATTTAATTCTCGGAGATGATTGGCTCAACCGTTATGGAGTCAGGCCGAATTACCGAGAGAGAGTCATTTCCATCATTGCCGATGACGGATCCGAACACTTATTCCGAGGATGGAGACCGAAGCTCGGGAAATTGATCAAGGCAATGAAAGCTGTGAAATTACTGAAGCAAGGATGTCACGGACTTTGGTGCTATGCCATGAGGAAAGAGGAAGGAGTAGAGCTCTCATCTATTTCAGTTGTGAATGAGTTCTCAGATGTTTTTCCTGACGAACTACCTGGATTACCTCCGCGGAGAGAAGTGGAATTCACTATCGAACTAGAGCCTGGAGCAACTCCTATTTCCAGAGCACCATACCGCATGGCGCCAACCGAGATGTATGAACTCAAGAAACAACTGGAGGAATTGTTGCAGAAGGGTTATATTCAACCAAGCGTTTCTCCTTGGGGAGGACCCGTTCTCTTTGTCCGGAAGAAAGACGGATCCCTCCGACTGTGTATTGATTACAGGGAGCTTAACAAGATGACGATCAAGAATAAGTATCCTATACCTCGGATCGACGACTTGTTTGATCAACTGCAAGGGGCAAGGGTATTCTCGAAGATTGACTTGCGATCAGGATACCACCAGTTGAGAATTAAGGAATCGGATATACCGAATCGCTTTCGATCCCAGACGGCATTATGAATTCGTAGTGATGCCGTTTGACTTACCAATGCTCTGCGTATTCATGCAAATGATGAATCGGGTATTCTTGGAGTACTTGGATAAATTTGTGGTCGCTTTTCATTGACGACATCTTGATATATTCGAGGGACGCAGAGGAACATGCCGAACATTTACGTGTGGTTTTGAGCATCTTGAGAAAGGAACAGTGTATGCTAAGCTTTCTAAATGTGAGTTACGGCTTAAGGAAGTAACTTTCCTTGGGCATGTGATATCATCCGACGGAGTTCAGTGGACCCAAGAAAGTCGAAGCAATCTTGGAGTGGGAAGCTCCTAAAACGTGAAAGAAGTCCGAAGCTTCTTAGACTAGCCGGATATTATCGCGCTTTGTAGAGGGATTTTCCAAAATTGCTCGTCCGCTCACTCACCAAGTAAAACTCGAAAGTTCGCGTGGAATGAGAAGTGTCAGTGGTTTTGACGAACTTAAGAAGAGACCGACGACGCACCTATATTAGCGCCGCCAAAGGAACCGACGGATTTATGGTATACAACGATGCTTCAAATCGTGGTTTGGGTTGTGTGTTGATGCGTAAGGATAAAGTAATTGCTTATGCTTCTCGGCAATTGAAACCGTACGGGTTAATTATCCGACTCATGATCCGGAGCTAGCACTGTGGTCTTTGCCTTGAAAATCAAGCGACATTATTTGTACGGCACTCATTGTCGATCTTTACAGACCATAAGAGCCTCAAGTACATTTTCATGAAAGAGTTAAACATGAGGCAGAAGGTGGTGGAATTGATCAAGGATTACGACTTGAGATTCTCTATCATCCGGGGAAAGCAAATGTAGTAGCCGATGCTTTGAGCCGTAAACCTATTTCCCTTCGAGCGTTGGAAGCACTTACATCCCAAACCGGTATTCAACGGAACCGATCCGCGAGGATTGAAGTATGGGTACCGGGAATCCAAGGACAACTTTATGTGATGGAACCGACTTCATCACTAGTCGAGGAGATCAAGTCTAAACAATTGAACGATTCTCGATCCTTCGATTATGTGACGAAGTAAAGAAAGGAAAAGCCCCAGGATTCGTGATACAAGATGATGGAGTTCGAGATTTGAGTCGACTTTGCGTTCCCGATGATGATGATTTGAGAAGGACTATTCTCAAGGAAGCTCACAGTAGCGCTCTATTCTATTCACCCTAAAGCAGTAAGATGTATAAAGATTTAAATCAAAACTTCAGTTTGGGGAATATGAAGAAGGACGTAGCGGAGTACGTTTCTAAGTGTTTGACTTGTCAGCAGGTTAAGATTGAACATCAACGACCTGCCGGAATGTTAAGACCGCTTCCGATCCCTGAGTGGAAGTGGGAGGATATCTCGATGGACTTCATTACTAGTATGCCAAGGACTAGAACGGGAATGAACATGATTTGGGTTGTAGTTGATCGACTAACCAAGTCGGCTCATTTCCTATGAATCAAAGATACATGGGGACCCGAGAGATTGGCACGAATATTTATTGCGGAGATAGTCCGATTGCACGGGACGCCGAAGACCAATATTTCAGATCGAGATGGTCGTTTCGTGTCACACTTGAAAGCTTCACGGTGGCTTTGGGGACCGAGCTAAACTTTAGTACAGCTTATCATCCCCAAACGGACGGTCAGTCCGAAAGGACTATTCAGACAGTAGAGGACATGCTTAGAGCTTGTGCATTAGATTGGTCGACTGATTGGGAAGTTCACTTGCCCTTGATCGAGTTCACTTATAATAACAGTTGGCATGCTTCTATTAAGATGGCACCATTTGAAGCTTTGTACGGGAGAAGATGCCGATCACCCCTGTGCTGGGATGATTCTTCGGATTTGATCGGGACGGAACCGGAATTGATTATTCAGACTCAAGAGAAGATAGCCTTGATTCGAGAGAGACTGTTGATCGCCTGCAGTCGACAGAAGTCTTATGCCGATGTACGTCGTCGCCCTCTAGAGTTCGACGCTGGAGACCACGTACTATTGAAGGTGTCTCCTACACGAGGGATTTTCCGTTTTGGGAGAAGAGGCAAACTTAGTCCGAGATATATCGGACCCTTTGAGATCCTCGAGAGAGTGGGAGATTTAGCATACAGGTTGGCCTTACCGCCATCGCTGGGTCACGTTCACAATGTGTTTCACGTATCCCAACTGCGGAAGTATGTACCGGACCCGACCACGTCATTGATTTCGACGAGATCGAGATAGCTAATGATGGCACCTTCGAAGAGAGACCAATCAAGATACTTGAGAGCCGGATCAAACAATTGAGGAATAAACCAATACACTTGGTTAAAGTACAATGGTCACGACATGGAGTCGAAGAGGCCACTTGGAAACGGAGGACGGTATGAAGGCTAAATATCCGGAGTTGTTTTCATCATAAGTTTCGGGACGAAACTTCTTTTTAGGGAGGAAGGATGTAATGCCCGAGATTTCTGTTATGTAATTGGAACTTGTGATATTGTAATGATTGTACTTTTGTCTGAGTATTATTCTCCGTATTTCATAATCCGATGTTGCCGAGCGTTTAATTTCATGGTTGTGATTTGTAAGGTTGAAATTTCATGCATGTAGCGCACGCTACAGGCTAAGGGTAGCGACGCTAACATGGTTTCATAGCGCACGCTACTGAATGTAATTAGCGCACGCTATGCGTGGTCAAATTGATTGGGATGTGCGGTAGGTGAGATCGGCCGGGACCCCTGTCGGATTGTGTCGGATGTACTGGACGGCTTTCGGGAAAAGCCGAGTCAACGCCTTAGCGCACGCTACTGGTCGATGCGTAGCGCACGCTAAGTGCCGAGTACTGATTTAGGCGTGAGCCGTTAGCGCACGCTACGAATAGGGTCTAGCGCGCGCTAATAGCCATTTATTATAAATAGGACATCATCCTATTCGAGATTTCAGCTTTTCTCCTCCCATAACCCGAACTCTTACACTTAGAACATAACTCACTTCGTCCCAAACACTTCATATCAACCTCCTAGTTCGAGATTGAAGATCGTATATCATTGGAGATTGGTGTTCAAGCCTTCGGTGTTGGATCGCTTCATTTTCCTCCGTATTCTTCACTACTTTGAGGTAGGTGATTCTTCACTGATGTTAGTAATGTTCCTAAGGAAGTTTGAATCATGTTTTGATAGCAAGTATTTCGTTTTTAATCGGTCATCACATGTTAGAAGGATACTTTTGACGTATCGGCATTATATATCGTATGAACCTTTGAACCATCTTATTATAAGGACTCTAAGCATGTTCAAATCAAGTTATGATCAATGATCGGATATTACCCGATTGATACGTTTTACACGATGGAATCATGTGTTTTGGAACGTAGAACAAATGGAACTTAGATTATTTCTTGGAGATCGTAGATGAATTATGATGTTGAGTTGGCTATCCGTATATTTGTATTTCACGATCATAAATCTTCCACAAACCTTATTAGCATGATTTTCCGAGGATAACTTGTATTATCACGGTAGGATTCATGAGTTCTTCACCATTCAACCCGTTTTCGGCTTGCGATTACGCCATGCAATATTAGCGCACGCTAACACGTGTGAGTTAACGTGCGCTATCGGGGTCGATTAACGCCCGAAGCGTCGTAGCGTACGTTATGAGACCAGCCAGTCGATCGCGGGCCGTGGCTAGCGCCGCGCTAGTCTTATACGATAGCGTCGCTATCAGTCCGTCTTAGCGCCGCGTTACGTAGAGCGTGGCGCGCTAAGCAATCCGCATACTTGTTTATTTTGAGCTTTTCGGCCATAGACGAATTGTTAGGCCATCGTTCGACTTGAGATGATTTGTATATCGTTCCTTTTGTTAAGGTTCGAGCTTGTTACGTTGATCGAAGGAGGCGGCCTTCGAGTGTGTCGAGATCCTTGAAGTATTTCGTCTTGCCATTTTCGAGGCAAGTATCATATGTCGAGTTTGATTTATTATGCTTATGGTATTGTTCATATTTTGTATATGAGATGTATTTCGGAAATTCGCGTGATATTCGTTGTTGTTTGTTCGTATTGATGAACATATTGAAATGCATATGTGTATGCATAATTGATTGATTATGGTATAAATGATCCGAGGGGTCATGAGGATCTATCGCCGAGGGCGCTGGATCGAATGTCCACCATGCGTTGGTCCGACGGGATCATCATGGGGATCTATGCCGAGGGCGCTGGATCGTTGGACGGGTTTTCCACCATGCGTTGGTCCGACGGGATCATCATTGGGATCTATACCAAGGGCGCTGGATCGCTGGATTACCCCGTATTGTATTGATGGGATCGTGAGGATTCGCATCGTTGGATTCCGGTAGCGGAAGTCCGTTTTGCATGTTTTATGATGCAATGATGATTTATTGTATTATGATACTTGTACTAGCATCGTTTTGCTAACCCCTTCTGGGGTGGACATTGTTTTGATGTTCGGGTAGCCGAGGAGCGGGGAGGCACCACAGACCGACAGGACGATGAGATGACTCGGTGATGTGATTGATGTTATTGTTGTCGAGAGTTGTTTTCTTGTTTCGTTCGGTACTCGAGTAAATGCATTTTAATAATGTCCTTTCGATATGGTTGTATAAATTAACTCTTTGATCGGTTGAATCAAATATGTCTTTAAACTTCAGTTGTACGATTGGTTTATATTTACACTCTTTTTAAAATTAGCCTTGTAAATCCTTACCTAAAGGGTTTACGGCGCTGTAATTATTCCGAATATCTCGGGGTGTTACAGGAAGAACTAGAGTTGCTCTGAGTTCTTATTCTCGTTTCTGCCGACCGTCTTAGGATTAAGAGGTTTCGAGAGTGAGAGATAGAAATATGTCTGAAGTGTATAGCGTAGCCAAGAGAGTGAAGCCAACTACTGTGAAGCCAGAAAATCCAGACCTTTCTCCAAATGCAGGGTGCCTTCTATTTATAGGAGCTGGGATGCATTTTTCTGACGGGCGATCGCCTTTCTTGTATAAGGGGGCGACCGTCTTTCGGCACATGGGCTGGTTGCCTTAATGTCCGCGGCTGCTGCTGGCAGCCAGCTGTGCGGACCAATGAGAAGTCCGCATGCGTCCTGAGTTGCTGTCCCGGGAGTCCCACCTTGTACCTTTCGGCGGGTCTGTCGATAGGTGAGAAGATGGTGACAGGCTGTGGTCAACGATCCATGTTCTGCGGCGCCTATTCTGGATCTGCATGTCGGTCTCTGCTTCGCGTGGCATGAAGCGATCGTCCTTGGCCGACACCAGAGTCGATCGCCAGGTGCCAAGAGACGATCGCCTTAGATGTCGATCGCTCGGAACTTGGGTTTGATCTGGGATCTCCGTTCTGTAGGCCAGTCAGCCTTGGTCTATTTCGACTCAGGCTCGGTCGCCCGGCATTTGTGCCGATCGCCTGTCGAGGTGTATAAATCTCGACACAACACATAGCATTAGGTTTTATGAAAATAACTCAAAGAATCATCTAAGGTCTAGAGGTATATTTCTATCCCCTAGAACAATTTAGAGTGAAGATCATTTGATCTAATCAAACATATCTTCTTTCGAAACATATGAAGACCATAAATATAATCATTTATTGGCCAAATAAATAAAGATTAGTAAAACAATGAAAATCACACACAATAATAAGTAATCCATAATAGATCTTTATACAAACTTAAATAACATGACAAACCTTGTTTATAATCCCAACTAACGATAACTTAGCCCATGAAGGGTTTATTCAACATATTACAAGCTTGAGTGGTCATTATTAGTTGAAAAAGAGAAAGAATTGATCCTAACTCCCTTAGTAGATAAAGGAGAAAGAAGCAATAAACTCCCTCAATAACATAAGCTAAACCACTATTACATAAATCACTCAAGAACACAAGTGTGTTCTTCACACAAAGAAAAATATTACAAAGTGGGAAAAATATAAGATGAATGATGACTAATGATGGATCTAAGGGATCTATTTATACACCTAAAGTCATCTAATAGCTCCAAAACTCCAGCATTATTACATTAGATCAGATCAAGGCCAGCCATCCCTAAATAATAGACCAAAAGTATAAAAGATTAAAAAATGATCAAAAATCTGTCAAGAGTTACGGCCGTAACTTTCAGTTGTTACGGCCGTAACATTGAGGACTTACGGCCGTAACTTTGCTTCGGCTTTTTGCACATTAGTTGCTTTGTGAGTTACGCTCGTAATTTTATGATATTACGCCCGTATGGAGTTTCAGACTTTATTTTCAGCCCAAAATTTCTTAGACTTTGCGTTTTCGCCCCAAATCTTCTTCGGATGATAACTTTTGATATATAACTCTGATTTTGAATCCGGAAAGACTGCCGAACTCGCCTTGGAAAGCCCTACAACATGAATACATAAAAATTCAACAAAGAGAATATTTTATAAACATGTTATTTCTTGAGTAAATCAGTAATTCAATCCGATTAAGACTAAATTTACATCTTTATCCGATAAAAATAAAATTATTAAAAAACTAATTAATTCAAAGCAAAAATGAGTAGACTAGCTCATAATTATTGGTGAAATATATAAATACTAATCATAGATAAGTGTATAAAACTGACACTTATCACACCCCCAAACTTGAATTCTTGCTAGTCCCGAGCAAGACTCTTTATTATTCACGCTCAAAATAAAATAAAAAATAAGACACAAAATAAGAAAAATAATACACACACAAATTAAGAAAAATAATTATATGTATAAAGAGAAAAATAGATCAAAATGCCATTAATATATAATAACCAGCTTTATACAGTAGATAGAAATGAATCAAGATTCAAAATAAATTTACTAATGATTTTGAAGTTAAAACACGGTTTTATTTTTGTAATACCAAAATGCAAGGTTCCCCCCCAAAAGGTTGATTATTCCTTTCCCACTCGTGACACACACGACTCCCTTTAATGGTTGTTCTCGATCACTCATTTATTTTTCGACTCAATATGAAAAAGAATTTCATCGGCATCAAATATTGTGATTGTTCACGAAATTGAGTGTATTGAAATTCAGCCACCAATTAATTCAAATCTGCTCATAATCTACATCCCTTTTAGTGATAGCTTTCACACCGTTATTTGCTAACGTGTAGCTCTTTTCACCAACACATTTTCCATTTTTTTAGGTGATAGCTTTCACACCGTTATTTGCTAATGTGTAGCTCTTTTCACCAACGATTTTTTACATTTTTTTTAGGTGATAGCTTTCACACCGTTATTTGCTAACGTGTAGCTCTTTTCACCAATGACTTTTTCCATTTTTTTTAGGTGATAGCTTTCACGCCGTTATTTGCTAACGTGTAGCCCTTTTCACCAATGACTTTTTTTTAGGGAATAGAATTTTTGCAGAAAAATCGTTTATTAGTTAAGCATGAAAAATCAAAAACTCCTCAAATTAAGTAAATTTCAATTCTATTTTTCATTAACCGACTGATTCTTCTTTTCTCAAGGTAACGAATGACTCGATTTCACATGATAACTACAAGGCTTGAAAAGAGAGATTAAGGCTCAAAAAATTTTGAATATACAATTTTTAACTGGTTAAAACGATAAAAACTTGTATATAGCTAACTTATTGGTGTTATGGCCAGATCTAGAAATCTCACAAATCAAAATAAACAAAATAAATATATATAAATATACAAAAAAAAATCAAAGCCAAATAAAAAAATAATCAAAACACACCAAATAATCAAAACACACCACAATAATCAAAACACACCACCCCCAAACTTGAAAAATAAACTGTCCTGAGTTTAGAAAAAGCAAGGGAGAAAAGCAAAATACTCCCTGTTATGAAAGTTGAAGCTTGAGATAACGCCTTTTGGATCTGCAAGAATATGCGAGGCAAACAAAAGAAGAGGACAAAAAAATATACCCGGAAGTATAACACAATATTTAAGATGCGCTTCAGGAAAATCCGAAGAGTCGCCTTACGCTGCCATCAATCTTTTTATTAAATACAAACAATAAAAATTACAGGAATAAAATAACAATACATAAATCGCGAATAGATGCGCGTCAAGAGATCAAGAAGAAACTCCTTAAGCTGCCATCATTTAGCACAATTTTTACACACGACGGAAAGTAAAAATACAAGAGGTCCGACATGGGTTATCAAAGGGAGAGGAATGAATCCACTTTTCGTTTTCTCACGGTAAAATCTTCCATCCAGACAATATTAGCTAGAGCTGGATCTGTTTCAGGAACAAATTCAATGAGTTTATTGATTAGTTCTTCTGGTGTTGTTGCAACGACTATGATTCGTTTAGCACGCTCGGAAATAAAACCTTTATCAGCAGAGTAGTCGATGAAAGATAGTAAACCATCAAAGAAACCATTGACATTAAGCAGACCTATTGCTTTTTTATGAACATTTAGCTGGGCTCTCGTAACCACATGAAAAAGTTCCTCAAGAGTGCCAAAACCACCGGGAAGGGTGATAAAGGCGTCAGAATTATTCATCATGTGAGTTATGCGATCTTGCATATTTACAGCTCTAAACTCATCTCCAATAGTTGCCCCGATAATTTTACTTTCAGCCAGAGGTTTTGGAATATTCCCAACACACTTACTCCTTCCATATAGGCAAAAGCAGCAGCGCGTCCCATTAATCCTAGACTCCCTCCTCCGTAAACTACATGAATGCATTTTTTCCTAAGGTACGACCCAAGTTGTGGGCTGCTTCAGTAAAGCATATCTCTTTTCCATAACTAGCTCCACCAAAAATGCAGACAGAGTTAAATCTTTTTGTGGAAGATGGTGATTCCAGTTTTGAAAAGAAACTTATTTGAGAGAAAAATAGAAAAGTACAAGTTCGAGGGATGAATAAAAGAAACAAGCACAATGTTTATTTATAGAAGCAAATAAGGTAAAAATATTTAACAAATCTGTGATTGCGTTAATTGCGCTTCAACTACTCAATAGAATAATGAATGCATTTATTGTGTATCACTTTTTTTATTCAGAAAATCTCACCATACGACAAAAATAAAAGATACTCACGCGTATGTACAGTAGTTGTGATTGTGGCTCACATCTTCCTCTGATTTTACGTTCAAAAACGGCCTAAACGCCTTCTATGAGTCGGGGAGAAGCTTCCCATATAATTTTCTTACAAATTGGCAAACAAGGTCTTTTAACGTCAGATTCCCAAGATGTTGTTCATATTCTAGTTTGAATTTATTCCACAAACATCGAATTCCGTAATGTACGAATCCACTAGGATGCGTGTCAAGAGAAATTTCGATATTATCTAAATTCTCTTTATTCAGACCATCCTTAATGAACTGAATTTTATCTTCTTTGTTTGTAGATGAAATTCTTAAAGATCGACATTTTAAAATACAGTTCCATCTAGCACATTTATAGCAAACAGCTATTATCTTTGCTCGTCGTTTCTTGGCATATGAATTTTTTCCAAGCCCTGGTAAAAATCTAGTAGGTATTTCTGTGAATTCACCTGCTATTCTCACTTTGGCTTCAATAATGAATCTGATGTCAAAAGGTATACTTTTATTCATAAGCAACCTCATCCTTTCAAGTCTTGTCTTATAAATTTTTAAAATTACTTTTTTGCTAAGAAAGGGAAATCTCTTTTCAATACTATTCAAAGTTTCTTCCATGATAAATAAAATAAAATAAAAATAAAAGGGAAAAATATCTACAAATATCAGTTGTTGTGGGAAACTGAAAAATCCGACTTTAATAGTCACGGAGTACCGTTATCCGCCACTTGACCGGACAAACACAATTGAGTGCTAAGTTACAATGTCGAGAAATTGTATCTATAACAATAGTTTACAATGTAAGGTTTCAAAAATAACACTTATACTTCCCCCGGCAACGGCGCCAAAAACTTGACACGTCTTTTGTGTAACTATCGCAAGTGCACGATATCGTATCAAGTAGTAAGTGGACTTTTTGAGTCCGGTTTATCGATCCCACGAGGAAGTTAGGTTATATATTGAACTTTACACTATTTATCTATTTGTTATAGAGATTTAGATGAGTGAAACACATAATTTAAGAGTTTGGTTTGACAATTGCAAGGAAAATACAATAATAGTTCTAAAATTTAAGGAAATGAAAGATTGCATTAATAATAGATTAATAAAAGATCAAATGAAATAGTTGGGATTACAAACTTAGTTCATCATTAGTTATAGAAGATGTATAGGAGATCATAAGATGAATTTACTTATTATATTGTGTAGATTCGATTTTCCTTAAAAAGATGGTTCCTCTTTCGAATGTCAAAACGCCCCTTATATATTGAATCAATCCACTATATTTCTATGTTGATTGGCTTCAATACATAGCATTAGGTTTTATGAAAATAACTCAAAGAATCATCTAAGGTCTAGAGGTATATTTATATCCCCTAGAACAACTTAGAGTGAAGATCATTTGATCTAATCAAACATATTTTCTTTCGAAACATATGAAGACCATAAATATCATCATTTATTGACCAAATAAATAAAGATTAGTAAAACAATGAAAATCACACACAATAATAAGTAATCCACAATAGACCTTTATACAAACTTAAATAACATGACAAACCTTGTTTATAATCCCAACTAACGATAACATAACCCATGAAGGGTTTATTCAACATATTACAAGCTTGAGTGGTCATTATTAGTTGAAAAAGAGAAAGAATTGATCCTAACTCCCTTAGTAGATAAAGGAGAAAAAAGCAATAAACTTCCTCAACAACATAAGCTAAACCACTATTACATAAATCACTCAAGAACACAAGTGTGTTCTTCACACAAAGAAAAATATTACAAAGTGGGAGAAATATAAGATGAATGATGATTAATAATGGATCTAAGGGGTCTATTTATACACCTAAAGTCATCTAATAGCTCCAAAACTCCAGCATTATTACATTAGATCAGATCAAGGCCAGTCATCTCCTCAATAATAGTCCAAAAGTATAAAAGATTAAAAATGATCAAAAATCTGTCAAGAGTTACGGCCGTAACTTTCAGATGTTACGGCCGTAACATTGAGGACTTACGGCCGTAACTTTCAGATGTTACGGCTGTAACTTTGCTTCGGCTTTTTGCACATTAGTTGCTCTGTGAGTTACGCCCGTAACTTTATGATGTTACGCCCGTATGGAGTTTCAAACTTTATTTTCAGCCCAGAATTTCTTAGACTTTGCGTTTTCGCCCCAAATCTTCTTCGGATGATAACTTTTGATATATAACTCTGATTTTGAATCCGGAAAAACTGCCGAACTCGTCTCGGAAAGCCCTACAACATGAATACATAAAAACTCAACAAATAGAATATTTTATAAACATGTTATTTCTTGAGTAAATCAGTAATTCAATCCGATTAAGACTAAATTTACATCTTTATCCGATAAAAATAAAATTATTAAAAAACTAATTAATTCAAAGCAAAAACGAGTAGACTAGCTCATAATTATTGGTGAAGTATATCAATACTAATCACAGATAAGTGTATAAAACTGACACTTATCACTCGGCAAGCTCGTGATGAAGTCCATCGAAATATCTTCCTATTTCCATTCCGGAACGGGAAGCGACTGCAACAACCCGGCTGGTCGCTGATGCTCGATTTTGACCTGTTGACAAGTCAAACATCTCGCTACAAATTGTGTGACCTCCTCCTTCATATCATTCCACTAAAAGTTTATAATATCCTAGAATTTCACTATGAATTTTTCGCATTATTTTATCTGGGTTGTATTGTATAGAGTGGGACCGACATGATATGAGTGGATAATTTTGGAAACCGTGACAGTCGTGCCAGTATGTCTATCGAGGTTATTTTGATTCTAGGATATTACATGCTTGGTGTGTTTTTCGATGTCGGATATACCGTATGAGTATTTGTATGATTGTCGTACTTGGTCGACAGTTGTAATTGAGGATATCGTGCATCAGACGTACCGTATGAGAATATTTTTGGGTTGAGTATATGTGTATTTAGTGTGTCGTATGTTCGTATCCGTTAAGTCGAGACGGACCGGAACAGTTGGATTTTGACCAAGTATCGAAGGCCATTACGTACGTTAGCGTCAAGGACTTACATACGCTAAATTCTACGTTTTACGTACGTTATGCGTAAGATATTACGTACGTAACATGAGGAATCAGACAGTTGGGCCCAGTGTCGGCGGCTTTCGGCACGGATGTGGACAGGTGAGTCAACGGATGGAGTTACGTACGTTATACAGGGTGTATTACGTACGTAATACGAGTATATTACTGTAGCAAGTCAACATAAGTATTACGTACGCAACAGAATAAGTGTTACGTACGTTACGGGGTGGGTGGCCGAGTCGTGGCCGAGAGGACCTGCAGTGGCCGAGCATGGTCGACAGTGACTCGCAGGGATGGCCGATCACGGTCGGCAGTGACTCGCTGGGGGCAAGGACTGGCCGATAACGTACGTAAGGTTGTGGCTTGCCATACCAGAGAGGTCTGTTACGCACGTGGCGTGCCATTACGTACGTAAGGGTGTCGGCCAAAATGGACAGGAGGGTAGACCACGGCTGGTTACGTACGTAAACCACGGCCGGTTACGGCCGTAAGGTACCGACAGGTCCCGCCTATATAAGGCCTGGACCGAGTTATCTTGGGCATTTTTCATTTTTCTTCGTTCCTTCCGCGATTTTTCACCATAGATGGATGGATTTGAGTAAGAACAACATGTTTTGGAAGTTTGATTCATGGATTAACATCATCTTCCACCCGGATCGAAGGTAAGAACACATGAACTTTTGGTTTTTGGATGTTCTTGAGGTTTCTTGGTGTTTTGGCCAATTTGATTCATTTTGATTCAGATTATTGATAGAACTTGATTGTATACTCGTAATCATTCAATACTCTTGAAGTTTTGTGGAACAAATTCGAGTATTTCTTCGTTAAATGATTAAATTGGGTTATGCCTTCAAAGTGTTCGATGAAATGCCTCAATGAGTAGAACTTGGAAAATTCTATACGTTTTCGTATGAATGGTGATTGAATTGATATTATTGTGATTTAGGAATGAACTTTTGAAGGAGGTTGAATCGGTACCCTTTCCTTTCGTCGATTTCTTCGCACCGTGTTATTCAAAACAAGTGATTACTTGTGTATTTCATCTTCTAGAGGTATGTTGGACAATCCCCTCATTGAATTCGGATTTTGATGTTATCGTTGAAGAAGGATTCGTATGAAGATGATTATAGTTTTGTTGTTACGATTCTTGCGGTTATATGAACTATATGTTGAAGACATTGTTAGGGCTATTGAATATCGAATTTCGGCTTGTATTCGTATTGTTAAGAGTTGACATGGTTTGGTTTCATATGATCGAGATACCATTGAACCATCGAGTGTGGTTGGTTGGTCATTTCGGTTGTTGATTGTTATTGAACGTATCATTAATTGATTATTGCATTAGGTTGCGTTTAGTGATCGTTGGTGTTAACCATTGTGCTGCGGGTGAGTCGAGGTTGTGGAGCTTGTAGATGAAGACGACGGGGCTAGTAACAACTTCATCGTATTGGTATCGAGGCAAGTTATGCTTGCTCAGTTCATAATGTTAATAAATGATTTCGTTTTCATTCATTTATGATTCATATAGCAATGGTATCGTGGAATATGTATTGTCGGAATGATTGTACGTATAATATGATTGGACTGAGATAAATCGTAATGTATATGATTTTAAGGATGTCTAGTGGAAATGGGAACGTGAATTATAATTGGTCTATTATATGAGAAGTTAGATATCAAGGCTAGTTATCCTGCCGATGTTGAACTCGGGATGGTGATTTGGTATTAGTAATGGACTGTATTTCATTTTGGATTATTCGGACAACCGTGAATTCATTCAGGGATGTTGGCCGTGGGAAGGTTAGCGCCTCCAGCCTGAGGTAAATTAATATTGTTAGATTATAATAATCATCCTGTTGCATTATTGCATGTGTGTGTTGATATCTCATGTGGTGAGTGTGCACCATTGTTTGTTATGTTATGTGATATTGTCCGGAGTATTCCTGAGTAGATACTTCCGTGACCCTTGGCTGCTGCCTTGGGAGTTTATGTGATATTGTCCGGAGTATTCCTGAGTAGATACTTCCGTGACCCTCGGCTGCTGCCTTGGGAGTTTATGTGCTATTGTCATATGCATTGTTGAGCATGCTGTGAGCATCTATGCTTTGTATTGATATCCGGGACTAGTCATTGTCTCAGGATAGTTGATTTACATATGTGACGTGTGATACCGGTTTTATTAGGATTGGGATCCGATTGTGCGACCCAACCGGCAGAATCGAGTTTGGTCAGATTATTCTATATTCGAGATAGGTTTAAGTTTGGGAATTTTGGTATCGTTTCGGATACAGTACAGGTGGATACTTTTGAATTCATTCATCATTTAAGGACACGAGGTGTGGATTATGGTAAGAATCAATCTGCTATAGATTGTGACAGGTTGGTAAGGTTACTTCGATAAGGTTACGTGGGAAATGTTCTTACTCTGTAGATTACATTGATATGTAATTGTTTTTGTGATGTGATCGTTATCTTTGTTGAGTATTATGGCTGACCCCGTCGTGGCCTTTATCTTTTAGGTACTCGGAGTTCGAGCTAGTAGTGGTCGTGAGGGATGAGCTTTCCGGTGATACTGGCTATGGAACGTTCGTTGGGATTTGTGTATTCTATTCTGACTTTTATAATTCCGCTGCAAATGTATTTAATTATGTTTTTATCCACTGCGTGTGTATATTTTAAAATGGCATTCGGTATTCTTTGAACTGTATTTTTATCCGCTGTGTGTGTGTGTGCTTTCAAAGGGCCTTTTGGCATCTTGCGGACTTGAGTTATTTCGTCAAACTCTTTTTCCTAAAATTATCTTTCGGTACGTTTAAGTGGCGGCTTAACGTACATTTCGAACTATCGAGTTTTTGGCAATTTGGCCTGGATCGTTTTATGACGGTTTGTCAAATGATGTTGTGAGTTTTGGAAAATACTACTGTCATCGGCCTTTTGGGCGTTTAACGTCATTTTTGAAATTGGTTTTAGCCTGGTGGGTTCCGGTGTGGGGCCCACGGCGCTATAATATTCCCGGTCGGTTTTGAGGGTGTTATAAAGTTCCTCCTTAGGTCCTTGTACATCTTACTCGAACCAGGATGAACCGAGTAAGGCGTAACATGGGCCTCACGCAAAATACTCTGCCTCAATTCCAAGTCATTTGGTACGCAAAGCCGACTCTGGAATCTCAACACACTATCCTCGTGAATCACAAATCCAGGAGACTTCCACTTAAGAACGTTCTCTCGGATCTGAGTAATCATCGGATCCTCCAACTGCTTCAGTTTAATTTCATCGATCAGCGACGACGAAATCTCCAAAGCGCAAAGTTGCCCGACAGCTCCTGGCAACAGAATCTCAACACTCAATTCGATCAAAGTCCGTTGAAGCTCAGATTGAGACGTAAGTACCTCAAGCGTCCGCAACGTAACTGATTTTCGACTCAAGGTGTCTGCCACGACGTTCCCCTTGCCCGAATGATAAATGATTTCGAGGTCATAATCCTTAATCAACTCCAACCACCTCCTCTGCCGCATATTCAACTCCCGCTGAGTAAATATGTACTTCAGACTGTTATGATCGGTAAAAATCTGACATGTAGAGCCAAAGAGATAATGACGCCAAATCTTGAGCGCAAAAACAGCTGCCGCTAGCTCCAAATCATGAGTAGGGTAGTTGAGCTCATACGGCCTCAACTGTCTCGATGCAAATGCAATGGTATTGTCGTGCTGCATCAACACGCACCCAAGACCCTAACCCGAAGTATCGCTGTAAATAGCAAAACCCTCATTGCCACACGACAATGCTAGAATCGGGGCTGAAGTCAGATGCCTCTTCAGCTCCTCAAAACTCGACTGCCTTTCGTCATTCCAAACGAACTTCTCAGATTTTTGAAACAACTGAAGTGGTCGAGCCAGTTTCGAGAACCCCTCGACGAAACTATGATAGTAGCCAGCCAAACCCAAGAAACTACGGACCTCCTTCACATTCTTAGGCGATGCCCAATCCAGCACTGCCTCAATCTTCTGTAGATCCACATGGACCCCCTCGGCTGAAATCAAGTGACCCAGAAACATCACTTTCTTCATCCAGAACTCACATTTTGAGAACTTCGCATAGAGTCGCTCGGTCCTCAAAATGTCTAACACCACACGCAGATGATGCGCATTCTCCTCCTCATTCTTCTAAGGATATCGTCAATGAAGACAACGACACACTTATCCAAATACTCGATGAAAACCTTGTTCATCAACTGCATGAACACTGCCGGCACGTTAGTTAGCTCGAAGGGCATAACCGCAAACTCATAATGTCCGTATCTCGTCCGAAAAGCTGTATTCGGGACATTGGACTCCTTCACCC
The DNA here is from genome assembly GCA_033398695.1 of Orobanche coerulescens. Taxonomy (NCBI): domain Eukaryota; kingdom Viridiplantae; phylum Streptophyta; class Magnoliopsida; order Lamiales; family Orobanchaceae; genus Orobanche; species Orobanche coerulescens. Next base: position 229,568,910 of record CM065802.1, read on the forward strand.
GAAGCTGATAGTACCCCGATCTCAAGTCGATCTTTGAGAATACCGCAGCTCCCTAACTGATCAAACAAGTCATCAATCCTCGGCAAGGGATACTTGTTCTTGATGGTTACTTTGTTTAGCTCGCGATAGTCGATACATAAATGCAGTGAACCATCCTTCTTCCGCACAAACAAGACCAGTGCGCCCCAAGGCAAAGCGCTCAGTCGAATATACCCCGACTCAAGAAGCTCACTCAACTGCTTCTTTAACTAAGCCATCTCTGAAGGTGCCATACAATACGGCGCCTTCGAAATCAGAGCTGCACCCAGCTCTAACTCGATAGCAAACTCAATCTCACGGTCCAGTGGCAATCCCGGTAACTCGTCAGGAAAGACATAAGGGAACTCACTGATGACTGGAATCAATGAAAAGTTAACTCCACCATCCTCCGCCTTCAGGGCGTAGCACCAAAAACCAGTACACCCCTTCCGCAGGAGTCTCATCGCCTTCAAGGTGTTAATTACGAACTTCGGGTTTCCCCTCTTTCGCCCCGCAAAAGAGTGCTCTGCCGTCCTCCTCTTGTGGTAGTTCATGATCGCACCATGCCGCTCGAGCCAATCATCCCCGAAAATCAAATCCTCACCCTCAATATCCACAACAATAATATTAGAGAGCTAAGCCCTCTCACCAATAACCACCGAACAGTGTCGGATCTCCCGATCACCAAAGATCCTATCACCGCTAGGAAGTTTCGATGAAAGGCTCGCAAGACGACAAGCAGTTACGACTCAAACGATGCACTCACTCCAGAGATATGAATGAATGCGTAGCACCAGAATCGAAACGCACACTCACATGTTGAGTATGAATATGAACATTACCTGTAGCCATGGTAGCCACTGGATCATCGGCCCTCCTCATCTCATAAACACGCGGATGAGCAGAGCCGACACTGGAAGCTCCACCTCTAGCGGGCTGGCCCTGACCTCTCCCTCGGTTGGCACTCTACAGAGGTGGCGGAGCAAAAGACCCCTGGTTCACACTCGGCTCCTTAGGCGCTGGAAAAGAAGCTTGGGCACCAAGAGTCTGTCCTAAACGCTCCCAAAAAGAAGCCTTGTGGCCCGACTGACGAGGACACTCCCGGTTCCTATGGCCCGGCTTGCCATAGTTAAAGCATTTGGCGTCGCGAGTGGAGGCACTGGCAGTACCTCGAAAAGTCCCAGAAAAACGAGCCGAACCGCCCGCAGGGAAATTAGCAGACTGAGGCTTCTGCTGAAATCCGCCCTTTTGACCCGAAAATCTACCGGCGGATTTCTGTTTCTTACTTTCTCGAGTCGCCTCACTAGCCGTCAAGGACATATCATAAGCAAGAGCTCTACTCTGATAGTCCTTTAAGGTGGTGCAGGCGAATCCAGACATGTAGTCACGAATCCTCGGTTTCATTCGCCTCGAGAAGTGGCAAATCTTGTCATCCTCCTCCTTAACCTAGGCCTTCACGTAGCCCAACTCTCGGTTGAAATCTGTAATGGCCTGAGAAACCGGAATATCTCGAGGTTGAGCATCATAAAAAGCATGAATCTGCGCCTGACGAACTGGCCACGGATAGTACTCCGCTTCCATAAGGTCTCTGAACTCAGCCCAAGAAGCAATATGATCCTGAGGCCCGATAGCCTCCCACCAATCAGCAGCATCCCCAGTGAGAAAATATTGGGCGATTGGGACCATACGATCCTCAGGACAATTAGTAGCAGTAAAGACCTTGGACGTCTCTTTGATCCACCCATCCCAGCCAATCGGGTCTGAAGCCCCAGAAAACTGAGAATGATGCATCTTGGTGACATCCTGAAGCCAACGATCTGCCCCGTACCGAGCAGCATGAGCCGGAGTCGGGTTTTGAACCGCCTGGGCTATCGCAGCCATTTGGTTCACCATCTGTTGCATTACTGCTGCAACACTAAAGTCGGCGCCATTACCAGTCGCGCCTTCTTGAGTAGCAGTATGGCTCTGACGGCCATCAGTACTGCCGACTCTAGAAGAGTGTGACGTGGCCGCCCACTGGCTGCCCCCACGTCCCCGACCGCGTCCACGACCATGACCTCTTACAGCGTCCATATTGGAGATAAGAGGTAGCAAAAGCAACTCGATGATAAGTACGAGAGACAACAGTCACAATTCAAGAATCGGAAGTACGATACGGGAAAACAAAAGAATCGAGTAAGAAAAAACTTACGAACACTGGAAGTACCAAGACGATGGCAGCGGGGTGACGATGTGCAAAACAAAACACAACTAGACCCGATTAACCGACAAGCCTAGGTATCCATAAACCTTGCTCTAATACCATTTTCTGTAACACACCCAAGATATTCAGGGTATATTACAGCGTCGTGGACCCCTACATAGGACCCACCAGGCTAAATAAGAAATACCACTCATCTAACCATCTCGGTTAGCGAGAAAACACAAATCATCAAGACGAAAATTAAATAAAACGCCCGGAATAACCGGCAAAACAGACATCACTGACAATCATAAATAAGATTTAATACTACAAACCATAATCCAAATAAAAATGCCTAAGTACTCGCGAGTACTATCTATAAGTTCACAAGTTTGAAAACAACCAAATAAAAATGGACAACGGAATAAGGGGAGTCATTTGCACACGTCAACGACCCTGGCCAACATCCTCGTACTGCCCCAGTGCCCGATCGTTCGGCTGAACATAACCTGAAATTCATAACAAGAATTTACCCAAAACGGGTCCCCGAAGGGGTTAGCAATTACGCAAGTACAAGTAATCAAGGCAAACCATTCATGTTACCCAAAATATTATCCGGAGATGATATTGCTGGAATGGTCGAGTAACAAACAAATGCGAGAGCACGTCCGTGGGGAAAGTATATAACACAAGATTTGCCGGGGTTGTTAGTCCCGGGCTTGAATGCTCTCACGAGATATTATTAATACGAATACGTTGGAGTACAAATATTAATGTAAGAGTGCGATTACAATGAGTGTAAAAGACCCTAGTTATCTAGATCTTGAGTGCTGCTCTGTGAGTTCTTGAACTGCAGGGAGTTCTTGCTCTCGTTTCTGCCGACCGTCTTATGAGTTAAGAGGTTTCGAGAGTGAGAGATAGAAAGATCTCCGAAGTGTATAGCATTGCCAAGAGAGAGAAGCCAACTTTGAAGTGGCGATAATGCAGCCCCTTTTCCAAGTGCAGGATGCCTTCTATTTATAGGAGCTAGGATGCCTTTTCCTGATGGGCGATCGCCTTTCTTGTATTATAATAAGGGGGCGATCGTCTTTTAGCACATGGGCTGGTTGCCTCAAAGTCCGCGGCATGGGCTGGCAGCCAGCTGTGCGGACCAATGAGAAGTCTGCACGCGTCCTGAGTCGCTGTCCCGAGAGATCCCACCTTGTACCTTTCGGCGGGTCTGTCGGTAGGTGAGAAGGTGGTGACAGGCTGTGGTCAACGATCCATGTTCTGCAGCGCCATTCGTGGGTCTGCACATGGGTCTCTATCCCGAGTTTCGTCCTTCGCAGACTTGGCGAATGCTGGCTTCGCGTGGCATGAGGCGGTCGTCCATGATCGGGCACCTGGGACGATCGCTAGTTGTCGGTAGACGATCGCCTTGGCAGTCGATCGCTCGGTGCCGGGTCCTGTTCTGGGTCCTTCGGTAGGCAAGTTTACCTTGGTCTATTTGACTCTGGCTCGATCACCCGGCATTTGTGCCGATCGCCTGTTGAAGTGTATAAATCTCGACACAACAATTTCCCCCCAGCTTGCTCCGATGTTGAAGACATGGGGTGAGGTGGTTCCTCTGGAGATCGTTTAGGATAAAGGCGGGTGATCCGTTGAGCGGACTTTTGGTCTTTGGATCTGGGCAATATGATCACTTGGCGAGCTATATTCGGTCTTGTTCTTGTGATCTTTAATTTTGCAGATACCTCGTGGACGGCCGATTGTTTCGACCTTGAGGAACCGTGCACAGTCACGGAGTTCGATGGACCGATCTCCATGACCGTGTCTTGTGCGCGAGGGACATTCCACCTGTAGGTTTGTCTCGCGACTCATTTTATTGTGAGGGTCCTCCATTAGGCTGCGCCCGCCTCGTATTTAAACGAAGGGCGTGCGGTCTTGGTCTCGAGGAGTCCTTGCGCGGGGCGTCGTCGGATTAATCGACTCCACGTCCGCGGCTTGTTAGCACTTTTCTACCTCGGATCATCATGTTAGATGGCAATCCTCGACGGTATACGTTGTGACGGGGTAGGGACGCGTCGCAATGTCTGGGTCCACCAAGTTAGATGATTAACCTTTGAGGTCGGGCAAGCGTGTCCACTGATTTGTTTGGAGGGTCCTTCGGCTAAGCCCGCCTCGTATTTAAACGAAGTGCGAGCGATCGCAGCCCAAAGGAACCTTGCATGACGAAGCAGTCGGTTCTATCGACTTCCAGGACCATAGCTGCACTCTTCTACCTCGGATCGTCAAGTTAGATGGCGATCCTCGACGGTATACGTTGTGCTGAGGGAGGCGATCTCGTGCCTTGGTCCATCATGTTAGATGACGAACCGTAGATGGTGAGCGAGTCCTCCATTTTCGGAGATGTTGCTTGATTCTGGCGATCGGGTTGGAAGACTAGTGATCGTCGTTCTGACGCCGATCGCGGCATTTGATTCTTTCCACCCGGGGTTCCGGCTAAGTAACTAGACTGTCCAGCTTGCCCTCCTCGAACAATCTCCAGAGTTGTCTGAGGAGGTCGCGGCATTGATTGGTGTTGTGGCCGGGACTCTTGTGGTAAGCACAAAATTTGTTGCGGTCCAGATGACTGTGGTCCCTTACCGCCTTCGGCTTGCTTAGCCGCTCGCGCCCCTGGATGGCGTAGAAAATATGAGCCGGAGATATATTGAGGTTGTGGTAGAGATGGGCTACCACATCCTCGAGGGTCCTGAAATCTCCTGGCGGCTTGGCGACCGCCTTGTTGGAATTGGCGATCGCCGTCTCAGCCCCCTCGTCTTGGCGAAGGGCGAGCAACCTTCGTCTGGCCAAAAAGTTTGCGGCCTTGGCACGGAAGATTGCGTAGGTCGGGGGATGTCCTTCATAAGGTGCCTAAACATGGGCGATAGACCATGGAATCCCCCTAAGACAGAGTATAGGGCGATCTTGTCGCTTACGGGCTCGCCGTTGAGGATTATCTCATCCACCCGGTCGATGTAGTCTGCGTCAGACTCTTCTTCCCCTTGCCTGATTTTCATCATTCGGTGGGGACCTTCTGGTCGAGCGACCTTGGCGGCGAAGTACGATGTGAAGTCGTTCGCCAGTTGTTCAAAGGAACTGATCGATTGCGGTGGCAATGAGATGTACCACCTATGGGCCAGGTCGCCCAGTGTCAATGGGAACATCCGGCACCTGGTCGCGTCTGTTGCCCCGCATCCGGTCATGTAGATCCGGAACTTGCTCAGGTGAGTCTCGGGGTCCGATCTCCCCTCGTACAAAGGTGTTTGAGGAGGAGTGATCCTTGGCTGCACGGGGGAGAGTTAGATCTGGACCGCGAGTGGCTCGCTCGGCCCAGCGATCTCTCTTTTAGCGCCTGCCCCAGTTTCTAGGAGCGCCCTCATGCCATCAAGCTGGCGTTGCATCGCGGTCATTGCTGTAGCTTGGTCGCTCGTGCTTTGGCTCTCGAAGCGGGAGCCGAGTCGATCGTGTGCCGATCTCCTGACTCCGCGGTAGGCGATGAGGTCGTCACTGATCTCGGTTCTTCGGCAAAGAGGTGCCAGATGGCTGTCCTGCCTTCTGGGAGTTGGATAAGCTGAACTCCTGGTGATGGATTCGGGCTCCGTCGTCTCGTGGCTGGGGCCAGAATGTCCTGGTCGCCATGATGGGTCGCTGCCCAGGCGGCTGAAAACGGAACCGTCCTGCCTCGCGAGTGCTTCTGCTCGTGAATCGGGGCTTCCTGACGATCGCTCGTCAAGTAACCCCTTGAGCTTCCGCTTGCCCGCGCGGCGGATGGCCGATGGGGTAGTCGCGGGCGCGTCGAATGCTCTCCGTCGCTCCCTTAGGATGGCCATAGCATCCTCGATCTGCTCCGCGGTTTGGAACTGGTCGAGCAAAAGGCTGGGGCCGTCTCTTAGGTGCGGGATCGAGAGTCTCGCGTCGCCGCGGCTACCCCCTGCCGTAGGCTAGGGCTCGGACTGAGCCGGAATAAGGCGTCCGGCAGATCGGAGAGTGGCTCTATTCGATGTGGAGGCAGACGTCATGACTCTGAAGGTTTTTCTCTGAAGAACAGTGAGTGTTTCTTCAGGTATATGCTCCGGAGAACAGTGAGTGTTCTGCGAAACGGTCGGAATAAAAATGAAGGTTAAGATCACGCCCTCCTTCTAGCGCCAATTGTTGTTACCCAAAATATTATCCGGAGATGATATTGCTAGAATGGTCGAGTAACAAACAAATGCGAGAGCACGTCCGTGGGGAAAGTAAATAACACAAGATTTGTCGGGGTTGTTAGTCCCGGGCTTGAATGCTCTCGCGAGATATTATTAATACGAATACGTTGGAGTACAAATATTAATGTAAGAGTGCGATTACAATGAGTGTAAAAGACCCTAGTTATCTAGCTCTTGAGTGCTGCTCTGTGAGTTCTTGAACTGCAGGGAGTTCTTGCTCTCGTTTCTGCCAACCGTCTTATGAGTTAAGAGGTTTCAAGAGTGAGAGATAGAAAGATGTCCGAAGTGTATATCGTTGCCAAGAGAGAGAAGCCAACTGTGAAGTGGCGATAATGCAGCCCCTTTTCCAAGTGCAGGATGCCTTCTATTTATAGGAGCTGGGATGCCTTTTCCTGACGGGCGATCGCCTTTCTTGTATTATAATAAGGGGGCGATCGTCTTTTAGCACATGGGCTGGTTGCCTCAAAGTCCACGACATGGGCTGGCAGTCAGCTGTGCGGACCAATGAGAAGTCTGCACGCGTCCTGAGTCGCTGTCCCGGGAGGTCCCACCTTGTACCTTTCGGCAGGTCTGTCGGTAGGTGAGAAGGTGGTGACAGGCTGTGGTCAATGATCCATGTTCTGCGGCGCCATTCGCGGGTCTGCACATGGGTCTCTATCCCGAGTTTCGGCCTTCGCAGACTTGCCGGATGCTGGCTTCGCGTGGCATGAGGCAGTCGTCCATGATCTGGCACCTGGGACGATCGCTAGTTGCCGGGAGACGATCGCCTTGGCAGTCGATCGCTCGGTGCTGGGTCCTGTTCTGGGTCCTTCGGTAGGCAAGTTTGCCTTGGTCTATTTGACTCTAGCTCGATCGCCCGGCATTTGTGTCGATCGCCTGTTGAAGTGTATAAATCTCGACACAACAATTCGCTTACACATTTCATAGTACATGCATCAAGTCATTTCAAAAACCACAAACCAGACATGTCTTTTCCGGAAAACGAACAGTCAATAATCAATTTGCCTAGGACCGGGGCGAAACCACTGGTCCCATTCGAGCCCTCCCGAACTGGCTATAATCATAAATCAAATCACACACAGGCATCGCCTAGGACCGGGGTGAAGCCACTGGTCCCATTCGAGGCCTATAAGGACTCTCCCGAACTGGCTAGCGAACAAGCTCGTGAATCCGGAATGAAGTCACGGATTCCCCCGAGGCCCTGTCGGACCCTCCCAGAGTGATCACACACATATTATACATCGCTATTTCATGTTAAGCATAAAGGTTTCACAAGAATACCTGTCTTGAGTAATTGACGACAACACGAACGGAAAGGAAAAATCAACCACGATCGCTAGGAACCGACAAACTCGAACCTAACGATTTTAAGAATATAATCACAACCATTTATAAACGAGTACGGAAATGGAATACACCCGAAAACCCACCTACGATTCATGTAAATTCGTACAAAAGCAACAACGAGGGCAGATCGCAACCGAGCCCTCTCGATTTCACAAATACCACGAAATTTACCATGAACTCGTAGGGAAAACATGAATACCACTAAGATTAATCACATACATCATGGATTAATCAACAACATGGAACGAACCCAAATTTCCCAAAAGTAGGGTTCTAAGAGATTTTACCTTGATTCAATCGGTAAAAGATGTTTATATGATGATAACTTGGTGCTAGGAACGCAAAACCGGGACGGATGATGATGTACGACCAAGATCTAAGCTTCCAAAAGCCCCAAGCCGCCTAACCCTCGGAGAAGAAAGGAGAAGGGAAGAAAATAACGGTAAAAAACGTGATTGTCCCCTTATATACATCAGGGACGCACGACCATCACGCACGACCAAGTGCTCGTGCGTCTGGTCGTGCTTTAGGCGACTGCCCGACTTCTGTCACCATGCACGAGCATTGCGCACGAGCAGCCGCTCGTGTGTCCTGCTCGTGCATCCCTGGGAGTTACTGCCGAACATCGGTTGCGCACGAGCATCATGCACGACCAATTGCTCAGGTGCTTGGTCGTGCGCTAGGCCACTGCCCAGCTTCTGTCCAACACGCACGAGCAACGTGCACGAGTACCCACTCGTGCGTCCCATGAGTCTACTGCCGAGCACCGGTCGCGCACGAGCGCCACGCACGATCAAAAACTCATGTGGCCTACTCGTGTGGTAGGATCAAAGGCTAACATCGAGCCCGACACGACTCCGAAAGCACCCAGAACATAACCAACTCGAAAGGGCATTACAACAAGAGTTCACGACGTCCTCAAAGAGGCAAACCGTCAACGGAAAAATCTCGGGTATTACAAAAAAAAAAACTGCACACACACACTGCACAGAGTAAAAAAAACATACTCCACACATTGCACACACACACACTGCACACAAACACACACACACTGCCACACAGTAAAAAAACACACACTGCACATACACACACTGCACATACACACACTGCACACATACACACATACTACGAATGTAAAAAAATTCCATAAAGAAAATTACTCACATAGTCCAAAGCTGTACAACTGATAAACTAAGCTACTCATTTCCTTAAACGATCCTTAAAATATCAGTGTGAGCGATGTACAATGGAACATCATCACCACCACAGCCAAAGATAGCTGCATCCTAGGTCACTGATAACGGATTATTGTAAAGACTCGACGCAGCACTAAGTCTTTCATGATGTCATCTTTGGACCTCAACCTGTCATTGTGACGAGCCTACTTCCTTGGTCGTTGAATATCCTATTTCATATAGTAGAGTGTAAAATACAAGTATATTTGAAATAATTTATTTTGTTTGAGTTATTAAAAAGAAAAGGAGAATATTTACCTTTGAAAAATCGGAGAAAACAAAATCTCATGGCCATGCAATAAATCCACCTAAAACTTCCCCCACGACTCTCACCTCATCAGTCGCCACAGGGACTTCAGCGCTGGCATCTACGGCCTCCTCAACCACTACCTTAACCAAATGAGCTTGGTAAAGGAGCACAATGTAGGGTCAAATCGCCCTGAATAAACCTAACGATATCAACTAGACGGGGGAGGATGCTTGTTCACATAAAATCCCACTCGATGAGTGTCTCCAGTCGGAGTACTCCCTCCGATGGGCCAAAAATAGCATCAGCACAACTTTCCTTCGTGCTGACACGAGTAACTTCATCAGGTGTATGAATATCAACAAGCCGCTGGGAACTAGCACCCATTGTCTGGCCGAACTCTTTCATCAAATTCTGTGTGACATCAAGGGTGATCTTCTTCCTTAGCTGATCCAACGCATCTTCACTTATGGAAGACGTCGGTCCACATGATCGTCCAAAGTAATCTCGAATACCCACACCAAAACCGATGCCACGAACACGACCAGGGTGCTCGGGTCTCCCAATGGCAGCCGCTAATATATCCTGTCGTCCCTCAGGAATGAAGGTACCATGTGTATACTGCTCCTCCAAATCATCCTACAAAAATTTAATTTGGCACCATATAACAAAATTTTGAAATATGCAAACAACTAATACAAGTTGATGAAGGAGAAAAAATAATACAAGAATATAGATAAAAGTAATTGGGTAGAGAAAAGTGATTATTTACATTTAATCAAGCAAATAATTTACCTCAAATTTTTAGTATTTACTAACACTTAGCAAATAAAGTGGAGCTTTTTATTTTTCATACAAAAGAAAATAATTCTTCAAAAAGAACTTACAATCCTCTCGACAATCTCCTGTGCCGTATCGGATGACGTACCCCCGTCTTCTTGTATGACCAAGCTTCCACCTTTGATGACGCGTAGGTGGAGACGGGTGATCAATAACAACATCTTTTCCAGATTTAGATGCTTCTTGACGCTCCTTCATCTTCCTCTCCATCTCCCGTACTTCCACCAAATCGTACCCTCCTCGAGCCATATAATGCGGAATGTTCATTTTTACTAATTTTTGTTTCTTACTTCTTTGTTCCTGTTACAAGTATCAAATAACCCATAAAAATTTTTATAAATATTTTCAAATTTAAAACATTATTGTAATCCTTTTATGAATATTGTAATACAATATAATATAATATATCTATATATAATATATATATATATATATCTTAAAGTTTAAAACATTTTTTCTTATTTCAAATTTTATATTCTTTATAAGAAATTATTTTATTTGATTGTGTGTTCATTATTTTCATAGTTGAACTTTAAAAAAAACTCAAAACATTTTTTTAGATATACCTCCCAAGCGGAGTCCTCACGAATCTTTTTGAAGTCTCTCCAGTTCTTCTCGGAGATACCATACTTGTCACAAGGAGATTCCTTTGCTTGGACCATATATGTACTCACCGGTCAAATCATACTTAAATTGCCTCCATTTTACGCCAATTGACTAAAAAGACTTCTTTTGAAAATGATCAAGATTGCTAATCTGGCTAACATCAAAATTGGCCTGCATATTGACAATAAAAACTAGAGTTAGCCACAGACATTACACACACACTGCCACACAGTAAAAAACACACACACACACACACACACACTGCCACACAGTAAAAAAAAACACTGCACAAACACACACACTGCACACACACACACACACACACACACACACACACACTGCCACAAAGTAAAAACACACACACACTGCACACACATACACATACACACACACAAACACACAGTGCCACATAGTAAACACACACACACACACACTGCACATACAAACACACACTACACACAGTAAACACACACACACACTCCACACACTGCACGCACACTGCACACACACACTTCACACACACACACACTGCACATATACACACACACTGCACACACACACTGTTTAGCTTGATATGCCATGATAAAAGGCTTGTCAGTGTAAGCTATCTTATGAAGATCTACCAATGTAAAGCCCAGTTCATCGATTACCACACCCGTATTATTATCAACCCACTTACACTTAAAAATAGGCACTATAAACTTAACATAATCAAGTTTTCATTTATCTTCAATAACTCCATAGTAACTTGTCATGCCATAACTGGATTTTTATCTTTCGAGCTTGAAAAATGCATGGACTCGGCTTGTAGAGTAACTTCAACCATACTTTTGTCATCTTGTGACTTTGTATAGAATGAGTACTTATTGATATCATATCTATTCCAAGTTACGACATCAGACTTCGGCCCGTAAGCTAGCCATTTTAACATTTCAGATGTGCTATCACTTTCGGAGATTTGTACCTTAAACCACCTTAAGAAAGTCTTATTATGTTCAATCAACAGCCATTTCTCGCTCATTCGGGGATTCTTTGTCTTCAAAAGATTCTTATGAGCAGACAAGTACGAAAGAACCTCATCAGTGTTATTCAAAATGTACAAATGTGCTTGAAGCACCTCATTGCAATTCTTGGTTAATATTTTAACACCCTTTGTACCCTTTCCATTAAGTTTCTCATCATGTCGAGACTTCGGAAGCCCTACAGATGATATTTGTGACATGTAATTTGTGCAAAACTCGATTGCTTCTTCTGCAATATACTTCTCAACAATAGATGCTTCTGGACGAAATGGGTTTTTAGTATACCCTTTAAAAATCTTCATGTAGCACTCAATCGGAAACATCCATCGCAAATAAACGGGGCCACACTCTTCAATCTCTGTAACTACATGGACAAGTAAGTGAACCATAATATCGAAAAAAGAAGGAGGAAAATACATCTCCAATTGTAACAACGTCCTCGTTTTTCCACTCATCCAAAACCAAAGGATGAATCACCTTGCTACATATAGAATTGAAGAAAAAACACAAGCGAGTTATGGCATTTCTCACTTTTTTAGGCAAGACGTCACGTATAGCCACAGCTAGAAGTTGTTGCATCAAGACATGACAATAGTGAGACTTTAAGCCGACCAATGTCAAATTTTGCATCGATACAAGACTCTTAATATTTGATGAATAACCTTGTGGCACTTTAATGCCTTGTAAACAATTACAAAAGCTGATTTTCTCTCTTTTGGATGAAGTATAACATGCCGGGGGAAGATAAGTTCGTTTACCGACTACTTGCAGATGCAACTGAGGACGTATACCCATTTCCTCTAAGTCTTTACGAGCCTGGACACCATCCTTTATTTTGTGTTTAACATTGAGAAGTGTGCCGATCACACTATCGCATACATTTTTTCGACATGCATAACATCTATCTAATGTCTAACATCTAGATGTCTCCGGAAAGGAAGATCAAAAAATATTGACCTTTTCTTCCAAATGTTTGTCGTAGCAGACTTCTTTTTAGTTTTTCCAAATATAGTATTTATGTTCTTCACACGATCGTATACTTGCTCACCTGTTAAGGGCAACGACACAAGTCCATTTTTTGGGAATCCATTAAAAGCTTTTCGCAATCTACGATACGGGTGATGGCGACTGAGAAACTTCCGATGTTGAGTGTAAACTGTTTTATTTCCATGTTTCAACTGGATGTAGCTTGTATTTTCTTCACATATATGACATGCATGATGTCTCTTCACACCATATCCACTCAAGTTTCCATATGCAGGAAAGTCATTAATCGTACAAAATAACATTGCACGTAGCTTGAAACTTTGCTGGCGGTAACCATCAAACATGTAAATCCCTTCATCCCACATCATTCTCAAGTTATCAATCAACGGACTTAGATAAACATCTATGTCATTTTCTGGTTGTTTTGGTTCTGAAATCATCATTGACAACACAACGTACTTCCGATTCATACATAACTAATGAGGTAGATTATATATCACAAGTAAAACAGGCCAAGAGCTATGCTTGGTGCTTAAGTTACCGAACAGATTCATTCCATCTGTGGAAAATCCAAGCCTAAGGTTTCTTGCTTCACTCCTGAAATCTGGAAGTAAATTATTAATTTTCTTCCATTGTGCAGCATCAGTTGGATGACGAATTAGCCTGTCGTATTTTCTCTCATTTGCATGCCATGTGAGATTCTTTGCATCATCTCTATTAGCAAACAATCGCTTGAACCTTGGAACAATGGGAAGATACCACAACACCTTCGCGGGAGGTCCTTGTTGTGTGTTTTCTCCATCATTCTTCACTTTGTATCTTGACACCCCACACCTAGGACACTTATGCAATTCTTCAAACTCTTTTCTATACAGTATGCAATCATTGGGACAAGCGTGTATTTTTTTATACTCCATACCCATCGTACACAAAACCTTCTTCGCCTCATAGGTACGCTCAGGAAATGTATTGCCTTTTGGTAGCATCTCATTCACCAACTGGAGCAATTCGGTGAAACTTTTGTCACTCCACCCATTTATTGCCTTCAAATTAACCAGATTCAACACGGTTGATAGTCGTGTGACATTTTCACACCCCAGATACAATGGAGTCTCAGAATCACTTTTCAACGCATCATGGACATGAGCTCTTTGAAATGATTCTTGTCCGACATCATGAATCATTTCTTCAAATTGATCACCATCTATATCTACGTGAGTGTTTCCAGTTGGAACATCTACTATTTCGCCATGCCACATCCACACCGTATAGTTGGTGTTTATCCCCTCACAAACAAGATGTTCACGAATCGTGTCAGCCTCATGTCGTCTCCCATTCATATACTTCACACAAGGACAAAAGTATCTTTCATCGGGTTCTGAGCGATGTTGTCGACCAAATTTTAGAAATTGCTCAATTCCATTGTCATACTCCGCACTCGCACGACTTGTATTCATCCAACTTCAATCCATTTCTTCTTTTCTGTTACACATACTATGAAATTCAATTTGCTATTATCTTCTATAAGGGAAAGAATTTCATTTCATTGTTTTGACAGAGAATGGCAAAGGTATGGTTGTCCTATAACTGTTGTTTAAAATAGAAACATGAACGGCGGTTGTCAAAATAGAATTAATTTTATACTACGTCAACTTATGGCTTTGTCAAGATTGCTAAATCTATCTGCACGAAATGTTGGGAGAAGATCCTTAAGACGAAAGTTAACATCTATCCCAAAGAGAGAAGATCCTTAAGAAGTTAACATCTATCCCAAAATAATTCGTATTTCACAAAATAGTGTTGTCAAAAGCAACACACATAATTAAACACACACACTCAACTAAATCGATTAAATTATACGACAAACAAGAAGAAAACAACACGTAAAACTACATTAAACATACTACCATACAAACAATAAAAAATGCTATATGCACACACTTTTGTACACATAAGTGTACACACTAACTAATTAGGGATGGAAAAGTAAAATTAATGGATGGAAAAGCAAAATTGTATGTACACAAGTTTTACAAGATGCACTTTTCCATCTATTATTAGTTAGTGTGTATACAAATGTGTGTAAAAATGAGTACATGTAGCATTGTTGTACAAACAATACACACACACTCACGCATACAACACATAACACATATTGCACACACACTGTACACACACACACATACTGCCACACAACAGCACACACACACAACACACGCTGCCACACACACAATACACACACGCACACACATACTGCCACATAAAAATACACACACACACACACACACACTCACACACACAACATATACAACATACACACACACACACACAACACACACTGTACACACACACTGCCACACAAACAATACACACACACAACACACACAGAGCACACAACACACAAGAACAAAGAAGAGAGTTTGGAATAGTACTTGATTTCAATGTAGAGGACCGCAGTCAATTGTGAAGCATCGGGGAAGTTGCGGAGGTCGGGAGGTCGCTAGAGGTCGTAGGTCGATTCGGGGAGTCGGGGGAGTCAGAAGCGTCGGGGAAGAAAGAGAGGAAAGAAAGAAGAAAGAAGAAAGAAAGGAGACCGGTTAAAAATAAAGGGATCATTAACAGCGGTTATGCAGAAAACCCGCTGTTAAAATTAAGATAATAAATATTTAACAGCGGTTATGAGTACAACCGCTGTTAAAAGATGGATTCTGACTGCGGTTTCTACAAAATTGCCGTTAATTGTCGATATTTAACAGCTATAACCGCTGTTAACTTTTCATGATATTTACAAAGTATGCCACCGCACAAATTTAACAGCAGTTTTTGCGTAACCGCTGTTAAATAGTTATTTTGTAGTAGTGTTTTGGCCTGTCCGATCAGGGTTTAGGGTTACGATTCTTGCCTATATAATGACTTGTAACCTAGCCGAAATACAACACAATATCAATCTGTAATCTCCTATCATTAATAAAATCATTCCTCTCTTCTGCCCGTGGACGTAGCTAACTCTTCGTTAGTGAACCACGCAAATTGTTTGTGTTCTTATCGCTTTTCATAAATTCTTTCTTACAATCTTTATAACAGGATGTTTGATAAATATTGCCTCCGTACGTTTTACTATTTTCGTCTGTCCCCAAAGAGTAGGCACACTCTATTTTTAGTAAAATCACTTTACCCTTTCTTTCTATAAAGTCATACTCCATCTACACTCAACACACCACTTCTTTTTATAACGTCATACCACTTTTATTAAAATCCGTGTCAGTCACCCAAATATCTATACTTAAGGAACGGAGAGAGTATTTATAATTATTTTGTCTCCGAATAATACTTCCCATTTGTAATACCCGTAATTTCGATTTCCGGTAATTTCTTTTTTCGGCGGAAGTACATTTTGACGACTCGCTCATGACCGTTTCGACATTCTGAGAATGATTAATTCTACACTTTTTGTCATCCGAGTTCGTTTCGGTGTCGTTCTGTTGAATTCCGTGTTCTTTAGCGACTTTTTCACGTATGAATTCGACTTTGTTGGATCGCCATTAATTTTTGGAAACTTCAAAAATACTGAATCTTTGCAATATTATAAATCATCCAGTTAGCTTTCCAATGGTTCAAACGGTGAGTCAATCGGAGTCTGGACGAGGGAGTTATGGTCGAAATAACTAAGTCACTCTCATTTCCAGTTTTTGGCCGAGCACTCTGTACCTTGTGCCGCGGCACATGCCGGCAGGGCCGCGGCACACTGCCGATCACTGTGGGCAGATTTGGCCCTGTGCCGCGGCACACTTCGGCTGGGCCGCGGCACACTGTGCAGTCAATTTAAGGCCAGCAGGCATTTTTTTCTCCCATTTTCTCACTCGTATTCTTCCCTTCCGCGGCTGGAGCTTGATCAATCATGGAGAGATGTTGTTGGACAAACAATCCATAAAGTTTTGGAGTTCATATCATCAATCATCCATCCTATAACACCCTCCGATCTACCGAATCAGGTCAGATTTCCTAGAAATCTAGTTTTGGGGAATTTGGGTGTTTTGGTTGTTTTCGTCCGTTTAATCCGATTTAACTTGGTATTATGATGTATTGATGATTATTTAGATGTATTATATCATTTCTCTTGTTATTCCATGGTTGGATCGTATCGATTCGTTGTTTTGGTCGAGTTCTTGATCGACGCCTTGAAGGTGTCCGGTAGAATGTCATAGAGGGGTTTTCGGGCGTTCTACGATTATTCTTCATCGTATGATCGTTTATTTATTAATTTTATGATGTTAGGGTCATGTTTCTTGCGAAGAAACCGTGTTGAACCCTTCCGTTCGTTGTCGTCTTTCTTTTCGTTAGCATCGGGCGTTTCGAAGCTTTTCGGTTGAGCCGTGTTCGTCGGAATACTTGCGTGCCGATTTCGAGGCAAGTACCTTGTCCATATAATTCTTGTTTTGTGGATATGATAATTGGTGATCATCTAAATGTGTTTGTTTGGTCGTTTGAAAATTATTTTCAAAAGATTCGATTAGCCTTGTTAGAGGCTCTTTTTCAAAACGCGTGTGTTTTGTAAATGTGTGGGTTGTAAGTGACTACGTGGATCCTTTGGATATGTTTGGAGTTTATGTGGTGTTTGATAATGCGTGTGTACGTATATGGCTTCATTTCAGTGTATTGCGGTTTGTACATGAGGTGATGTTAGTCGTTACTCCTTTGAAAGGAGGTTGCGATGCTTAATGTTGTTTGGATTGATAATCGATTATTGTTGTGTGCTTGTTATACGTGATGTGCCTCCGGGTAGGATTGTTGAATCTCCGGGATCCATACTTGCTAGTATGGGTCGGGTGAGACCGTAGGGTTATCCAATCGGGTATGTCTTGCGGGGACTCCGAGGTTCGTGGCTTGTTAGCCCGATGCCGAGATAACTTATGGGGTTATCATCGGGTATGTCTTGCGGGGACTCCGAGGTTCGTGGCTTGTTAGCACGATGCCAGGATAACTTATGGTTGTGATTTGGTTGTGATGTACGTGTCATGGGTTATCCAATCGGGTATGTCTTGCGGGGACTCCGAGGTTCATGGCTTGTTAGCCCGATGCCGGGATAACTAGTGGGGTTATCATCGGGTATGTCTTGCGGGGACTCCGAGGTTCGTGGCTTGTTAGCCCGATGTCGGGATAACTTATGGTTGTGATTTGTGTGTGATTTGTTTCGCTAGCCAGCTCGGGAGGGTCCTTTGAGGCCTCGGGTGGGATTCATGGTGGCGTCCTGGTCCTAGGCGATGCGTGTGTGTGATTTGTTTCGCTAGCCAGCTCGGGAGGGTTCTTCGAGGCCTCGAGTGGGATTTGTGGCTTCGTCCCGGTCCTAGGCGATGCGCGTGCGCGATTTTGTTTTGTTGATTTTTATGTCCGTCGAGGACACGTGATGTTGGGCTCTGGCCCTGTGAATTGTTGTGGGTTTTCTATGTGTGAAAACAAAACCTTTGGGCTGTGACCCCTGTTGATTTTTGGAAAGGATAAGGATTGATAATCCTAAGTTGTTTTCTATTAAAACTCTCGAGGGTATTTTAGACCATTTTGCAAACCGTTCTCGTTAATTGTGATCTTTCAGATTTGGAAAGTTTTACTCAAACTCTTGCCTCGGGAAGTATTCGTTTCGTTATATTTGAATCTTTGAGGATTCCTGGTTATTGTTATTCTTGGAATTTGAATTATATGGCTCGTATTTGCACTTTGTATTTGCACTAGCAAAACAGTGGAGTTTGCTAACCCCGAGTATTCGGGGGTGGATGTCTGTGTGCATTCGTGTTTTGGAGCGAGCACGGGGTCGGCATGAAGGATGATGAAAGATGAACGATACTAATCACACGAGGACCCGTTTGATGTCATGTTGGTTTAGTTGTATTGTATTTCCGCTGCAGTATTCTTTCCCCGTTGTACGGGAGTGTGTTGCATTCGACCCCTGCGTGGGCATGTATTGTAATTGAGTTGTATGTATTTATTGAAAGACCAAATCGGTCTACTGAGTCATTTTAGCCTTAAAGGCGTTGTTGAGTTGTTCGGTTTTGTTACCAGCCTGGTAGAACCTTGAGGAGAGGTTCTACGGCATGTAATATCCCTGAGCGGATTGGGGGTGTTACATAAATGGTATCGGAGCTTTAGGTTGTGGAAACCTAGGCTGTCGGGTCAGTGGTGTCCATTGAGTTTGGTCTCGTCAGATTTTGTCTGACTGAGTCGTGTCGCGACGCGTCGTCTGAGTTTGTTGGTCGTGATTAGTATCGTGGGCGATCATCATCTTCGTGCGACCTGTGAATGTAAGTCTCCCTTCTTTGTGTTGTGCCTCGTGTGACACGAGCTATTTTTATGATTATTTGTTAAGTGACGGAATCCTCTTATGGATTTTGATTTCGTGATATGTGATTATTTGACTCTCATATTTCGTTCATATGAGGAGTAGTGTTGCTGGATTGTGCATGTTGAACTGTATTTCTTTTATCCGCTGCATGAGTTCCTTTGTAATGACTTTCGGTATTTTACCGACTAAGTTTTATTTCGAAAACCTATTCCTTAACCGAGTTTTTGGCCTTGACCGTTTTGACGGTAGTTGGGTGTTTTCAAATGATTTTGTGAGTTTTGATAAGTACTACCGTCATCGGCCTTTTTGGGCATTTTTGTAATTGGTTTTTATCCTGGTGGGTTCCGGCATGGGACCCACGGCGCTATAATGTTCCGTATAATTACCTGAAATTTTTGGGCATTCTAGCCCATTGAATTATCTTTAAAAACCTTGAGTATCTTAGAAAAATAAATTTCGAGACGTACTTTTCAAATGAGTTATTTTCTTATGGTACATCCAAGGTGCCACAATATATTTCAAAAAATTTCTACCTCGAGGACCAAAATGTTTGAGATATTTTCAATGTTTAGAAACACTTTTATTTAGACCCGAGGGTCGAATATTCTGAAAGTTTCCACTAAGAGAAAGTGTCCTCATTTTTATCAAATGCGAAATGGTTTTTAAAAGTCTCGATAACGATGTTTTACGTTTGTACTTTTTTTAAAGGTGATACTCAAGACCAACCAGTGTTCTTCTAAAATTATTTTCAAAATGAGGTTTTCGTTTTTAAAACCTGACCATTCCCGTTTGAGGGCTGGGTATGTATGTGTGATGTTCACGTTGTCATTTTGATGTTTGCTCCTGAGTATGATCGAATTGGCGGTGTGAGCGTTGAGTCGTTTTCCACACATTTGTTGTGTTAGCCCCCTGTGAGAGGCGGGATGTTGGTGTTAAATGTTGTCGCCTCGTGGTGATTTCTGCGTTGTCCCGCATGTGCGAGCTGTTAGATCTTGGTTTGGTATGACCGTGTGCATCGGTGATGGTTCCGTTATGTGTCGGTTGTTTAATGTCTTGTTACCATGCTCCCATTTTTGTGAATTTCGTGGACGAGGTCGGAGGTAATACCCGTACTATTTTGACTTCTGTATTTTCTCTTTCTCCAGTCTATCGATTCACTCATGTTCGTTGATACTTTATGAACTTGGTCTGTATTTCGGTTTCATCGCCCGATCGAGCTGTGATCTTGTTGTGGGTCGATCTGGTTATTGATGTGACTTTTTCGGGTTCGGTTCGATTCTTGTGAACCTTGTTCGGGAGCGACATCATTTGGTTCTATTAGTTCTTTTTTTTTCGAAGTGGATCGGCTTTGGAACTCTTGTGTTTTCGACTTTGTCGACTCATTATGTTCGTTGACATTTCTGAGCTTGTCCTGCCCCTTGCTTTTGTTGATCGAACGAGTGTGGTATTGTTTTGGAATAACTCGTTTGTCGCTGTGACTTTTCAATCGCTATTCCCTTTCCTGTGGATCTTATGGGAATGCATGTCTTGTAGTTCTCACCAAATCATCCTGGAAGTTGTTGTTTGAGTTTTATTATCCTTCGTGTTTCGGACATGATTTTTCGATTTTTGTTGTCTCGGTCGTTTGTTTGTTTGGTTTTTGTTCTCGTTTTGTGATTGTTGAGCATTCAGGCTCCTTCCTAATTCCCTTAAGTTCGGGAAATTAGTCTCGTTTTCGATCTTCCAACCCTTGGGCAATGGAATTCCGTATTTGTTCAGCGTTTGGCTCGCGTTTCGATTGATGTACCGTTGGGTCGGTCAATCATGTTGATTTTCGTTCGTTGTGTTTTGTGATTGTTCGGATAATTGACTTGACTATATTATCCGTTTGATGACGCTTGTCATTTGTTGGTTTTATTATATTCCTAACGGCGACGTTGTGTTGGTCGTCGTGGAGCGTGTTTTCACGCCGTATGTCTCTTTGCGTTCCTTGCAGCGCTTCGCCGTCGGGCGCGAGTTTTCAGTTTTTGCGTATCTCGTCGAGTTTTCCTGGCAGGGGATATTGCTTCTCCCTACTTATTTTAAGTTTCGGGACGAAACTTCTTTTAAGGAGGGTAGAATGTAATACCCGTAATTTTGATTTCCGGTAATTTCTTTTTTTCGGCGGAAGTCCGTTTTGACGACTCGCTCATGACCGTTTCGACATTCTGAGAATGATTAATTCTACACTTTTTGTCATCCGAGTTCGTTTCGGTGTCGTTCTGTTGAATTCAGTGTTCTTTAGCGACTTTTTCACGTATGAATTCGACTTTGTTGGATCGCCATTAATTTTTGGAAACTCCAAAAATTCTGAATCTTTGCAATATTATAAATCATCGAGTTAGCTTTCCAATGGTTCAAACGGTGAGTCAATCGGAGTCCGGATGAAGGAGTTATGGTCGAAATAACTAAGTCACTCTCATTTCCAGTTTTTGGCCGAGCACTCTGTACCTTGTGCCGCGGCACATGCCGGCAGGGCCGCGGCTGCCGCCGATCACGTGGGCAGATTTGGCCCTGTGCCGAGGCACACTTCGGTGGGCCGCGGCACCTGTGCGATCAATTTAAGGCCAAGGCGTTTTTCTCCCATTTTCTCACTCGTATTCTTCCCTTCCGCGGCTGGAGCTTGATCAATCATGGAGAGATGTTGTTGGACAATCAATCCATGAAGTTTTGGAGTTCATATCATCAATCATCCATCCTATAACACCCTCCGATCTACCGAATCAGGTCAGATTTCCTAGAAATCTAGTTTTGGGGAATTTGGGTGTTTTGGTTGTTTTCGTCCGTTTAATCCGATTTAACTTGGTATTATGATGGATTGATGATTATTTAGATGTATTATATCATTTCTCTTGTTATTCCATGGTTGGATCGTATCGATTCGTTGTTTTGGTCGAGTTCTTGATCGACGCCTTGAAGGTGTTCGGTAGAATGTCATAGAGGGGTTTTCGGGCGTTCTACGATTATTCTTCATCGTATGATCGTTTATTTATTAATTTTATGATGTTAGGGTCATGTTTCTTGCGAAGAAACCGTGTTGAACCCTTCCGTTCGTTGTCGTCTTTCTTTTCGTTAGCATCGGGCGTTTCGAAGCTTTCCGGTTGAGCCGTGTTTGTTGGAATACTTGCGTGCCGATTTCGAGGCAAGTACCTTGTCCATATAATTCTTGTTTTGTGGATATGATAATTGGTGATCATCTAAATGTGTTTGTTTGGTCGTTTGAAAATTATTTTCAAAAGATTCGATTAGCCTTGTTAGAGGCTCTTTTTCAAAACGCGTGTGTTTTGTAAATGTGTGGGTTGTAAGTGACTACGTGGATCCTTTGGATATGTTTGGAGTTTATGTGGTGTTTGATAATGCGTGTGTACATATATGGCTTCATTTCAGTGTATTGCGGTTTGTACATGAGGTGATGTTAGTCGTTACTCCTTTGAAAGGAGGTTGCGATGCTTAATGTTGTTTGGATTGATAATCGATTATTGTTGTGTACTTGTTATACGTGATGTGCCTCCGGGTAGGATTGTTGAATCTCCGGGATCCATACTTGCTAGTATGGGTCGGGTGAGACCGTAGGGTTATCCAATCGGGTATGTCTTGCGGGGACTCCGAGGTTCGTGGCTTTTTAGCCCGATGCCGAGATAACTTATGGGGTTATCATCGGGTATGTCTTGTGGGGACTCCGAGGTTCGTGGCTTGTTAGCACGATGCCAGGATAACTTATGGTTGTGATTTGGTTGTGATGTACGTGTCATGGGTTATCCAATCGGGTATGTCTTGCGGGGACTCCGAGGTTCATGGCTTGTTAGCCCGATGTCGGGATAACTAGTGGGGTTATCATCGGGTATGTCTTGCGGGGACTCCGAAGTTCGTGGCTTGTTAGCCCGATGTCGGGATAACTTATGGTTGTGATTTGTGTGTGATTTGTTTCGCTAGCCAGCTCGGGAGGGTCCCTTGAGGCCTCGGGTGGGATTCATGGTGGCGTCCTGGTCCTAGGCGATGCGTGTGTGTGATTTGTTTCGCTAGCCATCTCGGGAGGGTTCTTCGAGGCCTCGAGTGGGATTTGTGGCTTCGTCCCGGTCCTAGGCGATGCGCGTGCGCGATTTTGTTTTGTTGATTTTTATGTCCGTCGAGGACACGTGATGTTGGGCTCTGGCCCTGTGAATTGTTGTCGGTTTTCTATGTGTGAAAACAAAACCTTTGGGCTGTGACCCCTGTTGATTTTTGGAAAGGATAAGGATTGATAATCCTAAGTTGTTTTCTATTAAAACTCCCGAGGGTATTTTAGACCATTTTGCAAACCGTTCTCGTTAATTGTGATCTTTCAGATTTGGAAAGTTTTACTCAAACTCTTGCCTCGGGAAGTATTCGTTTCGTTATATTTGAATCTTTGAGGATTCCTGGTTATTGTTATTCTTGGAATTTGAATTATATGGCTCGTATTTGCACTTTGTATTTGCACTAGCAAAACAGTGGAGTTTTGCTAACCCCCGAGTATTTGGGGGGTGGATGTCTGTATTGCATTCAGGTTTTGGAGCAGAGCACAGGGTCGGCATGAAGGATGATGAAAGATGAACGATACTAATCACACGAGGACCCGTTTGATGTCATGTTGGTTTAGTTGTATTGTATTTCCGCTGCAGTATTCTTTCCCCGTTGTACGGGAGTGTGTTGCATTCGACCCCTGCGTGGGCATGTATTGTAATTGAGTTGTATGTATTTATTGAAAGACCAAATCGGTCTACTGAGTCATTTTAGCCTTAAATGCGTTGTTGAGTTGTTCGGTTTTGTTACCAGTCTGGTAGAACCTTGAGGAGAGGTTCTGTTGTGCGACGATTAATTCGCCGCAAGAGGCGATCGGCGACCTCCCTGAAAAGTCAACCATAGAAGCCAAACTCCGGACGAACACCTAAAGTCCGGCATAATATAGCGATCGTCTTTTGGTAACCAGCGATCGTCTTTTGATACCGGGCGATCGTCTTTGTCTAACGGATCAGAGGCGATCGTCTCATGCCACGTGGGGATCCAGCGTCCGTCAAAGTCGTCGAAGACCGAATCTTGGACGATGGCCCACCCGCGGATCTCCATAGGATACCAACAAAAAGGATCATTGACCCCAGCCTGTCACCTACCGCACCTACCGACAAGGCCGCCGAAAGGTACGAAGTGGACCCTCCTCGGACAGCGACTCGCGACGCGTGCTGGCTTCCCATCGTTCACCCACCGGCCTCCAACTGCAACCTCGGACCTCAAAGGAACAGGCCCATGTGACGGGACGATCGGCCGTTTATTTTAATATAGAAAACGGCGATCGCCCGCGATCGCCTGAGGGATCCCAACTACTTAGTCCCCTATAAATAGAGAACTCACTGTTGCGGCCAGAAGGACGGATCCTACCACGAATTAAGTGCAAAAATACACACCAAAGAGAGAACAACAGGCTCTTTTGGCAAGCACTAACATATTCATAGTGACATTCACACACATTCATCATAAATTCCAAGCAAGAATTCACAGATTCATCCATCTGGTTCCCCCGGCAATCTACGCGCTCTAAAGCCTAGATAACTAGAAGCTTTTACACTCATTGTATTAGATTCTAACATTAATATTTGTACTCGACAGTATATTTATTAATAACATCTCGCGAGAGCATTCAAGCCCGGGACTAACAACCCCGGCAAATCTTGTGTTATCCATTTTCCCACGGAAGTGTTCTCGCATTTTGTTTGTTACTCGATCGTTCCAGCAATACTATCTCCGGATAATATTTTGGGTAACAACAATTGGCGCTAGAGGAAGGGGATTCACTGTTCTCCGGACATATACTTGAAGAAACACTCACTGTTCTTCAATAGAAAAACCATCAGAAAATGACATCAGCAACAACCTCCAAGAGGGCCACCCTGAGATCTGCCGGAAATCTTATTCCGGCGAGGACCGAATCCCAGCCCACGGCGGAAGGCGACCGTGGTGACGCTAGGCTCTCACTCCCGCCCCCGAGGGACGGTTCTAGCCTCTCACTCGACCCGGGCCCAGACATCGGAACAGTTGAGGAGGCTATAGCCATCCTCGAGGAACGCAGAGGGCCCGCGATACGCCTACCATCACCCCGGCTAACCGCCGGCAAGCAAAAGGAAGCTCAAGGGGATCTATGTTGAGAAATCGGCGTAAAGCCCCGAGCCGGAGAAGGCCTCGTGAGGCGGGACGATTCCGTCTTGACCGCCTAGGAGCGATCCTCATGGCGACCGGGCACTCGAGCCCCAAATGAGACATCGATATCTCGAATCCTTTACCAGAGTTCGGCGTATCCGACTCCCAAGAGACAGTCCGGTCAACGAGCCCCGCCGCCCAAGAAGGGAACCCTCGGGCAGGAGATCGCTGCTCACCACGGGGCTGGGATCGCACACGATCGCCTTGGTTCACGCTACGAGAGTCAATAGGCGAGCAGTCAGGCGACGGCGATAGCCGCCATAAAACGCCAGCTCTATGAGATGAGGGCGCTCATGGAAAATGGAGCAAGATCCAGGAGATCGATCATTGGTTCAAGCGAACCGCTCAAGACTCAGATAGAGCTCGCCTGACCCAACCAACAATCAATCCCCACAAACACCTTTATACGAGGGAAATCGGATCCGGAAACCCACTTAAGCAAATTCCGGATCTACATGACCGGGTGCGGAGCTTC
Organism: Orobanche coerulescens; assembly: GCA_033398695.1. Lineage (NCBI taxonomy): Eukaryota > Viridiplantae > Streptophyta > Magnoliopsida > Lamiales > Orobanchaceae > Orobanche > Orobanche coerulescens. Next base: position 229,594,657 of record CM065802.1, read on the forward strand.
AGATGCGACGAAATGTCGTATGTTCCCGTTAACTCTGGGCGACCTCGCCCACAGATGGTACACCTCACTACCATCTCGCTCAATCAATTGCTTTGAGAAGCTAGCGAACGACTTCAGGTCATACTTCGCCGCCAAAGTCGCTCGCCCGGAAGGTCCTCACCGCATGATGAAAATCAGGCAGGGGAAGGATGAATCGGATGAGGATTACATCGATCGGGTAGACGAGATAGTCCTCACCGGTGAGCCGTCGGCCGACGAGATCGCTCTCAACTCGATTATGAGCGGATTCCACGGACGATCGCCCATGTTCGGGCACCTCACAAAAGATATCCCCGACCTATTCGATCTTCCGCAACAAAGCCGCCGGGTTCTGGCCAGACAGAGGATGCTCTCACTCCGCCTAGAAGAGGGACCATCCGAAGAAGGAAAAGCACCCTCCCATGTCCAGAAGAAGGCGGTCGCCAAGCCCAGAAAGGCGATCGCCAAGCCGCCTGGCGAGTTCAAAGCCTTCGAGGATGTAGAGGTCCACCTTCTTCACAACCTCAACTTATCTCGGCCCACATCTTCAACGCGATCAAGGGTCGCGAGTGGCTTACCAAGCCAAAGCTAATAAGGGACCACGGTCACCTAGACCGTAGTAAATTTCGTGCCTATCATAAGAGTCCCGGCCACAACACTAGCCAATGCCGCGATCTCCTCGTGCAACTCGCGATTGTTTGAGGAAGGCAAACTGGACAACTTGGTCACCAAGCCGGAACCAAGGACGGAAAGGGCCGGAGGGCGCGAACGTCGGCAACACGAGAGAACTCCTCCCAATCCGGTCGCCAGAATCGAGCATGAGCCGGAATACTCTGATGATTCGGTCCCACCGATCAACTCGCGGCCGGGTCAACATGCTTCAAGCGGGAGGTGGAAACCTCGGGGTCTTTCCCGGTTTCCACCATGTCGAACAGGAAACGAAAAGCCGAGTGAGGGCATTCACGAGTCCATGTTGTAGTACCTCCGGAGCCGACCATCTCTAGAGACGCGCTCATCACCTTTTCCAACAAGGACAGGGAAGGAGTGCAATGTCCCAAAGAGGATGCACTAGTGATCTCCGCTTGCATCCTTGGGAAGACGGTCGATCGCGTGTTGGTCGACAATGGGAGTTTTTGCAACATCATATTCAAATCCGCCCTAGACCAACTCGGCAACCCGATCAAATTCATCAAGCCTTTCGACACCGTACTTCAAGGGTTCGGCGACAACACACCCAAGCCTACGGGAGGATCAAGCTCTCCGTCGAGCTAGTATGCTTTTATGATCCCAAGGTTAGGATTACTAGGAACCTAAGCTTTGTAATCATAGATAGGCCCAAAGATCTATAATGGGTTCCTAGGTCGCCCCTTTTTAGAAACCTTTGAGGCGGTCGCCTCATCTTTCTTTCTTGTATCAAATTCCCCACCGCCGATGGGACGGTCGGTCTTGTAAAGGAGATCAACTAATGGCAAAGAGATGTTTGAGTTACTCCTATGTTGTTAATTCCTTCAATACTTCCGTCTTGTATGTAACATTGAAGCGACCGACGATCAACCCATGGAGATCGACGAGCACGAGACTTCGTACCAACCCAACTCGGGAACGCCATCTCTCATCGATCGACGGACGACATCGAGCCAAGGATCGGTTTGAGCCAAGTCTCGACATCGATCCAAGGATCGAGTCCGGAGATCGTACCAAACAAGACGCGACTGCCGTTCTGTCGAAGAGTTAGAAAGCATTACGATGGATCCGGGTCATCGAGCGGGAGGTACGGATCGGCGCGAGCATCGACCGCGAATTAAAGGGAGATCGATCAACTTGCTACGAAAGAACATCGGTGTCTTTGCACAGTCGCATCAAGATATGGTTGGCATAAGTCCCGAACACGCCCGCCATTATCTCGAAGATCGACCGACAATGAAACTGTTCACGAGCGTAGGAAGTTCGGTCCGAGAAATACGCAGCGCTCGACATAGAAGTCCGAAATTACTCGGCAATGATCGATCGGAGTAGCAATCGACGAACCACAAGGTCGCCAACGCGGTGCTCGTCAAAAAGCCGATCGCTCGGAGATTATGCATAGACTTCACCGACCTCAACGCGGCATGTCCAAAAGATCACTTCCCAATGCCTCATATCGATCATCCGTCGATAGCACGGCAGTTGCGAAATGATGTCGTTTATGGATGCCTTCGCCGGATATCATCAAATCCCAATGGCGAGAGGAAGACATAAAACACACATCTTTCCACACGAGAAAAAGACATATTCTTTTGGGTCGAATGCCGTTCGGCTTGAAAACGCAGGGCGACCTACCGGCGATTAGTCAACGGGATGTTCGCCGATCGATCGGCAAGACCATGGAGGTCTACATTGACGATATCGTGGTCAAAAGCCTCAAGAAGGAAGATCACCTCAACGATCTTGCCGAGACGTTCGCCATCCTTGAGAAGTTTAACATGAAGTGAACCCCAAGAAATGCAACTTCGGGGTGGGCTCAGGAAGTTCTTGGGGCACATAGTGAGCCAAAGGGGATCGAGGCGAACCCCGCCAAGATACGAGCGATCCTTGACATGCAGGAACCGCGAAACATCAAACAGGTGCAACGCCTCACAGGCTGTCTAGCCGCCCTCAACCGTTTCATATCACGGCTCGGCGATAAAAGCAAGCCTTTCTTCGCGACCATCAAGAACAAGAAGTTCGCATGGACGAAAGAAAGCTGTAGCATTCGCCAAAATAAAGGAATATCTATCCAACCCCGCATCCTCGGCAAAGCCGATCCCTGGTGAAAAATTATTCCTTTACTTAGCGGCCTCGGAGGTCGCACTGAGTGCCGTTCTGGTGCGAGCAGAGGGGCAAGCCCACTTGCCGATCTACTATGTTAGCCAGGCGCTCCACGACGCCGAGACACGTTACACACCATTGGAGAAGATCGCCTATGCCCTTGTCATGAGTGTACGAAAACTGAGAGCTTACTTCTTCGATCACCGGTGGAGGTCCTAACCACTCTACCCCTAAGACAAGTCTGCACCGACCGGACACCAACGGCGACTCCTCAAGTGGTCGCTGGAGATCGCTCCTTACGGTATCACTTACGCTCCTCGCGGCGATCAAAGGCCAAGCTCGCGGACTTCGTGGTGGAATTAACGTTCCCTCACAACCAGTGCCAGGCCGACCGCTGGAAATTATACGTGGATGGCTCGGCGACCAATGCGAGAGCAAAGGCGGATTGTCCTCATTAGCCCAGACGGTCAGAGTTTCACAAATGCCGTGCGTTTCGGTTTTCGTGCGACCAACAATGAAGCCGAATACGAAGCTCTGGTAGGCGGGCTTGATCTAGCCCTCGCCCTAGATGTTCGACGCCTCCATATCTACATGGACTCCCTTTTGGTCGTGAACCAAGTCAAGGGGGAATATGAGGCACGCGGCGAACAGATGGTCAAATACCAAGAGCTGGTCGCGAAATGTGCACAAAATTTGAAGAAGTACTAATCGAACAAGTCCCGAGAGAGCACAACTCCCGTGCCGATGCACTTTCCAAACTAGCATCATCGGATGGGGCAGCCGACTTCTCCAACATCCAAATCACAAAGTCAGCAAGGCCGGCGATCGACAGGAACTTGGTTACCACGGTCGCCATCGCCGAAGAGAATTGGATGACTCCGTTCATCAAATACTTAAAAGACGGAACGGTCCCTGACGACCGTGTTAAAGCTCGCCAACTCCAGCGTGCGACCAGGTATACCCTATTGGACGATCGGCTTTACAAGCGAGCTTTCAGCCTTCCCCTCCTCAAGTGTATTACACCGGAGGAAGGTCGGCTCGTTTTAGCTGAAATCCATGACGGGATTTGTGGGAACCACGCGGGCGGGCGAGCCCTCCTCCATAAGACGACCAGACAAGGATTTTTCTGGCCATCACTTCGGAAAGATGCGATCGCTTATGCCAGATCTTGTCATAGATGTCAGATAATGGGCCCCAACATAAAACTATCACCCGAACAGCTCACCTCCATGTATAGCCCTTGGCCATTTGCGCAATGGGGCATCGACCTTATAGGTCCCTTGCCGACGGCTCCAGGGGGCTGTAAGTTCGCCATCGTTGGGGTCGATTATTTCACCAAATGGTGAGGCCGAACCGCTCAACAAGATCGGCCAAGAACAAGTGATCAAGTTTATATGGAAAAACATAATATGCCGATTCGGTTTGCCCTGTGCCATCATCTCCGACAACGGGAAAGCGATTCGGCGGCTTAGAAGTCATGCAATGCGTGAAAAGTGGGGAGTCAAAAGGTTATTCTCGGCGCCCTATCACCCTCGGACGAACGGGCAGGTAGAGGCGGTGAATAAGATCCTCAAACACACGATCAAAGCACGACTCGAATCCAGGCAAGGAAGATGGGCGGCGAGCTCCCAGGGCTTTATGGTCCTACCGAACGGCGACCCGCGATTCAACCGGCGAAACCCCGTTCGCCCTTACCTTGAGCAAGCGGTGATTCCTTCGGAGATCGCCGTCCTCGGCCATCGAACCGAGCAGAGATGACGACCGACAACGATGTAGCCGGCGAATCGACCTAGACATGCTTGAAGAAAGGCGGTGACCTCGAAATGAAGAACACAATCCACAAAAGGAGAGCCGAGAAGTTCTTCAATACAAAGGTCGAGAGAGAAGATTTCAAGTGGGCGATCTAGTACTCAAGAAAATCCAAACCCATACAGCGTCTTTGGTCCAAATGGGAAGGACCTTTCAGAGTATCCAGATGGTTAACTAAAGGAGCCTACGATCGGGAACATCCTGACGGTACTCGGACCAATACCTCGAACGCCGTGCATACGAAAAAATACTATCGGTGATAAATTTGTATTCGATTTCAATGATGTACAAGGAATATAATGAGATTTTTGTTATCCCATCTGTTATGGCGATCGCCCCACTGTGCATCGCATATCACCGACGATCGGCGATCACGACGATCCTAGGTAAAATTATTGCGACCATGGTCACGGAGGTCGATGGAACCGACTTCGCCCATGCAAGGTTCCTTTGGGGTGAGATCGTCAGCACTTCGTTTAAATACGAGGTCGACGTGGCCGAAGGACCCTCCAAAATAGTCGATGGCGCGATCGCACGTTCTCAAGGTACATCATCTAACATGGTGAACCCGAACAATGCGGCGTGCCGTTACCCCGTCTCAACGTACACCGTCGAGGATCGCCGTCTTCATGGCGGGCCGAGGTGGAAGCAGGCCGACAAGCCGCGGACGTGGTGTCGAATAAGCCGACAACACTCCGCGCAAGGACTCCTCCAGACCGAGATCGCCCGCCTTTCGTTTTAACACAAGGCAGGCGTAGCCTAACGGAGGACCCTCACAAAAAGTGAGTCGCAGGATACTAAATATCCCGCGCACACGAAGACACGATTGGGGAGATCGGTCCATCGAACACCGCAACCACACATGACTCTTCAGAATCGGCGAAATGAAGATAGCTCGCCAGACAGACTAGTCTTTGTTCCCTTACTTACAATAAGTGAACAAAAACACGGTGGATAGGCGAGCTACTCTCAAATACGATCGAACAAAGAGAAACCATATTCGATCGGCTTCGCTCAAAAACATGCAGGGCGATCGAGATCGTCCGACGAAAATTACAAGTAAGAATTCCAATTCAAAACATGTCAATACTTTCAACACTCAGACAATCGGCCGGACGAACAAAAAAAAAAAAAATCGAAAGCAAATATACGCGTACTCGAAAAAATTGCACACAAATAGTCAAAGGCGATCGCATATAATGCATTACGCGGAATGAGAGAAGAAGTATTTTATTCACAAACACAAGCTTCATACATTTCAAGGCCTGAAGGCATTACAACAAAAAAGTACAAGTTACAGAGGAAAAACAAAAAGCCTCTCAAAGCCCTTTCTTTGGTCTTCGCCCTCGGGTCGCGGATCGGCTTGGGCATCGGCCTCGGGATAAATGAGTTTGCGGTATACCAACTCAAGTCAATCCCAAGGTCGACCAAGTCGAGATCGGCGAGAGAATTCGGATGCGAGAGGATGCTTGGAGACATAGGATCTGAAGCTTTCCATCGAGGACCGGTCTCGACCCCTGCCTTTTTAGCAACTCGGACGGCGTCGGCATAGGCCAAATAGTAAGCGAACTTCGCCGACGTGCCCGACGTTAAGGTAGGGATCGACCTCGATCGCCTTCAGTGCCCTTTCAGATCCGCCGTCGTCTTCTCGACCTCCGCTTGATTCGGCCGCCTTGGCAACATTCTCGCCTGGCCTTCTCCGGCTCTCTCTTCGCCGCCTCCGGCTCACCACCGAGCTGATCCACCGCAGCCTTCAGCCCGGTCGCCTCCTCTGCGAAGCCTCGAGCTTCGGCGAGTCTCCTTCTCCTAATACCCGGATCGATCGGCAGCTTCCTTGGATCGACTCAGCTCCTGCGTCAATCGTTCCTCGTACCGCTTAGCCCGCTTGGCGGTCTCCTCATACTCTGTCACCCACGACCGAAACCGGTTCGCATCCTCGATATTTACATTCCGGCGGTCTCGAGCTCGCGATGGAGATGAGCGGTGGAGGGTCGCCTCAAAATCCCGGCGGCTTGACCGGCCATCGCCGCGCACGAAGAGCCAGCGGCCGCCTGCATGGCATCTCGGATCGCCGACGAGCGATCGCGTCAAGGTCGGTCGTCCAAGCCTTGGGCAAGGAAGTGATTGCACGGCGAACGTGGCGGGGACTTCGACGGAACCTTGTGGAGCCTTGCTCGACAGAAATCCCGGCACCATGGGGCGACGTCCGGAGTCGGCGGCGAACCTGCAGCGCAAACCAAGGAAATCAAGGAGTTAGCCCATACCATGCTCGGAATGCCTAACTCGAAAAATTTTTGACCCACTCTTACCTATTGACCCATTTCGGGTCGCGTCAGAAAAAGGCTTGCCCGGGGTGTCTCCGCATCGGCGATCGCCATCTTCTTCGCCGAGTGCCGCGGATGACCGGGTCCGGTGGCCGTGGGCTTGGCGCGGATCGCTCCATCATCGGGATGGCGGAGATAGGAGCGCGGCGACCGGAGGCTCAAGAATCGATACGTCCGCCTCGAGATCGACGGGGACTCCGACCTCCGCCTCTTGCGGCGTTTGAGCTGTTCCTCTCCCTCGACCACCGGCTTGGCGGCCGGCGCCTCGGCGGGTCTCGTCACCGGGGCAGGTTGAGACGTCGTCGCAGAACGCGACCGATCCTTGCCCAAATTAAGGCGACCAAGAACTCCCAAGTCCGACATAGCTATCTCTGGCGGAGGTTCGGCGATTCGGGGAAAGTAAGCCTCTGTCAAAGAAAAGGTGCAAACAAGTTAGATAAAATGAAACAACATCTTGGAGACGATCGTCAAAGAAAGGAAACACCATTTAACCTCATACCTTGAACTTCCAAGTGACGAGGGTAGCAAAACAAACGAGCCCCCAACCGATGAGCTTCGATGCAAGCGATCGAGCGTCAATAAAGGAGTTCGGCAACGCACGAATACGCTCCCAAACGATCAAGAAATCAAATGGGAGGTCGCCGTCGCCGTACGAGAGGTCCCGCAAAAGAAAACGAAATTAGATCAGTCAAGACAAGCTCAATCAAAGGGAGAGTTTAAATCCTTACTCGGATTCCTCTCCGGAAAATAGTGGGAATCTCCAACTCTTCATTCACCCTTCACCCAACGCCGATCGCCATGCCCCGCCGACCAACACCATTTTGCTGTGTCGCCCTTGGTCTTATTCGGCACGCCAAGAACCACTCTCCCGATTCGGCCCTGGATATGATAACCGCCGATCGTCCCTTTCTTGTGACAATTTAAACAAATAATTCATCTCCAGGCGCTAAGGTGACGAAATAACCGGTGACCGCCGAACAAGGTCAACGTGCGGATGATCTGCGGCCAAGCATTGGCGTCGATTGAAGAGGCGCCAAATTCCAGTGCGATCGGCAAATAGGAGACGGCGAGTGGCAACGGAATCGCAGACCCGCCTCCATAATCATCTCGTTGACGGCGACCATATCCTGGGGCGGTTGGTCGGCGCGCTCATTCTCCAAGGGCACGTGGAGGGAAACGTCGAGGGGATGTGATATTTGGCCCTCCAGTGGCTCAGGTCATTCTTGGTCGCCGTACTCGGATCGGCCGAGAGTCCACGGAGACGGGACGGCGGCTGAAAGACCGTCCGATTCACATGTTTGTAAGGGTGAGCGGCGGAGTAGGCCTCGAAATCGAATCCGGGCAAGGTCCAGTGATCGTTTCCATCATCCGGGCAAAAGCCACATAGGAGGGGCCGAATCTGCTCTCTCTTTCCTGTGCCTCCCTCACCAGATCGTCTTCATATACCGGCGAAACACCCTGCTCCTCCGTCACCTCCGTCAACGCCACCTCGTCATCGTTGAAAAGTTTTTCTAGTTCTTCGGGTGCAATCCACTCTAGAATATCTTCAGCGGCCGTCTCCATATCAACTCTAACGGGAACCTCCTCCGTTCGAGCAACGCGCAGCGTGGAAGAACTTCCGGTCTCGAAGGTTTCGATCCTCCCGACATATTGGAAAGTAAAATTTAGGACAAGGTTATATTTAATCTTACCTATGAAAAAGATTAAGATCGGCACTCAAAGGCTCCGAAATTTACAAATTCGGCTATGGATGCTAAGGGCGCGTAAAAAGTGAAGGAGAAGAAGCCCTCCCCTTTTTATAGATGGGAACGAGGGCCTAAGTGCAAAAAGGAGAAACCTCGGGGACTGAATCGGAACCGTCACGTGGGGACGCATTAAATGCGGCCCTCGAATCCCGCATACGCGTCTTTTCGAGGGCATGCCAGCCGACAGGTCTGACAAACCGTCGGATTCCCCCCAACGGCGGCACGACGCGTGTCCCAGCCGCTTGTGAAAGGCCCGCCTTCTTTTCCCGCTGCTCCCGACGCGAAAGAAGGTCGTCCATATTTGAATTCAGATCGGCTGGTCGTCTAAACATCGGCGATCGCCAACAGTGCCACCTCACCCCGTGTTTTCAACATCAAGGCGAGCTGGGGGGCAATTGTTGTGCGACGATTAATTCGCCGCAAGAGGCGATCGGCGACCTCCCTGAAAAGTCAACCATAGAAGCCAAACTCCGGACGAACACCTAAAGTCCGGCATAATATAGCGATCGTCTTTTGGTAACCAGCGATCGTCTTTTGATACCGGGCGATCGTCTTTGTCTAACGGATCAGAGGCGATCGTCTCATGCCACGTGGGGATCCAGCGTCCGTCAAAGTCGTCGAAGACCGAATCTTGGACGATGGCCCACCCGCGGATCTCCATAGGATACCAACAAAAAGGATCATTGACCCCACTGTCACCTACCGCACCTACCAGCAAGGCCGCGAAAGGTACAAGTGGACCCTCCTCGGACAAATGACTCGCGTGGCAGCTGGCTTCCCATTGGTTCACCCAGGTGGCCTCCAACCGCAACCTCGGACCTCAAAGGAGCAGGCCCATGTGGCGGACGATCGGCCGTTTATTTTAATATAGAAAACGGCGATCGCCGCGATCGCTGAGGATCCCAACTACTTAGTCCCCTATAAATAGAGAACTCACTGTTGCGGCGGAAGGACGGATCCTACCTCTAATTAAGTGCAAATATACACACCATAGAGAGAACAACAGGCTCTTTTGGCAAGCACTAACATATTCATAGTGACATTCACACACATTCATCATAAATTCCAAGCAAGAATTCACAGATTCATCCATCTGGTTCCCCCGGCAATCTACGCGCTCTAAAGCCTAGATAACTAGAAGCTTTTACACTCATTGTATTAGATTCTAACATTAATATTTGTACTCGACAGTATATTTATTAATAACATCTCGCGAGAGCATTCAAGCCCGGGACTAACAACCCCGGCAAATCTTGTGTTATCCATTTTCCCACGGAAGTGTTCTCGCATTTTGTTTGTTACTCGATCGTTCCAGCAATACTATCTCCGGATAATATTTTGGGTAACAACAGGTTCTACGGCATGTAATATCCCTGAGCGGATTGGGGGTGTTACATAAATGGTATCGGAGCTTTAGGTTGTGGAAACCTAGGCTGTCGGGTCAGTGGTGTCCATTGAGTTTGGTCTCGTCAGATTTTGTCTGACTGAGTCGTGTCGCGACGCGTCGTCTGAGTTTGTTGGTCGTGATTAGTATCGTGGGCGATCATCATCTTCGTGCGACCTGTGAATGTAAGTCTCCCTTCTTTGTGTTGTGCCTCGTGTGACACGAGCTATTTTTATGATTATTTGTTAAGTGACGGAATCCTCTTATGGATTTTGATTTCGTGATATGTGATTATTTGACTCTCATATTTCGTTCATATGAGGAGTAGTGTTGCTGGATTGTGCATGTTGAACTGTATTTCTTTTATCCGCTGCATGAGTTCCTTTGTAATGACTTTCGGTATTTTACCGACTAAGTTTTATTTCGAAAACCTATTCCTTAACCGAGTTTTTGGCCTTGACCGTTTTGACGGTAGTTGGGTGTTTTCAAATGATTTTGTGAGTTTTGATAAGTACTACCGTCATCGGCCTTTTTGGGCATTTTTGTAATTGGTTTTTATCCTGGTGGGTTCCGGCATGGGACCCACGGCGCTATAATGTTCCGTATAATTACCTGAAATTTTTGGGCATTCTAGCCCATTGAATTATCTTTAAAAACCTTGAGTATCTTAGAAAAATAAATTTCGAGACGTACTTTTCAAATGAGTTATTTTCTTATGGTACATCCAAGGTGCCACAATATATTTCAAAAAATTTCTACCTCGAGGACCAAAATGTTTGAGATATTTTCAATGTTTAGAAACACTTTTATTTAGACCCGAGGGTCGAATATTCTGAAAGTTTCCACTAAGAGAAAGTGTCCTCATTTTTATCAAATGCGAAATGGTTTTCAAAAGTCTCGATAACGATGTTTTACGTTTGTACTTTTTTTAAAGGTGATACTCAAGACCAACCGGTGTTCTTCCAAAATTATTTTCAAAATGAGGTTTTCGTTTTTAAAACCTAACCATTCCCGTTTGAGGGCTGGGTATGTATGTGTGATGTTCGCGTTGTCATTTTGATGTTTGCTCCTGAGTATGATCGAATTGGCGGTGTGAGTGTTGAGTCGTTTTCCACACATTTTGATGTTTGCTCCTGAGTATGATCGAATTGGCGGTGTGAGCGTTGAGTCGTTTTCCACACATTTGTTGTGTTAGCCCCCTGTGAGAGGCGGGATGTTGGTGTTAAATGTTGTCGCCTCGTGGTGATTTCTGCGTTGTCCCGCATGTGCGAGCTGTTAGATCTTGGTTTGGTATGACCGTGTGCATCGGTGATGGTTCCGTTATGTGTCGGTTGTTTAATGTCTTGTTACCATGCTCCCGTTTTTGTGAATTTCGTGGACGAGGTCGGAGGTAATACCCGTACTATTTTGACTTCTGTATTTTCTCTTTCTCCAGTCTATCGATTCACTCATGTTCGTTGATACTTTATGAACTTGGTCTGTATTTCGGTTTCATCGCCCGATCGAGCTGTGATCTTGTTGTGGGTCGATCTGGTTATTGATGTGACTTTTTCGGGTTCGGTTCGATTCTTGTGAACCTTGTTCGGGAGCGACATCATTTGGTTCTATGAGTTCTTTTTTTTCCGAAGTGGATCGGCTTTGGAACTCTTGTGTTTTCGACTTTGTCGACTCATTATGTTCGTTGACATTTCTGAGCTTGTCCTGCCCCTTGCTTTTGTTGATCGAACGAGTGTGGTATTGTTTTGGAATAACTCGTTTGTCGCTGTGACTTTTCAATCGCTATTCCCTTTCCTGTGGATCTTATGGGAATGCATGTCTTGTAGTTCTCACCAAATCATCCTGGGAGCTGTTGTTTGAGTTTTATTATCCTTCGTGTTTCGGACATGATTGTTCGATTTTTGTTGTCTCGGTCGTTTGTTTGTTTGGTTTTTGTTCTCGTTTTGTGATTGTTGAGCATTCAGGCTCCTTCCTAATTCCCTTAAGTTCGGGAAATTAGTCTCGTTTTCGATCTTCCAACCCTTGGGCAATGGAATTCCGTATTTGTTCAGCGTTTGGCTCGCGTTTCGATTGATGTACCGTTGGGTCGATCAATCATGTTGATTTTCGTTCGTTGTGTTTTGTGATTGTTCGGATAATTGACTTGACTATATTATCCGTTTGATTACGCTTGTCATTTGTTGGTTTTATTATATTCCAAACGGCGACGTTGTGTTGGTCGTCGTGGAGCGTGTTTTCACGTCGTATGTCTCTTTGCGTTCCTTGCAGCGCTTCTCCGTCGGGCGCGAGTTTTCAGTTTTTGCGTATCTCGTCGAGTTTTCCTGGCAGGGGATATTGCTTCTCCCTACTTATTTTAAGTTTCGGGACGAAACTTCTTTTAAGGAGGGTAGAATGTAATACCCGTAATTTCGATTTCCGGTAATTTCTTTTTTTCGGCGGAAGTCCGTTTTGACGACTCGCTCATGACCGTTTCGACATTCTGAGAATGATTAATTCTACACTTTTTGTCATCCGAGTTCATTTCGGTGTCGTTCTGTTGAATTCCGTGTTCTTTAGCGACTTTTTCACGTATGAATTCGACTTTGTTGGATCGCCATTAATTTTTGGAAACTCCAAAAATTCTGAATCTTTGCAATATTATAAATCATCGAGTTAGCTTTCCAATGGTTCAAACGGTGAGTCAATCGGAGTCCGGATGAAGGAGTTATGGTCGAAATAACTAAGTCACTCTCATTTCCAGTTTTTGGCCGAGCACTCTGTACCTTGTGCCGCGGCACATGCCGGCAGGGCCGCGGCACACTGCCGATCACTGTGGGCAGATTTGGCCCTGTGCCGAGGCACACTTCGGCTGGGCCGCGGCACACTGTGCAGTCAATTTAAGGCCAGCAGGCGTTTTTTTCTCCCATTTTCTCACTCGTATTCTTCCCTTCCGCGGCTGGAGCTTGATCAATCATGGAGAGATGTTGTTGGACAATCAATCCATGAAGTTTTGGAGTTCATATCATCAATCATCCGTCCTATAACACCCTCCGATCTACCGACCGTGCCGATTTCCTAGAAATCTAGTTTTGGGGAATTTGGGTGTTTTGGTTGTTTTCGTCCGTTTAATCCGATTTAACTTGGTATTATGATGGATTGATGATTATTTAGATGTATTATATCATTTCTCTTGTTATTCCATGGTTGGATCGTATCGATTCGTTGTTTTGGTCGAGTTCTTGATCGACGCCTTGAAGGTGTCCGGTAGAATGTCATAGAGGGGTTTTCGGGCGTTCTACGATTATTCTTCATCGTATGATCGTTTATTTATTAATTTTATGATGTTAGGGTCATGTTTCTTGCGAAGAAACCGTGTTGAACCCTTCCGTTCGTTGTCGTCTTTCTTTTCGTTAGCATCGGGCGTTTCGAAGCTTTTCGGTTGAGCCGTGTTCGTCGGAATACTTGCGTGCCGATTTTCGAGGCAAGTACCTTGTCCATATAATTCTTGTTTTGTGGATATGATAATTGGTGATCATCTAAATGTGTTTGTTTGGTCGTTTGAAAATTATTTTCAAAAGATTCGATTAGCCTTGTTAGAGGCTCTTTTTCAAAACGCGTGTGTTTTGTAAATGTGTGGGTTGTAAGTGACTACGTGGATCCTTTGGATATGTTTGGAGTTTATGTGGTGTTTGATAATGCGTGTGTACGTATATGGCTTCATTTCAGTGTATTGCGGTTTGTACATGAGGTGATGTTAGTCGTTACTCCTTTGAAAGGAGGTTGCGATGCTTAATGTTGTTTGGATTGATAATCGATTATTGTTGTGTGCTTGTTATACGTGATGTGCCTCCGGGTAGGATTGTTGAATCTCGGGATCCATACTTGCTAGTATGGGTCGGGTGAGACCGTAGGGTTATCCAATCGGGTATGTCTTGCGGGGACTCCGAGGTTCGTGGCTTGTTAGCCCGATGCCGAGATAACTTATGGGGTTATCATCGGGTATGTCTTGCGGGGACTCCGAGGTTCGTGGCTTGTTAGCACGATGCCGGGATAACTTATGGTTGTGATTTGGTTGTGATGTACGTGTCATGGGTTATCCAATCGGGTATGTCTTCATGGGACTCCGAGGTTCATGGCTTGTTAGGCCCGATGCCGGGATAACTAGTGGGGTTATCATCGGGTATGTCTTGCGGGGACTCCGAGGTTCGTGGCTTGTTAGCCGATGTCGGGATAACTTATGGTTGTGATTTGTGTGTGATTTGTTTCGCTAGCCACTGGGAGGGTCCTTTGAGGCCTCGGGTGGGATTCATGGTGGCGTCCCGGTCTGGCGATGCGTGTGTGTGATTTGTTTCGCTAGCCACTGGGAGGGTTCTTCGAGGCCTCGAGTGGGATTTGTGGCTTCGTCCGGTCCTAGGCGATGCGCGTGCGCGATTTTGTTTTGTTGATTTTTATGTCCGTCGAGGACACGTGATGTTGGGCTCGCCCTGTGAATTTTTGTCGGTTTTCATGTGTGAAAACAAAACCTCGGGCCGTGACTTGTTGATTTTGGAAAGGATAAGGATTGATAATCCTAAGTTGTTTTCTATTAAAACTCCCGAGGGTATTTTAGACCATTTTGCAAACCGCTCGTTAATTGTGATCTTTCGATTTGGAAAGTTTTACTCAAACTCTTGCCTCGGAAGTATTCGTTTCGTTATATTTGAATCTTTGAGGATTCCCGGTTATTGTTATTCTTGGAATTTGAATTATATGGCTCGTATTTGCACTTTGTATTTGCACTAGCAAACAATGGAGTTTGCTAACCCCAGTATTCTGGGGTGGATGTCTCAGATTGCATTCAGGTTTTGGAGCAGAGCACAGGGTCGGCATGAAGGATGATGAAAGATGAACGATACTAATCACACGAGGACCCGTTTGATGTCATGTTGGTTTAGTTGTATTGTATTTCCGCTGCAGTATTCTTTCCCCGTTGTACGGGAGTGTGTTGCATTCGACCCCTGCGTGGGCATGTATTGTAATTGAGTTGTATGTATTTATTGAAAGACCAAATCGGTCTACTGAGTCATTTTAGCCTTAAAGGCGTTGTTGAGTTGTTCGGTTTTGTTACCAGCCTGGTAGAACCTTGAGGAGAGGTTCTACGGCATTTAATATCCCTGAGCGGATTGGGGTGTTACACCATTTTCCTCACTTTTCATTCAATAATTTATTTAAGAAATTGAATTCTATTTCCCCTCTCTTTCTCTCTCTCAAAACCTAGGTAATAATTTTATAATGATATTGATATACAAATATTATTTTAAAGACATAACATTACACTATTATTTAAACATATATTATGTTGTTTTTAAAAAATGCTTCATATCCTAGATAATACACAATAATTTTGTTTCACATTTAAACAATAATATTATTTAATTTCACATTTCGAAATAACACAGCATACACTTAAATAAATAATAAAATATATAATCAAATAATATTATTTTGTTTAAAATGTAAAATAGTTTTTCTTAACTAACATATTCTATATTATATAATATGTTATAGTATTATTTTAGAATGTAAATGTTTTGTAACATAATATTTATATATTACTGAATGAAATAAAATATTTAAAATAATATACTAAATATTTTTACATAACTTTTAAATAATATATTATATTTTTAAAGCAAACTTTTTGCTTAAATAACAAAATATATAACAGAACAATGTAATAAAATATTTAAAATGTGAAATAAAATTTCTAAGTAACATAGTATATATATATATATATACTATGAAATAAAATACTTTTACATAATATATATTTAAATAATTATTATGTTATTTACAATGTGAAAGAAGTTTAATCAAACAGCATTATATAATATATTATATTAATTAAACTGTGTGTAAGATAACATAATATATATTTAATTATTATATATTTAAAACATGAATTTATTTTCTTAAATTACATGATACACATTTAAATTAATATTATATTATTTATAATGTGAAATTACTATTATTATTATTATTATTTTATATATAATTAATAATAAAAACTAGACGTATAATATTTAGTCGATTCTCAAATTTTGAGCCAAAACCTTTCTAATTTTAAACCAAACAAATTAAAAAATGAAGAATCATTCATTTATTTTACCATTTCCTTTCCCTTTACCCTGAGGTTCCAGAAAGGCACGACAAACGACACAGTCTTGAGACCACACCCGAATCGCCGCTGCAACCTCTCTCTCTCTCTCTCTCCGGCCGCTGCCCGCCATCTCTGCCTCTCCTACAGGTATTTATTTTTATTTATTTTATTAGAACTCATTCTTCCCTTATTTTTTAAGCTCCTTTTCTCCTTCGGTTCTTAATTCACCATCCCCATCGGCGGCCGCGGCTACCTCCCGCCGCCCACCCTGCCCATTTTTTTGCTTTCTTTCCTCGTATGTTGATTTTTTTAGTTTCTGTTCAATGGTTTTGACAAACAAGAGCATTGGATTGGTAATTAGAAGTATGGTCTGTCGTTTTTTTGCTTTCATTAATGGGATAATTAAATTAGTAAAAACAAAAAAAATAAACAGTTATGTTGATAATCAATTAGGGCAAATTTGGCCCGATTGCCTGTGAAAGGGCTGGGTTGGGCTCCGAAATCAACAGCCGGATCAGATTAAGTCGCATCCCTAAATCCAGTTATTGGCCCGGCCCGCTGGGCTGTTCCGGGCCTCCCGGCTTTGTCCAGTTTGACGGCTCTAGACTCTACTAGATTAGTTAAGACAAAAGTTTCTCAAGGTTATCAGAAAAGTCTCTCTCTCCTCCTATTTGGAATAGAAAGTGAAAATCCTCTGATTTGAAACTCAAAGATATTTTATCGTCATGATAGAGATCTTAAGTTGAGGTTATTGTACATGATTAAATGTATATTGTAAAACCTTGACACTGTGAACGGGTAAAGGAGGAATACGAGCAAGATAGAGATATTAGGTATTCTGAATTGAGGCGGGTGTATATTTTTTTTTTTTTTTGCTGAACTATTTTGGCAGAGCAATTAGTAAATAGTCGAACATTTTATACAGTGAATTGGGTGCCAGGAGTTATGAAACTATGAAAGAAATCTGTTTTGTAGTCAGAGTTAAATCTTTATTGGTGAGACTATAGTGAATCCCTTAGTTTGTAAACAGGATGGAGGATTATAATACAACAAACATCATCATCATCATCGTCATCAATGGGTCGGTGGCATAATTGAAAATTATAGTGTCAATTAATTGTCTAAAATTGGTTAACACTATAAATTCATGCAAAAAACAAAGTTTTACATTGGATGCCTGTCGCTACCTTCGTAAGTAGGAGATTATAGCACAATGATATGTTAAGATATTATTTTTTTTTTAAATGGATGCCATAACTGAGTGAGGAAGAGAGGATACAAGACCTAGGGTTTGGACCGCTTTGTTTGTCTAAATTTGGATCAGAACTTGATGAGGAATCAGTTGCTATTCGAGAACTGAAAGGTCTCAGAGTTTTGAAGCTTTGATCATTTAATGACTGTTCTCTTCTCCTTCACCTACATGTTACTCTGCAAACACATATCTGGGTAGTGCTTGGCTCACTATTTTACTAAAATCGACTTATCTTATATTGTTTGAAATTCTTCATTGGATGGTATTAGATATAGTTTGCTCTAGTTGAAACTTGAAACCATGGATCTGTTGGCATAACTGGCATAAGGAACTGTAGCAAGGACACGGGTACTTGTACGGATACCAGTGCGGGTACTTCTGTGTGGTTGTACATGGAAAATTTATATATACGTATTTTTTTGGTAAGAAAAAATATATATTTGTATACACACACACACACACTACATATATATATATACAAACCATAAATTACTTTCATAAGTCATTATATATAAACCATAGATGACATCCATAATAAGTCATTAATTCATCAAAAGAATCATTTAATACTTCAACTATTTAAACTACCAGATTCAAAGGCTATTCTAAGATATTTATTTAAACATTTTATTCAATTTTTTTTTTTTTTTTTTTGTATTAACCCCTCTTTTTCGTAAAACTAGTAAAAAAAAAAAAACTTAGAATCCTTGTACCCGAAGTGTCCCCGCGTGTTTCCCGTGTGTCCCCGTGTCCGGAGTGTCCGACACTCGTGCGTTAACTCCTTGAAGTGTCGGTGCTCCGGAGCTTCTAAGCAACAGAAGAATGTAATTTTGTCCTGTTGTCAAGTTTGGGAAAAACGTCATGTTCCATGATGTATGTGTTGATTTTACAATATCAATCACGTATTGTGACATGACAATAGCAATTATCTCAAACTCATCGCCGTCTCATGATATTTTCCATATAAATGGAAAAACCTATGATGTTGACGGTTTTGGAATTTCGTTCTATTTCTCCTTCATATGAAGGTTGCGACAGGAAGGGCATCCGGCGTAAAACTTTGCCACTTTGTTATTTGCATGAGTTATGGTGTTAACTAATTTTAGACAATTAGACGACACTATAATCTTCATGCCACCGACCCCAACATAGTTGGGATTAAGGTGCTGTTGATGATGATGATGATGATGTCAAGTTTGGGAAAAACTTGAGGTAATCGTAGTCTAATTTTTTTTGGGTAGTAGAATCGCTAAATGTGTGTGGTATTATGCAGATGACTCGAGTCTTTTCTTTTTCCTTTTTATCAGATGCAAGTGCATTTAGGGATTTAGATCCCGTCGTGGGTCCCACAAATTTTAGTTAATATAATTGGTTTGTCTTCCTCTCTCTAAATGCTTGGTGTAGTTGCTACTGATTATTCAAATTCGTGCTCTTATATGTTCCTTTTCTTGGATAGTTGTAGTAAGTTGTTCTGGGGAGCTATATGAGATACTAATTTCCTTTCCACAGTGATTTCATCTTGAAAAACAAAACCGTTATATTCTTGCTGGAGATAAACTTGTGTGAAAATGTTTTTTATCCAATACAAAAGTGTCTGAAAACAATTTCTCTTGTAGTAGCTATAACTGTTTGGCAATGTTGTTAGAATTGTGTGTCGAGTCATTGAAATGTACGAGTCGGGGAGTTTTCCTCCCCTCAATCGGAGCTGGAATGGCCTAGCCGCGTCGTAGAATCGTCCATGGTGTCGTTCCGATGTTGGGTTAGAAAGTTGGTCAAAATCAGTGTGATAAAATTAGGGTTAGTTATGCGACCCTTTTTTAGAATAAGCCATATTTTGCAGCCCAGAAAAAAGGCCACATCTGATAGAACCCCCTGTGACCTAATATTTCACAACATGACCAGTTGACCACTTCTTTCCTTCTCCCTTTGTGCGGCTTGCGACTCTGACTGGTGTTGCATTTTGTTATGTTTTGTTATGATTTACACTTACGGATTTTGTTATCTTTCAAAGATTTGGGTATATGTTTCAGATTTGGTTATGTTTTTAATTTACTTATTCTGCTCCCTAATAATGCACCAGTTCACTGTTTCGCACTGTTCATTTACTGACCTCGAACTTACTTTGTTCAACTAATATAAAAACAAATGTAAGCATGCAAAATACTGTTGGATTTGTCTTGATGTATAGTTTCAAAATATCAATTTTTTTGTAATTTTTATTAATATATAATAAAAGATATTAACTGTCCAAGTTATACATTGAACTGCGTGCAAAAGGCAAGTTATATAATAAAAGGTGGTATTTGTTATGTTGGTCATAGTTCAGATTTGGCATGCATGTTAAAGGTTATGATTCTACAATTCTATATTACGATCCTAGTTCGTGTCATGATCCTAGTATTTTATAGGATCCTTGTAATTCGTGTTACAAATCTTCGAATTGCGTTTTTTCACCCCCCTCCAGATCCTAGTCCAGTATACACGTGTTTCACAATACTGTTGTTTGGACAATAATGACCTTGCATTACTCCTTAGGGGGGAGGGAGTGGTCACCTAGTACCCTAGGTGCCACATCACCTCTATCCAATAAAAACCCTCCAACTCAAAACTACCCAATTCTACCCTAACACTACCCTAAGTGGAGGGAGTGGTCACCTATACTACCCGATTTTTTTTTTCATACATAAAATCACATACAATATTAAAATAAAAACATACCATTTCATTAAAAATAAAAACATTACATAATACTTAAAAAAAAACATTACATAAAAACATACCGATTTTTTTTTCATACATAAAATCACATACAATATTAAAATAAAAACATATCATTTCATTAAAAATAAAAACATTACATAATACTTAAAAAAAACATTACATAAAAACATACCCGATTTTTTTTCATACATAACATCACATACAATATTAAAATAAAAACATACCATTTCATTAAAAATAAAAATATTACATAATACTTAAAAAAAACATTACATAAAAACATACCCGATTTTTTTTTCATACATAAAATCACATACAATATTAAAATAAAAACATATCATTTCATTAAAAATAAAAACATTACATAATACTTAAAAAAAACATTACATAGAAACATACCCGATTTTTTTTTTCATACATAAAATCACATACAATATTAAAATAAAAACATACCATTTCATTAAAAATAAAAACATTACATAATACTAAAAACAAACATTACATAAAAATATACCATAAAATCACCTCCATTTTTTTCTACTCGATCGGCTTCCCAAACCGAAATTTCTACCCGATCGCCTTACCCGACTTACCAGCGGCGGTGTTACCGATCGGGTAAGGGTACCCGATCCCCTTACCCGATCCCACTCCCTCCCCCCTTATAGCTCTGAAGTAAGTTGTTTCTTTTTCCCGAGAAATGGTTTATTAAGTCGTGAAGAGAAGAAGGGCCCACACAAAAGCTTTATGAATTGTTCTTTATTTGAAATCTGTGAAGTAATAACAAAAAAAAGAGGTACAATCGAAATTAAAATTACAACTGAAAAGGCCAAAAAAAGAAATGAAAAACTGCCACAAGTGCTGTTTAATAACTCGTTGAAGAATTAAAGAATTACTAAATAAATGTTCAAGTTAGTGAAAAAACGAACTGCTGTTTGTTTTCTCTCCCAAAAAACGAACTCAGTCCAAAACACCAATTACTATATCGAACACATCCACAAGCAAAATTCAACTAATGAACCAAGATTCATTTTACAATCAAACCCTAAACGATAACAGTAATAGAGACAACAAACACATACCCAACAAATTAAAAAACTTGCTAGAGATTAATTAAATAAATGTTCTTAGTGAGTGTAATCTCTGTCTTTTTTTCCTTTTAACTAAAAATAAATATAAACAGTTACTTTCCTACTTAGGTTTTAAATTTCCAGGAAGCATCTTCAAACAAATAAGAAGAACAAATTATGGAATGATCAATACACGAAGAGAAATAGATGTTACCTTGGTATTGATATGCTGCGCAGGAACTTCTTCTTACACATAGGGATAATATTTTTCAAGCACAAGCCCACTACCTCTTTTCTTTAATTTGTTCAGAAGGGTTCCCAATTGAATAGGTCCCCCGAAGAGATCAATTCCATGCCGAGTTGATATCCGGTCTAAGTAGCGAAAATTTTGTTTACGCGCCTCAAGTTTATATCGAGCACATATGGCTGTTGTGCATGCACGGGCAGAGCATGTTTGATCAAATTGCTTTCTTGGGGGTAGAGAAAACCTTGGTTTCTGTAGGAAAAATGCTCCACAACCATGTTTAAAGAAACGAAACACTAGAGAAATGAAAGGACGGAGAAGAAAGATGAGGAAGCACCATAGATTTAATGTAGAAAGAGATAGAGAGAGTGAGTTAATAATGAAGGAATAAACTTAGAGAGAGAAAGGAGTGAGAATAAAATACTTAAATGGAGGAAGAAACACTAGAGAAGAAAAGGCACAAGCGTAGTTCTCAATTAATGCACCACAAAAATGATTGTGGAGTCTGTTTGTTTCGTTTCTTTAAACATGGTTGTGGAGCATTTTTCCTACAGAAACCAAGGTATTCTCTACCCCAAGAAAGCAATTTGATCAAACATGCTCTACCCGTGCATGCACAACAGCCATATGTGCTCGATATAAACTTGAGGCACGTAAACAAAATTTTCGCTACTTAGACCGGACATCAACTCGGCATGGTATTGATCTCTTCGGGGGACCTATTCAATTGGGAACCCTTCTGAACAAATTAAAGAAAAGAGGTAGTGGGCTTGTGCTTGAAAAATATTATCCCTACGTGGAAGAAGAAGTTCGTGCGCAGCATATCAATACCAAGGTAACATCTATTTCTCTTCGTGTATTGATCATTTCCATAATCTGTTCTTCTTATTTGTTTGAAGATGCTTCCTGGAAATTTAATACCTAAGTAGGAAAGTAACTGTTTATATTTATTATTAGTTAAAAGGAAAAAAAAGACGGATTACATCGTTTACTCACTTAGAACATTTATTTAATTAATCTCTAGCAAGTTTTTTAATTTGTTGGGTATGTGTTTGTTGTCTCTATTACTGTTAGCGTTTAGGGTTTGATTGTAAAATGAATCTTGGTTCATTAGTTGAATTTTGCTTGTGGATGTGTTCGATATAGTAATTGGTGTTTTGGACTGAGTTCGTTTTTTGGGAGAGAAAACAAACAGCAGTTCGTTTTGTCACTAACTTGAACATTTCTTTAGTAATTCTTCAACGAGTTATTAAGCAGCACTTGCGGCAGTTCTTCATTTCTTTTTTTGGCCTTTTCAGTTGTAATTTTTATTTCGATTTTGTTATTACTTCACATGTTTACCCTCATTTTTTTTTTGGCATTCTCTGGGTCTTGTGCCTTCGTCCTCCCATAATTTGGCTGATTCTAGGAGCCGAGTAATGTTTACACTCTACAATCTTGTTTGGTTCTAATGTAGCATTAGGAACCAAGTTTACCCTTCTTTTTAAGCTTTCATCTACTTCCATATATTCATCAGTGAGATATAAATATGGGCATATAGTTTGTGAAGCTAATTCATTTCATTCATATTAAGCATTTTTTTTTGTGTATATAAAATGATATCATACCGAGGCCCGTGATTATGGTTGACATTTACATGATTTAATACTTTTTATTCTTATTCAGATTTATCATTATGGCCAAAGTCGAAGGTGACAGCAAGGAACCATATAACGAGCAAGCTGTTGCCAACATGTATGCGTCTATGAGGACCGAAATGAACCAAATTTACTCCAAAATCACCGAGCTAGAAATGGAAGTTAGCGAGCATTCACTTGTGATCAACGCCATTAATCCACTCGACCCGTCTAGGAGGTGCTACCGTATGATTGGAGGCGTTCTTGTCGAGAGAACCATTAGAGAAGTTATGCCGGCTGTCCGGAGAAATAAAGAGGGGCTCGAAGAGGTAATTGCTCGGCTTACTGAAGCCTTGGAAAGGAAGAAGAAGGAAGTTGCGGAATTCGAGGCCAAGTACAAAATCAGAATCCGAAAGGGCGACGACGGTGAAATGAAGGATGAGAGTGGTAAGAAGGAAGGGAATGCACAGGGAGTTCTTGTTGGTCCTGCTGGTGATAATTAATTAGTTTTGTATTTATATATTTGATCTGTGGGGTTTATTCCTGTTCAAGAATCCTGATGTTTTCTATGACGTAATATTTTGATGTGATTTCGAATGACTTGGATTTTGAAGATGATCAGTGTCTTGGTTTATGCATTGTTGATGGAGTGGAGAATTAGATCATCAGGAGTAAGGCATCAGTGAAAAGAACTGACCAAATTAGCTTCATTTGTTCACTGCTTTACTGTATTAATCTATACTTCTATTAAAAGAGAGTCAGTGACACTTTGTAAATTTTTTGATTTTTTATTTTAAAATAAAGTTTATATATAGAGATGTATTCTTAAATTTCCAAAAAAAAAAAATTTAGATATGTATTGTGGGAGTTTTATTCCACAATTTTCACTCATTTACCAATAAAAAAAATTCTTTCTTTAATTTTCTAGATTAAAATTTTAAATGTTTATAATTTTTTAAATCAAGTTTATTTTTAATGAAAAATATATCAAATTAATTATTATTTCACAATTTTCAATTAGACATCCATATGAATATAATAAATTTGATGGATTTACAATAATGACCCATTGCAAAAAAAATTATATTAGAAAAATATGAATATTTATTTTCAGTAAAATTAATTGGTGCAAACTAAAAAAATATTAACTCATTTATTGCTTACATAAAAAATAAATTATGATATTTATTTAATTATAATAACTAAAAATAATAAAACATATACTGCGCGCACACATATATATTAAGACTTAATCACATATTACTTTCGTCCTCAAAATTTATTCCTACTTATTTTTCGGTATGTCCAGGAAATTTGTTCATGTAATGGACAGTAATTGACTTAACACTCCGCTAATTTGGTACTCTTTCTTGAATTATATTACACTCCATAATACACTCAATAAGTCTTTTATTAATATTACGCTAATATGATACTCATGTCGAAAATCATCAAAAATAAATTCAGAAATCGAGAAATTATTTTCTAATAAGAGAATATTTTATGCGGTGCATCGCACCGGAGAACATCTAGTTAAGCTAATATGAACAAGTTTTTGGCCACTTGTTAAATTGTCCCAAAATTTGGAATTGATTTTTTCAATTTAACTTTTAATAAAAGCTATCCTGGCAAAAACTCATGAGACGTCTCACGGAATACCGTTAGACTGGAGTATGAATTTCAGGAGGGTATATTTAATTAAGATTTTAATGGAATGTGATAGATTTATAGTTTGATGGATTTGATAGATTTTAATAGAATTCAATAGACTTTCATAAATTCTCTTTGATTTCAATGGACTTCTATCTATTAGAATTCTATATACTTATGGACTTCTATGAATTTCTAATGACTTTATTTTTCTCAAAAGATAGTAACCACATGAATTTCATTTATTAGCATTCTATGTTAATAGATAGTTGTTCTATATGTGATTTTCAATCAATTGTTACGTATAATAGATCTTTTAATTAAAAATAAATATCTATCACAAATAGAAAATTTACAACAAATTGATATAATTTGACGGAAAAACTAAAGAAGTATCTCATATTAAAAAGACTAAAACATATACAAATTATTAAAGCAATAAGCAGATATAAAATATTAATTATAAACTGATTTTTTTTTACAAGTTTTTGTAAATAATTAATTTTTTTCATAAAAGTTGAAGAACAGAAGATAAAAATATTATAAGAACTTCTTTACTGTTTCGGGATATGGTGGTAGGGCTGTCTAAATGATTCTCGGTTAGAACCGAAGCCGCGCGGTTCCAGTTAACCGAGAACTGCAATTTCGGTTATCGGTCCGATTTTCGATTCCATTGTGTATCATTTGTCCGGTTTTCGGTCTAACCGATAACCATTCGGTTCCGAACCGAAAACCGGTTTTATAAAATATATTTATTAAATATTATTTTTTATTTTATAATTATATTATATTATTTTAATTTTTGTAAATTAAAATTGGATATTAGACTATTTTTATGAAATTATATTTTGTAATTATATTATATAATTATAAAATAAAAAATACTAATATTTAATAAATATATTTTATAAACCGAACCGGAAGCAGATTTTATTTATGAAATTATATTTTATATTTGATAATTACATTATATTATTTCAATTTTTTTAATTGAAATTAAAAAAACGGTATTTGTGGTTAACCGAACCGGAATCGAAAATATTCGGTCCGGTTTCGGTTAACCGAAAATTTATACGGTCCGGTTTTCGGTTCTTATTTTAGGACATTTATGGTTCCGGCTAATCGAAAAATTCGGTCTGGTTAACCGAAACCGAACCGTTCGACAACCCTATATGGTGGTAGTGGCAACGGGGTGACAGCGGAAATGGTGTTGGTGGTGGGACGGGACAGTGGCAATGGTGGTGTGGAGGCGGTTGTGGTGGAGGCGGTTGCGTCAGTGGTGGTGGGTGGTGGTGAAGAATAAAAATCCATCAAAATCTTAGGGGTGTAGGAAAGATTTTAAAAGACAAATTATATTTGTACCTTGTGCTTAAAGATGAGTACCTAGATGATTCCATTAAAATCCTAAAATCCAAAATAAATATGAATACCTCATAATTTTGTAAGATTTATAAAAGTTTTCATTTAATACCTTATGACTTTAGTGGACTTTTAAGAACTCCATTAAATTCTATATTGAATACCACAAAAATTTAATTGACTTTTAAAAGTGTCAATTAAATATACCCAAACCTTTTCAAATCCATCAAATTCTATAAAAGTTTTTAAAACTCATTTGAAGTCTCAAATAAATACGACCTCCCAATCTTTTTTTTTTTTAAGTTTTTTAGGTCTTCTATTTTTTTTAAGAATGTTGATATCTTGATATTGTGGAAATGTTTATTTTACCATTTAATCATTCAGAAAGTAGAGAATTAAAGTTTGTGGAAATTCTAAAATACCATTTATTTTTATTGAATTTCTTACTGAAAAGTGTATTCAATATTGAATTACATGAAATTCATATTGAATCTGGAATTCATTACTGAATATTGAATTAGATGCTGAATTTCTTATTGAATTCCATACAATGAAATTCCTTGCTGAATATTAAATTACGTGTTGATTTCATACTGTTATATACATTATAATAAAATTCATTGCTTAAACTGAATTTCATACAAATTAAACTGAATTTCATATTAAATTTTATGTTGAATATTCCATATTGAATAAGAAATTAAATGCCAAACTTTCACTTACACACACACACGAAAAAACGCAATGGCCTCCGATATAGTGTCCGAAATACTCGGCGACACATAGTCTAGAAAGAAAGTTACGACCATCTAGAGGTCAAGAAGAAAAAGCGGATGTTAAACGGGCTCGAGCCCGTAGGGCTGGCCCGTTTAACCCGCCAAAAAATCGGGTTAGGGCCGATATTTCCTAACCCGTTTAAATTCGGGCTTTTTTGGCCTGGACCGTTTAGCCCGAAGCCCGTTAGGGCTATCCCTATATATATATATATATATATATATATATATATATATATATATATATATATATATATAGGGATAGGTTCAGGTAGGAAAGCTTTTTTCCGTAAGAAATAAGAATGATTTTGGGCCTTTGATCTTTGGTGATCAATGGCTGCGATTTGGCCACGTTGTGCTAAGAATTTAGCCTAAGTGTGCTACGCGAAATATTTTTGTGGGGATATATTTGTAATTATACAAATTGTATGTTTGGTATTTCCTATAATCAAGGGATTTCATATCCCACTTTCCCATCTCTTCCCAACGTGTAAGCCGTGATTTTGTTTTCTCTTTCCTCCATCCTTTTATCTATTTCCTTCATCCTTCATCCTTCCTCCATCATTTATACCCTAATTTCATACAGTAAATTGCCGCAAATATAATCCCTACGTTCAGCTTCCTCATCCTCATTTCTTGGCCTCTTCAAATGATTAGGTCCATTCGACGCTTTACTCTCCCATCTCCATTTGTTTTACCCTTATCATTATCTGTAAAAAAATATAATAATAATAATAACTTAAGCTCTCTAGAAATTTACAGATTGCAAAAACTAAAATAAAATTATATTTATTCTGCTTACTAATAAATCACATTACACTACTTAGCACAAATATTACTGCTTATTTTTTTTTTCTAAATGTGCAGAAACCATCAGCTAAATGTGCTGAAAAATTATTATAAATGTGCAGAAAAAATCAGCTAAATGTGCTGATAATAAAAACACTTATGCTGCAGAATAATATTAAATGTGCTTACTAATTACAAAGATTGTGCTAACTACTCAGAATAATCGTGCTAATATACGACAATGACAGTGCACTCGAATGGGGGAGCAGAAATGAGAAGAAATGGGGGAGAGAAAATGAGCGGACGAAATTAGGGATAGATTGAAATGAGGGGAGAGAAAATTAATTTTGAAAATAAATTCAGAATCCCTTAAAAGATGGATAAGATGAATGGAAAGGAGTGAGAAAAAAATTTCATTTCGCAAATACCCTTGTTGTTAAAATCGGGTGAATCAATGATGATATCAGCATCAAATCTAGTTAAATTTGAACCATTAATTCTTTATAGATGTAAGGTTAGGATACATTCTTATTTCTTACACTTAAACCATTTCACTCCATAACCCACCCCTATATATATATATATATACTATATTAATATTATATATATATAATATATATTAATATTATATATAATCTATATTATTACTGTAATATTAATATATATTATATGTAATATTAATATAGTGTATATATATATACATAAAAGTGTATTTTTTGTTATATTTATTATAGTATAGTTGTTACTATATATATAAAATATATTGTTATTATTTTTTTTACTTGTAAAAAAATAAAAAATAGATTTTTTAAATATTTAGCCCGTTTAGCCCGAAACCCGTTAGGGTTAGGGTTAGGGCCAATATTTCCTAGCCTGTTTAAATCCGGACTTTTTTAGCCCGGATCGTTTAGCCCGAAACCCGCTAGAGCTAGCCCGGAACCGCTAGGGCTAGCCCGTTTAACATCTCTACCTAGCAACGACAACAATGCCCATAATGAAAGTGAAACAAAATGAGGGAATCTCTCTCACTTCCTCTCAATTTTATATAAATGAAAATGATAGGTGACTGAAGCGTCATATTGCGATATCTGTAACACTCTCAAACCACTTGGGAATATTACAGCGCCGCAGACCCCCCTCCGTGAGGATCTATCAGGCTAAATACAGAAAACACTACGATACAAAACATACCAACATGGGTAATTAACGAACCATTAGACCGATTTGGTCTTTTACCACAATAAACACATCAACCATACATTACTCTTTCTCGCAACTCATACCCACGCAGGGTTTAACATAAATCAACATGCCTATAAAACGGGAAAATAAACACAACGGAAGGACAAAACGACAAGACATCACCAAATACTCAACACCGGTCTTCATGTGATTAGTATCGTCGTCTTCCATCATCCTTCGTAACGATCCTGTGAATTGCTCCCCAGCGACCTGCATGAACCTGGACGCAATACAGACATCCACCCCCGAATACTCGGGGGTTAGCAAAACTCCACTGTTTTGCTAGTGCAAGTATAAATACAAAGGCAAGCCATACAAATCATACTCCAAGAAACATAGAAATCGTGAATATACTTCCCGAGATAATTCACTTGATTAAAACCGTTTGAATTATGAAAGATAGGAATAAAACTATTTTACATCTTACAAAACATTTTACGATCTCGGGAGTTTTGGAAACGTTTGGGTTTAAGAATTCTCAAGCCTTTCGGAACACCTAGGGACACAACCCAAAAATCACTTATTCCAAAATGCGATTCCGATTACAAAATACGGGGTCCACGACCCAACCATAACATTCTAATCACAAACACGGGGTCCACGACCCAAATCATCCACATCACATACTCGCAAGAATAACCCGACGGAAACTACACCGTGTCAAACATTACCATGACAACAGTCTCACAGAACGACATCAAAGAGCACAACTTTGCAACTTGACCATACGGTCGAACTCGACACACCATAGAGTTACAATGCACAGATCAACCACAGAACTCACGTGCCCATACCAAATTATCACAGCCAAGAGACAAATCTCACACGACACATTTACTAGTGCCATTCCAGCCAAGCACGATACCATTTGGACTGCCATTCTAATCAGACGAAATATGCGCCAAAAATCATAGTTCTCCAACAAAACAATTCAAAGTTAACCGTTGGTACGAGACTCACGGCCACCGTACCCCGCAGAGCCCCGTCGGACATCCCTGGGTGGTTAACCCTAGTTCGTGATACGCACACACACGGCAATACGTATCCCTAGAGGCCCCGTCAGACCGTCCCTAGGTGAACACACATAAACATCTACAACGCCACGGGAAGCCATAATTCGAATACTAGAATATGCAAACAAATGCTAGGTACTTCGCTAGAATGACCACTTTAGACGACGTATACCCACACGAATGTCACACAACAACAAACAAATACCAATACCAAACGACACCAAGCGCCACACCCTCCTTATGAAGGATTAGCAACTAATATCACACAACGTCACATATGTTGGGATTCGGTGCCTAAAACGAAGGCCCAGCGGAAGCGCTAAAACGAAAATTAATTCGATCCGAATCCCTACGATGATCGATCGAGCTACGTATATACGAATATATAAACGAAAAGCAAGAGTTGTAAGAAACTAACCCTCGAAGTCCGTTGATTAAATGGTAACCTTCTCTTGAGCTATTCCCCAAGCTCTTGAACGATCCAACGCCGAAAGCACCGCGTCTCTACTTGCCACGCGCCGGAGAAACGAACGGAATGACAACACCTTGCTATCCTCCGAGGATACGGCTAGAGCTAGGTGATGAAGCTATATATGTAAAGATTACTACACTCTAAGTGTTTTAATCTTACTCTCTCTTTATGTCTTGATATTTTTCTCTAAGAAAAACCAGAACAAGGTTGAAGAAGAAGATGACTAAAGAGAAAACAATTTTCTCTCTCTCTCTCAAACTCAATGATACGTAAATGCCAAGAAGTGTTGTAAGGATGAGAGATCAAAGTTTTCTATATATTCTTATTCAACCCACATGAAAACAAATACATATATCATGATTTGATTCCCCATATAATGTATATGATACTTGTCCCCTCAATCACATGAGATTCCAAAACCATGATGGGGACAAGTCAATACACACACATGGTAATAAGTGGGGGGTTGGCCCATGCTAGAAAACGGTCGAGTTCGGTTCGTTTCGGACTCTCGTGAGTCCAAACAGATAAACTCCTATTCCGTTCCGATGTATTTATGTCGTTTAATTAATCCAATTAATTAAACATATCAAATACAAAATAACATAATTAATTTCTCCAAGAAATAATTATATTCATGAATTAAATTAATCACCCAAGAATTTATTTAATTCATTAGGCCGTAAATCAATTTATCCCATAAATCGATTTAAACATCCAATGTTCCAAAATTAGATATCCAATATCTAATATTCATAATGAGAGAATTAGCTCGATTCATTCCGTTGTCAATCCTAATGCGCGACTCGGTAGGTCCGTCTCTACCAAGAATGGGAGGAACCAAAGAGTAGTAGCACCACCTAGCCACTGGTGGCCTACACTGCACTCGATCGAGAACGAATGATTGGGATCATTCAAGAACCATTCTGTCGTGAATACCAAGATACGTATAAACCCTTCTTTCAAATGTCCCGATCAAGTTATAGGGTCACTCTACCAAACCATATCTCGTACTTGATGCTATGCATGCGTTAATGCAAATCGAGATCATCGAAATCGTGGTATCTAATACAACTAGCTCCAATGCTTTGGCCAAAGACTTATGATCTCATCTCGCTAATAACCGCATAGGACATATAACCCGCTCACTAACGGGAGAAAGAATTCTATCTTGGTATTCAAGAGACTCGCTACTTGCCCGTCAAGATGCACGTCGAGGTTGACCCCCGCCTTCCGGTTTATAGGTCGAACTACTCTAATGAAAATCTTGACGTCACAAGCACATCCCTACTAAATCCTCAAGTCGAAGGTTCACGAATACCTATCACAACCTTTCGATTCCATCATTGATTGTCCGAGTGAAATCCATGTGACGAATCGAGGGTGAGTCGGTTCGAGTATACTAATCCAATTAGCATACCTATAACGTGTGCTCCCACTAACCATTAGTGTTCGACAGCACTCT
Source organism: Orobanche coerulescens (assembly GCA_033398695.1). NCBI lineage: Eukaryota > Viridiplantae > Streptophyta > Magnoliopsida > Lamiales > Orobanchaceae > Orobanche > Orobanche coerulescens. Next base: position 229,626,505 of record CM065802.1, read on the forward strand.
CCATGTCAAAGAACACGTCATACAAGTCTTCACATAAACTTAACGCCTACCAAGTTTCATCGACTTATGAACGATTAAGTATTTGAGCTATAACCTTTCCAAAGGCCGACCCCCTTATCCAATAAGGAGTGGAACATTTTGCTCTCAAATACATGGACTAGTTTCTATATGTTTATTTACGAGTTAGGAATGCCAAGAACTACCAAGAAATAAAGAAACATTCATTTGCCTTATATAAATGGTTTACATAATTACAAGTACAATGCCCTCACTCAACAACCTCCGAGTGGCATTCGAGGGCATACTCCTAACAATCTCCCACTTGCACTCAATGCCACACACTATAGTATCTAATACCCATGTTCTCTAGATGACGCTCCAAGCTAGTCCGAGATAGTGGCTTAGTCGATGGATCGGCGACGTTGTCGGCCGAGTCTACTCTATGCAAGACAATGTATCCCTTGCGAACAAATTCTCTTACGAGATGATACTTCCTCTCAATATGTTTGGTGTCGTTGTGAAACCTCGGCTCCTTGGCCTGTACACTCCGTCGTTGTCGCAAAGATGGAACAGCACTCAAAGACATGGTATCATTGGAAGTTCTCCTAGAAACTTCTTAATCCGTAACCCTTCCTTGAAGCCTCCGAAGCCGCTTGATACTCACCGACAGTGTGGAATCAAGCCGCGCTTTGCTTGGCACTACGCCAAGATCTGCTCCTCCATTAAGAGTAAATATGTAGCCATAAGTGGACATCGAGTCGCCTTCGCCCTTGGAAGTCCGAATCTGAATCCCACCACATCCAAATCTCCACCGCCATACATAAGAACCATATCTCTGCTCTTCTCAAGTACTTGAGAACGTTCTTTACAAAGATCCAATGTTCTCTACCCGGGTTTTCTGAAACCTACTCACCACGCTTACAAAGATGCGCAATGTCGTCTTGTACACAACATAGCATACATAAGGTTACCCACGGCCGAAGCATATGGTATATTACTCATTTCCTTGCGTTGTTCCTCACTTTGAGGACACATCTTCAAGGTGAGTTTTATTCCATGTTGCATCGGTAGGAACCCTCTTTTAGAATCATCCATCTTAAATCGCTTTAAGATCTTATCTATATAGAGGGCTTGGGAAAGGCCTATTGTTCTCTTCGCTCTATCCCTAGAGTCGAATACCAAGAATATAGGTTGCTTCTCCCAAGTCTTTCATGGAGAAATTACTCAAAGCCAAGCTTTCACGTATCCGAGCATTCCCACATCATTTCCTATTAGTAGAATGTCATCTACATATAGTACTAAGAATGCGATCTTGCTCCCACTAACCTTCTTGTATACACAAGGTTCCTCTTCATTTTGCACGAAGTCAAACTCTTTGACCGCCTCACAAAACGAAGGTTCCAACTATGCGACGCTTGCTTGATCCATAAATGGAACGTCAAGCTTGCACACTTTACGAATATCGACTGGACACAAAGCCTTTAGTCGCTTCCATATAGATTTCTCCTCGAGGAATCCATTAAGGAAAGCCGTCTTTACGTCCATTTGCCATATCTCATAATCGTGGTAGGACTATAGCAAGCATCATGCGAATAGACTTGATCATGGCTACGGGCGAGAAGGTATCGTGGTAATCGATCCCTTCCTTTCGGGTATAACCCTTTGCCACAAGCCCGGCCTTATAGGCGTCAACCTTGCCATCACCATCAGTCTTTCTCTTGTAGATCCACTTGTTCCCAATAGGCACTATGCCCTTGGGGCGGTCTACTAGAGTCCAGACTGATTGACATACATCGAGTCTATCTCAGCTTCCATAGCTTCACGCCATTTCGCGGAGTCTACATCCACCATCGCTTGGTCATAGGTTGTTGGGTCGGTCTCTTGGCTATCACTTGGAACCTCATGGAGACCCGGCTCCTCCAAGTGCACAAGCCCATACCTCTCGAGTAAATGAGACACCCTACTAGACCTACGAGGTGGTTGTACTTGCGTTTCGTAAAGTTCGGTTCCAGCTTGCACAGTGTCTCTCGAGGAGTTTCATTGTATTCTTCTAAAGAAATACTTCTACCCGCTCCGCCTTCTGAATGAACTCATCTTCCAGAAGTGTGCTTGTAAAGCAACAATGATCCTTCGATCTTCGGCATGTAGAATAGATATCCCATCGTCCCAGACGGAATCCAATGAAACGTCCCTTCGCACCTAGCTTCCAACTTTTCCACCTTAGTCTTCTTGACATAGGCGGGACATCCCCAAATCCTAATATGATTAAGACTTGGTTTCCTTCCTTCCCACATCTCATGTGGAGTTTTAGGAACGGATTTAGAAGGACATCTGTTCAAGATATACGCGGCAGTCAGAAGTGCATACCCCACGGTAAATCGGCAAGTCAAGATAGCTCAAGATGGAACGGACCATGTTCAACAGGTCCGGTTCCTTCTTTCCGACACACCATTTAACCGAGGAGTACTGGAGGTGTTAGTTGTGAAACTATTCCATGTTCCTTAAGGAACTCACAAACTCCGTACTCATATACTCGCCACCTCGGTCCGACCGAAGTGCTTTGATATGATTACCATTGTTTCGACTAGGCCTTGAATTCCCGGAATTTCTCAAAGGCCTCGGATTTATGTTTCATTAAGTATACATAACCATACCTAGTATGATCATCCGTAAACGTAATGAAATATTGATATCCGTCACGTCCGCTTCCAAAGCACCACATACATCGGTATGGATTAATCCTAGTTTATCACGGCTCTTTGAAATGTCCTGTGAAGGGGGACTTAGTCATTTGCCTTTAAGGCAAGATTCACAAGGAAAGGGATCAGATCCGAATGGACCCATAAGTCCATCTTTTTCCATCTTGTAAACCTTGGTCTGACCAACATGACTAAGTCTAAGATGCCATTTCAAAACTTGATTGGTTTCATCCCTACCGCGTTTTCTAGTTATAGTATTCACAACTACTTTGTTGCTGAGATTTAGATGATACAATCCATTCAACAATGTAGCAGTACCCACTAGTTTATTTCTAAAATAAATTTTGCAGAACCATCACCAATAAAAATGAAAAGCCTTTTCGGTCCATGACCTAAGGGATACAATGTTTTTGTGCCCCTTGGGCAAAACAAGTACATCTTCTAAAGTCAAAACAAAGCCGATTCTAAACCCAAAAGAAGTGATCCTATGTCGGTCGCCTCGACACTATGCCCACTTCCGACCGTGATCATAACTTCTCCACTCCAAGCTTCCTACTTTGTTCCAGATCCCGATTCACGGTACAAATATGAGAACTAGCACGTAATCCAAAGATTCAGAAGTAGAAAATACAAGAGCGTAACAATTTGTTTCCAAAACTAAAAGTTCTCAGACTAAGTGCCATGAAGAATCGGACAGTCTCTAGCCCAGTGGCCCAGCTCACCGCACTTGAGACAAGCATCCTTCTTCTTCTTGTTCTTTGGAACCATCGGGGCCTTGCCCTTACCCTTAAGGTCCTTAGCTTGTGGTCCAGTCCGCTTCTTGGTCTTTTTCTTCTTATTCTTAGACTTCCGAAGTCCAGAAGAAATCACAAGAGCAGACTCCTTCATCCGCGGAGTCTTCATCTGAGACTGAGCAGTCACAAGTTTGTTCATTAGCCCAGCTAAATTACATGCAATCTCATTGCAGTTGAAGTTCATAACAAACTGTGAGAAAGAATCAGGGAGAGACTGTAGGATAAGGTCGGTTTGGAGAGAAGTATCCATTTTAAAATCAAGAGCCTCCAATCTCTCGATCATGGATATCATTTTGAGGACGTGTTCCCCAACCTTCTCACCTTCCTTCATCCTTGCACCGAACAGTTGCTTGGATATCTCATATCTAGCAGTTCTACTATGCTCACCATAAAGCTCGGTTAAGTGAGATAAAATCTGCCTAGCAGAAGTCATTTTCTCATGAGCTCTCTGAAGCTCATTAGACATGGAAGCCATCATATAAGCACGGACTTTCACGTCATCCTTAACCCACTTTTCGTGGTTTTCAATCTCTTCCCGATTGGCTCGGGTCCGCACAGAGGCGCCGGAATGTCCGTCTCCAAGACGTATCCCGGTGCCTCTATACCGAGGACAATCATCGACATGGAGCCAATCCACAAAGTTAGGTCCCATTAAGGTGTTCTTTTGAGTAGAATTGCGAGTGGATTCATTGTCATATTGAGATTTGTCTGCATTAAGTATAACAGATTAGTTAGTGACTCATTTAATTATGTTCGAGTATAGAATTAAGGTCTTTTCTATTCTTGTTACCCAGCTCCCACTATTTTTATCGGAATAACACACTCCCATGTGAAATCCTAAGTATCGTCGCTCTACTTCATAGTGGTGATCGAGTTCTTTATAAATCTTAATAGAGGGCAACCAACAGTGTTTCTAGTCTATTAATTTTCATAAAGTGGTGTCCAACACCAACCCATCTAATGGATGATTCGATCTTCTTTTTCCCCTTGTTCACTCCCCTCAACCTATACGGTTTCTATGGTTCGTGAACAAGTTAAGTTTATACCATCGACGCAAATCGGTTTCACAATTGAATCTTATCCGGCAACCTATCGTGTTTCTAGGGATAAAATTTGCTCCAACCGAAAGGCATCCAATGCGCTCCCGGTAATTTATCCGTCCTCCCGAACGACTACCCCGATAACTCGGAAGCATAGCACATCCGGTTTGGATTTCAATTTCGAAAACTCGATGGAGGGAAGGAAAACCTTGAAACCTTATAAACTTAATAATTTATTGTGGGAGAATTTTCGCGATTTACGTTGCACTTTGCACATTAATCATATTAGCGCGTTTGTGGCATTCATACAATATGAAACAACCATTCACAACCTAGTTGCTACCAACATGTGGTTCATGGACCGTTCCTAGAAAACAAAAACTTCGTAATCTAATTACAAGTCTTCGTCTTGAATCTTCGTCTTCTCGAAATGGATCTTCCTTCGGTCTTCGTCATTACATATAAATTTTACATTGAAAATTGCATCCTAGATACAAACATTTCTAGTAAAATAAATAGGCTCAAAACGGCCTTTACAACCCAATCGAATAAAACGAACGATTCAAATCTAAGTCCACGAACCACATCCCCATTCAAAAGCATTCATCCAATAAATACTATATAAATGGAAAGCGAGAGATACATTGATCCAATCAACAATTCGAACCGATCCAATCGATTCACACAATCGGTAATATGATAACGCTTCAAAATAATTCTCGACCATAAATATTCCAATTAATCAAATTTCCCTTATAAAATGAAATACCATAAATCATTTTAATCATATTAAATCCAATTTAACATGGAGATTAATTTTCAAGAATACACGAAAAAATCGAGCCGGGCGAAATTGTCGCCATGGCCGAAGTCATCGCGGCAAAGATGCCGGCAGACATGCCGCATGGCCGATCACGATCGGCACCGCCGGGCACGGCCCGTGTCTCGACACGGCCGGGTCCGCCTCGGCATGGCTCTGGGATCGCCGACACGGCCCGTGTCACCAGACACGGCCGAGTCACCCTGGCAGCAACCTGCCCTTTGTCCGAAAAATTGTCCGACGACGATTCGGAGCTCGATTTTCGACCGGATATCCAATATCAATATTTTTCAACATTCATATCTTCAATATAAATCATATTTCCAAGAAATTAAGATTTATATTTAGACATAAACTTACGAAAAATATAACTACAACGAACGTAAAAATATATATACCACGATTATGACTAAAATGATTCCAAATCATTCATCATCTAATCAAGCATTCCAAACGCTAATATCGTATATACGATCGCAAGACCTACGCTCCGATACCATATGAATGGTTTATATAATTACAAGTACAATGCCCTCACTCAACAACCTCTGAGTGGCATTCGAGGGCATACTCCTAACAACATATTCACCGAACAATTACACATATCAATACACAATCCTCGGCAAATAATTACGATCTACATAATTCACTAAATATGTTCAATATCTTCCAACATACGAAACTAACACACATATTTCGAAAGCACATCAATCCACGAAGCATACGAGTTATCTTTTGAAAGACAATAATTATCGAGAACATACCGATCCTTTTAAAAGTTCATTAAAACATTCAAATTGTAATTTGGTTCCAATACCAACGAATACGTCTACGAAACACGAAATGTATGGGCAAGATACTTACCTCGATACCACGAGCGATGAAACGACGAACGGACACGGTCGGGTAGCCTTCGAACTTCTAAACACGACCCAAGAATTCGACAGCCCACGAATACTACGAAAACAATACCACCATGAATCAAACAATACATTGAAAATATAGGGATCATCCTAATTCCTACCCAATGGAGCAATTCGTCGGACATCTCAAAGGCTCACATCAACATAACCGACGAACATATGAATTTATGAAGTTCAATCCACAAAGTCTCAAGATTAGCAAAGAATCTCGAGTATACAACGAAGATCTCACAATAATGGCTAGATCGGCTTAAATCGGCCGAAACCTCACAAACCCCCAAAATTCAAGAACTAGGGTTCTAAGAAGAGATTACCTTGATTTGGACCAAGAAGATGATTAGATGTTGTTAAACACCTACAAATCCGCTTCAAGATGAAACTTGATGAAGAAGATCGCTCAAAATCACCTCTGGAGCTCACTCCCGTCGGAAGGGATGAAGAAGGGAGAGAAAATGACGAATTAACACTGTTGTCCAGTATTTATACTGGACAGTTATTAGTGTGCGCTAAGCACAAACAATAGCGCGCGCTAACGGTGTCAACGCCCCAGAACACTCAGCCTGTAACACGGTTAGCATGCGCTAGCCAATAAGCGTAGCGTGCGCTAACAGGTCACGAAACCAATCCAGTAGCCCCTGGACAGATCTGCACCTACCAGGTAGCATGCGCTAGAAAGAACGATTAGTGTGCGCTAGCTACCAACCTTAGTTTGCGCTAACGAGACCCCAGTCCCAGTCCAGTAGCTCTTGGACTGCCGCTGGACTGCCAGTTAGCGTGCGCTACACATCCGGTAGCGTGCGCTAACCACAACACAGTAGCGTGCGCTATGCCACAAGCATTAGCGTGCGCTACACCACAAAAACCCAAAAACTCGCATAGTGATCCGAAATGCCTCCAAACACATGTCCCAATAAGTCACACCCAAAACATGGCACAAAATTTCAATGATGAGGACAATACCAATCCGGTAAAACCCAAAAAAACTCGACGAATCCGGAACAAAGATCTCGGGTATTACATTCTACTCCTCTTAAAAGAAGTTTCATCCCCGAAACTTAAAACATAAAACGATCAACGCAAAACAGTCTCAAATAACATACGCTATCCGTCGCGGACGACCTACAACGAATCACATGCAGCACGTGGCTGCTACCATCCACATCGCCATTTCAGAATGATAACAAAACGCACGGACAAAAATCAGTATGGTTGAACAACCCAAACAGTACATCAATCAAAACGCAAGTTAATCGCTGAACAAATACGAAATTCCACAACACGGGGATTGGAAGATCGAAAACGAAGTTAATTTCCCGAACTTAAGGAAATTACGAAGTGATCTGAATGCTAAAAAAAATCATGAAACGAGATCAATGAATACCAGACAACAAACGATCGAACAACAACGATCGAGCCAACAACGGTCGAACAATCATATCCGAATCATAACGAATAACATAAATCGAATAGCATCGCCAAAGTCCACAGCACGAATCAAGACAATATATGATCCGATGAAAACGACATGATATACATTTTCATAAGATTCACATGAGCGGAGCCGAATTTGGAAAAGTCACAACGACAAACGGATTAACCCGAAACAATACCGCAACTCGTTCGAAAAACAAAAGTGAAGAGTAGAACAAGTCCAGAAAATATCGACGAACACAAACGAGTCGATAGAGTTAAACAAAACGAAAGCGAAAAAAAATATGGGTATTACACCATATCACCTTTAAAAGAGGTTTCGTCCACGAAACCTAAACAACAAGAACGAAGTGCTAGAATAGAAACCTTCCCGGAAACCTTCTCTTGGTCCCGCATCTGATCTCCATGACTGTCTGTACCGCGGTCATGATCGCGCCCTTTGCCCCTCAGCATATTAAGCGGATACTCACTCAATACAATGGTACAACATTGCAAAATAATATACCAAATTGCCAACTCGGCTTGACATATCACATAAGACAACTAATAGCAACTCGATAAGAAGATCCGCGAGGTATCCTTTTAAATGATATCATTTGAAAATCCTTGGATTTGCATGTTTACTCAAAATAAAACTTTGAAAGTGTTTTTGGTACCTCGGGCTTTTTATCAAAACTTTTAAACAACAGACTTTAACTGTCTCATTTGAAATTATTTGCAAAACAATATTTCCTTACAACCGGCACTATCAAAATCACTATGTCACTACACATCATCATTTTGGAGTGATTCAAGGTCACGCACAATAACTGACTCAGTACAGAAAACTTTTTCTAAATCCGAGTTTGAAGTTAAATCGAGTAAGATTCTTCATCTCTCACAATATATTTTGAAAAAAAATTGTATTGATTCTTGAAAATAAAAATTTTTGATGGTGTGAAAGATTTCTGAAAATCACGTACTCGAATCATTTGAAAATACAACAGTACGTCAAAAATCATTTTTGAAAATCTTCTCAACACTACACAATAATCAACGATGGTAACATTTTACAAAATGTTCAGAGGTACTTTAAAACGACTCTTTCAATACCGTCGGGATTCCTTTAGAAAATTCAAGGCCGGCTCGCCAATTTTAAACGATTTTCAAAGTCCACCCTGTTGCTACCCAAAATATTATCCGGAGATAGATATTGTTGGAATGGATGGATAGCAAACAAATGCAAGAGCACTTCCGTGAGAAAGATAAATAACACAAGATTTGCCGGGGTTGTTAGTCCCGGGCTTGAATGCTCTTGCGAGATATTATTAATACTAATATTCGGAAATACAAGTACTAATGTAAGAATACAATTACAATGAGTGTAAAGATTCTTGTTATCTTAGCTAGTGAGCGTGTAGATTGCCAGAAGAACCAGATTTGATGCTCTGTGAGTTCTTGTAACAAAGGAGATGAGCGATCGGCGGTGAGAGATCGGCAGTCTCTCACGGCGAGAAATAAGCTTGATGCTTGGGCACCGGGGCATATGAATTTCTTGGAATCTGTCTAGTGGAGACTTGCTGCTTCTGCCGATCGTGTTCTGGACGAGAGATTCGGAGAGAGAAATCCTGAGATGGATTCCGGTGAGAAAGCCGGGAGCTTGATGATGTATGAGTTCTTCAGTATTTCCGTGAATGAATTCGGAATATGTTCTGAATGTGAGTAAATGAGTTCTGAACCTTTCGGAGCGTAAGTGAACGAGTTCTCAACAGTTGGTGAAATGAATTCCGAACCTTTTTCCAGTGGGAGGAGGTTCTCTATTTATAGGACTTGGATATGCCGGGCGATCGCCTTTTCTGTATTATAATAATCGGGCGATCGTCTTTTAGCATATGGGCTAGTCTCCTTAAAGTCTGCAGGAGTTGCTGGCAGTCAACTGTACGGTCCAATGGGGAGCTTGCACGCGTCCTGAGTTGCTGTCACGGGTGGTCCCACTGACAACTTTCGGCGCGCCTGTCGGTAGGTAAAGCTGTCTTAATCAGAGACAGCTGTTGATGGTCAACGATCCGTGAAAGGCGGATCTTGTCTCAGATCTGCACATGGGCGCTGTTTTGAGATCCAGTCTCCGTAGACTTTGACGGGCGATCATCTCTGTTCGGGGCGTAGGTCGACTGTCCTTAGCCGGACAATAGAATCGATCGCCAGATACCAAAGGGCGATCGCCTTGGGAGTCGATCGCTAGATACCTGATGGTGGTCTGGTTTCTTCGATTAGGCGAGCTAGCCATAGTTTGCTGGTGTTGACGTGGTCGCTCGGCCTTATAGTCGATCGCCTGTCGGGATGAATAAATCTTGACACAACAATTTCCCCCCAGCTCGCTCCTATGTTGGAAACGTGGGGTGAGGTGGTTCTCTTGGCGATCGCTGAACTTTTCGACGAGCGACTCTGTGTTTAACTGAACCGGCGATCGTCTTTGAGCTGATATATCCTGAGTTTGGACGACCTGGTTGGCCGCTAAACTGCGCGGAAAAAGCAATGGGCGTGGAAAAGTCTCCGCACACGTGTCGAGCTTCTATTGGAGGATACCAACGGTCATTAATGACTCCTCGGCTGACGCGTCCTTGAAAAGACGCGTACGCGGGTCTCGAGGGAGTCAATTAATGCGTCGTTTGAGATCCGACCCCTGAGATTTTCCCTTATTGCAAACGAGTCCCTGCCTTCTCCTATAAAAGGGCGCAGCGCTGCAGTTTCATACTCACGCGCACTTACTGGAGAAAGAAGGACCTGCTGAAGATTTTTCTGAAGATCTTAGTGCCGATCGTCGTTCGATTTCACCTTCGGGTAAGAAAAAATCCTTTTCTCCTTTTCTGTCTTTGAGAATGGCCGGCACGTCATCATCACATGGAGTGGGTACCATTTTCGCCGCCGGGACATCGACTGTCCGGGGAGGACTTTCTTCCGACTTCCACCTGGAGACGGTCGCGGAGGCTATTCGGGCCGGAATCGACCCTGCTGAAGTCGAGGCTTTATTTAATGAAGCCGACGTCGCTAAGGAGGCGGCTGCTGAAGATAGACGATCACAGATAGAGAGAGATCTGGCGATTAGGGCCCACTGGGAGCAGCATAGCGCTTTCGGCTGGGCTTATAAGGCTTTTGCTGAGATAATGGAGAAGTTGGTCGGTCCGACTCCGAGATTCGATTTCCGGGGATACTCGGTCGCCTACCCTTATCAGCTTCCCAAACGGTCGCAGTACCGGGCCGCGCAGTGATCTTTGTGGTCGCTTGGCCAAATACGGAGTTCGACGACTAGGAAAGATCTGGCCGTCTGGAGGACGAGGTTCCATGTTCCTTCGGATGTGGACATATTCGCGCCGGCGGAGAATGAGCGAGCCGATCAGCCCCCGATGGGTATGGTCGCCGTGAATGAGGCGATTATGGAGGCCGGGCTGCGCTTCCCTCTATCTTTTGCCGTCTCCCATCTGCTGGCTGCTTGGAACGTGGCGCCACTTCAGCTGACGCCGAACGCCTGGCTCCAAATTATCTGCACTCTCACTCTTTTCGGCGGTCACCGCCTGTACCGTCTCCCATCGCCGTTGGAGATGAACCATTTGTTCAAGCTGACGGCTCATAAAGGGTTGGTCGGCGGTTACCATATTCAGGGCCGATCTGGTCGGGTAATTCACGGAGTCTCGAATAAGATGCGGGGCGATCAGACGAAGTGGTTCTGGGTCGCTGGCAAGTGGAGGGCTTCTGCGAGCGACAATCCTTCGGGCGAGCTGGAGATCCCTTCTGAGTTTCGGGAGAGGAATCCCGGTAAGGGTTTAGACTCTCCCTTCGTTCGGATGCGTTTTGGACTGATCTAATTTGATTTCGGTTTTGCAGGTTTTCACATTCCGGCGGTCGAGGAGCTGCCTTTTGACTTCCTGGTTGTCTGGGAGCGGATACGGAGCTTGTCGGACGACGACCTTGACGCTAATCGGATCAATAAGGAGAGTCGTTGGTTGTCGGCTCGGCTATTCCGTTTCCCGAGACATCTCTCGGTACCAGGTATGAGTTTCTGCGACCTTCACTTTCTAGGCGATCGCCTTACTTGAGGAAAGTGTCTGACTGTTGGTCGATCGTCTTAACTGTAGAGGTTCGCTGTCCTCGCTTTTTGGAGCCTCCTCCGGAGATCGCTATGTCGAACCCAGGAGTTTTGGGTCGTCTCCGCCAGACGAAGTCATCTCGGGCTCCCCCTGTGGCGTTACCACTTATTCCGGAGGCGGAGCCTCGCGTGGAGCCGATCGTGGCTGAGGAGGAAGTTCGTGAGGAGGGGCTTCGAATGAATCGCAAGAGGCCGAGGCCGGAAGAAACTCCGGTTCCTGCCCCCGCCAATGAGGTGCCGATCGTCGCGCCTCCGATCACCGTTCTCGCTCTGGAGAATGAGCCGCCCTCTGCGGATTTCATGCGGGAGATGGCGATCGCTGACGCTGAGACTCCTCGAGGGAAACAGTATTTCGGTCGGGACCCCGAGAGGGCTGAGAGGTAGATTGCGTTTTTGTGTTGAAACTTGCAATTTCGTAGGAGTTGTGTTAACTTTGTTGTTTTGATGCAGGATCCGTCGCGCAGATCCATCTTGCCCGCCGATGGTGTTGGATTTCTTAGCGAGTCGATCTCCTCGCCAGTCCTGTGACATCCCGCAATACGTCAGCAAGGCCGCTTCTGCTCTGCCGAAGGCCTGGACGACTGATCTGGATGCGATCGCTCGTCAGCGATCGGGGAGTACGATGCAGACTGTTCTCGCCCTTTCTCTCCAGACGGCGACCATGGCTGTTCAGGCTGCTCAGGAGTTTGAGGGGCGACCTTCCACTATTCGCCTGCAGGCGGATCTCGAGGCGGCTCGGAAAGAGAACGCCGAGTTTGCCGATAAGATCGTGGCAATGGAGAAGGACTCTTTGGAGGCATCCAAGCGGGCGAGCCACGAGCTTGAGCTGGCGAAGAAGGAAACCGAGTTATCTAAGCTGGCGGTTGACCGATTTCGGGACAAGATGCTGAATGCCGTCCGGGCGCAGAAGGTTGCTGAGGAGGAGGTCGATCGTCAGAAGGTGACGATCGCTCGGTTGACTAGCGAGCTGGCGGAGTCGAAGGAGAAGGTTGATGCGAGGGAGGCCGAGCTCCAGGGGTCGCAACAGGCGATGGCGGAGCTGAAAAAAGAGGTAGAGGCGACCAAGGCTGATCCCTTTCAAAACTTGGAGTTTGTCAGCGAGTTCGCCTATTATATGGCATTCGCCGACTCGATCCGAGCAGCTAAGAAAGGAGATTTGGAGGTCGGGCCTCTTGCTGAGAACTTCAAGGCGTATGCGTTGGAGCGTCCTCTCCATCCTGCTTTCTCCTTGCCGATCTTGGATCTTGCGGATATCGGCGTGGACTTGAGCTGGTATCCGGCTCCGGCCAATCTTTCACATCCCGACGCTCCAGAAGATGGGGGGACCGCACCGGATGCTGATGGCGAAGGCCAGGCAGGGGCCTGAGGCACTTCATTTTTGATGTTTTAGCTTATTTCCTTGTAATTCGTAGCTTTCTTTTGTAGCATTTAGGCCTTCGGGCGACCATGTACTCTGATCTTTTCAAGTAATGAAATGAACGTTTGAATTTCTGACTTATCACTTGAATGATTGTTATTTTTGAGTCTTTGTTTGACTTTGTACAGATGTGTGAGGAGAGATCGTTGCGAGGGTAGTTCCAAATGAATTGATAAACTCATAAAGATAATTTTTACAACAAATTCGATCGCTGCACAACATCTGAAAAAATGACGATCTCCGTATGTGGTTGAATAGCGACGATCGTCGTATAGGTAGTCCGCACTCTTCCCCCTTTTTTTTATTCACTTAGTGGAAGTAAGGGGATGAAAATAATTCGTTGAGTGAGCGGTCTTCAACTTTGTCGAATCCTCGGGGACGGTCGTCCGTCTTGAGGAACCGTGCACGATCGCGGAGTTCGATGGACCGACTCCTTGATCATGTATTGATGCGCGAAGACATTGAGTGTCTCGTGACTCACTTTATTATGAGGGTCCTCTGCTAGGCTGCGCCTCGCCTCGTATTTAAACGAAGGGCTTGCGGTCTCGGTCTAGAGGAGTCCTTGCGCGGGGCAGCATCGGATGATTCAACTCCACGCCCGCGGCTCGTTTAGCTCTGCTTCCACCTCGGCCCACCATGAAGATGGCGAACCTCGACGGTGTACGTTGAGACGGGGGTTGTGGCACGTCGCATTGTCCGGGTTCACCATGTTAGATGACGAACCTTTGAGGGCGAGCGATCGTGTCCACTGATTAATTTTGGAGGGCCCTTAGACTACGCCGGCCTCGTATTTAAACGAAGGGCGGGCGATTTTGGCCCAAAGGGACCTTGCATGACCTAAGCAGTCGGTTCCATCGACCACCAGGACCATGGCTGCACTCTTCCACCTTGGATCGTCATGTAGATGCCGACCTTCGACGGTGTACGTTGTGCGGGGGAGGCGATCTCGTGCCTTAGTCCATCATGTTAGATGGTGAACTGTAGATGGCGAGCGAGTCCTCCAGTTTCTTAAATAAGGAGGGAGATCGGGGAAACTTCCGAGCTCCCCTTCTCTTGATTGGAGCATGTAGAGACGGTCGCCGAGGTTGATCCAGGGGTCGGCTCGTATGAGCTTTCCAGCCTATTTTGTGTTCGACTCTGACGATCGTGTATAGAGATTGGTAGGGGCTTTGGCTAAACCAATAAGCTGTCCATCTTGCCCTCCTCGAACAATCTCCAGAGCTGTTTGAGGAGGTCGCGGCAATGGTTGGTGTTGTGGCCGGGACTCTTATGGTAGGCACAATATTGATTGTTGTCCAGGTGACCGTGGTCCCTTATCGCCTTTGGCTTGTTTAGCGGTTCGTGCCCCTTGATGGCATAGAAAATGTGGGCCGGAGTTCGGTTGAACGTATGGAGGAGATGGTCTTCCATGTCCTCGAAGGCCTTGGGATCTCCGGGTGGCTTGGCGATCGCCTTCTTTGCTTGGGCGATCGCTATATTCTGGAGAGGAGGTGGCGTTTCCTCGCCTAGGCGGAGAGTGAGTAGCCTTTCCCTAGCCAGAAAGTTGGCAGCCTTAGCGCGGAAGATCGCGTAGGTTGGGGGAATATCCTTGGTGAGATGTCTAAACATGGGAGACTGACCGTAGAATCCCCCCATGACCGAAAAGAGAGCGAGCTCGTCACTGACGGGTTCGCCGGTGAGGATGATTTCGTCTACTCGGTCGATGTAATCTGCGTCGGTTTCGTCTTTCCCCTGCCTGATTTTCATCACGCGGTGGGGGCCTTCTGGTCTGGCGACCTTGTTGGCGAAGTATGACGTGAAGTCATTCGCCAGTTTCTTAAAGGAGGTGATTGATCGTGGTGGTAGTGAGGCGTACCACCTATGGGCCAGCTCGCCCAGTGTTAACGGGAAGATCCGGCACTTGGTTGCATCAGATGCCCCACACCTAGTCATGTAGATTCGGAATTTACTCAGGTGGGTTTCGGGGTCCGATCTCCCCTCATACAGAGGTGTTTTGGGAGGAGCGATCGTTGGTTGTATGGGGGCAAGCTCGATGTGGACCGCGAGTGGCCTTGGTCGGCCCGGTGATCTTTGTCGGCGCTTGCCCGGTGTCCAAGAGTGCTTTCATCTCGCCGAGTGGCGTTGTATAGCGGCCATCGCCATGGCTCGGCCGCCATGCTCGGCGCGGAGCGGGTGCCGAGGCGATTGAATCGAATCTCGGCGATCGGGACGGAGTCGGATGGCCGACTCGCTCGACCGTGAGAGGTGGGTAGGCCGAACTCCTGGTGACGGATTCAGATTCCGTCTTTTCGTGGTTGGAAATTGAATGCCCCGGTCGCCAGGATGGGTCGCGTCCCAAGCGATTGAATATGGATCCGTCCGGTCATGCGAGAGCCTTTTCTCGCGAATTGGGGCTTTCTGACGATCGCTCGCTCAGTAGCCCGTTGAATTTCCGTTTTCCCATGCGGCGGACGATCGAGGGAGTTATCGCGGGCGACGCGCATGCTCTCCGTCGCTCCTCTAGGATGGCCATAGCCTCCTCGATCTGATCCTCGGTTTGGAACTGATCGAGTGAGAGGTTGGGGCCATCTCTCGGGTGCGGGATCGAGAGTCTCGCGTTGCCGCGGCTTCCCCCTGTCGTCGGCTGGGGTTCGGATTGAGCCGGGATATGGAGTCCGGCGGTTCGGAGAGTGGCTTTCTTCGATGTACCGGCGGATGTCATGATTCTGAAGGTTTTATTTGAAGCGCAGTGAGTGTCACTTCAAGTATATGCCCCGAGAACAGTGAGTGTTCTTCAGGACGGTAGGAATAAAAATTTGAGGGTTAGTTCCACCCCTTCCTCTAGCGCCAATTGTTGCTACCCAAAATATTATCCGGAGATAGATATTGCTGGAATGGATGGATAGCAAACAAATGCAAGAGCACTTCCGTGAGAAAGATAAATAACACAAGATTTGCCGGGGTTGTTAGTCCCGGGCTTGAATGCTCTCGCGAGATATTATTAATACTAATATTCGGAAATACAAGTACTAATGTAAGAATACAATTACAATGAGTGTAAAGATTCTTGTTATCTTAGCTAGTGAGCGTGTAGATTGCCGGAAGAACCAGATTTGATGCTCTGTGAGTTCTTGTAACAAAGGAGATGAACAGTCGCGGCGGTGAGAGATCGACAGTCTCTCACGGCGAGTATTTAGCTGGATGCTTGGGCTCCGGGGCTTATGAATTTCTTGGAATCTGTCTAGTGGAGACTTGCTGCTTCTGCCGATCGTGTTCTGGACGAGAGATTCGGAGAGAGAAATCCTGAGATGGATTCCGGTGAGAAAGTCGGGAGCTTGATGATGTATGAGTTCTTCAGTATTTCCGTGAATGAATTCGGAATATGTTCTGAATGTGAGTAAATGAGTTCTGAACCTTTCGGAGCGTAAGTGAACGAGTTCTCAATCACAGTGAAATGAATTCGAACCTTTTCCAGTAGGAGGAGGTTCTCTATTTATAGGACTTGGATATGCCGGGCGATCGCCTTTTCGTATTATAATAATCGGGCGATCGTCTTTTAGCACATGGGCTTGTCTCCTTAAAGTCTGCGAAGGTTCTTTGGCATCATTATGCGGTCGATGGGGAGCTTGCACGCGTCCTGAGTTGCTGTCACGGGTGGTCCCACTGACAACTTTCGGCGCGCCTGTCGGTAGGTAAAGCTGTCTTAATCAGAGACAGCTATTGATGGTCAACGATCCGTGAAAGGCGGATCTTGTCTCGGATCTGCACATGGGCGCTGTTTTGAGATCCAGTCTCCGTAGACTTTGACGGGCGATCATCTCTGTTCGGGGCGTAGGTCGACTGTCCTTAGCCGGACAATAGAATCGATCGCCAGATACCAAAGGGCGATCGCCTTGGGAGTCGATCGCTAGATACCTGATGGTGGTCTGGTTTCTTCGATTAGGCGAGCTAGCCATAGTTTGACTGGTGTTGACGTGGTCGCTTGGCCTTATAGTCGATCGCCTGTCGGGATGAATAAATCTTGACACAACACACCCGAAGCCGCCGATTAAGCGAACCGCCAAAACTTTATGAATTTTAATTTTCCACAACTTGCTCATTATAAAATTTTCAGAAAAGCGTTTTCGAACACACACACAATAGACATAATTTACCACTTTATCAAAATACGATCCATTACCATCAAATCCAATCACACGTCAACATCATCTGTCCACATAATTACAGTATCACACAAGCGACCGTCAAAAGATAATTAACATCTAAAACTGAAATCCTACCTCTCAGTAACGAGGACTCTCACAACAAATGTATTTAGGACGACTTAACGTTCACACCACCAACTTAAGCACAATTTTGAGCATTATTGACCAAATAAGAATGCCAACATCACTACATACCCCCGAACCGATGATCATGAAATCAAAAAGTCGAAAGCAAGAGCCACGTTTCGAGTAAATTTTTGGTAGACCTCATTTGAGTCTTTAAAATCAAATTTTGAAAACTTGCAATGCAAGATGAAAATAAAATATAAGTAGTTAAGTTCTAAAAAAAAGTCCGGTCTCGAGGTCATCATACGAAATCAAAATTTTTCCTTTCTTGAAGCATGTTTTAAAATAAAATTTACGTGACTCGTCAAAAATAACTAAACTTTGAAATATCACATTGACAAACTTTCCTTGCGGGATCACACCAAGCCGTTACTCCAATAAAACGATTCACACAATATATATACATATTTATACACCGATATCACTTTTCATTCCAGTATAACACAAGAATCAACAAATATGGATTACGTATTCACAATTCACATTTAAACCCCACATAATAACACATAATCACAAAAGCTCGTATAACACGAGACGCAACAAGTTAGGGAGACTTACATCCACAGATCGCACGAAGATGATGGCTGCACCTCGATACTAATCACGACCGACACCTCAGACGACGCGTCGCGACACGACTCAGTCAGACAAAATCTGACAATACAAGACAAGACAGGACAAGACAAGGCCCGACAACACACAACTCGACCCGACAACCTAGGTTTCCACAACCTAAAGCTCCGATACCATATTCTGTAACACCCCCAAACCACTTGGGAATATTACAGCGCCGCAGACCCCCCTCCGTGAGAATCTACCAGGCTAAATACAGAAAACACTACGATACAAGACATACCAACATGGGTAATTAACGAACCATTAGACCGATGTGGTCTTTTACCACAATAAACACATCAACCATACATTACTCTTTCTCGTAACTCATACCCATGCAGGGTTTAACATAAATCAACATGCCTATAAAACGGGAAAATAAACACAACGGAAGGACAAAACGACAAGACATCACCAAATACTCAACACCAGTCTTCATGTGATTAGTATCGTCATCTTCCATCATCCTTCGTAACGATCCTGTGAATTGCTCCCCAGCGACCTGCATGAACCTGAACGCAATACAGACATCCACCCCCGAATACTCGGGGGTTAGCAAAACTCCACTGTTTTGTTAGTGCAAGTATAAATACAAAGGCAAGCCATACAAATCATACTCCAAGAAACATAGAAATCGTGAATATACTTCCCGAGATAATTAAATTGATTAAAACCGTTTGAATTATGAAAGATAGGAATAAAACCATTTTACATCTTACAAAACATTTTACGATCTCGGGAGTGTTGGAAACGTTTGGGTTTAAGAATTCTCAAGCCTTTCGAAACACCTAGGGACACAGCCCCAAAATCACTTATTCCAAAATACGATTCCGATTACAAAATACGGGATCCACGACCCAACCATAACATTCCAATCACAAACATGGGGTCCACGACCCAAATCATCTACATCACATACTCGTAAGAATAACCCGACGGAAACTACACCGTGTCAAATATTACCATGACAACAGTATCACAGAACGACATCAAAGAGCACAACTTTGCAACTTGACCATACGGTCGAACTCGACACACCATAGAGTTACAATGCACAGAGCAACCACAGAACTCACGTACTCATACAAAATTATCGCAGCCAAGAGACAAATCTCACACGATACATTTACTGGTGCCATTCCAGCCAAGTACGATACCATTTGGACTGCCATTCTAATCAGACGAAATATGCGACAAAAATCATAGTTCTCCAACAAAACAATTCAAAGTTAACTGTTGGTACGAGACTCACGGCCACCGTACCCCGCAGAGCCCCGTCGGACAACCCTGTGTGGTTAACTCTAGTTCGTGATACGCACACACACGGCAATACGTATCCCTAGAGGCCCCGTCAGACCGTCTCTAGGTGAACACACATAAACATCCACAACACCACGGGAAGCCATAATTCGAATACTAGAATATGCAAACAAATGCTAGGTACTTCGCTAGAATGGCCACTTTAGACGACGTATACCCACACGAATGTCACACAGCAACAAACAAATACCAATACCAAACGACACCAAGCGCCACACCCTCCTTATGAAGGAGTAACAACTAATATCACACAACGTCACATATTCACCGAACAATTACACATATCAATACACAATCCTCGGCAAATAATTATGATCTGCTAAATTCACTAAATATGTTCAACATCTTCCAACATACGAAACTAACGCACATATTCCGAAAGCACATCAATCCACGAAGCATACGAGTTATCTTTTGAAAGACAACAATTATCGAGAACATACCGATCCTTTTAAAAGTTCATTAAAACATTCAAATTGTAATTTGGTTCCAACACCAACGAATACGTCTACGAAACACGAAATGTATGGGCAAGATACTTGCCTCGATACCACGAGCGACGAAACGACGAACGGATACGGTCGGATAGCCTTCGAACTTCCAAAAACGACCAAGAATTCGACAGCCCACGAATAATAAGAAAACAATACCACCATGAATCAACAATACATCGAAAATATAGAGATCATCCTAATTCCTACCCAATGGAGCAATTCGTCGGACATCTCGAAGGCTCACATCAACATAACCGACAAATATATGAATTTATGAAGTGCAATCCACAAAGTCTCAAGATTAACAAAGGATCTCGAGTATACAACGAAGATCTCACAACAATCTGGGCTGGATCGGCTTAAATCGGCCGAAACCTCACAAACCCCCAAAATTCAAGAACTAGGGTTCTAAGAAAAGATTACCTTGATTTGTACCAAGAAGATGATTAGATGTTGTTAAACACCTACAAATCCGCTCCAAGATGAAGCTTGATGAAGAAGATTGCTCAAAATCACCTGTGGAGCTCACTCCCGTCGGAAGGGATGAAGAAGGGAGAGAAAATGACGAATTAACGCTGTTGTCCAGTATTTATACTGGACAGTTATTAGCGTGCGCTAAGCACAAACATTAGCGCGCGCTAACGGGGTCAACGCCCCAGAACACTCAGTCTGTAACACGGTTAGCGTGCGCTAGCCAATAAGCGTAGCGTGCGCTAACGGGTCACGAAACTAGTCCAGTAGCCCCTGGACAGATCTGCACCTACCAGGTAGCGTGCGCTAGAAAGAATGATTAGCCTGCGCTAGCTACCAACCTTAGCGTGCGCTAACGAGACCCCAATCCCAGTCCAGTAGCTCCTGGACTGCCAGTTAGCTTGCGCTACACATCCGGTAGCATGCGCTAACCACAACACAGTAGCGTGCGCTATGCCACAAGCATTAGCGCGCGCTACACCACAAAAACCCAAAAACTCGCATAGTGATCCGAAACGCCTCCAAACACATGTCTCAATAAGGCACACCCAAAACATGACACAAAATTTCAATGATGAGGACAATACCAATCCGGTAAAACCCAGAAAACTCGACGAATCCGGAACAAAGATCTCGGGTATTACAATATCATCCCGACTGAATTGATATGTCCGAAAATATTGCTAGTATGAAAATAATTTACGCATACAAGAACTCGGGGGCAAGTGATGAAGGATAATTATGTCTATTTATATGCGAATACGTGCCACTATAGATACACAACATGCGTACTGGGTAGATGATAAAATTCCTTAGGTCAAGATAAGATCTGATCCTTGGAATTAGTCGTGTGCGTCCTAATCAATTAAGGAATCCAACTTTTGGAGGAATTTTTTAACATGCGGGTACCTAGTTCAAGATCTCCCTATATAAGGAGGACTTAGATCAAGGTAAAACGTACCGAGTCTCCGTGGTTATTTTTTGCACGCTTGCGCAAGACTATAGATATGAGTATTTCATATGTCGATCCAGGACAGACGTGGAATTCAGTTTGGAGTTATGTGTTCGCCGATCAGTCAGTCGAAACTTTTTAGACCATCGTCTCCGTATAAATCTTATTCCATTTACTAGCCTTTTTTATTTAAATTTATTAAATATAGATATATTATATAATAATTTATTTTAAAATAATAAAAAAATTAAATAAACAGTGGAGAGTAGAATAGAAAATAAGATAAGATAAGATAAATAACAAATTGACAGAGTAAAAGAAAAAGATGAAAACTTAAATATAATAGATGTTCATTTACGAAATTACCCCTATCTATCCAGTCTCGGCGGCGTTACCCCCATCTACTTTCCGCCCAAGCCCAACCAACCCACCCTCATAACAAAGCTCAACAATGGCGTGTAGAGTTCAGTACTCCATAAAAAACAGCCTCCGCCTTTTTTCGCAATCAGCATCTCCCATCATCCACGCAGCTTTCAAGCCCCAAAGAGTACATTTCAGATATTCCAGCTATGGAATGTTCTACTGCACTTACGCTGTTGCGGACCCTTTTGTCCTCACCACTCCGCTTTATTACGTAAATGCCCCTCCCCACATGGGCAGCGCCTACACCACCATTGCTGCTGATGCCATAGCCCGTTTTCAGGTTTGTTTTTTCATGGTATTGAAGGTTTTGGAGCAATATATATGATGAGTTAGGCGAAAATTGATGCTGAATGGAGGAGAATGCCTTTTTTTATGGGTTTCATGTATTTATTCTTTGGGAGTGTTTTATATATTTTCTGGAAATGGCTTCTGTCTGTTAATTGTTTATATATACTTCGAATTTTGTTCATTGATATTTCATGTATTTATTTTATTTTGATTTTTACTGATATATGGTTTGCAATGTGCGGGTATACTGAAGTATATGTTTATTTTATTTTGATTTTTGTTCATGGATTTATATATTTTATTATGATTTTTTCATGGTATTGAAGTTATTTTTATTGATAAATTTTAGAATTAGTGTTTAATTTTATAATTAAATTTTAGTATAAAAAATATTTTTTAAAAAAAAAAGCTTAATTCTCTTCACCTTTACATGAGCTGTTCAGAGTTAATTTCCGGGACTCGGATTATTACGGTATTTCTAGTGAAGTATTTGCGGTGTAATTTCCTGTTCAGGATTGTTGTATTTCCCGGAGGAAGTTCTCTATTTATTTTACTGTTGTAATTCTCCAGTTATAGATAAAGTGTCATGAGAGCAATTCCGAGAGATGAGCTGTGGGTTTGCATGCTTGATCTTGCTAAATGGTTATCTGCTTTAGAAAGGGGCCAACAAACACAATGACTTATATGCTTAGTGTGAAACTACAGAGGCTTCTTGGGAACAAGGTTATTTTCATAACTGGCACAGACGAACATGGGGAAAAGATTGCTAGTTCCGCAGTTGCTAATGGTTCCGGCCCTAGTGAACATTGTGATTTCATTTCACAAGCTTACAAGTCACTATGGACAGAGGTATGCTCTATCACATTTTTTTTTTGTAATTTTCAATACTTCACAGCTTTTTGTGATATCTTCTGTTTCCTGTGTTCTTGTTGACAGTTGAATATCTCTTATGACAAGTTCATTCGTACCACGGATCCCAATCATGAAGCCATAGTCAAGGAATTCTACTCAAAAGTTCTTTTGAATGGCGATATATACTGTGCTGAGTACGAGGGACTATACTGTGTCAATTGTGAGGAATATAAGGTTTTATCTACTTTTGATACAAGTTATAATTTATGTTAAAGAGAGTTGAAAGTTAGGGTGCATGCAATGAGCTCACTTAAGTCACTTAAAAGGATACTAACATCATAGATTATGAGTTTCCTGTACTAAAATTACTATGATGTCTGGGATTAGATAAAGTATAGGTAAATTGCTCTTTGTTGGTATTTGAAAACCAGGGGCAATATATGATCACTATGGTGAGGTTTGTATCATAGCTGTATAGTTATGTTAGGTTAATTTTATAGGTTTATTCCATCAGTTAGATGTACACATAGTTGTTAAAGGCGAAAGGCGCACCAAGGCGATACGGGCTCCTATCGCCTGAGGCGCAAGGCGAGGGCGCGCCTGAGAGAGGTGAGGCGCACGAAAAAAAATCATAAAATTTATAAACACGTACTGACAATAAAAGATAACAATCCACAAAATACTTAATAATTAACAAAATTAAAGTGTTAGAACAATAAAAACAACTATAAAAGTATTATGAAAAAAAATAACAAAAAAAGAAAAGGAAAAGAGACCTCATAGAGAGGCGCGCCAGACGCGCTGAGGCGCGCCTCACTGAGGTTGCCCACCTTAGGGCTTAAAAGGCAATGTGCCCTTTTATCTAAGCGCCTTGCGCCAGAGGCGCGCCTTTAACAACTATGGATGTACATAATCGTTTCCATATCTACGCACAGGTTTGGGACAGGAATGCCTCACCCACATTGGGTGTTAGTAAAAAGAGCAAAGAAGTTGAAACCCGTTTGACGTTAGATGTCCTTTTTGCGGTTTTGCTGGTTCTTTAATTCTTTGGTACTCGGCTTTAGCCAATTGTCAAACTTCATAACATTGCAGCCACTCTATTTGTAGTGCATTATACAAGGCCTTGCATGATTACAACAGAGTTGATGAGCAAAAAAATTAGAATTCAGATGAGAGGCGAAAGAACTGAAACGCCAAAGTACAGATAATTTTAAGTCATAAGCAGAGCTGAAATTGAGGATATGACTGCCGTGCATGTGGTACTGGCATTAATTTCGAATACATGGATATAATTGGGTTTACGACATTTTTCACTAGGTATTGTATAGTCTATGGGTATATTGAATGTAACATATTTGTTTTGTTACGTAAAGAACGACATTCAAGCGTAGTGATGGATTCACTTCAGAAGTTTGCCGTTGTACTATGTATGATTTTGTATACATTTATATAGCTGTGTGCATGTCTGTGATTAGTCCATGAATTTTGTTTTGCTAGCTCGTTAGGCCCTGAACTTTACCTTTGTCAATCTGTAGGATGAAAAGGAATTGTTGGACAATAATTGCTGCCCCATGCACCTGAACCAATGTGTCCGCAGGAAGGAAGACAATTATTTTTTTGCACTATCAAAGTATCAAAAGCGACTAGAACAGTTTTTAGCTGAGAACCCAGAATTTGTCCAGCCTTCTTTTCGTCTGAATGAGGTTTGCAGCTGTGGAATTTCATTCAAGTTTAATCGCTTTACTGCTTGGTCCTTCAGTAATTTTACTTAATAAGCTCCAAATTTCTATTCATGCCTGCACTCGGTTGATGGTCAACTTTTTTTTTTTTAAATATTTCTCAAAAAATTTCGTAGGTGCAAGGCTGGATCAAAAAGGGCCTGAGAGATTTCTCCATTTCTCGAGCATCCATGAACTGGGGGATTCCGGTCCCTAATGATGCTAATCAGACTATATATGTATGGTTTGATGCTTTACTGGGGTAATTTATTGCATCCTGAAGTATTGCATAGTTATTGAGTATTTGTTGGTCTGGAGTTTTTTTTCATATAAACAAATAACTTGGCATTTTAATTTACTATTTTTCCTTTTCATCTCGCAATCTGCTATACTTTTGTGTTTTTCTTTTGTCTTCACTTCTATGTCTGTTCCTCCCGTTTTTTATGTTTCGTCCTGTGATATTTTAATTATAGTTGGCAAGAAGGTAATGGTCTATCTCGATTTCTTACTATTACCATCTACCGTATTTACTTAAATTGCTAGTTTCAGTCGTTTCAATTGGTTCAAATTGTTATTGTATTCAGGTGTTCACTTGAATTTGGTGAGCCTTTATGAACTTGATGTATTGTGAGTCACGCAATCCGTAGTTTTATCCTGATTATTGTGTTATTCAATAAACCACAAGCATATTTTGGATCAAGTCAAATTTCTTCCAAGTCTAATTATGTTGAAAATCTCAAATTTACAGATACATAAACTGGTAACTTTCTGACATAAGTGTAGCATTAACATTTTGTACTGCTGTGTCACAATCATTACTCTGTTAGTTTAAATTATTTTGACAATTTCTTGTTGTGGTTTTCTCTATTCTGATGTCTTTGTCAACAGTTACATATCTGCTCTTTCAGAGGATAAGAAGCAGCCTAATTTACAAACTGCCATTTCATCTGGTTGGCCCGCATCATTACACTTGATTGGGAAGGTTCTCTCTCTCTCTCTCTCTCTCTCTCTCTCTCTCTCTCTCTCTCTCTCTCTCTCTCTCTCTCTCTCTCTCTCTCTCTCTCTCTCTCTCTCTCTCTCTCTCTCTCTCTCTCTCCCCCCCCCCCCCCCCCTCTGGTCATGAGCTCGCAAGAAGCTCAGTAAATGCAAGAGCGATAGCTACACTTGCTAGCAACACCTCCCACGCTGCACTCCTGGTCCTCTTGCAGGGACCAGATCGCTAGCTTACTTGCCCTGCTCTCTGTGGCGTGTAACTATGAAACGCCCTTGATAGCTCCCCTCCCCTATCCCTCCCTCGCGCTCCTCTATATTTTCTTTAGGTTTGCTGGGAAGCAAATTTAAGCTAAGTATTTATTACCTACTCGATAATCCTTCAATATCCAAAAATCCAGGAGGCCATGTCTTTTTGTATAACAAATAAATCTGTAAAAGCCTTTACTGGAGCTTAAAACACGGCTTCACATCATTATTCTGGGTATTCTCGTAAATCATGGGACTTGTTAAAAATCTTAATATAGTATATGATTTATTGGAACAATGATTTAACTGCACTCCCTAAGATATTATGGTCCAAAATACACAAAAGAGCTGAATTACAGCTTTACTCTCTTTTACTTTAATGTTTCTTGTTCTGATCTCTATATTTATTGCATAGGATTATTTTATCATTATTGGTCCGTGAAATATTCTTTTCGAAATTTGTTTCTTCTATTTTTTTTGGATAATCTCAATGGATGTACTAAGTCATTTTTCATAAACAATGTGCAGGACATATTACGGTTTCATGCAGTTTATTGGCCAGCAATGTTGATGTCAGCTGGAGTAAGCCTCCCAAAGAAGGTTTTTGGTCATGGATTCTTGACGAAGGTATTCCAGTTAGTTTCAAATTAGTTGCCTCTGGATTCTGTTACTTCCTATTCAACTTCATGACCATTTCCAAAAAAATATTTGCTAATAGTTATCTCATGTTCCTAATCGTAGTCTGTGCTTATTTTTTATAATTCAAATATTATCTGATGTCACAACGTTTCGTATTCGCTAGGATGGCTTAAAAATGGGGAAGTCGCTGGGAAATACTCTTGAACCGACAGATTTGGTGCACAGATTTGGACCTGATGCAGTAAGGTATTTCTTCCTCAAGGAGGTAGAACTTGGTAGTGATGGGGACTACTCGGAGGACCGTTTCATCAGTATTATTAATGCAAATCTTGCAAATACTATAGGTACTCTTATCTTCCTTTCACATACCCAATTGAGTTTTCTGTTCATTTTTGCCTTCTGAACTCTATTAAGGTTTTAGAAACACAAATCAGGGCTGCATTTATAACAGTCTTTAAGATAAGCTTAGCTTAACCAAGTTGGTTGTGTTTATCCCTAGTTTTTCTATCTGATAGCTCCATGAAAAATATGTGATTTCCTCCATAGAAAAAGCTGTTAAACATTATTTGTTTGGAACGTAAATCAAGGACTACGATGGCGGTTGTAATAGATCACTGCCTGAATGAATTAGTAACAGTGAGGACTAAAATTATCTCCGTCAATTTTCTTATATTTGTAGGATAATAACACGAACTAACCTAAGTCGGTCCAAACTAGCAATTAAGATCAATTTTCCTATATTTGTAGGATAATAATATTTCAACCATACATTGCGTTAAATAGCGCCAAATAGCAATTCAAACCTTCAGAGATCGCATTTTTCACGAATAGCATGTGCTATTTCCACTATACTGTATGCTATGCTATTTAGGCAAAAAATTGTGCTATTTGTGCAAAAAAAATGAGAAGGCCTGAGAACATATATATTCAGGGCAAAATAGTCTTTTAATAATCCCCTCAAGTCAATTTTCACATTGATCGTCTGGAACAAAGAAAACATCCACTTGCAAAAAAGGGAATGAAACCCTAGGGGAAGGTTGGCGTACGCATAGAAGATCTGAGACTGAGAGTTGCGATTTTTGGTGCGCCTCTAAACTCAAAGAGCTGCGTCTATCTTGGTATTGCACGTATGTTTGTATTACAATATCTCATATTGGTTCCACATGAAAGTGTGGAAGAGTATATAAGTGGGAGTCAACTCTTTACATTTGACCATGGTTTTAAGTTAGGGCTCCCTAGCTTATGCCTAACAATTTGGTTCAACCTGCCAGATTCGGGCTGGCTGCGGAAAGGGGCTACCTGATGATGGGCCCAGGGGTTTCCACTCTGGATGTGGGCCCAATGGGGTTGCCACTAGGGAAGTGGGCCTTGATATGGGGTTGCCACCCGGAGTGTGTTGTCTGTGGACGTCCGGTTATGGTATCTCACATTGGTTCCACCTGAAAGTGTAACAGGGTATAAAAGTGGAAGTTAACTCTTTCCCTTTGACCATGGTTTTTTTGGATTAAGTTGGGGCTTTCTAGCTTATATGCCAACGTGTTGTTCTTCTGTATTGGAAACTTTGCTGCATGCCATTGATCTTGGCACAGGTCTAATATTGACTTTCCCTTAGGTAATCTTCTTAATCGTACACTTGGACTTCTAAGAAAGAATTGTCTATCTACTATTGCCATTGATTCAACAATTGCAGCAGAACAAGATGCATTCAAAGACACCGTGGAAAAGCTGGTAAAAAGTCATCTTACATAGATAATCTTTTATTATGTTTGAGGAGTTTGGTACTTTGGTCGAATGTAAATGGAGTTCGTAGTTAGTTCACCTTGTTATTTTTTCCTTTCATGTTTGGATGTCAAGTTTCATAACAGAGAGATTCCAAGGGAGTGTTTTTGATATCACATTCATGAACAGTTTTAGCGTGTTCGGTTTGGGGTTGGGGTGCAACTGTTCGGTTGCTGTCCTGGGAGAATTCATTTTTATTTAGCAATAACTGTAAAAACTACCCCTGAGGTCTAATTACAAAAGGAAACCACCTCATCTATAAAATTACAAATAACACCGTGAGGTTTGTATTCACCTTGCAAAAGTGGACTCTCAAGAGGGGAAAAGGGGGTCACTTGTAAGATAAACAAAACAAGGGTTTATTTGTAATTTTGAAATATTGGGGTGACTACAAGTGTAGTTTTTGTAATTAACCCTTTCATTTATTTAGTATTTATTACCTAATCGAATAATTTGATAAGAATTATATCAAATATCTTCATTTTTTGTCATTATACTTTTTAGCAAATTACAGAACTATCATTGAGGCTTAGCTAAATTACAAGAAAGCTCAGTTATTTTTCAGAATTTATAAATACCCTCTTGAGGTTTGTGTTTGTTTTACAAATATCCTCTCCCCCCTCTCCTCTCCCCCTCCCTCCCTCTCTCTCACCCTCTTCCCCCCTCCCCCCCCCCCTCTCTCCCCTCTCTCTCTCTCTCTCTCTCTCTCTCTCTCTCTCTCTCTATCTCTCTCTCTATCTCTCTCTCTCTCTCTCCCCCCCCCTTATTTTATTTCCCCAGCCACCGCTCCAACAACTCCCACAAATGGCAGTTAGTAACTTTTGATTCTCTCACTCCATTGCAGGTCGAGAAAGCCAGGCAGCACTATGAAAGTCTTGAACTATCATCAGCTTGTGATGCGGTGCTAGAAATTGGTAATGCTGGGAATGTATATATCAACCAAAAAGCACCGTGGTCCCTTTTTAAGCAAGGGGGGTCTGGTTTTGAAACTGCATCCAAGGTTTTTTTTTTTGACCATACTCGTTCAATCTTTTACAGCACGGAGAACATGAAATATTTACATTGAACGGCAACACACACGCATTCTTACCATACAATAATAGGAATAGAAACGTGCAGGTGACAAATTCATGTTATAGTGTGTCACCGACCTGAAAATTTCACATCTGCCTGATTACATTGGGGCTTGCATAAATACTTGAATTAAGAAAGAAAGAAAAAAATAATGATGATAATAGTAACTAATTGTCTTTTTCTTTTTTCTTTCTGAACAGGACATAGTAAATGTATTGGAAGCAATGAGGATCGTGGCAATTGCTATATCCCCAATTACTCCAAGTTTAGCTTTGAGAATATACACCCAGCTGGGCTACTCTCAAGACCAGTTCAATGCAGCCACCTGGGTCTCTCTCTCTCTCTCTCTCTCTCTCTCTCTCTCTCCCTCTCTCTCTCCCTCTCTCTCTCCCTCCCGGGGTGGATTGAGATATCCCTCATCGGCCAGCGGAGAGGGGGCGATGTGCCATATGTATGCCCGTCTCCATCTAGGATAAAAGACGTTTTGGTGGTTTACTGGCTTCGGGCGATAGAAACTCTGAAGTTAAGCGTGCTTGATTCTGGAGTAATTTCGGGATGGATGATCTCTTCTGAAGCTGCTCGTGGGCTCCCAGAAACAAAACCGTGAGGGCCAGCTCAGAGGAGAGTGCCCAAAGCGAGCAATATCATGCTACAGTTGAGCGTGGGATGCGATAGTTTGGCATTGGAGCTACTCTGGCGCCTGGTGCGAGTGTGCCGACGAGGACGTCGGGTGGGGGGTGGATTGTGATTTATCACATCGGCCAGCGGAAAGGGAACGATGTGCCTTATACGTGCATGCTCGTATCTATATAGCATGAGACCTTTTGGGGGCTCACTGGCTTCAAGGGGATAGGAACTCCGAAGTTAAGCGTGCTTGGTACTGGAGCAACTTCGAGGTGGGTGACCTCTTGGGAAGTTGCTCGTGGACTCCCATAAACGAAATCGTGAGGGTCAGCTCAGGGGAGAGTGCCCAAAACGGACAATATGATGCTACGGTGGACGATCCTGGGATGTGACAGTTAACCCCTTCCCCCCCTCCCTCTCTCTCACACACAAAATAATATTCTTTGCTAATTAATAATATAAGCCTTTACTCTAATGATTGTTGCAGAATGATACTAGGTGGGGTGGGCTGAAGCATGGTCAGATCACGTCACAGCCAACACCTGTTTTCGGTAGAATTGCGCCTGACTCTGAATTGAAGGACGATACATGTGAAACTAAGGAAGCCAGTAAGGAGGAGAGTCGGAAGACTGAAATGATTGTTGAAGCCTAGATGTTTTTGTTGCTTCTGCAAAATCGGTAGCTTCAGATTTTATTCGAGTTCTCGTATATGAGTATATCATTTAAGAATTGATAGGCTTCGATTTCATTTATCGAGTAGTATTGGCACTAAAAATCTTATGAAAATGAATATATTTTTTTTCTTTGATGTATCTCATTTATATAATTGAATTCAACTTCTGCTTGACCATTGTTGAATTTTTTTTATTATTGGATGTAATTTATGTATTACACGTGTTATACCGGTCACCGTGGTCTGCTGAAAGTCGCCTGAGTTCTTTTTTCTTTTACATGTTAGTCGGTCGTCGACTTGCTTCATTTTTGTCGACTGCCAGTGACTCAACATTGATACTAAATAATGGTTTTGTACTAAATAAGTGAATTTCAAAATGAATTACATACACAATATATTAAATTTCATACTAAATACCATATACAATATACTGAATAGAAAACTTCATACTATGGAGTTTCATACAATATTAAATACTTAAATATATATTGAAAAACATATTGAATTTCATCATCAATAGGGAAGTTCATACTGTTTAAACTCACAGGATATTAAACTCATAAAATATGAAATAAATTTTATTTATTTTTTAAATTATGTAAACTTTAAATAGTATTAAAATTTGATTAAGAAATATTATTTTGAATGTGACGAAATATGAAATATTTTTGAAAGACATTTTGGAATGTTTGAAAAATCTTTTAAAATATCTTAAAAATTATGATCATATATTATGTCTTCCATCTCATGTTGTTGTGCTTTCTACAACATTCTTTTTTATATTTACAAAAAATATATGTTCTAAGTTATAATAATTTGTACTTGTCTATATTTATATAACTTAACTTTTTATTCAAATATAAATATAGATTTTTTTAAATTCCAGGTATTTCATGGTGTTGTATTCATATGTTGAGATTAAATGATGTTCAGCTAGAAGAACGAGAGAGCAAATAGCAAATGGACTAAGATTTCGCACAAGCTAATGAAGCCTTCACCACATTGACACACGAATGCTCACAAATTTTCAATACTAGGAATATGAGAATGATCAATATATGGTCGGAATATAATTGAGTTAGTTTTCTAATGCAGCCTATTATTCTAATCTGAAAATTTAGCAAAAGTTATAATAAAAACGATCGACCTACGTGCAGGAGTGAGAGACCAGGCGTGAGCCCGTACGCACGCGACTTAGCGAACACTAGTACGCCCTCACACGCTCCAGCGCGATCCGACGCATCCCAACGGCCAAGTGAACGCTCGCGCACTACGAGCATGCCTTCTTGGATCAAAATGTAAAATAAAATTCTCTTATTAGTTTTTTTTTTTAAATTGTATGATGAATTGTTTTTTTTTTTTTTCAATTAAGTGGATCTATCTTCCAAGCATCAACAATTTTTTATTTGAGGTTTAGATGAATAAAATCAAATGACATAGTTTATGTGTTGATTAATAACTACAAGTACAACTACCCAATCAATATTTTTCTTATAATTTATTGTATGACCAACGTTAAGCTGTTGTGAGCAATAATTGAGAAATTATTATTAGACTATAATTTAACTCCGATTGGACATGAGCTCCCGGGTTATTATTCAATTAATCAAATCTATCTATAATAATTCTATTAAAAGAGAGTTGTAGACATGTGTCATTTTGTAAGTTTTTTTATTTTTTTTTTATTTTAAAATATAGCTTATACATAGAGATGAATTCTTAAATTTTCAAAAAAAAAAAAAATTAGATATAAGTTGTGGGAGTTTTATTCCACAACTTACACCTCATCTACCAATAAAAAAAATTCTTCCTTTGTTTTAAAATTTTAAATGTTTAGAATTTTTTATATCAAGTTTATTTTTAATAAAAAATATATAAAATTAATTTTTGTTTCACAAATTCCAACTAGATATCCATATGAATATAATAAATTTGATGGATTTATAGTAATGACCGATTGCACAAAAAAATTATATTAGAAAAAATATGAACATTAATTTTCAATAAATATATTGATGCAAAAGAAAAATATATTAACTCATTTTTACGAAATTATATTTCAGGCTCATATTGTTTACATAAAAAATAAATTATGATATTTATTTAATTATAATAACTAAAAATAATAAAAGTATACACTGCACGCACACATATATTAAGACTTAATAACATACTACTTTCGTCCCCAAAATCTGTTCTTACTTTTCTCGGTATGTTCATTTCATGTAATGGACACTAATTGACTTAACACTCCGCTAATATGGTACTCTTTCTTGGTTATATTAATATCCATAATACACTCAATAAGTCCTTTATTAATATTACGTTAATATTATACTCATGTCGAAGATCATCAAAAACAAAATTAGAGATCGAAAAATTCTTTTCTAATAAGCGAATATTGTGTGGTGCATCGTACCAGAGAACATCTAGTTTAATTAAACAAGTCGGTATTTTCTCTAAGCTTAAATTGTGAATACGAAAATAATCAAATTAGTCTTAGATCATACTCAATTGCTTAATTTCCCCTGTATACTAATACAGGACACGTTGAACCTACATGATTGCTTCTAATGCTTAGGCTGCCATATTCATTTTATAGTGTTTCGATTGCTTATATGTCAATCTCGCATGCTTCGATTGAACATAAGCCATAATTAATGAGAAGTGATCCCTCCACAACACTATTTAACCATCCACAACAATTTATTGTGGATGGACCATTTTACCCTTCTTGCCTTTTAGAAAAATTGTAACCTTTTTTTTTATAAAAAATATGGAATATTAATATTAAAAGTCTAATGCTTTTATTTAAAGTTAAAAATAAAAATTAAAAAATTAAAAATATTTGGATATGATTTACAATTAACCTTTACTTTGTTTTTTTAGATTTTTAGACATTTTTTGTAAAATAATATTTATTTATTAATATCTCAATTTAAAAAAAAGTTTATAAATTAAATCCAATTTTTTTAATTTTTTATTTTTTATTTTCAAATTTTAAATAAAAACATCCAATTATAAGTACCAATATTCCAGATTTTTTTAAAGAAATGAGAAAAAAATAAAGTTTCATTTTTTAAGAAAAATCCAGATTTATTTATTTTTATATTTTTTTAAACTTTTATATTTTTATTATTATTTCATTATTATTACAAAAAACTAAAATTTTTTATTATATTTTTAATCTTAAATAAAAGCATTAGATTTTTAATATTAATATTTCAGATTTTCTTGAAAAAAAATCTAGTTTCAATGTTTCTAAAAAAATACAGATTTTTTAATTTTTTATATTTCTTTAGACTTTATATTTTTTATTATTATTTTATTATTATTACAAAAATCTTAAATTTTTTATTATTATTTTATTATTACCGACCAATAAAATGCTGACACGTGGCACTTATCGGCCATGTCATCAATCCGTTAAAACTTAACGGGACCAAACTAACGGAGTCCCTAACGGGTGAAACGAATTAAACTTTAGTTCCTTGTTTGAAATACTTAAAACTTTAGTCCCTTAAGTGATAAAAATGGCAAACTTCAGTCCATAGTAGAGCTATTTTGCCTTTCATTTATTTTCCTTAACTTTTTATTTATCTATCTTTTTCTAATTCTAAGATTTAAATTTTTATTTTTTACTCATCAAATTTTCACGTTCCATTTTTTTAAAATTTTAAAAATAGTACACTACCAACGTAATCACGTTCCAAAATGAAATAGCGTTTCAAACGAAAATAAATTACAATCCAAAATAAAAAATAAAATAAAAGCATTAGACTTTTAATATTAATATTTCATATTTTTTAAAAAAAAAAATAAAGTTACAAATTTTCTAAAAGGCAAGAAGGGTAAAATGGTCCATCCACAATAAATTATTGTGGATGGTCAAATAGTGTTGTGGAGGGATCACTTCCCATAATTAATTAAATAATAAATAAAGAATAAAAAAATTATAGCCTGCATAGTTTGAACTCCATTTGGTAAAAAATATCCAAGAAGCCTACACAAACTTTTACTACTTGGCCAAATCAACTAGATGATAATGACATGCAACAACTTTATGATATAAATACTTAAGTTCTATATATCAAATAAAGATAATAAAAATACAAATTAAAAAGAAATCATTTTATCATAAATCTACCAAAATAATTCAAAAGTGTATTTTTTATTTAATTCTAATTCTACACAAATTATAATGCATATAAATAATCGAAATAGTTACCATCCTATTTTCCTCCAAAACAATCGTTCATCTTATTATTTTTTCTCATATTTGTTCCATTCATCAAAAATTTACTCTAACTCAGTTCAGGTTAACGTCATTCCTGTATTTTTTCTCATTTTTTTCATTACCTGAGTTGCTGTTCACAAATTACAAGATATTTTCTTCGTTCGTCTCAATAATTTTTCTTCATTTTTTTTTGAAATTTCTTCTCACGGACGGATTAATTAGAATTTTTAAACAATAAAACAATATAAATTGTATTTCTTAAGAAAATATAAATTAAGTTACATTGTTAAAAATAAAATCCGCTATATCAGATAAGCAAAGCCGTTTTAATTATCTAATATACGAGAATAAAAAAATTAATATTTACATACTTACTCATTTTATTATTTTTTACAGATATATTCATAAAATATGTAAGTAATTTATTTTTAATAAACCATATAAATCAGTAGAATTATTTATAGAGAATAAAATTGTACTATTTTTAAATGTGATTGGATAATTATTTAATCATCTTAAAGATTCAGTCTTTCAAAAAAATATAAACATTCACGTGAGAAAATAAGAAAATTTACTTAATTATGTTATTGCAAGAATAAATCATTTAGGTGAGATTATTGTTTATTTTATTTTCTATTACATTTTGGTCGCAACTCATTTACTATATTCTGGTTCAATTACTACTCTAACATTCATATATATTTCACATTTAATTATATAATATGTAATAATTATTAATAATAACATATTTAAACAATGATTGTATTGCATAATCATCCTTCACAGAAGGAAAATTTAGTGGAAAAAACTTAATTATTAATCTTTCTAAATGTAATGAAAAAATTATTAAAATCCCAATCTTTCAAAAACTAAAATCCATGTGAAAAAAATAGAGAAATTACTAAATTGTACAATTGCAGCATTACTTGACTTCATGGAGAAATATGTACATTTGCACCATTTTGTTATAAATTTTGTCATATACTATATATGATATCAAATTATATAATTCCTAATTTTATAAATTTTCAAATATATGTTTCTAAAACATATAAAAACAAGTAATTTAGTAAATATGTACGAATAGAAACTAATTTTGAGAGTAAAAATTGATTTAAGTAATTGGTGTGAACGGAGAGTTGTTTAATCATCTTAAAATTCTAATCATTTAGAAAACTACGATAATCATGTACAAAATTGCATAAACAGTTTGATTGTGCTACTGCAATAATAATTAATTCTCAAGAATTTTAGATTCATTTATTTTATTT
Organism: Orobanche coerulescens; assembly: GCA_033398695.1. NCBI lineage: Eukaryota > Viridiplantae > Streptophyta > Magnoliopsida > Lamiales > Orobanchaceae > Orobanche > Orobanche coerulescens. Next base: position 229,662,731 of record CM065802.1, read on the forward strand.
TTTAATATATTTTAAATGATGTGCATTTGCACTATTTTCGTACAACTTATAACCTAGCAATAATTGGGTAAACTTAATATTTTAGATTATATAATTACTGATTTTACTAATTTTTATAGATATCTTCTTACTATATACAAACATTTAACTTTTGGTAATATCTTATTAATCAATAAGGTCATCTTTATAGAAGAAAATTTTCAGAGAATACAATTTAATTGTAAATCTTTTTAAATATGACTGGATTATTATTTTAATTATCTGAAAATTTTGATCTTTCGAAAATAAAAAATTCGTATGAGAAAAGTTTTTTAAATGATTGTATTTTTGAAGATTTTGACTAATTTCGTGAGAGAGTTTACCTTTGTTTATTTTATTTTCGATTATATTTTGGATGATGCAAATTTGCAATAACTAGAACAACCTATGCTAGGCAATTATATATGTTTGAGTAATTTAATTATAACAAATATAAAATTTTTAGTTTTATAAATTTTAAAATATATCATCCTGAACTATATAACCAATTAATTTTAACAGTAGCCTATGAATCAAAAGAATTGTTTTGTGGAAAACATGACTGTATATAGTTTTAAATGTGATTGGATAATTGTTTAATTGTCCTAGAATTTCAATGACTAAGAAAATGAAAAATTAGTGTGAGAAACAAACAAATCATTTAATTGTATTATTGAAAAAATAATTAATTTCATGAGATAGGTTGATTTTGTTTTCTCTATTTTCTAATATGTTTTAAATGATGAACATTTGCACTTTATTGATAAGTATTTTATTTGCTTTAAAATTTTATTTGTTCAGAAAATAAAAAATTAGTGTGAGCAAAGAAAAAATTATTTAATTGTGTTACAGTATGAACAATATTCTCTCAGAAAATTTAGTTTGTCTTCTTATATATTTTAAATTATACACATTGCACTATTTGGTACAACTATCATCATATTATTTATATACTATCTCAGTCCCACAAAAACGTGTTTAATTTGTTATTTTCATCCATTCCGCAACAGTGTGTCCATTCCATTATAGAAATACCCTTTATTTTTCTGCTCCAACTTTTCAACTTATTTACATCAATCCCAAAATGACATACAACTTTTATCCTTTAATTAATCAACAACAGTAATTAACTTACTCCTACAATAAAATGTAGACTCTATATCAACTCAAAACCACCACTACCTAAATTTTATTAAAATATGTGCCCATAAAGAGTGAGCACACTCTTATGGAACAAAGAGAGTATATTTTGGTAATTTAATTGTACTAAATTATATAGTTATCTATTTTATGAGGTTTCAAGATATCTTCATAAAATTTATAACTAATTAATTTTTAATAACAACATATTAATTAATAAAATCGTCTGTATAGAATGAAGGTTTTGTTGATTAAAATTAAATTTAAGCATGATGGATAATTATTTTAATTATCTTAAAAATCAATCGTTCATAAAATAGGAAATTCGGGTGAGAATAATATGAAACTATTTAATTTTATTATCACTGCAACAACCGAGAGGGTTTAGCTTTTTACTTTATTTTCTAATATATTTTAAATGCACTATTTCGATATAATTATTGTTGTAATATTTATATTTATTGGGTTTGTATCGCTACTAGAAGGGGGGTTTAGATGGTGCGGTTAAGAATATAGAATTTGTTTTTTTTGCGATTGCGGAAGCGATTAAGTGCGGAATGTAAATGACCCAACGATATATAGAGGTTCAGCCAAATATGTGTAATATCCTAAAATCTTACTATGAATTTTTCCCATTGTTTTATCTGAGTTGTACTGTACAGAGTGGGACCCATGCAGTATGGATGAATAATTTTGGGAACTATGACAGTTGTACCAGTATATCTATCGATGTTATTTTTAATTCTAGGATATTACATGCTTGATATGTCTTTCAATGTCGGATATACTATATGAACATTTGTATAATTGTCGTACTTGGTCGAGAATTGCATTTGAGGGTATCGTGCATCAGGTGTATCGTATGAGAATGTTATCCGAACGAGTATATGTGTTCAGTATGTCGCTTGTACGTATTCGGTATATTGAGACGACAGACAGGAGCAAAAATGGCTAAGCATAAAAGCCATTACGTACGTTAAGCATAGGAGCTTACGTACGTAAAGGTGCAAGCATAGTGTACGCTAAGCAGAGGAGCTTATGTACGTAATGAAGCGAGCATAACGTACGTTATGAAGAGAATCGAACAGGTCCGAGCTGTGGTCGGAAGGTGGGCTCGGTGTCGGCATCTTTCGGCGCGGATGTGGACAGGCAAGTCAACATCGAGCTTTACGTACGTTAAGGATAGCCTATTACATACGTAAACAAGTATAGCACTATAGCAAGTCAACAACTACATTACGTATGCTACGGTAAGGAAATTACGCACGTAATGCATGCCACGAATTGAGGCAGTAGCCCTTGGAATAGTGTTACGTACGTTAGCAAGGCCAGTTAACGTACGTAAAGATGGTTACGTACGTTAAGTTGATTACATGACGTACGTAATGGCTGAAGTTATATATATATATATATATATATATGTGTGTGTGTGTGTGTGTGTGACCCGTCCCTTTGGCATTTTTAGAGATGTTCACGTCATTTCTTCACCCTTCAACCCTCCGAGACCGATTTTGGCTCTTCCAAATGGATTGGGAACTTGAAGGCATGGATATGAAGCTTGAGATATGAAGATATTGTAGATTCTTGAGGTGTTTGATTGTGTTCTTGAGGTATGTTGATCAACTCTACATTTTATTTTCGGATTCTTGATGTTGTTATCATTATTTGCTTTGTATGATGATGGATACAATAGTGTTGTTGTGATTCTTGACGTTGTAAGAAGTGTATGTTGAAGGAGATGATGATATGTATGTATTGATCGGAATATGAGGGGAGTTTGATAGATTAGAGGTTAGATAACACATTGGACTATGATATGCTGATGATTATGAATAAGTGATGTTAATTGGATATGATTAATTCATGTTCTTGAGGAATTCTTGAATTGTATGATGAAAATATGTAAGGTGTTGGTGTTTTGGATATGAATATGGAATATTCATATCTAGAACCAAGTTATGTGATTTTGGTGTAATATCCGTATAGGAAGCACATATATGGTTATGGGATGACGAGGTTATTATGATGATAATCGATAATTGGTTTCTACTATGAATTTACAAGGATGAACCTTGTTAATCCGTAATTAAGATTGAATTCAGAATCGAGAATGTTGAGACACTGGTTAGAATTGATTGATTATCGAACTGTGGCTTGTATTCATAATTGTATGAGTTGAATAGTTTGATTTCATATATGATCGAGATATTGTTGAACCATTGAGGTTGGTTGGTTGATTATATAGATTGTTGATTGTTACCGAATGTATTGTCAATTGATTATTGCATTAGGCTGCGATAAGTGATCATTGATTATTAACCGTTCTGCTACGATTGAGATTGAAGAATGCATGGATCGCCTTGGTCGGGGCTGAGGAGCTTGTAGATGAAGACGATGGGATTGGTAGCGGATTCGTCGTATCGGTATCGAGTCAAGTTATGCTTACTCAGTTCACAATGTTTAATAAATGGTTTTGATTTCATTTCATCTATGATTCATATAGCAATGATATTATGAATATGAATTGTCGGGATGATGGTATGTATATTATGATTGGACTGGAATAAATCATAATGTATACGATTTAAAGATGTCTAGTGGAATTGGAGATGCGAATTATCTTTGGTCTGTTATATGAAATCTTGGATATCGAGGACAGTTTACCATGCCGACATTGATCTCGAGGTGGTGGATTGTTGATAGTTATGGACTGTACTTCATTCGGGGTTATTTGAATAACTGTGTATTCATTCAGGGATGTTGTTCGTGGAAAGGTTAGTGTCTCCGACTTTGAGGTAATTTAGTATTGCTGAATTATGATAATTATTGTAATATCCGGAATTTCTACTATGATTGTTTAATGTTGTTTTATCTGAATTATATTGTACAATGTAGAATATGTACAGTATGGATAAAATAAATAAAGGACTGAGATGTCTGTATTGATATAATTGTCGTACTTGGTGGACAATTGCAGTTGAGGATATAATGTGTCGTGTATACATATTCGGTATATTGAGACGACGAGCAAGATCAGTGTAAATGGCTAAGTATAGAAGCCATAACGTACATTAAGCATATGAGCTTACGTACGTTAATCCCCAACAGTTACGTACGTTAACGTGAGGTCTTTACGTATGTTAAAGTATCAGGAGAGATATAGTTGGCTGATCAGAGAGGACTTTGTCAAGCATAGCGTATGTTAAGCATAGGAGATTACGTACGCTAAGATACAAAAGTAACGTATGCTACGTAGAGTTCATAACGTACGTTATGAAGAGAATCGGACAGGATCAGGCTATGGCCGACAAGTGGGTCCCGTGGTCGGCAGCTTTCGGCACAGAACGTGGGCGGGCGAGTCAATCTCATGTATTACGTACGTTATGGACTACCCATTACGTACGCTAAATGGATATTTACTGTAGCAAGTCAACGTATGTATAACGTACGTTATGGCCTATGCATTACGTACGTAAACAATCGAACGAATCAAGACAGTGAGTTCTGGAATGATGTTACGTACACTATGAAGGACCTGTAGCGTACGTAACTAGCATTACGTACCTTAATGTGGATTGGTAACGTACGTAATGAGCGCTGCAGATTATAAATTAAGGATCGATTTCTTATTTCTTCACGAGAAAAAAACCATTCCTTCCTCTAAAATTCATCCCCCCGAGTATGGTAGTGAAGATAAACCTCTTCTATCTTGGATATAAGCTTGGAAACATGGATTTGAGGCTTGGATGTGAAGATATTGTTGATCCTTGATGTGTTTGATGGTGTTGTTCATGTTCTTGAGGTATGTTGTTGAACTCTACACCTTGATTTCAGATTCTTGGTATTGTTATCCGTATTTGATTCGTATGATGATGATTATAGTGGTGTTGATATGATTCTTAATGTTATAAGAAGTGTATATTAAAGAATATGATGATACATGACTTGGATTATGATTTGGATAATTATCTACATGTTAAAGGATATCGAATTATGTTGTTTTGATGACTATGAACATGATTTCGAATCACTTAGTGTTCTTGAGGAACTCTTGATAAATAGAACATAAAAAGACGGTTGTATGTTGAATTATCGGTATTTTTAGATATGAAGATCGAACATTCGTTAATTCGTGTTGATTGTAGTGGTAGAATTCATATGTTCTTGATGAAATACGAATCATGATTAACAATTTGGAATCCGGAAAGATTGTGATTGATCATCGAATATGATTTACTTTACATTCGTATCCGTAATCATATTGTGGTGTGAATTCGTAATTGTTTGAGTTGGATTGTTCATATTTGTGGTTAATCGAAATATTGTAAAATCGTTAGGTTTGTTGATCGGTTATATTGATTGTTAATAGCGATTATCAGATTTCGATTCGTATTATGGATATGAGTTCGTGATGGTTTGAGTTATACTATTTGGTTTTGTATATGATCGAGAAATTGTTGAGCCGTTGAGTTTGATTGATTGGTTATATCGGGAATTGATTATTATCAAATGTGTGTTAATTAATTTCTTCAATAGGTTGTGATCACTGATTGTTGGTTATAATCGTCGACTAGAAAAGTGTGTTGCGGTCGTGTTCGAGAATTTTCGTGAATTGCTTTGATTAGGGCCGAGGAGCTCGTAGACGAAGGCAATGGGATTGGTAACGACTTCATCATCATCGTGTCAATATCGAGGCAAGTATATTACTTGCTCAGTTTATAATATTTAATGAATGGTTTTCGTTTCATTCGTTTATAATTCGTATGCAATGATTATAATTGTGAACACAGGAGATTTGGGATTGTAAGTTATTTTTGGATTTTGGGAATTTAAATCATAATGCATATGATTTACTTTTGTTATTGGTATAGTTGGATATCGAAGATACATTGTGATGAAGACGAAGATATGAATTATCTACAGTCCGTGACATTTTGGACTGTCGAGTATTGAGAATAATGGCTGGTGATGGTTTAGACATCGAGATTGCTCTCGAAGGACTCGGGGCAAGTACTCTAATCATTGTTGTCATTTTGTGTCGATCATATTGTGATACATTGTGTATTGTTGTTGTCATGCATTTGTGTATTATTGTTAATATGCATTTGTGCATTGTTATCGTATGTCCACCTTGTGTTGGTCCGACGGGATCATCTTGGGTATCTATGCTGTGTGCGCTGGATCGCTGGATAGGTATTTCCACCATGCGTTGGTCCGACGGGATCATCATGGGTATCTATAGATGTGTGCGCTGGATCGTTGGATTACCAGGTGTTGTTGTTGTGCATATGTATATTATGGGTTATCCACCTCGTGTTGGTCTTTCAGGATCATCTTGGGATCTATGATGTGTGCGCTGGATCATCGGATTTACATAAGTATACATTGTTTTTGTTATCGTGGGCATATTGATGTCGTCATGTGAATATGCATTTGTAGGTCTTGTTTTAGGATCATGTCCGTATGTGGTATTGATCTGATCTCGAATTAGACTGACATGATTGTCGTGGCATTACATATCTTGAGGTATGTTCCATATGTCCTTTGGAATTTGTCTTTGGATGGACAATCGATTATCGTGTTGATATTTGTTGATGTTATACAACGGATTGGATTGGTCAGAGCTGGTACATTTCCGTATCGCGAGTTATGATGATGTTTTGAGAATCTTGGGTATTGCTTGAGGTACCATATGGATGTTATGTTTGAGTTTATTGATTAATCGAGATTACGAGATGTGCATTGTGATAATGGTTATTTTGATGAGAATTATTACGAGTTTGGTAAAGTTACGGCGGTAAGATTACATAGGTCGTATTCTTACTTAGTATTTTCATTGGTATGAAATTATTGAAGCGATGTGATTTTTATCATTGTTGGATATTATGGCTGACCCCGTCGTGCGCTTTCTTTTTAGGTTCTTGGAATATCAAGCTTGTAGCGGTCGTGAAGAGATGAGCTTCCCGGAGGATACTGGCTATGGCATGTGTTTGTGAATCGAGTATTCTGATTATATGTTGTATTCCGCAGCTAGAGTATTTTTTAATTGCTTGAATGACCTTTCGTTATCCGTTAACTTAAGTTACTTTGAAAATTGTTTTCTAAACTATTTTATCGATACATGTAAGCGATAGCTTAACGTATGTTTTTAAACCGTTGAGTTTTGGCATTTCGGGCCTTGTGGTTTCAAATGAGATTTTTACGATGGTTTTGATAAACGGATTTTATTAAGTCTTAGAATGTTCTTAAAAGATAGTACCGTCATTAGCCTTTTAGGCGTTTTGTAAATGTTTACGAAAATGTCTTTTAGCCTTGTGGGTTCCGTCTCGGGGCCCACGGCGGTGTAATATTCCTGGATGGCTCTGGGGTTGTTACAATTATCCTGTTGCATTGTTGTATATGTGTGTGTTGATGTTTCATATGATAAGTGTGCATCATTGTTTGGTGTATTTTGTGATGTGCTCCTTCTTGAACTGTAATTTTAATTGGGCCGATGTGTTGGGGATAAAACCTGAATGATACTTGTGTTGAAATCTGTTGAGGGATAAGACCAGAATATGGCACCCACGGTCCGGAGTATTCCTGTGTAGATGCTTCCGTGACCCTTGGCTGCGGCCTTGGGAGTTTATCTGATAATGTTCGGAGTATTCCCGAGCAGATACTTCCGTGACCCTTGGTTGCGACCTTGGGAGTTTATGTGCTAATATTATATGCATTGTTAAGCATTTTGTGAACTGTTGTCTGATGAAAATACGACATTGTGGTCGAGTCGGTCGTTCATGATCGAGCTATCATTGCTCACTTGGGAAGTCTTCTGATCCTTATTGGATATGCGTTTTTTCGAGTTTCGTTGTCATGTCATATCGTGACATATCTAGAGTCAGATACGTACTGATCGGTCATGTGTAGGATTTTCAGGGCGGGCACGTGTTGTCATGTGTTGGTTTCAACCTCATGTTGAGTTGTGCACACGAGACGTATTTCGTGAGACTGATTAGGTACAAGACCAAATGTGTATTCGATCGATACCTGTGGGTGGCTTGTGTATGGACACATTTTCGGATCGGGCGTGTCGTGACGTCCATCTTGAGTCATATTGATTGGTCGTTCATAGTCCATGTATGGTCAGATATGTTCGATAGTTGGGTTTGTCTTCGAGATCCCATATATGTGATTTGTATATGGTTGACGATTTTATTCTCTCGTGTATATGTCCCTGTGGTCCTTTATTGATCTTGTTGGAGTTTGCCATGTCATTGGTATTCTCGTTCGCTGTTGATCCTTTATTGATCTCGTTTGGAATTCACCTTATCGCTGGTGATCTCGTTCGTTACTGATCTTTTATATATCCTGTTTGGAGTTACTATATTGTTGGTAATCTCATTTGTTATTGATCCTTTATTGATCTCATATGGAGTTCACCATATCGTTGGTAATCTCGTTTGTTATTGATCCTTTATTGATCTCATTTGGAGTTCACCATATCGTAGGTAATCTCGTTTATCATTGATCCTTTAGTGATCTTGTTTGGAGTTTACCTTATCGTTGGTATTCTCGGTCGTCGTTGATCCTTTATTGATCTTGTTTGGAGTTCTCCATATCGTTGGTACTCTTGGTCGTCGTTGATCCTTTATTGACCTTGTTTGGAGTTCGCCATATCGTTGGTACTCTTGGTCGTTGTTGATCCTTTGCTAATCTTGTGTGGAATTATTATGTCAACGATACTTTCATTTGATGCATTGTTTGTTTATTATTATTGCTTGTGTGAGCATTCATACTTTTATCGATATCCGGGACTTATCATTGTTTCAGGGCAGTTGGTCTACAGAGGTATCGTGTATTATCGGTTTTATCAGAATTGGGATTCGATTGTGCAATCCAGTGGACGAGATTGGACATGGACCGATTATTCCATATTGGAGATGAATTTATGTATTGAGAATCTTGGCATTGTTTGAATACAGTACATATGGTTACTTTTTAATTCATCGTCACTTGAAAATGCGAAGTGTGGATTGAGGTAAGGGTTGATTTGATATAAGTTGCCCCGAGTTGGTAAGGTTACTACGATAAAATTATATTGGAAATATTCTTACCTTGTAATTACATTGATATGTAATTGTTTATGTTGATGTGATCGTTATCATTGTTGAGTATTGTGGCTGACCCCATCGTGGGCTTTATCTTTTAGGTACTCGGAGTTCGAGCTACTAGCGGTCGTGAAGGGATGAGCCTCCCGGGTGATACTGGCTATGGCATGGTTATTGGGATCCGAGTATTCTTTTCTGGTTATTATGATTCCGCTGCAAATGTATTTCCTACTGTATTTATATCCGCTGCGTGTGTACCTTTAAATGGCTTTCGGTATTTTTTCGGCTCGTGTATACTTTCAAAATGCCCCTTTCGGTATCTTTGCCTTGTGCTTTCAAATGGAATTTTATGACGGTATTTAGATACTATGTTTTGAAAAATATTCGAGTATGTAAAATATTACCGTCTTTGCCTCTTTGGCGTGTTTGAAACGATTGTGAAAATAATTTTTAGCCTTGTGGGTTCTGGCGCGGGGGGCCCACGGTGCTGTAATATGCCCGACTGGTTTTGTGGGTGTTACAGAAGATGGTATCAGAGCTTGGGTTTCGTAAAACCTAGGCATGCGTGTTATGTGGCTCTACCGGTGCGGTAGTAGCGTGACTTTTGAAAATAATATTTCTGACTTTGAGTCAAACTGATTTTTGGAGGTTGCAAATTTTTATAATATTTTCAAAACTGCTATATTTGCGATGCTGGTGTGTGTTGATATTGTGTTGAGGCTTCGTATGGGAGTCATATACTAGTATCACGGGAGATCATCGACTTCACGGACCTCTAAGTATGTTCTTTCAGTTACTTGGTTTGATGATGATTATTTGAGCATGGTGGCATGATTTTATGATATTTCGGGATTGAGATATTGATTATGACAGGTGTTAAGTTTCGAGGACGGAACTTATTTAAGTGGGAAGATATGTAATATCCTAGAATTTTGCTATGAATTTTTCGCATTGTTTTATCTGAGTTGTACTGTACAGAGTGGGACCCATGCAGTATGGATGAATAATTTTGGGAACTATGACAGTTGTACCAGTATATCTATCGAGGTTATTTTTAATTCTAGGATATTACATGCTTGATATGTCTTTCAATGTCGGATATACTGTATGAGCATTTGTATAGTTGTCGTACTTGGCCGAGAATTGCATTTGAGGGTATCGTGCATCAAGTGTATCGTATGAGAATGTTATCGAAATGAGTATATGTATTCAGTATGTCGTGTGTATGTGTTCGGTATATTGAGACGACAGACAGGAGCAAAAATGGCTAAGCATAAAAGCCATTACGTACGTTAAGCGTAGGAGCTTACGTACGTAAAGGTCAAGCATAGCGTACGCTAAGCAAAGGAGCTTACGTACGTAATGAAGTGAGCATAACGTACGTTAGGTTGAGTACATAACGTACGTTATGAAGAGAATCGAATAGGTCTGAGTTGTGGTCGGCAGGTGGGCCCGGTGTCGGTAGATTTTGGCCCGGATGTGGACAAACGAGTCACATTCGAGCTTTGCGTACGTTAAAGATAACCTATTACGTACGCAAACAAGTATAACACTGTAGCAAGTCAACAGCTACATTACGTATGCTACGGTAAGGAAATTTCGTACGTAATGCATGCCACGAATAGAGGCAGTAGCCCCTGGGATAGTGTTACGTACGTTAGCAAGGCCAGTTAACGTACGTAAAGATGGTTACGTACGTTAAGTTGATTACATACCGTCCGTAATGGTTGAAGTTATATATATATATATATATATATATATATATATGTGTGTGTGTGTGTGTGTGTGTGAGAGAGAGAGACCCGTCTCTTTTGTAACACCCCCAATCCACTCAGGGATATTACACGCCATAGACCCTTTCCTCAAGGATCTACCAGACTGATAACAACATAGAACATCTCAACAATGCCTTTAAGGCTAGAATGACTCAGTAGACCGATTTGGTCTTTCAATAAATACATACAACTCAAACTCATTACATGCCCACGCAGGGGTCGAATACAAACACTCCCGTACAACGGAAAAGAATACTGCAGCGGAAAATAAACTATTACTAAACCAATGACCTCATACGGATCCTCGTGTGATTAGTATCGTTCATCTTTCATCATCCTTCGTGCCGACCCTATGTTATGCTCCCAAACCTGAATGCAAAAACAGACATCCACCCCCCGAATACTCGGGGGTTAGCAAAACTCCACTGTTTTGCTAGTGCAAGAACAAAGTGCAAATACGAGCCATACAATTCACATTCCACGAATAACAATAACCAGGAATCCTCAAAGTTCCAAGGGTAAAGAAAAGCACTTCCCGAGGCATGAGTTTGGTAAAACATTCCAAAACCGAAAGATCATAAATCAAGTGAAACAATTTATAAAACAGTTTAAAATGCCATCGAGAGTTTTAATAGAAAACAATTTAGGATTTTCGAATCCTTCTCTTTCCAAAAATGAACAGGGGTCACAACCCAAAGGTTTTGTTTTCGCAAATAGAAAACCGACAACAATTCACAGGGCCAGAGTCCAACATCACGTGTCCTCGACGGTCATAAAAATCAACACAACGTAATCACGCACGCACATCGCCTAGGACCGAGACGAAGCCACAAATCCCACTCGAGGCCTCGAAGGACCCTCCCGAGCTGGCTAGCGAAACAAATCACACACATCTCACGGTTGGATCAATCGCTTGTTGCATCCTGTCCACATGATCGCATGCCATGTGCCACCGTAGATTATCTTTGGCGCTCACGGTTGGATCAATCACTTGTTGCATTTTGGCCACATGATCGCATGCCATGTGCCACCGTAGTTTTTATTAGGCTCTCACGGTTGGACCAATCGCTTGTTGCATCCTGGCCACATGATCGCATGCCATGTGTCACCGTAGGCCCCGCCCACATCCATACATTCACACACAACCCAATACAACACATATATTCAAACAATTCACCCAGAGGCATCAAACACTTAGCAAAACACCATGTCAATCTACAATGCACCGAAATGAAATAATATACGTCCACACGCAATACCAAGTGCAACAACAACACCAAACATATCCATAGAATTCACATAGTTATTCACAAACCACACCATTCACAAAACACACGCGTTTTGAAAGCAAGCCTTTAACAAGGCTAAACCGAATATTTTGAAAGTTCAATTCAAACGACCAAACAACCACATTTATACGATCACTAATTATCATATACATAAAACAAGAATAGTATGGGCAAGGTACTTGCCTCGAATAAGAACAACGAGGAGAATCGACCGAAGTAGGTTGACACGAACCGACTACGAACCCGCCGACTCCACCGATCGCCAACTCGCGGTCATAAACTACGAAGGACAATAACAACAATGAAATTAATTCCATAACACGACTCAAAGCCGTTGAATTCAAAGAACGAATGACGAAAGTTCAGGTGTTTTCCCCAAAACGGCCAAGAACACGATTTGTCCCGACAAAACACGAAAATGGAATTCCAAGTCGAAATATGGATATACAATCCATAGAATATGTTTAACAACATCATTTAACCATAATCTATCCAACAAAAACGGATGGAAGAGAACAAAACCCCCAAAAAGTCGATTCGAAGGAAATCAAGAATTATACTTCGATTCGACGAAGAACAATGGATTAAATGATGTTAAACACAAGAATACTAGCAAGATTAATCATACCCATCATGAATTAATCAATCAACAACACGAAACGAATCGAACAAAAATGCAAAAACCCTAAAATTCAAGAAATTAGGGTTCTAAGGAGAGATTACCTTGATTCGCTGGATCAAAGGATGATATAGGATGATCAATCCATGATATGAACTCAAGAACTTCATGGATTTGTTGTTCAACAACATGGCTTCGCCTCCTCCGAAGCTCCAGCCGCGGATCGAAAAGAAAAGAAATGAAAAACGAGTGAAAATGAGGCTGCGCTGCCACATTTATACTGGGCCGGACTAGCGTGCGCTAGGCTGCCGAGCTAGCGTGCGCTATCGGCCCAGGCCGCAATCCAGAGCCCCCACTGCCCTACTGACTCGGCCAGGTAGCGTGCGCAGCCTTCCGGCTGTAGCACGCGCTACCTGCCGGTCGTAGTGTGCGCAATGCCCGATAGTAGCGTGCGCTACCTGCCGATCATCCCCGAGTCCAGTACTCCAGTAACCCCTCTGCCCAGCCCGACAGCGTACGCTGGGCCGCCCGATAGCGTGCGCTACACCTACCGGTTAGCGCGCGCAGCCTTCCGGCCGTAGCGTGCGCTACGCCGGTTCCTGCCGTGCTTGCCCGGCCAGTGCCCAGCACTTCCAACCGTGCCGGCCGCACCTGTCCAGCCAGTGCTCAGCCGTCATGATCCGACGACTCGATTTTCGAAAACATACGGAACGAACACGACGAAAAGCTCGCGGACAACATCATCGACCCGAAATGAAAACATAATGCAATAATTAATCATACGCGACCAAGAAAAGGGTATAGACAACAATTACAGATACGGATACCCATAACTTTGGGTAAATTACAAAATGGCCCAAAACACCCGAAAATCACGATACGTGATCGAATAACCAAACCGAAGTTCACAACACGTCTAACAAAGTTAAACGGACTCACGGAAAACTCGAAACAGCAGTTTCGAACGATATCCGCAAGAATCGAACTCAAGTGCGGAAAAGTCGCTAAAAAGTACGGAACCCAACAAAACGACACCGAAACGAACTCGGATGTCAAAAAGTGTAGAATTAATCATTCTCAGAATAATGAAACGGTCATGAGCGAGTCATCAAAACAGACTTCTGCCGAAAAAAAAAGAAATTACCGGAAATCGAAATTATGGGTATTACATTCTACCCTCCTTAAAAGAAGTTTTGTCCCGAAACTTAAAATAAGTAGGGAGAAGCAATATCCCCTGCCAGGAAAACTCGACGAGATACACAAAAATCAAAAACTCGCGCCCGACGGCGAAACGCTGCAAGAAACGCAAAGAGACATACGACGTGAAAATACGCTCCACGGCGACTAACACAACGCCACCGATAGAGACATAATAAAATCAACAAGTGATAAGCGTCATCAAACAGACAATACAATCGAGTCGATTATCCGAACAATCACAAAACACAACGAACGAAAATCAATACGATTGACTAACCCAACGGTTCATCAATCAAAACAGGAGCCAAACGCTGAACACATACGGAATTCCACCGCCCAAGGGTTGGAAGATCGAAACGAGACTAATTTCCCGAAAGAGTCTGAACGCTCAACAATCACGAGATGAGATCTACAAAAACCGAACAATCAAACGATCGAACCACAACAGTCGAGACAACAAAAAGCGAACAATCATGTTCGAATCATGAAGAACAATGAAATTCAAACAACAACTCCAAGGTTCACAAGAATCGAACCGAACTCGGAAAAGTCACAGCGATAACCAGATCGACTCAAAACAAGATCACAGATCGTCCGAACGATGAAACCGAAATACAGAACAAGTTCAGAAAGTATCAACGAACACGAGCGAGTCGATAGAATTGAGAAAGAGAAAATGCAGAAGCAAAAAATAATACGGGTATTATATTCGACCTCTTCTAAAAGAAGTGTCGTCCCCGAAACTCACAACAACAAAATCAAGGAGACGACACAACAAGCAACCGACAGAAATATCCTTCGAAGGCCTCTCAAAGCCGATTCTGATAATTGTGCTGAAGCGCGAACTCCGAAAGTCTCGGTAGCCAATTCGCAAAACTGAATTCGGTGTCCCTCGAGTCCACACTTGAAATGTGTTACCAACGAGAAGGACAATTTACACGTGCATGCCCCGGCACATCACAGTTGAAACGTCTCAGTTCGGCATACCAAAAATACAAATGCTAGATACAATGGGGCATAACGTCGCAAAACAACATAGCGGAGATACCAACTCAGCACAACAAAGAATCATAACACATATCATATACAACGATTACCATCGTAAAGTAATACACACATAAACAATACAGCAATGACGGTATCGTTCGGCGACCTTAACGGCCCGAACAATAACCAGCACATAATTACAAACATCATGAAACAATCACACACGTACACAAATGTACAAACTTCAGTTCCAATAGCTCGCACAAGTGCGATAACACACAAATCATCACAAAGCGACAACATTCAATACCAACATCTCACCTCTCACAGAGGGCTAATCACAACAAATGCGTGGCAAACGACTCAACGTTCACACCACCAATTCAATCACAATTCGGAGGGCTAACACCCTAACAACAATACCAGCATCATACACACCTTCTCCGACCACAAGCAGGAAATGATGGGTTTTAAAAAAAATGAAAACCACCTTTTAAAAACAGTTTGGAAACACCAGTTGATCTTGAGTATCATTTTACAAAAAGTTGAACAAACATCATTTTCAAGACTTTGAAAATCATCTTGTGTTTGAACAAAAATGAGGACACCTTTCTTTTAGTGAAAAACTTTCAGAATATCCGACCATCGGGTCTAAGTATAAGTGTTTCTAAACATCGAAAATATCTCAAAACATTTTGGTCCTCGACGTAGAAGAATTTTTGAAACATGTTGTGGCACCTTGGATGTACCACGAGAAAATAATTCATTTTAAAAGTACGTCTCGAAATTTATTTTCTAACATACTCAAGGTTTTCAAGGATAATTCAATGGGCTAGAATGCCCAAAAATTTCAGGTAATTACACAAAACTTTATAGCACCATGGGTCCCGCGTCGGAACCCACCAGGCTAAAAACCATTTACAAAAACGCCAAAAAGGCCGATGAAGGTAATATTTCAAAAACTCACAAAAGCCATTTACAAAATACTAAATACCGTCATAAGAATTTCGCCAAAACGATCGAGGCCATAATGCCAAAAACTCGGTTAAGGGAATCGGTTTTCGAAATAAAACTCAGTCGGTAAAATACCGAAAGCCATTTCAAAAGAACTCACACATCGGATAAAAGAAATAAAGTCAAACATGCACAATCCAGCAACGCTACTCCTCATATGAACGAAATATGAGGGTCACATAACCACATATCAAGAAATCAAAATCCATAAGAGGATTCCGTCACTAAACAAATAATCATAAAAATAGCTCGTGTCACACGACGCACAACACAAGGAAGGGAGACTTACAGCCACAGGTCGCACGAAGATGATGATCGCCCCACGATACTAATCACGACCAACAAACTCAGACGACGCGTCGCGACACGACTCAGTCAGACAAAATCCGACGAGACAAGACTCAACAAACATCACTAAGCCCGACAGCATAGGTTTCCACAACCTAAGCTCTGATACCATTTATGTAACACCCCCAATCCACTCAGGGATATTACACGCCGTAGACCTTTCCTCAAGGATCTACCAGGCTGATAACAACATAGAACATCTCAGCAATGCCTTTAAGACTAAAATGACTCAGTAGACCGATTTGGTCTTTCAATAAATACATACAACTCAAACTCATTACATGCCCACGCAGGGGTCGAATACAAACACTCCCATACAACGGGAAAGAATACTGCAGCGGAAAATAAACTATAACTAAACCAATGACCTCATACGGATCCTCGTGTGATTAGTATCGTTCATCTTTCATCATCCTTCGTGCCGACCCTGTCTTATGCTCCCAAACCTGAATGCAAAAACAGACATCCACCCCCTGAATACTCGGGGGTTAGCAAAACTCCACTGTTTTGCTAGTGCAAGAACAAAGTGCAAATACGAGCCATACAATTCACATTCCACGAATAACAATAACCAGGAATCCTCAAAGTTCCAAGCGTAACGAAAAGCACTTCCCGAGGTGATGTGAACCAAAGATTTTATAAATTTGAGAGTGTCTGTATTAACAAAACCATTGTGAGTGCTTTCTTGTTTTGTTGAGTGTGTCTCCAAAACATCCCTTGTGTGATTTATATACTTATCAAGTGCAATCTTGTTAGTATTTATATTCCACCCCTTCCGAGTTGCTACGGCGTGTCACGTAGAGGTTTGGAAGTAAAGCCCCATTTTGCTTATTTTGGAAACATCCTGGGAACGAATTCATCTAGCGGTGTCGGTTACCATAGCGTGTTGTATGGGGGTCGCATCAGTTGGCTTCGGAGCTCGGTTATTCCAAAACTAAGTGGTATCATCTATTTTCCTTCATTACCATAATCTTCCTATCTTATCATCCTATTATTTCCTTTATCTTCTAAATCTTCCATCTTCTTCACACAAAAAAAAAAAAGAAAAAAAAAAGAAAAGAAAAAATATATAAGTGGTGAAGGTTTTGATTGTTTTTGATAACTCTTCAAGCCGAGGCCAGGGGAAGAACTTGTTCCTTAGCCTTCGGGCGTCTGGTGATTTTAAGCTTGCGGATCGAATATCAAATATCAATCCATTCATTTCATTACTAAAAAAAAAAATTATAAGTCGTGAAGGTTTTGATTGTTTTTGATAACTCTTCAAGCCGAGGCCAGGGGAAGAACTTGTTCCTTAGCCTTCGGGCGTCTGGTGATTTTAAGCTTGCGGATCGAATATCAAATATCAATCCATTCATTTCATTACCAAAAAAAAAAAAAGAAGAAAAAAAAATTATCAAGGAAGAAGAGAAGAACGAATTTTGATCGATCTTATCAAACAATTATCATACTTTTCGTTCCGTTCCATATTCTAAACTATTCCAAAATCTTTTGCTCCCATCTTTCCATTTTTTTATCTTATCGTCATTCGCAATCGTTGGGGGGATCGTGGGATTTGAGTTCTTTCAAGAAGAAACTTGATTTGAATCACCAAAAATCACCTTGTAAGTTGTGTGGGAATAGACAAAAAAATTGTGAGGAATTAAGAAAAAGCCAAACGAGAGATACGCGAGTGTGAGCGATCGAGCGATACACGTGAGGATCTTGTGAGGAAATTTTCTTATAAAAAAAAGGGAGAAAAAAAAAACAAAAAAAAGGGAAAAAAAAGAGAAAAAAAAAAAGAAAAAAAAAAAAAAAAAAAAAAAAGAAAAAAAAAAAAAAAAAAAAAAGAAAAAAAAAAAAAAATGTCAGGCAAGGAAAGCAGGCAAAATCTTATCCTTCAAAATATTGTACAACAACTTGCTCAAATAGTGGAAGACTAGATAAACAAGAGGAAACAATTGCTACTCTCACGAAGGGTAGAGAAGAGGAGCCCGTCTGAAGGGGACCGGAACCCATTCGATTTGGAGGCTATGATGATGAAGATTCGATGAATTCCGAGGAGGAAACTCCGAGGTTTGTACATCGAGGAGGCGAGAAGGACGAGGAGGAAGGAGAGAGTATGAAGGAAGACGAGGAAGATATGTCCGAAACGAGGAGGATCGGAATATGGGAAACATCAAAATGAAAATCCCATCTTTCGAAGGGAGAAGTGATCCGGACACATATCTCGATTGGGAAAGGAAGTTGGAGACCATTTACGATTGCCACAACTATTCCGATGAGAAGAAAATGAGGTTAGCAATAACCGAATTTTCAGAATATGCAAGCATTTGGTGGGACCAACTTGTGACGGAGAGAAGGAGGAGTCGGGAGAGACCGGTTAGCGGTTGGGAAGAATTGAAGGTTGTTATGCGGAAAAGATTTGTTCCTAATTACTATCTTAAGGAACTATTTTCTCGCTTACAAACTTTAAAACAAGGCTCGAGAAACATTGAAGATTTTCGAAAGGAAATGGAGATGTTGATGATCCGGGCCAATGTTCGGGAATCGAGAGAGGCCACCATGGCGCGGTTTTTACACGGGATGAGAGACGATATAGCTAAAGAAGTTGACAAACAACACTTTGTTGAATTCGAGGACATGGTATATGCGGCGGTAAAAATCGAGCGGAGCTTACGAAGAGGGAGCAATAACAACTATTCCACGGGATACTCTACCCCTTGGAAACAACAATCTCAAGTAAGTTCAGACAAATTTAAAAAATTTTGATAAAAGAGAAGGGAGTGTCTTGAAAGGAAAGTTTGAAGTTGGGAGCACTAGCAAACCAAAATTTGATGGGAAACCTAAACCCGTCGAAAGCACCCAAAGGAGAAACCGGGACATCCAATGCTATAAGTGCCAGGGTCGTGGACATATAGCATCCGAATGCACCAACAAACGGGTGATGGTACTTCGGGATGGGGAGATTGAAACGGAAAGCGAAAAAGAAGAAGAAGAAGAGACAAGAGAGGTGGAGAGTGATGATGAGACGTATGAGTATGCACCCGCACTTGTTGTTCGGAGGGTGTTAAGTTCTCAAGCAAAAGAGGAGGAAGTTAACGAACAAAGAGAAAATCTATTTCACACACGTTGTTTTATTAAAAATAAAAATTGTAGTGTGATAATAGATAACGGGAGTTGCACTAATGTCATTAGCGCTATGCTAGTGGAAGAACTCGATCTTCCAACAAGAAGACACCCTAAACCGTATCGTTTACATTGGCTAAATGATTGTGGGGAAGTTCGAGTTAATAAACAGGTACTAGTGGCTCTCACCATCGGAAGGTATCAAGACAAAATCCTATGTGATGTCGTTCTGATGCATGCTTGCCATATCTTGTTGGGAAGACCATGGCATTTTGATCGAGATGCTACTTTGAGCGGAAGGAAAAATCGTTACTCATTCGAGAAGGACGGAAAGAAAATTACCTTAGCTCCCATGACTAAGGTACAAATACAAGAAGATCAACTTCGTCTTGAAAAGGAAGTTGAAGGAAAATCGACAAAAGAAAAGGAAAAGAAAAATGAAAAAAATTAAAAAATCGAGAAAAATGAAAAAATGAAAAAAGCGAGAAAAATGAAAAAATGAAAAAATGACAAAAACGAAAAAAATTAAAAACATGAAAAAAAAAGAAAATTTGAGAAAATGCATGCTTGTAAGTGCAAAGGAACTTGAAGAAGATATCAAGAAAAATGCACCCATATACTTGATTATTTTCCGAAAAGTTTGTGCTACTACTAACCCCGGGAACCGGATAATTCCGAGTTCTATTGAATCTTTATTGCAGGAATTTGTTGATGTTTTTCCTGAAGAACTACCTGCAGGGTTGCCACCAATCCGAGGGATTGAACATCAAATAGACTTTGTGCCTGGAGCGGTCATTCCAAATAGACCGGCATACCGACACAACCCCGAAGAGACCAATGAAATCCAAAGACAAGTCGAGGAGTTGTTAAGTCTTGGGTATATCCGGGAGAGTCTAAGTCCTTGTGCCGTTCCTGTGATCGTCGTGCCAAAGAAAGATGGAACGTGGAGAATGTGCACCGATTGCCGAGCGGTAAACAATATCACGGTTAAGTATCGACACCCTATTCCAAGGTTAGATGATATGTTAGATGAATTACATGGTTCATGTGTTTTCACTAAAATTGACCTAATGAAAGGATATCACCAAATTCGTATGAAAGAAGGAGATGAATGGAAAACGGCTTTCAAAACTAAGTACGGATTATACGAATGGTTGGTAATGCCCTTTGGACTATGACGCACCAAGTACTTTTATGAGATTAATGAATCATGTTTTACGTGCATACATCGGAAAATTCGTTGTTGTATACTTTGATGATATACTCATTTACAAAAATGTTGAAGAACATGTTGAACATTTAAGATTAGCTTTAATTACCTTGAGAAGGGAACAATTATATGCTAGTCTTAAGAAATGTACTTTTGCATGAATGAAGTTATTTTTCTTGGATATGTCGTTAGTCTTGTGGCATAAAAGTTGATGAAGAAAAGGTTAAGGCTATCCGAGAATGGCCTAGACCAACGAACGCGTCCGAGGTAAGAAGTTTTCATGGCCTAGCGGTTTTACCGACACTTCGTAAAAGATTTTAGCACAATTGCAGCCCATTAAACGAACTTGTCAAGAAACATGCTAAGTTTAATTGGGAAATGAACAAGAAAAAGCATTTAACACTGAAGATAAATTGTGCACCGCACTTTGTCTTAGCATTACCCGATTTTTCTAACACTTTTGAAATTGAGTGTGATGCTTCGGGAGTAGGAATAGGAGCAGATTAATGCAGGAAAAGGCCGATAGCCTATTTTAGTGAGAAACTTGGAGGAGCTACATTGAATTACCCGACCTATGACAAGGAATTGTATGCTTTGGTTCGAGCCCTACGTGCGTGGCAACACTACCTATGGCCTAAGGAGTTCGTGATTCATACCGATCATGAATCCTTAAAGCATCTCAAAGGACAGGTAAATTGAGCAAGAGACATGCCAAGTGGTTAGAGGAAATTGAATCCTTTCCTTACATCATCAAATACAAACAAGGTAAGGAAAACATTGTCGCGACGCTTTGTCAAGAAGGTATGTATTACTCAATACACTTTCTTGTAAACTTTTGGGATTTGATTTATTGAAAGAAGCATATGAGGGGGATAAAGATTTCCATGATATTTATGTCGCTTGCGAGAAAAAAGGAGTAGAAAAATTTTATCGGGATAATGGATTCTTGTTCCGTGAAAATAAACTTTGCATTCCTTTTTGTTCAACACGGGAATTATTGGTAAGAGAAGCACATAGTGGAGGTCTAATGGGACATTTTGGGATTGCTAAAACTTACGAAATATTGCATGAACATTTCTTTTGGCCAAAAATGAAACATGATGTTTTTAAAGTTGTAAATTCATGCATTGTTTGTAGGAAAGCAAAATCACGAGTGTTACCGCATGGTTTGTATATGCCACTTCCGGTACCTTCCGAACCTTGGGTTGATCTTTCTATGGACTTTGTATATTACCCAGGGCGAAATCCGGTTGTGACTCCATTTTTGTTGTAGTTGATAGATTTAGCAAAATGGCACACTTCATTGCATGTCATAAAACGGACGACGCCACACATATTGCTAATCTATTTTTCAAAGAAATTGTTCGTTTGCATGGTATGCCCAAAAGCATCGTATCCGATAGAGATACCAAATTTTTGAGTCATTTTTGGAGAGTCTTATGGGCAAAATTGGGGACGAAATTGCTTTATTCTACAACATGTCATCCCCAAACTGATGGTCAAACCGAGGTTGTTAACCGAACGCTTGGTCAATTGTTGCGAACTATTGTTAACAAAAATTTGAAAAATTGGGAAACATCTTTACCATTTATCGAGTTTGCCTATAATCGAACTGTACATTCTACTACGACATTTTCGCCATTTGAAATCGTGTATGGTTTTAATCCAATAACTCCTTTAGACTTGTTGCCTATTCCAATAGATGACAGGATTAACCTTGATGGCAAGAAAAAGGCGGAGATGGTGAAGCAATTACATGCCAAAGTTCGTGAACAAATTGAGAAGCGCAACGAACACAATGCAAGAATGAAGAACAAGGGACGCAAACAAGTACTCTTTGAACCAGGTGATTGGGTTTGGGTTCATTTGAGGAAAGAACGATTTCCCATTCAAAGAAAATCCAAGCTAATGCCAAGGGGAGATGGACCGTTCCAGATCTTAGAGCGGATTAACGACAATGCCTATAAAGTAGATCTACCTGGTGAGTATAATGTTTCCACTACTTTCAATGTTGCTGACTTAAGTCCTTTTGAAATTTCAGATTCGAGGACGAATCCTTTTGAGGAACGGGGGAATGATGTGAACCAAAGATTTTATGAATTTGAGAGTGTTTGTATTAACAAACCTTTGTGAGTGCTTTCTTGTTTTGTTGAGTGTGTCTCCAAAACATCCCTTGTGTGATTTATATACTTATCAAGTGCAATCTTGTTAGTATTTATATTCCACCCCTTCCGAGTTGCTACGGCGTGTCACGTAGAGGTTTGGAAGTAAAGCCCCATTTTGCTTATTTTGGAAACATCCTGGGAACGAATTCATCTAGCGGTGTCGGTTACCATAGCGTGTCGTGTGGGGGTCGCATCAGTTATGATGTGAACCAAAGATTTTATGAATTTGAGAGTGTTTGTATTAACAAACCTTTGTGAGTGCTTTCTTGTTTTGTTGAGTGTGTCTCCAAAACATCCCTTGTGTGATTTATATACTTATCAAGTGCAATCTTGTTAGTATTTATATTCCACCCCTTCCGAGTTGCTACGGCGTGTCACGTAGAGGTTTGGAAGTAAAGCCCCATTTTGCTTATTTTGGAAACATCCTAGGAACGAATTCATCTAGCGGTGTCGGTTACCATAGCGTGTCGTGTGGGGGTCGCATCACGAGGCATGAGTTTGGTAAAACATTCCAAAACTGAAAGATCACAAATCAAGTGAAACAATTTATAAAACAGTTTAAAATGCCATCGAGAGTTTTAATAGAAAACAATTTAGGATTTTCGAATCCTTCTCTTTCCAAAAATCAACAGGGGTCACAGCCCAAAGGTTTTGTTTTCGCAAATAGAAAACCGACAACAATTCACAGGGCCAGACCCAACATCACGTGTCCTCGACGGACATAAAAATCAACACAACGTAATCATGCACGCGCATCGCCTAGGACCGGGACGAAGCCACAAATCCCACTCGAGGCCTCGAAGGACCCTCCCGAGCTGGCTAGCGAAACAAATCACACACATATCACGGTTGGATCAATCGCCTTTTGCATACTGGCCACATGATCGCATGCCATGTGCCACCGTAGATTATCTTTAGCGCTCACAGTTGGATCAATCACTTGTTGCATCCTGGCCACATGATCGCATGCCATGTGCCACCGTAGTTTTTATTAGGCTCTCACGGTTGGACCAATCGCTTGTTGCATCCTGGCCACATGATCGCATGCCATGTGCCACCGTAGGCCCCGCCCACATCCATACATTCACACACAGCCCAATACAACACATATATTCAAACAATTCACCGAGAGGCATCAAACACTTAGCAAAACACCATGTCAATCCACAACGCACCGAAATGAAATAATATACGTCCACACGCAATACCAAGTGCAACAACAACACCAAACATATCCATAGAATTCACATAGTTATTCACAAACCACACCATTCACAAAACACACGCGTTTTGAAAGCAAGCCTTTAACAAGTCTAAACCGAATATTTTGAAAGTTCAATTCAAATGACCAAACAACCACATTTAGACGATCACTAATTATCATATCCATAAAACAAGAATAGTATGGGCAAGGTACTTGCCTCGAATAAGAACAACGAGGAGAATCGACCGAAGTAGGTTGACACGAACCGACTACGAACCCGCAAACTCCACCGATCGCCAACTCGCGGTCATAAACTACGAAGGACAATAACAACAATGAAATGAATTCCATAACACGACTCAAAGCCGTTGAATTCAAATAACGAATGACGAAAGTTCAAGTGTTTTCCCCAAAACGGCTAAGAACACGATTTGTCCCGACAAAACACGAAAATGGAATTCCAAGTCGAAATATGGATATACAATCCATAGAATATGTTTAACAACATCATTTAACCACAATCTATCCAACAAAAACGGATGGAAAACGAGATCGAGAACAAAACCCCCAAAAAGTCGATTCGAAGGAAATCAAGAATTATACTTCGATTCGACGAAGAACAATGGATTAAATGATGTTAAACACAAGAATACTACCAAGATTAATCATACCCATCATGAATTAATCAACAACACGGAACAAATCGGACAAAAATGCAAAAACCCTAAAATTCAAGAAATTAGGGTTCTAAGGAGAGATTACCTTGATTCGCTGGATCAAAGGATGATATAGGATGATCAATCCATGATATGAACTCAAGAACTTCATGGATTTGTTGTTCAACAACATGGCTTTGCCTCCTCCGAAGCTCCAGCCGCGGATCGAAAAGAAAGAAAATGAAAAACGAGTGAAAATGAGGCTGCTCTGCCACATTTATACTGGGCCAGACTAGCGTGCGCTAGGCTGCCGAGCTAGCGTCTTCTCGGCCCGAGCCGCAATCCAGAGCCCCCGCCCTGCGGCTCGGCCAGTAGCGTGCGCGACCTTGGCCGTAGCGCGCGCTACTGCCGGTCAGTGGCGTGCGCAATGCCGGCTTGATGGCGTGCGCTACCTGCCGATCATCCCCGAGTCCAGTACTCCAGTAACCCCTATGCCCAGCCCGACAGCGTACGCTGGGCCGCCCGATAGCGTGCGCTACATCTACCGGTTAGCGCGCGCAGCCTTCCGGACGTATCGTGCGCTACGCCGGTTCCTGCCGTGCTTGCCCGGCGATGCCAACACCGGCCGTCTGCGGCCGCTTTGTCCGGCCAGTGCTCAGCCGTCATGATCCGACGACTCGATTTTCAAAAACATACGGAACGAACACGACGAAAAGCTCACGGACAACATCATCGACCCGAAATGAAAACATAATGCAATAATTAATCATACACGACCAAGAAAAGGGTCGAGACAACAATTACAGATACGGATACCCATAACTTTGGGTAAATTACAAAATGGCCCAAAACACCCGAAAATCACGATACGTGATCGAATAACCAAACCGAAGTTCACAACACGTCTAACAAAGTTAAACGGACTTACGGGAAACTAGAAACAGCAGTTTCGAACGATATCCGCAAGAATTGAACTCAAGTGCGGAAAAGTCGCTAAAAAGCACGGAACTCAACAAAACGACACCGAAACGAACTCGGATGTCAAAAAGTGTAGAATTAATCATTCTCAGAATAATGAAACAGTCATGAGCGAGTCATCAAAACGGACTTCCGCCAAAAAAAAGAAATTACCGGAAATCGAAATTACATACATCTTTGGCATTTTTGGAGATGTTCACGTCATTTCTTCACCCTTCAACCCTCCGAGACCGATTTTGGCTCTTCCAAATGGATTGGGAACTTGAAGGCATGGATATGAAGCTTGAGATATGAATATATTGTGGATTATTGAGGTGCTTGATTGTGTTCTTGAGGTATGTTGATCAACTCTACATTTTATTTTCGGATTCTTGATGTTGTTATCATTGTTTGCTTCGTATGATGATGGATACGGTAGTGTTGTTGTGATTCTTGACGTTGTAAGAAGTGTATATTGAAGGAGATGATGATATGTATGTATTGATCGGAATATTAGGGGAATTTTATAGATTAGAGGTTAGATAACACATTGGATTATGATATGCTGATGATTATGAATAAGTGGTGTTGATTTGATATGATTAATTCATGTTCTTGAGGAATTATTGAATTGTATGATGAACATATGTAAGGTGTTTATGTTTTAGATATGAATATGGAATATTCATATCTAGAACCAAGTTATGTGATTTTGGTGTAATATCCGTATATGAAGCACGTATATGGTTATGGGACGACGGGGTTATTATGATGATAATCGATAATTGGTTTCTACTACGAATTTACAAGGATTAACCTTGTTAATCCGTAATTAAGATTGAAGTCGGATCGAGAATGTTGAGACACTGGTTAGAATTGATTGATTATCGAACTATGGCTTGTATTCGTTATTGTATGAGTTGAATAGTTTGGTTTCATATATGATCGAGATATTGTTGAACCATTGAGGTTGATTATATCGGTTGTTGATTGTTACCGAACGTATTGTTAATTGATTATTGCATTAGGTTGCGAAAAGTGATGGTTGATTATTAACCGTTGTGCTGTGATTGAGATTGAAATGCATGGATCGCCTTGGTCGGGGCTGAGAAGCTTGTAGATGAAGACGATGGGATTGGTAGCGGCTTCGTCGTATCGGTATCGAGGCAAGTTATGCTTGCTCAGTTCATAATATTTAATAAATGGTTTTGATTTCATTTCATTTATGATTCATATAGCAATGATATTATGAATATGAATTATCGGGATGATGGTATGTTTATTATGCTTGGACTGGAATAAATTATAATGTATACGATTTAAAGATGTCTAGTGGAATCAGAGATGCGAATTATCTTTGGTCTGTTATATGAAATCTTGGATATCGAGGACAGTTTACCGTGCTGACATTGATCTCGAGGTGGTGGATTGTTGATAGTGATGGACTGTACTTCATTCGGGGTTATTTGAATAACTGTGTATTCATTTAGGGATGTTGTTCGTGGAAGGTTAGTGTCTCCGGATTTGAGGTAATTTAGTATTGCTGAATTATGATAATTATCTTGTTGCATTGTTGTATATGTGTGTGTTGATGTTTCATATGATAAGTGTGCATCATTGTTTAGTGTATTTTGAAGATGTGCTCCTTATTGAACTATAATTTTAATTGGGCTGATGTGTTGGGGATAAAATCTGAATGGTACCCGTGTGGAAATATGTTGAGGGATAAGACCAGAATATGGTACCCTCGGTCCGGAGTATTCCTATGTAGATGCTTCCGTGACCCTTGACTGCGGCCTTGGGAGTTTATGTGATAATGTCCGGAGTATTCCCGAGCAGATACTTCCGTGACCCTTGGTTGCGACCTTGGGAGTTTATGTGCTAATATTATATGCATTGTTGAGAATTTTGTGAATTGTCTGATGGAAATACGACATTGTGGTCGAGTCGATCTTTCATGATCGAGCTATCGTTGCTCACTTGGGAAGTCTTCTGATCCTTATTGGATATGCATTTTTTCGGGTTTCGTTGTCAAGTACTATCGTGACATATCTAGAGTCAGATACGTACTGATCGGCCATGTGTAGGACTTTTAGGGCGGGCACGTGTTGTCATGTGTTGATTTCAACCTCACATTGAGCTGTGCATACGAGACGTACTTTATGAGACTAATTAGGTACAAGACCAGACGTGTATTCGATCGATACCCGTGGGTGGCTTGTGCACGGACACATTTCCGGATCGGGCATGTCGTGACGTCCATCTTGAGTCATATTGATTGGTCATTCATAGTCCATGTATGGTCGGATATGTTCGATAGTCGAGTTTGTCTTTGAGATCCCGTATATGTGATTTGTATATGGTTGACGATTTTATTCTCTCGTGTATCTATCCCTGTGGTCCTTTATTGATCTTGTTGGATTTTACCATGTCGTTGGTATTCTCATTCGCTGTTGATCATTTATTGATCTCGTTTGGAATTCACCCTATCGCTGGTGATCTCGTTCGTTACTGATCTTTTATATATATTGTTTGGAGTTACCATATTGTTGGTAATCTCGTTTGTTATTGATCCTTTATTGGTCTCATCTGGAGTTCACCATATCGTTGGTAATCTCGTTTGTTATTGATCCTTTATTGATCTCATTTGGAGTTCACCATATCGTAGGTAATCTCGTTTGTCATTAATCCTTTACTGATCTTGTTTGGATTTTACGTTATCATTGGTGTTCTCGGTCGTCGTTGATTCTTTATTGATCTTGTTTGGAGTTCGCCATATCGTGGGTACTCTTGGTCGTCGTTGATCCTTTATTGATCTTGTTTGGAGTTCGCCATATCGTTGGTACTCTTGGTCGTCGTTGATCCTTTATTGATCTTGTTTGGAGTTCTCCATATCGTTGGTACTCTTGGTCGTCGTTGATCCTTTATTAATGTTGTTTGGAGTTTACCTTACCGTTGGTATTCTCAGTCGTGGTTGGTCCTTTGTTGATCTTGTGTGGAATTATTATGTCAACGATACTCTCGTTTGATGCATTGGTTGTGTATTATTATTGCTTGTGTGAGCATTCATACTTTTATCGATACCCAGGACTTATCATTGGTTCGGGGCAGTTGGTCTACAGAGGTATCGTGTATTATCGGTTTTATCAGAATTTGGATTCGATTGTGCAATCCAGTGGACGGGATTGGACATGGACCGATTATTCCATATTGGAGATGAATTTATGTTTTGAGAATCTTGGCATTGTTTGAATACAATACATATGGTTACTTTTGAATTCATCCTCACTTGAGAATGCGAAGTGTGGATTGAGGTAAGGGTTGATTTGATATGAGTTGCCCCGAGTTGGTAAGGTTACTATGGTAAGATTACATTGGAAATATTCTTATCTTGTAATTACATTGATATGTAATTGTTTATGTTGATGTGATCGTTATCATTGTTGAGTATTATGGCTGACCCCATCGTGGGCTTTATCTTTTAGGTACTCAGAGTTCGAGCTAGTAGCGGTCGTGAAGGGATGAGCCTCCCGAGTGGTACTGGCTATGGCATGGTTATTGGGATCCGAGTATTCTTTTCTAGTTGTTATGATTCTGCTGCAAATGTATTTCCTACTGTATTTATATCCACTGCGTGTGTACCCTTAAATGACTTTCGGTATTTTTCCGGCTCGTGTATACTTTCAAAATGCCCCTTTCGGTATCTTTGCCTTGTACTTTCAAATGGAATTTTATGACGGTATTTGGAAACTATGTTTTGAAAAATATTCGAGTATGTAAAATATTACCGTCTTTGCCTCTTTGGCGTATTTGAAACGATTGTGAAAATAATTTTTAGCCTTGTGGGTTCCGGCGCGGGGCCCACGACGCTGTAATATTCCCGGCTGGTTTTGGGGATGTTACAATATGCCCACGTCCTCTCTTCATATATTTTTCTATAGGCTTAAGAAAAACCTTTCCGCCTTGTCTTCTATCGGTCTGATGAAAACCGTTACACTCTTGTCTTCTATCGGTCCAAGATAAACCGTTTTAATCTTGTCTTTATGTCGGTCCAAGATAAACCGTTACAATTTTGTCTTTATGTCGGTCCAAGATAAACTATTTTCCTTTTCTATCGGATAAGAAATCAACCTATCTAGCTTTCGATTGGTACTAGACAAACCCCACTTGGATTTAGATTATAAGTCTAACAATGCCGGATCAACGATCCTATAACACCGAATCAAATTTATAGTTCTTTCTTTACTCTCGTGTATTGGTTGAGTGTATCGAACACTCGAACTCTAACAAATAAGCTCGATTACAAGAATAATAATGAAGTTATTAATATATAAAGTATATAAGCTTTTTTTGAAGTTGTTGTGTGGTTAATACCATATGAAGTG
The DNA here is from genome assembly GCA_033398695.1 of Orobanche coerulescens. Taxonomy (NCBI): domain Eukaryota; kingdom Viridiplantae; phylum Streptophyta; class Magnoliopsida; order Lamiales; family Orobanchaceae; genus Orobanche; species Orobanche coerulescens. Next base: position 229,692,893 of record CM065802.1, read on the forward strand.
ATATTTATAGGCTTCAAAGCCTAAGCTAGCCGTTTGTCACTGGTCTGTTCATAGCGTGCGCTATACTTCCATCATAGCGTACGTAACACCTTTAACGCACGTAATACTTTCCTGTAGCGTACGTTATCTGTTTGTTGATTCAGTCTAGTAGCTTCCGTCTCTTACATAGCGTACGTTAAGTCTATTCGTAGCGTACGTAGAGTCTCCTTGTAGCGTACGTTAATGTCCTCTTGTACCGTACATTAAAGTCATATATATGTTGCATGCTTTTTGACCTTCTAGAATTAATCCAACGGATTGATTTCATTTGATTCCGTATTATATGTTGCATAGCGTACGTTAACACGTATGTGTTGAGTACGTTAATCGCAGATCATTGCGTACGTTGGTCTTGTACCATAGCGTACGCTGTCCATGTTGTATCTTCAACTGGGTTTCCATAGCTTGCATTATCCTTGTTGCATAGCATACGTTATATGTGTTTTTGCTTCAATTCAATGTTCTTCTGTCCAGCTCGTGCATGTTCGACTTCTTCTTGATTCATTGTTGTTTTTCTTTATTTAGCAACTTATCATGAAAACCTCTAAAATGAATGTGTGGAATAAAATGTTTCAACAATCTCCCCCTTTTTGATGATAACAAAACAACAATACTTCGATGGGATTTAGACCTGCAAAAAAACAAAAAATATATACAGATCAAAGTTTTCGGCTTTGTTCATTTTTTTAGTTTTCTTCTTCCAGCATTCCTTTTCTTTTTCTCTTTTTCTCCCCCATTATATTTTTTCTTCATTTTTCTCGTCATCCCCCCATCCCCTTTTTTTTTCATTAGAAAAAGATGCATGAAAGTCATAAAATCAATGAGAAATTAAATATAAAAATAAATGGGTAAAACCCCCCTGAAAAATATCTCCCCTTTTGAAAAAATAACCCCCCTGAGTTAAATACCGATTATTTTAAATAATTAATTTTGAATTTTGGGGATCCAACCGATTCTTGGTCGTTTTTTCATTTGGTATATAGACGATGTTTGGTATTATGGTTCCTTTTGGAATCCATATTTTCTTTATTTTGATTGTTCGTCTTGGGTTTTTACATTTGTAATGTGATGCCCAATTTTTAAATATTCACCACATTGGGATATTTTGAAATTTAAGGATTCATTTTTATCATTATTTTTTAATCCTAAACCTTGTTTATTAAACGAATTTTTTTGAACATTTAGTAATTTTTCAAATTTTTCATTTCCGAGAGAAAATCTGTTCGTTAAATTTTTGAGTTCATTTTGAACTTTTAAAAGATCACCTTTTAATTTATTTTCTTTTTCAAGGCAGAATGAATGATCGATTTCATTAAATTTCCCTTTTTCTTGTAATTTGGAGATTTCGTCTTCCAAAACTTTATTTTTAATTTTAAGGGATTTATTATCTTTTAGTGAATTTTGAAAATCCATGTGTAATTGTTCGATAACATCAAAAGGTTCATCTTGAGACGAGGTACTTACCTGGCTTTCGTCATCACTGTCGTCAAACGAGATCCTTGCCATGAGTGCGAGATTATTTTGAATATTATCTTCTTCTTCATCCTCGTCACTCCGGGTGGCTATCAACACTTCCTTCTTAGAAGTCGAGCCATGACTATTTTTCGCAAAGTGTCCGGATTTTCCACAATTTCCACAATTATTGTCGAATCGATTTGACTCGTTCCGGACTTGTGAGTTGAAGTATCTTCTTTGTTAGAACATTTTGTTCCATACATGCATTAATAGAGTTTTGATGATCAAGTTGATACACAAAACAATACAACAAAAAGGCGAAGCAAATCAACGAAGGAAACGAAGTGCAAAAAACTGGAAAATACAAGTTTAACGTACGTAACAAGGATAGCTTAACATACGTAAAAGGGGAAGATTAACATATGTAACTAATGTTACTTAACGTACGTAATATGTAGTTCAAACCAGATGAACGTTGGAAGAGTCAAAGTCAGAAAAGTGGCAACTGTCATATGACGTTAGCAACGACGCATACCTAACGTACGTAATGGGTGATTGATTAACGTACGTAATGACCAAATCAGATGCTACAGGACTAAAACTGGGTGATGTTAACGTACGTAATATTTATATGTTAATGTACGTAAAAGAGCTTACGTACGTAACAGGCGTGATATAGCGTACGTAATGCAGTCTGAAGAGGCAACGACTAGTAAGGCTCCAGTGCCTATAAATATCATTCCTATGGTATTGTTTCACTACAACAACTTCAAGCAAACGATATATTCATCAGAGATTGATTTACATTATATTATTATTGTGATATTGAGCTTATATTGTTAGTTTGAGTGTTTATACATTCAACACATACACGAGAGGTAAAAGAAAAGATACGATTGGATTCGGTGTTATTAGGATCAAGGATCCGACATTATTAGAATCGAAATCGATATCTAAGTGAGGTTTATCTAGTACCCATAGAAAGCTAGAGTGGTTGATTCTTTGTCCAATAAAAAAGGAAAACGGTTTAACTTGGACCGGCAAAAGACAAGTACGAGTGTTTTATCACGGACCAATAGAAGACGTAATTGTAACGGTTATCCCTCGACCGATAGAAGAGAGGTGCAGAGGTTTTTCTTCAACCAATAGAAAAAGATACCGAGAGAGGACGTAGGCTCGATTATAGCCGAACCTCTATAAATCCTTGTGTCGTTTAATTTCCGCACTTTATATTTACGCTTCCGCACAACGGCGCAAATACCGATTTTGCTCCAACAATTGGTATCAGAGCGGTACCTCCAATAAGCGGCTTAACATCCGAGGAGAAGATCCAAATGGCGTTCCAAATTGCTCCAGTCGAAGGCCTTGCTCTTAACCGACCACCATTCTTTGATGGCTCAAACTTCATGATGTGGAATAAAAAGATGTCAATATTCATCCGAGCATATGACATCGAGCTTTGAAAAGTAATATGTCTTGGTCCGAAAATTCCTCTTAAATCCGACGATACGCTTAAATCTTTCGAAGAATATGATGACACTGATTGCAAGAACGACCATCTAAATTGTAAGGCTACTCAATTTCTATTTTGTGCCTTAAATCCGGAAGAGGTCAACCGTATCTCATCGTGTGAAAGTGCTAAAGAGATATGGAAAATTCTTGAAATCACACACGAAGGGACAACTCAAGTCAAGGAGACGAAGATCAATATGTTTCTCCATGACTACGAGTTATTCATGATGAAGGGTGACGAGTCCATCACCAACATGCTCGACCAATTTTCGGTCATCACAAATGGACTTGCTTCGTTCGGTAAACCATTATGAAGTAGTGAGAAAGTCAAGAAAATCTTAATATCACTACCTGTTAAATGGTACGGCACTGTTACAGCAATTATGGAATCGAAAGTTCTCAATAATCTTGATTTTAGTGTCCTTGTTGGTTCACTAATAAATTACGAGATTGTTCTTAAATCTCGAAATGCAAAGCCGAAACCGAAGGAAAGATCGATAGCCTTCAAGGCTAAGATGTCAAAAAGAGAAGAAATCCCGCTTGATGAAAGCGACGAAGAATCAGCATATTATGCTAAAAATATTAATAAGTTTCAAACCTTTTTAAACCGGAGAAAGAAAGACATCTCGGGCGAATATAAGATATTCGACAACAATTATCGATTATCTGGTAAACCAGGCCACTTTGCAAAGAATTGCCGAGTCAAACCCAAGAAGGAGGTTCTCGTTGCAACATGGAGCGATGACGACGAAGATGATGATTTTATCAATCAAAATAATCTCGCTCTCATGGCCCGAAGTTCATTCGACGATAGCGACGTCGAAATCCAGGTTAGTACATCGTCCCATGATGAATTATTTGATGCATTTGAATCACTGCATACCGATTTTTAAAATGCCTTATCCGAAATTAAATCCCTTAAATCTAAAAATAAATCTTTGGAAATTGAAAATTCCAAAATTCTTGAAAAGGGAAAGTTTGTTGAAATCGATCATTCTAACTGCATTGAAAACGAAAATATTTTAAAGGATGATCTTGTTAAAATTCAAACCGAACTCAAAAATTTAACAAAGAAATTTTCTCTCGGAAACGAGAAATTTGAAAATATGCTCTCGGTTCAAAAATACACCTTGAATAAACAGGGGTTGGGATTCAAACCACGTTCTAAAAATGAATCCATAAATTTAAAAATACCCCATTGTGAAAAATGTTTGAAAATTGGGCACCATATTTTAAACTGTAAAAGCCCAAGACGGACGATTAAAATTAAGAAAATTTGGATTCCTAAAGGAACCACCATCCCAAACATCGTTCACGTCTCGAAACAAAAACCAACTATAGATTGGATCCCCAAAAATTAATTTGTATTTTACTCAGGGGGAGTATAATTTTTTTACGAATATTTTTGTCAGGGGGAGTTTTACCCTATTCATGCATATAGTTATATTCATAAATTGGTGTCGCATACTGTTATATTCGTCAACTTGGTATGTATTATTTGTTTTTATTACACTTTTTGATAAAGACAAAAAGGGGGAGAAAGGAGAAAAATGAAGAATGAGATTAACCCTGAAAGGGGGAGAAATTGAAGAAAAGTCGAAAAGGAAAGTTGAAAAAAAAAAGAGGAGACGTCGAAAAGATGAAGAAAATTCGAAAAGAAAAAGAAAAGAAAGAAGAAGTTGAAAAAGAAATGGGAGAAGAAACTAACGAAATGGACAAAGTCGAAAACTTTGATCTGTACACATATACATATATTTATATTTTTACTGGTAAATCCCATTGACGAAGTGTTGTTTTGTAATCATCAAAAAGGGGGAGATTATTGGAACATTTTGTTCCATACATGCATTAATAGAGTTTTGTTGATTAAGTTGATACACAAAACAATACAACAAAAAGGCGAAGCAAATCAACGAAGGAAACCAAGTGCAAAAAGCTGGAAAATACAAGTTTAATGTACATAACAAGGATAGCTTAACGTACGTAAAATGGGAAGATTAACATACGTAACGAATGTTACTTAACGTACGTAATACGTAGTTCAAACCAGATGAACGTTGGAAGAGTCAAAGTCAGAAAAGCGGCAACGGTCATATGACATCAGCAATGACGTATACCTAACGTACGTAATGGGTGATTGATTAACATACGTAATGATCGAATCAGATGCTACTGGACTGAAACTGTGTGATGTTAACATACGTAACATTTATATGTTAATGTACGTAAAAGAGCTTACGTACGTAACAGGAGTGATATAGCATACGTAATGCAGTCTGAAGAGGCAACGGCTAGTAAGGCTCCAATGCCTATAAATACCATTTCTATGGTATTATTTCACTACAACAACTTCAAGCAAACGATACATTCATCAGAGATTGATTTACATTATATTGTTGTTGTGATATTGAGCTTATATTGTTAGTTTGAGTGTTTATACATTCAACACATACACGAAAGGTAAAAGAAAAGATACGATTGGATTCGGTGTTATTAGGATCAAGGATCCGGCATTATTAGAATCGCAGTCGATATCTAAGTGAGGTTTATCTAGTACCCGTAGAAAGCTAGAGTGGTTGATTCCTTGTACAATAGAAAAGAAAAACAGTTTAACTTAGACCGACACAAAGACAAGTACGAGTGGTTTATCACGAACCAATAGAAGACATGATTGTAACGGTTATCCCTCGACCGATAGAAGAGAGGTGCAGAGGTTTTTTTCAACCTATAGAAAAAGATACTGAGAGAGGACGTATGTTCGATTATATCCGAACCTTTATAAATACTTGTGTCGTTTAATTTCCACACTTTATATTTGCGCTTCCGCACAATGGCGCAAATACCGATTTTGCTCCAATATTCTTCTCCGATTTAATAAGTTTGATATTTATTGATGTTTTTGGCATAAAATTTTGATTCTTCATCATCGTCATCAACCGGGATGGCTTCTTCATTTCTTGACATCTTCTTAATTTTTAAAGGTATAGATATTTCATTCGATTTTGGCTTCGTATTCCGAGATTTAAGGACAATCTCATAATTTATTAGCGAACCAACTAGGGCGCTAAAATCAAGGGTATTGAGATATTTAGATTCCATAATTGCCATAACCGTGTAATCCCATTCGAGAGGTAGTGATCGTAATATTTTCTTGACCTTTTCACTATTCGATAAGGGTTTTCCGAAGCATGCTAGCCCATTTGTGATAACCGAGAATCGGTATAGCATATTTGTGATGGAATCTTCGTCTTTCATCATGAAAACTCGTAGTCGTAGAGAAGCATATTTATCTTCGTCTCCTTGACTTGATTTGTTCCTTCGTGAGTTACCTCAAATATTTTCCAAATTTCTTTGGCAATATCACACGAGGAAATCCGATTATGTTCTTCCGAATTTAAGGCACAATAAAGTAATTGTGTTGCTTTGCTATTGTAATGGTCGTTCTTTCAATCCGGCATAGGCTCAAGAGAGGGATACCCTGTATCATCGTATTCTTCAAAGTTTTTTAGAGTACCACTGGAATTTGTGGGAATTTTTGGACCAAGACAGATGACTTTCCAGAACTCAATATCATAGGCTCGGATATTGACATCTTTTTTCATGTCATAAAATTTGATCCATCAAAAAATGGAGGTTGGTTTAAGGCGAGGCCTTCGACCGGCGCATAATGAAGTGCCATTGGATCTTTTTTCTCCTTGGATGTTAACCCGACTATAAGAGATACTGGCTCTGATACCAATTGTTGGATTTGTACCATCACTAAAAGGGGTGTTTAGATAGTGCGGTTAAGAATATAGAATTCTTTTGCGATTGTGGAAGCAATTAAGTGCAGCATGTAAATGACACAGTGATATATAGAGGTTCGGAAATATTCCTACATCCTCTCTTCGTATCTTTTTCTATAGGCTTGAGATAAACCTTTCCGTCTTGTCTTCTATCGGTCTGAGGAAAACCGGTACACTCTTGTCTTCTATCGGTCCAAGATTAACCGTTACAATCTTATCTTTATGTCGGTCTAAGATAAACCATTACAATTTTGTCTTTATGTCGGTCCAAGATAAACCGTTTTCCTTTTCTATCGGATAAGAAATCAACCTATCTAGCTTTCGGTTGGTATTAGACAAACCTCACTTGGATTTAGATTATGATTCTAGCAATGCCGGATCAACGATCCTTATAACACCGAATCAAATCTATAATCCTTTCTTTACTCTCGTGTATTGGTTAAGTATATCGAACACCCGAACTCTAACAAATAAACTCGATTACAACAACAATAATGAAGATATTGATATCTGAAGTATATAAGCTTTTCTTGAAGTTGTTGTGTGCTTAACACCATATGAAGTGGTATATATAGGCTTCAAAGCCTAAGCTAGCCGTTGGTCATTGGTCTGTTCATAGCGTGCGCTGTACTTCCACCATAGCGTACATAACACCTTTAGGGTACGTAACACTTTCCTGTAGCGTACGTTATCTGTTTGTTGATTCAGTCCAGTAGCTTCTGTCTCTTACGTCGCGTACGTTAAGTCTATTCGTAGCGTACGTTAGAGTCTCCTTGTAGCGTATGTTAATGTCCTCTTGCAGCGTACATTAAAGTCATATATCCGTTGCATGATTTTTGACCTTTTAGAATCAATCCAGCGGATTGATTTCATTTGAATTCGTACTACATGTTGCATAGTGTACGGTAACACGTATGTGTTGCGTACGTTAATCGCAGATTATTGCGTACGTTGGTCTTACACCATAGCGTACGTTGTCCATGCTGTATCTTCAGCTGGGCTTCCATAGCGTACGTTATCCTTGTTTTATAGTGTATGTTATATGCGTTTTTGCTTCAATTCAATGTTCTTCTATCCAGTTCGTGCATGTTCGACTTCTTCTTGATTCATTGTTGTTTTTCTTTGTTTAGCAACTTATCATCAAAACCTTTAAAATAAATGTGTGAATAAACTGTTCCAACAATATAAATTATTAAAGTTTAATTATTGAAGTGATGAATTTTTAAATATATCTTTTTAAAACATAGTAAAGTATATTCTTGCTTCCATGGAAGTTTAGGATTGCGAAGACGGTCCTTTTATGAGCAAAAGTAATCTCGTGTCGATTTTTTCGTCGAAACAAATGAATGAAGATGCGTGAGTACTACGTGCATTTAGCAGAAATGATCTCATAAAATTATTATTTTGCAATTTTAATTTTATACAATCTCTTTCAGGTTTGAATTTTTATCAACAAATTATAAGCATAATATATTAATAATTTTCTTAATAATTTTATGTTTTTCTCATGTTTATTTTTATCAATAACTGAAGTTCGCTAAATTTTTTAAATAAAGTCTAAAAAAGTATACAAAAATTAATAAAGTATAAAAAATTATTATAAATAAAAATCTTCATAAATATAAACAATACGTGAGGATACTAAAAACAACTAAACATTCATAAATATTTAAATTAAAAAACACAAAAGTTCTGAAAGTATTAAAAAATAAACTAAACTTTCAAAAATTTATAAAACTAAAAGTTATTAAAATACAGTCGTTTTAAGAAATACAAATTGCTAAAATCAACAAAAAAATCATCAAAAAATCAGGTAATGCTAAAAAAATTAAAACTCAACCACATATTTCAGTTAATTAACTAAACTATAATTAAGATTCAATCTTAAATTTGATTGGAATTTTTGGATTCTTCTAATAATATATAATTTATTTTAGCTACAATTTATTTTTTTAAATAGATTTTATTTATTTTCCATACTTTTTAATCTAATTATTTTTCAAGCTTTATTTAGTTTTTTGAATATTCTTTTCAATTTTTATTTAGCTCTAAGTGATTTTGTATTTTTTAGTTTTAAATAATTTTGTTAGTTTATTGACTTTTAAAAGCAATTATGTGTTTTTATAAATTGTGGATTTGCTTTTGTATTTTATCTTATATCCAAATTATTTACGGAATTTTTAAATTTTTTATGAAGATTGAATTACCTCCTTTTTTGCCATCTAATGAAAACAGTTAAATACTTAACTATTGGGATTATTTTTGAGAAAAAAATGACCAAAAAAGAACGTGGGATCAAATTATTTTTTAAAAATTCTAATAGTGCCAAAGTTGCAATTTTCCCTCCTATAACATGTAAAGCAGTTATTTTTTTGATAATAATATATTAATCAATAGAATCATCTATATATAAGATTATCACAACTAGAATTCACACTTTAGTCGACGATCGGCCAGAGAACGGCCGACAACAGCCATCAGGTAAAGTCTGTTGGGTTTGGTACCGCCAATTGAATAGTGCGATGTAGAGTTTTCAAACTCTTTTGCGTTTGCGGAAGCGTAACTAAATAGCGGAAGATAAATGACACAAGATTTATAGAGGTTCGGCCAAATACGCCTACGTCCTCTCTTCGAATCTTTTTCCTTAGGCTTAAGATAAACCTCTACACCTCGTCTTCTATCAGTCCGGGTGATTCCGTTACAATCTTGTCTTCTATCGGTCCAAGATAAACCGTTTTTCTTTTCTATTGGACAAGGAATCAACCTATGTAGCTTTCGATTGGTACTAGACAAACCTCACTTGGATTTAGATATGGTTCTAATAATGTCGGATCAACGATCCTAATAACACCGAATCAATCTAAAATCCTTTCTTTCCTCTCGTGTATATGGTTTAGTGTATGAACACTCAAACACTTGACAATATAGCTTGATTACAATAACAAAGATGAGTATTAACAATATCTAGGTATTTATAGGCATAAAGCCTCAACTAGCCGTTAGCCACTGCTGTATTATTAGCGTGCGCTATACAATGTCTTAGCGTGTGCTTTTCCCTTTACGTATGTAATCTCAACATGTAGCGTGCGTTACTTGTTGATCAGATCAGTCCAGTAGCTTCTGACTCTATCTTTAGCGTGCGCTAATAACCTTCGTAGCGTGCACTAATGTTTTGTCATTGCTTGCGTCATAAATGACCGTTTGTGATATTTGACTTTTCTATAATCAATCCAACGAACATAATTCAAACTTAGCGTGCGCTAAGTAATCCTTATAGCATGCACTATCTTCATTTTTCAGATTCTTTGACCATACGTGTGATCTCCGTGTTGAAAGTCTTCACAACGGATATATTCCTTCGTTAGCATGCGTTAGCTTTAATCTTAGCGTACGCTAACTCTGTCGTTTAGCGTGCGCTAGTTCATTTACTAGCGTGTGTTATTCTCCATGCCGCATCTTCACTGTCTTGATGATTAGCATGTGCTAGTTTACATTTTAGCGTGCGCTATTAGCGTTGTCCTTTGTCTTTGACTTCTTCTTAATTCTTTGTTGTTTCCTTTGTTGTTTTGGTTTGATTCCATCAACTTATCATCAAAATCATTAATATGGAATACAATATTCCAACAATCTCCCCATTTTTGCTGATGACAAAACAACAATCAATTGACGGGATACCTGTAAAAATATAAAACATATACAGATCAAAGTTTTTGGCTTCGTCCGTTTTTATTAGTCTCCCCATCTTCTCTTCTACCCATTATATTTTTTTCATCTTATTTTTCTCGTCAATCTTCTCCTTCATTCTTCTGCCCCTTTTTGTTATTAGTAAAAAGTGCATATAGAATCATAAAAAAATGATAAACTCCCCCTGAAATAATCTCTCCTTTTTAAAATGATAACTCCCACTGAGTTAAATACCTATTAATAAAGTATCAATTAATGAAATATTTATTTTGAATTTTGGGGATCCAACCGACTCTTGGTGTTTTTCATTAGTTAAATAGACGGTATTCAGTATTATGGTTTCTTTTGGAATCCATATTTTTTTAATTTTTATAGTTCGTCTTAGACTTTTATAATTCGAAATATGATGTCTGATTTTTAAATATTTACCACAATGTGGTATTTTAAATTTAAGGAATCACGGGATTCGTTAAAAACTCGGTTTTAATCCTAATCTTTATTTGTTTAACGAAAATTTTTGAACTGAAAGCAATTTTTTCAGAATTGTCATTTCCACAAGAAAATCTGTTCGTTAAGTCTTTAAGTTCGTTTTGAACTTTCAATAAATCATTTTTCAAAGGCTAAATGACTAAAACAGGACCTGAAGTTTAGCAGTTTTAGCATTTGAGGACCTAAAGTTTAGAAGGTATCAAACTGGGACCTAATCTTTGATCCGTTAGACCACGTTAGGACCTCCATTAATTTTTGTCCGTTAAGTACTAACGGATTTCTTTGTTGGCAGTTAAATGACACGTGGCAGGTGTTTATTGGTTGTTCAATATATGATGTAATAATAAAAATAAAAAAGAATATAAAAGTAAAAAAATCTAAAAAATGGAAAAAATGGAAAATAGAAAAAATGGGAAATAAAATCGGAACTTGGGTAATTTTATTTATATTTTGGAATATTAATATTAAAAAATTGATTTTTCGAATTGAAAAAATAAGAAAATGTCTGGATTTTATTTATAAATCGCTTTAATAAAAATAAAATCGAAATATTATTATCCATAAAATAAATGAAAGATATGATCAGTTATCTTCTCCGGTGAAGTTGACTTCAAGTAATTAATCTTTAATCTGTTTTATTTTTTTAAGATTTTTAGATTTTTAAAAAATAAAACAGTTTTTTTATGACAAGTAAAAAAATTACTAGCTGGTTTTTCATAAAGAAAATAATCGTAACTTAGTTTTTTTATTATTTTGTGGAAAATATTCTAATTTTTATTTTATTAAAACAATTTATAAAGAAGATCCAAATTTTTTGAATTTTTATTTCCGAATTTTAAATAAAAAATTTTGATTTTTTAATATTAATTATATTCGAGAATTTAAAAAAAAAACTTGAAGTTACGATTATTTTCTTTATGAAAAACCAGCTAGTAATTTTTTTTACTTTTCATAAAAAAACTGTTTTATTTTTAAAAAAATCTAAAAATCTTAAAAAATAAAACAGATGAAAGATTAATTACTTGAAGTCAACTTCACCGGAAAAGATAACTAATCATATCTTTCATTTATTTTATGGATAATAATATTTCAGTTTTTATTTTTATTAAAACAGTTTATAAATAAAATCCAGATTTTTTCTTATTTTTTTCGAATTTTGAATAAAAACTCAATTTTTTAATATTAATACTCCAAAATATAAATAAAATTACCTGAAGTTCCAATTTTTTTATTTCCCAGATTTTTTCTATTTTTCAGATTTTTTCCATTTTTTTAGGATTTTTTTTATTTTATATTCTTTTTTATTATTTATTATTACATCATATATTGAAGAGCCAATAAACACCTGCCACGTGTCATTTAACTGCCAATAAAGAAATCCGTTAGTACTTAACGAACAAAAATTAACGGAGGTCCTAACATGGTCTAACGGATCAAAGATTAGGTCCCAGTTTGATACCTTCGAAAATTTAGGTCCTCAAATGCTAAAACTGCTAAACTTCAGGTCCTATTTTAGTCATTTAGCCTTATTTTTATTAAAATAGTTTATAAATAAAATCCAGATTTTTTCTTATTTTTTTCGAATTTTGAATAAAAACTCAATTTTTTAATATTAATATTCCAAAATATAAATAAAATTACCTGAAGTTCCAATTTTTTTATTTCCCAGATTTTTTCTATTTTTCAGATTTTTTCCATTTTTTTAGGATTTTTTTTATTTTATATTCTTTTTTACTATTTATTATTACATCATATATTGAAGAGCCAATAAACACCTGCCACGTGTCATTTAACTGCCAATAAAGAAATCCGTTAGTACTTAACGGACAAAAATTAACGGAGGTCCTAACATGGTCTAACGGATCAAAGATTAGGTCCCAGTTTGATACCTTCGAAAATTTAGGTCCTCAAATGCTAAAACTGCTAAACTTCAGGTCCTATTTTAGTCATTTAGCCAAAAAAAACTCATCTGAATCCGAGTTCGTATGAAGAAGTTATGACCGTTCGAAGGACAATTAAATAGACGGACCATATTGTGCCACATGTCAACGCCCGATTGGACCAGAAATTCAACTCTGTGCTGATGTCATCCATGACATCAGCACCCCTTAGCAGCCGTGAAATAATTGAGGGTGGGATTTTAAAATTTTAAAAATTATTATTTTATTAATTTTGTAGTAGTATAAATAGGGGAAGAAGGTGTAGTGTTTTTAAAAGGAGGAGCAAAAAGAAAATAGAGAGTTATTGTAAGAGGGAGAAATAAAAATATTGTGTAATAAAATTATATTTAAGTAATAATATTATGAAATATTTATTTATTTGTGTTGTTATTATGAGTGAGTAATTTTCTTTTACTGGGGTTATGATGAAACCATGTCTATATTATTATTAATAATAATTCCAAATAAATGTTTTTAACGATTATGATTTTCACTTCAATAGGGGAATATTATTTCATCAATTATATCACGTATTTTTTATAATTATAAATTCCCCATTGCTTTGTGATTATTGATATTAGTTAATTTCTTTGATTATTTGTTTTCCATTAATGGAATCTGATTCTTTTTTTTTGTATTTTTATTCCTATTTTCTTTTATTCCATGTTATCTGTTAATATATTTTTCAGGATTTTTCATTTTTTTTCCTTTTTTTTCTTTTTTCTTTCATTCTCTTGTTTTTATTTGCTTTTTTCTCTACTTTTTTCTCTACTTTTTCCCCTCTTTTTCTCCTTTTATGTTATTTATGTAACGATCATTGACGGTTTCAAAGTTTGATTCATGTTAGCCGACCCCAAATCATTTTGGGACTAAGGCTTAGATGTTGTTGTTGTTGTATTTGTTTTCCATTAAATTGGATACATATAATGCTTAAAAATTACATTTTTCAAGCGAAGGAAAAATCTATATTTGAATTATAATTTTGTACTTATTGTTAAATCTATAGGGAAATAGTGAGATTGATTTCAGAATCTATTCCCTGAATTTCTTGGAATTAAAATATAAAATAAATAATAAATAGACATTGGTGAATTCTAAACCCTAGTAAATTATTTAGAATCAATTTATCTAAAATCTACTTAAAAATTACAGTTATTTAATGCAATTATTATAACAAATCAAAAATCAAATTATTTGGGACTAGGTTAGAATTTAATATAATTTGGTTCAAAACGATAGGAATAATTTTACTTCATTATCATAGTCCTCCCTATGGAATCGACCTTGCACCGCATATCTACATCGAACAAATCGTGCGATTGCGAGTATTAGACTAAAGAATCAACCAACAACAGTTCTAACCTGGTTACTTTACCTTTTACCTTCGAGTAAAAATCTAGTTCTGTGTGAACTAAAGAAGTTATTCCGACCTGTGTGGGACGAATAAGACGAAGCTTTGGAACTGTGTGTGAAGAAGCAAGTCAAGAGTTAGCTTTTACCAATCTGTGTGAACGGTTGAAAGCAATGGTCTTTGTATCAATCTGTGTGAATGATACAAGGATAGGTTTGATTATAAACACGTAGTTGTGTACGTAGTGTTTATAATAAACATTTTCACTCCTGTGTGGAGGACCAGTGGACGTAGAGGGATTTACCTCGAACCACTTTAAACATCGTGTGATTTACCTTATGCACTTACTGTTTTCATTACTGTGATTATTTTACAAGTATACACTATATATCCTGTATGCACCAAGCAAACAGGAGAAAACCTAGTTGCTGTATTTACAACAACTTACTGTTTCAAGACTTCCGCTCCGCACTCCTATTTGAAAATCATACAGCTTGTTGCTTAAACACTTTCCAAGATGTATTCTGTATACTTAGTGGCCAACAATAGGCAATTACCTTCCCATTATGCATTAACAGACATCCAAGGCCCTATCTCGACGCGTCACTATACACCACAAATCCTTCCGTCCCTTTTGGTAGAACCAAAACAGGTGCTGAAATCAATCGACTCTTGAGTTCATCAAAACTTTGCTGACATGCCTCCGACTATAAATACTTCTTATCCTTCCTCAACAGATTAGTCATCGGTTGAGAAATATTGGAAAAACCTTCCACGAACCATCGGTAATAGCCTACTAGACCCAGGAAGCTGCGAACTTCCTTCACGTTCTTCGGATGTAGCCAGTCTCGAATAGCTTCTGTCTTCTGTGGCTCTCACCCCATCGTCCGATATCAAGTGTCCAAGAAAAATAACCTCAGGCATCTAGAACTCACATTTGGAAAATTTTCCATAGAGCTGTTCCCGCCTCAACGCATCGAGAACCAGACAGAGGTGATACTCGTGCTATTCATGGTCACGAGAGTAAATCAGAACGTCGTCAATAAAAACGACAACAAAGCGATCCAGATAATTAATAAAAACTCGATTCATCAACTCCATGAATACCGCCGGTGCATTAGTCAGTCCAAATGGCATCACTACGAACTCATAATGCCTATAACGAGTACGAAAAGCTGTATTCGGAATGTCCGACTCTCGAATCCTCAACTGATGATATCTGGATCTTAAGTCGATCTTGGAGAATATGGCAGCGCCTTGGAGTTGATCCAACAAGTCATCAATACGAGGCAACGAATATTTGTTCTTGATTGTTACCCTCTTCAGTTCGCGGTAATCAATACACAAATGAAGAGATCCGTCTTTCTTCCATACAAATAACACTGGTGCTCCCCAAGGGGACGCGCCATGTCAAATATAGCCTTTTTAAGTCAACTCCTAAATCTAGCTCTTCAACTCCTACATCTCGGCCGGTGCCATACGATATGGTGCTTTCGAAAGTGGGGACGTCCCTGGCTCCAACTCAATGGTGAACTCTACCTCCCGATGTGGGGGAAAGCCTGGAAACTCATCTGGAAATACATATGGGTAGTCTCAAACTATCGGAATATCGGCCAACTCAACTGGTTGATCGGTTGTCTTGGTCATGTAGCACCAATAACCAACACACCCCTGATTAAGCAGTCTCACTGCTTTCATTGCACTGATGACTCTCCCGGAATGACTGGGATTATCACCCTAAAAAATACACTCAACACCATCGTCAGATGTGACGGTCACTATCCGCTTGCGGACGCTAAGTATGGCATCATGACGATCCATCCAGTCGATGCCCAAGATCACATCATCTTTAGGTAAATCGACCACAATCAAGTCTGACAACCACTCACGGTCGTTCACGCGAATCAAACAGTTCTGCACTTCACATTTCCCAACAATTCTTCTACCATCGGGTAGACCAATCACATAAGGTCCACCATCGGTAACATGATCAATTACAAACGACTCAAACAAGTAGCAGATAAAAAGGAGTGTGAAGCACCAGTATCAAAAAGGACACAAACGGGCTGAGAATGGATCTCGAGAGTACCTGCAATTGTAATATCCGCAATTTCGAATTTCGGTAATCTTCTTTTTTTTCCGCGGGAGTTCGTGTTGACGACTCGCTCGTGACCGTTTCATCATTCTGAGAATGATTAATTCTGCACTTTTTGTCATCCGAGTTCGTTTCAGTATTGTTTTGTTGAGTTCCGTGTTTCTTAACGACTTTTCCGCACTCGAGTTCGATTCTTGTGAATCTCGTTTGAAACTACTGTTTCGAGTTTCCCGTAAGTCCGTTTAACTTTGTTAGACGTGTTTTGTGTAATATCCGCAATTTTCGATTTTCGGTAAATTACTTTTTTCGGTCGGAGTCCGTTTTGACGACTCGCTCATGACCGTTTCGTCATTCTGAGAATGATTAATTCTACACTTTTTGACATCCGAGTTCGTTTCGGTGTCGTTTCGTTGAGTTCTGTGCTTTTTAGCGACTTTTCCGCACGTGAGTTCGATTCTTGCGAATCTCGTCCGAAACTGTTGTTTCGAGTTTCCCGCAAGTCCGTTTAACTTTGTTAGACGTGTTGTGAACTTCGGTTTGGTTATTCGATCACGTATCGTGATTTCCGGGCGTTTTGGGCCATTTTGTAATTTCTTGAAAGTTACGGGTATCCGTATCTGTAATTGTTGTCTCGACCCGTTTCTTGGTCGCGTATGACTAATTATGGTATTACGCTTTCATTTCGAGTCGTTTATGTTGTCCGCGAACTTTTCGTCGTGTTCGTTCCGTACGTTTGGAAATCGGGTCGTCGAGCCTGGCGGTGGCGGATGGCCGACGGTGGCGGATCGCCGGACGATTGGGCACCGCCGGACGGGTGCGGCAGAACCGCGAGCGCACGCCACGGCCGGAAGGCTGCGCGCGCTAACCGGCAGTGTAGCGCACGCTGCCGGGTGGCCTAGCGACGCCATCGGGCCCGGGCGATGGGGTTTCGAGGTTCGGACTCGGTCGGGATCGGCAGGTAGCGCACGCTACGCCGAGCGTAGCGCTAGTCGCCAGGGCGTAGCGCACGCTGTCGCCGGCTAGCGCACGTTACTGCCGGCGATTGATCCGGTGGCTATCGATAGCCGGCTAGCGCGCGCAGTATCCGCCGTAGCGCACGCTAGCGGGAGTTGGGTCGATGTGTTCGGTGGTAGGGTTGGTCGGTGATGCCGGTCGTGGGCCCCGCCGAGGGTACTGGCCGATCTGGCCGATAGCGCACGCTAGTCCGGAAGGCTAGCGCACGCTAGGCGGCCCGATATAAATATGGCTGAGCAGTCACATTTCACTTCGTTTTTCATTTCCTTCCTTCTCCATCCGCGAGTGGCGATCCATGGGCGACGAAGCCATGTTGTTTAACAACAAATCCATGAAGTCCTTGAGTTCATAACATCAATCGTCCGTTATCAACCTTTGATTCAGCGAATCAAGGTAATCTTCCTTAGAACCCTAATTTCGTGAATTTGGGGATTTTTGCATTTTCGTCCGATTTGTTCCGTGTTGTTGATTAATTCATGATGGGTATGATTAATCTTGATAGTATTCTTGTGTTTAACATCATTTAATCCATTGTTCTTCGTCGAATCGAAGTATATTTCTTGATTTCCTTCGAATTGACTTTTTGGGGGATTTGTCCCCGATCTCGTTTTTCATCCATTTGCGATGGATCGATTATGGTTAAATGATGTTTTTAAACATATTCTATGGATTGTATATCCATATTTCAACTTGGAATTCCGTTTTCGTGGTTTGACGGAACGAATCGTGTTCTTGGCCGTTTTGGGGGAAATCCGTGAACTTTCGTCATTCGTTCTTTGAATTCAACGGCTTTGAGTCATGTTATGGAATTCATTTCATTGTTATTATTTGTCCTTCGTAGTTTATGAACGTGAGTTGGCGTTCGGTGGAGTCGGTGGGTTCGTAGTCGGTTCGGGCCAACCTACTTCGGTCGATTCTCCGCGTTGTTCTTATTCGAGGCAAGTACCTTGCCCATACTTTTCTCGTTTTATGGATATGATGATCGGTGGTCGTCTTGATGTGTTTGTTTGGTTATTTGAAATGAAGTTTCAAAGGATTTGATTTGGCCTCGTTAAAGGCTTTCTTTCAAAACGAGTGTGATTTGTGAACGGTGTTTTGAGAATTGATTATGATTTGGTTATTTCGAACGTTGAAGGATTTTATGATGATACTCCTATTGTTTAAGTTATGGAATCGTGTATTCCTTATTTAATCTTGTTATTGTATTTTTGAAGAGTTTGGTAATGGTGTCGAGTTAATGGCCATCTCTAGTGAGTATTCTTAATGAACTTACATTCTTAGCATGTTAGTATTGCATGAGTAACGTGTGTGTGTGTATGCTCACTACGGGTTAGATCCGACGGGGTCTCGGTAGGGTTCCACGAAGCTGTGGGACCGCGAGCTTGCTTTTAACCACTGTGGGTTAGATCCGACGGGGTCTCGGCAGGGATCCACGAAGCTGTGGGTCCGCGGTTAATTGTGGTGCATTTTACAAATGTGATTTGATATTGGCATTTAGGAAATGAGTACTTTTGAACGGTTTTCATTTGCATGCATTGACTAGATGTGTAAGAGGTAAGTTGTTCGTTTGGCCTACTTGGCTAGGATGGCTCTAGAGTATTTTGTTGTTGTTTTAAATCCTTTATTTGTGGATTTTGACGTTGGAAGACGAACCTTGTTGACGTTCAAGCATCGTGAGTTGATGAGATTTGGGGCTAAAATCCCAATGGTTTTATAAAAGTCGTTTTACGGATTTGGGGCTAAAATCCCAATGGTTTGGTTAATGTCATTTTTCAGAAGGTAAACCTTTGGGGCGGTGACCCCTTTTGTCTTTTGGTTTTCGAAAAGTAGGATTTGATAATCCTAAATTGTTTTCTATTTAAACTCTCGATGGCATTCTAAATCATTTTATAAATTACTTCCATTGATTTATGATATTTCGATTTTGAAATGTTTTCTCAAACCCTTGCCTCGGGAAGTACTTTTCGTTTCGTTTGGATCTTTGAGGATCCTCGGTTATTGTTATTCGTGGAATGTGAATTGTATGGCTCGTATTTGCACTTTGTTCTTGCACTAGCAAAACAGTGGAGTTTGCTAACCCCGAGTATTCGGGGTGGATGTCTGTTTTTGCATTCAGGTTTTGGAGCATAACACAGGGTCGGCACGAAGGATGATGAAAGATGATCGATACTAATCACATGAGGAACCGAACATCGTGTGTTGGTTCAGTTGTACTTTATTTTCCGCTGCTATATTGTTCCCGTTGTACGGGTGTGGTTGTATTTTGTCCCCTGCGTGGGCACGAGTTGTATTTGAGTTGTATGTAATTGTGGAAAGACCAAATCGGTCTACTGAGTCATTTAGCCTTGAAGGCATTGTCGAGATGTTAAATGTTGTTACCGGCCTGGTAGATCCTCGAGGAGAGGGTCTACGGCGTGTAATATCCCTGAGTGGATTGGGGGTGTTACATAAATGGTATCGGAGCTTAGGTTGAGGAAACCTAGGCTGTCGGGTCAAGTCGTGTTGTTTGAGTCTTGTTTCGTCGGATTTTATCTGACCGAGTCGTGTCGCGACGCGTCGTTTGAGTTTGTTGGTCGTGATTAGTATCGTGGGGCGATCATCATCTTCGTGCGACCTGTGGAAGTAAGTCTCCCTTCTTTGTGTTGTGCCTCGTGTGACACGAGCTATTTTTATGATTATTTGTTAAGTGATGGAATCCTTATTTGAATTTTGATTTCACGATATGTATTTAGTCGACTCTCGTATTTGATTTATACGAGGAGTGTCTTCGTTTGTGATGTCTTTTTATTGTTGTTTTTGTCCATTGTTGATGATTTTCGAATCGATTTGCACGTTTTACAAGTTCTATTGTGGAAGCTTTGTGCTTATACGCGTTCGACTTGTTCACTAGCCAGTGCGGGAGGGTATTTTATCAGTGGTTTTGTTCTGAATGTGGCATTTTATCGTTTATTTCCGTTTAAAGACATGTATTGTCTTGATTTTAAACGTTTTGATGCGTGTGCTAGGAGTTGTTTTAGTGAACGTCGATATGTGTGAGTTTTGGGCATTCTGGCCTATTGGATTTTTGAAAACCTTGAGTATCTTGGAAAAACAAATTTCGAGACATACTTTCCAAATGAGTTATTTTCTTGTGGTACATCCTAGATGCCACAATATATTTAAATATTTTTCTACCTCGAGGACCAAAATGTTTTGAGATATTTTCAACACTTTTATTTAGACCCGAGGGTCGAATATTTTGAAAGTTTTCTCTAAGAGAAAGTGTCCTCATTTTTTTTTATCAAATGCGAAATAGTTCTCCAATGTATCGATAACGATGTTTCACGTTTGTACTTTTTTGAAAGATGATACTCAAGATCAATCGGTGTTCTTCTAAATTATTTTCAAAATGAGGTTTTCGTTTTTAAAACCTATCCATTCCCGTTTGAGGGCTGGGTATGTATGTGTGAGGTTCGCGTTGTCATTTTGATACTTTCTCCCGAGTATGACCGAATTGGCGGTGTGAGCGTTGAGTCGCTTTCCACACATTTGTTGTGTTAGCCCCCTGTGAGAGGCGGGATGTTGGTGTTGAATATTATCGCCTCGTAGTGATTCCTGCGTTGTCGCGCATGTGCGAGCTGCTAGAGCTTGGTTTGGTATGACCGTGTGCATCGGTGATGGTTCCGTTATGCGTCGATTGTTTAATGTCTTGTTACCTTGCTCCCGTTTTTGTGAATTGCGTGGACGAGGTCGGAGGTAATGCCCGTACTATTTTGACTTCTGTATTTTCTCTTTCTCCAGTCTATCGATTCGCTCATGTTCGTTGGCACTTTATGAACTTGTTCTGTATTTCGATTTCATCGTCCGAACGAGCTGTGATCTTGTTGTGGGTCGATCTGGTTATCGATGTTATTTTTTCGAGTTCGGTTCGATTCTTGTGAACCTTGTTCGGAAGTAACATCATTTGGTTCTACTAGTTCTTTTATTCGAAGTGGATCGGATTTGGAACTCTTATGTTTTCGACTCTGTCGACTCATTTATGTTTGTTGACATTTCTGAGATTGTCCGCCCCTTGTTTTTGTTTATCGAACGAGTGTGGTATCGTTTCGGAATAACTCGTTCGTCGTTGTGACTTTTCAATCGCTATCCCCTTTCCTGTGGATCTTCGGCAATGCATGTCTTGTAGTTCTCACCAGATCATCCTGGGAGTTGTTGTTTGAACTTTATTGTTCTTTGTGATTCGAACATGATTCTTCGATTTTTGTTGTCTCGATCGTTGTGGTTTGATCGTTTGATTATTCGGTTTTTATTGACCTCATTCCGTGATTGGCGAACATTCAGGCTCCTTCGTAATTCCCTTCAGTTCGGGAAATTAGTTTCGTTTTCGATCTTCCAGCCTTTAGGCGATGGGATTCCGTGTTTGTTCAGCGGTTGACTCGCGTTTTGATTGATGTACCGTTGGGTTGGTCAATCATATTGGTTTTCGTTCGTTGTGTTTTGTGATTGTCGGATAATTGACTTGGATATATTATCCGTTTGATGACGCTTGTCACTTGTTGGTTTTATTATATCCCTAACGGCGACGTTGTGTTGGTCGCCGTGGAGCGTGTTTTCACGCCGTATATTCCTTTGCGTTGTTTGTGACATTTCGCCGTTGGGCGTTAGTCACGCATTCTTATGTGTCTCGTTGAGTTTTTCCTGGCGGAATATTTCTTCTCCCTACTTGTTTTAAGTTTCGGGACGAAACTTCTTTTAAGGAGGGTAGAATGTAATATCCGCAATTTTCGATTTTCGGTAAATTTCTTTTTTCGGTCGGAGTCCGTTTTGACGACTTTATCATGACCGTTTCGTCATTCTGAGAATGATTAATTCTACACTTTTTGACATCCGAGTTCGTTTCGGTGTCGTTTCGTTGAGTTCTGTGCTTTTTAGCGACTTTTCCGCACTTGAGTTCGATTCTTGCGAATCTCGTCAAATCGTTGTTTCGAGTTTCCCGCAAGTCCGTTTAACTTTGTTAGACGTGTTGTGAACTTCGGTTTGGTTATTCGATCACGTATCGTGATTTCCGGGCGTTTTGGGCCATTTTGTAATTTCTTGAAAGTTACGGGTATCCGTATCTGTAATTGTTGTCTCGACCCGTTTCTTGGTCGCGTATGACTAATTATGGTATTACGCTTTCATTTCGAGTCGTTTATGTTGTCCGCGAACTTTTCGTCGTGTTCGAGATCGTCGTCGAGCTCGGCGGTGGCGGATCGGCCGACGGTGGCGGGATCGCCGACGATGCAGGCACCGGCCGACGGGTGCGGCAGAACCGGCGAGCGCACGCCACGGCCGGAAGGCTGCGCGCTAACCGGCAGTGTAGCGCACGCTGCCGGGTGGCCTAGCGACGCCATCGGGCCTGGGCGGTGGGGTTTCGAGGTTACGGACTCGGTCAGGATCGGCAGGTAGCGCACGCTACGCCGAGTGTAGCGCGCGCTAGTCGGCAGGCGTAGCGCACGCCGCTTGGCCGGCTAGCGACGTTACTGCCGGGCGATTCGATCCGGTGGCTCTCGGACAGCCGGCTAGCGCGCGCAGTATCCGGCCGTAGCGCACGCTAGCGGGAGTCGGGTCGAGGTTCGGCAGGGTTGGTCGGTGATGCCGGGTCGTGTGGGCCCTGGCCGAGGGTACTCGGCCGATACCGGCCGATAGCGCACGCTAGTCCGGGAAGGCTAGCGCACGCTAGGCTGGCCCAGTATAAATATGGCTGAGCAGTCACATTTCACTTCGTTTTTCATTTCCTTCATTCTCCATCCGCGAGTGGCGATCCATGGGCGACGAAGCCATGTTGTTTAACAACAAATCCATGAAGTCCTTGAGTTCATAACATCAATCGATCGTCCGTTATCAACCTTTGATTCAGCGAATCAAGGTAATCTTCCTTAGAACCCTAATTTCGTGAATTTGGGGATTTTTGCATTTTCGTCCGATTCGTTCCGTGTTGTTGATTAATTCATGATGGGTATGATTAATCTTGATAGTATTCTTGTGTTTAACATCATTTAATCCATTGTTCTTCGTCGAATCGAAGTATATTTCTTGATTTCCTTCGAATTGACTTTTTGGGGGATTTGTCCCCGATCTCGTTTTTCATCCATTTTCGATGGATCTATTATGGTTAAATGATGTTGTTAAACATATTCTATGGATTGTATATCCATATTTCAACTTGGAATTCCGTTTTCGTGGTTTGACGGAACGAATCGTGTTCTTGGCCGTTTTGGGGGAAATCCGTGAACTTTCGTCATTCGTTCTTTGAATTCAACGGCTTTGAGTCGTGTTATGGAATTCATTTCATTGTTATTATTTGTCCTTCGTAGTTTATGAACGTGAGTTGGCGTTCGGTGGAGTCGGCGGGTTCGTAGTCGGTTCGCCAACCTACTTCGGTCGATTCTCCGCGTTGTTCTTATTCGAGGCAAGTACCTTGCCCATACTTTTCTCGTTTTATGGATATGATGATCGGTGGTCGTCTTGATGTGTTTGTTTGGTTATTTGAAATGAATTTTCAAAGGATTTCGGTTTGGCCTCGTTAAAGGCTTTCTTTCAAAACGAGTGTGATTTGTGAACGGTGTTTTGAGAATTGATTATGATTTGGTTATTTCGAACGTTGAAGGATTTTATGATGATACTCCTATTGTTTAAGTTATGGAATCGTGTATTCCTTATTTAATCTTGTTATTTTATTTTTGAAGAGTTTGGTAATGGTGTCGAGTTAATGGCCATCTCTAGTGAGTATTCTTAATGAACTTACATTCTTAGCATGTTAGTATTGCATGAGTAACGTGTGTGTGTGTATGCTCACTACGGGTTAGATCCGACGGGGTCTCGGTAGGGTTCCACGAAGCTGTGGGACCGCGAGCTTGCTTTTAACCACTGTGGGTTAGATCCGACGGGGTCTCGACAGGGATCCACGAAGCTGTGGGTCCGCGGTTAATTGTGGTGCATTTTACAAATGTGATTTGATATTGGCATTTCCGGAAATGAGTACTTTTGAACGGTTTTCATTTGCATGCATTGACTAGATGTGTAAGAGGTAAGTTGTTCGTTTGGCCTACTTGGCTAGGATGGCTCTAGAGTATTTTGTTGTTGTTTTAAATCCTTTATTTGTGGATTTTGACGTTGGAAGACGAACCTTGTTGACGTTCTCGTGTACTGTGAGTTGATGAGATTTGGGGCTAAAATCCCAATGGTTTTATAAAAGTCGCTTTACTGATTTGGGGCTAAAATCCCAATGGTTTGGTTAATGTCATTTTTGAAGGTAAACCTTTGGGGCGGTGACCCCTTTTGTCTTTTGGTTTTGAAAAGTAGGATTTGATAATCCTAAATTGTTTTCTATTAAAACTCTCGATGGCATTCTAAATCATTTTATAAATTACTTCCATTGATTTATGATATTTCGATTTTGAAATGTTTTCTCAAACCCTTGCCTCGGGAAGTACTTTTCGTTTCGTTTGGATCTTTGAGGATCCTCGGTTATTGTTATTCGTGGAATGTGAATTGTATGGCTCGTATTTGCACTTTGTTCTTGCACTAGCAAAACAGTGGAGTTTTGCTAACCCCCGAGTATTCGGGGGGTGGATGTCTGTTTTTGCATTCAGGTTTTGGAGCATAACACAGGGTCGGCACGAAGGATGATGAAAGATGATCGATACTAATCACATGAGGAACCGTACATCATTTGTTGGTTCAGTTGTACTTTATTTTCCGCTGCTATATTGTTCCCGTGGTACGGGTGTGGTTGTATTTTGTCCCCTGCGTGGGCACGAGTTGTATTTGAGTTGTATGTAATTGTGGAAAGACCAAATCGGTCTACTGAGTCATTTAGCCTTGAAGGCATTGTCGAGATGTTAAATGTTGTTACCGGCCTGGTAGATCCTCGAGGAGAGGGTCTACGGCGTGTAATATCCCTGAGTGGATTGGGGGTGTTACATTTTGAACTTCGGTTTGGTTATTCGATCACGTATCGTGATTTTAGGACGTTTGGGCCGTTTTCGTAATTTCCCAAAGTTTGGGGTAATTACTTCCGTTGTCGAATTTCGAGCCATAGGGTGGTCGGAATCATGTGTTCTCTTAGCGCTTGGATTCGTCTTTGCAAGTACTTCGTAACCGTATTTTCGATTCATATTCAGGTTAAGGTTTCGGGGTCGTTCGGATTGTCGTTGTGGTTCTATCGTAATTTTCGATTTGTGTCGGAATCATTTTTGCACCTGGAGGTTGCTGGCCGGACCTGTGCGAAACGGCGCTGAAAACGGCGCTGCCGAGCGCCGTGTCTTGCGCCGGGTCGGCCAGGACCAGCAAGTCTGCCGAGACACGGCCGAGAACCCGCGCAAGATTTGCGCCGGGTGATGCGCCGTGTCGGATACGGCAGAGACACACGCGCAGGCGTCTTGCGCCGGGTGTTGCGCCGTGTCGGTCAGGTCGCGCACTGACCCGCAACATGGAGGTAAACACGGCACTGGTCTGGGCCGTTTGCTGCCCCGTGTTCGGCAGGGGTATAAATATGACAGAGCAGTCGGGTTTCACTCATTTTTTTCTCACTTCTTTCTTCCTGTCCACGGCTGGAATCCTGGAAGAGTCGAAGACATGTTGCTCAACTACCAATCCATGAAGTTCTTGAGTTTATAACATCGATTAATCCTTCCATAACTTGCTCCAATCGACCGAATCAGGGTAAGTTTTCTTAAAATCTAGTTTTGGGGATTTTGTTCGATTTGTCTGTTTAATCCGTTTTAACTCAGAATAGTGATGGATTGATGATTGTTAAGCTATA
Organism: Orobanche coerulescens; assembly: GCA_033398695.1. NCBI lineage: Eukaryota > Viridiplantae > Streptophyta > Magnoliopsida > Lamiales > Orobanchaceae > Orobanche > Orobanche coerulescens. Next base: position 229,719,042 of record CM065802.1, read on the forward strand.
TTATATCGAATTCCTTGTTATTCCATGATTAGATTGCCACGGATTTGTCGTTTTATTGAGTATCTTATCGACGCCTTGAAGGTGTTCGATAAAATGTCACAAAGAGAATCCGAGCGTTCTACGATTATTCTTCCTCGTTCGTTCATTAATTTATTGATGGTATGATGTTAGGGTCAGATTCCTTGTGAATAACTCGAGTCGGAACCCTTCCGTTCGTTATCTTCTTCGTGGTACAAGCTTCCCGGTCGAACCGTGTTCTTCGGGGTATTCGGTAACGGTTATTAAGACAAGTATCTTATTATACGACTTGTATATTGCGACTAGTAATCACGTATGAGATTTATGATGATTTTGCTTGCCTTCGTAAATATGTTCCGTTTGAATTGGTTGTGTATTCCGCAATTTGAAGGCTTTGTGATAATAGTGTTATATTGGTATACGTGTTAGGTGTTGTGCCATTTGTGTAGGATTGCGACGTACATATGGGATGGTTGTACACTTGGTTGTGCAATGTATTGTGTACCGATCACGTGTTGTGTTGGTTGTGTGTCGTTGATTGATGATAGTTGTTGCGAGTGTTGAGATTGTGTCATGTGCGTGTGATGTACGATTTTGTGGTGATCAACGTGATTGATTAACTGTGCTCATTGTCGTATGTAATGTGAATGTGAATGTGAATATGTGTGTGACCGCTAAGTTCACTCGTGTTGGTTCGACGGGACCTACGAGGATTCGTGGCAGTGGACTACGGGGTCAGAACTTAGTGAGGTACTGAGGTCCAATCGTGCTGGTCTGACGAGGCCTACGATAACGCATGGCAGTGGACCATGAGTTTCGGACATAGTACGTCCAACCGGGTGAGCTCGACGGGGCTTACGGTGACACGTGGCAGTAGACTACGGTGTCAGGACTGTGTGTGTGATTGTTGTGATTGATATAGTCCGTGTGGGTTGTTGAGCCTACGGAGACACGTGACGTGGATCACGGTGTCGGAATTGGTTATGTTGGGTTAATAGTCCGTGTGGGTTGTTGAACCTACGGAGACACGTGACAGTGGATCACGGTGTCGGAATTGATTATGTTTGTTTAATTGTGCGTGGTGTAGTCCGTGCGGGTCGTTGAACCTACGGATACACGTGACAATGGATCACGGTGTCATGAACATGATTATTTTCAAATCAAAGTTTTGCAAGGAAAAGTTTTATGAAAATGAATGTTGGACCGAGTCCTAAGCTTTGAGTAAATGTTTTTCCATATTGTGAACTGTTGATTTATGAAACGAGATTTGGGTTAAAGCCCTCAACTCTTCTTTTGAAAGGTTTGGTGAACCAGGACTCAAAGTTTTAAAGATTTTGAAATTTCAAAATTTCCCGAGGTGATGAACTTATTTTCGAAATGCTTCATAGCTTAAATACCTTTATTAAAACCCCCGGGAATAATTTGATACTTGAATATTGTGTTTGATTCTTGATTAATTTTGCTCGTTACTTTTCGTATGATTTGATACTTGCACTAGTAAAATAGTGGAGTTTTACTAACCCCCGAGTAATCGGGGGGTGGATGTCTGTTTTGCGTCCAGGTACATGCAGGTTCGGGGGAGCAGTCACAGGATCGGCACAAGTGGATGATGAGCTGCGATACTAATCAAGAGTTGAGAGTTGTTTTGATTTTTGTTGTGTTGTCAGAGTTGATTACAGTCTTCCGCTGTATTGTGTTTCGACCCCATGTGGGTAATGTTATTTTAGTCAGTTCTGTTGATGGAGTTGTGTGACCTCATCGGTCAGTGTATTCTTGTGTAAGTGACCTCACCGGTCTGTATTATTTTATTATTTGACCCTGGCTGGGCAAACATTTGGTCGTTTTGTAAGGTTTAGCCTGGTAGATCCTCGTAAAAAGGGGTCTACGGCGTGTAATATTCCCATATGGTTTTGGGGGTGTTACATTTATGGTATCAGAGCGCTTAGGTTGCGGAAACCTAGGCTGTCGGGTCAAGTCGAGTCGTGATTTGTCTAGTATTGTGTGGTTTTGTCATTCGAGATGTCGGGTGACAAGTTGAGTTGTGCGTAGTCACAACGTGTCGGATATGTTGTCGGATGAGATTAGTATCGTGGGCGACCGTCGTCTCCGTGCGGCCTGTGGATGTAAGTCTCCTCTTTTATGCGAGGTACCCGTGTATCATGATTTTATCTTAGTGAGCTAATTGCGGTGCATAATTTTATTTACACGGTGTTGTGTAATATAGTTGTATATAATACTTGTGACACATAGTATATGTATAAACAACTGGGCATATTGTTGTCTTACCTTTGAACCACCGTATGGGGTGGTATGGTGTGAAAAATTGAGAACCTTGATGGGTTTCGAATAAGGTATCGACGATTGAGTTCGTGAGAAACTCCGAGGAATGGTTTTGTTGTATGTCTAAACTTGATGCTGTGTGATGTATTCAATTGGATTGGCGATCCTATTTGCCGTTTGGGCATGTGATTTTTAGTTTGATTGTTTTTTTTAGATTGTTATGTTTATGCCGTTACGGGTAGGTTTTAGAATGTTCTTCCTGGAGGACTTTACGAGTTTGAACATTTTGTGGAAATCATTTGCTACTGTTTAAAATATTTTGATGGTGCGGTTAAAACCACGGTTTATATGGATTTTAAAATCGGTTAAATTTTTGACAAATTGGTCGTGTATTTTCAAATGACACCATCAGACGGTATTTGAAAAATGTGTTTTGAAGTACTTCGGATATTGTGAAATATTACTGTCGTTTTGGTTATGAACAAAAGGATTTTGGAAAATTTCTGTTTTGCAAAACAACTTTGGCTTTCGTAAATTAGAACGTTATGTGTTTATGTATTGAGGTTAAGTCGTGCAGTGAGTTGCTATGTTATTATTCTCGTCAGAAAATCTGGGTTGTATGCCCAAGTGGCGGGATACGTTGTTAGGTATCGTTCCCCACTTCAATGACCGAGGTATTAAATAAAGTGTTTTCAAAATTTCATCCCAGTAAAATCTTTCGAAACTCATGAATCTTAAAATATTAATATTTGAATAAATACCTCGGAAAAAAAATTATTTTTAAAAAATGTTACAAGTGTCTAGACTCAATGACATGTATGTGGTCTCGATCGTGTTTATTTTGGTAAAAGTCGTGCACCTCTGTTGGTGTAACCGTGCGAATTACTTATGAAATTAAGTCTATTATTGCATAGTTAGTTCGTGTACTCGTGTGATGACTTGGAGTGAATACTTTATTGTGCTACTGGTTGTTGCCCCTATGTTAATTATGTGGTATTTATTTTGTTGTTCTGAATGGTTGCCCGTTCAGTATGCTGAGGGGTCGAGGCCGAGGCCGTGGTCGTGGTGGTGGTCGTAATCAGGAGCGTGAGAGGGTGACTCACTCCTTGCCGAGTACCAATCAGCTCGGTACAGATCAGGGACATTATCATTCATCCAGCGTTAACGTTGACGTTGGCGCCGCCACCATCCTTCGTCAGGCGGTTGACCAGTTAGTGCAGATGAATCAGGCCGTACGTCGGAATGAGAACCCAAATGGGGATAACGGAGCTAGTAAGTGGTTACGAGATGTGATGAGGATGCAGCCGCCCTATTTTGTGGGTTCGTCTGACTTGTTAGGTTGGGAAAATTGGCTCTTCCAGTTGGACAGAATATTTGATGTTGTAGCTTGTCCGGATGAAAGGAGGGTACCCATTGCTCAGTACCTGCTCGACAAAGAAGCTGCAGACTGGTGGCAGGCTGTAGTGCCTACAGATCGTACGCCTACATGGGCTGAGTTTAAGACCGCTATGGAGGCAGAGTATTGCCCGTTGCCTGTTCGTGAACGCAGGATCGTTGAGTTTTTCTCGGCTACGCCCCAGGATGTGTCAATATCCCAGGCGATAGTCGATTATAATCGAAAGTTGGCTTATGTTCGTGATCAAGTGAGAAGTGAAGCGAACAAGGTCCGATACTTCAATATGCGCACGAAACCCCATATCTGTGAGAATATGGCTCCGCTTATATGTACCACCCTGAAGGAATATCAGGACCGAGCTTTAGCCATTGAGATGGCCGTTTCTGTGACGGAATCTGGTTAAGAAAGTAATAGACAGAAGACCTCGAGTAATTTTTCAAGAGGCCAGAGAAGTGAGATCCGTGAGCCTGTTGCTTCGCAGTTTCCTTCTGGGAGCACTCCTCGTTCGGTTGACCAGTCTGAGAACCTTACTCCAGAGGCGAGTAAGACGATCGGTGTGAAGACCTGCTTTAACTGCAGCCGTGTAGGCCATGCGAGACAGAATTGTCGTTCGCCACCGGTTAATTGTTTTAAGTGCGGCCAACTGGGGCACCAAGCGGTGCATTCTGAGACCGTTGCCAAGATGTTCGGGAATTGGGTTTTCGTTCCTACTCAGGGAGTGCCCGGTGGTGTCCAGTGATGTAGTTGTGTATCGAACTTTGTGCTGTAATTCGTATAGAGATTGATATTTGTTGCGTGAACTTTTTGGTTTTGTTTGTATTCTACCATGATGTTTTATTTTAAGTTTCGGGACGAAACTTATTTTTAATAGGATAGAATGTAATATCTGGTATTCTCGTTTTCTATTATTTTGAATTGTTTGTGTCTTGACATCAGACATTTTCTTGTTGACGAGAATCGGAGTGAATTCTATCGTAATACTATATTTGTTTCTACCGCATAGTCGTTGTGGTCGGGTGCAACTTGTTGTCGCGTGCGTTTATTTGATTAAATGTGTGCATGTGATGTGTTGTTAATTACTCGTTTTTGTTTTGAATCATAGTCGGTGGCGTTGTGTTAGTCGTCGTGGGGCGTGTTTTCACGCCGTATATTCCTTTGCGTTGCTTGTAACGTTTCGCCGTTGTGCGCGATTCGGTTCTTGTGTATCTCGTTGAGTTTTCCTGGAGGGATATTGCTTCTCCCTACTTGATTTAAGTTTCGGGACGAAACTTCTTTTAAGGAGGGTAGAATGTAATATCCGCAATTTCGGATTTCGGTAATTTTCTTTTTTTTTTCGGCGGGAGTCCGTGTTGAAGAATCGTTCGTGTCCGTTTCATCATTTTAAGAATGATTAATTCTGCACTTTTTGTCATCCGAGTTCGTTTCGGTATTGTTTTGTTGAGTTTCGTGTTTCTTAACGACTTTTCCGCACTCGAGTTCGATTCTTGTGAATTTCGTTCGAAATTACTGTTTCGAGTTTCCCGTAAGTCCGTTTAACTTTGTTAGACATGTTGTGAACTTCGGTTTGGTTATTCGATCACGTATCGTGATTTTCGGACGTTTTGGTCCGTTTTCGTAATTTCCCAAAGTTTGGGGTAATTACTTCCGTTGTCGAATTTCGAGCCTTCGGGTGGTCGGAATCGTGTGATCTCTTAGCGCTTGGATTCGTATTTGCGAGTACTTCGTGACCGCCATCGTGCTCTTCCTGCGCCTTGCCCTTTCCTCGCCCTGAAATACAAATATTTCGCCCAAACAACATGGTCATCTATACATGATAATAATTCTCATGGCACTATACAATTCATATATATATATATATATCTCAAAGAAACAACCGACTACTGAATATACCCCTCGGGCGTATAAACAGTCAGTCCCAAACTATCGAACATATCCAATCATAACGGAATATGAACGTCCAAACAACATAGCTCAAGACGGACGTCACAGTACGCCCAATCCGGAAATGTGTCTGTGCACATGTCCACACCGTATACGGAATCCAGAATATATGTGGGACGATGTACCTAATTAGCCTCACGAACTACGTCTCGTGTGACGGTCCAATGCGGAAACATCCACGCATGACCATCAAGTGCCCGGCTAAAAATCCTACACATAACCAATCGGCATGCAGATATGACTCCAGAGATGTCACGATGCAACATGACAACGAAACTCAACGAATTACACATTTATCCAAGAATCGAAAGACTCACCGAAGTGACAACAAGGCTCAACGAGACCAACGGTATCAAAGGCAATCAACCATGGAATACAATCCCACCACAAAACGGTAATACGATCAAGAACAACATTATATCAAGAATCGTAGATTCACAGAGCATTACTTATACACAAAACGTACAATATTCACAAGAATTCAACCATCATTATAACCAAGCAATATAACTTGCCTCAATTCCGTAGACGAATAGCCCTTCTTCAAACGAATGAATGGTCGGAATCCTCGACTACTAATACTCACTCGAACGAGCAATCTTGAACGAAATGTAACTCATTCAAAAACACATTCATGCAATAATGATATCAATTCCTAGGAAACGACACCCGAAATATTACTCGAATCATCTTATTCCAACGAATATCCCATAGCTTCATTAATAAATTATGATACACCAAGTTTATCTTTAAAAACCGGTTTTACCAAGTTATTTAGGTTCACCCACATTTACGTCTTCTATTTCACAAGGATCGTTGCAAAGGAATCCGGTCACTAATTCTATAGTATCATTATCACCCATAATCGTTATAATCCTCCTAAAAACACTATCAATGTATTAATATGATGATCAACACCTTCTTAAGTTATCAACATATCCGATTAACTTCAATATATAAAGGTTGTATTTGTGTTTTTCATAATTCATTACTATCCCTTAAAGAATTTGCTCAAAACATAATTATATCATTGAGGACTTTGAACTCTAAAAACACCATTCAAATCTTTGATACTCATCAAGTTTTTGCCAAGAAGTTTGTTAAACCCTCTCCAATATACGGCTATAACATCATAGGATCTTACTAGTATTAAGAACATACTCATAAACCCTAATCATCTGGTTTTAACATGATTTCCTAAGGGTTTTATAATGAACATGTTATTCCACAACCTCATCAATCATTCAAGGGATGATACTAACAATATTATAATGTTCCAAACTAAGTTTGTTCATAAATACAATAACCATCATGTTCTACTTGACTATTCTAACACTACAAGAATTACTCTTTACTAACATCATCAATCATATGAAACAACATGAGTTAAGATGACCAGCCTCAAGAAAGGAATGAAGAATAGCACCAAAACTCCAAGAACACACTTCAAACTTCTAATCACCAAGCCACAATCCAAATTATGGATCTTAAACACAAGATGGAAGGGGTAGAAATTGGATTAACAAGGTAGGGGATCGGTTTTTAGAGGGAGGGGTTGAGTTTGGATCGTGCAGAAAATGAAAGGCAGGCCATACTTTTATAACCCGTATTAAGCATTACGTACGCTATAGCTAACGCTTAACGTAGGTTAAGCACATTACGTACTTAATCCTACGGGCATTACGTACGTAACGAATCCCCAGAGGCGACTGCCTCAAATCACATATGCTATTACATACGTTGTCATATTAACGTACGTAAGGCCCAGACACATTACGTACGCTAACGCAGAGCCATTACGTACGTAATGTCCATTGACCAGTCTGTCACGTAGTAAATAAAAAATAAAAAAACTATAACATGCAAGATTTGAACTTCAATTGATATGAGATATTCAAGCACCGTACATAAGCTTTCACCACTTGGCCAAATCAACTAGATGGTATTGACAACCAACAACATTTTTTTTATATACCTCTGTAATACCCAGATTAATATTGTGTATTTTCAACTATCATTTAACCGAGTGATGTAGTACTTGTAATATCCGCAATTTCGATTTCCGGTAATTTTTCTTTTTTCGGCGGGAGTCCATTTTGACGACTCGCTTTTGACCGTTTCGTCATTCTGAGAATGATTAATTCTGCACTTTTTGGCATCCGAGTTGGTTTCGGTGTTGTTTTGTTGAGTTCCGTGCTTCTTAGCAACTTTTCTGCATTTGAGTTCGATTCTTGCGAATCTCGTTCGAAACTGCTGTTTCAAGTTTCCTGTAAGTCCATTTAACTTTGTTAGACGTGTTGTGAACTTCGGTTTGGTTATTCGATCACGTATTGTGATTTTCGGGAGTTTTGGGCCATTTTGTAATTTACCCAAAGTTGTGGGTATTCGCATTCGTATTTGTTGTCTTGACCCTTTTCATGGTCGCGTGTGATTAATTTTTGCATGGTATTTCATTTCGGGTCGATGATGTTGTCCGCGAGCATTTTGTCGTGTTCGTTCCGTGCGTTTTCGGAAACCGAATCGTCGGGTCATGGCGGCTGGGCACTGGCCGGACGGATGCGGCAGGCACTGTCGGGAGTGCTGGGCACTGGCCGGGCAGACGCGGCAGGAACGGCATAGCGCGCGCTACTGCCGGCAGACTGCGCACGCTAGCTCGGCAGGACTAGCGCATGTTAATAGGCCGGCCAGCGCACGCTATCGGGTTGGGCAGAGAGGTTCCTGGAGTTCTGGACTCGGGGAGGATCGGCAGGTAGCGCACGCTAACCGTCATGTGTAGCACACGCTGTCGGCCGACTAGCGCACATTACGTGGCCGAGCATTTTAGTCCAGAGGGTTCTGGACAGGTGGGCTAGCGCGCGCTAGCGTCCGCGCAGCGCACGCTATCGGGGTCGGGCAGGCAGGTCCTGGTCGGCAGGTTGGGTCAACAGTGCCGGGTCATGCGGGCCCCGGCCGAGGGTCTGGGCGATACTGGCCGATAGCGCACGCTACTGCCGGAAGGCTAGCGCACGCTAGGCCGCGCCAGTATAAATATGACTGAGCAGTCATATTTTCACCCATTTTTCATTTCTATCTTCTCCTTTGCGGCTGGAGGCTTGGTGATCAAGGAGACATGTTGTCAAGCAACTAATCCACGAAGTCCTAGATCTTATATCATTGATTAATCATCCTATAACATCCTTTGATCCAGTGAATCAAGGTTAGATTTTCTAGAACCCTATCTTTGGGAAATTTTTGGGTTTTCGGGTTATTGTCCGATTCGTTCAGTATTGTTGATTAATCCATGATGGGTATGATTACTCTTAATATTATTCATGTGTTTAACATCATTTAATCCATTGTTCTTCGTCGAATCAAGGTATATTTCTTGATTTCCTTCGAGTTGACTTTTTGGGGGATTTGTTCTTGATTTCGTTTTCCATCCGTTTTTGATGAACCGATTGTTGTAAAATGATGTTTTTAAACATATCCTATGGATTGAATATCCATATTTCGGTTGGGAATTCCATTTTCATGTTTTGTCGGGTCGATTCGTGTTCTTGGCCGTTTTGGGGGAAACCCATGAACTTTCATCGTTTGTTACTTGAATTCAGCAGCTTTGGGTCGTACTTTGGAATTCATTTTCGTTGTTATTGTTGTTCTTCATAGTTTATTATCGCGGGTTGTCGTTCGGCAGAGTCGGCGGGTTCGTAGTCGGTCCGAGTCTCCTCACTTCGGTCGATTCTCCGCGTTGTGATTATTCGAGGGAAGTATCTTGTGTTGGGATTCGGTGCCTAAAAACGAAGGCCCAGCGGAAGCGGTAAAACAAAAATTAATTCGATCCGAATCCCTACGAGGATCGATCGAGCTACGTATATACGAAAATATAAACGAAAAGCAAGAGTCATAAAAACTCACCCTTGTAGTCCGTTGATTAGATGGATAACCTTCTCTTGAGCTATTCCCCAAGCTCTGGAACGATCCAACGCCGAAAGCACCGCGTCTCTACTTGCCACGCGCCGGAGAAACGACCGGAACGACGATCACCTTGCTATCCTCCGAGGATACGGCTAGAGCTAAGTGATGAAGCTATATATGTAAAGATTACTACACTCTAAGTGTTTTAATCTTACTCTCTCTATATGATTTTCTCTCAATTTTTCTCCAAGAAAAATGAAGAAGAAGTTGATGAACAAAGATGAAGAAGACTTGGAGAAGTCTTTTCTCTCTCTCTCTCTCTCTCTCAGTCTCACTCACGTAGGAATCCCTTGGAATCAATAAGTGAGAGATGTCTTCTTCTTCCTTTATTCAACTCTTCACATGATACATCTCATTATTATGAGAATCAAAGCCCCACAAAGTCATCTTTTTCATATAAAATGAAAACAACAAGACAAGAGGAAAGTGGGTGGAAATTAGGGAGGCGGCTACCATGCAAAAACGGATGAGTTCGGTTCATTTCGGACTCCCGTGAATCCAAACAGATAAACTACGATTCCGTTCCGATGTATTTGTATCGATTAATTAATCCAATTAATTAAATATATCAAATACAAAATAACATAATTAATTTCTCCAATAAATAATTATATTCATGAATTAAATTAATCGCCCAGTGATATATTTAATCCATTAAGCCGTAAATCAATTTATCTGATAAATAGATTTAAACATCCAATGTCCCAAATTAGATATCCAATATCTAATATTCATAATGAGAGAATTAGCTTAATTCATTCCGTCGTCAATCCTAATGCGTGACTCGGTAGGTCCGCCTCAGTCAGCAATGGGAGGAACCAAAGAGTAGTAGCACCACCTAGCCAGCCTGGTGGCCTACACTGTACCCCGACTGAGAACGAATGATTGGGATCATTCAAGAACCATTCTGTCGTGAATACCAGTATACGTATAAACACTTCTTTCAAATATCCCGATCAAGTTATAGGGTCACGGTCAGTCAAACCCTATCTGTACTTGACGCTATGCACGCGTTAATGCAAATCGAGATCATCGAGCTCCCGTGTATCTAATACAGCTAGCTCCAATGCTTTGGCCAAAGACTTATGATCTCATCTGCCAATAACCACATAGGACATATAACCCGTTCACTAACAGGAGAAAGAATTCTATCTTGGTATTCAGTAGGACCTGCTACTTGCCCGTCAAGATGCACGTCGAGGTTGACCCCCGCCTTCCGGTTTACAGGGTCGAACTACTCTAATGAAAATCTTGACGTCACAAGCACATCCCTACTAAATCCTCAAGTCGAAGGTTCACGAATACCTATCACAACCTTTCGATTCCGTCATTGACTGTCCCGGAGTGAAATCCGTGTGACGAATCGAGGGTGAGTCGGTTCGAGTATACTAATCTAATAAGCATACCTATAACGTGTGCTCCCACTAACCATTAGTGTTCGATAAGCACTCTCCATTTCAAAGAACACGTCATACAAGTCTTCACATAAACTTAACGCCCAGTCAAGTTTCATCGACTTGCGAACGATTAAGTATTTGAGCTATAAACCTTTCCAGTGCCGACCCCCTTATCGAATAAGGAGTGGAACGTTTTGCTCTCAAACACATGGACTAGTTTCTATATGTTTATTTACGAGTTAAGAATGCCAGTAACTACCAGTAAATAAAGAAACATTCATTTGCCTTATATAAATGGTTTACATAATTACAAGTACAATGCCCTCACTCAACAACCTCTGAGTGGCATTCGAGGGCATACTCCTAATAATCTCCCACTTGCACTCAATGCCATACACTATGGTATCTAATACCCATGTTCTCCAGATGACGCTCCAAGCTAGTCTGAGATAGTGGCTTGGTCAGTGGATCGGCGACGTTGTCGGCCGAGTCTACTCTATGCAGCACAATGTATCCCTTGCGAACAAATTCTCTTACGAGATGATACTTCCTCTCAATATGTTTGGTCTTTGTTGTGAAACCTTGGCTCCTTGGCACATGCTTCTGACTCGTCGTTGTCGCAGATGCAGTAGACAGCAGCTCAGCACATGGTATCATTTGAAGTTCTCCTAGAAACTTCTTAATCCAGAACCCTTCCTTGGAAGCCTCCGAGGCTGCTTGATACTCATCCTGACAGGTGGAATCAGCAGTCGCGCTTTGTTTGGCACTACGCCAAGATACTGCTCCTCCATTAAGAGTAAATATGTAGCCAGAAGTGGACATCGAGTCGTCCTTCAGTCCTTGGAAGTCCGAATCAGTGAATCCCACCACATCCAAATCTCCACCGCCATACATAAGAACCATATCTCTCGTTCTTCTCAAGTACGTGAGAACGTTCTTTCTGACAGTCAATGTTCCCTACCTGGGTTTGCCTGAAACCTACTCACCACGCTTACAGCATGCGCGATGTCAGGTCTTGTACACAACATAGCATACATAAGGCTACCCACGGCCGAATCATATGGTATTTTACTCATTTCCTTGCATTGTTCCTCACTTTGAGGACACATCTTCAAGGTGAGTTTTATTCCATGTTGCATCGGTAGGAACCCTCTTTTAGAATCATCCATCTTAAATCGCTTTAAGATCTTATCTATATAGAGGGCTTGGGAAAGGCCTATTGTTCTCTTCGCTCTATCCCGGTAGAGTCGAATACCAAGAATATAGGTTGCTTCTCCCAAGTCTTTCATGGAGAAATTACTCGAAAGCCAAGCTTTCACAGAACTGAGCATTCCCACATCATTTCCTATTAGTAGAATGTCATCTACATATAGTACTAAGAATGCGATCTTGCTCCCACTAACTTTCTTATATACACAAGGTTCCTCTTCATTTTGCACGAAGTCAAACTCTTTGACCGCCTCGTCAAAACGAAGGTTCCAACTACGCGACGCTTGCTTCAGTCCATAAATGGAACGCTGAAGCTTGCACACTTTCTGAATATCGACTTCGGACACAAAGCCTTTAGGCTACTCCATATAGATTTCCTCCTCGAGGAATCCATTAAGGAAAGCCGTCTTTACGTCCATTTGCCATATCTCATAATCGTGGTAGGCAGCTATAGCAAGCATCATGCGAATAGACTTGATCATGGCTACGGGCGAGAAGGTATCATGGTAATCAATCCCTTCCTTCTGGGTATAACCCTTTGCCACAAGCCTGGCCTTATAGGCGTCAACCTTGCCATCACCATCAGTCTTTCTCTTGTAGATCCACTTGTTACCAATAGGCACTATGCCCTTGGGGCGGTCTACTAGAGTCCAGACCTGATTGACAGGCATCGAGTCTATCTCAGCTTCCATAGCTTCACGCCATTTCGCGGAGTCTACATCCACCATCGCTTGGTCATAGGTTGTTGGGTCGGTCTCTTGGCTATCACTTGGAACCTCATGGAGACCCAGCTCCTCCAAGTGCACAAGCCCATACCTCTCAGGTAAATGAGACACCCTACTAGACCTACGAGGTGGTTGTACTTGTGTTTCAGAAAGTTTGGTTCGATTTCTTGCAGTGTCTCTCGAGGAGTATCATTGTATTCTTCTAAAGAAATACTTCTACCTGCTCCGCCTTCCTGAATGAACTCATCTTCCAGGAAGTGTGCTTGTAAAGCAACAATGATCCTTCGATCTTCGGGCATGTAGAATAGATATCCCATCGTCCCATACGGGAATCCAATGAAACGTCCCTTCGCAGACCTAGCTTCCAACTTTTCCACCTTAGTCTTCTTGACATAAGCGGGACATCCCCAAATCCTAATATGATTTAGACTTGGTTTTCTTCCTTCCCACATCTCATGTGGAGTTTTAGGAACGGATTTGGAAGGACATCTGTTCAAGATATACGCGGTAGTCAGGAGTGCATACCCCCACAGGTAAATCGGCAAGTCAGTATAGCCCAGCATGGAACGGACCATGTTCAACAGGGTCCGGTTCCTTCTTTCTGACACACCATTTAACTGAGGAGTACCTGGAGGTGTTAGTTGTGAAACTATTCCATGTTCCTTAAGGAACTCGTCAAACTCCGTACTCATATACTCGCCACCTCGGTCCGACCGAAGTGCTTTGATATGATTACCAGTTTGTTTCTCGACTAGGGCCTTGAATTCCTGGAATTTCTCAAAGGCCTCGGATTTATGTTTCATTAAGTATACATAACCATACCTAGTATGATCATCTGTAAACGTAATGAAATATTGATATCCGTCACGTGTCGCTTCCAAAGCACCACATACGTCGGTATGGATTAATCCCATTTATCGGCTCTTTGAAATGTCCTGTGAAGGGGACTTAGTCATTTTGCCTTTAAGGCAAGATTCACAAGTAGGAAAGGGATCGATCCCAATGGACCCATAAGTCCATCTTTTCCATCTTGTAAACCTTGGTCCGACCAACATGACCAAGTCTAAGATGCCATTTCAAAACATGATTGGTTTCATCCCTACCACGTTTTCTAGTCATAGTATTCACAACTACTTTGTTCTTGAGATTTAGATGATACAATCCATTCAACAATGTAGCAAGACCCACTAGTTTATTTCTAAAATAAATTTTGCAGAACCATCACCAATGAAAAATGAAAAGCCTTTTCGGTCCATGACCGGAATGGATACAATGTTTTGTGCCTTGGGCAAAACAAGTACATCTTCTAAAGTCAAAACAAAGCCGGATTCTAAACCCAAAAGAAGTGATCCTATGTCGGTCGCCTCGACACTATGCCCGCTTCCGACTGTGATCATAACTTCTCCATCTCCAAGCTTCCTACTGTGTTCCAGATCCTAATTCACGGTACAAATATGAGAACTAGCACCAGAATCCAGTATCCAGGAAGTAGAAAATACAGTAGCAGAACAATTTGTTTCCAAAACTAAAAGTTACGTACCAAGTGCCATGAAGAATCGACAGTCTCTAGCCCGGTGGCCCACTCACCGCACTTGAGACAAGCATCCTTCTTCTTCTTGTTCTTTGGAACCATCGGGGCCTTGCCCTTACCCTTAAGGTCCTTAACTTGTGGTCCAGTTTGCTTCTTGGTCTTTTTCTTCTTGTTCTTAGACCTCCGAGGTCCAGAAGAAATCACAAGAGCAGACTCCTTCATCCGCGGAGTCTTCATCTGAGACTGAGCGGTCACAAGTTTGTTCATTAGCCCAGCTAAATTACATGCAATCTCATTGCGGTTGAAGTTCATAACAAACTGTGAGAAGGAATCAGGGAGAGACTGTAGGATAAGGTCGGTTTGGAGAGAAGTATCCATTTTAAAATCAAGAGCCTCCAATCTCTCGATCATGGATATCATTTTGAGGACGTGTTCCCCAACCTTCTCACCTTCCTTCATCCTTGCACCGAATAGTTGCTTGGATATCTCATATCTAGCGATTCTGCTGTGCTCACCATAAAGTTCGGTTAAGTGAGATAGAATCTGCCTAGCAGAAGTCATTTTCTCATGAGCTCTCTGAAGCTCATTAGACATGGAAGCCATCATATAAGCACGGACTTTCACGTCATCCTTAACCCACTTTTCGTGGTTTTCAATCTCTTCTGATTGGCTCGGGTCCGCACAGGAGGTGCGGAATGTCCGTCTCCAAGACGTATCCCAGTGCCTCTATACCGAGGACGATCATCATATTGCGGAGCCAATCCACAAAGTTAGGTCCCATTAAGGTGTTCTTTTCGAGTAGAATTGCGAGTGGATTCATTGTCATATTGAGTTATGTACGCATTAAGTATAGCATTAATTAGTGACTTGTTATATTATGTTCGAGTATAGAATTAAGGTCTTTTCTATTCTTGTTACCCGGCTCCCACTATTTTTATCGGAATAACACACTCCCATGTGAAAACCGGAAGTATCGTCGCTCTACTTCATAGTGGTGATCGAGTTCTTTATAAATCTTAATAGAGGGCAACCGAACAGTTTCTAGTCTATTAATTTTCATAAAGTGGTGTCCAACACCAACCCATCTAATGGATGATTCGATCTTCTTTTTCCCCTTGATCATTCCCCTCAACCTATACGGTTTCTATGGTTCGTGAACAAGTTAAGTTTATACCATCGACGCAAATCAGTTTCACAATTGAATCTTATCCGGCAACCTATCAGGTTTCTAGGGATAAAATTTGCTCCAACCGAAGGCATCCAATGCGCTCCCGGTAATTTATCCGTCCTCCCCGAACGACTACCCCGATAACTCGGAAGCATAGCACATCCGGTTTGGATTTCAATTTCCCGAAAACTCGATGGAGGGAAGGAAAAACCTTGAAACCTTATAAACTTAATAATTTATTGTGGGAGAATTTTCGCGATTTACGTTGCACTTTGCACATTAATCGTTTAAGCGCGTTTGTGGCATTCATACAACATGAAACAACCATTCACAACCTAGTTGCTACCAACATGTGGTTCATGGACCGTTCCTAGAAAACAAAAACTCCGTAATCTAATTACAAGTCTTCGTCTTGAATCTTCGTCTTCTCGAAATGGATCTTCCTCCGGTCTTCGTCATTACATATAAATTATACATTGAAAATTGCATCCTAGATAAAATTTTTCTAGTAAAATAAATAGGCTCAAAACGGCCTTTACAACCCAATCGAATAAAACGAACGATTCAAAACTAAGTCCACGAACCACATCCCCATTCAAAAAGCATTCATCCAATAAATACTATATAAATGGAAAGCGTAGAGATACATTGATCCAATCAACAATACGAACCGATCAAATCGATTCACACAATCGGTAATATGAAAACGTTTAAAATAATTCGGTCGACCAAAAATATTCCAATTAATCAAATTTCCCTTATAAAATAAAATACAATAAATCATTTTAATCATATTAAATCCAATTTAACATGCCGGAGATTAATTTTCAAGAATACACGGAAAAATCGAGCCGGGACGAAATTGGCCTGCCATGGCCGAGTCACTGCCGGCATCTTTCCGTGACCCGGCTGGCATGGCGAGTCACGCCGGCGACTACCGGCGAGCGGCCCGTGTCTCGACACGGTCGGGTCTGCACTGGCGATGGCTTTGAGGCGCGACACGGCCCGTGTCACGGACACGGCGAGTCACCTGGCGACTTCACGCCCTTTGTCCGAAAAGTCGTCCGACGACGATTGAGCTCGATTTTCGACCGGATATCGATATCAATATTTTTCAACATTCATATCTTCAATATAAATCATATTTCCAAGAAATTAAGATTTATATTTAGACATAAACTTACGAAAAATATAACTACAACGAACGTAAAAATATATACCACGATTATGACTAAAATGATTCCAAATCATTCACCATCTAATCAAGCATTCCAAATGCCAATATCGTATATACGATCGCAAGACCTACGCTTGATACCCTGTTGGGATTCGGTGCCTAAAAACGAAGGCCAGTAGGCGGTAAAACGAAAATTAATTCGATCCGAATCCCTACGAGGATCGATCGAGTTACGTATATACGAAAATATAAACGAAAAGCAAGAGTCATAAAAAATCACCCTTGTAGTCCGTTGATTAGATGGATAACCTTCTCTTGAGCTATTCCCAAGCTGCGGAGCGATCCAACGCCGAAAGCACCGCGTCTCTACTTGCCACGCGCCGGAGAAACGACCGGAACGACGATCACCTTGCTATCCTCCGAGGATATGGCTAGAGCTAAGTGATGAAGCTATATATGTAAAGATTACTACACTCTAAGTGTTTTAATCTTACTCTCTCTATATGATTTTCTCTCAATTTTTCTCCAAGAAAAATGAAGAAGAAGTTGATGAACAAAGATGAAGAAGACTTGGAGAAGTCTTTTCTCTCTCTCTCTCAATCTCACTCACGTAGGAATCCCTTGGAATCAATAAGTGAGAGATGTCTTCTTCTTCCTTTATTCAACTCTTCACATGATAGATCTCATTATTATGAGAATCAAAGCCCCACAAAGTCATCTTTTTCATATAAAATGAAAACAACAAGACAAGAGGAAAGTGGGTGGAAATTAGGGAGGCGGCTACCATGCAGAAACGGATGAGTTCGGTTCATTTCGGACTCCCGTGAGTCCAAACAGATAAACTACGATTCCATTCCGATGTATTTGTATCGATTAATTAATCCAATTAATTAAATATATCAAATACAAAATAACATAATTAATTTCTCCAAGAAATAATTATATTTATGAATTAAATTAATCGCCCAGTGATATATTTAATCCATTAAGCCGTAAATCAATTTATCCGATAAATCGATTTAAACATCCAATGTCCCAAATTAGATATCCAATATCTAATATTCATAATGTGAGAATTAGCTTAATTCATTCCGTCGTCAATCCTAATGCGCGACTCGGTAGGTCCGTCTCAGTCAGCAATGGGAGGAACCAAATAGTAGTAGCACCACCTAGCCAGCCTGGTGGCCTACACTGTACCGGCGAGCGAATGATTGGGATCATTCAAGAACCATTACATCGTGAATACCGGTATACGTATAAACCCTTCTTTCAAATATCCCGATCAAGTTATAGGGTCACGGTCGACCAAACCCTATCATGACTTGACGCTATGCATGCGTTAATGCAAATCGAGATCATCGAGCTCTCGTGTATCTAATACAGCTAGCTCCAATGCTTTGGCCAAAGACTTATGATTTCATATGCCAATAACCGCATAGGACATATAACCCGTTCACTAATAGGAGAAAGAATTCTATCTTGGTATTCAGTAGGACCTGCTACTTGCCCGTTAAGATGCACGTCGAGGTTGACCCCCTTACGGTTTCTGAGGTCGAACTACTCTAATGAAAATCTTGACGTCACAAGCACATCCCTACTAAATCCTCAAGTCGAAGGTTCACGAATACCTATCACAACCTTTCGATTCCGTCATTGACTGTCCCGGAGTGAAATCCGTGTGACGAATCGAGGGTGAGTCGGTTCGAGTATACTAATCTAATAAGCATACCTATAACGTGTGCTCCCACTAACCATTAGTGTTCGACAGGCACTCTCCATGTCAAAGAACATGTCATACAAGTCTTCACATAAACTTAACGCCCAGTCAAGTTTCATCGACTTGCGAACGATTAAGTATTTGAGCTATAAACCTTTCCAGTGCCGACCCCCTTATCCAATAAGGAGTGGAACGTTTTGCTCTCAAATACACGGACTAATTTCTATATGTTTATTTACGAGTTAGGAATGCCAGTAACTACCAGTAAATAAAGAAACATTCATTTGCCTTATATAAATGGTTTACATAATTACAAGTACAATGCCCTCACTCAACAACCTCTGAGTGGCATTCGAGGGCATACTCCTAACATCTTGCCCATACATTTCATGTTTCGTAGGCATAATTGTTGGTAAATGATTTTATGTAAAGTCCGGATGTTTAATGAATGTTAAAAAGTATCGGTATGTTCTCGATAAATGTTGTCTTTCAACGATAACTCGGATGCTTCGTGAATAAGTGTGTTTTTGGCCTATGTGTGTTAACTCCGTTGGTTGAAAGACTTATGATCACATTTAGTGAATGTAATAAACCGTAATCATTTACCGAGGATAACGTGTTGTTATGTGTGCTTGTTCGGTGAATATCTGACGGGTGATATTGGTTGTTACTCCTTTGAAAGGAATTTGTGATGCTTAATGTTGCTTGGCTTGATAGTTGATTATTGTTGTGTGCTTGTTGTATGTGATGTGCCTCCGGGTAGGATTGTTGAATCTCCGGGATCCATACTTGCTAGTATGGGTCGGGCGTGGCCGTAGGGTTATCCACCGGGTATGTCTTGCGGGGACTCCGAGGTTCGTGGTGTAACACCCCCAAACCACTCGGGAATATTACAGCGCCGCAGACCCTCTCCGCGAGGATCTACCAGGCTAAATACAATACAATGCATCACTTCACATGCCGACATGGCTACGTAAAGGACCATTAAACCGATTTGGTCTTTTATCACAACACACAACATTACATACATGATTCTTTCCCAAAACTCATACCCGCGCAGGGGCTGGAATACAATAACGCTCCCATAAATCGGGATAACAATACATCGTAGAAATAACCAACAAGACTATTCAACATACTCAACGATTGGTCTTCATGTGATTAGTATCGTCGTCTTCCATCATCCTTCGTATCGATCCTGTGATTCGCTCCCAAGAACCCGCAAATACACGGGCCTTGTCTGACATCCACCCCGAATACTCGGGGGTTAGCAAACTCCTCTGTTTTGCTAGTGCAAGTATAAAATATAAATACAAGCCATACATATCATATTCTGGGAATACAATAACTTGATTAATTTAGAAAGACTTCCCGAGATGTTTCATTTAGTTAAAATAGTTCAAGTCTTGAAAGTAGAATTGAACAAGTAAGCACTTTGAAAACAACTCCGAATCCCGGGAGTTTTTGATTGGAAAATAATCACGATTCCTATAGCCATACATCAATTCACAACAGTGGACCAATTACACACAACACACCATCCATAAGCCATTCTAGTCCAAGCACCTCTGATGAATATGTTTTACATCCCAAGCATTATGGCAAGTCAAAAACATCGTGATACTCCGGACATATCACAAATATGCATCAAGTCACAAGGTTAAAAATACTCCTGGTTAACCGTGGATCCGACAATACGCGAATCCCTCCTCGACCCCGTCGGGCCCTCTCGGAGTGGCTAACCCAAATGTTCGCGGAACCGTCATAAGCGGAACCCTCCTCGGCCCCGTCAGGCCCTCTCGGAGTGAACAGATATAACTCTCACACTCAGAAGTAATATCCGACTTCCAATGCAAAGGACTATAAACCATATACTCAGAGTACTCACCAGAATGGCCTCCCCAATCGGACACATGCAAGATTAACAATATAATCTACAAACTATGAAAGGTACGAATGAAACGAGGTAAACAACAAGTAAAATGTTTTAAAGAATTCACAGCCTTACGGAACCCATTTTGGGACACAACCCAAGGTTATTTCCAAAATACAATTCCAATCACAAATTACAGGGTCCAAGACCCAAATACTCACATCGACATCCTCCCAAGGGTTATTCGCATCCCGTGCTAGTAAGCCACGGACCTCGGAGCCTCCTTGAGACATCCCCGAGTGAAAAACCCAATGGAAAATCACACAACATCACACATCATCGTGACGACAGTCATCTAACAGTACCACACGAAAACCGGGCACAACATACAATACTAGTACCCATTCTTAGAATGACACATTCGTTCTTGAACACTCAAGTTAATTTGAAGAAGACCTTTATCGGGAATATACTTATATATATTGATTCTTTTGAAAGTTAAATAACATTCAATTTCCACATAGACAATCACCAATTTATTATGTATACGGAATACGAAGTGTATGGGCAAGATACTTGCCTCGGTAGTTGATACCGCACACTCCGACGAACGTGGATTAACCGGAAAACCTCGAATGCCCACAACTCTTCGGCGGAAACGACGGTAACACCACCGATCGGAAAACAGCGAACGGAAGGGTTCCAGATCGAGTTCTTCGCAAGGAACCTGACCCCAACATCATACCATGAATAAATCGACGATCGAACAAGGAAGAATAATCGTAGAACGTCCGAATCCCCTTTGTGACATTTTATCGAACACTTTCAAGGTGTCGATTTGAAACTCAATAAAACGACGAATCCTCGACAATCTAACCGTGGAAAAATAAGGGATTCGATATAAAACAACTTAATAATCATCAATCCATCACTATTCTAAGTTATAACGAATCAATCGGACGAAATCCACAAAATCCCCAATTTTTCCCAAAACTATGATTTTAGGAAAACTAACCTTGATTCGCTGGATTGAAGGATGTTAAGGAGTGATTAATCGATGTTATCAGCTCCCAAACTTTGTGGATTAGTTGTATAATAACATGCCTTCGTCACCTCCAAGAATCCAGCCGCGGAAGAGAAAGGGAGAAAATGAAAAATGAGTGCAAACTTGATCGCTCGGTCATATTTATCTTTAGTGCGGCCTAGCGTGCGCTAGATCGCCGAGCTAGCGTGCGCTAGCGGCGGTCATGGTCGAGAATGTTCGGCGGGCCCGCCATCATGCGGCCCGAACACGTGCGTTGTCGGCCCGACCACAATCCAGAACTTCCTTGCTCGGCGAGTAGCGTCGCGGCCTTCCGGCCGTGGCGTGCGCTACCGTCCGGCCGTGGCGTCGCGATGTCCGGCGATGGCGTGCGCTACCCCGATCCTCCCGATCGAGAACCTACGCGCCACGCCTCGGCCGACTAGCGCGCGCAGCTAACCGGCCATAGCGTGCGCTGCCTCCTGGCCGTAGCGTGCGCTACTTTCCGGACGTAGCGTGCGTTACGCCGGTTCCTGTCGCAACCGCCCGGCCAGTGCTTGCACTCGCCCGGCCAGTGCCTGCAGCCGTCCGGCCACCGTCCGGCCAGTGTCCGACCACCATGATTCGACGACTCGATTTTCCGAAATCGCACGGAACGAACACGACAAAATACTCGGGGACAACATCATTGGTCCGAAATGAAAACAACGGATAACAAATCACTACCTATGGTCTTAAACGCCAAAATCAATTGTCGAGAAAATAATACCGGAACTCGACAACCGGGAAATATCCAAAAAAAATCCAAAATAACCGGAACGAAAATCGTGGGTATTACACGTGGCTTGTTAGACCGATGCCGGGATAACTGATGTGGTCATCATCGGGTATGTCTTGCGGGGACTCCGAGGTTCGTAGCTTGTTAGTGCGATGCCGGGATAACTTATGGTTGTGGTTTGGTTAAGTACGTATCTGTGCTTGTAGTCACGTGACTGTTGTTACGGTGACATATGATTTGATATAGTTTCCCTGTGGGTTATTCACTCGGGTTTGTCCTACGGGAGCATCTGAGGTCCGTGGCTTGCTAGCACGGGATGCGAATAATCTGTGGAAACAGGTTGATATGGTATGATCGGGTCATGGACCCCGTGTGTTGTTATCGAAATTTTGTTTTGGGAAAATGACTTTTGGGCTGTGTCCCTAAATGTTTTCAAAAGGCTTGAGAATTCTTAAAATCCTAAATATATTCAAAACTCCCGAGATCGTAAAATATTTTTACAAGATGTATATCGGGTTTACCCCTATCTTTCGATTTAACCGTTTTGATTAAGTGATTTACCTCGGTAAGTATGTTTATGATTTCTATGTCTTTAGAGTATGATATGTATGGCCAGTCTTCGTATTTTATACTTGCACTAGAAAAACAGTGGAGTTTTGCTCTGTCTTTGCATTCAGGTTTTGGGGAGCATAACACAGGGTCGGCATGAAGGGTGATGAAAGATGATCGATACTAATCACACGAGGATCCGTATGATTTCATTGGTTTACTTGTATTTTATTTCCTCTGTAGTATTCTTTCCCGTTGTACGGGAGTGTGTTGTATTCGACCCGTACGTGGGCATGTAATGTGTTTGAGTTGTATGTATTTATTGAAAGACCAAATCGGTCTACTGAGTCATTTTAGCCTTAAAGGCATTGTTGAGATTTTCGATGTTATTACCAGCCTGGTAGATCCTTGAGGAAAGGTTCTACGGCGTGTAATATCCCTGAGCGGATTGGGGGTGTTACATAAATGGTATCAGAGCTTAGGTTGTGGAAACCTAGGCTGTCAGGTTTAGTGGTGTCTGTTGAATTTTTGTCTCGTCATATTTTGTCTGACTGAGTCATGTCGCGACGCATCGTCTGAGTTTGTTGGTCGTGATTAGTATCGTGGGACGATCATCATCTTCGTGCGACCTGTGGATGTAAGTCTCCCTCCTTTGTGTTGTGCCTCGTGTGGCACGAGTTACCGGTATGATTATGTGTTAAGTGATGGGATCCTTATGCAGATTCATGGTTTCGTGACGCGTTTGTGTGACTCTCATATTTCGTTTATATGAGGAGTGTTGTCGCTATTTATGTCCTGTTGACTGTGATATTTGACTGTTTGTTTTCCGGTAAAAGACATGTGCTGTCTTGATTTTGAGCGAGTTGATGCGTGTGTTGTGGTGTATGTAAGTGAATATTGTTGCATGTGTTTTAGGCATTCTAGCCTAATAGATTTTCGAAAACCTTGAGTATCTTAGAAAATAAATTTCGAGACGTACCTTTAAAATGAATTATTTTCTCGCGGTACTTTCAAAGTGCTTTCTAGTGCCGCAATATATTTCACATTATTCCAATTGGAGACCAAAATATTTTGAGACATTTTCAATTATTTAGAAATGCTTTGGTTAGATCCGAGGGTCGAATATTTCCGAAATTTTTTCACTAAAAGAAGAGTGTCCTCATTTTTGTTCAACGCAAGATGGTTTTCAAAGTCTCGACAATGATGTTTGTTCAACTTTTTGTAATGTGATACTCAAGATCAACTAGTGTTTCCAATTTTTTTTTTCAAAAGGTGGTTTTCGTGTTAAAACCTATCTTCCTGTGTGGGGCCCGGGAACGTATGTACGATGTTAGCATTACCGTTAGTGGTGGTGTGAGCGTGGAGTTGTTCGCCACACAGTTGTTGTATTAGCCCTCTGTGAGAAGTGTAATGTTGGTATTGAATATTGTCGCTTTGCGATGATTTGTGGGTTATCGCACCCGTGCGATCTGTTGGAACTTGAGTTTGCATGATTGTGTACATACGTGGTTGTTGTGATTTTAGTATGTGTTGATATGTTATGCCAAGTTGGCATCTCTGGTTTGTTGTTTTGTGATGTTATGTTCCATTGTATCTAGCATTTGTATATTTGGTATGCCGAGCCGAGGTGTTTCAACCGTGGTGTGCCAGGGGAATGCATATACCAATTGTCCTTCTCGTGAGTAATGCATTTCAAGTGTGGACCCGGGAGACACAGGATCCAGTTTTGCGAGTTGGGTTCCGAGTCTTTCGGGGCACGAACTTTAGTTCAAATATCAGGATCGGCTCTAAGAGGCCCATGGGAAATGTTTCCGTCAGCTGCTTTTGTGTTGTTGCCTTGTTTCCGTTATTGTGAGTTGCGTGGATGACCTTCTTTTATAAGAGGTCGAATGTAATACCCGTATTATTTTTGGACTTCTGCATTTCCTCTTTCTCAAGTCTATCGACACGCTCTTGTTCGTTGATACTTTCTGAACTTGTTCTGTATATCGGTTTCATCGTTCGAACGAGCCGTGATCTTGTTTTGGGTCGATCTGGTTATCGCTGTGACTTTTTTGAGTTCGGTTCGATTCTTGTGAACCTTGTTCGGAAGTAACATCTGTTGGTTCTACTAGTTCTTTTGATGTCTTGAGCTGAAGTGTGAACTTCGGAGTCATTGTTCGGCCATTGTCATTCGATCATTGTTGTTCGATCGTTGTTATTCGATCATTATTGTTCGATCGTTGTTGTTTGATCTTTGTTACTCGATCATTGCTTTTTGATCGTTGTTGTTCGATCATTGTTATTTGATCGTTATTGCTCGATCATTGTTTTTCGATCGTTGTTGTTCGATCGTTGTTGTTCGATCGGGGTTGTCTGACTGTTGTTGCCTGATCTCATACCGCGCAAAATTGTCGTTCACTGTTAGTCACCTATTTGGAGTTGTAATATCCGGATTTATTACGGTGTATTTCATCTGTATTCAAACCCTGTATTATTCGGATTGGTGATTTTGATTATTGGAGTATGATATTTCGTGCATTAACATCATTGTACATAAGTATAGAAACATGCAAAATTACTCATGCAACCTCGTGATAGCGCACGCTAAGAAGGTATCTTAACGCGCGCTATCGGGCTATTATTAGCGCACGCTATGCAGATAGGAGTAACGTGCGCTAAGGACTCAATTATTGAGCGGGACAGCTAGCACATGCGCCAGCCGGGACATGGGTCCGGATAATGTTGGAACAAATATCTTTTAGATCATTTTGATGATGTGTTATTAAAACCAAAATTTACTTAAAACATATTTTCTCTTCAGTTAACGTACGTAACACACATCACATTAACGTACGTAACATTCTACAGTTAACGTACGTAACGCATCTTTTATAACGTACGTAACATTCACTATTTTCGTAAGTTTTTCTGTACAGGTAACGTACGTAACAGGAGATATATAACGTACGTAAGGCTTGAATTATTCTGACCGTTGGAAAAGCCACTAGCCGTTGCAACAAGTCGTCTCAATCAACGGATCTTTGACCAGGATATTACGTACGTAAGCATGAGGTTCATAACGTACGTAACGCATTTCATCATGTTTCACCGACAGCTTTCGCACCTTCATTACGGCCGTTATTCGATCATATAACGACGTAACGCACGTAACGCACGTAATCAACAAAGATATAACGTACGTAACCAGTTAAACTGTTCCAACGGGAAATTGAGCTCAAGAAGGCTATAAATAGCCACCTTCATGGAGATTGAAGACACACAAGAATTCTGAGCCTACTAGCATACTCAAGCAATATCAAGCAAATATTTTGAGAGATATTCTTATTCTAGATTGTGATACGAGAAGATTTGTTCTATAATTTCCAATCTTCATTCTTGTATCTAAGAGCGATATATCGTGAAAGCCGAGTTTCTACTCGCACTTATTTTTGTGTATTGGTTATCTTGTACCTAGAAAAACCAGAGTGTTTTTTGTGAGGTTGTTCTTGAGCCCGGAAATCAAGAAGTTGTAAGAAGTTGGCACTAAACTAGAAAGTGCAAATTCCAAGTTCTAAGAAAAGTCCTAGTCGATAAAACTAGGTAGGGGACGTAGGCTTCGTTAATAGCCGAACCTCTCGAACAATTCCTTGTGTTCTTTCTTTTCCGCACTTTTATTACTCCGATATTTTTGCTTCCGCACGAAAAGAGTACAATACTCTTAACCGCACTATTCAACCCCCCTTCTAGTGGCGGTACCAAACTAACAATTGGTATCGGAGCGGTCTCTTTATCACCGGATTAACACCCGCTAGAGAAAAGATCCAAATGGCCTTTATCCACTCCTCCGTTGAAGGCAACGCTCTCAATCGCCCTCCCTTCTTCGATGGTTCAAACTTTATGACATGGAAGAAGAAGATGTCCATCTTCATCCGAGCTCACGATATTGAAATATGGAAGGTCATTGGCCTTGGACCTACCATTCCTAAGAAGACGGATGGCTCTCTCAAAAGTTTCGAAGAGTACGACGATGCTGACTGGAAGAACGATCACTTCAACAGTAAAGCCACTCAATTGCTTTATTGTGCTCTCAATCCAGAAGATCACAATAGAATCTCTACCTGCGAGACGGCAAAAGAACTTTGGAAAATGTTAGAGATCACCCATGAAGGTACGAGTCAAGTGAAGGAAACCAAAATCAATATGCTTCTTCACGATTATGAACTCTTCACCATGAAAGAAGAAGAAAGCATTACCACTATGCTTGACCGTTTCTCGGCAATCACAAATGGGCTAGATTCATTCGGGAAACCGATATCAAGCAGTGATAAAGCCAAGAAAATCCTTCGGTCTCTACCAAGAGAATGGGACGCTACCGTTACGGCTATCATGGAGTCGAAAGACCTCAATACAATAGATTCACCGCTCTCATCGGATCTCTCATCAATTATGAGATCGTCATCAAATCTCGCAGCTCGAAACCAAAACCTAAGGAGAGAGAAAGGACTATTGCTTTCAAAGCCAAAGAAGAAAGCGACCTAGAGGATGAACCTATCGAAGAAGAGGACGAAGAAACCGCCTTTTATGCCAAAAACATAAAGAAATTTAAAAATCTTCTTCAAAGGCGCCGGAGAGATATCAAACAAGAATCAAGGGATGAATCCAAAAAGACTCACTTCCCTCAAAACAAAAAGTTCGACAACACTTGTCGAAGGTGCGGCGTTCCAGGCCATTTTGCAAAAGTTTGTCGTCTTCTTGCTCCAATAAGTTCATCAAAACCACCTCATGAAAAGTTCAAAAAGAAGGAGGTTTATGTCGCCACATGGAGTGACGATGATGAGGATGATGAACCACAAGTCCAAACCAATCTTGCTCTAATGGCCCGCGCATCCGAAGATAGTGACGAAGAAGTCGAGGTTAGTGATTCTCATGAAGAACTACTTGATGCTTTTGAATCTCTAAATAATGAATACGAAAAGGCTTGCAATAGCAATAAAGATTTGAAAAAGAAAATAAAACTCCTTGAAATTGAAAATGCTAAATTATTGAAAAACAAGGAAGTTTCTATTGATCATACAAATTGCTTGGAAACTGAGAAAATTCTGAAAGATGAATTGCATAAAGCTCAGAAAGAATTTAAACTTTATGTCAGAAAATTTTCATGTGGTAATGACAAATTCGAGCAATTATTATTTGGTCAAAAATTTTCTCTTTCAAAACAAGGACTTGGATATAATTCATTTCCAATGAAAAAGTCCTTAGAAATTACCACAAAAGATTCGGACACTTTAAAAACGGGTATCCCATCATGTCCAAAATGTTTAAAACCTGGACATACCGAAACATACTGTCGAAACTCTAGACGTACTATAAGGGTTAAGCAAATTTGGGTACCAAAAGGGACCGTTATTAAAAACCAAGTTTTTGTATCTAACTCCTCAGGACCCAAATTAGCCTGGGTACCTATAAAACGGAAGAAAATGGTTTTTGTAGGTATAAGCAAGGAAGACAACATTATCAAATAAATGGTATGTTGATAGTGGATGTTCAAACCACATGAGTGGAAATGAACATCTCTTCACGGAGCTGAAAAAGGAAGATCATGGCTGTGTTACCTTTGGCGATAATAAAAAGGGCCAAATAAAAGGGACAGGTAAAATTGGTAAGAAACTTTTACCCACTATTGAAAATGTTCTATTTGTTGATGGACTTTGCCATAATCTCCTAAGTGTTTCTCAACTATGTGACACCGGTCTTAAATTAATTTTTGAAATTACGCATTGCACGGCAATGAGAAAAGACCAAATCGTTTTTATTGGATTGCGCTATGGAAATATTTACATTGTTGATCTCCAAGATGAATCTTCTTTTAACGAAAAATGTCTACTTTCGTACGATGAAAATGCCGTTGTTTGGCACCGAAAATTGGGTCATGCCTCTTTACCACTTCTTTCAAAATTGGCCAAAAATGATATTGTTCGTGGTCTACCAAAATTGAATTTTAGAAAAGACCACATTTGTGAGGCGTGTATTAAAGGTAAACATGCAAGAGGCTCGTTTAAACCAAAAATAGAAATTTCCACTAGTCGCATTCTTGAATTAATTCATATGGATTTAATTGGTCCGTCTCGACATGCCAGTCTAACAGGTAAACTTTATACTTTAGTTATTGTCGATGATTTTTCAAGATTTACTTGGGTAAAATTCTTAGCCAATAAAGATGATGCTTTTAATGAGTTTGTTAAGTGGTGTAAGGTTACCCAGAAGGAAAAAGAATTACCAGTTATCGCCATTCGAACCGATCATGGTGGAGAATTTGATTCTAATCTCTTTGAAGATTGGTGCGATAAATATGGTATTGGGCACAACTTTTCGGCACCTCGGACACCTCAACAAAATGGAGTTGTCGAGAGGAAGAATCGCTCTCTAGAAGAAATGAGCCGAACAATGCTCAACGAGTATGGTCTTCCTAAATACTTTTGGGCCGAAGCCGTTAACACTGCTTGTTATGTTATAAATCGTGTCCATCTCAGGAGGAACAAAATGATGACTCCTTATGAGATTTTTAAAGGTAAAAAGCCCAATTTATCTTATTTTCATCCATTTGGTTGTAAAGTGTTTATTCATAATAATGGAAAAGACAATTTGGGTAAATTCGATTCTAAATCAGATATTGGAATATTTCTTGGTTATTCTACTAATAGTAAAGCTTATCGTGTATTTAATTGTAGAAGAGGCTCGGTAGAAGAGTCCATTCATGTAAAATTCGATGATACGCTTTTACCCCGAGAAAGGTTGTTTTTGATGATGATGCAGGTATGGTTCCAGCTAAAGAAGTATCCGAAGTATCAAAGGAGTTGGAGAAGCTCGACGTAAGCTCGGACAAACAGGAGGAAAATACTTACAACCTTCCTAAAGATTGGGCAAATGTGAAAGACCATCCGGTGGAACAAATTCTCGGAAAAATCGATGAAGGTGTACGAACTAGGAGAAATATAAATGATTGTATTAACAATATTGCATTTATTTCTCTTACAGAACCAAAGAATATCGATGAGGCCATAAATGATGAGAATTGGGCTATTGCTATGCAAGAAGAGCTAAACCAATTCGAAAGAAATAAAGTTTGGGAATTAGTTCCGGCACCGGTAGACAAATCAATCATTGGAACCAAATGGGTTCATAAAATCAAAACCGATGATGATGGTCTCCCTATTAAAAATAAATCGAGGTTGGTCGCCCAAGGTTTTAATCAAGAAGAAGGCTTGGACTATGAAGAGACATTCGCTCCTGTTGCTCGTCTTGAAGCTATTCGTCTTCTCTGTGCCTTTGCCGCATACAAGAAAATCAAACTCCATCAAATGGATGTAAAAAGTGCGTTCCTAAATGGAATCATCCAGGAGGAAGTTTATGTCAAGCAACCTCCGAGTTTTGAAGACTATGATCATCCGGATCATGTGTACAAGCTCCATAAAGCTCTCTATGGATTAAAGCAAGCTCCGAGAGCATGGTATGATCGTCTAAGCTCTTTTCTTATCTCAAATGGTTATAAAAGAGGTAATGTTGATAATACTCTATTCATTAAGGTCTTAAATGATGATATGTTAATTTGTCAAATCTATGTGGACGATATTCTTTTTGGTGCAACTAACGAAACTCTGTCCAAAGAATTTTCAAATCTTATGAAGGGAGAGTTCGAAATGAGTATGATGGGAGAGTTGAAAAACTTTCTCGGACTCCAAATTAAGCAACTCAATGACGGAATATTCATTCACCAATCCAAGTACGTCAATGAGCTTCTAAAGAAATTTAATATGGAAGATTGCAAAGAAATATCCACTCCTATGTCTTCCACTCTTAAACTCGATAAAGATGAAAAAGGTAAATCTGACCAAAAACGAGATCGAGGTATGATCGGATCCTTACTTTACTTAACTGCATCTAGACCTGATATAATGTTTGCTACTTGTCTATGTGCTCGTTTTCAAGCAAACCCTAAAGAATCTCATCTCATTGCATGTAAACGGATTTTTTGATATTTAAAATATACTGCTGGTTTAGGCCTATGGTATCCTTCCAGCATTGATTTTCAACTTTTTGCATATAGTGATGCCGATTTCGGTGGATGTAAAATTGATAGAAAAAGCACCACCGGAACGTGTCATTTTATGAGTTCATGTTTAATTTCATGGGGAAGTAAGAAACAGACTAGTGTCGCTACTTCCACAGCTGAAGCAGAATATGTGGATGCGGGAAGTGCATGTGCACAAGTTCTTTGGATCAAAAATCAATTACTTGATTATGGCATCGAACTTAAAAATACTCCTATTTTTTGTGACAATACAAGTGCCATTAATTCAAGTAAAAACCCCATTTTGCATAGTAGGACAAAGCACATCGAAATTCGTCACCATTTTATTCGTGACCATGTCCAAAACGGGAATGTTCGTCTCCAATTTGTTGGTACTAATGAACAATTGGTGGATATTTTTACAAAACCATTACCCGAAGAAGCTTTCAACTTTATTCGCATAAATTTAGGAATGGGACATGCTGATCATTTTTAAATATTGCATACTCATCATTGTCACATTAAATGGTCATTTAAATCAGGACATCATCGAAAGGAAAAGACTATTCATTTGGTCTTGCTTACGTACGGTAGACGCGGTCCATTACGTACGTAATAGGACCTTACGTACGTTAGAGGTTGGTTCGTTACATACGTAACTAAACGCAGGTTTCACTCCAGAAAGTTTAGGTTTTTACGTTACGTACGTTACATAAGGGATATAACGTACGTAAGCGATCGTTGACCCTAACATATATAAACCCACATCGTCAGTTCCCTTTTCATTTCCCTACAAATCCCTAGCGACAGCAACGAAGTGTTCCGGCGAATCTATCAAAACTTCAAGATTATCCATCAAACCTTCACTTTTCGACCGATTCAATCCTCATGGCATCCAGAACCGGAAAAAAGAGAAGAGGAGAAACCTCACAAACATCCTCCACGGATTCCGGCGATCTATCATTTCGGAATGCTCAAGCCATGAAAGTTTTCAACAAAATCCTTATTGACGAAGAGGTAACTCCGAGTCACCACTTTGATTTTGAATCTCTGAACAGTGCTGGTGTTGCTATCGAAGAATTCTTCGATATGCTTGGGATAAATCGGTTCGTTAGTCTTGCTCGACCAATTTATGAGGAATGTGTAAAAGAGTTTTATGCAAATTTTTTTGTCACTTATGATGCCGACGGACTTGCTGTTGTTAATTCTCTTGTGCGTGGTAAATCAATATCCTTTGATGAGGCGAAGCTTTCGGAGATTTTTGGTCTCCCTAATGAGGGTTTTCGATGCAAGGGAGAGTTTGCTCCTCCGGACGAAGTCATTAACGACTGGTCTGATGATGAAAGCTATGGTGTTCACGAGTCCAAAGTTCGTGATTTTTTGTCGGACAAAGCCGTCATAAATGTTCATTCCGGGCGGTTTGAAAACAATGACTTTGGGATAAACATTCGTTTGCTTCATGATGCTATCACTCGTTGTCTTATGCCTAAAGTAAATGCTCAGCTTCGACTTGTGAATATCGATATGGAGATTATTTATCATGTGTGGAAGGATCACCAAGTCAACTTCGCGTCTATTGTGCTGAAATGGTTCGTGGAAAAGGGTCAAATTTTCCACAAAAAGAGCTACGCGAAAGTTGATCGACAGAGAAAATCGGGCATGCCGTTTGGTTCTATCTTAACTGAAATTTTTGAGAAAGCTGGAGTTGATCTGTCTGGGGTCCACGGGGTTCCGATTCCTAGGGGGAGCCTCGTAACCGAAGGGACGTTACGGACGATGAGGTATCTTCGCACGAGAAATCGTGGATGGATATACTTTGCGTATATCAAGGATGAGGATCGTCTCATAGATGGGGGCACTCTTCCGAGACCGGAGGAGAGGATCACATCGAGGGGGATCGAACATACTAGACCTCGTCCGTCATCTCAGCTTGGTTCCTCCCGTCCTCGTCCGGAATCCTCTTCTTCCCAGATGGCTTCTCGAATGGATAGGCTTGAGAAGGACATGAGCGACATCAAGATCATGGTGAAGAACATCTGCACACATTTTGGGATACCGCCGACACCGCCGGATGCGGACCTTGACTAGTCGGGCTATCCTTTCTGATGATGATGTTTCCTGTTTTATTAAAAGACCAAACATTTCATGTTTATGTTTTGACCGTAATGACTATCTTTTTATGCATCATTTTGGTTATCTTTTTGTTTAATCATTGACTTCGTTTATGTTGACTATCTTTTTATGCATCATTTTGTTTATCTTTTTGGTTATCTTATTATGTCTCTTGCAGGTTTTCTCAACTTTTTGTTAATGACAAAAAGGGGGAGAATAATATGTATCGTTTTTGAAATCAACTTTTGAAATAACCCGTGCGCGTTTTCAGGGGGAGCATATTAATTTTTGCAGTGCTCGTGTTCAGGGGGAGATTTTAATTTTTATTAAAATCATGTTTTCAAAAACTCACATACGTAAATTTTGTCATCATCAAAAAGGGGGAGATTGTTGGAACAAATATTTTTTAGATCATTTTGATGATGTGTTATTAAAACCAAAATTTACTTAAAACATATTTTCTCTTCAGTTAACGTACGTAACACACATCACATTAACGTACGTAACATTCTACAGTTAACGTACGTAACGCATCTTTTATAACGTACGTAACATTCACTATTTTCGTAAGTTTTTCTGTACAGGTAACGTACGTAACCGGAGATATATAACGTACGTAAGGCTTGAATTATTCTGACCGTTGGAAAAGCCACTAGCCGTTGCAACAAGTCGTCTCAATCAACGGATCTTTGACCAGGATATTACGTACGTAACCATGAGGTTCATAACGTACGTAACGCATTTCATCATGTTTCACTGGACAGTTTCGGCACCTTCATTACGGCCGTTATTCGGATCATATAACGTACGTAACGTACGTAATCAACAGCATATAACGTACGTAACCAGTTAAACTGTTCCAATGGGAAATTGAGCTCAAGAAGGCTATAAATAGCCACCTTCATGGAGATTGAAGACACACAAGAATTCTGAGCCTACTAGCATACTCAAGCAATATCAAGAAAATATTTTGAGAGATATTCTTATTCTAGATTGTGATACGAGAAGATTTGTTCTATAATTTCCAATCTTCATTCTTGTATCTAAGAGCGATATATCGTGAAAGCCGAGTTTCTACTCGCACTTATTTTTGTGTATTGGTTATCTTGTACCTAGAAAAACAAGAGTGTTTTTTGTGAGGTTGTTCTTGAGCCCGGAAATCAAGAAGTTGTAAGAAGTTGGCACTAAACTAGAAAGTGCAAATTCCAAGTTCTAAGAAAAGTCCTAGTCGATAAAACTAGGTAGGGGACGTAGGCTTCGTTAATAGCCGAACCTCTCGAACAATTCCTTGTGTTCTTTCTTTTCCGCACTTTTATTACTCCGATATTTTTGCTTCCGCACGAAAAGAGTACAATACTCTTAACCGCACTATTCAACCCCCCTTCTAGTGGCGGTACCAAACTAACAGATAAGATTCCCGCGGACGCACCCGGACAATTCTGAAGTCAACCATTATTAGCGCACGCTAAGGAATGCTTAGTAGCGTGCGCTAACTTGTTAATAATGCAGAATATTATAAATAGGACAACAACCGTTTTGGCTTTCATTTCTTTCACCCATTCTTCATCCTTGAGAGTTCAGAGAGCTGTAGTAATACTTCTATACACTTAGAACACATCTTGTTGGTGTTGTATATTGGTTATCACTTGGGAATATTCATTGAAGTGGAATAGCACCTTGGAGTGGCATACAACCAACCGGAGTTGGATTCTACCTTACGGTTCAGTGATTTTCATCATATTAAGGTATGTTCAATCTATCTCAAGACTTAGAGTTGGATTCTAACGATTTGGATGATCATGTTAACAAGATATGGATTTTCATAGATGAATTATCCAAGTATATCATGTTTGGAATATTGAGATGAATAAGCCTTAAGTACCTTGATTATAATCATCATGATTCGAATCTTATTACACTGAATATGTAAAGAGAAGCTTCTATCATTGGTAATTCGAATCCAGTAGATGACTTCATAATAATCTTGGACTTGACTTTAACAATCATTATTGTTGGATAAATCTAAAGGAAGGATCATGGAAGGATTTATCTAGTATAGATGGAACGTTTAACAACTTCAGAATGATAATATTGATTGATATAAGATGTTGATATCAACTGTTGAGCTTTTCGAAATCGTCATATGAAGAATTGTAGTCGAAATGGAATATGGTTTTATAATGGTATGCATACCCTTGAATCCGAAGTTGTTGTTATCCGTGAGAGCATTCATAAACGTATGTACATTATATTCATGAAGGTAACATGAATTATCACGGAAGATTTCATTGTTTCGATCATGGCGAGAACAGTTTACTGCTCAGCAGTAAACTGCCATGCATAGATAGCGCACGCTATGCTATGAATATTAACGTGCGCTATCGAGCACGAGTTAGCGTGCGCTACGTTTGGTGCATGCGTCGCTAGACCATCGAGCAGTCGATTGGTAGTCGGTGAAATCGACCATGCATCGTTAGCGTGCGCTAGGCTTTGTTGTTTGCATGCGCTATCGAGCGAGACTTAACGCACGCTACGAGTACTTAGCGTGCGCTAAGCGATTGAGCGGTGTATTTTATGAACTTTTGGCCGTGAATCGAATTGTTAAACATTCGTACGACGTGAGATAAATCCTATATCATTTCTTTTGTTAAGGTTTGGTCTCGTTACGTGATTGATTGAGGAGGACGATCTTCGAGTGTTCATTTTCGTGGAAGTGTTGTTATTGTCTTCAAATCGAGGCAAGTACTTTATTTGTTTTATGTATTGTTGTTATACATATTGTCGTGCATGTATGTCGTTTTTGTATGTCCACCTTGTGTTGGTCCGACGGGATCATCGAGGGATCTATGCTAGCGTGCGCTGGATCATCGGACGGGTTTTTCCACCACGGGTTGGTCTGACGGGATCATCGTGGGTTCTAGGCAGTGAACGCTGGATTGATGGAATTACCATGTGTATGTTATGATATCATGTTGTGATTATCAGTTGTGTATGTTATGTTTGAGTTTCTCGTAGGAGAAGACTCGTTGGTACTTTGTCGTTTACGTTATTATTCTTTGTGAGATATGAATAATATGTTGTGGTACTTGTACTAGCATCGTTGTGCTAACCCCTTCGGGGGTGAACATTTTGTTTGTGTTCAGGATCCAGGAGAGCGGGGAAACAACCACTGGGCGTATGACGAGGGTGCAGAGTGATGTCCCGACCGGGTTTATTTATCTGTTGTTTACTCGTTATTTCAATAAGTACTCGAGTACGAAGTCCTTTGTGATGATTTGAATTTGGTGATGTATTATTGAGTTCTGTTGAACAATTGTACTATTTCTGTATTGGGTCAGAACTGTTGTACCGTAATTTCATTATTTCCATTCGTTAGTACCTTTTAATTCCTGTTCAATTCTTCAGCCTTTTAAATCCTTATGTAAAGGATTTACGGCGCTGTAATATTCCTGAATATATCGGGGGTGTTACAAAATATGGTATCGGAGCTAAGTTTATGGATATCTTGGCCGTTGGGTTAAAATAGGGGTCATTTATGTCTTTTGGGGTAACCGGCCGTGAATGACATCACTGCATTGCCTACGTCTTCATGCGAACAGTGGTTGTAAGTTCCTCAACTCTATCTTGTTCTTTACATGTTGTGTCTCTTTATACTTGAATATTACAACGATGTTGCTTCCTGTATATTGAGTATTTATGCTTACAGTATGTTGAGAGGCGGACGTGGACGTGGTCGCGGTCGTGGACGCGGACGAAGAAATGCCGAAAGGGAAGCGTCGCCTTCTAACCAGGCCAGTCATAGCTCAGGCGAGCCGCAACAATCTATTAATAATGAACCAGATCTGTGTGCAGAGATCCTTCGTCAAGTGGTGAACCAGATGACTCGGTTCGCCCAGTCGTGGACCGAATGCAAGTGGCGGTGGGACTACGGCGAGGAGAGAGACAAGGGATCCCAGGACATGGGAAATCGAGGTGACCGGTGGTGCAAGAGGTGGCGAAGATGCAACCACCCAAATTCGACGGTATTTCGAGACTCCCACAGGATCATTGGTTGAAAGAAGCTGGAGAAAATATTTGCGGAATCAAGCGCCTGGCAATAGGAGAGCCTCTATCGCTCAATATTTTACGATAGGGAAGCGTCCGAATGGTGGGAAGCCATCCGGCTGTAGACCATGATGCCGATTGACGAGTTTAGATTGATCATGGAAGCTCGGATTGCCCTCGTCTGTGAGGAAGCCAAAGTTCGGGAGTTTTCTCGCTCGGCCTTACGATGTGTCGATGTCAGAGGCGATTAAGACGCTTAACCAGCAGCTGGCATTTGTTCGACATCTGGTCAGAACAGATGCAGAAATGATGATCCATTTCGATATGAGGATGAAACCAGAAATCCAGAGGTACATGTCCGGATTTGAATATACCACACTCCGTCAATACCAAGATAAGGCGTTGGCGTACGAGATCAAGGAAGCCGCCATGGAGAAATTTTCGTAATCTAAGAAACAGAAAGTCTCTGGCACTTTTACAGAGCACAAGAACAGCGGCCCCCGTAAGGCCCAGTCATCCTTTCACTCTTTCAAGAAACCTCCGCACCCAGTTAGGAGCGGAAAGAACTTCGGAGCGACATCGACTAATACTGATTTTACCAGGAAATGCTTTAACTGCGCCCAGACGGGGCACTATCGACGGAATTGCCCCCTTCCTGCCGTGACTTGTTTTGATTGTGGACGAGAGGGACATCGGGCGGTGTTTTGTGAAGAGGCTGCAAAGTCTTTTAGAGACCGTACACCTCAGCCAGTCCAGAAGGAGGCCAGTAATCCACAGACGCAGCAAAGTGTTCAGTTGCCTCAGAATTTTGGCCGCGGGCGAGGCAGAGGACAATGGGACCGAAAGGGGACATCGAGTGCCGGATCTGCTCCCCCACGTCTGTACGAGATGAGAAGGACAGACGATCAGGATGCTGCTGTCGCATCAGGTACTGTCCAGATCCTTTCCCAGCCAGTTAGCGTTTTATTCGATACAGGAGCTACACATTCTTTCATATCTTTGTCTTGTGTAAATCGTTTGAATATTTCCGGTTTTCATGCTTGTGAACCTTATGTTGTTGGTTTACCGAGTGGAGAGAGGATTGTCGGAAATTTAGAAACTAGAAATTTCCCTGTATCATTTGGAGGCAGAGAGTGGCTCTCAAATCTGATCGTGATAGAAATGCAAGGAGACGACCTGATACTCGGAGACGATTGGCTTAATTGGTATGGAGCAATTGTAAACTACCGAAATAGGAATATCTCGCTGATCGCTGACGATGGTTCCGAAATATTGTTCGAGGGGTGGAAACCAGGAAGCTCAGGGAAATTGATCAAAGCGATGAAGGCTGTCAAATTGTTGAAACAGTGCATCAGATGCTGGTGTTACGCAATGAAGAAAGAAGACGAAATTGTGGAACTTTCATCCATACATTGTGAACGAATTTCGGATGTATTTCTGACGAGTTACTGGACTACCTCCACGAAGGGATGTGGAATTTACTATTGGTGGAACCCGAGCTACACCAATTTCTAAGGCGCCGTATCGTATGGCACCTCTTGAGATGTACGAATCGAAGAAGCGGTGGAGGATTCTTGGACAAGGGCTATATTGACCAAGCGTTTCACCACGGGAGCGCTAGTTCTTTTCGTCAGAAAGAAGGATGGATCGCTCCGATTGTGTATTGACTATCAAGAGTGAACAAGATGACGATTAAGAACAAATATACATTGCCACGGATTGATGATCTGTTTGACCCGGTTGCAAGGGCAACGGTATTTTCTAAAATCGATCGAGATCGAGGATATCATCAGCTGAGGATTAAGGAATCTGATGTTCCGAAGTCAGCGTTCAGAACTCGCTACGGACATTATGAGTTTGTAGTGATGCCGTTTGGTCTCACTAACGCACCTGCTGTATTTATGCAATTGATGAACAGAGTGTTCATTGAATTTTTGGACAAATTTGTGGTCGTCTTCATTGATGACATTCTGGTGTATTCTAAGAGCCCGGGAGAACATGCGCAGCATTTGCGGATTGTATTGGAACTTTTGAGAAACGAGCAATTGTACGCCAAACTTTCTAAGTGTGAATTCTGGCTAAAGGAAGTAATGTTCCTCGGCCATGTGGTGTCAGCTAAAGGAGTCCGAGTAGATCCTCAGAAGATCGAAGCAATATTGGATTGGAAGCCTCCAAAGAATGTGAAAGAGGTCCGAAGCTTCTTGGGGCTTGCTGGATACTATCGTCGATTCGTGGAAGGGTTTTCTAAAGTCTCCCGCCCACTTACTCGACTCCTGTAGAAAACTCAAAAGTTTGAGTGGAATGAGTTGTGTCAGATTAGCTTTGATGAATTGAAGAAGAGATTGACGACGGCGCCGATTCTATCACTTCCGCAGGGAACTGGAGGATTCATAGTTCTGATGATGCTTGAACCAAGGACTTGGGTGCGTGTTGATGCGAGAATGATAAGGTGATCGCTTATGCGTCGCGACAATCGAAACCTTATGAAGTGAATTACCCGACACATGATTTGGAGCTAGCGGCGGTAGTTTTGCTTTGAAGATGCGGAGGCATTATGCATGCGGGACTCAGCTCGGATCTTTACGGATCATAAGAGTCTCAAGTACATATTGATCGAGAAAGAGTTGAACATGCGGCAAAGAAGATGGTTAGAACTGATTAAGGACTATGACTTGGAGATTTTATATCATCCAGGCAAAGCGAATCTAGTGGCCGATGCACTTAGCCGCAAGCTTGTCTCTATTCGAGATCTGGAGACGACATCCCAACTTAGCCTTCAACGAGAGATGATTCGTGAAGGAATTGAGGTATGGTTACAAAGAGTCCAAGGACAACTGTGCGTGATGGAGATAACTTCATCTTTAACCAAAGAAATCAAATCTAGACAGGTAGATGATCCTCTGATGATTCGGTTACATGATGAAGTGATCAAAGGAAAGGCCCCCGGATTCATAATTCATGACGATGGAGTTTTGAGATTTCAGAACCGACTCTGCGTTCCCGATGTTGATGTTCTGAAACAGACGATTATGAAGGAAGCTCATAGTTCGCCCTATTCTATCCACCCGGGCACCAGTAAAATGTATAAGGACTTGAAACAGAATTTCTGGTGGGGCAACATGAAGAAAGACGTAGCGGACTATGTTTCGAAATGCTTGACTTGTCAGCAGGTTAAGATCGAGCATCAACGTCCTGCTGGAATGTTGAAGCTGCTCCCGATTCCTGAATGGAAGTGGGAGGACATATCGATGGACTTTATCACTAATATGCCGAAAACCAGGACATGAATGAACATGATTTGGGTGATAGTTGATCGTTTAGCCAAATCGGCTCATTTTCTAGGCATTAAGGATACGTGGGGACCAGAGAGGTTGGCATGAGTATTTATTTCGGAGATAGTTCGATTGCATGGTACACCGAAGACCATTGTTTCTGATCGAGACGGCCGTTTTATGTCTCACTTTTGGAAAGTAGTTCATAAGGCCTTGGGGACCGAATTGAACTTCAGTACAGCTTATCACCCACAGACTGACGGACAATCTAAGAGAACTATACAAACGGTGGAAGACATGCTACGGGCCTGTGCCTTAGATTGGTCAAACGATTGGGAAGTTCATCTACCGTTGATTGAATTTACCTACAACAATAGTTGGCATGCTTCCATTAAGATGGCACCGTTTGAGGCATTATACGGGAGGAGGTGCAGGTCGCCCCTATCTTTGGGACGATTAAATCGAGACTTGATCGGAACAGAACCAGAGTTGATCGTGCAGACTCGAGAGAAGATAGCCTTGATTCGTGAAAGGCTGTTGACCGCCCAGAGTCGCCAGAAATCCTATGCAGATGTACGTCGTCGCCCATTGGAGTTCAATACTGGAGACCATGTACTTTTGAAGGTTTCTCCTACTCGGGGAATCTTTCGTTTCGGAAGGAAAGGAAAGCTGAGTCCGAGATATATCGGACCATTTGAGATCCTCGAGAGAGTTGGGGAGTTGGCATACAGATTGGCATTGCCGCCGTCATTGTGCCATGTTCATAACGTGTTCCACGTATCCCAGTTATGGAGGTATATACCAGATCCCAGTCA
The DNA here is from genome assembly GCA_033398695.1 of Orobanche coerulescens. Lineage (NCBI taxonomy): Eukaryota > Viridiplantae > Streptophyta > Magnoliopsida > Lamiales > Orobanchaceae > Orobanche > Orobanche coerulescens. The sequence goes on from CM065802.1 coordinate 229,760,069, forward strand.
TATCATTGAGTTCGGTGAGATCGAAGTCGCGCAGGATGGGATGTTTGAATAAAGACCGGTCAAGATACTCGAGAGTCGAGTTAAGCAGCTGAGGAACAAACCAATCGTTTTGGTCAAAGTTCAGTGGTCACGTCACGGAATGGAAGAAGCCACCTGGGAAATGGAAGCTGATATGAAGTCTAGATATCCCGAGTTATTTTCGTCTTGAGTTTCGGGACGAAACTCCTTTTTAGTAGGAGAGTATGTAATATCCGGATTTATTACGGTGTATTTCATCTGTATTCAAACCCTGTATTATTCGGATTGGTGATTTTGATTATTGGAGTATGATATTTCGTGCATTAACATCATTGTACATAAGTATAGAAACATGCAAAATTACTCATGCAACCTCGTGATAGCGCACGCTAAGAAGGTATCTTAACGCGCGCTATCGGGCTATTATTAGCGCACGCTATGCAGATAGGAGTAACGTGCGCTAAGGACTCAATTATTGAGCGGGACAGCTAGCACATGCGCCCCGACATGGGTCTGGATAAGATTCCCGCGGACGCACCCGGACAATTCTGAAGTCAACCATTATTAGCGCACGCTAAGGAATGCTTAGTAGCGTGCGCTAACTTGTTAATAATGCAGAATATTATAAATGGGACAACAACCGTTTTGGCTTTCATTTCTTTCGCCCATTCTTCATCCTTGAGAGTTCAGAGAGCTGTAGTAATACTTCTATACACTTAGAACACATCTTGTTGGTGTTGTATATTGGTTATCACTTGGGAATATTCATTGAAGTGGAATAGCACCTTGGAGTGGCATACAACCAACCGGAGTTGGATTCTACCTTACGGTTCAGTGATTTTCATCATATTAAGGTATGTTCAATCTATCTCAAGACTTAGAGTTGGATTCTAACGATTTGGATGATCATGTTAACAAGATATGGATTTTCATAGATGAATTATCCAAGTATATCATGTTTGGAATATTGAGATGAATAAGCCTTAAGTACCTTGATTATAATCATCATGATTCGAATCTTATTACACTGAATATGTAAAGAGAAGCTTCTATCATTGGTAATTCGAATCCAGTAGATGACTTCATAATAATCTTGGACTTGACTTTAACAATCATTATTGTTGGATAAATCTAAAGGAAGGATCATGGAAGGATTTATCTAGTATAGATGGAACGTTTAACAACTTCAGCATGATAATATTGATTGATATAAGATGTTGATATCAACCGTTGAGCTTTTCGAAATCGTCATATGAAGAATTGTAGTCGAAATGGAATATGGTTTTATAATGGTATGCATACCCTTGAATCCGAAGTTGTTGTTATCCGTGAGATCATTCATAAACGTATGTACATTGTATTCATGAAGGTAACATGAATTATCACGGAAGATTTCATTGTTTCGATCATGGCGAGAACAGTTTACTGCTCAGCAGTAAACTGCCATGCATAGATAGCGCACGCTATGCTATGAATATTAACGTGCGCTATCGAGCACGAGTTAGCGTGCGCTACGTTTGGTACGTAACGTACGCTAGACCATCAGACGAGTCAGTTGGCTGGTCAGTGAAGTACTGACCATGCATCGTTAGCGTGTGCTAGGCTTTGTTGTTTGCGTGCGCTATCGAGCAGACTTAACGCACGCTACACAGAGTACTTAGCGTGCGCTAAGCAGTTCAGGCAGATTGTATTTTATGAACTTTTGGCCGTGAATCGAATTGTTAAATATTCGTACGACGTGAGATAAATCCTATATCATTTCTTTTGTTAAGGTTTGGTCTCGTTACGTGATTGATTGAGGAGGACGATCTTCGAGTGTTCATTTTCGTGGAAGTGTTGTTATTGTCTTCAAATCGAGGCAAGTACTTTATTTGTTTTATGTATTGTTGTTATACATATTGTCGTGCATGTATGTCATTGTTGTATGTCCATCTCGTGTTGGTCCGACGGGATCATCGAGGGATCTATGCTAGCGTACGCTGGATCATCGGACGGGTCTTTCCACCACGGGTTGGTCTGACGGGATCATCGTGGGTTCTAGGCAGTGAACGCTGGATCGATGGAATTACTATGTGTATGTTATGATATCATGTTGTGATTATCAGTTGTGTATGTTATGTTTGAGTTTCTCGTAGGAGAAGACTCGTTGGTACTTTGTCGTTTACGTTATTATTCTTCGTGAGATATGAATAATATGTTGTGGTACTTGTACTAGCATCGTTGTGCTAACCCCTTCGGGGGTGAACATTTTGTTTGTGTTCAGGATCCAGGAGAGCGGGGAAACAACCACTGGAACTGTATGACGACGAGGGTGCAGAGTGATGTCCCGACCGGGTTTATTTATCTGTTGTTTACTCGTTATTTCAATAAGTACTCGAGTACGAAGTCATTTGTGATGATTTGAATTTGGTGATGTATTATTGAGTTCTGTTGAACAATTGTACTATTTCTGTATTGGGTCAGAACTGTTGTACCGTAATTTCATTATTTCCATCCGTTAGTACCTTTTAATGCCTGTTCAATTCTTCAGCCTTGTAAATCCTTATGTAAAGGATTTACGGCGCTGTAATATTCCTGAATATATCGGGGGTGTTACAGGAGTGTGGCCAGGTGGGTCACTGAGCCGTGCATTGCGAGACGGTAGCTAAGAGATTTGGGGATCGAGGCTGCGTCTCTGCTCCGAAAAGGCACAGAGATGCCTAGTATGCTTTTTGAGGATTTCGGCGTAGTCCGAATTATTTGTGATTGTCCTAGTGGATTGTTGTGTGTTTATTTTCCATTTTCTCGTCTGTGCACGGTGCTTAGTGTTTTGTGATTGTTCGGATAATTGACTTGATTGTATTATCTGTTTGATGACGCTAGTCACTTGTTGGTTTTATTATGTTTCTACCGGTGGCGTTGTGTTGGTCGTCGCGGAGCGCGTTTTCACGCCGTATATATTTCTTTGCGTTGCTTGTAACGTTTCACCGATGGGCGAAAGTTACGCGTTTCTTGTGTATCTCGTTGAGTGCTTCCTGGTGGGATGTTGCTCCTCCCTACTTATTTTAAGTTTCGGGACGAAACTTCTTTTAAGGAGGGTAGTATGTAATATCCGCAATTTCGATTTCCGGTAATTTTTCTTTTTTCGGTGGGAGTCCATTTTGACGACTCGCTTGTGACCGTTTCGTCATTCTGAGAATGATTAATTCTGCACTTTTTGGCATCCGAGTTCGTTTCGGTGTTGTTTTGTTGAGTTCCATGCTTCTTAGCAACTTTTCCGCATTTGAGTTCGATTCTTGCGAATCGCGTTCGAAACTGCTGTTTCGAGTTTCCTGTAAGTCCATTTAACTTTGTTAGACGTGTTGTAAACTTCGGTTTGGTTATTCGATCACGTATTGTGATTTTCGGGCGTTTTGGGCTATTTTGTAATTTACCCAAAGTTGTGGGTATCCGCATTCGTATTTGTTGTCTTGACCCTTTTCATGGTCGCGTGTGATTAATTGTTGCCTGGTATTTCATTTTGGGTCAATGATGTTGTCCGCGAGCATTTTGACGTGTTCGTTCCGTGCGTTTTCGGAAACCGAATCGTCGGGTCATGGCGGCTGGGCACTGGCCGGACGGGTGCGGCAGGCACTGTCGGGAGTGCTGGGCACTGGCCGGGCAGACGCGGCAGGAACCGGAGTAGCGCGCGCTACTGCCGACAGACTGCGCACGCTAGCTCGGCAGGACTAGCGCACGTTAATAGGCCGGCCAGCGCACGCTATCGGGCTGGATAGAGAGGTTCCTGGAGTTCTGGACTCGGGGAGCATCGGCAGGTAGCGCACGCTATTGTCGGTCGTGGCGCGCGCTAACCGTCATGTGTAGCGCACGCTGTCGGTCGACTAGCGCACATTACCTGGCCGAGCAGTTTAGTCCAAAGGGTTCTGGACATGTCGGCTAGCGCACGCTAGCGTCCGCAGCGCACGCTATCGGGGTGGGGCAGGCAGGTCCTGGTCGGCAGGTTGGGTCAACAGTTCCGGGTCATGCGTGTAACACCCCCAATATATTCGGGAATATTACAGCGCCGTAAATCCTTTACATAAGGATTTACAAGGCTGAAGAATTTAAACAGGCATTAAAAGGTACTAACGAATGGAAATAACGAAATTTCGGTACAACAGTTCTGACCCAATACAGAAATAGTACAATTGTTCAACAGAACTCAATAATACATCACCAAATTCAAATCATCACAAATGACTTCGTACTCGAGTACTTATTGAAATAACGAATAAACAACAGGTAAATAAACCTGGTCGGGACATCACTCTGCACCCTCGTCGTCATACAGTTCCAGTGGTTGTTTCCCCGCTCTCCTGGATCCTGAACACAAACAAAATGTTCACCCCCGAAGGAGTTAGCACAACGATGCTAGTACAAGTACCACAACATATTATTCATATCTCACGAAGAATAATAATAACGTAAACGACAAAATAACAACGAGTCTTATCCCACGAGAAACTCAAACATAACATACACAACTGATAATAACAACATGATATCAATACATACACATGGTAATTCCATCGATCCAGTGTTCACTGCCTAGAACCCACGATGATCCCGTCAGACCAACCCGTGGTGGAAAAACCCGTCCGATGATCCAGCGCACGCTAGCATAGATCCCCCGATGATCCCGTCGGACCAACACGAGGTGGACATACAGTAACGACATACATGCACGACAATATGTATTGTAATATCCGCAATTTTTGATTTTCGGTAAATTTCTTTTTTCGGCCGGAGTTCGTTTTGACAACTCTATCATGACCGTTTTGTCATTTCGAGAATGATTAATTCTGCACTTTTTGTCATCCGAGTTCGTTTCGGTGTCGTTTTGTTGAGTTCTGTGTCCTTAATCGACTTTTTCACGTGGGAGTTCGACTTTGTAACGTCACCATTAATTCTTGGAAACTCCAAAAATTCTGAATCTTTGCAATATTATAGAGAATCAAGTTAGCTTTCCAATGGTTTAAACGGTGAGTCAATCGGAGTCCCGACGAAGGAGTTATGGTCGAAATAGCTAAGACTACACGATGTGCCTTTTTCGTGTTGGAGTGGGCTGTACCGTGTGCCGCGGCACACTTCAGCTGTGCCGCGGCACTAAGCTGATTCCTGGGCGTTTTTTTGGCCCTGGGCCGCGGCACACTCATCCTGTGCCGCGGCACACGGGCTTTTTCTGCGTTTTTTAGCAGATTTTCGAGGAGAAGACTTCATTTTTCTCCTCTCTTCTTCCTCCTTCCATCTAGGGCGATTTTTGGGCGATTTGGGTGCTCCCAAACTTGTAGAGATCATCCACCTCAAGTCTTGTTGTAGATTTTCGACCTCTACTTGAATCCTTCATCCAAATCAAGGTATTTTAGCTTGAACCCTTGTTTTTGTAGATTTGGGGATTTTCCTTTTTGATTTCGATTCCAATCCATTTTTGATCAATTAATTGTTGTATAAACGTTGTTTTGAACTTGTTCTACGGATTGGATACTCGTATCTTTGGTTTGTTCGACCCGAGGGGTGATTTCCTTGTTCTTGTAGGGTCTTGAACATTTAATGTTCGATTAAATGTTCGAATGAGTTCCCTTTGATAGTTTGTTGGGATTTCTGTTGTTTTTTGCCTTGATTCTCGTCGTAATTATGTTTTATTATTCCTTACGGAGGATTATAGGTGCTCGATGATTCCGATGTTGAATTCCGTTGGTGATTGATGATTCATGTGGTGTTTTCCCGTAGTAATTTCGGTGCTATCGCGTTCTAGATAGTGTTCGGGAATTTGAGGGCTACCCGGCCGTATCCATTCATTTTTCCATTGCTCGTGATATCGAGGCCAGTATCTTGCCCATACATTTCATATTTCATCGGCATAATTATTGATAAATTATTTTATGCGAAATCCAATGTTTAATGAACGTTAAAAAGGATCGGTATGTCCTCGATAAATATTGTCTTTCAACGATAATTCGAATACTTCGTGAATGGATATGTTCTCGGAATATGTGTGTTAGTTTCGTACGTTGAGAGACGTTATAATCGCATTGAGTGAATATAATAGACCATAATTGTTTGCCAAGGATTGTGTATTGAATTGTATGTTTGTTCGGTGGGTATTCGACATGATGTGATGTTAGTCGTTACTCCTTTGAAAGGAGGTTGTGATGCTTAATGTTGCTTGTCTTGACAATCGACTATTGTTGTGTGCTTGTTGTATGTGATGTGCCTCCGGGTAGGATTGTTGAATCTCCGGGATCCATACTTGCTAGTATGGGTCGGGCGAAACCGTAGGGTTATCCAATACGGGTATGTCTTGCGGGGACTCCGACGTTCGGGGCTTGCTAGCTCGATGCCGGGATAACTTGTGGGGTTATCATCGGGTATGTCTTGCGGGGACTCCGAGGTTCGTGGCTTGTTAGCGCGATGCCGGGATAACTTATGGTTGTGGTTTGGTTGTGATATTCGTGTCGTGGAGACATGTGATTTGGTATGTTTTTCCTATTGGGTTATTCACTCGGGTTTGTTCTTCGGGAGCATCTGAGGTTCGTGGCTTGTTAGCACGGGACACGAATAATCCTTAGGAACATGTGATTTGTGATTTGGGTCACGGACCCCGTGTTTTGTGAAATGGGTCGTGGACCCTGCGTATTGTTACCGGAACTTGAATTTTGGAAAATGACTTTTGGGCTATGTCCCTAAATGTTTTCGAAAGGTTTTAGAATTCTTATATCCCAAATGTTTTCTAAACTCCCGAGATCGTCAAATGTTTTGTAATATGGACATTGGGTTATTTCCTACCTTTCACGTTTTGAATGGTTTGATCAAGTGAATTTTCTCGGGAAGTATATTCGCGATTATTCTGTTTTTGTGGAAGTATGATATGCATGGCTTGTTTTCGTATTTATACTTGCACTAGAAAAACAGTGGAGTTTTGCTAACCCCCGAGTATTCGGGGGGGTGGATGTCTATTTTTGCATTCAGGTTTTGGAGCATAGCACAGGGTCGGCACGAAGGATGATGAAAGATGAACGATACTAATCACACGAGGTTCCGTTGATGTCGTATTGGTCCAGTTGTATTTTCTTTTCCGCTGCGGTATCTTTTCCCCGTTGTACGGGAGTTTATTGTATTTTGACCCCTGCGTGGGTATGTGTTTAGAATTGAGTTGTATGTTATTATTGAAAGACCAAGTCGGTCTACTGAGTCATTTTAGCCTTAAAGGCGATGTTTAGATGTTTGATTTTAGTTATCGGCCTGGTAGATCCTCGAGGAGAGGGCCTACAGCGTGTAATATCCCTGAGTGGATTGGGGGTGTTACATAAATGGTATCGGAGCTTAGGTTGTGGAAACCTCGGCTGTCGGGTCAGTGGTGTCTGTTGAGTTTTGTCTTGTCAGATTATGTCTGACTAAGTCGTGTCGCGACGTGTCGTCTGAGTTTGTTGGTCGTGATTAGTATCGTGGGCGATCATCATCTTCGTGCGACCTGTGAATGTAAGTCTCCCTTCTTTGTGTTGTGCCTCGTGTGACACGAGCTATTTTTATGATTATTTGTTAAGTGACGGAATCCTCTTATGGATTTTGATTTCGTGATATGTGGTTATTTGACTCTCATATTTCGTTCATATGAGGTGTAGTGTTGCTGGATTGTGCATGTTGAACTGTATTTCTTTTATCCGCTGCGTGAGTTCTTTTGTAATGACTTTCGGTATTTTACCGACCGAGTTTTATTTCGAAAACCTCCCCTTAACCGAGTTTTTGGCATTATGGCCTTGATCGCTTTGGCGAAATTCTTATGACAGTATTTAGTATTTTGTAAATGGCTTTCGTGAGTTTTTGAAATATTACCGTCATCGGCCTTTTTGGCATTTTTGTAAATTTAGCCTGGTGAGTTCCGGTGCGGGACCCACGACGCTATAATATTTTGTGTAATTACCTGAAATTTTTGGGCATTCTAGCCCATTGAATTATCTTTGAAAAAACTTGAGTATCTTAGAAAATAAATTTCGAGACGTACTTTTAAAATGAATTATTTTCTCGTGGTACATCCAAGGTGCCACAATATGTTTCAAAATTCTTCTACCTCGAGGGCCCAAAAATGTTTTGAGATATTTTCAATGTTTTATAAACACTTTTACTTAGACCCGAGGGTCGAATATTTCCGAAAGTTTTTCACGAAAAGAAAGTGTCCTCATTTTTATCAAATGCGAGATAGTTCTCCAAAGTCTCGATAACGATGTTTCACGTTTGTACTTTTTCTTGAAAGGTGATACTCAAGATCAACCGACATTTTTCTAAATTATTTTCAAAAGGATGTTTTCATTTTAAAAACCTATCCATTCCCGTTTGAGGGCTGGATATGTATGTATGATGTTTGCTTTGTCGTTATGATGTTACTCCAGTATGATCGAATTGGTGGCATGAATGTCGAGGCGTTGCCACGCATTTGTTGTACTAGCCCTCCGTGAGAGGTGTGGCTGGTGTTTCTTGTTTATCACCACGTGGTGATTTGCGTGTTGACGCACGAGTGTGGGATTATAAAGCTTGGATATAAGTGCGTATATGCACATGTGAGATTGATACATGATGTTTGAAATTATGTGCTGGTTATCGTTCGGGCCGTTGAGGTCGCCGAACGATACCGTCGTTGTTGTAGTGTTTGTGTGTGTATTACTTTACGATGGTAATCGTTATATATGATATGTGTTATGATTCCTCGTTGTGCTGAGTTGGCATCTACGGTATGTTGTTTTGCGGTGTTATGTTCCATTGTATCTAGCATTTGTATTTTCGGTATGCCGAGCCGAGGCATTTCAACCGTGATGTGCCGGGGGAATGTACGTGCAAATTGTCCTTCTCGTCAGTAACACATTTCGAGTGTGGACTCGAGGGTCACCGAATTCAGTTTTGCGAATTGGCTACCGAGACTTTCGGAGTTCGCGCTTCAAGACAGAGATATCGAATCGGCTTTGAGAGGCCTTTGAAGGATGTTTCGTCGATTATGCATTTGTGTCGTCTCCTTGATTTCGTTATTGTGAGTAGTGGGGACGACCTTCTTTTAGAAGAGGTCGAATATAATACCCGTATTATTTTTGGCTTCTGCATTTTCTCTTTCTCAATTCTGTAGACTCGCTCGTGTTCGTTGATACTTTCTGAACTTGTTCTGTATTCCGGTTTCATCGTTCGAACGAGCTGTGATCTTGTTTTGGGTCGATCTGGTTATCGCTGTGACTTTTTCGAGTTCGGTTCGATTCTTGTGAACCTTGTTCGGAAGTAACACCCTTTGGTTCTACTAGCTCTTCTATTCGACGTGGATCGGATTTTGAATTTCTGTATTTTCGACTCCGTCGACTCGTTTATGTTCGTTGATATTTCTGAACTTTCCCTATCCCTTGCTTTTGTTGATCGAACGAGTGCGGTATTATTTCGGAATAACTCGTTTGTCGCTGTGACTTTTCAATTGTTATTTCCTTTCCTGTGGATCTTATGTGAGTGTGCATCTTGTTGTTTTCACCGGATCATGTTTTGTCTCGAGTCGAGATGTGAACCTCGGAGTTGTCGGTTGAACCTTCTTGTCCTTCGTGATCCGAACATGATCATTCAATTTTTGTTGTCTCGATCTTTGTGGTTCGATTGTTTGATTGTTCGGTTTTTGTTGATCTCGTTTCGTGATTGTTGAACATTCAGACTCCTTCGTAATTCCCTTAAGTTTGGGAAATCAGTCTCGTTTCGATCTTCCAACCCTTGGGCGGTGGAAATCCGTGTTTGTTCAGCGTTTGACTCGCGTTTGGATTGATGAACCGTTAGGTTGGTCAATCGTAATGATTTTCGTTCGTTGTGTTTTGTGATTGTTCGGATAATCGATCTGATTGTACTATCTAATTGATGACGTTTGTCACTTATTGATTTTATTATGTCTCTACGGTGGCGTTGTGTTGGTCGTCGTGGAGCGCGTTTTCACGCCGTATGTCTCTTTGCGTTTCTTGCAGCGTTTCGCCGTTGAGCGCGAGTTTTCTATTTTTGTGTATCTCGTCGAGTTTTCCTGGCGGGTATATTGCTCCCCCCTACTTGTTTTAAGTTTCGGGACGAAACTTCTTTTATGGAGGGTAGAATGTAATATCCGCAATTTTTGATTTTCGGTAAATTTCTTTTTTCGGCCGGAGTTCGTTTTGACAACTCTATCATGACCGTTTCGTCATTCCGAGAATGATTAATTCTGCACTTTTTGTCATCCGAGTTCGTTTCAGTGTCGTTTTGTTGAGTTCTGTGTCCTTAATCGACTTTTTCACGTGGGAGTTCGACTTTGTAAAGTCACCATTAATTCTTGGAAACTCCAAAAATTCTGAATCTTTGCAATATTATATAGCATCAAGTTACTTTCCAATGGTTCAAACGGTGAGTCAATCGGAGTCCAGACGAAGGAGTTATGGTCGAAATAGCTAAGACTACACGATGTGCCTTTTTCGAGTTGGAGTGGGCTATACCGTGTGCCGCGGCACACTTCAGCTGTGCCGCGGCACTAAGCTGATTCCTGGGCGTTTTTGGCCACAGGCGCGGCACACTCATCCTGTGCCGCGGCACACGGGCTTTTTATGCGTTTTTTAGCAGATTTTCGAGGAGAAGACTTCATTTTTCTCCTCTCTTCTTCCTCCTTCCATCTAGGGCGATTTGTGGGCGATTTTTGGGCGATTTGGGTGCTCCCAAACTTGTAGAGATCATCCACCTCAAGTCTTGTTGTAGATTTTCGACCTCTACTTGAATCCTTCATCCAAATCAAGGTATTTTAGCTTGAACCCTTGTTTTTGTAGATTTGGGGATTTTCCTTTTTGATTTCGATTCCAATCCGTTTTTGATCAATTAATTGTTGTATAAACGTTGTTTTGAACTTGTTCTACGGATTGGATACTCGTATCTTTGGTTTGTTCGACCCGAGGGGTGATTTCCTTGTTCTTGTAGGGTCTTGAATATTTAATGTTCGATTAAATGTTCGAATGAGTTCCCTTTGATAGTTTGTTGGGATTTCCGTTGTTTTTGGCCTTGATTCTCGTTGTAATCATGTTTTATTATTCCTTACGGAGTATTATAGGTGCTCGATGATTCCGATGTTGAATTCCGTTGGTGATTGATGATTCATGTGGTGTTTTCCCGTAGTAATTTCGGTGCTATCGCGTTCTAGATAGTGTTCGGGAATTTGAGGGCTACCTGGCCGTATCCATTCATTTTTCCATTGCTCGTGATATCGAGGCCAGTATCTTGCCCATACATTTCATATTTCATCGGCATAATTATTGATAAATTATTTTATGCGAAATCCAATGTTTAATGAACGTTAAAAAGGATCGGTATGTCCTCGATAAATATTGTCTTTCAACGATAATTCGAATACTTCGTGAATGGATATGTACTCGGAATATGTGTGTTAGTTTCGTACGTTGAGAGACGTTATAATCGCATTGAGTGAATATAATAGACCATAATTGTTTGCCAAGGATTGTGTATTGAATTGTATGTTTGTTCGGTGGGTATTCGACATGATGTGATGTTAGTCGTTACTCCTTTGAAAGGAGGTTGTGATGCTTAATGTTGCTTGTCTTGACAATCGACTATTGTTGTGTGCTTGTTGTATGTGATGTGCCTCCGGGTAGGATTGTTGAATCTCCGGGATCCATACTTGCTAGTATGGGTCGGGCGAAACCGTAGGGTTATCCAATATGGGTATGTCTTGCGGGGACTCCGAGGTTCGGGGCTTGCTAGCCCGATGCCGGGATAACTTGTGGGGTTATCATCGGGTATGTCTTGCGGGGACTCCGAGGTTCGTGGCTTGTTAGCGCGATGCCGGGATAACTTATGGTTGTGGTTTGGTTGTGATATTCGTGTCGTGGAGACATGTGATTTGGTATGTTTTTCCTATTGGGTTATTCACTCGGGTTTGTTCTTCGGGAGCATCTGAGGTTCGTGGCTTGTTAGCACGGGACACGAATAATCCTTAGGAACATGTGATTTGTGATTTGGGTCACGGACCCCGTGTTTTGTGAAATGGGTTGTGGACCCTGCGTATTGTTACCGGAACTTGAATTTTGGAAAATGACTTTTGGGCTATGTCCCTAAATGTTTTCGAAAGGTTTTAGAATTCTTATATCCCAAATGTTTTCTAAACTCCCGAGATCGTCAAATGTTTTGTAATATGGACATTGGCTTATTTCCTACCTTTCACGTTTTGAATGGTTTGATCAAGTGAATTTTCTCGGGAGGTATATTCGCGATTATTCTGTTTTTGTGGAAGTATGATATGTATGGCTTGTTTTTGTATTTATACTTGTACTAGCAAAACAGTGGAGTTTTGCTAACCCCCGAGTATTCGGGGGGGGGGGTGGATGTCTATTTTTACATTCAGGTTTTGGAGCATAGCACAGGGTCGGCACGAAGGATGATGAAAGATGAACGATACTAATCACACGAGGTTCCGTTGATGTCGTATTGGTCCAGTTGTATTTTCTTTTCTGCTGCGGTATCTTTTCCCCGTTGTACGGGAGTTTATTGTATTTTGACCCCTGCATGGGTATGTGTTTGGAATTGAGTTGTATGTTATTATTGAAAGACCAAGTCGGTCTACTGAGTCATTTTAGCCTTAAAGGCGATGTTTAGATGTTTGATTTTAGTTATCGGCCTGGTAGAACCTCGAGGAGAGGGCCTACGGCGTGTAATATCCCTGAGTGGATTGGGGGTGTTACATGTATAACAACAATACATAAAATAATTAAGGTACTTGCCTCGATTTGAAGACAATAACAATACTTCCACGAAAATGAACACTCGAAGGTCGTCCTCCTCAATCAATCACGTAACGAGACCAAACCTTAACAAAAGAAATGATATATGATTTATCTCACGTCGCATGAATATTTAACAATTCGATTAACGGCCAAAAGTTCATAAAATGCATTCTGCCCGAACTGCTTAGCGCACGCTAAGTACTCTGTGTAGCGTGCGTTAAGTCTGCCCGATAGCGCACGCAAACAACAAAGACTAGCGTACGCTAACTATGCATGGTCAGTACTTCACTGACCAGCCAACTGACTCGTCTGATGGTCTAGCGTACGTTACGTACCAAACGTAGCGCACGCTAACTAGTGCTCGATAGCGCACGTTAAACTGCATAGCATAGCGTGCGCTATTCGCATGGCGCTTCATCTGGCGATAAAGCTCTTGCCATGATCGAAATAATGAAATCTTTCGTGATAATTCATGTTACTTCCATGGATACCAAGTTCATACCCTTATGAATGATTTTACGGATAAAGACAACTTCAGATTCAAGGATATGCATACCAATATAAAACCATATTCCATTCCGACTTCAAATCTTCATACGACAATTCGAAAAGCTAAACGGTTGATATCAACACCTTATATCCATCAATATTATCATGCTGAAGTTGTTAAACGTTCTATCTATTCTAGATAAATCCTTCAATGATCGAACCTTTAGATTTATATAACAATAAGGATGTTAACGTCTAGTCCAAGATTACTATGAAATCATCTATTAGGTTCGGTTTACCAATGATATAAGCTTCTCTTCACATATTCAGTGTACTAAGATTCGAATCATGATGATTATAATCAAGGTATTTAAGGCTTATTCATCTCACTATTCCAAACATGATATACTTGGATGATTCATCTATGAAAATCCATATCTTGTTAACAAGATCATCCAAATCGTTAGAATCCAACTCTAAGCCTGGAGATAGATTGAACATACCTTAAAATGATGAAAATCACTGAACCGTAAGGTAGAATCCAACTCCGGTTGGTTGTATGCCACTCCAAGGTGCTATTCCTCTTCAATGATTTCTCCCAAGTGATAACCAATGTATAAACACCATCAATATGTGTTTTAAGTGTATAGAGGTATTACTACAGCTCTCTGAACTCTCAAGGATGAAGAAAGGGCGAAAGAAATGAAAGCCAAAACGGTTGTTGTCCCATTTATAATATTCTGCATTATTAACAAGTTAGCGCACGCTACTAAGTATTCCTTAGCGTGCGCTAATAATGGTTGACTTCAGAATTGTCCGGGTGCGTCCGCGGGAATCTTATCCGGACCCATGTCCTGGCTGGCGCATGTGCTAGCTGTCCCGTTCAATAATTGAGTCCTTAGCGCACGTTACTCCTACCTGCATAGCGTGCGCTAATAATGGCCCGATAGCGCGCGTTAAGATACATTCTTAGCGTGCGCTATCACGAGGTTGCTTGAGCAATTTTGCAAGTTTCTATACTTATGTATAATGATATCAATGCACGAAATATCATACTCCAATAATCAAAATCACCAATCCGAATAATACATGGTTTGAATACAGATGAAATACACTGTAATAAATCCGGATATTACATACTCTCCTACTAAAAAGGAGTTTCGTCCCGAAACTCAAGACGAAAATAACTCGGGATATCTAGACTTCATATCAGCTTCCGTTTCCCAGGTGGCTTCTTCCATTCCGTGACGTGACCACTGAACTTTGACCAAAACGATTGGTTTGTTCCTCAGTTGCTTAACTCGACTCTCGAGTATCTTGACTGGTCTTTCTTCAAACGTCCCATCCTGCGCGACTTCGATCTCGCCGAAATCAATGATATGACTGGGATCTGGTATATACCTCCGTAACTAGGATACGTGGAACACGTTATGAACATGGCACAATGACGGCGGCAATGCCAATCTGTACGCCAACTCCCCAACTCTCTCGAGGATCTCAAATGGTCCGATACATCTCGGACTCAGCTTTCCTTTCCTTCCGAAACGAAAGATTCCCCGAGTAGGAGAAACCTTCAAAAGTACGTGATCTCCAGTACTGAACTCTAATGGGCAGCGGCGTACGTCCGCGTAGGATTTCTGGCGACTCTGGGCAGTCAACAGCCTTTCACGAATCAAGGCTATCTTCTCTCGAGTCTGCTCGATCAACTCTGGTTCTGTTCCAATCAAGTCCGATGAATCGTCCCAGCATAGGGGCGATCTGCATCTCCTTCCGTATAATGCCTCAAACGTTTCCATCTTAATAGAAGCATGCCAACTATTGTTGTAGGTAAATTCAATCAACGGTAGATGAACTTCCCAATCGTTCGACCAATCTAAGGCACAGGCCCTTAGCATGTCTTCCACCGTTTGTATAGTTCTCTCAGATTGTCCGTCAGTCTGCGGGTGATAAGCTGTACTGAAGTTCAATTCGGTCCCCAAGGCCTTATGAACTGCTTTCCAAAAGTGAGACACAAAACGGCCATCTCGATTAGAAATGATGGTCTTCGGCGTACCATGCAATCGAACTATCTCCGAAATAAATACTCGTGCCAGCCCCTCTGGTCCCCACGTATCCTTAATGCCTAGAAAATGAGCCGATTTGGTTAAACGATCAACTATCACCCAAATCATGTTCATTCCTGTCCTGGTTTTCGGCATATTAGTGATAAAGTCCATCGATATGTCCTCCCACTTCCATTCAGGAATCGGGAGCGGCTTCAACATTCCAGCAGGCCGTTGATGCTCGATCTTAACTTGCTGACAAGTCAAGCATTTCGAAACATAGTCCGCTACGTCTTTCTTCATGTTGCCCCACCAGAAATTCTGCTTCAAGTCCTTATACATTTTACTGGTGCCCGGGTGGATAGAATAGGGCGAACTATGAGCTTCCTTCATAATTGTCTGTTTCAGAACATCATCATCGGGAACGCAGAGTCGGTTTTGAAATCTCAAAACTCCATCGTCATGAATTATGAATCTGGGGGCCTTTCCTTTGATCACTTCATCACGTAACTGAATCATCAGAGGATCATCTGCCTGTTTAGATTTGATTCCTTCGGTTAATGATGAAGTTATCTCCATCACGCACAGTTGTCCTTGGACTCTTTGTAACCACACCTCAATTCCTTCACGAATCATCTCTCGCTGGAGGCTAAGTTGGGAGGTCAGTGTCTCCAGCATCTGAATAGAGACGGGCTTGCGGCTAAGTACATCGGCCACTACATTCGCTTTGCCTGGATGATATAAAATCTCCAAGTCATAGTCCTTAATCAGTTCCAACCATATTCTTTGCCGCATATTCAACTCTTTCTGACTAAATATGTACTTGAGACTCTTATGATCCGTAAAGATTTGACAGTGAGTCCCGTACAGATAATGCCTCTAGATCTTCAAGGCAAAAACCACTGCTGCTAGCTCCAAATCATGTGTCGGGTAATTCACTTCATAAGGTTTCAGTTGTCGCGATGCATAAGCGATCACCTTATCATTCTGCATCAACACGCACCCAAGTCCTTGGTTCGAAGCATCACTGTAAACTATGAATCCTTCAGTTCCCTGCGGAAGTGATAGAATCGGTGCCGTCGTCAATCTTTTCTTCAGTTCATCAAAACTAATCTGACACAATTCATTCCACTCAAACTTTTGAGTTTTCTGCAGGAGTCGAGTAAGTGGGCGGGAGATTTTAGAAAACCCTTCCACGAATCGACGATAGTATCCAGCAAGTCCCAAGAAGCTTCGGACCTCTTTCACGTTCTTTGGAGGCTCCCAATTCATAATTGCTTCGATCTTCTGAGGATCTACTCGGACTCCTTCAGCTGACACCACATGGCCAAGGAACATTACTTCCTTTAGCCATAATTCACACTTAGAAAGTTTGGCGTACAATTGTTCGTTTCTCAAAAGTTCCAATACAATCCGCAAATGCTGCGTATGTTCTTCCGGACTCTTAGAATACACCAGGATGTCATCAATAAATACGACCACAAATTTATCCAAATATTCAATGAACACACTGTTCATCAATTGCATAAATACAGCAGGTGCGTTAGTGAGACCAAACGGCATCACTACAAACTCATAATGCCCGTAGCGAGTTCTGAACGCTGATTTCGGAACGTCAGATTCCTTAATCCTCAGCTGATGGTATCCTGATCTTAGATCAATTTTAGAAAATACCGTTGCCCCTTGCAGCTGGTCAAACAGATCATCAATCCGTGGTAACGGATATTTGTTCTTAATCGTCATCTTGTTCAGCTCTCGATAGTCAATACACAGTCGGAGCGATCCATCCTTCTTTCGGACAAAAAGAACTGGTGCTCCCCAGGGTGAAACGCTTGGCTGAATATAGCCCTTATCCAGTAACTCCTCTAGCTGTTTCTTCAGTTCGTACATCTCAGTAGGTGTCATACGATACGGCGCCTTAGAAATTGGTGTCGCTCCAGGTTCCAGCTCAATAGTAAATTCTACATCCCTTCGTGGAGGTAGCCCAGGTAACTCGTCAGGAAATACATCTGGAAATTCGTTCACAACAGGAATGGATGAAAGTTCCACAATTTCGTCTTCTTTCTTCATTGCGTAACACCAGTACCAGACATTACTGTTTCAACAATTTGACAGCTTTCATCGCCTTGATCAATTTTCCTGAGCTTCCCGGTTTCCATCCCTCAAACAGAATCTCGGAACCATCGTCAGCGATCAACGAGATATTCCTCCTTCGGTAGTTCACAATTGCTCCATATCGATTAAGCCAATCGTCTCCGAGTATCAGGTCATCTCCTTGCATTTCTATCACGATCAGATTTGAGAGCCACTCTCTGCCTCCAAATGATACAGGGAAATTTCTAGTTTCTAAATTTCCGACAATCCTCTCTCCACTCGGTAAACCAACAACATAAGGTTCACAAGTATAAAAACCGGAAATATTCAAACGATTTACACAAGACAAAGATATGAAAGAATGTGTAGCTCCTGTATCGAATAAAACGCTAACTGGCTGGGATAGGATGCAGGACGATGCACGATGCGACAAAGACATCTTGATCGTCTGTCCTCCTCATCTCGTACAGACGTGGGGAGCAGATCCGGCACTCGATGTCCCCTTTCGGTCCCATTGTCCTCTGCCTCGCCCGCGGCCAAAATTCCGAGGCATCCGAACACTTTGCTGCGTCTGTGGAATACCGGCCTCCTTACGGGTTTGTGGTGTACGGGCTCTAAAAGACTTTGCGGCCTCATCACAAAACACCGCCCGATGTCCTCTCGTCCACAATCAAAACAAGTCACGGCGGGAAGGGGGCAATTAGTCGATAGTGCCGTCACAGGCGCGATTAAAGCATTTCCTAGTAACATCGGTAATAGTTGATGTCGCTCAGAAGTTCTTTCCGCTCCTAGGTGGGTGCGGAGGTTTCTTGAAAGAGTGAAAGGATGACTTGGACCTTACGGGCCCCATTTGTTCTTGTGCTCTATAAAAGTACCGAGACTTTCTGTTTCTTGGTTTCCGCAAATTTCTCCATGGCCGCTTCCTTGATCTCATATGCCAACGCCTTATCTGGTATTGGCGGAGTGTGGTACATTCGAATCCGGACATGTACCTCTGAACTTCGGTTTCATTCTCATATCGAAATGGATCATCATTTCGCATACATTACGACCGGATGTCGAACAAATGCCATTTCTTGGTTAAACGTCTTGATCGCACGGGATACGGCACATCGGAAGAGGCGGAGAAAAACTCCCGAACTTTGGCTTCCCTCACAGGACGAGGGCAATACTGAGCTTCCATCATCAATCTAAACTCTGTCCAATCGGCATCATGGTCTACAGGCCGGATGGCTTCCCACCATTCGGACGCTTCCCCTATCAGAAAATATTGAGCGATAGAGGCTCTCCGGTCGTCTGGGCAGTTAATTCCGTCAAAGATTTTCTCCAGTTCTTTCAACCAATGATCCCAGGTGGGAGTCTCAGAAATACCGTCGAATTTGGGTGGTTGCATCTTCGCCACCTCTTGCAGCCACCGGTCACCTCGATTTCCCATGTCTGGGATTCCTTCTTGTCTCTCTCCTGCCGTAGTCCCACCGCCACTTGCATTCGGTCCACGACACAGGCGGCGAGTCATTTGGTTCACCACTTGTGAAGGATCTCTCTGGCACTGACGAGATCTGGTTCATTATTAATAGATTGTTGCGGCTCGCCTGAGCTATGACTGGCCTGGTTAGAAGGCGACGCCTCCCTTTCGGCATTTCTTCGTCCGCGTCCACGACCGCGACCACGTCCACGTCCGCCTCTCAACATACTGTAAGCATAAATACTCAATATACAGGAAACAACATCGTTCTAATATTCGAGTATAAAGAGACACAACATGTAAAGAACAAGATAGAGTTTAGGAACTTACAACCACTGTTCGCATGAAGACGTAGGCAGTGATGTCATTCACGGCCGGTTACCCCAAAAGACATAAATGACCCCTATTTTAACCCAACGGCCAAGATATCCATAATCTTATCTCCGATACCATATTCTGTAACACCCCTAATATATTCGGGAATATTACAGCGCCGTAAATCCTTTACATAAGGATTTACAAGGCTGAAGAATTTAAAGAGGCATTAAAAGGTACCAACGAATGAAAATAACGAAATTTCGGTACAACAGTTCTGACCCAATACAGAAATAGTACAATTGTTCAACAGAACTCAATAATACATCACCAAATTCAAATCATCACAAATGACTTCGTACTCGAGTACTTATTGAAATAACGAATAAACAACAGGTAAATAAACCCGGTCGGGACATCACTCTGCACCCTCGTCGTCATACAGTTCCAGTGGTTGTTTCCCCGCTCTCCTGGATCCTGAACACAAACAAAATGTTCACCCCCGAAGGGGTTAGCACAACGATGCTAGTACAAGTACCACAACATATTATTCATATCTCACGAAGAATAATAATAATGTAAACGACAAAATACCAACGAGTCTTCTCCCACGAGAAACTCAAACATAACATACACAACTGATAATCACAACATGATATCAATACATACACATGGTAATTCCATCGATCCAGCGTTCACTGCCTAGAACCCACGATGATCCCGTCAGACCAACCCGTGGTGGAAAAACCCGTCCGATGATCCAGTATGCGCTAGCATAGATCCCCCGATGATCCCGTCGGACCAACACGAGGTGGACATACAATAACGACATACATGCACGACAATATGTATAACAACAATACATAAAATAATTAAGGTACTTGCCTCGATTTGAAGACAATAACAATACTTCCACGAAAATGAACACTCGAAGGTCGTCCTCCTCAATCAATCACGTAACGAGACCAAACCTTAACAAAAGAAATGATATAGGATTTATCTCACGTCGCATGAATATTTAACAATTCGATTCACGGCCAAAAGTTCATAAAATGCATTCTGCCTGACCGCTTAGCGCACGCTAAGTACTCTGTGTAGCGTGCGTTAAGTCTGCCCGATAGCGCACGCAAACAACAAAGACTAGCGTACGCTAACTATGCATGGTCAGTACTTCACTGACCAGCCAACTGACTCGTCTGATGGTCTAGCGTACGTTACGTACCAAACGTAGCGCACGCTAACTAGTGCTCGATAGCGCACGTTAAACTGCATAGCATAGCGTGCGCTATCTCTGCATGGCAGTTCTTCTTTGGCGATAAAGCTGTTCTTGCCATGATCGAAACAATGAAATCTTTCGTGATAATTCATGTTACTTCCATGAATACCAAGTTCATACCCTTATGAATGATTTTACGGATAAAGACAACTTCGGATTCAAGGATATGCATACCAATATAAAACCATATTCCATTCCGACTTCAAATCTTCATACGACAATTCGAAAAGCTAAACGGTTGATATCAACACCTTATATCCATCAATATTATCATGCTGAAGTTGTTAAACGTTCTATCTATTCTAGATAAATCCTTCCATGATCGAACATTTAGATTTATCTAACAATAAGGATGTTAACGTCTAGTCCAAGATTACTATGAAATCATATATTAGGTTCGGTTTACCAATGATATAAGCTTCTCTTCACATATTCAGTGTACTAAGATTCGAATCATGATGATTATAATCAAGGTATTTAAGGCTTATTCATCTCACTATTCCAAACATGATATACTTGGATGATTCATCTATGAAAATCCATATCTTGTTAACAAGATCATCCAAATCGTTAGAATCCAACTCTAAGTCTGGAGATAGATTGAACATACCTTAAAATGATGAAAATCACTGAACCGTAAGGTAGAATCCAACTCCGGTTGGTTGTATGCCACTCCAAGGTGCTATTCCTCTTCAATGATTTCTCCCAAGTGATAACCAATGTATAAACACCATCAATATGTGTTTTAAGTGTATAGAGGTATTACTACAGCTCTCTGAACTCTCAAGGATGAAGAAAGGGCGAACGAAATGAAAGCCAAAACGGTTGTTGTCCCATTTATAATATTCTGCATTATTAACAAGTTAGCGCACGCTACTAAGTATTCCTTAGCGTGCGCTAATAATGGTTGACTTCAGAATTGTCAGGGTGCGTCCGCGAATCTTATCCGGACCCATGTCTGGTGGCGCATGTCTAGTTTGTCCGTTCAATAATTGAGTCCTTAGCGCACGTTACTCCTACCTGCATAGCGTGCGCTAATAATGGCCCGATAGCGCGCGTTAAGATACATTCTTAGCGTGCGCTATCACGAGGTTGCTTGAGCAATTTTGCAAGTTTCTATACTTATGTATAATGATATCAATGCACGAAATATCATACTCCAATAATCAAAATCACCAATCCGAATAATACATGGTTTGAATATAGATGAAATACACTGTAATAAATCCGGATATTACAATGCGGGCCCCGGCCGAGGGTCTGGGCGATACTGGCCGATAGCGCACGCTACTGCCGGAAGGCTAGCGCACGCTAGGCCGCGCCAGTATAAATATGAATGAGCAGTCATATTTTCACCTTTTTTCATTTCTATCTTCTCCTTTCCGCGGCTGGAGGCTTGGTGATCAAGGAGACATGTTATCAAGCAACTAATCCACGAAGTCCTAGAGCTTATATCATTGATTAATCATCCTATAACATCATTTGATCCAGCGAATCAAGGTTAGATTTCCTAGAACCCTATCTTTGGGAAATTTTGGGATTTTCGGGTTTTTGTCCGATTCGTTCCGTATTGTTGATTCATCTATGATGGATATTATTAATCTTAATATTATTCATGTGTTTAACATCATTTAATCCATTGTTCCTCGTCGAATGAAGGTATATTTCTTGATTTCCTTCGAGTTGACTTTTTGGGGGATTTGTTCTTGATTTCGTTTTCCATCCGTTTTTGATGAACCGATGGTTGTAAGATGATGTTTTTAAACATATCCTATGGATTGAATATCCATATTTCGGTTGGGAATTCCATTTTCATGTTTTGTCGGGTCGATTCGTGTTCTTGGCCGTTTTAGGGGAAACCCTTGAACTTTCATCGTTTGTTACTTGAATTCAGCGGCTTTGGGTCGTACTTTGGAATTCGTTTTCATTGTTATTGTTGCCGTTCGTAGTTTATTGTTGCAGGTTGTCGTTCGGTGGAGTCGGCGGATTCGTAGTCGGTCCGAGTCTCCTCACTTTGGTCGATTCTCCGCGTTGTGATTATTCGAGGCAAGTATCTTGCCCATACATTTCATGTTTCGTAGGCATAATTGTTGGTAAATGATTTTATGTAAAATCCAGATGTTTAATGAATGTTAAAAAGTATCGGTATGTTCTCGATAAATGTTGTCTTTCAACGATAACTCGGATGCCTCGTGAATAAGTGTGTTTTTGGCCTATGTGTGTTAAATCCGTTGGTTGAAAGACTTATGATCACATTTAGTGAATGTAATAAACCGTAATCATTTACCGAGGATAACGTGTTGTTATGTGTGCTTGTTCGGTGAATATGTGACGGGTGATATTGGTTGTTACTCCTTTGAAAGGAAGTTGTGATGCTTAATGTTGCTTGGCTTGATAGTTGATTATTGTTGTGTGCTTGTTGTATGTGATGTGCCTCCGGGTAGGATTGTTGAATCTCCGGGATCCATACTTGCTAGTATGGGTCGGGCGTGGCCGTAGGGTTATCCACCGGGTATGTCTTGCGGGGACTCTGAGGTTCGTGGCTTGTTAGCCCGATGCTGGGATAACTGATGGGGTTATCATCGGGTATGTCTTGCGGGGACTCCGAGGTTCGTAGCTTGTTAGTGCGATGCCGGGATAACTTATGGTTGTGGTTTGGTTAAGTACGTATATGTGCTTGTAGTCACGTGACTCTTGTTACGGTGACATGTGATTTGATATATTTTCCCTGTGGGTTATTCACTCGGGTTTGTCCTACGGGAGCATCTAAGGTCCGTGGCTTGCTAGCACGGGACGCGAATAATCTGTGGAAACAGGTTGTTATGGTATGATCGGGTTCTGGACCCCGTGTGTTGTTATCGAAATTTTGTTTTGGGAAAATGACTTTTAGGCTGTGTCCCTAACTATTTTCGAAAGTCTTGAGAATTCTTAAAATCCCAAATGTATTCAAAACTCCTGAGATCGTAAAATGTTTTTACAAGATGTATATCGGATTTACCCCTATCTTTCGATTTAACCGTTTTGATCAGGTGATTTACCTCGGGAAGTATGTTTATGATTTCTAAGTCTTTAGAGTATGATATGTATGACTTGTCTTCGTATTTTATACTTGCACTAGCAAAACAGTGGAGTTTTGCTAACCTCCGAGTATTCGGGGGGTGGATGTTTGTCTTTGCATTCAGGTTTTGGGGAGCATAACACAGGGTCGGCATGAAGGGTGATGAAAGATGATCGATACTAATCACACGAGGATCCGTATGATGTCATTGGTTTAGTTGTATTTTATTTCCGCTGCAGTATTCTTTCCCGTTGTACGGGAGTGTGTTGTATTCGACCCCTGCGTGGGCAAGTAATGTGTTTGAGTTGTATGTATTTATTGAAAGACCAAATCGGTCTACTGAGTCATTTTAGACTTAAAGGCATTGTTGAGATGTTCGATGTTGTTACCAGCCAGGTAGATCCTTGAGGAAAGGTTCTACAGCGTGTAATATCCCTGAGCGGATTAGGAGCGTTACAGTACTGTATCGAATAAATATGATTTCCCTATTATTCGTATTCTAGCATTCATGATCACAAGTGTAGAAATCAACAGCCTTGCAGGAAACTCTTTCAAGTCAAAGATTAACCAAGTAGTGGCTGCAGGAGTGGTCTACTTGATATAGAGGGAAAGGAACAACAGAGTGTTAGAAGGTAAAAGGCTACCTCCAGAGAGAATTTTTCATCAATGCTTGGTGTTAGTACAAAGCAGAGTCAGCTCATGGAGAAGAGTAAAGAAGAGCAAAGCTAACTGGGAATATTGCATGGATTGGGGCATTGAACATAGTGTTTTTAGCTAGTTTGAGATTGCCTTTCTATGTTTATTGTTTCTTGTTTGCTATTCCAGGGGTATGCCCCTGTTGGAAGCTTGTAAGACTTTGATTTTAATACGAGCCTAATTATTTTGAAAAAAAGTATAGAAATCAATACTTGCAATGCATGCATATGCATAACGCACGCTATCAGATAAAGATAGCATACACAAAACAAAGAAGTTAGCGCACGTTAAGGATGTGCTTGCGTACGCTATAGGTTGTTAGACTCGGACAAAATATGGTCGGCATGTGGAGCCTGGATGTCGGATCTTGTCGGATCTCCCTGACACGCAGCTGGACAACTTTTTAAAAGGATAAGTTAATGACTATTAGCGTGTGCTACGTATGTTAATAGCATACGCTAAAGTTTACACATAGCGTACGTAATGTCTTGGCAACGTACGTAAGACAAAGGACAGAATGAGACAGTGAGCTACGTAAAATCGATAGCATACACAGTATATGTGTACTAGCATATGTTAAGGCCCTAGCGGACGCTAACTGAAGTGGTAGCGCATGTAATGTGTTATTTTCTATATATAGGACATCAACCCTCTTTCATTTCCTCCCGAACCATAATCTCATTTTTACTTTCAACTCATCCCTGAGCTAGTGAAACTTCATCTGGACATCCATAACTCGTGTAATTGGTGTGGATTGGTAGATTAAGCAAGATTCCGTTGATTCTTGAAGGTTTTAAAAGGAACGTTCTTCACATGTGTTCATCTATTAAGGTAATACGGCTGCACCTTCACTCGTACCTTTGAACTGAGATGTTTTATATGATTCTAGATATGAGTAATTGCTGAACATAGTTGTCCTTCGAAATATTCATGCTTTGGTTTAGAATGTTATCGGTTTTGTTGGAATATGTTCATAGTATCATGTTGATTCATTTAACACCTAGAACAAGCATGTTAAGAGATTAAGCTACAATATTAGATGAGGTATTCGAGATGATTATAGTCCCAAACCTTCTTATGTTATGACAAACAGAGAGTGAACATGAACCAACTTAGAAACACGGTTTAAAACGTCCCCTTTGTAAGATGTTTAGGCTTCATTCATTATGATCATGTGCTCGATAGGAAACTGTTGAGTAGATGAGCCATATGCTTTGGGTTGATAATAACGGGTTGGAGTATTGATTTGATGACTTGAGAATAATGTTGCTCTGGGTATATCAATCATAAGGATGAATGTTAGGGTTTCTCACAAATAATACGACCATTCCTTTTAATTGATTTCAATTTATTTATCCTTCTATGTCGATTATTAGGATGTACTGAACATATTGGTAATAAACATGCTAGACCGTTAGAACCCTCGGAGAAGGAATTACCATAATAGGAAATTGAAATTATAAGTAAAGATATGATTAACCCTTCAATCGAATCGAATAAGTTAATCGTAGTCGATCGAACGAAACGTTATATTTCATTGTGGGGTTGAATTGTATATATATACACACACACACGTATTGAAGGAACTCTCGTGATTGTGTTCGTGATGTGTATTGAACTTATGATAAATGGTGTTATCATTCGAATATCCGAAACCATTAGTCATTATGGTGTTACCTTGACGATTAAGGTCCACGTGTTGCAAAGAGGTTTATCGAAGGGGCGTCGTCCTCTGAGGGTATTGACGTTCGCCGGAAGTATTGAAACCTTATCGTCATTCTAAGGCAAGTACATTAATTATATTTTCCGTACTAATGACATTCATTTTGTCGTTCATATATGTTTCGTTGTTGTTTGTCCACGTATTGGTCCGACGGGATCCTCTTAGGATCTATGCTAGCATACGCTGGCTCAATGGACGGATTTTCTACCACATGTTGGTTCGACGGGATCATCTTGGGATCTAGGCAGTGAGCGCTGGATCACAAATTATCATGTATATGTTGAGATTATCATGTTGAGTAATGCATGGTAGGTATTCTCATAGGAGAAGTTTGTAAGTTGTTATTATTATTATTATTATTACTATTCATTGAATTGTCGAAATATCTCTAGTTGTATAATTATTGTACTTGTACTAGCATCGTTTTGCTAACCCCTTCGGGGGTGGATATGTATTTTATGTTCAGGATACAGAGGAGCGGGAAAACAACCACAGGGGCAACATGATGACGAGGGTGCACAATCATGTTGGTTGTTCGGAGAAGTTCTTTTAGTTTGTATTCGTGTTTAAATAAGTACTCAAGTACATCATTTCTTTGTGTTGATTTGGATGATTATGTATGTTTGGGTTGTTGGGAATAGTGCCCTAGGACATTCGATGTGCCTAGATTTGTAATTGTCATATTTAAACAAAGTTATTTGATATCATTTATTTCTCGTTGATTATTATAATGTGTGCATATTTTAATATTATAATAATCGAATAATAGTTATTCACGAATAATAAGATTATTCAAATGTCCTTGGTACAATTACATTGAGTAGAGACTCAAGTGATTAATATACTAGTATAAGATTGATTGATAATCATCGGATGATTATGCGTATGGTACGGATCAATCTTATGGGTATTGGTTAGAGAACTAATACTGGACAGACCCGCATTGAGGTCACTGCATGGAAATGTCATAAGTGAATCTCAATATAACAATATGTCAATAAATCCTTGAACCTGAGATTATCATAGAGTCCAACATGATAACTGCTACGCCTTAACGTAACCCAACATCATCTGAAACATGGTGATCATAAAAGTTAGCGATCGGGATTAGTGGGAGTCATGTAGAGGGCAATGAATAATCAAGATGGGGATTTGTCCCTCTCTTTAGTGAGAGAGATATCTGCTGGGCCCCTCGATAAGTAAGACTGAAGAAAATGCATGGTCATGCTCAAATGAAGAGTCATTTGATTCAATCAGTCTACTTAAGATCGAGAAAGCATTTGAACATAAATAAGTATGGCAGACTCCATGACTTAGTTCAAATATGATATCGCGTGACAAAGGGATTTGACACGTTAAAAGGTTTAATGTATTATTAACTTATATTATTTGGGTAATCATAATGTCTTGCTAGAGGCCGCTTATGATTTATTATTTAGTAAGGTATTAAATAATTGCCAACATAATATAAGCCTTTGTGTCGCACATACGACAATTATAGACTCTTGAATCTAGGGCTTACTTAGTATAAATAAGAGATCCATGACAAGGAGTTGTCATAAGAAATCAAAGAAAAAAAATCGCCCCCAGGAAGAAAAAAAATCAGCCTCCACCTCTTACAGTAGGAGAACGACGTCGGTCTTCTGATCTTCTTCCCTTAGTTGATCTTGATCGATAGTACAATCCTTCTAGTAAGGAATTTATGTTGAACAATTCATCAATATTATTCGTAAGGATCTGACAATCCTTCTAGTAAGGAATTTATGTTGAACTATTCATCAATATTATTCGTAATTTAATCTGGTTCAGATCCGTTCTTCGAAGTAAGGTAATTCGACGAACTCTTAATAAATCAATTAAATTACTGCATGTAGATCCTCGTCTGGATTTTTTCGTTAATTTATTCCGCTGCGTTTTACTCAATTTTATTATATTAGATACACGCAAAACCCAACAATGGTATCAGAGCCAACTTGCAAGTAATTTAATTGTTTATGTAGAACATGTTTATGTGTAAATTATGTCCTTGATTATGTTTATAAAATATAGATTTTATAAAATAATTTTTCTGGTTTAATTTGATTAAACGGATCGTCAAAAATAAATTTTCCGGACTGTTTTCGCGAATTTTTGCTCCAGAACTGTTCTAGAACAGATCCGCTCCGAGATGGGTCGGGTTGGATCTGGACCCGCGGGCCCTTTTAATTGGCAAAACGTTTTATGCATACCAGGGATTGGATCCCTAGTCGTCCGCATACCGGATAGCCATATTACCATGTGGTCTGCAGGTTTTTCTTTATTGAATTGTACACGGATCTTTTATAAAAGGCAAGAAATTGTTTTTCAAAATATGACAAATTATTTCCGCAAAACAAGGGATTCGAACCCGAATCCTTTGCCTTAAAATTCGGCGCTTTACCATCTCGGTTGGGACCTGTTTTGGTAGCTTTTACAGTAGTCCATTTCTTATAAGCCTGTTTTAAAATAAAAGTAAATTTGGAAATAGTAGTTGCAAAATGTTGCAACTGCTACCGCCGGGTTTCGAACCCGTATGGACCCGTGCACAGAGCGCACAGAGAGGAATCTCGGCTATAGTCCAGGATTGTTCATTTGATGACTCAAATTTTATTTATAGTCTGACTGTCAGACAGATTTTATTTCTATAATTACATGCTTATATTAATTATTTGATAATTATTTATGGTATGTGTATGGTGTATGGCATGACCATAAATTGACCAGTGTGATTGGATACTTTATTTCCTTATGGGTTTGTTTTACGGCCTGTGTGTCGTTTAATTATATTTGGTTTTATGGCCTGCGAGTCATCTATTTAAATTATTTAATTATTTCACGGCCTGCATGTCGTTCGCACCTCTTGTAATTTAATTTACTAGTGTAGTATTGGAATTCATTAATGTAATAAAGACAAGAAGGACGAGACGGACGGACTCGAGGAGCCAATTGATCACGTATGACGTTCCAAGGAGTTGGGAAGATCAATGAAGACCAATTGCAACCTTTTAGATTAACCCTTGTGATTTCCATGTTGGCTCGTGGAAATCACGTTAGGAATTATGGTCATGCTATACACGGTCATATGCTTTTAATTGTCATGTGATGCGATGTATGTTTGAATTTATGCATGTATGTATGTTTAGATGTATGTTAGCAAACATAGACATTAACATAGGATAAAAATCCCTCGTTAAATTTTTAAATGCCGTTCATTAGATAAAACACCTATCAAGACTTCGATCATCTTGAGTGGGTCATGCCAAAGCTGGGCGCTCGGATTATCTTAGTAAGGTAGGATAGGTAATGGTGATACCTATGTGTTTTAATGAACTAAGAATTCAAAACAATTTTGAACCTTAAGGCATAAGATGAGATTATAACATGCTTGGGCATACGATGCCAAATCCCATGAATATAATCTAAGAGTTACATATGATGTAATCGATAAAGAGTTATCCACCTAAAGTAGTTCAATTCTAGGCGTCATGCCAAAGCTGAGTTTAGGGTTGTGCGAAATGGGATCTTAGCCCACTAAAATTACAAATGTTGTAAATTGAGGGTACTTTGTTTTAGTGGGAGTATTTTTTGAGAAATAAAATAATGTGACTAAATACTTTGCATATTGAATTTTGTAGATAATATAGAATGGCATCAAACAACACGTCCACCATTTCACTGTGACCAGTCCTTGAGAAGGACAAGCTCAAAGAAAACGGCAGCAACTATTTGGATTGGATCCGGAGCTTGAGAATAGTTCTCAAGCAAGAAAGAAAGTTGTATGTTCTTGAGGAAGAAATTCCCGATGAGCCAGCTGACAATGGAAACAAAGCAACAAAAGACAAATGGAAGAAACATTGTGATGATTCCATTGATGTCAGTTGTCTTATGTTGGCTACCATTTATCCAGAACTTCAGAAGAATCTGGAGGATATGGAAGCTTATGAGCTTAATGCTCACCTCACAGAAACTTTCTCGAAGTATGCTAGGCAAGAGAGGTATTAGACCTTTCAAGCCTTGTATGCTTGCAAGATGGTTGAGGGGACATCTGTTGTAGCGACCACTATTCTAAAATAATAATTCTTCTAATTTTAAGAAGAACAAATAATTTTTTTGCAGCGGAAATATATTTTCAAAAGACAAATTTAATAATCGCAAGTAATATTCTCAAGTCACCATTAAATAAAAACATACTTCGACGTGAAATTAAAACAAATCGAACACTTGTTCATAAAAGCTAGTTTGAGAGAAACAATATTAAATAAATAAACATCTAATCATAAGCTTTATCATCCCACACTCAAGCGCATGCCACATCGAGCTCCTCAACCTGAAAGGGGTAAATAGTGGGGTGAGCTTTCAACTCGCTCAGTGTGGAGGATACGCAATATGTCTACGTTAATTACTAAATATATTAACAAGTATAACCAACATGACTGGTAAATTCTGAAGCCCGTCGGCTAGCCCGAAAGCTTTATGCACAATTAAGTGCTTCTGACTGATTTGCACATTTAAGTGCTTCTGACTGATTGCACATTTAAGTGCTTCTGACTGATTTCACGTGCACATAAGAGATAATATATAAAGCAATTAAAATAAACAAAAGCGTAATAAATCCCCACACCTGGATAAAATTGCAGTTCTGAACTTGAATGTGATGAGATGCTTGACTCGACAATTCTAGGCCCGTAAATTCTTGTTATTATCTATAATTAATAATAATGATTTATTATTTAAATAATAATCTATAAAATAAAATAAGTGAAAGAATTAAATTATGAGTGAATAATAATATTAATTGAAAAGGTCAACATGCTAAAAGATTGGCTGAAAGGGACTGATATGTAAATATTAAAAAGCTGATTGACGTAAAATTGAATAAACTAAATTTTAAGGACTGAAATTTAAGGAGTTATAAAGCTAACTGGGGTTAATTCGTAAGAATTAACTATATGGGGACTGAAATTAAATAAAATGAAGAATTAATTTGGGGTCAAATCGAAAGGTCTGGAACTTGAGGACTAAACTGAAAAATCCTAAAAGAAGGCAGGGTATAAAACCAAAAGGTCTGAAATTCTGGGATGTTAAATTGAACAAATTTAGAAATTGAGGTTTGGAATTGGAGTTGACTGGAAACTTAGGATTTAAAAACCCTCCTCACAAACGCAGTTACTCACTTTCTCACCTACCCTCCCTCTCCGCCGATTTCTCTCTCCTTTAGAAATATCTCTCTCTAATTCTCTCCCCGCAAATCTCCACCCTCCACTAGAGGTGGGCAAAAAACCCGAAACCAAAACTGAAACCAGAAAAAAAACTGAAACCGAAACCGGTCAAAACCGGTTTTTGACCAAAATCAGTTCGGGTTTTCTCAAAACCGGCGGTTTCTACCCGATTTTCCATTTTACCGTTAGAAACCGGTCCGGGTCGGGTTTTGGGGGAACCGGTTTTGGAAACCGGGTTGGAAAAACCGGTTAGAAACCGGTTTTTGTAGGTGACCGTTATGTGTCCGTTTTTTTCAAAAATTTGGCCGTTTTGTGGCTTTTTTTACCATTTTGCCATCCCTAATCAACTATAAATAGCCTATTTGAGTTTTGGTTTAGTCACAATACTCAAACACTCTTCAAGTACTAAAAAAACTTACAAAATTCTCGTTTCTCTCAATTCAAATGGCAACTCAATCTTCTTCCGCTTCTACGAATGCACCCGAGATTGTTGAAGTTATAGAAACAACCCGAAACCCAAAAATTTGGTGTAATTTCAACCTCGTGAAGTTGTCGGATGGGCAACTTAAGGCTCATTGTAAAAATTGCGGTAAGTTTTTGAAACATGAATCCAACACGACGTTGAAGATGCATACCGACAAGTATTGCGAAGGACTCAAATCCGTTCCGGAAGCCGGTCAAGCATCTATGTCACGAGAGGGAGGTCTTTTTACATACGAGGCGAAGCGGTGCCGACAACAATTTGCAAGCTACGTGATTCAAGAAGGTTTGCTGTTCAACCACTTCGATAACCCTCGATTGACTAAGGTGATTCAAAATACTCTTCAACCGCGATATAAACAAGTAAGTCGTGCTACTCTTAGACGTGATTGTATTAAATTATGGAAAAAGGCTACAATAGAACTAGTAAACGGTTTTGCAAAATTAAATACAAATGTAAACTTAACATCCGATGTTTGGTCGGCACCTCATGGTTTTCCCGGTTCATACCTTTGTGTTACCGCACATTGGATTGATCCTGATACATGGCTAATGATGAAGCGTACGATTGCTTTTGAAAATTTTGAGTACCCTCACATGGGTCAAATTTATTTCATATGTTACAAAATGTAATAAATAACTTTAACTTACAAGAAAAAGTTTTTTCGATCTCATTTGATAACGCGTCTAATAATACAAACGCTGTAAAAAATTAATATTAACATATAAACCGCCTTTGAAGGGTATTTTTTATCATAGTCGATGCGTTGCACACATTATAAACTTGGTTGTGCAAGACGGATTAGCGGTACCCGAAATAAGTTTGGTAAAAGACGCTTTTAAAAAAATGTTACAAGATATATTTTGTTCAAGTAAAGCTAGATATAAACAATATATGAAATTGTGTAAGGACACGAATTCTATTTTTTTAACCCCTAATTGGGACGTTCCTACAAGATGGAATTCGACTTATAAAATGTTTTGTTGTGGTTTACGCCAACGTGATACTTTACAACTTTTTCATGATGAACTTGCGAATAGGACGACTAGGGTTACACCATTTACGTCGGAACAATGGGATATTGTTAGAAAAATAAGCGAATTGCTCAAAGTTTTTAAAAACGCAACAATTTTATTATCGGGTGTTTATTATCCCACCATTCATTTGGTACTTAATCAAATTTATTTAATGTGTTCAAAATTAAGCGACTACGAATTAAGTGGTGATTTATATGAAAAAATGGTTTCGCCCATGAAAGTAAAACTAAGAAAATATTTCAAAGAAATGCCACTGGTAATTACTTGTTCCGCCGCGTTGAACCCATGTATGAATATTAGCGCGGTGGAACTACTTATCGACAAAATCTCTATTGATTTAGAGTTGCATAACGAAAACGTTTTCTATGCAAGAGATGCAAAAGCCATTTTTAACAAAAATTTCAAAGATTTATTCGGGGTTTATTTTAAAAAGTATGGTTCAAGAAATGATTATTCAACTTCGTTTTCATCATCATTTTCTACTTCTACTAGCGCGGATCCCATGCTTAACTTATATAATAGTTTAAGAGAAGAAAACACTAAATGGGCTAGGGGTGAGGGTGACCAATCATCGACTAGCGAATATGGGAGATATATTGGAACCGATTTTTTATCCACTATGGGACCCCATGAATTCACAAATTTTGATATTTTGGCTTGGTGGAAAGGAAGGGAAACTCAATTTCCCGTTCTAACCGCCATGGCCCAAGATTTACTAACCGTCCAAGCTTCTACGGTAGCTTCGGAATCCGCTTTTTCTCTTAGTGGCAGGGTATTATCTATACGAAGAACAAGACTCACACCGGCATCACTGGAGATGTGTATTTGCTTGAAGGATCACTTGGACGCATCTGAGCGTATACAACAGACTCAAAGTCTTGAAGGAGAACTAGACATTGAACAAGAAATACACGATATCGAGGTGGAAGAAAGTTTTGCAATCTCACTCTCCGATGAAGAAATTGCTCTCGATGAAGCTTCGCACGAGGCTAGCTCCGAAGAAGATATCACTCTCAATGAATAAAAATTTATGTTTTAAATTCTAAATGTTTGAATAAAAGTTGATATTGTAATGGATTTATTTAATAAAAGTTTATGTTTTAAATTCTAAATGTTTGAATAAAAGTTGATGTTGTAATGAGTTTATTTAATAAAAGTTTATATTTTAAATTCTAAATATTTGAATAAAAGTTGATGTTGTAATGAGTTTATTTAATAAAAGTTTATATTTTAAATTCTAAATGTTTGAATAAAAGTTGATGTTGTAATGAGTTTATTTAATAAAAGTTTATGTTTTAAATTCTAAATGTTTGAATAAAAGTTGGTGTTGTAATGAGTTTATTTAATAAAAGTTTATGTTTTAAATTCTAAATGTTTGAATAAAAGTTGATGTTGTAATGAGTTTATTTAATAAAAGTTTATGTTTTAAATTCTAAATGTTTGAATAAAAGTTGATGTTGTAATGAGTTTCTTTAATAAAAGTATATATTTAATGTATAATGGGTTTATTTAATAAGAATATATTACTTTCTTAAGTTTTTTTTAAAAAAAAAACGGTTATAACCGGTTTTTCCAACCCAAACCGGTTAGTATAGGGTCGAGTTTTTATAGTCCCCAACCCAACCCGACCCGAACCGGTTTTGTCAAAAAACCGGTACCCAGACTACGACCAAAAACCGGTTCGGTTTTAAAACCCGAACCGGTTTGGAAAAAAACTGATTTGTACACCCCTACCCTCCACTCCGATTTCCTTCAACTTCACGTGCACATCTCTATTCGCTGAACAAAATAGAAGAAGGTAAACCCCTCTCTAACTCGCAACTCGCACTGGCTGTGGCGACGGGACGTGAACTGGCTAGGCTCGTCGGGCGCTGTGTGGTGGCGACGCGATTTGGAAGGGTAAATAAGTGGGGGGGATTGGAGTTTGACGCGCGGCCGAGGAAAATTTTACAGGTTTATTTCTGTTTTTTTTTTGTGACTGGCTCCCGTTCAGGGAAGAAGGAGGAGAGGAGTAGAGAAAATAAAAATAGAAGACTGACTTTGTTATGATGAAGTGAGGGAAGGAGTGAATTTTCAGAGAGATTTTACCTGTTGGTTGTGAAATTTTTCTTCGTCGATTTGAAGATGAGCCGTGTATTTGTGTGAAAGATTAGAATAGCAAATGACGGATCAATTTTTTTTTTTTGGAAAAGTATTTTGATGTAAAGAATTTTTGTAAAGAATTTCTACAGTTGCAGTAGGATTTTGTATATTTATAGGTATAGATTTTATGAATTTGTATGTTGATAAACATCGAGGAGTTTGGAGAATGTGAGAGAACTGGAAAAACGATGGGAAGAGGAGTTCTTAATTATGATTAATTAAGTTTAATCATAGTTAGTTAAATTAAAACACATGATTAAATATAATTGATATAATAATAATAGTAGTATAATAATACATATAAAAATAATAATTTCGGTAATAATGATAATAATATCGGAATATGATAATGATAATAATAATATTAGTACTAATAATAAAAGTAATAATAATATTATTATTATTAATAATGATAAAATTAATAATAGTACTGTTAGTATTATGGTTGAATAAATAATAACACTATTATAATAATGACTACTTGAATATATCTGACAAAATGACTCGGGCCTAGAGATGACGAGATGAGACACAATGAATAAAATAAGAAATGCAACGAACGAATCACACGACTTGACATGAATTATAATGACCTAAATGGATTTGCATGATCATGAAATAAAGCTGGATAAATTTATTCGGGCATTAATTTAATAAAATTGAACATGTTTTCTATAATTCACTATAAATGTATATGCGAAATCGGGGCGTTACAACCTATCCCCTTTAACAAATTTTCGTCCTCGAAAATTAAGTTACGTACCTTGAAAAATAAATGTTGGATACTTAGAACGGGTCTCCTCTTCACGTTCCGAAGTTGCCTCATTTGGTCCATGACGACTCCACTGAACTTTCACCAATT
Source organism: Orobanche coerulescens (assembly GCA_033398695.1). Lineage (NCBI taxonomy): Eukaryota > Viridiplantae > Streptophyta > Magnoliopsida > Lamiales > Orobanchaceae > Orobanche > Orobanche coerulescens. The sequence continues at coordinate 229,795,780 of CM065802.1, forward strand.
TAACCTCTTTGTTTCGTAACCGATGTACCTTAGGCTCCAAAACAGCTGTAGGTACCTCCTCATAAGTCAGGTTCTTGGCTACATGCAACTCTTTGAAATTGCATACGTGACCAGGATCATGTATGTACTTTCTTAGTATGGAGACGTGAAAGACATTGTGCACTCCCGACAACTTTAAAGGCAATGCCAAACTATAAGCAAGATCACCAACGCGACCCAAAATCTCAAAAGGTCCGATATAACGAGGCTGTAGCTTTCCCTTTTTACCGAATCGTATCACTCCTTTCATCGGCGCTACCTTCAAGAATACCTTTTCTCCAATCTCAAATTGGATATCTTTCCATCGTTTATCAGCGTAAGATTTCTGTCCATCCTGGGCGGCCTTAATCCTACTTCTAATTTCGGCTATCTTCTCTACAGCCTGTTCGATCAACTCTTGACCCAAAATCTTTTCTTCTCCAACCTCATTCCAATAAAGAGGCGATCGACATTTCCTTCCGTACATAGCCTCATACGGGGCCATTTGTATAGTCGCTTGGTAGCTGTTGTTATAAGCGAACTCTACTAAAGGCAAAATATTCTCCCAATTCTCACCAGTATCAAGAACACACGCCCTCAACAAATCTTCGAGTGTTTTGATAATCCGTTCAGATTGACCATCGGTTTGCGGATTATATGCAGTACTGAAATTCAACTTAGTGCCCAACGCACTCTCAAGACTCTTCCAAAATTTCGACGTAAATCGCGGATCTCTATCCGAGACGATCAACACTGGAACATCATCTAACCTCACAATCTCCCGAATATAAATCTTCGCGTATTGTTCCATAGTGTAAGTCATCCTCACAGGTAGAAAATGAGTTGACTTCATCAAACGATCCACTATCACCCAGATAGCGTCGTTCTTCCTCACGGTTCACGGCAGACCAACCACGAAATCTATTGTGATATGCTCCCATTTCCATTCTGGGATTTCCAACAGTTGAAGTAAACCTCCCGGCTATTGGTGTTCTGCCTTGACCTGCTGACATATCATACACCTCTCCACAAATACACCAATGTCCCACTTCATTCCTCTCCACCAAAATAACTTCTTCAGGTCGTGGTACATCTTTGTACCTCCCGGGTGAGCGGACTATGGTGCATTGTGAGCTTCTTCAAGAATCTGCTTCCTAAGGGATGGATCCTTAGGAACACATAACCTCCCATCATATGTCAAAACGTCGTCTGCGGCAACGACAAATTCCTCAATACTCCCATCTTGTGCTCAATCTTTTATCTTAACAAGAACTTATCACGTGGTTGAGCCTCTTTAATCTTATCCCTCAAGTTTAGTTGCAAGACCAAAGATGATAGGATTGTTCGAACTCTTTGAAGACTCAACTATCTCAATCCTCAACTGGAAGAACTCTTTTTATCAAACTCTCCTGATTGGTCAAGCAAGCTAACTCGTCTCTAGTCTTCCGACTCAAGGCATCAGCTACCACATTAGCCTTACCCGGATGGTAATGAATAGTACAATCATATTCCTTCACCAATTCTAACCATCTCCTTTGCCTCATATTAAGATCCTTCTGTGTGAAAAGATACTTCAGACTTTTATAGTCTGTGTATATCTCACACTTCCCTCAGTAAAGTTAGTGGCGCCAAATCTTCAGCGCATGTACTACAGCAGCCAACTCCAGATCATGTGTTGGATAGTTCAACTCATGTGGTTTAATCTATCTCGATGCATAAGCTACTACTTTACCATGTTGCATCAAAACACAACCCAAACCCTGCTTTGAGGCATCACTATAAATAACAAAGTCTTCCGTCGGATCAGGAATCGTTAATACTGGTGCCAAGGTTAGTCTCCTTTTCAACTCTTGAAAACTTTCCTCGCACCTCTCACTCCATTCAAACCTCACGCCCTTCCTTGTTAATTGGGTCATGGGAGTGGCAATTTTAGAAAATCCTTCGATAAATCTTCTATAATAGCCAATTAGGCCCAGAAAGCTGCGAACTTCGCTCGCATTCTTGGGTACTCCCAACTACTCACTGCTACAACCTTGTCGGGATCTATCTCAATTCCTTTAGAAGTCACCACATGTCCACGAAATCCAACTCTGTTCAACCAAAACTCACATTTCTTGAACTTGGCATACAACTTGTCTTTGTGAAGTGTCTCCAATGTAATCCTCAAATGCTCTTGGTGTTGTTCCTTGTCCTTAGAATGCAACAAGATGTCATCTATGAGGACGATCACGAACTTATCCAAGTAAGGTTGGAACACCCTATTCATCAAATCCATAAAGACTGTCAGTGCATTACTTAGACCAACTGGCATCACTACAAATTCAAAATACCCATAACTGGTCCTAAAAGCCGTCTTGGAAATGTCGCACTCCCTAATCTTCAGTTGGTGGTACCCCGACCTCAAATCGATCTTCGAAAAGGTTCCGGCTCCCCTCAACTGATCGAATAGATCCTCGATTCTCTGTAGTGGGTATTTGTTCTTCACCGTGAGTCGATTCAACTCTCCGTAATCTATACACATCCGAAGTGATCCATCATTCTTTCTTAAAAATAGCACCAGTGCACCCCATGGTGGCACACTAGGACGTATAAACCCGAGCTCCAGCAGCTCTTGAATTTGGACCTTCAATTCTTGAAGTTCTGTCGGAGCCATTTTGTATGCCGCTATGGATGTTGGGGCCACCCCAGGGACCAAATCAATGCTAAACTCCACTTGTCGGTCGGGTGGGACTCCTGGCGAATCCTCTGGGAACACATCCAAGAACTCCCGTACTATAGGTACGTCTGTAGGGGACACCTCACTAGTACGAGTGTCGACCAAACTCACTAAGTAATCCTGACATTTCTCCTTAGACTTCTCAGTGCCTTCATGGCTGTGACTACTCTTGGTACTGCCCTACTCTTAGTACCATAAAAGGTGATCGACTCGCCTTCCGAACACCTCAATGTCACCTTCTTCTCACGGAACCTTATATCAGCATCATGTCTATCGATCAGTCCATACCAAGGATCACGTCAAAATCCATCAAATATAGGATAGCGTCAAATTCTCTTCCTCGTTCGAGATTTCAAAACTCTCTCTCCATTTTCTCCCGGTAATGTTGTGGGTAGTACTGCTCCATCACTATTTCCTTGAACCGATACCAAGTCAATATTGCACGCTCGGCTGCCGGCCTTAAGCACCAATAGCTTATCCACCAGCGTCCAGCATCCTCCACCATTTGGTATTGGCTGCAAAGAATTCTTGCGCATAAGTGCACCCAATGAGCTCAAAGGTACGCTCGAGCGACATGAACCATTTGTCAACTAATGCTAGTCCTTCTCGACCATTGAATGATGGTGGTGTGAAACGTCGGAACCGTTGCACAACTTGTGCTTGGGTAAGAGCTGGAACGTTATTGTTGTGGTTATTCTGTCCTCCGTTATCACCACCAGCAGCACCAAGGTTGGCATTTTCACCACCGAGATTATCTCCACCTCGGTAAGTTGGGCGTCCACGTTTACGAGTTGCCATTATCCTAGGGCATATCATACTCAATGATCCATCAGTGCTTGCCCAACGAGAGAGACGAATAAGATGAAGAAATTATATTGCATCTATGGGTTGAGACCCATAGATAACTTAATGTACCTTGGAGTCGACGTGGAGCGGCCGAGGTGGATGATCATAATTGCTAAAAATATTTGACTAATTGCGAAAATGAAATTTCAGTTTAGAAAAAGAGACCATTTTAACGAGTCTACAAAACCGTAGACCCGCTCTGATACCACTTATGTAGCGACCACTATTCTAAAATAATAATTCTTCTAATTTTAAAAAGAACAAATAATATTTTTGCAGTAGAAATATATTTTCAAAATACAAATTTAATAATCGCAAGTAATATTCTCAAGTCACATTAAATAAAAACATACTTCGATGTGAAAATAAAACAAATTGAACACTTGTTCATAAAACCTAGTTTGAGAAAAACAATATTAAATAAATAAACATCTAATCATAAGCTTGATTATCCCACACTCAAGTGCATGCCACATCGAGCTCCTTAACCTGAAAGGGGTAAATAGTGGGGTGAACTTTCAACTCGCTCAGTGTGGAGGATACGCAATATGTCTATGTTAATTACTAAATATATTAACAAGTATAAACAACATGATTGGTAAATTTTGAAGCCCGTCGGCTAGCCCGAAGGCTTTATGCACAATTAAGTGCTTCTGACTGATTTGCACATTTAAGTGCTTCTGACTGATTGCACATTTAAGTGCTTGTGACTGATTTCACGTGCACATACGAGATAATATATAAAGCAATTAAAATAAACAAAAGCGTAATAAATCCCCACACCTGGATAAAATTGCAGTTCTGAACTTGAATGTGATGAGATGCTTGACTCGACAATTCTAGGCCCGTAAATTCTTGTTACTATCTATAATTAATAATAATGATTTATTATTTAAATAATAATCTATAAAATAAAATAAGTGAAAGAATTAAATTATGAGTGAATAATAATATTAATTGAAAAGGTCAACATGTTAAAAGCTTGGCTGAAAGGGACTGATATGTAAATATTAAAAAGCTGATTGAAATAAAATTGAATAAACTAAATATTTAAGGACTGAATCGAAGGAGTTATAAAGCTAACTGGGGTTAATTCGTAAGAATTAACTATATGGGGACTGAAATTGAATAAACTGAAGAATTAATTTGGGGTCAAATCGAAAGGTCTGGAACTTGGGGACTAAACTGAAAAATCCTAAAAGAAGGCAGGGTATAAAACCAAAAGGTCTGAAATTCTGGGATGTTAAATTGAACAAATTTAGAAATTGAGGTTTGGAATTGGAGTTGACTGGAAACTTGGGATTTAAAAACCCTCCTCACAGACGCAGTTACTCACTTTCTCACCTACCCTCCCTCTCCGCCGATTTCTCTCTCCCTTAGAAATATCTCTCTCTAATTCTCTTCCCGCAAATCTCCACCCTCCACTCCGATTTCCTTCAACTTCACATGCACATCTCTATTCGCTGAACAAAAGAGAACAAGGTAAACCCCTCTCTAACTCGCAACTCGCACTGGCAGTGGCGACGGGACGTGAACTGGCTAGGCTCGTCGGGCGCTGTGTGGCGGCGGCGCGATTTGGAAAGGGAAATAAGTGGGCGGAATTGGAGTATGACGCGCGGCCGAGGAAAATTTTCCAGGTTTATTTCTTTTTTTGTGACTGGCTCCCGTTCAGGGAAGAAGGAGGAGAGAAGTAGAGAAAATAAAAATAGAAGACTGACGTTGTTATGATGAAGTGAGGGGAGCGGTGAATTTTCAGAGAGATTTTACCTGTTGCTTGTGAAATTTTTCTGCGTCGAAAAGATGAGCCGTATATTTGTGTGAAAGATGAGAATAGCAAATGACAGATCTATTTTTTTTTTTTTTTTGGAAAAGTATTTTGATGTAAAGAATTTTTGTAAAGAATTTCTGCAGTTGAAGTAGGATTTTGTATATTTATAGGTATAGATTTTATGAATTTGTATCGAGGAGTTTGGAGAATGTGAGAGAACTGAAAAAACGATGGGAAGAGGAGTTCTTAATTATAATTAATTAAGTTTAATCATAGTTAGTTAAATTAAAATACATGATTAAATATAATTGATATAATAATAATAGTAGTATAACAATACATATAAAAATAATAATTTCGGTAATAATGATAATAATATCGGAATATGATAATGATAATAATAATAAAAGTAATAATATTATTATTAATAATAATGATAAAATTAATAATAGTAGTGTTAGTATTATGGTTGAATAAATAATAACACTATTATAATAATGACTACTTGAATATATCTGACAAAATGACTCGGGCCTAGAGATGACGAGATGAGACACAATGAATAAAATAAGAAATGCAACGAACGAATCACACGACTTTACATGAATTATAATGACGTAAATGGATTTGCATGATCATGAAATAAAGCTGGATAAATTTATTCGCGCATTAATTTAATAAAATTGAACATGTTTTCTATAATTCACTATAAATGTATATGCGAAATCGGGGCGTTACATCTGTCAGCGCTCATGGGCTCAAGATGAAAGGATATATTGATCATCTTGAGAGGCTAGGTTCTCCACTTTCTAAGGAGCACTCCACGGATGTGATCCTAAACGCATTGCCCGAAAGTTTCGGTGAGTTCATTATGAACTATAATATGAATGAGATGGAGAAGTCTATTGCTGAGCTGCATGGGATGCTTAAAACGGCTGAGCAGAATATTATGAAGAAACCAAACCACGTGTTGATGGTCAGTAGAGGGAAGTCCTTCAAGAACAAAGACAAGAGCAAGGGTAAGGCAAAAGTTGCCAAATCTAAAGACTCTACTAAGCCAGTTTTCAAGGCTAAAGCTCCCAAAGATGGAAATTGCCATCATTGTAATAAACCAGGACACTGAAAAAGAAATTGCAAAATTTACTTGGAAGAGCTAAAGCGTACCAAGGGTAGTGAGACTGCCACATGTATATTTGTTATAGAAGTTAACTCATCTACTTCTAACTCCTGGGTATTTGATACTGGATGTGGATCTCACATTTGTACAAATGTGCAGGAGTTGAGAAGCAGTAGAGAACTGAAGAAAGGGGAAGTTGATCTAAGAGTCGGCAATGGAGCAAGAGTTGCTGCACTAGCCGTAGGAACTTATGATCTAGTTTTACCCAATGGGCTTTTGTTAGGCTATTATGTTCCTGCTATGAATAGGAATATAATTTCAGTTTCTACATTTGTGAAGGTTACAATTTTCTTACTAAGAATAAGATTATTCGTATTTTCTTTGATGACTTGCTTTATGGTACTGCAAAGTTATATACTGGCCTTTATAATATTGATCTAGATGAGTCCGACACTTTGGAAGTCTATAACATTGAATCCAAGAAACCTAAGCTCAATGACTCTAATTGGACTTACTTATGGCATTGTCGACTTCATCACATAAATGAGAAACGCATTTCTAAACTCCATAATGATGTACTTTTAGTGAAACACCCTAAATTAGGCGGATATTACAGTGCCATGGATCCCCGACTGGGACCCACCAGGCGAATGAAACTGATGACTTAAATAATATAATTGTAGTACCAAACCACATTATATTACTAAATACTCCGATGAGGAGTTTAAATACAAAACACCAGGACAATACCGAATACAAGTATATTTTATATGAAGATAAAATACACAACACTGAATGAAACGGAGTATCCAAATAAAAATCTGCAGCGGAAAATAAATGACAACAACATGAATGACTGAAAAGATCGGGGGCCCCTACTAGTATCACTGGGACTCCTCGCCGTCAACATGCTCTTCCCGTGCCTTTGCCTTGCCGTGACCTGAAAACAATATCCCCTAACGGGGTCAGTTACACAGAACAACAATCCTCAAGGGTTGAAAATACACAATCATGATATATCTTTAGTTATGAAATATCCTTATTTATGAATTAGGCTGAAGAGGAGTATCATAGTACGCATGTAATGTTCTGTGCAAGTGTACAAGACGGATGACCGGACACACCCATCCTTGTACCAAATTAGTCTCACGGAGGTAATCGTTACCGTGTGCACATTCCAATGTATCGATCCCAATACATGAACATCGCGTGCCCGACTAAAAATTCCACACATCCGCACCCGGCCACGCAATATGAACCCAGAAGGTCATATGAACGAGAATGACCAAAATGAATATCAATGAATAATAATCCGACAAGGTCAAGAATGACTCACCGAGATGAAAATAATAGTGAAGTGAATGATAGTTCAATGAACTGATTGGAACCACCGTTCCTCGTGAATGAAGTGATTATTCGACAATTACAAGTCTTAATACAATTAATACAATGATGAATGAGTTATGATTATGAATGAACAACAACAAAAGGAATGAATATCCTTTTAACCGAGTAAGAATTAACTTACTCAACACCGGTGAAGATTGTCCTTCCTCGAACAACATCCTACAATGAGATGTCGGTCGCTCGAACAACCTTGAATGATAATTACCAACAATGCTCAATAATACGTATCAAACATGATTATAACCGACTCAAACGTCGATACAACAATATCCAAACTCATTGAGGCGTTCTAACGACTACGTATTGAACATGTCCTTCGATAATACCCAAATCCCGAATATATCGAAACCAAAACCAAATAATCCGAATTATACACCGAATAATCCGTAGGAATACGTGTATACAAGGTAGATAAGCCATATCTAAGGCATTCCAACATAATATCGAGCCCACATGAATAGATCGGAAATAAAACACTTGAATTCCGAATTTCTAGATTCAAGAGGTGATTACCTTGATTATGATGTTTGAAGATGATGAAATGGTGATTATTCCAAATTATATGCTTGGAAATGTTGATAGCTGATTCCACCTCGAAGAACACTCCTCAAGAAGCTCCAAATCGCCCAAAACCGATGAAAGAATGAAGAGAAATGACAAATGACGAAGAAAGGGCTGAACTGTCCTATTTATAGCAATCCCAGTTTAGCGCGCGCTAACTCCAGTTCTTAGCGTGCGCTAACGGGTGTTTTGGGTAGTCCTGTACCCACTGTCCGAAAACGGTAGCGTGCGCTATGTACCTTTTGTAGCGTGCGCTACGGCTGTACACTTAGCGTGCGCTAACCCCAATATGTTAGCGTGCGCTAACTTAAAGATCTGATGCCCAGTACTGAAGTCCAGAACCTCCTGTTCTCTGATCCGCTCTCGGTAGCATGCGCTACATTCAACATTTAGCGTGCGCTACTACACCATTTGTGTACGCTAAAAACCACTCATAGCGTGCGCTATGAATTAATACAATTCAGTCCAGTACCCACTGGACTCTGCCTATCCGACCTTAGCGCGCGCTACACCAAATGTTAGCATGCGCTACTACAAACCACTAGCGCGCGCTACTTACCATTCGTACCGTGCGCTACTTATAACTCACCTGCAGTCCAGTGCCTTCTGGACTGTCAGCCAGGACAACATTAGCGTGCGCTAATGCTGAGTGGTAGCGTGCGCTACCTGTACTCAATTAGCGCGCGCTAAAGAGAGTACGTAGCGTGCGCTACTCCTCACACACAGCCCACAATGAAGGTGACAATGATGATACGCTCGGCCCGACTATCCAACCGGGTTGAATGATGAATAAAACTGATACGTGATACCAATATACTCCAAACGGTGAATACAATGAATGAATATGAATGATGAATGATCATTAATGAGTGAAAATTACTGAGTGACAATTACTGAACGATAGTTACTGAATGATAATGACTGAATTACAACCGGGTATTACATACACCCCCCCCTTAAAAGAGATTCGTCCCCGAAACTAAGGGTCAAACAACTCGGGATAACTCTCCCGCATACTATCCTCGGTTTCCCAAGTAGCCTCTTCGACTCCGTGTCTAGACCACTGAATTTTCACCAAAGGAATCGTCTTGTTCCTCAACTGTTTGATTCGCCGCTCTAAGACTCGTATAGGATGCTTCTCATATGAATGATCATCGGCGATCTCGATTTCGTCGAACTGAAGTATGTGACTCGGGTCGGCAACATACTTCCGTAACTGAGATACGTGAAACATATTATGAATTCGGCTCAACGCCGGAGGTAAAGCCAATCGATAGGCTAACTCGCCTACTCGATCCAAAATCTCAAACGGTCCAATGAATCTCGGACTCAACTGTAACACCCCCAAGATATTCGAGGTGTATTACAGCGCCGTGGACCCCTGCTTGGGATCCACCAGGCTAACACAAGAAAACACCTCTCGACTAACCGTCTCGGTTAGCAAGGAAACAATTGTTAACAACAAGAACATAAAACAACACGTCCGGTACAACCGGCATAATAAACATCAGCCGACAAATACAGTAACTCCAACAAAGACCAATCACAATCTGAGAGGAAAAGCCTAAGTACTCGCGAGTACAATCTATAAGTTTACAATTTGAAAAACACCCACATCAAAAGAGACAATAGGAAATAACAAGACTCAATTGCACATGTCAACAACCTTGGCCGACATCCTCGTACCATCCCAGCGCCCGCTCGTCTTTGAACATAACACAAATCCATAACAAGAATTTCCCCGACAACGGGTCCCCAAAGGGGTTAGCAATTACGCTAGTACAAGTATTCAAGGCAAACCAATCGCTTACACATTTCATAGTACATGCACCAATATCAATTCAAAAACCAAAACTAGACATGTCTTTTCCGGAAAACATACAGTCCACAATTAGCCTTGAGAACAGGGCGGCAGCATACATTCTCACTCGAGGCCTCATAGGGACCCTACCGAGTTGGCTACAATTACGGAAAAACAAAATCACGCACACGCTATGCCGTGAGAACAGGGCGGCAGCATACATTCTCACTCGAGGCCTCACAAGGACCCTAACGAGTTGGCTAGCGGTACGAAACTCGTGAAATCCAGGGCGGCAGCATAGATTTCCCTCCTTGACCTCGTCGGGCCAACACAAGGTGAGTTACACACAAGTAATATACATCACCATTTCATGTTAAGCTTAAAGGTTTCCAAAAATACTTGCCTTGAATTATTGACGACGCAACGAACGGAAAGGAAAGTCACCGACGAACGCTAGGAACCAATGAAACCGAACCTAACGATTCGAAGAATACAATCACAACCATTTCTAAATGAATACGGAATTGGAATACACCCGAAAACCCGCCTACGATTCATGTACATTCGTATATAAACAACAACGAGGGCGGACCGCAACCAAACCCTCTCGATTCCGTAAAAATCACGAAATATACCATGAAACCGTAGGGAAACTAAGAATACCAACAAGATTAATCATATTCATCATGGATCCACCAACAAAACGAAACGAATCGGAAGAAAATCCCAAAACCCCCCAAATTAATCGAAAATAGGGTTCTAGAGATGTTACCTTTGGAGATTCAAGTATTTAGATTCGTAAAACACGCGTTGGATTGATTGCCCGGGCTTCACTACCGAAGAAAAATGATGAAAAACAACTCCCCAATTGATAATAATGAGGAGCTCTTCCCCCTCTCTTTCACTCTCTCGCGTCGCAGGAAGAAGAAGGAAGAAATGAGCAGATTACGCTCAAAACAACGAAATTATAGGGGGTTGACCGCATTGTGTGCCGCGGCACAGCTGAGGTGTGCCGCGGCACAGGCCAAAAAATTACTCCTGTGGTTCGGCGGTGTGCGCGGCCACGGCTGCGTGTGCCGCGGCACCGTCTGGCGGGTTTGGGTCGCAGATGTCACACGATTGTGTGCGCAAGCTTGGCAGCATTGTGCCGCGGCACGGATGGGTGCGCCGCGGCTGCAGTCTGATTCGTTTGGCAACAATCGAAGAAATTTGTGTGCGCGGCACACATCTTATCTTGCGGCCCACACCCCCTTTTGGGTCCCAAAATGATAAAAATGATCCGGAAAGAGAATAAAACGATAGGAATCAATATTTGGGAACCAATAACACGAAATGGATCCACGCCAACCCCGAAACGGCGGTTCCGCACCACAATAACGAGAATACAGTTCAACAGTTGACAGGAAGGACACACTGAAAGGTACACGAGGGTCACTATGACCGAGAAATATACCAAAAATGAAAATACAAGGGAAAGAAAAATACCGGATATTACATTCTACCCCTCTAAAAATAAGTTTCGTCCCGAAACTTAAAATAAGTAGGGAGAAGCAATATCCCCTGCCAGGAAAACTCGACGAGATACACAAAAACCGAAGACTCGCGCCCGATGGCGAAACACTGCAAGAAACGCAAAGAAACATATGGCGTGAAAATACGCTCTAGGGCGGCTAACACAACGTCACCGGTAGAGACATAATAAAATCAACGAGTGACAAGCGTCATCAAATAGACAATACAATCGAGTCGATTATCCGAACAATCACAAAACTCAACGAACGAAAATCAATACGATTGACCAACCCAACGGTTCATCAACCCAAAACGCGAGTCAAGCTGAACAAATACGGAATTCCACCGCCCAAGGGTTGGAAGATCGAAAACGAGACTAATTTCCCGAACTTAAGGGAATTACGAAAGAGCCTGAACGCTCAACAATCACGAAACGAGAACAAAAACCGAACAAACAAACGATTGAGACAATAAAAATCGAACAATCATGTCCGAAACACGTAGGATAATAAAATTCAAACAACAACTCCCAGGATGACCTGGTGAGAACAGCAAGACGTGCATTCCCACAATATCCACAGGAAAGGGAATAGCAATTGAAAAGCCACAACGACAAACGAGTTATTCCGAAACAATACCACCCTCGTTCGATCAACAAAAGCAAGGGATAGGAAAAGTTCAGAAATGTTAACGAGCATAAACGAGTTGATAGAGCCAAAAATACAGAAGTTCAAAATCCGATCCACTTGAATAAAAGAACTATTAGAACCAAAAGATGTTACTTCCGAACAAGGTTCACAATAGTCGAACCGAATTCGGAAAAGTCACAACGATAACCAGATCGACTCAAAATCAGATTACAGCTCGTTCGAACGATGAAACCAAGATACAGAACAAGTTCAGAAGGTATCAATAAACACGAGCGAATCCATAGACTGGAGAAAGAGAAGATATAGAAGTCAAAATAGTACGGGTATTACCTTTGACCTCGCCCCCGAAACTCACAACAACGGAACCAAGGTAACAATATAACAAGCAATCGACACAACGCGGAACAATCACCGATGCACACAATCATACCAACCCGATCTCTAATAGCTCGCATATATGCGATAACGCATAAACCGCTACGAGGCGACAACATCCAATACCAATATCACACCCCTCGCAGAGGCTATCACGACAACTGTGTGGCGAACGACTCAACGCTCACACCACCAATTCAACAACAACTCGGGGGTTAACACCCTAACGAGAGCACGAACATCACACATATATTCCCGAACCACAAATAGGAATGATAGGTTTTGAAAACGAAAACCATCTTTTGAAAATAACTTGCAAGCACCAGTTGATCTTGAGTATCATATATCAAAAAGTAGTACAAACATCGTCATCGAGACTTAAAAAAATCATCTTGCGTTTAAAAAAATGAAGACACCTTTCGTTAAATTAAAACTTTTCAGCTATATTAGACCTTCGGGTCTAAGCGAATGCATTTCTAAAGCATTAGAAATATTTCAAAATATTTTGATCCTCAAAGTAGAATAATTTTGAAACATAGCGTGGCACTAATAGGCATCTTGAGAGCACTGTGAGGAAATAATTTATTTTAAAAGTACGTCTCAAGGTTTATTTTCTAAGATACTCAAGGTTTTTCAGAAGTACAATAGGCCAAAATGCCCAAAATTCGTACGTATCAACATTCACTTAAACACATTATATCACACGCATCAAACCGCTCAAAATCACGACAATGATATACAACCCTTAGGATATGTTTAACAACATCGTTAAAACAACAATCAGTTTATCAAAACTGGATGGAAAACGATATCAAGAACAAAACTCCAAAAAGTCAACTCTAGGGATTCAAGAAAATACCTAGATTCGGCGAAGAACAATGGATTAGATGATGTTAAAAATCATCTAGGATACTCCAAAACACCTTTGGATGGAAGAAAAATCATCCCAGATGCGAAACCGAGTCGCTACGTCTCAAACTCATGGAGGAAGGAGAAGAAATGAAGAAAAATGCAACTTCTAGACTGGTGTCCAGTATTTATACTGGACACAATTAGCGTGCGCTAATCATTAAGGTTAGCGTGCGCTATCACGGCACCAAACAAAACTCCTGACCAAAAATTACACTGTTAGCGTGCGCTAACCCCAAGTGTTAGCGTGCGCTAACGAGAACTTCAGACCCAGTCCAGTAGCTCCTGGACTGCCCTGAACTACCAGGTAGCGTGCGCTATTCTCCCCTTAGCGTGCTACCAACGCACTCTTGAGCGCGCTAGCCGCAAAGCGTAGCGTGCGCTAACGACCCACAGAGACAACAACAAACATATCAGAAAAATTACATGCCGTAAACCTTTCTCACAAGGATTTACCAGGCTAAGCACAATTTCCCATCTCATTTTGAAAATGCTAAACAGACCAATAACGGTAATATTTTCCAAAGCTCACAAAATCATTTGTCAAACCATCATAAAATGTTCAAGACCAAAATGTAATATCCGCATTTTTCTTCCCCTTGTATTTTTTCTTTTTCGGCATATTTCCCGATAGTAGTGACCCTCATGTATCTTTCAGTGTATCTTTTCTATTATCTATGGATTTTATCCCCGTTATTGTTGAGCGGAACCGCCGTTTCGGGGTTGCCGTGGGTCCATTCTATGTTATGATACCCGTTGAGATGTTCCGTTGGATGTTTCGTTCACCTTCCGGTGTTTTGAACCGTTCATATTTCATACCTAGCGTACGTTATTTTTTCTGCATAGCGCGCGCTAGGGGTCCCTTAGTAGCGCACGCTACGTTTGCTTAAATGCGCGCCAGCGAGTAGCCCCGGGAGTGACAGTCTGTTTTCCGGTATACGGACTAGCGTATTAGCGTACGCTACATATGCTAGCGCACGCTAATGTTGAGGGGCTAGCGCACGCTGATGATGCCCGGTAGCGTGCGCTAGCGTGAGTGTCCAGTACTGGACAGTTTACTACTGAACCCGGTCAGGCGCCAGTTAGCGCACGCTACGTTTGTATGGTAGCGCACGCTAACGGATCAGTTAGCGCACGCTACGCTTGTATGGTAGCGCACGCTAACGTATCGTGGGTTCTGGGCGACGCCACCGGACTCGACTAATGTCCAGGTAGCGACGCTATTGGTCGATAGCGCGCAACCGAGATGTTATTAGCGAACGCTACGCTTCGAGTAGCGCATGCTAACGGCCAATAGTCGCTACCGGATCGACGCTAACTATTATGGCCTGTAATTTTTCAACGTTAGCGCAAGCTAACCTTGAGGATTAGCGCACGCTAACACTCCCTGGCTATATAAACCAGGGAGTTGACCGAGATAAACACAATTTCTCATTTCTCTCCTTCTTCCGCGGCCGAGCGACTCCAGAGGCGATTTGAGGCGATTTTCTTCTTCCAATCACTTCAGAGATTCTTTTGCTTGAGTTCTTGGTGTAGATTAACATCATCCACTTGTGTTTCTCATCCTAAATCCAAGGTAACTCTTAGAACCCTACTTTTGGATAATTTGGGGGTTTTGGGATTTTCTTCCGATCCGTTCCGTTTTGTTGATGGATTCATGATGAATATGATTAATCTTGTTGATATTCTTAGTTTCCCTACGGATTCATGGTATATTTCGTGATTTTTACGGAATCGAGAGGGTTTGGTTGTGGTCCGCCCTCGTTGTTGTTTATATACGAATATACATGAATTGTAGGCGGGTTTTCGGGTGTATTCCAATTCCGTATTCATTTAGAAACGGTTGTGATTGTGTTCTTCGAATCGTTAGGTTCAGTTTCATTGGTTCCTAGCGTTCGTCGGTGACTTTCCTTTCCGTTCTTCGCGTCGTCAATAATTCAAGGCAAGTATTCTTGGAAACCTTTATGCTTAACGTGGAATGGTAATGTATTTTGTGTGTGATTTGCTCACCTCGTGTTGGTCCGACGGGATCAAGGAGGGAATCCAAAGGTTTGCGTCCCGGATTCATGAGTTGTTTAGCTAGCCAAGTGAGGGTCCTTAGAGGCCTCGTGCGGGAATTTATGATATGACTGCTCCCAAGGCGATGCATGTGCGTGTTTTGTTTTTATAACATAGCCGGTGCGGGAGGGTCCTTAGAGGCCTCGTGCGGGAATTTATGATATGACTGCTCCCAAGGCAAAATTGTTTGACTGCTTATTTCGGAAAGGACATGTCTAGTTTTGGTTTTTGAAATGATATTGAAGCATGTACTATGAAATGTGTAAGCGATTGGTTTGCCTTGATTACTTGTACTAGCGTAATTGCTAACCCTTTGGGGACCCGCTTCGGGAAATTCTTATTATGGATTTCAGGTTATGATTATCCTGACGAGCGGGCACCAGGACAAGACGAGGATGTTGGCCTGTGGTCGTTGACATGTGCATTTGGGTCTATTTATTTCCTTTGTCCATTTCGATATGGTTGTTCCCACAGTTTTAAACTTATAGATTGTACTCGCGAGTACTTAGGCTTTTTGTTTCAAACTCCGTATTGTATTGCTTTAAATTGTCACGTTGTTGGTTGATGCTTATTTTGCCGGTTGCTCCGGGCGTATCTTTATATGTCATATTATTTAATTGTGTATCCTCGCTAACCAAGATGGTTAGTCGAGTGGAGTTTTTCTATTGTAGCCTGGTAGGTCCCATGTAGGGGTCTACGGCGCTGTAACATATTCCGAATTTCTCGGGGTGTTACAGAAAATGGTATCAGAGCTCTAGGTTTATGGATACCTAGGCTTGTCGGTTATTTGGGTCTAGTCGTGTTTTGTTTTACACATTGTCACACCGCTGCCGGCATCTCAAGATTTCCAGTGCTCGTAAGATTACTTAACCGATTGTTAGCTTTCACATACCGTATTCCGTTTCTTGAACCGTGGTTATTCTCCCTCTTTTGCTTATCATCGTAGTTTTCCTTACTCATCCTCGACATGCTCCCGTTATCTTTTAACACCGTATGGATGCCGGAGGAAACCGTGGTCGTGGTCGTGGTCGTGGACGCGGCCGGGACGTGGGGCAGTGGGGCGGCCACGTCGCACTCTTCAGGAGCCGGCAGTACCGGCGACCGTCACAGTCATGCTTCTTCTCAGGAGCGCGCCGATCTTGGTATTGCGGCTGTCATGCAGCAAATGGTTAACCAGATGGCGGCTATAGCACAGGTGGTTCAGAACCCCGATCAGGCCCATGCTAATCGGGGCGGAGCGGATCGCTGGCTTCAGGATGTCATCAAGATGCATCCTCCTCAGTTTTCGGGAGCTTCGGACCCGATCGGCTGGGAAGGGTGGATCAAGGAGATATCCAAAGTCTTCACTGCTACTAACTGCCCCGAGGACCGTAAGGTCCCTATTGCTCAATACTTTCTCACGGGAGATGCTACAGATTGGTGGGAGGCCGTTAGTCCCAAAGATCATGTTGCTACGTGGGCCGAGTTTCAGGAGTTGATGGAAACCGAGTATTGTCCGTGGCCGGCCGATGTGCTCGAGTGCATGCTTTCTACGATGCTCAACCTCGGGATATTCCCGTATCCCAAGCTATTGCTGATTTCAACAAAGAGTTGGGTTATGTGAAGACCCAAGTTGTCGCTGAGAGCGACAAAATTTTCCATTTTTCCAGGAGGATGAAACTGTCCATTCGGGACTATATGTCTGGGCTCGTATGTACTACCTTGAAGGATTATCAGAGTCGAGCTCTTGCTTATGATATGTCGGTGACGGCTAGCGATTTGGCTCGTGAGAGCAAGAAGCAGAAGTCGGTCGGAAATTTTTCTGGTCCCAAGAGTGGAGGCCAGCAGAAATCTCAAGCTGCAAATATTTCAACGGGCGGTTCGGCTCGTTTCTCTGGGAGCTTTCGGGGTGCCGCCGGAACCTCCGCTCGTGAACCCACATGTTTTAACTGTGGTGTGCAGGGCCATAGGAACCGGCAGTGTCCTCGTCCGAAGTTTACTTGTCACACTTGTGGACAGCTGGGCCACAAGGCCCCTTTTTGTGAGCAGGTCAAACAGCTTCGCGGCGCCCGTTCTTCCCAACCAGTACCGTTGGAGCCGAGTGTGAACCAGGGCTCATTTGCTCCGCCGCCTCCACCGAGTGCCGGCCGAGGTAGGGGTCGGGGTCAGCCTGCTAGGGGTGGAGCTTCCAGTGTCGGCTCTGCTCAGCCGCGTATCTATGAGATGAGGAGGGCCGATGATCCAGCAGCTACTGTGGCGACAGGTACCGTTCACATTCATTTCCATCCTGTCAGTGTGCTTTTCGATTCGGGTGCTACGCATTCATTCATTTCTCTAGAGTGTGTACGCCGTTTGAGTCTCGACTGTTTGTCACCTTGCGAGCCTTTTATCGTTAAACTTCCTAGCGGTGATAGAATTGTCGGTGATCGAGAGGTCCGAGACTGCTCTGTGTTTATTTGTGAGAGAGCTTGGCTCTCTAATCTTATTGTCGTTAATATTGAGGGTGAGGATTTGATTCTCGGGGACGATTGGCTCGAGCGGCACGGTGCAATCATGAACTACCGCACGAGGATCATCACCATGTTAGCCGAGGACGGCACCGAGCACTCCTTCGCGGGGCGAAGGAGGGGAAATCAGAAATTCGTCATTAATGCCTTGAAGGCGATGAGTCTCCTGCGAAAGGGGTGTACTGGTTATTGGTGCTACGCCTTGAAGGCGGAGAATGGTAGAGTCGAGTTTTCGTCGATTTCAGTCGTTAGTGAGTTTCCTGATGTATTTCCTGACGAGTTGCCGGGGCTGCCACCGGATCGTGAGGTTGAGTTTGTTATAGAATTAGAGCCGGGCGCGGCTCCGATTTCAAAGGCGCCGTATCGCATGGCACCTTCAGAGATGTCAGAGTTGAAGAAGCAGTTGAGTGAGCTTCTTGAGTCGGGGTATGTTCGACCGAGTGCCTCGCCTTGGGGCGCACCGGTCCTGTTTGTGCGGAAGAAGGATGGTTCACTACGTTTGTGTATCGACTATCGCGAACTAAACAAGGTAACCATCAAGAACAAGTATCCTTTGCCGAGAATCGATGACTTGTTTGACCGATGTGGAGTCATGGTATTCTCGAAGATTGATTTGAAATCGGGGTACTATCAGCTCCGGGTGAGAGAGTCCGACGTGCCGAAAACAGCTTTTCGGACGAGATACGGACATTACGAGTTTGTAGTTATGCCTTTCGGGTTAACTAATGCACCGGCGGTGTTCATGCAATTGATGAACAAAGTCTTTATCGAGTATTTGGATAAGTGTGTCGTCGTCTTCATTGACGATATTCTTATCTATTCGAGGAATGAGGAAGAGCATGCCCATCATCTGCGGATAGTGTTAGACATTTTGAGGACCGAGCAACTCTATGCGAAGTTCTCGAAATGTGAGTTCTGGCTAAAGGAAGTGATGTTTTTGGGTCACGTGATTTCAGCCGAGGGAGTCCGTGTGGATCCGCAGAAAATTGAGGCAGTGTTGGATTGGGCATCGCCCACAAATGTGAAGGAGGTCCGTAGTTTCTTGGGTTTGGCTGGCTACTACCGTAGGTTCGTCGAGGGTTTCTCAAAACTAGCTCGGCCACTTACACAGTTGCTCCATAAATCCGAGAAGTTCGTCTGGACCGATGAGAGGCAGTCGAGTTTCGAGGAGCTGAAGAAGCGTTTGACTTCAGCCCCGGTTTTGGCGTTGCCATGTGGCAACGAGGGATTCGCCGTTTATAGCGATGCTTCGGGTCAGGGTCTTGGGTGCGTATTGATGCAGCACGGCAAGACCATTGCCTATGTGTCGAGACAGTTGAGGCCGTATGAACTTAACTACCCTACTCACGATTTGGAGTTAGCGGCGGTAGTCTTTGCATTCAAGATTTGGCGTCACTATCTTTTCGGCTCTACATGTCAGATTTTTACCGATCATAAAAGTCTGAAATACATATTTACTCAGCGGGAGCTGAATATGAGGCAGAGGAGATGGTTAGAGCTGATTAAGGATTACGACCTCGAAATCCTTTATCATCCGGGCAAGGCAAACGTCGTGGCCGACGCTTGAGTCGAAACCGATTGCGTTGCGAACGCTTGAGGTCCTTACGCCTACGAGCTTCGGCGGGCTCGATCGAGTTAGATGTTGAAGTTTTGTTGCCTCGGAGTCGCCGGGCAACTTTGTGCTCTAGAGATTTCATCGTCTTTGATCGATGAAATTAAGCTGAAGCAATTAGAGGATCCGATGATTACTCAAATCCGAGAGAACGTTCTTAAGGGAAAGTCTCCTGGGTTTGTGATTCACGAGGATGGCGTTTTGAGATTCCAGAGTCGGCTTTGTGTGCCGAACGATCCAGAGTTGCGACAGAGTATTTTGCATGAGGCCCATTCCACACCCTATTCCATCCATCCTGGTTCGAGTAAGATGTACAAGGACCTGAGGAGGAACTTCTGGTGGAATGATATGAAGGAGGAGGTCGCACGGTTTGTGGCGAGATGTTTGACTTGGCAGCAGGTCAAGATCGAACATCAGCGACCGGCTGGGTTATTGCAGTCACTTCCCATTCCAGAATGGAAATGGGAAGATATATCGATGGATTTTGTTTCGAGTTTGCCGAGATCGAGGTCGGGCATGAATATGGTATGGGTGGTCGTTGATCGTCTGACCAAGTCGGCACATTTTCTGGGCATCAAGGACACTTGGGGCCCGGAGAAATCGCTCGTGTTTATCGCGCAGATTGTGAGACTTCACGGTACTCAAGTCTATTGTTTCGGATCGTGATGGCCGCTTTGTATCGCACTTTTGGCAAAGCGGTGCATAAGGCGTTAGGTACCCGTTTGCATTCGAGTACCTCTTTTCATCCCCAAATGATGGACAATGAACACACTATCCAAACATTCGAGGACATGTTGCGTGCTTGTGCCCTCGATTGGAGTAGCGATCGGAGGAGCACTTGCCATTGATCGAATTCACGTACAACAATAGTTGGCACGCGTCGATTCGGATGGCACCGTATGAGGCACTTTATGGCGGCGATGTCGATCGCCGATTTGTTGGAATGAGACGTCCGACTTGATCGGACCGAACCGGATATCGCTTTTAGAGACGAGACGGAAGATAGAATTAATTCGAACGGATGTTGATCGCCCGAGTCGGCGAAGTCATATGCCGATGTCCGCTGCCGACCTTTAGAATTCGAGGTGGGAGACCACGTTTTCTTGAAGGTGTCACCGACGAGAGGGGTTTTCCGTTTCGGGAAGAAGGGGAAGTTGAGTCCGAGATTTATTGACCCTTCGAGATTCTCGAGCGAGTCGGTGGGTTAGCATACCGCTTTGGCGTTACCACCGCCCCGAGTCATGTTCATAACGTTTTCATGTTTCCCGATTGAGGAAATATGTCCTGATCCTAGTCACATCATCGACTATGGGGAGATTGACGTTGCGAGGAAATTACTTTTGAGGAGCGTCCTTTGAAGATTTTAGAGCGTCGGGAGAAACGACTGAGGCATAAGACCATCCCTTTGGTCAAGGTGCAGTGGTCGAGACACGGTGTCGAGGAGGCAACGTGGGAGACCGAGGATAGCATGCGTGCTAGGTACCCTGAGTTGTTTGTTTCTTAAGTTTCGGGACGAAACTTGTTTTTAGAGGGGTAGAATGTAATATCCGCATTTTTCTACCCCTTGTATTTTTTCTTTTCGGCATATTTCCGATAGTAGTGACCCTCGTGTATCTTTCGGTATCTTTTCTATTATCTATGGATTTTATCCTCGTATTGTTGAGCGGAACCGCCGCTTGCCGTGGGTCCATTCTATGTTATGATACCGTTGAGATGTTCCGTTGGATGTTTCGTTCACCTTCCGTGTTTTGAACCGTTCATATTTCATACCTAGCGACGTTATTTTTTCTCGCATAGCGCGCGCTAGGGTCTCTTAGTAGCGCACGCCACGCTTGCTTCAGAGCGCGCCAGCGAGTAGCCCCGGGAGTGACAAAGGCTGCTTTTCCACCTTACGGACTAGCGTATTAGCGTACGCTACATATGCTAGCGCACGCTAATGTTGAGGGGCTAGCGCACGCTGATGATGCCCGCTAGCGTGCGCTAGCGTGAGTGTCCAGTACTGGACAGTTTACTACTGAACCCAGTCAGGCGCCAGTTAGCGCACGCTACGTTTGTATGGTAGCGCACGCTAACGGATCAGTTAGCGCACGCTACGCTTGTATGGTAGCGCACGCTAACGTATCAGGTGGGTTCGGGCGACGCCACCGGACTTGACTAATGTCCAGGTAGCGACGCTATTGGTCGATAGCGCGCGCTACCGAGAGGTTATTAGCGCACGCCACGCTTCGAGTAGCGCACGCTAACGGCCAATAGTCCGCTACCGGATCGACGCTAACTATTTTGCTCGTAATTTTTCTCGTTAGCGCACGCTAACCTTGAGGATTAGCGCACGCTAACACTCCCTGGCTATATAAACCAGGGAGTTGACCGAGATAAACACAATTTCTCATTTCTCTCCTTCTTCCGCGGCCGAGCGACTCCAGAGGCGATTTGAGGCGATTTTCTTCTTCCAATCACTTCAGAGATTCTTTTGCTTGAGTTCTTGGTGTAGATTAACATCATCCACTTGTGTTTCTCATCCTAAATCCAAGGTAATCTCTTAGAACCCTACTTTTGGATAATTTGGGGGTTTTGGGATTTTCTTCCGATCCGTTCCGTTTTGTTGATGGATTCATGATGAATATGATTAATCTTGTTGATATTCTTAGTTTCCCTACAGATTCATGGTATATTTCGTGATTTTTACGGAATCGAGAGGGTTTGGTTGTGGTCCGCCCTCGTTGTTGTTTATATACGAATATACATGAATCATAGGCGGGTTTTCGGGTGTATTCCAATTCCGTATTCATTTAGAAACGGTTGTGATTGTGTTCTTCGAATCGTTAGGTTCAGTTTCATTGGTTCCTAGCGTTCGTCGGTGACTTTCGTTTCCGTTCTTCGCGTCGTCAATAATTCAAGGCAAGTATTCTTGGAAACCTTTATGCTTAACGTGGAATGGTAATGTATTTTGTGTGTGATTTGCTCACCTCGTGTTGGTCCGACGGGATCAAGGAGGGAATCCAAAGGTTTGCGTCCCGGATTCATGAGTTGTTTAGCTAGCCAAAGGAGGGTCCTTAGAGGCCTCGTGCGGGAATTTATGATATGACTGCTCCCAAGGCGATGCATGTGCGTGTTTTGTTTTTATAACATAGCCAATGCGGGAGGGTCCTTAGAGGCCTCGTGCGGGAATTTATGATATGACTGCTCCCAAGGCAAAATTGTTTGACTGTTTATTTCCTAAAGGACATGTCTAGTTTTGGTTTTTGAAATGATATTGATGCATGTACTATGAAATGTGTAAGCGATTGGTTTGCCTTGATTACTTGTACTAGCGTAATTGCTAACCCTTTGGGGACCCGTTTCGGGAAATTCTTATTATGGATTTCAGTTATGATTATCCGACGAGCGCACCGTGACAAGACGAGGATGTTGGCGTGGTCGTTGACATGTGCATTTGGGTCTATTTATTTCCTTTGTCCATTTCGATATGGTTGTTCCCACAGTTTTAAACTTATAGATTGTACTCGCCAGTACTTAGGCTTTTTGTTTCAAACTCCGTATTGTATTGCTTTAAATTGTCACGTTGTTGGTTGATGCTTATTTTGCCGGTTGCTCCTGGCGTATCTTTATATATCATATTATTTAATTGTGTATCCTCGCTAACCAAGATGGTTAGTCGAGTGGAGTTTTTCTATTGTAGCCTGGTAGGTCCCATGTAGGGGTCTACGGCGCTGTAACATATTCCGAATTTCTCGGGGTGTTACACAAAATGCCAAAACTTGATTTAGGGAATTGGTTCTACGAAATAAAACTCAATTTGCAAAATACCGAAAGCCGTTTGAAAGAACTCACGCAACGGATGAAATACGGTACGAAGATACATCAGCAGAGACGACACTCCTCGTATAAACCAAATACGAGAGTCTAATAAACACATATCGTGAAATCAAAATCCACAGAAGGATTCCATCATTCAATCGACTAATCATACAAATAACTCGTGTCACACGAGGCACAACACAAGGAAGGGAGTTTTACATCCATAGGTCGCACATGAGTGACGACCGTCCCTCGATACTAATCACGACCAATGATCTCAAACGACGCGTCGCGATGCGACTAAGTCAGACAAAATCCGACGAGACAAAACTCAACCAACACAACTTGACTCGACAGCCTAGGTTTCCCCAGGCTAATCTGATTTTAAAATCGTATACTCTAGTTATTCGAAAATAAAACCGATAAGTTAAAAATCGTTTTCAAGACCCTTTCAAACACGACAAGGGCTTAACAGCGGTGGCATTTTATAAAATGTCCTAAAACACTTTTAAACACGACCTTTAAATACGACACAAGGTTTTATTTGGAAATACAAGGCTGGCTCGCCCAAATTCATGTCACTTTTCAAAAACCCACAATACGATCAAGTCTCAGAGATTTTTCAAGCATGCACGCCGCATGTATTATTATTACTAGAAACACATTGGTTGTAAATAACAATAATTAGCCAAGTACCAACAATTCCCGGACACTCATATACGACATTCAAAAATCACCAGTTCAAAAAGCGCAACTCGGAAATACTAATTCCAAGCATATGTCAAACTATCTCTTCAAGTTTGACAGCGTAACCAAAGACCACCGATTTGGACGTATGTCGAAACCAGCTATGTGAGTTTCTCAACAAACTCTGCCATCAATACCTATACCGGAACATATCAATGTTCAAAACTTCTACATCATACTGCACCCTTCGGTGTCCAACTCATCGGTACATTCGGCTCAACATACATTTAGTATATCGCAATTACCAAACACAGATTCCATCATACAACAAAAGACTAGAGAGTCAAGCCCTCTCACAATATACCACGGAGCAAAACTCGGATCTTTCGATCACCAACGATCCCACCAATGGTAGGAAGTTTAGCGATGGAAGGCTCGCAAAACGAGAAACGGTCAAGCCCAGAACGGCGCACATACTCCAGAGAGACAAAGGACGGCGCAATACTAGAATCAAAGGTACACAAACTGGATGGACCGAAAAAAAAACAACTCGACGATAAGTACGAGAGAGGCAATCACAGTTCGAGAAATGAAATTTCAATACGAGAAAACAAGAGAATCGAGTAAGGAAAACTTATGAGCACTGGATGTACTGAGATGCCGGCAGCGGTGTGACAATGTGCAAAACAAAACACAACTAGACCCAAATAACCAACAAGCCTAGGTATCCATAAACCTAGAGCTCTGATACCATTTTCTGTAACACCCCCAAGATATTCGAGGTGTATTACGGCGCGTGGACCCTCGCTGGGATCCACCAGGCTAACACAAGAAAACACCTCTCGACTAACCGTCTCGGTTAGCAAGGAAACAATTGTTAACAACAAGAACATAAAACAACACGTCCGGTACAACCGGCATAATAAACATCAGCCGACAAATACAGTAACTCCAACAAAGACCAATCACAATCTGAGAGGAAAAGCCTAAGTACTCGCGAGTACAATCTATAAGTTTACAATTTGAAAAACACCCACATCAAAAGAGACAATAGGAAATAACAAGACTCAATTGCACATGTCAACAACCTTGGCCGACATCCTCGTACCATCCCAGCGCCCGCTCGTCTGGCTGAACATAACCTGAAATCCATAACAAGAATTTCCCCGACAACGGGTCCCCAAAGGGGTTAGCAATTACGCTAGTACAAGTATTCAAGGCAAACCAATCGCTTACACATTTCATAGTACATGCACCAATATCAATTCAAAAACCAAAACTAGACATGTCTTTTCCGGAAAACATACAGTCCACAATTAGCCTTGAGAACAGGCGGCAAAGATACATTCTCACTCGAGGCCTCATAGGGACCCTACCGAGTTGGCTACAATTACGTAAAAACAAAATCACGCACACGCTATGCCGTGAGAACAGGCGGCAAAGATACATTCTCACTCGAGGCCTCACAAGGACCCTAACGAGTTGGCTAGCGGTACGAAACTCGTGAAATCCAGGGCGGCAGCATAGATTTCCCTCCTTGACCCCGTCGGGCCAACACAAGGTGAGTTACACACAAGTAATATACATCACCATTTCATGTTAAGCTTAAAGGTTTCCAAAAATACTTGCCTTGAATTATTGACGACGCAACGAACGGAAAGGAAAGTCACCGACGAACGCTAGGAACCAATGAAACCGAACCTAACGATTCGAAGAATACAATCACAACCATTTCTAAATGAATACGGAATTGGAATACACCCGAAAACCCGCCTACGATTCATGTACATTCGTATATAAACAACAACGAGGGCGGACCGCAACCAAACCCTCTCGATTCTGTAAAAATCACGAAATATACCATGAATCCGTAGGGAAACTAAGAATACCAACAAGATTAATCATATTCATCATGGATCCACCAACAAAACGAAACGAATCGGAAGAAAATCCCAAAACCCCCAAATTAATCGAAAATAGGGTTCTAGAGATGTTACCTTTGGAGATTCAAGTATTTAGATTCGTAAAACACGCATTGGATTGATTGCCCGGGCTTCACTACCGAAGAAAAATGATGAAAAACAACTCCCCAATTGATAATAATGAGGAGCTCTTCCCCCTCTCTTTCACTCTCTCGCGTCGCAGGAAGAAGAAGGAAGAAATGAGCAGATTACGCTCAAAACAACGAAATTATAGGGGGTTGACCGCATTGTGTGCCGCGGCACAGGCCAAAAAATTACTCCCAGGGTTCGGCAGTGTGCAAGGCACGGCTGCGTGCCGCGGCACCCGGTACAGGCGGGTTTGGGTCGCAGATGTCACACGATTGTGCCGCGGCACCGGATAGGTGTGCCGCGGCACTGGCTTGGCATTATGCCGCGGCACCGGATGGGTGCGCCGCGGCACACAGTACAGTTCGTTTGGCCAACAACTGAAGAAATTTGTGTGCCGCGGCACACACATCTTGTGCCGCGGCCCACACCCCCTTTTGGGTCCCAAAATGATAAAAATGATCCGGAAAGAGAATAAAACGATAGGAATCAATATTTGGGAACCAATAACACGAAATGGATCCACGCCAACCCCGAAACGGTGGTTCCGCACCACAATAACGAGAATACAGTTCAACAGTTGACAGGAAGGACACACTGAAAGGTACACGAGGGTCACTATGACCGAGAAATATACCAAAAATGAAAATACAAGGGAAAAAAATACCGGATATTACATCAACTTCCCCCGTTTTTCAAAACAGAAAATACCTCGACTCGGGGATACCTTAACCAAAACGTGGTCACCCGTCTCGAACTCTAGTGGTCGACGACGATTATCTGCATATGATTTCTGTCGACTCTGAGCTGTCAACATACGACTCCTGATCAAAGCTACCTTCTCCCAGGCGGCTATAAGCATATCGGGCTCGGTGCCGATTAATTCTGATAGGTCGTCCCAACATAATGGAGACCGACAACGACGACCGTACAAGGCCTCGTAAGGTGCCATCTTAATCGAAGCATGCCAACTATTATTGTACGTGAACTCGATCAACGGTAGTTGGGCTTCCCAATCATCTTTCCAATCGAGAACACATGCCCTCAACATGTCCTCCAAAGTCTAAATAGTCCTCTCTGATTGTCCGTCGGACTGAGGATGAAAAGCTGTACTGAGATTAAGATGAGTTACCATAGCATGATGAACTGATTTCTAAAAATGAGACACGAATCGTCCGTCACGATCGGAAACAATACTCTTAGGAGTACCATGCAATCTCACTATCTCCTTGATAAACAACTGGGCAAGTCTCTTGGGACCCCACGTATCCTTAATCTCAAGGAAATGAGCCGATTTAGTTAAGCGGTCCACAATCACCCAGATTGTATTCATGCCACGACGACTCGTCGGCAAACTCGTGATGAAGTCCATTGTAATATCCTCCCACTTCCATTCTGGAATAAGGAGAGGTTTCAGCATACCCGCCGGTCGCTGATGTTCAATCTTGACTTGCTGACAGGTTAAACATCTTGAAACAAATTCTGCGACTTCTCGCTTCGTATTACTCCACCAGTAATTTTGTTTCAAGTCTTTGTACATCTTGCTAGACCCGGATGAACAGAATAAGGGGTAGTATGAGCTTCTATCAAAATCGAGTTTTTCAACTCGTCATTCGCCGGTACGCACAACCGATTCTTAAATCTCAAAAGTCCATCCTCCTGGACCACGAATCCAGGGGCTTTCCCCTGAGCCACATCCTCACGGATGCGCAAAAATGATGGGTCTGAACCCTGATTCTCTCTGATTGCCTCCTCAAGTGGCGATGAAATCTCCAACATGCAAAGTTGCCCTTGCACTTGCCGGCTGCACTCGATCTCGGTCTAAGGAATTCCATTGAAGCTACTGACCGTTAAACGAGCAAGCATTTGCTCGTGAATGGACTTACGACTCAAGGCATCGGCAACCACGTTTGCCTTACCCGGGTGGTACAGGATCTCGATATCATAATCTTTGATTAGTTCCAACCACCGCCTCTGTCGCATATTTAACTCCTTCTGAGTAAATATATACTTCAAACTCTTGTGATCGGTGAAAATCTGACAGGTGACGCCATAAAGGTAATGACGCCAAATATTCAACGCGAAGACCACGGCTGCTAGCTCCAGGTCGTGGTTCGGATAATTAACCTCGTAAGGTCGCAATTGCCGTGAAGCATAGGCAATAACCTTCCTATTCTGCATTAATACACATCCGAGACCGTGTCCGGACGCGTCACTATAAACCACGAATCCTTCCGTCCCTTGTGGCAAGGAAAGTACAGGTGCTGAAATTAACCGGCTCTTGAGTTCCTCAAAACTCCGCTGACACGCGTCGGACCACATGTATTTCTTATCCTTTCGCAAAAGGTTCGTCAAAGGTTGAGCAATTATAGAAAATCCCTCCACAAACCGCCGATAATAACCGGCTAATCCGAGAAAGCTTCGGATTTCCTTAACATTCTTCGGAGGTAACCAATCTTGGATAGCCTCCGTCTTCTGAGGATCAATACGCACTCCGTCTGATGAAATTACATGCCCGAGAAACGTCACTTCGGACATCCAGAACTCACATTTGGAAAACTTTCCATAGAGTTGCTCTCGTCTCAACACGTCGAGAACTTGATGAAGGTGAACCTCGTGCTCCTCTCGGTCACGAGAATAAATCAAAATGTCATCAATGAAGACGACAACAAACTGATCCAAAAAGTCGATGAAAACCCGATTCATTAACTCCATGAATACCGCAGGTGCATTAGTTAACCCAAACGGCATTCCCACGAACTCATAATGACCATAGCGTGTACGAAACATTGTCCTTGCGATATCCGACACTCGAATTCGCAACTGATGGTATCCAGATCTTAAGTCGATCTTGGAAAATACTGAAGATCCCTGAAGTTGGTCTAAGAGATCATCAATACGGGGTAGAGGATACTTATTCTTGATCGTTACCCTGTTCAACTCCCGATAATCAATACACAAGCGAAATGAACCATCCTTCTTCTTGACAAACAACACTGGTGCTCCCCACGGGGACGCACTCGGTCGGATATAACCTTTCTCGAGAAACTCCTCAAGTTGATTCTTTAATTCCTACATTTCGGTCGGGGCCATCTGGTACGGTGCCTTCGATAATGGAGACGTACCGGGCTCCAACTCAATCGTGAATTCCACATCTCTCTGTGGAGGCAAACCAGGTAACTCGTCTGGAAATACATCGGCATATTCTCTCACTACCGGAACATCCGTCAACATTATTGGTGATTTCTCGGTTTTGGTCATATAGCACCAATAACCAATACACCCCTGACTGAGTAGTTTCACTGCTTTCATCAAGTTAATGACCTTACCAGAACAGCTGGGATTACTTCCCTGAAATACACATTCGACCCCATCGTCAGAAATGATAGTGACCATACGCTTACGGACACTAATGATGGCATCGTGACGATCCATCCAATCAATACCCAAGATGGCATCATCTCTCGGTAAATCCACCACGATTAGGTCTGCTAGCCATACACGGCCATGAAGCTGAATCGGACAATTCTGAATCTCATGATTTCCAATAATTTGTCTACCATGACTCGGAAATGAATGAATGAGATGCACCAGTATCAAAAAGGGTACACACAGGTTGAGATAGAATATCGAGTGTACCTGAGATCATCCGGGCCTCTAGATCGTCGGTCTTCTTCATCTCATAAATCCGGGGCTTTCTAGTCCCGGCACCGGACGCTCCTGTCTGATGGATAAAGGCTCCACCTTTATTCGCTCCTGTCGTCTTGAACGACGCAGACTGAGTGGCCTGATTATGAACATCTGACTGCTTCGGGGCCTGAGATGACGTCGGAGTAGGTTTGGAGTCCCTTCGGCAAAAACGGGCCTTATGCCCAGCAATCCCACCGTTATGACACGTGACAGTCTGTCTCAGACACTTGGTGCTGACATGACCAAGATCCCCATAGTTAAAACAGGTGATGGCCGAACTGGACGCTCGGGACTGCAATTCCGCCTGTCTGGGTGCCACAGGAGGTCGCTCAGAGAAAGTAGTGCCCGCACGAGGCTTCTTGAAGGTTGTCTGACCGCCTTCAGACTGGTTACGATTCTTCGATTTCTTGCTAGCAGATGAAGGTTGCTGCTTAGCAATTTCTTTAGCAGTAAGCTCATAAGTAAGAGCTTTCTCAATGAATTCGGCCAGCGTGGTGCAATTATGATTGAGTAACTGCATCCGCATCTGGGGTTTCAGCCTCTTGCTGAAATACTTAATCTTATCCGCCTCGGAGTGAATGATAGATGAGGCGAACGGAAGAAGTTCCGGAAATTTCTCGGCAATGGCGAGAACATCCTCGTCTGCTGAGGGATCGGGAGTGAGTAATTCTGACAGATTGGCCTCTCTGAGTGGGCCAGATAATACCTCTCCATCATGAGAGTCTTGAATTGATCCCAAGTACATGATCCATCGGTGGGCTTCAACGACAATATCTTTGGGACACTCTACCATAGCAAATAACTTCTCAAAATGCTCGAGCCAATGAACAATATCCGCCGGCTCAGATGAGCCCTCAAATGTGGGTGGCCTTTGGCGAGAGATGTCGTCGATGATACTGCCCACACTCCTCTCTTGCCTATGAGGTGGCGGCGGAGGAGCCTGTTGGTTTTGATTAGCTGAGTTATGCATCGTCTCCATTAGTTGTGTCATCTAAGTCATTTGGGCTATCATGCCCTGCATAAAAGCGAGTGGGTCAATCCGAACACCTTCTGACTGAGCTGTGTCTCGGGTACGACACCCCGATAGTGAATGATCACGCCCATGTGAATGAGTGGCAGCGTCGCTGCTAGATGAGTTAACATTATTCCTCGCGTTCGCACGTGTATTAACGCGAGCTCTCGGACTCGGCCCGCACCACGGCCTTGTCCTCTGCGTCTTCTGCCTGCTCTTTCCATACTGAAGTAGGAAATTCACATGATGATTATATCTCTCGCATGAATATCACATTATGATTACGTCATGAAATGATGAAAATGAGCATACGCGCTCTAGCGCAGTGATTACATGAATTATTAACTGAGGCGAAATGATTATCTGATGAAACTCTCGAAATGATTATCTTGAACAACTTAACAAGATTAATGATATGATCCTCAATATCAACAACTGAACTGTGAAATGAACTGAGTGATTAATGAGTTAACATGATCGTCCTGATCAAAATGAATGATGATTGAGGATTGTTGACCAATGAATGATGAATGAATGATTCTTATTGCCAGAAATTATACCATGGAGTTAGAAATCTTACAGTTCTTTCGGTCTGATTGGCTCGGCATTTGCACAGGTCACACGTGACGCGAAAGTCCAATGATACTAGTCCGATGACGATGATTTCAAATGAGACATGACTCGGAAGGTAGTATTCAAAACCACGCTCCGATACCATCTCTGAAACACCCCAAATTAGGCGGATATTACAGTGCCGTGGATCCCCGACTGGGACCCACCAGGTGAATGAAACTAATGAATTAAATAATATAATTGTAGTACCGAACCACATTATATTACTAAATACTCCGAAGAGGAGTTTAAATACAAAACACCAGGATAATACCAAATACTAGTATATTTTATATGAAGATAAAATACATAACACTGAATGAAACGGAGTATCCAAATGAAAATCTGCAGCGGAAAATAAATGACAACAACCTGAATGACTGAAAAGATCGGGGCCCCCTACTAGTATCACTGGGACTCCTCGCCGTCAACATGATCTTCCCGTGCCTTTGCCTTGACGTAACCTAAAAACAATATCCCCTAACGGGGTCAGTTACACAGAACAACAATCCTCAAGGGTTGAAAATCCACAATCATGATATATCTTTAGTTATGAAGTATCCTTATTTATGAATTAGGCTGAAGAGGAGTATCATAGTACGCCCGTAATATTCTGTGCAAGTGTACAAGACGGATGACCGGACACACCCGTCCTTGTACCTAATTAGTCTCACGGAGGTAATCGTTACCCTGTGCACAGTCCAATGTATCGATCCCAATACATGACCATCGCGTGCCCGACTAAAAATTCCACACATCCGCACCCGGCCACGCAATATGAACCCAGAAGGTCATATGAACGAGAATGACCAAAATGAATATCAATGAATAATAATCCGACAAGGTCAAGAATGACTCACCGAGATGAAAATAATAGTGAAGTGGATGATAGTTCAATGAACTGATTGGAACCGCCGTTCCTCGTGAATGAAGTGATTATTCGACAATTACAAGTCTTAATACAATTAATACAATGATGAATGAGTTATGATTATGAATGAACAACAACAAACGGAATGAATATCCTTTTAACCGAGTAAGAATTAACTTACTCTATGCCGGTGAAGATTGTCCTTCCTCGAACAACGTCCTACAATGAGATGTCGGTCACTCGAACAACCTTGAATGACAATTACCAACAATTCTCAATATACGTATCAAACATGATTATAACCGACTCAAACGTCGATACAACAATATCCAAACTCATTGAGGCGTTCTAACGACTACGTATTGAACATGTCCTTCGATAATACCCAAATCCCGAATATATCAAAACCAAAACCAAAATGAGCATTTCAAACCAACCAAACAACTTCAATGATATCAATAATCCCATAGGAATCCACAATTCAAGATCACAACAACATCAATCGGAAAATCCCGAAATTAACCGAAGTCAACCCCAAGGGTTCTTGAAATAATTCCCCAAATAACCATTAAATCCGAATTATACACCGAATAATCCATAGGAATACGTGTATACAAGGTAGATAAACCATATCTAAGGCATTCCAACATAATATCGAGCCCACATGAATAGATCGGAAATAAAACACTTGAATTCCAAATTTCTAGATTCAAGAGGTGATTACCTTGATTATGATGTTTGAAGATGATGAAATGGTGATTATTCCAAATTATATGCTTGGAAATGTTGATAGCTGATTCCACCTCGAAGAACACTCCTCAAGAAGCTCCAAATCGCCCAAAACCGATGAAGGAATGAAGAGAAATGACAAATGACGAAGAAAGGGCTGAACTGTCCTATTTATAGCAATCCCAGTTTAGCGCGCGCTAACTCCAGTTCTTAGCGTGCGCTAACGGGTGTTTTGGGTAGTCCAGTACCCACTGTCCGAAAATGGTAGCGTGCGCTATGTACCTTTTGTAGTGTGCGCTACGGCTGTACACTAAGCGTGCGCTAACCCCAATATGTTAGCGTGCGCTAACTTAAAGATCTGATGCCCAGTACTGAAGTCCAGAACCTCCTGTTCTCTGATCCGCTATCGGTAGCGTGCGCTACATTCAACATTTAGCATGCGCTTCTACACTGTTTGCATATGCTAAAAACCACTCATAGCGTGCGCTATGAATTAATCCAATTCAGTCCAGTACCCACTGGACTCTACCTGTCCGACCTTAGCGCGCGCTACACCAAATGTTAGCGTGCGCTACTACAAACCACTATCGCGCGCTACTTACCATTCGTGGCGTGCGCTACTTATAACTCACCTGCAGTTCAGTGCCTTCTGGACTGTCAGCCAAGACAACATTAGTGTGCGCTAATGCTGAGTGGTAGCGTGTGCTACCTGTACTCAATTAGCACGCGCTAAAGAGAGTACGTAGCGTGCGCTACTCCTCACACACAGCCCACAATGAAGATGACAATGATGATACGCTCGGCCCAACTATCCAACCGGGTTGAATGATGAATAAAACTGATACGTGATACCATGAATGATGAATGATCATTAATGAGTGAAAATTACTGAGTGACAATTACTGAACGATAGTTACTGAATGATAATAACTGAATTACAACCGGGTATTACATTTAGACTATGAATCATATGGGACATGCGAATCTTGTTTATTGGGCAAGATGACGAAGAATCCTTTCACCGGTCATGGAGAAAGGGACAGTGATATATTAGGCCTAATACATACTTATGTATGCGGACCTCTTAGAACTCATGCCAGAGGCGGATAGCAATACTTCATTACATTTACCGATGATTTTATCCGATATGGATATGTTTATCTTATGAAGTATAAACATGAATCTTTTGAAATGTTCAAAATATTCCAGAATGAAGTACATAATCAACTTGGAAAGATAATTAAAGCCCTTCGATCGGATCGAGGTGGCGAATACTTGAGCCAAGAATTCGATGATCATCTTAGGAGTTGTAGAATTATTTCACAACTTACTCCTCCCGGAACACCTAAGCATAACAGAGTGTCCGAGAGGAGGAATCGAACTTTATTAGATATGGTTCGATCCATGATGAGTCGAACAGAGCTTCCACTATCATTTTGGGGCCACGTCTTAGAACAGCAGCATTCACCCTTAACCGTGTTCCATTTAAAGAAGTTGAAAAGATACCATTTGAGAAATGGACTGGTAAGAGACCAAACTTGTCTTTTCTAAAGATCTGGGGTTGTGAAGCGTTCGTAAGGCGCCAAGTGTTTGACAAACTGGCAGCCAGATCTGAAAGATGTTTATTTGTAGGATATCCAAAGGAAACTAAAGGATATTACTTTTATAAGACCGCAGAGAACAAAGTGTTTGTTGTAATACCCGAGATTTCTGATATGTATTTGGAACTTGTGATATTATAATTGTTGCATTTTGATCTGAGTATTATTCTCCGTATTTCATAATCCGATGTTGTTGAGCGCATGATTTCATGAATGTGATGTAATTTGTGATTCTGCGCAAGTAGCGCACGCTATCGTCCAAGTGTAGCGTACGCTAATTTGGATCCATAGTGCACGCTGTGCATGAACATTAGCACATGCTATACGTAGTCAGCATCATTGCGACAGGGTGGTAGGTGAGATCGGCTGAGGATTTCGGTCGGATCATGTCGGGATGAACCTGGACGGCTTTCGGGAAAAGCCAAGTCAACGCGGTAGCGCACGCTAATGATATATTGATAGCGCACGCTAAACGCTGAGTACAGTGAAGTCAGTAAGCTTCGAATGACCGTTAGCGCACGCTATGGTTAGGGACTAGCGCGCGCTAATAACCAATTCCTATATATAGGACATCATACTTTTTCATTTTTCAGATATTTCCACTTCCCTAATCCGAATTCCTCCCTCCTCAAACCTCTCATATCATCCTCCTAGCTCGAGTTTGAAGATTGTAGATCATTGAGGATTGGTGTTCAAGCTCTCGGTGTTAGACTTTCTTCAAGTTCCTTCGTGTTCTTCGCTACTTTGAGGTAGGTGATTCTTCACCAATATTAGTAGTATTCTGAAGGACGTTTTGATCATGTTTTGGGATTTCCTAGTCAGTTAAATTCATAAGTAGTCGAACATCATGTGTTAGAAGGATATTTGCGATGTTTCGGTACTTATTCATCGTATAAACCATTGAACCTATTAGTGTTTGAACTCCTAGCATATTCATGAAGCTTCAAAACTGATTATGACCAGTAGATGGAGATTACCAAGTTCTTATGTCTTTATACACAAGGAATCGTACGTTTTGGGACTTGTAATGGATTGAACTTAGGATATTCCTTGAAAATCAAGATGAATTATGGTGTTGTGATGGTTATGCATAACCTTGTATCTCGTAGTCGTTTAAATCCGTAAGGATCTTTCGCAAACCATATGAGCATGATATGCACGGGGATGACATGTATTATCACCATAGAATTCATGAGTTTCATCACCATTAGATCAGTTTTCTGCCAGTAGTAAACTGCCATGAACGGTTAGCACACGCTGACATATGTATATTAACGTGCGCTATCGGGAATAAGTTAACGTACGCTACGTTTGGTACGTAACGTACGTTATGTTGCCAGCCGAGTCAGTCGGCTGATCAGAGAGAACTGTCAGTACATGGCTAGCGTACGCTAGACCTGGTCAGTTGCGTACGTTAACAGACAGACTTAGCGCACGTTACGTAGAGTACGTAGCGTACGCTAAGTGGTTCAGGCAGATTGCATATTTAGAGCTTTTGGCCGTAGACCGGATTGATAGGCATTCGTTCGACTTGAGATGAATTCTATATCATTTCTTTTGTTAAGGTTCGAGCTTGCTACGTTGATCGAAGGAGGCGGCCTTCGAGTGTGTTGAGATCATTGAAGTGTTTCGTTCTTGCCATCTTCGAGGCGGCCTTCGAGTGTGTTGAGATCATTGAATTGTTGTTCGATCATTGTTATTTGATCATTGTTGTTCGGTCGTTGTGGTTCGATCATTGATTGTTCAGATTTTGTTGACCCCGTTTCTTGATTGTCGAACGTTCAGACTCCTTCCTAATTTCCTTATGTTCGGGAAATTAGTCTCGTTTCGATCTTCGAACCCTTGGGCGGTGGAATTCCGTATTTGTTCAGCGTTTGGCTCGCGTTTTGATTGATGTACCGTTGAGGTGGTCAGTCATATTGATTTTCGTTCGTTGTGTTTTGTGATTGTTCGGATAATCGACTTGGTTGTATTATCTGTTTTATGACGCTTGTCACTTGTTGGTTTTATTATGTCTCTATCGGTGGCGTTGTGTTGGTCGTCGTGGAGCGTGTTTTCACGCCGTATGTTCCTTTGCGTTTCTTGCAGCGTTTCGCCGTCGGGCGCGAGTTTTCGGTTTTTGGGTATCTCGTCGAGTTTTCCTGACAGTGGATATTGCTTCTCCCTACTTATTTTAAGTTTCGGGACGAAACTTCTTTTAAGGAGGGTAGAATGTAATACCCGTGATTTCGATTTCCGGTAATTTCTTTTTTTCGGCGGAAGTCCGTTTTGACGACTCGCTCATGACCGTTTCGTCATTCTGAGAATGACTAATTCTGCACTTTTTGTCATCCGAGTTCGTTTCGGTGTCGTTTTGTTGAGTTCCGTGCTTTTTAGCGGTTTTTCCGCACTTGAGTTCGATTCTTGCGAATCTCGTCCGAAACTGTTGTTTTGACTTTCTCGTAAGTTCATTTAATGTTAATATTCATGTTGCGAGCTTTGGCTTGGTGTTTCGATCACGTATCGTGATTTTCGGGCGTTTTGGGCCATTTTGTAATTTCTTGAAAGTTACGGGTATCCGTATCTGTAATTGTTGTCTCTGTAACACCCCCCGAGATATTCGGAGAATATCACAGCGCCGTAAATCCCGACCTGGGATTCACTAGGCTTATCTCACTCACAACGTATTAAATTTAATAAAATCTACTCGGGAAACAATAAACTCGATACAACCAAGGAAGTTCAACCACGGACAAACAATAACATGAAGAAATACAAGAAGTTGTACGACAGTGGAAAAGGACTTTCCTAAAGTACTCGAGTACCACTTATTATTACAAGGATAAAATGGACCGAAGAGAACAACGACCAAACAATGTAGAACACAACTAGCCACAGTATCACGCCTCGCCATCCTCATCGTATCGTCCGGCTCGCTCGTAAGGTTCCTTAGGACCTGAAAAACACAAAAGTAATTTTCCCCAAACGAGAGGGGTTAGGGCAAGTATTACAAGTGAAATGTCAAGTCTTATACATAAAAGCATATGCACCAATTCAAAGCCATGATAATGATTTTCCGGAAAATACAATTATCCAAACATATTTGGAAATGATGATATCTCTTGATTAACCGTGGACTCGACAATGCGCGAATCCCTCCTCGACCCCGTCGGATCATCTCGGAGTGGCTAACCCAAATGTTCACGGAACCGACATAAGCGGAACCCTCCTCGACCCCATCGGGTCCTCTCGGAGTGAACGAAAGCAACTCTCACAATCACATGCATTACTTTTCACATTTAAGAACATAACTTTCACAAGAATCACTTGCCTGGAAACGAGAGGAGAGGGTACAAACGACAAGGTACCAAGATCGAAGAATTCAACAACTCCGAACCTAGACAAGTTCGTAATTCAATTATTAAAACCCCATCGGTATGAAAATAAGTTGGAATCACCCGAATTTACTACCCCGATACATGTGTTCCGGGAATAATTCTCTTGGATAGTGAATCGCAAGTCAAATATCCCAAACACTCAAGAACTCCAGAAATACACCATTAAATTCATAGGAAAACATGTATCCAAGGTAGATAACTCGTAATCGATATATTCTAACATAACAACAAGCTGGATCGAAGAAATCGGATGGAAAATCCCCAAATCCCGAAAATCTAGGGTTGTGAGAATTTTACCTTGATTTGGAGCGGAGAGGATTAAACGTTGACAAATCCGAACTAGAAACTCAAAGATGTTGCTAGATAATTGCGGCTCGAAGAACTCCTCACAAATCGCCCTAATCGCCTAGAATCGCCCAAGGAGGTGAAGGTAGGAAGAAATGACGATTTGGGAACGGAAATGTCCTATTTATACTAAATAGGGATTAGCGTGCGCTATTCATGAAAAATAGCGCGCGCTATCGACTCACCAGCAATCCAAGAGCCTCTGCCTGCATTAGCATACGCTAACACTGCTCATAGCGTGCGCTAGTGACCCCAATTAGCGTGCGCTAATTACTTCTAATAGCGTGCGCTACAGGTAGTCGGTGTCGGTCCCGAACCTATCGTCCCGGCTCTGCTCTCTTTAGCGCACGTTACTCTAGTAACGTAGCGCGTGCGCTACCATCAAAATCTAGCGACGCTACTACCACACCTAGCGTACGCTAGAACTCCTTTTCCACCCGGTAGCTACCGGATGCCCGCCCAATACCTTAGTAGCGTGCGCTAATGATAATGGATAGCGTGCGCTACCCTCACTAAATTAGCGTGCGCTACAAGGTGTGCGTATGCGCTACCCATTACACGAAGGTAGTATAATCGCATCAAGGATCTGAAAACAGCGACGATCCGAATAAGAAAAGGGGTAAATCCAATTGACAAGAGTTCCCAGATCCATATAAGCTTACCAAACACTTATACGAGCGTAAAAATTACAAAGTACAAGAGTAGAAGATTTACAAAAAGTGCGGGTATTACATCCTCCCCCTCTAAAATGAAGTTTCGTCCCGAAACTTAAGAAATGAATAACTCTGGGTATCTAGTGCGCATGCTCTCTTCGGTTTCCCACGTCGCTTCCTCAACTCCGTGTCGTGACCACTGAACTTTAACCAACGGTATGGTTTTGTGTCGGAGTTGTTTTACTCGATGCTCTAGTACTTTCACTGGCTTCTCTTCAAATGTGACATCCTCTGCGATCTCGATGTCCCCGTAATCAATGATATGACTCGGGTCAGGGACGTACCTCCTCAGTTGGGAAACATGGAACACACTGTGAACATGGCTAAGGGCTGGAGGTAAAGCCAATCGATAGGCCAGTTCCCCAATTCTGTCGAGAATCTCAAAAGGTCCAATATATCTCGGACTAAGTTTGCCCTTTTTTCCGAACCTGAAGACTCCTCTAATCGGTGATACTTTGAGTAGGACATGATCACCCACATCAAATTCCAAGGGCCGACGATGATTGTCAGCGTAGGATTTTTGTCGACTCTGAGCGGTTAACAGTCGGTCTCGGATGATGGAAATCTTCTCTTTAGTTTCCATCAACATATCGGGTTCCGTCCCGACTAAATCTGAAGCTTCATCCCAACAAAGTGGAGATCTACACCGCCTACCATACAATGCCTCAAAAGGTGCCATCTTGATTGATGCGTGCCAGCTATTATAGTAAGTGAACTCGATCAAAGGTAGGTGCATTTCCCAATCGGTACTCCAATCAAGGGCACACGCCCTCAGCATATCTTCCAATGTCTGGATCGTCCGCTCAGTCTGACCGTCAGACTGAGGGTGGAAGGAAGTACTCAACCTCAATTCGGTGCCCAAGGCTTGATGGACCGCCTTCCAAAAATGCGACACGAAACGGCCATCACGATCGGAAACAATAGACTTAGGCGTACCGTGTAATCTCACAATCTCCGATATAAAAATCCGGGACAATCGCTCCGGTCCCCACGTGTCCTTAATGCCAAGAAAATGTGCCGACTTAGTCAATCGGTCAACAACCACCCAAATCATATTCATCCCCGACTTAGTCCTCGGCATCCCGGTGATGAAATCCATGGTAATATCCTCCCATTTCCATTAGGGAATAGGGAGAGGTTTCAACAGCCCGGCCGGCCGTTGATGCTCAATTTTGACTTGTTGACATGTCAAACACCTTGACACAAACTCGATGACATCTCTCCTCATATTATTCCACCAAAAACTCCTTTTAAGATCCTTGTACATCTTACTCGTCCCAGGATGGATCGAGTAAGGTGTAGTATGGGCTTCTGAGTATTCTCTGTCTCGGCTACGAGTCATTCGAACACAAATCCTACCTTGAAATTTCAAAATGCCATCCTCGTGGATCATAAAACCAGGGGCTTTCCCTTTTCCACGTCCGCCTTGATTGAACAAGCATTGGGTCATTCTCCTGTTTTTCCCCGACGTCGCCAATCAAGGACGAAATAGCCTCAAGAGTACACATCGACGAACCCGTTGGATCCGTACTTCGACTCCTGCTCAATTAACTCCCGTCGATCTTAACTTGAGGCGTAAGGGCCTCAAGCATATGAAGAGATATCGACTTAGGCTCAACGCATCGGCTACAACGTTAGCCTTTCTGGATGGTAAAGGATTTCGGATCATAATCCTTTATCAGCTCTAACCAACGTCGTTGTCTCATATTCAGCTCTTTTTGGCTAAAAATATACTTTAGGCTCTTGTGGTCGGTATAAATTCGACATGAAGAACCGTACAAATAGTGACGCCAGATCTTCAGTGCAAACACTATAGCAGCTAATTCCAAATCATGGGTAGGATAATTCAGCTCATACGGTTTAAGTTGCCGTGAAGCATAGGCAATCGTCTTATCATGCTGCAAGAGTACACACCCAAGTCCTTGTCCTGATGCGTCACAATAAACCGAATACCCACCGACTCCCTGAGGTAGGGCTAAAACCGGTGCGGTAGTCAGGCGCCCTTTCAGCTCTTCGAAACTCCGTTGTCTCTCTTCATTCCATTCGAACCTTTCGGACTTCTGGAGTAATTGAGTAAGTGGTCGAGCAAGTTTGGAGAACCCCTCGACGAACCTCCGGTAGTATCCGGCCAGACCCAAAAAGCTACGAACCTCCTTCACGTTCCTGGGTGGAGCCCAATCTAACACTGCCTCAATTTTCTGGGGATCTACCCGAACCCCTTCCGCTGAAATCACATGCCCGAGAAACATGACTTCCTTCAACCAGAATTCACACTTAGAAAACTTTGCATAGAGGTGCTGAGTCCTCAAAATCTCCAGCACCAATCGCAAATGCCGAGCGTGTTCCTCTTCATCTCGAGAGTAAACCAAAATATCGTCGATAAAAACGACTACACAATTATCAAGATGCTCAATGAATATTTTATTCATCAATTGCATAAATATTGCTGGTGCGTTGGTTAACCCAAAAGGCATAACCACAAACTCATAGTGTCCATACCTCGTACGGAAAGCAGTTTTAGGAACGTCGGATTCCTTAATACGAAGTTGATAGTAACCGGACCTCAAATCAATTTTCGAGAACACCGCGGCTCCCTGCAATTGATCAGACAAATCATCGATACGCGGCAAAGGGTATTTATTCTTAATGGTCACTTTGTTCAGTTCCCGATAATCAATACACAAACGTAGTGAACCATCTTTCTTCATTACGAACAAGACCGGTGCACCCCATGGCGAGGCACTGGGTCTAATATACCCTTTATCCAACAATTCTCCCAGTTGTTTCTTCAACTCTTGCATTTCTGAAGGTGCCATACGATACGGTGCTTTAGAAATCGGGGTTGCTCCTGACTCCAAATCAATTGTAAATTCAACTTCCCGCCCTGGTGGTAGTCCCGGTAATTCTTCTGGAAAAACATCCGGAAAATCACTTACAATAGGAATCGAGGGAAGTTCAACTTTCCCATCTTCGACTTTCATGGCGTAACACCAATACCCAACACATCCCTTTCTAATAAGTTTTGTCACCTTCAAGGCACTAATCAAAAATTTCTGACATCCCCTCTTGTACCCCGCAAAATGGTGTTCGGTACCGTCTTTGGCTAACATTGATATGATCTTCGTGCGATAATTCATTACCGCACCGTGTCTATCGAGCTAATCGTCACCGAGGATTAGATCTTCATCAATAATGTCTACGACTATCAAGTTCGAAAACCACATTCTCTCAGCGATTAACACCGGACAATCTCTAACTTCCTTGTCTCCCACGATTCTATCACCACTGGGCAACTTAACCACAAAGGACTCACAAGGAGACTGTAACACCCCCAGATTTAACCGGAAATATTACAGCGCCGTGGGCCCCGAGATGGAACCCACAAGGCTAAAGGAGATTTTCACAATCATTTACAAATGCCCAAGAGGCCAACGACGGTACTATCTTTAAAAATGCATAAAGACATAAAATCCATTTATCAAAAACCGTCGTAAAAACTCATTTGAAATCGCAAGGCCAAACGGCCGACACTCAAAAGTTTAGAAAACGATTTCCAAAGTAACCTCGCTACGGATACCAAAAGTGCGTCTCAAAATACTCACGCAATGGAAAAGACCAACCAAAACGATACTCTAGCAAATGGAAAACAAGAACCAAACAAGAAACTCAATGTACGTAACATGTACTAGCCAAGATCCTCAGGAAGCTCATCTCTTCACGACCGCTACAAGCTCGATACTCCGAGAACCTAAAAGAAATCCACGACGGGTCACCATAATATCCAACAATGATAACCGTCACATCACATTAATAATAACATACCAATGAGAATACAACATAAGAATACGACCAACGTAATCTTTACTTACTCAAGAAATTCTCATCGAATAACCATTATCACATTTCACATCCCGTACTCGATTAACCAATAAACTCGAACATAATATCCGTATTGTACCTCAAACAATACTCAAGATCCTCAAACTATCAGAACCAACTCACGATACGGAAATCTACCATATCGACCAATACGATCCATCGAATAATATCAACAAATCCCAAGACGGTAACCGATTGTCCACCAAAGACAAGACCAAAGAAAATATGGAACATACCTCGAGATATGATGTGCCACGATAATCATATCGGTCTAATCCGAGATCGAACAATGCAATACGGACAAGGCCCTAACACAAGACCTACAAATGCATACTCATATGACCACGTCAATATGATCACAATAATAACAATCATGTATACTCAATGGAAATCCGACGATCCAGCGCCTCAAAGATAGATCCCTTTGTTAATCCTATCGATCAACATAAGGTGGATAACTAACAATACACATGTGAACAACAACACATGACAAAATCAATGATGCGAATTCACAAGATTCCATCAACACAATACCGGTAATCCAACGATCCAAGCGCCTCAAAGATAGATCCCCATGATGATCCCGTCGAACCAACGCATGGTGGAAAACCTGTCCAACGATCCAGCGCCCTCAGCATAGATCCCCATGATGATCCCGTCGAACCAACGCATGGTGGACATTCGATCCAGCGCCCTCAGCATAGATCCTCATAATCCCATCGGATTATTTACACAACATAAACAACACAATATGCATGCACATATGCAAATCAACACGTTCATCAACATGAACAACATAACATGCACGACAACATGACAATATACCAGGACTACTTCATGTTCAACAACATGAAAGAAAATGTACGAGACCAAAATAAATAACACTAAACCATAATCAATATGGAATATTTGCCCCGAGTCCTTCGGGAGCAACCTCGATGTCCAATCATCACCGACGATTATCCTCAATGTTCGGCGATCCACACGTACACTGAACTATAGATACTCATATCCTCGTCTTTACCATAATGTAACCTCGATACTCGAACATACCAATAACTGAGATAAAGCATA
This sequence comes from Orobanche coerulescens, assembly GCA_033398695.1. Classification (NCBI taxonomy): domain Eukaryota; kingdom Viridiplantae; phylum Streptophyta; class Magnoliopsida; order Lamiales; family Orobanchaceae; genus Orobanche; species Orobanche coerulescens. The sequence goes on from CM065802.1 coordinate 229,840,052, forward strand.
TACATTATGATTTACCTCCCAGAATCGAAAGAACGATATGTGATCCGAATACCCAGAGTTCACAATAATAATCATCGCTATATGCATTATAAACGAAAAGAAACAGAAACCATTCATTAAATATTATAACTGAGCAAGTAATAACTTGCCTCGATACCGATACCACGAAGCTGCTGCCGAACACATTGCCTTTGTCTACGAGCTCCTCAGCCTCGATCAAAAGCAATACAATGGACATACTCGAACACGACCGCAATATCCGGTTATACTCACCGACCAACAATCTCAACCTATCGAAGAAATCAAATAACACATATCCGATAACAATCAACAACTGACAAAACTAACCAATCGAACTCAACGGTTCAACACAACCTCGAATAAACACAGTCGGAACCAACCAAGTCTAACCATCACGAATTCCTAATCAAAACACAAAAATACTGCACTGTCTGCCTACTTAGCGCACGTTAATCACCTAACGTAGCGTGCGCTAAGTTGCTCCCGTTAGCGCGCGCTAGGCAGTAAACGTAGCGTGCGCTAATGCTGTGCAGTGGCATGCATTTCAAGCATCGTCTAACACTTCCATCATGACAATGATCAACTCATCTCGAGATTAAGGATTTCATAACAATCATGACATATAATTTAATAGCTCTTCAAGAACACGAATTATCCAAATTCACGTTCATGATCCATAAAATGATAAAATCCGATGTGTTCTAATATCTAAAAATCCTTATTCATCATGTTCTTCGACATACAATTCATATAACTTCAAGAATCACAGTAGCATCACCATAATCGTTACCATACGAAGTAACCAACGACAAAACATCAAAATCCGAATTGAAGAAGGGAATTACATCAACATATATCTTGAATTCCATCCAAAACCATACGAAACATATCAATACTCATATATTGATAACAACACTAACTTAGTACGGTAATCCAACTCGTTGTCATGCTCATCAACTTGTTTATATGATAATCATCAACTCAAGAACATCATATACAATCCAAAACGAAATCTCAAAGTGAAGAGTAATTACCTTTTTTGAAGGAAAGGATTGATTTTCAAGAATCACCAATGATTTCAAGAACAAAGCTTTACTCCATGATTTCCATCTTTAATCTTGTTAAAGAGGATCATCCCTCAGTGTTTAGGAACTCCAAATGTTCTCACAAGGTTGTCTCTATCGGGTGAAAGGAAAGAAATGGACGAAATGTTTCATGACACCCGTTTGTCCCTTTATATAGAATGCACCACTAGCGTGCGCTAAACCCTTATGTTTAGCGTGCGCTAGCCTTAGCGTGCGCTAATCCGACTTTGTTAGCGTGCGCTATCGCACCCGCAGGCTACCGTCTTGCTTCAGAAACTACCTTACGTACGTAATGCCCATGCATTAACGTACGTAAATCATCATGTCTAGCGTACGCAAGTCCTTACTCTTAGCGTGCGCTATCCGAAGTTGACTTACTACAGTGTTCACCTACCACTCGCCCCCACATTCCGACAAAGATCGGCAAGGATAAGATTCCTTGTTGATCGATACATAGTTAGCGTGCGCTAAGCCTAATATTTTAGCGTGCGCTAATACTTCAGGACAACAACCGTTGACTTACGAACGTGCGCCAAAGCGCCGGGTCCACACGCAGATTCCTTCCGATGCATGCGCACTAGCGTACGCTAACCTATAACGTAGCGTGCGCTAATCACGCGATAGCGTGCGTTATGCATGAATATTAGCGTGCGCTAATAAGGCTATACTTAGCCATTTTCCGCAGCTTCTTGTCCAACGTCTCGACATACCAAAAACGAACATAAGACACACCGAACACAAACACCGAATCCAATAATATCATCATACGATATACCCAATATCAAAAGTACGACAACCCGATACACAATATCCTCAAATGTAATCAAGCGACCAAATACGACAATTATACCGATACTGATATCTCAGTCCTTTATTTATTTTATCCCTACTGTACAGATTCCACGCTGTACAATATAACTCGGATAAAATAATATCAAACAACAGTAATAGAAATTCCGGATATTACATTCTACACCCCGTAAAATAAGTTTCGTCCTCGAAACTTGCAATCCATCATAGAAAACAAACAAACATACTGTTCAACCCAAAATATCCCAAAACCATCACGACAACGATTTATCATCATCATTACCGAATATCCAAAAGAACATACTTCTAAATACGCAGGTCGACGATCTCCGGAGATACTAGCCAGCATTCTCACGGTACAGTCTCAATACGCTTACGATCACAATTCCCTGTTTCTCAACAAAATATATCATCTTCGGATCAAACAATCTGCCCGAATCAAATCCTGTCTGCCTGATTACATAATCAAGTCTCAATCGATAAAGCGAATAATATCCGATGTATCCGTGAAACAACCGCTCAATACAATGGCAACGAATCCGAAACATCGATAGACAATCAACGCTCAGATGATCACCAACAATGATCAACAATCAACCGAATTTATCATCGACATGATAAATTCCAATCTGACCAACCAGAGGTCAAAACACAATCGAGAATATCATCAACGTGATAAACTCCAATACAACCAACGAACGATCAACGGAAATCGAGAATACCTTCACACGGTAAACTCCAACACTATCAACACGTAACCACGTAAATGGATATACGAAAAAGCAAAATTCTCAAAACGACACACCGATCACATACAGTGGATCTCAATAAACATATCCGACTGGCGAACATACCCCTCGGCATATGAACAACCAATCACAAACTGACGAACATACCCAATCATACACGGAGTGGAAACGACCACTCACTATCCAAAACAACCAGCATGGGGTCACCATCCCCAAATTTGCACTTACAAGGAAATCATTCCAGAATCACTGTGGTAAAATCGCGCTACTACCGTACCAATGGAATCACATAGCACATATGTCCCGGTTTCACAAAATCCCCAGTTTCCAAAATAATATTATGTGCATGATTCTACAACACGCAACATATTTCTCTTATCTGATAACTCAACCGATCATCACCGGATAATCAAACTAACATACTGAAGTTCGAATTCCTTTTCCATCGTACCATCAATATGATATGCACTATGCACTAAATGCGTATGTATATCAATCACATTTTCAAAACCAGTTTGAAATCATATATTCTTGTCAAAAGACAAATTTTCGAAAATTCTTTCAAGAGTTTGAAAACTCAAAACATAAATTTTGGTAAGACCACAAAATCAATTTTCGAAAAATTAACTTGGCTCGATGGTGCCAAGTATTTGATATGATTTCCTTCGAATCCACACGATTTGAAGTTTTAAAATGAAAAGTATGCAAATGCTCGACTATATCCATACTCCTGTATACCAATTCGGTTCGTCACCAATATCCACTGATATTCCATCGGAAAACCACACGATCGAGTTCCAAAATCTCAATATATAAATTCCGACTAAACTCCTTTTCCACATATGACTCGCAACGTCAATCATTTTCCATCCTAGATCACCTCAATTATGCTATGACAATGCATTGAAACAAATCAACACAGCGAAAGACTTCCCGAGAAGTTTCTTTTGAACAAGTAATCCAGAACCCTGAAAGGCAGGAGTGACATAGATAAACGATTGATAAAGTATTTTGCAAATCTCGGGAGTTTTAGAAAACATGAAAGTCTTTTGAAACATTAGGGTCTCAGCCCGTATCTCATTCCACATTACAAGAAGTTTAAAAAGTAGAAAACCCTCTTTCGAACCCAAGTCCTGAGTTATAAAACCATTTCAAAATCAATTGGGTCTCGGCCCAAAATCATTTTCCGTAAAACATCCGTAAGACATTCATTTTGAAAAGTATCATTTTCAAATGATCAAAAGCAATTCATATATCTCAAAATGAATTAACATGTTATATGTTCTTCTCAACCATGCACAATATTTCTCCCAAATGCTCAATTGTTCCAAAATCTAACCAACATACCGATTCTCAAAATTATAACTCCTCAAGATCATCAATCTGTCCCAACTCACACCTTATACTATAACATATAATATTCTGAATCTCAAAACATATCATCTATAGAACAGCAATAAATCTCAATGCAATTCAAAAATCCAAATACTTACAGATCGTGAAGCCGACGATTCCCCGTGGTACTGGCACATGTCTCGACTCAAGAAAATACTCGACACAGGTAATTTCAAAACTCATGTTTTGCAAAATCGATTCAACTTGAGAACACAACACATCTCATTCCAGAGAATCTCATTAACACCATTTGGAAAAGTTATAACAAGCCCGATTTATACATCGGCAAATCACATAACACTTAAGCCCGAGTGAACAACAAAAACTCACGGCTCTAATATTTGTCAATCGACAACTCGAATGACGCGACAAAACACGACCCAACTCGACCCAAATGCCTAGGTTTTCTCAACCTAAGCTCCGATACCATAATCTGTAACACCCCGCATTTAACGGAAATATTACAGCCGTGGCCCCGAGATGGAACCCACAAGGCTAAAGGAGATTTTCACAATCATTTACAAATGCCCAAGAGGCCAACGACGGTACTATCTTTAAAAATGCATAAAGACATAAAATCCATTTATCAAAAACCGTCGTAAAAACTCATTTGAAATCGCAAGGCCAAACGGCCGACACTCAAAAGTTTAGAAAACGATTTCCAAAGTAACCTCAGTTACCAGATACCAAAAGTGCGTCTCAAAATACTCACGCAGCGGAAAAAGACCAACCAAAACGATACTCTAGCAGCGGAAAACAAGAACCAAACAAGAAACTCAATGTACAGAACATGTACTAGCCAGTATCCTCCGGGAAGCTCATCTCTTCACGACCGCTACAAGCTCGATACTCCGAGAACCTAAAAGAAATCCTGACGGTGGTCACCATAATATCCAACAATGATAACCGTCACATCACATTAATAATAACATACCAATGAGAATACAACATAAGAATACGACCAACGTAATCTTTACTTACTCAAGAAATTCTCATCATAATAACCATTATCACATTTCACATCCTGTACTCGATTAACCAATAAACTCGAACATAATATCTGAATTGTACCTCAAACAATACTCAAGATCCTCAAACTATCGTAACCAACTCACGATACGGAAATCTACCATATCCGACCAATACGATCCATCGAATAATATCAACAAATCCCAAGACGGTAACCGATTGTCCACCAAAGACAAGACCAAAGAAAATATGGAACATACCTCGAGATATGATGTGCCACGATAATCATATCGCCTAATCCGAGATCGTAACAATGCAATACGGACAAGGCCCTAACACAAGACCTACAAATGCATACTCATATGACCACGTCAATATGATCACAAAGAATAACAATCATGTATACTCAATGGAAATCCGACGATCCAGGCGCCTCAAAGATAGATCCCTTTGTTAATCCTATCGATCAACATAAGGTGGATAACTAACAATACACATGTGAACAACAACACATGACAAAATCAATGATGCGAATTCACAAGATTCCATCAACACAATCTCGGTAATCCAACGATCCAGCGCCCTCAAAGATAGATCCCCATGATGATCCGTCGAACCAACGCATGGTGGAAAACTCCGTCCCAACGATCCGGCCTCAAAGATAGATCCCCATGATGATCCCGTCGAACCAACGCATGGTGGACATTCGATCCAGCGCCCTCAAGATAGATCCTCATAATCCCATCGGATTATTTACACAACATAAACAACACAATATGCATGCACATATGCAAATCAACACGTTCATCAACATGAACAACATAACATGCACGACAACATGACAATATACTGTGACTACTTCATGTTCAACAACAAAAAGAAAATGTACGAGACCAAAATAAATAACACTAAACCATAATCAATATGGAATATTTGCCCCGAGTCCTTCGAGCAACCTCGATGTCCAATCATCACCGACGATTATCCTCAATGTTCGCGATCCACACGTACACCGAACTATAGATACTCATATCCTCGTCTTTACCATAATGTAACCTCGATACTCGAACATACCAATAATCGAGATAAAGCATATACATTATGATTTACCTCCCGAATCGAAAGAACGATATGTGATCCGAATACCTGAGTTCACAATAATAATCATCGCTATATGCATTATAAACGAAATGAAATCAAAACCATTCATTAAATATTATAATCGAGCAAGTAATAACTTGCCTCGATACCGATACTGTGAAGTCATTGCCGAACACATTGCCTTTGTCTACGAGCTCCTCAGCCTCGATCAAAAGCAATACAATGGACATACTCGAACACGACCGCAATATCCGGTTATACTCACCGACCAACAATCTCAACCTATCGAAGAAATCAAATAACACATATCCGATAACAATCAACAACCGACAAAACTAACCAATCGAACTCAACGGTTCAACACAACCTCGAATAAACACAATGGAACCAACCAAGTCAAACCATCACGAATTCCTAATCAAAACACAAAAATATCGCATCGTCGCCTACTTAGCGCACGTTAATCACCTAACGTAGCGTGCGCTAAGTTGCTCCCGTTAGCGCGCTAGGCAAGAACGAAGCGTGCGCTAATGTTTGTGCTGGCATGCATTTCAAGCATCGTCTAACACTTCCATCATGACAATGATCAACTCATCTCGAGATTAAGGATTTCATAACAATCATGACATATAATTTAATAGCTCTTCAAGAACACGAATTATCCAAATTCACGTTCATGATCCATAAATGATAAAATCCGATGTGTTCTAACATCTAAAAATCCTTATTCATCATGTTCTTCGACATACAATTCATATAACTTCAAGAATCACAGTAGCATCACCATAATCGTTACCATACGAAGTAACCAACGACAAAACATCAAAAATCCGAATTGAAGAAGGGAATTACATCAACATATATCTTGAATTCCATCCAAAACCATACGAAACATATCAATACTCATATATTGATAACAACACTAACTTAGTACGGTAATCCAACTCGTTGTCATGCTCATCAACTTGTTTATATGATAATCATCAACTCAAGAACATCATATACAATCCAAAACGAAATCTCAAAGTGAAGAGTAATTACCTTTTTTGAAGGAAAGGATTGATTTCCAAGAATCACCAATGATTTCAAGAACAAAGCTTTACTCCATGATTTCCATCTTTAATCTTGTTAAAGAGGACCATCCCTCAGTGTTTAGGAACTCCAAATGTTCTCACAAGGTTGTCTCTATCGGGTGAAAGGAAAGAAATGGGCGAAATGTTTCATGACACCCGTTTGTCCCTTTATATAGAATGCACCACTAGCGTGCGCTAAACCCTTATGTTTAGCGTGCGCTAGCCTTAGCGTGCGCTAACTGACTTTGTTAGCGTGCGCTATCGCAGCCCGCAGGCTACCGCCTTGCTTCAGTAAACTACCTTACGACGTAATGCCCATGCATTAACGCACGTAAATCATCATGTCTAGCGACGCAAGTCCTTACTCTTAGCGTGCGCTATCCGAAGTTGACTTACTACGGTGTTCACCTACCACTCGCCCCCACATTCCGACAAAGATCGCAAGGATAAGATTCCTTGTTGATCGATACATAGTTAGCGTGCGCTAAGCCTAATATTTTAGCGTGCGCTAATACTTCGTGACAACAACCGTTGACTTACGTAACGTGCGCCGAAAGCCGAGTCCACACGCAGATTCCTTCCGACCATTCGCACTAGCGACGCTAACCTATAACGTAGCGTGCGCTAATCACGCGATAGCGTGCGTTATGCATGAATATTAGCGTGCGCTAATAAGGCTATACTTAGCCATTTTCCGCAGTTCTTGTCCAACGTCTCGACATACCAAAAGCGAACATAAGACACACTGAACACAAACACTGAATCCAATAATATCATCATACGATATACCCAATATCAAAAGTACGACAACCTGATACACAATATCCTCAAATGTAACTGTCGACCAAATACGACAATTATACCGATACTGATATCTCAGTCCTTTATTTATTTTATCCCTACTGTACAGATTCCACGCTGTACAATATAACTCGGATAAAATAATATCAAACAACAGTAATAGAAATTCCGGATATTACAGAGACAAGCCCTCAATATTCAATCGACGCACACAATCCAAAGAGATGAACGAATGAGATGCACCAGAATCAAAAAGCACTCTAACTGAATGAGACAAAAGAGAAATGATACCTGTCGCCACGGTAGCCTCTGGATCTCCAGCTTTCCTCATCTCATAGACACGAGGTTGCACCGAACCAGCACTGGGAGCTCCCCCTCTAACAGACTGACCACGGCCTCTGCCTCGACCGTAACTCTGGGATGGTTGACCCGTAGATGACTTCTGATTAACACTCGGTTCTCCAGGCGTAGGGGCAGTTGCCTGAGTTCCAAGTGGGGTTTCTTCTTCCGTACAGTACATGGCTCTGTGGCCTTCCTGGCTGCAATTAAAACACCTCAATGGGGGTAGACCACAATCACGATTAATATGGCCCTGCTGGCCACAATTAAAACATGTCACAACCCGGTTGGACGCATTAGCACCAGCTCTGAAATTCCATTTACCTCCCGATGCACGGGAAGACCCTTTGGTTGTATAGCTTGCCGACTGCGATCCCCGCGGGTTGCCACCTCTACCGCTAGAAAACTTTCCAGTGGTCTTCTTCTTCTTACTCTCACTTGTCATTTCGGTAGTAGTGAAGGACATATCATATGCTAGTGCCCTATCTTGATACTCCTTCCATGTGGCGCAAGCGAGGCCCGACATATAGTGCCGAACTTTTGGCTTCATTCGCATGTCAAAGTGACGAATTCTATCTCTCTCTTCCCTCACTTGATTTTTCACATGGTTGAGTTGACGGTTGTATTCAATGATTGCCTGAGATACAGGGACATCCTGGGGTTTAGCTTCATAAAAGGCTCGAATCCTGGCCTCCTGAACAGGCCACGGGCAAAACTCGGCCTCCATCAATTCCTTAAACTCGTCCCATGAAACCTCACGATCCTGAGGTGCAACAGCTTGCCACCAGCTAGCCGCATCCCTTGATAGGAAGTACTGGGCAACTGGCACCTTACGTGCCTCTGGACAATTCACGGCCATGAAAACTTTATTCATCTCATTTATCCAATCTTCCCAGCCGATCGGATCATTTGCACCAATAAATTGGGGAGGGCGCATGCGAATAACATCTTGTAACCACTTCTAAGCCCCAGTGTCAGTAACAGGAGGTGGTTGGTTAAGCTGTACCGCCTGGGTTAAAAGAGCCATTTTGTTCGCCACTTGCTGCAGTATGGTGGCAACACCCACATCCGGTTGACTCCCTATAGAAGTTCCCAGACTGGCTGACGGTTCCTGATGACTACCGGTGCTAGGTTGAATAGATCCGACAAGCTAGGCGTAGCTGAGCCTTCTACCGAGCTGAGGGACATGGCTGCTCCACCGGCTGCGCCACGCCCTCGGCCCCGACCACGACCACGGCCGCGTCCACGTCCTCTACCAGTTGACATTCTAAAGAAAAATGTAAGTAAAATCATAAGAATAGCTCGAAGCAATGCCGTCTAGAATATGGACTTCTCATGTCCCATAATCGAATGATAGTGAGTGAATGAAGAGGGTAAATAAGATAGGGAACTTACGAGTACCGGTCGTACGAGATGACGACAGCGCGATGATACTGTGTCCTTGGAATAGTACATTTAGACCCAGCAATCCGACAGCCTAGGTATCCATAAACCTAAGCTCTGATACCAAATTCTGTAACACCCCCCGAGATATTCGGAGAATATCACAGCGCCGTAAATCCCGACCTCGGATTCACTAGGCTTATCTCACTCACAACGTATTAAATTTAATAAAATCTACTCGGGAAACAATAAACTCGATACAACCAAGGAAGTTCAACCACAGACAAACAATAACATGAAGAAATACAAGAAGTTGTACGACAGTGGAAAAGGACTTTCCTAAAGTACTCGAGTACCACTTATTATTACAAGGATAAAATGGACCGAAGAGAACAACGACCAAACAATGTAGAACACAACTAGCCACAGTATCACGCCTCGCCATCCTCATCGTATCGTCCGGCGCCGCTCGTAAGGTTCCTTAGGACTGAAAAACACAAAAGTAATTTTCCCCAAACGAGAGGGGTTAGGGCAAGTATTACAAGTGAAATGTCAAGTCTTATACATAAAAGCATATGCACCAATTCAAAGCCATGATAATGATTTTCCGGAAAATACAATTATCCAAACATATTTGGAAATGATGATATCTCTTGATTAACCGTGGACTCGACAATGCGCGAATCCCTCCTCGACCCCGTCGGATTATCTCGGAGTGGCTAACCCAAATGTTCACGGAACCGACATAAGCGGAACCCTCCTCGACCCCGTCGGGTCCTCTCGGAGTGAACGAAAGCAACTCTCACAATCACATGCATTACTTTTCACATTTAAGAACATAACTTTCACAAGAATCACTTGCCTGGAAACGAGAGGAGAGGGTACAAACGACAAGGTACCAAGATCGAAGAATTCAACAACTCCGAACCTAGACAAGTTCGTAATTCAATTATCAAAACCCCATCGGTATGAAAAATAAGTTGGAATCACCCGAATTTACTACCCCGATACATGTGTTCCGGGAATAATTCTCTTGGATAGTGAATCGCAAGTCAAATATCCCAAACACTCAAGAACTCCAGAAATACACCATTAAATTCATAGGAAAACATGTATCCAAGGTAGATAACTCGTAATCGATATATTCTAACATAACAACAAGCTGGATCGAAGAAATCGGATGGAAAATCCCCAAATCCCGAAAATCTAGGGTTGTGAGAATTTTACCTTGATTTGGAGCGGTGGAGAGGATTAAACGTTGATAAATCCGAACTAGAAACTCAAAGATGTTGCTAGATAATTGCAGCTCGAAGAACTCCTCACAAATCGCCTAATCGCCTAAAATCGCCCAAAGAGGTGAAGGTAGGAAGAAATGACGATTTGGGAACGGAAATGTCCTATTTATACTAAATAGGGATTAGCGTGCGCTATTCATGAAAAATAGCGCGCGCTATCGGACTCACCAGGCAATCCAGTAGCCTCGCCGGTTCCGTTAGCGTACGCTAACACCGCTCATAGCGTGCGCTAGTGACCCCAATTAGCGTGCGCTAATTACTTCTAATAGCGTGCGCTACACGGTAGTCGGTGTCGATCCAGAACCTACTGTCCCCAGCTCTGCTCTCTTTAGCGCACGTTACTCTAGTAACGTAGCGTGCGCTACCATCAAAATCTAGCGTACGCTACCAGTCACACCTAGCGTACGCTAGGAACTCCCTTTTCCAGTCCAGTAGCTACTGGACTGTCCGCCTCCAATACCTTAGTAGCGTGCGCTAATGATAATGGATAGCGTGCGCTACCCTCACTAAATTAGCGTGCGCTACAAGGTGTGCGTAGCGTGCGCTACCCATTACACGAAGGTAGTATAATCGCATCAAGGATCCGAAAACAGCGACGATCCGAATAAGAAAAGGGGTAAATCCAATTGACAAGAGTTCCCAGATCCATATAAGCTTACCAAACACTTATACGAGCGTAAAAATTACAAAGTACAAGAGTAGAAGATTTACAAAAAGTACGGGTATTACAGTCTCGACCCGTTTCTTGGTCGCGTGTGATTAATTATTCCATTATGTTTTCATTTCGGGTCGTTGATGTCGTCCGCGAACTTTTCGTCGTGTTCGTTCCGTGCGTTTTCGGAAATCGAGTCTTCAGGCCACGGCAGCCGGGCGCAGGCCAGACGGTTGCGGGAGGAACCGGCACGGTTGCTGGGCTCTGGCCGGACGGGCGCGGCAGGGACCGGCATAGCGTACGCTACTGCCGGGAGGCTGCGCGCGCTAACCGGCAGTCGTAGCGCACGCTATGCGGCACCCAACGCACGCTACCTGGGCCGGGCAGTGAGGCCCCAGTGGTTCTGGACTCCAGAGAGTTGGCCGGTAGCGCACGCTACGGCCGTCGTGCCAGCGCTAACCGGCGAGCGTAAGCGCACGCCGCCGGCATCTAGCGCGCGCTACCTAGGCGAGGATCAGTCCAGAGCCTCGGATCGACCATGGTCGGCCCGCTAGCGCACGCTGCCGCACGCTAAGCGCACGCTAGGCGATCTGCCTATATAATTGACCAAAGCGACCACTGTTTCAACCCATTTTCATTTCAATCTTTTCTTTCGCGGCGAGGTTTTGAGATCAAGGAGGCATGTTATTGAAGAACAAATCCACGAAGTTCTTGAGTTCATAACATCAATAAATCATCCGTTATCATCCTTTGATCCAGCGAATCAAGGTAATCTTCCTTATAACCCTAATTTCGTGAATTTGGGGGTTTTCGCATTTTTGTCCGATTCGTTCCGTGGTTTTGATTAATTCATGATGGGTATGATTAATCTTGGTAGTATTCTTGTGTTTAACATCATTTAATCCATTGTTCTTCGTCGAATCGAACTATATTTCTTGATTTCCTTCGAATTGACTTTTTGGGGGATTTGTCCTCGATCTCGTTTTTCATTCGTTTTCGATGGATCGATTATGGTTAAATGATGTTGTTAAACATATTCTATGGATTGTATATTCATATTTCAACTTGGAATTCCGTTTTCGGGTTTTGACGGGACGAATCGTGTTCTTGGCCGTTTTGGGGGAAATCCTTGAACCTTCGTCATTTGTTCTTTGAATTCAGCGGCTTTGGGTCGTACTTTGGAATTAATTTTCGTTGTTATTGTTTTCGTTCGTAGTTCATTGTTGTGGATTGTCGTTCGGTGGAGTCGGCGAGTTCGTAGTCGGTTCGTGCCAACCTACTTCGGCCGATTCTCCACGTTGTGGTCATTCGAGGCAAGTATCTTGCCCATACATTTCATATTTCTAAGGCATAATTATTGATAAATGATTTTATGCGAAATCCAATGTTTAATGAACGTTAAAAAGGATCGGTATGTTCTCGATAAATATTGTCTTTCAACGATAATTCGTACTTTGTGAATGGATATATTCTCGGAATATGTGTGTTAGTTTCGTACGTTGAGAGAAGTTATGATCGCATTGACCATAATTGTTTGCCGAGGATTGTGCATTGAATTGTATATTTGTTCGGTGGGTATTCGACATGATGTGATGTTAGTCATTACTCCTTTGAAATGAGGTTGTGATGCTTAGTGTTGCTTGTCTTGATAATCGGTTATTGTTGTGTGCTTGTTGTATGTGATGTGCCTCCGGGTAGGATTGTTGAATCTCCGGGATCCATACTTGCTAGTATGGGTCGGGCGAAACCGTAGGGTTATCCAATACGGGTATGTCTTGCGGGGACTCCGAGGTTCGAGACTTGCTAGCCCGATGCCGAGATAACCTGTGGGGTTATCATCGGGTATGTCTTGCGGGGACTCCGAGGTTCGTGGCTTGTTAGCACGATGCCGGGATAACTTATGGTTGTGGTTTGATTATGTAAGTATATGTGCTTTTAGTCACGTGACTGCGGTTACGGTGACATGTGATTTGATATAGTTTCCCTATGGGTTATTCACTCGGGTTTGTTCTACGGGAGCATCTGAGGTCCGTGGCTTGCTAGCACGGGACGCGAATAATCTGTGGAAACAGGTTGTTATGGTATGATCGGGTCGTGGACCCCACTTGTTGTTATCGAATTCATGTTTTGGGAAAATGACTTTTGGGCTGTGTCCCTAAATGTTTTCGAAAGACCTGAAGATTTTTAAATCCCAATGTATTCAAAACTCCCGAGGTCGTAAAATGTTTTTCACAAGATGTTTATCGGGTTTACCCTATCTTTCGATTTAATCGTTTGATTAAGTGAATCACCTCGGGAAGTATGTTTATGATTAACATGTTTCGTGGAGTATGATATGTATGGCTCGTTTTCGTATTTTATACTTGCACTAGCAAAACAGTGGAGTTTTGCTAACCCCCGAGTATTCGGGGGGTGGATGTCTATTTTTGCATTCAGGTTTTGGAGCATAACACAGGGTCGGCACGAAGGATGATGAAAGATGAACGATACTAATCACATGAGGATCCGTTGATGTCGTATTGGTCTAGTTGTATTTTCTTTTCCGCTGCAGTATCTTTTCCCCGTTGTATGGGAGTTTATTGTATTTTGACCCCTGCTGTAACACCCCCAAATCCTATTGGGTTATTACAGTGCCGTGGACCCCACGCCAGGAGATCCACCAGGCGAACATGACTAAAATACATTAAATTAAACAACAAGGGAAAATCATAGTCCCTACCATGATATCCGACACAATATTCCGATAAGGAATTTCAACGACAAAAGTGGCCTACATGGCCAAAATGAAATACAACAGCATCCACGAACATCTGTTCGGGTAATACAACACGACAATAACTGACAAGACTGGAGTACACTCCAACTGGCTGACCAACAATGAACAACTCAGATTAGTATCGCTCGTATGCCTCGTCGCCATCGTCATGCCCCTGTGCCTCAACTCTCTCCTCGCAAGCACCTAAAACATGAAAACATGTTCCGCCCCCACGGGGTCAGTCATCCAGATAATGAACATCAAATACATGTATAACATGATATGCATCCAAAGGCAGAATGAAATGGTATAATGATGATAATAATACGAGATGCTCACAAACCAAGGTAAGAACCGAGCATTCGTGAAATACTATGCCCACGGCATACTATTAATACCTGTTCGACAGGTTAGAACATAAGTGCCCAACGGCGAATCAAAATCACAGAATACCACAATGAACTACACGACATGAACCAAACCAGAACAGGATTAAATATGAATCACAATGCCCGGAGGCTCCAATGAAATTAACAAGACAATCACAAGGCCTAAAAACCACTCAGCCGAAATTGTCAAATATCACAATCACATGAAGCCGAAACAGCCCGAAGCTGTTATTGATTAGGGCCGAAGCCACGGCATGAAAGCCGTATCACAATTAGGGCCGAAGCCACGGCATGAAAGCCGTATCACAATTAGGGCCGAAGCCACGGCATGAAAGCCGTATCACAATTAGGGCCGAAGCCACGGCATGAAAGCCGTATCACAATTAGGGCCGAAGCCACGGCATGAAAGCCGTATCAAAATTAGGGCCGAAGCCACGGCATGAAAGCCGTATCACAATTAGGGCCGAAGCCACGGCATGAAAGCCGTATCACAATTAGGGCCGAAGCCACGGCATGAAAGCCGTATCACAATTAGTGATAGTGTGCTGCCTTGAATCGGCCGTTAACGAACAACTATAAAGACTTGGCAAAATTGCCGGAAGGTATCGTATCGAACGATCTCTTGATATCAATGAATTCATGAAGAGACTAAGTCTCGGAATGATACAACACATCCATACACATACATGATGACATTAGCTCATTGACTAGTACAAGTATAAAACTTGCCTCAAACCGAAGGCGAGAAGGTACTTCCACGATCAACGTCCTTAATGAAATTATCGGCCGCTCGAACAACCTTGAACAACACAAATACCAACAATTCTCTTAATACACGAATCAAGCATGATCACAACCAACTCAAAAGTCGATACAACAATACCCGAAACTCATTGGGGCATTAAAACAAACGCGTTGTAAACAATCTCCAATTGTTTACAACCAAAACTCAATTACATCCGAAACCAACTTCCAATGAATGATTCAAACCCACAAAACCTCATGAATACTATCAATAATCCAAAATGAATATCCGAAAACGTGATTATAACGACAATTAATCGAAAACCCCAACTTCAACTCGATATACAAAGTGTTCTTGAATAATCCCTCAATAATCCAATGAATCCTTATACAAACTCATAATCATATACATATCCCTTCATATAACATGATTATAACGCCCAAAATATCATATCTCAACACAAAATCAAAGTCCAAGGTGTCGAAGAAATTACTTCTTGAATATCCAATCACTTCGATCCGAAGAACACGAGTTTAATCGAGTATCCAAGCTTCCCAAATGATTGAAGGTGATGAAAAATACACACTCAAATGATAATTGATGAAGAAAACTCTCCCTCAAGCTTATCTCTCTCGTAAGAAGGTGGAAAAGATGGAAAAAATGAGTGAAATGCTCAAAAACCAATTTATAGGGTTGACTACCTGCCGGACACGGCCGTGCCGATCGGCACGGTCGTGTCGCCGGTGGCCGACAGGACTCGGCCGTGTCTGCGCTGACACGGTCGCGGCGCGGAGGGCCTTCGAAAGTGACCCATCCGGCGGCGACTTCGGCATGACTCGGCCGTGTCACGGAACACGGTCGGGCGTGTCAGCGATCGGTCAGCTTATCCGGAAGAGTTCGACTCGGCCGTGCCAAACGACACGGTCGGGTCCTGAGGCAGAGACTTCGGCATTTCCGGACGAGTACGGCACGGGCCGTGTCGGACGACACGGCCGAGTTCGTTCGGCAGTGATCGGCCAATAACTGAAAAATGAGCAGTTGAGCTAAAACGACCATAACTCTCTCGTCCGGACTCCGATTGACTCATCGTTTGAACCATTGGAAAGCTAACTCGATTCTCTATAATATTGCAAAGATTTAGAATTTTTGGGGTTACCAAAAATTAATGGTGATCTAACAAAGTCGAACTCATATGAGGAAAGTTGAAACAATGAACAATAACGATACACAACTCGAAGTTTTTCCGAACGGTGAACACGGTGAATGAACATGATTGATGAATGATTATAATCCGGTGAAAATACACTGAGTGATAATTACAGACTGATAATTACTGAATGAAAATGAATGAATTACAACCGGGTATTACATACACCCCCCTTAAAAGGAGTTTCGTCCTCGAAACTCAGGGTAAACAACTCGGGATATGAACTATCCATCAAGATCTGAAAATAATAATGCACATCTAGTCATCGGGACCAAATCAATCGCACGCCCAAGTCCCCAAGACTTGACGTCTCGAATCTCAGTGAATGATTTCCCAAATTATCAAGAAATCTTGAGCACAACGCCGAAGGGGTGAACTCCCAACAGTTGACCCAAATCTCAAGATTCTCAAATATGATCATAATAAAATAGATCAAGAATAAATGATCTGATACGATACATTACTACGGATTGAGTTACACAGTCATCCAAAAACAAGGTTACATCTCAAATGTAGTCAACATCGTTATCCTTCCATGTCATCGATCTCCTCTATCTCAACGATTTAAGGTATATCCGCAGATGAACTCGCCGCTAAATATGATCTCGGAAGGTCATGAGAATGAAAGTGACTAAAATGAATGATGAATGATAAATGACTACAAATCCGACAAGGATTTGGAATGACTCACCAAGGTGAATTAATAACGTCATGAGTGATAGCATCTCTGAAGTGATTGGAACCGCCGTTCCTCGTGAATTGAATGATTAATCGATAATTATGAGTCCCAACATGATTGATATATATGATGAATGAATTAGATGAATGAGCAAACGACAATGAAATGAATGATTGTCCTACTACCGAGCAAGAATTAACTTGTTCAAAACCGGTGATGAATGTCCTTACCTCGGGTTCTCGAAGCCTGATAGGACCCCTTGGATGAAGTACGGACTGGAGTAACAAAATCCCTCGAGGCTTGTGAGCCCTCTCGAGATCTAGCAGCACCAGAACTCCTGCAGTATTTCTAAAGGTGTCCCGGGTTCCCACACAGAAAACAAACAATAGCTGGCACCGTACACCGAGTATTAACGTGTCCTGCTGATTCACAGTTAAAGCAAACAACAGTCGAACTCGTCGTCTGAGAGGAAGAAGCCTTCCTAGCACGAAGACGACTAGAAAACGACCCCTTGGACGTCGGAGCCCGATGTCCCTCTGAACGATCCGGCATTCTAGTCCTCTCACCCGAAGGAACTGAAGGATGTTTCCGAGTAAGCTCCTTGATCAAAAGCTCTGCTCCAAGAGCCTTCCCGATGAACTCACTAAGTGAATTACAATTGTGGTTGAACAACTGCATCCTCAACTGCGGATTTAGCCTCTTGCTAAAATACTTGATCTTATCCGCTTCAGTACGGATAACTGATGAAGCAAACTGAAGTAGTCCCTGAAACTTCTCAGCAATGACAATAACACCCTCGTCCTCGACAGATTCAGGGTTCAAAACCTCTGATAACTTGGCTTCCCGAAGTGGGGCCGGATAATACCTCTCTATCATGAGAGTCTTGAATTCGCCCCAAACATAATCTCGATCGGTGGGTTTCACAGAAAGCAACCAAGAATAAGCACCCTTACTCAAGTAGTAAGCCGCTACCGCCACTTTACTCTCCTCCGGACACTGAACCATGTCGAAGAGTTTATCAAAATGCTCAAGCCAATGAACAATATCAGCTGGTTCCAACGAACCCTCAAAAGTAGGCGGCCTCTGACGAGAGATATCGCCAACAATCTGATTCACTCTCCCAGTCTGTTCATTAAACGGCTCCTGGAATTCCTGTTGCGGTGGACCATGAACCATCGAGGTCTGCATGGTCTCCATCATCCGCGTCATCTGAGTCATCTGGGCCATCATGCCCTGCACAAATATGAATGGGTCAACCCGAGCACCTTCCGAGTGAGATGCCTCTCGGGTACGACTCCCTGACGGCGACTGATTATCTGCTGATGAATGAGTAGCCTCGCTATTTGATGAATTAATGATATCCCTCGCGTTCGTGTGGGCATGCACACGGATCCGGGTTCGGCCGCACCGCGCCTCTTCCCTGCGTCCTCCGACGGCTCTATCCCTACCGAAGTAGGAAAGTCACATGATGATTATAGATTCCGCATGAATATCGAATTATGATTACGTTACAGAGTGACAATAATGAGCATACACGCTCTCGCACAATGAATGCATTAATGATTTAATGAAATGATCGTCGACATTATGTCGAGTATGATAAGATCGTATGAAACATCAAATGAGGTAACATGATTGCTGATGAAATTCTGAAATGATTACTTTGAACAAGTTAACAAGGTTGAAAATTCGATCCTCAAGATCAACAATCGAACCGTGATATGGGTGAACGATTAATGAATTAACTGAATAATTAGATAAACGTAGTGATGAATGAATTTACAGAACGATTAGTTTGACTTAGTGATTAATGAATTATGTGAGTGATTATATTGGTGAGTGATGAATGAATTAATCGATCGATGAATGAATTATCCGAGTGATGATATTGGTGAGTGAGGAATGAATTAACCGTGATGAATGAATTATCCGAGTGATGTTATTGATCGAGTGATGAATGAATTAATCGAGTGATGAGATCAAAATGATGATTGAGAATTATTAACTGATAAATGAGTTGATCCTTAATGCTTACACAAGTCACACGTGCTCCAAAACAATTAGTCATGAATCAATCATAACACTAATATCACATATAGGTTTCAGCAAAGCATGAACAATTAATGACATGATGGATGTATGAACACAAAGAGAATCGAGTCCTTACACAGGTCATACGAAGCTTCGAGGTCTCGTGATACTAGTCTTCACTGACGACGACTCGATGAATGAATGACTCGTGCAGTCGCACTAATATTACGACTCACAAAACCTGACTGACTAGATTGTTATAACCTGACAATCCCACTACTACCGCGTCGGTAGGACCACATAACTCACATCTCAGGGTATTTCACAACCCAAAGCTCTGATACCATTTCTGTAACACCCCCAAATCCTATTGGGTTATTACAGTGCCGTGGACCCCACGCCAGGAGATCCACCAGGCGAACATGACTAAAATACATTAAATTAAACAACAAGGAAAAATCATAGTCCCTACCATGATATCCGACATAATATTCCGATAAGGAATTTCAACGACAAAAGTGGCCTATATGGCCAAAATGAAATACAACAGCATCCACGAACATCTGTTCGGGTAATACAACACGACAATAACTGACAAGACTGGAGTACACTCCAACTGGCTGACCAACAATGAACAACTCAGATTAGTATCGCTCGTATGCCTCGTCGCCATCGTCATGCCCCTGTGCCTCAACTCTCTCCTCGCAAGCACCTAAAACATGAAAACATGTTCCGCCCCCACGGGGTCAGTCATCCAGATAATGAACATCAAATACATGTATAACATGATATGCATCCAAAGGCAGAATGAAATGGTATAATGATGATAATAATACGAGATGCTCACAAACCAAGGTAAGAACCGAGCATTCGTGAAATACTATGCCCACAAAGATACTATTAATACATTGACGAGGTTAGAACATAAGTGCCCAACGGCGAATCAAAATCACGAGAATACCACAATGAATTACACGACATGAACCAAACCGAGCAGGATTAAATATGAATCACAATGCCGGAGGCTCCAATGAAATTAACAAGACAATCACAAGGCCTAAAAACCACTCGGCCGAAGCGTCAAATATCACAATCACATGAAGCCGAAACTTGACCAAGGCTTATTGATTAGGGCGAAGCCACGGCATGAAAGCCGTATCACAATTAGGGCGAAGCCACGGCATGAAAGCCGTATCACAATTAGGGCGAAGCCACGGCATGAAAGCCGTATCACAATTAGGGCGAAGCCACGGCATGAAAGCCGTATCACAATTAGGGCCGAAGCCACGGCATGAAAGCCGTATCACAATTAGGGCCGAAGCCACGGCATGAAAGCCGTATCACAATTAGGGCCGAAGCCACGGCATGAAAGCCGTATCACAATTAGGGCCGAAGCCACGGCATGAAAGCCGTATCACAATTAGTGATAGTGTGCTGCCTTGAATCGGCCGTTAACGAACAACTATAAAGACTTGGCAAAATTGCCGGAAGGTATCGTATTGAACGATCTCTTGATATCAATGAATTCATGAAGAGACTAAGTCTCGGAATGATACAACACATCCATACACATACATGATGACATTAGCTCATTGACTAGTACAAGTATAAAACTTGCCTTAAACCGAAGGCGAGAAGGTACTTCCACGATCAACGTCCTTAATGAAATTATCGGCCGCTCGAACAACCTTGAACAACACAAATATCAACAATTCTCTTAATACACGAATCAAGCATGATCACAACCAACTCAAAAGTCGATACAACAATACCCGAAACTCATTGGGGCATTAAAACAAACGCGTTGTAAACAATCTCCAATTGTTTACAACCAAAACTCAATTACATCCGAAACCAACTTCCAATGAATGATTCAAACCCACAAAACCTCATGAATACTATCAATAATCCAAAATGAATATCCGAAAACGTGATTATAACGACAATTAATCGAAAACCCCCAACTTCAACTCGATATACAAAGTGTTCTTGAATAATCCCTCAATAATCCAATGAATCCTTATACAAACTCATAATCATATACATATCCCTTCATATAACATGATTATAACGCCCAAAATATCATATCTCAACACAAAATCAAAGTCCAAGGTGTCGAAGAAATTACCTCTTGAATATCCAATCACTTCGATCCGAAGAACACGAGTTTAATCGAGTATCCAAGCTTCCCAAATGATTGAAGGTGATGAAAAATACACACTCAAATGATAATTGATGAAGAAAACTCTCCCTCAAGCTTATCTCTCTCGTAAGAAGGTGGAAAAGATGGAAAAAAATGAGCTGAAATGCTCAAAAAACCAATTTATAGGGGTTGACTACCCTGCCGGACACGGCCCGTGCCGATCGGCACGGTCGTGTCGCTTGACACGGTCGCGGCGCGGAGGGCCTTCCGAAAGTGACCCCTACGACAGCGACTCGGCATGACTCGGCCGTGTCACGGAACACGGTCGGGCGTGTCAGCGATCGATTCGGCTTATCCGGAAGAGTTCGACTCGGCCGTGCGACACGCAGTCGGGTCTGAGGCGACCGGCATTTCCGGACGAGTACGGCACGGGCCGTGTCGGACGACACGGCCGAGTTCGTTCGGCAGTGATCGGCCAATAACTGAAAAATGAGCGGTTGAGCTAAAACGACCATAACTCTCTCGTCCGGACTCCGATTGACTCACCGTTTGAACCATTGGAAAGCTAACTCGATGCTCTATAATATTGCAAAGATTTAGAATTTTTGGAGTTACCAAAAATTAATGGTGATCTAACAAAGTCGAACTCATATGAGGAAAGTTGAAACAATGAACAATAACGATACACAACTCGAAGTTTTTCCGAACGGTGAACACGGTGAATGAACATGATTGATGAATGATTATAATCGGGTGAAAATACACTGAGTGATAATTACAGACTGATAATTTCTGAATGAAAATGAATGAATTACAATCGGGTATTACACTGCGTGGGTATGTGTTTGTAATCGAGTTGTATATTTTATTGAAAGACCAAATCGGTCTCTTGAGTCATTTTAGCCTTGAAGGCTTTGTCGAGAGGTTAATTGTTGGTACCAGCCTGGTAGATCCTCGAGGAGAGGGTCTACGGCGTGTAATATCCCTGAGTGGATTGTGGGTGTTACATATCAGGCAGAGTATGGCACAGCTCATGTGTGCCACTTTGAAGGAATACTGGGATCGCGCTCTAGCGATCGAGATGGCCGTCCGGAATCGAGTCGGTTTCGAAGCTAAGAAACAGAAGACTACCGGTGGATTCTCGGCCGGCAAGGGTGGTCGATTTTCGAGGTCTCGTTCTGCTCCTACACTGGGAAGAGGCCGTTTCATCGGGCCGGTGGATCTCGGGGTAACCGTTCGATCCATCTGTTGCACTGGCGGGAGAGTTTGTTTTAATTGCGATCGGCCGAAGCACGTTATGAAGGATTGCCCATTTAGTTAGTTGATTGCTTTACTTGCGATGCCGGGCATCGGGCAGCTCATTGTGAGAGGGCCACCAGGGCCGCTAGAATTCCGACTACCACTGCCGATCAGAGGGATCACAGCACTCCAGCTACTCATGTTCCGCAGAGTTCGGGTCGTGGTAGGGGTCGGGGTCAGCCGGATCGCCGTGCAGCATCGAGTTCGGGTTCAGTTCACCCCCAATTGTATCAGATGAGGCGCACAGAGGAGACAGACGTTCCGGTGGCGTCAAGTACCACTCAGATCCTTTCTCATCCAGTTTCAGTGCTTTTTGATTCGGGTGCTACCCACTCCTTTATTGCTTCGGACTGTGTGAATCGTATTGGTTTTGACTGCTTGTTTGAGTGTGAATTGTAGTGGGAAAGACAACTTGGCAAGACAATTAAAGGGCTTCGATCGGATCGAGGTGGCGAATACTTGAGCCAAGAATTCGATGATCATCTTAGGAGTTGTGGAATTGTTTCACAACTTACTCCTCCCGGAACACCTCAGCATAACGGAGTGTCCGAGAGGAGGAATCAAACTTTATTAAATATGGTTCGATCCATGATGAGTCGAATAGAGCTTCCATTATCATTTTGGGGCCACCTCTAAGAACAGTAGCATTCATCCTTAATCATGTTCCATTTAAAGCAGTTGAAAAGATACCATTTGAGAAATGGACTGGTAAGAGACCAAACTTGTCTTTTCTAAGGATCTGGGGTTGCGAAGCATTTGTAAGGCGCCAAGTGTTTGACAAGCGCGGCCGGATACGAAAGATGTTTATTTGTGGGATATCCAATGGAAACTAAAGGATGATACTTTTATAAGCCCGCAGAGAACAAAATGTTTGTTGCTCGAAATGTTGTATTCTTAGAAAGGGAATTTATTTCCAAAAGAGACAGTGGGAGAAGAGTAATTCTCGAGGAAACTCGAGAACCACAAGAAGACATCGCTTCACCGATGGAAACCGAACAAGCTCAACAATCAGTTGAAGAGCCCGTTTAAAGTACACAAGTCCCTCGCAGATCTGATAGGATACGACATGAACCTGAGAGATATGGTTATCACGTAACAGAGGATGATGACGCATAGCTCATAGATGATGAGCCTAGTATCTATACAGAACCTGCCTCAGGACCAGAGTCTAAGAAATGGCTAGAAGCCATGAAGTCAGAGATGTAGTCCATGTATGACAATCAAGTTTGGAACTTGATAGATCCACCTGAGGGTGTTAAAACCATTGGGTCTATAAAAAGAAGAAAGACATGGATGATAATCTGCAAGCCTATAAAGCTAGACTAGTGGCAAAAGGTTATAGACAGATTCATACTGTTGACTTGAGACCTTTTCACCAGTAGTCATGCTTAAATCAATTAGAATTTTATTTGCCATTGCCACATACTATGATTATGAAATATGGCAAATGGATGTCAAAACAGTATTCCTTAATGGAAACTTATTCGAGGATGTGTACATGACACATCCTGAAGGTTTTCTTCATCCAGAAAATTCTAAAAAGGTTTGCAAGCTTCAAAGATCAATTTATGGGTTGAAGCAGGCTTCTCGGAGCTGGAATCTTCATTTTGATGAAACTGTCAAAGAGTTTGTGTTCATTCAAAATGAAGATGAACCATGTGTGTACAAGAAGGTTAGTGGGAGCATAGTTGTTTTATTAGTCTCATATGTAGATGACATATTACTCATTGGAAATGACATTCCCACTTTGCAGACAGTTAAGACTTGGTTGGGAAGTTGTTTCTCAATGAAAGACTTAGGAGAAGCTGCTTACATTCTTGGGATAAAATCTATAGAGATAGATCAAAGAGAATGATTGGTCTGAGTCAAAGTACCTAGTACTCGACCAGATGTATAGTTTGCCCTTAGCATGACAAGTCGATACCAATCAAATCCAGGTGAAGTCATTGGACAACAGTGAAAACCATCCCAAAGTACTTGAGAAGAGCTAAGGATGCGTTCCAAATATATGGAGGTGTGGGAAATGAGCTGGCTGTAAATAGTTACGCCGATGCAAGTTTCAAAACCAATGGAGATGATTTAAGATTGCAGATGGTTTTGTGTTTTGTTTAAAATGAAGATGTTGTGAGATGGAAATGTTTGCTCATAGATTCTATAACTTAAGACCGAGTACCTGGCAGCATCGGATGCAGACAAGGATAATATGTGGAACCTTTTAGGTCCTATAAGTCTTTACTGCGACAATAATAGTGCTATTACGTGAGCTAAAGAGTCATGGACCGATCATAATTCCAAACATATACTCAGAAAATATCACCTAGTCAGAGAGATCATCAGACGAGGAGATATTGCAATATGCAAAGTAGCAACGAAAGAGAACGTTGCAGATCCACTTACCAAGCCTCTCTCACAAGGAAAGCATGTTGTGCATGCTAGAGCGATAGGACTAAATGTCATGAATGAATGGTCCTAGTGCAAGTGGGAGATTGTTGGGAATAGTGCCCTAGTACATTCGATGTGCCTAAATTTGTAATTGTCACATTTAAATAAAGTTATTTGATATCATTTATTTCTCGTTGATTATTATAATGTGTGCATGTTTTAATATTATAATAATCGAATAATAGTTATTCACGAAATAATAAGATTATTCAAATGTCCCTGGTACAATCACGTTGAGTAGAGACTCAAGTGATTAATATACTAGTATAAGTTTGATTGATAATCAACGGATGATTATGCGTATGGTACAGATCAATCTTATGGGTATTGATTGGAGAACTAATACCGGACAGACCCGCATTGAGATCACTGCATGGTAATGTCATAAGCGAATCTCAATATAACAGTATGTCAATAAATCCTTGAACCTAAGATTATCATAGAGTCCAACATGATAACTGCTATGCCTTGACGTAACCCAACGTCATCTGAAACATGGTGATCATAAAGGTTAGCGATCGGGATTAGTGTGAGTCATGCAGAGGGCAATGAATAATCAAATGGAGATTTGTCCCTCTCTTTAGTGAGAGAGATATATGTTGGGCCCCTCGATAAGTAGGACTGAAGGAAATGCATGGCCATGCTCAAATGAAGAGTCATTTCATTCAATCAGTCTACTTAAGATCGAGAAAGCATTTGAACATAAATAAATATGACAGACTCCATGACTTAGTTCAAATATGATATCACGTGACAAAGGGATTTGACACGTTAAAAGGTTTAATGGACTATTAACTTATAGTATTTGGGTAGTCATAATGTCTTGCTAGAGGCCGCTTATGATTTATTATTTAGTAAGGTATTAAATAATTGTCAACATAATATAAGCCTTTGGGTCGCACGTGCGACAATTATAGACAAGTAGGAATAAATATCAACTGGGAATAATAAATATAATATTGGATATTATATTTATAAGGAAATTAAATAATGAATAATATATATAATATTGGATATTATATATATTGTATTATTTAATAAGATGAAGGGTTACTAAGCAAATACTAGATTCTTGAATCTAGTGTTTACTTAGTATAAATAAGAGATCCATGACAAGGATTTGTCATAAGAAATCAAAGAAAAAAAATCGCCCCCCAAGAAGAAGAAAAATCGGCCTCCACCTCTTACAGTAGGAGAACGACATCGATCTTCTGATCTTCTTCCCTTAGTTGATCTTGATCGATAGTACAATCCTTCTAGTAAGTAATTTGTGTTGTAATATTCATCAATATTATTCGTAAGGATCTAGCAATCCATCTTGTGGAATTGTTCGTGTGTGGATCACCCAAAGAGGAAGGAGATATTCATCTGCTTCTAGTCTAGTTCAGATACGTTCTTTGAATTAAGGTAATTCGATGAACTCTTAATAAATCAATTAAATTATTGCATGTAGATCATCGTCTGGGTTTTTTCGTTAATTTATTCCTCTGCGTTTTACTCAATTTTATTGTATTAGATACACGCAAAACCCAACAAGGCTTGCATACTGCAAAGCATACTTTATGCTTGTATTGCCTTATTTTCCTGTAACTACCCATGAGAATATTAATTATATTTAATCACATATTTTGCATATTTACTCAAGTTATGGTTATGCAAATGAAATGTCTAATTATTTTATATCGTATATAATGTGGTGTCTTGGTGTCACACGGAAGATCACATTATCAGTGCCTTATAAAATAATTTAACAGTTCACAACTAATATAATTATTAGACAAATTATATGAAAGGTTGTAATGTATGCTTGAGATTAGCTGTTCTTGACTATTAGCATGCATTAGCGTATTTGCATACGCTGAAATGGATCGAAGTAAGATAGTGTCTTTTGTACTGACCGTAAGAAGAACGTAAATCTCGAATAATTATTATTTCTTAATTCTATGTATACAATATTTAATTATGTATTTATAATATGTATTGCTTTGATTTATCATGGATGAGAGTCAAAGTGATTGACTCGATAAGCTTTGTATCTTGGGCAATGATATTATTTATATGACAATTATTATTATAACTAGAAATCGTGTCCCGACTCATGCGGGTTGATGATGTCTCCTTGAGGAGCTCGATAATGATTATTATATTAAACCCTGCATGTGGATTTAATTTCGATATAATAATAAAGTTCGAGTGGTACTACTCTTGGATAAGAAATTAATTAATTAAAGCTGTCAGTAGCTAAAATTAATTAATGGACATTCGATAACCTAAACACGGGAAATAATATATTTAAATAAGGAGCTCTTTTTTGTACATTAGGATTTCGGTTGGAAGTGCAATAATAATTTTCCAGTGGAATGAATTGATATTATTGAACTCAACCATAATAGGAAGGGCTTAATATGGAAGGTTGGGTTGCACTAGGAGTCTTAATGCTAACCCTCCTTAAGATCCCTAGAGTAGTCCAGAAGCCTATAAATAGGACTAGAAGGGTGTTCGGCCGTGAGTACTCATATCCAACACAAGGATTTCATTTTTTCTTCTTAGTATTTAATTGTGGATCTTGACTTGTGTCTTTGATTCCACAATTGATACAACACTTTAATTCTTGCTACAAATCGGAATTACTTGAAGAAAAGAAATTCGAGAGTTGTGAGGAACAAGGTTTCGGCCCTCCAACTACCGTATGATAATCAGGCTATACTTAGCCAATTCCAACTATTCTTGTCCGTCGTCTCAACATACTGGATACGTATACACGACGTACTGAATACATATACTCATTCCAATAATATTCTCATATGATACATTTTATATCAAATGTACGATAAACCTGATACACGATATCCTCAAATGTATATGTAGACCAAGTACGACAATTGAACCAATACAGCTATCTCATTCCTTCAATTATTATATCCATACTGTACAGATTCCACACTGTGCATTATATCTCGGATAAAATAGTATTAACCAACCATAGTAGAAATTCATGATATTACAATGCTAACCTTCATCAGTTATGTAGGTAATGCACTTCTTAGCGTACGTAACATATGCTGACAACATCACGGTCTGAAGTCGGTACTGTAACACCCCCGATCCCCTCGGGAATATTATAGTGCCGTAGACCCTCTTTGTGAGGATCTACCATGCTAAATACAGAAACAAGACATTTCATTACATGCGGACATGGCTGAATAACGAACCAATAGGCCGATTTAGTCTTTCACCACAAACATACAACTTACACATATACATACATTTCTCTTTCAAAACTCATACCCATGCAAGGGTCAGATACATTCACAAACTCATACAACAGAAAATACGACAGCGAAAAGGACAATATAATGAACTCCGACAAACTGCACCCAAAACTGGCCTTCATGTGATTTGTATCATTTCTCCTCCATCATCCTTCATACCGATCTTGTATTTTGCTCCCCAAGAACCTATATGTACCTGGATGCAATACAGACATCCACCCCCGATTACTTAGGGATTAGCAAAATTCCACTATTTTGCTAGTGCAAGTATAAAGTGAAAATGCGAGCCATACACAACATACTCCGAGAACATAATAATCGAGAACATCCAACCAGTTAAACGTAGCAAAAGACTTCCCGAGATAATTCACTTGAACAAAATAATCTGAAGCCATTAAAGGCAGGAATAAAGTAAGTAAACAATTTGTAAAGCGTTTTACAGGTCTCGGGAGTTTTTAGGAGAAAAAGTTTTGGGACTAAAGAGTCCTTATCTTTCAAAAATCACTTAGGGTCACAACGCAAAGGTTTACTCGGTTCTCAAAAACTATAATATAATCACGGGTCATGCAAATCCGACAAAAAAATATTATTCGTACTCATCAAGTAACGAATTCCGGAGGTCTCAACCGACCCTACCTGGCATCACACAAATACGGTTCATACTCCTCAAGTAACGAACTCCAGAGGCCTCGTCGGACCCTACCTGGTATTCACACATACTGTTCGTGCTCATCAAGTAACGAACCCCAGAGGCCCCGTCAGACCCTACCTGGTTCCACACATAAGTAACGAACCCCAGAGGCCTCGTCGGACCTTACCTGGTTCCACACATCAACACAACAATCCACAACGCATATCAATGACACCACGTTCACATACCTCAAGGAGATATACTTCTCGAACAACACCAAATAGCACTACCTCCTTACAAAGGAGTCAGCTGTAACACCCCCAATCCACTCAGGGATATTACACGCCGTAGACCCTCTCCTCGAAGATCTACCAGGCTGGTAACAACATTTAACATCTCGACAATGCCTTCAAGGCTAAATGACTCAGTAGACCGATTTGGTCTTTCAATGAAAATATACAACTCAATTACAACATATACCCACGCAGGGGTCAAAGTACAATAAACTCCCGTACAACGGGGAAAAGATACTGCAGCGGAAAAGAAAATACAACTAGACCAATACGACATCAACGGATCCTCGTGTGATTAGTATCGTTCATCTTTCATCATCCTTCGTGCCGACCCTGTGTTATGCTCCAAAACTTGAATGCAAAAATAGACATCCACCCCCCGAATACTCGGGGGTTAGCAAAACTCCACTGTTTTGCTAGTGCAAGAACAAAGTGCAAATACGAGCCATACAATTCACATTCCACGAATAACAATAACCAAAGATCCTCAAAGATCCAACGAAACGAAAAGTACTTCCCGAGGCAAGGGTTTGAGAAAACATTTCAATATCGAAATATCATAAATCAATAGAAGTAATTTATAAAACGGTTTAGAATGCCATCGAGAGTTTTAATAGAAAACAATTTAGGATTATCAAATCCTACTTTTCAAAATCCACAAGACAAAAGGGGTCACCGCCCCAAATCTTTACTTTCCGAAAAATGACATTTACCAACCCGTTGGGATTTTAGCCCCAAATCTCATCAACTCACAGTACACAAGAACGACCACAAGGCTCGTCTCCCAACATCAAAATCCACAAATAAAGGATTTAAAACAAACAACAAAATACTCTAGTGCCACCCTAGCCAAGTAAGCCAAACGAACCCTTACCTCTTACACACTTAGTCAATGCATGCATTCATGAAAACCGTTCAAAAGCACTCATTTCCGGAAATGCCAATAATCAAAACCACATTTGTAAAATGCACCACAATTAACCGCGGACCCACAGCTTCGTGGATCCCTGCCGAGACCCCGTCGGATCTAACCCACAGTGGTTAAAAGCAAGCTCGCGGTTCCACAGCTTCGTGGAGCCCTACCGAGACCCCGTCGGATCTAACCTGCAGTGAGCATACACACAACACGTTACTCATGCAATACTAACATGCTAAGAATGTAGGTTCATTAAGAATACTCACTAGAGATGGCCATTAACTCGACACCATTATCAAACTCTTCAAAACACAATGACAAGATTAAATACGGAATACACGATTCCATAACTTTAAACAATAGGAGTATCATCATCAAATCCTTCAACGTTCAAAATAATCAATTCCCAAAACACAACGTTTACAAAACACACACGCGTTTTGAAAGAGAGCCTTTAACGAGGCCAAACCGAAATCTTTTGAAACTTCATTTCAAACAACCAAACAAACATACTAATACGATCACCGATTATCATATCCACAAAATAAGAAAAGTATGGGCAAGGTACTTGCCTCGATATCACGAGCAATGGAAAAGTGAACGGATACGGCCGGGTAGCCCTCAAATTCCCGAACACTATCTAGAACGTGATAGGACCGAAATTACTACGGGAAAACACCATATGAATCATCAACACCAACGGAATTCAACATCGGAATCATCGAGAACCTATAATCCTCCGTAGGGAATAATAAAACATGATTACGACGAGAATCAAGGCCGAAAACAACGAAAATCCCAACAAACTATCAAAGGGAACTCATTCGAACATTTAATCGAACATTAAATGTTCAAGACCCTTCAAGAACAAAGAAATCACCCCTCGGGTTGAACGAACCATAGATACGAGTATCGATCAAGTAGAACAAGTTCAAAACAACGTTTATACAACAATTAATTGATTAAAAACGGATTGGAATCGAAATCAAAAAGGAAAATCCCCAAATCTACAAAAACAAGGGTTCAAGCCAAAATACCTTGATTTGGATGAATCATTCAAGTAGAGGTCGAAAATCTACAACAAGACTTGAGGTGGATGATCTCTACAAGTTTTGGAGCACTCAAATCGCCCAAAATCGCCATTGAAATCGCTCTAGATGGAAGGAGGAAGAAGAGAGGAGAAAAATGAAGTTTTCTCCTCGAAAATCTGCTAAAAAAACGCAGAAAAAGCCCGTGTGCCGCGGCACAGGACAAGTGTGCCGCGGCCCAGGGCCACCAAAACGCCTAGGAATCAGCTTAGTGCCGCGGCCGGCTGAGTGTGCCGCGGCACACGGTACAGCCCCCTTCAACACCAAAAAGGCACACCGTGCAGTCTTGGCTATTTCGACCATAACTCCTTCGTCTGGACTCCGATTGACTCACCGTTTGAACCATTGGAAAGCTAACTTGATACTCTATAATGTTGCAAAGATTCAGAATTTTTGGAGTTTCCAAGAATTAATGGTGACTTTACAAAGTCGATTAAGGACACGGAACTCAACAAAACGACACCGAAACGAACTCGGATGACAAAAAGTGCCGAATTAATCATTCTCGGAATGACGAAACGGTCAGGAGCGAGTCGCAAAACGAACTTCCGCCGAAAAAAGAAAATTTCCGAAATTCGAAATTGCGGATATTACATCAGCAAGCAATACAACCAATATCACACATCACAATACTCATCAATAAGCACACATATCCACACACACACACACCTTGCCGAAAGAATATAACTTTAAGTCCACTAGCGATATAGTCTCACACAATGATACCACACGAAAACAAGGCATTCCAACATACAACACTAATACACATTCTCAGAACGACACATTCGTTTACAAACACACAAGTTGATTTTTAAGAAAACCTTTATCGATAATATACCGATTCTTTTGAAAGTTCATTAAAAACATTCAAATTGCATGCATATTCAATTACCAACTATTACATCTCTGAAACACGAAGTGTATGGGCAAGATACTTGCCTCGAAACCACGAGCGAACGAAACGATGAACGAACGCAACCAAGCAACCCCGGAACTTCCAAGAACAACCAAGAACCCGGCATCCCCACGAACACTACGAGAATAACACCACCACGAATCAACATCACTAAACGAAATACAAATCGACACTAAGAACAATAGTGGTTCAAGGGTTTGTTCCAATAAAGCCAAATTATATTCCGGGTGAAATGAAATCGATAAATGAGTTTCTAATTCGTAGATTACAACCAATACAACAAGAACTACAGAGATGATTCATCATAATCGGACCAGAATCGAAATCAAGAGGAAAACCCCAAAAATAGTTGAAAAAGGATTTCGAAGAATTACCTCAATCCGGACGAAGAATCAACAAAGGATGATGTTAAACATGATCAAGACCTCAACATATGATGATAATCTGCTCAAGGATTGAAATCCTCGACAAATCGCCCAAAAACTGAGAGAGAGAAGTGAAATGGGGCTGAAAACGCGACTGTCCTATTTATACACCTGGACAAAACGGCCCAGCAAAACAGCTCCATTAGCGCCGTGTTCCGACGCCGTGTTCGGACAGAGGCAAAAGCCTAAAGGAAACGGTGTAACACCCACTCCAAAACACGACCGTGTCACAAACGATCCAACAAACGGTGCAATTAGCGCCGTTTTTAGCGTTGTGTTACTCCAGAATTGGAGAAAACGTCTCTGCAAGTCGACGAACTAATATGGAGATGAAACAATGACAACATACAACATACTATAACACGAATACACATACAAATCATCACAGAGCTAACTTTAGAGATACATGTTAAACGCCAAACACGACATCACAATCTCGACATACACAACCAACGAAGGTATGTTCACCAAATCAAGGAGCATTAAGCACAAAACGACGAATAGTTCTAGACAACCAAAAACCAAAAATCTTGGTTATTACATGTACAACGATGCAACTTCCCAACAAAGTACCACAACTTTCAGCTTGCGACGAAGCTCCAAAGGCTCACGATGAAAGCAAACACGAAGAAACATGACACACAATGCCTCAAGTGCATGCACATGATCACAACAAGACATGCGACGAAAAGTCAAGATATATGCTTGAAGAAATATATTGCTCTTAGATGATACACTCGATGTTCAGTATAACTTTTGTGTAAGCAGTTCTTCGCAATGCCCTCTTGCTTGGGATATTTATAACCTTGGAAATAGATCCGTTATAAATATAGTCGTTGGCCGGTTCGTGAGATTTAGACAGCTCTGATTGGCAATTTCCGAAAGTTTGAATTAAGATTTTTCGCATTTAATGCTTCGGACATTCTCTTTGATCTGTATTAAATGCTCTTCTGTCTGTAGTCTCTTCAGGTGCATTAAATGCTCTCGTGTCAGCATGAAATGCTACTTTAAAACATACTTTATGAATAAAGAAAGATTATTTCACAACCGTTTAAGTTCAGTCTAAGTCCTGTTGGTTTTGTATTTTATTTTTTCTAAGTAAAACACCTACAACATTGTTTGCTGTAGCCAACGTTTCTTCTTTTGCTGTACTCTAGAGCTTAACTGTAGGATTTGTTTTCTTTGGGCTGTATGAAATTGTGCTGTAGGGACAGACTGTAGGGTGCATTTATCAAAACACTTGGGGTATTATTTTTCCCAACAACAACTCATAAACACCAAACTCAAACACTCATCATAATCGGTTTTGGTTATCAACAAACTCTACCGTCGGTACAATTTTTAACACACATCAATTTTCAGAAAATTCACGAAATATACTCTACCACTTATAATCCAATTTATCACTATATTCCAACCACCTCACCCTTAATGCATCACAACATCAAGTACAAGTTCCATCTTATATCATACATATAAACAAAGTCATGCAACACAAAATAGAACACATAAAAGAGAATACTTCTTACATCCGCAAGTCGCACGAAGATGATGGTTGTCCATGATACTAATCTCAACCGATAATATAAATGACACGATGTAATAACTCACAACTCGACTTGTCAACCGACAATGCATATGACGTGACAAAACACGACTCGACAAGTCACGACCCTACTCCACCAAATTGCCTAGGTTTCCACAACCTAAGCTCTGATACCATAAATGTAACACCCCCAAAACCATAAGGAAATGTCACACGTTGTAGATCCTTCTCACAAGAATCTATCAGTCTAGACAATGCAAGAGACATCATAATGTTTGGCCGGCGATGGTCAAACTACATAACAATAAAAACTGATAAGGTCAAAAACTTAAAATTACGGACTGGTAAGGTCACACGCAAAAATGAGTAATATAAACCGAATAAGATTACATCACATACCCACACATGGGTCAAAATACACTGCAGCAAAAATGAGATACAACTTAATGATAACACAATGAATAAACCGAACTCTCTCTTGATTAGTATCACAGCTCGTCATCTTCCGTGCCAATCCTGTGAATGCTCCCTTAATCTCGGAATACCTGAAATGCATAAAATGAATTTCTCCCATTTAGGGGTTAACAACTGGAATTTTCTAGTACAAGTACTCCAATCATACAAAATATACCATGCAATTATTCGTCATGAATCAAACAACATCAAACATTAAGAGAAGTTCCCGAGAGGTTTT
This sequence comes from Orobanche coerulescens, assembly GCA_033398695.1. Lineage (NCBI taxonomy): Eukaryota > Viridiplantae > Streptophyta > Magnoliopsida > Lamiales > Orobanchaceae > Orobanche > Orobanche coerulescens. Next base: position 229,875,196 of record CM065802.1, read on the forward strand.
AAAGTTTAGAAAACGTACTCAAATCTCGAAAATGTTTCATCATCTCGAGAGCTTTAGAAAACGAAAAGCCTTTGGAACCTCAAATCATTAGTTATCAATCCACTTCAAAAATCGATTGGGTCTCGGCTCAAAATCATTTTCCATAAAACATCGTTTCAACATTCTTAAACATCAAAACATGCTCGTTACCTATGATCTCCTACTACGTGTCTCCGTCGGTTCAACAACCCGCATGGATTGAGCCAAACAAAATAATCACAACATCCGGTCCTCGACTCTGTGATCCCTCGGCACGAGTCACCATAGGTCCTGTCAAACCCACACGATTGGACTATGTTGTGTCCCGACCCCATGATATCCTTCCATGTGTCATCGTAAGCCTCGTCAGATCCACATGAGTAAATCTCAGACGACTTATTAAGTTCCGGTCACATGGTTCCTTGCCATGTATCCTCGTAGGCTCCGTCGAACCCGCACGAGTGAACTTAGCAACACAACACACAACATTCACATTCAATCACACCGAAATGCAAATCACAATCATTATAACAAACATCAAGAGCATTATATGACCAACACAAATTATTTATTCAACAACTCGGCACAATACACATCCAAATGTATAATAAATCAACACAACATATGTCCATCAATCACAACTTGGCACAATACACATCAAAGGGTATAAAAAAATCAACACAACCTTCACAACCTCATGGTTCCACACACGGATTAATCGTGAACAACATCGACATAACAATATATCTATGAAGATCAACCACATAAATCACATTCAATGAGAACGAACAAGCCAATTTAAAACCAAACACACAACTTCAATTCACAAGGTATAATTTTTATAGAAAAGGTACTTGCCTCGATAATCGACACGCGAATACTTCGACGAACACAGCTCGACCGAAGAACCCCAAAAACCTACATCCTCCGCGAGAAACAATAACAACATAATTAGTATAAGCATAACAACCAATCTCAATGGAAAATACGCCCAGCACCTGAAGGGAAATCCGTTGGAACATTTAATTGAACATTAAATGTCCAAGATTTTCCAAGAATACCAAAATCACAAAATGGGTTGAACAAATCCAAGATAGGATATAAAATCCATAAAATACAATCAATAACACCTAATAACACCAACCGATTTATCAGAGTCAGACTAGAATTGAAATCAAGAACAAAGTCTCAAAAAGTCAACTCCAAAGGTTCAAGAACATTACCTTCGATCCGATGTAGAATGAAGGATTAGATGGTGTTAATCCTTGCTAAGAACTAAAATACATTGATGGACGATGAAATTTCCAAGCTATATAAACCGCAAATTGCCCCGACTGGCGGCACCAGGAGAATGAAGGGGAAATGAAAAAAATAGCGAAAGAAAGACTGCAATCCGCATATATATACACCACTGAACATTACTTATGCAACACATCAAGATTGCGTATGTAACAACACTTAACCTACGTTTTTACCCAAGTATTGCGTATGCAATGTCATACATAGAACTTAATGCCTCGATTTCCAAGCATCCTAACATACGCAACACATCAGATAACATACTTTATGTGCTCTATGCAGCGTACGTTAAGGCCTTCCTGGAGGCTACTGCCTCAACCAGTGGGTATGTTAACGTACATTAACTCTATACATAGCGTATGCTTGTAACACCCCCAGAGCCATCCTGGAATATTACAAAGACCGTGTGCCTCGCACCGAACCCAAAAGGCTAAAAGCCTTTTTGGCAATCAATACAAATATGCCCAAGAGGCGAATAACAATAATATCTTTAAAATATTCAAAGACTACAAAATCCATTTACCGAATACCTTCGTAAAATCTTATTTCAAAGTATAAGGCCAAAATGCCAAAACTCGACAGTTTCAATAGTATACGTTAAGCCACCGCTTATACGTACCGATAAAATAGTTTAAGAAATCGGCTTTCCAAATAAACCCAAGTTCGTAAAATACTAGAAAGCCATTTTAAAACACACTCGCAGCGGATATAACAAACAGTAAAACATACTTTTGCAGCGGAAAATAACAACCAGTTAAAATACTCGATTTCCAAATACACACTATAGCCAGTATCACCCAGGAAGCTCATCTCTTCACGACCGCTACAAGATCAATCTTAGAGTACCTAAAAATAAAGCCCGCGACGGGGTCAGCCATAATACTCAACAATGATAACGATCACATCAACATTAATAATTACATACCAATGAAATTACAAGATAAGTAATACCACCAACGTAATCTCACCGTCATAACCTTACAAACTCTTGGCAATCCTCATGTTTATTATAATCCTTACCAAATTCTGCATCTCGAATTCTCAAATCACAAAAGGAACTCATATACAAAATCCGCATTGTATCTCAAACAACGCCCAGATTCTCAAAACATCATCATAACTCACCAATACAAAATATACTAGCTCTAGTAATCCAATCCATCGGATAACACCATCAAATCTCAACATGAATCGATTGCCAATCAAAAGACAAGTATCAATAAGGAAATACGGAATATACCTCAGAATACGCAATGATGAGTGACGTCAGTCTAATCTGAGGTTAGATCAATACAACATACCAACATGGTCCTAACAAAAGACCTACAAATGCATTCTCACATGACAACATCAAGATATTCAACAGGACAACAACAACAACAACATGACAATGACAACATATACTCATGGTAATCTGATGATCCAATGTTCAGTGCATAGATCCCAAGATAATCCTGTTGGACCAACACGTGATGGAGAAACAACAACGACATATGCACGACAACACATGGAAATCCGATGATCCAGCATTCACTGTATAGATCCCAAGATGATCCCATTGGACCAGCACGAGGAAGAAAACCCGTCCAATGATCCAGCACGCGCAAGCATAGACCCAAGATGATCCCGTCGGATCAACACGAGGTGGACAAACGACAATGATGCACAAATGCATGATAACAAAAATACACAAATGCATGAAAACAATACACAAATGCATGACGAAATGATAATGACAAAAATGATTAGAGAACTTGCCCTGGATCCTTCGCGAGCGCCTCGATGTTAGAAACCATCACCAATGATTATCCTCAATATTCGGTGATCCAAATATCATCGATCGTAGATAACTCATATCCCCATCTTTACCACAATGTATCCTCGATACCCAAGTATACCAATAACGAATGTAAACCATATACATTAAGATTTAAATTACAAAACTCGGAAGATAACATACAATCCAAATCTCCAGAATTCACACTTATACTCATTGCTATATGAATTATAAACGAAATGAAACTGAAACCATTCATTAAATATTATAAACTGAACAAGTAATAACTTGCCTCGATACCGGTATGATGATGACAATGCCGTTACCAATTTTGTTTCCTTTGTCCACGAGCTCCTCGGCCCTACTAAAAGCAATTCAGGGACATCCTCGAACTCGACCGCAACACACGGTTATTATCAAGGATCAATTATCACAACATATTACAATAATAGATAAACAACAAATTCAGTAGCAATCAACAATCGATATAATCAAACAACAAACCTAACGGTTCCACAATATCTCGATTAAACACAATCCGAACTATCCAATTCGAACAATTACGAATTTATAACCACAATACAATTTAAGTACGTTGTCTGTTGACTTAGCGTACGTTATTCACATTGCGTAGCGTGCGATAATAGTCACGAGCTTGCTTATCCAGAACATACTAAATGTACGTAAGACTACAAGATTTACGTACGATAAATATTCTAATTATCGTACGTTATCTCAGTCACTAGCATGCGTTAATGCCATGCAGTTGCATGCATTACAAGTATCAATTAACACCTTGCGATCACGAATACAAAAATACGGATGTAAGGAATCGTACTCCGATAATAATAATCTTGATATGGTATATACACCAAGAACTTCTTCAAGAATACCAAACATTCCGCAATCATGTTGATACTCAACAAAACAACATAATTCGATGTGTTCTAACATCTAAACCATCATCTAACTCATAATACGATATATATATATATATATCATCTTCATCCATACAAACTCCATGAATCACCAAGAATCATAACATCACTTCCATATTTATCATCATACGAAGCAAACAATAACAACATCAATAACTCGAAATGAAGAGGGATATTAACCGATATATCTCTCGAAGGTGAACAACACAATCCAAAACCACAAAAATCATATCAATACCCATATATCAACAACAATATCAACATAATTCGATAATCCATATTACGAGCATGTTTGAACGAATCAAAACTCTTACAAAAAGAATAATCTTAACTAATATCTTCGATCTCTTGTCACAATTCAAATTAATCATGTATAACATCATCATAAATAATATGATAGACCAACATGCTTCCTAACATGTAAACATCCTTCTAAAAACCGAGCTACAATCAGAGGGATATGAATATTACCTTCTATTGATGAACTACGACAAAGAACAATCGAACTTATTCCAAGAATCATCACCAACTCTAAGAATAAGGCTCCAATCCGTGCCCCCAAGCTCAATATTGTTAAAGATGATCAACTCCATAAACAATAGAGTGTTTGGAACCCAAAACTATTACCAATAACTCTCCCTATCGGATAGAATGAAAGAATGGCCGAAACGAATCATAATTCGCAACTGCATATATATATATATATATATATATATATTACTAGCATGCGCTAACGGGTACCTTAGCGTGCGCTAAACCAGTTAGGTAGTAAGCTGAGTTTTCCAATTTCTTTAGCGTGCGCTATTACACTAGATAGCGTGCGCTAATCCCGTCGTTGACTCTTTTGTATACACTTCCTATGAAGATGTCTGGGTTCCACCCGTCGAAAACAAACCACAAAGTCGGATTCCCTTTAACCGATCTACAATAGGCATGCGTTAAGCCCTATGCTTAGCATGCGCTAATCTTCCATAGTAAACATCCGTTGACCTCATCGGAACTGTAACGCCCCCAAATCCCATTGGGTATTTACAGTGCCGTGGGCTCCACACCAGGAGGTCCACCAAGCGAACACGAATAAAACACATCAACTGACCAACAAGGAAAACCACAATCCCTACTATGATATCGGACATAATATTCCGATATGGAATTTCAACGACAAAAATGGTCCTACATGGCCAAAATAAAAATACAACAACATCCAAGAGCTTTACTCGGATAATACAAAATGACAACAACTGACGAAACTGGAATACTCCAAATTGTCTGACCGGCATGAACACCGAAATAACTCGGACTAGTATCGTTTTGAATGCCTCATCGCCATCGTCATGCCCATGTGTCTCAACTCTCACCTCGCAAGCACCTAAAACATGAAAACATGTTCCGCCCCCACGGGGTCAGTCATCCAGATAATGAATATCAAATACATGTACAACATGATATGCATCCAAAGGCAGAATAAATGGTACAACAATGGTAATACGAGATGCTCACAAACCAAGATAAGAACCGAGCATTCGTGAAATACTATGCCCACGACATACGATCAGTACCTGCTCAACAGGTTAGAACATAAGTGCCCAACAGCGAATCATCAATATAGAACACAACAATGAATTACCCCAAGGTAAACCAAACCAGAGCTGAAATAAATACGAATAACAATGCCCAAAGGCTCCAACGGAAATATCAAAACATCAGAATGGCCTGAAAGCCCTCAGCTGAAGCTGCAAAATATCACAATGGCGTGAAAGCCACTCAGCCAAAACTGCCAATCATCATAATGGCCCAAAGCCAAAAACAGCCCGAAGCTGTATCACATGAGGGCCGAAGCCACGGCATGAAGCCGTATCACAGTGAGGGCCGAAGCAACGGCACGAAGCCATATCACAATGAGGGCCGAAGCCACGGCACGAAGCCGTATTACAATGAGTGTCGAAGCCACAACACGAAGCCGTATCACAAGGAGGGCCGAAGCCACGACACGAAGCCGTATCATAATGAGGCCATCCAATGACCGTGACCTACTGAACTATAGGTGTTGGGAAACCAACCGCGAATGTTCAAGCCCCAAGCTTACCCAAAATGAGATCACACAGTGACTGTGACCTACTGACTGTAGGTGTTGGGAAACCAACCGCGAAGGTTCAAGCCCCAAACTTACCCATCGAGCACTAGCCGAGACTAAACTCCAAAACACGTTTAATCACAAACGCAACAATCACAAGATTACCGAATTCAAAAGAATGATAGTGTGCTGCCGTGGGTCGGCCAACACGACAATAATAACTCATGGATGGGCACTGTCCTCAGTGGTCCCATTCAAATACCTCGATTGCCTTGGAATGGCCTATCGATAACAACGACTTAACGAATGGGAACTATCCTCGACAGTCCTAATTCAATACGTCGATTGTCTTAAAACGACCAATCGATAACCATGAATCAACGGATGGGAAATGTCCTCGACGGTCCCAGTTCAATGCCTCGATTGTCTCAGAACGACCAATCGATAACAACGACTCAACGGATGGGAAATGTCCTCGACAGTCCCAATTCAATACCTCGATTGTCTCAGAACGACCAATCGATAACAACGACTCAACGGATGGGAATTGTCCTCGAAAATCCAATTCAATATCTCGATTGCCTTAGAACAGCCAATCGATAACAACAACGATAACAGATGCCTCAGCGCCTTTAATCGGCCACCAAGAGATAGAGATGATAACCGAATACGTCAATGCCTTTAATCAGCCAATAACATCAATAGAAAAACACCGATGTCAATAACAACAATCACAATTATATCTCAATCAATAATAACAATCAATACATCGATACCGCGAACCGGCTATCGACAACAACATCAACAACAAGTATCTCAATGCCTTGAACCGGCCATTAACAAACATCAATAACAAGATGATCAATAAACAACGTTGGCATAATTACCGAAGGGTTTTGTATTAAACAATTCCCTGACATCAACAGATCATAAAGAGACAACGTCTCGAAATGATATAACACATTCATACATATATATAAAAAACCAAACCAAACATACCCTGTATATCCCGCTCAGAGCAGGGTCTGGGGAGGGTAAGATGTACGCAGACCATGCCCCTACTTATTACGGTAGGGAGGCTATTTCCGTGAAGACCCCCAGCTTAGTGCACAGCAAAATATTGAGTGATATATACAAAGGGAAGCATAAAATTCAAAAAAAAAAGCATAAAATTCAAAAATGCTCAATACCATACCTGAGTCCATGGCTTAATCCACATGGGACTTACCTAAGAGGAATTTGGCTACTTCACTCCCGATGAACTCCGCTCTAACATAAGGAGGGTTGACTCCGCGCACATTCATACACACACACACACACATATATATATATATATATATATGATAACATTTATCTCATTGACTAGTACACGTATAAAACTTGCCTCAAACTGAAGGCGATGAAATCCTCCAACGAACGACGAACGGCGTCCTCCGACGGTCACAAGCACTCGAACAACCTTGAATGAAATACAATTCATTCAATAACACAATATTAATCGAAAACAACACAAAGGACGACCCCGATTCAACCGCAAATCGATCAAAGCACACAAACGAATATTATAGTCTTCGACTATGAACTCTAACATCCTCCAATCCTCCTCAATGATTCAATTAACATGATCATTACGTTCTTAACACTTGTGAAAAATAATTCAACAAGGGTCATCAAGAACAACATTACAATAATCATCCAAAAAATGATAATATCACCAATATCATCACTAACACCTCAAGAACATCGTCAACACGCCCACATGAAGTCTAAACGATAATCCTCCACCAATTCAACATGAATTCGGATTAATCAACAAGATTAAATCAACCATTTCAAGATTATGATAATCATTACATAATTCATCATAATTCTATACCAAAAATGGTTAGGATCTCCCAAGAACACAAACAACAACAATAATCATCTCAAGGCCATGTCAATCATATAACAATCTTAACATAACTTTTTCTAGACATGATTATAACATCCAAGTATTCTAAAACATCAAGAACAACTCCTCCTCAAGACATAATCATCATGTTCCTAATATAAGTTATAAAAACTCATCAAGAATCATGCTATCCTCCAACAAGCACTAACTACACGAGGTAAACAACAACAACAACATCATACTCGAAAATCACTTGAAGAACAAGAGATTAAGAGGACTTACCCAAGGAGAACAGATGAAATCTCCAAACACCAAAGGAGTATGAAAAACTTCCCACCTCAAGTCTCAATCCAAGCTAGGATGGCCAAAATCACGTTGGAATAGTCTAAGTATCAAGAACAAGTCCAGAGGGACGATTCTTGGGAGAGAAAATCGGTTTTGGTTCGTGAAGAAATGAAATACGAAACCAGGATATATAATCTGACAACCTCATTACGACCGCTGTACAACCTGCTTAACGTACGTTATAAATATAAAGTATGTTATCACCTCTACGTAGCGTACGCTACGTAGTCCAAAACTCACTGCCCCAAAATGGGTATCCATTACGTACGTTAACCAACACTTACGTACATAACAGCCTCACCATTACGTACTTTAACAACCATGCATAGCGTACGTAATGGGCGTTGACTAACTGTCCCAATCGAACCAAGCGAATCCAGCCTCGCCCGACCCCACACGCCAAAAGTCAGATCCGAACGGATACCCTATGTTACGTACATAACCAACATGGTTTAACGTACGTAACTCTCCGCCCGTAGCATACGAAATGCTAGGCTGTAGTTGAGTAGGCTGATGTGCAGCTTACATCTTCTGCAGGTAGGTCCTCTCGGCTGTTCACTGTTTGTGACTTGTCTGGTCAGGTGACTTCCCTGAGGTACCTCGGCTGCAGTCTGGTCAAACTTCTCTGATAAATTTAGTTGACCAGAGCTACTCTGACCGAGTCATTTGTACTTCTCTAATGGACAAGGCTGTACTTTAGTACTTAGCCGATTTTCAGCCTAACTAACTTTGGCCTACAGAAGACACTCATTTGGTTCTTCTTTACATTTTGCCAAGTTATACTTAACATATTTTGGCCTATGGAAGATACTCATTTGGTTCTTCCTTACATTTTGCCAAGTAATAAACATTTGATTTTAAATTAATGACATCATCAAAATCTAACAAGTATTCCTAACAAATTCCCCCTATTTTGATGATGGCAAAACTAAGTAAGAAATCAAATGATCAAGTCTGCACTTAAGTGCGAGACAAAAACTGAAATCAGTCTAATATTGAGACAACTGGAAATTGTCATTCAACAGACTGTTTATAAACTTTTCTGACTTATCATTGAAATTTTACAAGAATGTTTTAAGTACAGAAGATAAAATTACAAGTAAGAGAAATAACTAAAAGATCATCTGCCTCTTCCTCTGCCTCTTCGAATAGGCTGCTTGGCAGGCTTGAATGGTTTGGCTCCGATAGGTCTTATCTTTACTGGGGCAAGACCATATTTTCTTTTTACCACGAGTGCTGCGAAATACTGCTCTTGCTGAGATCTGAATCTGTTCTCGAGGCACACTAGCTTGATTTCCTTTTGAAGTTGTAGTTCATCAAGTTCACCATCCATACGGATTGGTGCTTCTTCTGCTCTGAATGGAGGGATCATGGGAAAAGCTTTTTGCTCTTTAGCGTGCTTCTTGAGAACAGCCCAAAGCTTCGGATAGATTTCTTCCATGAAGTTTATGAAAATTTCCTGTGGGGAGAGTTTGTCATCTTGAAGGAGTTCCCAGACATAATAGTCTCTGATAAACCTCTTCCTAGCAGCTCCCCACATCTCAAGAGCTTCAAATGGAACGAAATCCTCAACAAACCATAGCTCCAACCCTTCCCATTCTAGAGTTGGTTCGAAGCCGCCTCTGGTCCTTCTTCTTTTTCCTACAGGCTGGTCAGCCTGGTCATCTCGATCTACAGCTTCCTTTCTTTTTAGACTGGAGGGTCCTTCAATCTGAGGGACATCCTGCTTCTTCTTGCTTCTGATTTCTCTCTCTTCCCCCTGAATCCTCTCTTCCCCCTTTTTGCCAGCATCAATAAGGGTTATCAACTGCTGTTCCATGCGGCTCATCCAATCAGACATGCCAAAAGGCATTCTGTTGTTTGTAGGAGGAGGAGGCTGAGGGATCTCTCTCTGAAGTAGGGTGTCAATCTTGGCATTTATGGTCTGAAGGTCAGGAGTGACCTGAGTTGATAGCAGCTCCCCAATAGTGTCTCTGACAATTTGCTTGATCAGCTCAGTCATGGTAGGAGATAACTGAGCTGATGGAGAGTGCTCTCCTGAACCCTCTGCAAGAGAACCACTAGACTGCAGGCTCCTGGCTGCAGCTGGTAGATCAGATTGGGTTTTCTCCGGGGTCCCTGACTGAGTCTTCGCGCTCTGCGTCTAGGCTGGTGTACCATGCAGGTACAACAATCCTGTCTGCAGCTTCATGAGTAGCCTCTGGCTCTGGCTCTTTGGCTCCTTCTCTCTCTCCTTCTTTCCCTTCTTCTTCTCCAGATTTCTCTTTTTCCTCATCTTTTTCTTTTTCTTTTTCTGCTCCTCCTTCACCTCCATCATCATTGTTATCATCATCATCATCATCATCATTTTTATCATCATCTTTCTCATTCTCTTCTCCTTCATCATCCTCATCATCTTTCTCTTCTTCATCTTTTTCCTGCTCTACTTCTTCTCCTTCTTCTTCATCTCCTTCATCCACCACTTCTTCTGTTTTCTCAATCTCTTCTGTTTGTTTTTCAACTGGTATATTTTCTTCAGATTCTTTCTCTTCTTCTTCTTCTTCAGCCTCCAAATTGATAATTTCATTCTCACCATCAACTTCTTCAATCCTAATCTCCTTTTCTACTTCCTCTTCCTCCTCTTCTCCAAAAGTGCCATCAAAAATACTGAGCATTATAGAATGGATAAATTGGTCCATGTTGGTTTTAAAGTGTGACATGAACCAATTATCCTGGAGGAGTAAGGCCAAATTTGATTCTTTGCAAAAGTTAATCAGAACATCCTCAGTGGCTTGGGGATATTCCCAACCACTAGTTTCAACAAAGGTTTGAAGATTTGTAAAAGACAAGGTTTTGAGAGTTTTCCACTCTTTAAAAATATTTACAAAAGAGTGTTTTTCTGCTTGTGGTTTGACAAGCTGAAGTTGTTCAATAGAGAGATTAAAAGTATTATTTTCTAAAAGGTTGAAAGTGTAATCTGCTTCAGGAATAGAGATAACAAGACCTGCTTCCTCTTCTTCGGATATGTACACTGGAGGTGTAATAACAGGTACAATCCGAGTTTCAGTATCTGGTGCAGGCAAGTCTGGATGGATTGATGACTGAACTGATGGGCTGGCGTGATGCTCAGACTGCTCTCCCTCGCTGAACTGCAGCTTCCTAGGCCTCTTTGGAGAGGGTTCAGGTGATGACTGCAGGTGAGAGGGTCCTTCTGGGGCTGGTCCCCGTCTCTTGAATCGGATGGCAATTGGAGTATCGTCAGACTCGTTCCCGGACTCGACTGCAGTTCCGACCTCAACTGCAGGTCGGTCCGATTCCTCTGATAAATCGTATCTTGGGTAATACGGAGAGTCTGGCAAATCCTTCAACAACTGGGCTGCTCTCCCAGTGACTCCAACTTTCTTCTTGTCATGGTCCATGTGTCCTAGCCTCTTGTTCGGGTGGAAAGGGTCAATGTTTCCTTTAGCCACTCCGATTTTCTCCAACAACCAACTAAGATGCGTTCCGAACGCCAACTTAGTTTTGAACTTCTTCTCATCCTCGAGCCATTCGACTTTGTTCACCTCGCGAACAAGTTGTCTGAAAATATAGTCCGCCCAATCAACTTCTTCTTCTTGAATTAACGCACCCAACACCATGAATTTGGATGATGACAGTTGGTCATAGCTGCCTGCCATCCCCATCACTATCTTGTTGGTGATGTCTAAAGCAACTCGATAAATCTTCTTCAACTCATTCCTCTTTGCTGTAAACTTCAATTTCTCTGGGATATTCTCGACTTTGATCGTTTTCCATGTTTCGGCGGGTGATTGTTTAAGAGCTTCGACCGCCAAACCGCGATGTTTCATCCCGAATACAGAACGAATCTTTTCTCGATCTATGGTGACTGGAATTCCGCCGACTGAGCTGTTAATCCCGTGCTGAATCAGAGAGGCATTACGATAAAATTCAACAACATCTTCCTTGAACAAATGTTGCGGGTTGATGTCGAGAAACGGGTAGATTCCGTTCAGCTTCATCGCCCGGATCAGATTGAGCATATCAAAGTCCTCTAGATTTGCTTCTAATAAACCTTCGAAGTCGACGACCATGGAGAAGATGACTTGGTCCTTCACCGCCTTCAAGTTTACGCCTTCAAAAGATGCCATTTCTGCAAAAAGATTTTAGGATTTTTAGTGTGTATTTTTGCTCTGTAAGTTCTAGGGTTTCTGTAAGCGTAAAGAGTAAAGTGAAAGGTTTTCTTCCTTATAAAGAAGATGAAAAGACGTTTGTATTAGTTTATTATAAATTTGAACGGTGGTACGCCTTTTGATATTCTTTTGAATTTCAAATTTGAATCGGTGGCCCTATTTAAAATTTGACGGTTGATTCGATTGCCACCGTAGAGGTTAATTAAATAGGCGTTTGACGCGTGTATTAAAATTGCCACTTGGCTAATAAAGATGTATATTTTAAATGACATTTTAGCCAAAATAATATTTATAAATGTGACAGATAATAATTAAAAATTTAGAGATCAGTTTAGAGAACTTAGCTGGTCTGATTTCGTTGACTGTTGACCACTCTGCAACAGGTGAGTTTGACTTCTCGCCTGGTATTACCATGCCTAAGTTGCTTCGTCTGGCCTTCGTCTTCTCGCCTGCATCAGCTTAGGCTGATTCTGAGGGTCTGTCCTTCCTTCAACTTGCTTCAGAACTAGATTCCCAATCTAGTAATCCAATATCTCTGCTAAGCTCTAGGAATCTTTCTTCTGGCAGGGGTTTGGTGAAGATGTCAGCTATTTGATAGTCTGTGCTGACTCTTTCAACTCTAACCCTTTTGTTAAGCACATGGTCTCGAATGAAATGGTGCTTAACGTCAATGTGCTTCGTCCTTGAGTGCAAAACCGGATTGTTGGTTATTGCAATAGCACTATTGTTGTCACACCATATTGGGACTTCGTTGGCAATAATATTATAATCCCTTAACTGTTGTGTGATCCATAGAATCTGTGCACAACAGCTGCCTGCAGCTAGGTATTCTGACTCTGTAGTGGATATGGAGTTAGAAACCTGCTTCTTGCTAAACCAGGATATCAGTCTGGTTCCTAGGAATTGACACGTTCCACTAGTGCTCTTCCTATTGATTTTGCATCCTGCGAAATCCGCATCTGAGTATCCTGATAGCTCGAAGTTGTCATCCTTTGGGTACCACAGTCCAACATTAATTGTAGACTTTAGGTATTTAATTATTCTCTTGGCCGCATCTAGGTGTGATTGCTTCGGCTTGACTCGAATCTTGCACAAACTCCAACCGCATATGATATGTCCGCTGCTTGCGGTGAGGTACGAAGAGATCCGATGAGTCCTCTGTAGTGGGTTGAGTCCACCGATATGCACCTCGTCGCATCCAGTGAGTACTTGTGCTCATTGGGATTCTTGTGGGCTTAGCTGATTCCATTCCATATCTCTTGATAAGATCCCTGGTATACTTTGCTTGGTTGATGAAAATTCCTTTTTCCATCTCGCTAACTTGTAATCCGAGAAAGAAGTTAAGCTTTCCCATCATACTCATCTCAAATTCTCCTTGCATGAGGTTGGAGAATTTCTCGCATAGTCTGGATTGGTTGACCAATATGATGTCATCCACATAAATCGAACTATTAATATGTGGCCTTCGTGTTCCACTCGAATAGGGTCTTGTCCACTTTTCCTTTGCAAAATCCATTTTTCTCAAGAAACACATGCAGTGTTTCATACCATGCTCTCGGTGCTTGCTTGAGTCCATACAGAGCCTTCAATGCCTTATAGACTTTGTCTCCTTTGACAAAACACAGGGGTTGCTCTACATAGACTTCTTCTTCTAGGATTCCGTTCGTAAACGCACTTTTACATCCATCTAGTAGACTTCAAAGTCCTTGAATGCGGCATATGCGAGGAATAGTCCGATGGCTTCTAATCTTGCAACAGTGCATAAGTTTCATCAAAATCTATTCCCCACACTGCATAACCTTTTGCTACGAGTCTTGCTTTATTCCTAACAACGATTCCGTCTTCATCACTCTTGTTTTTATACACCCATTTGGTGCCAATAACTTTCTTGTGATCGTGCATGCATTAGTTCCCAAACTTTGTTTCTTTCCATCTGCTCCAATTCCTCTTGCATGGCATTAATCCATGAATAATCTTCCAAGGCTTGTTCTTTGCCTTGGGTTCAATTTGTGACATGAAACATGAGAACATCGCCATTCCTCGCCGGTAGAGTTGATGTCTTGTCTTGACTCCATCACCAACTTTCCGATAATTTGCTGAATTGGATGATCCTTGAGCCATTTGGGGATCTCGTCCTCTTCCGGGTTTGTTCCCCCTGTTGGATTGCTCTGGTGGTTATCTGCATCACTGGGTTCGTGCCAGAATCGATCGGCTACCGCCTTGTCATCTGCAGCTTGGTTACAATCGCAGATGAGTCTTTGTCACTCCGGCTGGGTCTTCTTCCGCAAAGAATCTGGATCGATAGGTTTGGTGATCTGTCGATCTGCATTGGGTCTTCGCTACCGCGGTTGGGTCATCAGGCTGATCTGCAGGTGAGTCCACCATTCCAGTGTCATGTATGATGACTTCTTCAAGGGTTGCTGACTTGAGCTTGTTCTCAATTTGCTCAAGTTGTTTCATGTACTCAACGGTAGATTCATCAAAAACAACATGGGGTGTTTCCTCCACAACTAAGGTTCTTTTGTTAAAAACTCTATATGCCTTGCTTCTTTGGGAATATCCCATAAATAGACCATCGTCAGTTTTAGCATCAAAGGCATTTAGCTGTGTTTTACCGTTGTTGTGGATGAAACACTTGCAACCAAAAACATGAAAGTAAGCAACAGTAGGAGTTCTATTATTCCAAACCTCATAGGGAGTTTTGCCATGTCTCCCTACTATCATACTCTGTTGCAGGTGTGGCAGTGTGTTAAGCTTCACCCCAGTAACCTTTGGGTAGGTCCGCTTCAATCATGGACCTTGCCGCTTCCTTCCGAGTTCGTTTCTTCTTTCAAAGAACACCATTCTGCTGGGCGTCTGCCGCAGAGAGCTCATCCGGATCCCATTCGATCGCCGAAATCGCTTATCGCCTTGTTGAGAAACTCTCCTCCTCTATCTGATTTGATCTTGATTATGGAGAGGGATTTCTCATTCTGGATCCTTCTCAGCAGCTCAGGTAGCTTGGTCAGGGTTTCACTTTTCTTGAATAGAAAAATGATCCAAGTGTACCTTGAATAATCATCTACTATTACAAGTGCATGCTTTCTGCCGCTCAAAGTCCTTGGTTTGATAGGACCAAATAGATCCATGTGAAGTAGATCTAAGATCCTTGTTGTGAGCGTTGTAGGCTGAACTGTATTGAACGATGCCTTGGTCTGCTTTCCCTTCTGACATGCATCACACAGTGCTTCCTTCTTGAATACTTCATTTGGAAGTCCTCTGACCAGCTTCTGAGAGCTAATCTTGTTGATGGCTTTGAAGTTCAGGTGACATAGTCTTTTGTGCCACAGCCATCCATTCTCAGCTACAGTCTTGGATAGAAAACAGGAGTTAGGTGTCCCTGCGTTCCAATCAATCATGTATACATCTCTTCTTCGAAAACCTTGTAGCTTTATTTCTCCAGATAAGATGTCTATCACCATACACTTCAGGATGGTGAAGACTACTAGATTCTTCTCGTCACAGAACTGGCTGATGCTCAGGAGGTTGTACTTGAGCCCTTTGACATAATGAACTTTGGATATTACAATGTTTCCTCGGTGCAGCTCTCCAAAGCCTTTTGTCTGTCCTCTAGAGCTATCTCCAAAGGTTACATCGGGACCTCTTTCTTTGATATATTTGGTCAGCATCTTCTTGTTCCCGGTCATATGCCTCGAGCATCCAGAGTCTACAAACCATTCTTCACCTCCAAAATTTGAGCTTGAGGAGATGTGGTTGTAGTCCTTCCACCTTTTCTGCAATTAAATGAGCAGAGATTTAGGTACCCAAATTTGTGTGGGTCCTTTGGGGTTAGTTGGTTTCCTGGAGAATTGATTTCTCCTTAGATTATGGAAATTGTTATTATTATTATTATAACCCTTATAAGGTGCCTGTGGTCGAGGTCTAAATCTCCTGGTTGGATTGTATACTGGATATTACTCAAAATAGTGTGGGCCATTTCTAAATCTAGGCTGAGACCATTTATTAAACCTTTGTGGTCTCCACACTTGTTCATTTTGGTAATTAGGATAACCTTGAGGTTTCCATCTGCCCCTCCCATTATGAAATCTATTTTTGGGGAGTTGTTGGTAATAGTGGGCATGTTGTCTGGGCTGCTGCTTTTGCCTGGGCCACTACCTAGTCGCCTGTCTAGGTGGCTGTCTGGTGTAACCTGACTGCAGCCTAGACGTTTGACTTGGTTGTTGCCTGTTTTTGAATATCGGTTTATGCACAGGCTCAGCAGTCGAGACCATTGTTTCTCCCTTGATAAACTTGGTTTCAGAACTAGAGGGAGTGTGAGAATCATATCCAAGGCCTGATTTGGTATATAATGACCTTTTATAAGTACACAATTCACCCAGAGTCGAAGACGCCTTCAGGGAGGTTATTTCCTGCGCCTGAGTTTTATTTATCTGTGCCAGCTTAGTAAACTCGGCTTTGGCATGAGCAAGTGCAGCTGACTTTTCTTTAAGTAAAATATTTAGCCGGTCTATCTCAGCTGTATTGACACTTGCTTGGTTTTTAAAGTCAGCTGTAGTTGTCTCAACCTTATTTAAATCCAGGCTGAGTTTTTCGAAATCATTTTTCAGCTGCCTATTCTCATCTTGCGGTGAGTCTTCTCTCTTGACACACCTTGGTGTGCGATTTAAGTGTTTCAAAATCTTTGAATAACTGATTTACCGATTCATGTAAATCCATATCTTGTGACATGGCCGAGCTATTATTTGAACTGGTAGGTTTAGAGGTTACCTCTTCATCGCCTAAGTTTGCCATCGTGCAATCATACTCCTCGCCTTCATCGAAAAGAAACCGCCGCTTGATTCGACATGCTCCTGGTCTTCTCCGATGAGAGCTTTTCTTCTGTCTTCCTTTCTGCCCACCTCCTTCTTGGATTCGTCCTTCTTGAGCTCGGGACAATCCATTTGGATGTGTCCTATTTTGTGACAGTTGTAGCATTCAACTTTCCAGCTCCCAGCCTTCTGGTTCCTTCTTGGATTCTCCTTGTAGTTTTTCTTATACTTGGAGTAGTTCTTTCGAAATTCTCGAACCTTTGCATTATGAAAGCCATTTCTTCCTCAAAATCTAGTGGATTTGGAGGTTTCACATCAGATAGGCTCTTAGCAGGGGACTCGGCTGCAAATGCGATTCCCTTCTCTGCAGGCTCAGTTGAGGATGAGCTTGGAAGCTCGAACTCATAAGCCTTTAGATCCGAGAACAGCTCCTGAATTTTTATCTTATTCAGGTCTTTGGACTCTCTCATAGCTACAGCCTTCATGCTCCATTCGGGATTTAGAGATCTGAGGACCTTTAGTGCCATTTCCCTGTTGCCATAAGTTTTGCCCAGGGAGTTGATCTCATTGATAATTTCAGTGAACCTTGTGTCCACTTGGTCTATAGATTCACCATTCGTCATTTTAAAGTTGTCAAACTTTTGGATAGCTATTGACAACTTGTTTTCCTTGATCAGCTCCGTTCCTTCACACATTAGAGCTAATGTGTCCCAAATCTCTTTGGCATTCCTACAATTTTTGATCTTGACCATTGTGGATTTGTCAAGAGTTTAGTATAGCACATCTCTGGCCCTGTTGTCAAGATTGGCCAGCTTTCTCTCTTCGGGGGTCAGCTCCGTTCTCTTCTTAGGAATCTTTTCGGGCCTCCCAGCTGCGATCTCCTCGGCTGTGTTGTCCTTCTCGAAAATGAATGGACCGTCTTCAATGATGCACCACATGTCGTCATGGATTGAAGATAAGTGTGCCTGCATTCTTATCTTCCAGAGATCATACTCGTCAACTGAAAAGACAGGTAGTCTAGAGTGCATGTGTTCCATTATAAAGTGAGAGATAAGATGTATATCTAGTATAGATCTGGTTCGTGAGAAAAATGAACCAACCTCTCCGATACCACTTGTAGGTCACAAGTCGTCCAGGAACAAGTCTAGAGGGGGGGTGAATAGACTTGTTGAAACTCTTGAACTCTTTTTCTCGAAGAGTGAGTTTCTTCAGCTGATGGTCAAACAAATGACTTGGAGTCGTTTGTTCTTGGATATGTGCGGAAGTCAGCTGATGACGAATATAAATTAACTTAATGAAACACTTAACAATGTATGCAGCAGTTAAGGTATGATGCAGTAAAACAGTAAATGACACAGGCAATTATAGTGGTCTCAGAGGTGGGGTAATCCTCTACTAATCCACTTTTCTCCAAACCAGTTGGAGATGAATTCACTATAATTTTCAACCAGTGATAAATATTACAGTGATTCAACCACAATACAACAGCTTCCAACCAGTGGAAATCCGTGCCGTTGTACACACACTTGACTGCCTTGCACCTCTTGATCCTCGATCCTCGGATGCCTTTACGTCTCTTACTTCAACCAAGAAGTACCCGTACTCAAGATTATAGACAAGAGTGTTTGTCTTCTCCAACTTAAGAGCTTCCTCAAATATGAACTTTTTGGATCTGCTCTTTTCACGATGCTATTTGATTGCTTGAGATTGCTTTGTTTGCTTTGATCGTTAGAATGTATGTTCGCACCGAGTTTTGCTCAGTTTCAAATCTCTGGATATATATAGGTCAGATCTCTGAGCTTCTTCCTTGTAGCCGTTGCAAATCTTTGAACAAATCCGTCCGTTGGAGGGAGACTTCATTGTTTAATCTTTTCTGAACGTTGCAAGGCTGGATTCCCATTATTTAATTTTATCTTCCGACCGTTGTGAGGACTTCTGCATGTGAGCGCCGAATCTTTTGAATATAAAAGGATTAAAGTCTTCACGGTGGGTCAGGATGATTTAATTAAATCATATCTCTTGCGGGAATCACTCCAATTTGTCTCTTCACGTTGCATTTGAGCTTTCCGTAATATTTGACTTTTCAAAGCATGCCGACGTGGACTTGGAGTACTAGTCAGTAGTTGAGTAGCCGATGTGCACTTACATCTTCTGCAGTAGGTCCTCTCACTGCTCACCGTTTGTGACTTGTCAGTCGGGTGACTTCCCGAGGTACCTCATTGCATCTGGTCAAACTTCTCGATAAATTTAGTTGACTGGAGCTACTCGACCGAGTCGGTGTACTTCTCTGATGGACAAGGCTGTACTTTAGTACTTAGCCGATTTTCAGCCTAACTAACTTTGGCCTACAGAAGACACTCATTTGGTTCTTCTTTACATTTTGCCAAGTTATACTTCACATATTTTGGCCTATGGAAGATACTCATTTGGTTCTTCCTTACATTTTGCCAAGTAATAAACATTTGATTTTAAATTAATGACATCATCAAAATCTAACAAGTATTCCTAACATATATATGCATAAATATATATATATATATATATTACTAGCATGCGCTAACGGGTACCTTAGCGTTCGCTAAACCAGTTAAGCATTAAGCTAAGTTTTCCAATTTCTTTAGCGTGCGCTATTACACTAGATAGCGTGCGCTAATCCCGTCGTTGACTCGTTTGTATACACTTCCTCTGAAGATGTCTGGGTTCCACCCGTCGAAAATAAACCACAAAGTCGGATTCCCTTTAACCGATCTACAATAGGCATGCATTAAGCCCTATGCTTAGCGTGCGCTAATCTTCCATAGCAAACATCCGTTAACCTCATCGGAACTGTAACGCCCCTAAATCCCATTGGGTATTTACAGTGCCGTGGACTCCACACCAGGAGGTCCACCAGGCGAACACGAATAAAACACATCAACTGACCAAAAAGGAAAACCACAGTCCCTACTATGATATCCGACATAATATTCCGATATGGAATTTCAACGACAAAAATGGTCCTACATGGCCAAAATAAAAATACAACAACATCCACGAGCTTTACTCGGATAATACAAAATGACAACAACTGATGAAACTGGAGTACTCCAAATTGTCTGACCGACATGAACACCGAAATAACTCGGACTAGTATCGTTTTGAATGCCTCATCGCCATCGTCATGCCCATGTGTCTCAACTCTCACCTCGCAAGCACCTAAAACATGAAAATATGTTCCGCCTCTACGGGGTCAGTCATCCAGATAATGAATATCAAATACACGTACAACATGATATGCATCCAAAAGCAGAATAAATGGTACAACAATGGTAATACGAGATGATCACAAACCAAGATAAGAACCGAGCATTCGTGAAATACTATGCCCACGACATACGATCAGTACCTGCTCAACAGGTTAGAACATAAGTGCCCAACGGCGAATCATCAATATAGAACACAACAATGAATCACCCCAAGGTAAACCAAACCAGAGCTGAAATAAATACAAATAACAATGCCCGAAGGCTCCAACGGAAATATCAAAACATCACAATGGCCTGAAAGCCCGCAGCTAAAGCTGCAAAATATCACAATGGCTTGAAAGCCACTCAGCCGAAACTGCCAATCATCACAATGGCCCAAAGCCAAAACAGCCCGAAGCTGTATCACATGAGGGCCGAAGCCACGGTACGAAGCCGTATCACAATGAGGGCCGAAGCCACGGCACGAAGCCGTATCACAATGAGGGCCGAAGCCACGGCACGAAGCCGTATTACAATGAGCGCCGAAGCCACAACACGAAGCTGTATCACAATGAGGGCCGAAGCCACAACACGAAGCCGTATCACAATGAGGGCCAAAGCCACGACACGAAGCCGTATCACAATGAGGGCCGAAGCCACGGCATGAAGCCGTATCATAATGAGGCCATCCAATGACCGTGGCCTACTGAACTGTAGGTGTTGGGAAACCAATCGCGAATGTTCAAGCCCAAGCTTACCCAAAACGAGATCACCCAGTGACTGTGACCTACTGACTGTAGGTGTTGGGAAACCAACCGCGAAGGTTCAAGCCCTAAACTTACCCATCGAGCACTAGCCGATACTAGACTCTAAAACACGATTAATCACAAACAGAAACGATCACAAGATTACCAAATTTAAAAGAATGATAGTGTGCTGCCTTGGGTCGGCCAACATGAAAATAATAACTCATTGATGGGCACTGTCCTCAGTGGTCCCAATTCAAATACCTCGATTGCCTTGGAATGGCCTATCGATAACAACGACTCAACGAATGGGAACTATCCTCGACAGTCCTAATTCAATACGTTGATTGTCTTAGAACGACCAATCAATAACCACGAATCAAAGGATGGGAAATGTCCTCGACGGTCCCAGTTCAATGCCTCGATTGTCTCAGAACGACCAATCGATAACAACGAATCAACGCATGGGAAATGTCCTCGACAGTCCCAATTCAATACCTCGATTGTCTCAGAACGACCAATCGATAACAACGACTCAACGGATGGGAATTGTCCTCGGCAGTCCAATTCAATATCTCGATTGCCTTAGAACAGCCAATCGATAACAACAACGATAACAGATGCCTCGACGCCTTTAATCGGCCACCAAGAGATAGAGATGATAACCGAATACGTCAATGCCTTCAATCAGCCAATAACATCAATAGAAAAACACCGATGTCAATAACAACGATCACAACCATATCTCAATCAATAATAACAATCGATACATCGATACTACGAACTGGCTATCGACAACAGCATCAACAACAAGTATCTCAATGCCTTGAACCGGCCATTAACGAACATCAATAACAACAAGATGATCAATAAACAACGTTGGCATAATTACCGAAGGGTTTTGTATTAAACAATTCCCTGACATCAACAGATCATAAAGAGACTACGTCTCGAAATGATATAACACATTCATACATATATATAAAAAACCAAACCAAACATACCCAGTATATCCCGCTCAGAGCAGGGTCTGGGGAGGGTAAGATGTACGCATACCATGCCCCTACTTATTACGGTAGGGAGGCTATTTTCGTGAAGACGCCCAACTTAGTGCACAGCAAAATATTGAGTGATATATATAAAGGGAAGCATAAAATTCAAAAATGCTCAATACCATACATGAGTCCATGGCTTAATCCACATGGGACTTACCTAAGAGGAATTTGGCTACTTCACTCCCGATGAACTCCGCTCTAACATAAGGGGGGTTGACTCCGCACACATTCATACACACACACACACATATATATATTTATATATATATATATATGATATATATATATATGATAACATTTATCTCATTGACTAGTACAAGTATGAAACTTGCCTCAAACCGAAGGCGATGGAATCCTCCAACGAACGACGAACGGCGTCCTCCGACGGTCACAAGCACTCGAACAACCTTGAATGAAATACAATTCATTCAATAACACAATATCAACCGAAAACAACACAAAGGACGACCCTGATTCAATCGCAAATCGATCAAAGCACACTAACGAATATTATAGTCTTCGACTATAAACTCTAACATCCTCCAATCCTCCTCAATGATTCAATTAACATGATCATTACGTTCTTAACACTTGTGAAAAATAATTCAACAAGGGTCATCAAGAACAACATTACAATAATCATCCAAAAAATGATAATATCACCAATATCATCACTAACACCTCAAGAACATCGTCAACATGCCCACATGAAGTCTAAACGATAATCCTCCACCAATTCAACATGAATTCGGATTAATCAACAAGATTAAATCAACCATTCCAAGATTATGATAATCATTACACAATTCATCATAATTCTGTACCAAAAATGGTTAGGATCTCCCAAGAACACAAACAATAACAATAATCATCTCAAGGCTATATCAATCATATAACAATCTTAACATAACTCTTCCTAGACATGATTATAACCTCCAAGTATTCTAAAACATCAAGAACAACTCCTCCTCAAGACATAATCATCATGTTCCTAATATAAGTTATAAAAACTCATCAAGAATCATGCTATCCTCCAACAAGCACTAACTACACGAGGTAAACAACAACAACAATATCATACTCGAAAATCACTTGAAGAACAAGAGATTAAGAGAACTTACCCAAGAAGAACAGATGAACTCTCCAAACACCAAAGGAGTATGAAAAACTTCCCACCTCAAGTCTCAATCCAAGCTAGGGTGGCCAAAATCACGTTGGAATAGTCTAAGTATCAAGAACAAGTCCAGAGGGACGATTCTAGGGAGAGAAAATTGGTTTTGGTTCATGAAGAAATGAAATACGAAACCAGGATATATAATCTGACAACCTCATTACGACCGCTGTACAACCTGCTTAACGTACGTTATAAATATAACGCATGTTATCACCTCTACGTAGCGTATGCTACGTAGTCCAAAAATCACTGCCCCAAAATGGGTATCCATTACGTACGTTAACCAACACTTACGTACATAACAGCCTCACCATTACGTACGTTAACAACCATGCATAGCGTATGTAATGGGCGTTGACTAGCTGTCACAATCGAACCACGCGGATCCAGTCTCGCCCGACCCCACACGCCGAAAGTCAGATCCGAACAGATACCCTATGTTACGTACGTAACCAACATGGTTCAACGTACGTAACACTCCGCCCGTAGCGTACGAAATGCTATACATATAGCGTACGCTATGGCTAATATACTTAGCCAAAAATCCAAACTCACCAAGCAACAACCAAACGGCGAATACAATACCGATGATAAGTAAAAATATTTCGATCCCGAAATATTCCAATATCATATACATTGTATCAGTCAAATACAACAACACTTGCACAATTCCATATGAATACGTACAACGCAATAGTAAAATGAAAAAAAAAAAAATTTCCCCCTGATATTACAGGAACATGCACTGAAAGTAGCCGTGTCCACACGTAGATTCTCTCTGGACTTATATGCATTAGCATACGCTAACCTTAGGCTTTAGCGTGCGCTAAATGCCATTCGCTCGAGTATGCACATGCACGCCGAAAGTTGTCGATCACAGACCCACATGCCTTGTGGGCGCTAATCTTCACCTTTAGCGTGCGCTAAGCTTGCATACTAGCGTGCGCTACGTCCTTCAACGCGTACGCTAATCAGGCTATACTTAGTAATTCCAACTATTCCTGTCAGCCGTCTTGACATACTGGATACGTATACACGGCATATTGAATGCACATACTCGTTCCAATAATATTCTCATACAATACATTTGATATCAAAAGTATGATAAACCTGACACATGATATCCTCAAATGCAGTTGTCGACCAAGTACGACAATTATACCAATACAGCTATCTCAATCCTTTAATTATTATATCCATACTGTACAGATTCCACACGCTGCAATATAACTCGTATAAAATAATATTAAACAACTATAGTAGAAATTCAGGATATTACATTCTTCCCCACTTAAAATAAGTTTCGTCCTCGAAACTTCCACTCCTGTCATCATAAACAACAGCTCAACCAAGATATCCAAAATCATCACGAAGACAAACAATCATCACCACAAGCGAATAACCAAAACAGGATACTTACAGGTGCGTGAAGTCGATGATCTCCCATGATACTAGCATACGACTCCTTCTTCAAACCCTAAACACAGATATAAACACAACTGACACAAGTGTGCGCTACGTCCTTCAACTAGCGTATGATAATCAGGCTATACTTAGCCAATTCCAACTGTTCTTGTCCGTCGTCTCGACATACTGGATACATATACACGACATACTAAATTCATATACTCGTTCCAATAATATTCTCATATGATACATTTGATATCAAAAGTACGATAAATCTGATACACGGTATTCTCAAATGCAGATGTGAACCAAGTACGACAATTATACTAGTACAACTGTCTGAGTCCTTCAATTATTATATCCTTACTGTACAGATTCCATACTGTACAAAATAAATCAGATAAAATAATATTAACAAACCATAGTAGAAATTCAGGATATTGCAATGCTAATCTTCATCAGTTACGTAGGTAATGCACTTCTTAGCGTACGTAACATATGCTGACAACATCACGGTCTGAAGTTGGTACAACGATGCAACTTCCCAACAAAATACCACGACTTGTAGCTTGCGATGAAGCTCTAAAGGCTCGCGATGAAAGAAAACACGAAGAAACATGACACATAATGCCCAAAGTGCATGCACATGATCACAACAAGACATGCGACGAAAAGCCATATCCGACAAATAACACGACATGATCATAAAAAACAGTGCACCACGTCAAAAAATTATAATTAATCCATCATGAGAAAATATTTAGCACAAAAAACGCACACAATTCAAGACAATCAGAAATAAAAATCTCTAGAATTACACTCTACGTGTGTCGCATAATTTCGCATATGCAAAGAGCACGTAAAGCTGGTGTGTACGTAATTGTGGTTACAGGGGCCACTATCTCGAAATCTTAGGCACCCTTCCGTGCACTACACAAAGTGTTAGAATACATTCGGCTCAGATATTACGTACGTTATGCATGAAAAGTTACGTACTTAACTAGTACAAAACAGCAGCGGTGCTCCAATGGTCAGATGCAATGGCACTACTGCCCGACGAAATACAATGATTATGCAATAAGCAGGGAAGCGTTTAGGTAGGACAATAATTCTCAAACTCAAACGCTATCAAACCTCTAAAAAGTAAGAACTTGAGGTATACGAAAGTGAGCTCAAGCGATAAAACCACCAAAAATAATAAAAGGCAAAAATTACGAATTATTCTAAAATTTACATGAAAATCATAAGAATGTGAAACAAACATTACGGACTAACCAAAAAAAATACAAAAATGGGAAATAGAGATATTATAGGAGCCTCAATTTTGTGATATCCGAACATGTGTGTTATGTGGCTCTACCGGTATGGTAGTAACGTGATGAAAATGGATCTCTGACTTTTGGGTCAAACTACTTTGAAATGGCAGTGTTTGGAGAATACTAGTAGGCAAATGAATTAAAAATAAATATACGGCGAATAGGTTAATTTAAAAAATAATACAAAAATTAATAGGCCACAAGACAATTTTATAACTAATAACATACAAAAAAAAGGAAAAATCAGGAAGACAAAATCAAAGCAAGAGTGCAATCACAAGAGGAGAAGCATTGATGGGTATTCGGGTACCCGTATATCTTATATTTAAGAATATAAATATTTTTTAATATATATCACATATACATATAATGTAATTAATAAATTCAATTTAGTATAGTAAATATATAAAATATAATATTTTATATAATAATATATATAATTATATAACATAATATAATATTTATGTATAATATATAATAAAAGTATATTTATATAATTCAAATGGGCACGCAGGTCGGATAATCGGGTAATATACTATACTCATACCGTACATGTTCCAGATCATATAATTTTGGGTTCGGCCGATACCCAACCTGATTTCGGGTTTATCCGATGGGTAGGATCTGGTACAGATACAGTTGACATCCCTAAGGAGAAGCATGGTATACACTATTTATGTCTTGCTATATATGTTCCTTTTTATTTATACCAGTTCACTCTTACACACTATTCATATACTCATATTCATTCGTACTTTCTTCTGCTAATATAAAAATAATTGTTGGCATGTATGATGTTGTTGGATTTATCTCACAATATATTTTCAAAAAGTATTATTTTTATAAATTTACTAATGGATAGTTAAAGATATTAATGGTCAAACTCGATGCCAGCGTAATACAAAATAAAATAAAATCTAATCATATAATTAAATTAATTTAATAGCATAACTAATATTTATTTAATTTATGTGATTAACTAATCTATTAAATCTACTAAGTAATAAATAATTTATATATGGGTGGATGTGTGAGAGCACCAGTTGCATGTCGGCTTGCAATCCTAAGCTTCATCAGTTAACCAACCATAATAGAAATTCAGGATATTGCAATGCTAACCTTCATCAGTTACGTAGGTAATGCACTTCTTAGCATACGTAACATATGCTGACAACATAACGGTCTGAAGTTGGTACAACGATGCACTTCCCAACAAAATGCCACGACTTGTAGCTTGCGACGAAACTCTAAAGGCTCGCGATGAAAGTAAACACGAAGAAGCATGACACATAATGCCCCAAGTGCATGCACATGATCACAACAAGACATGCGACGAAAAGCCATATCCGACAAATAACACGACATGATCATAACAAACAGTGCACCACGTCAAAAAATTATAATTAATCCATCATGGGAAAATATTAAGCACAAAAAAGCACACAATTCAAGACAATCAGAAATAAAAATCTCTAGAATTACACTCTACGTGTGTTACATAATTTCGCATATGCAAAGAGCACGTAAAGCTTGTGTGTACGTAATTGTGGTTACAGGGGCCACTGTCTCGAAATCTCAGGCACCCTTACGTACACTACACAAAGTGTTAGCATACATTAGGCTCAGATGTTACGTACGTTATACATGAAAAGTTACGTACTTAACTAGTACAAAACAGCAGCGGTGCTCCACTGGTCAGATGAAATGGCACTACTGCCCGACGAAATACATTGATTATGCAATAAGCAGGGAAGCGCTTAGGTAGGACAATAATTCTCAAACTCAAACGCTATCAAACCTCTAAAGTAAGAACCTGAGGTATACGAAAATGAGCTCAAGCGATAAAACCACCAAAAATAATAAAAGGCAAAAATTACGAATTATTCTAAAATATACATGAAAAGCATAAGGATGTGAAACGAACATTGCGGACTACATTGTAAATATAGTATCGAGTACAAGCGAGTTACAAAAACCAAAAAAATACAAAAATGGGAAATAGAGATATTATAGGAGCCTCAGTTTTGTGATATCCGAACATGTGTGTTATGTGGCTCTACCGGTGTGGTAGTAGCGTGATGGAAATGGATCTCTGACTTTTGAGTCATACGACTTTGAAATGGCAGTGTTTTTGGAATACTAGTAGGCAAATGAATTAAAAATAAATATACGGTGAATAGGTCAATTTTAAAAATAATACAAAAATTAATAGGCCACAAGACAATTTTATAACTAATAACATACAAAAAAAAGGAAAAATCAGGAAGACAAAATCAAAGCAAGAGTGCAATCACAAGAGGAGAAGCAGTGATGGGTATTCGGGTACCCGTATATCTTATATTTAAGAATATAAATATTTTTTAATATATATCATATATACATATAATATAATTAATAAATTCAATTTAGTATAGTAAATATATAAAATATAATATTTTATATAATAATATATATAATTATATAACATAATATAATATTTATGTATAATATATAATAAAAGTATATTTATATAATTCAAATGGGCACGCAGGTCGGATAATCGGGTAATATACTATACTCATACCTTACACGTTCCGGATCATATAATTTTGGGTTCGGCCGATACCCAACCTGATTTTGGGTTTATCCGATTGGTAAGATCGGGTACGGATAAAGTTGACATCCCTGAGGAGAAGCATGGTATACGCTATTTATGTCTTACTATATATGTTCCTTTTTATTTGTACCAGTTCACTCTTACACACTATTCATAGACTCATATTCGTTCATACTTTCTTCTACTAATATAAAAATAATTGTTGGCATGTATGGTGTTGTTGGATTTATCTCAAAATATATTTTCAAAAGTATTATTTTTATAAATTTACTAATGGATAATTAAAGATATTAATGGTCAAACTCGATGCCGGCGTAATACAAAATAAAATAAAATCTAATCATATAATTAAATTAATTTAATAGTATAACTAATATTTATTTAATGTGTGTGATTAACTAATCTATTAAATCTACTAAGTAATAAATAATTTATATTTGGGTGGATGTGTGAGAGCACCAGTTGCATGTCGGCTTGTTCAAGAGCCTAGACAACACAAACAGACTAGTACTTTTCCCAATCAAATAATTAGATACTTAAGCGTTTATAAAAATTATATAATGAGAAAAACTAGTTAAAGGACCTTGTAAAAATCAAGCGGGTGTGTATGTAATTGTGGTTACAGAGGCCACTGTCTTGAAATCTCAGGCATCCTTACGTACACTATACACAGTGTTAGCATACATTAGGCTCAGATGTGACGTATGTTATGCATGAAAAGTAACGTACTTAACTAGTACAAAACAGCAGCGGTACTCCAATGGTCAGATGCAATGGCACTACTGAAGAAATACAATGATTATGCAATAAGCAGGGAAGCGTTTAGGTAGGACAATAATTCTCGAACTCAGACACTATCAAACTTCTAAAAAGTAACAACATGAGGTATACGAAAATGAGCTCAAGCGATAAAACCACCAAGAATAATAAAAGGCCAAAATTACGAATTATTCTAAAATTTACATGAAAAGCATCATGTGAAACGAACATTACGAACTACATTGTAAATATTGTATCGAGTACAAGCGAGTTACAAAAACAAAAAAAAAAATACAAAAATAGGAAGTAGAGATATTATAGGAGCCTCAGTTTTGTGATATCCGAACATGTGTGTTATGTGGCTCTACCGGTGTGGTAGTAGCGTGATGAAAATAGATCTCTGACTTTTGAGTCAAACTACTTTGAAATGGGAGTGTTTTGAGAATACTAGTAGGCAAATGAATTAAAAATAAATTTACGGTGAATAGGTCAATTTAAAAAATAATACAAAAATTAATAGGCCACAAGACAATTTTATAACCAATAACATACAAAAAAAAAACTTTATATAAAAAGGAAAAATCAGGAAGACAAAATCAATGCAAGAGTGCAATCACAACAAGAGGAGAAGCAGTGATGTCAATGGGTCGGGTAGGGTCCACATATGCCTCCTCCATATTCAATTTAATTTGATTCGGATCGGGTCGGGTATTACTCATCGGGTAATCGGGTACTCCATGGGTATTCGGGTACCCTTATATCCTATATTTAAGAATGTAAATATTTTTTAATATATATCATATATACATATAATGTAATTAATAAATTCAATTTAGCAGAGTAAATATACAAAATATAACAATTTATATTATATATAATATGATATTTATGTAGAATATATAACAAAAATATATTTATATAATTCATAGGGTACGCGAATCGGGTAATCGGGTCGGATAATCGGGTAATATACTATACACACACCCTACCTGTAACACCCCCCGGATATCCGAGGTATATTACAGCGCCGTGAATCCCTATTTGGGATCCACCAGGCTGAAAAAATATCATACTCATCGACTCACCGAAACAACCAAAATAACACCTCGTCATCAAGACGCAGACAAAATAATCCACCCGGTTCAACCGGTCAATCATAACATCATCATCCGACACAAACATAATAGACAACAATACAATTCGGACAAATAAGAATTCTTAAGTACTCGAGTACTCCTATTAGTTTAAAAACCACAAAAGATAAAAAGATAGAAGACACTAAGACATCACTCGTGCACAATCATCACGCACGGCCATCATCCGCATACTGGTCCAGCACCCGTTCGTCTCGATGAACCTGACCTGAAATTCATAAAACGAATTTCCCCAGAGGGGTTAGCAATTACGCTAGTACAAGTAACCAAATGAACCACTTACATCTTACACATATTGTAATACCCGTATTTTCGATTTCTGGTAATTTCTTTTTTCCGACGAAAGTCCGTTCTGACGACTCACTCATGACCGTTTCGTCATTCCGAGAATGATTAATTCTGCACTTTTTGTCATACGAGTTCGTTTCGGTGTCGTTTTGTTGAGTTCCGTGCTTTTTGGCGACTTTTCCGCACTTGAGTTCGATTCTTGCGAATCTCGTCCGAAACTGCTGTTTCGAGTTTTCCGTAAGTTCGTTTAACTTTGTTATACGTTTTGTGAACTTCGGTTTGGTATTTCGATCATGTATCATGTATTTCGGACGTTTTGGGCCATTTTCGTAATTTCCCAAAGTTTGGGGTAATTAGTTTCCGTTGTCGAATTTCGAGCCGTCGGGTGGTCGGAATCGTGTGTTCTCTTAGTACTCGAAATCGTCTTTGCGAGTACTTCGTAACCATATCTTCGATTCGTACTCAGGTTCGGGTTTCGGGGTCGTTCGGGCCGTCGGAGTTGGTCCCGGCCGAGCCATGGCCGGGCATCTTTGGGCGAGCACCCGGCCGAGTAACGCACGGTAGTGCTCGGCGATTACGCACGTAAGGCCGGTTACGCACGTAAGGCCACGCCGTGCGCACGTAACGCTTCCGGCATTTCCACGCAGTGAGTTCAGCCATGGCGATTCGTCGTAAGCCATGGCCGGATTACGACGTAACCCGTGGCGCCAACCTATTTAAGGCCTGCGGACGTTTTTCTTCAGCCATTTCTCACTCGTTTTCTTCCCTTCCGCGGCTGGAGCTTGGTTAATCATGGAGAGATGTTGTTGGGCAATCAATCCATGAAGTTTTGGAGTTCATATCATCAATCATCCATCCTATAACATCCTTTGATCGAGCGAATCAGGTCAGATTTTCTAGAAATCTAATTTTGGGGATTTTGGGTACTTTGTTCGATTTCGTCCGTTTAATCCGATTTAACTTAGGATTGTGATGGATTGATGATTATTTAGATGTATTGTATCATTTCCCTTGTTATTCCATGGTTGGATCGTATCGATTCGTTGTTTTGCTCGAGTTCTTGATCGACGCCTTGAAGGTGTCCGGTAAAATGTCATAGAGGGGTTT
The DNA here is from genome assembly GCA_033398695.1 of Orobanche coerulescens. Classification (NCBI taxonomy): domain Eukaryota; kingdom Viridiplantae; phylum Streptophyta; class Magnoliopsida; order Lamiales; family Orobanchaceae; genus Orobanche; species Orobanche coerulescens. Next base: position 229,907,341 of record CM065802.1, read on the forward strand.
TCGGGCGTTCTACGATTATTCTTCCTCGTGTGATCGATGATTTATTAATTATATGTTGTTAGGGTTGAATTCTTGTGAAGAACTCGAGTCGGAACCCTTCCGTTCGTTGTCTTCTTCGGGGTCCGAGCTTCCCGGTCGAACCGTGTTCTTCGGAGCGTTTGGTAGCGGTTATTAAGGCAAGTATCTTATTATACGACTTGTATCCTGTGAATAGTAATTACGTATGATATGTAAGACGATTTTGCTTGCCTACGTAAATATGTTCCGTTTGAGTTGGTTGTGTTTTCCGAAATTTGAAGGCTTTGTGATAATAGTGATATATTGGTATACGTGTTAGGCGTTGTGCCATTTGTGCAGGATTGCGATGTACATATGAGATGGTTGTACACGTGTTTGTTCAATGTATTGTGTACCGAATGTGTATTATGTTGGTTAAGAGTCGTTGTGATGATCATGATGTTTGTGTTGTTTTGGTTTACATATTTGATTGTACATTTCGGTGTAATGTGGAATGGCTTGACATTTAATGATTATGAATTGTGTCGTGTCGATGTGTGTGTTCCAGGTAGGGTCTGACGAGGCCTCTGGAGTTCGGTACATGATGTGTACGAACAAAGTGTGTGATCCAGGTAGGGTCTGACGAGGCCTCTGGAGTCCGGTACATGATGTGTACGGACAAGGTGTGTGATCCAGGTAGGGTCGCGAGGCCTGCGGAGTTCGGTACATGATGTGTACGAACGATGATGTGGCCGCGTAGGGTCCGTTGAGGCCTCCGGAGTTCGGTACATGATGTGTACGAACAGTGTGTGTGGTCCGGGTAAGGTCCGTCGAGGCCCCCGGAGTTCGGTACATGATGTGTACGAACAATGATCGTGTAGCAGTGATTGTTCGGGTAACATTTTAAATATGGATCTCGGACTCATAATGATATATTATTTAGTATGCTTTGAAACGAGAATCGGGCTAAGGCCCTAATGTATACGAAAAGGTTTTGTAAATTGGGACTCGAGGTCCAAAAGAATTTCTGCTTTAAAAATCCCCGAGATGATGTGTTCCTTTTCAAATATCTCTTACTTGAGTTCGAAATTCTAAAACTTCTCGGGAACATTTTGATAATTGATTTCCGTATTAAATTCGTAGTTGCTATTTGCTTGTTACATTTCGTATGGTTTGATACTTGCACTAGTAAAACAGTGGAGTTTTACTAACCCCCGAGTATTCGGGGGGTGGATGTCTGTTTTGCATCCAGGTACATGCAGATTCAGGGGAACAGTCATAGGATTGGCACAAGAGGATGACGAGCTGCGATACTAATCATGAGTCGAGAGTTGTTTGATTTTTGTTGTGTTGCAATAGTTGATTTCAGTCTTCCGATGTATTGTATTTCGACCCCTGCGTGGGTAATGTTGTTAGTCAGTCCTGTTGATAGAGTTGTGTGACCTCATCGGTCTGTGTGTTTATGTGTAAGTGACCTTAACGGTCTGTATTATTATATTGTTTGACCCTGGCCGGGCAAGTATTTGGTTGTTTATGGACGTTTAGCCTGGTAGATCCTTGCGGAAAGGGTTTACGGTGTGTAATATTCCCATACGGTTTTGGGGGTGTTACACATATAGTAAATGCATGCAATCAAGAAAATATAGTTCCAAAACACTCATTTACGGAAATGCCATAATCAAATCACATTTGTAAAAATGCACCACAATTAACCGTCGATCCACGTCTCTGTGGACCCCTACCGAGACCCCGTCGGATCTAACCCGTAGTGGTTAAAAGCAAGCTCGTCGATCCACGTCTCTGTGGACCCCTACCGAGACCCCGTCGGATCTAACCCGTAGTGAGCATACACACGCACACCATTCTCATGCAATACTACTACGTTAAGATTGTAAGTTCATAAGTGTACTTGCCTCGATTAATAGACGGTGACACGAACGAAAAGGGAGAGTCAAACACAATCGCGAGGAATCGGCGGAAATGGACCTAACGATTCGAATAACACAATCACAACCACTTCTAAACGATTTCGGAAATGGAATACACCCGAAAACCCGCCTACGATTCATGTATATTCGTACGAAAACAACAACGAGGGCGGACCACAACCAAACCCTCTCGGTAACAAAAGATACTACGAAATACACCATGAATCATAGGAAAACGAAGAATACCAACAAGATTAATCATATTAAACCAACAAAATGGAACGGATCGGACGAAAACATGAAAACCCCCAAATCTTTCCCAAAATAGGGTTCTAGGAAATTTTACCTTGATTTGACGATGAACAATGAATGATTAGTGATAGGTTGATGATATGAAGCTTGAATATACTTCTAGCACGGTGTTTGGGCGAAAATCGGGCGAAACCTAGCTCTCCAAGTCGTTCCCGTCGCGGAGAGAAGTGAGAGAGGTGAGAAAATGAGGAAAATACGTCTGTTGCCAGTTTATATAATGGCCGGTGTTACGGCCGTAACACTCATAACATACGGCCGTAACATAGGAACATTACGGCCGTAACTCTCCTGCCTTACGTCCGTAACTGTTCCAGGAATGAAACTGGGTAAATCTGACGAAGCTGACATACGGCTGTATCAAGAACACCCTTACGTCCGTATCAATACTTACGGTCGTATCATGAACACGATACGCCCGTAAATCGGAACTGGAATAGGGGGCAAGAAACGAAGTCTTGTTACGGCCGTATGAAGGAAGCTTACGGCCGTAACTCTCGATTATTACGGCCGTAACATATACGTCTTACGGCCGTAACATGGCCTGTGACAGCAGGCCATAGTCTGAAACACTGCTCGACGAGGAGACGATCGGAAAGAGAAAAATAACAAGGTGTATCCACGACCAACGGATACATTCACCACGGATTTTAGTCAGAAACCAAAACGTTACGATGGAGCGTGATTCCGAATGCCCGAAGGCTCAGGAACAATAAAGATAACAAGAATACTCTAAACTTAGGGAAATTATGAAATGGCCCAAACGTCCACAAAACCATGATACGACGTCGGATTGAAAAAACAAAACTCACAACACGAACAACTCAACTATACAAACTCGTGAAACCAAAGAAATTACAAAAGCGAACGAGTTCCACGAGAATCGAACGTCCATGCCATAATACATGACATAAAACGGAATAATATCAAAACATCACCAAGATCGTCCCAGATGGAGGAACTACAAGAATAACATAGATTCAAAATGTCGACATGGTTGCAAGCGAGCTATTAAAACTGAAAATACACCAAAACGGAAATATCCGAAAAAGAAGAAAAAAAATGCGGATATTACATTCTACCCCTCTAGCAATAAGTTTCGTCCCGAAACTTAAGAAACAAACAACTCGGGGTACCTAGCACGCATGCTATCTTCGGTTTCCCAAGTTGCCTCCTCGACACCATGTCTTGACCACTGCACCTTGACCAAAGGGATGGTCTTATGCCTTAGTCGTTTATCGCGGTGCTCTAAAATCTTCAAGGGACGCTCCTCGAAGGTAAAGTCCTCGGCAATATCGATCTCATTATAGTCGATGATATGACTAGCATCCGGGACATATTTCCTTAGCTGGGAAACATGGAAAACGTTATGCACGCGACTCAAGGCCGGAGGTAACGCCAAACGGTATGCTAACTCACCGACTCTCTCGAGAACCTCGAAGGGTCCAATAAATCTCGGACTCAACTTCCCCTTTTTCCCGAAACGGAAAATCCTCTCGTCAGCAACACCTTCAGCAAAACGTGGTCTCCCACCTCGAATTTTAAAGGTCGACGACGGACATCGGCATATGATTTCTGTCGACTCTGGGCAGTCAACATCCGCTCCCGAATTAAGTCTATCTTCTGCCTCGTCTCTAAAACGACATCCGGCTCGATCCCGACCAAATCGGATGCCTCGTTCCAACAAATCGGTGATCGACATCGTCGTCCATAGAGTGCCTCATACGGTGCCATCCGAATCGACGCATGCCAACTGTTGTTGTACGTGAATTCTATCAATGGCAAATGCTCCTCCCAATCATTGCTCCAATCGAGAGCACAAGCACGCAACATATCCTCAAATGTCTGGATAGTGCGCTCCGAATGCCCATCTGACTGGGGATGAAAGGAGGTACTCAAACGCAAACTAGTATCCAATGCCTTATGCACCGCCTGCCAAAAGTGTGATACAAAACGGCCATCACGATCCGAAACAATAGACGGAGTACCGTGAAGCCTCACAATCTGCGCGATAAATACACGAGCCAACTTCTCCGGGCCCCAAGTATCCTTGATGCCCAGAAAATGTGCCGACTTGGTCAGACGATCAACAATCACCCAAACCATATTCATGCCCGATCTAGATCTCGGCAAACTCGTAATGAAATCCATCGATATATCTTCCCATTTCCATTCCGGAACGGGAAGTGACTGCAATAACCCGGCTGGTCGCTGATGCTCGATTTTGACCTGCTGACAAGTCAAACATCTCGCTACAAACTGTGCGACCTCCTCCTTCATATCACTCCACCAGAAATTCCTCCTCAAGTCCTTGTACATCTTACTCGAACCAGGATGAACAGAGTAAGGTGTAGCATGGGCCTCACGCAAAATACTCTGTCTCAATTCTGAGTCGTTCGGTACACAAAGCCGACTCTGAAATCTCAAAACACCATCCTCGTGAATCACAAACCCAGGAGACTTTCCCTTAAGAACTTTCTCTCGGATTTGAGAAATCATCGGATCCTCTAACTGCTTCAGCTTAATTTCATCGATTAACGACGACGAAATCTCTAAAGTACAAAGTTGGCCGAAGGCTCCCGGCAACATAACCTCAACATCTAGCTCGATCAAAGCCCGCCGAGGCTCAGACTGAGACGTAAGGATCTCAAGTGTTCGTAACGCAACTGGTTTCCGACTCAAGGTGTCGGCCACGACGTTCGCCTTGCCCGGATGATAAAGGATTTCGAGGTCATAATCCTTAATCAGCTTTAACCACCTCCTCTGCCTCATATTCAACTCCCGCTGAGTAAATATGTATTTCAGACTTTTATGATCGGTAAAAATCTGGCATGCAGAGTCGAAAAGATAGTGACGCCAAATCTTGAGCGCAAAAACGACTGCCGCTAACTCCAAATCATGAGTAGGGTAGTTCAGCTCATACGGCCTCAACTGTCTCGACGCATAGGCATTGGTCTTGCCGTGCTGCATCAATACGCACCCAAGACCCTGACCCGAAGCATCGCTATAAACGGCAAAACCCTCGTTGCCACATGGCAATGCCAAAACCGGGGCTGAAGACAAACGCTTCTTCAGCTCCTCAAAACTCGACTGCCTCTCGTCATTCCAGACGAACTTCTCGGATTTCTGGAGCAACTGCGTAAGTGGCCGAGCTAGTTTCGAGAAACCCTCGACGAACCTATGGTAGTAGCCAGCCAAACCCAAGAAACTACGGATCTCCTTCACATTCTTGGGCGGTGCCCAATCCAACACTGCCTCAATCTTTTGCGGATCCACACGAACCCCCTCGGCTGAAATCACGTGACCTAAAAACATCACTTCCTTCATCCAGAACTCACATTTCGAGAACTTCGCATAGAGTTGCTCGGTCCTCAAAATGTCTAACACTACTCGCAAATGATGGGCATGCTCTTCCTCGTTCCTCGAATAAATAAGAATATCGTCAATGAAGACGACGACACACTTATCCAAATACTCGATAAAGACTCTGTTCATCAACTGCATGAACACCGCCGGCGCATTAGTTAACCCGAAAGGCATAACTACGAACTCATAATGTCCGTATCTCGTCCGAAAAGCTGTTTTCGGCACATCGGACTCCCTCACCCGAAGCTGATAGTACCCCGATTTCAAATCAATCTTCGAGAACACCGCAACTCCCTGCAACTGATCGAACAAGTCATCGATTCTCGGCAAAGGATACTTGTTCTTGATGGTCACCTTGTTTAGTTCGCGATAGTCGATACACAAACGCAGTGAACCATCCTTCTTTCGCACAAACAGGACCGGTGCGCCCCAAGGCGAGGCGCTCGGTCGAACATATCCCGACTCAAGAAGCTCGCTCAACTGCTTATTCAACTCGGACATCTCTGAAGGTGCCATGCGATACGGCGCCTTCGAAATAGGAGTTGCGCCCGGCTCTAACTCTATAGCAAATTCGACCTCACGATCCGGTGGCAATCCCGGTAACTCGTCAGGAAATACATCAGGAAACTCACTGGCGATTGGAATCGACGAAAGCTCGACTCCACCACTCTCCGACTTCAAGGCGTAGCACCAATATCCAGTACACCCCTTTCGCAGGAGTCTCATCGCCTTCAAGGCATTAATAACGAATTTCTAGTTTCCCCTTTTTCGCCTGGCGAAAGAGTTCTCGGTGCCGTCTTCGGCTAGCATGGTGATGATCCTCGTGCGGTAGTTCATGATGGCACCATGCCGCTCGAGCCAATCATCCCCGAGAATCAAATCCTCGCCCTCAATACCCACAACAATAAGATTAGAAGGCCAAGCCCTCTCACAAACAAGCACAGAACAGTCTCGAACCTCCTGATCACCAACGATCCTATCACCGCTAGGAAGCTTAACGATGAAGGGCTTACAAGGCATCAAACAGTCGAGACTCAAACGGCGCACACACTCCAGAGATATAAACGAATGTGTAGCACCAGAATCAAAAAGCACACTGACAGGATGAGAAAGAATATGAACGGTACCTGTAGCCACAGTAGCTGCTGGGTCATCGGCTATCCGCATCTCATAGACACGCGGGTGGGCTGAGACGACACTAGAAGCTCCCCCCTTAGCAGGCTGACCCCTACCTCTTCCTCGACTAGCACTCAGCGGGGACTGAGAAGCAAACGATCCTTGATTCACGCTTGGTTCCCTAGGCGCTAGAATGGAAGCCCGGGCACCAAGGATTCTCTCCCTCTCAGCACAGAAAGCAGCCTTGTGGCCCGGCTGGCCACACTGATTACACGTCCGTAAAGGGCTCAAACAAGTACGACTGACGTGGCCTGTACGGCCACAATTGAAACACTTCACATCGCGGAAAGGGGCACTGGTAGTTCCACGAGGACCCCCAGCGGAACGAGCTGGACCACCGCCGGCGGGGAAGTTAGCGGATTGGGATTTCTGCTGACCCCCACCCTTGTGGCCCGAAAAATTCCCGGCGGACTTCTGCTTCTTGCTCTCGTGGGCCGCCTCGCTAGCTGTCACTGACATATCGTAAGCAAGGGCCCTACTCTGGTAATCCTTCAAGGTAGTATAGACGAGCCCCGACATATAGTCCCGAATCGAAAATTTCATCCGCCTGGAAAAATGGAAAATTTTGTCGCTCTCCTCGACAACTTTGGTCTTCACATAACCCAACTCCTTGTTAAAATCGGCAATAGCTTGAGATACGGGGATATCCCTCGGTTTATCATCATAGAAGGCATGTACTCGAGCCTGTCTGACCGGCCACGGGCAATATTCGGTCTCCATCAATTCCTGAAATTCGGCCCATGAAGCAACATGGTCTTTGGGCCCAACGGCCTCCCACCAATCCGTAACGTCCCCTGTGAGAAAGTATTGAGCAATAGGGACTTTACGTCCTCGGGACAGTTAGTGGCAACGAAGACCTTAGATATCTCCTTGATCCACCCCTCCCAGCCGATCGGGTCCGAAGCTCCCGAAAACTGAGGAGGATGCATCTTGATGACATCCTGAAGCCAACGATCCGCTCCGCCCCGATTAGCATGGGCCGGATCCGGGTTCTGAACCGCCTGAGCTATCGCCGCCATTTGATTCACCATTTGCTGCATAACAGCCGCAATACCAAGGTCGGCGCGCTCCTGAGAAGAAGCATGACTGTGATGGACGCCGGTACTGCCGGCTCCCGAAGACTGCGATGTGGCTGCCCCACCGGCTGCCCCACGTCCCCGGCCGCGTCCACGACCACGACCGCGACCACGACCACGACCTCTTCCAGCATCCATACTGGAGTTAAATAAGTAGCAAAAGCCATACGATGGTAAGTACAAGAAAAGAACGATCACAATTCGAGAATCAAAGGTACGATACAAGAGTATAAGGAACAGAGGAAAGAAAACTTACGGGCACTGGTAGTACCGGAATCATGGCAGCGTGATGATGATGTGCAAAACAAAATACAACAAGACCCAATAAACCGACAAGCCTAGGTATCCATAAACCTAGTGCTCTGATACCATTTTCTGTAACACCCCCAGGATATCCGAGGTATATTACAGCGCTGTGAATCCCTATTTGGGACCCACCAGGCTGAACAAACATCATACTCATCGACTCACCGAAACAACCAAAATAACACCTCGTCATCAAGACGCCAGACAAAATAATCCACCCGGTTCAACCGGTCAATCATAACATCATCATCCGACACAAACATAATAGACAACAATACAATTCGGACAAATAAGAATTCTTAAGAACTCGAATACTCCTATTAGTTTAAAAACCACAAAAGATAAAAAGATAGAAGACACTAAGACATCACTCGTGCAGAATCATCATGCACGGCCATCATCCGCATACTGGTCCAGCGCCCGTTCGTCTCGATGAACCTGACCTGAAATTCATAAAACGAATTTCCCCAGAAGGGTTAGCAATTACGCTAGTACAAGTAACCAAATGAACCACTTACATCTTACACATATAGTAAATGCATGCAATCAAGAAAATATAGTTCCAAAACACTCATTTCCGGAAATGCCATAATCAAATCACATTTGTAAAAATGCACCACAATTAACCGTCGATCCACGTCTCTGTGGACCCCTACCGAGACCCCGTCGGATCTAACCCGTAGTGGTTAAAAGCAAGCTCGTCGATCCACGTCTCTGTGGACCCCTACCGAGACCCCGTCGGATCTAACCCGTAGTGAGCATACACACGCACACCATTCTCATGCAATACTACTACGTTAAGATTGTAAGTTCATAAGTGTACTTGCCTCGATTAATAGACGGTGACACGAACGGAAAGGGAGAGTCAAGCACAATCGCGAGGAATCGGTGGAAATGGACCTAACGATTCGAATAACACAATCACGACCACTTCTAAACGATTTCGGAAATGGAATACACCCGAAAACCTGTAACACCCCCAGATCGAACCGGGAATATTACACGTCGCAGACCCTCTCCTCGAGGATCCACCAGGCTAGACAACAAAACAACACATTACATTATATACCGACGAATCAAAATAACGAACCAATAGACCGATTTGGTCTTTCGACACTGACTTACAAATAAAAATACATAAACTCATCCAGACTCATACCCATGCAAGGGTAAAATAATTACCACCACAAACAATAAGACAGCGGAAAAGACAATACAATGGACTCCGACTAACTGAACCCAAAACTGGCTTTCGTGTGATTAGTATCATTCATCTTTCATCATCCCTCGTACCGATCCTGTCTTGCTCCCGAAAACCTGCGTGTACCTGGACACAATACAGATATCCACCCCCCGATTACTCGGGGGTTAGCAAAACTCCATTGTTTGGCTAGTGCAAGTATAAAGTGCAAATACGAGCCATACACAACACATTCCGAGAATATAACGAAAGACTTCCCGAGATATATTTAGTTAAAAATAGTTCAAGTCTTGAAAGCAGAAACGAAGCAAGTAAGCATTTTGAAAATATCTCCAAATCTCGGGAGTTTTGAAAACATCAGAAATTTGAAAAATTCTTAATTCCTCGAAAGCCATTTAGCGTCACATCCCCAAAGTTCATTTTCCAAAATACAAATCCGTTTAACAAAACACGGGGTCCCGTTTAACAAATCCGTGAAAACACGGAGTTTTCAAAACATCAACATCAATATCACAGAAACCACACTTGGTAACCCGTGGCCGTACCCATTAGTATCGGCCCCCAGAGGTCCCGTCGGACCATCCCCAGGTGGGAAACCACTTCCGCGGCCGTACCCATTAGTATCGGCCCCCAGAGGTCCCGTCGAACCGTCCCCAGGTGGAAGAACATCAACACACGCACCCAAGTCCACTTCCGTGGCCGTACCCATTAGTATCGGCCCCCAGAGGCCACATGCCATCCCCAGGTGGAAGAGTAACAACTCACCGATTTCAAAACCACAACTCTCAAAGGTCAAACACATAAAATATATATATAGTCGAGGTACCTTGCTAGAATGGCCATATTATCCAACACGTACTCACGACCCAGAACTATATCAATTCACAAGGGAGCACAAGATTTCAACAGCACTGAATGACACAACCAATATCACACAACTCACATATTCATCCATAACCACGTGACTCCAAGCACATAATTTCACAAGAGAATTACACTTTACGTTTACCGACACCATAATCATACATAATGACATCACACGAAAGTAAGGTGATCCTATACTCGTCACTAGCACACATATCAACTAAGCATATTAATTCCCGACACACACGGTTCACCTTTACGAAAACCATGATGGTAAATATACCGATTCTTTTAAAAAATGGTTATAGATATTTATTTAGCACATATCGACACTTAGCAACCATTATATCCACAAAACACGTAATGTATGGGCAAGATACTTGCCTCGAATAACCACAACGCAGAGAATCGGCCGAAGTAGGTTGGCACGAACCGACCACGAACTCACCGACTTCACCGAACGACAATCCGCAACAAAGAACTACGAACTAAAACAATAACAACGAAAATGAATTCCAAAGTATGATCCAAAGTCGCTGAATTCAAAGAACAAATGATGAAAGTTCAAGCGTTTCCCCCAAAACGGCCAAGAACACGATTCGTTCCGTCAAAACTCGAAAACGAAATTCCAAGTTGAAATATGGATATACAATCCATAGAATATGTTTCACAACATCATTTAACCACAATCGATCCATCAAAAACGGATGAAAAACGAGATCGAGAACAAATCCCCCAAAAAGTCAATTTGAAGGAAATCAAGAAATATATTTCGATTCGACGAAGAACAATGGATTAAATGATGTTAAACAAAATAATACTAGCAAGATTAATCATACCCATCATGAATTAATCAACAACACGGAACGAATCGGACAAAAATGCAAAAACCCCCAAATTCACGAAATTAGGGTTCTAAGGAAGATTACCTTGATTCGCTGGATCAAAGGATGATAACGGATGATTGATTGATGATATGAACTCAAGAACTTCATGGATTTGTTGTTAAACAACATGGATCCATGGTAAGATCACCCTCAGTCGCGGAAGAGAAGGAGAAGAAGGAGAAAAATGGCCAAAAACCCGTGTGCAGGACCATAAATAGGTTGCACAGTGTGCCGTGGCCCAGCGGGAGTGTTCCGCGGCACAGGGCCAAAAATGGCTGCCAGTGGTCGGCAGTGTGCCGCGGCACCCGGTACAGTCGGTTTGGCCGAAAAATGCCACAGAGTGTGCCGCGGCCCTGCCGGCATGTGCCGCGGCCCACGGTGCGGCCTGCTCGGCCAGGAGCTGCCGAGCACTACCGGTCGTGACTCGGCCAGAAGCTGCCGAGCACTACCGGCCGTGACTCGGCCAGTGCCGGCCTGGGCCCAGACTGCCCGGCCATGACTCGGCCGGGGCCAACTCCGACGGCCCGAACGACCCCGAAACCCAAACCTGAATACGAATCGATGGTACGGTTACGACGTACTTGCAAAGACGAATCTAAGAGCTAAGAGAACACACAATTCCGACCACCCGAAGGCTCGGAATTCAACAACGGAAGTAGTTACCCAAAACTTTGGGAAATTACGAAAATGGCCCAAAACGTCCGAAAATCACGATACGCGATCGAAACACCAAACCAAAGCTCGAAACATGAATAATAACATTAAATGAACTTACGAGAAACTCGAAACAACAGTTTCGGACGAGATTCGCAAGAATCGAACTCAAGTGCGGAAAAGTCGCTAAAAAGCTCGGAACTCAACAAAACGATACCGAAACGAACTCGGATGACAAAAAGTGCAGAATTAATCATTCTCGAAATGACGAAACGGTCATGAGCGAGTCGTCAAAACGGACTCCGGCTGAAAAAGAAATTTACCGAAAAATCGAAAATTGCGGATATTACATTCTACCCTCCTTAAAAGAAGTTTCGTCCCGAAACTTAAAACAAGTAGGGAGAAGCAATATCCCGCCAGGAAAACTCAACGAGATACGCAAGGAAACGCGTAACTTGCGCCCATCGGTGAAACGTTACAAGCAACGCAAAGGAATATACGGCGTGAAAACACGCTCCACGACGACCAACACAACGCCGCCGTTAGGGATATAATAAAACCAACAAGTGACAAGCGTCATCAACTGGATAATATAATCAAGTCAATTATCCGAACGAACACAAAACACAACGGACGAAAATCAGTACGATTGACCAACCCAACGGTACATGAATCAAAACGCGAGCCAATCGCTGAACAAATACGGAATTCCACCGCCCAAGGGTTGGAAGATCGAAAACGAGACTAATTTTCCGAACTTGAAAAGGTCACAACGATATATAGATCAATTTGGGACAATATCAGAACTCGCTCGAATGACAAAGGTGAGAAACAACACCAGGTCAGAAGCATTAACGAACACAGTCGAGTCGATACGGTTGGACGAAACAGAAGAGAAAGAAAGAAAAATGTGGGTATTACATCATATCACCTTTAAAAGAGGTTTCGTCCCGAAACCTAAACAACGAGAACGAAGTGCTGGAATAGCAACCTTCCCGACTATACCCACTTGGTCCACATCCGATCTTCATGGCCATTAGTATCGTGGTCACGATTGTGTCCTATGCCCATCGGCATACTAAGCGGATCCCCACTCAATACGATTGCACAACTTCGCAAAATATTATACTAAAGTACCAACTCAGCACGACATATCACATAAGGTAACCAATAACAACTCGAAAAGAAAATCCACGAGGTATCCTTTTAAAGGAAATCTTTTGAAAATCCTTGGATTCGTATGCTATTTAAAATAAACTTTAAAAGTACTTTTGGTACCTCGGGTTGTTTCATCAAAACATGCAAACAACATACTTTAACCGTCTCATTTGAAATCATTTGAAGTCATCATGCCTCTACGTATCATCATCACCGTTAACAACTAACAAGTTAACCATGCAAGATCATCAAATCATTCTTACATACTCTAACATTTCCAAATCCGAGTTTGAACTTTACATCGAGCGAGATTTTTCATCTTTCACTATATATTTTTGAAAATAAAAATCGTATTGGTTTTTGATATAAAATATTTTTATGGTGTGAAAGATTTTTGAAAATCATTCACTCGAATTATTTGTAAATGCAACAATACGTTAAAATCATTCTCGAAAATTCTCCCAACACTTCACAAACATCAACGACGATAATATTTTACAAAATGTTCAAGGTACTTTAAAACAACTCTTTCAAATACCGTCGAGGTTTTATTTGAGAATCCTAGGCCGGCTCGCAAATTTCAAACAATTTCCAAAGTTCATACGAAGCCGCCGGCTAATCGCACTTGCACAAACTTATGAAATTTTTAGAAAAGTGTGTTCGAACACACTCGCAGCAAACATAATTTATCAATTTGCCGAACCCAATCAACTATCACTTAGCGCAACGAAAAAAAATCATAACGCACAATCATACAAAACAGTTGTCATTACTTGACAACACACATAGAATACAGTCCCGGGTGATTGACTGCTAAGGTTAGGCCTAACGGCTAAAAGAAATGTAGTTCCCTAGCCTCTGTCCAGACTGACTAACGCGCGCTACAACACATATTTAGCGTGCGCTACCCATGCTGCATTAGCGCGCGCTAGCCCTACTCTTAGCGTGTGCTAACGGTTCTATTTTAGCAACATGATTGCGAACATATATACGACATTACTGGAATCGAAGGTCACAAATAAACAACAACTATATTCGAATCTCAAAGCCATCGATTCACATAATTACCACACATCATGAGCAACCATCAAAAGGCAATTATCATTCAAAACCGAAAAGTTAAAAGCAAGGGTCATGTCTTGAGTATATTTTTGTAGAACTCATTTTGAGTTCAAAACGCGTGTTTTGAAAACTTATAGTACACAATGGAAAAGAATTATCAATAATTCGAGTTTTCAGAACTTACAGCCTTGAGGTCAACATACGAAAATTAACTTTTTCCTCCCTTGGAGGACATTTTAAAAATTTTACGTGACTCCCCGAAAGGATTCGAAAACTTAAAATTCCAAGGTTTATACTCTTGCAAGAAAAACGGTCTATACAAAGATACATTCAACAATATCATTCTACATTTTAGCGCAAGACGGGAATCAACAAATATATGTCACTTACTCACTATGCACCTTCAAATACTAACTACATAACACAGAATCGCACGGGCTCGTATAGCTCGTGGTACAACCCGTAGTAGGGAGACTTACATCCACAGATCGCACGAAGATGATGGCTGCCCCTGATACTAATCACGGCCGACATTCCAAACGACGCGTCGCGACACGACTCAGTCAGACAAAATCTGACAATACAAGACTCAACAACACATAACTCGACCCGGCAGCCTAGGTTTTCTCAACCTAAGCTCTGATACCATAAATGTAACACCCCCAGATCGAACCGGGAATATTACACGCCGCAGACCCTCTCCTCGAGGATCCACCAGGCTAGACATCAAAACAACACATTACATTACATACCGACGAATCAAAATAACGAACCAATAGACCGATTTGGTCTTTCGACACCGACTTACAAATAAAAATACATAAACTCATCCAGACTCATACCCACGCAAGGGTAAAATAATTACCACCACAAACAATAAGACAGCGGAAAAGACAATACAATGGACTCGACTAATCCGAACCCAAAACGGCCTTCGTGTGATTAGTATCATTCGTCTTTCATCATCCCTCGTACCGATCCTATCTTGCTCCCGAAAACCTGCGTGTACTGGACACAATATGATATCCACCCCCGACACTCGGGGTTAGCAAAACTCCTTTGTTTCGCTAGTGCAAGTATAAAGTGCAAATACGAGCCATACACAACACATTCCGAGAATATAACGAAAGACTTCCCGAGATATATTTAGTTAAAAATAGTTCAAGTCTTGAAAGCAGAAACGAAGCAAGTAAGCATTTTGAAAATATCTCCAAATCTCGGGAGTTTTGAAAATATCAGAAATTGAAAAGTTCTTAATTCCTCGAAAGCCATTTAGGGTCACAGCCCCAAAGTTCATTTTCCAAAATACAAATCCGTTTAACAAAACACGGGGTCCACGACCCAACCGTTCCGGTCACAAAACACAGGGTCCACGACCCGGTCATCCACTTCAATTCACTTACAAGGACACATTACACATAACACATTATTCTTATGCCATTCTAGCCAAGCACCAAGACTCGATATATAATGTCTCTTGACCCCGAGCGTAAAGCATTGCGATACTCCGGACATATCACAATTAATTATCGAAACATCAACATCAATATCACAGAAACCACACTTGGTAATGTAATACCCGAGATCTTTATTCCGGATTCGTTGGGTTTTCTGGGTTTTATCGGATTGTCATTGTCCTCATCGTAGGAATTTCGTGCCATGTTTGGTTGTGACTTGTTGGGACATGTTTTTGGAGGCATTTCGGATCACTTTGTGAGCTTTTGAGTTTTTGTGGTGTAGCGCACGCTAATGCTTGAAGCATAGCGCACGCTACTGCGTGGTGCTTAGCGCACGCTACTGAATTTGTAGCGCACGCTAATCGGTACCGAGACACCCAAGAGCTACCGGGCCGTGGATCGATCTTTGTTAGCACACGCTAAGGCTGATACCTAGCGCACGCTATCGACTGCTTAGCGCACACTCTCTCTTCTTTCTAGCGCACGCTACCCGATAGGTGCAGTTCTGTCCAGGGGCTACTGGACTGGTTTTGTGACCCGTTAGCGCACGCTATGGCTTTTAGCTAGCGCACGCTAACTTTGTTATGTGCGCTCGAGCGTTGACCCGTTAGCGCACGCTAATGCAGGTGTTTAGCGCTAATAATCGCCCAAAGATAAATACTGGACAGTAGAATTAAGTCGTCATTTTCCCACTTTTCTTCATCCCTTCCGACGGGAGTGAGATCCAGAGGCGAGTAGGACCGATCTTTTTCTTCTAGCTTCATCTTTGAGCGGATTTGTAGATGTTTAACAACATCTAATCGTATTCTTGGTCCAAATCAAGGTAATCTCTTGTTAGAACCCTATTTTCTTAAATTTGGGGTTTTTGCTTGGATTTTTGATTCTTAACCGATCTCATCCGATCGGTTATTTGTTCTTGTTTGTCTTGACCGTAATCTTCAGATTTTGTTAACCGTTCATCGATTTTTATAGCTCGGATCAACGATTCTTGATTTCTTTGAGAAAACTTAGATCCTTGTCGTTTTTAGGATCGTTTAGGTTTTCGATTAGTGTTATTGATTCGTGGTGATGCTAGTTTCGTAGTATTCGTGGGCTGTCGAAGTCTTGATCGTTTTTGGAAGTTCGAAGGTTGCCCGATCGTGCCCGTTCGTCGTTTCGTCGCTCGTGACATCGAGGCAAGTATCTTGTCCATACGTTTCATGTTTCGTAGGCGTAATTAATGGTAAAGTATTTCGTGTGAAACCCAATGTTTAATGAACGTAAAAAGGGATCGGTATATTCTCGATAAATGTTGTCTTTCAACGATAATTTATGTACTTCGTGAATATATGTGTTCTCGGAATATGTGTGTTGGTTTTGTATGTTGAAAAGATGATATGATCACTTTGAATGAGTTTATTAGACCGTAATCCTTTGCCGGGGATTACGTAATGTTATGTGTACTTGTTCGATAAGAATGTATTACGTGGGATATTAGTTGTTACTCCTTTGAAAGGAGGTTGTGATGTTTAAGTGTTGCTTGGCTTGATGTTCTGCTCATTGTTATGTGATTGCTGAAAGTGATGTTCCTCCGGGTAGGATTGTTGAATCTCTGGGATCCATACTTGCTAGTATGGATCGGGCGTGACCGTAGGGTTATCCAATCCGGGTATGTCTTGCGGGGACGCCGAGGTTCGGGGCTTGCTAGCCCGATGCCGAGATAACTTGTGGGGGTTATCATCGGGTATGTCTTGCGGGGACTCCGAGGTTCGTGGCTTGTTAGCCCGATGCCGGGATAACTTATGGTTGTGGTTTGGAATGGTTCTGTGACTGTTGTCACGAGGACATGTGATTTGGTATGGTTTCCTATTAGATTATTCACTCGGGTATGTTCTACGGGAGCATCTGAGGTTCGTGGCTTGTTAGCACGGGACACGAATAATCCTTAGGAAGATGTGTTATGTTATTCAGGTCGTGGACCTGTGGCTTATGATTCGGGTCTTGGACCCCGTGTGTTGTGAATTGGGTTGTGAAACCGCGTTTTATTATCGTATTTTGGAAAGATGATTTTGGGCCGTGTCCCCAAGTGTTTTCGAAAGACTTGAGAATTCCTTATTTCCAAATGTTTTCAAACTCCCGAGACCGTAAAATATTTTGTATGAGATACATGGTTCTATTCCTACCTTTTATAAATCAAACTGTTTTGATTAAGTGATTTATCTCGGGAAATATATTCAAGATTTTATATTCTTGAAGCACGTTGTGTATGGCTTGTACTTTTGTTTTATACTTGCACTAGCAAAACAGTGGAGTTTTGCTAACCCCTGAGTATTCGGGGGGTGGATGTCTCAGACAAGGCCCGGTACTTGCAGTAGGGGAGCGAATCACAGGATCGATACGAAGGATGATGGGAGACGAAGATACTAATCACGTGAAGACCAATTATAGAGTATTTGGTAGAGTCGTGTTGGTTATTCCTCCGATGTGTTATTTTCTCGAATTATGGAAGTGTTATTGTATTCTAGCCCCTGCGTAGGTATGTGTTCTGGGCAAGGATCTTGTATGTATTGTTGTGTGTGTGTTGTGATATAAGACCAAATCGGTCTAATGGTCCTTTATGTAGCCATGTCGGCATGTGAAGTGATGCATTGTTTTGTATTTAGCCTGGTAGATCCTCGCGGAGAGGGTCTGCGGCGCTGTAATATTCCCGAGTGGTTTGGGGGTGTTACAGAATATGGTATCAGAGCTTAGGTTGAGAAAACCTAGGCTGTCGGGTTGAGTTGTGTGTTGTCGGGTCTTGTCTTGTCAGATTTGGTCTGACTGAGTGGTGTCGCGACGCGTCGTCTGAGTTGTCGGTCGTGATTAGTATCGAGGTGCAACCATCATCTTCGTGCGATCTGTGTATGTAAGTCTCCCTATTTTGTTGTGTCTCGTGTTATACGAGTTTAAGTGATTCTGTGTTATTATGTGGAGTTTAATTATGCCTCGTGAATACTTACTCCATACTTGTTTGATTCTCGTATTGTGTTGGAACAAAGAGTAGTACCGGTATGCATGTATATATGTATACATCTTTGTGTGAAATCATTTTTTTTACAGGGGTGATGTTTTGGATTGGTTACTCAATAATAGTTTATCAATGTGGTATTTTAAATTTCAAATGTTTTGGGGAAGTCACGTAAATTCTATTTAAAAACATCATTCGAGGAGGAAAAATGATTTGATTTTCGTATGATGACCTCGAGACCAAAGATTTTGAGAATTCAAACTACATATATTATATTTTCACCTTGCATTGAAAATTTTCAAAATTTGATTTTTAAATGCTTAAACGAGGTCTATCAATAGATTACTTGAGACGTGACTTTCGCCTTCAACTTTTCGACTAAACGATATGTAGTGAGAATATAAATTGTTGGTGTTGGGATTCGTATGTTGTTGTTTATTTGTAACCTTCGGCTTTTGGCATTATTTGGTATATGTTTATGAATGTGTTGCTGGATGAGAATAGCTAGCGCGCGGTAACGTGTCATGGCTAGCGCACGCTAAGTCTCTGTTAAATCATACCCTAATCGGTCTGAGCAGAAGCTCGGAAACTACATTCTGGCCGTAAGTCTAACTTTTGCGATTGTTAGGCTGACCATTTGTGACCGTACTCTATGTGTTGTTCAGGAATAACAATTGTTGTGTGGTTATGTGTAATTTGAACTGTGTTTTTGTCCACTGCGTGTGTAAAGTCCAAAATGACTTTTTGGGTACTTTTACCAAATAGTGTGTGTTTCAAAATGACCTTTCGGGTTTGTAAATTTGAATTATTTCGTTGACCCTTTTTCCTAACTCTTTTGTCGGGTGACTTAACATATATTTTGAAACTATTGAGTTTTCGCGTCTACGCCTTGTAATTTCAAATGGTCTTTGATGATGGTATTTGGTATTTGGAAAAATGATTTTTGGGGAGTATTTGGAAAGTATTACCGTCATCGCCCTTTTTGGCATTTTGGAACGTTTTTGAAAATGGTTTTCAACTTGGTAAGTTCTGGCGCGGAAACCGTACAGAAAATGATTTTGATATAATGGATGATTTCAATTTCATTGCATTTATAAATCGCATAACAACGACATTATAAAGGTAGATTTTTGGTATAATAGTTTGTATATTGTGCTCTAGCTGGAATTAAACGGTAATATGTATATGATTTAATGATGTTGGATTAAAGACAGAGATGTGAATATCTTGCTATGTGTTATGATCTTTCGTTACCATAGGTTGTTGTTTGTTAGTATGCCGAGGGGCAGAGGTCGTGGTCGTAACCATGGTGCTGATGGCCATGGGGATCAGATGCGGAATCGAGAGAATGTCGTTGAGAATGATTTTAGTTTGGGTGTTGCTACTATATTACAACAAGTAGCGACTCAGATGACTCAGTTGACCCAGGTGGTTCAACGTAGCTGTTGTGTCAAGAATTACACTCTCCGACCGGCGATCGCCTCGGAGATCGGGCGACCTGGCAACTGCCGAGCAGCCGAGGCAGAGCTGCCGACCAGCGACTAGGCGGCCGAGCCTTAGCCCAGCGGACAAGCTAAATCGGCCAACCGTGTAACACCCCCAATCCGCTCAGGGATATTACACGCCGTAGAACCTTTCCTCAAGGATCTACCAGGCTGGTAACAACATTTAACAACTCAACCATGCCTTTAAGGTTAAAACGACTCAGTAGACCGATTTGGTCTTTCAATAAATACATACAACTCAAATACAACTCATGCCCACGCAGGGGTCAAAATACAACTACGCCCGTACAACGGAAAAATATAGCAGCGGAAAAATAGAGTACAACTGAGCCAATAAACAGAGTACGGTTCCTCGTGTGATTAGTATCGATCATCTTTCATCATCCTTCGTGCCGACCCTGTGTTATGCTCCAAAACCTGAATGCAAAAACAGACATCCACCCCCCGAATACTCGGGGGTTAGCAAAACTCCACTGTTTTGCTAGTGCAAATACAAAGTGCAAATACGAGCCATACAATTCACATTACACGAATAACAATAACCAGGAATCCTCAAAGATCCAAACGAAACGAAAAGTACTTCTCGAGGCAAGGGTTTGAGAAAACCTTTAAAAATCGAAATACCATAAATCAATGGAAATAATTTATAAGACGGTTTAGAATGCCATCGAGAGTTTTAATAGAAAACCATTTAGGATTATCAAATCCTACTTTTCAAAATCCACAAGACAAAAGGGGTCACCGCCCCAAATCTTTACTTTCCGAAAAATGACATTTACCAACCCGTTGGGATTTTAGCCCCAAATCCATAAAACGACTTTTACAAAACCATTGGGATTTTAGCCCCAAATCTCATCAACTCACAGTACACAAGAACAACCACAAGGTTCGTCTCCCAACATCAAAATCCACAAATAAAGGATTTAACACAACAACAAAATATTGTAGAGCCATCCTAGCCAAGTAGGCCAAACGAACAACTTACCTCTTACACACTTAGTCAATGCATGCAAATGAAAACCGTTCAAAAGCACTCATTTCCGGAAATGCCAATGATCAAACCACATTTGTAAAAATGCACCACAATTAACCGCGGACCCACAGCTTCGTGGATCCCTGCCGAGACCCCGTCGGATCTAACCCACAGTGGTTAAAAGCAAGCTCGCGGTCCCACAGCTTCGTGGAACCCTACCGAGACCCCGTCGGATCTAACCCGCATGAGCATACACACACACACGTTACTCATGCAATACTAACATGCTAAGAATGTAAGTTCATTAAGGATACTCACTAGAGATGGCCATTAACTCGACACCATTATCAAACTCTTCAAAACACAATAACAAGATTAAATACGGAATACACGATTCCATAACTTTAAACAATAGGAGTATCATCATAAAACCCTTCAACGTTCAAAATAACCAAATCATAATCAATTCTCAAAACACCGTTCACAAATCACACTCGTTTTGAAAGAAAGCCTTTAACGAGGCCAAATCAAATCCTTTGAAACTTCATTTCAAATAACCAAACAAACACATCAAGACGACCACCGATCATCATATCCATAAACGAGAAAGTATGGGCAAGGTACTTGCCTCGATACCACGAGCACGGAACCACGAACGGATACGGCTCAACCGGAAGCTTCGAACGCCCGATGCTAACGAAAAGGAATACGACAACGAACGAACGGAAGAATCAAGCACGATTGCGAGGAACCGACGAAAATGAACCTAACGATTCGAATAGCACAATCACAACCACTTCTAAACGATTATGGAAATGGAATACACCCGAAACCCGCCTACGATTCATGTATATTCATACCGAAAACAACGAGGCGTACCACCACCAAACCCTCTCGATTCCGCAAAAATCCACAAAATATCCATGAATGTAGGAAAACTAAAGATACTAACAATATTAATCGTATATACCATGAATCCACCAACAAAACGGAACGGATCGGAAGAAAATCCCAAAACCCCCAATTAAATCGAAAATAGGGTTTTAGAATATTACCTTAGGAGATTCAAGTACCAAGATCCGTAGAACACGCGTTAGATTGATTTCCCGGGCTTCACTATCGAAGAAAAATGGTGAAAATCGACCCCCAATGGATAAAGATGAAGAACTCTTCCCTTCTCTTATCCTCTCTCTCGCGATGCAATGAAAATGAAGAAGAAGATGGGCGATTTCGTCTAATAAAGGCGAGACTGCACAATTACCGCTTTGTGTGCCGCGGCATAGCCGAAGTGTGCCGCGGCACAGGCCGAAAATTTACTCCCAGGTTTTGGCGTTGTGCCGCAAGATACTGCGTGTGCCGCGGCACACGGCTGATCGGGTTTTGGCCGCAGAAGACACACGAGTGTGCCGCGCGGACAGTGTGTGCCGCGGCATCGGCTCGGCACCGTGCCGCGGCACGGATAGGTGTGCCGCGGCACACAGATGCATCGCTCGACCAACATTTGGAGAAATTTGTGTGCCGCGGCGCACGCACCTTGTGCCGCGGCCCACACCCCTTTTGGGTCCCAAAATGATAAAAATGATCCGGAAAGAGAATAAAACGATAGGAATCAATATTTGGGGACCAATAACACGAAATGGATCCGCGGCAACCCCGAAACGGCGGTTCCGCACATCAATAACGAAAATACAGTTCAACAGTTGACAGGAAGGACACACTGAAAGGTATACGAGAGTCACTACAATCGAGAAATACACCAAAAAAAGAAAATTACCGAAATTCGAAATTGCGGATATTACATTCTACCCTCCTTAAAAGAAGTTTCGTCCCGAAACTTAAAACAAGTAGGGAGAAGCAATATCCCCGCCAGGGAAATCTCAACGAGATACACAAGAAATGCGTAACTTACGCCCATCGGCGAAACGTTACAAGCAACGCAAAGGAATAAACGGCGTGAAAACACGCTCCAGGGCGACCAACACAATGCCACCGGTAGAGACATAATAAAATCAACAAGTGACAAGTGTCATCAAACAGATAATACAATCAAGTCGATTATCCGAACAATCACAAAACACAACCAACGAAAATCAATACGATTGACCAACCCAACAGTATATCAATCAAAACATGAGCCACACGCTGAACAAATACGGAATTCCACCGCCCAGGGGTTGGAAGATCGAAAACGAGACTAATTTCCCGAACTTAAGGAAATTTGGAAGGAGTCTGAATGTTCAACAATCACGAAACGGGATCAACAAAAATTGAACAATCAAACGATCGAACCAAAAAGATCGAGACAACAAAAATCGAACGATCGTGTTCGGATCACGAAGAACAATAAGGTTCAACCGACAACTCCGAGGTTCACACCTCGACTCGAGACAAAACATGATCCGGTGAAAACAACAAGATGCACACTCGCATAAGATCCACAGGAAAGGGAATAATGATTGAAAGGTCACAACGACGAACGAGTAATTCCGAAATACCACCCTTGTTCGATCAACAAAAGCAAGGGGCAGGACAAGCTCAGAAAATGTCAACGAACATAAATGAGTCGACAAAGTAGAATATACAGAAGTTCAAAAATCCGATCCCTTCGAATAAGAGGACTAGTAGAACCAAATGATGTTACTCCCGAACAAGGTTCACAAGAGTCGAACCGAACCCGAAAAAGTCACAGCGATAACCAGATCGACCCACAACAAGATCACGGTTCGTTCAGACGATGAAATCGAAATACAGAACAAGTTCAGAAAGTATCAACGAACATGAGCGAATCGATAGTCTGGAGAAAGAGAAAATACTGAAGTCAAAATAGTACGGGCATTACCTCCGACCTCGTCCACGAAATTCACAAAAACAGGAGCAAGGTAACAAGACATTAAACAACCGACACATAACGGAACGATCACCGATGCACACGGTCATACCAAACCAAGCTCTAACAGCTCGCACATGCGCGACAACGCAGAAATCACCACGAGGCGACAATCATTCAACACCAACATTCCACCTCTCACATAGGGCTAACACAACAAGTGTGTGGAAAACGACTCAGCGCTCACACCGCCAATTCGGTCATACTCGGGAGCAAATCATCAAAATGACAACGCGAACATCATACATATATACCCAGCCCTCAAACGGGATTGGATAGGCTTTAAAAACGAAAACCTCATTTTGAAAATAATTTAGAAGAACTCCGATTGATCTTGAGTATCACCTTTCAAAAAGTACAAACGTGAAACATCGTTATCGAGACTTTGGAGAACCGTTTCGCATTTGAAAAAAAAAATGAGGAAACTTTCTCATAGAGAAAAATTTCATAATATACGACCCTCGGGTCTAAATAAAAGTGTTTCTAAAACATTGAAAATATCTCAAAACATTTTGGTCCTCGAGGCGAAAAATTTTTGGAATATATTGTGGCACTGGATGTACCACAAGGAAATAACTCATTTGAAAAAAATATGTCTCGAAATTTATTTCTAAGATACTCAAGTTTTCAAAATAATTCAATGCCAAAAAGGACGATGCCAAAAAGGCTAGAATGCCCAAAAATTTCGTAATCACACGGAACATCATAGCGCTGTGGGTCCCGCGTCGGAACCCTGTGCTAAAAATCATTTACAAAAATGCCAAAAAGGCCGATGACGGTAATATTTCAAAAACTCACGAAAGCCATTTACAAAATACTAAATACCGTCATAAGAATTTCGTTAAAGCGGTCAAGGCCATAATGCCAAAACTCGGTTAAGGGAAGCGGTTATCGAAATAAAACTCGGTCGGTAAAATACCGAAAGTCATTACAAAAGAACTCACGCAATGGATAAAAGAAATACGTTCAACATGCACAATCCAAAGAACACTACTCCTCATAAGAACAAAATATTAGAGTCAAATAACCACATTCGTAACAAAACCATCGCCCCATTCGAGGCCTCTAAAGACCCTACCGCATCGGCTAGTGAACAAGTCGAACGTGTATAAGCACAAAGCTTCCACAAGAGAACTTGTAAACGTGCAAATCGATTCGAAAATCATCAAGAAACGGACAAAAACAACAATAAAAAGACATCACAAGCGATTTACACTCCTCGTATAAATCAAATCCGAGAGTCGATTAAATACATATCGTGAAATCAAAATCCACATAAGGATTCCATCACTTAACAAATAATCATAAAAATAGCTCGTGTCACACGAGGCACCACACAAAGAAGGGAGACTTACTTCCACAGGTCGCACGAAGATGATGATCGCCCCACGATACTAATCACGACCGACAACTCAAACGACGCATCGCGACACGACTCAGTCAGACTAAATCCGACGAGACAAAACTCAATAGACACCACTGACCCGACAGCCTAGGTTTCCACAACCTAAGCTCCGATACCATTTATGTAACACCCCCAATCCGCTCAGGGATATTACACGCCGTAGAACCTTTCCTCAAGGATCTACCAGGCTGGTAACAACATTTAACAACTCAACCATGCCTTTAAGGTTAAAACGACTCAGTAGACCGATTTGGTCTTTCAATAAATACATACAACTCAAATACAACTCATGCCCACGCAGGGGTCAAAATACAACTACGCCCGTACAACGGAAAAAATATAGCAGCGGAAAAATAGAGTACAACTGAGCCAATAAACAGAGTACGGTTCCTCGTGTGATTAGTATCGATCATCTTTCATCATCCTTCGTGCCGACCCTGTGTTATGCTCCAAAACCTGAATGCAAAAACAGACATCCACCCCCCGAATACTCGGGGGTTAGCAAAACTCCACTGTTTTGCTAGTGCAAATACAAAGTGCAAATACGAGCCATACAATTCACATTACACGAATAACAATAACCAGGAATCCTCAAAGATCCAAACGAAACGAAAAGTACTTCTCGAGGCAAGGGTTTGAGAAAACCTTTAAAAATCGAAATACCATAAATCAATGGAAATAATTTATAAGACGGTTTAGAATGCCATCGAGAGTTTTAATAGAAAACCATTTAGGATTATCAAATCCTACTTTTCAAAATCCACAAGACAAAAGGGGTCACCGCCCCAAATCTTTACTTTCCGAAAATGACATTTACAAACCCGTTGGGATTTTATCCCCAAATCAATAAAACGACTTTTACAAAACCATTGGGATATTACCCGCACATCTCAGCCACAAACAGGACACAAGAACAACCACAAGGTTCGTCTCCCAACATCAAAATCCACAAATAAAGGATTTAACACAACAACAAAATACTGTAGAGCCATCCTAGCCAAGTAGGCCAAACGAACAACTTACCTCTTACACACTTAGTCAATGCATGCAAATGAAAACCGTTCAAAAGCAC
Source organism: Orobanche coerulescens (assembly GCA_033398695.1). Classification (NCBI taxonomy): domain Eukaryota; kingdom Viridiplantae; phylum Streptophyta; class Magnoliopsida; order Lamiales; family Orobanchaceae; genus Orobanche; species Orobanche coerulescens. The sequence goes on from CM065802.1 coordinate 229,933,610, forward strand.
TCATTTCCGGAAATGCCAATGATCAAACCACATTTGTAAAAATGCACCACAATTAACCGCGGACCCACGGCTTCGTGGATCCTGCCGAGACCCCGTCGGATCTAACCCACGTGGTTAAAAGCAAGCTCGCGGTCCCACGGCCTTCGTGGAACCCTACCGAGACCCCGTCGGATCTAACCCGCAGTGAGCATACACACACACACGTTACTCATGCAATACTAACATGCTAAGAATGTAAGTTCATTAAGGATACTCACTAGAGATGGCCATTAACTCGACACCATTATCAAACTCTTCAAAACACAATAACAAGATTAAATACGGAATACACGATTCCATAACTTTAAACAATAGGAGTATCATCATAAAACCCTTCAACGCTCAAAATAACCAAATCATAATCAATTCTCAAAACACCGTTCACAAATCACACTGCTTTTGAAAGAAAGCCTTTAACGAGGCCAAATCGAAATCCTTTGAAACTTCATTTCAAATAACCAAACAAACACATCAAGACGACCACCGATCATCATATCCATAAACGAGAAAAGTATGGGCAAGGTACTTGCCTCGATACCATGAGCACGGAACCACGAACGGATACGGCTCAACCGGAAGCTTCGAACGCCCGATGCTAACGAAAAGGAATACGACAACGAACGGAACGGAAGAATCAAGCACGACCGCGAGGAACCGACGAAAATGAACCTAACGATTCGAATAGCACAATCACAACCACTTCTAAACGATTATGGAAATGGAATACACCCGGAAACCCGCCTACGATTCATGTATATTCATACCGAAAACAACGAGGGCGGACCACCACCAAACCCTCTCGATTCCGCAAAAATCCACAAAATATCCATGAATCCGTAGGAAAACTAAAGATACTAACAATATTAATCGTATATACCATGAATCCACCAACAAAACGGAACGGATCGGAAGAAAATCCCAAAACCCCCAATTAAATCGAAAATAGGGTTTTAGAATATTACCTTAGGAGATTCAAGTACCAAGATCCGTAGAACACGCGTTAGATTGATTTCCGGGCTTCACTATCGAAGAAAAATGGTGAAAATCGACCCCCCAATGGATAAAGATGAAGAACTCTTCCCTTCTCTTATCCTCTCTCTCGCGATGCAATGAAAATGAAGAAGAAGACGGGCGATTTCGTCTAATAAAGGCGAGACTGCACAATTACCGCTTTGTGTGCCGCGGCACAGCCGAAGTGTGCCGCGGAACAGGCCGAAAATTTACTCCTGTGTTTTGGCGTTGTGCGCAAGGCACCTGCATGTGCCGCGGCACACGGATGGCCGGGTTTTGGCCGCAGAAGACACACGAGTGTGCCGCGGCACCGGACAGGTGTGCCGCGGCACTGCTCGGCACCGTGCCGCGGCACCGGATAGGTGTGCCGCGCACACGCATGATCGCTCGACCAACATATGGAGAAATTTGTGTGCCGCGGCGCACGCACCTTGTGCCGCGGCCCACACCCCTTTTGGGTCCCAAAATGATAAAAATGATCCGGAAAGAGAATAAAACGATAGGAATCAATATTTGGGGACCAATAACACGAAATGGATCCGCGGCAACCCCGAAACGGCGGTTCCGCACATCATAACGAAAATACAGTTCAACAGTTGACAGGAAGGACACACTGAAAGGTATACGAGAGTCACTACAATCGAGAAATACACCAAAAAAAAGAAAATTACCGAAATTCGAAATTGCGGATATTACAAACCGAAGGTCCCTGGACAAGTCCCGGTGCCGAGCGATCGACACCAAATACGATCGTCACTCGGTACTCGACGACCGACTACTGGCGACCGACAAGCGCGCGATCCTCTCTCGGCATCTGCCGACCGACCCTTGGTGACCGACCGATGCTGACCCTCAGTGACTGGCCGATGACGACCCTCAGTGGCCAGTTAGATACGACTGCCTCATGACGATTACAGCCGATGGCCATCCAGTCGGCAAAGGCCGAGCCTCAAGACTGGCACCACGTGCAAGATCCGAGACAAGATCCGCATATCGCGGATCATTGACCACAACCTGGCCGAATCTTTCCACCAGCCGACAAGCCGCCGAAAGTTGTCAGTAGGGCCGCATGTGACTGACTCCGGACGCGTGCTGGCCCCTCATCGACCGCCACCGTGGCCGCCGTCAGTAGCTTTGGACTTTAGGCAGACTGACAGCCTCTTCCTTGGACGTTAGCCCGACAGCCCAGGTGATCGCCCCATTATAATATTGGCCGGCATACGATCGCCCCATTATTATAATGGCCGGAAGGCGATCGCCCACCAGAAGACAAGACCCGGATGCCCCTATATATACAAGGCACCCTGCACTCGGCCAACTCTCTGCATTATCGCGATTTCAGTATACATTACAGAAGCAAAACACCCAGCACTTGGCTATCTCCAACTCTTGGCAACGGCTATCTTCCGGTACTTCTTCTCCTGGCCTCTCTCATCATGAAGACGATCGGCAGGGACGAAGAACACCGAGCTTCGCTCAAGAGCCGGATTAACAGAGTCTTTTTACACTCATTGTATCTAGATTTCTCACATTAATACTTTTATCCACGAATATTTGTATTAATAACATCTCGCGAGAGCATTCAAGCCAGGGCCTAACAAACCCGGCAAATCTTGTATTATTTATCTTCTCTCGGAAGTGCTCCCGCAAATTGTTGTTTGTTGTCCGTCTTCCAGCAGTATTAATCTTCGGATAAATATTTTGGGCAACAACAATTGGCGCTAGAAGGAGGGGATCCAACCCTCAAATTTTTATACCTACCGTCCCGAAGAACACTCACTGTTCTCAGGGCAGATACTTGAAGTGACACTCACTGAACTTCAAAGAAATCTTTCAGAAATCATGTCTTCCGCCTCCGCGTCGAAGAAAGCTACTGACCAGCCGGCCAGACCCCCCGTTCCGTCCCAATCCGAGCCGTAGCCGATGGTGGAAGGTAGCCGCCGCGGTCATAGACGCTCGATCCCATCCCTGGACGGCGGCCCAAGCCTCTCGCTCGATCAGTTCCGAACCAATGAACAGATCGAAGAGGCCATAGCCGCCCTTCAGGGGCGACGGAGTGCTCTCAACGCGCCTCCCTCTATCACCCCCTCGGCCGTCCACCGGAAGTCCAAGCGGAAGCTCAAGGCATTACTGGCCGAGCGATCACCAGGAGGCTCTCGTCCGCAAGAAGAGGCACTCGCCATCCGGGGCACCTCTGTCTTCGATCGCCTGGGCAGTGACCCGACCTGGCGACCGGGGCAGTTCGGCCCCAGCTACGAGACGATGGAGTTTGAGTCCGTCACCAGGAGCTCGGCCTATCCGGCTCCCAGAAGGCAGCCCAGCCGTCCGGCTCCCCCTCGCTAAATTGCCGAGGTCGGCAGCAGCGGAGTTCGGAGATCGGTACACGATCGCCTCGGCTCCCGCTCCCAAAGTCGATCAGCAAGCGACCGAGCCACGGCGATGGCTGCGATGCAACGTCAGCTCGACAAGGCGCTCCTGCAATCCAGAGCAGGCGCCATGGAGACGATCGCCAAGCCGAGCGAGCCGCTCGCGATCGACATTGAGCTCGCCCCCATGCAGCACAAGATCGCTCCCCCGCAAACACCTTTGTACGAGGGGCGATCGGACCCTGAAATGCACCTGAGCAAGTTCAATATCTACATGATCGGGTGTGGGGCATCAGACGTGACCCGGTGCCGAATGTTCCCTTTGACGCTGGACGACCTCGCCCACCGGTGGTACACTTCATTGCCACCTCGGTCCATCGGCTCCTTTAACGAGCTGGCGAACGTCTTCACAGGGTACTTCGCCGCCAAGGTCGCTCGACCAGAAGGTCCCCATCGCATGCTGCAAGTCAAGCAAGGGAAAGAGGAGTCCGACTCGGACTACATCGACCGGGTAGACGAGATCATCCTTAACGGCGAGCCCGTAAGCAATGAGATCGCCCTCCACGTGGTCCTAGCGGGATTCCATGGTCTTTCGCCTATGTTCAGGCATCTTACGAAGGACTATCCCACGACCTACGCGGTCTTCCGAGCTAAATCCGCAGATTTCTTGGCCAGGCAAAGGCTTCTTCTTGGCCTGGGAGTAGATCGATCGGCGCCCGAGCGACGACCTCCAGTCTTCCAGCCCGGTCGCTACTATCCAGCAGACCCGGAGGACTCGCTCGCCACCTACAGCCCACCATTTAACATAAGGGACTAAGGCTCGCGATCGCCTCCACCGCACATCATAAAGCCATGGTCCTGGCAGTCGATGGAACCGGCTGCTTCGGCCATGAAAGGTCCCTTTCGGCCGAGATCGCCCGCCCTTCGTTTAAATACGAGGCCGGCGTAGTCTGAGGGCTCTCCAAAATTAATCAGTGGACACATGCCACAACCCCCGTCTCAACGTACACCGTCGAGGTTCGTCTTCTCCATGACGGGCCGAGGTGGAAGCAGAGCTAACAAGCCGCGGGCGTGGAGTTGATTCATCCGACGCTGCCCCGCGCAAGGACTCCTCTAGACCGAGACCGCACGCCCTTCGTTTAAATACGAGGCGAGGCGCAGCCTAACAGAGGACCCTCATAATAAAGTGAGTCACGAGACACTCAATGTCTTCGCGCATCAAGACACGTTCATGGAGTCGGTCCATCGAACTCCGCGACTGTGCACGATTCCTCAAACAAGCGAAACCATCAAGTTTCCGAGGGGGATCGGCCAATGTTGTTTTTGTAGGTACAAGACCGAAAGATAGCTAGCCAATCGACCATGATAGCCCAAGTCCGAATCCAAAGTCAGCTCCACGAGTTGCCCGTCCTCATCTTACATGATCGCCAGCAAGAACCACCTCGCCCCATGTCTTCAACATAGGAGCAAGCTGGGGGGCAATTGTTGTGTCAAGAATTACACTCTCCGACCGGCGATCGCCTCGGAGATCGGGCGACCTGGCAACTGCCGAGCAGCCAAGGCAGAGCTGCCGACCAGCGACCAGGCGGCCGAGCCTTAGCCCAGCGGACAAGCTAAATCGGCCAACCGAAGATCCCAGGACAAGTCCCGGTGCCGAGCGATCGACACCAAATACGATCGTCACTCGGTACTCGGCGACCGACTACTGGCGACCGACAAGCGGGCGATCCTCTCTCGGCATCTGTCGACCGACCCTTGGTGACTGACCGATGCTGACCCTCAGCGACTGGCCGATGACGACCCTCAGTGGCCAGTTAGATACGACCGCCTCATGACAATCAGAGCCGATGGCCATCCAGTCGGCAAAGGCCGAGCCTCAAGACTGGCACCACTTGCAAGATCCGAGACAAGATCCGCATATCGCGGATCATTGACCACAGCCTGGCCGAATCTTTCCACCAGTCGACAAGCCGCCGAAAGTTGTCAGTAGGGCCACATGTAACTGACTCCGGACGCGTGCTGGCCCCTCATTGGACCGCCCAGCTGGATGCCTGCTGTAGCTTTGGACTTTAGGCAGACTGCCAGCCTCTTCCTTGGACGTTATCCCGACAGCCCGGGTGATCGCCCCATTATAATATTGGCCGGCAGACGATCGCCCCATTATTATAATGGCCGGAAGGCGATCGCCCACCAGAAGACAAGACCCGGCTGCCCCTATATATACAAGGCACCCTGCACTCGGCCAACTCTCTGCATTATCGCGATTTCAGTATACATTACAGAAGCAAAACACCAGCACTTGGCTATCTCCAACTCTTGGCAACGGCTATCTTCCGGTACTTCTTCTCCCGGCCTCTCTCATCACGAAGACGATCGGCAGGGACGAAGAACACCGAGCTTCGCTCAAGAGCCGGATTAACAGAGTCTTTTTACAGTCATTGTATCTAGATTTCTCACATTAATACTTGTATCCACGAATATTTGTATTAATAACATCTCGCGAGAGCATTCAAGCCCGGGCCTAACAAACCCGGAAAATCTTGTATTATTTATCTTCTCTCGGAAGTGCTCCCGCAAATTGTTGTTTGTTGTCCGTCTTCCAGCAGTATTAATCTTCGGATAAATATTTTGGGCAACAACAGTAGCATTGACGCGAGTCAGAACGTCGGTGTGAATCAATGGCTTCGCGAGGTTGTTCGTATGAATCCCCCTCGATTCGCCGGTGCTGCCGATATGTTGGGATGGGATGGTTGGATTTTCCAGTTGGGAAAGATTTTCGAGGCTGTCGGATGTCCTGAAGAGCGGAAGGTACCTATCGCTCAGTACCTTCTCGACAAAGATGCCGCTAATTGGTGGGAAGCTGTTAAACCTCGTGATCGTGATGTCACGTGGGCGGAGTTCCAAGCACTTATGGAAGCTGAGTTCTGTCCGAAACCGATTAGAGAGCAGAGGATTCGCGAATTCTACTTGGCAGAACCGCAAGATATATCGGTGTCGCAGGCTATCATCGATTATAGCAAACAACTCAGTTATGTGCGAGATCGGGTGAGAACCGAGGAAGAGAGGATCCTTCACTTTGACAGACGGATGAAGCCGGATATTCGTGTGTATATGTTGGGATTCAATTGCACTTCATTGAGAGACTATCAAGATCGAGCCTTAGCTCGTGAACTAGCTTCATTATCGTCGGAGCGTGTGCCCGAGTCGAAGAAGCAGAGGGAGTTCGATGATCGTGTGGACAGTGCAGGAGTCGGTGTTTCCAATTTGCAACATAGTAGTCTCTCCGCTGTAAAGCTTCATCGCTCGATGCGTGGAACTGGGAGTTCCAAGTCTTCGCTCGACTCTGGTAAAGCCGTGAGATGTTTTAATCGTAATGTGGCGGGACATGTTCGTGCACATTGTCCTTCCCACCGCAACGTGTTACAAAGTGCGGACTCGAGGGACACCGGGTTCAGTTTTGCGAGATGGTTACCGAGCATTCCGAGGCAGGGACTTGAGCTTTGATATCAGGATCGACTCCGAGTAGTCCCGGAGGGGCGTGGTCTATCAGTTGCATGTTGAATTATTTCCCTTGCTTTGTTGTTTCGAAATTCAGAGATTGACTTCTTTTATTTGAAGTGGATCGGATTTTGAACTCTGTACTCTCGACTCTGTCGAATCGTTTATATTCGTTGATATTTTCTGATCTTTTCCTGTCTTGTGCTTTTATTGATCGAACGAGTTGTGGTATTGTTTCAGAATAACCCGTTTGTCGTTATGACTCTCCAAATTGCTATTCCCTTTCCTGTGGATCTTATGCGAATGCACATCTTGTTGTCTTCACCAGATCGTATATTGTCTCGAGTCGAGATGTAAACTTTGGGGTTGTTGTTTTGAGTATTATCGTTCGTCATGAATCGAACATGACTGATCGACTTTTGTGCCTCGATCGTTGTAATTTAATCGTTTGATTGTTCGGTTTTTGCTGATCTCGTTTCGTGATTGTTGAGCGTTAGGACTCCTTCGTAATTTCCCTAAGTTCAGGAGATTTGTTTTGTGTTCGATCTTCCAATACTTGGGCTGTGGAATCTCGTATTGGTTCAGCGTATAGCTCGTGTTTTGGTTGATGTACTGTTTAATTGTTCAACCGTATTGATTTTTATTCGTCGTGTTCTGTTATTTCGGTAACGGATATCGTGTGTTATCTGAATTTGTTTTGCGTCGTTCGTTCCATGTTTCAAGTTTCGAGGACGAAACTTCTTTTAAGAGGGGTAGAATGTAATACCCGAGATCTTTATTCCGGATTCGTTGGGTTTTCTGGGTTTTATCGGATTGTCATTGTCCTCATCGTAGGAATTTCATGCCATGTTTGGTTGTGACTTGTTGGGACATGTTTTTGGAGGCATTTCGGATCACTTTGTGAGTTTTTGAGTATTTGTGGTGTAGCGCACGCTAATGCTTGAAGCATAGCGCACGCTACTGCGTGGTGTTTAGCGCACGCTACTGAATTTGTAGCACACGCTAATCGGGCGGTCGAGACACCCAAAGAGCTACCGGATCGCGGATCGGAGCTTTGTTATCACACGCTAAGGCCGATAGCTAGCGCACGCTTTCGACTGCTTAGCGCACGCTCTTTCTTCTTTCTAGCGCACGCTACCCGCAGGGTGCGCCTGGCCCAGTGGGCTACCGGATCGTTTTGTGACCCGTTAGATCACTATACGTCTTTTAGCTAGATCACGCTAACTTTGTTATGTGCGGTTTCTCGAGCGTTGACCGTTAGCGCACGCTAATGCAGGTGTTTAGCGCTAATGACAATCGGCCCAAAGATAAATCCGGACAAGAGCATTAAGTCGTCATTTTCCCACTTTTCTTCATCCCTTCTGACGGGAGTGAGATCCAGAGGCGAGTAGGACCGATCTTTTTCTTCTAGCTTCATCTTTGAGCGGATTTGTAGATGTTTAACAACATCTAATCGTCTTCTTGGTCCAAATCAAGGTAATCTCTTGTTAGAACCCTATTTTCTTAAATTTGGGGTTTTTGCTTGGATTTTTGATTCTTAACCGATCTCATCCGATCGGTTATTTGTTCTTGTTTGTCTTGACCGTAATCTTCAGATTTTGTTAACCGTTCATCGATTTTTATAGCTCGGATCAACGATTCTTGATTTCTTTGAGAAAACTTAGATCCTTGTCGTTTTTATGATCGTTTCGGTTTTCAATTAGTGTTATTGATTCGTGGTGATGCTATTTTCGTAGTATTCGTGGGCTGTCGAAGTCTTGATCATTTTTGGAAGTTCGAAGGTTGCCCGATCGTGCCCGTTCGTCGTTTCGTCGCTTGTGACATCGAGGCAAGTATCTTGTCCATACGTTTCATGTTTCGTAGGCGTAATTAATGGTAAAGGATTTCGTGCGAAACCCAATGTTTAATGAACGTAAAAAGGGATCGGTATATTCTCGATAAATGTTGTCTTTCAACGATAATTTATGTACTTCGTGAATATATGTGTTCTCGGAATATGTGTGTTGGTTTTGTATGTTGAAAATATGATATGATCACTTTGAATGAGTTTATTAGACCGTAATCCTTTGCCGGGGATTACGTAATGTTATGTGTACTTGTTCGATAAGAATGTATTACGTGGGATATTAGTTGTTACTCCTTTGAAAGGAGGTTGTGATGTTTAAGTGTTGCTTGGCTTGATGTTCTGCTCATTGTTATGTGATTGCTGAAAGTGATGTGCCTCCGGGTAGGATTGTTGAATCTCCGGGATCCATACTTGCTAATATGGGCCGGGCGTGACCGTAGGGTTATCCAATCCGGGTATGTCTTGCGGGGACTCCGAGGTTCGGGGCTTGCTAGCCTGATTCCGAGATAACTTGTGGGGGTTATCATCGGGTATGTCTTGCGGGGACTCCAAGGTTCGTGGCTTGTTAGCCCGATGCCAGGATAACTTATGGTTGTGGTTTGGAATGGTTCTGTGACTGTTGTCACGAGGACATGTAATTTGGTATGGTTTCCTATTAGATTATTCACTCGGGTATGTTCTACGGGAGCATCTGAGGTTCGTGGCTTGTTAGCACGGGACGCGAATAATCCTTAGGAACATGTGTTATGTTATTCGGGTCGTGGACCTGTGGCTTATGATTCGGGTCTTGGACCCCGTGTGTTGTGAATTGGGTTGTGAAACCGCGTTTTATTATTGGAATCGTATTTTGGAAAGATGATTTTGGGCCGTGTCCCCAAGTGTTTTCGAAAGACTTGAGAATTCCTTATTTCCAAATGTTTTCAAACTCCCGAGACCGTAAAATATTTTGTATGAGATACATGGTTCTATTCCTACCTTTTATAAATCAAACTGTTTTGATTAAGTGATTTATCTCGGGAAATATATTCAAGATTTTATATTCTTGCAGCACGTTGTGTATGGCTTGTACTTTTGTTTTATACTTGCACTAGCAAAACAGTGGAGTTTTGCTAACCCCCGAGTATTCGAGGGGTGGATGTCTGTATTGCGTCCAGGTACTTGCAGGTAGCTGGGGAGCGAATCACAGGATCGATACGAAGGATGATGGGAGACGAAGATATTAATCACGTGAAGACCAATTATAGAGTATTTGGTAGAGTCGTGTTGGTTATTCCTCCGATGTGTTATTTTCTCGAATTATGGAAGTGTTATTGTATTCTAGCCCCTGCGTGGGTATGTGTTCTGGGCAAGGATCTTGTATGTATTGTTGTGTGTGTGTGTTGTGATATAAGACCAAATCGGTCTAATGGTCCTTTATGTAGCCATGTCGGCATGTGAAGTGATGCATTGTTTTGTATTTAGCCTGGTAGATCCTCGCGGAGAGGGTCTGCGGCGCTGTAATATTCCCGAGTGGTTTGGGGGTGTTACAGGTAACCCGTGGCCGTACCCATTAGTATCGGCCCCCAGAGGTCCCGTCGGACCATCCCCAGGTGGGAAACCACTTCCGCGGACGTACCCATTAGTATCGGCCCCCAGAGGTCCCGTCGAACCGTCCCCAGGTGGAAGAACATCAACACACGCACCCAAGTCCACTTCCGTGGTCGTACCCATTAGTATCGGCCCCCAGAGGCCACATGCCATCCCCAGGTGGAAGAGTAACAACTCACCGATTTCAAAACCACAACTCTCAAAGGTCAAACACATAAAATATATATATAGTCTAGGTACCTTGCTAGAATGGCCATATTATCCAACACGTACTCACGACCTAGAACTATATCAATTCACAAGGGAGCACAAGATTTCAACAGCACTGAATGACACAACCAATATCACACAACTCACATATTCATCCATAACCACGTGACTCCAAGCACATAATTTCACAAGAGAATTACACTTTACGTTTACCGACACCATAATCATACATAATGACATCACACGAAAGTAAGGTGATCCTATACTCGTCACTAGCACACATATCCAACTAAGCATATTAATTCCCGACACACACGGTTCACCTTTACGAAAACCATGATGGTAAATATACCGATTCTTTTAAAAAATGGTTATAGATATTTATTTAGCACATATCGACACTTAGCAACCATTATATCCACAAAACACGTAATGTATGGGCAAGATACTTGCCTCGAATAACCACAACGCAGAGAATCGGCCGAAGTAGGTTGGCACGAACCCACTACGAACTCACCGACTCCACCGAACGACAATCCGCAACAAAGAACTACGAACTAAAACAATAACAACGAAAATGAATTCCAAAGTACGACCCAAAGTCGCTGAATTCAAAGAACAAATGACGAAAGTTCAAGCGTTTCCCCCAAAACGGCCAAGAACACGATTCGTTCCGTCAAAACCCGAAAACGAAATTCCAAGTTGAAATATGGATATAAAATCCATAGAATATGTTTCACAACATCATTTAACCACAATCGATCCATCAAAAACGGATGAAAAACGAGATCGATAACAAATCCCCCAAAAAGTCAATTTGAAGGAAATCAAGAAATATATTTCGATTCGATGAAGAAAAATGGATTAAATGATGTTAAACACAATAATACTACCAAGATTAATCATACCCATCATGAATTAATCAACAACACGGAACGAATCGGACAAAAATGCAAAAAACCCCAAATTCACGAAATTAGGGTTCTAAGGAAGATTACCTTGATTCATTTGGATCAAAGGATGATAACGGATGATTGATTGATGATATGAACTCAAGAACTTCATGGATTTGTTGTTAAACAACATGGCTCCATGGTAAGATCACCCTCAGTCGCGGAAGAGAAGGAGAAGAAGGAGAAAAATGGCCAAAAACCCGTGTGCAGGACCATAAATAGGCTGCACAGTGTGCCGCGGCCAAGCGGGAGTGTGCCGCGCAGGGGCCAAAAATGGCTCCCGGTGGTCGGCGGTGTGCCGCGGCCCGCCGACGTTAGCGCGGCATCTGATCGGTTTGGCCGAAAAATGCCACAGAGTGTGCCGCGGCCTGCCGGCATGTGCCGCGCACACGGCGGCGCTCGGCCAGAGCCGCCGAGCACTACCGGCCGTAACTCGGCGGAGCCGCCGAGCACTACTGGCCGTGACTCGGCCAAGGCCGGGCCTGCATCGCCCGGCCATGACTCGGCCGGGGCCAACTCCGACGGCCCGAACGACCCCGAAACCCAAACCTGAATACGAATCGATGGTACGGTTACGACGTACTCGCTGTAACACCCCCGATATATTCAGGAATATTACAGCGCCGTAAATCCTTTACATAAGAATTTACAAGGCTGAATAAAGGAATTGACAATAACAAATACCAGTTTAAGAAATTTCTGAAATAAAATTCAACCGACTGGTTAAAAACCGAAATTACAAATATTTCAAGAAGAGTTATTATTACATCACTAAATCCAAACATTATAAATCAACGACGTACTCGAGTACTTATTAAAACAACCGACAAATAACAGACAGTAAACCCGGCCGGAACATCACTCTGCACCCTCGTCGTCATGCATCTCTAGTGGTTGTTTCCCCGCTCTCCTGGATCCTGAACATACACAAATGTTCACCCCCAAAGGGGTTAGCACAACGATGCTAGTACAAGTATAATAATCATACAATAGTGATATAATCAACAATTATATCATAACAAGTTTCTCCAACGAGAATATCCACAACACATATCATATCATAACAGTTTCAACATACTGATGGTATTCCAACGATCCAGTGCACACAGCTATAGATTCCCATGATGATCCCGTCGGACCAACACATGGTGGAACTACCTGTCCAACGATCCAGCGCACACAGCTATAGATTCCCATGATGATTCCCGTCGGATCAACACATGGTGGACATATAATCACAACATATTTACACGATACAATCACATTGTCATAATATAAACATTTCCAATTAGAATACTTGCCTAGGTTCGAAGACAAGAACAATACTTCCACGAGAACGAAACGCTCGAAGGTTTCCCCTCTCGATCAATCACGTAGCAAAGTTCGAACCTTAAATAAGAGAAATAACATGGAATTCATCTTAGGTCGAACGAACATTTAACAATCCGAATTACGGTTGAGAGTCTATAAAACGAAAATTGTCTGACCTAAATAATGTACGTTACATGTCCTCTGTAACGTACGTTAAACTTACTCGTTAGCGTACGTAAACTATGAAGTATAGCGTACGCTAAACATATACCAACAGTTCCTCTCTGATCAGTCGACTTGACTCGTCTGATAGTATAACGTACGTTACGTACCAAACGTAGCGTACGTTAACAACGTCATATAACGTACGTTAGTGACCAATCTTAACGTACGTTAATCATGCATGTCAGTTTCTCACTGTGCAGATGACTGGCTCGATTAGTGACGAAGTATTACGAAATCCTTAGTGAGTAATCTAATATACCTTCAAATATATATCATACTCATGAATGATCTACGGATTAATATCTTCAATTTCAAGGATATGGATATCATCGTAATACTATTTTCATTCTTGATCGAAATACTCATGCAAGATTCGGTTGGTCTAAGGTTGATGTAATTGATCTAATATCGTCATTAAATCCAGGCTTATACTGATGGTGAACTACTTATTCCATCTATGCAAGTAAGATTACGACTATGACGATTCTTTCCAAAATCCATTTGGTAAAAGTGGAAATCGACACTAAGTTTGCAATCAACATGACGATAACATTTGATACGGTTTAATAATTCACTATTCTCATCTTTGTCATAACCAGGTTCAGCTACGGTGTTCTAAACCATAATAGTTCGATCATTATAGTTTAAATATGATACTAGGTCGCATACGTCGTCAAAGTGATCTACTGTTCTTGGTAGTGTGATCATATCGTCTTTAACAACATAACTTCAAAATTGGAAGTAGTATAACATACCTTAATAGGAAGATAATACTGAGACTATAAGTAAAAATCCAACTCCGGTTGCTTCAACGCCGACTCGTGATGATTTCTACTCCAAAGTCCAATATAAGTTGTCTTCAATGATCAAGTAGTGTCATACAAGCTCAATGATTCAGTAACAATTGATCTAAAGGTGTTAAAAGAGGCTGGAAATCTTCTGGGGACGAATATGGTGAAGTTTAGGAGCAAAAGGACGAGCTGAAATGAAATGGGGTGCTGCTCCTTTTATAACTTTCTGAGTGTTACGTACGCTAGGGCTACTTCATAACGTACGTTATCGTCCAAAATAGTTCACTGTCTGATTTCTGAACTTCATTACGTACGCTACACTAAACGTGTTACGTACGTAACCCATACAATTTGCGTACGCTACACAATGTCCATAACGTACGTTAAAGTCCGTTGACTTAAAAGGTGTCCAGGTTCATGCCGTGCGAATCTGGTGGGTATCTTGGTCGAGCCCACCACCATGTACTCCATGTGCTAGCCGGCCCACCCAATAATTGACCGCATTACGTACGCTACGCTTCATCCGTAGTGTACGTTAACATTAACAGGTTACGTATGTTAAGTTACATTCTTAACGTACGTTACCACGTTTATGCATGGAGGAAAATTTACATGTTGCTACACCCATGTAAAAAGATACAAATATGATAATTACCATACTCCATTATTAATATTATCATTCCCAAAAAAATACAGAGTTCAATGTACAGATAAAATACTTCCATAAGAATCCGGATATTACATACTCTCCTACTAAAAAGGAGTTTCGTCCCGAAACTCAAGACGAAAATAACTCGGGATATCTGGACTTCATGCCATCTTCCGTTTCCCATGTGGCTTCTTCCACTCCATGGCGTGACCATTGAACTTTGACCAAAACGATGGGTTTGTTTCTCAACTGCTTAACTCGACTCTCGAGTATCTTGACAGGTCTTTCTTCAAACGTCCCATCTTTAGCAACTTCGATTTCCCCAAAATCAATGACATGACTAGGGTCTGGTATATATCTCCGTAACTGGGATACGTGGAATACGTTATGAACATGGCTCAACGACGGTGGCAATGCCAATCTGTATGCCAACTCTCCAACTCTCTCAAGGATCTCAAATGGTCCGATATATCTCGGACTCAGCTTTCCTTTCCTTCCGAAACGAAAGATTCCCCGAGTAGGAGAAACCTTAAAAAGTACATGGTCTCCAGTATTGAACTCCAATGGTCGACGGCGTACGTCCGCGTAGGATTTCTGGCGACTCTGGGCGGTCAACAGCCTTTTACGAATCAAGGCTATCTTCTCTCGAGTCTGCACGATCAACTCTGGTTCTGTTCCGATCAAGTCCGATGAATCGTCCCAGCATAGGGGCGATCTGCATCTCCTCCCGTATAATGCCTCAAACGGTGCCATCTTAATGGAACCATGCCAACTATTGTTGTAGGTAAATTCAATCAACAGTAGATGAATTTCCCAATCAGTTGACCAATCTAAGGCACAAGCCCTCAGCATATCTTCCACCGTTTTAATAGTCCTCTCGGATTGTCCATCAGTCTGTGGGTGATAAGCTGTGCTGAAGTTCAACTCGGTCCCCAAGGTCTTATGAACTGCTTTCCAAAAGTGAGACACAAAACGGCCGTCTCGATCAGAGACAATGGTTTTCGGCGTACCATGCAATCGAACTATCTCCGAAATAAATACTCGTGCCAACCTCTCTGGTCCCCACGTGTCCTTAATGCTTAGGAAATGAGCTGATTTGGTTAAACGATCAACTATCACCGAAATCATGTTCATCCCCGTCTTGGTCCTCGGCATACTAGTGATAAAATCCATCGATATGTCCTCCCACTTCCATTCAGGAATCGGGAGCGGTTTCAACATTCCGGTAGGCCGTTGATGCTCGATCTTAACCTGCTGACAAGTTAAGCATTTCAAAACATAATTCGCTACATCTTTCTTCATGTTGCCCCACCAGAAATTTTGCTTCAAGTCTTTATACATCTTACTGGTGCCCGGGTGGATAGAATAGGGTGAACTGTGAGCTTCCTTCATAATCGTCTGTTTCAGAACATCGATATCAGGAACGCAGAGTCGGTTCTGGAATCTCAAAATTCCATCATCATGAATTAGGAATCCGGGGGCCTTTCCCTTGATTACTTCATCACGTAACCGAATCATCAGAGGATCATCCGCCTGTCTAGATTTGATTCCTTCGGTTAATGATGAAGTTATCTCCATCACGCGCAGCTGTCCTTGGACTCTTTGTAACCACACTTCAATTCCTTCACGAATCATCTCTCGTTGGAGGCTAATTTGGGAGGTCAGCGTCTCCAGCATCTGAATAGAAACAGGCTTGCGGCTAAGTGCATCAGCCACTACATTCGCTTTGCCTGGATGATACAAAATCTCCAAGTCGTAGTCCTTAATCAGCTCTAACCATCTCCTTTGCCGCATGTTCAACTCTTTCTGACTGAAGATATATTTGAGACTCTTGTGATCTGTAAAGATCTGGCAATGAGTCTCGTACAGATAATGTCTCCAGATCTTCAAAGCAAAAACTACTGCTGCTAGCTCCAAATCATGTGTTGGGTAATTCACTTCATAAGGTTTCAACTGTCGTGAAGCATAAGCGATCGCCTTATCATTCTGCATCAATACGCACCCGAGTCCTTGGTTCGAAGCATCACTATAAACTATAAATCCTTCAGTTCCCTGTGGAAGCGATAGAATCGGTGCCGTCGTCAATCTCTTCTTTAATTCATCAAAGCTAACCTGACACAACTCATTCCACTCAAACTTTTGAGTTTTTTGCAGGAGTCGAGTAAGTGGGCGGGAAATTTTGGAAAACCCTTCCACGAACCGACGATAATACCCAGCGAGTCCTAAGAAACTTCGGACTTCTTTCACATTCTTTGGAGGCTTCCAATCCATAATTGCTTCGATCTTCTGAGGATCTACTCGGACTCGTTCAGCTGACACCACTTGGCCGAGGAACATTACTTCTTTTAGCCATAATTCACACTTAGAAAGTTTGGCGTACAATTGCTCGCTTCTCAAAAGTTCTAGTACAATCCGCAAATGCTGTGCATGCTCTTCCGGGTTCTTAGAATATACCAGAATATCATCAATGAACACGACCACAAATTTATCCAAATATTCGATGAACACTCGGTTCATCAACTGCATGAATACAGCCGGTGCATTAGTGAGACCAAACGGCATCACTACAAACTCATAATGTCCGTAGCGAGTTCTGAACGCTGATTTCGGAACATCAGATTCCTTAATTCTCAGCTGATGATACCCCGACCTTAGATCGATTTTAGAAAATACTGTTGCTCCTTGCAACTGGTCAAACAGATCATCAATCCGTGGCAACGGATACTTGTTCTTAATCGTCATCTTATTCAGCTCTCGATAGTCAATACACAGTCGAAGCGATCCATCCTTCTTTCGGACAAAAAGAATCGGGCGCTCCTGTGGTGAAACGCTTGGCTGAATATAGCCCTTGTCCAGTAACTCATCCAGTTGCTTTTTCAGTTCGTACATCTCAGTAGGTGCCATACGATACGGCGCCTTAGAAATTGGTGTAGCTCCGGGTTCCAGCTCAATGGTAAATTTTACATCCCTTCGTGGAGGTAGTCCAGGTAACTCGTCAGGAAATACATCTGGAAATTCGTTCACAACAGGAATGGATGAAAGTTCCACAATTTCGTCTTCTTTCTTCATTGCATAGCACCAGTATCCGATACAACCCTGTTTTAACAATTTGACATCTTTCATCGCTTTGATCAATTTTCCTGAGCTGCCCGGTTTCCATCCTTCAAACAGAATTTCGGAGCCGTCGTCAGCGATCAGCGAGATGTTCCTCCTTCGGTAGATCACAATTGCTCCATATCGATTAAGTCAATCGTCTCCGAGTATCAGGTCGTCTCCTTGCATTTCTATCATGATCAGATTTGAGAGCCACTCTCTGCCTCCAAATGATATAGGGAAATTTCTAGTTTCTAAGTTTCCGACAATTCTCTCTCCACTCGGTAAACCAACAACATAAGGTTCACAAGTATGAAAACCGGAAATATTCAAACGATTTACACAAGACAAAGATATAAAAGAATGTGTAGCTCCTGTATCAAATAAAACGCTAACTGGCTGGGAAAGGATCTGGACAGTACCTGATGCGACAGCAGCATCCTGATCGTCTGTCCTCCTCATCATATCGCACAGACGTGGGGGAGCAGATCCGGCACTCGATGTCCCCTTTCGGTCCCATTGTCCTCTGCCTCATCCGCGGCCAAAGTTTTGAGGCATCTGAACACTTTGCTGCGTCTGTTGGATACTAGCTTCTTTCTGAACTGGCTGTGATGAACGGATCCCATTGTATTTGGTGGCGTCCTTGCAAAACGTCGCACGGTGCCCTTACTGTCTGCAGTCAAAACATGTAACTGGGGTGCGCAAACAATCGCGCCAAAGGTGGCCTGGGCGACCACAATTAAAGCACTTCCTAGCTCTATCCATCGTGGCTGACACCGTTCCGTAATTCTTTCCGCTCTTAGATGGGTGCGGAGGTTTCTTGAAAGGGAAAGAAGACTGGGCCTTGCGGGACCCACTGCTCTTGTGTTCTGTAAAAGTACCCGAGACTTTCTGTTTCTTCGACTCCATAAACTTCTCCATTGCTGCTTCTTTTATTTCATACGCCAACGCCTTATCCTGGTATTGGCGGAGAGTGGTACATTCAAAACCGGACATGTACCTCTGGATTTCTGGTTTCATTCTCATTTCAAAATGAATCATCATCTCCGCATCTGTTCTGACCAGATGTCGAACAAATTCTAATTGCTGGTTAAACGTCTTAATCGTCTGTGATACGGGTTCATCTGATGGCTGAGCGGAGAAAAATTCTCGAATTTTGGCTTCCCTCACAGGACGAGGGCAATACTGAGCTTCCATCATCATTTTAAATTCCGCCCAATCGGCATCATGATCTGCAGGTCGGATAGCTTCCCACCACTCGGATGCTTCTCCTATTAGAAAGTACTGGGCAATAGGAGCTCTTCTGTCATCCGGGCAATTAATTCCAGCAAAAATTTTCTCCAGTTCCTTCAACCAATGATCCCAAGTGGGAGTCTCGGAAAAGCCGTCAAATTTGGGTGGTTGCATCTTTGCCACCTCTTGTAACCATCGGTCACCTCGATTTCCCATTTCTGGATTTCTTTGTTGTCCATTTCCCTGCTGAATTCCTGCCGCCACTTGCATTCGGTCCACGACCTGAGCGAACTGAGTCATCTGGTTCACAACTTGACGAAGAATTTCTGGTACACCAAGTTCCGGTTCGTTATTAATAGATTGTTGCGGCTCGCCTGAGCTATGACTAGCCTGGTTAGAAGGTGACGCTTCCCTTTCAGCATTTCTTCGTCCGCGTCCACGACCGCGACCACGTACACGTCCGCCTCTCAACATACTGTAAGCATAAATATTCAATATACAGGAAACAACATCGTTCTAATATTCGAGTATAAAGAGACACAATATGTAAAGAACGAGATAGAGTTTAGGAACTTACAACCACCTTCGCATGAAGACGTAGGCAGTACAGTGATGTCATTCACGGCCGGTTACCTCAAAAGCTTAAATGACCCCTATTTTAACCCAATGGCCAAGATATCCAAAATCTTAGCTCTGATACCATATTCTGTAACACCCCCGATATACTCAGGAATATTACAGCGCCGTAAATCCTTTACATAAGAATTTACAAGGCTGAATAAAGGAATTGACAATAACAAATACCAGTTTAAGAAATTTCTGAAATAAAATTCAACCGACTGGTTAAAAACCGAAATTACAAATATTTCAAGAAGAGTTATTATTACATCACTAAAATCCAAACATTATAAATCAACGACGTACTCGAGTACTTATTAAAACAACCGACAAATAACAGACAATAAACCCGGCCGGAACATCACTCTGCACCCTCGTCGTCATGCATCTCTAGTGGTTGTTTCCCTGCTCTCCTGGATCCTGAACATACACAAATGTTCACCCCCAAAGGGGTTAGCACAACGATGCTAGTACAAGTATAATAATCATACAACAGTGATATAATCAATAATTATATCATAACAAGTTTCTCCAACGAGAATATCCACAACACATATCATATCATAACAGTTTCAACATACTGATGGTATTCCAACGATCCGGCGCACACAGCTATAGATTCCCATGATGATCCCGTCGGACCAACACATGGTGGAACTACCTGTCCAACGATCCAGCGCACACAGCTATAGATTCCCATGATGATTCCCGTCGGATCAACACATGGTGGACATATAATCACAACATATTTACACGATACAATCACATTGTCATAATTTAAACATTTCCAATTAGAATACTTGCCTCGGTTCGAAGACAAGAACAATACTTCCACGAGAACGAAACGCTCGAAGGTTGCCCCTCTCGATCAATCACGTAGCAAAGTTCGAACCTTAAATAAGAGAAATAACATGGAATTCATCTTAGGTCGAACGAACATTTAACAATCCGAATTACGGTTGAGAGTCTATAAAACGAAAATCGCTCGACCTAAATAACGACGTTACATGTCCTCTCGTAACGACGTTAAACTTACTCGTTAGCGTCGTAAACTATGAAGTATAGCGACGCTAAACATATACCAACAGCCTTCTCTCGATCACCGACTTGACTCGTCTGATAGTATAACGTACGTTACGTACCAAACGTAGCGTACGTTAACAACGTCATATAACGTACGTTAGTGACCAATCTTAACGTACGTTAATCATGCATGTCAGTTTCTCACTGGGCAGATGACTGGCTCGATTAGTGACGAAGTATTACGAAATCCTTAGTGAGTAATCTAATATACCTTCAAATATATATCATACTCATGAATGATCTACGGATTAATATCTTCAATTTCAAGGATATGGATATCATCGTAATACTATTTTCAATCTTGATCGAAATACTCATGCAAGATTCGGTTGGTCTAAGGTTGATGTAATTGATCTAATATCGTCATTAAATCCAGGCTTATACTGATGGTGAACTACTTATTCCATCTATGCAAGTAAGATTACGACTATGATGATTCTTTCCAAAATCCATTTGGTAAAAGTGGAAATCGACACTAAGTTTACAATCAACATGACGATAACATTTGATACGGTTTAATAATTCACTATTCTCATCTTTGTCATAACCAGGTTCAACTACGGTGTTCTAAACCATAATAGTTCGATCATTATAGTTTAAATATGATACTAGGTCGCATACGTCGTCAAAGTGATCTACTGTTCTTAGTAGTGTGATCATATCGTCTTTAACAACATAACTTCAAAATTGGAAGTAGTATAACATACCTTAAGGGGAAGATAATACTGAGACTATAAGTAAAAATCCAACTCCGGTTGCTTCAACGCCGACTCGTGATGATTTCTACTCCAAAGTCCAATATAAGTTGTCTTCAATGATCAAGTAGTGTCATACAAGCTCAATGATTCAAGAATAATTGATCTAAAGGTGTTAAA
The DNA here is from genome assembly GCA_033398695.1 of Orobanche coerulescens. Lineage (NCBI taxonomy): Eukaryota > Viridiplantae > Streptophyta > Magnoliopsida > Lamiales > Orobanchaceae > Orobanche > Orobanche coerulescens. Next base: position 229,954,998 of record CM065802.1, read on the forward strand.
AGAGGTGGAAATCTTCCGGGGACGAATATGGTGAAGTTTAGGAGCAAAAGGACAAGTCGAAATGAAACGGGGTGCTGCTCCTTTCATAACTTTCTGAGTGTTACGTACGCTAGGGCTACTTCATAACGTACGTTATCGTCCAAAATAGTTCACTGTCTGATTTCTGAACTTCATTACGTACGCTACACTAAACGTGTTACATACGTAACCCATATAATTTGCGTACGCTACACAATGTCCATAACGTACGTTAAAGTCCGTTGACTTAAAAAGTGTCCAGGTTCATGCCGTGCGAATCTGGTGGGTATCTTGGTCGAGCCCACCACCATGTACTCCATGTGCTAGCCGGCCCACCCAATAATTGACCGCATTACGTACGCTACGCTTCATCCGTAGCGTACGTTAACATTAACAGGTTACGTACGTTAAGTTACATTCTTAACGTACGTTACCACGTATATGCATGGAGGAAAATTTACATGTTGCTACACCCATGTAAAAAGATACAAATATGATAATTACCATACTCCATTATTAATATCATCATTCCCAAAATAAAACAGGGTTCAATGTACAGATAAAATACTTCCATAAGAATCCGGATATTACACTCGCAAAGACGAATCTAAGAGCTAAGAGAACACACAATTCCGACCACCCGAAGGCTCGGAATTCAACAACGGAAGTAGTTACCCAAAACTTTGGGAAATTACGAAAATGGCCCAAAACGTCCGAAAATCAAGATACGCGATCGAAACACCAAACCAAAGCTCGAAACATGAATAATAACATTAAATGAACTTACGAGAAACTCGAAACAACAGTTTCGGACGAGATTCGCAAGAATCGAACTCAAGTGCGAAAAAGTCGCTAAAAAGCTCGGAACTCAACAAAACGATACCGAAACGAACTCGGATGACAAAAAGTGCAGAATTAATCATTCTCGAAATGACGAAACGGTCATGAGCGAGTCGTCAAAACGGACTCCGGCTGAAAAAGAAATTTACCGAAAAATCGAAAATTGCGGATATTACAAAACCCGCCTACGATTCATGTATATTCGTACGAAAACAACAACGAGGGCGGACCAAAACCAAACCCTCTCGACAACAAAAGATACTACGAAATACACCGTGAATCGTAGGAAAACGAAGAATACCAACAAGATTAATCATATTAAACCAACAAAACGGAACGGATCGGACGAAAACATGAAAACTCCCAAATCTTTCCCAAAATAGGGTTCTAGGAAATTTTACCTTGATTTGACGATGAACAATGAATGATTAGTGATAGGTTGATGATATGAAGCTTGAATATACTTCTACCACGATGTTTGGGCAAAAATCGGGCGAAACCTAGCTCTCCAAGTCGTTCCCGTCGCGAAGAGAAGTGAGAGAGGTGAGAAAATGAGGAAAATACGTCTGTTGCCAGTTTATATAATGGCCGGTGTTACGGCCGTAACACTCATAACATACGGCCGTAACATAGGAACATTACGGCCGTAACTCTCCTGCCTTACGACCGTAACTGTTCCAGGAATGAAACTGGGTAAATCTGACGAAGCTAACATACGGCCGTATCAAGAACACCCTTACGGCCATATCAATACTTACGGCCGTATCATGAACACGATACGCCCGTAACTCGGAACTGGACCAGGGGGCAAGAAACGAAGTCTTGTTACGGCCGTATGAAGGAAGCTTACGGCCGTAACTCTCGATTATTACGGCCGTAACATATACGGCTTACGGACGTAACATGGCCTGTGACAGCAGGCCATAGTCTGAAACACTGCTCGACGAGGAGACGATCGGAAAGAGAAAAATAACAAGGTGTATCCACGACCAACGGATTCATTCAGCACGGATTTTATTCAGAAACCAAAACGTTACGATGGAGCGTGATTCCGAATGCCCGAAGGCTCAGGAACAATAAAGATAACAAGAATACTCTAAACTTAGGGAAATTACGAAATGGCTCAAACGTCCAAAAAACCATGATACGACGTCGGATTGACAAAATGAAACTCACAACACGAACAACTCAACTATACGAACTCGTGAAACCAAAGAAATTACAAAAGCGAACGAGTTCCACGAGAATCGAACGTCCATGCCATAATACATGACATAAAACGGAATAATATCAAAACATCACCAAGATCGTCCCAGATGGAGGAACTCCAAGAATAACATAGATTCAAAATGTCGACATGGTTGCAAGCGAGCTATTAAAAATGAAAATACACCAAAACGGAAATATCTAAAAAAGAAGAAAAAAAATGCGGATATTACACTACCCGTTCCAGATCATAAAATTTTGAGTTCGACCGATACCCAACCCAATTTCGGATTTATCCGACAGGTAGGATCGGATACGGATAAAGTTGACATCCCTAAGGAGAAGCATGGTATACACTATTTATGTCTTACTACATATGTTCCTTTTTATTTGTACCACTTCACTTACACACTATTCATATACTCATATTCGTTCGTACTTTCTTCTACTAATATAAAAATAATTATTGGCATGTATGATGTTGTTGGATTTATCTCAAAATATATTTTCAAAAGTATTATTTTTATAAATTTACTAATGGATAGTTAAAGATATTAATGATCAAGCTCTTGCAAGTATTATAGAATGGAGGAAGTATTACATACTAGTAAAATGGACAAGCTCCATGCCGGCGTAATACAAAATAAAATAAAATCTAATCATATAATTAAATTAATTTAATAGCATAACTAATATTTATTTAATTTGCGTGATTAACTAATCTATTAAATCTACTATAAGTAATAAATAATTTATATATGGGTGGATGTGTGTTTGGTATATTTTGAGTAATATTTTTATTAGTATTTTATGTATATAATTGTTTGTTTTGTGTGATAATTTATCATTTTTACCATATATTTAAATTATTTCATTTTGTTAGAATTTTCTATAATTTTGTGTCATTTTTGGATAATTAATTAGAATTAAATTATATCTGCATGTTAACCAACCGGTACAAGACAGATCAATTGGTTCAAGGACGATATTTTTACAAAATTTAAATATAGTCACGACAGGGGCGGATGTACCCATAACCTGGTGGTGCACGTGCACCACCAGATTTTTTTCAGAATAAGACCTTCTTTAATAGGTAAAGTCATATATATCTATTAAATATATTTTTTGATTTGATCTGTTTTGATCAAGGCGATATTAATTAAAGTGTTTAAAATTGTTTATTCAACCTTGAAATATTTCGCAAACACTTGCTTCTTTTGAAGAATATCTATGTAATATGATGAAAAAATAAGATGCACCCTTAATACAAAACTAGCTGAAGGGTTTTAGTTAACCATATATTAGAAATTAATTTTGAAAGAAATGTTGAAGTCAGAAACATGGATAGCGAATAATGGGCGCACGAAACTTTCGAACTTTCATCACTGAATTTAAAATGAGGTAAGGAAAGCTTCGACTTATAAAATAATTTACATTATATTCTATTAATAATATACTTCTGTTTGGCGGATCTAGGATTTAAAAGAATAGACATAATGAGATGACGTATTTATGAACAAGTTTGGAGGGACGAAGTTATATTTATGCCATTAAAAAGTGAGGAAAACTACAAAATACAACCTATATAAAAAAATTGTCGAGATGGTCGTGGAAATTTGCCATGTGCTTGCTCCAACACTGGATACTTTTTCGTAGTTTATCTAGTGCACCAGTAATATCAAGCTCTTGGATCCGCCTATGAGTCACGACTGGTCTCATTTCTATTATTGTACTTTTTCTCATTTGTTTTTAATAAAAGTATTGGTGGTAGCGTAAGGCGACTCTTCGGACTCTCTTGAAGCGCATCTAGGTTGTTTGTGTTATACTTTCGGGTATATATTTTTTTTTTGTTTTGTCACACTTATTTCTTGAGGTCCAATAAAGGCTTGAGCGAAGCGTCATCTTTCATAAACAGGGAAGCTTTCTTTAAACCCTTACTCCATTGTTCTTTTTACACACTAAGAATATTGTTTATCATTAACCGTGGGGAAAGTATATATATATATATATATATATATATATATATATATATAGGGGTGGGTTATGGAGTGAAATGGTATAAGTGTAAGAAATAGGAATGATTGTAAGCCATTGATCCTTGGAGATTAATGGCCCAGATTTCGTTCTGGTGTGCTAACACGGGAAACTAAAAGTGCTAACGAATTTAATTATTGGGGGTATCAATGTAATTTGACTAATTTCACTTATGGGAAGTTCCTATAATCATGGGAAGTTCCTGTATTTATGGAATTTTTCATATTTTAGGTTAATATATATTTTTTATGGGATTTCATATCTTTTAGTCGTTCAAATATTTTATATTTTTGGTGTATTTATTTCTATTTTTTTAAAATTAACATTATTTTTTTCTATTTGATTTGTATTTTTAAAAATCGGAACTGTTGTGCTAACCATTTGTTTTGTGTGTGCTGCAAATTAGAAAACAGAGTGCGGTTCTGGTTATGTTCCAATTATGTGATTTTTTTGTTATACTTTATTTTGTACAATACAGTCAATTTTGATACAAAATATATTACCTAGCACACTAAGATATATGTTCCAAGATATATATACATGGTATAATATCTATCACGTGTTACGATAAGCACCACAAATTATATTACCTCGCACATTATTCATATCAACGTTGCACACATTTGTTGAATAGTAATTTACCACAAGTTATATAAACTAGTACGATAAGCACCACAAGATATATTACCTAGCACACTATTCATATCAACGTTGCACAGTAGGTATAATACCTATCATGTGTCACAACATAAACAGAAACTTGTACAACATTAATTTACCTAAATTCAAAGTATACCAATACAAATTATTTATTTTCCAAAAAAATAAAGCACAACACGTTGTATTAAAATTGACTGCATTGTACACAATAAAACATAACAAAAAAATCACATAATCGGAACATAACCAGAACTGCACTCTGTTTTTCAATTTGCAGCACACACAAAACAAATAATTAGCACAACAGTTCCGATTTTTAAAAATATAAATCAAATAGAAAAAAGATAATGTTAGTTTTTAAAAAATAAAATAAATACATAAAAAATATAAAATATTTGAACGACTAAAAAAAATAAAATCCCATAAAAATGTATATTAACCTAATATGAAATCCAACATAGGAACTTCCCATGATTGTAGGAACTTCCCATAACTGAAATTAGTCAAATTACATTGGTACCCCCAATAACTAAATTCGTTAGCACTCCTAGTTTTCCGTGTTAGCACACCAGAACGAAATCTGTGCCATTAATCTTCAAGGATCAATGGCTTACAATCATTCCTATTTCCTACAAAAAAAAGCTTTCCTACCTGAACTTATCCCTATATATATATATATATATATATATATATATATATGAGAGCGCACCAGTTGCATGTCGGCTTGTTTAAGAGCCAAGACAACACAAACAGACTAATCACTACTACAAAAACAGCATTTAACAGCGGTTCTGGAACCGCTGTTAAATGGAATTTAACAGCGGTTGTTTATTTATTTTTTTAAATAATTTTTTTTAATAAATTGAAATTATTTTTTTAATATATTATAATCCCGCCCAGTCTGCACCCGCCCTATAATCCCGCCCCGCCCGCAACCCGCCCCCACGCGACCCGCACATAATATGTATAAATGTGCATTTTCGCTACTCACGGGATTTGAACCTGTGACCTCAATGAGATGGAGGTGGTATCAAACCAGTGAGCCAAAGTCATTTGTTGTTCTAATATTGATTTATATTATATAAGTGTACAATAAACCATATATATATGTATATAAATATATATATATAAAATATATATATATATATATAATATGTATATGTTTGTTAATATTTTCAGAATTATTTTCAAAATATCTTAATATTTAAAAAAATATTTTAATATATAATGTAATATAATTCATAATATTAATATATAACAAAATATATTAATATTCAATATATTCCACATTTGATATAATATAATTCATAAAATAATATGTATATATTATAATTTTTAATATATAATGTAATATAATTTTTAATATTAATAACAAAATATATTAATATTCAATATATTGCACATTTAATATAATATAATTTATAAAATAATATGTATGTATTATAATTTTTAATATATAATGTAATATAATTTTTAATATTAAAATATAACAAAATATATTAATATTCAATATATTCCACATTTGATATAATATAATTCATAAAATAATATGTATGTATTATAATTTTTAATATATAACGTAATATAATTTTTAATATTAATATATAACAAAATATATTAATATTCAATATATTCCACATTTGATATAATATAATTCATAAAATAATATGTATGTATTATAATTTTTAATATATAACGTAATATAATTTTTAATATTAATATATAATAAAATATATTAATATTCAATATATTCCACATTTGATATAATATAATTCATAAAATAATATGTATATATTATAATTTTTAATATATAATGTAATATAACTTTTAATATTAATATATAACAAAATATATTAATATTCAATATATTGCACGTTTAATATAATATAATTCATAAAATAATATGTATGTATTATAATTTTTAATATATAATGTAATATAATTTTTAATATTAATATATAACAAAATATATTAATATTAAATATATTCCACATTTGATATAATATAATTCATAAAATAATATGTATGTATCATAATTTTTAATATATAATGTAATATAATTTTTAATATTAATATATAACAAAATATCTTAATATTCAATATATTGCACATTTAACAGCGGTTCTAGAAAGATTTAACAGCAGTTTTCCACATTCAATATATACAAGAACCGTGTTAAATGTACAGATTTAATAATGGTTTTCCTATAACCGTTAAAGTACAATTTAACAATGTTCTTCCGAACCATTAAATGTGCAGATTTAATGAAGTTCAATGGTTTTAGAACATTGTTAAAATGCCGCAGTTAAATGCTGTTTTTGTTGTAGTGAATACTTTTCCCAATCAAATAATTAGATACTTAAGCGTTTATAAAAATTATATAATGAGAAAAACTAGTTAAAGGACCTTGTAAAATGAATATTCCCAATTTTATATATAGTGGTAGGAGTCAAATCATTCAAAAATAAATATAAGTTAGATATGTCCATTCAAAAAATAAGATAAAAAATTGGTTAAATGGTTAAAATAGGACCTTAAGTTTACCAGTTTTAGTATTTGAGAACCTAAATTTTTAAAGGTATTAAACTGGGACCTAATATTCGATCTGTTAAACTACGTTAGGACCTCTGTTAACTTTTGTCCGTTAAGTACTAACATAGTGCTTGGTTGAGAATTAAATGACACGTGGTAGATGTTTATTGGTGTAATATCCGCGTTTTCTATTTTCGGTAATTTCTATTTTTGATGTATGTTCGTTTCGGACAACTCGCTTAGCACTGTTTTGGAATTCTGAATCTATTTTGTTCTTGGAGTTTTTCCGTTTAGACGGGTCTCGATAATGTTTTTACGTAATTTCATCTTGTGTTATATTCTGTCTCATGTGTAGTCGATTCTCATTAAACTCGTTCGATTTCGTCGCTTTCTTACTTCCATGAGTTCGTATGCTTGAGTAGAGCATGTTGTGAGTTTCGGATTGTTAATCCGACGTTGTGTCGTGATTTTTCGGATGTTTGAGCCGTTTTTGTAATTTCCTAGAAGTTTAGGGAATTTGTCCCTTGTTCGACTTTGGTTGTGTACCTCAGATCATTTTTGGGTTCCGTACTTCCATTTCGTGTTATTGTTGCCCAAATATCGATCCCTATTGCTTTTATTCTCTTTCCGGATCATTTTTCGTCATTTTGGGATCCGAGGGGGGGGTGTGGGCCGCGGCACAAGAATTGTGCGCCGCGGCACACACATCACCCAGCTGTTGTCCGAGCAAACTGTACCGTGTGCCGCGGCACAAGGATTGTGCGCCGCGGCACACAGCCGAGTCAGTGCCGCGGCACACTTATCCGGGCCGCGGCACACCTGTGTAGCTCTTGCCGGCCAAAACCGACTGTACCGCGTGCCGCGGCACAGTCCGGCAGGGCCGCGGCACATGCCGAATCTGCGCCGCGGCACACTTCGAATGAGCCGCGGCACAACGAGCGGTCAGCCGATCACTGGGCGCGATGGCTCCCGTGCCGCGGCACGCTTCGGATGAGCAGCGGCACACAATGCGGTCAATGTATATCAGCGTCTTTTCAATGGTGCAGCTCATTCTTTCCCTTCCCTTCTTCAACCGTGCGAGAGAGAGAGACTTGAGAGGGGGTTTTCCTCCATTTATCACTTATTGGTGTAAATTTCTTCATCTCTTTTCGATCGGGTGGCTCGGATTGCGGATCTAACAGGTGGTTTTCGGATTTGAGTGCTTGATTCTTCTAGAGGTAAGAACTCCTTTGACCCTAGTATGATTTTGGGGAGGGTTTGGTGGTGATCTTGTGTTTTAATCCGAATTTTACCGATGTTGTTGTTAGATTTTGGATAGTATACTCGTGACCCTTGGTTTTCTTGTTATTGGTTGGGATGAAATCCCGTTATTCCACCGTTGACCGATTTCTTTTCCTTATGCACGCGTGGTGTCCGATGAATTGTCCCAACGGGTAGAACTAGGATGAATTTCTTCGTATTCATGGTGTTGAGATTTGGTTTTATATCATTATTGTGTTAGGGTCGGATTTGAGAGGATTGTTCGGACCGTAACCGTTCCTTCGTCGTTTCCTTCGCGTCGTATTATCCAAGGCAAGTACATGTATTAGATTCCGTTATGTGCGTATGATTTTGATGCGAATGATGTAAATGGTTTTATTGAACGAATGTGATTGTTTCTCTTCCACCTGGGGATGGCGTGTGGCCTCTGGAGGCCGATACTAATGGGTACGGCCACGGAAGTGGACTTGGGTGCGTGTGTTGATGTTCTTCCACCTGGGGACGGTTCGACGGGACCTCTGGGGGCCGATACTAATGGGTACGGCCGCGGAAGTGGTTTCTCACCTGGGGACGGTCCGACGGGACCTCTGGGGACCGATACTAATGGGTACGGTCGCGAGTTACCAAGCGTGGATAAATGTGATGTGGGAAACCTGTTAATATACTGTTTTGGTGTTAATGTGATATTCCGGAATATTGGTTTTCAAAATGATTTCCTAACGATTTATTTGCGTTGAATCGTGTATGTATATAATGTTGTGTAATTATGTACTTGCACTAGCTATTCGAATGCTAACCCCTTAAATGGGGGGAATGCGTCTTATGCATTTCAGGTACTGGTCGAGCTGAGGAGCTGGCACGGGATGCGCATGCGAAGGATGGGTTGGCATGATGATGTCGCTCGAGTCTGCATTTTTCTGTTTTGTCATTGCATGTGTTGAGTACTGGAGATAGATTGTTTATTTTTAAACATGGTTTAAGTCCCCTGCGTGGGCAACGTTTTGGTATTTAACTTATGTCTCATGTACTCCGTTAAAATGTTTTGGCCGAGGCCACGGCCTTATTTACTTTTTGGATACACCTTTTGGGTTATCATTGTGGTTCATGTGTCATGAGTTAGCCTGGTAGACCTCACGGGGGTTCTACGGCGTGTAATGTCCCTTTTGTGAATTGGGATGTTACAATTATGGTATCGGAGCTTTAGGTTTTGAATACCTAGGCTGTCGGTGGAATTTGGGTCTGTCAGTTGCGTCATTAGAGTCAGTTGTTGAGCCAAATATCATCATGCTACCGTCTTTTCGTGCGACCCGTGGCTGTAAGTCTCCTCGAACTCTTATATTTCTGTAATTCGTTTTCTTGCGCTGTTCGGAATCGTGACTTGTGTTACCAACCATGTGAATTGGGAATCTTTCTGATCTTGTTCTTTTCTTATTTTCCTTCAGTATGTTGAGAGGTCGTGGTAGACCGGCTAGGGGACGCGGCCGAGGCCGTGGCCGTGGTGCTGATAATGAGGAGGGCTCACTTTCTCAGTCCTCTGCGGACTCAGCCTCTCACTCAGTGCCGTCGGGTAACAATGCCGACGCCGGGGCTACTGCCGTACTTCAGCAGTTGGTAACCCAACTTACTCAGATAGCTCAGGGTGGACGCCAGAATCCGCCCCCGACACCGGAGGAGGAGGCTAGTAAGTGGCTTCAGACGGTGACTAAGATGCACCCTCCTCGTTTCTCCGGAGCTTCTGACTCCCTCGGTTGGGAGAATTGGCTCTTTCAGTTGTCCAGGACCTTTGATGCCGTAGCTTGCCCTGAAGACAGGAGGGTACACATCGCCCAGTACCTCCTGGATAAGGAAGCTGCGGAATGGTGGGAGGCCGTTGTGCCCAGAGACCGTCGAGCTACTTGGGAGGAATTCAAGGCTGCTATGGAAGCAGAGTATTGTCCGCCGCCAGTCAAGGAACGCAGAATTGTGGAATTCTTCACCGACACCTCAGGATGTGCCTATTTCTCAGGCCATCATTTCTTACAATCAGCAGTTGGGTTTCATGAGAGATCAAGTGAGAACGGAGGCTGACAAAATCCGTTACTTCAATATGCGCATGAAGCCGCATATTAGACAGAGTATGGCGCCGCTCATGTGTGCCACTTTGAAGGAATACCAAGATCGCGCTCTGGCGATCGAGATGGCTGTCCCGGAATCAGAATCGGTTTCGGAAGCTAAGAAGCAGAAGACTACCGGTGGGTTCTCGGCCGGTAAAGGTGGACAGTTTTTGAGGTCTCGTTCTGCTCCTACACTAGGGAAGAGGCCGTTTCATCAGGCCGGTGGATCCCAGGGTAACCGTTCAGTCCAGTCTGTGGCACCTGGCGGGAGAGTTTGTTTTAATTGCAGTCAGCCCGAGCACGTTATGAAGGATTGCCCATTTCCGTTAGTTGCTTGCTTTACTTGCGGACAGACCGGACATCGGGCAGCTCATTGTGAGAGGGCCACCAGGGCCGCTAGAGTTCCGACTACCACTACCGATCAGAAGGATCACAGTTTTCCAGCCACTCATGTTCCGCAGGGTTCGGGTCGTGGTAGGGGTCGAGGTCAGCCGGATCGCCGTGCAGCCTCGAGTTCGGGTTCAGTTCACCCCCGGTTGTATCAGATGAGGCGCACAGAGGAGGCAGACATTCCGGTGGCGTCAGGTACCACTCAGATCCTTACTCATCCAGTTTCCGTGCTTTTTGATTCGGGTGCTACCCATTCCTTTATTGCATCGGATTGTGTGAATCGTATTGGCTTTAACTGCTTGTTTGAGTGTGAACCGTTTGTGGTGGGTACGCCTAGCGCGGATCGTATGGTTGGGGACCGGGAAGTTAGGGATTGCCCAGTGAGGATCGGGAGCCGGGATTGGCCCTCGGATCTCATTGTTATAGACCTTAAGGGTGAGGATTTGATCCTCGGGGACGATTGGTTGGATCGTCATGGTGCTATCATGAACTATCGGACTCGTACCATCTCGATAGTTGCCGAGGACGGCACCGGGCATACTCTCGTCGGCTGTAAGCCGGGTAGATCGGGGTGTGTGATTAGCGCCTTGAAGGCGATGAAACTTTTGAACCAAGGTTGTGTCGGCTACTGGTGTTTCGCTCTGCAAGCGGAGGATGGTGGAATTGACATGTCGTCAATTCCAGTTGTTTGTGAGTATCCCGATGCTTTCCCAGACGACTTTCCGGGATTACCACCGCAGCGAGAGGTGGAGTTTCCTATCGATCTTGAGCCGAATGCAGCCCCTATTTCTCGAGCACCGTACCGTATGGCACCGTCGGAGATGCTAGAGTTGAAGAATCAGTTGGGAGAGTTATTAGATAAAGGGTACATTCGACCGAGCGCATCGCCTTGGGGTGCGCCTGTACTTTTTGTCAAGAAGAAGGATGGATCGCTTCGTTTATGCATCGACTATCGAGAATTAAACAAGCTAACCATCAAAAATAAATACCGTTGCCCGTGATTGACGATTTGTTTGATCGGCTTGAGGCGGCAGTCTTTTCAAGATCGACTTGCGATCGGGCTACTACGATTGAGGATTCGGGACGTCGATATTCCGAAAGCGCCTTCGGACGAGATATGGCCATTACGAGTTTGTGGTTATGCCTTTCGGGCTAACTAACGCCCAGCAGTTGTTCATGCGCTTAATGAACAAAGTTTTTATTGAGTATTTGGACAAATTCGTGGTCGTTTTCATCGACGATATTCTTGTCTATTCTCGGAGTCGGGAGGAGCATGCCCTACATCTCGGATTGTGTTACACACCTTGAGTCTTTGGCGGTTGTACGCGAAGTTCTCTAAGTGTGAGTTTTGGCTTGAGGAGTGACGTTCCTCGGGCATGTGATTTCAGCAGAGGAGTTCGGGTAGATCCGCGAGAAGATAGAGCGGTGATGGCTTGGGAGCCGCCTAAAAATGTGAAGGAGGTGAGGAGTTTTAGGTCTTGCGGTTATTACCGTAGATTTGTTGAGGATTTTCTAAGATCTCTAGACCACTCACTCACCGCTCCGTAAAACTTCGAAGTTCGAGTGGACTGCAGACAGCGGGACAGCTTTGACGAGTTAAAGAGACGTTTGACTACCGCACCCGTGTTAGCGTTGCCTCATGGGAACGAGGATTTCGTAGTGTCTGATGATGCTTCGGGCCTTGGTCTGGGATGTGTTTTGATGCAGAGAGACAGAGTGATTGCGTATGCGTCCCGCCAGTTGAAACCTTATGAGGTGAATTACCCCACGCATGATTTGGAGTTAGCTGCGGTCATTTTCGCCTTAAAGATCTAGAGGCATTATCTCTATGGGTCATCGTGTAAGATTTTTACAGATCACAAGAGTTTGAAGTATATCTTCAGTCAGAAAGAGTTAAATATGAGACAGCGTAGGTGGTTGGAGTTAATTAAAGATTACGACCTCGAGATACTTTACCATCCGGGTAAGGCTAACGTAGTGGCGGATGCGTTGAGCCGTAAGCCGATGGCGTTGCAGATGCTAGAAGTACTTACACCGCAGAGTAGGATCCAGCGGGATCTTATTTGTCAGAATATTGAGGTTTGGGTTCAGAGAGTTCAGGGCCAGTTGTGTGCATTAGAGATCACTTCGTCCTTGACTGATGATATCAAGGCGAAACAGTATGATGATCCGTGTTTGGTCCAGTTGAGGGAGGATGTGAGGCAGGGGAAAGCCCCTGGATTTGTGGTTCAGGATGATGGCGTTCTGAGATTTCGCGGCAGACTATGTGTACCGAATGATATTGAGCTGAGACAGAAGGTCTTGAGTGAAGCTCATACCACGCCTTACTCCATACATCCTGGTACGAATAAAATGTACAAGGATGTGAGGAGCAACTACTGGTGGAGTAATTTGAAGACAGATGTTAGCGAGTTTGTGTCGAGGTGTTTGACCTGTCAGCAGGTTAAGATCGAGCATCAGCGACCCGCTGGGTTTTTGCGACCACTTCCCATTCCGGAGTGGAAATGGGAGGATATTTCTATGGACTTCATTACTAATATGCCTAGGACTCGGAATGGAATGAACATGATTTGGGTTATTGTCGATCGACTGACCAAATCAGCTCACTTTCTGGGTATTAAGGACACTTGGTGTAACACCCCCAGAATACGACCGGGAATGTCACACGCCGTAGACCCTTATCACAAGGATCCACCAGGCTAAACTCCAAAAGACTACTCAAAGATTGACCGGCCGGGGTCAAAATTTAATACAAAGCAGACCGACAAGGTCATAAACCAATTCAGAAACTAACGACATTCATATTACAATGACAACAATAAACTTGAACACAGAAAAGAATGACAATTCAATTTAATAAATGATAATTACACCCATGCAAGGGTGAATACTCGAACGACAGAGAAATACCGACCAAAATGATACAAAAGAAAAGACTCTGACTCTGGTGTGATTAGCATCGTCGTCTTCCATCTCCTTCCAAGCCAATCCCGTGATCGCTCCCGAGCCGCCAAAACTCCGAGCGCATAACAGGCACCCACCCCGAAAACTCGGGGTTAGCAAACCGGAATTTTGCTAGTGCAAGTACATAATATACAAGATATACGAACAAGAATAACACAAAATTTAACCGCCGTGAAGCCTTAACACAAACCATACATTCCCACAACAAGACAGAATAACACTCGCATACACGAGGTGAAAGGTAATCACATAGTCATATTCTCCTTACGGAAAATAACATTCATGAAACTTTAAACGAGCCCAAGGAGTCGGGAAGATCCCTTTTGTAAAAGGAAAAGTATTTTGATAAGATAGTTTGCAATCATTATTATTGACTCGGGCCGTTTAGGGGTTTTTAAAATCGAATGGGAATACTTTTGGAAATAATTTCAAAACTCTCGGGTCCTTGACCCAACGTATGGAAAATGATTACACAAAAACCAAGTCAACTTATTTGGGGTTCTCGACCCAATTTATAGAACACCAACACAAACGAAATCATTACAACATCTCGCAGGGTTCTAAACCCAATCCAAATAACATCATCACGAATTCGATCATCTCAACATTCCACAGGGTCCTCGACCCAATACACATAATTGCACCACAATACAATCAAAGGCACAATCTCTTATTCGACATATCCTGCTCAAGACTTCGATTAATTAACCCTGGAGATTTCACAAACCTCCTTGGTTAATTAACCCCGATACCCACGCTTTAAAAACAATTTGAAACAAGCTTTCAAAACACGAATCGCGTACCAAATCAAGACAAACATTTGAAAGTGAGTTGAAAGAATTTGAGATACGAATATCGTTCGCAACGGGTCTTAGCTATCACTCAAATACCCGTAACCAATAAGCCCGCCAGCGCCTCCTTGCACACACGTGTACCGGCGTTCACTTCCATCATGTTGGCCGCTCCTTGAACATGTCACCGCACCGCGTCACTCCCGCAAGAGCCGCCTTGCACGCGCATTAGGTGACATCGGCGTTCACCACCCATATGGAGCCGCACATTGCAAAGATACACTGTGCCGGAGTGCACGCCCGCCTCGAGGTTCCGGATACGACGTTTCACAACACGTATCCACATTATCACAAACATCCAAAGACATGAACAAATGTCACAACAATTTTCAACTCGGTACATCAAGTCACACAATTTCTCCGCTACCCATAACCACACAAGTAGACAGAACACGCACGTTATTAATCAACTCAATCACAATAAGCATTCAAGCATAACCAATCAATACCGCACATAGATATATATATATATATAACCTTACTATATTATATGAATGACTATAGTTCATCCCTCAATCCAAGTTGAGTACGTCAACTAGCGTTAGCATTCACCACTCGTCGATCACCGACATAAGCATGTATATCAATATACGTATATATATACTTATTTTTAACATATAAATATATATATAATACATATATATACACATACATATACATATATATATATATATACATATATACATCCGTATAAACTCATACACTTCAACAACAATGATTTCACGCAGTTACAATTCGTATATCGAGGTACTTGCCTTGGTAATACGACGCTAAGGAGACGACGAAGGAATCGGTTCCGGTCCGAACAATCCTCTCAAATCCGACCCTAACACAATAATGATATATAATCAATCTCACATCATGAATACGAAGAAATCCCTCCTAGTTCTACCCGTTGGGACAATTTATCGAACACCAAGAGTGCGTAGGGAATTGAAATCGGTTAACGGTGAACTAACGGGATTTCATCCCAACCAAAAACAAGAAAACCAAGGGTCACGAGAGTACTATCAAAATCTAACAACAACATCGATTAATTCGGATTAAAACACAAGATCACCACCAAACCCTCCCCAAAAATCATACTAGGGTATAAGAGATCTTACCTCTTGAAGATACAAACCCTATAATCCGAAGAACACGTGCTAGATCCACAATCCGAGCTACACGATCGAAGGAAGACGAAGAAAACACACAATCGAAAGGGTGGATGGAGAAGAAATCCCCTCTCAACCCTCTCTCTCGCGCACGGTGGAAGGGAGGAAGAAAATGTGCGAATCTCGAAAAACGCACAGCTATAGCGCCACCGCATCGTGTGCCGCGGCTAAACTGGTGCCGCGCATGTACAAAGATTGCGCCTGGTCGGCCGACCGCTCGTTGTGCCGCGGCTCATTCGGAGTGTGCCGCGGCTCGACTCGGCATGGGCCGCGATCACGGGATCCGTGCCGGGGGCACACGGTGACAGAGGTTTTAACCGCAGTGCCACACGGTGTGCCGCGGCCCGACAAGTGTGCCGCGGCACCGACTACTGGTGTCCGCGGCTCACAAACCTTGTGCCGCGGCACACCTGCATGACCGCTTGGCCAACAATCGGTAATGTGTGCCGCGCGCACAATCCTTGTGCCGCGGCCCACACCCCCTCGGGTCCCAAAAATGACGAAAAATGATCCGGAAAGAGAATAAAAGCAATAGGAATCGATATTTGGGCAACAATAACACGAAATGGAAGTACGGAACCCCCAAAAGATCTGAGGTGCACAACCAAAGTCGAACAAGGGACAAATTCCTAAACTTCTAGGAAATTACACAAACGGCCCAAACATCCGAAAATCACGATACAACGTCGGATTAACAATCGAAACTCACAACATGCTCTACTCAATCATACGAACTCATGGAAGTAAGAAAATGACGAAATCGAACGAGTTTAACGAGAGACAAATACACATGAGACAAAATATAACACAAGATGAAATTACGTAAAAACATCATCGAGACCCGTCTAAGTGGAGAAACTCCAAGAACAAAATAGGTTCAGAATTCCAAAACAGTGACAAGCGAGTTGTCGAAACGGACCTCCGCCGGAAAAATGAAAATTACCGGAAATCGAATTTGCGGATATTACATTCTACCCTCCTTAAAAGAAGTTTCGTCCCGAAACTTAAAATAGAGAGCGGCGGAACAATCCAGGAAATAACTACTTGCTCAGCCCCAAATCATCACGAGCAAAGCGCGAATGCAAGGTTCCAGAAATACGATGAGTTGAGGTGAAGGGGTATGAATTTGGATACCAAAGCTCCCGAGTTAAGAAAATCACAAAATAGTTCGACCCCGAAAATCATGTTTCGAGCTCAACTAACCACAATCCAAGTTCATAACACATTCGGAAGTGTCAATTGCACGCGTGGGAATAATAGTTCGAACAAAATTTGCAAGAATTAGGTTCAGATATGGAAAGACCACAATAATTCACGGGTTTTAACAAAACAGCTCAAATTCGCTCGAGGACGGCAGCTAAGTAGAACAAGATAGTTTAAAATCGTATTGAGGATCATAATTTAGTTACCAACAATGAAAAATCATACAATGCCGAAAATACCAAGGAAAGTACGGGTAATACACTTCCCCATACTAAAAGGTATTTCGATCCCAAACTTAGAACAACAAGAGTTGGAAATATAGAGCAATGAAATGAAGAACGATCAAAGTCACGATTGTTCAAAACAACAATTAGGACATATTGCAAAATATTCATCCTCCCATGTTAGGCTCTTGTAAGGAAACATAGGGTTTCGGGACATTCTCCAGTCACTAGCTCGCTCTCTCTCGGGCAAGATTCTTTGCCAATTCGAAACCTGTCTCACGGTGTTTCTCCCGATGACCTACACACCCACACCGGTAACAAGTCAAGAGTGAAGAGGGACAATTTGCACGAACATGTCCTCGATAGCCATAGATTGAAACATCTTCTCTTCTTACCGCGAGTCACCGATGCCGGGTTTGGGATTTCCAAATGCTCACTCCCGACCGCGAAGATGACGCTCGAACAGCGTAAGGGCTTGGGAGCCTTAGTCTCCTCATCGCCCGTAAATTTTCCCGATACCCTCGGTCTCTTTGCTTCGCTCGTGGGCTCGACACGAGGAGATTTCATAGGATATCGTTTGATCTCGATACTCCTCACCGTAGCATGGATAGTTGTCGACGAACCACCTTGCCGCTTCCATTTCCATCATCACGCCCACGTCCGGCGAGGCTTGACATACTAATACGGATAACGCCGATCAACGGATTAGTTTATCACTGCATAATATACCACAATTATCAACCCGAGTTTTAGTTAGCATCCTTAGAATAACGGTACTATCGTAAAGCATAAAGTTTTATTAAGTCAAGTTCGAGTTCCTAGACTAGGACGATCATTATATGTATGCACTTAATGAAAACAATTTTTTGAAAAAGGGGCTCACACGTTGCGCCCAAGACTTGTAAACACCGTCTTTTATTTCGAAGAGGAAGTTTATATAACGACTCTAAAAATTATTTTCGAGTGAAGAATAAAAGAAAAAGAAAGAAATCGAAAATTAATTCGTAACTAATTTGAAATATTTCAAAAATGTTGAGTCCCAAATATCACAATCTTGAAAATCTTTCCTCTTCTTCCAAAATGTTTATTCGAAAGAATTTTCCACCGAGATACGTGACCATTTAACATGACGGTATTAAATCGTGGCTTTACACAATGTTAGAAAATTTCAAAGCATAGTTTTAAAATATTCGTGATACTATAGCCGTGGCTCTGCTCCGAACCTACTGTGCTAAAAATCATTTTAAAAAAAATGTTCAAAATGCCAAAAAGGCCGATGTCGATAATGTTCTCAAATACTCACTAAAGTCATTTATGAAATATCAAATACCGTCATAAGAATACTATCAAAATATGCAAGACCAAAATATCAAAACTCGGTTTGTAAGATAACAAAAACCATCTTAAAATACTCATGCGGTGGATAACATTATCATTCGTAAATTCATTCTAATAAAGTACCGAAACAGATAAACATGCTCGACTTCCGAAGCATACTACGTAACTATTTATGCTCGAACCGCATGCGCATGTCATATCCTAAAACGATAATATCACCAACAAGTTCCAATTCCTAGTTCACATTAAGCATATTAGCACAATGTAATCAAATACGTATATAAGGGGACTTACGATCGGGAGGCTTACCATCACGGATTGCCGGAAGATGATGTCGGAACCACGATACTAATCACGACTCTGATGCGCGCGACTTACACAAGACATGGACTTGACCCAACGGCCTAGGTTTTTCGCAAACCTAAGCTCTGATACCATAAATGTAACACCCCGAATACGACCGGAATGTCACACGCCGTAGACCCTTATCACAAGGATCCACCAAAGCAAACTCCAAAAGACTACTCAAAGATTGACCGGCCGGGTCAAAATTTAATACAAAGCGCATCGACAAGGTCATAAACCAATTCAGAAACTAACGACATTCATATTACAATGACAACAATAAACTTGAACACAGAAAAGAATGACAATTCAATTTAATAAATGATAATTACACCCATGCAAGGGTGAATACTCGAACGACAGAGAAATACCGACCAAAATGATACAAAAGAAAAGACTCTGACTCTGGTGTGATTAGCATCGCTGTCTTCCATCTCCTTCCAAGCCAATCCCGTGATCGCTCCCGAGCCGCCAAAACTCGAGCGCATAACAGCACCCACCGAAAACTCGGGGTTAGCAACCGGAATTTTGCTAGTGCAAGTACATAATATACAAGATATACGAACAAGAATAACACAAAATTTAACCGTGAAGCCTTAACACAAACCATACATTCCCACAACAAGACAGAATAACACTCGCATACACGAGGTGAAAGTTAATCACATAGTCATATTCTCCTTACGGAAAATAACATTCATGAAACTTTAAACGAGCCCAAGGATTCATGACGATCCCTTTTGTAAAAGGAAAAGTATTTTGATAAGATAGTTTGCAATCATTATTATTGACTCGGGCCGTTTAGGGGTTTTTAAAATCGAATGGGAATACTTTTGGAAATAATTTCAAAACTCTCGGGTCCTTGACCCAACGTATGGAAAATGATTACACAAAAACCAAGTCAACTTATTTGGGGTTCTCGACCCAATTTATAAAACACCAACACAAACGAAATCATTACAACATCTCGCAGGGTTCTAAACCCAATCCAAATAACATCATCACGAATTCGATCATCTCAACATTCCACAGGGTCCTCGACCCAATACACAGAATGGCACCACAATACAATCAAAGGCACAATCTCTCATTCGACATATCCTGCTCAAGACCCCCGATTAATTAACCCTCGGAGATTTCGTCAAACCTCCTTGGTTAATTAACCCTGATACCCACGCTTTAAAAACAATTTGAAACAAGCTTTCAAAAACACGAATCGCGTACCAAATCAAGACAAACATTTGAAAGTGAGTTGAAAGAATTTGAGATACGAATATCGTTCGGTAACGGGGTCTTAGCTATCACTCAAATACCCGTAACCAATAAGCCTGCCAGGCGCCTCCTCGCACACTGTACCGGCGTTCACTTCCATCATGTTGGCCGCTCCTTGAACATGTCACCGCACCGGCGTCACTCCCGCAAGAGCCGCCTTGCACGCGCATTAGGTGACATCGGCGTTCACCACCCATATGGAGCCGCACATTGCAAAGATACACCAGCCGGAGTGCATGCCCCGCCTCGAGGTTCCCTTGATACGACGTTTCTCACAACACGTATCCACATTATCACAAACATCCAAAGACATGAACAAATGTCACAACAATTTTCAACTCGGTACATCAAGTCACACAATTTCTCCGCCAGTCCATAACCACACAAGTAGACAGGAACACGCACGTTATTAATCAACTCAATCACAATAAGCATTCAAGCATAACCAATCAATACCGCACATAGATATATATATATATATAACCTTACTATATTATATGAATGACTATAGTTCATCCCTCAATCCAAGTTGAGTACGTCAACTAGCGTTAGCATTCACCACTCGTCGATCACCGACATAAGCATGTATATCAATATACGTATATATATACTTATTTTTAACATATAAATATATATATAATACATATATATACACATACATATACATATATATATATATACATATATACATCCGTATAAACTCATACACTTCAACAACAATGATTTCACGCAGTTACAATTCGTATATCGAGGTACTTGCCTTGGTAATACGACGCTAAGGAGACGACGAAGGAATCGGTTCCGGTCCGAACAATCCTCTCAAATCCGACCCTAACACAATAATGATATATAATCAATCTCACATCATGAATACGAAGAAATCCCTCCTAGTTCTACCCGTTGGGACAATTTATCGAACACCAAGAGTGCGTAGGGAATTGAAATCGGTTAACGGTGAACTAACGGGATTTCATCCCAACCAAAAACAAGAAAACCAAGGGTCACGAGAGTACTATCAAAATCTAACAACAACATCGATTAATTCGGATTAAAACACAAGATCACCACCAAACCCTCCCCAAAAATCATACTAGGGTATAAGAGATCTTACCTCTTGAAGATACAAACCCTATAATCCGAAGAACACGTGCTAGATCCACAATCCGAGCTACACGATCGAAGGAAGACGAAGAAAAACACACAATCGAAAGGGTGGATGGAGAAGAAATCCCCCTCTCAACCCTCTCTCTCTCGCGCACGGTGGAAGGGAGGAAGAAAATGTGCGAATCTCGCTGAAAACGCACAGTTATAGCGCTGACCGCATCGTGTGCCGCGGCTCAGCTAAACTGTGCCGCGGCACAGGGCCAAAGATTGCGCCCAGTGGTCGGCTGACCGCTCGTTGTGCCGCGGCTCATTCGGAGTGTGCCGCGGCTCAGACTCGGCATGTGCCGCGGCACTGCCGGACTGTGCCGGGGCACACGGTACAGGAGGTTTTAACCGGCAGGTGCCACACGGGTGTGCCGCGGCCCGGACAAGTGTGCCGCGGCACTGACTCGGCTGTGTGCCGCGGCTCACAAACCTTGTGCCGCGGCACACGCATACACCGCTTGGCCAACAATCGGGTAATGTGTGCGCGCGGCAAGACAATCCTTGTGCCGCGGCCCACACCCCCCTCGGGTCCCAAAAATGACGAAAAATGATCCGGAAAGAGAATAAAAGCAATAGGAATCGATATTTGGGCAACAATAACACGAAATGGAAGTACGGAACCCCCAAAAAGATCTGAGGTGCACAACCAAAGTCGAACAAGGGACAAATTCCCTAAACTTCTAGGAAATTACACAAACGGCCCAAACATCCGAAAATCACGATACAACGTCGGATTAACAATCTGAAACTCACAACATGCTCTACTCAATCATACGAACTCATGGAAGTAAGAAAATGACGAAATCGAACGAGTTTAACGAGAGACAAATACACATGAGACAAAATATAACACAAGATGAAATTACGTAAAAACATCATCGAGACCCGTCTAAGTGGAGAAACTCCAAGAACAAAATAGGTTCAGAATTACAAAACAGCGACAAGCGAGTTGTCGAAACGGACCTCCGCCGGAAAAATGAAAATTACCGGAAATCGAATTTGCGGATATTACACTTGGGGCCCGGAGAGGCTAGCACGAGTATTTATTGCACAGGTCGTGAGATTGCATGGGACTCCTAAGAGTATTGTTTCGGATCGTGATGGCCGGTTCGTGTCACATTTCTGGCAGGCTGTTCATCGAGCTTTGGGGACTGAGTTGAGACTCAGTACATCTTATCACCCTCAGACTGACGGGCAGTCAGAGCGGACGATCCAGACGTTAGAGGATATGTTGAGAGCCTGTGCCCTAGAATGGAAGGATGATTGGGAGTCGCACTTGCCATTGATCGAGTTCACGTACAACAATAGTTGGCACGCCTCGATCAAAATGGCGCCATTTGAGGCGTTCTATGGGAGGAGGTGTAGATCGCCGTTGTGTTGGGATGATGCGTCCGAACTGATTGGTACCGAGCCTGATATGGTAGTTGAGACGAGAGAGAAGATTACTCTGATTCGGGATAGATTGTTAACGGCCCAGAGTCGGCAGAAGTCTTATGCCGACACGCGTCGCCGTCCGTTGGAGTTTGAGGTGGGAGATCATGTTTTGCTTAAGGTGTCGCCGACAAGTGGAGTTTACCGCTTCGGCCGGAAGGGTAAACTTAGTCCGAGGTTTATTGGGCCGTTTGAGATTTTAGAGAGAGTGGGAGAGCTTGCCTATCGGCTAGGCTTACCGCCGTCCCTGAGCCACGTTCATAACGTATTTCATGTTTCCCAGCTTAGGAGGTACATATCGGACCCTAGCCATATTATCGATTTTGGAGAGATCGAATTGGGACCCGACCTTACCATCGAGGAGAGGCCGATTCAGATTTTAGAGCGTCGGGTGAAGCAACTTCGTCATAAAACCATCCCTCTGGTTAAAGTTCAATGGTCGAGACATGGGTCCGAAGAATCCACATGGGAGACGGAGGAGAGTATGCAGTCGAGATACCCCGAGTTGTTCGCGTTGTAAGTTTCGGGACGAAACTTATTTTTAGGGGGAGATAATGTAATATCCACGTTTTCTATTTTCGGTAATTTCTATTTTTGATGTATGTTCGTTTCGGACAACTCGCTTAGCAGTGTTTTGGAATTCTGAATCTATTTTGTTCTTGGAGTTTTTCCGTTTAGACGGGTCTCGATAATGTTTTACGTAATTTCATCTTGTGTTATATTCTGTCTCATGTGTAGTCGATTCTCGTTAAACTCGTTCGATTTCGTTGCTTTCTTACTTCCATGAGTTCGTATGCTTGAGTAGAGCATGTTGTGAGTTTCGGATTGTTAATCCGACGTTGTGTCGTGATTTGTCGGATGTTTGGTCCGTTTTTGTAATTTCCTAGAAGTTTAGGGAATTTGTCCCTTGTTCGACTTTGGTTGTGTACCTCAGATCATTTTTGGGTTCCGTACTTCCATTTCGTGTTATTGTTGCCCAAATATCGATCCCTATTGCTTTTATTCTCTTTCCGGATCATTTTTCGTCATTTTGGGATCCGAGGGGGGGTGTGGGCCGCGGCACAAGAATTGTGCGCCGCAGCACACACATCACCCAGCTGTTGTCCGAGCAAACTGTACCGTGTGCCGCGGCACAAGGATTGTGCGCCGCGGCACACTTATCCGGCCGCGGCACACTGTAGCTCTTGCCGACCAAAACCGATCAGCGTGCCGCGGCACGCCCGGCAGGCTGCGCACATGCCGACCCGCGCCGCGCACACCGAATGAGCCGCGGCACGCCGAGCGGCCACCGATCATCGGCGCGATGGCCCCGTGCCGCGGCACGCTTCGATGAGCCGCACACAATGCGGTCAATGTATATCAGCGTCTTTTCAGCGGCTGCAGCTCATTCTTTCCCTTCCCTTCTTCAACCGTGCGAGAGAGAGAGAGAGAGACTTGAGAGGGGGTTTTCCTCCATTTATCACTTATTGGTGTAAATTTCTTCATCTCTTTTCGATCGGGTGGCTTGGATTGCGGATCTAACACGTGGTTTTCGGATTTGAGTGCTTGATTCTTCTAGAGGTAAGAACTCCTTTGACCCTGGTATGATTTTGGGGAGGGTTTGGTGGTGATCTTGTGTTTTAATCCGAATTTTACCGATGTTGTTGTTAGATTTTGGATAGTATACTCGTGACCCTTGGTTTTCTTGTTATTGGTTGGGATGAAATCCCGTTATTCCACCGTTGACCGATTTCTTTTCCTTATGCACGCGTGGTGTCCGATGAATTGTCCCAACGGGTAGAACTAGGATGAATTTCTTCGTATTCATGGTGTTGAGATTTGGTTTTATATCATTATTGTGTTAGGGTCGGATTTGAGAGGATTGTTCGGACCGTAACTGCCTTCGTCGTTTCCTTCACGTCGTATTATCCAAGGCAAGTACATGTATTACATTCCGTTATGTGCGTATGATTTTGATGCGAATGATGTAAATGGTTTTATTGAACGAATGTGATTGTTTCTCTTCCACAGGGATGGCGTGTGGCCTCCGGGGCCGAGCTAATGGGTACGGCCACGGAAGTGGACTTGGGTGCGTGTGTTGATGTTCTTCCACTGGGACGGTTCGACGGGACCTCTGGGGTCGATACTAATGGGTACGGCCGCGGAAGTGGTTTCTCACGGGACGGTCCGACGGGACCTCCGGGGACCGATACTAATGGGTACGGCCGAGTTACCAAGCGTGGATAAATGTAATGTGGGAAACCTGTTAATATACTGTTTTGGTGTTAATGTGATATTCCGGAATATTGGTTTTCAAAATGATTTCCTAACGATTTATTTGCGTTGAATCGTGTATGTATATAATGTTGTGTAATTATGTACTTGCACTAGCTATTCGAATGCTAACCCCTTAAATGGGGGGAATGCGTCTTATGCATTTCAGGTACTGGTCGAGCTGAGGAGCTGGCACGGGATGCGCATGCGAAGGATGGGTTGGCATGATGATGTGGCTCGAGTCTGCATTTTTCTGTTTTGTCATTGCATGTGTTGAGTACTGGAGATAGATTGTTTATTTTTAAACATGGTTTAAGTCCCCTGCGTGGGCAACGTTTTGGTATTTAACTTATGTCTCATGTACTCCGTTAAAATGTTTTGGCCGAGGCCACGGCCTTATTTACTTTTTGGATACACCTTTTGGGTTATCATTGTGGTTCATGTGTCATGAGTTAGCCTGGTAGACCTCACGGGGGTTCTACGACGTGTAATGTCCCTTTTGTGAATTGGGATGTTACAATTGGCTGGTCAATATATGAAGTAAAATAATAAAAAATAAAAAATCTAAAATATCTGGAAAACTTCAGAAAAAATCAGAAGTTAATTTTTCAATTTAAAGAATCTGGAAAATTAAAAAAAATAGGAACTTCAGGATCTTATAAAAAAAATTATATTAATACAAAAAAATTGGAAGTTTTTATTTAAAATTCTAAAATAAAAAATTTAAAAAATTTTGGATCTTATTCATAAACTGTTTTAATAAAAACAAAAATTGGAATATTATTTTTCATAAAATAAATAAAAAATCGGATCCGGTTATCTTCTCCGGTGAAGTTTACTTCAAATAATTAATCTTTAATCTGTTATTTTTAGATTTTTAGATTATTTTAAAAAAGAAAATAATTTTCTTATGAAACGTAAAAAAAATTAAAAAAAATTACGAGAAGGTTTTTCTTTTAAAAATAAAATAAAATAATTTATATTTTTTTTATTTATTTTATAAAAAATAATATTTCAATTTTTATTTTTATTAAAACAGTTTATAATTAAAATCTAGAATTTTTTTAATTCTTTACTTTTGAATTATAAATAAAAACTTCCGATTTTTTAATATTAATATTCCATAATTAAAAAAATTACCTGAAGTTCCGATTTCTTTTACTTTTCCAGATTTTTTAAATAAAAATTTAAGTTCTAATTTTGTTCTTATGTTTTCCAAATTATTTAGATTTTTTATATCTCTAGACTTTTATATTTTTTATTATTATATTACGTCATATATTGATCAACCAATAAACATCTGCCACGTGTCATTTAACTGCCAACTAAGCATCCCGTCAGTACTTAACGGACAAAAGTTAACGAAGGTCTTAACTTGGTTTAACGGATCACAGATTTGGTCCCAGTTTGATATCTTCGAAAATTTAGATAATCAAGTGCTAAAATTAGTAAACTTGAGGTCCTCTTTTAATTATTTAACCTAAAAAATATTAGGTATCAATATAATTTTATTTTAATGAATATGTAGTTTGACCATCTCATCTCAGACTTGAACTTTGTTCATTGAGCACATAGAAAATGGATTGTCTAACTTCCAAACAAATAGAAATTAATTTATATAAGTCATCAAAAAAAAGTTACTTTATATAAAGGAAAGATACAAGGAAATAAAAACAAAATAAATTTATAGTAAAAATTAGAGAAAAGTGATGAATCTCACTTATTCCATCAATCCCCAATTATAGTAAAGCCATTTAGATTTTATTACACGCAAAATGGACAAACTCGACGTATATTTAGATTAAATTAATAACATAGGTAAATGTTTATTCGATATTTTTATTAGTTTCTTAATTTATTACCCGACTAAGTTGGGTACTCTTCAGAAATAGGTATCAGGTCAAGTACTCATAATTCAAGACTGATTGGGCATGCAATTCATCTTATAAAAAACCGAAAAAGGTAATCTCCCCGAACCCAATTTTACTTTGCATTTGTAGTGTTTCCTAAAATAAAGTTCTCTAATTTTATCTCTCCATCCACAAAGTAAGTTTTACAAACCAACAATTAAGAGAACTGAGAAGAGATAAAATAAATGTGGATAAGAGTTGAGAAAGTGAAAATGTAAAATCATTGAGAAACCAAAGCCAAATATTATTAATGGGATTTGCTGCTTTATTAATAGTTCGAATAAAGTAGTATCGACTTCGACATTGGATGCATTGAAAGGTTATTATAGTTCACCGCCTAAAATTAATCAATGCCTATTCTAATAAATGATAGCAAATTTAGATAGCATATATATTTCGCTGAGAAGTTGAGCATGGATTTGATCACAATGAACCACAATTGATTGCACAATTGTCGTCTTCAGTCGAACATTTCTTTTTGCAACTGGCGAACTGAGCTGGCGGGAGTATGACACATCCATCCAAACATGCAATATTTACTCTTTTGCATCGAGTGGCCCTGCATATATTAGAAGCACTGTTGCGGGGAAGATATCCGTGGACGTTATTGGGAGAGGTGAATAATATAAGAAGAGCCACAATAATCATAACCGGGTATTTTGCGGTCATCATTGAGGAGGCCATAGATATCGTGCAACTATTCTGTATTATGGAGATTAAAAGGTAAATAAATTAATTTGATTGTGGTGGAGATGAAAGTTTTTGAAGGTGCATATTTATAATAAAAATAGATACTTATGTTGTTCAAAGTATTAGGCATGGCTACTTCCGAATTGATGATAGGCCATTAATTAAAATTTTATATTTGCATTACAAGATCAGAATTAAGTATTTATTTATGTTCTTATAGGGATTATTAGGCATGGCTAGTCCGAAATTCATTATAGGTTATTATTAGTAATAAAGATTTATTACATGATTTGGTGGAAGGGAGGGCTACGATTCATATATTGATGTAGCAATTGTGTTATCACGTCAAAATAATTTTATTATTTTCTAGCATGAATTCCACTTTTTAAATGATTGAAATTATAAAATAACTAAAATACTGAATTAGTCACATTTTTAAATATTTAGACATTTATTTTTGTTCTCGAAAACCTTCTTTCTATAGACGATTCTATTCATTTATATGTTGTTATTAAAAAGTACTTTCTTATATACTTTAGGAAGATATCATTGAGAATCAATAAAATTAGTAATTTTTTATAATTTAATATAATTAAATTACCTGCAACACCCCGAAAAATGGCGGCTATTACAGTGCTGTGGACCTCACACCGAGACCCACCAGGCGATATCAAAACATAATTTAGACATCACATAGATGTGGTACCGAACCACAATGACTTAACCATAACTCCGATTAGGAGTGTAAACCGTATACATCAACTCATACAACCGTACACAGGATCCAAATCCAGCATAAACTGTAACACTCCCAAGATATTCAAGGTATATTACAGTGCCGTGGACCCCTACATGGGACCCACCAGGCTAGACACAACTTACCACAGTAAAAACACATATCATCCAGTTAAAAATCAATTAACACGCCCGGTACAACCGGCGGAATAATCAACAGTGGCAATCATAAATAACTTGATGAATACAAATCTGAATCCGAAGAGAAAAGCCTAAGTACTCGCGAGTACGATCTATAAGTTTAAAAAATGAACAACAACCATATCGAATGGAATAACGGAAATAAAAGGACTCAAACGCATATGTCAACGACCCAGGCGAACATCCTCGTACTGTCCCAGCGCTCGCTCGTCCGGATGATCATAACCTGAAATCTATAACAAGAATTTCCCCACAACGGGTCCCCAAAGGGGTTAGCAATGACGCTAGTACAAGTAATCAAGGCAAACCAATCGCTTACACATTTCATAGTACAATGCACCAATTTATTTCAAAAACCAAAACCACACATGTCTTTTCCGGAAACAAACAGTCAAACAATTTGCCTAGGACTGGGACGAAGCCACGAATCCCACCCGAGGCCTCTAAAGACCCTCCCAGGCTGGCCACAATATAAAACAAATCACGCACAGGCATCGCCTAGGACCGGGATGAAGCCACGAATCCCACCCGAGGCCTCTAAGGACCCTCCCAGGCTGGCTAGCGAAACAAACTCGTGAATCCAGAGTGAAGTCATAGATTCCCCCGAGGCCCCATCGGACCCCCCCAGGGTGAGCAAAGCACACACAATATACATTACCATTTCATGTTAAGCATAAAGGTTTCCAAAAATACTTGCCTTGAATAATAGACGAAGCAACGAACGGAAGGAAAACACCGACGAACGCTAGGTGTAATATCCACATTTTTCCCTTCTCTTATTATTCTCATTTTGGTGCATGTTCATTTTTAGCAACTCGCTTGTAACCGTATTGACATTTTGAGGATATTTAATATTGGACTTTTTGTCGTTTGAGCTTGTTTCGGACTCGTTTTACTCGATTCGGTGTTTCACGTTGTTTTCGTCGCTATTTGGTGTATTAGCGTAACCATCGTTCGGAACCGCCATTTCGGGGTTGCCGAAGTTTCATTCCATGTTGTTACGGGCGTTGTGAGACTTTGTTCGGCATTTCGACCATGTATCGTACATTTCGGACGTTTGGGCCGTTTTGTAAATTTCCCAAACTTTTGGGAAAATTGCGTTTATTGTTGTTTTTCTGAACATTTGAGTAATCGGGAATATGCTTTCCTTCGGCACGTAAGTTCGTCGTTTCAGGTCCCTTACGTCCGTACCATCGTGAATTGTTCACCGTTGTATTTCGATTCTTTTTCGGTACCTCCCTCATTTCCTTCTGGCCTGTACTCCACAGAAAGGAATGTTACGTACGTAACACCCTTTTCGTTGCGTACGTAACGTCCTAGTGTATTTCGGTACAGACGTTTCTGCCTTTTTGGTTACGTACGTAAGGCCCTTATGGCTTACGTACGTAATACAGCTTACGTACGTTAGCATGTGGTGGCTAACGTACGTAACGAGGCCTGGGTTTATAAACCCAGGAGTTGACCGATTTCGGCCATTTTCACTCCTCCTCCCCATCCGACTCCTCGGTTTTCTTGTCATTTCCGGCGATTTGAAGCTTTGTAGCTCCGAGCTATCATCTTCTTCGAGTTTTTGGAGCATATTATCAACCTCTAATCGCATTCTTCGTCATTGATTCGAGGTAAACTCCTAAAACCTTGTTTTGGGTAAATTGAAGGGGTTTTCATGTTTCATCCGATTCGTTCCGTATGTTAGATTAATCCATGATGTACATGCTTAATCTTGTTGGTTTTGTTGGTTTCCCTACGTATTCATGGTATATTTCGTAGTAATTTTGTAATCGAGAGGGTTTGGTTGTAATCCGCCCTCGTCGTTGTTTCTATACGAATATACATGAATCGTAGGCGAGTTTTCGGGTGTATTCCAATTCCGTATTCATTTAGGATTGGTTATGATTGTGTTCTTCGTATCGTTAGGTTCGTGATTATCGGCTCCTAACGGTCACCGGTGTTTTTCCTTCCGTTCGTTGCGTCGTTTATTATTCAAGGCAAGTATTTTTGGAAACCTTTATGCTTAACGTGGAATGGTAATGTATTTTGTGTGTGATTTGCTCACCTCGGGTTGGTCCGACGGGATCACGGGGGGAATCCAAAGGGTTGAGTCCTGTTCCCAAGGGTACTTAGAGGCCTCGGGCGGGATCTATGATATTACTCTGTTCCCAAGGCGATGCACGTGCGTGTTTTGTTTTATAATATGGCCAGCTCGGGAAGGTCCTTAGAGGCCTCGGGCGGGATCTATGATTTTACTCTGTTCCCAAGGCAAATTGTTTGACTGTTTGTTTCCGGAAAAGACATGTCTGGTTTTGGTTTTGAAATTGATATTGGTGCATGTACTATGAAATGTGTAAGCGATTGGTTTGCCTTGAATACTTGTACTAGCGTAATTGCTAACCCCTTTAGGGACCCGTTTTGGGGAAATTCTTGTTATGGATTTCAGGTTATGTTCTTCCGGACGAGCGGGCACTGGTACAGTACGAGGATGCTGGCCAAGGTCGTTGACATGTGCATTTGGGTCGTCTTATTTATTTTGCTTACTTCGATATGGTTGTTTCCCACACTTATAAACTTATAGGTTGTACTCGCGAGTACTTAGGTTTTCCTTTTCGAACTCCATATTGTATTACTTTAAATTGTTACATTGTCGGTTGATGCTATTTCGCCGGTTGCTCCGGGCGTATCCTTATATGTCTTATTATTTATTTGTGTATCCTCGCTAATCGAGATGGTTAGTCGAGTGGTGTATTCGTGTTGTAGCCTGGTGGATCCCATGTAGGGGCCCACGGCGCTGTAATATACTCTGAATATCTTGGGGTGTTACACTAGGAACCGTCAATCACGGACCTAACGATTCGAAGAACACAATCACAACCAATCCTAAACGAATACGGAATTGGAATACACCCGAAAACCCGCCTACGATTCATGTATATTCGTATAACAATAACAACGAGGGTGGAACACAACCAAACCCTCTCGATTACAAAAATACTACGAAATATACCATGAATCCGTATGAAAACCAAGAATACCAACAAGATTAATCATATACATGATGAATTAATCTATCTTACGGAACGAATCAGACGAAAACGTGAAAAACCCCCAATTTACCCAAAAATAAGGTGTTAGGAGTTTACCTCGGATTAATGACGAAGAACATGATTAGATGTTTATAATATACTCTAAAAACTCGAAGAATATGATGGTTCAGAGTTAATAAGCTTCCAATCGCTGGAGATATAAAGAAAATCGCCCAAAGAATTGTTGGAATCGGAGAGGATGAAAAATGACCGAAAATGGTCAACTCCTGGGTTTATAACCCAGGCTTCGTTACGTACGTAAGCATGGGAAAGCTTACGTACGTAACGAAAATCGCAGAAATGCCTGTGACATTCTACACGTGTCGTTACGTACGTAACCAAAAAGGTGTGTTACGTACGTAACATCCCTTCCTGGGGAGTACAGGCCAGAATTTGACAAGAGGGGGGTACCGAAAAGAGTCGAAATACAACGGTGAACAATTCGCGATGGTACGAATGTAAATAATTCCCAGCAATGAATGCAAATGCTAAAAGAGAACGTACTCCCGACTATCCGGGATTCGGAACAACATCAACAACGTAATTACCCAAGACTTTGGGAAATTATGAAACAGCCAAAACATCTGAAATGTACGACACATGGTCGAAACATCAACCAAAAGCTCACAACACGCATAATAACGTGAGATGGATCCTCGGCAACCCCGAAACGGCGGTCCCGAACAACGATTTACGAGAATACCCGAAATAGCGACGGAAACAACATAAAACACCGAATCGAGTAAAACGAGTCCGAAACAAGCTCGAATAACGAAAAGTCCAATATTAAATATCCTCGAAATGTCAATACGGTTACAAGCGAGTTGCCAAAAATGAAAATGCACCAGAATGAGAATATCAAGAGAAAGAAAAAATGTGGATATTACATTCTACCCCTCTAAAAACAAGTTTCGTCCCGAAACTTAAGAAACAGACAACTCGGGGTACTTCGCACGCATGCTATCCTCGGTCTCCCAAGTTGCTTCCTCGACACCATGTCTCGACCACTGCACTTTGACCAAAGGAATGGTCTTATGCCTCAGTCGTTTCTCACGGTGCTCCAAACTCTTCAGGGGACGCTCCTCGAAGGTAAAGTTCTCAGCAATATCGATCTCGCCAAAGTCGATGATATGACTAGGATCCGGAACATATTTCCTCAGCTGGGAAACATGGAAAACACTATGAACGTGACTCAAGTCCGGAGGTAGTGCCAAACGGTATGCCAACTCACCGACTCGCTCAAGAATCTCAAAGGGCCCAATAAATCTCGGACTCAACTTCCCCTTCTTCCCGAAACGAAAAACTCCTCTCATCGGCGACACCTTTAGCAAAACGTGGTCTCCCACCTCGAGTTCCAAAGGTCGACGACGGACGTCGGCATATGACTTCTGTCGACTCTGAGCAGTCAACATCCGTTCTCGAATCAATTCCACCTTTCGCCTCGTCTCTAAAACGATATCCGGTTCGGTCCCGACCAAATCGGATGCATTGTTCCAAAAAATCGGCGATCGACAACGCCGCCCATAAAGCGCCTCATACGGTGCCATCCGAATCGACGCGTGCCAACTATTGTTGTACGTGAATTCGATCAATGGCAAAAGCTCCTCCCAGTCACTACTCCAATCGAGAGCACAAGCACGTAACATGTCCTCGAACGTCTGGATAGTGCGCTCAGATTGTCCATCTGACTGAGGATGAAAATAAGTACTCAAACGTAAACGAGTACCCAACGCCTTATGCACCGCCTGCCAAAAATGTGATACAAAATGGCCATCACGATATGAAACAATAGACTTAGAAGTACTATGAAGCCTCACAATCTGCGCTATAAACACACGAGCCAACTTCTCCGGGCCCCATGTATCCTTGATGCCCAGAAAATGTGCCGACCTGGTCAGGCGATCAACAATCACCCAAACCATATTCATGTCCGATCTCGATCTCGGCAAACTCGTAATGAAGTCCATCGATATGTCTTCCCATTTCCATTCGGAGCAGAAGTGATGCAATAGCCATTGAGTCGCTGATGCTCGATTTTGACCTGCTGACAAGTCAAACATCTCGCTACAAACTGTGCGACCTCCTCCTTCATATCATTCCACCAAAAATTTCTCCTCAGGTCCTTGTACATCTTACTCGAACCAGGATGAACGGAGTAAGGCGTAGCATGGGCCTCCCATAAAATACTCTGCCTCAATTTCGAGTCGTTCGGCACACGTAGATGACTCTGGAATCTCAATACCCCATCTTCATGAATCACAAACCCAGGAGACTTTCCTTTAAGAACATTCTCTCGGATTTGAATAATCATCGGGTCCTCCAGCTGCTTCAGTTTAATTTCATCGATCAGAGATGACGAAATCTCTAAAGCACAAAGTCGCCCTACGTCTCCAGGCAACGAAATCTCAACACTCAACTCAATCAAATCCTGCTGAAGCTCGGCTCGAGACGTAAGGATCTCAAGTGTCTGCAACGAGACTGGTTTCCGACTCAAGGCGTCAGCCACGACGTTCGCCTTGCCCGGATGATAAAGGATTTCGAGGTCATAATCCTTAATCAACTCTAACCACCTCCTCTGCCTCATATTCAACTCCCGCTGAGTAAATATGTACTTCAGACTTTTATGGTCGGTAAAAATCTGACATGCACAGCCAAAAAGATAGTGACGCCAAATCTTGAACGCAAAAACAACTGCTGCTAACTCCAAATCGTGAGTAGGGTAGTTAAGCTCATACGACCTCAACTGCCTCAACGCAAATGCAATAGTCTTGCCGTGTTGCATCAACATGCACCTAAGACCCTGACCCGAAGCATCGCTGTAAACGACAAAACCCTCATTGCCACATGGCAATGCCAAAATCGGGGCTGAAGTCAAACGCCTCTTCAGCTCCTCAAAACTCGACTGCCTCTCGTCATTCCAGACGAACTTCTCGGACTTCTGGAGCAACTGTGTAAGTGGTCGAGCTAGTTTCGAGAAACCCTCGACGAACCTATGGTAGTAGCCAGCTAAACCCAAGAAACTACGGACCTCCTTCACGTTTTTAGGCGGTGCCCAATCCAACACTGCCTCAATCTTCTGCGGGTCCACACGAACACCCTCGGCTGAAATCACGTGACCTAGAAACATCACTTCCTTCAGCCAGAACTCACATTTCGAGAACTTTGCATAGAGTTGCTTGGTCCTCAAAATGTCTAACACCACTCGTAAATGATACGCGTGTTCCTCCTCGTTCCTCGAATAGATAAGGATATCTTCAATGAAGACGATGACACACTTATCCAAATACTCGATAAAGACCTTGTTCATCAATTGCATGAACACTGCCGGCACATTAGTTAACCCGAAAGCATAACTACAAACTCATAGTGTCTGTATCTCGTCCGAAAAGCTGTTCTCGGAACGTCGGACTCCTTCACCCGAAGCTGATAGTACCCCGATCTCAAGTCGATCTTCGAGAATAACGCATCCCCCTGAAACTGATCGAACAAGTCATCAATCCTCGGCAGAGGATACTTGTTCTTGATGGTCACCTTATTTAGCTCGTGGTAGTCGATACACAAACGCAGTGAACCATCATTTTTCCGAACAAACAAAACCGGTGCACCCCAAGGCGAAGCGCTCGGTCGAATATAACCTGACTCAAGAAGATCACTCAACTGCTTCTTCAGCTCGGCCATCTCTGAAGGTGCCATGCGATACGGCGCCTTCGAAATCGGAGTCGCACCCGGCTCTAACTCTATAGCGAACTCGACCTCACGGTCCGGTGGCAACCCCGGTAACTCATCAGGAAAAACATTAGGAAATTCACTAACGACTGAAATCGATGAAAGCTCGACTCCCCTACTCTCTGCCTTCAAGGCGTAGCACCAATAACCAGTACACCCCTTTCGCAGGAGTCTTATCACCTTCAAGGCGTTAATAACAAGCTTCTGGTTTCTCTTTCGCCCCGCGAAAGAGTGTTCGGTGCCGTCCTCGGCTAGCATGGTGATGATCCTCGTGCGGTAGTTCATGATTGCACCATTCCGCTCGAGCCAATCATCCCCGAGAATCAAATCCTCACCCTCAATACCCACAACAATAAGATTAGAGAGCTAAGCCCTCTCACAAATAAACACAGAACAGTCCCGGATCTCTCGATCACCAACGATTCTATCACCGCTAGGAAGTTTAACGATGAAAAGCTCGCAAGGCGATAAACATTCAAGACTCAAACGGCGCACACACTCCAGAGAAATGAATGAATGCGTAGCACCCGAATCAAAAAACACTGACAGGATGGGAACGGATATGAACGGTACCTGTCGCCACAGTAGCCGCTGGATCATCGGCCCTCCTCATCTCATAGATACGCGGGTGGGCGGAGCCGACACTGGAAGCTCCCCCTCTAGCGGGCTGACCCCGGCCTCTCCCTCGGCTGGAACTCTATGGAGACTGCGGAGCAAATGAGCCCTGATTCACACTCGGTTTCCTGGGTGCCGGAAAAGAAGCCTGAGCACCAGGAAGCCGTCCTGCCCGCTCGCAAAAAGAAGCCTTGTGGCCCGACTGACCACAAGTATGACAAGTCAAAGGCGGACGAGGACACACCCGGTTCCGATGGCCCGGCTCGCCACAGTTAAAGCATTTGATTTCACGAATGGAGGTTGTAGCAGCGCCTCGAGGACTCCCAGAAAAATGAGCCGAACCGCCCGCAGGGACACTCGCAGACTGAGATTTCTGCTGGCCTCCAGCCTTGTAACCCGAGAAATTTCCAGCGGATTTCTGTTTCTTACTCTCCCGAACCGCAGCACTGGCCGTCACAGACATATCATAGGCAAGAGCTCGACTCTAATAATCTTTCAAAGTAGTACAGACGAGCCCAGACATGTAGTCCCGAATCGACAATTTCACCCGTCTGGAAAAGTGGAAAATTTTGTTGCTCTCCTCAACAACTTGGGTCTTCACATAGCCCAACACCTTGTTGAAATCGGCAATAGCTTGAGAGACCGGAATGTCCTGCGGTTAAGCATCATAGAAAGCATGGACTCAAGCCTGTCTAACCGGCCACGGACAATATTCAGTCTCCATCAATTCCTGAAATTTGGCCCACGAATCAACATGGTCTTTGGGCCCAACGGCCTCCCACCAATCCGTAGCGTCCCCAGTGAGAAAGTACTGGGCAGTAGGGACCTTACGGTCCTCGGGACAGTTGGTAGCAGTGAAGACTTTAGATATCTCCTTGATCTACCCCTCCCAGCTAATCGGGTCTGAAGCTCCCGAAAACTGAGGAGGATGCATCTTGATGACATTCTGAAGCAAACGATCCGTTCCGCCCCGGTTAGCATGGGCCGGATCCGGGTTCTGGACCACCTGAGCTATAGCCGCCATTTGGTTTACCATTTGCTGCATAACGGCCGCAATACCAAGGTCGGCGCGCTCCTGAGAAGAAGCATGACTGTGACGGTCGCCGGTACTGCCGTCTCCCGAAGAATGCGACGTGGCCGCCCCACCGGATGCCCCACGTCCTCGGCCGCGTCCACGACCACGGTTTCCTCCGGCATCCATACTGGTGTTAAGAGATAACAGAAGTATATTGATGATGAGTAAGGGAGGAAAAAGCGACTACGATCCAAGAAGCGGAAATACAATGCAAGAAAACAAAGGACCGAATAAGAAAACTTACGAGCACTAGAAGTACCGAGATGCTGGCAACAGTGTGACAATATGCAAAACAAAACACAACTAGACCCAAATAACCGATAAGCCTAGGTATCCATAAACCTAGCGCGCTCCGATACCATTTTCTGTAACACCCCCAAGATATTCAAGGTATATACAGTGTCGTGGACCCCTACATGGGACCCACCAAGCTAGACACAACTTACCACAGTAAAAACACATATCATCCAGTTAAAAATCAATTAACACGCCCGGTACAACCTGCGGAATAATCAACAGTGGCAACCATAAATAACTTGATGAATACAAACCTGAATCCGAAGAGAAAAGCCTAAGTACTCGCGAGTACGATCTATAAGTTTCAAAAGTGAACAACAACCATATCGAATGGAATAACGGAAAGAAAAGGACTCAAACGCATATGTCAACGACCCTGGCCAACATCCTCGTACTGTCCCAGCACTCGCTCGTCCGGATGATCATAACCTGAAATCCATAACAAGAATTTCCCCACGACGGGTCCCCAAAGGGGTTAGCAATTACGCTAGTACAAGTAATCAAGGCAAACCAATCGCTTACACATTTCATAGTACAATGCACCAATTCATTTCAAAAACCAAAACCAGACATGTCTTTTCCGAAAAGAAATAGTCAAACAATTTGCCTAGGACCGGGACGAAGCCACGAATCCCACCCGAGGCCTCTAAGGACCCTCCCAGACTGGCCACAATATAAAACAAATCACACACAGGCATCGCCTAGGACCGGGACGAAGCCACGAATCCCACCCGAGGCCTCTAAGGACCCTCCCAGGCTGGCTAGTGAAACAAACTCGTGAATCCAGAGTGAAGTCATAGATTCCCCCGAGCCCCGTCGGACCCTCCCAGGGTGAGAAAAGCACACATAATATACATTACCATTTCATGTTATGCATAAAGGTTTCCAAAAATACTTGCCTTGAATAATAGACGACGCAACGAACGGAAGGAAAACACCGACGAACACTAGGAACCATCAATCACGGACCTAACGATTCGAAGAACACAATCACAACCAATCCTAAACGAATACGGAATAGGAATACACCCGAAAACCCACCTACGATTCATGTATATTCGTATAACAATAACAATGAGGGCGGAACACAACCAAACCCTCTCGATTACAAAAATACTACGAAATATACCATGAATCCGTAGGAAAACCAAGAATACCAACAAGATTAATCATATACATCATGAATTAATCTATCGTACGGAACGAATCAGACGAAAACGTGAAAAACCCCCAATTTACCCTAAAACAAGGTTTTAGGAGTTTACCTGGGATTAATGACGAAGAACACGATTAGATGTTTATAATATACTCTAAAAAATCGAAGAAGATGATGGTTCAGAGTTAATAAGCTTCCAATCGCTGGAGATATCAAGAAAATCGCCCAAAGAATCGTTGGAATCGGAGAGGATGAAAAATGACCGAAAATGGTCAACTCCTGGGTTCATAACCCAGGCTTCGTGACGTACGTTAGCCACAGGAAGTTAACGTACGCTAGCTTGTTAACGTACGTAAGCATGGGAAAGCTTACGTACGTAACAAAAATCGCAGAAATGCCTGTGCCATTCTACACAGGCCGTTACGTACGTAACCAAAAGGTGTGTTACGTACGTAACATCCCTTCCTGGGGAGTACAGGGCAGAATTTGACAGGGGGGTACTGAAAAGAGTCGAAATACAATGGTGAACAATTCGCGATGGTACGAATGTAAATAATTCCCGGCAATGAACGCAAATGCTGAAAGAGAACGTACTCCCGACTATCCGGGATTCGGAATAACATTAACAACGTAATTACCCAAGACTTTGGGAAATTACGAAACAGCAAAAAACATCCGAAATGTACGACACATGGTCGAAACATCAACCAAAAGCTCACAACATGCATAATAACGTGAGATGGATCCTCGGTAACCCCAAAACGGCGGTCCCGAACGATGATTTACGAGAATACCCGAAATAGCGACGGACACAACATAAAACACCGAATCGAGTAAAACGAGTCCGAAACAAGCTCGAATGACAAAAAGTCCAATATTAAATATCCTCGAAATGTCAATACGGTTACAAGCGAGTTGCCAAAAACGAAAATACACCAGAATGAGAATATCAAGAGAAAGAAAAAATGCGGATATTACATAAACCATATGGAGATGGAATACACCCAAAACAATATATTCGTCCAAATTGAAATAGAAAAACGAAATTCCACTGTTAAGACATAACCGACCAACAAAAGACTCGGGCCCCCCAAACTAGCATCCTTCAATACCCTTCGCCGCCATTGTGCTCTTCCTGCACCTTGCCCTTTCCTCGCCCTGAAATACAAGTATTTCGCCCAAACCACAGGATCGCTATACATGATAATAATTCTCATGGCATTATACAATTCATATACATATGGATCTCAAAGAGACAACCGACTACTGAATATACCCCTCGGGCGTATAAATAGTCAGTCCCAAACTATCGAACATATCCAATCATAACGGAATATGAACGTTCAAACAACATGGCTCAAGACGGACGTCGCAGTACGCCCGATCCGGAATGTGTCCGTGCACATGTCCAACCCATATACGGAATCGAGAATATACGTGGGATGATGTACCTAATTAGCCTCACGAACTACGTCTCGTGTGCATGGTCCAATGCGGAAACATCCACGCATGACCATCAAGTGCCCGGCTAAAAATCCTACACATAACCAATCGGCACGCAAATATGACTCCAGAGATGTCACGATGCAACATGACAACGAAACTCAACCAATTACACATTTATCCAAGAATCGAACGGAAGTGACAACAAGGCTCAACGAGACCAACGGTATCAAAGGCGATCAACCAGGGAATACAATCCCACCACAAAACGATAATACGATCAAGAACAACACTATATCATGAATCGTAGATTCACAGAGCATTACCTACACGAAAAGTACAATATTCATAAGAATTCAACCATCATTATAACCAATCATGATAACTTGCCTCAATTCCATAGACGAATAGCCCTTCTTCAAACGAACAAACGGTCGGAATCCTCGACTACTAATACTCACTCGAACGAGCAACCTTGAACGAAACGTAACTCATTCAACAACAGATTCATGCAATAATAATATTAATTACTAGAAAACGACACCCGAAATATTATTCGAATGGTTCATTTCCAACGAATATCCCATAGCTTCATTAACGAATTATGATACACCAAGTTCATCTTTAAAAACCGGTTTTACCAAGTTATTTAGGTTCACCTACATTTACGTCTTCTATTTCACAAGGATCGTTGCAAAGGAATTCGGTCACTAATTCTATAGTATCATTATCACCCATAATCGTTATAATCATTCTAAGAACACCATCAATGTATTAATATGATGATCAACACCTTCTTAAGTTATCAACATATCCGATTAACTTGAATATATAAAGGTTATATTTGTGTTCTTCATAATCCATTACTATCCTTAGAGAATTTGCTCAAAACATAATTATATCATTGAGGATTTTTGAACTCTAAAAACATCATTCAAATCTTTGATACTCATCAAGTTCTTCCCAAGGAGTTTGTTAAACCCTCTCCAATGTATGGCTATCACATCATAGGATCTTACTAGTATTAAGAACATACTCATAAACCCTAATCATCTGGTTTTAACATGATTTCCTAAGGGTTTTATAATGAACATGTTATTCCACAACCTCATCAATCATTCAAGGGATGATACTAACAATATTATCATGTTCCAAACTAAGTTTGTTCATAAATCCAATAACCATCATGTTCTACTTGACTATTCTAACACTACAAGAATTACTCCTTACTAACATCATCAATCATATGAAACAACATGAGTTAAGATGACCAACCTCAAGAAATGAATGAAGAATAGCACCAAAACTCTAAGAACACACTTCAAACTTCTAATCACCAAGCCACAATCCAAGTTATGGAGCTCCAATACAAGATGGAAAGGGTAGAAATTGGTTTAACAAGGTAGGGGATTGGTTTTTAGAGGGAGGGGTTGAGTTTGGATCGTGCATAAAATGAAAGGCAGGCCATACTTTTATAACCCGTATTAAGCATTACGTACGCTATAGCTAACGCTTAACATACGTTAAGCACATTACGTACTTAATCCTACGGGCATTACGTACGTAACGAATCCCCAGATGCGACTGCCTCAAATCACATATGCTATTACGTACGTTGTCATATTAACGTACGTAAGGCCCAGACACATTACGTACGCTAACGCAGAGCCATTACGTATGTAATGGCCGTTGACCAGGCTATCACGATCGGATCATTGACCACTGTCTACGTCTGACCCCACCTGCCGAAAGGCGAGATGCTGTCTGGTACACTACATTACGTACGTTAACATAGGTGTGTTACATACATAATGTTACATACATAGCGTACGTAACGGTAACATGGTAGCGTACGCTAAGGGCAACATATAGTCAAAAAATGAAATTCTCCAAATAATATATTCGAAAAATACAACAGTAAAGATGAGAGTTCAGGCGGATATTACATACTCCCCCCTTAAAAGGAGTTTCGTCCCCAAAACTAAGGGGTAAATAACTCGTGATATCTCTCTCGCATGCTATCCTCAGTCACCCACGTAGCCTCCTCGATTCCGTGTCTCGACCACTGAATCTTTAATAAAGGAATCGTCTTGTTCCTCAACTGTTTGATCCTCCTCTCGAGTATCTACACAGGACGTTCTTCATACGAATGGTTATCGGCTATCTCGACCTCTTCAAATCGAATAATGTGGCTCGGGTCGGCAACATACTTCCTCAACTGGGATACATGAAACACGCTGTGAATCTGACTCAAAGCTGGTGGTAATGCCAAACGATAGGCTAGGTCGCCTACACGGTCCAAAATCTCAAATGGACCAATATATCTCGGGATCAGCTTGCCTCTCTTCCCAAAACGAAAAACACCTCGAGTCGGGGACACTTTTACCAGTACATGATCTCCAACCTCAAACTCGAGTGATCGCCGACGATTATCTGCATATGATTTCTGGCGGCTCTGAGGCGTTAATAGACGACTCTTAATCAGAGCAATCTTCTCGCGGGATGTTGACAACATATCAGGCTCCGTATCAACAGATTCAGACAAGTCGTCCCAACACAAAGGGGACCTACAACGACGGCCATACAATGCCTCATAAGATGCCATCTTAATCGAAGCGTGCCAACTGTTATTATAGGTGAATTCCACCAACGGTAGTTGGGCTTCCCAGTCGTACTTCCAATCGAGAGCACACGCCCTCAACATATCCTCCAGAGTTTGAATGGTCCTCTCAGACTGACCGTCGGTCTGAGGATGAAATGCCGTACTGAAGTTCAACTGTGTACCCATCGCACGATGAACTGCTTTACAGAAATATGATACAAACCGCCCGTCACGATCTGATACAATACTCTTGGGGGTACCATGTAGTCTTACAATCTCTTTAATACACAGCTGGGCCAATCTCTCGGGTCCCCAGGTGTCTTTGATCTCCAAAAAGTGGACTGATTTGGTTAGACGGTCCACAATCACCCAAATCATATTCATCCCTCGACGACTCGTCGACAAGTTAGTGATAAAATCCATTCATATGTCCTCCCACTTCAACTCGGGAATCGGGAGTGGTTTCAGCATTCCTGCGTGTCGCTGATGCTCAATCTTGACCTGCTGACTAGTCAAACACCTCAAAATGAATTCTGCAACTTCCGGTTTCATATTACCCCACCAATAATGTAGCTTCAAATCCTTATACATTTTGTTCGACCCCGGGTGAATGGAGTATGGGGTAGCATGGGCTTCCTTTAGAATAGTGTTCCTCATCTCTTCATCCGCCGATATACATACTCGATTCTTGAAGCATATCAGTCCATCCTCGTGAATCACAATCCAGGGGCTTTTCCCTGGTCTACTTCTCCCCGAATTCTAGATAAGAACGGGTCCATCGCCTGCTTCGCCCTGATTATGTCGTCAAGGGATGATGAGATATCAAGCGTGCAAAGTTGACCCTGAACATGCTGTAACCAGCTCTGAATCTCCGGCCCCATGAACTCTAACTGCAATTCTCTCTGATCGGTTAAACGGGCAAGCATTTGCTCCTGTACTCTCTTACGACTTAAGGCGTCGCCAACCACATTTGCTTTTCCCGGATGATAAAGGATCTCGATATCATAGTCCTTGATTAGCTTTAGCCACCTTCTCTGCCTAATATTCAATTCCTTTTGAGTAAAAATGTACTCCAGGCTCTTGTGATCAGTGAAAATCTGACAGGTAACTCCATACAGATAGTGACGCCATATTTTCAAAGCAAATACCACGGCTGCTAGCTCCAAATCATGGGTCGGGTAGTTGACCTCGTAGGGTCGCAGTTGTCTTGATGCATAGGTGTTGGTATAAATAATTTTGTATCGAGTTTTGATAAAGTGCCAACATACAACAAGTCTTCACGCTGCCTTCATACAGCAAAAGGATGAAGTGTCAACATACAGCAAGTTGCTGTCCCGAAGACAATCATACAGCAAGATGTGAGTTTTGATAAAGTGTCATCATACAGAATGAAGCTTATCAGTCGATATGACACCAAGTATGGAAGCTGTCCTGAAATATTCATACAACATCTTTCCATACAGCAAACCTAAAATAGCCTACATCGTAAATCCTACAGCTACAGCATTATGTTGGATACAGCAAGCAATCTGTAAGTGTTGAGATCTTCAACACTTATCCAATAGGACTGAAGATCGTTGAAACAGAATCTGCTTTATTCGCTAAAGTCAAACTACTTTTTGAAAAGAAGTAT
The DNA here is from genome assembly GCA_033398695.1 of Orobanche coerulescens. Lineage (NCBI taxonomy): Eukaryota > Viridiplantae > Streptophyta > Magnoliopsida > Lamiales > Orobanchaceae > Orobanche > Orobanche coerulescens. Next base: position 229,999,378 of record CM065802.1, read on the forward strand.
TAAAATACTGACTGGATAAAATATTTAAATATTAGCCGACACATATCTTCAATCAAGGAGCAAAAATCGGATTGTGTTTTATTCAAGTCAATCATCCCATTGGAACGGACTTTTTGCTCAATGGATCTATTCTCAACGGATCTATTCAGAGGTTATTTATACCCCAGAGTTTGAAGATCAGTTCATCTAAGAAATACAAGCTCACAAGTAATACGCAAACGATCTATCGACTGAATATTCATTATCATCAGATCAAGCTTACAAGAGCAAAGTATATTTCTCATAGTATCATTCATATCTGAAAAGAAGAAATATACTCAGTCAAATCAAGAACAACCATCATCAGCTCAAGATCTTCATAGTCAAGCTGTTGTTCTAACCTGGTTACTTTACCTTTTACCTTCGAGTAAAAACCTAGTTCTGTGTGAACTAAAGAAGTTATTCCGACCTGTGTGGGACGAATAAGACGAAGCTTTGGAACTGTGTGTGAAGAAGCAAGTCAAGAGTTAGCTTTGACCAATCTGTGTGAACGGTTGAAAGCGACGGTCTTTGTATCAATTTGTGTGAACGATACAAGGATAGGTTTGATTATACACACGTAGTTGTGTACGTATTGTTTATAATAAACATTTTCACTCCTGTGTGGAGGACCAGTGGACGTAGAGGGGTTTACCTCGAACCACTTTAAACATCGTGTGATTTACCTTCTGCACTTACTGTTTTCATTAATGTGATTATTTTACAAGTATACACTGCATATCCTGTACGCACCAGGCAAATAGGAGAAAACCTAGTTGCTGTATTTACATCAACTTACTATTTCAAGACTTCCGCTATGCGCTCCTATTTGAAAATCATATAGCTTGTTGCTTAAACACTTTCCAATCTGTATTCTGTATACTTAGTGGCCAACAAGTGGTATTAAAGCAATTGATTCTAAAAAGAATCAGTCGTATTTTTAACCGAATCACATCCTTAAAATCACTTTATCTTTGAAAACTTCCTTATCTTTCCTAATCTTATACATGGATACTTCACTATTTAACAAGGTACCAATGTTTTCTATTAACGAGTTTGATGACTGGAGAATCAGGATGGAGGCTCATCTTGCTGCCATGCATGAAGAGATGATTTATGTCATCCAAGAAGGCCCTATAAAAATCATGAAGGTGAATACGGCCGCAAGGATTGAAGGTCAAGCTCATGTAGAGATGCTCGAGAAAGAGCGCGAACAATGGACCACAGATGATCGAAGACGCACCAACCTCGACAATGTTGCTAAGAACGCACTATTTGTCACTCTTGACAAAGGCACATTCTCGAAGGTAAAGAGCTGTAAGACAGCCAAAGAAATATGAGAAAAACTCAAGATGATTTGTGAGGGTACTGTGCTCTCAAAAGAAAACAAAATTTCAAAACTAACTCAGCAATTTGAATCTTTTGAAATGAAACTAACTGGAACTCTTGAGGAACTTGACCTCAGATTCACTGGCATTGTCGGTGAAATTGAAGCGTTGGGCAAAATTTACACCCAAAAGGAGAATCACCTACGAGGACTGTAGCGCTATCCGCTGTATCCAACAGAAGGCATAGCATGCCCAGCACATCAAAGTCTGCCCACAAGAATGCTGACAGTGATGATGATATCCTGTCACAAGATGAAATGGCGCTCCTCATGCAAAAATTCAAGAAATTTATCAAGCAGTCTGGAAAGACTCCCTACAGGCCCAAGCCTGTTCACAAGGTAAGTACCGAATCTTCCTCTACTGATGCTAACCTATGCTACAATTGCAGGAAACCAGGACATTATGCAAATAAATGTCCTCATCCTAAAGTTCAAAGGTTGCCGGAAGCCGAGCAACACGAAAAAGATGAAAGAAGACGTGCTTGGAAAAACAATCTCAAGGCCCTGATTGGCGAATCAGAAGCCTCCCCTGCACCAACAAAGTCCGAATATTGTCTTAAGGCAGTCACTGACAGTGACTCGTGAGATGACAAATTCGAAGATAAAGCCTATATGTGCTTTATGTCCAAAGACATACCAGAAGATGAAGATAGTGATGATGAGGTAAGCTCAACCTCAATTACTCCTGCAAATGCATCTCATACCTTTGAAAATATGATGAACGAATTCAAAAACATTCAAAAGGCCCATGAGACATTTAAAAATGAAAACATACAGCTCCAAATTTTTAACCTAGAGCTGAAGGAAGAAAACAACTTGCTGAAAGTAAATTACGAAAATATGTCTGCTGATTGTGAAAACAGCAAAGTCGATCACAAAAAACTCATGGAGATCAATCATCAACTTGCTCACGAACAAAATGAGTCTAAGTCTCACAGTGAAAGCAAGACAAATGATTTTGTTCTGCTCCAAGATAAAATAAAAACTCTCGAAAAACGAGAAGGAGAACTTGAGACCATCTTGAAATCTTTCGAGAAATCATCTAAAAGGATGGAAGAAATTCTAAGCACTGGGCAGCATGATCATGATAAAAGTAGCTTAGGATACAGCTCATTCTCCAATAAAGGGAAAACTAATACTGTGTTCGTCAGGGGTGTGGAACCCATTCCTGTATCGGAAGAAATTCCGAGTCCTGTGAAGGCACCTATTGCACCGCGAACAGCAAAGGCTGCCATTCCGCCACCACAGTAATATTCCAGATAGCGGAATCCTCATCTATTCAGACCTATAAGGCGTAACCAACAGCATGCTCCCCGAGCATATCAAAAGTGCCAGCAGCCGCTCAGAAAGAAGGCTGTACCCAAATATCAAAGGCCCGCATAGCAGTACTTCCAACAGTACAGAGCGCCTAGATATTGGATACAGGAGCCTCGTTATCCATCGCGAAAGCAGGTTGCCGCACAGTATCAGCAACAACTTTGGGAATCCAACTGGAGACCCAGGAGGCAAGCTATAAGGCCGAAGAAAATGGATCCACCTCCAAGACGGCATTCGTACTGGACTAATAATAATAACCGTGAATTTTTCATGCATAATAATTATCATGGTTATAGCAACTACGTACCTGCCCCACGTAGATACCTCAAGAATGTACCTAAAGTAACCTACAGTAAATCAATTGCTGTCAGGAAAATCTGGGTACCTAAAGGCACTAACATCCATGGACCCAACATTCAAAGGGGACCTAAATCTACTTAATTTCTTTGCCTAGAGGACATCTTAGAGAAGGACATCTGGTTCTTTGACAGCGGTTGTTCTCGGCACATGACAGGAGATAAAAGAAAGCTGTCAGATTATGTAGAAGGTCGCGGTCCAATGCGTTTCGGTGATAAATCTAAAGGAAGAACAAGTGGGAAGGGAACCCTGCTTGTAGGAAAATTCAAAGCCGCCTATGTAGCTTATGTTGAAGGCTTACAGTATAATGTACTTGGTATTAGCCAGTTCTGTGACAAACAGTTCTTGGTGAAATTCTATATAGATCACTGTAGAGTTAAGAACATCATGATCAAAGAAGTTGTGCTCACAGGAAGCAGATCAGGTAATATGTATATTGCTGACTGGATGCCTACGAGCTCCACAGTTCCTTATTTTGTTGCCAAAGTCACTGCAGATCTAAGCTGGTTATGGCACAAGAGGTTGTCTCACGTCAACTTCAAGACGATTAACAAGCTCGCTAGATAAGAAATGGTCAGAGGTTTGCCCAATGTGTCATTCCAAAAAGACAGCGTCTGTGAACCCTGTCAGAAAGGCAAGTAAATCAAGACCAACCTGAAGAGCAAGTCCTACCTTTCCACTCACAGAGTTCTGGAAATGCTACACATGGATCTCTACGATCCTGTAGACCCGGAGTTTGGGAGGTAAGAAATACTATCTCATTATTGTTGATGATTATTCCAGGTATGCTTGGACAATGTTCCTAAGCAAGAAGAAGGAAACAACATCAATGCTGCCCGAGCACCTGAGAAAGCTTCAAAATTAGAAAGGGTTGAGTATCGTCTCCATTCGTTCCGACAGAGGTACTGAATTTACTAACCACTTTATAGAGCAATACTGTTCGGAAAATGGGATACAACACGAATACTCAGTTGCCCGCACACCTCAACAAAACGGTGTTGCCGAGCAAAAGAACAGGACGCTCAAAGAAGCAACAAGGACCATGATTGCTGCAAGCAAGTTGCCACAACGTTTCTGGGGTGAAGCCACCAATACAGCGTGATACACATAAAACCGCTGTATCATCAACAAACACCACAACAAAACAGCATACGAGGTATGGAACCACAAAACTCCATTAGTTTCGTACTTTCACATATTTGGATGAAGGTGTTATGTTTTGAACAACGGGGATGATCAACTTAGAACCTTCGATGAGAAGTCTGATGAAGGGATATTTGCAAGATATTCCTCTGTCAGCAAAGCTTACAGGATCTTTAATAAACAGAAGCTGACAATTGAGGAATCAGTTCATGTGGTGTTCGACGAACCTCACCATGACCCTACATGAGTAGAAGATGTTACTCAGAATATCCAACAACTCAACATTGATGATCCTACAACTCCTATAGAGCCTGTCGTTGACTTAGAAATCAACCCCGTAGCTGTAGGCTAGAAGTAGATGAAGCTGATGCTGTACATGCTGAAGCTGAAACTACAACAACTCAAGATATAGTACGGGATGCCGAATTAGAACCCGACAGAAGATGGTTGAGAGATCACCCACAGGAGTTGATCATAGGAAATATCGATGCTGGTGTATCTATCCGTAGGAGAATACAGAGTACACAAGGAAATGTACTATATGCGTAAGAAGAACCCAAATCCGAGATTTCTCCATTTCCTGTATGGAAGTCTCCAACTGAACTTAGAAGACTTAATATGTGCACTATCTGTATTCTTAGCTCAATCTGTACCTGTTTCTACCAAAGAAGCTCTATATAATTCTCACTGGATTACATCTATGGAAGAAGAGCTTAATGGTTTCGAAAGAAATAATGTATGATATCTTGTACCCAGACCAACACATCAATCCGTAATTGGAACCAAATGGGTATTTAGAAACAAGAAGGATGGAATGGACTTATTATCATAAACAAATCCCGTCTAGTCGCATAAGGCTACATACAGGAAGAATGCATTGACTACGATGAAACCTTTGCCCCTCACTACTAAAAAAAGGGTTTTAATGACACTTGTGCTCTGACAGTTTTGTGTTATGCGTCACTAAATATATAAAATTGAATTAATTTTTGTATTTAACATCTAAGTGTCACTTATTGCTCACATCGATGTATCACTAATCTAGGCATCTGTAATTCCTGACACTAACGTATCGGTAATAAAAAAGAAAAAATACTCAAATAAATTAAGACCCACATCCTCTTTATTCATTCCCATCTTCAATCCTGAATCCTTCTATCCTTTCCCAGCCCTAAGTCACGCGGCATGCCTCTTATTCTCAAAAATTCGAAACCGTCTCTGTCTCCTCGTTTCTTCTCTTGTTGTGGTCGCGCCTGACTGCCGCCCACCGCCAGTAGTCCTCGTCATCACGCCTTTGCCCAGGCGCCTAGCCCTGTTGAAGAGCTCCGCAAGTCGCCACGCCTCCTTCGTCACCTTAGCCTAGTCCTAACCCCGCAGCTCAGCCCAGCCCCCACCACGTCGATCCTCTGCTCGTCAGCGCAGTCTCGGCTCTCGATTCAGGTTGGTTTTTGTCTTGATGTAATTAAGTTTTGGTGATAATTCTGTACAACCCAACCCCCACCATGTTTCTTCTCTTGTTGTGGCTTTTGCCGAGAGTGAGATGTAGAATTTTGTTTGGGAAGAATGCTGATAATATTCTGGGAAAACAATTTTTTTTTTGCGAAGGTAAGTAATTAGTTTTAGTTTTCTATGGCTGCATCACAATCTGTCAAAGATTATTGAAATCAATTTGTACAAATAGTTAGGATTACATTACAATCTGTAAAGAAAGATTATTTTCATCTTTTTCCAAAATAGTTATTTCACACTTTAAAATAAGGCATTTGTGTTGTAAGTGGCCTCATTTTCGGCAAGCTATTTTCTCTCTTTCGAGTTTCGGATCGAAAAGAAGTTTATGCTGTCATTTAGACAATGGATAGTTTTCTAGTTGTGTGCCCTGTATAGCTTAAGGTACATTGTTAAAATTTTAATATATGAAGGGCAGATATCAGGGGGAAATGGCAAAAAAATAGTAATCACAAAGTTGGATTTTCTAATTGCTTAGAAGAATCCAAACATCCCTTGTATTTCTGGATTGTTGAGAATGCTGATACGACCTATTCACTAGTTCTTTGTTTTGTCTGCTTATCATCACATATATGTGTTCTTTCCTGAGGAACTGAAGGTTGGTGTGAAGACTATGAAGACCTACACAAATCGCATGAAAGAAGGGGGCGTTTATGGGTCAATCTTAGTGGTCCAGCAGAATTTAACTCCATTTGCTAAGGCGTGCATAAGTGAAATATGGTCTAAATTTCATTTAGAAGATCTTTCTTCAGCTTTACAAGAACATCATCTATGTTCTGAGTCGAAATTGGATCCAACATACTTGTTGGCTCATCCAGTAACAAAACCTTCAATGGCATAATTGTTTTGTATTAATTACAAAAAAATACCCTCCAGGTTTTACCTAATTACAAAAAAAAAACTCAGCTAACTTTCAAGATTTCAAAAGATTTTGCTTTCTCTCATATCTTTACCCCTTCATAAGCACAAAAAAGAAAATAACATTTCAAAACCACATTCACATTCACAAAGGAACATTTCAATACCCTCCATGGAATTTTGTAGCTTGTAGCTTATCCCCTTAAAACTTTACTATGGATGGTTTTGGGAACATGAAATCTATCAGTGTTTCTTGACATCCTATCTTTTTCTGTGCTTCTAGGTTAATGGGGAAATATATAACCATAAAGAACTCAGGGAGAAGCTGAAGTCTCATGTGTTCAGAACAGGAAGTGATTGTGAAGTTATTGCTCATCTAGTAAGTATTTACAATGTAAAGAGTAGTACTCTTTGATATCCCATATATTGTATGTTTCCCCTAAAATTGTTCAACCAAAGAATCCTAAACAATATAGTGAAAGTTGTTCTCTTATAGTAGTTGTTATTATCCTTTACTGTTCTGACTCAACTGACTTCTTCCAGTATGAAGAATATGGAGAAGAGTTTGTGAATATGTTGGATGGAATGTTCTCTTTTGTGCTTCTTGACACCCGTGATAACAGTTTCATTGCTGCTCGGGATGCTATTGGTATTGCTCCCCTTTACATCGGCTGGGGTCTTGATGGTATGTGACCTATTTCTTCATGTATTGATTCTCAGTGGCTTGTATATTCTGCAAGAGGTTTCCTACAGTTGCTTAACCAATGCACCAGTGGTGTTATTGATGGCCAAAAACTTACACATGCAATTTTTTTTTAGTATTTCATGCTGATTCTGTGCAACTAAATACTGTACTTTCTGCAAGGTCTACTTGGTTTGCTTCAGAAATGAAAGCTTTAAGCGATGATTGTGAGCTGTTTATGACCTTTCTACCTGGTCACATATATTCAAGCAAAAATGGTATGCATCTTGGAAGTTGTAGTTATCGAAGTGCAATTTAGTTTATGTCAAATTCTGCCTCCTATAACTGTCTTGACTTCAGTCATTACTGTTAGGCTTATTTTCCTCCAATTTAGTTGTTAGTTTTTTCATCCCTCATATAAACGTATAACATTCCAAGATTCCATAATCTACTCTATTGTAGTCATACTTGTCAAATATAGTAAATAGAATGATCATATGTATAGTTTGCAGAGCTGAGAATTCTCGTTACTACAAAATCAACCCATGTGTTTATCGTTTTTGTGATTGCTTTGACTGCTGTCATTTTGAGATGAACTAGTCAATATATCAACCTTCCTCTTTGACATTGCTTTCATATATCAGATGAACTACTAGTAACACGGACCTCTGCTAGATTTAGGAACAAACACACCACATGTATATGCATTCTATGTTGATGACTGCTTATATTCTTATTAAACTAAAAATCTATTACAGATTTTTCTGTTTAAGAATCTTGCTTTGTGTTATGTGATGTTCTGATTTTAATTTTTCTAAATTTGTAGGTTTCTTAAATCTTGAGACCGGATTTCAAATTTCGAGTGAATGAATTGTTTGTACGACATTTTACGGTTGTTACTTGTTTTAAGTGTAACACCCCCAAAACCGTATGGGAATGTTACACGCCGTAGACCCTTTCCACAAGGATCTACCAGGCTAAACATCCATAAACAACCAAATGCTTGCCCGGCCAGGGTCAAACAACATAATAATACAGACCATTAAGGTCTCTTACACGTAAACATACAGACCGATGAGGTCACACAACTCCATTAACAGAATTGACTAAACAACATTACCCACACAGGGGTCGAAACACAATACAGCGGAAGACTGAAACAACTCTAACAATACAACCAAACTCTACCAACTCTCGACTCTTGATTAGTATCGCAGCTCGTCATCCTTTTGTGCCAATCCTATGACTGCTCCCCTGAACCTGCATGTACCTGGACGCAGAACAGACATCCACCCCCCGATTACTCGGGGGTTAGTAAAACTCCACTGTTTTACTAGTGCAAGTATAATACGATACGAAATGCAAAAAGTAAATAGCAACTACAATTTTAATACGGAAATCTATTATGAAAATGTTCCCGAGAAGTTTTAGACTTTCGAACTCAAGCAAGAGATATTTGAAAAGGAACACATCATCTCGGGGATTTTTAAAGCAGAAATTCTTTTGGACCTCGAGTCCCAATTTACAAAACCTTTTCGAAAACATTAGGGCCTTGGTCCGATTCTCGATTCAAAACACACTAGATAAGATGTCATTATGAGTCCGAGACCCATATTTAAAAGGTTACCCAAACAAGCACTATAACACGATCATTGTTCGTACACATCATGTACCGAACTCCGGAGGCCTCGACAGACCTTACCCGGACTGCACACACTGTTCGTACACATCATGTACCGAACTCCGGAGGCCTCGACGGACCCTACCCGGCCACAAACATCGTTCGTACACATCATGTACCGAACTCCAGAGGCCTCGTCAGACCCTACCTGGATCACAGACCTTGTCCGTACACATCATGTACCGAACTCCTGAGGCCTCGTCAGACCCTACATGGATCACGCACACACATATCGACACGACACAACTCATAATCATCAAATGTCAAGCCATTCCACATTACACCGAAATGTACAATCAAGTATGTAAACCAAGACAACACACACATCATAATCATCACAACAACCCAACAATGACCGACCACGCCCGGCACAAACTTAGATGATTTGCACATCCAACACGATTCCCAAAATGTTAACTAAGTGAAGGTATCATCGTTACCATCAATTGTTCGTAATAATCAATTCATACGAAGTATATACACGAAAGTAAACCAATGCATCACAACCATCATACGACGTCCCTATTCACATGACAATTCGTATAGTAAAATACTTGCCTTAATAACCGCTACCGAATACTCCGAAGAACACGATTCGACCGGGAAGCTCGGACCCCGAAGAAGACAACGAATGGAAGGGTTCCGACTCGGTTTCTTCGCAAGAAACTCGACCCTAACAACATATAATCAATAAATCATCGATCATATGAGGAAGAATAATCGTAGAACGTCCGAAAACCCCTCTATGACATTTTACCGGACATCTTCAAGGCGTCGGTCAAGAACTCAACCCAAACAACGAATCGATACGATCCAACCATGGAATAACAAGGAAAATGATATAATACATCTAAATAATCATCAATCCATCATAATCCGAAGTTAAATCGGATAAAACGGATGAAATCAACCAAAATACCCAAATTCCCCAAAACTAGATTTCTAGGAAATCAATTCGGTCGGTAGATCGAAGGATGTTATAGGATGGATGATTGATGATATGAACTCCAAGACTTCATGGATTGATTCTCCAACAACATCTCTCCATGATTAACCAAGCTCCAGCCGCGGAAGGGAAGAAAACGAGTGAGAAATGGTCAAGAAAAACCTGCGGCCTTAAATAGGTGATCGCTTGTGTGCCGCGGCACAGGCCGAATCGCCCCAGTGATCGCGGCGTGCCGCGGCTCAGACGAGTGTGCCGCGGCAGTGACTCGGCAGTGTGCCGCGGCCCTGCCGGCATGTGCCGCGGCTCACGGTACAGAGGGGTTGGCCGATAATTGAAACATGAGTGTGCCGCGGCCCGGATGGGTGTGCCGCGGCGGTGACTCGGCAGTGTGCCGCGGCCTGCCGGCATGTGCCGCGGCTCACGAGTGCAGTGCTCGGCCAGCGGAAAATGAGTGTCTGAGCTATTTCGACCATAACTCTCTCGTCCGGACTCCGATTGACTCACCGTTTGAACCATTGGAAAGCTAACTTGATGCTCAATAATATTGAAAAGATTCAAAATCTTTGGAGTTTCCAAGAATTTATGGTGATTTTACAAAGTCGAACTCATACTTGGAAAAGTCGTTTAATAACACTGAACTCAAGAAATCGACACCGAAACGAACTCGGATGACAAAAAGTTTAGAATTAATCATTCTCGGAATGATGAAATGGTCACAATAGAGTTTCTAAGATGGACTTCCGCCAAAAAAAGAAAATTACCGGAAATCGAAATCGCGGATATTACATACTACCCTCCTTAAAAGAAGTTTCGTCCCGAAACTTAATACAAGTCGGGAGAAGCAATATCCCGCCAGGAAAACTCAACGAGATACACAAGAAACGCGTAACTTACGCCCAACGGCGAAATGTTACAAGCAACGCAAAGGAACATACGACGTGAAAACACGTTCCACGACGACCAACACAATGCCACCGGCTATGATTCAAAACAACAACGAGTAATTAACAACACATCACATGCACACATTTAATCAAAGAAACGCACGCGACAACAAGTTGCACCCGACCACAACGACTATGCGGTAGAAACAAACATAGTATTATGATAGAATTCACTCTAATTCTCGTCCACAAAAAAATGTCCGACGTCAAGACACAAACAATTCAAGATAACAGAAAACGAGAATACCGGACATTACATTCTATCCTATTAAAAATAAGTTTCGTCCCGAAACTTAAAATAAAACATCATGGTAGAACACAAACAAAACCAAAAAGTTCACGCAACAAATATCAATTTCTACACGAAGTACGATACACAACTACATCACGGGACACCACCAGGCACTCCCCGAGTAGGAACGAAAACCCAATTCCCGAACATCTTGGCAACGGTCTCACAATGCACCGCTCGGTGACCCACTTGGCCACACTCGAAATAGTTGACTAACGGTGAACGACAATTCTTCGTAGTACGAGATCAGGCAGCAACAGTCAGACAACCCCGTTCGAACAACAACGATCGAACAACAACGATCAAATAACAATGATCGAATGACAACAGTCGAACAATGACTCCGAAGTCCCCACTTCAACTCCAGACATTAAAAGAACTGGTAGAAAGTGAAAGATGTTTCTTCCAAACAAGGTTCATAAGAATCGAACCGAACTCGGAAAGGTCACGATGACAAACAGGTCGATCTGAAACAAGGTCACAACCAGTTCAAACGATGACAACTGAGACATCAAACAAGTTCAAAAAGTATCGACGAACAAGTGCAAGTCGATAGAATTTAGAAGGAGAAACTGCAGAAGTCAAATATAGTACGGGTATTACATCCGACCTCTTATAAAAGAAATGTCGTCCCCGCAACTCACAACAGCGGAAACAAGGTAACAACACAAAAAGCATCCGACAGGAAAATCTCCCATGGGTCTCTCAGAGTCGATCCTGATATCTGTGCTGAAGCGCGAACTCCGAAAGTCTCAGTAGCCAATTTGCAAAACTGAATTCGGTGTCCCTCGAGTCCGCACTTGAAATGCGTTACTGACGAGAAGGACAATTTACACGTGCATGCCCTGACACATAACGGTTGAGACACCTCGGCTCGGCATACCGAAAATGCAAATGCTAGATACAATGGGGCATAACGTCGCAAAACAATATAGCGGAGATGCCGACTCAGCACAACAAATAATCATAACGCATATCATATACAACGATTAACATCGTAAAGTAATAGACACACAAACACTTACAACAATGACGGTATCGTTCGGCGACCTCAACGGCCCGAACGATAACCAACACATAATTACAAACATTATGAAACAATCACACATGTACACAAACGTACAAACCCGAGCTTCAACAGCTCACACTCGTGCGACAAAATGCAAATCACCACGAGGCGATAAACAGTAAACACCAGTTCACACCTCTCACAGAGGGTTAGTACAACAATTGCGTGGCAACGCCTCAACGTTCATGCCACCAATTCGATCATACTCGGGAGCAAACATCATACAACGCGAACATCATACATACATACCCAGCCCTCAAACGGGAATGGATAGGTTTTAAAAACGAAAACCTCCTTTTGAAAATAATTTAGAAAAACACCGGTTGATCTTGAGTATCACCTTTCAAAAAAGGTACAAACGTGAAACATCGTTATCGAGACTTTGGAGAACCATTTCGCATTTGATAAAAATGAGGACACTTTCTCTTAGTGAAAACTTTCAGAATAACATAACCAACCTAACATCCCAACGTCAACATAGGACGACAAATAGCAGCACGATAAAACATCAACTCCAAGTCATCACACAAGTGCACGAACTAACACTGTAATTTAAGAACTTCATTCAAAAATAATTCACACATTCACATCAACAAAGATGTTTGGATTTTACCAAATCAAACACAGTCAAATCCACACACGTATCGTAGGGATCAATCACTAGCAACAAAAATAAAATATTTCCGGGGTATTATTCAAATGATAAAATTTTAAAATTCTCAGGTTTGAAAAATATGGTGAAATAAAATTTTTGAAAACACTTTTAGTACCCCGATCGTCCAATCAAAACCATGTATCTCAACATTTAGGAAACACTGAAACATTCTCCGGCGAGCACAACAACACCACAAACTTATCACAACCACTTGCCCCAACACGTGGACATATGAAGTTCAAAATTCCAAAAACCAAAAATCGTTCTGCAAAATAAAAATTTTCCAAAATCCTTTAGTTCATAACCAAAACGACGGTAATATTTTACAATATCCGAAGTACTTCAAAACACATTTTTCAAATACCGTCTGATCGTGTCATTTGAAAATACACGACCCATTTGTCAAAGTTTAACAAATTTTAAAAATCCATATAAACCGTGGTTTGACCGCACCACCAAAATATTTTCCAAAAATCGATTTTTTTACAAAAATTCTCAAACTGTGAAGTCCTTCAGAATACATTCTCAAACTTACCCATAGCGGACAAAAATTACAACATTCCAAAAACAGTTGAATTTAAAACCACATACTCAAATGGCAACCAGGGTCGCCAATTCAATCAAATGCATCTCGTGGTATCAAGTTTAAACACACAACAAAATCATTCATCGGAGTTTCTCACAAACTCTACCGTAAAACCCATCAAGGCTCACAACTTTCGCACCATACCAACCCACATGGTGGTTCAAGGGCCAAACATCAATACATCCAGTTCTATACACATACGGCGTATCCAAGTATCGAATACAACTTCATTGCACAACACCGCATAAATAAAATTATGCACTACAAATATCACACATAAATGAAATCATGAACACATATATTATGCATAAAAGAGGAGACTTACGTCCATAGGCCGCACGGAGATGACGGTCGCCCACGATACTAATCTCATCCGACAACATATCCAATGCATTGTGACTACACACAACTCAACTTGTCACCTGACGACTCGAACGACAAGACAACACATTACTCGACAAATCACGACTCGACTCAACCCGACAGCCTAGGTTTCCGCAACCTAAGCTCCGATACCATAAATGTAACACCCCCAAAACCGTATGGGAATGTTACACGCCGTAGACCCTTTCCACAAGGATCTACCAGGCTAAACATCCATAAACAACCAAATGCTTGCCCGGCCAGGGTCAAACAACATAATAATACAGACCATTAAGGTCTCTTACACGTAAACATACAGATCGATGAGGTCACACAACTCCATTAACAGAACTGACTAAACAACATTGCCCACACAGGGGTCGAAACGCAATACAGCGGAAGACTGAAACAACTCTAACAATACAACCAAACTCTACCAACTCTCGACTCTTGATTAGTATCGCATCTCGTCATCCTCTTGTGCCAATCCTATGACTGCTCCCCTGAACCTGCATGTACACGGGCCTTGAGCAGACATCCACCCCCCGATTACTCGGGGGTTAGTAAAACTCCACTGTTTTACTAGTGCAAGTATAATACGATACGAAATGCAACAAGTACATAGCAACTACAATTTTAATACGGAAATCTATTATGAAAATGTTCCCGAGAAGTTTTAGACTTTCGAAGTCAAGCAAGAGATATTTGAAAAGGAACACATCATCTCGGGGATTTTTAAAGCAGAAATTCTTTTGGACCTCGAGTCCCAATTTACAAAACCTTTTCGAAAATATTAGGGCCTTGGTCCGATTCTCGATTCAAAACACACTAGATAAGATGTCATTATGAGTCTGAGACCCATATTTAAAAGGTTACCCAAACAAGCACTATAACACGATCATTGTTCGTACACATCATGTACCGAACTCCAGAGGCCTCGACGGACCTTACCCGGACCGCACACACTGTTCGTACATATCATGTACCGAACTCCGGAGGCCTCGACGGACCCTACCCGGCCACAAACATCGTTCGTACACATCATGTACCGAACTCTAGAGGCCTCGTCAGACCCTACCTGGATCACACACCTTGTCCGTACACATCATGTACCGAACTCCAGAGGCCTCGTCAGACCCTACCTGGATCACGCATACACATATCGACACGACACAACTCATAATCATCAAATATCAAGCCATTCCACATTACACCGAAACGTACAATCAAGTATGTAAACCAAGACAACACACACATCATAATCATCACAACAACCCAACAATGACCGACCATGCCCGGCACAAACTTAGATGATTTGCACATCCAACATGATTCCCAAAATGTTAACTAAGTGAAGGTATCATCGTTACCATCAATTGTTCGTAATAATCAATTCATACGAAGTATATACACGAAAGTAAACCAATGCATCACAACCATAATACGATGTCCCTATTCACAAGACACAATTCGTATAGTAAAATACTTGCCTTAATAACCGCTACCGAATACTCCGAAGAACACGATTCGACCGGGAAGCTCGGACCCCGAAGAAGACAACGAACGGAAGGGTTCCGACTCGGTTTCTTCGCAAGAAACTCGACCCTAACAACATATAATCAATAAATCATCGATCATACGAGGAAGAATAATCGTAGAACGCCCGAAAACCCCTCTATGACATTTTACCGGACACCTTCAAGGCATCGGTCAAGAACTCGACCCAAACAACGAATCGATATGATCCAACCCTGGAATAACAAGGGAAATGATATAATAAATCTAAATAATCATCAATCCATCATAATCCTAAGTTAAATCGGATAAAACGGATGAAATCAACCAAAATACCCAAATTCCCCAAAACTAGATTTCTAGGAAATCTGACCTGATTCGGTAGATCAGAGGATGTTATAGGATGGATGATTGATGATATCTCCAAGACTTCATGGATTGATTGTCCAACAACATCTCTCCATGATTAACCAAGCTCCAGCCGCGGAAGGGAAAAAACGAGTGAGAAATGGCTGAAGAAAAACGTCTGCTGGCCTTAAATAGGCTGATCTGCACTGTGTGCCGCAGCCCAGCCGAAGTGTGCTGCGGCACAGGGCCGAATCTGCCCCCAGTAATCGGCAGCGTGCCGCGGCCCGGACGAGTGTGCCGCGGCAGTGACTCGGCAGTGTGCCGCGGCCCTGCCGGCATGTGCCGCGGCTCACGGTACAGAGGGGTTGGCCGATAATTGAAACATGAGTGTGCCGCGTCCCGGACGGGTGTGCCGCGGCAGTGACTCAGCAGTGTGCCGCGGCCCTACCGGCATGTGCCGCGGCTCACGGTACATGCTGCTCGGCCAAAACTGGAAAATGAGTGTCTGAGCTATTTCGACCATAACTCTCTCGTCCGGACTCCGATTGACTCACTGTTTGAACTATTGGAAAGCTAACTTGATGCTATATAATATTGAAAAGACTAAAAATCTTTGGAGTTTCCTAGAATTTATGGTGATTTTACAAAGTCGAACTCATACTTGGAAAAGTCGTTTAATAACACTGAACTCAAGAAATCGACACCGAAACGAACTCGGATGACAAAAAGTTTAGAATTAATCATTCTCGGAATGACGAAACGGTCACAATAGAGTTGCTAAGATGGACTTCCGCCAAAAAAAGAAAATTATCGGAAATCAAAATCGCGGATATTACATTAAGTTTGATGATATTTGTGGGTTCTGAATGCATATCAGCATCATCATGTATTCTTGTGTGACAACATAGTACCTTTCACCTCGACAGGTCCAAGTGGAATGGAAATGTTGGGAGCACTTGAATTGAAGTAGAAGTTGAATCTCATCTTGCCAATTATAGGGTAAATTTATTTTTCCTAGTAAATTTAATTTCTAGCATTTTTGACTTATCTCATTTGGATATTGCATTTCTTCAATAAGGAATCTCATTGTTTTAAGTATTCTCATATTGATCTGACATTTTGGTAATTCAGGTTCAATTATTCTTTTTATTTTTATTTTTGTTTCAAGTTTTACATTATTGTGCAGAATGTTGCCTTTGAATTGTTGAAGGAATACCTTTTCTTGAGCTTGTTTAAGTTTTTGTTTAAATATCTCTTTTTTTTTTATCATTTTTAGTGTGATCCTTGATATGAAATTATATTTCTCTGCATGACGTAATATTTTGGTCTCGCATCATTGCTGTAAGTTCAAATTTTATACTCTGTAAGGTATATATATATATATATATATATATATATATATATGTGCGTGTGTGTGTGTGTGTTTCTGATCCTAATACTCTTGTTTATGCTGCTTCTTGTTAGTTGTTTGAAGGTGTATTGATGACCTTTCTCGATTATGCGATGAGTGGAAGCATGGAAGATTTTTTACTTTTTCGGAAGAATAGTGTGATCTTTTTATTTGTTATTTTGAAATGTTAACTGGTTTTACTATTTGATATTTTGTACTTTGTAACTATTAAGGATAATGCTAATGGTTAATGAAATATTTTATATTTAGACTTTATCAAATATTGTTGTAGCATCAAAAAGTATGTATCATTTTAATATATAAATTGATGTGTGATTTTCAGTACATATTTAATTATAAAATTACCATTAATTAAAATATCAATTTAGTGTCAAGCATTTCTTGATAATCAAGTGTCAGAATTTACTCTCACTAATGTGTCAGAAATAGGGAAATTAATGACACTGAAATACTATTACTATTTTCTCACATTATTGTGTCGTTATCTATTTACACTATAGTGTGACAGTAGTGACATGTAATATTTATTGGAAGCTACTGACATTGTCATATTGGAATATAGCTACATTTGTGTAACACAGACTACTGACACTAGTTTTAGTGACACTATAAAATGATGTCACTGTGTTTTGACTGCCGGATTACTGACACATTTTACGTGTGTCACTAAAAGGGTTTAGTGACAGTTTTTTGCTGTCAGTAAATCCTTTTTTTTTTAGTAGTGGCTGTTGCCAGACTAGAAGCCATTAGGATATTTTTAGCCTTTGCCGCCCATAAGAGCGTTATTGTATATCAGATGGACGTCAAGAGCGCATTCCTGAATGGAGACCTTGCCGAAGAAGTCTATGTTGAACAACCACCAGGGTTTGTCTGTAATACCCGAGATTTCTGTTATGTAATTGGAACTTGCGATATTGTAATGATTGTACTTTTGTCTGAATACTATTCTCCGTATTTCATATTCCGATATCGCCGAGCATATAATTTCGTGTATGTGATTTAAAAGGATGAAATTCTATGCATGTAGCGCACGCTACAGGCTAAGGGTAGCGTACGCTAACATGGTTTTATAGCGCACGCTACCGAGTGTAAGTAGCGCACGCTATGCGTGGTCAGACCGGTGAGGCGTGCGGTAGGTGAGATCGGCGGGGACCCCGCCGGATCGTGTCGGATGTACTGGGCGGCTTTGGGAAAAGCGGGTCAACGCCTTAGCGCACGCTACGAGGAATATGCGTAGCGTACGCTAAGTGCCGAGTCTGATTTAGGCGTGAGCCGTTAGCGCACGCTACGAGCAGTGTAGCGCGCGCTAATAGCCATTTATTATAAATAGAGATGACATCCTATTCGTGATTTGATCCTTTCTTCCCACATAACCCGAACTCTTGCACTTGAAACATAACTCCATTCGTCTAAACACTCCATATCAACCTCCTAGTTCGAGATTGAAGATCATATACCATTGGAGATCGGTGTTCAAGCCGTGGGTGTTGGATTGCTTCATTTTCATCCGTGTTCTTCACTACTTTGAGGTAGGTAATTCTTCACCAATGATTAGTAAGGTTCCTAAGGAAGTTTTAATCATGTTTGGATAGCAAGTATCTCGTTTTTATCGGTCATCACATGTTAGAAGGATACTTTTGACGTATCGGTACTAGATGTCGAATGAACCTTTGAACCATCTTATTATAAGGACTCCTAAGCATGTTTAAATCGATTTATGATCGAGTAATCGGATATTACCCAGTTGATACGTTGTATACGTTGGACTCATGTGTTTTGGAACGTAAGATGATGGAACTTAGATTATTTCTTGAAGATCGTAGAGGAATTGTGATATCGAGATAACTATCCGTATATTGGTATTTCATAATCATAAATCTTCCAGAAACCTTATTAGCATGATATGCCCGAGGATAACTTGTAATATCACCATAGGATTCATGAGTTCTTCATCATTCAACCCGGTTTTCGGTTTGCGATTCGCCATGCAAGAGTAGCGCACGCTAACATGTGTGAGTTAACGTGCGCTACCGAGGTTCGGTTTTCGCACAAAGCGTCGTAACGCACGTTATGAGGCGGCAGTCAGGCGCCGATTCGTGGCTAGCGCACGCTAGTCTTATACGATAGCGTCGCTAATGATTCGGCTTAGCGCCGCGTTACGTATAGTACGTAGCGCGCTAAGCAATCCAGTGACTTGTTTAAGTTTGAACTTTTCGGCCGTAGGTCGAATTGTTAGGCCATTGTTCGACTCGAGATGATTTGTATATCGTTCCTTTTGTTAAGGTTCAAGCTTGTTACGTTGATCGGAGGCGGCCTTGAGTGCGTCGAGAGCATTGAAGTATATCGTTCTTGCCATCTACGAGGCAAGTATCGTGATATGTTAATATCGGTATTTTTGGAGTATGCGTATGATTATGCATGTTGTTGAACATGATAGTTACTTCGTTGATTTGTCATGATATTCGTTATATAGTGTTTACATGTTCATGATGATGAACATAATGATTTGGCATAAGTGTATGCATGAGTTGTGTTTGTATACGTTGTGCGATCTATCTTGAGAAGTGGATCGAATGTCCACCTCGTGTTGATCCGACGGGATCATCTTGGGATCTAGTGAGGGCGCTGGATCATTGGACGGGTTATTTCCACCTCGTGTTGGTCCGACGGATCATCTTGGGATCTATCTTTGAGATTTGGATCATTGGAATACCCATCTTTGTATAATGAAATCTTGTGGATTTGCATTGTCGGATTCAGTAGCGGAAGTCCGTGTGGTGTAGCGTGTTATGTATTACTGAAGCAGATTCGAATTGTTTAACATGATACTTGTACTAGCATCGTTTTGCTAACCCCATCGGGGGTGGACATTGTTTTGATGTTCAGGAAGCCGCGGAGCGGTGAGGCGACCACGGTGCAAACGGGACGATTAGATGGCTAAGTGATGTGGTTGTTGTTATTGTTGTCGAGAGTTGTTTTTCTTGTTTCGTTCAGTACTCGAGTACGTCTGTTTTGATAATGTCCTTTCGATATGGTTGTATAAATTAACTCTTTGATCGGTTGAATCAAATATGTCTTTAAACTTCAGATGTACGATTGGTTTATATTTACACACTTCTTAAAATTAGCCTTGTAAATCCTTACCTAAAGGGTTTACGGCGCTGTAATTATTCCGAATATCTCGGGGTGTTACAGAATATGGTATCGGAGCTAAGATTTATGGATATCTTGGCAGTCGGGTTAGTTGGAGTGCATTTACGTTATTGATTATTGGTCGTTCGTAACATCAACTGCTGAGCCGACATAAATCAATTAATTTGTGGTTGTAAGTTTCCTAATCTCGAATACTATTGTTCTATTTAATTCTTGTCTTGTAAACATTGATGGATGTACTTTTAGAACGTTGCCATGGATATTGAGTATTTATGTTTACGGTATGTTGAGGAGAGGTCGTGGACGCGGGCCGGTCGTGGGCCGCGGACGTGGAAATGCGAGGCAAGAAGAATCGGTATCTACTCACGAGATAGCCGTTAGCCAAACGGATTCCCATTACGGAGGACAGAGGATCAGCGAATGATGACGCAAATCCTAACATGCCAGAGTGCTTCAACGGTGGTGGCGCAGATAAACGATTCGCCCAGTCGTTGATCGCATGCGAGGCAGCGATGGGACACGGCACCACGAGGATAACCGGGTGACAGATGGCTTCTTGAGGTGGTTAAATTGCACCCGCCAAAATTTGTGGATCTCTTTGAGGCACTTGTTTGGGATCACCGGCTCAAGGAGTTGGAGAAAATATTCGCGGGCCTTAACTGTCCCGAGGACCGGAAGGTTCCCATCGCCCGATATTTTACCGATCGGGAGGCCTTTGATTGGTGGGAAGGCTGTTCGACCCGAGGATCATAATGCGGATTGGACGGAATTCAAACAAATGATGGAAGCACTGATTGTCCCCGTCCAGTAAGAGAGGCGAAGATCCGAGAGTTTTCTCACCACGAGTTCGGAGGCATCCGTGATGATGTAATTAAAGCTTTTAATCATCGGTGACTTGTGTGCGACACTTGGTCGAACGGAGGCGAGAAAAGATTTTCATTTTGATATGCGTATGAAGCGGAGATTCAGCGGTACATGTCGGATTCGAGTGTACTACATTGCGGCAGTATCAAGACAAAGCGCCTACGACATGAAAGAGGCGGCGGTAGAGAAATCAACGGAAGCAAAGAAACAGAAGGTGTCGGGAAACTTCACGGAGAATAAAAATAGCGGGCCCGCCTGTCAGTCTGTTTTCACTCATCCAGAGACCTCCGCATCCTAGTCGAGGAGGAAAGAAGTTCGGACAGCATCGGCGATTTGGACGCATCAAAGAAATGTTACAATTGTGGCGAGCGAGGCATGTTCGACGTGATTGCCCGCATCTTACGTGACTTGTTACGATTGTGGGCAAGAAGGGCACCGTGCGGCCTTACGTGGAGCCGCTACTAGATCTTTTGGTACCCGCACTCCGGCAGTTCCTAAGGACATAAGTGTGAACCAGACCACGGCAGTGGATTCCAGCAGTAACGCCGGGAAGAGAGAGACATCCAGTCCGGGTCCGTTCCTCCGCGCTTTGTCTGAAATGAGGAGATCGGCGACGAGAACAACTTTGTTGCATCAGTGCGATTCAGATCCTTTTGCAACGATTAGTGTCTTGTTCGATTCAGAGCTACGCATTCTTTTATATCTTTGAAGCTGTGCTAAACGTTTGAACATCTCGTGCTTGTATAATTGTGAACCTTTTGTTGTGGGATTACCGAGCGGAGAGAAAATTGTGGGAACACTAGAAGCTAGGGATTTCCCGAGTATCTATAGAGGAGAAATTGGCCATCGAATCTTATTGTAGTCGACATCTGCGGTGACGATTTAATTCTCGGAGATGATTGGCTCAACCGTTATGGAGCCGTGTTGAATTACCGAGAGAGAGTCATTTCCATCATTCTTGATGACGGATCCGAACACTTGTTCCGAGGATGGAGACCGGAAGCTCGGGAAAGTGATCAAAGCAATGAAAGCGATAAAATTATGAAACAGGGGATGTCATGGACTTTGGTGTTATGCCATGAGGAAAGAGGAAGGAGTAGAGCTCTCGTCTATTCCGATTGTGAATGAGTTCTCGGATATATTTCCTAACGAGCTACGGGGTTACCTCCACAAAGAGAAGTGGAATTCACCATCGAATTAGAGCCTGGAGCAACCCCTATTTCCAGGGCACCATACCGCATGGCGCCAACCGAGATGTATGAACTCAAGAAGCAACTGGAGGAATTGTTACAGAAGGGCTATATTCAACCGAGCGTTTCCCCTTGGGGAGCGCCCGTTCTCTTTGTCCGAAAGAAAGACGGATCCCTCCGACTGTGTATTGATTACAGGGAGCTTAACAAGATGACGATCAAGAATAAGTATCCTATACCTCGGATCGACGACTTGTTTGACCAACTGCAAGGGGCGAGGGTATTCTCGAAGATCGACTTGCGATCAGGATACCTGGCGAGAATTAAGGAATCGGACATACGAAATCGCTTTGAGATCGATGCAGGCATTATGAATTTGTAGTGATGCCATTCGGACTTACCAATGCCCCTGCGGTATTCATGCAATTGATGAATCGGGTATTCTTGGAATACTTGGACAAATTTGTGGTCGTTTTCATTGACGACATTTTGATATATTCGAGGGACGCAGAGGAGCATGCTGATTATTTACGTGTGGTTTTGAGCATCTTGAGAAGGGAACAGCTTTATGCAAAATTTGCTAAATGCGAGTTCTGGCTTAAGGAAGTAACCTTCCTTGGGCATGTGATATCAGCCGATGGAGTTCAGGTGGACCCGAAGAAAGTCGAGGCAATCTTGGGATGGGAAGCTCCTAAGAACGTGAAGGAAGTCCGAAGCTTCTTAGGACTTGCTGGATACTATCGCCGCTTTGTAGAGGGATTTTCCAAAATTGCTCGTCCGCTCACCCAGCTGTTACATAAAACTCAAAAGTTCGCGTGGAATGAGAAGTGCCAGGCTGGTTTTGTGAACTTAAGAAGAGGCCGACGACACCTATATTAGCGCCCGAGAAGGAAGCGACGGATTTTGGTATACTGACGCTTGAGTCGTGGTTTGGGTTGTGTGTTGATGCAAAAGGATAAAGTAATTGCTTATGCTTCTCGGCAATTGAAACCGTACGAAGTTAATTATCCGACTCATGATCTGGAGCTAGCAGCTGTAGTCTTTGCCTTGAAAATCTGGCGACATTATTTGTACGGCACTCATTGTCAGATATTTACAGACCATAAGAGCCTCAAGTACATTTTCAGTCAGAAAGAGTTAAACATGAGGCAGAGAAGGTGGCTGGAATTGATCAAGGATTACGACTTGGAGATTCTCTATCATCCGGGGAAAGCAAATGTAGTAGCCGATGCTTTGAGTCGTAAACCTGTTTCTCTTCGAGTGTTGGAAGCTCTTACGCCCCAGACCAGCATTCAAAGAGAACTGATCCACGAAGGGATTGAAGTATGGGCACCAGGAATCCAAGGGCGACTTTATGTGATGGAGCTGACTTCATCACTAGTCGAGAAGATCAAGTCCAAGCAGTTGGACGATTCTCTGATCCTTCGATTATGTGATGAAGTAAAGAAAGGAAAAGCCCGGGATTCGTGATACAAGATGATGGAGTTCGAGATTTGAGAATCGACTTTGCGTTCGAAGATGATGATTTGAGACGGACTATTACGAAAGAAGCTCATAGCGCGCCTATTCTATTCACCCAGGCGTGATAAGATGTATAAGGATCTTAAACAAAATTTACGGTGGGGAATATGAAGAAGGACGTAGCGAGTACGTTGCGAAGTGTTTGACTTGTCGAGTCAAAATTGAGCATCGGCGACCTTAGGGATGTTAAAGCCGCTTAGATCCACGAATGGAAGTGGGAGGATATCTCGATGGATTTCATCACCCGGTATGCCAAGGACTAAAACGGAATGAACATGATTTGGGTTATAGTTGATCGACTAACCAAGTCGGCTCATTTCCTAGGGATCAAAGATACTTGGGGACCCGAAAGATTGGCGCGAGTATTTATTGCGGAGATAGTCGATTGCATGGGACGCCGAAGACCATTATTTCGGATCGAGATGGTCGTTTCGTGTCGCACTTCGGAAAGCAGTTCACGGGGCTTTGGGGACCGAGCTAAACTTTAGTCTGACTTATCATCCCCAAGCGGACGGTCGATCCAAAGGACTATTCGACAGGTAGAGGACATGCTTAGAGCTTGTGCATTAGATTGGTCGATCGATTGGGAGGTTCACTTGCCCTTGATCGAGTTCACCTATAATAACAGTTGGCATGCTTCTATTAAGATGGCCCCATTTGAAGCTTTATACGGAAGAAGATGCCGATCGCCCCTGTCTTTGGGATGATTCTTGGATTTGATCGGGACGGAACCGGAATTGATTATTCGGACTCAAGAGAAGATAGCCTTGATTCGAGAGAGACTGTTGGCGCCCAGTCGACAGAAGTCTTATGCAGATGTACGTCGTCGCCCTCTAGAGTTCGACGTTGGGGACCACGTACTATTGAAGGTGTCTCCTACACGAGGGATTTTCCGTTTTGGGAGAAAAGGCAAGCTTAGTCCAAGATATATCGGACCATTTGAGATCCTAGAGAGAGTTGGGGATTTAGCATACAGGTTGGCCTTACCGCCATCGCTGAGTCATGTTCACAGTGTATTTCACGTATCCCAACTGCGGAAGTATATACCGGACCCCAGTCACGTCATTGATTTCGACGAGATCGAGATAGCTAATGATGGCACCTTCGAAGAGAGACCAATCAAGATACTTGAGAGCCGGATCAAACAATTAAGGAGTAAACCGATACATTTGGTTAAAGTACAATGGTCACGACATGGAGTCGAAGAGGCCACTTGGGAAACGGAGGACGGTATGAAGGCTAAATATCCGGAGTTGTTTTCATCCTAAGTTTCGGGACGAAACTTCTTTTTAGGGAGGAAGGATGTAATACCCGAGATTTCTGTTATGTAATTGGAACTTGCGATATTGTAATGATTGTACTTTTGTCTGAATACTATTCTCCGTATTTCATATTCCGATATCGCCGAGCATATAATTTCGTGTATGTGATTTAAAAGGATGAAATTCTATGCATGTAGCGCACGCTACAGGCTAAGGGTAGCGTACGCTAACATGGTTTTATAGCGCACGCTACCGAGTGTAAGTAGCGCACGCTATGCGTGGTCAGACTGATTGAGACGTGCGGTAGGTGAGATCTGGCCGGGGGACCCCTGTCGGATCGTGTCGGATGTACCTGGACGGCTTTCGGATAAAGCCGGGTCAACGCCTTAGCGCACGCTACAGGAATATGCGTAGCGTACGCTAAGTGCCGAGTACTGATTTAGGCGTGAGCCGTTAGCGCACGCTACGAACAGGGTGTAGCGCGCGCTAATAGCCATTTATTATAAATAGGATGACATCCTATTCGTGATTTGATCCTTTCTTCCCACATAACCCGAACTCTTGCACTTGAAACATAACTCCATTCGTCCTAAACACTCCATATCAACCTCCTAGTTCGAGATTGAAGATCATATACCATTGGAGATCGGTGTTCAAGCCGTGGGTGTTGGATTGCTTCATTTTCATCCGTGTTCTTCACTACTTTGAGGTAGGTAATTCTTCACCAATGATTAGTAAGGTTCCTAAGGAAGTTTTAATCATGTTTGGATAGCAAGTATCTCGTTTTTATCGGTCATCACATGTTAGAAGGATACTTTTGACGTATCGGTACTAGATGTCGAATGAACCTTTGAACCATCTTATTATAAGGACTCCTAAGCATGTTTAAATCGATTTATGATCGAGTAATCGGATATTACCCAGTTGATACGTTGTATACGTTGGAATCATGTGTTTTGGAACATAAGATGATGGAACTTAGATTATTTCTTGAAGATCGTAGAGGAATTGTGATATCGAGATAACTATCCGTATATTGGTATTTCATAATCATAAATCTTCCGAAACCTTATTAGCATGATATGCCCGAGGATAACTTGTAATATCACCATAGGATTCATGAGTTCTTCATCATTCAACCCGGTTTTCGGTTTGCAGTATTCTGCCATGCAAGAGTAGCGCACGCTAACATGTGTGAGTTAACGTGCGCTACCGAGGTTCGGTTTTCGCACAAAACGTACGTAACGTACGTTATGAGACAGCCAGTCGGCCGATTCGTGGCTAGCGCACGCTAGTCTTATACGATAGCGTCGCTAACAGTTGACTTAGCGCCGCGTTACGTATAGTACGTAGCGCGCTAAGCAATCCAGCGACTTGTTTTAGTTTGAAATTTTCTGCCGTAGGTCGAATTGTTATGACATTGTTCGACTCGAGATGATTTGTATATAGTTAGTTTTTTTTAGGTTCAAGCTTTTTACGTTGATCGGAGGCGGCCTTGAGTGCGTCGAGAGCATTGAAGTATATCGTTCTTGCCATCTACGAGGCAAGTATCGTGATATGTTAATATCGGTATTTTTGGAGTATGCGTATGATTATGCATGTTGTTGAACATGATAGTTACTTCGTTGATTTGTCATGATATTCGTTATATAGTGTTTACATGTTCATGATGATGAACATAATGATTTGGCATAAGTGTATGCATGAGTTGTGTTTGTATACGTTGTGCGATCTATCTTTGGCGCTGGATCGAATGTCCACCTCGTGTTGATCCGACGGGATCATCTTGGGATCTAAGCCGAGGCTGGATCATTGGACGGGTTATTTCCACCTCGTGTTGGTCCGACGGGATCATCTTGGGATCTATCTTGAGGCTGGATCATTGGAATACCCATCTTTGTATAATGAAATCTTGTGGATTTGCATTGTCGGATTCCGGTAGCGGAAGTCCGTGTGGTGTATCTTGTTATGTATTGCGATGCATATTCAATTGTTTAACATGATACTTGTACTAGCATCGTTTTGCTAACCCCTTCGGGGGTGGACATTGTTTTGATGTTCGGGTAGCCGAGGAGCGGGAGGCGACCACGGATGCAAACGGGACGATGAGATGGCTCAGATGTGGTTGTTGTTATTGTTGTCGAGAGTTGTTTTTCTTGTTTCGTTCGGTACTCAAAACGTCTGTTTTGATAATGTCCTTTCGATATGGTTGTATAAATTAACTCTTTGATCGGTTGAATCAAATATGTCTTTAAACTTCAGATGTACGATTGGTTTATATTTACACACTTCTTAAAATTAGCCTTGTAAATCCTTACCTAAAGGGTTTACGGCGCTGTAATTATTCCGAATATCTCGGGGTGTTACATTGTCAACACAGAAGGCGGAGACCTTGTATACAGGCTACGGAAAGCAATGTATGGACTTAAGCAAGCACCTAGAGCATGATATGAAACCCTGTCCCTGTACCATATTAATAATGGATTCAAGAAAGGTGCTGTGGACAAGACCCTATTTAAAATACAGGAAGGTGATGACCTCCTGATGGTTTCAACTAACCTTGCTCTATGTCAAAGGTTGTCTCATCTCATGCAAAGTAAATTTGAAATAAGTATGATGGGAGAACTTAGTTATTTCCTAAGATTACAGGTAAAGCAGTTGCCTACAGGAATCTTCATCAACCAGGAAAAGTACAACAAGGAGCTTCTCAACAAATTTGGGATGAACAACTCCAAATCATCGTCAACCCCCATGAGCACTTCCGTGCAAATTAGTGCTGACGAAGTTGGAAAGCCGGTTGATCAATCACTCTACAGGAAGCTTATTGGCTCACTCCTGTACCAAAAAGCTAGCAGGCTTGATATACAGTTTGTTGTAGGAGTGTGTGCTCGATATCAAGTAGCACCTAAAGAATCATACTTCACAATAGCCAAATGAATCCTGAAGTACGCCAAAGGAACAGTCGATAGAGGACTATGGTACCCTAAAGAAGGTGGATTCGATTTGGTTGGCGACAGCGACTCGGATCTCGGAGGTTGCAAGCTAGATAGGAAGAGTACAAGCGGTACTTGTCACTTTCTTGGACATATACTTGTGTCGTGGTTCAGTAAGAAGCAATTGGCAAACTCGCTTTCCACAGCAGAATCCGAATAGTATGCTGCTAGTAGTTGCTGTATGCAGATCCTTTGGATGCAACAACAACTGTCAGAATATGGAATCACTGTCAAGGAAACACCGATCATGTGCGATAGCATGAGTGCAATTCCAATAACGCACAATACTGTATTGCACTCGCGTACTAAGCATATTCATATGAAGCATCACTTCATTAGGAATCATGTTGAGAACAAGGATGTTCGGCTCGAGAAAGTTCATATAGATATCCAGTTAGCCGACATCTTTACCAAACCTCCAAGCACAGCAAGATTTTGTATGCTTCGACAAGAATTGGGATTGCTACAGCCTGACTCCCTGTAAGTTTTTAATGCTTTTACTCAACAATTGAGGGGGAATGCTGTAAGACCCACGAATACAGTATCCACCGTTAATTATCTGTACACTGAGACAATCCGACAGCCCTGTAGGAATAAAACGACATAAATTCATCCTACATCTGACGTGTGCAATAATTAAGGGGGAATACAGTATGACCCATGAATACAGTATTAATCCAATAATTGCTGTAAGAATTGAATCCCATATGTACCTTTTGAGGGGGACACTGTATTTTCGCGGATACAGCACATACTATGGAATTCAATTAATGTTATTCAAATATTTTATTCATTTTAAAACAGATTTGAGTCCACGTGCCCTGTTTTCAATCAAACGTCTTTTGCATTAAATGTTGTGCACGACATCTGGACTATTTTATCTCAAACACCGCGATTTTTCAAATTAGTTCACACTGCCATTTTGGGCTATAAGGGAAGTCGAAACGACAGATGTGGGACCCGCTATCATTTCAAAATCGGATGGATAAGCTGTACCCGTTATGCTCGGTCCATCCTATTCGTTCATTTAAAATGATGGTTCCCATCCCTTAAATCTGACCGTTCACTGTCTGGAAACCCTAAATCCTCCCACCACCCACTATAAAAGGACTGTTTTTGCCCCCTCTGACTCTTTACGCTTTCTTCATATTGAACGAGTCTTTGAACAAACAACCTACATTTCTCACTGTAATTTTTCTGCACTTTCTCTGCATATCTCTTACTTTCTCTTCAGATCTTACGATGGCATCCTCACAGACTTCATCCCCTACTCTCAAGAAGACCACCACCATCATTGACGGACGGATTTTTGACATATCTGTGGTTGTTGAACGTGTCCATGCTGAAACCGATGACGTTGACTCCATGGAGATCATCGTTATAAGGATTCGTCAACAAGGCCTCTATCGCCTTGGAAGCCACACTACTAAGCGCTACGATGCGAAAATGGTTGAGGAATTCTTCTTCAACGCCTCTGTCCGTTTCTTCTCTCTTGCACAAGGAGGAAACGTTTATGACATCACCACCACCGTTCGCAGAGTGGAGATGCACATTGATAAAGATTTGCTGCAGAACTTGTATAGGCTACCTGCTGATGGCCTATCTATGGAGGAGCTTGAGGCTTTTGGGTCTCAAGAGGTCCTCACCAAATATTGGGGACTATTCACTGGCTCGGCATCGAACGAGACTATTCATGCTTCCTGCCAGAAGAAAAATTTTTGCTTACCATTTATCTACTTACACGATTTTTGTTGCCGCGTGATTGAAAACAGGATCGGTGCTTTCGAGATGTGCACCAATCTGAGATTCCGAATGATGGTCACCATCATGTCCTGCGAGAAGGTCAACTGGTGTCAGATTGTCCTCAAAAGACTGTATGAAGAAGTCTCTAAACCTGCTTCTCAAAAGAATTCCTTTGGTCTGATTCTTAATAATATTCTGACCAAGTGCGGTGTTCCGCAATCAAAGGAAGCGAAGAAGATCAATCAGCGAAAATATATTGGAGGAACCAAAACCTCCGCATTCAACAAAGACATATGATTGGGTCGATACCCTTTATCAGAACTCTGCCCCTTTCTGCTGATCAAAGGGACATAACTTCGAAGTCCGGAAGCGAGGAGACTTCTCGGAAAAGGAAGAGATCTCACAACAAAACTCCCCTTGCTGCTGAGAAGCCGAAAAGAAAGCTAAGAAGGCTTTCCAAATCGAAGACAGCGGCCCAGCCCACTGAAAGAAACCCCCAGGGCACAACCCCTATGGACGAAATAACTGCTACTGTCCAGACAGTAGATCCCGAGCCATTGGCGGCAATGACGGATGCACAGTTATTTTCCAATGTTGAAGAATCTGGGGAGTCGGATGCACCTTTGGAGCCAATAGCCACATCTTCTGAACGGGAACCCACACCCGTAAGGGATCCATCTCCCGACGGGGTACCATCCCCTGTTCGTAATCCTTCTCCAATACAGGATCCCACATCTGTAGAGGAATTCTTGGCTACAGTGAACCCATGCATTGTACGCTGCCCCTCTCCTGACACCATAATTAACAAAACTTTGCTATCAGTGCAAATTGAACAGGCCTACGACCGCTTTGTTCAATGGAAATCATACAGGGTGGCTTCGTACGAAACTTTGTACAACTGGAGCGAATGGAGAGAAGAAGAAAAGTTTGTTTCGGAGGTGACAGATTCTCCAAGTGAAGCCCTGATCCAATGGGACAACCTTTGCTGCAAAGAGCTTATTTCGAGCTACTTCATGGATAAGGCTGATGCTCGAAAAAAGGAAAATTTCTATTCGAAGAAACAATTCCTATCAGTCCAAAATCTGACCACGAATCAGACGCTGCCGCCGCCGCCTTCCAGGCTAGTCTGAGGATGAGCCGTGAGGAAGCAAGAGAACATGAATTCTCCAGAATGCAACATCAACAAGGAGAAGGGACATCAAGTCACCAAAAGTCCCCTTCCCAACAGCAAGTAACTGCTCAATACAGCAAGGAATCAGTCCCTCCTATCTCTGAAGCCCCGACAGTTTCACAACAGGCACCCGAGCCTGTCGCCGACGATCAAGCCCGCGCCATCCCGCAAGAGGAATCAGTACCTCTGCCGGAGCAGGCGGAAGCTGAGAGACAACAGGAGGATTCAGTCCCTCCTGTACCTATGTCTACAGAAACCATTCCGGAACAGGAGGAATCAGCCCCCCTGTTGTCGAAGTCGAACTGCCAACAGATGCAATAGCCCCTGCTGCCCCTGCACCATCACCCATTGATGTGGAATCCGATGATGGTTTCTTACCTGAGGATGAACCACAACGGCCACGCTCTCATGTGGTCGTCAGACAGCTCAATGGAGCTGATGAAGAAAAGCCCAGCTCTCCAGCCAGACACGAGCAACTTCAAGTTATCGGTCGCCAAACTGTTTTCCTACAGGACGCTGTCAATGCCCTGCACACTGTTGAAAAAGAAATCAATTGGTTGCATGAGACTGCCATAGAGAAAATGACTGGTGTCAAGCGAGAAATATCAAAAGTGGAAGATGCCTTCCGCATTGTGCCCACCGTCTTAAGGCAAGCTCTCAATCAACTTCAACAGTGCCAGGAGCAGATTCTCTTGGAGGAACAAGCAAAGCTACACATCTCAGAAGCCAAGACTACATCTGCTCTTCAGGAAACAGGCTCCCACCTTCGAGGTCATGATAAAAAGATTGATGATATGTCACTAGTGCTCAAATCACTAGTTGATAAAATGTCAAGTATGGAGACCAAACAGGATGATGTAATGAAAATCCTAGAACGCCTAGATGAGAAGGTCTCTTATCTTGATGAGGCCAAAAAGGGGGAAGAAGCTAGAGAAGCTGGAAGGCAATGGAGACTGGAGCAAGAAAAAGAGTTTGATGCTGCATTAGAAGACAGTGTTACTGCTGCAATCACTCGATTTTCAGATCCCTCTCATGCTATTAGGATATAGGGTGCTCGTCCTGAATTCCACAATCAAAATTTTCCTTGGAAAAACCTCGTGCAGAAGCCACCAGTGATAAATCTCCCGGCCAGCAGACAGCCTACAACCGATGAGATAAAGGAGTGGAGGAAAAATGAAATGTTAAGATACTTTGTAGTTCTTATCATGGAATCTCCCATATTCAATAGCTGTAAAACGCTGAAGGAGGCTGCCAAGGATTTTGCAAAGAGGCTGGATGATGGAAAGCTCCCCCTACAGCTCCAGTTAAAATCTAAGCACAGTAAAGGTGATCTGGTTACCCACCCCGAAGACTGGATCCTTGTGTTCGACAAATCAGCTGAAGGAAGATCGATCTATTTAAATCGAAACAAGGATGCCTTGCAAAATTGGTGGAAAGGAACCACGAATGATCCAAGAAGGCCTTGGGGACATGCTGACTACAGGAGTTAGCTTGAAAGATCCTTCCTGTATCTTATTTTAGTAAACAGCAAAAATTTGTATCTTTATTTTTGCCCAAACATTGTAATTTTTGCTCAAACATCAATAAAATCTACTTTTGTCTTGAAAGATTACAACTCGTAATCTACCGTGTGATTACGAAATTAATTCATCTTTGAAATCAAACAAGTATGAAAACTTGTTAAGTATATCAGATGTAAGAACTTGTTTGCGAATAGTTCATAGGTTAAGTTGTATTCAACTAGACTATACTGTAAGATTGTGCCTGCGCGCCAATCATAAGTTTAAGTTGTAAAACTCTTTTGCTGTTAGATGCTACATTCTTAGAACTTGCCTGCGAGCAGTTCACATTTCTTTAATTTGCTGAAGGCCAGAACATTCGACAGAAGATCAAGAAGAAAGCCTCTCGAAACAAAGATGTTTCAAAGGTTTTGGCACTATGGTTTTGGCATCATCAAGAAGATTTGGCAATTATCAAAAAGGGGAAAATTGTTGGGATAAACAATCCTGTATCGAGTTTTGATAAAGTTCCAAAATACAGCAAGTCTTCATGATGCCTTCATACAACAAAAGGATGAAGTGTCAACATACATCAAGTTGCTGTCCCGAAGACAATCATACGGCAAGATGTGAGTTTTGATAAAGTGTCATCATACAGCATGAAGCTTATCAGTCGATATGACACCAAGTATGGAAGCTATCCTGAAATATTCATACAACATCTTTCCATACAGCAAACCTAAAATAGCCTACAATGTAAATCCTACAGCTACAACATTATGTTGGATACAGCAAGCAAGCTGTAAATGTTGAGATCTTCAACACTTATCCAACAGGACTGAAGACTGTTGAAACGGAATCTGCTTTATTTGCTAAAGTCAAACTACTATTTGAAAAGAAGTATTTAAATACTGACTGGATAAAGTATTTAAATATTAGCCGACACAGATCTTTAATCAAGGAGCAAAAACGGGATCGTGTTTTATTCAAGTCAATCATCCCGTTGGAATGGACTTTTCGCTCAACGAATCTATTCTCAACGGATCTATTCAGAGGCTATTTATACCCTAGAGTTTGAAGATCACTTCATCCAAGAAATACAAGCTCACAAGCAATACGCAAACGATATATCGATTGAGTATTCATTATCATCAGACCAAGCTTACAAGAGCAAAGTATATTTCTTCTAGTATCATTCATATCTGAAAAGAAGAAATATACTCAGTCAAATCAAGAACAACCATCATCAGCTCAAGATCTTCATAGTCAAGCTGCTGTTCTTGTTTGGTATATATTAAGTAATATCTTTATTAGTATTTTATGTATATAATTATGTGTTTTGTGTGATAATTTATTTGTTTTACCATATATTTATATTATTTCATTTTGTTAGAACTTTCTATAATTTTGTGTCATTTTCGGATAATTAATTGGAATTAAATTATATCTGCAAGTTAACCAATCGGTACAAGACAGATCAATTGGTTCAAGGACGATATTTTTACAAAATTCAAATATAGTCACGACTGGTCTCATTTTATTTGTCTCGTCGAGACGATCGTTTTAAAAAAAAATTCATCTGAATCCGAGTTCGTATGAAGAAGTTATGACCATTCGAAGGACAACTAAATAGACGGATCATATTGTGCCACGTGTCAACACCCGATTGGACCAGAAATTCAACTATGTGCTGATGTCATCTATGACATCAGCACCCCTTAGCAGCCGTGAAATAATTGAGGGTGGGATTTTAAAATTTTTAAAATTATTATTTTATTAATTTTGTAGTAGTATAAATAGTTGAAGAAGGTGTAGTGTTTTTGAAAGAAGGACAAAAAAATAATAAAGAGAGTTATTGTAAGAGGGAGAAATAAAAATATTATGTAATAAAATTATATTTAAGTAATAATATTATGAAATATTTATTTATTTGTGTTGTTATTATGAGTGAGTAATTTTCTTTTACTGGGGTTATGATGAAACCATGTCTATATTATTATTAATATTTATATAATAATTCCAAATAAATATTTTTAACGATTATGATTTTCGCTTCAATAGGGGAATATAATTTCATCAATAATATCACGTATTTTTGATAGTTATAAATCCCCATTGCTTTGTGATTATTGATATTAGTTAATTTCTTTGATTATTTGTTTTCCATTAAATTGAATACATATTATGCTTAGAAATTACATTTTTCAAGCGAAGGAAAATCTATATTTGAATTATAATTTTGTACTTATTGTTAAATCTATAGGGAAATAGTGATATTGATTTCAGAATCTATTCCCTAAATTTCTTGGAATTAAAATATAAAATAAATAATAAATAGACATTGGTGAATTCTAAACCCTAATAAATTATTTAAAATCAATTTATCTAAAAGCTACTTAAAAATTACTGTTATTTAATGCAATTATTATAACAAATCAAAAATCAAATTATTTGGGACTAGGTTAGAATTTAATATAATTTGGTTCAAAACGATAGGAATAATTTTACTTCATTATCATAGTCTTCCCTGTGGAATCGACCTTGCACCGCATATCTACATCGAACAAATCGTGCGCTTGCGAGTATTAGACTAAAGAATCTGTAATATCCGGTATTTTTCTTTCCCTTGTATTTTCATTTTTGGTATATTTCTCGGTCATAGTGACCCTCGTGTACCTTTCAGTGTGTCCTTCCTGTCAACTGTTGAACTGTATTCTTGTTATTGCTGTGCGAAACCGCCGTTTCGGGGTTGCCGTGGATCCATTTCGTGTTATTAGTCCCCAAATATTGATTCCTACCGTTTTATTCTCTTTCCGGATCATTTTTATCATTTTGGGACCCAAAAGGGGGTGTGGGCCGCGGCACACAAATTCCTTCAGTTGTGGTCGAACAAACTGGACTGTGTGCCGCGGCACACCCATCCGGTGCCGCGGCACAGTGCCAGGCCAGTGCCGCTGCACACCTGTCCGGTGCCGCGGCACACTCGTATGTCTTCTGCGACCATAACCCAATCAGACTGTGCCCCAGACACGCAGCCGTGGCGCGCACAACGCGAAACCTCGGGAGTAAATTTTCGGCTGTGCGCAAGACACTTCGTGCCGCTGCACACGGCGGTCAATCAGGCAAATTCGTCTTTATTAGACGAAATCGGCCGATTTCTTCTCCATTTTCAC
The DNA here is from genome assembly GCA_033398695.1 of Orobanche coerulescens. Classification (NCBI taxonomy): domain Eukaryota; kingdom Viridiplantae; phylum Streptophyta; class Magnoliopsida; order Lamiales; family Orobanchaceae; genus Orobanche; species Orobanche coerulescens. Next base: position 230,035,025 of record CM065802.1, read on the forward strand.
CGCGCGAGAGAGAGAGAGAGAGAACTAAGGGGGAAGAACTCTCAAGCTTTCTTCATCCGGGGTCGATTTTCACCATTTTTCTTGATTGTAAGGCTTGGGCAATCAATCTAACGCGTGTTCTACGGATCTTGGTACTTGAATCCCCAAAGGTAATATTCTAAAACCCTATTTTCGATTAATTTGGGGTTTTGGGATTTTCTTCCGATTAATTCCGTTTTGTTGGTGGATTCATGATGAATACGATTGATATTATTAGTATCTTTAGTTTTCCTACGGATTCATGGATATTTTGTGGATTTTTTGGAATCGAGAGGGTTTGGTTGTGGTCCGCCCTCGTTGTTATTTTTATTCGAATATACATGAATCGTAGGCGGGTTTTCGGGTGTATTCCATTTCCGTATTCGACTAGAGTTGGTTGTAATTATGTTCTTCGAAATCATTAGGTCCGGTCCCGTTGATTCCTAGTGTTCGTCGGTGATTATCCTGTCCGTTCGTTGCGTCATCAAATAATTCAAGGCAAGTATTTTTGGAAACCTTTATGCTTAACGTGAAATGGTAATGTATATTGTGTGTAATTTGCTCACCTTGTGTTGGCCCGACGGGGTCAAGGAGGGAAATCTATGTTGCCGCCCTGGATTTCACGAGTTTCGTACCGCTAGCCAACTCGTTAGGGTCCTTGTGAGGCCCCGAGTGAGAATGTATGCTGCCGCCCTATTCTCACGGCATAGCATGTGCGTAGTTTTGTTTTTCTGTAATTGTAGCCAACTCGGTAGGGTCCCTATGAGGCCTCGAGTGAGAATGTATGCTGCCGCCCTGTTCTCAAGGCTAATTGTGGACTGTATGTTTTCCGGAAAAGACATGTCTGGTTTTGACTTTTGAAATTGGTATTGGTGCATGTACTATGAAATGTGTAAGCAATTGGTTTGCCTTGAATACTTGTACTAGCGTAATTGCTAACCCCTCTGGGGACCCGTTTTGGGGAAATTCGTTTTATGAATTTCAGGTCAGGTTCATCGAGACGAGCGGGCGCTGGACCAGTACACGGATGATGGTCGTGCGTGATGATTGTGCACGAGTGATGTTTTAGTGTCTTTTACCTTTTCGTCTTTTGTGGTTATGAACTAATAATTGTACCCGAGTACTTAAGGGGTTCTTGTTCGTTTGGATTGTATTGTTGCTTATTATGTTGTGTTGGATGATGATGTTATATTGACCAGTTGAACCGGGTGGATTGTTCTGTTTCGCGTCTTTATGACATGGTATTGTTCTGTCGTTTATGTGAGTCGATGAGTATGATCTTTGTTCGGCTGGTGGGTCCCATATAGGGATTCACGGCGCTGTAATATACCTCGAATATCTTGAGGGTGTTACAGAAAATGGTATCGGAGCTCTAGGTTTATGGATACCTAGGCTTGTTGGTTTATTGGGTCTTGTGGTGTTTGGTTTTGCACATCATCGTCACGCTGCCATGATTAGACTACCAAAGGTCCGTAAGTTTTCTTTCCTCTGTTTATTAATTCCTTGTATCGTACCTTTGATTCTCGACTTGTGACTATTCTTTTCTCGTACTTACCCTCGTGTGGCTTTTGCTACTTATTTAATTCAGTATGGATGCCTTGGAAGAGGTCGTGGTCGCGGTCGTGATCGTGGACGCGGCCGGGGACGTGGGGTAGCCGGTGGGGCGGCCACGTCACGATCTTCGGGAGCCGGCGATGCCGGCGACCGACATAGCCATGCTTCCTCTCGGGAGCGTGCCGATCTTGGTATTGCGGCCGTTATGCAACAAATGGTGAACCAAATGGCGGCTATAGCTCGGGTGGTCAGAACCCCAACCGAGGCCCATGCCGATCGGGCGGAGCGGATTGCGCCAGGATGTCATCAAGATGCATCCTCCTCGCCACGGGAGCTTCGGACCCGATCGGCCGGGAAGGGTGGATCAACGATATATCCAAAGTATTCACTGATTCAAAATCCCCCGAAGACCGTAAGGTCCCTATTGCTCAATATTTTCTCACGGGAGACGCTACAGACTGGTGGGAGGCCGTTGGGCCCAAAGATCATGCTGCTTCGTGGGCTGAGTTTCAGGAATTGATGGAGACTGAATATTGCCCGTGGCCGGTCAGACAGGCTCGGGTACATGCTTTTTATGATGCCCAACCGCGGATATCCCCGTAGCTCAAGCTATTGCTGATTTCAACAAGGAGTTGGGTTATGTGAAGACCCAAGTTGTCGCTGAGAGCGACAAAATTTTTCATTTTTCCAGGAGGATGAAGCTGCCCATTCGGGACTATATGTCGGGGCTCGTATGCACTACATTGAAAGATTACCAGAGCAGGGCCCTTGCTTACGATATGTCTGTGACGGCGAGTGAGGCGGCCCGCGAAAGTAAGAAGTGGTCGGTGGAAATTTTTCTGGTCCCAAGAGTGGAGGCGCAGAAATCTCTGCCGCAAATATTTCAATGGGCGGTTCGGCTCGTTTTCCGGGAGCTTTGGGTGCCGCGAACCTCCGCTCATGAACCCACATGTTTTAAGCGTGGTGTGCAAGGCCATAGGAGCCGGCAATGTTCTCGTCCAAGCTTACTGTCATACTTGCGATGCCTAGGCCACAAGGCCCCTTTTTGTGAGCAGATCAAACGGCCATGGCGCCCGTTCTTCTCAACCAGCCCTGTTCGAGCCGAGTGTGAACCAGGGCTCATTTGCTCCGCCGCCTCCACCGAGTGCCGGTCGAGGTAAGGGTCGGGGTCAGCCCGCTAGGGGTGGAGTTTCCAGTGTCGGCTCTGCTCAGTCGCGTATCTATGAGATGAGGAGAGCCGATGATCCAGAGAACATCGTGGCGACAGGTACCGTTCATGTTCCTTTCCATCCTGTCAGTGTGCTTTTTGATTCGGGTGCTACGCATTCATTCATTTCTCTAGAGTGTGTACGCCGTTTGAGTCTCGACTGCTTGTCACCTTGCGAGCCTTTCATCGTTAAACTTCCTAGCGGTGATAGAATTGTCGGTGATCGAGAAGTCCGGACTGCTCTGTGATCATTTGTGAGAGGGCGTGGCTCTCTAATCTTATTGTTGTGAGTATCGAGGGCGAGGATTTAATTCTCGGAATGATTGGCTCGAGCGGCATGGTGCAATCATGAACTACCGCACGAGGATCATTACCATGTTAGCCGAGGACGATCAACACTCTTTCGCGGGCGAAAGAGAAACCAAGTTTGTTATTAACGCCTTGAAGGCGGTGAAACTCTGCGAAAGGGGTGTCTCGGTTATTGGTGCTACGCCTTGAAGGAGAGTGGTGGAGTCGAGCTTTCGTCGATTCCAATCGTTAATGAGTTTCTGATGTTTTTCCTAACGAGTTACCTAATTGCCACCAGATCGTGAGGTCGAGTTCGCTATAGAGTTAGAGCCGGGTGCGGCTCCTATTTCAAGGCGCCCTATCGCATGGCACCTTCAGAGATGTCCGAGTTGAAGAAGCAGTTGAGTGAGCTTCTTGAGTCGGGGTATGTTCGACCGAGTGCCTCGCCTTGGGGCGCACCGGTCCTGTTTGTGCGGAAGAAGGATGGCTCACTACGTTTATGTATCGACTATCGCGAACTAAACAAGGTGACCATCAAGAACAAGTATCCTTTGCCGAGAATTGACGACTTATTCGACCAGTTGCAGGGAGCTGCAGTATTCTCGAAGATTGATTTGAAATCGGGATACTATCAGCTCCGGGTGAGAGAGTCCGACGTGCCGAAAACAGCTTTTCGGACGAGATACGGACATTACGAGTTTGTAGTTATGCCTTTCGGGTTAACTAATGCGCCCGTGTTCATGCGATTGATGAACAAAGTCTTTATCGAGTATTTGGATAAGTGTGTCGTCTTCATTGACGATATTCTTATTTATTCGAGGAACGAGGAGGAGCATGCCCATCATTTGCGGATAGTGTTAGACATTTTGAGGGCCGAGCAACTCTATGCGAAGTCCTCGAAATGTGAGTTCTGGCTGAAGGAAGTGATGTTTTTGGGCCATGTGATTTCAGCCGAGGGGGTTCGTGTAGATCCGCAGAAGATCGAGGCGGTGTTGGATTGGGCACCGCCCAAAAATGTGAAGGAGGTCCGTAGTTTCTTGGGTTTGGCTGGCTACTACCGTAGGTTCGTCGAGGGTTTTCAAACCGGCTCTCGACCACTTACACAGTTGCTCCAGAAATCCGAGAAGTTCGTCTGGAATGACGAGAGGCAGTCGAGTTTTGAGGAACTGAAGAAGCGTTTGACTTCAGCCCCGGTTTTGGCGTTGCCATGTGGCAATGAGGGTTTTGCCGTTTATAGCGATGCTTCGGGCCAGGGTCTTGGGTGCGTATTGATGCAGCACGGCAAGACCATTGCCTATGCGTCGAGACAGTTGAGGCCGTATGAGCTTAACTACCCTACTCATGATTTGGAGTTAGCGGCAGTCGTTTTTGCGCTCAAGATTTGGCGTCACTATCTTTTCGGCTCTGCATGTCAGATTTTTACCGATCATAAAAGTCTGAAATATATATTTACTCAATGGGAGTTGAATATGAGGCAGAGGAGGTGGTTAGAGCCGATTAAGGATTATGACCTCGAAATCCTTTATCATCCGGCAAGGCGAACGTCGTGGCCGACGCCTGAGTCGAAACCGATTGCGTTGTAAACGCTTGAGGTCCTCACGTCTCGATCCCGAGCTTCGGCTTTGATTGAGTTTGGTGTTGAGGTTTTGTTGCACTGGAGTCCGGGCAACTTTGTGCTTTAGAGATTTCGTCGTCTTTGATCGATGAAATTAAGCTGAAACAATTAGAGGATCTGATGATTACTCAAATCCGAGAGAACGTTCTTAAGGGAAAGTCTCCTGGGTTTGTGATTCACGAGGATGGTGTTTTGAGATTCCAGAGTCGGCTTTGTGTGCCGAACGATCCAGAGTTGCGACAGAGTATTTTGCGTGAGGCCCATTCCACACCCTATTCCGTTCATCCGGGTTCGAGTAAGATGTACAAGGACCTGAGGAGGAACTTCTGGTGGAATGATATGAAGGAGGAGGTCGCACAGTTTGTGGCGAGATGTTTGACTTGCCAACAAGTCAAAATCGGGCATCAGCGACCGGCAGGGTTATTGCAGTCACTTCCCGTTCCAGAATGGAAATGGGAAGATATATCAATGGATTTCATTACGAGTTTGCCGAGATCGAGATCGGGCATGAATATGGTTTGGGTGATTGTTGATCGTCTGACCAAGTCGGCACATTTTCTGGGCATCAAGGACACTTGGGGCCCGGAGAAATTGGCTCGTGTGTTTATCGCACAGATTGTGAGACTTCACGGTACTCCGAAGTCTATTGTTTCGGATCGTGATGGCCGTTTTGTATCGCACTTTTGGCAGGCGGTGCATAAGGTGTTAGGTACCCGTTTGCACTTGAGTACCTCTTTTCATCCCCAATCAGATGGACAGTCGGAACGCACTATCCAGACATTCGAGGACATGTTGCGTGCTTGTGCCCTCGATTGGAGTAGTGACTGGGAGGAACATTTGCCGCTGATCGAATTCACGTACAACAACAGTTGGCACGCGTCGATTCGGATGGCACCGTATGAGGCACTTTATGGGCGGCGATGTCGATCGCCGATTTGTTGGAATGAGGCGTCCGATTTGGTCGGGACCGAGCTGGATGTCGTTTTAGAGACGAGGCGGAAGATAGAATTAATTCGGGAACGGATGTTGACGGCCCAGAGTCGACAGAAGTCATATGCCGATGTCCATCGTCGACCTTTAGAATTCGAGGTGGGAGACCACGTTTTGCTAAAGGTGTCGCCGACGAGAGGGGTTTTCCGTTTCGGGAGGAAGGGGAAGTTGAGTCCGAGATTTATAGGACCCTTCGAGATTCTCGAACGGATCGGTGGGTTAGCATACCGTTTGGCGTTACCCCCGGCCTTGAGTCACGTTCATAGCGTTTTTCATGTTTCCCAGCTGAGGAAGTATGTTCCAGATCCTAGTCACGTCATCGATTATGGCGAGATTGATATTGCTGAAGATATTACTTTTGAGGAGCGTCCTTTGAAGATTTTGGAGCATCGTGAGAAACGACTGAGGCATAAGACCATCCCTTTGGTCAAAGTGCAGTGGTCGAGACACGGTGTCGAGGAAGCAACTTGGGAAACCGAGGATAGCATGCGTGCTAGGTACCACGAGTGTTGTTTCTTAAGTTTCGGTACGAAACTTATTTTTAGAGGGGTAGAATGTAATATCCGGTATTTTTCTTTCCCTTGTATTTTCATTTTTGGTATATTTATCGGTCATAGTGACCCTCGTGTACCTTTCAGTGTGTCCTTCCTGTCAACTCTTGAACTGTATTCTTGTTATTGCTGTGCGAAACCGCCGTTTCGGGGTTGCCGTGGATCCATTTCGTGTTATTAGTCCCCAAATATTGATTCCTACCGTTTTATTCTCTTTCCGGATCATTTTTATCATTTTGGGACCCAAAAGGGGGTGTGGGCCGCGGCACAAGGTGTGTGCGCCGCGGCACACAAATTCCTTGATTGTGGTCGAACAAATCAGTCTGTGTGCCGCGGCACACCCATCCGGTGCCGCGGCACAAGCAGTGCAGCTGCCGCGCACACTGTCCGTGCCGCGGCACACTCGTATGTCTTCTGCGACCATAACCCAATCAGACCGTGTGCCGGCACACGCAGCCGCGGCCGCGGCACAACGCGAAACACAGGAGTAAATTTTCGGCTGTGCCGCGGCACACTTCGCCGTGGCCGCGCACACCAAGCGTCAATCTGCAAATTCGTCTTTATTAGATGAAATCGGCCGATTTCTTCTCCATTTTCACTGCGCGAGAGAGAGAGAGAACTAAGGGGGAAGAACTCTCAAGCTTTCTTCATCCAGGGGTCGATTTTCACCATTTTTCTTGATTGTAAGGCTCGGGCAATCAATCTAACGCGTGTTCTACGGATCTTGGTACTTGAATCCCCAAAGGTAATATTCTAAAACCCTATTTTCGATTAATTTGGGGGTTTTGGGATTTTCTTCCGATTAATTCCGTTTTGTTGGTGGATTCATGATGAATACGATTGATATTTTTAGTATCTTTAGTTTTCCTACGGATTCATGGATATTTTGTGGATTTTTTTTGGAATCGAGAGGGTTTGGTTGTGGTCCGCCCTCGTTGTTATTTTTATTCGAATATACATGAATCGTAGGCGGGTTTTCGGGTGTATTCCATTTCCGTATTCGACTAGAGTTGGTTGTAATTATGTTCTTCGAAATCGTTAGGTCCGGTCCCGTTGATTCCTAGTGTTCGTCGGTGATTATCCTGTCCGTTCGTTGCGTCATCAAATAATTCAAGGCAAGTATTTTTGGAAACCTTTATGCTTAACGTGAAATGGTAATGTATATTGTGTGTAATTTGCTCACCTTGTGTTGGCCCGACGGGGTCAAGGAGGGAAATCTATGTTGCCGCCCTGGATTTCACGAGTTTCGTACCGCTAGCCAACTCGTTAGGGTCCTTGTGAGGCCCCGAGTGAGAATGTATGTTGCCGCCCTGTTCTCACGGCATAGCGTGTGCGTAGTTTTGTTTTTCTGTAATTGTAGCCAACTCGGTAGGGTCCCTATGAGGCCTCGAGTGAGAATGTATGCTGCCGCCCTGTTCTCAAGGCTAATTGTGGACTGTATGTTTTCCGGAAAAGACATGTCTGGTTTTGACTTTTGAAATTGGTATTGGTGCATGTACTATGAAATGTGTAAGCAATTGGTTTGCCTTGAATACTTGTACTAGCGTAATTGCTAACCCCTCTAGGGACCCGTTTTGGGGAAATTCGTTTTATGAATTTCAGGTCAGGTTCATCGAGACGAGCGGGCGCTGGACCAGTACACGGATGATGGTCGTGCGTGATGATTGTGCACGAGTGATGTTTTAGTGTCTTTTACCTTTTCGTCTTTTGTGGTTATGAACTAATAATTGTACCCGAGTACTTAAGGGGTTCTTGTTCGTTTGGATTGTATTGTTGCTTATTATGTTGTGTTGGATGATGATGTTATATTGACCAGTTGAACCGGGTGGATTGTTCTGTTTCGCGTCTTTATGACATGGTATTGTTCTGTCGTTTATGTGAGTCGATGAGTATGATGTTGTTCAGCCTGGTGGGTCCCATATAGGGATTCACGGCGCTGTAATATACCTCGAATATCTTGAGGGTGTTACAGAATCAACCAACAACAAGTTTTTGGCGCCGTTGCCGGGGAGGCGCAAACGAAGTATACAAAGACTGTCGTCACCAAGTTAGTTAAATTCTTCTACTAGTTATTTATTTTACTGCTTTTCTTTATTATTATTATCTGTCTTTTAATATTCATTTTAGATTGTGTTAGTATAAATAATAGTTAGTAGTAGAATTTATTTCTTTTTTTTTATGTTCATAAAAAATTCTGAAAAAATAATAAATACTTATAATAATAAATATAAAATATAAGTAATAATAATAAAAACTACTGTTCATTTTCATAAAAATGATAATAAAATAATAAAAAAAAAAAACAAAAAAAGTCCAAAATATAAAAAATCTGAAAAATTTAAAAAATATCACAACTTATTTATTTTTATTTTAAAAAAGATCTGGAAAATAAAAAAAAAGTTTCAGACTTTAAGGTAATATTATTGTTATTCTGGAATATTAATATTAAGAAAATCAAAATTTTTAATTTAAATTCGAAAAAAATAAAAAAAAATAAAAAAATTAAAAAAATCTGGAATATATCTATAAACTGTTTTTTATTTAAAAACTAAAATTGAAATAATGTTTTCCATAATAAAAAAAATCTGAATTATTTATTTTATTTTTAAAAAGTGAAACCTGCTAGTTTTATTAAAAAAATTCATAAAAAATCTAAAAATCCAAAAAAAAAATCTGATTAAGAATTAATAATTTAAGTAATTTGGAATATATATAATAAAAAATTCTGAACTTTGAACTTTTTTTAATAAAACAGAAACTTATTTTTTTTAAAAATAAAATTACAATATTTTAATAAAAAGGAAAAATACTAAAAAAAATTAAAAACCTGAAATTTTTAAAAAAAAAAAACAGAAACGAAAATTGGTAAAAGAAAAACTATTTTTATTGTTTGCATAAATAAAATAAAAGTTTGTAATTTTTATTTTTTTCTAAAAAAATAAATCTGAATTTTTTTCCCCGTAAAATAAATAAATAATATCTCTCTCTCTCTCTCTCTATATATATATATATATATATATATATATATTAGCTCAATATTATTAGTCTACAAATATAATTAAAATTATAATAAATATTAAAATATAAAAACTTAAAAAAATATAAAATTTAAATCGAAAAAAGTCAGAATTTTTTTTTAATTTATTTCTTGTCTTTAGTTTAAATAGAATCTTGTAGTGGTAAATTTATATTGTGTTTTTAGTTGTTATTTTCTATTTACAGTATTTTTAGACATTTAGTTTAATTGCAATATTTCTCGTCATACAATTTAGTTTATCAATAGATATTGCTTCCGTAGACCAATTAGTAAGTTTATTCATTTGGATTCTGTAACATCCTACATTATTCGTAATAATTATAATAATTATCATTATTATTATTAATAATAATAAAAAATATAAAAACTCAAAAAAAATAATTAAAACAATAAAATCCTTTAAAAGTTTCAACAAGGGATTGATATTTTTCACTCACTACTTTGCTCGATTTGAATAAAGAAAAGCTAAATATCAATCTTATACAAACTGATTTGAAAACCGACTGAATTTTGGCAAAAAGGCCTCTGTTGTACATGCCGAAGAAAGTTGGATTTTAAGTGCGACCGTTGTGACGCCTCCAACAATCTGGAAGTTCAATCGACTATCATAATTTGGTTTGCATGCAAAGTTAAAAAAATTGAAATATTGGTGAATGCAAGTTTGGCAACGAAATAATAAAGGTCGATTAACGAGAAGAAGATTGTCCTTAACTAAAATTGAAGTTCAACAAACAAAACCGATACAAAAAATGGACGAAATCGAAAATCGGAATAATCAAGTTGCAAAAGAGAAAACTTTAATAGAATATTTTTCTCCAGTAAGTGCTAATTCTCCTTCTTGCATAGTGTTGCCTACGACTAATGCAACTCATTTCGAATTTAAACCATCAATAATTCAACTTCTTCCATCTTTTCACGGTTTGGAAAGAGAAGATCCCTATATGCATGCCAAGGAATTTCTCGACATTTGTTCTACTTTTCGATTCCAAAATTTCTCTGATGAATCTGTCAAACTTAGACTATTTCCATTTTCTCTTAAAGATAAAGCAAAATTCTGGCTAAATTCTCTTCAAGCAAGAACAATTACTAGTTGGGACCAACTAGTGAATAAATTTCTCGCAAAATTTTTTCCAATGTCCAAAACTGATAGTCTTAGAAGAGAAATATCAGAATTTCTTCAAAAAGAAAATGAAAAATTTTATGAGTGTTGGGAATGATTTAATGATTTAATTCTTAAGTGTCCCCATCATGGTTTTGAAATATGGCGTTTGGTAAAATATTTTTATGACGGTTTAACTCCAAACAATCGCCAATTAATCCAATCAATGCATGGTGGAAAATTTCTCCACCTTATTGGAGACGAAGCTTGGAATGCACTAGAAAATATGTCAATTGATTCACAACAATGGAATTCACTCGACTCTAGAGCCAAATCGATGCATACTGTAATATCCGCAATTTCGAATTTCGGTAATTTTCTTTTTTCGGCGGAAGTTCGTTTTGACAACTCTCTCATGACCGTTTCGTCATTCCCAGAATGATTAATTCTGCACTTTTTGTCATCCGAGTTCGTCTCGGTGACGTTTTGTTGAGTTCCGTGTCCTTAATCGACTTTTTCACGTGGGAGTTCGACTTTGTAACGTCACCATTAATTCTTGGAAACTCCAAAAATTCTGAATCTTTGCAACATTATAGAGCATCAAGTTAGCTTTCCAATGGTTCAAACGGTGAGTCAATCGAGTCCGCATTTAGGGAGTTATGGTCGAAATAGCTAAGACTACATGATGTGCCTTTTTCGTGTTGGAGTGGGCTGTACCGTGTGCCGCGGCACACTTCAGCTGTGCCGCGGCACTAAGCTGATTCCTGGGCGTTTTTGGTGGCCCTGGGACGCGGCACACTTGTCCTGTGCCGCGGCACACGGGCTTTTTCTGCGTTTTTTAGCAGATTTTCGAGGAGAAAACTTCATTTTTCTCCTCTCTTCTTCCTCCTTCCATCTAGGGCGATTTATGGGCAATTTTTGGGCGATTTGAGTGCTCCCAAACTTGTAGAGATCATCCACCTCAAGTCTTGTTGTAGATTTTCGGCCTCTACTTGAATCCTTCATCCAAATCAAGGTATTTTGGCTTGAACCCTTGTTTTTGTAGATTTGGGGATTTTCCTTTTTGATTTCGATTCCAATCCGTTTTTAATCGATTAATTGTTGTATAAACGTTGTTTTGTACTTGTTCTACGGATTGGATACTCGTATCTTTGGTTCGTTCGACCCGAGGGGTGATTTCCTTGTTCTTGTAAGGTCTTGAACATTTAATGTTCGATTAAATGTTCGAATGAGTTCCCTTTGATAGTTTGTTGGGATTTCCGTTGTTTTTGGCCTTGATTCTCGTCGTAATCATGTTTTATTATTCCTTACGGAGGATTATAGGTGCTCGATGATTCCGATGTTGAATTCCGTTGGTGATTGATGATTCATGTGGTGTTTTCCCGTAGTAATTTCGGTGCTATCGCGATCTAGATAGTGTTCGGGAATTTGAGGGCTACCCGGCCGTATCCATTCATTTTTCCATTGCTCGTGATATCGAGGCAAGTACCTTGTCCATACATTTCTTGTTTCGTGGATATGATTATTGGTGATCGTCTTGGTATGTTTGTTTGTTTGTTTGAAATGAGTTTTCAAAAGATTCGGCTAGCCTCGTTAAAAGGCTCACTTTCAAAACGCGTGTGTTTTGTAAATTGTGTGGGTTGTAAGTGACTATGTGAATCCTATGGATATGTTTGGTGTTGATGATGCACTTGGTATTTGCGTGTGGACGCATATTGTTTTATTTCGGTGCATTATGGTTTGACGTGGTGTTTTGCTAAGCGTTTGATGCCTCTGGGTAAATGTTTTGGATATCCTTGGTGTGATATGTTATTTGTGTTTGATCGTTTCGCTAGCCAGCTCGGGAGGGTCCTTTGAGGCCTCGGGTGGGATTCATGGTGGCGTCCTGGTCCTAGGCGATGCCTGTGTTTGATCGTTTCGCTAGCCAGCTCGGGAGGGTCCTTCGAGGCCTCGGGTGGGATTCATGGTGGCGTCCTGGTCCTAGGCTATGCCTGTGTTTGATTGTTTCGCTAGCCAGCTCGGGAGGGTCCTTCGAGGCCTCGGGTGGGATTCATGGTGGCGTCCTGGTCCTAGGCGATGCGCGTGCGTGATTATGTTTCGTTGATTTTATGTCCGTTGAGGACACGTGATGTTGGGCTCTGACTCTGTAAATTGTTGGTGGTTTCCTATTTGCGAAAACAAAACATTTGGGCTGTGACCCTATTGATTTTTGGAAAGAGAAGGATTTTATAATCCTAAATTGTTTTCTATTAAAACTCTCGATGGCATTTTATAAATTGTGTTTGATTGTTTTGGAAATGTTTACCCAAACTCTTGCCTCGAGAAGTACTTTTCTTTACGTTTGGATCTTTGAGGACTCCTGATTATTATTGTTCTTGGAACTTGTATTGTATGGCTCGTAATTTTTGCACTTGTACTTGCACTAGCAAAACAGTGGAGTTTTGCTAACCCCCGAGTATTCGGGGGGTGGATGTCTATTTTTGCATTCAGGTTTTGGAGCATAGCACAGGGTCGGCATGAAGGATGATGAAAGATGAACGTTACTAATCACACGAGGATCCGTTGATGTCGTATTGGTCTAGTTGTATTTTCTTTTCCGCTGCAGTATCTTTTCCCCGTTGTACGGGAGTTTATTGTATTTTGACCCCTGCGTGGGTATGTGTTTGGAATTGAGTTGTATGTTATTATTGAAAGACCAAGTCGGTCTACTGAGTCATTTTAGCCTTAAAGGCGATGTTTAGATGTTGATTTTAGTTATCAGCCTGGTAGATCCTCGAGGAGAGGGTCTACGGCGTGTAATATCCCTGAGTGGATTGGGGGTGTTACATAAATGGTATCGGAGATTAGGTTGTGGAAACCTAGGCTGTCGGGTCAGTGGTGTCTGTTGAGTTTTGTCTTGTCGGATTATGTCTGACTAAGTCGTGTCGCGACGCGTCGTTTGAGTTTGTTGGTCGTGATTAGTATCGTGGGGCGATCATCATCTTCGTGCGACCTGTGGAAGTAAGTCTCCCTTCTTTGTGTTGTGCCTCGTGTGACACGATCTATTTTTATGATTATTTGTTAAGTGATGGAATCTTTATGTGGATTTTGATGTCACGATATGTATTTAGTCGACTCTCGTATTTAATTTATACGAGGAGTGTCGTCGCTTGTGATGTCTTTTTATTGTTGTTTTTGTCCGTTGCTGATGATTTTCGAATCGATTTGCACGTTTTACAAGTTCTCTTGTGGAAGCTTTGTGCTTATACACGTTCGACTTGTTCACTAGCCAGTGCGGTAGGGTCTTTAGAGGCCTCGAATGGGGCCAGTGGTTTTGTTCTGAATGTGGTTATTTGACTCTAATATTTTGCTCTTATGAGGAGTAATGTTGCTGGATTGTGCATGTTAAACTGTATTTCTTTTATCCGCTGCGTGAGTTCTTTTGTAATGACTTTCGGTATTTTACCGACTGAGTTTTATTTCGATAACCGCTTCCCTTAACCGAGTTTTTGGCATTATAACCTTGATCGCGTTGGCGAAATTCTTATGACGGTAATTAGTATTTTGTAAATGGCCTTCGTGAGTTATTGAAATATTACCGTCATCAGCCTTTTTGGCATTTTTTTGTAAATGGTTTTTAGCCTGGGGTTCCGACGCGGGACCCACAGCGCTATGATGTTCCGTGTGATTACCTGAAATTTTTGGGCATTCTAGCCTTTTTGGCATCGTCCTTTTTGGCATTGAATTATTTTCGAAAACTTGAGTATCTTAGAAATAAATTTCGAGACATATTTTTTTTCAAATGAATCATTTTCTCGTGGTACATCCAAGATGCCACAATATGTATCAAAATTCTTCTACCGCGAGGACCCAAAATGTTTTGAGATATTTTCAATGTTTTATAAACACTTTTACTTAGACCCAAGGGTCGAATATTTCCGAAAGTTTTTCACGAAAAGAAAGTGTCCTCATTTTTATCAAATGCGAGATGGTTCTCCAAAGTCTCGATAACGATGTTTCACGTTTGTACTTTTTCTTAAAAAGGTGATACTCAGGATCAACCGGTGTTTTTCCTAAATTATTTTCAAAAGGGTGGTTTTCATTTTTTTTTTTTAAAACCTATCAATTCCCATTTGCGTTTGGGAATGTATGTATGATGTTCGCGTTGTCGTAGTGGTGTTTGCTCCCGAGTATGATCGAATTGGTGGCATGAACGTTGAGGCGTTGCCACGCGTTTGTTGTACTAGCCCTCTGTGAGAGGTGTGAACTGGTATTTAATGGTTGTCGCCTCGTGGTGGATTGCGTGTGTCACACGAGTGTGAGATGTTGAAGCTTGGGTTTGTACGTTGGTGTACATGTGTGATTGTTTCATGATGTTTGTAATTATGTGCTGGTTATCGTTCGGGCCGTTGAGGTCACCGAACGATACCGTCGTTGCTGTGGTGTATGTGTGTATATTACTTTACGATGGTAATCGTTGTATACGATATGTGTTATGATTCTTTGTTGTGCTGAGTTGGCATCTCCGCTATGTTGTTTTGCGACGTTATGCCCCATTGTATCTAGCATTTGCATTTTCGGTATGCCGAGCCGAGGTGTTTCAACCGTGATGTGCCGGGGGAATGTACGTGCAATTTGTCCTTCTCAAGAATACATTTCGAGTGTGGGCTCGAGGGACACCGAATTCAGTTTTGCGAATTGGATACCGAGACTTTCGGAGTTCGCGCTTCAGCATAGATATCAGAATCGGCTTTGAGAGGCCTTTGAAGGATGTTTCTGTCGATTGCCTGTTGTGTCGTCTCCTTGATTTCGTTATTGTGAGTAGCGGGGACAACCTTCTTTTAGAAGAGGTCGAATATAATACCCGTATTATTTTTGGCTTCTGCATTTTCTCTTTCTCAATTCTATAGACTCGCTCGTGTTCGTTGATACTTTCTGAACTTGTTCTGTATTCCGGTTTCATCGTTCGAACGAGCTGTGATCTTGTTTTGGGTCGATCTGGTTATCGCTGTGACTTTTTCGAGTTCGGTTCGATTCTTGTGAACCTTGTTCGGAAGTAACACCCTTTGGTTCTACTAGCTCTTCTATTCGACGTGGATCGGATTTTGAATTTCTATATTTTCGACTCCGTCGACTCGTTTATGTTCGTTGACATTTTCTGAGCTTGTCCTGCCCCTTGCTTTTGTTGATCGGACAAGTGCGGTATTGTTTCGGAATAACTCGTTTGTCGTTGTGATTTTTTTTTTCTCAATTGCTATTTCCCTTTCCTGTGGATCTTATGTGAGTGCACATTTTGTTGTTTTTACCGGATCATGTTTCGTCTCGAGTCGAGATGTGAACTTCGGAGTTGTCGGTTGAACCTTATTGTTCTTCGTGATCCGAACAGGATTATTCGATTTTTTTTTTGTTGACTCGATCGTTGTGGTTCGATCATTGATTGTTCGGTTTTTGTTAATCTCGTTTCGTGATTGTTGAACGTTCAGACTCCTTCGTAATTCCCTTAAGTTCGGGAAATTAGTCTCGTTTTTGATTGGGCGGTGGAATTTCGTATTGGTTCAGCGATTGGCTCGCGTTTCGATTGATGTACCGTTGGGTTGGTCAATCATACTGACTTTCGTCCGTTGTGTTTTGTGATTGTCGGATAATTGACTTGGCTATATTATCCGTCTGATGACGCTTGTCATTTGTTGGTTTTATTATATCCCTAACGGCGACGTTGTGTTGGTCGTCGTGGAGCGTGTTTTCACGCCGTATGTCTCTTTGCGTTTCTTACAGCGTTTCGCCGTTGGGCGCGAGTTTTCTGTTTTTGGTGTATCTCGTCGAGTTTTCCTGGCGGGTATATTGCTCCCCCCTACTTGTTTTAAGTTTCGGGACGAAACTTCTTTTAAGGAGGGTAGAATGTAATATCCGCAATTTCGAATTTCGGTAATTTTCATTTTCGGTGGAAGTTCGTTTTGACATCTCTATCATGACCGTTTCGTCATTCCAAGAATGATTAATTCTGCACTTTTTGTCATCCGAGTTCGTCTCGGTGACGTTTTGTTGAGTTCCGTGTCCTTAATCGACTTTTTCACGTGGGAGTTCGACTTTGTAACGTCACCATTAATTCTTGGAAACTCCAAAAATTCTGAATCTTTGCAACATTATAGATCATCAAGTTAGCTTTCCAATGGTTCAAACAGTGAGTCAATCGGAGTCCAGACGAGGGAGTTATCGTCGAAATAGCTAAGACTACACGATGTGCCTTTTTCGTGTTGGAGTGGGCTGTACCGTGTGCCGCGGCACACTTCAGCTGTGCCGCGGCACTAACCTGATTCCTGGGCGTTTTTGGTGGCCCTGGGCCGCGGCACACTTGTCCTGTGCCGCGGCACACGGGCTTTTTCTGCGTTTTTTAGCATATTTTCGAGGAGAA
The DNA here is from genome assembly GCA_033398695.1 of Orobanche coerulescens. NCBI lineage: Eukaryota > Viridiplantae > Streptophyta > Magnoliopsida > Lamiales > Orobanchaceae > Orobanche > Orobanche coerulescens. The sequence goes on from CM065802.1 coordinate 230,051,775, forward strand.
AACTTCATTTTTCTCCTCTCTTCTTCCTCCTTCCATCTAGGGCGATTTATGGGCGATTTTTGGGCGATTTGAGTGCTCCCAAACTTGTAGAGATCATCCACCTCAAGTCTTGTTGTAGATTTTCGGCCTCTACTTGAATCCTTCATCCAAATCAAGGTATTTTGGCTTGAACCCTTGTTTTTGTAGATTGGGGGATTTTCCTTTTTGATTTCGATTCCAATCCGTTTTTAATCGATTAATTGTTGTATAAACATTGTTTTGAACTTTTTCTACGGATTGGATACTCGTATCTTTGGTTCGTTCGACCCAAGGGGTGATTTCCTTGTTCTTGTAAGGTCTTGAACATTTAATGTTCGATTAAATGTTCGAATGAGTTCCCTTTGATAGTTTGTTGGGATTTCCGTTGTTTTTGGCCTTGATTCTCGTCGTAATCATGTTTTATTATTCCTTACGGAGGATTATAGGTGCTCGATGATTCCGATGTTGAATTCCGTTGGTGATTGATGATTCATGTGGTGTTTTCCCGTAGTAATTTCGGTGCTATCGCGTTCTAGATAGTGTTCGGGAATTTGAGGGCTACCCGGACATATCCATTCATTTTTCCATTGCTCGTGATATCGAGGCAAGTACTTTGTCCATACATTTCTTGTTTCGTGGATATGATTATTGGTGATCGTCTTGGTATGTTTGTTTGTTTGTTTGAAATGAGTTTTCAAAAGATTCGGCTAGCCTCGTTAAAAGGCTCACTTTCAAAACGCGTGTGTTTTGTAAATTGTGTGGGTTGTAAGTGACTATGTGAATCCTATGGATATGTTTGGTGTTGATGATGCACTTGGTATTTGCGTGTGGACGCATATTGTTTCATTTCGGTGCATTGTGGTTTGACGTGGTGTTTTGCTAAGCGTTTGATGCCTCTGGGTGAATGTTTTGGATATCCTTGGTGTGATATGTTATTTGTGTTTGATCGTTTCGCTAGCCAGCTCGGGAGGGTCCTTTGAGGCCTCGGGTGGGATTCATGGTGGCGTCCTGGTCCTAGGCGATGCCTGTGTTTGATCGTTTCGCTAGCCAGCTCGGGAGGGTCCTTCGAGGCCTCGGGTGGGATTCATGGTGGCATCTGGTCCTGTGCTATGCCTCGTGTTTGATTGTTTCGCTAGCGCCTCGGGAGGGTCCTTCGAGGCCTCGGGTGGGATTCATGGTGGCGTCCCGGTCCTAGGCGATGCGCGTGCGTGATTATATTTCGTTGATTTTATGTCCGTTGAGGACACGTGATGTTGGGCTCGACTCGTAAATTGTTGGTGGTTTCTATTTGCGAAAACAAAACATTTGGGTCATGGACCCTATTGATTTTGGAAAGAGAAGGATTTTATAATCCTAAATTGTTTTCTATTAAAACTCTCGATGGCATTTTAAACTGTTTTATAAATTGTTTCCCTTATTTGCGATCTTTCGGTTTTGGAAATGTTTACCCAAACTCTTGCCTCGAGAAGTACTTTTCTTTACGTTTGGATCTTTGAGGACTCCTGATTATTATTGTTCTTGGAACTTGTATTGTATGGCTCGTAATTTTGCACTTGTACTTGCACTAGCAAAACAGTGGAGTTTTGCTAACCCCCGAGTATTCGGGGGGTGGATGTCTATATTTGCATTCAGGTTTTGGAGCATAGCACAGGGTCGGCACGAAGGATGATGAAAGATGAACGTTACTAATCACACGAGGATCCGTTGATGTCGTATTGGTCTAGTTGTATTTTCTTTTCCGCTGCAGTATCTTTTCCCCGTTGTACGGGAGTTTATTGTATTTTGACCCCTGCGTGGGTATGTGTTTGGAATTGAGTTGTATGTTATTATTGAAAGACCAAGTCGGTCTACTGAGTCATTTTAGCCTTAAAGGCGATGTTTAGATGTTGATTTTAGTTATCAGCCTGGTAGATCCTCGAGGAGAGGGTCTACGGCGTGTAATATCCCTGAGTGGATTGGGGGTGTTACACATACGACCCCAAAAAAAGATGGAATTTACGAGGTTAAACAAGATGTTGAAATAAAATCTACTATAGATGATTTAGTACAAAAAGTAGATGCGTTAGTCTTGAAGCAATCCATCCCCTCGCCAAACTCAAAAAATGAATTTTGCATTTCATGTGCGGAATCGTTTCATTCATCTCAATCTTGTCCCTTTGGTCCACAAAATTAAGAAATTTTTAATGAAGAAGTCAATGCATTACACTCATATGGAAAATCTTCGGATAATCCATTTGCTCCAACTTATAATCCAAATTGGAGGAATCATCCAAATTTTTCTTGGAAGCAAAACATGCCTCCAATGAATCAAGGAGGATATCAAATGAACATGTCAAATCAACAAAATGTCCGTCCTAACAATATCCTCCAAATACTTATAAGTATCCTTCTACAGCGCCAAAGAAACCATCTTTGGAAGATACGTTGCAACAATTCATGCAATATACTCAACAAATGTTCCAATCAACTCAGCAAGCTATACAATCAAACTCAGAGGCTATTTCTAAGCTTGAAACACAAATTGGTCAACTTGCAACAACTTTAGCTGAAAGAGAAAAGGGAAAATTTCCGAGTCAATCCATCCCTAATCCGAAAGGACAATATGAAGTAAACTCTTCTAACGCAGAAGTTCAGTCCATAACTACCCTTAGAAGCAGAAAAGAAATACAAAAGCCTGACTATGATCCGGAACAAAAATCAAATGAACCACAAGTTTCAAAACCAAAAGATTCTAAGGAAAAAGAAAAGCCTTACATTCCAAAATCTCCATTTCCTGAAAGACTTATTCCAAAAGATAAAAGTACGCAATACAAAGATATAATAGAAATATTTAAACAAGTTCGAATAAATATTCCATTTCTTGATGCTATTAAACAAGTGCCTGCTTATTCTAAGTTCTTGAAAGATCTTTGCACTGTAAAAAGAAGAACAAATGTTCCAAGAAAGGCATTTTTAGCTGAACATGTTAGCTCAATAATCCAAAGTAAAACTCTTGTTAAGTATAAAGATTCTGGTAGTCCTACAATATCTTGTGTCATTGGAGATCACATCATCAAACGAGCCTTGCTTTATTTAGGAGCCAATGTGAATTTATTACCATATTCTGTTTATACACAACTTGGATTAGGGGAGCTAAAATCAACATCTGTGATACTCCAACTAGCTTATAGATCTATAAAAATACCTCGGGGAATCGTAGAGGATGTTCTGATTCAAGTAGATAAATTCTACTTTCCTTTTAATTTTATAGTCATAGACACTGAACCTGTTGACAATACCAAAGATCAAATCCCTGTAATTTTAGGAAGGCCATTTTTAGCTACTTCAAATGCATTAATTAACTGTAGAAATGGCATCATAAAATTTTCGTTTGGAAATATGACTGTTGAACTAAATATGTTTAACATTTCTCAACAACATGATGATCATGATGATGTCTGTGAGGTAAATATGATAGAGAGTATGGGTCCTTATTTCTTTCCAAAAATAGATGATGATGATCTTTTTGAAAGTTGTATTGCTCATTTTGGCTCAGATTTTGACATCGACAGTTCAATTGATGAAGTAAATTCTTTACTAGAGTCTACACCATTATTGGATGATGATAAATGGAAAGCTAAAACTGAACCATTTGAGAGTCAAATGAATAAAGAAGTTCCTATTGAAGATTCAAAGATAGAGCTCAATCCATTACATGAATCTCTAAAATATGCATTTTTAGGACCATCAGAAACCCTGCCTGTCATCATAGCATCTGATTTAGATGAAGAACGAGAAGATAAGTTAATCAATGTTCTTAAAGAACATAAAGAAGCAATAGGCTGGACCATCTCCGATATTAAAGGTATTAGTCCTTCTATATGCATGCATCGAATTCACCTTGAAGAAAATGCGAAAACTTCCCGAGAATTTCAAAGAAGACTAAATCCTAATTTGAAAGAAGTTGTAAGAGCTGAAATAATCAAACTCTTAGATGTAGGGATCATCTACCCTATTTCTGATAGCTCTTGGGTCAGTCCTGCTCATATAGTTCCAAAGAAATCTGGCATAACTGTAATCACGAATGAAGAAAATGAACTTGTTCCAACCAGAATTCAAACTGGATGGAGAGTCTTTATTGATTACAGAAAATTGAACTCTGTTACAAGAAAAGATCACTTTCCACTTCCTTTTATTGATCAAATGCTAGAAAGGTTAGCCGGTCATGCTTATTATTGTTTTCTTGATGGATATTCCGGCTATAACCAAATTCTCATTGCTCCTGAAGACAAGAAAAAACCACTTTTACCTGTCCTTTCGACACTTTTGCTTACCGACGAATGCCATTTGGTCTGTGTAATGCACCTGCTACTTTTCAGCGGTGTATAATGAGCATTTTCTCTGACATGATTGAGCGGTTTTTAGAAATTTTTATGGATGATTTTTCTGTATTCGGGTCTATCTTTGATGAATGTTTACACCACTTAACCCAAGTGTTGTTTAGGTGTAAGGAGAAGAATCTTGTCCTAAATTGGGAAAAATGTCATTTTATGGTTAAAAAAGAATTGTCTTAGGACATGTGATTTCTGAAAAAGGAATTGAGGTGGACAGATCTAAAGTTGATTTAATATCCAGTCTTCCACCCCCATGAACGATTAAAGAAATTAGGTCATTCTTAGGCCATGCTGGTTTTTACCGTCGATTCATCAAAGATTTTAGCAAAATCTCAAGGCCATTATGTAATTTACTTTCAAAAGACACACCTTTCGTATTTTATGATCATTGTCTAAAAGCTTTTAAGAGACTCAAATCTATGTTGATCTCTGCACCTATCATCAAATCTCCAAACTGGAATCTTCCTTTTGAAATAATGTGTGATGCATCTGACTTTGCCGTCGGTGTAGTATTGGGTCAAAGAGAAAATAAATTGCCAACTGTAATATATTATGCAAGCAGAACTCTAAATGATATACAATTGAATTACTCTACAACTAAAAAAGAATTACTTGCAGTTGGTTTTGCCTTAGACAAATTTCGACCTTACTTGATTGGTTCGAAAGTCATAATTTACTCCGATCATGCTGCATTAAAATATCTTTTTTCTAAGAAAGATGCTAAACCTCGCTTGATCCGTTGGATTCTATTGTTACAAGAGTTTGACTTAGAAATTCGAGATAAAAAAGGTTATGAAAATGTTGTTGCTGGTCATTTGTCTAGGCTAATCGTGAATTTTACTGATAAAGAACCTCCCATTAATGAAACTTTCCCTGATGAACAACTCATGTCTGTTTCTCACATACCTTGGTATGCAGACATTGTCAATTACCTTGTCACTGGTAACACGCCATCTCATTGGAATAATCAAGATAAAACAAAAATTTTAAACGAAGTAAAAAAATTCTTTTGGGATGACCCTTATTTGTTCAAATATTGTCCTGATCAAATCATTAGGAGATGTGTGCCAGAACATGAACAACAAAATATCATTGCCTTTTGTTATGATCATGCATGTGGAGGTCATTTTAGTTCAAAGAAAACAACTGCTAAAATTCTGCAATGTGGTTTTTATTGGCCAACACTTTTCAAAGATACACATTCATATTGCATCACATGTGATAGATGTCAAAGATTAGGTCGAAATTCTAAACGAAATATGATGCCTTTAAACCCAATTTTAATTATTGAAATATTTGATGTTTGGGGCATTTATTTTATGGGACCTTTTCCAATTTCTTTTGGAAATCTTTACATCCTTGTGGCCGTCGATTATGTTTCAAAATGGGTAGAAGCAATTGCTTGCAAAGCAAATGACAACAAAGTCGTGGTAAAATTTTAAAATTTTTTTTTTCCAGATTTGGAACACCACGAGCAATTATAAGTGATGGAGGAAAATATTTTTGTAATAAATTTTTGAATCATTTATTTAAAAAAATATGGTGTTACACATAAAGCTGCTACTCCTTATCACCCTCAAACAAGTGGACAAGTTGAAATTTCAAACAGAGAAATCAAACATATTCTTGAAAAAACTGTTAATCCTACAAGGAAAGATTGGTCTTTGCGATTGAATGATGCATTGTGGGCTTACCGTACTGCTTTTAAAACTCCCATCAAAATGTCTCCATTTAGGCTTGTCTTTGGAAAACCATGTCATTTGCCTGTTGAATTAGAACATAGAGCATACTGGGCCATAAAACGATTAAATTTTTCATTAGACTTGGCTGGAATTCATAGGAAACTTCAACTAAATGAATTGGAAAAAATCAGAAATGATGCTTACGATTGTGCAAGGAAACATAAGGACAAAATGAATATTTTTCATGATAAACCCATCTTGAGAAAAACTTTTCCTTCTTGTCAAAAAGTCCTTTTTAACTCTCGTTTGTTATTATTTCGAGGCAGGTTGCGTTCACGATGGTCTGGTCCATTTATTATTCGTACGGTCTATCCTCACGGAGCTGTAGAAATTGAAAATCCAAAAAATAGTAATGTTTTCAAAGTAAATGGTCAACGATTAAAACCATACTTGGAATTAAAATCTTTTGAGGTAGAAGAGATTCTTCTTAAGGACCCCGATATTGTGAATTAATAATCTATTGTGTTTGTCCGGTCAAGTGGCGGATAACGGTACTCCGTGGCTAGTAAAGTCGGATTTTTTAGTTTCCCACAACAACTGATTTTGTAGATATTTTTTTTATTAATTATGGAACAAACTTTGAAAATAATTGAAAAAAGATTTCACTTTCTTAGCAAAAAAGTCATTTTGAAACTTTACCAAGCCAGACTTGAAAGGATGAGGTTGCTTATGAATAACGGCCTTTTGAGTGATACATAATTCCTTCCAGAAGATCCATTGCATACTTTTTCTTACACAAGAGTATGACCTTACCAGATGAATATTCGATTACCATGTAAAGTACATAATAACTTGGGGATGATGGTTTGAGAGTTTTCATTACAGAAGAGGGTGTGTTGATTGTTATTTGTAGTATTTGTAATGCATCTAAATTCACAATTGATCTTGGCTAGCAAACCTCATAATTTTCCCTTTATCCTACCCATACCCAGAGCCACGTTACAACCAAAAGAAAGACCTTTTGATTTATGCATGAGTTTATTTTTAAGTAGTGGAGATTTGATTTTTGACCAAGCATATGGTAATGACACATTATGCTTTGATATGAGTGAACTCTTCTCGAATATCCTATATATACACTTGAGTGAAGAGTGACATCCACCGTGAGGGTATTGAATTTTTTTGCATTCGAATCTCAATGAAGTTGTTAGAATTTAGTGCGGCATCCTACTTTGCTTTGATCTCACTTGGCTCATGATCACTTATTTTCTCTTGATATTGGTTTTACCATGAATTTTTCAGCATCCGAATATTATTACTCGGGTATAAAATTTGCCCGAGGATGTGAAAAGATAAGTGTGGGGATTTTGTTTGGTATATTTTGAGTAATATTTTTATTAGTATTTTATGTATATAATTGTGTGTTTTGTGTGATAATTTATTTGGTGTACCATATATTTATTTTATTTCATTTTGTTAGAACTTTCTATAATTTTGTGTCATTTTTGGATAATTAATTGGAATTAAATTATATCTGCAGGTTAACCAACCGGTACAAGACAGATCAATTAGTTCAAGGACGATATTTTTACAAAATTCAATATAGTCACGACTGGTCTCATTTTATTTGTCTCGTCGAGACGATCGTTTTAAAAAAAAATTCATCCGAATCCGAGTTCGTATGAAGAAGTTATGACCGTTCGAAGGACAACTAAATAGACGGACAATATTGTGCCACATGTCAACACCCGATTGGACAAGAAATTCAACTCTGTGCTGATGTCATCCATGACATCAGCACCTCTTAGCAGCCGTAAAATAATTGAGGGTGGGATTTTAAAATTTTAAAAATTATTATTTTATTAATTTTGTAGTAGTATAAATAGGGGAGGAAGGTATAGTGTTTTTGAAAGGAGGAGAAAAAAGAAAATAGAGAGAGTTATTGTAAGAGGGAGAAATAAAAATATTGTGTAATAAATTATATTTAAGTACTAATATTATGAAATATTTATTTATTTTTGTTGTTATTATGAGTGAGTAATTTTTTTTACTGAGGTTATGATGAAACTATGTCTATATTATTATTAATATTTATATAATAATTCCAAATAAATGTTTTTAACGATTATGATTTTCGCTTCAATAGGGGAATATTATTTCATCAATTATATCACGTATTTTTGATAGTTATAAATTCCCAATTGCTTTATGATTATTGATATTAGTTAATTTCTTTGATTATTTGTTTTCCATTAAATTGGATACATATAATGCTTAGAAATTACATTTTTCAAGCGAAGGAAAATCTATATTTGAATTATAATTTTGTACTTATTGTTAAATCTATAGGGAAATAGTGAGATTGATTTCAGAATCTATTCCCTGAATTTCTTGGAATTAAAATATAAAATAAATAATAAATAGACATTGGTGAATTCTAAATCCTAGTAAATTATTTAAAATCAATTTATCTAAAATTTACTTAAAAATTACTGTTATTTAATGCAATTATTATAACAAATCAAAAATCAAATTATTTGGGACTAGGTTAGAATTTAATATAATTTGGTTCAAAACGATAGGAATAATTTTACTTCATTATCATAGTCCTTCCTGTGGATTCGACCTTGCACCGCATATCTACATCGAACAAATCGTGCGCTTGCGAGTATTAGACTAAAGAATCAACCAACAGCAGTTCTAACCTGGTTACTTTACCTTTTACCTTCGAGTAAAAACCTAGTTCTGTGTGAACTAAAGAAGTTATTCCGACCTGTGTGGGACGAATAAGACGAAGCTTTGGAACTGTGTGTGAAGAAGCAAGTCAAGAGTTAGCTTTGACCAATCTGTGTGAACAGTTGAAAGCGACGGTCTTTGTATCAATTTGTGTGAACGATACAAGGATAGGTTTGATTATAGACACGTAGTTGTGTACGTAGTGTTTATAATAAACATTTTCACTCCTGTGTGGAGGACCAGTGGACGTAGAGGGGTTTACCTCGAACCACTTTAAACATCGTGTGCTTTACCTTCTGCACTTACTGTTTTCATTACTGTGATTATTTTACAAGTATACACTGTATATCCTGCATGCACCAAGCAAACAGGAGAAAACGTAGTTGCTGTATTTACATCAACTTACTGTTTCAAGACTTCCGCTACGCACTCCTATTTGAAAATCATACAGCTTGTTGCTTAAACACTTTCCAAGCTGTATTCTGTATACTTAGTGGCCAACAATAGGCAATCACCTTCCCATTATGCATTAATAGACATCCAAGGCCCTATCTCGACGCGTCACTATACACCACAAATCCTTCCATCCCTTTTGGTAGAACCAAAACAGGTGCTGAAATCAATCGACTCTTGAGTTCATCAAAAATTTGCTGACATGCGTCCGACTACAAATACTTCTTATCCTTCCTCAACAGATTAGTCATCGGTTGAGCAATCTTGGAAAAACCTTCCACGAACCGTCGGTAATCGCCTGCTAGACCCAGGAAGCTGCGAACTTCCTTCACATTCTTCGGAGGTAGCCAGTCTCGAATAGCTTCTGTCTTCTGTGGCTCTCACCCCATCGTCCGATATCACATGTCTAAGAAAAATAACCTCAGGCATCCAGAACTCACATTTGAAAAATTTTCCATAGAGCTGTTCCCGCCTCAACGCATCGAGAACCTGACAGAGGTGATACTCGTGCTCTTCATGGTCACGAGAGTAAATCAGAATGTCGGCAATAAAAACGACTACAAAACGATCCAGATAATTAATAAAAACTCGATTCATCAACTCCATGAAATACCGCCGGTGTATTAGTCAGTCCGAATGGCATCACTACGAACTCATAATGCCTATAACGAGTACGAAAAGCTGTATTCGGAATGTCTGACTCTCGAATCCTCAACTGATGATATCCGGATCTTAAGTCGATCTTGGAGAATATGGCAGCGCCTTGGAGTTTATCCAGCAAGTCATCAATACGAGGCAACAAATATTTGTTCTTGATTGTTACCCTGTTCAGTTCGCGGTAATCAATACACAAACGCAGAGATCCGTCTTTCTTCCGTACAAATAACACCGGCGCTCCCCAAGGGGACGCGCTATGTCAAATATAGCCTTTTTCAGTCAAATCCTCAAGCTGGCTCTTCAACTCCTGCATCTCGGTCGGTGCTATACGATATGGTGCTTTCGAAAGCGGGGACGTCCCTGGCTCCAACTCAATGGTGAACTCTATCTCCCAATGTGGGGGAAAGCCTGGAAACTCATCTGGAAATACATCTGGGTAGTCTCGAACTATCGGAATATCGTCCAACTCAACTGGTTGATCAGTTGTCTTGGTCATGTAGCACCAATAACCAACACACCCCTGATTAAGCAGTCTCACTGCTTTCATTGCACTCATAACTCTCCCGGAATGACTGGGATTATCACCCTGAAAAATACACTCAACACCATCGTCAGATGTGACGGTCACTATCCGCTTGCGAATGCTAAGTATGGCATCATGACGATCCATCCAGTCGATGACCAAGATCACATCATCTTTAGGTAAATCGACCACAATCAAGTCTGACAACCACTCATGGTCGTTCATGCGAATCGGACGGTTCTGCACTTCACAATTCCCAACAATTCTTCTACCATAGGGTAGACCAATCACATAAGGTTCACCATCGGTAACATGATCTAATTGCAAACGACTCAAACAAGAAGCAGATAAAAAGGAATGTGAAGCACCAGTATCAAAAAGGTCTCAAACGGGCTGAGAATGGATCTCGAGAGCACCTGCAATCATGCTGGCTTCGGGATCGTCGGCCTTCTTCATCTCGTAGACTCCAGGTTTTTCAACTCCGGTACCAGGTGTACCAGCTTGATTTCCACGACCTATCCCTTTGTTTGCCCCGGTAGTCTGATAAGAAGCAGACGGAGTTACACGGTCCTGAACAGAAGACTGTACTGAAGCAAGAGACGCTACTGGAGTACGCTCGGGTCCACCCCTGCAATAACGAGCACAATGTCCATTCTTCCCACAGGTATGGCACGCAACGGCCGGCTTCGGGCATTTGGAGCTGATGTGCCACTGGTCCCCACAGTTATAACACACGATAGATGAGCTGATCGTTCGAGAGTGCAATCTAGTCGGCTTCGACGCTATAGGTGGCCACTCAGAAGGACTCGGTACAGACTGGGGTTTTCTGAACGTCCCCCGGTTACTGTCTGTTTGGGTCTGGTTCCTGGATCTCTTGTTAGAGGACTGAGGCTGCTTCTTGTAAATCTCCTTCGCAGTAAGTTCATATTCCAGAGCCTTCTCGATAAACTCCGGTAAGGTCGTACAGTGGTGGTTAAGCAACTGCATCCTCGTCCAGGGTTTAAGCCTCTTGAGGAAATATTTGATCTTATCAGCTTCCGTACGGACAACTGACTTAGCAAAAGGGAGAAGTTCCTGGAATTTCTCGGCAATAACTAACACATCCTCGTCCTCAGATAGATCGGGGTTCAACAATTCTGACAGTTTGGCCTCACAGAGTGGGGCGGGATAGTAGTGATCCAACATGATATTCTTGAAGTCTTCCCAGGTACTCACGCCGTCAGCAGGTCTCACCGAAAGCCACCAAGTATTGGCGCTGTTACTAAGGTAGTAAGCCGCCACAGCAACTCGGTTCTCTTCTGGGCACTCCACCATCTCGAACAGTTTCTCGAAATGCTCCATCCAATGTACAATATCAGTAGGCTCAGAAGAGCCTTCAAATGTAGGAGGTCACTGACGCGATATGTCTCTAATGATCCGACTCACGATTCCACCGTGCACCGGAGGCGGAGGCTGCTGTGCCTTCTGTTGGCCAGTAGTAGCATTCCTCTGCATAGCTTCCATCATCTGACCCATTTGGGTCATCTGGGCCATCATGCCCTGCATAATCACATAAGGGTCGACATGGGCACCCTCATACCGTTCGGCATGGTGGGACTGGCTCCTAGTAGGTGAATCACTCCCCGCCGAGCTTTGTCCCACACTCGAACGCGTGTTAGCGCGTGGCCACGGGATTCGGCCCCTTCCGCGGCCTCAAACCCCTCTGCCACGGCCCCTCAAATTACGTTCCATACTGAAAGAATCAAACAATAATCGTAAGCACAGTTCAATATACATCCTTACGGCCAGAGTATGAATTTATGCTAAGTTAATAGCAACAATGGAACTACATGTTCAAGAAAACAGTTCATATTGAATTATCGGCACTGCGAGTGCCACACACACAATCTCATATCGACATCAAGTCTAAACAGTTTCGATCACATAATCAATTTAGAATTTTCCTCAGAAAATTAAACAGATGAATCTTACCACACATTCTCGAAATGCCAAGATCAACAAAGAGATCGATTCATAATCAATATTAAATCATGGCTCATGAGAAACATACCGTATTCGGCGGGTCAGGTGCTTGCACAGGTCACACATGGCATGAAGGTTTCTTGATGCTAGTTCAATTACAATGACTCAAAAGAAAAAGACTCTCTGATACCATCTTCTGTAACACCCCGAAAAATTGCGGCTATTACAGTGCCGTGGACCCCACACCGGGACCCACCAGGCGGTATCAAAACATAATTTAGACATCACATAGATGTGGTACCGAACCACAATGACTTAATCATAACTCCGATTAGGAGTGTAAACCGTATACATCAACTCATACAACCGTACACAAGATCCAAATCCGGCATAAACCATATGGAGATGGAATACACCCAAAATAATACATTCGTCCAAATTGAAATAGAAAAACAAAATTCCACTGTTAAGACATAACCGACCAACAAAAGACTCGGGGCCCCCAAATTAGCATCCTTCAATACCCTTCGCCGCCATCGTCTCTTCCTGCGCCTTGCCCTTTCCTCGCCCTGAAATACAAGTATTTCGCCCAAACCACATGGTCAGCTATACATGATAATAATTCTCATGGCATTATACAATTCATATATATATAGATCTCAAAGAAACAACCGACTACTGAATATACCCCTCGGGCGTATAAACAGTCAGTCCCAAACTATCGAACATATCTAATCATAACAGAATATGAACGTCCAAACAACATGGCTCAAGACGGACGTCACAGTATGCCCGATCCGAAAATGTGTCCGTGCACATGTCCACACCATATACGGAATCCAGAATATACGTGGGACGATGTACCTAATTAGCCTCACGAACTACGTCTCGTGGGCACGGTCCAATGCGAAAACATCCACGCATGACCATCAAGTGCTCGGCTAAAAATCCTACACATAACCAATCGGCATGCAGATATGACTCCAGAGATGTCATGATGCAACATGACAACGAAACTCAACGAATTACACATTTATCCAAGAATCGAAAGACTTACCGAAGTGACAACAAGGCTCAACGAGACCAACGGTATCAAAAGCAATCAACCAGGGAATACAATTCCACCACAAAACGGTAATACGATCAAGAACAACATTATATCAAGAATCGTAGATTCACAGAGCCTTACTTATACACAAAACGTACAATATTCACAAGAATTCAACCATCATTATAACCAAGCAATATAACTTGCCTCAAACTCCATAGACGAATAGCCCTTCTTCAAACGAACAAACGGTCGGAATCCTCGACTACTAATACTCACTCGAATGAGCAATCTTGAACGAAACGTAACTCATTCAACAACACATTCATGCAATAATGATATCAATTCCTAGGAAACGACACCCGAAATATTACTCGAATGGTTCATCTTATTCCAACAAATATCCCATAGCTTCATTAATGAATTATGATACACCAAGTTCATCTTTAAAAACCGGTTTTACCAAGTTATTTAGGTTCACCCACATTTACGTCTTCTATTTCACAAGGATCGTTGCAAAGGAATTCGGTCACTAATTCTATAGTATCATTATCACCCATAATCGTTATAATCCTCCTAAGAACACTGTCAATGTATTGATATGATGATCAACACCTTATTAAGTTATCAACATATCCGATTAACTTGAATATATAAAGGTTGTATTTGTGTTCTTCGTAATCCATTACTATCCCTTAAAGAATTTGCTCAAAACATAATTATATCATTGAGGACTTTGAACTCTAAAAACACCATTCAAATCTTTGATACTCATCAAGTTCTTGCCAAGGAGTTTGTTAATGTAACACCCCCAAGACGTTCGGGGCATATTACAGCGCCGTGGACCCCATACTGTGGAATCCACCAGGCTAACGTACCAAACACGACATTCGACAACGACAAACCATCATAAATAAAACGACAAGCTAAATAAAAGACTATAACCGACAAATAAAATTCTGATATCAACTCCATTTCCCCAAAACGGGAACACAACATTAATAAACTCAAAACGGAAGTACTCGAGTACTTAAACCAATTTTATAATACAGAATCCCAAAATCAGACATCAATAATAATAATCAACTTCTGGACAATATCATGCTTGCCCATCATCCTCATACGGCTCGGGTGCTCGCTTGTCCCCACGATCAATACCTGAAATACAAAATGTATTTCCCCCATTTAAGGGGTTAGCGACAACTGCTAGTGCAAGTACAATCCATTTGAACTACATTCTAATCAGATGAATATATGCGCCAAAAAAGTCATTTTAGAAAACATTTTATAATCAGGAATATTTATGATGTATAATCACAAAAAACATTATCTCCATCAAATCACAATTCAAAGTTAACCGTTGGTACGAGACTCACGGACACCGTACCCCGCAGAGCCCCGTCGGACATCCCTGGGTGGCTAACCACAGTTCGCGATACGCACACTCACGGCAATACGTATCCCTAGAGGCCCCGTCGGACCGTCCCTAGGTGAACATACACGTAACCATCCACAACAACCACGATACAGCCATAATTCAAATACTAGAACATGTAAACAAATGTAAAGTACTTGCCTTTGAGATATCTTCGAAGAATCGGAAGTGAAAATGACTACGGATGATCCGAATGGAAAACGACGGTTCCTAAACGAAGAATTAGCATAACTCAGTCCCAACGGACATCAATAATCGAAAGGAATACTCCCAAAACCCCGATTACAAATCACGACAATAGACGTTCAATTGATACGGGCGAGGGTTTGTGAAAAATCTCCCCGTATCAATAATACATGGATTAATTCGAGGAAAAACGAATTTGGAATCACCCAATAACAACAATTGATAAGAAGTTTCGCAACATACATGAACAATTCGGAGTGAATCACGAAAAACCCGAATAACCCCCAATTTATACAAGTTAGGGTTCCTGAAGAAGACACCTCGAATTCGGACGATGGAGGATGATTACGCTGATGGTGATATGCTACTACGATTCTACGGTGATGGAACACGAAAGATTCTTCGATCAAAACTGGAGGAATCGCCTCTGGAGTCGCCCCGTGAAGAAAAACGAGAGAAGGGATAGAAAATGAGGTATTGGACCTCTGCCCGCTGTTTTAAAACAGCGGGCTGTTACGGCCGGAACAAGGGACACTTACGGCCGTAACATGGCCAACTTACGGCCGTAACTTCTGGGTATTACGGCCGTAACACCCATCGACAAAGATTGGGCAACCTTGCCCAAACGATTCCGACGACCTCAAACCGGACCTGCTATCGAACCAAAAATACGACTACGAAGAATATTCGATGACGAGTCTAACCATCACAAGAAAATATCAATCCGACTACCCGGGAATCCGAAATACGACAACGAATATGAAATTCCCTAAACTTATAGGAAATTACGAAAATGACCCAAGTGACCGAAAGTCACGAAACGATGTCGGATTTACAAACCGAAAGTCTCAACATGACCAACTCAACCATACGAACTTGTACAAACCAAGAAACAACGACAACGAATGAGTTTTACGAGAATCGAACGTTCATACGGCAAAACATGCCATAAAATGAAATTACGTGAAAACATCATCAAAACTCATCCAAATGGAAAAACTCCAAGAACAAAATAGATTCAAAATGTCAAACTACATAAGAGAGTCGATAAAAATAGACATACACCAAAAATGGAAACTGCTAAAAATGGAAAAATTACGGATATTACATTCTCCCCCTCTAAAATAAAGTTTCGTCCCGAAACTTAAGAATCAAAAAGCTCAGGGTATCTCGAACGCATATCCTCCTCTAGCTCCCACGTTGCTTCTTCTACTCCGTGCCTCGACCATTGCACATTAACCAAAGGAATGGTTTTGTGCCTTAACTGTTTGTCTCGACGCTCTAAAATTCTAACGGGCCTCTCTTCAAACGTAATATCCTTCTCGATCTCCACGTCCCCAAAGTCAATAATGTGGGACGGGTCCGGAACGTACTTCCTCAATTGGGAAACGTGAAATACGCTATGCACATGACTCAGCGATGGAGGTAAAGCCAAACGGTATGCCAACTCACCGACTCTCTCCAATACCTCGAAAGGTCCAATATATCTCGGGTTGAGTTTCCCCTTCTTCCCAAAACAAAAAACTCCTTTCGTCGGAGACACTCTCAACAGAACATGATCTCCTACCTCAAACTCCAAGGGTCTACGCCTAACATCCGCATAAGACTTTTGTCGACTCTGAGCAGTCAACATCCTCTTTCTAATCAATTCAACTTTCTCCCTCGTCTCCAACACAAGGTCCGGCTCGGTGCCAACCAAATCGGATGGCTCACCCCAACATATCGGTGATCGGCAACGTCGGCCATAAAGTGCCTCATATGGTGCCATTTTAATCGACGCGTGCCAGCTATTATTATAAGTAAACTCAATTAAGGCCAAATGCTCCTCCCAGTCACTACTCCAATCTAACGCACACGCGCGCAACAAATCCTCGAACGTCTGAATGGTACGTTCGGACTGCCCATCGGTCTGGGGATGGAACGAAGTGCTCAAACGTAACTGTGTCCCCAATGCCTTATGTACCGCCTGCCAAAAATGCGATACAAATCGGCCATCTCTATCCGAAATAATGGTCTTCGGCGTACCATGAAGTCTCACTATGTGAGCGATAAAGACACGAGCCAACTTTTCTGGACCCCAAGTATCCTTGATGCCCAGAAAATGCGCCGACTTAGTCAGTCGGTCTACAATCACCCACACCATATTCATACCCGTCTTCGTCCTCGGCAAACCTGTGACAAAATCCATAGAGATATCCTCCCACTTCCACTCTGGGACGGGAAGTGGTTTCAACAACCCGGCTGGCCGCTGATGCTCAATCTTGACTTGCTGACAAGTCAAACACTTAGCCACAAACTGAACTACCTCCTTCTTCATGTCGTTCCACCAGAAATTCTTCCTTAAATCCTTATACATTTTACTCGAGCCCGGATGGACTGAGTAAGGTGACGCATGAGCCTCTCGCATAATACTCTGTCTCAATTCCGAGTCGTTCGGAACGCACAACCGACCTCGGAATCTCAACACTCCGTCCTCGTGAATAACAAATCCCGGGTCTTTCCCCTTCCCTACACTCTCTCGAAGCTGAATAAACATCGGGTCCTCCAACTGTCCCGATTTAATGTCCTCGACCAGAGATGAGAAATCTCAAGAGTACGCAACTGCCCGGAACTCTCTGGCAGTACAATCTCGATGCTCAACCTCATAAACTCTCGCTGAAGTCCCGACTGGGCCGTGAGTAACTCAAGCGCCCGAAGCGATACCGATTTCTGGCTCAAGGCATCTGCTACCACATTAGCCTTACCCGGATGATAAAGGATCTCGAGATCGTAATCCTTAATTAATTCCAACCATCTCCTCTGTCTCATATTGAGCTCTTTCTGGGTGAAAATGTACTTTAGGCTCTTGTGATCGGTGAAAATCTGACACGACGAGCCATACAAGTAATGACGCCAGATCTTCAACGCAAATACGACTGCGGCCAACTCAAGATCGTGCGTAGGGTAATTCAATTCATACGGTTTCAACTGACGGGAAGCATAGGCAATCGTCCTCCCGTGCTGCATAAGTACGCATCCGAGCCCTTGGCCCGAAGCATCACTATAAACTGAGAAACCATCATTACCACTCGGTAAAGCCAAAACGGGAGCGGTCGTCAACCGCTTCTTCAACTCCTCAAAACTATTCTGCCGCTCATTGGTCCACACAAACTTCTCTGACTTCTGTAACAACTGAGTCAGCGGTCGAGCGAGCTTAGAGAACCCCTCGACGAATCTGCGATAATACCCAGCTAATCCCAGAAAACTACGGACCTCCTTCACATTCTTGGGCGGCGCCCAATCCAACACTGCCTCTACCTTATGTGGGTCCACACGAACACCCTCGGCCGAGATCACATGACCGAGAAACATTACCTCCCGCAACCAAAACTCGCATTTTGAGAACTTCGCAAAAAGATGTTGAGTTCTCAAAATATCTAACACGATATGCAAATGACGGGCGTGCTCCTCCTCGCTCTTCGAGTAAATCAGGATGTCATCGATAAAAACGACTACAAACTTATCGAGGTACTCGATAAAGACTTTGTTCATAAGCTGCATGAACACGGCTGGTGCATTTGTTATCCCAAAAGGCATAACCACAAACTCGTAGTGACCGTATCTCGTCCGAAAGGCTGTCTTCGGAATGTCGGTATCCTTCACTCGGAGCTGATAATACCCCGATCTCAAATCAATCTTCGAAAATACAGTTGCCCCTTGCAACTGATCAAACAAATCATCAATCCTCGGGAGCGGATACTTGTTCTTGATGGTCACTTTGTTCAACTCTCGGTAGTCGATACACAAACGAAGTGACCCATCCTTCTTCTTTACAAACAGGACCGGTGCGCCCCAAGGCGAAGCGCTCGGTCGAATATATCCCATGTCTAGCAACTCTCCCAACTGTTTCTTCAGCTCCAGCATCTCGGCGGGTGCCATACGGTATGGAGTCTTAGAGATCGGTGCTGCACCCGGCTCTAAATCGACGGTAAACTCAACTTCTCGGTCCGGCGGCAAACCCGGAAACTCGTCTGGGAAAACATCAGGATACTCACACACTACCGGAATAGACGAGAGCTCGACTCCCCCTTCTTCTGATCTCAAAGCGTAACACCAATAGCCCGTGCAACCTCCTCGAAGAAGTCTCACCACCTTTAAGGCGCTGATCAGTAATCTCTGCCTACTCCGCTTACGCCCCACAAAAGAATGCTCGGTACCGTCAGAGGCTAACATCGAAACCGTCCTCGTTCTATAATTCATGATCGCCCCATGACGGTCCAGCCAATCCTCACCCAGAATCAAATCCTCATCTCTAATATCTACCGCGATCAGATTAGAAGGCCAATCCCTCCCCGCGATACTCACAAAAAAATCTCTAACCTCACGATCCCCCACGATGCTATCCCCACTAGGAAGTTTTACAACAAAAGGCTCACAAGCAACAAGGCAATCAACATGCAGACGACGCACACAATCCATAGATATAAAAGAATGCGTAGCACCAGAATCGAACAATACGGAAACAGGATGATCAAGGATGTGGACGGTACCTGTGGCCACCGTCGCGTCAGGATCTCCTGCTCGTCTCATCTCGTACACTCGGGGTGGAACAGACCCCGCACTAGAAGCTACCCCTCTAGAAGGCTGACCACGACCTCGACCTCTACCAAAACTCTGCTACGGCTGAGGAACTGTCGGTGCCTGATTCACACTCGGCTCTCCCGCGGCTGGGGCTGATATCTGAGTAACTGGAGCCCGAGATGCATCCGTACAAAACTTAGCACGATGACCCATCCTACCCAAGCAAGACACTGAATCGGAGGCCTATCACACTCACTCATCATGTAGCCCGGACGACTGCAGTTGAAGCACGTAGGACCACGAACGGAACCAGCAGGAGCAGACCTAGAACCGTTTCCTCGACCAACTGATGGCGACTGACTCCCGAAGACTCGCGAACCAGACTGAGCCTTCGGATACCCTCCTGACTTGCCTCCCAAAAACTGACCGAAGGTCTTCTGCTTCTTTCCTTCAGTTGCCGTCTCTGTCGCAGAAAACGACATCTCATAAGCCATAGCTTTATTCTGATAATCCTTCAAAGTCGTGCACCCTGCACTACATGTAGTGGCGCACCCTGTTTCATCCGCATATCAAAGTGGCGGATCTTATCAAGCTCATCGCGACTTGGTTTCTCACATAATGCATTGTTGATTGTAGTCTTTGATAGCTTGAGATATAGGGACATCTTGGGGCTTAGCCTCAAAGAAGGCTCGATCCTCCTCTTTCACCGGCCATGGATGCACTGCCTTCCATCGTATCCCGAAACTCGCCCACGTGGTCGCCGGTCACGCGGTTTCACCGCTTGCCACCACGTTCTCGCCTCTTTGGCGAGGAAGTATCGGGCAATGGGTACTTTCCTCTCCTCGTAACAATTAGCACCTCGAATACTTTCTCCATCTCGAATAGCCAATTCTCCCAACCGTAAGGGTCAAGCACCATCAAATCGCGGAGGACGCATACGAATCACGCCCCGAAGTAGCTTATCATTGCCGGATCCAGAGGCGGAACCGGGTTGGTATTAGCTTGGCCGACTAGAGCGGCCCGAGCCGCAGCGTCATCCGGTTCGCTACTTGTTGCAAAATGTTGGCCACTCCAACATTCTCGTGCACACGAGCTAGCAGATCGTCCCGCCGACCTCCGAACTAGGGGGAACACTGCTCGACAAAGAAGGCATCGCCGACCGGTTCCCGAGTGATCGGACATGGCCGCCCCACCGGCCGCGCCACGCCCTATCAAGGCCGCGACGCGATCAAGGCCCGTCCTCTACCACAGGAATTCTCAAGAAGCAACGGGTAAGTACAATTCAAACGCAAAACGCAATAAGATACTAAGACAGAATAGAATGTAACGGTGAAACGAGTCAAGTTAGGAAAAACTTACGAGCACCGGCGTACTGAGATGACGGCATAGCAGTGATACTGTCCCAAAAACGACACTTAACTAGACCCAAATAACCGACAGCCTAGGTATCCATAAATCTAAGCTCTGATACCATATTCTGTAACACCCCCAAGACGTTCGGGGCATATTACAGCGCCGTGGACCCCACACTGTGGAATCCACCAGGCTAACGTACCAAACACGACATTCGACAACGACAAACCATCATAAATAAAACGACAAGCTAAATAAAAGACTATAACCGACAAATAAAATTCTGATATCAACTCCATTTCCCCAAAACGGGAACACAACATTAATAAACTCAAAATGGAAGTACTCGAGTACTTAAACCAATTTTATAATACAGAATCCCAAAATCAGACATCAATAATAATAATCAACTTCTGGACAATATCATGCTTGCCCATCATCCTCATACGTCTCGGGTGCTCGCTTGTCCCCACGATCAATACCTGAAATACAAAAAGTATTTCCCCCATTTAAGGGGTTAGCGACAACTGCTAGTGCAAGTACAATCCATTTGAACTACATTCTAATCAGATGAATATATGCGCCAAAAAAGTCATTTTAGAAAACATTTTATATTCTGGAATATTTATGATGTATAATCATAAAACACATTATCTCCAACAAATCACAATTCAAAGTTAACCGTTGGTACGAGACTCACGGCCACCGTACCCCGCAGAGCCCCGTCGGACATCCCTGGGTGGCTAACCACAGTTCGCGATACGCACACTCACGGCAATACGTATCCCTAGTGGCCCCGTCGGACCGTCCCTAGGTGAACATACACGTAACCATCCACAACAACCACGATACAACCATAATTCAAATACGAGAACATGTAAACAAATGTAAAGTACTTGCCTTTGAGACATCTTCGAAGAATCGGAAGTGAAAAATGACTACGGATGATCCGAATGGAAAACGACGGTTCCTAAACGAAGAATTAGCATAACTCAGTCCCAACGGACATCAATAATCGAAAGGAATACTCCCAAAACCCCGATTACAAATCACGACAATAGACGTTCAATTGATACGGGCGAGGGTTTGTGCAAAATCTCCCCGTATCAACAATACATGGATTAATTCGAGGAAAAACGAATTTGGAATCACCCAATAACAACAATTGATAAGAAGTTTCGCAACATACATGAACAATTCGGAGTGAATCACGAAAAAACCCGAATAACCCCCAATTTATACAAGTTAGGGTTCCTGAAGAAGATACCTCGGATTCGGACGATGGAGGATGATTACGCTGATGGTGATATGCTACTACGATTCTACGGTGATGGAACACGAAAGATTCTTCGATCAAAACTGGAGGAATCGCCTCTGGAGTCGCCCCGTGAAGAAAAACGAGAGAAGGGATAGAAAATGAGGTATTGGACCGCCTGCATTGTTTTAAAGCAGCTGTTACTGACGTAATAGGGACACTTACGGCCGTAACATGGCCAACTTACGGCAGAACTTCCGGGTGTTACGGCCGTAACACCCATCGATGCAAAGCAGATTGGCATTCTTGCCCAAACGATTCCTGACGACCCAAACCGGACCTGCTATCGAACCAAAAATACGACTACGAAGAATATTCGATGACGAGTCTAACCATCACAAGAAAATATCAATCCGACTACCCGGGAATCCGAAATACGACAACGAATATGAAATTCCCTAAACTTATAGGAAATTACGAAAATGACCCAAGTGACCGAAAGTCACGAAACGACGTCGGATTTACAAACCGAAAGTCTCAACATGACCAACTCAACCATACGAACTTGTACAAACCAAGAAACAACGACAACGAACGAGTTTTACGAGAATCGAACGTTCATACGGCAAAACATGCCATAAAATGAAATTACGTGAAAACATCATCAAAACTCATCCAAATGGAAAAACTCCAAGAACAAAATAGATTCAAAATGTCGAAACGGTTACAAGCGAGTCGATAAAAATAGACATACGCCAAAAATGGAAACTGCTAAAAATGGAAAAATTACGGATATTACAGTTAAACCCTCTCCAATATATGGCTATAACATCATAGGATCTTACTAGTATTAAGAACATACTCATAAACCCTAATCATCTAGTTCTAACATGATTTCCTAAGGGTTTTATAATGAACATGTTATTCCACACCCTCATCAATCATTCAAGGGATGATACTAACAATATTATCATGTTCCAAACTAAGTTTGTTCATAAATCTACTAACCATCATGTTCTACTTGACTATTCTAACACTACAAGAATTACTCTTTACTAACATCATCAATCATATGAAACAACATGAGTTAAGATGACCAGCCTCAAGAAAGGAATGAAGAATAGTACCAAAACTCCACGAACACACTTCAAACTTCTAATCACCAAGCCACAATCCAAATTACGGAGCTTCAACACAAGATGGAAGGGGTAGAAATTGGCTTAACAAGGTAGGGGATCGATTTTTAGAGGGAGGGGTTGAGTTTGGATCGTGCAGAAAATGAAAAACAGGCCATACTTTTATAACCCGTATTAAGCATTACGTACGCTATAGCTAACGCTTAACGTACGTTAAGCACATTACGTACTTAATCCTACGGGCATTACGTACGTAACAAATCCTCAGAGGAGACTGCCTAAAATCACATATGCTATTACATACGTTGTTATATTAACGTATGTAAGGCCTAGACACATTACGTACGCTAACGCAGGGCCATTACGTATGTAATGGCCGTTGACCAGTCTGTCACGTTGGATCACCGAGCACTGTCTACGTCTGGCCCCACCCTCCGAAAGGCGAGATGCTATCTGGTACACTTCATTACGTATGTTAACATAGGTGTGTTACGTAATGTTACATACATAGCGTACGTAACGGTAACATGGTAGCGTACGCTAAGGGCAACATATAATGAAAAATGAAATTCTCCAAACAATATCTAACAATCAACTATAGTGTGAGCGACAAAGATAAACAATTCGATTTAACATATCTCAACAATATACTCATAATAATATATACGGATATGGTACGACAATATTCGAATTATCCGAAAAATACAACAGTAAAGACGAGAGTTCAAGCGGATATTACATTACCAACATATCCTCTATATACTAATGCAGGATAAGCCTGAGTCTACATGGATGCCTCTCATGCTTCGACTGTCATATATCATGTTATGGTGCTTCGGTTGCTTATGTATCAGCCTCACATGCTTCGATTGGCACATTAGCCACAGCTAATTAAATACGGAGTAGTAAATAAAAAATAAAAAACTATAACATGCAAGATTTGAACTCCAATTGATATGAGATATTCAAGCACCGTACATAAGCTTTCACCACTTGGCCAAATCAACTAGATGGTATTGACAACCAACAATTTTTTTTTGATATACATCTGTAATACCCGGATTAATATTGTGTATTTTCAACTATCATTTAACCGAGTGATGTAGTACTGTATCGAATAAATATAATTTCCCTATTATTCATATTTTAGCATTCATGATCACAAGTGTAGAAATCAACAGCCTTGTAGGAAACTCTTTCAAGGCAAAGATTAACCAAGTAGTGGCTGCAGGAGGTTTACTTGATATAGAGGGAAAGGAACAACAGAGTGTTAGAAGGTAAAAGGCTACCTCCAGAGAGAATTTTTCATCAATGGTTGGTGTTAGTACAAAGCAGAGTCAGCTCATGGAGAAGAGTAAAGAAGAGCAAAGCTAACTGGGAATATTGTATGGATTGGGGCATTGAACATAGTGTTTTTAGCTAGTTTGAGATTGCCTTTCTATGTTTATTGTTTCTTGTTTGCTATTCTAGGGGTATGCCCCTGTTGGATGCTTGTAAGACTTTGATTTTAATACGAGCATAATTATTTTGAAAAAAAAAATATAGAAATCAATACTTGCAATGCATGCATCTGCATAACGCATGCTATCAGACAAAGATAGCATACGCAAAACAGAGAAGTTAGCGCATGTTAAGGATGTGCTTGCGTACGCTATAGGTTGTTAGACTCGGACAAAATATGGTCGGCATGTGGAGCCTGGATGTCGGATCTTGTCGGATCTCCCTCACACGCAGCTGGACAACTTTTTAAAAGGATAAGTTAACGACTATTAGCGTGTGCTACGTATGTTAATAGCATACAGTAAAGTTTACACATAGCGTACGTAATGTCTTGGCAACATACATAAGACAAAGGACAAAATGAGATAGTGAGCTACGTAAAATCGATAGCATACACAATATATGTGTACTAGCATATGTTAAGGCCCTAGCGGACGCTAACTGAAGTGGTAGCGCATGTAATGTGTTATTTTCTATATATAGGACATCAACCCTCTTTCATTTCCTCCCAACCATAATCTCATTTTTAATTTCAACTCATCCCTGAGCTAGTGAAACTTCATTCTGGACATCCATAACTCGTGTAATTGGTGTGGATTGGTAGATTAAGCAAGCTTCCATTGATCCTTGAAGGTTTTAAAAGGAACGTTATTCACATGTGTTCATCTATTAAGGTAATACGGCTGCACCTTCACTCTTACCTTTGAACTGAGATGTTTTATATGATTCTGGATCTGAGTAATTGCTGAACATAGTTGTCCTTCGAAATATTCATGCTTTGGTTTAGAATGTTATCGGTTTTGTTGGAATATGTTCATAGTATCATGTTGATTCATTTAACACCTAGAACAAGCATGTTAAGAGACAATATTAGATGAGGTATTCGAGATGATTATAGTCCCAAACCTTCTTATGCTATGACATACAGAGAGTGAACATGAACCAACTTAGAAACACGATTTAAAACGACCCCTTTGTAAGATGTTTAGGCTTCATTCATTATGATCATATGCTTGATAGGAAACTGTTGAATAGATGAGCCGTATGCTTTGGGTTGATAATAACGGTTTGGAGTATTGATTTGATGACTTGAGAATAATGTTGCTCTGGGTATATCAATCATAAGGATGAATGTTAGGGTTTCTCAGAAATAATACGACCATTCCTTTTAATTGATTTCAATTTATTTATCCTTCTATGTCGATTATTAGGATGTACTGAACATATTGGTAATAAACATGTTAGACCGTTAGAACCCTCGGAGAAGGAATTACCATAATAGGAAATTGAAATTATAAGTAAAGATATGATTAACCCTTCAATCGAATCAAATAAGTTAATCGTAGTCGATCGAACGATTCGTTCAAAACGTTATATGATGATTAGAGGGCTGAATTGTATATATACACACACACACGTATTGAAGGAACTCTCGTGATTGTGTTCGTGATGTGTATTGAACTTATGATAAATGGTGTTATCACTCGAATATCTGAAACCATTAGTCATTATGGTGTTACCTTGACGATTAAGGTCCGCGTGTTGCAAAGAGGTTTATCGAAGGGGCGTCGTCCTCTGAGGGTATTGACGTTCGCCGGAAGTATTGAAACCTTATCGTCATTCTAAGGCAAGTACATTAATTATATTTTCCATACTAATGACATTCATTTTGTCGTGCATATATGTTTCGTTGTTGTTTGTACACGTATTGGTCCGACGGGATCCTCTTGGGATCTATGCTAGCATACGCTGGCTCATTGGACGGATTTTCTACCACATGTTGGTTCGACGGGATCATCTTGGGATCTAGGCAGTGAGCGCTGGATCACAAATTATTGTTTAGTATATTTTGAGTAATATTTTTATTAGTACTTTATGTATATAATTGTGTGTTTTGTGTGATAATTTATTTATTTTACCATATATTTATATTATTTCATTTTGTTAGAATTTTCTATAATTTTATGTCATTTTTGGATAATTAATTGGAATTAAATTATATCTGCAGGTTAACCAACCTAAGACAAGACATCAATTGGTTCAAGGGCGATATTTTTACAAAATTCAAATATAGTCACGACTGGTCTCACTTTATTCGCCTCGCCGAGACGATCGCTTTAAAAAAATTCATCCGAATCCGAGTTCGTATGAAGAAGTTATGACCGTCAAGGACAATTAAATAGATTTGACCATATTGTGCCACGTGTCAACACCTGATTGGATCGGAATTTCAACTCTGTGCTGATGTCATCCATGACATCAGCACCTCATGGGCAGCCGTGAATTATTAGGTGGTGGAAATTTTTAATTGTAAAAATTATTATTTTATTGATTTTGAAGTAGTATAAATAGGGGATGAATGTGTAGTGTTTTGGGAGGAGGAGAAAAAAGGAGAAAAAATAGAGAGATATTATTGTAAGGGAGAGAAATAAAAATAGTGTGTAGTAAAATTATATTTGAGTAATAATATTATGGAATATTTATTTATTTGTGTTTTTATTATGAGTGAGTAATTTTCTTTTACTGGGGTTATGATGAAACCATGTCTATATTATTATTAATATTTATATAATAATTCCAAATAAATGTTTTTAACGATTATGATTTTCGCTTCAATAGGGGAATATTATTTCATCAATTATATCACGTATTTTTGATAGTTATAAATTCCCCATTGCTTTGTGATTATTGATATTAGTTAATTTCTTTGATTATTTGTTTTCCATTAAATTGGATACATATAATGCTTAGAAATTACATTTTTTAAGCGGAGGAAAATCTATATTCGAATTATAATTTTGTACTTATTGTCAAATCTATAGGAAAATAGTGAGATTGATTTCAGAATCTATTCCCTGAATTTCTTGGAATTAGAATATAAATTATATAATAAATAGATATTGGTGGATTCTAAACCCTATTAAATTATTTAAAATCAATTTATCTAAAATCTACTTAAAAATTAATGTTATTTAATGCAATTATTATAACATTCCAATATCAAATTATTTGGGACTAGGTTAGAATTTAATATAATTTGGTTCAAAACGATAGGACTATATTTACTTCACTATCATAGTCCTCCCTGTGGAATCGACCTTGCACCGCATATCTACATCGAACAAATCGTGCGCTTGCGAGTATAAGACTAAAGAATCAACCAACAACAATTATCATGTATATGTTGAGATTGTCATGTTGAGTAATGCATGGTAGGTATTCTCGTAGGAGAAGTTTGTAAGTTGTTATTATTGTTATTATTATTCATTGAATTGTCGAATTATCTCTAGTTGCATAATTATCGTACTTGTACTAGCATCGTTTTGCTAACCCCTTCGGGGTGGATATGTATTTTATGTTCAGGATACAGAGGAGCGGGAAAACAACCACAGGGGCAACATGATGACGATGGTCGACAGTCTTTTCGAAGATTGATTTGCGATCGGGCTACTACCAGTTGAGGATTCGGGACATCGATATATCGAAAGCTGCCTTTCGGACGAGATATGGCCATTACGAGTTTGTGGTTATGCCTTTCGGGCTAACCAATGCCCCAACAGTGTTCATACAATTGATGAACAAAGTTTTTATTGAGTATCTGGACAAATTCGTAGTCGTCTTTATCGATGACATTCTTATCTTTTCACGGAGTCGGGAGGAGCACGCCTTACATCTCCGGAGTGTATTAGACATTTTGAGAGCTGAGCAGTTGTATGCGAAGTTCTCTAAGTGCGAGTTTTGGCTCGAGGAAGTGATATTCCTCCGGCATGTGATTTCAGCAGAGGGGGTTCGGGTAGATCCGTAGAAGATAGAGGCAGTGATGGCTTGGGAGCCGCCTAAGAATGTGAAGGAGGTGAGGAGTTTTCTAGGTCTTGCCGGCTATTACCGTAGATTTGTTGAGGGATTTTATAAGATCGCTAGACCACTCACTCAGTTGCTCCAGAAAACTCAGAAATTCGAGTGGACTGCAGACACACAGGATAGTTTCGACGAGTTAAAGAGACGTTTGACTACCGCACCCATTTTAGCATTGCCTCAGGGGAACGAGGATTTCGTAGTGTATAGTGATGCTTCGGGTCTTGGGGTCGGATGTGTTTTGATGCAGAGAGACATGGTGATTGCTTATGCGTCCCGCCAGTTGAAACCTTATGAGGTAAATTATCCCACGCACGATTTGGAGTTAGCTGCGGTCGTTTTCGCCTTAGAGATATGGAGGCATTATCTCTATGGGTCGTCGTGTAAGATTTTACGGACCACAAGAGTCTGAAGTACATCTTCAGTCAGAAGGACTTGAATATGAGGCAGCGTGGGTAGTTAAAGATAATTAAAGATTACGACCTTGAGATACTTTATCATCCAGGTAAGGCTAACGTAGTGGCTGATGCGTTGAGCCGGAAACCGATGGTGTTACAAATGTTAGAGGTACTTACACCACAGAGCAGGATCCAGCGGGATTTGATTTTTCAGAATATCGAGGTTTGGGTTCAGAGAGTTCAGGTTCAGTTATGTGCGTTAGAGATTACCTCGTCCTTGACAGATGATATCAAGGCGAAACAGTATGATGATCCGTGTTTGGTCCAGTTGCGGGAGGATGTGAGGAAGGGGAAAGCCCCTGGATTTGTAGTTCAGGATGATGGAGTTCTGAGATTTCGCGGCAGATTATGTGTACCGAATGACATTAAGTTGAGGCATAAGATTTTGAGTGAGGCTCATACTACGCCTTATTCCATACATCCTGGTACGAGCAAAATGTACAAGGATGTGAGGAGTAACTATTGGTGGAGCAATTTGAAGACGGACGTTAGCGAGTTTGTGGCAAAGTGTTTGACCTGTCAGCAGGTTAAGATTGAGCATCAGCGGCCCGCGGGATTGCTACGACCACTTCCCATTCCGGAATGGAAGTGGGAAGACATCTCTATGGATTTCATTACCAGGATGCCTAGGACTCGGACTGGAATGAACATGATTTGGGTTATTGTTGATCGACTAACCAAATCAGCTCATTTCCTGGGTATTAAGGACACTTGGGGCCCGGAGAGGCTGGCACGAGTATTTATAGCAGAGATCGTGAGATTGCATGGGACTCATAGGAGTATTGTTTCAGATCGAGATGGCCGGTTCGTATCACATTTTTGGCAGGCTGTTCATCGAGCTTTGGGGACTGAGTTGAGACTCAGTACGTCTTACCACCCTCAGACTGACGGACAGTCAGAGCGGACGATCCAGACGTTGGAGGATATGTTGAGAGCCTGTGCCTTAGATTGGAAGAATGATTGGGAGTCGCACTTGCCGTTGATCGAGTTCACGTACAACAATAGTTGGCACGCCTCGATCAAAATGGCACCATTTGAGGCATTGTATGGGAGGAGGTGCAGATCGCCGCTGTGTTGGGACGATGCGTCCGAGCTGATTGGTACCGAGCCCGATATGGTAGTTGAGACGAGAGAGAAGATTGCTCTGATTCGCGATAGATTGTTGACGGCCCAGAGTCGGCAGAAGTCTTATGCCGATACGCGTCGCCGGACGTTGGAGTTTGAGGTGGGAGATCATGTTTTGCTTAAGGTGTCGCCGACACGGGGAGTTTACCGCTTCGGTCGGAAGGGTAAACTTAGTCCGAGATTTATTGGACCGTTTGAGATTTTAGAGAGAGTTGGAGAGCTTGCCTATCGGTTAGGCTTGCCACCGTCCTTGAGTCACGTGCATAACGTATTTCATGTTTCCCAGCTTAGGAAGTATGTACCGGACCCTAGCCATATTATTGATTTTGGAGAGATCGAGTTGGGACCCGACATTACCATCGAGGGGAGGCCGATTCAGATTTTAGAGCGTCGGGTGAAGCAACTTCGTCATAAAACCATTCCTTTGGTTAAAGTTCAATGGTCGAGGCATGGATCCGAGGAAGCCACATGGGAGACGGAAGAGAGTATGCGGTCGAGATATCCCGATATATTCGCATTGTAAGTTTCGGGACGAAACTTATTTTTAGGGGGAGAGAATGTAATATTCGTACCTTCTATTTTTGGTAATTTCTATTTTTGGTGTATGTTCATTTCGAACGAGTCGCTTGTTACTGTTTTGAAATTCTGAACCTATTTTGTTCTTGGAGATTTTCCGTTTGGTCGAGTTTCGAGGATGTTTTTGCATAATTTCATCTTGAATTATATCTTGTCGCATGTACGTTCGATTCTCGTAAAACTCGTTCGTTTTTGTTGTTTCTTGGTTTGCATAAGTTTGTATGGTTGAGTTGGTCGTGTTGAAACTTTCGGTTTGTTACTCCGACGTCGTATCGCGATTTTCGGGCACTTGGGCCATTTTTGTAATTTCCATAAGTTTAGGGAATTTCACTTTGTTTGTTACATTATGGACTCCCTGGTGATCGGGATTATATTCTCTTTCAACGCTCAGCTTCGTCGTCTTGAATATTCCAAGTTTTTGTTTCCGGATTCTGGCCTTGTTTCGCATTTCGATGTTTTTGTGCTGTTGGCAGCAGTGTACTGAGCAGTACTGGACTGCTGCCTGAGTAGCGCACGCTACTCCGGGTTTACTTGCATGCGCTATCATTGTGTGTTTAGCGTACGCTAACCTGGGGTTCGTAGCGTGCGCTAATGATTTCAGCAGTCTGGACAGTAGGTTCAGTATTTCGGTACTGGACCAGATAGCGTACGCTAATTCAGCGTTAACGCACGCTAATTCCTAACAGTAGCGCACACTAATCAGGTTAGCTTGCGTATGCTAATGAGAGGACAGTAGGCTGACTGCTTTTCCACACCCCGTTAGTGCACGCTAATGCTTGTGCGTAGCGTGCGCTAAGCCTGTTTAATATAAATAGGACAACAGCAGTCAACTTCGTCATTTTTCCATCATTTCTTATCCTTCTCGGCTTTGAGCGATTCCAGACGAGGGTTAGGGCCGATTCCGACTGAATATCATCATCCACTACCATCCGTGAATTCCTTGCGTGAATTCTTCAAGTTCCTAACACTTTCCACCATCCGAATCAAGGTGAGAATCCCTGAAACCCTTGTTTCTAGATTTTGGGGAAATTTTGGGGATTTCTTGGGATTTGACTCTTTTAGTCCGAATTATCATTGGATTATTACTAGACTTCGATCGTGCACTTGTAATCCTTCGTTTTTGTTGAGGATTTGTGGTTTTAAACTCCAAGTTTTCCATTGTTCGTCACTTATAGTCGACGATACCCAAGTTATGTTCGACAAATGGTTGCAGCGGGTAGAACTAGGATGTATTCCAACGTTTTCGTAGTTTAAGATCGATTGTTCATCGTTATTGTGTTAGGATTGGATTGGTGAAGATTATTCGGGCCAAAACCTTTCCGTTCACCATTTTTCTTCACGTCGTATTAATCAGGCAAGTACATGTATTATATTCATTATGTGTGTACGGTTTTGATACGAATGATGTAAACTATATTATTGAATGAATGTCATTGTTACTCTTCCACCTGGGGATGGCCTGTGGCCTCTGGGGGCCGATATTAATGGGTACCGCCACGGAAGTGGACTTGGGTGCATGTGTTGATGTTCTTCCACCTGGGGACGGTTCGACGGGACCTCTGGGGGCCGCTACTAATGGGTACGGCCGCGGAAGTGGTTTCTCACCTGGGTACAGTTCGACGGGACCTCTGGGGGCCGATACTAATGGGTACGGTCGCGAGTTACCAAGCGTGGATATTTGTGATGTGGAAAAACTTGATTATTTACCGTTTGGTGTAAACGTGATATTCCGGAGTATTGATTCTCAAAATGATCTTTCCTAATGATTTGTTTGCGTTGAATCGTGTATGTATATAATGTTGTGTAATTGTGTACTTGCACTAGCTATTCGAATGCTAACCCCTTAAATGGGGGAAATGCGTCTTATGCATTTCAGGTACTGGTCGAGCTGAGGAGCTGGCACGGGATGCGCACGCAAAGGATGGGCTGGCATGATGATGTGGCTCGAGTCTGTATTTTTATGTTTTGTCATTGCATTGTTGAGTACTGGAGTTAGACTGTTTACTTTTGAACTTGGTTTAAGTCCCCTGCGTGGGCAATGAATTGGTATTTAACTTATGTTTCATGTACTCCGTTAAAATGTTTTGGCCGAGGCCACGACCTTATTTACCTTTTTGAGTGCATCTTTTGGGATTTCATTGTGGTTTAGGTGTCTTGTGTTAACCTGGTAGACCTCACGAGGGTTCTACGGTGTGTAATGTCCCATTTGTGAATTGGGGTGTTACATTTATGGTATCAGAGCCAGGTTTTGAATACCTAGGCTGTCGGTAAATTTTGGGTCTGTCAGTTGTGTCGTTAGAGTCAGTCGTTGAGCTTAATATCATCATGTTGCCGTCTTTTCGTGCGACCCGTGGCTGTAAGTCTCCTCGAACTCTTATACTTCTATAATTCGTTCTCTTGCGTTGCTCGGGATTGTGAATTGTGATGCCAACCTTGTAAAGTGTGAATCTTTCCGATCTTGTTCTTTTCATATTTTCTTCAGTATGTTGAGAGGTCGTGGTAGACCAGCTAGGGGACGCGGCCGAGGCCGTGGTCGAGGTGCTGATAATGAAGAAGGCTCACTTTGTCAGTCCTCTGCGGACTCAGCCTCTCACTCAGTGCCGTCGGGTAATAATGCCGACGATGGGGCTACTGCCGTACTTCAGCAGTTAGTAGCCCAACTTGCTCAGATAGCTCAGGGTGGAAGCCAGAATCCGCCCCCAACACCTGAAGAGGAAGATAGTAAGTGGCTTCAGACGGTGACTAAGATGCACCTCCTCGTTTCTCCGGATCTTCTGACTCCCTCGGTTGGGAGAATTGGCTTTTTCAGTTGTCCAGGACCTTCGATGCCGTAGCTTGTCCCGAAGACAGGAGGGTACATATTGCCCAGTACCTCCTGGATAAGGAAGCTGCGGAATGGTGGGAGGCCGTTGCGCCCAGAGACCGTCAGGCTACTTGGGAGGAGTTCAGGGCTGCTATGGAAGCAGAATATTGTCCGCCGCCAGTCAAAGAACGCAGAATTGTGGAGTTCTTCACTGCCACACCCCAGGATGTGCCGATTTCACAGGCCATTATCTCTTACAATCAACAGTTGGGTTTTGTGAAAGATCAGGTGAGGACGGAGGCCGATAAAATCCGTTACTTCAATATGCGCATGAAGCCGCATATCATGTAATACCCGTGATTTCGATTTCCGGTAATTTCTTTTTTTTTTCGGCGGAAGTCCATTTTGACGACTCGCTCATGACCGTTTCATCATTCTGAGAATGACTAATTCTGCACTTTTTGTCATCCGAGTTCGTTTTGGTGTCGTTTTGTTGAGTTCCGTGCTTTTTAGCGGTTTTTCCGCACTTGAGTTCGATTCTTGCGAATCTCGTCCGAAACTGTTGTTTCGACTTTCTCGTAAGTTCATTTAATGTTAATATTCATGTTGCGAGCTTTGGCTTGGTGTTTCGATCACGTATCGTGATTTTCGGGCGTTTAGGGCCATTTTGTAATTTCTTGAAAGTTACGGGTATCCGTATCTGTAATTGTTGTCTCGACCCGTTTCTTGGTCGCGTATGATTAATTATTGCATTATGTTTTCATTTCGGGTCGTTGATGTCGTCCGCGAACTTTTCGTCGTGTTCGCTCCGGCGCTTAAATCGAAGTCGTCAGTGCCACGGCACGGGCACCGCCGACGGCTATGGGGAACCGGACGCTTGCCGGGCTCGCCGACGGGCGCGAAGGGACCGCATAGCGACGATATCATCGGGCTGAGGCTGCGCGCACTAACCGGCATCGAAGCGCACGCTATGCGGCACCTGGGCCAAGACGCTACTCGGGCCGGCAAAGGAGGCCCCGTGGGTTCTCGACTCCAGAGAGTTGGCCGCAGCGCACGCCACGGCCGGCCGCGCGCGCTAACCGGCAGACGTAGCGCACGCCGCCGGCATCTAGCACGCGCTACTGGCGAGGGATCACCCAGAGCCTCGGATCGACCATGGTCGCCCGCTAGCGCACGCCGCCGGCACGCTAGCGCACGCTAGGCGGTCTCGCCTATATAATTGACCGAGCACTGTTTCAACCCATTTTTTCATTTCAATCTTTTCTTTCCGCGGCCAGAGGTTTTGAGATCAAGGAGGCATGTTATTGAAGAACAAATCCACGAAGTTCTTGAGTTCATAACATCAATAAATCATCCGTTATCATCCTTTGATCCAGCGAATCAAGGTAATCTTCCTTAGAACCCTAATTTCGTGAATTTGGGGGTTTTCGCATTTTTGTCCGATTCGTTCCGTGTTTTTGATTAATTCATGATGGGTATGATTAATCTTGGTAGTATTCTTGTGTTTAACATCATTTAATCCATTGTTCTTCGTCGAATCGAACTATATTTCTTGATTTCCTTCGAATTGACTTTTTGGGGGATTTGTCCTCGATCTCGTTTTTCATCCGTTTTAGATGGATCGATTATGGTTAAATGATGTTGTTAAACATATTCTATGGATTGTATATCCATATTTCAACTTGGAATTCCGTTTTCGGGTTTTGACGGGACGAATCGTGTTCTTGGCCGTTTTGGGGGAAATCCTTGAACCTTCGTCATTTGTTCTTTGAATTCAGCGGCTTTGGGTCGTACTTTGGAATTAATTTTCGTTGTTATTGTTTTCGTTCGTAGTTCATTGTTGTGGATTGTCGTTCGGTGGAGTCGGCGAGTTCGTAGTCGGTTCGTGCCAACCTACTTCGGCCGATTTTCCACGTTGTGGTCATTCGAGGCAAGTATCTTGCCCATACATTTCATATTTCTTAGGCATAATTATTGATAAATGATTTTATGCGAAATCCAATGTTTAATGAACGTTAAAAAGGATCGGTATGTTCTCGATAAATATTGTCTTTCAACGATAATTCGTATACTTCGTGAATGGATATATTCTCGGAATATGTGTGTTAGTTTCGTACGTTGAGAGACGTTATGATCGCATTGACCATAATTGTTTGCCGAGGATTGTGCATTGAATTGTATATTTGTTCGGTGCGTATTCGACATGATGTGATGTTAGTCGTTACTCCTTTGAAATGTGGTTGTGATGCTTAGTGTTGCTTGTCTTGATAATCGGTTATTGTTGTGTGCTTGTTGTATGTGATGTGCCTCCGGGTAGGATTGTTGAATCTCCGGGATTCATACTTGCAGTATGGGTCGGGCGAAACCGTAGGGTTATCCAATACGGGTATGTCTTGCGGGGACTCCGAGGTTCGGGACTTGCTAGCCCGATGCCGAGATAACCTGTGGGGTTATCATCGGGTATGTCTTGCGGGGACTCCGAGGTTCGTGGCTTGTTAGCATGATGCCGGGATAACTTATGGTTGTGATTTGATTATGTAAGTATATGTGCTTTTAGTCACGTGACTGCGGTTACGGTGACATGTGATTTGATATAGTTTCCCTGTGGGTTATTCACTCGGGTTTGTTCTGCGGGAGCATCTGAGGTCCGTGGCTTGCTAGCACGGGACGCGAATAATATGTGGAAACAGGTTGTTATGGTATGATCGGGTCGTGGACCCCACTTGTTGTTATCGAATTCATGTTTTGGGAAAATGACTTTTGGGCTGTGTCCCTAAATGTTTTCGAAAGACCTGAAGATTTTTAAATCCCAATGTATTCAAAACTCCCGAGGTCGTAAAATGTTTTTCACAAGATGTTTATCGGGTTTACCCTATCTTTCGATTTAATCGTTTGATTAAGTGAATCACCTCGGGAAGTATGTTTATGATTAACATGTTTCGTGGAGTATGATATGTATGGCTCGTTTTCGTATTTTATACTTGCACTAGCAAAACAGGTGGAGTTTTGCTAACCCCGAGTATTCGGGGTGGATGTCTATTTTGCATTCGGGTTTTAGAGCATAACACGGTCGGCCACGAAGGATGATGAAAGATGAACGATATTAATCACACGAGGATCCGTTGATGTCGTATTGGTCTAGTTGTATTTTCTTTTCCGCCGCATATCTTTTCCCCGTTATGCGGGAGTTTATTGTATTTTGACCCCGCGTGGGTATGTGTTTGTAATCGAGTTGTATATTTTATTGAAAGAC
This sequence comes from Orobanche coerulescens, assembly GCA_033398695.1. Classification (NCBI taxonomy): domain Eukaryota; kingdom Viridiplantae; phylum Streptophyta; class Magnoliopsida; order Lamiales; family Orobanchaceae; genus Orobanche; species Orobanche coerulescens. The sequence goes on from CM065802.1 coordinate 230,088,722, forward strand.
CAAATCGGTCATCGAGTCATTTTAGCCTTGAAGGCATTGTCGAGATGTTAAATGTTGTTACCGGCTGGTTGATCCTCGATGAGATGGTCTACGTCGTGTAATATCCCCGAGTTGATTGGGGTGTTACGGAATGGTATCGGAGCTTAGGTTGTGGAAACCTAGTCTGTCGGGTCGATGGTGTCTATTGAGTTTTTGACTCGTCGGATTTTATCCGATGGGTCGTGTCGCGACGCTGTCTGAGTTGGTTGGTCGTGATTAGTATCGTGGGCAATCATCATCTTCGTGCGACCTGTGGATGTAAGTCTCCCTTCTTTGTGTTGTGCCTCGTGTGACACGAGCTATTTTTATGATTATGAGTTAATTGACGGAATCCTCTTATGGATTTTTATTTCGTGATATGTGATTATTTGACTCCCATTTTTCGTTCATATGAGGTGTAGTGTTGCTGTCTTGTGCATGTTTGACTTTATTTCTTTTATCCGCTGCGTGAGTTCTTTTGTAATGGCTTTCGGTATTTTATCGACTGAGTTTTATTTCGAAAACCGATTCCTTAACCAAGTTTTTGGCATTACGGCCTTGATCGTTTTGGCGAAATTCTTATGACGGTATTTATTATTTTCTAAAAGGCTTCTGTGAGTTTTTGAAATATTACCGTCATCAGCTTTTTGACGTTTTTGTAAATGGTTTTTAGCCTGGTGGGTTCTGGCGTGGGGCCCACGGTGTTATAATGTTCCGTGTAATTACCTGAAATTTTTGGGCATTCTAGCCCATTGAATTATCCTTGAAAAACTTGAGTATCTTAGAAAATAAATTTCGAGACGTACTTTTAAAATGAATTATTTTCTCGTGGTATGTCCAAGGTGCCACAATATATTTCAAAATTCTTCTAACTCGAGGACCAAAATATTTTGAGATATTTTCAAATGTTTTATAAACACTTTTACTTAGACCCGAGGGTCGAATATTCAAAGTCTTTCACTAAGAGAAGGTGTCCTCATTTTTGTTTAAACGCAAGACGATTTTCAAAGTCTCGATAACAATGTTTGCACTACTTTTTGTAAAGTGATACTCAAGATCAACTGGTGTTTCCAAACTATTTTCAAAAGGTGGTTTTCGTTTTTAAAACCTATCATTCTGTTTGCGGACCGGAAATGCGTGTATGGTTTTCGAACTTTCGTTACAGTGTTAACCCCGAATTGTGATTGAATTGGTGGCGTGAGCGTCAGTCGTCGCCACACATATATTTTGTTAGACCATGTGGGAGGTGTGATGACGATCCTTAATGTTGTCATTTCGTGGTGGCTAGCGAGTTAACGAAAATTTGTGAGCTGTTAAAGCTTGGGTTTGTACGTTTGTGTACATATGTGATTGTTTCATAATGTTTGTAATTATGTGCTGGTTATTGTTCGGGCCGTTGAGGTCGCCGAACGATACCGTCGTTGCTGTAGTGTTTGTGTGTATTAATTTACGATGATAATCGTTGTATATGATATGTATTATGATTCCTTGTTGTGCTGAGTTGGCATCTCCGCTATGTTGTTTCGCGACGTTATGCCCCATTGTATCTAGCATTTGTATTTTCGGTATGCCGAGCCGAGGCGTTTCAACCGTGATGTGCCGGGGCATGCATGTGTAAATTTGTCCTTCTCGTCGGTAACACATTTCAAGTGTGGACTCGAGGGACACCGAATTCAGTTTTGTGAATTGGCTACCGAGACTTTCGGAGTTCGCGCTTCAGACGGTCATCGGAATCGGCTTTGAGAGGCCTTTGAAAGATGTTTCGTCGGTTGCTTGTTGTGTTGTCACATTGATTTCGTTGTTGTGAGTTTCGGGGACGACACTTCTTTTAGATGAGGTCGAATATAATACCCGTATTTTTCGGCTTCGCATTTCCTCTTTCTCAATTCTATCGACTTGCACGTGTTCGTCGATACTTTTGAACTTGTTTGATGTCTCGGTTGTCATCGTTCTACATGGTTCTGAACTTGTTTCAGATCGATCTGTTTATCATCGTGACTTTTCCGAGTTCGGTTCGATTCTTGTGAACCTTGTTTGGAAGTAACATCTTTCACTTTCTACCAGTTCTTTTAATGTCTGGAGTTGAAGTGGGAACTTCGGAGTCATTGTTCGGCTGTTGTCATTCGATCGTTGTTACTCAATAATTGTTTTTTCGATCGTTGTTGTTCGATCATTGTTATTTGACCGTTGTTGTTCGATCATTGTTATTTGATCATTGTTGTTCGGTCGTTGTGGTTCGATCATTGATTGTTCAGATTTTGTTGACCCCGTTTCGTGATTGTCGAACGTTCAGACTCCTTCCTAATTTCCTTATGTTCGGGAAATTAGTCTCGTTTCGATCTTCGAACCCTTGGGCGGTGGAATTCCGTATTTGTTCAGCGTTTGGCTCGCGTTTTGATTGATGTACCGTTGAGGTGGTCAGTCATATTGATTTTCGTTCGTTGTGTTTTGTGATTGTTCGGATAATCGACTTGGTTGTATTATCTGTTTTATGACGCTTGTCACTTGTTGGTTTTATTATGTCTCTATCGGTGACGTTGTGTTGGTCGTCGTGGAGCGTGTTTTCACGCCGTATGTTCCTTTGCGTTTCTTGCAGCGTTTCGCCGTCGGGCGCGAGTTTTCGGTTTTTGGGTATCTCGTCGAGTTTTCCTGACAGTGGATATTGCTTCTCCCTACTTATTTTAAGTTTCGGGACGAAACTTCTATTAAGGATGGTATAATGTAATAACAGTGATTTCGATTTCAGGTAATTTCTTTTTTTCTGCGGAAGTCCGGTTAGACGACTCTCTCATTACCGTTTCGTCATTCTGAGAATGACTAATTCTGCACTTTTTGTCATCCGAGTTCGTTTCGGTGTCGTTTTGTTGAGTTCCGTGCTTTTTAGCGGTTTTTCCGCACTTGAGTTCGATTCTTGCGAATCTCGTCCGAAACTGTTGTTTTGACTTTCTCGTAAGTTCATTTAATGTTAATATTCATGTTGCGAGCTTTGGCTTGGTGTTTCGATCACGTATCGTGATTTTCGGGCGTTTTGGGCCATTTTGTAATTTCTTGAAAGTTACGGGTATCCGTATCTGTAATTGTTGTCTCTGTAACACCCCCCGAGATATTCGGAGAATATCACAGCGCCGTAAATCCCGACCTGGGATTCACTAGGCTTATCTCACTCACAACGTATTAAATTTAATAAAATCTACTCGGGAAACAATAAACTCGATACAACCAAGGAAGTTCAACCAAAGACAAACAATAACATGAAGAAATACAAGAAGTTGTACGACAGTGGAAAAGGACTTTCCTAAAGTACTCGAGTACCACTTATTATTACAAGGATAAAATGGACCGAAGAGAACAACGACCAAACAATGTAGAACACAACTAGCCACAGTATCACGCCTCGCCATCCTCATCGTATCGTCCCGGCGCTCGCTCGTAAGGTTCCTTAGGACCTGAAAAACACAAAAGTAATTTTCCCCAAACGAGAGGGGTTAGGGCAAGTATTACAAGTGAAATGTCAAGTCTTATACATAAAAGCATATGCACCAATTCAAAGCCATGATAATGATTTTCCGGAAAATACAATTATCCAAACATATTTGGAAATGATGATATCTCTTGATTAACCGTGGACTCGCCAATGCGCGAATCCCTCCTCGACCCCGTCGGATCATCTCGGAGTGGCTAACCCAAATGTTCACGGAACCGACATAAGCGGAACCCTCCTCGACCCCGTCGGGTCCTCTCGGAGTGAACGAAAGCAACTCTCACAATCACATGCATTACTTTTCACATTTAAGAACATAACTTTCACAAGAATCACTTGCCTGGAAACGAGAGGAGAGGGTACAAACGACAAGGTACCAAGATCGAAGAATTCAACAACTCCGAACCTAGACAAGTTCGTAATTCAATTATCAAAACCCCATCGGTATGAAAATAAGTTGGAATCACCCGAATTTATTACCCCGATACATGTGTTAGGAATAATTCTCTTGGATAGTGAATCGCAAGTCAAATATCCCAAACACTCAAGAACTCCAGAAATACACCATTAAATTCATAGGAAAACATGTATCCAAGGTAGATAACTCGTAATCGATATATTCTAACATAACAACAAGCTGGATCGAAGAAATCGGATGGAAAATCCCCAAATCCCGAAAATCTAGGGTTGTGAGAATTTTACCTTGATTTGGAGCGGTGGAGAGGATTAAACGTTGATAAATCCGAACTAGAAACTCAAAGATGTTGCTAGATAATTGCAGCTCGAAGAACTCCTCACAAATCGCCCGGAATCGCCTAGAATCGCCCAAGGAGGTGAAGGTAGGAAGAAATGACGATTTGGGAACGGAAATGTCCTATTTATACTAAATAGGGATTAGCGTGCGCTATTCATGAAAAATAGCGCGCGCTATCGGACTCACCAGGCAATCCAGTAGCCTCTGCCAGTTCCGTTAGCGTACGCTAACACCTGCTCATAGCGTGCGCTAGTGACCCCAATTAGCGTGCGCTAATTACTTCTAATAGCGTGCGCTACCTGGTAGTCAGTGTCCAGTCCAGAACCTACTGTCCCCAGCTCTGCTCTCTTTAGCGCACGTTACTCTAGTAACGTAGCGTGCGCTACCATCAAAATCTAGCGTACGCTACCAGTCACACCTAGCGTACGCTAGGAACTCCCTTTAGATCCGGTAGCTCTTTGGGTGTCCGCCTCCAATACCTTAGTAGCGTGCGCTAATGATAATGGATAGCGTGCGCTACCCTCACTAAATTAGCGTGCGCTACAAGGTGTGCGTATGTGCTACCCATTACACGAAGGTAGTATAATCGCATCAAGGATCTGAAAACAGCGACGATCCGAATAAGAAAAGGGGTAAATCCAATTGACAAGAGTTCCCAGATCCATATAAGCTTACCAAACACTTATACGAGCGTAAAAATTACAAAGTACAAGAGTAGAAGATTTACAAAAAGTACGGGTATTACATCCTCCCCCTCTAAAATGAAGTTTTGTCCCGAAACTTAAGAAATGAATAACTCTGGGTATCTAGTGCGCATGCTCTCTTCGGTTTCCCACGTCGCTTCCTCAACTCCGTGTCGTGACCACTGAACTTTAACCAACGGTATGGTTTTGTGTCGGAGTTGTTTTACTCGATGCTCTAGTACTTTCACTGGCTTCTCTTCAAATGTGACATCCTCTGCGATCTCGATGTCCCCGTAATCAATGATATGACTCGGTCGGGGACGTACCTCCTCGGTTGGGAAACATGGAACACACTGTGAACATGGCTAAGGTGGAGGTAAACCAATCGATAGGCCAGTTCCCCAATTCGCCGAGAATCTCAAAAGGTCCAATATATCTCGGACTAAGTTTGCCCCTTTTTCCGAACTCGAAGACTCCTCTAATCGGTGATACTTTGAGTAGGACATGATCACCCACATCAAATTCCAAGGGCCGACGACGATTGTCGGCGTAGGATTTTGTCGACTACGAGCGGTTATGATCGGTCTCGGATGATGGAAATCTTCTCTTTAGTTTCCATCAACATATCGGGTTCCGTCCCGACTAAATCTGAAGCTTCATCCCAACAAAGTGGAGATCTACACCGCCTACCATACAATGCCTCAAAAGGTGCCATCTTGATCGATGCGTGCCAGCTATTATTGTAAGTGAACTCGATCAAATGTAGGTGCATTTCCCAATCGGTACTCCAATCCAGGGCACACGCCCTCAGCATATCTTCCAATGTCTGGATCGTCCGCTCAGTCTGACCGTCAGACTGAGGGTGGAAGGAAGTACTCAACCTCAATTCGGTGCCCAAGGCTTGATGGACCGCCTTCCAAAAATGCGACACGAAACGGCCATCACGATCGGAAACAATAGACTTAGGCGTACCGTGTAATCTCACAATCTCCGATATAAAAATCCGGGACAATCGCTCCGGTCCCCACGTGTCCTTAATGCCAAGAAAATGTGCCAACTTAGTCAATCGGTGAACAACCACCCAAATCATATTCATCCCCGACTTAGTCCTCGGCATCCCGGTGATGAAATCCATGGTAATATCCTCCCATTTCCATTAGGGAATAGGGAGAGGTTTCAACAGCCCGGCCGGCCGTTGATGCTCAATTTTGACTTGTTGACATGTCAAACACCTTGACACAAACTCGATGACATCTCTCCTCATATTATTCCACCAAAAACTCCTTTTAAGATCCTTGTACATCTTACTCGTCCCAGGATGGATCGAGTAAGGTGTAGTATGGGCTTCTCGGAGTTGTCTCAGCTCTGAGTCATTCGGAACACAAATCCTACCTTGAAATTTCAAAATGCCATCCTCGTGGATTATAAAACCAGGGGCTTTCCCTTTTTCCACGTCCGCCTTCAGTTGAACAAGCATTGGGTCATTCTCCTGTTTTTCCCCGACGTCGTCAATCAAGGACGAAATAGCCTCAAGAATACACATCTGACCCTGAACCCGTTGGATCCGTACTTCGACTCCCTGCTCAATTAACTCCCGTCTGATCTTAACTTGAGGCGTAAGGGCCTCAAGCATATGAAGAGATATCGACTTCCGGCTCAACGCATCAGCTACAACGTTAGCCTTTCCTGGATGGTAAAGGATTTCCAGATCATAATCCTTTATCAGCTCTAACCAACGTCGTTGTCTCATATTCAGCTCTTTCTGGCTAAAAATATACTTTAGGCTCTTGTGGTCGGTATAAATTCGACATGAAGAACCGTACAAATAGTGACGCCAGATCTTCAGTGCAAACACTATAGCAGCTAATTCCAAATCATGGGTAGGATAATTCAGCTCATATGGTTTAAGTTGCCGTGAAGCATAGGCAATCGTCTTATCATGCTGCAAGAGTACACACCCAAGTCCTTGTCCTGATGCGTCACAATAAACCGAATACCCACCGACTCCCTGAGGTAGGGCTAAAACCGGCGCGGTAGTCAGGCGCCCTTTCAGCTCTTCGAAACTCCGTTGTCTCTCTTCATTCCATTCGAACCTTTCGGACTTCTGGAGTAATTGAGTAAGTGGTCGAGCAAGTTTGGAGAACCCCTCGACGAACCTCCGGTAGTATCCGGCCAGACCCAAAAAGCTACGAACCTCCTTCACGTTCCTGGGTGGAGCCCAATCTAACACTGCCTCAATTTTCTGGGGAACTACCCGAACCCCTTCCGCTGAAATCACATGCCCGAGAAACATGACTTCCTTCAACCAGAATTCACACTTAGAAAACTTTGCATAGAGGTGTTGAGTCCTCAAAATCTCCAGCACCAATCGCAAATGCCGAGCGTGTTCCTCTTCATCTCGAGAGTAAACCAAAATATCGTCGATAAAAACGACTACACAATTATCAAGATGCTCAATGAATATTTTATTCATAAATTGCATAAATATTGCTGGTGCGTTGGTTAACCCAAAAGGCATAACCACAAACTCATAGTGTCCATACCTCGTACGGAAAGCAGTTTTAGGAACGTCGGATTCCTTAATACGAAGTTGATAGTAACCGGACCTCATATCAATTTTCGAGAACACCGCGGCTCCCGGCAATTGATCAAACAAATCATCGATACGCGGCAAAGGGTATTTATTCTTAATGGTCACTTTGTTCAGTTCCCGATAATCAATACACAAACGTAGTGAACCATCTTTCTTCATTACGAACAAGACCGGTGCACCCCATGGCGAGGCCTTCGGGTCTAATATACCCTTTATCCAACAATTCTCCCAGTTGTTTCTTCAACTCTTGCATTTACGAAGGTGCCATACGATACGGTGCTTTAGAAATCGGGGTTGCTCGACTCCAAATCAATTGTAAATTCAACTTCCATACGGTGGTAGTCCCGTAATTAAATGCGGAAAAACATCCGGAAAATCACTTACAATAGGAATCGAGGGAAGTTCAACTTTCCCATCTTCGACTTTCATAGCGTAACACCAATACCCAACACATCCCTTTCTAATAAGTTTTGTCACCTTCAAGGCACTAATCAAAAATTTCTGACATCCCCTCTTGTACCCCGCAAAATCGTGTTCGGTACCGTCTTTGGCTAACATTGATATGATCTTCGTGCGATAATTCATTACCGCACCGTGTCTATCGAGCCAATCATCACCGAGGATTAGATCTTCATCAACAATGTCTACGACTATCAAGTTCGAAAACCACACTCTCTCAGCGATTAACACCGGACAATCTCTAACTTCCTTGTCTCCCACGATTCTATCACCACTGGGCAACTTAACCACAAAGGACTCACAAGGAGACAAGCCCTCAATATTCAATCGACGCACACAATCCAAAGAGATGAACGAATGAGATGCACCAGAATCAAAAAGCACTCTAACTGAATGAGACAAAAGAGAAATGATACTGCCGCCACGGTAGCCTCTGGATCTCGGCTTTCCTCATCTCATAGACACGAGGTTGCACCGAACCCGGCCGGGAGCTCCCCTCTAACAGACCGACCACGGCCTCGCCTCGGCCGTAACTCCGGGATGGTTGACCCGTAGATGACTTCGATTAACACTCGGTTCTCCGGGCGTAGGCGGTTGCACGAGTTCCAAGTGGGGTTTCTTCTTCCGTCTGATACATGGCTCTGTGGCCTTCTGGCCGCAATTAAAACACCTCAATGGGGTAGACCACAATCACGATTAATATGGCCTGCATCCACAATTAAAACATGTCACAACCCGGTTGGACGATTAGCACCAGCTCTGAAATTCCATTTACCTCCCGATGCAGGAAGACCCTTTGGTTGTATAGCTTGCCGATCGCGATCCCCGCGGGTTGCCACCTCTACCGCTAGAAAACTTTCCGGTGGTCTTCGCTTCTTACTCTCACTTGTCGTTTCGGTAGTAGTGAAGAACATATCATATGCTAGTGCCCTATCTTGATACTCCTTCAATGTGGCGCAAGCGAGGCCCGACATATAGTGCCGAACTTTTGGCTTCATTCGCATGTCAAAGTGACGAATTCTATCTCTCTCTTCCCTCACTTGATTTTTCACATGGTTGAGTTGACGGTTGTATTCAATGATTGCACGAGATACGGGGACATCCCGGGGTTTAGCTTCATAAAGGCTCGAATCTGGCCTCTGAACAGGCCACGGGCGTAACTCGGCCTCCATCAATTCCTTAAACTCGTCCCATGAAACCTCACGATCCCGAGGTGCAACGACTTGCCACCCGGCTAGCCGCATCCCTTGATAGGAAATCTTGGGCAATCGGCACCTTACGTGCCTCTGGACAATTCACGGCCATGAAAACTTTATTCATCTCATTTATCCAATCTTCCACCGATCGGATCATTTGCACCAATAAATTGGGAGGCGCATGCGAATAACATCTTGTAACCACTTCTCGGCCCGAGTGTCGATGAGGAGGTGGTTGGTTGCTTGTACCGCACGGGTTAAAAGAGCCATTTGGTTCGCCACTTGCCGTGATATGGTGGCAACACCCACATCCGTTGACTCCTGTAGAAGTTCCCAGGCCGGTGACGGTTCTGATGACTACGGTGCTAGGTTGAATAGATCCGACAAGCTAGGCGTAGCCGAGCCTTCTACCGAGCCGAGGACATGGTGCTCCACCGGTGCGCCACGCCTCGGCCCGACCACGACCACGGCCGCGTCCACGTCCTCTACCGATTGACATTCTAAAGAAAAATGTAAGTAAAATCATAAGAATAGCTCAAGCAATGCCGTCTAGAATATGGACTTCTCATGTCCCATAATCGAATGATAGTGAGTGAATGAAGAGGGTAAATAAGATAGGGAACTTACGAGTACCGGTCAAATGCGAGATGACGGCTGTGATGATCTTGTGTCCTTGGAATAGTACATTTAGACCCGGCAATCCGGCTGACTAGGTATCCATAAACCTAAGCTCGATACCAAATTGCAGAACACCCCGAGATATTCGGAGAATATCACAGCCGTAAATCCCGACCTGGGATTCACTAGGCTTATCTCACTCACAACGTATTAAATTTAATAAAATCTACTCGGGAAACAATAAACTCGATACAACCAAGGAAGTTCAACCACGGACAAACAATAACATGAAGAAATACAAGAAGTTGTACGACAGTGGAAAAGGACTTTCCTAAAGTACTCGAGTACCACTTATTATTACAAGGATAAAATGGACCGAAGAGAACAACGACCAAACAATGTAGAACACAACTAGCCACAGTATCACGCCTCGCCATCCTCATCGTATCGTCCCGGCGCTCGCTCGTAAGGTTCCTTAGGACCTGAAAAACACAAAAGTAATTTTCCCCAAACGAGAGGGGTTAGGGCAAGTATTACAAGTGAAATGTCAAGTCTTATACATAAAAGCATATGCACCAATTCAAAGCCATGATAATGATTTTCCGGAAAATACAATTATCCAAACATATTTGGAAATGATGATATCTCTTGATTAACCGTGGACTCGACAATGCGCGAATCCCTCCTCGACCCCGTCGGATCATCTCGGAGTGGCTAACCCAAATGTTCACGGAACCGACATAAGCGGAATCCTCCTCGACCCCGTCGGGTCCTCTCGGAGTGAACGAAAGCAACTCTCACAATCACATGCATTACTTTTCACATTTAAGAACATAACTTTCACAAGAATCACTTGCCTGGAAACGAGAGGAGAGGGTACAAACGACAAGGTACCAAGATCGAAGAATTCAACAACTCCGAACCTAGACAAGTTCGTAATTCAATTATCAAAACCCCATCGGTATGAAAATAAGTTGGAATCACCCGAATTTACTACCCCGATACATGTGTTCCGGGAATAATTCTCTTGGATAGTGAATCGCAAGTCAAATATCCCAAACACTCAAGAACTCCAGAAATACACCATTAAATTCATAGGAAAACATGTATCCAAGGTAGATAACTCGTAATCGATATATTCTAACATAACAACAAGCTGGATCGAAGAAATCGGATGGAAAATCCCCAAATCCCGAAAATCTAGGGTTGTGAGAATTTTACCTTGATTTGGAGCGGTGGAGAGGATTAAACGTTGATAAATCCGAACTAGAAACTCAAAGATGTTGCTAGATAATTGCAGCTCGAAGAACTCCTCACAAATCGCCCGGAATCGCCTAGAATCGCCCAAGGAGGTGAAGGTAGGAAGAAATGACGATTTGGGAACGGAAATGTCCTATTTATACTAAATAGGGATTAGCGTGCGCTATTCATGAAAAATAGCGCGCGCTATCGGACTCACCAGGCAATCCAGTAGCCTCTGCCAGTTCCGTTAGCGTACGCTAACACCTGCTCATAGCGTGCGCTAGTGACCCCAATTAGCGTGCGCTAATTACTTCTAATAACGTGCGCTACCTGGTAGTCAGTGTCCAGTCCAGAACCTACTGTCCCCAGCTCTGCTCTCTTTAGCGCACGTTACTCTAGTAACATAGCGTGCGCTACCATCAAAATCTAGCGTACGCTACCAGTCACACCTAGCGTACGCTAGGAACTCCCTTTTCGATCCGGTAGCTCTTTGGGTATCGCCTCCAATACCTTAGTAGCGTGCGCTAATGATAATGGATAGCGTGCGCTACCCTCACTAAATTAGCGTGCGCTACAAGGTGTGCGTAGCGTGCGCTACCCATTACACGAAGGTAGTATAATTGCATCAAGGATCTGAAAACAACGACGATCCGAATAAGAAAAGGGGTAAATCCAATTGACAAGAGTTCCCAGATCCATATAAGCTTACCAAACACTTATACGAGCGTAAAAATTACAAAGTACAAGAGTAGAAGATTTACAAAAAGTACGGGTATTACAGTCTCGACCCGTTTCTTGGTCGCGTATGATTAATTATTGCATTATGTTTTTATTTCGGGTCGTTGATGTCGTCCGCGAACTTTTCGTCGTGTTCGTTCCGTGCGTTTTCGGAAATCGAGTCGTCAGGCCACGGCAGCCGGGCGCTGGCCGGACGGTTGCGGGAGGAACCGGCACGGTTGCTGGGCTCTGGCCGGACGGGCGCGGCAGGGACCGACATAGCGTACGCTACTGCCGGGAGGCTGCGCGCGCTAACCGGCAGTCGTAGCGCACGCTATGCGGCACCCAACGCACGCTACCTGGGCCGGGCAGTGAGGCCCCAGTGGTTCTGGACTCCAGAGAGTTGGCCGGTAGCGCACGCTACGGCCGGCCGCGCTAACCGTGACGTAGCGCACGCCGCTCGGCATCTAGCGCACGCTACTGGCGAGGATCAGTCCAGGGCCTCAGGATCGACCATGGTCGGCCGCTAGCGCACGCCGCCACGCTAGCGCACGCTAGGCGATCTGCCTATATAATTGGCCAAGCGACCACTGTTTCAACCCATTTTTTCATTTCAATCTTTTCTTTCCGCGGCCAGAGGTTTTAAGATCAAAGAGGCATGTTATTGAAGAACAAATCCACGAAGTTCTTGAGTTCATAACATCAATAAATCATCCGTTGTCATCCTTTGATCCAGCGAATCAAGGTAATCTTCCTTAGAACCCTAATTTCGTGAATTTGGGGGTTTTCGCATTTTTGTCCGATTCGTTCCGTGGTTTTGATTAATTCATGATGGGTATGATTAATCTTGGTAGTATTCTTGTGTTTAACATCATTTAATCCATTGTTCTTCGTCGAATCGAACTATATTTCTTGATTTCCTTCGAATTGACTTTTTGGGGGATTTGTCCTCGATCTCGTTTTTCATTCGTTTTCAATGGATCGATTATGGTTAAATGATGTTGTTAAACATATTCTATGGATTGTATATTCATATTTCAACTTGGAATTCCGTTTTCGGGTTTTGACGGGACGAATCGTGTTCTTGGCCGTTTTGGGGGAAATCCTTGAACCTTCGTCATTTGTTCTTTGAATTCAGTGGCTTTGGGTCGTACTTTGGAATTCATTTTCGTTGTTATTGTTTTCGTTCGTAGTTCATTGTTGTGGATTGTCGTTCGGTGGAGTCGGCGAGTTCGTAGTCGGTTCGTGCCAACCTACTTCGGCCGATTCTCCACGTTGTGGTCATTCGAGGCAAGTATCTTGCCCATACATTTCATATTTCTTAGGCATAATTATTGATAAATGATTTTATGCGAAATCCAATGTTTAATGAACGTTAAAAAGGATCGGTATGTTCTCGATGAATATTGTCTTTCAACGATAATTCGTATACTTTGTGAATGGATATATTCTCGGAATATGTGTGTTAGTTTCGTACGTTGAGAGAAGTTATGATCGCATTGACCATAATTGTTTGCCGAGGATTGTGCATTGAATTGTATATTTGTTCGGTGGGTATTCGACATGATGTGATGTTAGTCATTACTCCTTTGAAATGAGGTTGTGATGCTTAGTGTTGCTTGTCTTGATAATCGGTTATTGTTGTGTGCTTGTTGTATGTGATGTGCCTCCGGGTAGGATTGTTGAATCTCCGGGATCCATACTTGCTAGTATGGGTCGGGCGAAACCGTAGGGTTATCCAATACGGGTATGTCTTGCGGGGACTCCGAGGTTCGAGACTTGCTAGCCCGATGCCGAGATAACCTGTGGGGTTATCATCGGGTATGTCTTGCGGGGACTCCGAGGTTCGTGGCTTGTTAGCACGATGCCGGGATAACTTATGGTTGTGGTTTGATTATGTAAGTATATGTGCTTTTAGTCACGTATTGCTGATTACGGTGACATGTGATTTGATATAGTTTCCTATGGGTTATTCACTCGGGTTTGTTCTACGGAAGCATCGAGGTCCGTGGCTTGCTAGCACGGACGCGAATAACTGTGTAAACAGTTTGTTATGGTATGATCGGGTAGTGGTCCCCACTTGTTGTTATCGAATTCATGTTTTGGGAAAATGACTTTTGGTGTGTCCTAAATGTTTTGAAAGACACAAGATTTTTAAATCCCAATGTATTCAAAACTCCCGAGGTCGTAAAATGTTTTTCACAAGATGTTTATCGGGTTTACCCTATCTTTCGATTTAATCGTTTGATTAAGTGAATCACCTCGGGAAGTATGTTTATGATTAACATGTTTCGTGGAGTATGATATGTATGGCTCGTTTTCGTATTTTATACTTGCACTAGCAAAACAGTGGAGTTTTGCTAACCCCCGAGTATTCGGGGGGTGGATGTCTATTTTTGCATTCAGGTTTTGGAGCATAACACAGGGTCGGCACGAAGGATGATGAAAGATGAATGATACTAATCACATGAGGATCCGTTGATGTCGTATTGGTCTAGTTGTATTTTCTTTTCCGCTGCAGTATCTTTTCCCCGTTGTACGGGAGTTTATTGTATTTTGACCCCTGCTGTAACACCCCCAAATCCTAGTGGGTTATTACAGTGCCGTGGACCCCACGCCAGGAGATCCACCAGGCGAACATGACTAAAATACATTAAATTAAACAACAAGGGAAAATCATAGTCCCTACCATGATATCCGACACAGTATTCCGATAAGGAATTTCAACGACAAAAGTGGCCTACATGGCCAAAATGAAATACAACAGCATCCACGAACATTTGTTCGGGTAATACAACACGACAATAACTGACAAGACTGGAGTACACTCCAACTGGCTGACCAACAATGAACAACTCGGACTAGTATCGCTCGTATGCCTCGTCGCCATCGTCATGCCCCTGTGCCTCAACTCTCTCCTCGCAAGCACCTAAAACATGAAAACATGTTCCGCCCCCACGGGGTCAGTCATCCAGATAATGAACATCAAATACATGTATAACATGATATGCATCCAAAGGCAGAATGAAATGGTATAATGATGATAATAATACGAGATGCTCACAAACCAAGGTAAGAACCGAGCATTCGTGAAATACTATGCCCACGGCATACTATTAATACCTGTTCGATAGGTTAGAACATAAGTGCCCAACGGCGAATCAAAATCACAGAATACCACAATGAATTACACGACATGAACCAAACCGAGCAGATTAAATATGAATCACAATGCCGGAGGCTCCAATGAAATTAACAAGACAATCACAAGGCCTAAAACCACTCACCAAAGCGTCAAATATCACAATCACATGAAGCCGAAACAGCCCGAAGCTGTTATTGATTAGGGCCGAAGCCACGGCATGAAAGCCGTATCACAATTAGGGCCGAAGCCACAACATGAAAGCCGTATCACAATTAGGGCCGAAGCCACGGCATGAAAGCCGTATCACAATTAGGGCCGAAGCCACGGCATGAAAGCCGTATCACAATTAGGGCCGAAGCCACGGCATGAAAGCCGTATCACAATTAGGGCCGAAGCCACGGCATGAAAGCCGTATCACAATTAGGGCCGAAGCCACGGCATGAAAGCCGTATCACAATTAGTGATAGTGTGCTGCCTTGAATCGGCCGTTAACGAACAACTATAAACACTTGGCAAAATTGCCGGAAGGTATCGTATCGAACGATCTCTTGATATCAATGAATTCATGAAGAGACTAAGTCTCGGAATGATACAACACATCCATACACATACATGATGACATTAGCTCATTGACTAGTACAAGTATAAAACTTTCCTCAAACCGAAGGCGAGAAGGTACTTCCACGATCAACGTCCTTAATGAAATTGTCGGCCGCTCGAACAACCTTGAACAACACAAATACCAACAATTCTCTTAATACACGAATCAAGCATGATCACAACCAACTCAAAAGTCGATACAACAATACCCGAAACTCATTGGGGCATTAAAACAAACGCGTTGTAAACAATCTCCAATTGTTTACAACCAAAACTCAATTACATCCGAAACCAACTTCCAATGAATGATTCAAACCCACAAAACCTCATGAATACTATCAATAATCCAAAATGAATATCTGAAAACGTGATTATAACGACAATTAATCGAAAACCCCCAACTTCAACTCGATATACAAAGTGTTCTTGAATAATCCCTCAATAATCCAATGAATCCTTATACAAACTCATAATCATATACATATCCCTTCATATAACATGATTATAACGCCCAAAATATCATATCTCAACACAAAATCGAAGTCCAAGGTGTCGAAGAAATTACCTCTTGAATATCCAATCACTTCGATCCGAAGAACACGAGTTTAATCGAGTATCCAAGCTTCCCAAATGATTGAAGGTGATGAAAAATACACACTCAAATGATAATTGATGAAGAAAACTCTCCCTCAAGCTTATCTCTCTCGTAAGAAGGTGGAAAAGATGGAAAAAAATGAGCTGAAATGCTCAAAAAACCAATTTATAGGGGTTGACTACCCTGCCGGACACGGCCCGTGCCGAACGGGCCGGTCGTGTCGCACAACGGGCCGACAGGGACTCGACCGTGTCTGCTTGACACGGTCGCGGCGAAGGAGCCTTCCAAAAGTGACCCATCCGAGCGGCGACTTCGGCATGACTCGACCGTGTCGTGGAACATGGTCGGGCGTGTCGGCGATCGGTCGCTTATCGGAAGAGTTCGACTCGGCCGTGCTGCACGACACGGTCGGGTCTGAGGCGAGACTTCGGCATTTCCGGACGAGTACGGCACGGGCGTGTCGGACGACACGGCCGAGTTCGTTCGGCGATGATCGCCAATAAGCGAAAAATGAGCGGTTGAGCTAAAACGACCATAACTCTCTCGTCAGGACTCGATTGACTCACCGTTTGAACCATTGGGAAGCTAACTCGATTCTCTATAATAGTGACAAGATTTAGAATTTTTGGAGTTACCAACAATTAATGGTGATCGCACAAAGGCGCACGCCTAGGAGGAAAGTTGAAACAATGAACAATCACGATACACAACTCGAAAGTTTTCCGAACGGTGAACACGGTGAATGAACATGATTGATGAATGATTATAATCGGGTGAAAATACACCGAGTGATAATTACAGATGATAATTCTTGAATGAAAATGAATGAATTACAACCGGGTATTACATACACCCCTTAAAAGGAGTTTCGTCCTCGAAACTCGTGGTAAACAACTCGGGATATGAACTATCCATCAAGATCTGAAAACAATAATGCACATCTAGTCCTCGGGACCAAATCAATCGCACGCCCAAGTCCCCAAGACTTGACGTCTCGAATCTCGTGAATGATTTCCCAAATTATCAAGAAATCTTGAGCACAACGCCGAAGGGTGAACTCCCCAGATTGACCCAAATCTCAAGATTCTCAAATATGATCATAATAAAATAGATCAAGAATAAATGATCTGATCCACGATACATTACTACGGATTGAGTTACACAGTCATCCAAAAACAAGGTTACATCTCAAATGTAGTCAACATCGTTATCCTTCCATGTCATCGATCTCCTCTATCTCAACGATTTAAGGTATATCCGCAGATGAACTCGCCGCTAAATATGATCTCGGAAGGTCATGAGAATGAAAGTGACTAAAATGAATGATGAATGATAAATGACTACAAATCCGACAAGGATTTGGAATGACTCACCAAGGTGAATTAATAACGTCATGAGTGATAGCATCTCTGAAGTGATTGGAACCGCCGTTCCTCGTGAATTGAATGATTAATCGATAATTATGAGTCCCAACATGATTGATATATATGATGAATGAATTAGATGAATGAGCAAACGACAATGAAATGAATGATTGTCCTACTACCGAGCAAGAATTAACTTGTTCAAAACCGGTGATGAATGTCCTTACCTCGGGTTCTCGAAGCCTGATAGGACCCCTTGGATGAAGTACAATTTGGAGTAACAAAATCCCTCGAGGCTTGTGAGCCCTCTCGAGATCTAGCGGCACCAGAACTCCTGCAGTATTTCTGAAGGTGTCCCGGGTTCCCACACAGAAAACAAACAATAGCTGGCACCGTACACCGAGTATTAACGTGTCCTGCTGATTCACAGTTAAAGCAAACAACAGTCGAACTCGTCGTCTGAGAGGAAGAAGCCTTCCCAGCACGAAGACGACTAGAAAACGACCCCTTGGACGTCGGAGCCCGATGTCCCTCTGAACGATCCGGCATTCTAGTCCTCTCACCCGAAGGAACTGAAGGATGTTTCCGAGTAAGCTCCTTGATCAAAAGCTCTGCTCCAAGAGCCTTCCCGATGAACTCACTAAGTGAATTACAATTGTGGTTGAACAACTGCATCCTCAACTGCGGATTTAGCCTCTTGCTAAAATACTTGATCTTATCCGCTTCAGTACGGATAACTGATGAAGCAAACTGAAGTAGTCCCTGAAACTTCTCAGCAATGACAATAACACCCTCGTCCTCGACGGATTCAGGGTTCAAAACCTCTGATAACTTGGCTTCCCGAAGTGGGGCTGGATAATACCTCTCTATCATGAGAGTCTTGAATTCGCCCCAAACACAATCTCGATCGGTGGGTTTCACAGAAAGCCACCAAGAATAAGCACCCTTACTCAAGTAGTAAGCCGCTACCGCCACTTTACTCTCCTCCGGACCGAACCATGTCGAAGAGTTTATCAAAATGCTCAAGCCAATGAACAATATCATTTGGTTGACGAACCCTCAAAAGTAGGCGGCCTCGACGAGAGATATCGCCAACAATCTGATTCACTCTCCCGGTCTGTTCATTAAACGACTCCTGGAATTCTGTTGCGGTGGACCACGAACCATCGAGGTCCGCATGGTCTCCATCATCCGCGTCATCTCGAGTCATCTGGGCCATCATGCCTGCACAAATATGAATGGGTCAACCCGAGCACCTTCCGAGTGAGATGCCTCTCGGTACGACTCCTGACGGCGACTAATTATCTGGCGATGAATGAGTAGCCTCGCTATTTGATGAATTAATGATATCCCTCGCGTTCGTGTGGGCATGCACACGAGATCCCGGGTTCCGGCCCGCACCGCCTCTTCCCTGCGTCCTCTCGACTCTATCCATCTTGAAGTAGGAAAGTCACATGATGATTATAGATTCCGCATGAATATCGCATTATGATTACGTTACAGAGTGACAATAATGAGCATACACGCTCTCGCACAATGAATGCATTAATGATTTAATGAAATGATCGTCGACATTATGTCGAGTATGATAAGATCGTATGAAACATCAAATGAGGTAACATGATTGCACGATGAAATTCTGAAATGATTACTTTGAACAAGTTAACAAGGTTGAAAATTCGATCCTCAAGATCAACAATGAACCGTGAGATGGGTGAACGATTAATGAATTAATGAATAATGAGATCAACCGAGTGATGAATGAATTAACCGAACGATGAGATTGGTGAGTGATTAATGAATTATGTGAGTGATGATATTGGTGAGTGATGAATGAATTAATCGTGATGAATGAATTATCTCGAGTGATGATATTGATTGAGTGAGGAATGAATTAACTGATCGATGAATGAATTATCCGAGTGATGTTATTGATCGAGTGATGAATGAATTAACCGAGTGATGAGATCAAAATGATGATTGAGAATTATTAATCGATAAATGAGTTGATCCTTAATGCTTACACAAGTCACACGTGCTCCAAAACAATTAGTCATGAATCAATCATAACACTAATATCACATATAGGTTTCACAAAGCATGAACAATTAATGACATGATGGATGTATGAACACAAAGAGAATCGAGTCCTTACACAGGTCATACGAAGCTTCGAGGTCTCGCGATACTAGTCTTCACTGACGACGACTCGATGAATGAATGACTCGTGCTGTCGCACTAATATTACGACTCACAAAACCTGATCGACTAGATTGTCATAACCGACAATCCCACTACTACCGCGTCGGTAGGACCACATAACTCACATCTCGGGGTATTTCACAACCCAAAGCTCGATACCATTTACGTAACACCCCAAATCCTATCAGGTTATTACGGTGCCGTGGACCCCACGCCAGAGATCCACCAGCGAACATGACTAAAATACATTAAATTAAGCAACAAGGGAAAATCATAGTCCCTACCATGATATCCGACACAATATTCCGATAAGGAATTTCAACGACAAAAGTGGCCTACATGGCCAAAATGAAATACAACGGCATCCACGAACATCATTGGGTAATACAACACGACAATAATCGACAAGGTGAGTACACTCCAGTGGTGACCAACAATGAACAACTCGGATTAGTATCGCTCGTATGCCTCGCCGCCATCGTCATGCCCCCGTGCCTCAACTCTCTCCTCGCAAGCACCTAAAACATGAAAACATGTTCCGCCCCAAAGTCGATCATCCAGATAATGAACATCAAATACATGTATAACATGATATGCATCCAAAGGCGTAATGAAATGGTATAATGATGATAATAATACGAGATGCTCACAAACCAAGGTAAGAACCGAGCATTCGTGAAATACTATGCCCACGGCATACTATTAATAATACATTCGACGAGGTTAGAACATAAGTGCCCAACGGCGAATCAAAATCACGAGAATACCACAATGAATTACGACATGAACCAAACCGAGCAGGATTAAATATGAATCGCAATGCCGGAGGCTCCAATGAAATTAACAAGACAATCACAAGGCCTAAAAACCACTCGGTAAGCGTCAAATATCACAATCACATGAAGCCGAAACGGCCATTGTTATTGATTAGGGCGAAGCCACGGCATGAAAGCCGTATCACAATGAGGGCGAAGCCACGGCATGAAAGCCGTATCACAATTAGGGCGAAGCCACGGCATGAAAGCCGTATCACAATTAGGGCGAAGCCACGGCATGGCGGATCACAATTAGGGCGAAGCCACGGCATGAAAGCCGTATCACAATTAGGGCCGAAGCCACGGCATGAAAGCCGTATCACAATTAGGGCTGAAGCCACGGCATGAAAGCCGTATCACAATTAGGGCCGAAGCCACGGCATGAAAGCCGTATCACAATTAGTGATAGTGTGCTGCCTTGAATCGACCGTTAACGAACAACTATAAACACTTGGCAAAATTGCCGGAAGGTATCGTATCGAACGATCTCTTGATATCAATGAATTCATGAAGAGACTAAGTCTCGGAATGATACAACACATCCATACACATACATGATGACATTAGCTCATTGACTAGTACAAGTATAAAACTTGCCTCAAGCGAAGGCGAAGGTACTTCCACGATCAACGTCCTTAATGAAATTATCGGCGCTCGAACAACCTTGAACAACACAAATACCAACAATTCTCTTAATACGAATCAAGCATGATCACAACCAACTCAAAAGTCGATACAACAATACCCGAAACTCATTGGGGCATTAAAACAACGCGTTGTAAACAATCTCCAATTGTTTACAACCAAAACTCAATTACATCCGAAACCAACTTCCAATGAATGATTCAAACCCACAAAACCTCATGAATACTATCAATAATCCAAAATGAATATCCGAAAACGTGATTATAACGACAATTAATCGAAAACCCCCAACTTCAACTCGATATACAAAGTGTTCTTGAATAATCCCTCAATAATCCAATGAATCCTTATACAAACTCATAATCATATACATATCCCTTCATATAACATGATTATAACGCCCAAAATATCATATCTCAACACAAAATCAAAGTCCAAGGTGTCGACGAAATTACCTCTTGAATATCCAATCACTTCGATCCGAAGAACACGAGTTTAATCGAGTATCCAAGCTTCCCAAATGATTGAAGGTGATGAAAAATACACACTCAAATGATAATTGATGAAGAAAACTCTCCCTCAAGCTTATCTCTATCGTAAGAAGGTGGAAAAGATGGAAAAAAATGAGCTGAAATGCTCAAAAAACCAATTTATAGGGGTTGACTACCCTGCCGGACACGGCCCGTGCCGATCGGCACGGTCGTGTCGCACAGCTGGCCGACAGGGACTCGACCGTGTCCTGCTTGACACGGTCGCGGCGCGGAGGGCCTTCCGAAAGTGACCCATCCGACAGCGACTCGGCATGACTCGACCGTGTCCTGGAACACGGTCGGGCGTGTCGGCGATCGGTCAGCTTATCCGGAAGAGTTCGACTCGGCCGTGCGAGCGACACGGTCGGGTCCCGAGGCGAGACTTCGGCATTTCGGGACGAAATGCACGGGCCGTGTCGGACGACACGGCCGAGTTCGTTCGGCAGTGATCGCCAATAAGCGAAAAATGAGCGGTTGAGCTAAAGCGACCATAACTCTCTCGTCCGGACTCCGATTGACTCACCGTTTGAACCATTGGAAAGCTAACTCGATGCTCTATAATATTACAAAGATTTAGAATTTTTGGAGTTACCAAAAATTAATGGTGATCTAACAAAGTCGAACTCATATGAGGAAAGTTGAAACAATGAACAATAACGATACACAACTCGAAGTTTTTCCGAGCGGTGAACACGGTGAATGAACATGATTGATGAATGATTATAATCGGGTGAAAATACACCGAGTGATAATTACAGATGATAATTCTTGAATGAAAATGAATGAATTACAACCGGTATTACATACACCCCCTTAAAAGGAGTTTCGTCCTCGAAACTCGGGGTAAACAACTTCGGGATATGAACTATCCATCAAGATCTGAAAACAATAATGCACATCTAGTCCTCGGGACCAAATCAATCGCACGCCCAAGTCCCCAAGACTTGACGTCTCGAATCTCAGTGAATGATTTCCCAAATTATCAAGAAATCTTGAGCACAACGCCGAAGGAGTGAACTCCCAATGATTGACCCAAATATCAAGATTCTCAAATATGATCATAATAAAATAGATCAAGAATAAATGATCTGATCCACGATACATTACTACGGATTGAGTTATACAGTCATCCAAAACAAGGTTACATCTCAAATGTAGTCAACATCGTTATCCTTCCATGTCATCGATCTCCTCTATCTCAACGATTTAAGGTATATCCGCAGATGAACTCGCCGCTAAATATGATCTCGGAAGGTCATGAGAATGAAAGTGACTAAAATGAATGATGAATGATAAATGACTACAAATCCGACAAGGATTTGGAATGACTCACCAAGGTGAATTAATAACGTCATGAGTGATAGCATCTCTGAAGTGATTGGAACCGCCGTTCCTCATGAATTGAATGATTAATCGATAATTATGAGTCCCAACATGATTGATATATATGATGAATGAATTAGATGAATGAGCAAACGACAATCAAATGAATGATTGTCCTACTACCGAGCAAGAATTAACTTGTTCAAAACCGGTGATGAATGTCCTTACCTCGGGTTCTCGAAGCCTGATAGGACCCCTTGGATGAAGTACGGACTGGAGTAACAAAATCCCTCGAGGCTTGTGAGCCCTCTCGAGATCTAGCGGCACCAGAACTCCTGCAGTATTTCTGAAGGTGTCCCGGGTTCCCACACAGAAAACAAACAATAGCTGGCACCGTACACCGAGTATTAACGTGTCCTGCTGATTCACAGTTAAAGCAAACAACAGTCGAACTCGTCGTCTGAGAGGAAGAAGCCTTCCTAGCAGGAAGACGACTAGAAAATGACCCCTTGGACGTCGGAGCCCGATGTCCCTCTGAACGATCCGGCATTCTAGTCCTCTCACCCGAAGGAACTGAAGGATGTTTCCGAGTAAGCTCCTTGATCAAAAGCTCTGCTCCAAGAGCCTTCCCGATGAACTCACTAAGTGAATTACAATTGTGGTTGAACAACTGCATCCTCAACTGCGGATTTAGCCTCTTTCTAAAATACTTGATCTTATCCGCTTCAGTACGGATAACTGATGAAGCAAATCAAGTAGTCCTGAAACTTCTCGGCAATGACAATAACACCCTCGTCTCGGCCAGTTCGAGTTCAAAACCTCGATAACTTGGCTTCCCGAAGTGGGGCGGATAATACCTCTCTATCATGAGAGTCTTGAATTCGCCCCAAACACATCTCGATCGGTGGGTTTCACGAAAGCCACCAAGAATAAGCACCCTTACTCAAGTAGTAAGCCGCTACCGCCACTTTACTCTCCTCAGGACCGAACCATGTCGAAGAGTTTATCAAAATGCTCAAGCCAATGAACAATATCATTTGGTTCCGACGAACCCTCAAAAGTAGGCGGCCTCGGCGAGAGATATCGCCAACAATCTGATTCACTCTCCCGATCTGTTCATTAAACGGCTCCTGGAATTCTGTTGCGGTGGACCACGAACCATCGAGGTGCATGGTCTCCATCATCCGCGTCATCGAGTCATCCGGGCCATCATGCCTGCACAAATATGAATGGGTCAACAGAGCACCTTCCGAGTGAGATGCCTCTCGGGTACGACTCTGACGACGACCGATTATCTGGCGATGAATGAGTAGCCTCGCTATTTGATGAATTAATGATATCCCTCGCGTTCGTGTGGGCATGCACACGAGATCCCGGTTCGGCCCGCACCGCGCCTCTTCCCTGCGTCCTCTGACAGCTCTATCCATACTGAAGTAGGAAAGTCACATGATGATTATAGATTCCGCATGAATATCGCATTATGATTACGTTACAGAGTGACAATAATGAGCATACACGCTCTCGCACAATGAATGCATTAATGATTTAATGAAATGATAAATCGACATTATGTCAGAGTATGATAAGATCGTATGAAACATCAAATGAGGTAACATGATTGCCTGATGAAATTCCTGAAATGATTACTTTGAACAAGTTAACAAGGTTGAAAATTCGATCCTCAAGATCAACAACTGAACCGTGAGATGGGCTGAACGATTAATGAATTAACTGAATAATGAGATCAACTGAGTGATGAATGAATTAACTGAACGATGAGATTGACTGAGTGATGAATGAATTATGTGAGTGATGATATTGACTGAGTGATGAATGAATTAACTGACTGATGAATGAATTATCTGAGTGATGATATTGACTGAGTGAGGAATGAATTAACTGACTGATGAATGAATTATCTGAGTGATGTTATTGACTGAGTGATGAATGAATTAACTGAGTGATGAGATCAAAATGATGATTGAGAATTATTAACTGATAAATGAGTTGATCCTTAATGCTTACACAAGTCACACGTGCTCCAAAACAATTAGTCATGAATCAATCATAACACTAATATCACATATAGGTTTCAACAAAGCATGAACAATTAATGACATGATGGATGTATGAACACAAAGAGAATCGAGTCCTTACACAAAGTCATACGAAGCTTCGAGGTCTCGCGATACTAGTCTTCACCGGACGACTCGATGAATGAATGACTCGTGCGATCGCACTAATATTACGACTCACAAAACTTGATCGACTAGATTGTCATAACACGACAATCCCACTACTACTGCGTCGGTAGGACCACATAACTCACATCTCAGGGTATTTCACAACCCAAAGCTCTGATACCATTTCTGTAACACCCCCAAATCCTATTGGGTTATTACAGTGCCGTGGACCCCACGCCAGGAGATCCACCAGGCGAACATGACTAAAATACATTAAATTAAGCAACAAGGGAAAATCATAGTCCCTACCATGATATCCGACACAATATTCCGATAAGGAATTTCAACGACAAAAGTGGCCTACATGGCCAAAATGAAATCTGGACATCCACGAACATGCATTGGGTAATTGTCTGTTTCAACGACAATAACTGACAAGACTGGAGTACACTCCAACTGGCTGACCAACAATGAACAACTCGGATTAGTATCGCTCGTATGCCTCGTCGCCATCGTCATGCCCCTGTGCCTCAACTCTCTCCTCGCAAGCACCTAAAACATGAAAACATGTTCCGCCCCCACGGGGTCAGTCATCCAGATAATGAACATCAAATACATGTATAACATGATATGCATCCAAAGGCAGAATGAAATGGTATAATGATGATAATAATACGAGATGCTCACAAACCAAGGTAAGAACCAAGCATTCGTGAAATACTATGCCCACGGCATACTATTAATACCTATTCGACAGGTTAGAACATAAGTGCCCAACGGCGAATCAAAATCACAGAATACCACAATGAATTACACGACATGAACCAAACCGAGCGAGTTAAATATGAATCACAATGCCGGAGGCTCCAATGAAATTAACAAGACAATCACAAGGCCAAAAACCACTCGGTAAAGCTGTCAAATATCACAATCACATGAAGCCAAACGGCTTTAAGTTATTGATTAGGGCGAAGCCACGGCATGAAAGCCGTATCACAATTAGGGCCGAAGCCACGGCATGAAAGCCGTATCACAATTAGGGCCGAAGCCACGGCATGAAAGCCGTATCACAATTAGGGCCGAAGCCACGGCATGAAAGCCGTATCACAATTAGGGCCGAAGCCACGACATGAAAGCCGTATCACAATTAGGGCCGAAGCCACGGCATGAAAGCCGTATCACAATTAGGGCCGAAGCCACGGCATGAAAGCCGTATCACAATTAGGGCCGAAGCCACGGCATGAAAGCCGTATCACAATTAGTGATAGTGTGCTGCCTTGAATTGGCCGTTAACGAACAACTATAAACACTTGGCAAAATTGCCGGAAGGTATCGTATCGAATGATCTCTTGATATCAATGAATTCATGAAGAGACTAAGTCTCGGAATGATACAACACATCCATACACATACATGATGACATTAGCTCATTGACTAGTACAAGTATAAAACTTGCCTCAAACCGAAGGCGAGAAGGTACTTCCACGATCAACGTCCTTAATGAAATTATCGGCCGCTCGAACAACCTTGAACAACACAAATACCAACAATTCTCTTAATACACGAATCAAGCATGATCACAACCAACTCAAAAGTCGATACAACAATACCCGAAACTCATTGGGGCATTAAAACAAACGCGTTGTAAACAATCTCCAATTGTTTACAACCAAAACTCAATTACATCCGAAACCAACTTCCAATGAATGATTCAAACCCACAAAACCTCATGAATACTATCAATAATCCAAAATGAATATCCGAAAACGTGATTATAACGACAATTAATCGAAAACCCCAACTTCAACTCGATATACAAAGTGTTCTTGAATAATCCCTCAATAATCCAATGAATCCTTATACAAACTCATAATCATATACATATCCCTTCATATAACATGATTATAACGCCCAAAATATCATATCTCAACACAAAATCGAAGTCCAAGGTGTCGAAGAAATTACCTCTTGAATATCCAATCACTTCGATCCGAAGAACACGAGTTTAATCGAGTATCCAAGCTTCCCAAATGATTGAAGGTGATGAAAAATACACACTCAAATGATAATTGATGAAGAAAACTCTCCCTCAAGCTTATCTCTATCGTAAGAAGGTGGAAAAGATGGAAAAAATGAGTGAAATGCTCAAAAACCAATTTATAGGGGTTGACTACCTGCCGGACACGGCCCGTGCCGATCGGCACGGTCGTGTATACTGGTGGCGGCGAGGACTCGGCCGTGTCTGCTTGACACGGTCGCGGCGCCGGAGGGCCTTAAAGTGACCCATCCGACGGCTGATCGGCATGACTCGGCCGTGTCTGGAACACGGTCGGGCGTGTCAGCGATCGGTCAGCTTATCGAGAAGAGTTCGACTCGGCCGTGCGGGCGACAGTCGGGTCTCGAGGCGAGACCCGGCATTTCCGGACGAGTATGGCACGGGCCGTGTCGGACGACACGGCCGAGTTCGTTCGGCAGTGATCGGCCAATAACTGAAAAATGAGCGGTTGAGCTAAAACGACCATAACTCTCTCGTCCGGACTCCGATTGACTCACCATTTGAACCATTGGAAAGCTAACTCGATGCTCTATAATATTGCAAAGATTTAGAATTTTTGGAGTTACCAAAAATTAATGGTGATCTAACAAAGTCGAACTCATATGAGGAAAGTTGAAACAATGAACAATAACGATACACAACTCGAAGTTTTTCCGAACGGTGAACACGGTGAATGAACATGATTGATGAATGATTATAATCGGGTGAAAATACACTGAGTGATAATTACAGACTGATAATTACTGAATGAAAATGAATGAATTACAACCGGGTATTACATACACCCCCCCTTAAAAGGAGTTTCGTCCTCGAAACTCAGGGTAAACAACTCGGGATATAAACTATCCATCAAGATCTGAAAACAATAATGCACATCTAGTCCTCGGGACCAAATCAATCGCACGCCAAAGTCCCCAAGACTTGACGTCTCGAATCTCAGTGAATGATTTCCCAAATTATCAAGAAATCTTGAGCACAACGCCGAAGGGGTGAACTCCCAACAGTTGACCCAAATCTCAAGATTCTCAAATATGATCATAATAAAATAGATCAAGAATAAATGATCTACAGTCACGATACATTACTACGGATTGAGTTACACAGTCATCCAAAAACAAGGTTACATCTCAAATGTAGTCAACATCGTTATCCTTCCATGTCATCGATCTCCTCTATCTCAACGATTTAAGGTATATCCGCAGATGAACTCGCCGCTAAATATGATCTCGGAAGGTCATGAGAATGAAAGTGACTAAAATGAATGATGAATGATAAATGACTACAAATCCGACAAGGATTTGGAATGACTCACCAAGGTGAATTAATAACGTCATGAGTGATAGCATCTCTGAAGTGATTGGAACCGCCGTTCTGTTATGCGTATTTTTATACGCTTATTTATCATTATTTTGTAGTATTTTGGAGTGTGAAATCATCTAAATGAGCTTTTAATGCCTTAATTTTGTATGATTGACAGGAAATTGAAGTCCGGAAGCTTAAACGATGCAAAACGGGCGAAAACGGCAAAACTGGACTATGAGCCGCAGACAAGGAAGCCGAGCGCAAAGGAAGACACCACCAAGGGGCAGTGGGCTATACTGTGCCGCGGCATGCCCATGTGAGCCGCGTACGTAAGGATTTAATTACGCCTGTATTGATTTTGGCAATGTGCCGCGCACGAGTTGATGAGCCGCGGCACACTTAGCGGGTTTGGTACGTCTGCGGATTTTGGGCCGTTTCGCCGATTTCAACCAACTAATACGGACGCGATTTATGGAAGTGCTGAGCTATAAATAGGGCTTAAGACCCTAATTTAATTATCTTGGAATCATTGAATCTAAACCTAAGAGAGCTTAAGCTTGGAGACAGAGAAGAGGAGGAAAGCAGAGAATTCAAGGGCGAAGGCGGAAGTCAAGAACGGAGGAATCCGAGCTTCATCTGCGTTTGAATTTTATGCTTTCGTTTATTTATTTTGTATTGTCGCTTTTAGTATGTCGCTAAAGCCCTAATCTAGGTTTTGATGAAACCTTTATTTTGACGAATTGATTGAGATTATCCAATTTATTACCTTTTTATTGAGTTTTCCCAATTATGTTTAATGCTTGCAATTATCGGCCAATAGTTGTATTGATTTAATCATTCACTTGAATCGGGAGAGGAGATTTGGTGAGGAACTATTGGTGAGGACCGTTTTATTCTGTGAGATAGGAATATACTCATAGGAACTACGTGGCCTTTAGGAGATTTCATGCTTTTTGCCTAGCGACGAGATAATTCACCTAGGGATATAGTGCGTTAGTCGACGTTAGATAAATCTATTGACCTCGGGAGAGGCGGTAGAATATTTTAGCAATCTCCGCCTTCAATAAAGTGGGAAAATTATTTATTACGGATAATCAAGATTAAATTAGGATAAATTAAGGTGGATTCAGAACTCTAGAATTATTTATCATTTGATTCCTTTTATTCAAGCTATCGTTTTCTGTTTAGTCTTTTATTAATTCTTTTAGTTATTAATCCAAAAACCCAACTTCGATAGTTCAAATAAAATTGGAATACGAAAACGTCGGTAGTTAGAGATTCAATCCTCGTGGGAACGATACTCTACTTATCACTTTATTACTTGTAAACGATGACGTGCACTTGCGTGTAGGAAATATCGCAACAAGTTTTTGGCGCCGTTGCCGGGGATTGAAATTTTTCTAATATCGACTTAAGTATTTCCAGTCTTAATTTGAACGTTTTATTTTTATTTTTGTGTATTTAATTTTTTATTTTATTCGCTTTTCCTTTCAGGACCTTTCGTGTAGTGCATGAGAAGGCTCGGTAACGAAGGCTTACTACCTTTGGACACCGAGCTCGAGCGCACGCTAAGAAGAAATAAAAAGGAGAAAAGAGAGCTGCAGACGACGGTCAACATGGCCGAGAATATTGAAATCCAAGGAGGAGACAACCAAGTGCGGCAAGCTCAACCGGAACTCGCTCTTCGAGATTATGCCATGCCGCAAGTCAACGCAAATTTTTCGGGAATTCGGCGTCCCACCATCCAAGCTAATAACTTTGAGATCAAGCCCGCCATTATTCAGATGGTGCAAAGAGCCCATTCTGTGGACTACCGAAGGACGATCCGAATGCCCACATTGCTTCTTTCCTTGAGATATGCGACACTTTCAAAACTAATGGTGTCACCGACGATGCAATCCGACCGAGGCTTTTCCTTTTTCTTTGAGGGATAAAGCAAAATTCAGTTGAATTCCTTACCGCTGTGGTCGATTACAACTTGGGAGAGGTTAGTGCAAGCCTTCCTTGCAAAATTTTTCCCACCGGCTAAGACGGCGCGATTAAGAAACGAGATAACCACTTTTGCCCAAGATGATATGGAATCGCTCCACGAGGCGTGGGAGCGATATAAAGAATTGCTTCAAGATGCCCTCATCACGGCATTCCTGATTGGCTTCAGCTGCATACATTTTATGGTGGTTTGAGTGCTTCTACACGCACTTTAGTGGATGCAGCCTCCGGAGGAACATTCATGGGAAAATCTATGGCCGAGGCTCACGTGCTTTTGGAAGATATGGCTGAAAACGCTTACCAATGGCCAGCAGAAAGATTGACACCGAAGAGGGTAATGGAAGTTTCGAGCAATGATCCGATTTCCACCTTGTCAACTCAAGTCGCCGCTTTGACACAACAGCTCCAGAACTTTTCGCACGCACCAGCCCCCGTTACCATTGAGACATGTAATTGGTGTAACGGATCACACCCGAGTGCGGAGTGTCAATTTGGAAATCCGTTCGAGCAAAATCAGATGGAGCAGGCTCAATTCGTAGGAAGTGGGAATCGACCGAATAACCCGTACTCCAATACTTATAATCCGGGGTGGCGCAATCACCCCAACTTTTCATGGAGAAACGGACAGAACGCACACCAGCCCCCTTTCACTCAGAATCAACAGCAGCCCCCTCCCGCTCCCAAAGTGTCTCTCGAGGAAGCGCTTGCAAAATTGGCGGCAAATACGAGTCAATTTATGACTCGGACGGAAGCTACGTTACAAAATCATTCTGCTTCCATTCGGAATTTAGAGGTCCAGCTGGGCCAAATCGCTAATGTATTGACAGCTCGTCCGGAGGGAGCATTGCCGAGTACCACAGAGACAAATCCTCGAGAGAGTCTAAATGCAATTAGCTTGAGAAGCGGGAGAGATGTGCTAGATCAGCCCGAGTAAAGAGAAGAAGGTGATTGAGGAAGAGATGGAATTAAAGCTAGAGGGGTCGAAGGAAGTTCAAATAGGATAACTCAAAGACATGTGTTCCCCCATTCCGTTTCCGCAGAGACTACAAAGAAAGGAGGCGGACAAACAATTTTCTAAGTTCCTTGAGGTGTTCAAAAGCTTCACATAAATATTCCGTCACGACGCATTGGAGCAGATGCCGAGTTATGTCAAATTCATGAAAGAGATATTATCGAAGAAGAGAAAGCTTGAGGAGTTTGAAACGGTTGCCTTGACAGAGGAGTGCAGTGCAATTCTTCAAAAGAAGCTCCCACCTAAATTGAAAGATCCGGGAAGCTTTAACATACCGTGCACCATGGGGAATCTTTCATTTGATAAGGCACTATGCGATCTTGGTGCAAGTATCAACCTCATGCCTCTATCGATTTTTCAAAAGCTGAATATTGGGGAAGCTAAGCCAACCACAGTCTCATTACAATTGGCGGACCGATCGATAAAGTATCCGAGGGGAGTGATCGAGGATGTATTAGTTAAGGTTGACAAGTTCATCTTTCCAGCCGACTTCATCGTACTAGACATGGAGGAAGATGAAAATATTCCGATCATCTTGGGACGACCATTTCTAGCGACAGGCCGAACCCTTATAGACGTGGAAAAGGGAGAGCTAACTCTGAGGGTCCAAGACGAGGAAGTTACTTTTCAAGTATTCAAATCGTTCCCGTGTCCCGGAAGTGCTGATAAAGGATCACAAAGTGAGGGTGTGGATGTTTGTGAAAGAGGAAAGCATCGAAAAAATCGTCGTTGGGAAAATTCAGATTTTGTGTTAAATGGCCCAAGTTTGAAGAAGGATGTAGAACTAGTGGCGTTTCTCGACCATGAAGAAAAATCTGCTGCAGTTGTGAGTTCGTTTGTGAAGGAGGAGAGTGAGCCGAAAGCCAAGAGAAAAATTAGTCCTGGAGAAACCGGG
Organism: Orobanche coerulescens; assembly: GCA_033398695.1. NCBI lineage: Eukaryota > Viridiplantae > Streptophyta > Magnoliopsida > Lamiales > Orobanchaceae > Orobanche > Orobanche coerulescens. The sequence continues at coordinate 230,121,139 of CM065802.1, forward strand.
TGTTTCGGGAAGTTTTTCAAGTCGAAACCTCTTCGCAAACAACATTTGATTACCGAACCGAGAATCGAACCGCTGATGACCAATGGTCATAATTTTAACCAAAATATAAACGGTTCGATAAACGGGGCGGAAGCCAAATGGAGTCTGCGAAAAGCGAACTAACGTGTTCAATAGGTCCGGCTGAAGACTATAAACTTAGCGCTTCTCGGGAGGCAACCCGAGTATTAGTTGTAGATTCTTTGTTGTTTGCTTGCATTTTTAGAGTCTCTTTTTGTCTTCTTTCCTCTTGGATCCATCCTTCCCTCTCAGTTTAATGAATTCGTGTAAAATTTCTGTGCAGGAATCAACAAAAAGGGGATAAATTCAATAATGGGCCGCGGCACAGTCCAGGTGAGCCGCGGCACACTCCAGCTGAGGAAAAATGGCCGATCAAACTGTACCCTGTGCCGCGGCATGATCTTACTGAGCCGCGGCACACCAGGTCGTTGAGCCGCGGCACCCGAAAACTGAGCCGCGGCACACTAAATGGTCAAGAAACGCCCAGGGCGCCTGTACTTTGTGCCGCGGCATACTAAGGCTGAGCCGCGGCACACTATAACACTGAGCCGCGGCATACGAACTCTGTGCCGCGGCACCCGACGGCATATCAAAATGTCCAAATCCGACTGTACTTTGGGCCGCGGCTCACTTTTATTGTGCCGCGGCACCCGTCGCAAAATAAGAGCAGCCAGGTCAAGCTCTTTCAGTCGATCGGCCTGCATATATACTTCTTCCCTTCATTCCTTCCTTCCTGCACACGATGAGGTTAGTCGGGTCCATTCTATCAGTAACCTTCTCAAATTCTCCAGGTAATTTTTGATTTCTAAATCATAGGTGATTATTGATGTGAAAAGATTTGGAGTTTTATATTGCTAGTTGTTCTTCATTGTTGTTTCTGAAATGGAGTTGGAATATGGGGAATTTGTTATTGTGATGGAATTGATGTTTTTGAACGAATTGTTGATGATGGTTTTTGTAATTCAGGGCTATAATCCGTGTTATTATTTTTGGGATTTGGAATTAACCATCAAAATTTTTGTTCTTCATTTTAACTTGTGCACACAAGGTGTTTGATAAATTGCAAAGAATGGAAAATTGATCATTGAAGCACCACCCTCCTCACCGGACGATGCCGGCACTACTCCCGAGCAGACCGGAGGGGAGTACTTGACCTTTACTTTACTTGCATTTCATTTTTGTCCATTGAGGTCAATGTACGTCCTAAGTTTGGGGGCTTTACATTGATCTGCATTCATTCTTTGTACTCTATTTTCTTCTTTGTACATTATATTTTGTTGCACTTTTCTTTCTTTGCGAAAATTTTTTTAATAGCCTTGCTTGCCGTAGTTTTTCTTTATTCGTGAATTTTCGTGCTTCTATTATGTGTGATATCGATGTTACGACCTTTGTCTTTCTCTACGAAGAAGCGGGCGAGTTTTAGTCGAGTTGTAGTCGATTATTTCATTACGCTTAGTATTCAATTAGGTCAAAATTTTTAGTGATTGTAGAGGACTTGGCAGATAAGAGACGATACATACTTGTTTTTAAATCCCCATCAATACGTTTGGCTACATTTTAGGATAGTGAGTCGTCTTGTTTCTTTAGTCGTGTTGGCACTTAAATTGAGTTTAGAGTCGGGCGAGTTTTCCCTAAAAGTCGAGATAATGTGTTCTATGAAGGGAAGTCTAGTAAGGGGTATTCGCGTGACCGTTGTTTACTCTCGCGTAAAGCAGCGACCCTGATTAGACTATTGATTTAGATATTTCACATGTGCCTATGATAGGAAGTCTAGTAACCGGGGGTATTCGCGTGACCCGCTGTTTACTCTCGCGTCAAACGGCAACCTTGATTAGGACATGCGGAAATTATGTATTCGAGTTGTTTCTCCATGTAGACGGAACTTAGTAACTAGAAGCATCCATGTGCCCCATGAGTGTCTTTTACGTCAAACGGTTTCCTAATACATGAGAATGGAAGTTCCACCCTAGGATTATCCCGATGAAACATCCCGAGATCCTAACCTAGTGGTCAACTCGAATCGAATTCTTGAGCATATTTATATAAGGGGACACTGTCCGAGGTTTAGTTGCCAGGAGACTCGTGAAAAATTGTGCCTTTAGACTGTGGAACGGGACGAACTAACTTGTCTATTTTAGCCTTTCATATTGACGGTCGATTCGACTCATGTTTTGTTAATCTTTGAGCTGAGTTTTCTTCATGAACAAATGATTAGGACTGAACTTGATCACTTTGCGGTATCACTATTCTGAGTGCAGCTCGCTTTTATGACACTCGTATTATTTAGAGAGAATGGCAGGATAGTATTGATTAGGTTGAACACTATGAGTTGCACGATGATTCACAACATTCTTTTATTGACCTTAATTCTTTTTTTTGCTTGAGGACAAGCAAAGGCTTAAGTTTGGGGGTATTTGTTATGCGTATTTTTATACGCTTATTTATCATTATTTTGTAGTATTTTGGAGTGTGAAATCATCTAAATGAGCTTTTAATGCCTTAATTTTGTATGATTGACAGGAAATTGAAGTCCGGAAGCTTAAACGATGCAAAACGGCGAAACGGCAAAATGGACTATGAGCCGCGGCACAAGGAAGCCGAGCGCGGCAAAGGAAGACACCACCAAGGGCGAGTGGGGTGTACTGCGTGCGCGGCACGGCCCATGTGAGCCGCGGCACAGAAGGATTTAATTACGCCCAGGTATTCAGATTTTGGCAATGTGCCGCGGCACAGGTTCAGTGAGCCGTGGCACACTTAGCGGGTTTGGTACGTCTGCGCGGATTTTGGGCGTTTCGGCTTGATTTTCAACCAACTAATACGGACGCGATTTATGGAAGTGCTGAGCTATAAATAGGGCTTTAGACCCTAATTTAATTATCTTGGAATCATTGAATCTAAACCTAAGAGAGCTTAAGCTTGGAGACGAGAGAAGAGGAGGAAGCAGAGGAATTCAAGGGCGAGAAGGCGGAAGTCAAGAACGGAGGAATCCGAGCTTCATCTGCGTTTGAATTTTATGCTTTCGTTTATTTATTTTGTATTGTCAGTTTTTAGTATGTCAGGCTAAAGACCTAATCTAGGGTTTTGATGAAACCTTTATTTTGACGAATTGATTGAGATTATCCAATTTATTACCTTTTTATTGAGTTTTCCCAATTATGTTTAATGCTTGCAATTATCTGGCCAATAGTTGTATTGATTTAATCATTCACTTCGAATCGGGAGAGGAGATTTGGTGAGGAACTATTGGTGAGGACCGTTTTATTCTGTGAGATAGGAATATACTCATAGGAACTACGTGGCCTTTAGGAGATTTCATGCTTTTTGCCTAGCGACGAGATAATTCACCTAGGGATAGAGTGCGTTAGTCGACGTTAGATAAATCTATTGACCTCGGGAGAGGCGGTAGAATATTTTAGCAATCTCCGCCTTCAATAAAGTGGGAAAATTATTTATTACGGATAATCAAGATTAAATTAGGATAAATTAAGGTGGATTCAGAACTCTAGAATTATTTATCATTTGATTCCTTTTATTCAAGCTATCGTTTTCTGTTTAGTCTTTTATTAATTCTTTTAGTTATTAATCCAAAAACCCAACTTCGATAGTTCAAATAAAATTGGAATACGAAAACGTCGGTAGTTAGAGATTCAATCCTCGTGGGAACGATACTCTACTTATCACTTTATTACTTGTAAACGATGACGTGCACTTGCGTGTAGGAAATATCGCAACACGTTCCTCGTGAATTGAATGATTAATCGATAATTATGAGTCCCAACATGATTGATATATATGATGAATGAATTAGATGAATGAGCAAACGACAATGAACTGAATGATTGTCCTACTACCGAGCAAGAATTAACTTGTTCAAAACCGGTGATGAATGTCCTTACCTCGGGTTCTCGAAGCCTGATTGGACCCCTTGGATGAAGTACGGACTGGAGTAACAAAATCCCTCGAGGCTTGTGAGCTCTCTCGAGATCTAGCGGCACCAGAACTCCTGCAGTATTTCTGAAGGTGTCCCGGGTTCCCACACAGAAAACAAACAATAGCTGGCACCGTACACCGAGTATTAACGTGTCCTGCTGATTCACAGTTAAAGCAAACAACAGTCGAACTCGTCGTCTGAGAGGAAGAAGCCTTCCTAGCACGAAGACGACTAGAAAACGACCCCTTGGACGTCGGAGCTTGATGTCCCTCTGAACGATCCGGCATTCTAGTCCTCTCACCCGAAGGAACTGAAGGATGTTTCCGAGTAAGCTCCTTGATCAAAAGCTCTGCTCCAAGAGCCTTCCCGATGAACTCACTAAGTGAATTACAATTGTGGTTGAACAACTGCATCCTCAACTGCGGATTTAGCCTCTTGCTAAAATACTTGATCTTATCCGCTTGAGACGGATAATCGATGAAGCAAATCAAGTAGTTCCTGAAACTTCTCAGCAATGACAATAACACCCTCGTCCTCGACGGATTCAGGGTTCAAAACCTCTGATAACTTGGCTTCCCGAAGTGGGGCCGGATAATACCTCTCTATCATGAGAGTCTTGAATTCGCCCCAAACACAATCTCGATCGGTGGGTTTCACAGAAAGCCACCAAGAATAAGCACCCTTACTCAAGTAGTAAGCCGCTACCGCCACTTTACTCTCCTCCGGACACTGAACCATGTCGAAGAGTTTATCAAAATGCTCAAGCCAATGAACAATATCAGCTGGTTCCGAAGAACCCTCAAAAGTAGGCGGCCTCTGACGAGAGATATCGCCAACAATCTGATTCACTCTCCCAGTCTGTTCATTAAACGGCTCCTGGAATTCCTGTTGCGGTGGACCACGAACCATCGAGGTCTGCATGGTCTCCATCATCCGCGTCATCTGAGTCATCTGGGCCATCATGCCCTGCACAAATATGAATGGGTCAACCCGAGCACCTTCCGAGTGAGATGCCTCTCAGGTACGACTCCCTGACGGCGACTAATTATCTGCTGATGAATGAGTAGCCTCGCTATTTGATGAATTAATGATATCCCTCGCGTTCGTGTGGGCATGCACACGAGATCCCGGGTTCCGGCCCGCACCGCGGCCTCTTCCCCTGCGTCCTCTGACAGCTCTATCCATACTGAAGTAGGAAAGTCACATGATGATTATAGATTCCGCATGAATATCGCATTATGATTACGTTACAGAGTGACAATAATGAGCATACACGCTCTCGCACAATGAATGCATTAATGATTTAATGAAATGATCGTCGACATTATGTCAGAGTATGATAAGATCGTATGAAACATCAAATGAGGTAACATGATTGCCTGATGAAATTCCTGAAATGATTACTTTGAACAAGTTAACAAGGTTGAAAATTCGATCCTCAAGATCAACAACTGAACCGTGAGATGGGCTGAACGATTAATGAATTAACTGAATAATGAGATCAACTGAGTGATGAATGAATTAATCGAGCGATGAGATCGATGAGTGATGAATGAATTATGTGAGTGATGATATTGATCGAGTGATGAATGAATTAATCGATGATGAATGAATTATCCGAGTGATGATATTGGTGAGTGAGGAATGAATTAACCGATCGATGAATGAATTATCCGAGTGATGTTATTGATCGAGTGATGAATGAATTAACTGAGTGATGAGATCAAAATGATGATTGAGAATTATTAACTGATAAATGAGTTGATCCTTAATGCTTACACAAGTCACACGTGCTCCAAAACAATTAGTCATGAATCAATCATAACACTAATATCACATATAGGTTTCAACAAAGCATGAACAATTAATGACATGATGGATGTATGAACACAAAGAGAATCGAGTCCTTACACAGGTCATACGAAGCTTCGAGGTCTCGCGATACTAGTCTTCACTGACGACGACTCGATGAATGAATGACTCGTGCAGTCGCACAAATATTACGACTCACAAAACCTGACTGACTAGATTGTCATAACCTGACAATCCCACTACTACCGCGTCGGTAGGACCACATAACTCACATCTCAGGGTATTTCACAACCCAAAGCTCTGATACCATTTCTGTAACACCCCCAAATCCTATTGGGTTATTACAGTGCCGTGGACCCCACGCCAGGAGATCCACCAGGCGAACATGACTAAAATACATTAAATTAAGCAACAAGGGAAAATCATAGTCCCTACCATGATATCCGACACAATATTCCGATAAGGAATTTCAACGACAAAAGTGGCCTACATGGCCAAAATGAAATACAACAGCATCCACGAACATCTATTCGGGTAATACAACACGACAATAACTGACAAGACTGGAGTACACTCCAACTGGCTGACCAACAATGAACAACTCGGATTAGTATCGCTCGTATGCCTCGTCGCCATCGTCATGCCCCTGTGCCTCAACTCTCTCCTCGCAAGCACCTAAAACATGAAAACATATTCCGCCCCCACGGGGTCAGTCATCCAGATAATGAACATCAAATACATGTATAACATGATATGCATCCAAAGGCAGAATGAAATGGTATAATGATGATAATAATACGAGATGCTCACAAACCAAGGTAAGAACCGATCATTCGTGAAATACTATGCCCACGGCATACTATTAATACCTGTTCGACAGGTTAGAACATAAGTGCCCAACGGCGAATCAAAATCACAGAATACCACAATGAATTACACGACATGAACCAAACCAGAACAGGATTAAATATGAATCACAATGCCCGGAGGCTCTAATGAAATTAACAAGACAATCACAAGGCCTAAAAACCACTCAGCCGAAACTGTCAAATCTCACAATCACATGAAGCCGAAACAGCCCGAAGCTGTTATTGATTAGGGCCGAAGCCACGGCATGAAAGCCGTATCACAATTAGGGCCGAAGCCACGGCATGAAAGCCGTATCACAATTAGGGCCGAAGCCACGGCATGAAAGCCGTATCACAATTAGGGCCGAAGCCACGGCATGAAAGCCGGATCACAATTAGGGCCGAAGCCACGGCATGAAAGCCGTATCACAATTAGGGCCGAAGCCACGGCATGAAAGCCGTATCACAATTAGGGCTGAAGCCACGGCATGAAAGCCGTATCACAATTAGGGCCGAAGCCACGGCATGAAAGCTGTATCACAATTAGTGATAGTGTGCTGCCTTGAATCGACCGTTAACGAACAACTATAAACACTTGGCAAAATTGCCGGAAGGTATCGTATCGAACGATCTCTTGATATCAATGAATTCATGAAGAGACTAAGTCTCGGAATGATACAACACATCCATACACATACATGATGACATTAGCTCATTGACTAGTACAAGTATAAAACTTGCCTCAAACCGAAGGCGAGAAGGTACTTCCACGATCAACGTCCTTAATGAAATTATCGGCCGCTCGAACAACCTTGAACAACACAAATACCAACAATTCTCTTAATACACGAATCAAGCATGATCACAACCAACTCAAAAGTCGATACAACAATACCCGAAACTCATTGGGGCATTAAAACAAACGCGTTGTAAACAATCTCCAATTGTTTACAACCAAAACTCAATTACATCCGAAACCAACTTCCAATGAATGATTCAAACCCACAAAACCTCATGAATACTATCAATAATCCAAAATGAATATCCGAAAACGTGATTATAACGACAATTAATCGAAAACCCCCAACTTCAACTCGATATACAAAGTGTTCTTGAATAATCCCTCAATAATCCAATGAATCCTTATACAAACTCATAATCATATACATATCCCTTCATATAACATGATTATAACGCCCAAAATATCATATCTCAACACAAAATCAAAGTCCAAGGTGTCGAAGAAATTACCTCTTGAATATCCAATCACTTCGATCCGAAGAACACGAGTTTAATCGAGTATCCAAGCTTCCCAAATGATTGAAGGTGATGAAAAATACACACTCAAATGATAATTGATGAAGAAAACTCTCCCTCAAGCTTATCTCTCTCGTAAGAAGGTGGAAAAGATGGAAAAAAATGAGCTGAAATGCTCAAAAAACCAATTTATAGGGGTTGACTACCCTGCCGGACACGGCCCGTGCCGATCGGCACGGTCGTGTCGCTTGACACGGTCGCGGCGCGGAGGGCCTTCCGAAAGTGACCCGTCCGACAGCGACTCGGCATGACTCGACCGTGTCCTGGAACACGGTCGGGCGTGTCGGCAGTCGATTCTGGCTTATCCGGAAGAGTTCGACTCGGCCGTGCCAGACGACACGGTCGGGTCCTGAGGCAGAGACTTCGGCATTTCCGGACTAGTACGGCACGGGCCGTGTCGGACGACAGGGCCGAGTTCGTTCGGCAGTGATCGGCCAATAACTGAAAAATGAGCAGTTGAGCTAAAACGACCATAACTCTCTCGTCCGGACTCCGATTGACTCACCGTTTGAACAATTGGAAAGCTAACTCGATGCTCTATAATATTACAAAGATTTAGAATTTTTGGAGTTACCAAAAATTAATGGTGATCTAACAAAGTCGAACTCATATGAGGAAAGTTGAAACAATGAACAATAACGATACACAACTCAAAGTTTTTCCGAACGGTGAACACGGTGAATGAACATGATTGATGAATGATTATAATCGGGTGAAAATACACTGAGTGATAATTACAGACTGATAATTACTGAATGAAAATGAATGAATTACAACCGGGTATTACACCTGCGTGGGTATGTGTTTGTAATCGAGTTGTATATTTTATTGAAAGACCAAATCGGTCTACTGAGTCATTTTAGCCTTGAAGGCATTGTCGAGATGTTAAATGTTGTTACCAGCCTGGTAGATCCTCGAGGAGAGGGTCTACGGCGTGTAATATCCCTGAGTGGATTGGGGGTGTTACATATCAGGCAGAGTATGGCACCGCTCATGTGTGCCACTTTGAAGGAATACCAGGATCGCGCTCTAGCGATCGAGATGGCCGTCCCGGAATCAGAGTCGGTTTCGGAAGCTAAGAAACAGAAGACTACTGGTGGATTCTCGGCCGGCAAGGGTGGTCAGTTTTCGAGGTCTCGTTCTGCTCCTACACCTGGGAAGAGGCCGTTTCATCAGGCCGGTGGATCTCAGGGTAACCATTCAGTCCAGTCTGTTGCACCTGGCGGGAGAGTTTGTTTTAATTGCAGTCAGCCCGAGCACGTTATGAAGGATTGCCCATTTCCGTTAGTTGATTGCTTTACTTGCGGACAGACCGGGCATCGGGCAGCTCATTGTGAGAGGGCCACCAGGGCCGCTAGAATTCCGACTACCACTGCCGATCAGAGGGATCACAGCACTCCAGCTACTCATGTTCCGCAGAGTTCGGGTCGTGGTAGGGGTCGGGGTCAGCCGGATCGCCGTGCAGCATCGAGTTCGGGTTCAGTTCACCCCCGATTGTATCAGATGAGGCGCACAGAGGAGACAGACGTTCCGATGGCGTCAAGTACCACTCAGATCCTTTCTCATCCAGTTTCAGTGCTTTTTGATTCGGGTGCTACCCACTCCTTTATTGCTTCGGACTGTGTGAATCGTATTGGTTTTGACTGCTTGTTTGAGTGTGAATTGTAGTGGGAAAGACAACTTGGCAAGACAATTAAAGGGCTTCGATCGGATCGAGGTGGCGAATACTTGAGCCAAGAATTCGATGATCATCTTAGGAGTTGTGGAATTGTTTCACAACTTACTCCTCCCGGAACACCTCAGCATAACGGAGTGTCCGAGAGGAGGAATCAAACTTTATTAAATATGGTTCGATCCATGATGAGTCGAATAGAGCTTCCATTATCATTTTGGGGCCACCTCTTAGAACAGTAGCATTCATCCTTAATCATGTTCCATTTAAAGCAGTTGAAAAGATACCATTTGAGAAATGGACTGGTAAGAGACCAAACTTGTCTTTTCTAAGGATCTGGGGTTGCGAAGCATTTGTAAGGCGCCAAGTGTTTGACAAACTGGCAGCCAGATCTGAAAGATGTTTATTTGTGGGATATCCAATGGAAACTAAAGGATGATACTTTTATAAGCCCGTAGAGAACAAAATGTTTGTTGCTCGAAATGTTGTATTCTTAGAAAGGGAATTTATTTCCAAAAGAGACAGTGGGAGAAGAGTAATTCTCGAGGAAACTCGAGAACCACAAGAAGACATCGCTTCACCGATGGAAACCGAACAAGCTCAACAATCAGTTGAAGAGCCCGTTTAAAGTACACAAGTCCCTCGCAGATCTGATAGGATACGACATGAACCTGAGAGATATGGTTATCACGTAATAGAGGATGATGACGCATAGCTCATAGATGATGAGCCTAGTATCTATACAGAACCTGCCTCAGGACCAGAGTCTAAGAAATGGCTAGAAGCCATGAAGTCAGAGATGTAGTCCATGTATGACAATCAAGTTTGGAACTTGATAGATCCACCTGAGGGTGTTAAAACCATTGGGTCTATAAAAAGAAGAAAGACATGGATGATAATCTGCAAGCCTATAAAGCTAGACTAGTGGCAAAAGGTTATAGACAGATTCATACTGTTGACTTGAGACCTTTTCACCAGTAGTCATGCTTAAATCAATTAGAATTTTATTTGCCATTGCCACATACTATGATTATGAAATATGGCAAATGGATGTCAAAACAGTATTCCTTAATGGAAACTTATTCGAGGATGTGTACATGACACAACCTGAAGGTTTTCTTCATCCAGAAAATTCTAAAAAGGTTTGCAAGCTTCAAAGATCAATTTATGGGTTGAAGCAGGCTTCTCGGAGCTGGAATCTTCATTTTGATGAAACTGTCAAAGAGTTTGTGTTCATTCAAAATGAAGATGAACCATGTGTGTACAAGAAGGTTAGTGGGAGCATAGTTGTTTTATTAGTCTCATATGTAGATGACATATTACTCATTGGAAATGACATTCCCACTTTGCAGACAGTTAAGACTTGGTTGGGAAGTTGTTTCTCAATGAAAGACTTAGGAGAAGCTGCTTACATTCTTGGGATAAAATCTATAGAGATAGATCAAAGAGAATGATTGGTCTGAGTCAAAGTACCTAGTACTCGACCAGATGTATAGTTTGCCCTTAGCATGACAAGTCGATACCAATCAAATCCAGGTGAAAGTCATTGGACAACAGTGAAAACCATCCCAAAGTACTTGAGAAGAGCTAAGGATGCGTTCCAAATATATGGAGGTGTGGGAAATGAGCTGGCTGTAAATAGTTACGCCGATGAAAGTTTCAAAACCAATGGAGATGATTTAAGATTGCAGATGGTTTTGTGTTTTGTTTAAAATGAAGATGTTGTGAGATGGAAATGTTCCAAGTAAACATGCTCATAGATTCTATAACTTAAGACCGAGTACCTGGCAGCATCGGATGCAGACAAGGATAATATGTGGAACCTTTTAGATCCTATAAGTCTTTACTGCGACAATAATAGTGCTATTACGTGAGCTAAAGAGTCATGGACCGATCATAATTCCAAACATATACTCAGAAAATATCACCTAGTCAGAGAGATCATCAGACGAGGAGATATTGCAATATGCAAAGTAGCAACGAAAGAGAACGTTGCAGATCCACTTACCAAGCCTCTCTCACAAGGAAAGCATGTTGTGCATGCTAGAGCGATAGGACTAAATGTCATGAATGAATGGTCCTAGTGCAAGTGGGAGATTGTTGGGAATAGTGCCCTAGTACATTCGATGTGCCTAAATTTGTAATTGTCACATTTAAATAAAGTTATTTGATATCATTTATTTCTCGTTGATTATTATAATGTGTGCATGTTTTAATATTATAATAATCGAATAATAGTTATTCACGAAATAATAAGATTATTCAAATGTCCCTGGTACAATCACGTTGAGTAGAGACTCAAGTGATTAATATACTAGTATAAGTTTGATTGATAATCATCGGATGATTATGCGTATGGTACAGATCAATCTTATGGGTATTGATTGGAGAACTAATACCGGACAGACCCGCATTGAGATCACTGCATGGTAATGTCATAAGCGAATCTCAATATAACAGTATGTCAATAAATCCTTGAACCTGAGATTATCATAGAGTCCAACATGATAACTGCTATGCCTTGACGTAACCCAACGTCATCTGAAACATGGTGATCATAAAGGTTAGCGATCGGGATTAGTGTGAGTCATGTAGAGGGCAATGAATAATCAAATGGAGATTTGTCCCTCTCTTTAGTGAGAGAGATATATGTTGGGCCCCTCGATAAGTAGGACTGAAGGAAATGCATGGCCATGCTCAAATGAAGAGTCATTTCATTCAATCAGTCTACTTAAGATCGAGAAAGCATTTGAACATAAATAAATATGACAGACTCCATGACTTAGTTCAAATATGATATCACGTGACAAAGGGATTTGACACATTAAAAGGTTTAATGGACTATTAACTTATAGTATTTGGGTAGTCATAATGTCTTGCTAGAGGCCGCTTATGATTTATTATTTAGTAAGGTATTAAATAATTGTCAACATAATATAAGCCTTTGGGTCGCACGTGCGACAATTATAGACAAGTAGGAATAAATATCAACTGGGAATAATAAATATAATATTGGATATTATATTTATAAGGAAATTTAATAATGAATAATATATATAATATTGGATATTATATATATTGTATTATTTAATAAGATGAGGGGTTACTAAGCAAATACTAGATTCTTGAATCTAGTGTTTACTTAGTATAAATAAGAGATCCATGACAAGGATTTGTCATAAGAAATCAAAGAAAAAAAAATCGCCCCCCAAGAAGAAGAAAAATCGGCCTCCACCTCTTACAGTAGGAGAACGACATCGATCTTCTGATCTTCTTCCCTTAGTTGATCTTGATCGATAGTACAATCCTTCTAGTAAGTAATTTGTGTTGTAATATTCATCAATATTATTCGTAAGGATCTAGCAATCCATCTTGTGGAATTGTTCGTGTGTGGATCACCCAAAGAGGAAGGAGATATTCATCTGCTTCTAGTCTAGTTCAGATACGTTCTTTGAATTAAGGTAATTCGATGAACTCTTAATAAATCAATTAAATCACTGCATGTAGATCATCGTCTGGGTTTTTTCGTTAATTTATTCCTCTGCGTTTTACTCAATTTTATTGTATTAGATACACGCAAAACCCAACAAGGGTTGCATACTGCAAAGCATACTTTATGCTTGTATTGCCTTATTTTCCTGTAACTACCCATGAGAATATTAATTATATTTAATCACATATTTTGCATATTTATTCAAGTTATGGTTATGCAAATGAAATGTCTAATTATTTTATATCGTATATAATGTGGTGTGTTGGTGTCACACGGAAGATCACATTATCAGTGCCTTATAAAATAATTTAACAGTTCACAACTAATATAATTATTAGACAAATTATATGAAAGGTTGTAATGTATGCTTGAGATTAGCTGTTCTTGACTATTAGCATGCATTAGCGTATTTGCATACGCTGAAATGGATCGAAGTAAGATAGTGTCTTTTGTACTGACCGTAAGAAGAACGTAAATCTCGAATAATTATTATTTCTTAATTCTATGTATACAATATTTAATTATGTATTTATAATATGTATTGCTTTGATTTATCATGGATGAGAGTCAAAGTGATTGACTCGATAAGCTTTGTATCTTGGGCAATGATATTATTTATATGACAATTATTATTATAACTAGAAATCGTGTCCCGACTCATGCGGGTTGATGATGTCTCCTTGAGGAGCTCGATAATGATTATTATATTAAACCCTGCATGTGGATTTAATTTCGATATAATAATAAAGTTCGAGTGGTACTACTCTTGGATAAGAAATTAATTAATTAAAGCTGTCAGTAGCTAAAATTAATTAATGGACATTCGATAACCTAAACACAGGAAATAATATATTTAAATAAGGAGCTCGATTTTGTACATTAGGATTTCGGTTGGAAGTGCAATAATAATTTTCCAGTGGAATGAATTGATATTATTGAACTCAACCATAATAGGAATGGCTTAATATGGAAGGTTGGGTTGCACTAGGAGTCTTAATGCTAACCCTCCTTAAGATCCCTAGAGTAGTCCAGAAGCCTATAAATAGGACTAGAAGGGTGTTCGGCCGTGAGTACTCATATCCAACACAAGGATTTCATTTTTTCTTCTTAGTATTTAATTGTGGATCTTGACTTGTGTCTTTGATTCCACAATTGATACAACACTTTAATTCTTGCTACAAATCGGAATTACTTGAAGAAAAGAAATTCGAGAGTTGTGAGGAACAAGGTTTCGGCCCTCCAACTACCGTATGATAATCAGGCTATACTTAGCCAATTCCAACTATTCTTGTCCGTCGTCTCGACATACTGGATACGTATACACGACGTACTGAATACATATACTCATTCCAATAATATTCTCATATGATACATTTATATCAAATGTACGATAAACCTGATACACGATATCCTCAAATGTATATGTAGACCAAGTACGACAATTGAACCAATACAGCTGTCTCATTCCTTCAATTATTATATCCATACTGTACAGATTCCACACTGTGCATTATATCTCGGATAAAATAGTATTAACCAACCATAGTAGAAATTCATGATATTACAATGCTAACCTTCATCAGTTATGTAGGTAATGCACTTCTTAGCGTACGTAACATATGCTGACAACATCACGGTCTGAAGTCGGTACTGTAACACCCCCGATCCCCTCGGGAATATTATAGTGCCGTAGACCCTCTTTGTGAGGATCTACCATGCTAAATACAGAAACAAGACATTTTATTACATGCCGACATGGCTGAATAACGAACCAATAGGCCGATTTAGTCTTTCACCACAAACATACAACTTACACATATACATACATTTCTCTTCCAAAACTCATACCCATGCAAGGGTCAGATACATTCACAAACTCATACAACAGAAAATACGACAGCGAAAAGGACAATATAATGAACTCCGACAAACTGCACCCAAAACTGGCCTTCATGTGATTTGTATCATTTCTCCTCCATCATCCTTCATACCGATCTTGTATTTTGCTCCCCAAGAACCTATATGTACCTGGATGCAATACAGACATCCACCCCCGATTACTTAGGGATTAGCAAAATTCCACTATTTTGCTAGTGCAAGTATAAAGTGAAAATGCGAGCCATACACAACATACTCCGAGAACATAATAATCGAGAACATCCAACCAGTTAAACGTAGCAAAAGACTTCCCGAGATAATTCACTTGAACAAAATAATCTGAAGCCATTAAAGGCAGGAATAAAGTAAGTAAACAATTTGTAAAGCGTTTTACAGGTCTCGGGAGTTTTTAGGAGAAAAAGTTTTGGGACTAAAGAGTCCTTATCTTTCAAAAATCACTTAGGGTCACAACGCAAAGGTTTACTCGGTTCTCAAAAACTATAATATAATCACGGGTCATGCAAATCCGACAAAAAAATATTATTCGTACTCATCAAGTAACGAATTTCGGAGGTCTCAACCGACCCTACCTGGCATCACACAAATACGGTTCATACTCCTCAAGTAACGAACTCCAGAGGCCTCGTCGGACCCTACCTGGTATTCACACATACTGTTCGTGCTCATCAAGTAACGAACCCCAGAGGCCCCGTCAGACCCTACCTGGTTCCACACATAAGTAACGAACCCCAGAGGCCTCGTCGGACCTTACCTGGTTCCACACATCAACACAACAATCCACAACGCATATCAATGACACCACGTTCACATACCTCAAGGAGATATACTTCTCGAACAACACCAAATAGCACTACCTCCTTACAAAGGAGTCAGCTGTAACACCCCCAATCCACTCAGGGATATTACACGTCGTAGACCCTCTCCTCGAAGATCTACCAGGCTGGTAACAACATTTAACATCTCGACAATGCCTTCAAGGCTAAAATGACTCAGTAGACCGATTTGGTCTTTCAATAAAATATACAACTCGATTACAAACACATACCCACGCAGGTGTAATACCCGGTTGTAATTCATTCATTTTCATTCAGTAATTATCAGTCTGTAATTAACCGCGGACCCACAGCTTCGTGGATCCCTGCCGAGACCCCGTCGGATCTAACCCACAGTGGTTAAGAGCAAGCTCGCGGTTCCACAGCTTCGTGGAGCCCTACCGAGACCCCGTCGGATCTAACCCGCAGTGAGCATACACACACACACGTTACTCATGCAATACTAACATGCTAAGAATGTAAGTTCATTAAGAATACTCACTAGAGATGGCCATTAACTCGACACCATTATCAAACTCTTCAAAACACAATAACAAGATTAAATACGGAATACACGATTCCATAACTTTAAACAATAGGAGTATCATCATCAAATCCTTCAACGTTCAAAATAATCAATTCCCAAAACACAACGTTTACAAAACACACACGCGTTTTGAAAGAGAGCCTTTAACGAGGCCAAACCGAAATCTTTTGAAACTTCATTTCAAACAACCAAACAAACATACTAATACGATCACCGATTATCATATCCACAAAATAAGAAAAGTATGGGCAAGGTACTTGCCTCGATATCACGAGCAATGGAAAAGTGAACGGATACGGCCGGGTAGCCCTCAAATTCCCGAACACTATCTAGAACGTGATAGGACCGAAATTACTACGGGAAAACACCATATGAATCATCAACACCAACGGAATTCAACATCGGAATCATCGAGAACCTATAATCCTCCGTAGGGAATAATAAAACATGATTACGACGAGAATCAAGGCCGAAAACAACGAAAATCCCAACAAACTATCAAAGGGAACTCATTCGAACATTTAATCGAACATTAAATGTTCAAGACCCTTCAAGAACAAAGAAATCACCCCTCGGGTTGAACGAACCAAAGATACGAGTATCCAATCCGTAGAACAAGTTCAAAACAACGTTTATACAACAATTAATTGATTAAAAATGGATTGGAATCGAAATCAAAAAGGAAAATCCCCAAATCTACAAAAACAAGGGTTCAAGCCAAAATACCTTGATTTGGATGAATCATTCAAGTAGAGGTCGAAAATCTACAACAAGACTTGAGGTGGATGATCTCTACAAGTTTTGGAGCACTCAAATCGCCCAAAATCGCCATTGAAATCTCTCTAGATGGAAGGAGGAAGAAGAGAGGAGAAAAATGAAGTTTTCTCCTCGAAAATCTGCTAAAAAAACGCAGAAAAAGCCCGTGTGCCGCGGCCCAGGGCCACCAAAAACGCCTAGGAATCAGCTTAGTGCCGCGGCACAGCCTGAGTGTGCCGCGGCTGCAGTGCGACCCCTTCAACACCAAAAAGGCACACCGTGCGATCTTGGCTATTTCGACCATAACTCCTTAAATGCGGACTCCGATTGACTCACCGTTTGAACCATTGGAAAGCTAACTTGATACTCTATAATGTTGCAAAGATTCAGAATTTTTGGAGTTTCCAAGAATTAATGGTGACTTTACAAAGTCGATTAAGGACACGGAACTCAACAAAACGACACCGAAACGAACTCGGATGACAAAAAGTGCCGAATTAATCATTCTCGGAATGACGAAACGGTCAGGAGCGAGTCGTCAAAACGAACTTCCGCCGAAAAAAGAAAATTACCGAAATTCGAAATTGCGGATATTACATCAGCAAGCAATACAACCAATATCACACATCACAATACTCATCAATAAGCACACATATCCACACACACACACACCTTGCCGAAAGAATATAACTTTAAGTCCACTAGCGATATAGTCTCACACAATGATACCACACGAAAACAAGGCATTCCAACATACAACACTAATACACATTCTCAGAACGACACATTCGTTTACAAACACACACGTTGATTTTTAAGAAAACCTTTATCGATAATATACCGATTCTTTTGAAAGTTCATTAAAAACATTCAAATTGCATGCATATTCAATTACCAACTATTACATCTCTGAAACACGAAGTGTATGGGCAAGATACTTGCCTCGAAACCACGAGCGAACGAAACGATGAACGAACGCAACCAAGCAACCCCGGAACTTCCAAGAACAACCAAGAACCCGGAATCCCCACGAACACTACGAGAATAACACCACCACGAATCAACATCACTAAACGAAATACAAATCGACACTAAGAACAATAGTGGTTCAAGGGTTTGTTCCAATAAAGCCAAATTATATTCCGGGTGAAATGAAATCGATAAATGAGTTTCTAATTCGTAGATTACAACCAATACAACAAGAACTACAGAGATGATTCATCATAATCGGACCAGAATCGAAATCAAGAGGAAAACCCCAAAAATAGTTGAAAAAGGATTTCGAAGAATTACCTCAATCCGGACGAAGAATCAACAAAGGATGATGTTAAACATGATCAAGACCTCAACATATGATGATAATCTGCTCAAGGATTGAAATCCTCGACAAATCGCCCAAAAACTGAGAGAGAGAAGTGAAATGGGGCTGAAAACGCGACTGTCCTATTTATACACCTGGACAAAACGGCCCAGCAAAACAGCTCCATTAGCGCCGTGTTCCGACGCCGTGTTCGGACAGAGGCAAAAGCCTAAAGGAAACGGTGTAACACCCACTCCAAAACACGGCCGTGTCACAAACGATCCAACAAACGGTGCAATTAGCGCCGTTTTTAGCGTTGTGTTACTCTAGAATTGGAGAAAACGTCTCTGCAAGTCGACGAACTGATATGGAGATGAAACAATGACAACATACAACATACTATAACACGAATATACATACAAATCATCACAGAGCTAACTTTAGAGATACATGTTAAACGCCAAACACGACATCACAATCTCGACATACACAACCAACGAAGGTATGTTCACCAAATCAAGGAGCATTAAGCACAAAACGACGAATAGTTCTAGACAACCAAAAAGCAAAAATCTTGGTTATTACATGTACAACGATGCAACTTCCCAACAAAGTACCACAACTTGCAGCTTGCGACGAAGCTCCAAAGGCTCACGATGAAAGCAAACACGAAGAAACATGACACACAATGCCTCAAGTGCATGCACATGATCACAACAAGACATGCGACGAAAAGTCAAGATATATGCTTGAAGAAATATATTGCTCTTAGATGATACACTCGATGTTCAGTATAACTTTTGTGTAAGCAGTTCTTCGCAATGCCCTCTTGCTTGGGATATTTATAACCTTGGAAATAGATCCGTTATAAATATAGTCGTTGGCCGGTTCGTGAGATTTAGACAGCTCTGATTGGCAATTTCCGAAAGTTTGAATTAAGATTTTTCGCATTTAATGCTTCGGACATTCTCTTTGATCTGTATTAAATGCTCTTCTGTCTGTAGTCTCTTCAGGTGCATTAAATGCTCTCCTGTCAGCATGAAATGCTACTTTAAAACATACTTTATGAATAAAGAAAGATTATTTCACAACCGTTTAAGTTCAGTCTAAGTCTTGTTGGTTTTGTATTTTATTTTTTCTAAGTAAAACACCTACAACATTGTTTACTGTAGCCAACGTTTCTTCTTTTGCTGTACTCTAGAGCTTAACTGTAGGATTTGTTTTCTTTGGGCTGTATGAAATTGTGCTGTAGGGACAGACTGTAGGGTGCATTTATCAAAACACTTGGGGTATTATTTTTCCCAACAACAACTCATAAACACCAAACTCAAACACTCATCATAATCGGTTTTGGTTATCAACAAACTCTACCGTCGGTACAATTTTTAACACACATCAATTTTCAGAAAATTCACGAAATATACTCTACCACTTATAATCCAATTTATCACTATATTCCAACCACCTCACCCTTAATGCATCACAACATCAAGTACAAGTTCCATCTTATATCATACATATAAACAAAGTCATGCAACACAAAATAGAACACATAAAAGAGAATACTTCTTACATCCGCAAGTCGCACGAAGATGATGGTTGTCCATGATACTAATCTCAACCGATAATATAAATGACACGATGTAATAACTCACAACTCGACTTGTCAACCGACAATGCATATGACGTGACAAAACACGACTCGACAAGTCACGACCCTACTCCACCAAATTGCCTAGGTTTCCACAACCTAAGCTCTGATACCATAAATGTAACACCCCCAAAACCATAAGGAAATGTCACACGTTGTAGATCCTTCTCACAAGAATCTATCAGTCTAGACAATGCAAGAGACATCATAATGTTTGGCCGGCGATGGTCAAACTACATAACAATAAAAACTGATAAGGTCAAAAACTTAAAATTACGGACTGGTAAGGTCACACGCAAAAATGAGTAATATAAACCGAATAAGATTACATCACATACCCACACATGGGTCAAAATACACTGCAGCAAAAATGAGATACAACTTAATGATAACACAATCAATAAACCGAACTCTCTCTTGATTAGTATCACAGCTCGTCATCTTCCGTGCCAATCCTGTGAATGCTCCCTTAATCTCGGAATACCTGAAATGCATAAAATGAATTTCTCCCATTTAGGGGTTAACAACTGGAATTTTCTAGTACAAGTACTCCAATCATACAAAATATACCATGCAATTATTCGTCATGAACCAAACAACATCAAACATTAAGAGAAGTTCCCGAGAGGTTTTAAAGTTTAGAAAACGTACTCAAATCTCGAAAATGTTTCATCATCTCGAGAGCTTTAGAAAACGAAAAGCCTTTGGAACCTCAAATCATTAGTTATCAATCCACTTCAAAAATCGATTGGGTCTCGGCTCAAAAACATTTTCCATAAAACATCATTTCAACATTCTTAAACATCAAAACATGCTCGTTACCTATGATCTCCTACTACGTGTCTCCGTCGGTTCAACAACCCGCATGGATTGAGCCAAACAAAATAATCACAACATCCGGTCCTCGACTCTGTAATCCCTCGGCACGAGTCACCATAGGTCCTGTCAAACCCACACGATTGGACTATGTTGTGTCCCGACCCCATGATATCCTTCCATGTGTCATCGTAAGCCTCGTCAGATCCACATGAGTAAATCTCAGACGACTTATTAAGTTCCGGTCACATGGTTCCTTGCCATGTATCCTCGTAGGCTCCGTCGAACCCGCACGAGTGAACTTAGCAACACAACACACAACATTCACATTCAATCACACCGAAATGCAAACTGTCAATCATTATAACAAACATCAAGAGCATTATATGACCAACACAAATTATTTATTCAACAACTCGGCACAATACACATCCAAATGTATAATAAATCAACACAACATATGTCCATCAATCACAACTTGGCACAATACACATCAAAGGGTATAAAAAAATCAACACAACCTTCACAACCTCATGGTTCCACACACGGATTAATCGTGAACAACATCGACATAACAATATATCTATGAAGATCAACCACATAAATCACATTCAATGAGAACGAACAAGCCAATTTAAAACCAAACACACAACTTCAATTCACAAGGTATAATTTTTATAGAAAAGGTACTTGCCTCGATAATCGACACGCGAATACTTCGACGAACACAGCTCGACCGAAGAACCCCAAAAACCTACATCCTCCGCGAGAAACAATAACAACATAATTAGTATAAGCATAACAACCAATCTCAATGGAAAATACGCCCAGCACCTGAAGGGAAATCCGTTGGAACATTTAATTGAACATTAAATGTCCAAGATTTTCCAAGAATACCAAAATCACAAAATGGGTTGAACAAATCCAAGATAGGATATAAAATCCATAAAATACAATCAATAACACCTAATAACACCAACCGATTTATCAGAGTCAGACTAGAATTGAAATCAAGAACAAAGTCTCAAAAAGTCAACTCCAAAGGTTCAAGAACATTACCTTCGATCCGATGTAGAATGAAGGATTAGATGGTGTTAATCCTTGCTAAGAACTAAAATACATTGATGGACGATGAAATTTCCAAGCTATATAAACTGCAAATTGCCCCGACTGGCGGCACCAGGAGAATGAAGGGGAAATGAAAAAAATAGCGAAAGAAAGACTGCAATCCGCATATATATACACCACTGAACATTACTTATGCAACACATCAAGATTGCGTATGTAACAACACTTAACCTACGTTTTTACCCAAGTATTGCGTATGCAATGTCATACATAGAACTTAATGCCTCGATTTCCAAGCATCCTAACATACGCAACACATCAGATAACATACTTCATGTGCTCTATGCAGCGTACGTTAAGGCCTTCCTGGAGGCTACTGCCTCAACCAGTGGGTATGTTAACGTACATTAACTCTATACATAGCGTATGCTTGTAACACCCCCAGAGCCATCCTGGAATATTACAGCACCGTGTGCCCCGCACCGGAACCCAAAAGGCTAAAAGCCTTTTTGGCAATCAATACAAATATGCCCAAGAGGCGAATAACAATAATATCTTTAAAATATTCAAAGACTACAAAATCCATTTACCGAATACCTTCGTAAAATCTTATTTCAAAGTATAAGGCCAAAATGCCAAAACTCGACAGTTTCAATAGTATACGTTAAGCCACCGCTTATACGTACCGATAAAATAGTTTAAGAAATCGGCTTTCCAAATAAACCCAAGTTCGTAAAATACTAGAAAGCCATTTTAAAACACACTCGCAGCGGATATAACAAACAGTAAAACATACTTTTGCAGCGGAAAATAACAACCAGTTAAAATACTCGATTTCCAAATACACACTATAGCCAGTATCACCCAGGAAGCTCATCTCTTCACGACCGCTACAAGATCAATCTTAGAGTACCTAAAAATAAAGCCCGCGACGGGGTCAGCCATAATACTCAACAATGATAACGATCACATCAACATTAATAATTACATACCAATGAAATTACAAGATAAGTAATACCACCAACGTAATCTCACCGTCATAACCTTACAAACTCTTGGCAATCCTCATGTTTATTATAATCCTTACCAAATTCTGCATCTCGAATTCTCAAATCACAAAAGGAACTCATATACAAAATCCGCATTGTATCTCAAACAACGCCCAGATTCTCAAAACATCATCATAACTCACCAATACAAAATATACTAGCTCTAGTAATCCAATCCATCGGATAACACCATCAAATCTCAACATGAATCGATTGCCAATCAAAAGACAAGTATCAATAAGGAAATACGGAATATACCTCAGAATACGCAATGATGAGTGACGTCAGTCTAATCTGAGGTTAGATCAATACAACATACCAACATGGTCCTAACAAAAGACCTACAAATGCATTCTCACATGACAACATCAAGATATTCAACAGGACAACAACAACAACAACAACATGACAATGACAACATATACTCATGGTAATCTGATGATCCAATGTTCAGTGCATAGATCCCAAGATAATCCTGTTGGACCAACACGTGATGGAGAAACAACAACGACATATGCACGACAACACATGGAAATCCGATGATCCAGCATTCACTGTATAGATCCCAAGATGATCCCATTGGACCAGCATGAGGAAGAAAACCCGTCCAATGATCCAACACGCGCAAGCATAGACCCAAGATGATCCCGTCGGATCAACACGAGGTGGACAAACGACAATGATGCACAAATGCATGATAACAAAAATACACAAATGCATGAAAACAATACACAAATGCATGACGAAATGATAATGACAAAAATGATTAGAGAACTTGCCCTGGATCCTTCGCGAGCAGTCTCGATGTTAGAAACCATCACCAATGATTATCCTCAATATTCGGTGATCCAAATATCATTGACTGTAGATAACTCATATCCCCATCTTTACCACAATGTATCCTCGATACCCAAGTATACCAATAACGAATGTAAACCATATACATTAAGATTTAAATTACAAAACTCGGAAGATAACATACAATACAAATCTCCAGAATTCACACTTATACTCATTGCTATATGAATTATAAACGAAATGAAACTGAAACCATTCATTAAATATTATAAACTGAACAAGTAATAACTTGCCTCGATACCGGTATGATGATGACAATGCCGTTACCAATTTTGTTTCCTTTGTCTACGAGCTCCTCGGCCCTACTAAAAGCAATTCAGGGACATCCTCGAACTCGACCGCAACACATGGTTATTATCAAGGATCAATTATCACAACATATTACAATAACAGATAAACAACAAATTCAGTAGCAATCAACAATCGATATAATCAAACAACAAACCTAACGGTTCCACAATATCTCGATTAAACACAATCCGAACTATCCAATTCGAACAATTACGAATTTATAACCACAATACAATTTAAGTACGTTGTCTGTTGACTTAGCGTACGTTATTCACATTGCGTAGCGTGCGATAATAGTCACGAGCTTGCTTATCCAGAACATACTAAATGTACGTAAGACTACAAGATTTACGTACGATAAATATTCTAATTATCGTACGTTATCTGTATCACTAGCATGCGTTAATGCCATGCAGTTGCATGCATTACAAGTATCAATTAACACCTTGCGATCACGAATACAAAAATACGGATGTAAGGAATCGTACTCCGATAATAATCATCTTGATATGGTATATACACCAAGAACTTCTTCAAGAATACCAAACATTCCGCAATCATGTTGATACTCAACAAAACAACATAATTCGATGTGTTCTAACATCTAAACCATCATCTAACTCATAATACGATATATATATATATATCATCTTCATCCATACAAACTCCATGAATCACCAAGAATCATAACATCACTTCCATATTTATCATCATACGAAGCAAACAATAACAACATCAATAACTCGAAATGAAGAGGGATATTAACCGATATATCTCTCAAAGGTGAACAACACAATCCAAAACCACAAAAATCATATCAATACCCATATATCAACAACAACATCAACATAATTCGATAATCCATATTACGAGCATGTTTGAACGAATCACAACTCTTACAAAAAGAATAATCTTAACTAATATCTTCGATCTCTTGTCACAATTCAAATTAATCATGTATAACATCATCATAAATAATATGATAGACCAACATGCTTCCTAACATGTAAACATCCTTCTAAAAACCGAGCTACAATCAGAGGGATATGAATATTACCTTCTATTGATGAACTACGACAAAGAACAATCGAACTTATTCCAAGAATCATCACCAACTCTAAGAATAAGGCTCCAATCCGTGCCCCCAAGCTCAATATTGTTAAAGATGATCAACTCCATAAACAATAGAGTGTTTGGAACCCAAAACTATCACCAATAACTCTCCCTATCGGATAGAATGAAAGAATGGCCGAAACGAATCATAATTCACAACTGCATATATATATATATCTCTATATATATATATATATATATATATATATATTACTAGCATGCGCTAACGGGTACCTTAGCGTGCGCTAAACCAGTTAGGTAGTAAGCTGAGTTTTCCAATTTCTTTAGCGTGCGCTATTACACTAGATAGCGTGCGCTAATCCCGTCGTTGACTCTTTTGTATACACTTCCTCTGAAGATGTCTGGGTTCCACCCGTCGAAAACAAACCACAAAGTCGGATTCCCTTTAACCGATCTACAATAGGCATGCGTTAAGCCCTATGCTTAGCGTGCGCTAATCTTCCATAGTAAACATCCGTTGACCTCATCGGAACTGTAACGCCCCCAAATCCCATTGGGTATTTACAGTGCCGTGGACTCCACACCAGGAGGTCCACCAAGCGAACACGAATAAAACACATCAACTGACCAACAAGGAAAACCACAATCCCTACTATGATATCGGACATAATATTCCGATATGGAATTTCAACGACAAAAATGGTCCTACATGGCCAAAATAAAAATACAACAACATCCAAGAGCTTTACTCGGATAATACAAAATGACAACAAGCGTGAAATGGAATACTCCAAATTGTCGTGGCATGAACACCGAAATAACTCGGACTAGTATCGTTTTGAATGCCTCATCGCCATCGTCATGCCCATGTGTCTCAACTCTCACCTCGCAAGCACCTAAAACATGAAAACATGTTCCGCCCCCACGGGGTCAGTCATCCAGATAATGAATATCAAATACATGTACAACATGATATGCATCCAAAGGCAGAATAAATGGTACAACAATGGTAATACGAGATGCTCACAAACCAAGATAAGAACCGAGCATTCGTGAAATACTATGCCCACGACATACGATCAGTACCTGCTCAACAGGTTAGAACATAAGTGCCCAACAGCGAATCATCAATATAGAACACAACAATGAATTACCCCAAGGTAAACCAAACCAGAGCAGAAATAAATACGAATAACAATGCCCGAAGGCTCCAACGGAAATATCAAAACATCAGAATGGCCTGAAAGCCCTCAGCTGAAGCTGCAAAATATCACAATGGCTTGAAAGCCACTCAGCCAAAACTGCCAATCATCATAATGGCCCAAAGCCAAAACAGCCCGAAGCTGTATCACATGAGGGCCGAAGCCACGGCATGAAGCCGTATCACAATGAGGGCCGAAGCAACGGCACGAAGCCATATCACAATGAGGGCCGAAGCCACGGCACGAAGCCGTATTACAATGAGTGCCGAAGCCACAACACGAAGCCGTATCACAAGGAGGGCCGAAGCCACGACACGAAGCCGTATCACAATGAGGCCATCCAATGACCGTGACCTACTGAACTATAGGTGTTGGGAAACCAACCGCGAATGTTCAAGCCCCAAGCTTACCCAAAATGAGATCACACAGTGACTGTGACCTACTGACTGTAGGTGTTGGGAAACCAACCGCGAAGGTTCAAGCCCCAAACTTACCCATCGAGCACTAGCCGAGACTAGACTCCAAAACACGTTTAATCACAAACGCAACAATCACAAGATTACCGAATTCAAAAGAATGATAGTGTGCTGCCGTGGGTCGGCCAACACGACAATAATAACTCATGGATGGGCACTGTCCTCAGTGGTCCCATTCAAATACCTCGATTGCCTTGGAATGGCCTATCGATAACAACGACTTAACGAATGGGAACTATCCTCGACAGTCCTAATTCAATACGTCGATTGTCTTAAAACGACCAATCGATAACCATGAATCAACGGATGGGAAATGTCCTCGACGGTCGATTGATGCCTCGATTGTCTCAGAACGACCAATCGATAACAACGACTCAACGGATGGGAAATGTCCTCGACAGTCCCAATTCAATACCTCGATTGTCTCAGAACGACCAATCGATAACAACGACTCAACGGATGGGAATTGTCCTCGAAAGTCCAATTCAATATCTCGATTGCCTTAGAACAGCCAATCGATAACAACAACGATAACAGATGCCTCAGCGCCTTTAATCGGCCACCAAGAGATAGAGATGATAACCGAATACGTCAATGCCTTTAATCAGCCAATAACATCAATAGAAAAACACTGATGTCAATAACAACAATCACAATTATATCTCAATCAATAATAACAATCAATACATCGATACCGCGAACCGGCTATCGACAACAACATCAACAACAAGTATCTCAATGCCTTGAACCGGCCATTAACGAACATCAATAACAAGATGATCAATAAACAACGTTGGCATAATTACCGAAGGGTTTTGTATTAAACAATTCCCTGACATCAACAGATCATAAAGAGACAACGTCTCGAAATGATATAACACATTCATACATATATATAAAAAACCAAACCAAACATACCCTGTATATCCCGCTCAGAGCAGGGTCTGGGGAGGGTAAGATGTACGCAGACCATGCCCCTACTTATTACGGTAGGGAGGCTATTTCCGTGAAGACCCCCAGCTTAGTGCACAGCAAAATATTGAGTGACATATACAAAGGGAAGCATAAAATTCAAAAAAAAAAGCATAAAATTCAAAAATGCTCAATACCATACCTGAGTCCATGGCTTAATCCACATGGGACTTACCTAAGAGGAATTTGGCTACTTCACTCCCGATGAACTCCGCTCTAACATAAGGAGGGTTGACTCCGCGCACATTCATATATATATATATATATATATGATAACATTTATCTCATTGACTAGTACACGTATAAAACTTGCCTCAAACTGAAGGCGATGAAATCCTCCAACGAACGACGAACGGCATCCTCCGACGGTCACAAGCACTCGAACAACCTTGAATGAAATACAATTCATTCAATAACACAATATTAATCGAAAACAACACAAAGGACGACCCCGATTCAATCGCAAATCGATCAAAGCACACAAACGAATATTATAGTCTTCGACTATGAACTCTAACATCCTCCAATCCTCCTCAATGATTCAATTAACATGATCATTACGTTCTTAACACTTGTGAAAAATAATTCAACAAGGGTCATCAAGAACAACATTAAAATAATCATCCAAAAAATGATAATATCACCAATATCATCACTAACACCTCAAGAACATCGTCAACACGCCCACATGAAGTCTAAACGATAATCCTCCACCAATTCAACATGAATTCGGATTAATCAACAAGATTAAATCAACCATTTCAAGATTATGATAATCATTACATAATTCATCATAATTCTATACCAAAAATGGTTAGGATCTCCCAAGAACACAAACAACAACAATAATCATCTCAAGGCCATGTCAATCATATAACAATCTTAACATAACTTTTTCTAGACATGATTATAACATCCAAGTATTCTAAAACATCAAGAACAACTCCTCCTCAAGACATAATCATCATGTTCCTAATATAAGTTATAAAAACTCATCAAGAATCATGCTATCCTCCAACAAGCACTAACTACACGAGGTAAACAACAACAACATCATACTCGAAAATCACTTGAAGAACAAGAGATTAAGAGGACTTACCCAAGAAGAACAGATGAACTCTCCAAACACCAAAGGAGTATGAAAAACTTCCCACCTCAAGTCTCAATCCAAGCTAGGATGGCCAAAATCACGTTGGAATAGTCTAAGTATCAAGAACAAGTCCAGAGGGACGATTCTTGGGAGAGAAAATCGGTTTTGGTTCGTGAAGAAATGAAATACGAAACCAGGATATATAATCTGACAACCTCATTACGACCGCTGTACAACCTGCTTAACGTACGTTATAAATATAAAGTATGTTATCACCTCTACGTAGCGTACGCTACGTAGTCCAAAACTCACTGCCCCAAAATGGGTATCCATTACGTACGTTAACCAACACTTACGTACATAACAGCCTCACCATTACGTACTTTAACAACCATGCATAGCGTACGTAATGGGCGTTGACTAACTGTCCCAATCGAACCAAGCGAATCCAGCCTCGCCCGACCCCACACGCCAAAAGTCAGATCCGAACGGATACCCTATGTTACGTACATAACCAACATGGTTTAACGTACGTAACTCTCCGCCCGTAGCATACGAAATGCTATACATATAGCGTACGCTATGGCTAATATACATAGCCAAAAATCCAAACTCACCAAGCAACAACCAAACGGCGAATACAATACCGACGACAAGTAAAAATATTTCGATCCCGAAATATCCCAATTTCATATACATTGTATCAGTCAAATACAACAACACTTGCACAATTCCAAATTAATACGTACAACGCAACATTAAAACGAAAAAAAAAAAAATTCCCCGGATATTACAGGAACATGCACTGAAAGTAGCCGTGTCCACACGTAGATTCTCTCTGGACTGATATGCATTGGCGTACGCTAACCTTTGGCTTTAGCGTGCGCTAAATGCCATTGACTCGAGTATGCACATGCACGTCGAAAGTTGTCGACCACCAGACCCACATGTCTTGTGTGCGCTAATCTTCACCTTTAGCGTGCGCTAAGCTTGCATACTAGCGTGCGCTACGTCCTTCAACTAACGTACGCTAATCAGGCTATACTTAGTCAATTCCAACTATTCCTGTCAGCCGTCTTGACATACTGGATACGTATACACGGCATACTGAATACACATACTCGTTCCAATAATATTCTCATACGATACATTTGATATCAAAAGTACGATAAACCTAATACATGATATCCTCAAATGCAGTTGTCGACCAAGTACGACAATTATACCAATACAGCTATCTCAGTCCTTCAATTATTATATCCATACTGTACACATTCCACACTCTGCAATATAACTCGGATAAAATAATATTAAACAACCATAGTAGAAATTCAGGATATTACATTCTTCCCCACTTAAAATAAGTTTCGTCCTCGAAACTTCCAATCCTGTCATCATAAACAACAGCTCAACCAAGATACCCAAAATCATCACGAAGACAAACAATCATCACCACAAGCGAATAACCAAAACAGTATACTTACAGGTGCGTGAAGTCGATGATCTCCCATGATACTAGCATACGACTCCTTCTTCAAAGCCTAAACACAGATATAAACACAACTGACACAAGTGTGCGCTACGTCCTTCAACTAGCGTATGATAATCAGGCTATACTTAGCCAATTCCAACTGTTCTTGTCCGTCGTCTCGACATACTGGATACATATACACGACATACTAAATTCATATACTCGTTCCAATAATATTCTCATATGATACATTTGATATCAAAAGTACGATAAACCTAATACACGGTATCCTCAAATGCATATGTCAACCAAGTACGACAATTATACTAGTACAACTGTCTGAGTCCTTCAATTATTATACCCTTACTGTACAGATTCTATACTGTACAAAATAACTCGGATAAAATAATATTAACAAACCAAAGTAGAAATTCAGGATATTGCAATGCTAATCTTCATCAGTTACGTAGGTAATGCACTTCTTAGCGTACGTAACATATGCTGACAACATCACGGTCTGAAGTTGTTACAACGATGCAACTTCCCAACAAAATACCACGACTTGTAGCTTGCAATGAAGCTCTATAGGCTCGCGATGAAAGAAAACACGAAGAAACATGACACATAATGCCCCAAGTGCATGCACATGATCACAACAAGACATGCGACGAAAAGCCATATCCGACAAATAATACGACATGATCATAACAAACAGTGCACCACGTCAAAAAATTATAATTAATCCATCATGGGAAAATATTTAGCACAAAAAAAGCACACAATTCAAGACAATCAGAAATAAAAATCTCTAGAATTACACTCTACGTGTGTTGCGTAATTTCGCATATGTAAAGAGCATGTAAAGCTGGTGTGTACATAATTGTGGTTACAGGGGCCACTGTCTCGAAATCTCAGGCACTCTTACGTACACTACACAAAGTGTTAGCATACATTCGGCTCAGAAGTTACGTACGTTATGCATGAAAAGTTACGTACTTAACTAGTACAAAACAGCAGCGGTGCTCCAATGGTCAGAAGCAATGGCACTACTGCCCGACGAAATACAATGATTATGCAATAAGCAGGGAAGCGTTTAGGTAGGACAATAATTCTCAAACTCAAACGCTATCAAACATCTAAAAAGTAAGAACTTGAGGTATACGAAAGTGAGCTCAAGCGATAAAACCACCAAAAATAATAAAAGGCAAAAATTATGAATTATTCTAAAATTTACATGAAAATCATAAGAATGTGAAACGAACATTACGGACTACACTGTAAATATAGTATCGAGTACAAGCGAGTTACAAAAACCAAAAAAAAATACAAAAATGGGAAATAGAGATATTATAGGAGCCTCAGCTTTGTGATATCCGAACATGTGTGTCATGTGGCTCTACCGGTGTAGCGTGATGAAAATGGATCTCTGACTTTTGAGTCAAACTACTTTGAAATGGCAGTGTTTTGAGAATACTAGTAGGCAAATGAATTAAAAATAAATATACGGTGAATAGGTCAATTTAAAAAATAATACAAAAATTAATAGGCCACAAGACAATTTTATAACTAATAACATACAAAAAAATCACGAAGACAAAATCAAAGCAAGAGTGCAATCACAAGAGGAAAAGCAGTGATGGGTTTTCGGGTACCCGTATATCTTATATTTAAGAATATAAATATTTTTTAATATATCATATATACATATAATGTAATTAATAAATTCAATTTAGTATAGTAAATATATAAAATATAATATTTTATATAATAATATATATAATTATATAACATAATATAATATATATGTATAATATATAATAAAAGTATATTTATATAATTCAAAGGGGCACGCGGGTCGGGTAATCAGGTCGGATAATCGGGTAATATACTATACTCATACCCTACATGTTCTAGATCATAAAATTTTGGGTTCGGCCGATACCCAACCTGATTTCGGGTTTATCCGATGGGTAGGATCGGGTACGGATACAGTTGACATCCCTAAGGAGAAGCATGGTATACACTATTTATGTCTTGCTATATCTGTTCCTTTTTATTTGTACCAGTTCATTCTTACACACTATTCATATACTCATATTCATTCGTACTTTCTTCTACTAATATAAAAATAATTGTTGGCATGTATGATGTTGTTGGATTTATCTCACAATATATTTTCAAAAAGTATTATTTTTATAAATTTACGAATGGATAGTTAAAGATATTAATGGTCAAACTCGATGCCGGCGTAATACAAAATAAAATAAAATCTAATCATATAATTAAATTAATTTAATAGCATAACTAATATTTATTTAATTTGTGTGATTAACTAATCTATTAAATCTACTAAGTAATAAATAGTTTATATATGGGTGGATGTGTGAGAGCACCAGTTGCATGTGTAACACCCCCAATCCGCTCAGGGATTTACACGCCGTAGACCCTTTCAAGGATCTACCAAGCTGGTAACAACATAGAACAACTCAACAATGCCTTTAAGGCTAAAATGACTCAGTAGACCGTTTTGGTCTTTCAATAAATACATACAACTCAAACTCATTACATGCCCACGCAGGGTCAAATACAACAACTCCCGTACAACAGGAAAGAATACTGCAGCGGAAAATAAACTATAACTAAACCAATGACATCATACGGATCCTCGCGGGATTAGTATCGTTCATCTTTCATCATCCTTCGTGCCGACTCTGTGTTATGCTCCCAAACCTGAATGAAAAAACAGACATCCACCTCCCGAATACTCGGGGGTTAGCAAAACTCCACTGTTTTGCTAGTGCAAGAACAAAGTGCAAATACGAGCCATACAATTCACATAATTTATCCGCCAGTCCACGACCACAAGAATAAATAACAACACGCACGTCAACATAATGCGTCGGAAAGAAGCAATATACATACACACGCATTATCAAGTGCAACATCAACACCAAACATATCCAAAGGATTCACGTAGCCACTTACAACCCACACAATTTACAAAACACACGCGTTTTGAAAGTGAGCCTTTGACGGGGCTAGCCGAATCTTTTGAAAACTCATTTCAAACAAACAAACAAACATACCCAGACGATCACCAATCATCATATCCACAAAACAAGAAATGTATGGACAAGGTACTTGCCTCGAATAAGAACAACGCGGAGAATCGACCGAAGTAGGTTGACACAAACTGACTACGAACCCGCCGACTCCACCGATCGCCAACTCGCGATAATAAACAACGAAGGACAATAACAATAATGAAAATGGATTCCATAGCACGACTTAAAGCCGTTGAATTCAAAGAACGAATGACGAAAGTTCAAGTGTTTCCCCCAAAACAGCCAAGAACACGATTCGTCCCGTCAAAACACGGAAACGGAATTCCAAAACGAAATATGGATATACAATCCATAGGATATGTTTGACAACATCATTTAGCAACAATCGATCCATCAAAAATGGATGGAAAATAAGATCGAGAATGAATCCCCCAAAAAGTCGATTCGAAGGAAATCAAGAAATATACTTCGATTCGACAAAGAACAATGGATTAAGTGATGTTAAACACAAGAATCCTACCAAGATTAATCATACCCATCATGAATTAATCAACAATACGGAACGAATCGGACAAAAACACAAAAACCCCAAAATTCAAGAAACTAGGGTTCTAAGAAGAGATTACCTTGATTCGCTGGATCAAAGGATGATATAGGATGATCAATCAATGATATGAACTCAAGAACTTCATGGATTTGTTGTTAAACAACATGGCTTCGCCTCCTCCGAAGCTCCAGCCGCGGATCGAAAAGAAAGGTAATGAAAAACGAGTGAAAATGAGGCTGCTCTGTGACATTTATACTGGTGCAGTCTAGCGCGCGCTAGGCTTCCGGGATAGCGTGCGCTATCGTCCCAGGCCGCAATCCGGAACCTCACTGCCCTACTGACTTGGTGTTAGACCCTTAACATGTGTGACCCGCTGGGCTCGACAGGCGGTCGAGTCGCTGGGCGGACTGTGCCGACTGGGCGTGGCACGACACTAAGGCATGGGAATGAAAATTGATTTGGAGGCTTCTTGGCAAGTGTGAGGCTTAGCTAAGACATGGAATCAAGACAATCTCGTGTTACTTTGAAGTTTTGGGCTGGTTCAAGGCTGTAGGCAGGCGAGTGATTCCTCAGCTTTTCAATGGTTACTGCCATCACCAGGCTTTATCCGTCTAAGCCTATTATAGGGGGGGAGGTAGTTACTGAGGTCCATGCCCAAGGGGTGACCCAAGGTGCTCGGCCAAGGACTTGGCAAGGTGCTGGGACTTGCCATGGGATTGGGTCACGGGTCAATCTGGAGGTGAAACCCGACCCGGATCGGACCGACCCGATCAGCAGACACTTCGGGCGCGGACAAGGCCTGAGCTGTGTGCCACAGCCGAGAGGGTTCGACCGTGCTGGGCGGACCATGTGCGGACATATGCGGGCATTGTCAGATCATTGTGGGCAAGACTCGAAAATGTGCAAGTGGCTGGGCACTTGTGCATAAATCTATGGGAATTGACTCGGACTATATGGGAACAAGACTTGGACGCGAGGGAACGCCAGATTTGGCGCGCACGAGCTTGGCATTGACGGTTCGAGGCGGTTACAAGTCATGGCAGTTGCATGGGGCGGTTATGAGGTAGTTCCAGGCAACGACATGACGGAACGGTTACTTGGAGCAGTTGTACGGGAACGGTTCCAAGCGGTTATAAGACGTGCGGGGCACACGTCAGCATATGAGCAGTTACTTGGTGGACTACATGTGCCAGGTGGAGTGCTGGGATCCATCAGGCCAGTTGCGGGACGGTTACTAGCAAGCGGTTGCGGGACGGTTCCAGAAGACCTTGTACATGGCAGTACAAAGCAGAGGCGAGCAAGTTGTGCGGAAACTGCTCGGGACAAGTGGAAGGGACGCATGGTGGTCTTTTGCCATGCGTCGAGATGTGGAGTGTCGAGCTGAACCTAGCGGTTGGGGTTGTCAACCGATGTAGTCCTTTGCTTGGGCTATAAATAGGTGCCTTGTACAATTTTGTAGGCAGCGAGGGGGATCGTGAGATCTTTGAGAGTTGTACAGCGAGGCCTTTTCCTTGTATATTGAGACTGCAAATAATATTCAAGGTTGGGGAATTGTCCCCGTAAATTGTGTGTGTGCCTTTACTTGTTTTTATTGTATTCCGCTCCATACTCCTTCAAGCACTAAAGGTAGCCTTGGGCTGTAACTCTGACCATACTAAACACGAGTGCTGTGAGGAAAACACGAGTGTTTGGTGAGGATCGAAGGCTGACTGGTTGTTGTGCGGACAATCAGTGCCGGCACGGGGTTGAATTTTCGGCGAAAAATTCTAGTCTAGTTCGGACCCGTGACAATTTGGTATCAGAGCCCCGTTGGTGGGTTCTGAGGAAAAAGTTGCTGCGTTATGGCACCTCGAGATGCAAGAGATTCGGATCGCAGAGATGGGATCGCGGCTATGGACGAGAGGATTCAAAGGTTAGAAACTTTGATGGGGCAACCTCCACCAGTTTCGGTTGTAGCAGCAGTTTTCAAACGGATCTCAATGCTGGACACCGATTTCGTAAAACTCCGTGCTATGGTGGAAGTAATCCAGAAATCTATGGATGAAATCCCTAATTTCGTGGAAGGAAGGCTCGTTTCGGTTCAAGAGGAGATCAGTTCCGTAAGCGAGGCAGTGGATGTCCGGCTGGGTGCAGTCAAGGACGAATGCAGGTTGTTGAGGATGGCGGTTATTGGCTGTGGGAGTCAAGGGAACTCGTCATCTTCATCCAGGTTCAAGATGTCCGATCCAAAACCATTTGGCGGCGAGAGAAGCGCCAAAGAATTGGAGAACTTCCTTTGGGACATGGAAACTTACTTTCATGCTGCACATGTTCCAAGTGAGGAGAAGGTTTCCATAGCCAGTATGTACCTTACTGGTGACGCCAAGTTGTGGTGGCGTACGCGTCAGTCGGAAGGCGCAAATGCCGATCGTGAGAAGATTGGTTCGTGGGAAATGTTGAAACAGGAACTCAAGGAGCAGTTCCTGCCGTGTAATGTATCGTGGGTTGCACGTGAAGCCCTTCATGAGTTGAGACACAAAGGGACTATTCGGAAATATGTGAAACGGTTCAGTACGTTGCTGTTGGATGTGAAAGATATGTCGGAAGAGGACAAGGTGTTCAATTTCATGGCTGGATTACAACCTTGGGCACAAACCGAGTTGAGAAGGCAAGGTGACAAGGATTTGCAATCTGCCATGGCTGCTGCTGATCGGTTGATGGATTATCGAGTTGGTGGCCCAGGCCCGGAACAGGGAAAGAAGGGTGCTGGAAAGGGCAAAGGCAAATTTGATGGTTTTAGAGCTACTAAAGAGATAATAGTGCAGGCCGAGGGATCATCTCAGTCCAAGAATGTGGACCGAATGAAGAAGGGATGTTTCATCTGCAGTGGTGACCATCGAATGAGGGATTGCCCAAAGTGGGGAAGGTTGAATGCTATCTTGTGCGAAGAAAATGGCGACGAGGGTGATACTGAAACTGGTCAGCTTGGGGTAATGCAGTTAATGCATGAAATGCCATAAAAGATCCAGAAGAATGCTCGTGGCGAGGCAGATACTGTGAAGCCTCCGGCCACTATGTGGAACTAATGGTGCTCATCGAGCACCAGGCCAACGGTGCGATAAATGGTTGGCCGAAGGACAAGTCGGTGCGGGTTGATGGCTGATTTGTCCCGGACGATGGAAGATCTTTGCAGATCGTGGTCTGTTCGTGTCAAGAGGGTGATTGATGCGGCTCAAATGTCGGTTTAAGGTGCGAGGTCGGAAAGTCAAGTTGCTTACACGCATGCAAAGACAACTTGTTGCATTTGGTAGGGATGCTATTCGATGACTTGGATCGATACGTGGTTTAAGGATTTGTTTTTCATACGTTCATATGTTGAATATATTTGTTGGTTCCTACTATGTTTTTCCATTTTTGAACTTGGTGTTCAAAGATGGTAGGATGTGTGTTCTGTCTGAAGCATGTCCAGGTCATGTCTAATTTTGACGAAATGATGGTGTGGATGGTGGCTAAGGTCCCGATTAGCTTGTTATTATCAGTCGACTGAGAAGTCCCACGAGTCTCAGTTGGACTGACCATCCGAGCATTGAGAGGATGCTTACAGTTAATGTGCCGTCGGTGTTGTCAAAGGGACGCGTTGCTGAAGTATGCAAAAATGAGTAAGGAGTTGCAGCCTATTACTCGTTCCAGATAAGTCATTGGTTATCCGTCTAAATGACTTAGTGGCTGGTTTACTTATATATAGTTTACTTCAGTTTTTCGTTTTATGACCATTGTAAATATTGGCTAGGTCAAGTTGTGTTTGGTTATTTTTCTAGCAAGCGGGGGATGTCCGCTTTCATATGTATGTAATTATGTCGAAGTGGCGTTAAGTTAGGCATATTATGTATATATGTAAAAAGTTAGACGGAAGTTGCTGATTCAGTGTAGGAGACTTGAATGTTGAAGCTGATGTCAGTTGGTTTGCTGGGATGGTTTGAAGTGTGTAGCTGTCTTATCATCGGAGGTTTATCGGATGGGGGATCAATTAAAGTGATCCAGCGGAAGGATGAACCAAAGCTACTTTGCAAATGGAAGGCGAGCTTTTCTAAGTATCGAACTATGACATGTTTAAGGGCTACACTTCTAGTCCGACGAGGATGTCGGTTTCTTTTAGTGGGGGAGGTTTGTTAGACCCTTAACATGGGTGACCCGCTGGGCTCGGCAGGCGGTCGAGTCGCTGGGCGGACTGTGCCGACTGGGCGTGGCACGACACTTAGGCATGGGAATGAAAAGTGATTCGGAGGCTTCTTGGCAAGTTTGAGGCTTAGCTAAGACATGGAATCAAGACAATCTCGTGTTACTTTGAAGTTTTGGGCTGGTTCAAGGCTGGAGGCAGGCGAGTGATTCCTCAGCTTTTCAATGGTTACTGCCATCACCAGGCTTTATCCGTCTAAGCCTATTATAGGGGCGGAGGTAGTTACTGAGGGCCATGCCCAAGGGGTGACCCAAGGTGCTCGGCCAAGGACTTGGCAAGGTGCTGGGACTTGCCATGGGATTGGGTCACGGGTCGATCCGGAGGTGAAACCCGACCCGGATCGGACCGACCCGATCAGCAGACACTTCAGGCGTGGACAAGGCCTGGGATGTGTGCCACGGCCGAGAGGGTTCGACCGTGCTGGGCGGACCATGTGCAGACATATGCGGGCATTGTCGGATCATTGTGGGCAAGACTCGAAAATGTGCAAGTGGCTGGGCACTTGTGCATAAATCTATGGGAATTGACTCGGACTATGTGGGAACAAGACTTGGGCGCGAGGGAACGCCATATTTGGCGCGCACGAGCTTGGCATTGACGGTTCAAGGTGGTTACAAGTCATGGCAGTTGCATGGGGCGGTTATGAGATTGTTCCAGGCAACGACATGACGGAACGATTACTTGGAGCGGTTGTGCGGGAAAGGTTCCAAGCGGTTATAAGACGTGCGGGGCATACGTCAGCATATGAGCATTTACTTGGTTGACTGCATGTGCCAGGTGGAGTGTTGGGATCCATCAGGACAGTTGCGGGATGGTTACTAGCAAGCGGTTGCGGACGGTTGCGGGACGGTTCCAGAAGACCTTGTACGTGGCAGTACAAGGCAGAGTCGAGCAAGTTGTACGGAAACTGCTCGGAACAAGTGGCAGGGACGCATGGTGGTCTTTTTCCACACGTCGACACGTGGAGTGTCGAGCTTGTAATATCCAGAACTTCTACTACTATTGTTTAATGTTATTTTATCCGAGTTATGTTGTACAGCGTGGAATCTGTACAGTATGGATAAAATAAATGAAGGACTGATATGTCAGTATTGGTATAATTATCGTATTTGGTCGACAATTGTATTTGAGGATATAATGTGTTGAGTAATGTATATTTGGTATGTCGTATGTTCGTATTTGGTATGTCGAGATGTTGGACGAGGATAGCTGAAAATCGCTAAGTATAGCCTTATTAGCGCACGCTAATATTCATGGATAGCGCACGCTATTGTGCAGGTTTAGCGCACGCTACGTTCATAGGTTAGCGTACGCTAATGTAGTCCGATCGGGAGGAATCTACGCGTGGACCAGGCCACTTTCGGCGCACGTTCTGATAAGTCAACGAATGTTGTAATGTAGTGTTAGCGCACGCTAATGCATGTTGATTAGCGCACGCTAACTGTATCGGTCAACAGAGAATCTTGGCTTTATTGGTTGATTTCGGCATGTGGGGTCACGAGCATCTTCGTGGTAGGTGTAGACTGTAGCAAGTCAACTGGTATTAGCGCACGCTAAATGTAAGGACTTGCGTACGCTAGATAGTGTAAGTTACGTACGCTAATGCATGGGCATTACGTGCGTAAGCACATGTACGGCCGACGGTAGCCTCGATCGCGATAGCGCACGCTAACAAAGTCAGTTAGCGCACGCTAAGGCTGTTGCGCACGCTAAACATAAGGTTTAGCGCACGCTAGTAATATACTTTATAAAAAGGGAAGAAGGGTGTTATGAAGCATTTCGTCCATTCCTTCCTTGCAACCGAGAGAGAGAGTTTTTAGAGAGAAGTTTGAGGTCCCAAACACTGAGAGATGATAATCTTTAACAAAGATTAAGCTGAGGAACATGGATTAAAGTCTTGTTCTTGAAATTATTGATGATTCATGGAATGAAGTTGATTGTTCTCCTTCATGGTTCGTCTATACAAGGTAATAGTTCTTCACTTTTGGATGTCGTTTGGATTGATTATTGATGTTCTTGAGTCGATGTTTATCATATATTCGAGTGATGAGCATGATACGATTTGGATTACCGTACCAAGTTAGTGTTGTTATTAATATATGAGTATTGATATGTTTCGTATGGTTTTGGATGGAATTCAAGAGATATGTTGATGTAATTCCCTTCTTCAATTCGGATTTTTGATGTTTTGTCGTTGGTTACTTTGTATGGTAACGATTATGGTGGTGCTATTGTGATTCTTGAAGTTATATGAATTGTATGTCGAAGAACATGATGAATAAGGATTTTTAGATGTTAGAACACATCGGATTTTGTCATTTTATGGATCATGAACGTGAATTCGGATAATTCGTGTTCTTGAAGAACTATTGAATTATATGTCATGATTGTTATGAAATCCTTAATATCAAGATGAGTTGATCATTCACATGATGGAAGTGTTAGACGATGCTTGAAATGCATGCCACTGCACAGCATTAGCGCACGCTAAGCTTACTGGCTAGCGCACGCTAATGGGAGCAACTTAGCGCACGCTACGTTATGCGTTTAACGTGCGCTAAATAGGCAGTCAGTGCAGTATTTTCGTGTTGTGATTATGAATTCGTGATGGTTTGATTTGGTCTGTTCAGACGGCGTTTATTCAAGGTTTTTGTTGAACCGTTGAGTTCGATTAGTTGGTTTTGCCGGTTGTTGATTATTATCCTGTGTTGTCATTTGATTATTGCATTAGGTTGCGATAATTGATCGTAGATTACGACCGTTGTGTTGCTTTGGATCGGGGCTGAGGAGCTCGTAGACAAAGGCAGTGTGTTCGGTAGCAGCTTCGTGGTATCGGTATCGAGGCAAGTTATTACTTGCTCAGTTATAATATTTAATGAATGGTTTCAGTTTCATTTCGTTTATAATGCATATAACGATGATTATTATTGTGAACTCTGGGTATTTGGATTGTATATCGTTCTTCCGATTCTGGGAGGTAAATCATAATGTATATGCTTTATCTCGGTTATTGGTATGTTCGGGTATCGAGGTTATGTTGCGATAAAGACGAGGATATGAGTATCTATAGTTCATTGTACGTTTGGATTGCCGAGCATTGAGGATAATTGCCGGTGATGATTTGACATCGAGATTGCTCCCGAAGGACTCGGGACAAGTATCTTAGTTTGATTCGGTTTAGTGTTAATGATGTTGATCATGCAGGTTGTCATTCATGTTGCTGAACATGAAGTCGTCCTAGTTGTTTCATCATAGTGTCATTTATATTTTGATTCATATGTCGTTCATGTTGATGAACATTTTGATTTGCATATGTGTATGCATAATTGTGTTGTTTGCGTTGTGTTGATCCGATGGGATCATGTGATCTATGCCGAGGGCGTTGGATCAAATGTCCACCTCTTGTTGGTCCTACGGGATCATCTTGGGATCTATCCGAGGGGCCCGGATCATTGGACGGGTTTTTCCACCTCCTGTTGGTCCGACGGGATCATCTTGGGATATATGCTGAGGGCGCTGGATCGTTGGATTACCCAGTGTTGTGTTGTTTTGCATATGTATATTGTTGGTTATCCACCTCGTGTTGATCTTGTAGGATCATCTTGGGACTTATGCTGAGGGCGCTGGGTCATGGTATTTCCATTGAGTATACATTGTTGATATTGTTTTGAGCATATTGACGTGGTCATATGAGTATGCATTTGTAGGTCTTGTGTTAGGACCGTGTCCGTATTGCATTGATCTGATCTCGGTTTAGACTGATATGATTGTCGTGGCACTTCATATCTCGAGGTATGTTCCGTATTTCCTTTGGTATTTGTCTTTGATGAACAATCGGTTATCGTCTTGGGATTTGATGATGTTATTCGATGGATCGTATTGGTCAGAACTGGTATATTTCCGTATCACGAGTTGGTGATGATAGTTTGAGAATCTTGAGTATTGTTTGAGGTACAATACAGATATTATGTTCGAGTTTATTGGTTAATCGAGTACGAGATGTGAAATGTGATAATGGTTATTCTGATGAGAATTACTTGAGTAAGTAAAGTTATGGCGGTAAGATTACGTTGGTCGTATTCTTATGTTGTATTCTCATTGGTATGTAATTATTAATGTGATGTGACGATTATCATTGCCGGATATCATGGCTGACCCCGTCGTGGGATTTCTTTTTAGGTTCTTGGAGTATCGAGCTTGTAGCGGTCGTGAAGAGATGAGCTTCCCGGAGGATACTGGCTAGGACGTGTTTTGTGCATTGAGTTTCTTTACTGGTTCTTGTATTCCGCTGCTAGAGTATCTTTATGGTTGGTCTTTTTCCGCTGCGTGAGTATTTTGAAATGCTCTTTTGGTATCTGGTAACTGAGGTTACTTTGGAAATCATTTTCTAAACTTTTGAGTTTCGGCCGTTTGGCCTTGTGATTTCAAATGAGTTTTTACGACGGTTCTTGATAAATGGATTTTTATAAGTCTTTGTGCATTTTTAAAGATAGTACCGTCGTTGGCCTCTTGGGCATTTGTTAATGTTTGCGAAAAATTCTTTTAGCCTTGTGGGTTCCATCTCGGGGCCCACGGCGCTGTAATATTTCCGGTTAAATCTGGGGGTGTTACAGAATATGGTATCAGAGCTTAGGTTGAGAAAACCTAGGCATTTGGGTCGAGTTGGGTCGTGTTTTGTTGCGTCACTCGAGTTGTCGATTGACTAATACTAGAGCCGTGAGTTTTTGTATTCACTCAGGCTTGTACGATATGTGATTTACCAGTGTGTTACTGAGTTTGTTGTAAACTTTTCCAAATGGTGTTAACGAGATTCTCTGGAATGAGATGTATTGTGTTCTTGAGTCGAACTGATTTGGCAAAACGTGTGTTTTGAAAATATCTGTGTCGAGTATTTTCTTGAGTCGAGACATGAGTCAGTATCACGGGGAATCGTCAGCTTCACGATCTGTAAGTATGCTATTTTGGTTATTCGGTAATAATGATGATTGATCGTTGTCGTGATGGTTTCGGGATATTTTGGCTGAACAGTTTGTTTGTTTTCTATGACGGATTGCAAGTTTCGAGGACGAAACTTATTTTAAATGGTGTAGTATGTAATATCCGGAACTTCTACTACTATTGTTTAATGTTATTTTATCCGAGTTATGTTGTACAACGTGGATTCTGTACAGTATGGATAAAATAAATGAAGGACTGAGATGTCAGTATTGGTATAATTGTCGTATTTGGTCGACAATTGTATTTGAGGATAAAATATGTTGAGTAATGTATATTTGGTATGCCGTATGTTCGTATTTGGTATGTCGAGATGTTGGACGAGGATAGCTGAAAATGGCTAAGTATAGCCTTATTAGCGCACGCTAATATTCATGGATAGCGCACGCTATCGTGCAGGTTTAGTGCATGCTACGTTCATAGGTTAGCGTACGCTAATGCAGTCCGATCGGGAGGAATCTGCGCGTGGACCAGGCCACTTTCGGCGTACGTTCTGATAAGTCAACGGATGTTGTAATGTAGTGTTAGCGCACGCTAATGCATGTTGATTAGCGCACGCTAACTGTATATCGGTCAACAGGGAATCTTGGCTTTATTGGTTGATTTCGGCATGTGGGGTCACGAGCATCTTCGTGGTAGGTGTAGACTGTAGCAAGTCAACTGGTATTAGCGCACGTTAAATGTAAGGACTTGCGTACGCTAGATAGTGTAAGTTACGTATGCTAATGCATGGGCATTACGTACGTAAGCACATGTACGAAGCCAGACAGTAGCATCTGGACTGCGATAGCGCACGCTAACAAAGTCAGTTAGCGCACGCTAAGGTTGTTGTGCACGCTAAACATAAGGTTTAGCGCACGCTAGTAATATACTTTATAAAAAGGGACAGAAGGGTGTTATGAAGCATTTCGTCCATTCCTTCCTTGCAACCGAGAGAGAGAGTTTTTAGAGAGAAGTTTGAGGTCCCAAACACTGAGAGATGATAATCTTTAACAAAGATTAAGCTGAGGAACATGGACTAAAGTCTTGTTCTTGAAATTATTGATAATTCATGGAATGAAGTTGATTGTTCTCCTTCATGGTTCGTCTATACAA
This sequence comes from Orobanche coerulescens, assembly GCA_033398695.1. Taxonomy (NCBI): domain Eukaryota; kingdom Viridiplantae; phylum Streptophyta; class Magnoliopsida; order Lamiales; family Orobanchaceae; genus Orobanche; species Orobanche coerulescens. The sequence goes on from CM065802.1 coordinate 230,165,519, forward strand.
GGTAATAGTTCTTCACTTTTGGATGTCGTTTAGATTGATTATTGATGTTCTTGAGTCGATGTTTATCATATATTCGAGTGATGAGCATGATAACGAGTTGGATTACCGTACCAAGTTAGTGTTGTTATTAGTATATGAGTATTGATATGTTTCGTATGGTTTTGGATGGAATTCAAGCGATATGTTGATGTAATTCCCTTCTTCAATTCGGATTTTTGATGTTTTGTCGTTGGTTACTTTGTATGGTAACGATTATGGTGGTGCTATTGTGATTCTTGAAGTTATATGAATTGTATGTCGAAGAACATGATGAATAAGGATTTTTAGATGTTAGAACACATCGGATTTTGTCATTTTATGGATCATGAACGTGAATTCGGATAATTCGTGTTCTTGAAGAACTATTGAATTATATGTCATGATTGTTATGAAATCCTTAATATCAAGATGAGTTGATCATTCACATGATGGAAGTGTTATACGATGCTTGAAATGCATGCCACTGCACAGCATTAGCGCACGCTAAGCTTACTGGCTAGCGCACGCTAATGGGAGCAACTTAGCGCACGCTACGTTATGCGTTTAACGTACGCTAAATAGGCAACAAGGCAAGATTTTCGTGTTGTGATTATGAATTCGTGATGGTTTGATTTGGTCCATTGCACGGCGTTTATTCAAGGTTTTTGTTGAACCGTTGAGTTCGATTAGTTGGTTTTGCCGGTTGTTGATTATTATCTGTGTTGTCATTTGATTATTGCATTAGGTTGCGATAATTGATCGTAGATTACGACCGTTGTGTTGCTTTGGATCGGGTGAGGAGCTCGTAGACAAAGGCGGTGTGTTCGATAGCACTTTGTGGTATCGGTATCGAGGCAAGTTATTACTTGCTCGCTTATAATATTTAATGAATGGTTTCATTTCATTTCGTTTATAATGCATATAACGATGATTATTATTGTGAACTCTGGGTATTTGGATTGTATATCGTTCTTCCGATTCTGGGAGGTAAATCATAATGTATATGCTTTATCTCGGTTATTGGTATGTTCGGGTATCGAGGTTATGTTGCGATAAAGACGAGGATATGAGTTTCTATAGTTCATTGTACGTTTGGATTGCCGAGCATTGAGGATAATTGCCGGTGATGATTTGACATCGAGATTGCTCCCGAAGGACTCGGGACAAGTATCTTAGTTTGATTCGGTTTAGTGTTAATGATGTTGATCATGCAGGTTGTCATTCATGTTGCTGAACATGAAGTCGTCCTAGTTGTTTCATCATAGTGTCATTTATATTTTGATTCATATGTCGTTCATGTTGATGAACATTTTGATTTGCATATGTGTATGCATAATTGTGTTGTTTGCGTTGTGTTGATCCGATGGGATCATGTGATCTATGCCGAGGGCGCTGGATCAAATGTCCACCTCTTGTTGGTCCTACGGGATCATCTTGGGATCTATGCTGAGGGCGCTGGATCATTGGACGGGTTTTTCCACCTCCTGTTGGTCCGACGGGATCATCTTGGGATATATGCTGAGGGCGCTGGATCGTTGGATTACCCAGTGTTGTGTTGTTTTGCATATGTATATTGTTGGTTATCCACCTCGTGTTGATCTTGTAGGATCATCTTGGGACTTATGCTGAGGGAGCTGGGTCATGGTATTTCCATTGAGTATACATTGTTGATATTGTTTTGAGCATATTGACGTGGTCATATGAGTATGCATTTGTAGGTCTTGTGTTAGGACCGTGTCCGTATTGCATTGATCTGATCTCGGTTTAGACTGATATGATTGTCGTGGCACTTCATATCTCGAGGTATGTTCCGTATTTCCTTTGGTATTTGTCTTTGATGAACAATCGGTTATCGTCTTGGGATTTGATGATGTTATTCGATGGATCGTATTGGTCGAATCGTATATTTCCGTATCACGAGTTGGTGATGATAGTTTGAGAATCTTGAGTATTGTTTGAGGTACAATACAGATATTATGTTCGAGTTTATTGGTTAATCGAGTACGAGATGTGAAATGTGATAATGGTTATTCTGATGAGAATTACTTGAGTAAGTAAAGTTATGGCGGTAAGATTACGTTGGTCGTATTCTTATGTTGTATTCTCATTGGTATGTAATTATTAATGTGATGTGACGATTATCATTGCCGGATATCATGGCTGACCCCGTCGTGGGATTTCTTTTTAGGTTCTTGGAGTATCGAGCTTGTAGCGGTCGTGAAGAGATGAGCTTCCCGGAGGATACTGGCTAGGACGTGTTTTGTGCATTTAGTTTCTTTACTGGTTCTTGTATTCCGCTGCTAGAGTATCTTTATGGTTGGTCTTTTTCCGCTGCGTGAGTATTTTGAAATGCTCTTTTGGTATCTGGTAACTGAGGTTACTTTGGAAATCATTTTCTAAACTTTTGAGTTTCGACCGTTTGGCCTTGTGATTTCAAATGAGTTTTTACGACGGTTCTTGATAAATGGATTTTTATAAGTCTTTGTGCATTTTTAAAGATAGTACCGTCGTTGGCCTCTTGGGAATTTGTTAATGTTTGCGAAAAATTCTTTTAGCCTTGTGGGTTCCATCTCGGGGCCCACGGCGCTGTAATATTTCCGGTTAAATCTGGGGGTGTTACAGAATATGGTATCGGAGCTTAGGTTGAGAAAACCTAGGCATTTGGGTCGAGTTGGGTCGTGTTTTGTTGCGTCACTCGAGTTGTTGATTGACTAATACTAGAGCCGTGAGTTTTTGTATTCACTCAGGCTTGTACGATATGTGATTTACCAGTGTGGTACTGAGTTTGTTGTAAACTTTTCCAAATGGTGTTAACGAGATTCTCTGGAATGAGATGTATTGTGTTCTTGAGTCGAACTGATTTGACAAAACGTGTGTTTTGAAAATATCTGTGTCGAGTATTTTCTTGAGTCGAGACATGAGCCAGTATCACGGGGAATCGTCAGCTTCACGATCTGTAAGTATGCTATTTTGGTTATTCGGTAATAATGATGATTGATCGTTGTCGTGATGGTTTCGGGATATTTTGGCTGAACAGTTTGTTTGTTTTCTATGACGGATTGCAAGTTTCGAGGACGAAACTTATTTTAAGTGGTGTAGTATGTAATATCTGGAACTTCTACTACTATTGTTTAATGTTATTTTATCCGAGTTATGTTGTACAGCGTGGAATCTGTACAGTATGGATAAAATAAATGAAGGACTGAGATGTCAGTATTGGTATAATTGTCGTATTTGGTCGACAATTGTATTTGAGGATAAAATATGTTGAGTAATGTATATTTGGTATGCCGTATGTTCGTATTTGGTATGTCGAGATGTTGGACGAGGATAGCTGAAAATGGCTAAGTATAGCCTTATTAGCGCACGCTAATATTCATGGATAGCGTACGCTATCGTGCAGGTTTAGCGCATGCTACGTTCATAGGTTAGCGTACGCTATTGCAGTCTGATCGGGAGGAATCTACGCGTGGACCAGGCCACTTTCGGCGTACGTTCTGATAAGTCAACAGATGTTGTAATGTAGTGTTAGCGCACGCTAATGCATGTTGATTAGCGCACGCTAACTGTATATCGGTCAACAGGGAATCTTGGCTTTATTGGTTGATTTCGGCATGTGGGGTCACGAGCATCTTCGTGGTAGGTGTAGACTGTAGCAAATCAACTGGTATTAGCGCACGTTAAATGTAAGGACTTGCGTACGCTAGATAGTGTAAGTTACGTACGCTAATGCATGGGCATTACGTACGTAAGCACATGTACGAAGCCAGACAGTAGCCTTTGGACTGCGATAGCGCACGCTAACAAAGTCAGTTAGCGCACGCTAAGGTTGTTGTGCACGCTAAACATAAGGTTTAGCGCACGCTAGTAATATACTTTATAAAAAGGGACAGAAGGGTGTTATGAAGCATTTCGTCCAGTCCTTCCTTGCAACCGAGAGAGAGAGTTTTTAGAGAGAAGTTTGAGGTCCCAAACACTGAGAGATGATAATCTTTAACAAAGATTAAGCTGAGGAACATGGATTAAAGTCTTGTTCTTGAAATTATTGATAATTCATGGAATGAAGTTGATTGTTCTCCTTCATGGTTCGTCTATACAAGGTAATAGTTCTTCACTTTTGGATGTCGTTTAGATTGATTATTGATGTTCTTGAGTCGATGTTTATCATATATTCGAGTGATGAGCATGATAACGAGTTGGATTACCGAACCAAGTTAGTGTTGTTATCAATATATGAGTATTGATATGTTTCGTATGGTTTTGGATGGAATTTAAGAGATATGTTGATGTAATTCCCTTCTTCAATTCGGATTTTTGATGTTTTGTCGTTGGTTACTTAGTATGGTAACGATTATGGTGGTGCTATTGTGATTCTTGAAGTTATATGAATTGTATGTCGAAGAACATGATGAATAAGGATTTTTAGATATTAGAACACATCGGATTTTGTCATTTTATGGATCATGAACGTGAATTCGGATAATAGATGTTCTTGAAGAACTATTGAATTATATGTCATGATTGTTATGAAATCCTTAATATCAAGATGAGTTGATCATTTACATGATGGAAGTGTTAGACGATGCTTGAAATGCATGCCAATGCACAGCATTAGCGCACGCTAAGCTTATTGGCTAGCGCACGCTAACGGGAGAAACTTAGCGCACGCTACGTTATGCGTTTAAGGTGCGCTAAATAGGCAGTCAGTGCAGTATTTTCGTGTTGTGATTATGAATTCGTGATGGTTTTATTTGGTCTGTTCAGACGGCGTTTATTCAAGGTTTTTGTTGAACCGTTGAGTTCGATTAGTTGGTTTCGCCGGTTGTTTATTATTATCGGATGTGTTGTCATTTGATTATTGCATTAGGTTGCGATAATTGATCGTAGATTACGACCGTTGTGTTGCTTTGGATCGGGGCTGAGGAGCTCGTAGACAAAGGCAGTGTGTTCGGTAGCAGCTTCGTGGTATCGGTATCAAGGCAAGTTATTACTTGCTCAGTTATAATATTTAATGAATGGTTTCAGTTTCATTTCGTTTATAATGCATATAGCGATGATTATTATTGTGAACTCTGGGTATTTGGATCGTATATCGTTCTTCCGATTCTGGGAGGTAAATCATAATGTATATGCTTTATCTCGGTTATTGGTATGTTCGGGTATCGAGGTTATATTGCGATTAAGACGAGGATATGAGTATCTATAGTTCATTGTACGTTTGGATCGCCGAGCATTGAGGATAATTGCCGGTGATGATTTGACATCGAGATTGCTCCCGAAGGACTTGGGACAAGTATCTTAGTTTGATTCGGTTTAGTGTTAATGATGTTGATCATGCAGGTTGTCATTCATGTTGCTGAACATGAAGTCGTCCTAGTTGTTTCATCATAGTGTCGTTCATGTTTTGATTCAGATGTCGTTCATGTTGATGAACATTTTGATTTGCATATGTGTATGCATAATTGTGTTGTTTGCGTTGTGTTGATCCGATGGGATCATGTGATCTATGCCGAGGGTGCTGGATCAAATGTCCACCTCTTGTTGGTCCTACGGGATCATCTTGGGATCTATGCTGAGGGCGCTGGATCATTGGACGGGTTTTTCCACCTCCTGTTGGTCCGACGGGATCATCTTGGAATATATGCCGAGGGCGCTGGATCGTTGGATTACCCAGTGTTGTGTTGTTTTGCATATGTATATTGTTGGTTATCCACCTCGTGTTGATCTTGTAGGATCATCTTGGGACTTATGCTGAGGGCGTTGGGTCATGGTATTTCCATTGAGTATACATTGTTGATATTGTTTTGAGCATATTGACGTGGTCATATGAGTATCCATTTGTAGGTCTTGTGTTAGGACCGTGTCCGTATTGCATTGATCTGATCTCGGTTTAGACTGATATGATTGTCGTGGCACTTCATATCTCGAGGTATGTTCCGTATTTCCTTTGGTATTTGTCTTTGATGAACAATCGGTTATCGTCTTGGGATTTAATGATGTTATTCGATGGATCGTATTGGTCAGAACTGGTATATTTCTGTATCACGAGTTGGTGATGATAGTTTGAGAATCTTGAGTATTGTTTGAGGTACAATACAGATATTATATTCGAGTTTATTGGTTAATCGAGTACGAGATGTGAAATGTGATAATGGTTATTCTAATGAGAATTACTTGAGTATGTAAAGTTATGGCGGTAAGATTACGTTGGTCGTATTCTTATGTTGTATTCTCATTGGTATGTAATTATTAATGTGATGTGACGGTTATCATTGCCGGATATCATGGCTGACCCCGTCTTGGGATTTCTTTTTAGGTTCTTGGAGTATCGAGCTTGTAGCGGTCGTGAAGAGATGAGCTTCCCGGAGGATACTGGCTAGGACGTGTTTTGTGCATTGAGTTTCTTTACTGGTTCTTGTATTCCGCTGCTAGAGTATCTTTATGGTTGGTCTTTTTCCGTTGCGTGAGTATTTTGAAATGCTCTTTTGGTATCTGGTAACTGAGGTTACTTTGGAAATCATTTTCTAAACTTTTGAGTTTCGGCCGTTTGGCCTTGTGATTTCAAATGAGTTTTTACGACGGTTCTTGATAAATGGATTTTTATAAGTCTTTGTGCATTTTTAAAGATAGTACCGTCGTTGGCCTCTTGGGCATTTGTTAATGTTTGCGAAAAATTCTTTTAGCCTTGTGGGTTCCATCTCGGGGCCCACGTACCGTAATATTTCCTGGTTAAACTGGGGTGTTACAGAATATGGTATCAGAGCTTAGGTTGAGAAAACCTAGGCATTTGGGTCGAGTTGGGTCGTGTTTTGTTGCGTCACTCGAGTTGTCGATTGACTAATACTAGAGCCGTGAGTTTTTGTATTCACTCAGGCTTGTACGTTATGTGATTTACCAGTGTGGTACTGAGTTTGTTGTAAACTTTTCCAAATGGTGTTAACGAGATTCTCTGGAATGAGATGTATTGTGTTCTTGAGTCGAACTGATTTGGCAAAACGTGTGTTTTGAAAATATCTGTGTCGAGTATTTTCTTGAGTCGAGACATGAGTCAGTATCACGGGGAATCGTCAGCTTCACGATCTGTAAGTATGCTATTTTGGTTATTCGGTAATAATGATGATTGATCGTTGTCGTGATGGTTTCGGGATATTTTGGCTGAACAGTTTGTTTGTTTTCTATGACGGATTGCAAGTTTCGAGGACGAAACTTATTTTAAATGGTGTAGTATGTAATATCCGGAACTTCTACTACTATTGTTTAATGTTATTTTATCCGAGTTATGTTGTACAGCGTGGATTCTGTACAGTATGGATAAAATAAATGAAGGACTGAGATGTCAGTATTGGTATAATTGTCGTATTTGGTCGACAATTGTATTTGAGGATATAATATGTTGAGTAATGTATATTTGGTATGCCGTATGTTCGTATTTGGTATGTCGAGATGTTGGACGAGGATAGCTGAAAATGGCTAAGTATAGCCTTATTAGCGCACGCTAATATTCATGGATAGCGTACGCTTATCGCGTGTGTTTAGCGCATGCCACGCTCATAGGTTAGCGACGCTATTGCACCGACGGAGGAATCTACGCGTGGACCAGGCCACTTTCGGCGTACGTTCTGATAAGTCAACAGATGTTGTAATGTAGTGTTAGCGCACGCTAATGCATGTTGATTAGCGCACGCTAACTGTATATCGGTCAACAGGGAATCTTGGCTTTATTGGTTGATTTCGGCATGTGGGGTCACGAGCATCTTCGTGGTAGGTGTAGACTGTAGCAAATCAACTGGTATTAGCGCACGTTAAATGTAAGGACTTGCGTACGCTAGATAGTGTAAGTTACGTACGCTAATGCATGGGCATTACGTACGTAAGCACATGTACGAAGCCAGACAGTAGCCTCTGGACTGCGATAGCGCACGCTAACAAAGTCAGTTAGCGCACGCTAAGGCTGTTGCGCACGGTAAACATAAGGTTTAGCGCACGCTAGTAATATACTTTATAAAAAGGGATAGAAGGGTGTTATGAAGCATTTCGTCCATTCCTTCCTTGCAACCGAGAGAGAGAGTTTTTATAGAGAAGTTTGAGGTCCCAAACACTGAGAGATGATAATCTTTAACAAAGATTAAGCTGAGGAACATGGATTAAAGTCTTATTCTTGAAATTATTGATGATTCATGGAATGAAGTTGATTGTTCTTCTTCATGGTTCGTCTATACAAGGTAATAGTTCTTCACTTTTGGATGTCGTTTAGATTGATTATTGATGTTCTTGAGTCGATGTTTATCATATATTCGAGTGATGAGCATGATAACGAGTTGGATTACCGTACCAAGTTAGTGTTGTTATCAATATATGAGTATTGATATGTTTCGTATGGTTTTGGATGGAATTCAAGAGATATGTTGATGTAATTCCCTTCTTCAATTCGGATTTTTGATGTTTTGTCGTTGGTTACTTCGTATGGTAACGATTATGGTGGTGCTATTGTGATTCTTGAAGTTATATGAATTGTATGTCGAAGAACATGATGAATAAGGATTTTTAGATGTTAGAACACATCGGATTTTGTCATTTTATGGATCATGAACGTGAATTCGGATAATAGATGTTCTTTAAGAACTATTGAATTATATGTCATGATTGTTATGAATCCTTAATATCAAGATGAGTTGATCATTGACATGATGGAAGTGTTAGACGATGCTTGAAATGCAAGCCACTGCACAGCATTAGCGCACGCTAAGCTTACTGGCTAGCGCACGCTAACGGGAGCAACTTAGCGCACGCTACGTTATGCGTTTAAGGTGCGCTAAATAGGCAGTCAGTGCAGTATTTTCGTGTTGTGATTATGAATTCGTGATGGTTTTATTTGGTCTGTTCAGACGGCGTTTATTCAAGGTTTTTGTTGAACCGTTGAGTTCTATTAGTTGGTTTCGCCGGTTGTTGATTATTATCGGATGTGTTGTCATTTGATTATTGCATTAGGTTGCGATAATTGATCGTAGATTACAACCATTGTGTTGCTTTGGATCGGGGCTGAGGAGCTCGTAGACAAAGGCAGTGTGTTCGGTAGCAGCTTCGTGGTATCGGTATCGAGACAAGTTATTACTTGCTCAGTTATAATATTTAATGAATGGTTTCAATTTCATTTCGTTTATAATGCATATAGCGATGATTATTATTGTGAACTCTGGGTATTTGGATCGCATATCGTTCTTCCGATTCTGGGAGGTAAATCATAATGTATATGCTTTATCTCGGTTATTGGTATGTTCGGGTATCGAGGTTATATTGCGATAAAGACGAGGATATTAGTATCTATAGTTCATTGTACGTTTGGATCGCCGAGCATTGAGGATAATTGCCGGTGATGATTTGACATCGAGATTGCTCCCGAAGGACTCGGGACAAGTATCTTAGTTTGATTCGGTTTAGTGTTAATGATGTTGATCATGCAGGTTGTCATTCATGTTACTGAACATGAAGTCGTCCTAGTTGTTTCATCATAGTGTCGTTCATGTTGATGAACATTTTGATTTGCATATGTGTATGCATAATTGTGTTGTTTGCGTTGTGTTGATCCGATGGGATCGTGTGATCTATGCTGAGGGTGCTGGATCAGATGTCCACCTCGAGTTGGTCCGACGGGATCATCTTGGGATCTATGCTGAGGGCGCTGGATCATTGGACGGGTTTTTCCACCCCGTGTTGGTCCGACGGGATCATCTTGGGATCTATGCTGAGGGCGCTGGATCGTTGAATTACCCAGTGTTGTGTTGTTTTGCATATGTATATTGTTGGTTATCCACCTCGTGTTGATCTTGTAGGATCGTCTTGGGACTTATGCTGAGGGCGCTGGGTCATGGTATTTCCATTGAGTATACATTGTTGATATTGTTTTGAGCATATTGACGTGGTCATATGAGTATGCATTTGTAGGTCTTGTGTTAGGACCGTGTCCGTATTGCATTGGTCTGATCTCGGATTAGACTGATATGATTGTCGTGGCACTTCATATCTCGAGGTATGTTCCGTATTTCCTTTGGTATTTGTCTTTGATGAACAATCGGTTATCGTCTTGGGATTTGATGATGTTATTCGATGGATCGTATTGGTCAGAACTGGTATATTTCCGTATCACGAGTTGGTGATGATAGTTTTAGAATCTTGAGTATTGTTTGAGGTACAATACAGATATTATGTTCGAGTTTATTTGTTAATCGAGTACGAGATGTGAAATGTGATAATGGTTATTCTGATGAGAATTACTTGAGTAAGTAAAGTTATGGCGGTAAGATTACGTTGGTCGTATTCTTATGTTGTATTCTCATTGGTATGTAATTATTAATGTGATGTGACGGTTATCATTGTTGGATATCATGGCTGACCCCGTCGTGGGATTTCTTTTTAGGTTCTTGGAGTATCGAGCTTGTAGCGGTCGTGAAGAGATGAGCTTCCCGGAGGATACTGGCTAGGACGTGTTTTGTGCATTGAGTTTCTTTACTAGGTTCTTGTATTCCGCTGCTAGAGTATCTTTATGGTTGGTCTTTTTCCGCTGCGTGAGTATTTTGAAATGCTCTTTTGGTATCTGGTAACTGAGGTTACTTTGGAAATCATTTTCTAAACTTTTGAGTTTCGGCCGTTTGGCCTTGTGATTTCAAGTGAGTTTTTACGACGGTTCTTGATAAATGGATTTTTATAAGTCTTTGTGCATTTTTAAAGATAGTACCGTCATTGGCCTCTTGGGCATTTGTTAATGTTTGCGAAAAATTCTTTTAGCCTTGTGGGTTCCATCTCGGGGCCCACGGCGCTGTAATATTTCCGGTTAAATCTAGGGGTGTTACAGAGCTGAACCTAGCGGTTGGGGTTGTCAACCGATGTAGTCCTTTGCTTGGGCTATAAATAGGTGCCTTGTACAATTTTGTAGGTAGCGAGAGGGATCGTGAGATCTTTGAGAGTTGTACAGCGAGGCCTTTTCCTTGTATATTGAGAGTGCAAATAATATTCAAGGTTGGGGAATTGTCCCCGTAAATTGTGTGTGTGCCTTTACGTGTTTTGATTGTATTCCGTTGCATACTCCTTCAAGCACTAAAGGTAGACTTGGGTTGTAACTCTGACCATACTAAACACGAGTGCTGTGAGGAAAACACGAGTGTTTGGTGAGGATCGAAGGCTGACTGGTTGTTGTGCGGTCAATCAGTGCCGGCACGGGGTTGAATATTCGGCGAAAAATTCTAGTCCAGTTCGGACCCGTGACACTTGGCCAGGTAGCGTGCGCAGCCTTCCGGCCGTAGCGCGCGCTACCACGGTCAAGGCGCAAGCGTTCGACAAGAGCGCGGCGCTACCTACCGAGCCTACCCGAGTCCGTAACCTCAGGACCCTCCGCCTGCACTCCGATAGTGTACGCTGGGCCGGCCGACAACGTGCGCTACACTGCCGAGCTAGCGCGCGCAGCCTTCCGGCCAGAAGGCGCGCTTACGCCGGTTCTCGCCGGTCCCTGCCGCTGGCCCCAAGACTTCCGACAAGGTGCGCACTGTCCGGCCACCGCCACCGCCATGACCCGACGACTCGATTTCCGAACACGTACGAAACGAACACGACGAAAAGTTTGCGGACAATATCAACGACCCGAAATGAAAACATAATGCAATAATTAATCATACGCGACCAAGAAAAGGGTCGAGACAACAAATACAGATATGGATACCCATAACTTTGGGTAAATTACAAAATGTCCCAAAACGCCCGAAAATCATGATACGTGATCGAATAACCAAACCGAAGTTCACAACACGTCTAACAAAGTTAAACGGACTTACGGGAAACTCGAAACAGCAGTTTCGAACGAGATTCACAAGAATCGAAACCAAGTGTGGAAAAGTCGCCCAAAAGCACGGAACTCAACAAAACGACACCAAAACGAACTCGGATGACAAAAACTGCAGAATTAATCATTCTCGGAATGACGAAACGGTCATGAGCGAGTCGTCAAAACGGACTTTCGCCGAAAAAAAGAAATTACCGGAAATCGAAATTACGGGTATTACACACTACCCTCCTTCAAAGAAGTTTCGTCCCGAAACTTAAAACAAGTAGGGAGAAGCAATATCCCGCCAGGGAAACTCAACGAGATACACAAGAAACGCGTAACTTACGCCCATCGGCGAAACGTTACAAGCAACGCAAAGGAATATACGGCGTGAAAACACGCTCCACGATGACCAACACAACGTCGCCGTTAGGGATATAATAAAACCAACAAATGACAAGCGTCATCAAACGGATAATTTAGTCAAGTCAATTATCCGAACAATCACAAAACACAACGAACGAAAATCAATATGATTGACCAACCCAACGGTACATCAATCAAAACGTGAGCCAATCGCTGAACAAATACGGAATTCCACCGCCCAAGGGTTGGAAGATCGAAAACGAGACCAATTTCCCGAACTTAAGGGAATTGTGAAGGAGTCTGTGTAACACCCCCAAAACCATATGGGAATATTACATGTCGTAGACCCTTTCCACAAGGATCTACCAGGCTAAACATCCATAAACAACCAAATGCTTGCCCGGCCAGGGTCAAACAATAAAATGATACAGACCGTTATGATCACCTACACGTGAATACACAGACCGATGAGGTCACACAACCCAATCGACAAAACTGACTTAAGCAACATTACCCACACAGGGGTCGAAATACAATACAGCGAAAGACTGAAATCAATTCTGACAACAAAACAAAAATCAAAACAACTCTCGACTCAGGATTACTATCGCAGCTCGTCATCCTTTTGTGCCAATCCTGTGACTGCTCCCCTAAATCTGCATGTACCTGCACGCAAAACAGACATCCACCCCTCGATTACTCGGGGGTTAGTAAGACTCCACTGTTTTACTAGTGCAAGTATCAAATCATACGAAATATAACAAGCAAGTAATAATCATGAATCAAATATAATAATCAAGTATCAAAATACCCCCGGGAGGTTTTCACAAGGAAAGATAAGCTATGAAGCATTCGAAAATAAGATTATCATCTCGGGAATTTTTAGAATTTCAAAACCTTTCGAAAATCTTAGGGTCTTAACCCAAATCTCAAATTGTATTTCAACAATTTACAGTACGAAAATATTTCCATAAATCTCGTGGGGCTCGGCCCAACATTATTTTCTTAAAACTTTCTTACAAAGGGTTTGATTTACAAAACATGATTCGTGACACCGTGATCCCCTGTCACGTGTCTCCGTAGGTTCAACAACCCGCACAGACTTAACCAATCACAACAATCAATCATGCTCATGACTCCGTGATCGCTTGCCACGAGTCTCCGTAGGTTCAACAACCCACACGGATTGAGTAAACACAACAATCACAACAACCAGTCCCGACCCCGTGAACCTGTGTCACGTGTCACCGTAGCTTCCATCGAACCCGCACGGTTGGACGTACTGTGTCCTGATTCAATGGACCTGTGTCATGAATCATCGTAGGCCTCGTCATACCCACACGATTGGACCTCAGCACCACAAACTAAGTTCTGATCCCATGGACCTATGCCATGAATCCTCGTAGGTCCCGTCGAACCCACACGAGTGAACTTAGCATTCCAGCACACCACATTCACATTCACATTACATACAACAATGAGCACAGTTAATCAATCACGTTGATCACCATAAAATCGTACGTCACACGCACATAACATAATCTCAACACTCTCAACAACTATCATCAACCAACGACACACAACCAACATAACACACATTCGGTATGCAATACATTGCACACAGCTAACACGTATACCAAAATAACACTATTATCACAAAGCCTTCGAATTGCGGAATACACAACCAATTCAAACGGAACATATTTACGAAGGCAAGCAAAATCATTATAAATCTCATACGTGATTATTAGTCGCAAGATACAAATTGTATAATAAGATACTTGCCTTAATAACCGCTACCGAATGCTCCGAAGAACACGGTTCGACCGGGAAGCTCGAACCCCAAAGAAGGCAACGAACGGAAGGGTTCCGACTTGAGTTCTTCACAAGAATTCGTTCCTAAGTCACAACGATATCAATTCAATCACAATTCTACGAAAACGTATGGAACTTCCCAAGTTCTACCCATTGAAGCCTTTTATCGGACACTTTGAAGGCGTAGTCCAATTCAATCGATTATTCAAAGAAATACTCAAATTCGTTCCACAAAACTTCAAGGGTATTGAATGATTACGAGTTTACAATCCGGTTTCATCAACAATCTGAATCAAAACAAAGCAAATCGTCCAAAACACCAAGAAACTCCAAGAACATCCAAAAACCAAAAGTTTAGGTGTTCTTACCTTCGATCCGGGTGGAAGATGATGTTAATCCATGATTCCAACTTCCAAAACATGTTGTTATAAGTTGATTCTACTCAAAACCATCGATCTATGGTGAAAAATCGCAGAAGGAACGAAGAAAAGTGGAAAATGCCGGATGTGACTCGGTCCTGGCCTTAAATAGCCAACCCTGGCCGACCGCTTACGTACGTAATCGGCCAAGGCCTACGTACGTAATCGGCCAAGGCCGAACTCCCTGTACCCATTCTGCCCGATATGTTACGTACGTAACCGGCAGGCTGTTACGTATGTAACAGGCCTTACGGCCGCCATCGCCGCCATTACGGCCGTATTTCGGCCAGCTCGCCACCAGACTCGGTCGATCCGACGGTCCGAAAATTCCCGAAACTCGGACCTGAACATAAACCGAAAACACGATTACGAAGTACTCGCAAAGACGAATCCGAACACTAAGAGAACACACGATTCCGACCACCTGAGGGCTCGAAATTCGACAACGGAAGTAATTATCCCAAACTTTGGGAAATTACGAAAATGGCCCAAAACATCCGAAATACATGATACACGATCGAAACACCAAACCGAAGCTTACAACATAAATAATAACATTAAATGAACTTCCGAGAAACTCGAAACAACAGTTTCGGACGAGATTCGCGAGAATCGAACTCAAGTGCGGAAAAGTCGTTTAAGAACACGGAACTCAACAAAACGATACCGAAACGAACTCGGATGACAAAAAGTGCAGAATTAAATATTCTCAGAATGACGAAACGGTCAAAAGAGACTCGTCGAAACGGACCTCCGCCGAAAAATGAAAATTACCGGAAATCCGAAATTGCGGATATTACATTCTACCCTCCTTAAAAGAAGTTTCGTCCCGAAACTTAAAACAAGTAGGGAGAAGCAATATCCCGACAGGAAAACTCAATGAGATACACAAGAAACGCGTAACTTTCGCCCATTGGCGAAACGTTACAAGCAACGCGAAAGAATATACAGCGTGAAAACACGCCCCACGACGACCATAACAACGCCACCGGCAATGATTCAAAACAATAACGATCAATTAACGACGCATCACATACCACATCATATGCACACATTTAATCAAAGAAACGTACGCGACAACAAGTCGCACCCGACTAAAACGGCTATGCGATAGAAACAAATAGAGTATTACGATAGAAATCATTCCGATTCTCATCAACAAGAAAATGTCCGACGTCAAAACACAAACAATTCAGGATAACGGAAAACGAGGGTACCGGATATTACATTCTATCTCACAAAAAAAATAAGTTTCGTCTCGAAACTTAAAATAAAACATCAGGGTAGAATACAAACAAAACCAACAAGTTCACGCAACAAATATCAATCTTTACTCGAATTACAACACAAATACAACACGCACTACGCTACTGGGCACCACTGAGCTCTCCACGCGTAGGGGCGGGATCTCAGATCCCGAACATCTCAACGACGGTCTCGCAGTGTACCGCCTGATGTCCCACATGTCCACAATTGAAACAGTTAACTTGCGGCGAGCGAGAATTCTTACGAGTATGGCCCACACGGCTACAATTGAAACATAACTTCACGCCGCTTGTCTTACTCGGCTCGCGGGTAGGATTCTTAGACTGATCAAACGAACGATAAGTGTTCCCAGAAGGGCAATACTAGGTAATAGGCTCACGAATCTCACTTCTCTGGCTTCTTGAAAAGTTACTCGAGGTCTTCTGCCTCTTACCTCCTGAGCTACCCTCTGACATGGAAACAGCCATCTCGATGGCTAGAGCTCGGTCCTGATAATCTTTCAAGCTGGTACACATGAGCGGAGCCATACTCTCACGGATATGGGGTTTCATGCGCATATTGAAGTATCGGACCTTGTCCGCTTCACTTCTCACTTGATCACGAACATAAGCCAAATGTCGATTATAATCGACTATCGCCTAGGATATTGACACATCCTGGGGCGTAGCCGAGAAAAACTCAACGATCCTGCGTTCATGAACAGGCAACGGGCAATACTCTGCCTCCATAGCGGTCTTAAACTCAGCCCATGTAGGTGTACGATCTGCAGGCACTACAGCCTGCCACCAGTCTGCAGCTTCTTTCTCAAGGAAGTACTGAGCAATGGGTACCCTCTTCTCATCCGGACAAGCTACAGCATCAAATGTTCTGTCCAACTAGAAGAGCCAGCCTTCCCAACCTAACGAGTCAGATGAACCCACAAAACGGGGTGGCTGCATCCTCATCACATCTCGTAACCACTAACTAGCCCCGTTATCCCCATCTGGGTTCTCATTCCGATGTACGGCCTGATTCATCTGCACTAACTGATCAACCACCTGACGAAGGATGGTGGCGGCGCCAACCTCAACATTAACGCTAGTCGAATGTCCCTGATCTGTACTGAGCTGATCGGTACTCGTCAAGGAGGGAGTCGCCCTCTCACGCTCTTGATCACGACCACAACTACGACCACGTCCTCGGCCACGACCTCTCGGCATACTGAACGGACGACTAAACAGAATAACGCAACCAAACAAACGTCACAACGTCAACATATGACGATAATAGCAGCACGATAAAGCATCAACTCCAAGTCATCACACAAGTGCACGAACTAACACTTCATTCAAAAATAATTCACACAGTCACATCAACAGAGGTGTTTGGATTTTACCAAATCAAACACAGTCAAAACCACACACGTATCGTAGGGATCAAATACTCGCAGAAAAAATAAAATATTTCCAGGGTATTATTCAAATGATAAAATTTTAAAATTCTCAAGTTTGAAAAATTTGGTGAAATGAAATTTTTGAAAACACTTTTAATACCTCGATCGTTTAATCAAAACCATGTATCTCAACATTTAGAAAACACTAAAACATTCTCCGGTGAGCACAACAACACTACAAACTTATCACAACCACTTAGCCCCAACACGTGGACATAAGAAGTTCAAAATTCCGAAAACCAAAAATCGTTCTGCAAAATAAAAATTTCCCAAAATCCTTTAGTTCATAACCAAAACGATGGTAATATTTTATAATGTCCGAAGTACTTCAAAACACATTTTTCAAATACCGTCTGATGGTGTCATTTGAAAATACACGGCCCATTTGTCAAAATTTACAAATATTAAAAATCCATATAAACCGTGGTTTGACCGCACCACCAAAATATTTTCCAAAAATCGATTTCTACAAAAATTCTCAAACTGTAAAGTCCTTCAGAAAATATTCTCAAACTTACCCATAGCGGACAAAAATTACAACATTCCAAAAACAGTCGAATTTAAAACCACATACTCAAATGGCAACCACGGTCTCCAATTCAATCAAATGCATCTCGTGGTATCAAGTTTAAACACACAGCAAAATCATTCATCGGAGTTTCTCACAAACTCTAGCGTTGATATCTTCACAGAACCCATCAAGGTTTACATCTTTCACACCATACCACCCCACACGGTGGTTCAAAAGTAAAACAACAATACGCTCAGCTATACTCATACTATGTGCCACAAGTATTAAACAAAACTACATCACACAATACTGTGTAAATAAAATCATGCACCGCAATTAACTCACTAAGATAAAATCGAGATACACAGGTATTACGCATAAAGGAGGAGACTTACATCCACAGGTCGCACGGAGGTGACAGTCGCCCACGATACTAATCTCGTCCGACAACATAACCGACACGTTGTGACTACGCACAACTCAATTTGTCACTGACGACTCGAATGACAAGACAACACATTACTCGACAAATCACGACTTGACTCGACCCGACAGCCTAGGTTTCCGCAACCAAATCTCCGATACCTTAAATGTAACACCCCCAAAACCATATGGGAATATTACACGCCGTAGACCCTTTCCACAAGGATCTACCAGGCTAAACATCCATAAACAACTAAATGCTTGCCCGGCCAGGGTCAAACAATAAAATGATACAGACCGTTATGATCACCTACACGTAAATACACAGACCGATGAGGTCAACCCAATCGACAAAACTGACTTAAGCAACATTACCCACACAGGGGTCGAAATACAATACAGCGGAAGACTGAAATCAATTATGACAACACAACAAAAATCAAAACAACTCTCGACTCATGATTAGTATCGCAGCTCGTCATCCTCTTGTGCCAATCCTGTGACTGCTCCCCTAAATTTGCATGTACCTAGACACAAAACAGATATCCACCCCCCGATTACTCGGGGGTTAGTAAAACTCCACTGTTTTAATAGTGCAAGTATCAAATCATACGAAATATAACAAGCAAGTAATAATCATGAATCAAATCTAACAATCAAGTATAAAAATACCCCCGGGAGGTTTTCACAAGGAAAGATAAGCTATGAAGCATTCTAAAATAAGATTATCATCTCGGGAATTTTTAGAATTTCAAAACCTTTCGAAAATCTTAGGGTCTTAACCCAAATCTCAAATTGTATTTCAACAATTTACAGTACGAAAATATTTCCATAAATCTCGTGGGGCTCGGCCCAACATTCTTTTCTTAAAACTTTCTTACAAAGAGTTTGATTTACAAAACATGATTCGTGACACCGTGATCCCCTGTCACGTGTCTCCGTAGGTTCAACAACCCGCACGGACTTAACCAATCACCACAATCACAACAATCAATCATGCTCATGACTCCGTTATCGCTTGCCACGAGTCTCCGTAGGTTCAACAACCCACACGGATTGAGCAAACACAACAATCACAACAACCAGTCCCGACCCCGTGAACCTGTGTCACATGTCACCGTAGGTTCCGTCGAACCCGCACGGTTGACGTAATGTGTCCTGATTCAATGGACCTGTGCCATGAATCATCGTATGCCTCATCAGACCGGCACGATTGGACCTCAGCACCACACACTAAGTTCTGATCCCATGGACATGTGCCATGAATCCTCGTAGGTCCCGTCGAACCCACACGTTCGGTATGCAATACATTGCACACAACTAACACGTATACCAAAATAACACTATTATCACAAAGCCTTCGAATTACGGAATACACAACCAATTCAAACGGAACATATTTACGAAGGCAAGCAAAATCATTATAAATCTCATACGTGATTATTAGTCGCAAGATACAAGTCGTATTATAAGATACTTGCCTTAATAACCGCTACCGAACGCTTCGAAGAACACAGTTCGACCGGGAAGCTCGAACCCCAAAGAAGGCAACGAACGGAAGGGTTCCGACTCGAGTTCTTCACAAGAATTCGTTCCTAAGTCACAACGATATCAATTCAATCACAATTCTATGAAAACGTATGGAACTTCCCAAGTTCTACCCATTGAAGCCTTTTATCGGACACTTTGAAGGCGTAGTCCAATTCAATCGATTATTCAAAGAAATACTCAAATTCGTTCCACAAAACTTCAAGGGTATTGAATGATTACGAGTTTACAATCAAGTTTCATAAACAATCTGAATCAAAACAAAGAAAATCGGCCAAAACACCAAGAAACCCCAAGAACATCCAAAAACCAAAAGTTTAGGTGTTCTTACCTTCGAACCGGGTGGAAGATGATGTTAATCCATGATTCCAACTTCCAAAACATGTTGTTATAAGTTGATTCTACTCAAAACCATCGATCTATGGTGAAAAATCGCGGAAGGAACAAAGAAAAGTGGAAAATGCCGGATGTGACTCGGTCCTGGCCTTAAATAGCCGACCCTGGCCGACCGCTTACGTACGTAATTAGCCAAGGCCTACGTACGTAATCGGCCAAGGCCGAACTCCCTGTACCCATTCTGCCGGACATGTTACGTACGTAACCGGAAGGCTGTTACGTACGTAACAGGCCTTACGGCCGCTACTACCGGGCCATTACGGCCGTTACTCGGCCAGGTTTGGCCAGCCAGTACTCGGTCGATCCGACGGTCCGAAAATTCCTGAAACTCAGACTTGAACGTAAACCGAAAACACGATTACGAAGTACTCGCAAAGACGAATCCGAAGACTAAGAGAACACACGATTCCGACCACCCGAGGGCTCGAAATTCGACAACGGAAGTAATTACCCCAAACTTTGGGAAATTACAAAAATGGCCCAAAACATCCGAAATACACATGATACACGATCGAAACACCAAACCAAAGCTTAAAACATGAATAATAACATTAAATGAACTTCCGAGAAACTCGAAACAACAGTTTCGGATGAGATTCGCGAGAATCGAACTCAAGTGCGGAAAAGTCGTTTAAGAACACGGAACTCAACAAAACGATACCTAAACGAACTCGGATGACAAAAAGTGCAGAATTAAATATTCTCGGAATGACGAAACAGTCAAAAGCGAGTCGTCAAAACGGACCTCCGCCGAAAAATGAAAATTACCGGAAATCCGAAATTGCGGATATTAGAGTCTGAACGTTCAACAATCATGAGACAAAATCAACAAAAACCGAACAATCAAACGATCGAGCCACAACAATCGAGACAACAAAAATCGAACAATCATGTTCGAATCACGAAGAACAATAAAATTCAAACAACAACTCCAAGGATCACAGGAATGGAACCGAACTCGGAAAAGTCACAGCGATAACCAGATCGACTCAAAACAAGATCACAGCTCATTCGAACGATGAAACCGAAAGATAGAACAAGTTCAGAAAGTACCAACGAACACGAGCGAGTCAATAGAATTGAGAAAGAGAAAATGTAGAAGCCAAAAATAATACAGGTATTATATTCGACCTCTTCTAAAAGAAGTGTCGTCCCCAAAACTCACAACAACAAAATCAAGATGACAACACAACAAGCAACCGACAGAAACATCCTTCAAAGGCCTGTCAAATCCGATTCTGATAATTGTGCTGAAGCGCGAACTCTGAAAGTCTTGGCAGCCAATTCGCAAAACTGAATTCGGTGTCTCTCGGGTCCACACTTGAGACGCGTTACCGACGAGAAGATAATTGGTACGTGCATGCCCCCGGCACACCGCGGTTGGAAATGCCTCGGCTCGGCATACCGAATATACAAATGCTAGATACCATGGACGTAACATCGCAAAACAACATACCGGAGATGCCAACTCAGCATAACATATCAACACATACAAAAATCACGACAACAATGGCAACGTTCGAAGATTACAACGGCCCGGACGATACCCAACATATAATTACTAAACATCACGAAACAAGCACGTATGTACACAATCATACACACCTTCTCCGACCACAAGCAGGAAATGATGGGTTTTAAAAACGAAAACCACCTTTTGAAAATAATTTAGAAAAACACCGGTTGATCTTGAGTATCACCTTTAAAAAAAAAGTACAAACGTGAAACATCGTTATCGAGACTTTGGAGAACCATTTCGCATTTGATAAAAATGAGGACACTTTCTCTTAGTGAAAAACTTTCAGAATGTTCGACCCTCGAGTCTAAGTAAAAGTGTTTCTAAATAATTGAAAATATCTCAAAGTATTTTTGGTCCTCAATTGGAAATTTTTTGAAATATAGTGCGGCACGAGAAAGCACCTTGAAAACACCGCAAGAAAATAATTCGTTTTAAAAGTACGTCTCGAAATTTAATTTTCTAAGATACTCAAGGTTTTTAAAATTCCAATAGGCCAGAATGCCCAAAACTCACGCATACCGATGTACACTAAAACACCTCCTAGTACACGCATCAAAACGTTTAAAGTCAAGACAATACATGTCTTTTAACGGAAAATAAACGGTAAAATACCACAGTCGAAGACCGCCTAGGATTCATAACAAAACCACTGACCCCATTCAAGGCCTCTAAGGACCCTCCCGCACTGGCTAGTGAACAAGTCGAACGCGTATAAGCACAAAGCTTCCACAAGAGAACTTGTAAAACGAGCAAATCGATTCGAAAATCATAAGCAACGGACAAAAACAATAGTAAAAAGACATTAGCAGCGACGACACTCCTCGTATAAACCAAATACGAGAGTCAACTAAATACATATCGTGAAGTCAAAATCCACAGAAGGATTCTATCACTTAACAAATAATCATAAAAATTGCTCGTGTCACACGAGGCACAACACAAAAAAGGGAGACTTACATCCACAGGTCGCACGAAGATGATGATCGCCCCACGATACTAATCACGACCAACAAACTCAGACGACGCATCGCGACACGACTCAGTCAGATAAAATCCGACGAGACAAAACTCAACAGACCCTACTTGACCCGACAGCCTAGGTTTCCACAACCTAAAGCTCCGATACCATTTATGTAACACCCCCAATCCGCTCAGGGATATTTCACGCCGTAGACCCTTTCCTCAAGGATCTACCAGGCTGGTAACAACATAGAACAACTCAACAATGCCTTTAAGGCTAAAATGACTCAGTAGACCGATTTGGTCTTTCAATAAATACATACAACTCAAACTCATTACATGCCCACACAGGGGTCAAATACAACACACTCCCGTACAACGGGAAAGAATACTGCAGCGGAAAATAAACTATAACTAAACCAATGACATCATACGGATCCTCGTGGGATTAGTATCGTTCATCTTTCATCATCCTTCGTGCCGACCCTGTGTTATGCTCCCAAACCTGAATACAAAAACAGACATCCACCCCCCGAATACTCGGGGGTTGGCAAAACTCCACTGTTTTGCTAGTGCAAGAACAAAGTGCAAATACGAGCCATACAATTCACATAATTTATCCGTCAGTCCACGACCACATGAATAAATAACAACACGCACGTCAACATAATGCGTCGGAAAGAAGCAATATACGTACACACGCATTATCAAGCGCAACATCAACACCAAACATATCCAAAGGATTCACGTAGCCACTTATAACCCACACAATTTACAAAACACGCGTTTTGAAAGTGAGCCTTTAACGGGGCTAGCCGAATCTTTTGAAAACTCATTTCAAACAAACAAACAAACATACCCAGATGATCACCAATCATCATATCCACAAAACAAGAAATGTATGGACAAGGTACTTGCCTCGAATAAGAACAACGCGTAGAATCGACCGAAGTAGGTTGACACGAACCGACTACGAACCCGCCGACTCCACCGATCGCCAACTCGCGATAATAAACTACGAAGGACAATAACAACAATGAAAATGGATTCCATAGCACGACTTAAAGCCGTTGAATTCAAAGAACGAATGACGAAAGTTCAAGTGTTTCCCCCAAAACGGCCAAGAACACGATTCGTCCCGTCAAAACACGAAAACGGAATTCCAAAACGAAATATGGATATACAATTCATAGGATATGTTTAACAACATCATTTAGCAACAATCGATCCATCAAAAACGGATGGAAAACAAGATCGAGAACGAATCTCCCAAAAAGTCGATTCGAAGGAAATCAAGAAATATACTTCGATTCGACAAAGAACAATGGATTAAGTGATGTTAAACACAAAAAACTACCAAGATTAATCATACACATCATGAATTAATCAACAATATGGAACGAATCGGACAAAAACGCAAAACCCCAAAAATTCAAGAAACTAGGGTTCTAAGAAGAGATTACCTTGATTCGCTGGACCAAAGAATGATATAGGATGATCAATCAATGATATGAACTCAAGAACTTCATGGATTTGTTGTTCAACAACATGGCTTCGCCTCCTCCGAATCTCCAGCCGCGGATCGAAAAGAAAGGTAATGAAAAACAGGTGAAATGAGGCTGCTCTGTCACATTTATACTGGTGCAGCCTAGCGCGCGCTAGGCTGCCGGGATAGCGTGCGCTATCGGTCCAGGCGCAATCCAGAACCTCACTGCTCTACTAACTTGGCCAGGTAGCGTGTGCAGCCTTCCGGCCGTAGCGCGCGCTACCTGCCGGTCATAGCGTGTGCAGTGCCCGACAGTAGCGTGCGCTACCTGCCGAGCCTACCCGAGTCCAGAACCTCAGGACCCCTCTGCCCAGACCCGATAGCGTACGCTGGGCCGGTCGACAGCGTGTGCTACACCTGCCGAGCTAGCGCGCGCAGCCTTCCGGCCGTAGCATGCGCTACGCCGGTTCCTGCCGGTCCTGGTCGGCGGTGCCCACTTGACGATTGCCGCACTGTCCGGCCACCGGCCGCCATGACCCGACGACTCGATTTCCGAAAACGTACGGAACGAACACGACGAAAAGTTCGCGGACAGTATCAACGACCCGAAATGAAAACATAATGCAATAATTAATCATACGCGACCAATAAAAGGGTCGAGACAACAAATACAGATACGGATACCCATAACTTTGGGTAAATTACAAAATGGCCCAAAACGCCCGAAAATCACGATACGTGATCGAATAACCAAACCGAAGTTCACAACACGTCTAACAAAGTTAGACGGACTTACGGGAAACTCGAAACAGCAGTTTCAAACGAGATTCGCAAGAATCGAACCCAAGTGCGGAAAAGTCGCCAAAAAGCACGGAACTCAACAAAACGACACCGAAACGAACTCGGATGACAAAAACTGCAGAATTAATCATTCTCGGAATAACGAAACGGTCATGAGCGAGTCGTCAAAATGGACTTTCGCCGAAAAAAAGAAATTACCGGAAATCAAAATTACGGGTATTACACACTACCCTCCTTAAAAGAAGTTTCGTCCTGAAACTTAAAACAAGTAGGGAGAAGCAATATCCCGCCAGGAAAACTCAACGAGATACACAAGAAACGCGTAACTTACGCCCATCGGCGAAAGGTTACAAGCAACGCAAAGGAATACACGGCGTGAAAACACGCTCCACGACGACCAACACAACGTCGCCGTTAGGGATATAATAAAACCAACAAATGACAAGCGTCATCAAACGGATAATTTAGTCAAGTCAATTATCCGAACAATCACAAAACACAACGAATGAAAATCAATATGATTGACCAACCCAATACATCAATCAAAACGCGAGTCAATCGCTGAACAAATACAGAATTCCACCGCCTAAGGGTTGGAAGATCGAAAACGAGACCAATTTCCCGAACTTAAGGGAATTACGAAGGAGTCTGAACGTTCAACAATCATGAGATGAAATCAACAAAAACCGAACAATCAAATGATCGAGCCACAACAATCGAGACAACAAAAATTGAACAATCATGTTCGAATCACGAAGAACAATAAAATTCAAACTACAACTCCAAGGCTCACAGGTATCGAACCGAACTCGGAAAAGTCACAGCGATAACCAGATCGACTCAAAACAAGATCACAGCTCGTTCGGACGATGAAACCGAAAGATAGAACAAGTTCAGAAAGTACCAATGAACACGAGCGAGTCGATAGAATTGAGAAAGAGAAAATGCAGAAGCCAAAAATAATACGGGTATTATATTCGACCTCTTCTAAAAGAAGTGTCGTCCCCGAAACTCACAACAACAAAATCAAGGTGACAACACAACAAGCAACCGACAGAAACATCATTTCAAAGGCCTCTCAAAGCCGATTCTGATAACTGTGCTGAAGGGCGAACTCCGAAAGTCTCGGCAGCCAATTCGCAAAACTGAATTCGGTGTCTCTCGGGTCCACACTTGAGACGCGTTACCGACGAGAAGATAATTAGTACGTGCATGCCCCTGGCACACCGCGGTTGGAAATGCCTCGGCTCGGCATACCGAATATACAAATTGTAGATACCATGGACGTAACATCACAAAACAAAATACCGGAGATGCCAACTCAGCATAACATATCAACGCATACAAAAATCACGACAACAACGGCAACGTTCGAAGATTACAACGGCCTGGACGATACCCAGCATATAATTACTAAACATCACGAAACAAGCACGTATGTACACAATCATACACACATTCTCCGACCACAAGCAGGAAATGATGGGTTTTAAAAACGAAACCACCTTTTGAAAATAATTTAGAAAAACACCGGTTGATCTTGAGTATCACCTTTAAAAAAAAAAAGTACAAACGTGAAACATCGTTATCGAGACTTTGGAGAACCATTTTGCATTTGATAAAAATGAGGACACTTTCTCTTAGTGAAAAACTTTCAGAATGTTCGACCCTCGGGTCTAAGTAAAAGTGTTTCTAAATAATTGAAAATTTCTCAAAGTATTTTTGGTCCTCAATTGGAAAATTTTGAAATATATTGCGGCACGAGAAAGCACCTTGAAAACACCGCAAGAAAATAATTCGTTTTAAAAGTACGTCTCGAAATTTAATTTTCTAAGATACTCAAGGTTTTCAAAATTCCAATAGGCCAGAATGCCCAAAACTCACGCATACCGACGTACACTAAAACACCTCCTAGTACACGCATCAAAATATTTAAAGTCAAGACAATACATGTCTTTTAACGGAAAATAAACGGTAAAATACCACAGTCGAAGACCGCCTAGGATTCAGAACAAAACCACTGACCCCATTCAAGGCCTCTAAGGACCCTCCCGCACTGGCTAGTGAACAAGTCGAACGCGTATAAGCACAAAGCTTCCACAAGAGAACTTGTAAAACGAGCAAATCGATTCGAAAATCATAAGCAACGGACAAAAACAACAGTAAAAAGACATTAGCAGCGACGACACTCCTCGTATAAACCAAATACGAGAGTCAACTAAATACATATCGTGAAGTCAAAATCCACAGAAGGATTCTATCACTTAACAAATAATCATAAAAATAGCTCGTGTCACACGAGGCACAACACAAAGAAGGGAGACTTACATCCACAGGTCGCACGAAGATGATGATCGCCCCATGATACTAATCACGACCAACAAACTCAGACGACGCATTGCGACACGACTCAGTCAGATAAAATCCGACGAGACAAAACTCAACAGACCCTACTTGACCCGACAGCCTAGGTTTCCACAAAATATTAGCCACTCCAACATTCTCATTAGCATTACCGGAGCTAGCAGATTGGTCCTGCTGACCTCCGGAACTAGAGGGAACACTGTTCGACAATGAAGGCATCGCCGAATCAGCTCTCGAGTGATCGGACATGGCCGCCCCACCGGCTGCGCCACGTCCTCTACCGCGTCCGCGACCTCTACCAGCAGGAATTCTGAAGAAGTAATGGGTAAGTACAATTCAAACGCAAAACACAACAAGATACTAAGACAGAAATAGAACAGAACGGCAAAACGAGTCAAGTTAGGAAAAACTTACGAGCACTGGCGTACTGAGATGATGACATGACAGTGATACTGTTCAAAAACGACACTCGACTAGACCCAAATAACCGACATCCTAGGTATCCATAAACCTAAGCTCCGATACCATAATCTGTAACACCCCCAAGACATTCAGGGCATATTACAGCGCCGTGGACCCCTCGCTGTGCAATCCACCAGGCTAACGTACCAAAGACATTCGACAACGACAAATAATCATCAATAAAACGACAATTCAAATAAAAGACTACAACCCGACATATAAAATCTGACATCAAATCCATTTCCCAAAATGGGAACACAACATTAACAAATTCAGACAGGAAGTACTCGAGTACTTAAACCAATTTTATAATACAGAAATCCCAAAATAAGACATCAATAATAACCGGCAGACAGAACACTAATAATCAACTACTGGACATTATCATGCTTGCCCATCATCCTCATACGGCTCGAGTGCTCGCTTGTCCCCACGATCGACACCTGAAATACAAAAAGTATTTCCCCCATTTAAGGGGTTAGCGACAACTACTAGTACAAGTACAAGCCATTTGAACTACATTCTAATCAGATGAATATATGCGCCAAAAATTATTTTAGAAAAAAAAACATTTTATATTCCGGAATATTCACAATGTACAATCACAAAACACATTATCTCCAACAATCACAATTCAAAGTTAACCTTGGTATGAGACTCACGGCCACCGTACCCCGCAGAGCCCCATCGGACATCCCTGGGTGGTTAACCACAGTTCGTGATATGCACACACACAGCAATATGTATCCCTAGAGGCCCCGTCGGACCGTCCCTATGTGAACATACACATATCCCTCCACAACAACCACGAATAGCCATAATTCAAATACTGGAACATGTAAACAAATGTAAAGTACTTGCCTTTGTGACATCTTCGAAGAATCGGAAGCGAAAAACGACTACGGATGATCCGAGTGGAAGACGACGGTTCCTAACGAAGAATTAACATAACTCAATCCCAACGGATGTCAAAAATCGAAAGGAATACTCCCATAACCCCGATTACATGCTACGACAATGAACGACCAATCGATACGGGCGAGGGTTTACGCAAAATCTCCCCGTATTGGTAATTCACGGATTAAAATCAAGGAAAATGGATTTGGAATCACCCAGTAACCACAATCGGTAAGAAATGTCGTAACATAATTGAACAATTCGGAACTAATCCCTAGAATCCCGAAAAAAACCCAAATTCATCAAAGTTATGGTTCCTGAGGAAATACCTTAGATTCGACTGATGGAAGATGATAATGTTGATGGTAATATGCTAACACGATTCTACGGTGATGGAATACGAAGAATTCTCCCATCAAAGCTGAAGGAAATCGCCCTTTGGAGTCGCCCCGTGAAGAAAACGGAAGAAAAGAGTGAAAAGTGCTGTTTCTGAACTGCCCACTGATATATATAAAATGTGTAGTTAGCGCACGCTAACTATCATAGATAGTGCGCGCTAACGGGGCTGTAACCGGTCCAGTAGCTACTGCTACCACTCGCTAGCACACGCTAACAATAGCGAGTTAGCGTACGCTAACTGCACACCGGTAGCGCACGCAAGGTAACAGGAGTAGCGTGCGCTACCTACGCAGATTGATCGCTCACATCAGCTAACGCCGCCGAAGGTACAATTCTTGAAACGCACGACAAGGCCAGATTCCAGAAACATAAACACGAAGCATACAAGACGACGGAGCTAAGCGCTGAAAGAAAATATAATTCCGACCACCTGAGGGTCCGTAATGCGACAACGAAAATGAGATTCCCTAAACTATTAGGAAATTACAAAAATGGCCCAAGTGTCCGAAAATCACGAAACGACGTCGGATTTACAAACCGAAAGTCTCAACACGACCAACTCAATCATACGAACTTGCACAAACCAAGAAACAACGAAAACGAACGAGTTTTACGAGAATCGAACGATCATACGGCAAAACATATCATAAAATGAAATCACGTGAAAACATCACCAAAACTCGTCCAAATGGAAAAACTCCAAGAATAAAGTAGATTCACAATGTTGAAACGGTTATAAACGAGTCGATAAAAATAGACATACACCAAAAATGGAAACTGCTAAAAATGGAAAGTTACGGATATTACAGCCTAGGATTCAGAACAAAACCACTGACCCCATTCAAGGCCTCTAAGGACCCTCCCGCACTGGCTAGTGAACAAGTAGAACGCGTATAAGCACAAAGCTTCCACAAGAGAACTTGTAAAACGAGCAAATCGATTCGAAAATCATAAGCAACGGACAAAAACAACAGTAAAAAGACATTAGCAACGACGACACTCCTCGTATAAACCAAATACGAGAGTCAACTAAATACATATCGTGAAGTCAAAATCCATAGAAGGATTCTATCACTTAACAAATAATCATAAAAATAGCTCGTGTCACACGAGGCACAACACAAATAAGGGAGACTTACATCCACAGGTCGCACGAAGATGATGATCGCCCCACGATACTAATCACGACCAACAAACTCAGACGACGCATCGCGACACGACTCAGTCAGATAAAATCCGACGAGAAAAAACTCAACAGACCCTACTTGACCCGACATCCTAGGTTTCCACAACCTAAAGCTCCGATACCATTTATGTAACACCCCCAATCCGCTCAGGGATATTACACGCCGTAGACCCTTTCCTCAAGGATCTACCAGGCTGGTAACAACATAGAACAACTCAACAATGCCTTTAAGGCTAAAATGACTCAGTAGACCGATTTGGTCTTTCAATAAATACATACAACTCAAACTCATTACATGCCCACGCAGGGGTCAAATACAACACACTCCCGTACAACGGGAAAGAATACTGCAGCGGAAAATAAACTATAACTAAACCAATGACATCATACGGATCCTCGTGGGATTAGTATCGTTCATCTTTCATCATCCTTCGTGCCGACCCTGTGTTATGCTCCCAAACCTGAATGCAAAAACAGACATCCACCCCCCGAATACTCGGGGGTTAGCAAAACTCCACTGTTTTGCTAGTGCAAGAACAAAGTGCAAATACGAGCCATACAATTCACATAATTTATCCGTCAGTCCACGACCACACGAATAAATAACAACACGCACGTCAACATAATGCGTCGGAAAGAAGCAATATACGTACACACGCATTATCAAGCACAACATCAACACCAAACATATCCAAAGGATTCACGTAGCCACTTACAACCCACACAATTTACAAAACACACACATTTTGAAAGTGAGCCTTTAACGGGGCTAGCCTAATCTTTTGAAAACTCATTTCAAACAAACAAACAAACATACCCAGACGATCACCAATCATCATATCCACAAAACAAGAAATGTATGGACAAGGTACTTGCCTCGAATAAGAACAACGCGGAGAATCGACCGAAGTAGGTTGACACGAACCGACTACGAACCCGCCGACTCCACCGATCGCCAACTCACAATAATAAACTACGAAGGACAATAACAACAATGAAAATGGATTCCATAGCACGACTTAAAGCCGTTGAATTCAAAGAACGAATGACGAAAGTTCAAGTGTTTCCCCCAAAACGGCCAAGAACACGATTCGTCCCGTCAAAACACGAAAACGGAATTCCAAAACGAAATATGGATATACAATCCATAGGATATGTTTAACAACATCATTTAGCAACAATCGATCCATCAAAAACGGATGGAAAACAAGATCGAGAACGAATCCCCCAAAAAGTCGATTCGAAGGAAATCAAGAAATATACTTCGATTCGACAAAGAACAATGGATTAAGTGATGTTAAACACAAGAATACTACCAAGATTAATCATACCCATCATGAATTAATCAACAATACGGAACGAATCGGACAAAAACGCAAAAACCCCAAAATTCAAGAAACTGGGGTTCTAAGAAGAGATTACCTTGATTCGCTGGATCAAAGGATGATATAGGATGATCAATCAATGATATGAACTCAAGAACTTCATGGATTTGTTGTTCAACAACATGGATTCGCCTCCTCCGAAGTGTAACACCCCCAATCCACTCAGGGATATTACACGCCGTAAACCCTATCCTCGAGGATCTACCAGGCTGATAACTAAAATCAAACATCTAAACATCGCCTTTAAGGCTAAAATTACTCAGTAGACCAATTTGGTCTTTCAATAATAACATACAACTCAATTCCAAACACATACCCACACAGGGGTCAAAATACAATGAACTTCCGTACAATGGGGAAAAGATACTGCAGCGGAAAAGAAAATACAACTAGACCAATACGACATCAACGGATCCTCGTGTGATTAGTATCATTCATCTTTCATCATCCTTCGTGCCGACCCGGTTCTATGCTCCAAAACCTGAATGAAAAAATAGACATCCACCCCCCGAATACTCGGGGGTTAGCAAAACTCCACTGTTTTGCTAGTGCAAGTACAAGTGCAAAAATACGAGCCATACAATTCACATTCCACGAATAACAACAATCAGAAATACTCAAAGATTCAAATACAGCGAAGCGAATACTTCCCGAGGCAAGAGTTTGGGTAAAACTTTCCAAATCCAAAAGATCACAAATAACGAGAACGGTTTGCAAAATAGTTTAAAATGCCCTCGGGAGTTTTAATAGAAAACAATCTAGGATTATCAAATCCTTCTCTTTCCAAAATCAACAGGGGTCACAACCCAAAGGTTTTGTTTTCACAAATAGAAAACCGACAACAATTCACAGGGCCATAGCCCAACATCACGTGTCCTCGACGGACATAAAAATCAACACAACGTAATCACGCACGCGCATCGCCTAGGACCGGGACGAAGCCACAAATCCCACTCGAGGCCTCGAAGGACCCTCCCGAGCTGGCTAGCGAAACAAATCACACACATCTCACGGTTGGATCAATCGCTTGTTGCATCCTGGCCACATGATCGCATGCCATGTGCCACCGTAGATTATCTCAGGCTCTCATGGTTGGATCAATCACTTGTTGCATCCTGACCACATGATCACGTGCCATGTGTCACCGTAGACCTTCAACCATATCCACACATTCACACAAATAACATATCACATCAATAATATCCAAGTAATTCACTCAATGGCAACAAACACAATACACGACGAAATGGTTAAATTACAACGCACCAATAAGAGATAATATACGCATATATATTATCAAAGCACAACAACAACACCAAGCATATTCATAAGGTTCACATGGTCGTTTACGAAACACACCAATCACAAAATACATACGGTTTTGAAAGAGAGCCTTTAGCGAGGCCAAACCAAATCTTTGAAAGTTCAACTCAAACGACCAAACAAACACATTTAGACGATCACTAATTATCATATCCATAAAACAAGTATTGTATGGACATGGTACTTGCCTCGAGTAATCACAAACGCGAAGAATCGAACGAAGTAGGTTGGCACGAACCGACCACGAACCCGCCGACTCCACCGAACGCTAACCCGCGACAATAAACTACGGACAACAATAACAACAATGAAAATGAATTCCAAAGTACGACCCAAAGTCGCTGAATTCAAAGAACAAACGACGAAAGTTCAAGGGTTTCCCCCCAAAACGGCCAAGAACACGATTCGTCCCGACAAAACACGAAAACGGAATTCCAAGTCGAAATATGGATATACAATCCATATAATATGTTTAACAACATCATTTAACCACAATCTATCCAACAAAAATGGATGGAAAACGAGATCGAGAACAAATTCCCCAAAAAGTCGATTCGAAGGAAATCAAGAAATATACTTCGATTCGACGAAGAAAAATGGATTAAATGATGTTAAACACAAGAATACTACCAAGATTAATCATACCCATCATGAATTAATCAACAACATGGAACGAATCGGACAAAAATGCAAAAAACCCCAAATTCACGAAATTAGGGTTCTAAGGAAGACTACCTTGATTCGCTGGATCAAAGGATGATAACGGATGATTGATTGATGTTATAACCTCAAGAACTTCATGGATTTGTTGTTAAACAACATGGATCCAAGATCTCTAAGTCTCCAGTCGCGGAAGAGAAAGGTAGGAAATGAAAAACGAGAGGAAATGTGACTGCTCTGTCACATTTATACTGGGCCGGACTAGCGCGCGCTAGGCTGCCGAGCTAGCGTGCGCTATCGGCCCAGGCCGCAATCCAGTGACCTACTGGACTAGACTGCTCGGCCAGGTAGCGTGCGCAGCCTTACGGACGTAGCGTGCGCTACCTGCCGGCCGTAGCGTACGCAGCGTCCGACAGTAGCGTGCGCTCCCTGCCGAGCCTAACCGATTCCAGAACCCCAGGACTCCACTGTCCAGACCCGATAACGTGCGTTAGGCCAGCCGATAGCGTGCGCTACGCCAGCCGATAGCGGGCGCAGCCTTCCGGCCGTAGCGTGCGCTACGCCGGTTCCTGCCGCACCCGTCCGGCCGGTGCCCGTAACCGTCCGGCCAGTGCTCGAACACTAGGGCTCGACGACTCGATTTCCAAAAACGCACGGAACGAACACGACGAAAAGTTCGCGGACGACATCAACGACCTGAAATGAAAACGTAATGCAATAATTAATTATACGCGACCAAGAAACGGGTCGAGACAACAATTACAGATACGGATACCCGTAACTTTCAAGAAATTACAAAATGGCCCAAAACGCCCGGAAATCACGATACGTGATCGAATAACCAAATCGAAGTTCACAACACGTCTAACAAAGTTAAACGGACTTATGGGAAACTCAAAACAGCAGTTTCGAGCGAGATTCGCAAGAATCGGACTCAAGTGCGGAAAAGTCGCTAAAAAGCACGGAACTCAACAAAACGATACCGAAACAAACTCGGATATCAAAAAGTGTAGAATTAATCATTCTCAGAATGACGAAACGGTCATGAGAGAGTCGTCAAAATGGACTTCCGCCGAGAAAAAAGAAATTACCGGAAATCGAAATTACCGGAAATCGAAATTACGGGTATTACATTCTACCCTCCTTAAAAGAAGTTTCGTCCCGAAACTTAAAACAAGTAGGGAGAAGAAATATCCCTCCAGGAAAAACTCAACGAGATACACAAGAAGCGCGTAACTCATGCCCAACGGCGAAACGTTACAAGCAACGCAAAGGAATATACGGTGTGAAAGCACGCTCCACGACGACCATCACATCGTCGCCGTTAGGGACATAATAGAACCAACAAGTGACAAGCGTCATCAAATGGATAATACAATCAAGTCAATTATCCGAACAATCACAAAACACAACGAACGAAAATCAATACGATTGACCAACCCAACGGTACATCAATCAAAACGCGAGCCAATCGCTGAACAAATACAGAATTCCACCGCCCAAGGGTTGGAAGATCGAAAACGAGACTAATTTCCCGAATTTAAGGGAATTACGGAGGAGCCTGAACGCTCAACAATCACGAAACGAGAACAAAAACCGAACAAACAAACGATCGAGACAACAAAAATCGAACAATCATGTCCGAAACACGAAGGATAAAAAAAATATTCAAACAACAACTCCCAGGATGATCTGGTGAGAACAACGAGAAATGCATTCCCATAAGATCCACAGGAAAGGGAATAACGATTGAAAAGTCACAACGACAAACGAGTTATTCCGAAACAATACTACACTCGTTCGATCAACAAAAGCAAGGGGCAGGACAAGTTCAGAAATGTCAACGAACATAAACGAGTCGACAGAGTCGAAAACACAAGAGTTCCAAATCCAATCCACTTCGAATAAAAGAACTAACAGAACCAGATGATGTCACTCCCGAACAAGGTTCACAAGAATCGAACCGAACCCGAAAAAAAATCACAGCGATAACCAGCTCGACCCACAACAAGATCACAGCTCGTTCGGATGATGAAACCGAAATACAGAACAAATTCATAAAGTATCAACGAACATGAGCGAATCGATAGACTGGAGAAAGAGAAAATACAGAAGTCAAAATAGTATGGGTATTACCTCCGACCCCGTCCACGAAATTCACAAAAACGGGAGCAAGGTAACAAGACATTAAACAACCGACATATAACGGAACCATCACTCTAACAGCTCGCACATGCGCGACAACGCAGAAATCACCACGAGGCGACAACATTCAACACCGACATCCCGCCTCTCACAGGGGGCTAACACAACAAATGTGTGGAAAAAGACTCAACGCTCACACCACTAATTCTATCATACTCGGGAGCAAATATCAAAATGACAACGCGAACATCATACATACATACCCAGCCCGCAAACGGGAATGGATAGGTTTTAAAAACGAAAACCTCATTTTGAAAATAATTTAGAAGAACACCGGTTGATCTTGAGTATCACCTTTCAAAAAAAGTACAAACGTGAAACATCGTTATCGAGACTTTGGAGAACCATTTTGTATTTGATAAAAATGAGGACACTTTCTCTTAGTGAAAACTTTCAGAATATTCGACCCTCGGGTCTAAGTAAAAGTGTTTCTAAATAATTGAAAATATCTCAAAATATTTTTGGTCCTCAACTGAAAAAAAAAAATTTAAAATATATTGCGGCACTAGAAAGCATCTCGAAAACGCCGCAAGAAAATAATTCGTTTTAAAAGTACGTCCCGAAATTTAATTTTCTAAGATACTCAAGGTTTTCAAAAACTCAATAGGCCAGAATGCCCAAAACTCACAAAATCCTTTATCGAACCATCATAAAACATTCAAGGCCAAAGTGCCAAAACTCGATTTAAGGAATCGGTTTTACAAATTAGAACTCAATTTTCAAAATACGGAAAGTCATTTTGAAAGGACTCACGCAGCGGATAAAATACAGTTCGAACATGCACAATCCAGCAACGCTACTCCTCATATGAACGAAATATGAGAGTCAAATAACCACATATCATGAAATCAAAATCCATAAGAGGATTCCATCACTTAGCAAATAAATCATACCAATAGCTCGTCTCACACGAGGCACAACACAAAGAAGGGAGACTTACATCCACAGGTCGCACAAAGATGATGATCGCCCACGATACTAATCACGACCAACAAACTCAGACGACGCATCGCGACACGACTCAGTCAGACAAAATCCGACGAGATAAAACTCAATAGACACCATCGGCGACCCGGCTGGTTTCCACAACCTAAGCTCCGATACCATTTATGTAACACCCCCAATCCACTCAGGGATATTACACGCCGTAGACCCTCTCCTCGAGGATCTACCAGGCTGATAACTAAAATCAAACATCTAAACATCGCCTTTAAGGCTAAAATGACTCAGTAGACCGACTTGGTCTTTCAATAATAACATACAACTCAATTCCAAACACATACCCACGCAGGGGTCAAAATACAATGAACTCCCGTACAATGGGGAAAAGATACTGCAGCGGAAAAGAAAATACAACTAGACCAATACGACATCAACGATCCTCGTGTGATTAGTATCATTCATCTTTCATCATCCTTCATGCCGACCCTGTGCTATGCTCCAAAACCTGAAGCGAAAAATAGACATCCACCCCCCGAATACTCGGGGGTTAGCTAAACTCCACTGTTTTGCTAGTGCAAGTACAAGTGCAAAAATACGAGCCATACAATTCACATTCCACGAATAACAACAATCAGGAATACTCAAAGATTCAAATACAGCGAAGCGAATACTTCCCGAGGCAAGAGTTTGGGTAAAACTTTCCAAATCCAAAAGATCACAAATAACGAGAACGATTTGTAAAATGGTTTAAAATGCCCTCGGGAGTTTTAATAGAAAACAATATAGGATTATCAAATCCTTCTCTTTCCAAAATCAACAGGGGTCACAACCCAATGGTTTTGTTTTCACAAATAGAAAACCGACAACAATTCACAGGGCCAGAGCCCAACATCACGTGTCCTCGACAGACATAAAAATAAACACAACGTAATCACGCACGCGCATCGCCTAGGACCGGGACGAAGCCACAAATCGCACTCGAGGCCTCGAAGGACCCTCCCGAGCTGGCTAGCGAAACAAATCACACACATCTCACGGTTGGATCAATCGCTTGTTGCATCTTGGCCACATGATCGCATGCCATATGCCACCGTAGATTATCTCAGGCTCTCACAGTTGGATCAATCACTTGTTGCATCCTGACCACATGATCACGTGCCATGTGTCACCGTAGACCTTCAACCATATCCACACATTCACACAAATAACATATCACATCAATAATATCCAAGTAATTCACTGAATGGCAACAAACACAATACACGACGAAATTGTCAAATTACAACGCACCAATAAGAGATAATATACGCATATATATTATCAAAGCACAACAACAACATCAAGCATATTCATAAGGTTCACATAGTCATTTACGAAACACACCAATCACAAAATACATAGGGTTTTGAAAGAGAGCCTTTAGCGAGGCCAAACCAAATCTTTGAAAGATCAACTCAAACGACCAAACAAACACATTTAGACGATCACTAATTATCATATCCATAAAACAAGTATTGTTTGGACAAGGTACTTGCCTCGAGTAATCACAAACGCGAAGAATCGACCGAAGTAGGTTGGCACGAACCGACCACGAACCCGCCGACTCCACCGAATGCTAACCCGCGACAATAAACTACGGACAACAATAACAACAATGAAAATGAATTCCAAAGTACGACCCAAAGTCGCTGAATTCAAAGAACAAACGACGAAAGTTCAAGGGTTTCCCCCAAAACGGCCAAGAACACGATTCGTCCCGACAAAACACGAAAACGGAATTCCAAGTCGAAATTTGGATGTACAATCCATAGAATATGTTTAACAACATCATTTAACCACAATCTATCCAACAAAAACGGATGGAAAACGAGATCGAGAACAAATTCCCCAAAAAGTCGATTCGAAGGAAATCAAGAAATATACTTCGATTCGACGAAGAACAATGGATTAAATGATGTTAAACACAAGAATACTACCAAGATTAATCATACCCATCATGAATTAATCAACAACACGGAACGAATCGGACAAAAATGCAAAAACCCCCAAATTCACGAAATTAGGGTTCTAAGGAAGACTACCTTGATTCGCTGGATCAAAGGATGATAATGGATGATTGATTGATGTTATAACCTCAAGAACGTCATGGATTTGTTGTTAAACAACATGGCTCCAAGATCTCTAAGTCTCAAGCCGCGGAAGAGAAAGGTAGGAAATGAAAAACGAGAGGAAATGTGACTGCTCTGTCATATTTATACTGGGCCGGACTAGCGCGCGCTAGTCGCCGAGCTAAGCGGCGCTATCGCCCGAGCCGCAATCCATGACTCCATCGACTAGATCGCCGGCCAGTAGCGTGCGCACTTTCCGGCCAGAAGGCGTGCGCTACCTGCCGAGCCTAACCGATTCCAGAACCCCAGGACTCTACTGTCCAGACCCAATAGCGTGCGTTAGGCCAGCCGATAGCGTGCGCTACGCCAGCCGATAGCGCGCGCAGCCTTCAGGCCGTAGCGTGCGCTACGCCGGTTCCTGCCGCACCCGTCCGGCCGGTGCCCGCAACCGTCCGGCCAGTGCTCGAACACCAGGGCTCGACGACTCGATTTCTGAAAACGCACGGAACGAACACGACGAAAAGTTCGCGGATGACATCAACGACCCGTAATGAAAACGTAACGCAATAATTAATTATACGCAACCAAGAAACGGGTCGAGACAACAATTACAGATACGGATACCCGTAACTTTCAAGAAATTATAAAATGGCCCAAAACGCACGGAAATCACGATACGTGATCGAATAACCAAACCAAAATTCACAACACGTCTAACAAAGTTAAACGGACTTACGGGAAACTCGAAACAGCAGTTTCGAGCGAGATTCGCAAGAATCGGACTCAAGTGCGGAAAAGTCACTAAAAAGCACGGAACTCAACAAAACGACACCGAAACGAACTCGAATATCAAAAAGTGTAGAATTAATCATTCTCATAATGACGAAACGGTCATGAGCGAGTCGTCCAAATGGACTTCCGCCGAAAAAAAAGAAATTACCGGAAATCGAAATTATGGGTATTACACGAAGCTCCAGCCGCGGATCGAAAAGAAAGGTAATGAAAAACGAGTGAAAATGAGACTACTCTGTCACATTTATACTGGTGCAGCATAGTGCGCGTTAGGCTGCCGGGATAGCGTGCGCTATCGGCCCAGGCCGCAATCCAGAACCTCACTGCCCTACTGACTTGGCCAGGTAGCGTGCGCAGCCTTCCGACCGTAGCGCGCGCTACCTGCCGGTCTTAGCGTGAGCTGTGCCCGAAAGTAGCGTGCGCTACCTGCCGAGCCTACCCGAGTCCTGAACCTCAGGACCCCTCTGCCCAAACCCGATAGCGTCTGGCTTGGCCGACAACAGGCGCTACACTCGCCGAGCTAGCGCGCAGCCTTTCCGGCCGTAGCGTGCACTACGCCGGTTCTCGCTGGCCCCGCCGGTGTCCAAGACTTCCGACAAGCGCCGCACTGTCCGCCACCGCCACCCGCCATGACCCGACGACTCGATTTCCGAAAACGTACGGAACGAACACGACGAAAAGTTCGAGGACA
Source organism: Orobanche coerulescens (assembly GCA_033398695.1). NCBI lineage: Eukaryota > Viridiplantae > Streptophyta > Magnoliopsida > Lamiales > Orobanchaceae > Orobanche > Orobanche coerulescens. The sequence goes on from CM065802.1 coordinate 230,205,705, forward strand.
ATATCAACGACCCGAAATGAAAACATGATGCAATAATTAATCATACGCGACCAAGAAAAGGGTCGAGACAACAAATACAGATACGGATACCCATAACTTTGGGTAAATTACAAAATGGCCCAAAATGCCCGAAAATCACGTTACGTGATCGAATAACCAAACCGAAGTTCACAACACGTCTAACAAAGTTAAACAGACTTACGGGAAACTCAAAACAGCAGTTTCGAACGAGATTCGCAAGAATCGAACCCAAGTGCGGAAAAGTCGCCAAAAAGCACGGAACTCAACAAAACGACATTGAAACGAACTCGGATGACAAAAACTGCAGAATTAATCATTCTCGGAATGACGAAACGGTCATGAGCGAGTCGTCAAAACAGACTTTCGCCGAAAAAAAGAAATTACCGGAAATCAAAATTACGGGTATTACAGCATGTCGGTTTGCAATGCTAACCTTCATCAGTTAACCAACCATAGTAGAAATTCAGGATATTGCAATGCTAACCTTCATCAGTTACGTAGGTAATGCACTTCTTAGCGTACGTCACATATGCTGACAACATCACGGTCTGAAGTTGGTACAACGATGCACTTCCCAACAAAATACCACGACTTGTAGCTTGCAACGAAGCTCTAAAGGCTCGCGATGAAAGAAAACACGAAGAAGCATGACACATAATGCCCCAAGTGCACATGATCACAACAAGACATGCGACGAAAAGCCATATCCGACAAATAACACGACATGATCATAACAAACAGTGCACCACGTCAAAAAATTATAATTAATCCATCATGGGAAAATATTAAGCACAAAAAAGCACACAATTCAAGACAATCAGAAATAAAAATCTCTAGAATTACACTCTACGTGTGTTGCGTAATTTTCGCATATGCAAAGAGCACGTAAAGCTGGTGTGTACGTAATTGTGGTTACAGGGGCCACTATCTCGAAATCTCAGGCACCCTTACGTACACTACACAAAGTGTTAGCATACATTAGGCTCAGATGTTACGTACGTTATACATGAAAAGTTACGTACTTAACTAGTACAAAACAGCAGCGGTGCTCCAATAGTCAGATGAAATGGCACCACTGCCCGACGAAATACAATGATTATGCAATAAGCAGGGAAGCGCTTAGGTAGGACAATAATTCTCAAACTCAAACGCTATCAAACCTCTAAAGTAAGAACCTGAGGTATACGAAAATGAGCTCAAGCGATAAAACCACCAAAAATAATAAAAGGCAAAAATTACGAATTATTCTAAAATTTACATGAAAAGCATAAGGATGTGAAACGAACATTGCGGACTACACTGTAAATATAGTATCGAGTACAAGCGAGTTACAAAAACCAAAAAAATACAAAAATGGGAAATAGAGATATTATAGGAGCCTCAATTTTGTGATATCCGAACATGTGTGTTATGTGGCTCTACCGGTGTGGTAGTAGCGTGATGGAAATGGATCTCTGACTTTTGAGTCAAACTAATTTGAAATGGCAGTGTTTTGGGAATACTAGTAGGCAAATGAATTAAAAATAAATATACGGTGAATAGGTCAATTTAAAAAATAATACAAAAATTAATAGGCCACAAGACAATTTTATAACTAATAACACAAAAAAAAAGGAAAAAATCAGGAAGACAAAATCAAAGCAAGAGTGCAATCACAAGAGGAGCAGTGATGGGTATTCGGGTACCCGTATATCTTATATTTAAGAATATAATGTTCCGGGAATTATTATTCCCGTGATGTGTCTTACCTAATACTGATTGTAGATACATAGATGGAAGGTTCTAGATCCTTCTAGAGGTAGTAGGATCCTATTAGATGTCTTACCTTATCTAGGAATCCTATGTATGGAAGGACTCTCATTGTAATGCCTATATAAAGGCCCCTCTATCAGTGTTATGAATGAATTGATTTGCTGTCTTTTACTTTCTCCTCAAACACGTTATCAGCACGTAGTATCTCAACTGAGTAGAAAAAATTCGTCCGAAATTCAGAAATTCCGAAAAAAAAAAAAAATCGGAAACCCTAATTCCCATCTCCGCCGCAGTGGACACCATCGCCGCCCACCTACACCAGATCCGAACCAGACGTCATCGCCCGCAACCGTCTGCACCACCAGATCCTACTCCTCCGGCTCCCGTCGTTCTTCCCCTGCGCAACTCGCCCCCGCCCCCTGCTCGGTTTTTCGCCCGCCGCTCAAGCGCAGATCGTCGCCCGTCCAGATCGTCGCCCCCTGCTCGGTTTTTTTCTCGATCTTCCCAGGAGCTTCTCGTCCAGTCATCCAGCCCCGATCGGCCTAAATTCCAACCGCGATCCGCCGTGCACAGCAGTCCAATCCAAATCTACACCGGTCGTCTTCCCGGATCCGGCCAGCTTATCTTCCAGGTCCGACTGCAACCAAGTCCGTGTTTGGCCCGTCCCGGTTTGTACCTGACCCGGTTGCCGACCCGATCTGATCGAAGCACCACCGGATCGTCCAAACGGTTTTATGCACTCGATATTTAATGCTTGAAAACCTAGTGCAATCGAGACAAAACCTATCAGAATCGAAAAAAAAAAGCCGAGAGACGAGAATTTCCGCGCGTGAATTTTCTGCACAGCGCAGTCGTACAAAAATCACGTTTCCCGTTTCTTTAACCGTCGGATCGGTGTGAAATTTTGGCAGCAACTTCCCAACACAAATATCTGTATATTCAACGGTGGAGATTGGATTATGTGTAATATTGGTTACTGAATCTACTGCCGAACAGAAGCATATTTTTACGAAGAAATTTGGAGATCCGACCTCATCCAATACCGAGCTTCTGCATCGCCGCGCTCGAGTCCTTTTTCGGCCGAATTATTGAGCCCAGTAGCCCTATCCGGGTGTTTCTCAACTCTCCATTTTTTTTTCCTACTCAATGATTCATTTGTTCATTAATTTGTACACTTATGAATCTTACATGTTTATGTTTTACGTGTATATAGGAAAATACGTCGCTCATGATGATGTGCACGCTATGGAGAAAAAGCCATATTTATCCCGTTCAAGGATCAAAATAAATATAGAACGGAGTACCCACGGAAATATGTTGCTCATATGGAGAGAATCTCCCGTTCAAGGATCAAAGCATATATGGAACCAAGTACCCGTAAGATTTTATTAAGTTCCCGTTTTTCAATTCCTCTCTTTTTGGGAAATTTTTTTTGGGGAATTGGGTATTTGGGTTCTTTATCTCCCACGCTACTTTGCGGTGGATGAGACAATGAGAGGTGGTATCACTCTCGGATATCGAAGTAAACTGTGTGACGGTCCTGGGGGAGTCACGGATAATTGTTGAAAGTCGATATTTGTGGTTGTTGCATACACCACGTTTTGGGTGCGATTTGATGTCGCCGTTTTGTCGATTTTAAACCAACAATTGAAAAAAAAATGAACATTGTCGGTAACGGTAAAGTTATGACTCGTTCATGATTAGTCACGGATTTGTGACATACAAATGGGACAAACATCGATTGCGACGGATATGTCGTGGTTAAATCGATTTGTGACGGAATTGTCACGTTGAATTGAGCGACCACCACTTGGTCTTGACCCAATCCCATACTTGGAAAACTCCATCTTTCATCTTATTAAAATAAAATATTGCATGTGGGTATAGACATGCACCGTCTCCTTTCAACATGATATATGAAAGAATGTACGAGTAATTCTTATGAATTTTAACATGTAAAGCAATGGCATATTGCGGTAAATACATGAATTCGTTGACCTCGATTATAGTTCGTATGACTATAGGTCCGAATACTTTTCCGAGTATTTGTAAAGGCATGTGCCTTATACATTTGACTATGTTTAGTCGATTCATTGGATGATCAAGACGAGTTGGTTATGGTATATTCATTATGTCTCATGGTTCAAAATGCTTAATTATGATGCACCGCGTTGCATCCATATAACATGACTATTATGACGTATGCTTGCAAATTGAGAATTAAAATACTTGGTTGATTGATGCACTTTGGTGGATTTTGTCTACACGTTTGATCATGACTAGGCGCATCCTTCTTGGTATTTGTTTATGCTTTGAAAGTTCAAATGGAATCAGTGGTTTTTAAACAGCCTTAGCTGTACCAACATTCCTACTTTCTCTGCAAGTCTACCAAGTTGGAGTTACCGAAAGGATCATTAGTCGAGATAAGAAATCGAACACCCTGATGCGTTTAAACGCACCTATGGCTGTCATTGTCATGGTTTTGCATCAACACTTATGCCATTGGATATGGTCTCAACCTTGTTTTCTCACTAAACTTGGGAAATACTAAACAGCCAATTAAAACATGCACTGTGATCTGAGTTTAATGATCCGTGTGGTGCACAATATATGGATAGAAAGATACGGAAGTCTAGTTTTCAGAACATCTGACCGTTCATCCATAGCCTTCCTAACAAGGGAGTTATCGCTGTTTTAGTGAACAAAGTTCAAGCTGCGCGGAATTTTATTCCCAGCGATTGTGCTAACTTTTGTCTCAACCAACTTGGTTCCCATCTTGAATTTGCAAGTGGTCTTATGACACATATTTTTCAACCTCTTTTTGGCCGAATTTGCCATAGATGATGTAGTTTTTGGTATGCGTTGTACGCTAAACTATCATCTTTCAAATGTTGAAAAACAGTTTCCTTGGGGAGCCCAAAATACGCACCCTTATAAGAAGGTCGAGCGTGTGCATGGTAGTGTTACACCATGCTTGCGTCATAATTTTGCCCCTTAGGCATATAACCTTGCCATGTTATGCACTCAATATGATAGATCATTTTGATCATATCAAGTATAAAATCTCTATGTTGTTAGAGTGTTCGCTATGCTCATGTTTGTAAAATTTTGCAAGCGAAATTGAGTGCGTATTAAGCTATTTTCAAGGAACACGATATTTTTGGATTTCGGTTTATAAATCCATTGTGACTATGATGACTAGGTCATCACAATAAATGAGTGGTAAATTCTCAAGTTGTTGAATGCCGAATGGCGTTTTCTAGTCACATATGTTCCGTAACAATTGAACAATGTTATGACTCGATGATACATATGCCAAAGTGTATCACTCATAGCATCTCATTATGATTTGTGAGAATAAAATCTTATGCATCACTTGTATTGGATATGTGAAAGGAAAAATATTCATGAGTCAATATGGTCCGGCTTGCATCGGTTTGTGTAACCAGAAGATGTATTGGGACATTGACACATTTAGGCTTTAATAGTCCGGAATTTGGACAATTTGATGATCCATATACCACGGTATTGTCATGGACATCATTTTCTTTGAACAAAGAAACTAGTTGGATCAAAGACACCAAAGTACGTTGGTGGAGTCGTGAGCAGGGCTCATGACCAATGATGATATTTATGTCATCCGCGTCTTGCTTTCATAAGCATGTGTGACGCCAAAGACCCCCCCAATGATCCTCCTTAGCCATGTTCATTGATTTAAGCCTATTCTTTGGCACGATTAGGAGATGACACCCTCTTATGCTAAAGAGAATAATGTAGCGACTCGCATAAGCATGGTGCTGAGTCCTCCCCTTTCACCGAGTCCTTATACATACATGATCATAAGTATTAGCCTGAGTGGCTTATGATGCTATGATGGTGTTCACAAATGGTCGTACTCAAGTGATAACATTTATATGTTATGTTGTTCCTTTGACAATGATTGATAAGTTGATGAAACCTGAGTTATTGTTGTCCAACTTGCGGACCAGTCATTGTAAAGGTCGGTTCACCCACTTTTTAGACTAAGTCTTAAAGTGAAATTTTAACAAATACTTCCTAACAGCCAAGGCTACCTTCTCACAAATTTTGGTGCCATTTGGAGACTTGGAAGGAGGTGAACCACTTAAATGAAGTTTTCACATACCACCAGCCGTCCTATCAACTAGTTCGATGTCATTTTGACCGATTTCTGACCACAAGGTTGATGGTTTTGGAATCCTAAACACCCGTTTATACATGCTCACGAAATTTTGAGGTGTTTGGGGCTGGTGAAGGGAGTGAACTCTTCAAGAAAGCATTAGAGGTTCGATAAAACCAACGGCCTATCATCGGTTCAATCGTTTCTTTATGTTCGATCCGGTGGTGCATGGTGGCGGTTTTGTTGAATTCTCAAGACCAGAGCTACCTATGTAGCATAGGTCAACATGTCATATTCACCTATACCTATCATCATTCAAATGCTTAGTTACAAGTGTAACCATATGCATTTTGTTAATCGGATTGTGTTAACAATCAAAACCTTTATCGTCCACATGTTCATGTGCCAAAAGTGCGTCACCACAACGCATTATGACGGGTTATAAATGATGAATATGACATGCGCTTTCACTCATAGTCCGCTTAAAATGTACCTTGGCAGACGATCTCGTAAGTCACTTTGATGAGCCGCCTTCCCGTCGTTAGGGGAGATGCGAACGATCATGTTCGAGTAGAACGACTTGGAATTGTCGTAGTTTGTCCCTACCGTGCCTCACCAAGTTCCCTAAAGTGACGAGATTAAATACATGCCGCAAAACATGTCTCGCAAGGATTGTGTCCGGTTATGGACGTCGTCACCTATAAATGGTGATATGCTAACACCACAAATTGTGGTAGATGGTGTTACTAGTCCGTGGATCTCATCGAGTATTGGGATGCCACTTGGTTCGATAAATACTCGCTAAGAATGTATGCGAGTTTGGTACATGAAAACTTGATCATATGATCAAATGAACTCATCCGTCTCATGTGATTACGGATTATAGTCATCATTGGGGACACCTCAATGAATGCCAATCCATAAAGAGTACTCTATGAATAAAGCCGGTTCATGAGGACGTGGAATGTGAGTTTAATCGAACCATACTTCGTTGAAAATCTACAACGTTGTAGCCTTGGCCTAAAATGGAAACATATGCGACCCCAATATGGACAAAGTGATAGCCCTTTGTTGAAGTGGTGCCGACACTCCAAAGATAAGACCTATCCGTATACTTTGTTAAAGCGAGTGAGAGAGAGAGTTAAACTCACCTCATGGCGCGAGGTTTCTCATGAACGCACTGGAATCGACTACGATGACACGAAACTCAGTTGTGCTATCGTAATGGATGTTATAGCATCCACTATCTTTTCAGTTAGATAGTTTCCCAAAAACTGACGTGCAGCTTGTGTTTAAATCTTATCTTAGTGGGGAACTAAGTTAAGCGATAAAAATGATCTCGTGGTGGATCAGACTCAAATCAAGTGGCTCCTGACCACGGAGCGCGTCGACAAGTGATTGTCGGGAACGCATACTAAGTATATACTTGATTTGGAAGAGATATGAAGCTTTTGCGTGTAAAACTAAGGGTTTATAGTGATGTACTCTTGTGAGACTAAGAGATTCCGCTAAACCCAAAGTTAAGAATGAAAGGATCTTGGGACACTTGATGATGCGTATTCATCAATCGGTTTAAGGCAATCTAAAGGACGGTTTCCCTAAGAGACGATAAAATAATGCCTATATGATTCCCAATGACTAGTCGAAGTCATCATAAGACTTGGCTCACTTAAGTGATGATGCAGTCTTAAGAGAAAAGTACGGTATTATGTACTCATGTTTGACTCGATGTACTCATTCGTAATAATCCGGTAAAGCCACTGTGATGATGGCTCAGATGCGCTCACGCAATGTCCGTGATTGACAAGAAGCTTGAAGCTCGCTCTATCTCGATAAAAAGGACACTTGAAAATTGATACCCGACCGCCTGAATGTGTTGGTCTATCTCCCATATGACCTACAGGCGGCTCACTTGATGGAAAATGGTGAAATTGGTGCCATTGGAAAGGTTTGTGTCTACTTTCCAAGGAAACCAACCATTTGATCACATCCATCATGTTGAGTGACATATGACTATTGTTGCAAAGTAGGACGGGATATGTCAGGTAATTTCTCGAGTCAACTTCGATAGAGCTTTGTGATTCGCTCAGTCGATCTAGGTTACGCATCGTATGTGAATGAAAAGCTATGGGTGTCTAGTTTTCATAAGTTCTTACGCTTTCGTTGATACCTATTGAATCGAAGAAGTTATGACTGATTTGGTGCATAGAGGTCAAGACTTTGGAAAACTTGATAAGTCTTTAGTGACTCGCACTTTGGATGTGTCGCGCTCTTTTGTCCTTAAACCAAGGTTTGTTTTTTTCCCATTGGGTTTTCACTTGGTAAGGTTTTTAACGAGGCGACCTATGAGAACATCCAGACAATGATGCGTTGTACTGCTCAACTTAGACCAAGAGGTATTTTTCCCACGGGTTTTTCCTTGGTATAGTTGTGAGGGCAACTTGGCATCCGACTCCTATGATTTGAGGTACTCATCGGGAGTCATTATGTATACATCGGGGAGTATACATGACATGTTATGTTGGTGCGTTGCAATCTTTTCCTCATCAAGCCTTTATTTTTCCCATGGGGTTTTGCTTTGGCTTGGAATAGGTTTTTACGAAGGCAACATCTTCTGCACCATTGTTGTATTAGTGCTCGACACAGGGGGAGTGTTCCGGGAATTATTATTCCCGTGATGTGTCTTACCTAATACTGATTGTAGATACATAGATGGAAGGTTCTAGATCCTTCTAGAGGTAGTAGGATCCTATTAGATGTCTTACCTTATCTAGGAATCCTATGTATGGAAGGACTCTCATTGTAATGCCTATATAAAGGCCCCTCTATCAGTGTTATGAATGAATTGATTTGTTGTCTTTTACTTTCTCCTCAAACATATAAATATTTTTTAATATATATCATATATACATATAATGTAATTAATAAATTCAATTTAGTATAGTAAATATATAAAATATAATATTTTATATAATAATATATATTTAATTATATAACATAATATAATATTTATGTATAATATAATAAAAGTATATTTATATAATTCAAATGGGCACGCGGGTCGGATAATCGGGTAATATACTATACTCAAACCTTACACGTTCCGGATCATATAATTTTGGGTTCGGCCGATACCCAACCTGATTTCGGGTTTATCCGATTGGTAAGATCGGGTACGGATAAAGTTGACATCCCTAAGGAGAAGCATGGTATACGCTATTTATGTCTTACTATATATGTTCCTTTTTATTTGTACCAGTTCACTCTGACACACTATTCATAGACTCATATTCGTTCATACTTTCTTCTACTAATATAAAAATAATTGTCGGCATGTATGATGTTGTTGGATTTCTCAAAATATATTTTCAAAAGTATTATTTTTATAAATTTACTAATGGATAGTTAAAGATATTAATGGTCAAACTCGATGCCGGCGTAATACAAAATAAAGTAAAATCTAATCATATAATTAAATTAATTTAGTAGCTTAACTAATATTTATTTAATTTGTGTGATTAACTAATCTATTAAATCTACTAAGTAATAAATAATTTATATATGGGTGGATGTGTGAGAGCACCAGTTGCATGTCGGCTTGTTCAAGAGCCTAGACAACACAAAGAGACTAGTACTTTTCCCAAGCAAATAATTAGATACTTAAGCGTTTATAAAAATTATATAATGAGAAAAACTAGTTAAAGGACCTTGTAAAAATCAAGCGGGTGTGTATGTAATTGTGGTTACAAAGGCCGCTGTCTAGAAATCTCAGGCATCCTTACGTGCATTATACACAGTGTTAGGCTGTTAGCATGCATTAGGCTCAGATGTTATGTGTGTTATGCATGAAAAGTAACGTACTTAACTAGTACAAAACAGCAGCGGTACTCCAATGGTCAGATGCAATGGCACTACTACCCGAAGAAATACAATGATTATGCAATAAGCAGGAAAACGTTTAGGTAGGACAATAATTCTCGAACTCAAACGCTATCAAACTTCTAAAAAGTAACAACATGAGGTATACGAAAATGAGCTCAAGCGATAAAACCACCAAGAATAATAAAAGGCCAAAATTACGAATTATTCTAAAATTTACATGAAAAGCATCATGTGAAACGAACATTACGAACTACATTGTAAATATAGTATCGAGTACAAGCGAGTTACAAAAACCAAAAAAATACAAAAATAGGAAGTAGAGATATTATAGGAGCCTCAGTTTTTTGATATCCGAACATGTGTGTTATGTGGCTCTACCGGTGTGGTAGTAGCGTGATGAAAATAGATCTCTGACTTTTGAGTCAAACTACTTTGAAATGGGAGTGTTTTGAGAATACTAGTAGGCAAATGAATTAAAAATAAATATACGGTGAATAGGTCAATTTAAAAAATAATACAAAAATTAATAGGCCACAAGACAATTTTATAACCAATAACATACAAAAAAAAAAAAACTTTATATAAAAAGGAAGTTTCAGGAAGACAAAATCAATGCAAGAGTGCAATCACAACAAGAGGAGAAGCAGTGATGTCAATGGGTCGGGTAGGGTACATGTATGCCTCCTCCATATTCTATTTAATTTGATTCGAATTGGGTTCGGGTATTACTCATCGGATAATCGGGTACTCCATGGGTATTCGGGTACCCGTATATTGTAATATCCGCATTTTTCCCCTCTCTTATTATTCTCATATTGGTGCATTTTCGTTTTTAGCAACTCGCTTGTAACCGTATTAACATTTTGAGGATATTTAATATTGAACTTTTGTCGTTCGAGCTTGTTTCGGACTCGTTTTACTCGAGTCGGTGTTTCATGTTGTTTTCGTCGCTTTTTGGTGTGTTATCATAATCGTCGTTCGAAACCGCCGTTTTGGGGTTGCCGAAGATCGATCTCATGTTATTGTGGGCGTTGTGAGTTTTGTTGGTGTTTCGACCATGTTTCGTATATTTCACATGTTTGATTGCTTTTGTAAATTTCCCAAAAGTTTGGGAAATTTACGTTTGATGTTGTTTTTCGAACCTTTGAGTAGTCGGGAATATGTTTTCCTTCGGCACTTAAGTTCGCTGCTTGTGCCCCTTACGTCCGTACCATCGTGAATTGTTCACCGTTGTATTTCGATTCTTTTCGGTACCTCCCTCTTTCATTCCCGGCCCGTATCTACAGAAGGAATGTTACGACGTAACACCTTTTTGGTTACGCACGTAACGCCCTAGTGTAATCTGCAGCACTTCTCGCTTTTTGGTTACGCACGTAAGGCCCTTATGGCTTACGACGACGTAATATGGCTTACGACGTTAGCATGTGGTGGCTAACGTACGTAACGAGGCCTGGGTTTATAAACCCAGGGGTTGACCGATTTCGGCCATTTTCACTCCTTCTCCTCCCCATCCGACTCCTAGGCGATCTCCTTGGTTTTTCCGGCGATTTGAAGCTTGTTAACTCCGAGCTATCATCTCCTTCGAGTTTTTGGAGCATAATATCAACCTCTAATCGTTTCTTCGTCACTATCCAAGGTAAATCTCTTAGAACCCTACTTTTCGATAAATTGGGGGTTTTGGGATTTTCTTCCGATCCGTTCCGTTTTGTTGATGGATTCATGATGAATATGATTAATCTTGTTGGTATTCTTAGTTTCCCTACGGATTCATGGTATACTTCGTGATTTTTACGGAATCGAGAGGGTACGGTTGTGGTCCGCCCTCGTTGTTGTTTATATACGAATATACATGAATCGTAGGCGGGTTTTCGGGTGTATTCCAATTCCGTATTCATTTAGAAATAGTTGTGATTGTATTCTTCGAATCGTTAGGTTCGGTTTCATTGGTTCCTAGCGTTCGTCGGTGACTTTCCTTTCCGTTCTTCGCGTCGTCAATAATTCAAGGCAAGTATTTTTGGAAACCTTTATGCTTAACGTGGAATGGTAATGTATTTTGTGTGTGATTTGCTCACCTCGTGTTGGTCCGACGGGATCAAGGAGGGAATCGAAAGGGTTGAGTCCTCGATTCATGAGTTTGTATAGCTAGCCAGCGCGGGAGGGTCCTTAGAGGCCTCGTGCGGGAATCTATGATATTACTCTGTTCCCAAGGCGATGCATGTGCGTGTTTTGTTTTATAATATAGCCAGCGCGGGAGGTCCTTAGAGGCCTCGTGCGGGAATCTATGATATTACTCTGTTCCCAAGGCAAATTGTTTGACTGTTTGTTTCCGGAAAAGACATGTCTAGTTTTGGTTTTTGAAATGATATCGGTGCATGTACTATGAAATGTGTAAGCGATTGGTTTGCCTTGATTACTTGTACTAGCGTAATTGCTAACCCCTTTGGGGACCCGTTTCGGGGAAATTTGTTATGGATTTCAGGTTATGGTTATCCGGACGAGCGAGCACCGGGACAGTACGAGGATGTCAGCCAGGGTCGTTGACATGTGCATTTGGGTCGTCTTATTTCCTTTGTCTAATTCGATATGGTTGTTTCCTATATTTCTAAACTTATAAATTGTACTCGCGAGTACTTAGGCTTTTCCTTTCTGGTTGTGTTTGGACTTCGTTGGAGTTACTATATTTGTCGGTTGATGTTTATTATGCTGGTTGTACCGGCCGTGTTTTTTTGTGTTCTTGTTGTTAATAATTGTTTCCTTGCTAACCGAGACGGTTAGTCAAGAGGTGTTCTCTTGTGTTAGCCTGGTGGATCCCATGTAGGGGTCCACGGCGCTCTAATACACCTCGAATATCTTGGGGGTGTTACAGAAAATGGTATCGGAGCACTAGGTTTATGGATACCTAGGCTTGTTGGTTATTTGGGTCTAGTCGTGTTTTGTTTTGCACATTGTCACACCCGCCAAAGATCCCAAGATTTCCAGTGCTCGTAAGTTTTCTTATTCGGCTCATTTGTTTCTTGCATTGTATTTCCACTTTTGAATCGTAGCTGCTTTTCCTCCCTTACTCATCATCGATGTACTTTTGTTATCTCTCAACATCAGTATGGATGCCGGAGGAAACTGTGGTCGTGGTCGTGGTCGTGGTCGTGGACGCGGCCGAGGACGTAGGGCAGCCGGTGGGGCGGCCACGTCACACTCTTCAGGAGCCGGCAGCACCGGCGACCGTCACAGTCATGCTTCTTCCCAGGAGTGCGCCGATCTTGGTATTGCGGTTGTTATGCAGCAAATGGTTAACCAGATGGCGGCTATAGCTCAGGTGGTCCAGAACCCCGATCAGGCCCATGCTAATCGGGGCGGAGCGGATCGCTGGCTTCAGGATGTCATCAAGATGCATCCCCCTCAGTTTTCGGGAGCTTCGGACCCGATCGGCTAGGAAGGGTGGATCAAGGAGATATCCAAAGTCTTCACTGCTACCAACTGCCCCGAGGACCGTAAGGTCCCTATTGCTCAATACTTTCTTACGGGAGATGCTACGGATTGGTGGGAGGCCGTTGGTCCCAAAGATCATGTTGCTTCATGGGCCGAATTTCAAGAATTGATGGAGACCGAATATTGTCCGTGGCCGTCGATGTGCTCGAGTGCATGCTTTCTATGATGCTCAACCACGGTATATCCCCGTATCTCAGGCCATTGCCGACTTTAACAAGGAGTTGGGTTATGTGAAGACCCAAGTTGTCGCTGAGAGCGACAAAATTTTCCATTTTTCCAGGAGGATGAAGCTGCCCATTCGGGACTACATGTCTGGACTCGTCAGCACTACCTTGAAAGATTATCAGAGTAGGGCCCTCGCTTATGATATGTCAGTGACGGCGAGTGATTTGGCTCGTGAGAGCAAGAAGCAGAAGTCGGTCGGAAATTTTTCTGGTCCCAAGAGTGGAGGCCAGCAGAAATCTCAAGCTGCAAATATTTCTACGGGCGGTTCGGCTCACTTCTCTGGGAGCTTTCGGGGTGCCGCCGGAACCTCTGCTCGGGAGCCCACATGTTTTAACTGTGGTGCGCATGGCCATAGGAGTCGACAGTGTTCTCGTCCTAAGTTTACCTATCATACTTGTGGACAGCTAGGCCACAAGGCCCCTTTTTGTGAGCAGATCAAACAGCTTCGCGGTGCCCGTTCTTCTCACCCAGCATCTATGGAGCCAAGTGTGAACCAGGGCTCGTTTGCTCCGCCGCCTCCACCGAGTGCCGGCCGAGGTAGGGGTCAGGGTCAGCCTGCTAGGGGTGGAGCTTCCAGTGTCGGCTCCGCCCAGCCGCGTATATACGAGATGAGGAGGGCCGATGACCCAGCAGCTACTGTGGCGACAGGTACCGTTCATATCCATTCTCATCCCGTCGGTGTGCTTTTTGATTCGGGTGCTACGCATTCATTCATTTCTCTAGAGTGTGTACGTCGTATGAGTCTCAACTGCTTGTCACCTTGCGAGCCTTTCATTGTTAAACTCCCTAGCGGTGACAGAATTGTCGGTGATCGAGAAGTCCGAGACTGCTCTGTGTTTATTTGTGAGAGAGCTTGGCTCTCTAATCTTATTGTCGTTAGTATTGTGGTTGAGGATTTGATTCTCGGGGATGATTGGCTCGATCGGCATGGCGCAATCATGAACTATCGCACGAGAATCATCACTATGTTAGCCGGGGACGGCACCGAACACTCTTTCGCAGGGTGAAAGAGGGGAAACCAGAAGTTCGTTATTAATGCCTTGAAGGCGATGAGCCTCCTGCGAAAGGGGTGTACTGGTTATTGGTGTTATGCCTTGAAGGCGGAGAATGATGGAGTCGAGCTTTCGTCGATTCCAGTCGTTAGTGAGTTTCCTGATGTTTTTCCTGACGAGTTACCGGGATTGCCACCGGATCGTGAGGTTGAGTTTGCTATAGAGTTAGAGTCGGGCGTGGCTCCGATTTCGAAGGCGCCGTATCGCATGGCACCTTCAGAGATGGCAGAGTTGAAGAAGCAGTTGAGTGAACTTCTTGAGTCGCGGTATGTTCGACCGAGTGCCTCGCCTTGGGGCGCACCGGTCCTGTTTGTGCGGAAGAAGGATGGTTCACTACGTTTGTGTATCGACTATCGCGAACTAAACAAGGTAACCATCAAGAACAAGTATCCTTTGCCGAGAATCGATGACTTGTTTGACCAGTTGCAGGGAGCTGCGGTATTCTCGAAGATTGATTTGAAATCGGGGTACTATCAGCTCCGGGTGAGAGAGTCCGACATGCCGAAAACAGCTTTTCGGACGAGATACGGACATTACGAGTTTGTAGTTATGCCTTTCGGGTTAACTAATGCGCCGGCGGTGTTCATGCAATTGATGAACAAAGTCTTTATCGAGTATTTGGATAAGTGTGTCGTCGTCTTCATCGATTTATATTCTTATCTATTCGAGGAATGAGGAAGAGCATGCCCATCATCTGCGGATAGTGTTAGACATTTTAAGGACCGAGCAACTCTATGCGAAGTTCTCGAAATGTGAGTTCTGGCTGAAGGAAGTGATGTTTTTGGGTCACGTGATTTCAGCCGAGGGAGTCCGTGTGGATCTGCAGAAAATTGAGGCAGTGTTGGATTGGGCACCGCCCACTAATGTAAAGGAGGTCCGTAGTTTCTTGGGTTTGGCTGGCTACTACCGTAGGTTCGTCGAGGGTTTCTCAAAACTAGCTCGGCCGCTTACACAGTTGCTCCAGAAATCCGAGAAGTTCGTTTGGAATATCGAGAGACAGTCGAGTTTTGAGGAACTGAAGAAGCGTTTGACTTCAGCTCCGGTTTTGGCGTTGCCATTTGGCAACGAGGGATTCGCCGTTTATAGCGATGCTTCTGGTCAGGGTCTTGGGTGCGTATTGATGCAGCACGGCAAGACCATTGCTTACGCATCGAGACAGTTGCGTCCGTATGAGCTGAACTACCCTACCCATGATTTGGAGTTAGCGGCCGTTGTGTTCGCACTCAAGATCTGGCGTCACTATCTTTTCGGCTCTGCATGTCAGATTTTTACCGATCATAAGAGCCTGAAATACATATTTACTCAGCGGGAGTTGAATATGAGGCAGAGGAGGTGGTTAGAGCTGATTAAGGATTACGACCTTGAAATCATTTATCATCCGGGCAAGGCGAACGTCGTGGCCGACGCCTTGAGTCGGAAACCGATTGCATTGCGAACGCTTGAGGTCCTTACGCCTCAGTCTGAGCTTCGGAGGGCTTTGATCGGGTTAGATGTTGAGGTTTTGTTGCCTGGAGCTGTCGGGCAACTTTGTGCTTTAGAGATTTCGTCGTCTTTGATCGATGAAATTAAGCTGAAGCAATTAGAGGATCCGATGATTACTCAAATCCGAGAGAACGTTCTTAAGGGAAAGTCTCCTGGGTTTGTGATTCACGAGGATGGTGTTTTGAGATTCCAGAGTCGGCTTTGTGTGCCGAACGATCCAGAGTTGCGGCAGAGTATTTTGCGTGAGGCCCATTCCACACCCTATTCCGTTCATCCTGGTTCGAGTAATATGTACAAGGACCTGAGAAGGAATTTCTGGTGGAATGATATGAAGGAGGAGGTCGCACAGTTTGTAGCAAGATGTTTGACTTGTCAGCAGGTCAAAATCGAGCATCAGCGACCGGCTGGGTTATTGCAGTCACTTCCCGTTCCGGAATGGAAATGGGAAGATATATCGATGGATTTTGTTACGAGTTTGCCAAGATCGAGGTCGGGCATGAATATGGTATGGGTGGTTGTTGATCGTCTAACCAAGTCGGCACATTTTCTGGGCATCAAGGACACTTGGGTCCCGGAGAAATTGGCTCGTGTGTTTATCGCGCAGATTGTGAGACTTCATGGTACTCCGAAGTCTATTGTTTTGGATCGTGATGGCCGTTTTGTATCGCACTTTTGGCAGGCGGTGCATAAGGCTTTAGGTACCCATTTGCATTTGAGTACCTCTTTTCATCCCCAGTCAGATGGACAGTCGGAACGCACTATCCAGACATTCGAGGACATGTTGCGTGCTTGTGCCCTCGATTGGAGTAGCGACTGGGAGGAGCATTTGCCATTGATCGAATTCACGTACAACAATAGTTGGCACGCGTCGATTCGGATGGCACCATATGAGGCACTTTATGGGCGACGATGTCGATCGCCGATTTGTTGGAATGAGGCGTCCGATTTGGTCGGGACCGAACCGGATGTCGTTTTAGAGACGAGACGGAAGATAGAATTAATTCGAGAACGGATGTTGACTGCCCAGAGTCGACAGAAGTCATATGCCGATGTCCGTCGTCGACCTTTAGAATTCGAGGTGGGAGACCACGTTTTGCTGAAGGTGTCGCCGACGAGAGGAGTTTTCCGTTTCGGGAAGAAGGGGAAGTTGAGTCCGAGATGTATTGGGCCCTTCGAGATTCTCGAGCGAGTCGGTGGGTTAGCATACCGTTTGGCATTACCCCCGGCCCTGAGTCATGTTCATAGCGTTTTTCATGTTTCCCAGCTGAGGAAATATGTCCCGGATCCTAGTCACATCATCGACTATGGGGAGATTGACGTTGCCGAGAATATTACTTTTGAGGAGCGTCCTTTGAAGATTTTGGAGCACCGTGAGAAGCGACTGAGGCATAAGACCATTCCTTTGGTCAAAGTGCAGTGGTCGAGACATGGTGTCGAGGAGGCGACTTGGGAAACCGAGGATAGCATGCGTGCTAAGTATCCCGAGTTGTTTATTTCTTAAGTTTCGGGACGAAACTTGTTTTTAGAGGGGTAGAATGTAATATCCGCATTTTTCCCTTCTCTTATTATTCTCATCTTGGTGCATTTTCGTTTTTAGCAACTTGCTTGTAACCGTATTAACATTTTGAGGATATTTAATATTGAACTTTTGTCGTTCGAGCTTGTTTCGGACTCGTTTTACTCGGGTCGGTGTTTCATGTTGTTTTCGTCGCTTTTTGGTGTGTTATCATAATCGTCGTTCGGAACTGCCGTTTTGGGGTTGCCGAAGATCGATCTCATGTTATTGTGGGCGTTGTGAGTTTTGTTGGTGTTTCGACCATGTTTCGTATATTTCACATCTTTGGACCGTTTTGTAAATTTCCCAAAAGTTTGGGAAATTTACGTTTGATGTTGTTTTTCTGAACCTTTGAGTAGTCGGGAATATGTTTTCCTTCGGCACTTAAGTTCGTCGTTTCAGGCCCCTTACGTCCGTACCATCGTGAATTGTTCACCGTTGTATTTCGATTCTTTTTCGGTACCTCCCTCTTTCATTCCTGGCCTGTACTCCACAGAAAGGAATGTTACGTACGTAACACCCTTTTTGGTTACGTACGTAACGTCCTAGTGTAATCGGTACAGGCACTTCTGCCTTTTTGGTTACGTACGTAAGGCCCTTATGGCTTACGTACGTAATATGGCTTACGTACGTTAGCATGTGGTGGCTAACGTACGTAACGAGGCCTGGGTTTATAAACCCAGGGGTTGACCGATTTCGGCCATTTTCACTCCTTCTCCTCCCCATCCGACTCCTAGGCGATCTCCTTGGTTTTTCCGGCGATTTGAAGCTTGTTAACTCCGAGCTATCATCTCCTTCGAGTTTTTGGAGCATATTATCAACCTCTAATCGTTTCTTCGTCACTATCCAAGGTAAATCTCTTAGAACCCTACTTTTCGATAAATTGGGAGTTTTGGGATTTTCTTCCGATCCGTTCCGTTTTGTTGATGGATTCATGATGAATATGATTAATCTTGTTGGTATTCTTAGTTTCCCTACGGATTCATGGTATATTTCGTGATTTTTACGGAATCGAGAGGGTTTGGTTGTGGTCCGCCCTCGTTGTTGTTTATATACGAATATACATGAATCGTAGGCGGGTTTTCGGGCGTATTCCAATTCCGTATTCATTTAGAAATGGTTGTGATTGTATTCTTCGAATCGTTAGGTTCGGTTTCATTGGTTCCTAGCGTTCGTCGGTGACTTTCCTTTCCGTTCTTCGCGTCGTCAATAATTCAAGGCAAGTATTTTTGGAAACCTTTATGCTTAACATGGAATGGTAATGTATTTTGTGTGTGATTTGCTCACCTCGTGTTGGTCCGACGGGATCAAGGAGGGAATCGAAAGGGTTGAGTCCTCGATTCATGAGTTTGTATAGCTAGCCAGCGCGGGAGGGTCCTTAGAGGCCTCGTGCGGGAATCTATGATATTACTCTGTTCCCAAGGCGATACATGTGCGTGTTTTGTTTTATAATATAGCCAGCGCGGGAGGGTCCTTAGAGGCCTCGTGCGGGAATCTATGATATTACTCTGTTCCCAAGGCAAATTGTTTGACTGTTTGTTTCCGGAAAAGACATGTCTAGTTTTGGTTTTTGAAATGATAACGGTGCATGTACTATGAAATGTGTAAGCGATTGGTTTGCCTTGATTACTTGTACTAGCGTAATTGCTAACCCCTTTGGGGACCCGTTTCGGGGAAATTCTTGTTATGGATTTCAGGTTATGGTTATCCGGACGAGCGAGCAAGGACGATGCGAGGATGTCGGCCAGGGTCGTTGACATGTGCATTTGGGTCGTCTTATTTCCTTTGTCTAATTCGATATGGTTGTTTCCTATATTTCTAAACTTATAAATTGTACTCGCGAGTACTTAGGCTTTTCCTTTCTGGTTGTGTTTGGACTTCGTTGGAGTTACTATATTTGTCGGTTGATGTTTATTATGCCGGTTGTACCGGACGTGTTGTTTTGTGTTCTTGTTGTTAATAATTGTTTCCTTGCTAACCGAGACGGTTAGTCGAGAGGTGTTCTCTTGTGTTAGCCTGGTGGATCCCATGTAGGGGTCCACGGCGCTGTAATACACCTCGAATATCTTGGGGGAGTTACATATATCCTATATTTAAGAATGTAAATATTTTTTAATACATATCATATATACATATAATGTAATTAATAAATTCAATTTAGTATAGTAAATATATAAAATATAATAATTTATATAATATATATCTAATATGATATTTATGTACAATATATAACAAAAATATATTTATATAATTCATAGGGTACGCGGATCGGGTAATCGGGTCGGATAATCGGGTAATATACTATACACACACCCTACCCGTTCCAGATCATAAAATTTTGAGTTCGACCGATACCCAACCCAATTTCGGATTTATCCGACAGGTAGGATCGGATACGGATAAAGTTGACATCCCTAAGGAGAAGCATGGTATACACTATTTATGTCTTACTACATATGTTCCTTTTTATTTGTACCACTTCACTTACACACTATTCATATACTCATATTCGTTCGTACTTTCTTCTACTAATATAGAAATAATTGTTGGCATGTATGTTGTTGGATTTATCTCAAAATATATTTTCAAAAGTATTGTTTTTATAAATTTACTAATGGATAGTTAAAGATATTAATGATCATGCTCTTGCAAGTATTAGAGAATAGAGGAAGTATTACATACTAGTAAAATGGACAAGCTCGATCCCGGCGTAATACAAAATAAAATAAAATCTAATCATATAATTAAATTAGTTTAATAGCATAACTAATATTTATTTAATTTGTGTGATTAACTAATCTATTAAATCTACTATAAGTAATAAATAATTTATATATGGGTGGATGTGTGTTTGGTATATTTTGAGTAATATTTTTATTAGTATTTTATGTATATATTTGTGTGTTTTGTGTGATAATTTATCATTTTTACCATATGTTTAAATTATTTCATTTTGTTAGAATTTTCTATAATTTTGTGTTATTTTTGGATAATTAATTAGAATTAAATTATATCTGCAGGTTAACCAACCGGTACAAGACAGATCAATTGGTTCACTGACGATATTTTTCAAAAATTTAAATATAGTCACGACAGGGCGGATCTACCCATAACCTGGTGGTGCACGTGCACCACCAGATTTTTTTCAGAATAAGACCCCCTTCCCCGATAATATCTAATATTATCTTTCCCGTTATTTTAGTTTGGCAATAGTTGAATTATCGAAGAGTTTAGTCATTTTTTACTCTCGAAGTTTAATAGGTAAAGTCATATATATCTATTAAATATATTTTTTGATTTGATCTGTTTTGATCAAGGCGATATTAATTAAAGTGTTTAAAATTGTTTATTCAACCTTGAAATATTTCGCAAACACTTGCTTCTTTTGAAGAATATCTATGTAATATGATGAAAAAATAAGATGCACCCTTAATATAAAACTAGCTGAAGGGTTTTAGTTAACCAAATATTAGAAATTAATTTTGAAAGAAATGTTGCAGTCAGAAACATGGATAGCGAATAATGGGCGCACGAAACTTTTCGAACTTTCATCACTGAATTTAAAATGAGGTAAGGAAAGCTTCGACTTATAAAATAATTTACATTATATTCTATTAATAATATACTTCTGTTGGCGGATCTAGGATTTAAAAGAATAGACATAATGAGATGACGTATTTATGAACAAGTTTGGAGGGACGAAGTTACATTTATGCCATTAAAAAGTGAGGAAAACTACAAAATACAACCTATATAAAAAAATTATCGAGATGGTCGTGGAAATTTGCCATGTGCTTGCTCCAACACTGGATACTTTTTCGTAGTTTATCTAGTGCACCAGTAATATCAAGCTCTTGGATCCGCCTATGAGTCACGACTGGTCTCATTTCTATTATTGTACTTTTTCTCATTTGTTTTTAATAAAAGTATTGGTGGCAGCGTAAGGGGACTCTTCGGACTCTCTTGAAGCGCATCTAGGTTGTTTGTGTTATACTTTCGGGTATATATTTTTGTTTTTGTTTTGTCACACTTATTTCTTGAGGTCCAATAAAGACTTGAGCGAAGCGTCATCTTTCATAAACAGGGAAGCCTTCTTTAAACCCTTACTCCATTGTTCTTTTTACACACTAAGGATATTGTTTATCATTAACTGTGGGGAAGGTATATATATATATATATATATATATATATATAATGTGTGAGCGCACCAATTGCATGTCGGCTTGTTTAAGAGCCTAGACAACACAAACAGACTAGTACTTTTCCCAATCAAATAATTAGATACTTAAGCGTTTATAAAAATTATATAATGAGAGTTGTAAAATGAATATTCCCAATTTTTATATAGTGGTAGGAGTCAAATCATTCAAAAATAAATATAAGGTGGATATGTCCATTCAAAAAATAAGATAAAAAATAGGTTAAATGGTTAAAATATGACCTTAAGTTTACCAGTTTTAATATTTGAGAACCTAAATTTTTGGAGATATCAAACTGGGACCTAATCTTCGATCTGTTAAACTACGTTAGGACCTCTGTTAACTTTTGTCCGTTAAGTACTAACATAGTGCTTGGTTGAGAATTAAATGACACGTGTTAGATGTTTACTGGCTGGTCAATATATGAAGTAAAATAATAAAAAATAGAAAATCTAAAATATCTGGAAAACTTGAGAAAAAATCAGAAGTTAATTTTTCTATTTAAAGAATCTGTAAAATTAAAAAAATAGGAACTTCAGGATCTTATAAAAAAAATTATATTAATACAAAAAAATTGGATTTTTATTTAAAATTCGAAAATATAACATTTAAAAAATTCTGAATCTTATTTATAAACTGTTTTAATAAAAACAAAACTTGGAATATTATTTTTCATAAAATAAATAAAAAATCGGATCCGGTTATCTTCTCCGGTGAAGTTTACTTCCAATAATTAATCTTTAATCTGTTATTTTTAGATTTTTAGATTATTTTAAAAAAGAAAATAATTTTCTTATGAAAAGTAATAAAAATTAAAAAAAATTACTAGAAGGTTTTTCTTTTAAAAATAAAATAAAATAATTTATATTTTTTTATTTATTTTATAAAAAAATAATATTTCAGTTTTTATTTTTATTAAAATAGTTTATAATTAAGATCCAGAATTTTTTTAATTCTTTACTTTCGAATTTTAAATAAAAACTTCCGATTTTTTAATATTAATATTCCAGAATTAAAAAAATTACCTGAAGTTCCGATTTCTTTACTTTTCCAGATTTTTTAAATAAAAATTTAAGTTCTAATTTTGTTCTTATGTTTTCCAAATTATTTAGATTTTTTATATCTCTAGACTTTTATATTTTTTATTATTATATTACGTCATATATTGATCAGCCAATAAACATATGCCACGTGTCATTTAACTGCCAACTAAGCACTCCGTCAGTACTTAATGGACAAAAGTTAACGAAGGTCTTAACGTAGTTTAACGGATCACAGATTTGGTACCAGTTTGATATCTTCGAAAATTTAGGTCATCAAGTGCTAAAATTAGTAAAGTTTAGGTCCTCTTTTATTTATTTAACCTACAAAATATTAGGTATCAATATAATTTTATTTGAATGAATATGTAGTTTGACCATCTCATCTCAGACTTGAACTTTGTTCATTGAGCACATAGAAAATGGATTGTTTAACTTCCAAACAAAATAGAAATTACTTTATATAAGTCATCAAAAAAAAGTTACTTTATATAAAAGAAAGATACAAGGAAATAAAAACAAAATAAATTTATAGTAAAAATTAGAGAAAAGCGATGAATCTCACTTATTCCTAGGGGTGAGCTCGGTTCGGTTTGGTACGGTTTCTAGCTAAAACCGATACCGAACCGCATCTTATCGGCATCTAGCATTTGAGTACCGAAATGATTCGGTTTTAAATCGGCTCGGTGTGATCGGTTACGGTGTCGGTTCGGTAACGGTTCGGTGTCAATGGGCTGATTAAATGGTCCAATTAAGTTGGGCTTGCGCAAGACCCAAATTGAACTACTTGGGCTAAATCAGACAATTGTAAGTTCAAATAGAAGGATTTAGACATAATTAATCCACTTCAAAGCTTGAATAAAAATAAAATCTACTTCAATAACATGATAATAACTAAGGATTCAAGAAGTCCAATATGAGATTAAACAAAAGTATTGAATTTCCTCCTCAGCACAAGTCCATCAATTCATAACAACCTGCACAAAGAAAAAACAAAGTCTGCAGAATAGTCATCTGTTTTATCGGTTCGGTTCGGTTTTTAAAGTCGGGATCCATATCTGAAACCGAAACCGAACCGCATAATTCGGTTTTCAAAATTTTAAGAACCGTACCATACCAATATCTTATTGGTTCGATTTTTCGGTTTCGGTTTTTTCGGTATTTTCGGTATTATCGGTTTTTGTCGGTTTTTGTGCTCACCCCTACTTATTCCATCAATCACCAATTATAGTAAAGTCATTTACAGTTTATTACACGCAAAATGGACAAACTCGACGTATATTTAGATTAAATTAATAACATAGGTAAATGTTTATTCGATTTTTTTATTATTTTCTTAATTTATTAAGTAATAAGTAATATTTGTAGGGGTTGATGTTCTAGATACGGGTCCCGACCCGATTCAATCGGATATTGCCCGACTAAGTTGGGTACTCTTCAGAAATAGGTATCAGGTCAAGTACTCATAATTCAAGACTGATTGGGCATGCAATTCATCTAATAAAAAACCGAAAAAGGTAATCTCCCCGAACCCAATTTTACTTTGCATTTGTAGTGTTTCCTAAATAAAGTTCTCTAATTTTATCTCTCCATCCACAAAGCAAGTTTTACAAACCAACAATTAAGAGAACTGAGAAGAGATAAAATAAATGTAATACCCGTAATTTCGATTTCCGATGATTTTCTTTTTTCGGCGAAAGTCCATTTCGACGACTCGCACATTACCGTTTCGTCATTCTGAGAATGATTAATTCTACACTTTTTGACATCCGAGTTCGTTTCGGCATCGTTTTGTTCAGTTTCGTGTTTCTTAGAGACTTTTCCGCATTCGATTTCGATTCTTGTGAATCTCGTTCGAAACTACTGTTTCGAGTTTCCCGTAAGTCCGTTTAACTTTGTTAGACGTGTTGTGAACTTCGGTTTGGTTATTCAATCATGTATCGTGATTTTCGGGCATTTTGGGCCATTTTGTAATTTACCCAAAGATATGGGTATTCGTATCTGTATTTGCTGTCTCGACTCTTTTCTTGGTCGCGTATGATTAATTATTGCATTATGTTTTCATTTCGGGTCGTTGATGTTGTCCGCGAACTTTTCGTCGTGTTCGTTCCGTACGTTGTCGGAAATCGAGTCGTCGGGTCATGGCGGCTGAGCAGCTGGCCGGACAGGTGCGGCACTGTCGGAAGTGCTGGGCACTGGCCGAGTAGGCACGGCAGGGACCGGCGTAGCGCACGCTACGGCCGGAAGGCTGCGCGCGCTAGCTCGGCGGGTGTAGCGCACGCTGTCGACCGGCCCAGCGTACGCTATCGGGTCTGAGCAGTAGGGGCAGTGAGGTTCTGGACTCGGGTGGATCAGCAGGTAGCACACGCTACTGTTGGACACTGCGCACGCTACGGCCGGCAGGTAGTGCACGCTACGGCCGAAAGGCTGCGCACACTACCTGGCCGAGCAGTCTAGTCCAGGAGGTCTCTAGATTGCGGCCTGGGCCGATAGCGCACGCTAGCTCGGCAGCCTAGCGCACATTAGTCCGGCCCAGTATAAATGTGACAGAGCAGTCCAGTTTCGGTCATTTTTCCCATTTCTCTCTTTCTCTTCTGCGGCTGGAACCTTGGGGATCTCGAAGCCATGTTGTTGAACAACAAATCCATGAAGTTTTTGAGTTCATAACATTGATTGATCATCCTATATCATCCTTTGATCCAGCGAATCAAGGTAATCTCTTCTTAGAACCCAAGTTTCTTGAATTTTGGTGTTTTTGAGTTTTTGTCCGATTCGTTCCGAATTGTTGATTAATCCATGATGGGTACGATTAATCTTAGTAGTATTCTTGTTGTTAACATCATTTAGTTCATTGTTCTTCGTCGAATCAAAGTATATTTCTTGATTACCTTCGAATCGACTTTTTGGGGGATTTGTTCTCGATCTCGTTTTCCATCCGTTTTTGATGGATCGATTGTGGTTAAATGATGTTGTTAAACATATTCTATGGATTCTATATCCATATTTCGACTTGGAATTCCATTTTCGTGTTTTGACGGGACGAATCGTGTTCTTGGCCGTTCTGGAAGAAACACTTGAACTTTCGTCATTCGTTCTTTGAATTCAACGGCTTTACGTCGTGCTATGGAATTCATTTTCATTGTTTTTATTGTCATTCATAGTTTATTATCGCGAATTGGCATTCGGTGGAGTCGGCGGGTTCGTAGTCGGTTCGTGCCAGCCTACTTCGGTCGATTCTCCGTGTTGTGGTTATTCGAGGCAAGTACCTTGTTCATACGCTTCTCGTTTTGTGAATATGATGATCAGTGGTCGTCTTGGTGTGTTTGTTTGGTTATTTGCAAATGAATTTTCAAAAGATTTGTTTTGGCCTCGTTAAAGGCTCTCTTTCAAAATGCGTGTGTGTTTTGTGAACGGTGTGTTTTTGGAATTGATTATGGTTTGATTGTTTTGAACGTTAAAGGCTTTGATGATACCCCTGATTGTTTAAAGTTATGGAATCGTGTATTCCGTATTTAATCTTGTTATTATGTTTTGAAGAGTTTGATAATGGTGTCGGATAAGTGGCCATCTCTAGTAAGTATTCTTGATGAGCTTACATTCTTAGCATATTAATATTGCATGAGTAACGTGTGTGTGTGTATGCTCACTACGGGTTAGATCCGACGGGGTCTCGGTAGGGGTCCACAGAGACGTGGATCGACGAGCTTGCTTTTAACTACTACGGGTTAGATCCGACGGGGTCTCGGTAGGGGTCCACAGAGACGTGGATCGACGGTAAATTGTGGTGCATTTTACAAATGTGATTTGATTATGGCATTTCTGGAAATGAGTGCTTTTGAACGGTTTTCATGATTGCATGCATTGACTAAGTGTGTAAGAGGTAAGTTGTTCGTTTGGCCTACTTGGCTAGGATGGCACTAGAGTATTTTGTTGTATGGGTTAAATCCTTTAATTGTGGAGTTTTGTTGTTGGAAACGAACCTTGTTATCGTTCTCGTATACTGTGAGTTGATGAGAAGTTGGGGCTAAAATTCCAACGGTTTGGTAAAGGTTATTTTACGTAAAGTAAACCTTTGGGGCGGTGACCCCTTTCGTATTTTGGTTTTTGAAAAGTAGGATTTGATAATCCTAAATTGTCTTCTAATAAAACTCTCGATGGCATTTTAAACTGTTTTATAAATTATTTCCACTGATTTGTGATCTTTCGGTTTTGGAATGTTTACCCAAACTCTTGCCTCGGGAAGTACTTTTTGTTACATTTGGATCTTTGAGGATTCTTGGTTATTGTTATTCGTGGAATATGAATTGTATGGCTCGTATTTGCACTTTGTTCTTGCACTAGCAAAACAGTGGAGTTTTGCTAACCCCCGAGTATTCGGGGGGTGGATGTCTGTTTTTGCATTCAGGTTTGGGGAGCATAACACAGGGTCGGCACGAAGGATGATGAAATATGAACGATACTAATCACACGAGGATCCGTATGATGTATTTGGTTTAGTTATAGTTTATTTTTCCGCTGCAGTATTCTTGTACGGGAGTGTGTTGTATTCGACCCCTGCGTGGGCATGTAATGAGTTTGAGTTGTATGTATTTACTGAAAGACCAAATCGGTCTACTGAGTCATTTTAGCCTTAAAGGCATTATTGAGACGTTCTATGTTGTTACCAGCCTGGTAGATCCTTGAGGAAAGGTTCTACGGCGTGTAATATCCTTGAGCGGATTGGGGGTGTTACATAAATGGTATCGGAGCTTAGGTTGTGGAAACCTAGGCTGTCGGGTCAAGTGGTGTCTGTTGAGTTTTGTCTCGTCGGATTTTGTCTGACTGAGTCGTGTCGCGACGCGTCGTCTGAGTTTGTTGGTCGTGATTAGTATCGTGGGGCGATCATCATCTTCGTGCGACCTGTGGATGTAAGTCTCCCTTCTTTGTGTTGTGCCTCGTGTGATACGAGCTATTTTTATGATTATTTATTAAGTGATGAAATCCTTCTGTGGATTTTGATTTCACGATATGCATTTAGTCGACTCTCGTATTTGGTTTATACGAGGAGTGTCGTCGCTGCTGATGTCTTTTTACTGTTGTTTTTGTCCGTTGCTGATGATTTTCGAATTGATTTGCTCGTTTTACAAGTTCTCTTGTGGGAGCTTTGTGCTTATACGCGTTCGACTTGTTCACTATCCAGTACGGGAGGGTCCTTAGAGGCCTCGAATGGGGTCAGTGGTTTTGTTCCGAATCCTAGGCGGTCTTTGACTGTGGTATTTTACCATTTATTCTCCGTTAAAAGACATGTATTGCCTTGATTTTAAACGTTTTGATGCGTGTACTAGGAGGTGTTTTAGCGTACGTCGATATGTGTGAGTTTTGGGCATTCTGGTCTATTGGATTTTGAAAACCTTGAGTATCTTAGAAAATCAAATTTCGAGTCGTACTTTTGAAATGAGTTATTTTTCTCGTGGTACATCCAAGGTGCCACAATAGGTTTCAAAATTCTTCTACCTCGAGGACCAAAATGTTTTGAGATATTTTCAATGGTTTAGAAACACTTTTACTTAGACCCGAGGGTCGAATATTCTGAAAGTTTTCACTAAGAGAAAGTGTCCTCATTTTTATCAAATGCGAAATGGTTCTCCAAAGTCTCTATAACAATGTTTCCCGTTTGTACTTTTTTGAAAGGTGATACTCAAGATCAACCGGTGTTTTTCTAAATTATTTTCAAAAAGGAGGTTTTCGTTTTTAAAACCTATCCATTCCCGTTTGAGGGCTGGGTATGTATGTATGATGTTCGCGTTGTCATTATGATGTTTGCTCCCGAGTATGATCGAATTGGTGGCATGAACGTAGAGACGTTGCCACACATTTATTGTACTAGCCCTCCGTGAGAGGTGTGAACTAGTGTTTACTGTTTGTCGCCTCGTGGCGATTTGCGTGTTGTCGCACGAGTGGAGTTGTTAAAGCTTAGATTTTTTGTGCGTTTATGCACATGGGTGGTTGTTTCATGATGTTTGTGATTGTGTGCTGGCTATCGTTCGGGCCGTTGTAATCGGCGAATGATACCATTGCTATTGTGATTTTTGTATGCATATGTTATGATGAGTTGGCATCTCCAGTATGTTGTTTTGCGGTGTTATGTTCCATTGTATCTAGCATCTGTATTTTCGGTATGCCGAGTCAAGGCATTTCAACCGTGAGGTGCCGGGGGAATGTACCTACCAATTGTCCTTCTCGCCAGTAACGCATTTCATGTGTGGACCCGAGAAACACGGGATCCAGTTTTGCGAGTTGGGTTCCAAGTCTTTCGGGACATGAACTTCAGCACGGATATCAGGATCCGCTCTAAGTGGCCCATGGGGAATGTTTTCGTCAGCTGCCCTTGTGTTGTTGCCTTGTTTCTGTTATTGTGAGTTGCGGGGACGACCTTCTTTTATAATAGGTCGAATGTAATACCCGTATTGTTTTGGACTACTGCATTTTCTCTACCTCAAGTCTATCGACTTGCTCGTGTTCGTTGATACTTTCTGAACTTGTTTTGTATTTCAGTTTCATTGGTCGGCCGAGACGTGAACCTGGGAGTTGTCATTTGAATTTTATTGTTCTTCGTGATTCGAACATGATAGTTCGATTTTTGTTGCCTCGATCGTTTGATTGTTCAATTTTTGTTGATCTCGTTTCGTGATTGTTAAACGTTCAGGCTCCTTCGTAATTCCCTTAAGTTCGGGAAATTAATCTCGTTTTCGATCTTCCAACTCTAGGGCGGTGATCCGTATTTGTTCAGCGTTTGGCTCGCGTTTTGATTGATGAACCGTTGGGTTGGTCAATCGTATTGATTTTCGTTCGTTATGTTTTGTGATTGTTCGGATAATCGAATTGATTGTATTATCTGTTTGATGACGCTTGTCACTTGTTGGTTTTATTATGTCTATATTGGTGGCGTTGTGTTGGTCGTCTTGGAGCGTGGGTGCACACCGTATATTCCGTTGCGTTGTTTGTACCGTTTCACCGTTGGGCGTTAGTTAGGCATTCTTTTGCATCTCATTGAAATAATCCTGGTGGTATATTTCCTCTCCCTACTTGTTTTAAGTTTCGGGACGAAACTTCTTTTAAGGAGGGTAGTGTGTAATACCCATAATTTCGATTTCCGATGATTTTCTTTTTTCGGCGAAAGTCCGTTTCGATGAGTCGGTCATTACCGTTTCGTCATTCTGAGAATGATTAATTTTACACTTTTTGACATCCGAGTTCGTTTCGGCGTCATTTTGTTCAGTTTCGTGTCTCTTAGCGACTTTTCTGCATTCGAGTTCGATTCTTGTGAATCTCGTTCGAAACTACTGTTTCCAGTTTCCCGTATGTCCGTTTAACTTTGTTAGACGTGTTGTGAACTTCGATTTGGTTATTCGATCACGTATCGTGATTTTCGGGCGTTTTGGGCCATTTTGTAATTTACCCAAAGATTTGGGTATCCGTATCTGTATTTGCTGTCTCGACTCTTTTCTTTGTCGCGTATGATTAATTATTGCATTATGTTTTCATTTCGGGTCGTTGATGTTGTCCGCGAACTTTTCGTCGTGTTCGTTCCGTACGTTGTCGGAAATCGAGTCGTCGGGTCATGACGGCTGAGCAGCTGGACGGACAGGTGCGGCACTGTCGGAAGTGCTGGGCACTGGCCGAGCAGGCACGGCAGGGACCGGCGTAGCGCACGCTACGGCCGGAAGGCTGCGCGCGCTAGCTCGACGGGTGTAGCGCACGCTGTCCATGTAATACCCGGTTGTAATTCAGTAATTATCATTCAGTAATTATCATTCAGTATTTACCATTCAGTAATATCACTCATTAATGATCATTTGTCACTCATACTCAGTCATTGTATTCATCATTCAGAGTGATTGTATCGTGTATCAATCGTCATTCATCATTAATCTAATTGGAGTCTCGTGTCGTGTTTATCATCATTGTCATTTTCGTTGTGGGCTGTGCGTGAGGAGTAGCGCACGCTACGTACTCTTCTTAGCGCACGCTAATTGAGTACAGGTAGCGCACGCTACCATTCAGCATTAGCGCACGCTAATGTTGGGCCGCACCCAAAAGGTACCGGATCGGCAGTGAGCAGGCAGCGCACGCTACGAATGGTAAGTAGCGCGCGCTAGTGGGTTGTAGTAGCGCACGCTAATAGTTGGTGTAGCGCGCGCTAAGGACGGATCAGGTTGAGTCCAGTGGCTACTGGACTGCACTGGATTAATTCATAGCGCACGCTACTTGTTGGTTGTAGCGCACGCAAGCGGTGTAGTAGCGCACGCTACTTGTTGGTCGTAGCGCACGCTACCGAGGTCAGAACAGAGGACTGGCAGTTTCTGGATTCCAGTACTGGGCATCAAATAATTCGTTAGCGCACGCTAGCTATGGGTATTAACGCACGCTAATGGTATGGTTGTAGCGCACGCTACAAAAGGTACGTAGCGCGCGCTACCGTTTTCGGACAGTGGGTACTGGACTACCCAAATTACCCGTTAGCGCACGCTACGCACAAGGGCTAGCGCACGCTAACCTGGAGTGACTATATATCGATGCCTAACCTGATTTCGTCATTTGTCATCTATTCTCATTCTCTCGTCGGTTCTAGGCGATTTGGGCGATTTAGAGAGTATTCTTCAAGGTGTAATCATCAATCATCATCTTCAAGTCTTTGGGTTGGATTAATCATCACTTCATCATCTCCAAAACATCAAATCAAAGGTATTAATCTCTTGGATCTAGAATTTCGGATTTTTGGGTTTTTCCTTCCGATTTCTTCGTGTAAGCTTGGATTATTATTAGAATATGTTAGATATGGATTACCTACCTTGGATAAATATATTCCTACGGATTTAATAGCAATTTTCGGAATTATTTCAAGAACCCTTGGGGTTGACTTCGGTTAATTTGGGGATTTTCCGATTGTTGTTGTTGTAAACTTGAATTGTGGAATCCTATGGGATTATTGATATCATTGGAAGTGTTTTGATGGTTTGTAATACTCATTTTGGTGTTGGTTTCGACATATTAGGGATTGGATATTTTCGAAGTTGTGTGGTTGGTTACGTATTCGTTAGAATGCCCCTATGAGTTTGATTATCGTTGTTTCGACCTTTGGGTTAGTCGTGTTTTGTTGCTTGATACGTGTATTGAACGGTTGTTGGTAATTATTGTTATTCAAGGTTGTTCGAGCGACCGGTATCTTGATTAGGACGTTGTTCGTGGAAGGACTTTGTCATCGGTATTGTGTAAGTTGATTCTTACTCGGTTAAAAGGATATTCATTCCTTTTGTTGTTGATCATTCATAATCATAACTCATTCATCATTGTATTAATCATTTTGAGACTTGTAATTGTCGAATAATCACTTCATTAGCGAGGAACGGCGGTTCCAATCATTTCATTGAAACTATCAATCACTTCATTATTACTTTCATATCGGTGAGTCATTCTTGACCTTGTCGGATTATTATTATTATTCATTGATATTCATTATGGTCATTCTTGTTCATATGACCTTCTGGGTTCATATTGCGTGGCCGGGTGCGGATGTGTGGAATTTTTAGTCGGGCACATGATGGCCATGTATTGGGAGTGATACATCGACGTGCACACGGTAACGATTACCTCCGTGAGACTAATTAGGTACAAGGACGGGTGTGTCCGGTCATCCGTCTTGTACACTTGCACAGAACACTACGGGCGTACTATGATACTCCTCTTCAGCGTAATTCATAACTAAGGATATTTCATAACTTCAGTTAAATCATGATTGTGTATTTTTCAACCCTTGAGGATTGTTGTTCTGTGTAACTGACCCCGTTGGGGAATTTTATTTTCAGGTCACGGCAAGGCAAAGGCACGGGAAGAGCATGTTGACGGCGAGGAGTCCCAGTGATACTAGTAGGGGGGCCCAGTCTTTCCGTTTGTTTCAGTCAATTTCAGTCATTTCCGTCATTGTATTTTCCGCTGCAAATTCCGTTTGAGATGTTTATTTGTTCAGGGTGGTGTATTTTATCTCCATATAAAATATACTAGTATTCTGTTTTGTCCTGGTGTATTGTACTTAAACTCCTCATCGGAGTACTTGGTAATATAATGTGGTTCGGTACTACAATTATATTATGTAATTCATCATTTTCATTGCCTGGTGGGTCCCAGTCGGGGATTCACGACACTGTAATATCCGCCTAGTTTGGGGTGTTACAGAGTTGGTATCGGAGAGTGGTTTTGAATACTACCCTCCAAGTCATGTCTCATTTGAAATCATCGTCATCGGACTAGTATCATTGGACTTTCGCATCACGTGTGACCTGTGCAAATGCCGAGCCAATCAGACCAAGAACAGTAAGATTTCTAACGCCATGGTATAATTCTGGCAAGAATCATTCATTCATAATTCATCAGTTAACAATCCTCAACCATCACTTTCATTTGACCAGGACGGTCATGTCAACTTGTTAATCACTCAATTCACTTCATTATTCAGTTGTTGATTAGGAAGATCAAATCATTAATCATGTTAACTTGTTCAAGATA
The DNA here is from genome assembly GCA_033398695.1 of Orobanche coerulescens. NCBI lineage: Eukaryota > Viridiplantae > Streptophyta > Magnoliopsida > Lamiales > Orobanchaceae > Orobanche > Orobanche coerulescens. The sequence continues at coordinate 230,239,079 of CM065802.1, forward strand.
ATCATGTCACCTCAGTTAATCATTCATGTAATCACTGTGTTAGAGTGCATATGCTCATTTTCATCATCTCATGTCATAATCATAACGTGATATTCATGCGGGAAATATAATCATCATGTGACTTTCCTACTTCAGTATGGAGAGGGCAAGAAGAGGACGTGGAGGACGAGGCCGTGGAGCGGGCCGAATCCCGAGAGCTCGTGTGAATACACGTGCAAACGCGAGGAATAATGCTAATTCATCGAGCAGCGACGCTGCCACTCATTCACCTGGACGCGATCATTCACTATCGGGGAGTCGTACCCGGGACACGGCTCAGTCAGAAGGTGTCCGGGTTGACCCACTCGCTTTTATGCAGGGCATGATGGCCCAAATGACCCAGATGGCACAGCTAATGGGGACGATGCATAACTCCGTCAATCATAATCAACAGGCTCCTCCGCCGCCACCTCAGAGGCAAGAGAGGAATGTGAGCAGTATCATCGGCGACATCTCTCGCCAGAGGCCACCTACTTTTGAGGGCTCGTCTGATCCGGCGGATATTATTCATTGGCTCGAGCATTTCGAGAAGTTGTTTGCTATGGTAGAGTGTCCCGAAGGACACAAAGTTTCTGTTGCGGCTTACTACCTGGGTAAGAGCGCACATTCTTGGTGGTTGTCGTTGAAGCCCACCGAAGGATCTTGTACTTGGGATCAGTTCAAAACTCTCATGATGGAGAGGTATTATCCAGCCCCACTCAGGGAGGCTAAGCTATCAGAATTACTCACCCCTGACCCCTTAGCAGACGAGGATGTTCTCGCCATTGCCGAGAAATTTCAGGAACTTCTTCCTTTCGCCTCATCCATCATTCATTCAGAGGCGGATAAAATCAAGTATTTCAGCAAGAGGCTGAAACCCCGTATGAGACTTCAGTTGCTCAATCATAATTGCACCACGTTGGCCGAATTCATCGAGAAAGCTCTCACTTATGAGCTTACTGCTAAGGAAATTGCTAAGCAAAGAACCTTCGTCGCTAGCAAGAAATCGAAGAATCGTAATCGGGCCTCAAGGCGGTCGACAAGCTTCAAGAAACCCCTGCGGGCTCGCTTTTTCCGAGCGACCTCCCGTGTCGCCTAAACTCGCGAATCTCGCCTCGAGCGCGCCCGCCATCACCTGTTATAACTGTGGGGATCTTGGTCATGTCAGCAGCAAGTGTCCGAGACAGTCTGTCACGTGTCATAACTGTGGAATTGTTCGGCATAAGGCCCGTTTTTGCCGTAGGGACTCCAAACCTACTCAGACGTCATCTCAGGCCCCTAAGCAGTCGGCCGTTCAGAATCAGGCCACTCAATCAGCGTCGTTTAAAATGACAGGAGCGACTAAAGGTGGAGCCTATAGCCGACACGGAGCGTGCAGTGCCGGACTAGCAAGCCCCGGATTTATGAGATGAAGAAGACCGATGATCCCGAGGCCCGAATGATCTCAGGTACACTCGATATTCTATCTCAACCTGTGTGTACCCTTTTTGATACTGGTGCATCGCATTCATTCATTTCCGAGTCATGTTTGAGTAGACTACGTCTTGGTAGTGCGACTAGTTGTGAGCCTTATGTCATTGGTCTACCTGATGGTAGACGAATCATCGATAATCGTGAGATTCAGAATTGTCCGATTCAGCTTCATGGCCGTGTATAGCCAGCGGACCTAATCGTGGTAGATTTGCCGAGAGACGACGTCATCTTGGGTATTGATTGGATGGATCGTCATGATGCCATCATTAGTGTCCGTAAGCGAATGATCACTATCATTTCAGACGATGGGGTTGAATGTGTGTTTCAGGGAGGTAATCCCGGCTGTTCTGGTAAGGTCATTAATTTGATGAAAGCAGTGAGATTACTCAATCAGGGATGTGTCGGTTATTGGTGCTATATGGCCAAAACCGAGGAGTCACCAGTAATGTTGACGGATATTCCGGTGGTGAGGGAATATGCCGATGTTTTTCCAGATGAGTTACCTGGTTTGCCTCCACAGAGGGATGTGGAATTCAATATTGAGTTGGAGCTTGGTACGTCCCCGATATCGAAGGCACCGTACCGGATGGCCCCGACCGAAATGCAGGAATTAAAGAACCAACTTGAGGAGTTGTTCGAGAAAGGTTATATCCGACCGAGTGCGTCCCCGTGGGGAGCACCAGTGTTGTTTGTCAAGAAGAAGGATGGTTCATTTCGCTTATGTATTGATTATCGGGAGTTGAACAGGGTGACAATCAAGAATAAGTATCCCTTACCCCGTATCGATGATCTTTTAGATCAACTTCAGGGAGCTTCAGTATTTTCCAAGATCGACTTAAGATCTGGATATCATCAGTTGCGGATTCGAGAGTCGGATATCGCGAGGACAGCGTTTCGTACGCGCTATGGTCATTATGAGTTTGTGGTTATGCCGTTCGGGCTAACTAATGCACCTGCGGTATTCATGGACTTAATGAATCGGGTTTTCATCGACTTTTTGTATCAGTTTGTTGTTGTCTTCATCGATGACATTTTGATTTATTCTCGTGACCGAGAGGAACACGAGTTTCACCTTCATCAAGTGCTCGACATGCTGAGACGAGAACAACTTTATGGGAAGTTTTCTAAATGTGAGTTCTGGATGTCCGAAGTGACATTTCTCGGACACGTAATTTCATCAGACGGAGTTCGTGTCGATCCTCAGAAGACGGAGGCTATTCGAGATTGGCTACCTCCGAAGAATGTTAAGGAAATTCGAAGTTTCCTCAGATTAGCGGGTTATTATCAGCGATTTGTGGAGGGATTTTCTAGAATCGCTCAACCTTTGACGAATCTTTTACGGAAGGATAAGAAATACACGTGGTCCGACGCGTGTCAACGGAGTTTTGAGGAACTCAAGAGCCGGTTAATGTCAGCACCTGTACTTTCCTTGCCGCAGGGGACGGAAGGATTTGTGGTTTATAGTGATGCATCCGGACAGGGTCTCGGATGTGTGCTCATGCAGAATGGAAAGGTTATTGCCTATGCTTCACGGCAATTGAGACCTTACGAGGTTAATTATCCGACCCACGACCTGGAGCTAGCAGCCGTGGTGTTCGCTTTGAAGATTTGGCGTCATTACCTTTATGGCGTTACTGCCGATATTCACCGATCATAAGAGTTTAAAGTATATATTTACTCAGAAGGAGTTAAATATGCGTCAGAGACGGTGGTTGGAATTAATCAAAGATTATGATATCGAGATCCTTTACCACCCGGGCAAGGCGAACGTTGTCGCCGACGCCTTGAGTCGTAAGTCCGTTCAGGAGCAGATGCTTGCCCGTTTAACAGTTCAGAAGGAGCTTCAGCAGGAATTCCTTAGACCCGAGATCGAGGTCTGGCTTCAGCGAGTTCAGGGACAGCTTTGTATGTTGGAGATCTCATCGTCACTTGAGGAGGCAATCAGAGAGAATCAGGGTTCGGACCCATCATTGTTACGCATCCGTGAGGATGTGGTTCAGGGGAAAGCCCCTGGGTTTGTGGTCCACGAGGATGGACTTTTGAGATTTAAGAATCGGTTATGCGTACCGGCGAATGACGAGTTGAAAAACTCGATTTTGAAAGAAGCTCATGCTACCCCTTATTCTGTTCATCCTGGGTCTATCAAGATGTACAAGGACTTGAAACAAAATTACTGGTGGAGTAATATGAAGCGAGAAGTCGCAGAATTTGTTTCGAGATGCTTAACCTGTCAACAAGTTAAGATTGAACATCAGTGACCGGCGGGTATGCTGAAACCTCTTCCTATTCCCGAATACAAGTGGGAAGACATTTCTATGGATTTCATCACGAGTTTGCCGACGAGTCGTCGTGGCATGAATACGATCTGGGTGATCGTGGACCGCTTAACCAAATCAGCTCATTTCCTTGAGATCAAGGATACGTGGGGTCCCGAGAGACTTGCCCAGCTTTTCATCAAAGAGATAGTGAGACTTTACGGTACTCCTAAAAGTATCGTTTCCGATCGTGACGGACGGTTTGTGTCTCATTTTTGGAAATCAGTTCATCGTGCTATAGGAACTCAGCTTAATCTCAGTACCGCCTTTCATCCTCAGTCCGACGGGCAATCAGAGAGGACTATTCAGACATTAGAGGACATGTTGAGGGCATGTGTCCTCGATTGGAAAGACGATTGGGAAGCCCAACTACCATTGATCGAGTTCACGTATAATAATAGTTGGCATGCTTCGATCAAGATGGCACCTTACGAGGCCTTGTATGGTCGTCGTTGTCGATCTCCGTTGTGTTGGGACGACTTATCAGAATCAATCGGCACCGAGCCCGATATGCTTATAGCCGCCCGTGAGAAGGTAACTTTGATCAGGAGTCGTTTGTTGACCGCTCAGAGTCGACAGAAATCATATGCAGATAACCGTCGTCGACCATTAGAGTTCGAGGATGGTGACCATGTGTTGGTCAAGGTATCCCCGAGTCGTGGTATCTTCCGTTTTGGGAAGAGGGGAAAGTTGAGTCCGAGATTCATTGGACCGTTTGAGATTTTGGATCGAGTAGGCGAGTTAGCTTACCGATTGGCTTTACCTCCGACGTTGAGCCGAATTCATAATGTGTTTCACGTCTCTCAGTTGTGGAATTATGTTTCCGACCCGAGTCACATACTTCAGTTCGATGAAATCGAGATCGCCGACGATCATTCATATGAGCAGCGTCCTGTGCGAGTTTTAGAGCGGCGAATCAAACAGTTGAGGAATAAGACGATTCCTTTGGTTAAGATTCAGTGGTCTAGGCACGGAGTCGAAGAGGCTACTTGGGAAACCGAGGATAGTATGCGGGAGAGTTATCCCGAGTTGTTTGACCCTTAGTTTTGGGGACGAAACTCTTTTAAGGGGGGGTGTATGTAATACCCGGTTGTAATTCAGTAATTATCATTCAGTAATTATCATTCAGTAATTATCATTCAGTATTTATCATTCAGTAATTTCACTCATTAATGATCATTTGTCACTCATACTCAGTCATTGTATTCATCATTCAGAGTGATTGTATCGTGTATCAATCGTCATCCATCATTAATCTAATTGGAGTCTCGTGCCGTGTTTATCATCATTGTCATTTTCGTTGTGGGCTGTGCGTGAGGAGTAGCGCACGCTACGTACTCTTCTTAGCGCACGCTAATTGAGTACAGGTAGCGCACGCTACCATTCAGCATTAGCGCACGCTAATGTTACCCTGGCTGCAGTCCAGAAGGTACTGGACTGCAGGTGAGTTATAAGTAGCGCACGCTACGAATGGTAAGTAGCGCGCGCTAGTGGGTTGTAGTAGCGCACGCTAATAGTTGGTGTAGCGCGCGCTAAGGACGGATCAGGTTGAGTCCAGTGGCTACTGGACTGCACTGGATTAATTCATAGCGCACGCTACTTGTTGGTTGTAGCGCACGCAAGCGGTGTAGTAGCGCACGCTACTTGTTGGTCGTAGCGCACGCTACCGAGGTCAGAACAGAGGACTGACAGTTTCTGGATTCCAGTACTGGGCATCAAATAATTCGTTAGCGCACGCTAACTATGGGTATTAACGCACGCTAATGGTATGGTTGTAGCGCACGCTACAAAAGGTACGTAGCGCGCGCTACCGTTTTCGGACAGTGGGTACTGGGCTACCCAAGTTACCCGTTAGCGCACGCTACGCACAAGGGCTAGCGCACGCTAACCTGGAGTGACTATATATTGGACAGTCTAACCCAGATTTCGTCATTTGTCATCTATTCTCATTCTCTCGTCGGTTCTAGGCGATTTGGGCGATTTAGAGAGTATTCTACAAGGTGTAATCATCAATCATCATCTTCAAGTCTTTGAGTTGGATTAATCATCACTTCATCATCTCCAAAACATTAAATCAAAGGTATTAATCTCTTGGATCTAGAATTTCGGATTTTTGGGTTTTTCCTTCCGATTTCTTCGTGTAAGCTTGGATTATTATTGGAATATGTTAGATATGGATTACCTACCTTGGATAAATATATTCCTACGGATTAAATAGCTATTTTCGGAATTATTTCAAGAACCCTTGGGGTTGACTTCGGTTAATTTGGGGATTTTCCGATTGTTGTTGTTGTAAACTTGAATTGTGGAATCCTATGGGATTATTGATATCATTGGAAGTGTTTTGATGGTTTGTAATACTCATTTTGGTGTTGGTTTCGACATATTTGGGATTGGATATTTTCGAAGTTGTGTGGTTGGTTACGTATTCGTTAGAATGCCCCTATGAGTTTGATTATCGTTGTTTCGACCTTTGGGTTAGTCGTGTTTTGTTGCTTGATACGTGTATTGAACGGTTGTTGGTAATTATTGTTATTCAAGGTTGTTCGAGCGACCGGTATCTCGATTAGGACGTTGTTCGTGGAAGGACTTTGTCATCGGTATTATGTAAGTTGATTATTACTCGGTTAAAAGGATATTCATTCCTTTTGTTGTTGATCATTCATAATCATAACTCATTCATCATTGTATTAATCATTTTGAGACTTGTAATTGTCGAATAATCACTTCATTAGCGAGGAACAACGGTTCCAATCATTTCATTGAAACTATCAATCACTTCATTATTACTTTCATATCGGTGAGTCATTCTTGACCTTGTCGGATTATTATTATTATTCATTGATATTCATTATGGTCATTCTTGTTCATATGACCTTCTGGGTTCATATTGCGTGGCCGGGTGCGGATGTGTGGAATTTTTAGTCGGGCACATGATGGCCATGTATTGGGAGTGATACATCGATCGTGCACACGGTAACGATTACCTCCGTGAGACTAATTAGGTACAAGGACGGGTGTGTCCGGTCATCCGTCTTGTACACTTGCACAGAACACTACGGGCGTACTATGATACTCCTCTTCAGCGTAATTCATAACTAAGGATATTTCATAACTTTAGTTAAATCATGATTGTGTATTTTTCAACCCTTGAGGATTGTTGTTCTGTGTAACTGACCCCGTTGGGGGATTTTGTTTTCAGGTCACGGCAAGGCAAAGGCACGGGAAGAGCATGTTGACGGCGAGGAGTCCCAGTGATACTAGTAGGGGGCCCCAGTCTTTCCGTTTGTTTCGGTCAATTTCAGTCATTCAGTCATTTCCGTCATTGTATTTTCCGCTGCAAATTCCGTTTGAGATGTTTATTTGTTCAGGGTGGTGTATTTTATCTCCATATAAAATATACTAGTATTCTGTTTTGTCCTGGTGTATTGTACTTAAACTCCTCATCGGAGTACTTGGTAATATAATGTGGTTCGGTACTACAATTATATTATTTAATTCATCATTTTCATTGCCTGGTGGGTCCCAGTTGGGGATTCACGGCACTGTAATATCCGCCTAGTTTGGGGTGTTACAGTCCACCGGCCCAGCGTATGCTATCGGGTCTGAGCAGTAGGGGCAGTGAGGTTCTGGACTCGGGTGGATCGGCAGGTAGCGCACGCCACTGTCGGACACTGCGCACGCTTCGGATGGCAGGTAGCGCACGCTACGGCCGAAAGGCTGCGCACGCTACCTGGCCGAGCAGTCTACTCCAGGAGGTCTCTGGATTGCGGCCTGGGCCGATAGCGCACGCTAGCTCGGCATCCTAGCGCACGCTAGTCCGGCCCAGTATAAATGTGACAGAGCAGTCCAGTTTCGGTCATTTTTCCCATTTCTCTCTTTCTCTTCCGCGGCTGGAACCTTGGGGATCTCGAAGCCATGTTGTTGAACAACAAATCCATAAAGTTCTTGAGTTCATAACATTGATTGATCATCCTATATCATCCTTTGATCCAGCGAATCAAGGTAATCTCTTCTTAGAACCCTAGTTTCTTGAATTTTGGGGTTTTTGAGTTTTTGTCCGATTCGTTCCGAATTGTTGATTAATCAATGATGGGTACGATTAATCTTAGTAGTATTCTTGTGTTTAACATCATTTAATTCATTGTTCTTCGTCGAATCAAAGTATATTTCTTGATTTCCTTCGAATCGACTTTTTGGGGGATTTGTTCTCGATCTCGTTTTCCATCCGTTTTTGATGGATCGATTGTTGTTAAATGATGTTGTTAAACATATTCTATGGATTGTATATCCATATTTCGACTTGGAATTCCGTTTTCGTATTTTGACGGGACGAATCGTGTTCTTGGCCGTTCTGGGGGAAACACTTGAACTTTCGTCATTCGTTCTTTGAATTCAACGGCTTTACGTCGTGCTATGGAATTCATTTTCATTGTTGTTATTGTCCTTCAGAGTTTATTATCGCGAATTGGCGTTCGGTGGAGTCGGCGGGTTCGTAGTCGGTTCGTGCCAGCCTACTTCGGTCGATTCTTCGTGTTGTGGTTATTCGAGGCAAGTACCTTGTTCATACGCTTCTCATTTTGTGAATATAATGATCAATGGTCGTCTTGGTGTGTTTGTTTGGTTATTTGCAAATGAATTTTCAAAAGATTTGTTTTGGCCTCGTTAAAGGCTCTCTTTCAAAATGCGTGTGTGTTTTGTGAACGGTGTGTTTTTGGAATTGATTATGGTTTGATTATTTTGAACGTTGAAGGCTTTGATGATACCCCTGCTTGTTTAAAGTTATGGAATCGTGTATTCCGTATTTAATCTTGTTATTGTGTTTTGAAGAGTTTGATAATGGTGTTGGATAAGTGGCCATCTCTAGTAAGTATTCTTGATGAGCTTACATTCTTAGCATATTAGTATTGCATGAGTAACGTTTATGTGTGTATGCTCACTACGGGTTAGATCCGACGGGGTCTCGGTAGGGGTCCACAGAGACGTGGATCGACGAGCTTGCTTTTAACCACTACGGGTTAGATCCGACGGGGTCTCGGTAGGGGTCCACAGAGACGTGGATCGACGGTTAATTGTGGTGCATTTTACAAATGTGATTTGATTATGGCATTTCTGGAAATGAGTGCTTTTGAATGGTTTTCATGATTGCATGCATTGACTAAGTGTGTAAGAGGTAAGTTGTTCGTTTGGCCTACTTGGCTAGGATGACACTAGAGTATTTTGTTGTATGGGTTAAACCCTTTAATTGTGGAGTTTTGATGTTGGAAACGAACCTTGTTATCGTTCTCGTATACAGTGAGTTGATGAGAAGTTGGGGCTAAAATCCCAACGGTTTGGTAAAGGTTATTTTACATAAAGTAAACCGTTGGGGCGGTGACCCCTTTCGTCTTTTGGTTTTTGAAAAGTAGGATTTGATAATCCTAAATTGTCTTCTAATAAAACTCTCGATGGCATTTTAAACTGTTTTATAAATTATTTCCACTGATTTGTGATCTTTCGGTTTTGGAATGTTTACCCAAACTCTTGCCTCGGGAAGTACTTTTCGTTACGTTTGGATCTTTGAGGATTCCTGGTTATTGTTATTCGTGGAATATGAATTGTATGGCTCATATTTGCACTTTGTTCTTGCACTAGCAAAACAATGGAGTTTTGCTAACCCCCGAGTATTCGAGGGGTGGATGTCTGTTTTTGCATTCAAGTTTGGGGAGCATAACACAGGGTCGGCACGAAGGATGATGAAAGATGAACGATACTAATCACACGAGGATCCGTATGATGTATTTAATTTAGTTATAGTTTATTTTTCCGCTGCAGTATTCTTTCCCGTTGTACGGGAGTGTGTTGTATTCGACCCCTGCGTGGGCATGTAATGAGTTTGAGTTGTATGTATTTACTGAAAGACCAAATCGGTCTACTGAGTCATTTTAGCCTTAAAGGGATTATTGAGACGTTCTATGTTGTTACCAGCCTGGTAGATCATTGAGGAAAGGTTCTACGGCGTGTAATATCCTTGAGCGGATTGGGGGTGTTACAATAAATGTGGATAAGAGTTGAGAAAGTGAAAATGTAAAATCATTGAGAAACCAAAGCCAAATATTATTAATGGGATTTGTTGCTTTATTAATAGTTCGAATAAAGTAGTATCGACTTCGACACTGGATGCATTGAAAGGTTATTATAGTTCACCGCCTAAAATTAATCAATGCTTATTCTAATAAATGACAGCAAATTTAGATAGCATATATATTTCGCTGAGAAATTGAGCATGGATTTGATCACAATGAACCGCAATTGATTGCACAATTCTCGTCTTCAGTCGAACATTTCATTTTGCAACCGCGAATCGAGTCAAGTGGAGTATGACACATCCATCCAAACATGCAATATTTACTCTTTTGCATCGAGTGGCCCTGCATATATTAGAAGCACTGTTGCGGGGAAGATATCCGTCGACGTTATTGGGAGAGGTGAATAATATAAGAAGAGCCACAATAATCATAACCGGGTATTTTGCGGTCATCATTGAGGAGGCCATAGATATTGTGCAATTATTCTGTATTATGGAGATTAAAAGGTAAATAAATTAATTTGATTGTGGTGGAGATGAAAGTTTTTGAAGGTGCATATTTATAATAAAAATAGATACTTATGTTGGTCAAAGTATTAGGCATGGCTACTTCCGAATTGATGATAGGCCATTAATTAAAATTTTATATTTGCGTTACAAGATCAGAATTAAGTATTTATTTATGTTCTTCTAGGGATTATTAGGCATGGCTAGTCCGAAATTCATTATAGGTTATTATTAGTAATAAAGATTTATTACACGATTTGGTGGAAGGGAGGGCTACGATTCATATATTGATATAGCAATTGTGTTATCACGTCAAAATAATTTTATTATTTTCTAGCATGAATTCCACTTTTTAAATGATTGAAATTATAAAATAACTAAAATACTGAATTAGTCACATTTTTAAATATTTAGACATTTATTTTTGTTCTCTAAAACCTTCTTTCTATAGACGATTCTATTCATTTATATGTTGTTATTAAAAAGTACTTTCTTATATACTTTAGGAAGATATCATTGAGAATCAATAAAATCAGTAATTTTTATAATTTAATATAATTAAATTACCTGCTGTTCGCTATAATTTTAAACAATCCGCAAGTGTACGGAAAATATGTAGAAAGCGGCGAGCAAGGTCGTATTCCACAGAGACTTAATATTTTTATTGTGTTGAGTATTAGATTATAGTGTTCTCGGCTTTATCTAGACGATCGAAAGGTAAAATGGACGATTAATGAAATAACATACAATAATCATAATAAATTAAAACGATTGAAAATATCCGAATGGAAGCGAATTGCAAGAGTTTAGAAAGGTAGATTCCAAAGCTAGGTTTCCGTTGATTACTAAATTTAGTCGGGATTGGTTTCAAAAGGTTCTAAGTGCGTTTCTAAAACGACGATCACAACAATATTCTAAAGTCTCTCTCGAGATGCATTAAAATGTAGATTAAACAACCTATAACAACATCTCCGTCTATTATAAATTATCTAACTCCAAAAATGTTCATAAGATTAGATATCATCATAGTTCATCACCGATTTCTCAATCTCGTAATTTACTACGTCAAATACTCGAAACCTATTAATGCCCTCTTCTCTCGAATTATGAGCAATTAAGTTTAACATGTAAAAACATTGATCAAGTGTCTAAACATGAATCAAACCAAGTATTTGATAAAGAAATCACACTAGATAAATATAATTATCAATCCCTCAAAATCATAGCAAATCAACGTACTCCCATGCCCGGAATCTAAAGAGTTTAGCCGGACATGGTATTGAAAGGAAGATAAATAATCATCATATTCATGCTAATAAAAACAACAAAATGAAGAAAAGATAGGAAGAAGATAAAACTCGTGGTGTGTCTTGGTCGATCCCGGTTGAAACCTTCAAATGTTCTTGAAGTGTTCTTCAAGAATTTCTTCAAAACCCCTTCCTTTTGGAATGAAAATCTCTTAATCTTTTGTTATTCTCTCTCTCTAATCTCCCAAAATTCAGCATATCTCCTATCATGCCCCATATCCTCCTTTTATAAAGATAAAACAATCACTTTTTCCACACAAATCTTTCAAAAATGTCAAAAGATGATATTTCCACCGAAAAGTGACACGGCCCGTGTCATAGTATGCTCAAAAAGCCAAAAACCGCTGGGCAGGGAACTCGACCGTGTCAAATGACACGGCCGAGCAAATGACACGACCGTGTCAAATGACACGGCCTGTGTCATACTCGGCTAAATAAGCAAGAAAGGCCCTGGAAGATAGACCCGACCGTGTCGATATGGCACGGCCGGGATAATGACACGGCCCGTGTCGATTGACACGGCCGGGCTCCTGTTGACTCGTTTTGACACCGTTTTGACTCCTTTTTAAGCCCGATCTCTCGTTTCCGCATTGCTTGATATGTATTGGGGTTGGAGACTTCGTTCTTGCTTGATTTATGTCCATAAAGTACCTATAAAATCAATAAAACGTACCCAAGCGTGATCGAGTCCAATAAACATAATACGAGTATAAACGACACAGTTCTACACATTTTAGGATCTTAAAACCCGGAAAATTGATGTAAATATATGTGTAAAAATGAGTGCTATCACCTGCAACACCCCGAAAAATGGCGGCTATCACAGTGCTGTGGACCCCACACCGGGACCCACCAGGCGATATCAAAACATAATTTAGACATCACATAGATGTGGTACCGAACCACAATGACTTAACCATAACTCCATTAGGAGTGTAAACTGTATACATCAACTCATACAACCGTACACAGGATTCAAATCCGGCATAAACCATATGGAGATGGAATACACCCAAAACAATACATTCGTCCAAATTGAAATAGAAAAACGAAATTCCACTGTTAAGACATAACCGACCAACAAAATATTCGGGGGCCCCAAACTAGCATCCTTCAATACCCTTCGCCGCCATTGTGCTCTTCCTGCGCCTTGCCCTTTCCTCGCCCTGAAATACAAGTATTTCGCCCAAACCACAGGGTCAGCTATATATGATAATAATTCTTATGGCATTATACAATTCATATACATATGGATCTCAAAGAGAAAACCGACTACTGAATATGCCCCTCGGGCGTATAAATAGTCAGTCCCAAATTATCGAACATATCCAATCATAACGGAATATGAACGTTCAAACAACATGGCTCAAGACGGACGTCACAGTACGCCCGATCCGGAATGTGTCCCTGCACATGTCCAACTCATATACGGAATCGAGAATATACGTGGGACGATGTACCTAATTAGCCTCACGAACTACGTCTCGTGTGCACGGTCCAATGCGGAAACATCCACGCGACCATCAAGTGCCCGACACATAACCAATCAGCATGCAAATATGACTCCAGAGATGTCACGATGCAATATGACAATGAAACTCAACGAATTACACATTTATCCAAGAATCGAAAGACTCACCTAAGTGACAACAAGGCTCAACGAGACCAACGGTATCAAAGGCGATCAACCAGGGAATACAATCCCACCACAAAACGGTAATACGATCAAGAACAACACTATATCATGAATCGTAGATTCACAGAGCATTACCTACACGAAAATTACAATATTCACAAGAATTCTGTAATACCCGAGATTCTCGGTTCCAGTTATTTTTGAATTTTTATCGATTTCGCCATTCATTTTATTCTGTTGGCGATTTCTTGAGATTTTCCCCTATGTTGGGTACGGCACGATGTACCGTGTTGTGGTGTTCGTCTGGTACGACTTATCGTTGAGTAAGTCGAGCTAATAGTATGTATTGCTTTGTTATTTGTTCATTTTCTATTTGGATCGTTGGTGTTGTCCGTTCGTGTTTCGTTGCATGTTGAATAATTATTGTTTTGTCGAGGAGTATCGTTTTTGTGCATTTGGTCGACTTTGTAAGATAACCACCGGCGCTTATAAAGTCTAAAAATTCTGAAACTTTACAATATGATAGAGCATCAAATTATATTTCCAATGGTTCAAACGGCGAGTCAATCGGAGTCCGGACGAAGAAGTTATGGTCATAATGACAAAGTCTATACTGTCAGAATACGGCCTAGAACACGGCGCTGTTTGCACCGTTTTGGCTGAGTCGTTTATAACACGGCTCTGGAATACGGCTCTAATTTGGGCCGTGTTCTGAGCCGTTTTGTCCAGTTGTATAAATAGGACAGTCGCGTCTTTCAGCCCATTTTCACTTCTCTCTCTCGGTTTTTGGGCGATTTGATGGCGATTTCAATCCCTGAGTAGATTATCATCATATTCTTGAAGTCTTGATCATGTTTAACAACATCTAATCCATTGTTCTTCGTCGGATTGAGGTAATTCTTCAAAAAAATCCTTTTTCAACTATTTTGGGGTTTTCCTTTTGATTTCAATTCTGGGCCGATTATGATGAATTGGTCATGTAATTCTTGTTGTATTGGTTGTAATCTACGGATTAGTAACTCGTTTATCGATTTCGTTTCACCCGGAACATGATTTTGGCTTTCTTGGATCGAACCCTTGAACCCTTGTAGTTTATTAGTGTCGATTGAGATTTCGTTTAGTGTTGTTGATTCGTAGCGGTGTTATTCTCGTAGTGATTGTGGTGTTATTGATTTCTCGCGAAGGTGGTCGGTTTTTGGGGCTGTTTCGGGGCTGTTTTGGGGCTCTTTCGGCCGAGCTATTTCGGGGCTGTTTTGGGGCTGTTTCGGCCGAGCTATTTCGGGACTGTTTGGAATTTTATTGAAGCTGTTTGGGGACTGCTTGAATGCTTTCGTCCGAGCTGCTTTCGTCGGAGTATTCACAAATTGATTTCGAGGCAAGTATCTTGCCCATACATTACGTGTTTTGTGGATTCAATGGTTGATAATGTAACACCCCCAAAACCATATGGGAATATTACACGCCGTAGACCCTTTCCACAAGGATCTACCAGGCTAAACATCCATAAACAACCAAATGCTTGCCCGACCATGGTCAAACAATAAATAATACAGACCGTTATGGTCACTTACACGTGAATACACAAACCGATGAGGTCACCCAACCCCAATCAACAAAACTGACTTAAACGACATTACCCACACAGGGGTCGAAATACAATACAGCGGAAGACTGAAATCAACTCTGACAACACAACAAAAATCAAACAACTCTCAACTCATGATTAGTATCGCAGCTCGTCATCCTCTTGTGCCAATCCTGTGACTGCTCCCCGGAATCTGCATGTACCTGGATGCAAAACAGACATCCACCCCCCGATTACTCGGGAGTTAGTAAAACTCCACTGTTTTACTAGTGCACGTATCAAATCATACGAAATATAACAAGCAAGTAATAATCGTGAATCAAATATAACAATCAAGTATCAAAATATCCCCGGGAGGTTTTCACAAGGAAAGATAAGCTATGAAGCATTCGAAAATAAGATTATCACCTCGGGAATTTTTAGAATTTCAACCTTTCGAAAATCCTAGGGTCTTAACACAAATCCCAAATAGTATTTCAACAATTTACAGTACGAAAACATTTCCATAAATCTCGTGGGGCTCGGCCCAACATTCTTTTCTTAAAACATTCTCTTAAAAAGAGTTTGATTTACAAAACATGATTCATGACACCGTGATCCCCTGTCACGTGTCTCCGTAGGTTCAACAACCCGCACGGACTTAACCAATCACAACAATCAATCATGCTCATGACTCCGTGATCGCTTGCCACGAGTCTCCGTAGGTTCAGCAACCCACACGGATTGAGCAAACACAACAATTACAACAATCAATCATGCTCATGACTCCGTGATCGCTTGCCATGAGTCTCCGTAGGTTCAACAACCCACACGGACTTAACCAATCACAACAATCAATCATGCTCATGACTCCGTGATCGCTTGCCACGAGTCTCCGTAGGTTCAGCAACCCACACGGATTGAGCAAACACAACAATTACAACAATCAATCATGCTCATGACTCCGTGATCGCTTGCCACGAGTCTCCGTAGGTTCAACAACCCACACGGATTGAGCAAACACAACAATCACAACAAACAGTCCCGACCCCGTGAACCTGTGTCACGTGTCACCGTAGGTTCCGTCGAACCCGCGGTTGGGCGTCCGTGTCCTGATCCCATGGACCTGTGCCATGAATCATCGTAGGCCTCGTCAGACCCGCACGATTGGACCTCAGCACCACACACTAAGTTTTGATCCCATGGACCTGTGCCATGAATCCTCGTAGGCCCTGTCGAACCCGCACGAGTGAACTTAGCATTCCAGCACACCACATTCACATTCACATTACATACAACAATGAGCACAGTTAGTCAATCACGTTGATCACCACAAAACCGTACGTCACACGCACATAACACAATCTCAACACTCTCAACAACTATCATCAATCAACGACGTACAACCAACATACCACACGTTCGGTACACAATGCATTGCACAGCAGCTAACACATATACCAATATAACACTATTATCACAAAGCCTTCAAATTTCGGAAAGCACAAACAACTCAAACGGAACATATTTACGAAGGCAAGCAAAATCATCATAAATCTCATACGTGATTACTAGTCGCAAGATACAAGTCGTATAGTAAGATACTTGCCTTAATAACCGCTACCGAACGCTCCGAAGAACACGGTTCGACCGGGAAGCTCGAACCCCAAGGAAGGCAACGAACGGAAGGGTTCCGACTCGAGTTCTTCGCAAGAATTCGTTCCTAAGTCACAACGATATCAATTCAATCACAATTCTACGAAAACGTATGGAACTTCCCAAGTTCTACCCATTGAAGCATTTTATCGGACACTTTGAAGGCGTAGTCCAATTCAATCGATTATTCAAAGAAATACTCAAATCCGTTCCACAAAACTTCAAGGGTATTGAATGATTACGAGTTTACAATCAAGTTTCATCAGCAATCTGAATCAAAACAAAGAAAATCGGCCAAAACACCAAGAAACCCCAAGAACATCCAAAAACCAAAAGTTTAGGTGTTCTTACCTTCGATCCGGGTGGAAGATGATGTTAATCCATGATTCCAACTTCCAAAACATGTTGTTATAAGTTGATTCTACTCAAAACCATCGATCTATGGTGAAAATTCGCGGAAGGAACGAAGAAAAGTGGAAAATGCCGGATATGACTCGGTCCAGGCCTTAAAAGCCGGACATCTGCCGGACGCTTACGTACGAATCGCCGGGCCTTTACGTGCGTAATCGGCCATGGTGAAGTCTCCGCCGAAATGCGGCATCGTTACGTGCGTAACCGGCCGAGGCTTACGACGTAATCGGCCTTACGCACGTATCGCCGAGCACTACGGCCGTAACTCGGCCGATCTTGGCTCGGGCCTGCCCGGTCATGACTCGGCCGGGGCCAACTCCGACGGCCCGAACGACCCCGAAACCCAAACCTGAATACGAATCGAAGATACGGTTACGAAGTACTCGCAAAGACGAATCCGAACACTAAGAGAACACACGATTCCGACCACCCGAGGGCTCGAAATTCGACAACGGAAGTAATTACCCCAAACTTTGGGAAATTACGAAAATGGCCCAAAACGCCCGAAAATCACGATACGTGATCGAATAACCAAACCGAAGTTCACAACACGCCTAACGAAGTTAAACGGACTTACGGGAAACTCGAAACATCAGTTTTGAACGAGATTCGCAAGAATCGAACTCAAGTGCGGAAAAGTCGCTAAAAAGCACGGAACTCAACAAAATGGCACCGAAACAAACTCGGATGTCAAAAAGTGTAGAATTAATCATTCTCAGAATGACGAAACGGTCATGAGCGAGTCGTCAAAACGGACTTCCGCCGAAAAAAAGAAATTACCGGAAATCGAAATTACGGGTATTACATTCTATCCTCCTTAAAAGAAGTTTCGTCCCGAAACATAAAACAAGTAGGGAGAAGCAATATCCACTGTCAGGAAGACTCGACGAGATACACAAAAACTGAAAACTCGCGCCCAACGACGAAACGCTGCAAGAAACGCAAAGAGACATACGACGTGAAAACACGTTCCACGACGACCAACACAACGCCACCGATAGAGACATAATAAAACCAACAAGTGACAAGCGTCATCAAACAGATAATACAACCAAGTCGATTATCCGAACAATCACAAAACACAACGAACGAAAATCAATATGATCGACCACCCCAACGGTACATCAATCAAAACGCGAGCCCATCGCTGAACAAATACCGAATTCCACCGCCCAAGGGTTGGAAGATCGAAACGAGACTAATTTCCCGAACATAAGGAAATTAGGAAGGAGTCTGAACGCTCAACAATCACGAAACGGGATCAAAAAAACTGAACAATCAAACGATCAAACCACAACGATCGAGACAACAAAAATCGAACCATCATGTTCGAATCGCGAAGAACAGTAAAATTCAAACAACAACTCCAAGGTTCACATCCGGACTCGAGACAATATATGATCCGGTGAAAACAAAATATGTGCATTCACATAAGATCCACAGGAAAGGGAATAGCAATTGAAAAGTCACAACGACAAACGAGTTATTCCGAAACAATACCACACTCGTTCGATCAACAAAAGCAAGGGGCAGGACAAGCTCAGAAAATGTCAACGAACATAAACGAGTCGACAGAGTCGAAAATACAGAAGTTCAAAATCCGATCCACTTCGAATAAAAGAACTAATAGGACCAAAAGATGTTACTTCCGAACAAGGTTCACAAGAATCGAACCGGACTCGGAAAAGTCACAACGACAACCAGATCGACCCAAAACAAGATCACAGCTCGTTTGAACGACGAAACCGAAATACAGAACAAGTCCAGAAAGTATCAACGAACACGAGTGAGTCGATAGACCTGAGAAAGAGGAAATGCAGAAGTCCAAAAACAATACGGGTATTACATTCGACCTCTTATAAAAGAAATGTCGTCCCCGCAACTCACAACAACGGAAACAAGGTAACAACACAAAAAGCAACCGACAGAAAAATCTCCCATGGGCCTCTCAGAGCCGAACTCGATATTCGTCTGAAGTTCGCGCCCGAAAGACTCGGAACCCAACTCAAAAGCTGGATCCTGTGATGAGAAAGATAATTGGTACGTGCATGCCCCAGGCACACCACAGTTGAAACACCTCGGCTCGGCATACCAAAATACAATCGCTAGGTACAATGGAATATAACGTCGCAAAACAACAACCCGGAGATGCCAACTTGGCATAACATATCAACACATACTAAAATCACAACAACCACGGCATTGTTCGACGATTACAACAGCCCGAACGATAGCCAGTACACAATCACAACCCTCATGAACAATCACCCATGTGCATAAACGCACAAAAATCCAAGCTTCAACAGCTCACACTTGTGCGACAACACGCAAATCACCACGAGGCGACAAATAGTAAATACTAGTTCACACCTCTCACAGAGGGCTAGTACAACAAATGCGTGGCAATGCCTCGATGTTCATGCCACCAATTCGATCATACTCGGGAGCAAACACCATAACGACAACGCGAACATCATACATACATACCCAGCCCTCAAACGGGAATGGATAGGTTTTAAAAACGAAAACCTCCTTTTGAAAATAATTTAGAAAAACACCAGTTGATCTTGAGTATCACCTTTCAAAAAAAAAAAAACACAAACGTGAAACATCGTTATCGAGACTTTGGAGAACCATTTCGCATTTGATAAAAATGAGGACACTTTCTCTTAGTGGAAAACTTTCAGAATATTCGACCCTCGGGTCTAAGTAAAAGTGTTTCTAAAACATTGACAATATCTCAAAACATTTTGGTCCTCGAGGTAGAAGAATTTTGAAACATATTGTGGCACCTTGGATGTACCACGAGAAAATAATTCATTTTTAAGGTACGTCTCGAAATTTATTTTCCAAGATACTCAAGGTTTTCAAAGATAATTCAATGGGCTAGAATGCCCAAAAATTTTAAGTAATTACACGGAACATTATAGCGCCGTGGGTCCCGCGCCGAAACCCACCAGGCTAAAAACCATTTACAAAAACGCCAAAAAGGCCGATGACGGTAATATTTCAAAAACTCACAAAAGCCATTTACAAAATACTAAATACCGTCATAAGAATTTCGCCAAAACGATCAAGGCCATAATGCCAAAAACTCGGTTAAGGGAATCGATTTCCGAAATAAAACTCAGTCGGTAAAATACCGAAAGCCATTACAAAAGAACTCACGCAGCGGAAAAAAAATACAGTCCAACATGCACAATCCAATTGAATACATCTCATAGCATCTAGTTTAAACATATAACAAAACCATTCCTTGGAGTTTCTCACGAACTCAATCATCGATACCTTTTCGAAATCCATCAAGGTTTACAACTTTCACACCATACCACACCACCCGGTGGTTCAAAGATAAAACAATAATGTGCTCAGTTCTATACACATACTATATACCACAAGTACTAAACACAACTATATTACACAATACTGTGTAAATAAAATCATGCACCGTAATTAACTCACTAAGATAAAATCGAGATACACAGGTACTTCGCATAAGAGAGGAGACTTACATCCACAGGCCGCATGGAGATGATGGTCGCCCATGATACTAATCTCATCCGACAACATAACCGACACGTTGTGACTACGCACAACTCAACTTGTCACCTGAAGACTCGAACGACAAGACAACACATTACTCGACAAACCACGACTCGACTCGACCCGACAGCCTAGGTTTCCGCAACCTAAGCTCCGATACCATAAATGTAACACCCCCAAAACCATATGGGAATATTACACGCCGTAGACCCTTTCCACAAGGATATACCAGGCTAAACATCCATAAACAACCAAATGCTTGCCCGACCAGGGTCAAACAATAAATAATACAGACCGTTATGGTCACTTACACGTGAATACACAAACCGATGAGGTCACCCAACCCCAATCAACAAAACTGACTTAAACGACATTACCCACACAGGGGTCGAAATACAATACAGCGGAAGACTGAAATCAACTCTGACAACACAACAAAAATCAAACAACTCTCAACTCATGATTAGTATCGCAGCTCGTCATCCTCTTGTGCCAATCCTGTGACTGCTCCCCTGAATCTGCATGTACTTGGACGCAAAACAGACATCCACCCCCCGATTACTCGGGAGTTAGTAAAACTCCACTGTTTTACTAGTGCAAGTATCAAATCATACGAAATATAACAAGCAAGTAATAATCGTGAATCAAATATAACAATCAAGTATCAAAATATCCCCGGGAGGTTTTCACAAGGAAAGATAAGCTATGAAGCATTCGAAAATAAGATTATCACCTCGGGAATTTTTAGAATTTCAACCTTTCGAAAATCCTAGGGTCTTAACACAAATCCCAAATTGTATTTCAACAATTTACAGTACGAAAACATTTCCATAAATCTCGTGGGGCTCGGCCCAACATTCTTTTCTTAAAACATTCTCTTACAAAGAGTTTGATTTACAAAACATGATTCATGACACCGTGATCCCCTGTCACGTGTCTCCGTAGGTTCAACAACCCGCACGGACTTAACCAATCACAACAATCAATCATGCTCATGACTCCGTGATCGCTTGCCACGAGTCTCCGTAGGTTCAGCAACCCACACGGATTGAGCAAACACAACAATTACAACAATAAATCATGCTCATGACTTCGTGATCGCTTGCCACGAGTCTCCGTAGGTTCAGCAACCCACACGGATTGAGCAAACACAACAATTACAACAATCAATCATGCTCATGACTCCGTGATCGCTTGCCACGAGTCTCCGTAGGTTCAACAACCCACACGGACTTAACCAATCACAAAAATCACAACAATCAATCATGCTCATGACTCCGTGATCGCTTGCCACGAGTCTCCGCAGGTTCAGCAACCCACACGGATTGAGCAAACACAACAATTACAACAATCAATCATGCTCATGACTCCGTGATCGCTTGCCACGAGTCTCCGTAGGTTCAACAACCCACACGGATTGAGCAAACATAACAATCACAACAAACAGTCCCGACCCCGTGAACATGTGTCACGTGTCACCGTAGGTTCCGTCGAACCCGCACGGTTGGACGTACTATGTCCTGATCCCATGGACCTGTGCCATGAATCATCGTAGGCCTTGTCAGACCCGCACGATTGGACCTCAGCACCACACACTAAGTTCTGATCCCATGGACCTGTGCCATGAATCCTCGTAGGCCCCGTCGAACCCGCACGAGTGAACTTAGCATTCCAGCACACCACATTCACATTCACATTACATACAACAATGAGCACAGTTAGTCAATCACGTTGATCACCACAAAACCGTACGTCACACGCACATAACACAATCTCAACACTCTCAACAACTATCATCAATCAACGACCTACAACCAACATACCACACGTTCGGTACACAATGCATTGCACAGCAGCTAACACATATACCAATATAACACTATTATCACAAAGCCTTCAAATTTCGGAAAGCACAAACAACTCAAACGGAACATATTTACGAAGGCAAGCAAAATCATCATAAATCTCATACGTGATTACTAGTCGCAAGATACAAGTCGTATAGTAAGATACTTGCCTTAATAACCGCTACCGAACGCTCCGAAGAACACGGTTCGACCGGGAAGCTCGAACCCCAAAGAAGGCAACGAACGGAAGGGTTCCGACTCGAGTTCTTCACAAGAATTCATTCCTAAGTCACAACAATATCAATTCAATCACAATTCTACGAAAACGTATGGAACTTCCCAAGTTCTACCCAGTGAAGCATTTTATCGGACACTTTGAAGGCGTAGTCCAATTCAATCGATTATTCAAAGAAATACTCAAATCCGTTCCACAAAACTTCAAGGGTATTGAATGATTACGAGTTTACAATCAAGTTTCATCAGCAATCTGAATCAAAACAAAGAAAATCAGCCAAAACACCAAGAAACCCCAAGAACATCCAAAAACCAAAAGTTTAGGTGTTCTTACCTTCGATCCGGGTGGAAGATGATGTTAATCCATGATTCCAACTTCCAAAACATGTTGTTATAAGTTGATTCTACTCAAAACCATCGATCTATGGTGAAAAATCGCGGAAGGAACGAAGAAAAGTGGAAAATGCCGGATATGACTCGGTCCAGGCCTTAAATAGCCGGACACTGTCGGACGCTTACGTACGTAACCGGCCGGGCCCATACGTACGTAACCGGCCATGGCCGAACTCTCTGCCCAGAAATGCCGGCATCGTTACGTACGTAACCGTCCGAGGCTTACGTACGTAACCGGCCTTACGTACATAACTGTTAGGATTCGGTGCCTAAAACGAAGGCCCAGCGGAAGCAGTAAAACGAAAATTAATTCGATCCGAATCCCTACGAGGATCGATCGAGCTACGTATATACGAATATCAAAATGAAATACAAGAGATACGAGAAACATACCCTCGTAGTCCGTTGATTAAATGGATAACCTTCTCTTGAGCTATTCCCCAAGCTCTTGAACGATCCAACGCCGAAAACACCGCGTCTCTACTTGCCACGCGCCGGAAAGACGATCGAAACAACAACACTCGATTAACCTCTAAGGTTACGGCTAGAATCAAGTGATGAAGCTTTTATTACTACACTCTAAGTGTATAATATATCTCTCAATAATTTTCTCTCAATTTTTCTCCTAGAAAAATGAAGATGAAGTTGATGAACAAAGATGAAGAAGACTTGGAGAAGTCTTTTCTCTCTCTCTCTCTCTCTCTACACTCTCACGTTGGAAATAATGTGGAATCAAGTGAATGAAAGTGATTGTCATCATCTACATATATTCAACTCCCCACCACTTACCAACAACTCATACATGTGGGAATCTAACCCCACCATATATCATAATCCATTAAATAATGGAACAAGAGTCCACAAGGAAGGTGGGTGGAATGTGGGGGGCGGCCCATGCTAGAAATCGGACGAGTTTGGTTCGTTTCGGACTCCCGAGAGTCCAAACAGATAAACTCCGATTCCGTTCCGATGTATTTATATCGATTAATTAATCCAATTAATTAAACATATCAAATACAAAATAACATAATTAATTTCTCCAAGAAATAATTATATTCATGAATTAAATTAATCACCTAGTGATATATTTAATCCATTAAGCCGTAAATCAATTTATCCGATAAATCGATTTAAACATCCAATGTCCCAAATTAGATATCCAATATATAATATTCATAATGAGAGAATTAGCTTAATTCATTCCGTCGTCAATCCTAATGCGCGACTCAATAGGTCCGTCTCAGTCAGCAATAGGAGGAACCAAAGAGTAGTAGCACCACCTAGCCAGCCTGGCGGCCTACACTGTACCCCAACTGAGAACGAATGATTTGGATCATTCAAGAACCATTCTGTCGTGAATACCAGTATACGTATAAACCCTTCTTTCAAATGTCCCGATCAAGTTATAGGGTCACGGTCAGTCAAACCCTATCTGTACTTGACGCTATGCATGCGTTAATGCAAATCGAGATCATCGAGCTGTCGTGTATCTAATACAACTAGCTCCAATGCTTTGGCCAAAGACTTATGATCTCATCTGCCAATAACCACATAGGACATATAACCCGCTCACTAACGGGAGAAAGAATTCTATCTTGGTATTCAGTAGGACCTGCTACTTGCCCGTCAAGATGCACGTCGAGTTTGAGCCCCGCCTTCCGGTTTACAGGGTCGAACTAATCTAATGAAAATCTTGACGTCATAAGCACATCCCTACTAAATCCTCAAGTCGAAGGTTCACGAATACCTATCACAACCTTTCGATTCCGTCATTGACTGTCCCGGAGTGAAATCCGTGTGACGAATCGAGGGTGAGTCGGTTCGAGTATACTAATCCAATTAGCATACCTATAACATGTGCTCCCACTAACTATTAGTGTTTGACAGACACTCTCCATGTCAAAGAACACGTCATACAAGTCTTCACATAAACATAAAGCCCAGTCAAGTTTCATCGACTTGCGAACGATTAAGTATTTGAGCTATAACCTTTCCAGTGCCGACCCCCTTATCCAATAAGGAGTGGAACGTTTTGCTCTCAAATACACGGACTAGTTTCTATATGTTTATTTACGAGTTAGGAATGCCAGTAACTACCAGCAAATAAAGAAACATTCATTTGCCTTATATAAATGGTTCACATAATTACAAGTACAATGCCCTCACTCAACAACCTCTGAGTGGCATTCGAGGGCATACTCCTAACAATCTCCCACTTGCACTCAATGCCACACACTATGGTATCTTATACACATGTTCTCCAGATGACGCTCCAAGCTAGTCTGAGAAAGTGGCTTGGTCAGTGGATCGGCGACGTTGTCGGCCGAGTCTACTCTATGCAGCACAATGTATCCCTTGCGAACAAATTCTCTTACGAGATGATACTTCCTCTCAATATGTTTGGTGCTGTTGTGAAACCTCGGCTCCTTGGCTGCGCTCTGACTCCGTCGTTGTCGCGATGCAGTAACAGCAACTCAAAGACATGGTATCATTTGAAGTTCTCCCGAAACTTCTTAATCCGTAACCCTTCCTTGGAAGCCTCCGAGGCCGCTTGATACTCACCGACAGTGGAATCAGCCGCGCTTTGCTTGGCACTACGCCAAGATATCGCTCCTCCATTAAGAGTAAATATGTAGCCGGAAGTGGACATTGAGTCGTCCTTCGCCGTTGGAAGTCCGAATCTGAATCCCACCACATCCAAATCTCCACCGCCATACATAAGAACCATATCTCTCGTTCTTCTCAAGTACTTGAGAACGTTCTTTACAAGCAGTCAATGTTCCCTACCCGAGTTTGCTCGAAACCTACTCACCACGCTTACAAGATGCGCGATGTCGTCTTGTACACAACATAGCATACATAAGGCTACCCACGGCAAGCATATGGTATATTACTCATTTCCTTGCGTTGTTCCTCACTTTGAGGACACATCTTCAAGGTGAGTTTTATTCCATGTTGCATCGGTAGGAACCCTCTTTTAGAATCATCCATCTTAAATCGCTTTAAGATTTTATCTATATAGAGGGCTTGGGAAAGACCTATTGTTCTTTTCGCTCTATCCCGGTAGAGTCGAATACCAAGAATATAGGTAGCTTCTCCCAAGTCTTTCATGGAGAAATTACTCGAAAGCCAAGCTTTCACAGAACTGAGCAATCCCACATCATTTCCTATTAGTAGAATGTCATCTACATATAGTACTAAGAATGCGATCTTGCTCCCACTAACCCTCTTGTATACACAAGGTTCCTCCTCATTTTGCACGAAATCAAACTCTTTGATTGCCTCGTCAAAACGAAGGTTCCAACTACGCGACGCTTGCTTTAGTCCATAAATGGAACGCTGAAGCTTGCACACTTTCTGAATATCGACTTCGGACACAATGCCTTTAGGCTGCTCCATATAGATTTCCTCCTCGAGGAATCCATTAAGGAAATCCGTCTTTACGTCCATTTGCCATATCTCATAATCGTGGTAGGCAGCTATAGCAAGCATCATGCGAATAGACTTGATCATGGCTACGGGCGAGAAGGTATCGTGGTAATCGATCCCTTCCTTTTGGGTATAACCCTTTGCCACAATCCTGGCCTTATAGGCGTCAACCTTGCCATCACCATCAGTCTTTCTCCTGTAGATCCACTTATTCTCAATGGGCACTATGCCCTTGGGGCGGTCTACTAGAGTCCAGACCTGATTGACATGCATCGAGTCTATCTCAGCTTCCATAGCTTCACGCCATTTCGCGGAGTCTACATCCACCATCACTTGGTCATAGGTCGTCGGGTCGGTCTCTTGGCTATCACTTGGAACCTCATGGAGACCCAGCTCCTCCAAGTGCACAAGCCCATACCTCTCAGGTAAATGAGACACCCTACTAGACCTACGAGGTGGTTGTACTTGTGTTTTAGAAGGTTCGGTTCCAGTTTCTTGCACAGGTGTCTCCTGAGGAGTTTCATTATATTCTTCTAAAGAAATACTTCTACCTGCTCCGCCTTCCTGAATGAACTCATCTTCCAGGAAGTGAGCTTGTAAAGAAACAATGATCCTTCGATCTTCGGGCATGTAGAATAGATATCCCATCGTCCTGCACGGAATCCAATGAAACGTCCCTTCGCAGACCTAGCTTCCAACTTTTCCACCTTAGTCTTCTTGACATAGGCGGGACATCCCCAAATCCTAATATGATTAAGACTTGGTTTCCTTCCCTCCCACATCTCATGTGGAGTTTTAGGAATGGATTTGGAAGGACATCTGTTCAAGATATACGCGGATCAGAGTGCATACCCCCAGTAAATCGGCAAGTCAAGATAGCCCGGCATGGAACGGACCATGTTCAACAGGGTCCGGTTCCTTCTTTCTGACACACCATTTAACTGAGGAGTACCTGGAGGTGTTAGTTGTGAAACTATTCCATGTTCCTTAAGGAACTCGTCAAACTCCGTACTCATATACTCGCCACCTCGGTCGGACCGAAGTGCTTTGATATGATTACCAGTTTGTTTCTCGACTAGGGCCTTGAATTCCTGGAATTTCTAAAAGGCCTCGGATTTATGTTTCATTAAGTATACATAACCATACCTAGTATGATCATCTGTAAACGTAATGAAATATTGATATCCGTCACGTGCTGCTTCCAAAGCACCACATACGTCGGTATCGATTAATCCCAGTTTATCAGCGGCTCTTTTAAATGTCCCTGTGAAGGGGGACTTAGTCAGTTTGCCTTTAAGTCAAGATTCACAAGTAGGAAAGGGATCTGATCCTAATGGACCCATAAGTCCATCTTTTTCCATCTTGTAAACCTTGGTCTGACCAACATGACCAAGTCTAAGATGCCATTTCAAAACTTGATTGGTTTCATCCCTACCACGTTTTCTAGTCATAGTATTCACAACTACTTTGTTGCTGAGATTTAGATGATACAATCCATTCAACAATGTAGCAAGATCCCACTAGTTTATTTCTAAAATAAATTTTGCAGGAACCATCACCAATGAAAAATGAAAAGCCTTTTCGGTCCATGACCGGAATGGATACAATGTTTTTGTGCCCCTTGGGCAAAACAAGTACATCTTCTAAAGTCAAAACAAAGCGATTCTAAACCCAAAAGAAGTGATCCTATGTCGGTCGCCTCGACACTATGCCCGCTTCCAACCGTGATCATAACTTCTCCGGCTCCAAGCTTCCTACTTTGTTCCAGATCCCGATTCACGGTACAAATATGAGAACTAGCACCGTAATCCAGATATCAGAAGTAGAAAATACAAGAGCGTAACAATTTGTTTCCAAAACTAAAAGTTCAGACCAAGTGCCATGAAGAATCGGACAGTCTCTAGCCCAGTGGCCCAGCTCACCGCACTTGAGACAAGCATCCTTTTTCTTCTTGTTCTTCGGAACCATCGGGGCCTTGCCCTTACCCTTAAGGTCCTTAACTTGTGGTCCAGTTTGCTTCTTGGTCTTTTTCTTCTTATTCTTAGACCTCCGAGGTCCAGAAGAAATCACAAAAGCAGACTCCTTTATCCGCAGAGTCTTCATATGAGACTGAGCGGTCACAAGTTTGTTCATTAGCCCAGCTAAATTACATGTAATCTCATTGCAGTTGAAGTTCATAACAAACTGTGAGAAGGAATCAGGGAGAGACTGTATGATAAGGTCGGTTTGGAGAGAAGTATCCATTTTAAAATCAAGAGCCTCCAATCTCTCGATCATGGATATCATTTGAGGACGTGTTCCCCAACTTTCTCACCTTCCTTCATCCTTGCACCGAACAGTTGCTTGGATATCTCATATCTAGCAGTTCTGCTGTGCTCACCATAAAGTTCGGTTAAGTGAGATAGAATCTGCCTAGCAGAAGTCATTTTCTCATGAGCTCTCTGAATCTCATTAGACATAGAAGCCATCATGTATGCACGGACTTTTACGTCATCCTTAACCCACTTTTCATGGTTTTCAATCTCTTCCTGATTGGCTCGGGTCCGCACAGGAGGCGCCGGAATGTCCGTCTCCAAGACGTATCCCAGTGCCTCTATAATGAGGACAATCATCAGATTGCGGAGCCAATCCACAAAGTTAGGTCCCATTAAGGTGTTCTTTTCGAGTAGAATTGCGAGTGGATTCATTGTCATATTGAGTTATGTCTGCATTAAGCATAACAGATTAATTAGTGACTTGTTATATTATGTTCTGAGTATAGAATTAAGGTCTTTTCTATTCTTGTTACCCAGCTCCCACTATTTTTTAATCGGAACAACACACTCCCATGTGAAATCCGGAAGTATCGTCGCTCTACTTCATAGTGGTGATCGAGTTCTTTATAAATCTTAATAGAGGGCAACCGAACAGGTTTCTAGTCTATTAATTTTCATAAAGTGGTGTCCAACACCAACCCATCTAATGGATGATTCGATCTTCTTTTTCCGCTTGTTCACTCCCCTCAACCTATACGGTTTCTATGGTTCGTGAACAAGTTAAGTTTATACCATCGACGCAAATCAGTTTCACAATTGAATCTTATCCGGCAACCTATCAGGTTTCTAGGGATAAAATTTGCTCCAACCGAAGGCATCCAATGCGCTCTCGGTAATTTATCCATCCTCCCCGAACGACTACCCCGATAACTCGGAAGCATAGCACATCCGGTTTGGATTTCAATTTCCCGAAAGCTGGATGGAGGGAAGGAAAACCTTGAAACCTTATAAACTTAATTATTTGTTGTGGGAGAATTATCGCGATTAATGTTACACATTGCACATTAATTCATTTAAGCGCGTTTGTGGCATTCATACAATATGAAACAACCATTCACAACCTAGTTGCTACCAACATGTCGTTCATGGACCGTTCCTAGAAAACAAAAATTCCGTAATCTAATTACAAGTCTTCGTCTTGAATCTTCGTCTTCTCGAAATGGATCTTCCTCCAGTCTTCGTCATTACATATAAATTTTACATTGAAAATTGCATCCTAGATACAAATATTTCTAGTAAAATAAATAGGCTCAAAACGGCTTTTACAACCCAATCGAATAAAACGAATGATTCAAAACTAAGTCCACGAACCACATCCCCATTCAAAAGCATTCATCCAATAAATACTAAATAAATGGAAAGCGTAGAGATACATTGATCCAATCAACAATACGAACCGATCAAATCGATTCACACAATCGGTAATATGAAAACGTTCAAAATAATTCGGTCGACCATTAATATTCCAATTAATCAAATTTCCCTCATAAAATGAAATACCATAAATCATTTTAATCATATTAAATCCAATTTAACATGCGGGAGATTAATTTTCAAGAATACACGGAAAACGAGCCGGCGAAATTGCTGCCATGGCCGAAGTCATCTGGCAAGATGCGGCAGACATGCCTGCATGGCCGATCATGCTCGGCAGTGCCGGCCGGCTGCCCGGCAGCCTGCATCATGCCCCTCGGAGATCGCCGGCGCCCACGCATGCTGGCCGCCAGTGCCGGCCGCAAGCCTTCGGGCCGCGGCTCCCGACTTTCGGACCCCTCCCGGACCGTCCAACGGCATTTCGGGACTAGTTTTTCGACCGGATATCCAATATCTATATTCTCTAACATTCATATCTTCAATATAAATCATATTTCCAAGAAATTAAGATTTATATTTAGACATAAACTTACGAAAAATATAACTACAACGAACGTAAAAACATATACCACGATTATGACTAAAATGATTCCAAATCATTCACCATCTAATCGAGCATTCCAAATGCTAATATCGTATATACGATCGCAAGACCTACGCTCCGATACCACTGTTAGGATTCGGTGCCTAAAACGAAGGCCCAGCGGAAGCGGTAAAACGAAAATTAATTCGATCCGAATCCCTACGAGGATCGATCGAGCTACGTATATACGAATATCAAAATGAAATACAAGAGATACGAGAAACATACCCTCGTAGTCCGTTGATTAAATGGATAACCTTCTATTGAGCTATTCCCCAAGCTCTTGAACGATCCAACGCCGAAAACACCGCGTCTCTACTTGTCACGCGCCGGAAAGACGATCGAAACAACAACACTCGATTAACCTCTAAGGTTACAGCTAGAATCAAGTGATGAAGCTTTTATTACTACACTCTAAGTGTATAATATATCTCTCAATAATTTTCTCTCAATTTTTCTCCAAGAAAAATGAAGATGAAGTTGATGAACAAAGATGAAGAAGACTTGGAGAAGTCTTTTCTCTCTCTCTCTCTACACTCTCACGTTGGAAATAATGTGGAATCAAGTGAATGAAAGTGATTGTCATCATCTACATATATTCAACTCCCCACCACTTACCAACAACTCATACATGTGGGAATCTAACCCCACCATATATCATAATCCATTAAAGAATGGAACACGAGTCCACAAGGAATGTGGGTGGAATGTGGGGGGCGGCCCATGCTAGAAATCGGACGAGTTCGGTTTGTTTCGGACTCCCGAGAGTCCAAACAGAAAAACTCCGATTCCGTTCCGATGTATTTATATCGATTAATTAATCCAATTAATTAAACATATCAAATACAAAATAACATAATTAATTTCTCCAAGAAATAATTATATTCATGAATTAAATTAATCACCCAGTGATATATTTAATCCATTAAGCCGTAAATCAATTTATCCGATAAATCGATTTAAACATCAAATGTCCCAAATTAGATATCCAATATATAATATTCATAATGAGAGAATTAGCTTAATTCATTCCGTCGTCAATCCTAATGCGCGACTCGGTAGGTCCGTCTCAGTCAGCAATGGGAGGAACCAAAGAGTAGTAGCACCACCTAGCCATCCTGGCGGCCTACACTGCACTTCTAACCGAGAACGAATGATTTGGATCATTCAAGAACCATTCTGTCGTGAATACCAAGATATACGTATAAACCCTTCTTTCAAATGTCCCGATCAAGTTATAGGTCACGGTCGACCAAACCCTATCTCAGACTTGACGCTATGCATGCGTTAATGCAAATCGAGATCATCGAGCCGCCGTGTATCTAATACAACTAGCTTCAATGCTTTGGCCAAAGACTTATGATCTCATCTCGCCAATAACCGCATAGGACATATAACCCGCTCACTAACGGGAGAAAGAATTCTATCTTGGTATTCGTAGGACTCGCTACTTGCCGTTAAGATGCACGTCGAGGTTGACCCCGCCTTCCGGTTCTGTGGTCGAACTACTCTAATGAAAATCTTGACGTCACAAGCACATCCCTACTAAATCCTCAAGTCGAAGGTTCACGAATACCTATCACAACCTTTCGATTCCGTCATTGACTGTCCCGGAGTGAAATCCGTGTGACGAATCGAGGGTGAGTCGGTTCGAGTATACTAATCCAATTGGCAGACCTATAACATGTGCTCCCACTAACTATTAGTGTTCGACAGACACTCTCCATGTCAAAGAACACGTCATACAAGTCTTCACATAAACATAAAGCCCAGTCAAGTTTCATCGACTTGCGAACGATTAAGTATTTGAGCTATAACCTTTCCAGTGCTGACCCCCTTATCCAATAAGGAGTGGAACGTTTTGCTCTCAAATACACGGACTAGTTTCTATATGTTTATTTACGAGTTAGGAATACCAGTAACTACCAGTAAATAAAGAAACATTCATTTGCCTTATATAAATGGTTCACATAATTACAAGTACAATGCCCTCACTCAACAACCTCTGAGTGGCATTCGAGGGCATACTCCTAACAGTAACTGCCGAGCACTACCGGCCGTAACTCGGCCGGCTCAGGCCTGCATCGCCTGCCATGACTCGGCCGGGGCCAACTCCGACGGCCCGAACGACCCCGAAACCCGAACCTGAATACGAATCGAAGATACAGTTACGAAGTACTCGCAAAGATGAATCCGAACACTAAGAGAACACACGATTCCGACCACCCGAGGGCTCGAAATTCGACAACGGAAGTAATTACCCCAAACTTTGGGAAATTACGAAAATGGCCCAAAACGCCCGAAAATCATGATACGTGATCGAATAACCAAACCGAAGTTCACAACACGCCTAACAAAGTTAAACGGACTTACGGGAAACTCGAAACAGCAGTTTTGAATGAGATTCGCAAGAATCGAACTCAAGTGCGGAAAAGTCGCTAAAAAGCACGGAACTCAACAAAACGTCACCAAAACAAACTCGGATGTCAAAAAGTGTACAATTAATCATTCTCAGAATGACGAAACGGTCATGAGCGAGTCGTCAAAACGGACTTCCGCTGAAAAAAAGAAATTACCGGAAATTGAAATTACGGGTATTACAGATAATCGTCAATATGTGTGCTAATATTGAGTATAGGATCGCCTTACTTTCATGTGATGCCATTATGTATGATTATGTCATCGGTAAATTTGGAGTTCAATCCTTTTGTTAGGATGTGTGCGTTGAGACATGCGGTTATGTGTGAATATGTGAGTTTGTGTGATATTGGTTGTGCCGTTCGGTGCTATTGAGATATTGTGCTTCCTTATGAATTGTTATAGTCGTGGGTCGTGTATATGTGTTGGATAATTTGGCCATTCTAGCAGTACCTCGACTATATATACTGTGTTTGACTCTCGTGGCTTGTGTTTTTGGTTTGTGAACTGAAGAGAGTTGTGAGGTTGTTCTCGGGGTACTCTCACCTGAGGTCGTTCGACAGGGCGCACAGGGACTTGGCCGTGTGGTCTTGTGCGAGAGTTACTTTCGAGTGGGCATTCTCACCTAGGTTCGCTCGACGGGGCGCACAGGGACTTGGCCGAGTGGTCTTGCGCGAGAATTGCCAGGGTGTTTCTACTGCTGATTAATTGTGATATGTCCGGAGTCTCACAATGCCTTGTGCCTGGAGTCGTGGGACATTATATTAAGTCTTGGTGATTGGCTAGAATGGCATAAGTATATTGTGTGGTGTGTAATTGTCTGTGGTAATGATATGAAAGGAGTCGGTTGGGTCGTGGACCCTATGTTTTGTTATCGGATTTGTATTTTGGAAAATAAACTGTGGGCTGTGACCCTAAGTGGTTTTCGACAAGTTGAGAATTATTTAATTACTTATGTTTTTCAAAACTCCCGAGATCTTGATTTGATTTTCAAAATGACTACTCGTTTCATTTATACTTTTACGGTTTGAACTACCTTTTAAATGAGACATCTCGGGAAGTCTTTTGTCTTGGCTGAGTTACCGATTATTCAGATTATTGTATTCTTGGAATATGTTGTGTATGGCTCGTATTTGCACTTTATACTTGCACTAGCAAAACAGTGGAGTTTTGCTAACCCCCGAGTTATCGGGGGGTGGATATCTGTATTGTGTCCAGGTACATGCAGGTTTTCGGGAGCAAGTCACAGGATCAGTTTGAGGGATGATGAAAGACGAAGGATACTAATCACACGAAGGCCAGTTTTGGGTTCAGTTAGTCGGAGTCCATTGTATTGTCTTTTCCGCTGTCATATTGTCTGTTGTTTTAAAGTATTTTACCCTTGCGTGGGTATGAGTCTGGCTGGGATTATGTATTTTTGATTTGTAAGTCAGTGATGAAAGACCAAATCGGTCTAATGATTCGTGATTTTGCCACGTTGGCATGTAATGTATTATGTTGATACAGTGTATAGCCTGGTAGATCTTCATGGAGGAGGTCTGCGGCGTGTAATATTCCCGGTCAGAAATTCGGGGTGTTACATTTATGGTATCGGAGTGCTTTACACTACCAAAAAAAGGACTTTAGCCGACCACACTGAAAAAAATGGCCGACGACTTCTTTATGTCGTCGGCTAAACAAAGGACTTTAGCCGACGAATAATAAAGTGGTCGGCTAAAAGGGTTTAGCCGACGACTATAGTCCAGGTCGTCGGCTAAACTATAGCATAGTTGTCGGCTAAAGATTAAGACTTTAGCCGACCATTGATTCGTCGGCTAAACCCCAAAAGTGTATGTATGTATATACACATATATTTTTTATAAAACTAATATATATATATATTTATAAACTAGAAAGCACAATAATAAAAAAAAGTCTTTATCCGACAACCGTAACCGAGCCGTCGGCTAAAGATGAACGGCCGACGACATGTAAAATTGGTCGGCTAAAGTCCCTATTAAAAACAACGCAGAGAAACATCGGTAAAGAGGAACGGCCGACGACATGTAAAAATATATAAAAAAAATCTTTAGCCGACAACAATATCCTAGGCGTCGGCTAAAGATAAACGGCCGACGACATGTAAAAGTTGTCGGCTAAAGTCCCTATTAAAAACAACGCAGAGAAAACATCTTCTCACAAGAAGAAGAAGCCGTCGTCCCTCGCTGTGTCTTTGTCCAGCCCCTCGTCCGCCGCCCGTCCTTGTCCAAATCTGCCGTCTGTCCGCCCGCGCTTGCCGCCGTGGACTTGTGCTCGCCGTCAGCCTCAACTCCAGAAGAAGCCCTAATTCTATTTGATCTTAAGGTTAGCTTATTCTTCCCATCTTGAAGGATTGGTAGCTAGGGTTTTTCTTGTTGAAGCTTTAAGTTAGTGATCTTGATTCATGATTCTAGTTAAATTTCATCACAAGGATTGTAAACAAACTCCTATATTTACCTTTGATTTCTATAAATATTAGTATTTCATGTATTTAATATGTTCTAGAAATTTAAGGTGACAACCCGTTGCAGCATACCGTAACTAATCAGTATATAAGTGTAGAAAACAATGATACCTTCTGATTCTTCAGAACGTGAGGAAAAACAGTGATATATGAGACGAAGGAATTGCTTCTCACTAACAAACTCGTAAGGTTATTGAAATTTTACCGACCCAACCAAGTATCTGATCTCCACTGAGATGTTGAGATTGTGTCTGTAGGTTGTATCTTTCAATGTAAATTGTCACAGTAAGTACTAGACTGCCTGCACCTTGATCGACAGTTAGGAAATCTTAAGTACGTTTATAGCAACTGAATATCAATAATATCCGCTGGAATTGATTTTTGGGGATAGAATGGCTGTCCGTTGCTGCATGCTATAAATAAGAATATGGGTGTCGGATATAAGTAGGTTTTCTGAAGATGAATACAAACTATGAAGACAAACTATGGCTGTCCGTTATGTTCATAAATATTAGTATTTCATGTATTTAATATGTTCTAAACGGTAAAACATGTTAAAAACTGACTAACAGATTTCATTGGACAAAACGGGACAGTTCTGGTCGTTTCTGGAACTCGTCGTAGTTTCATGAAATGAAGCTAAGACATAAACTTAAACGTAGGAAAAAGCCGCGCATCCTAAAGTATTCTAGAACTCAAGATATGGCCTTTTCCGCGGGACTGCAGAGTGCTGTCCAACTTTCTGCATTTAATCACAAGTTTAAACTAGAAATTTAACTCATGTTATGATGTAATTAAGGATATAAGGTCACTAGAAATTATTATATATATACATTAAAATACAATTTCAAAGATATAAAAACCGATTCATGACCTTTTACGCGTTAGGAATAACATAGACATAAAGTTAGAATAACTATATTTACAAAAACCGAAACGTGACGAAAAGTATAGATTCGACATATAAGTTTATATTAGAAATCTTAAATATGTTATGAAATGGTTAAAACAACTTGACTTGTTTTCACAATGACTTATATAAATCAGACTCGTAATTAGTTATTGTGTACATTTAATTATGTTATTTGTGTTGTTCATTTTAACACAGGCACACATGAGTAAAGTAACAAAAATGTTGGGATTTGGTAAGAAAAAGAAGACGCCAGATTCGGGCGTTAGTTCTGCAGCTTCTAGCCACGCGGGATGTAAGGAACCCACGCCCCTTTATATAGGTAAGTCTACGAGTCGTGCAAATAAGATACTGAAGGCTAGTGGGATTCATACACCGACAGAACCTTCTCGATTATCTAAACGCTTAGATTTTACGGACCAAGAGACGCTGTCCACACCTACCGCTACCCCGACGACCACTCCGGCACCTCGTATGCCTTCTATACATCGGCCTGACCCTACTCCTTCCACTACAGGACATGTAGATAGTTCTTCAGAGGTACCACACAGTCCGCCCCCGACTTTTTTCATGCCACCCATGGTACCGGCCATTCCTGAGGTCGACGATACGGGTCGGCCACTCACAACCAGTTTGATAATCCCTACAGAGGCTTACATATTTGTTCCATGGTCCGAGGAGAAAATATGGTGCAGTGCTAGATGGTCGAAGGGCAAGCTTGTCGAGGATCTTCGATCTGAAGCAGATGACTTGGCACGACTGTCGACATCTGAGAAGAATAATAATAATAAGAAGACTCGAGGATCATCTAAGTGTTATGTACTTGATAGACATGTTTCGGATAATAGTCATCACACCATACCGGTTAATAAGTATGGAGCCCCCGTATTGTCTTCTGACGGCGCAGTTGCATATCGGCGATATATAGGAGTTCTCATTCGAGATGGAGTTCCAATGTTGTGGGCCCAGTGGAAGGACGTGCCGATGTGTGTGAAGGAAAGCCTAAACAACGCTATGTCGGTAAGTATTGATATTAGTGGTTTCCTATCCGTCGCTCATTGGTTTATTGTTATTATTTTGATGAAGTCAAATTATATTGCCATGTTTCCTATCTGTATTGTCTTGGATTTGATGTTGTTTAGAAGTTGTAATGTGTCCTTAGATGCACACTTCTGAATCATTTTCTTGTGTTGTGGCGATGCGCTTGTTTGGTATTGTAGTGTTTGATGTGCAAACGTGAATATCATTTCATTGTCTGGTTTTTTTGAGTAGTATATCTAACCCTTTTATGTTGAAAATCTGTGAATTTGAATGTGTTTGGTTCTGCAGAAAGGCTTTCATTTGGTTCCAGAGTTACTTTTTTTTTTTTTTCTCATTTGAAATCCAACTCCAACCAGAAAACATGATTGGGGAGATTTTGAACTTCTGTTGATACTTTGCTTTTAAAATACAATATCCAATGCAAATCCTCTTTTTCTTTTTTTTTACCAATTTAATTGTCGAAAATAATCATCCCGTAGATATCTCGTTACAAGATAAATTGGTGATCTACAATAACGAGAGGTATCAGATCGGATGGGCTCCGGCAAACTGCAACAGGCTTCCAAAGTCCTGACCAAAAACTTATCATTTTTTGTGTGTTTGCTGTTAGATTTACTAGGCTGGGGGGCAAATCTTTACCATTTATATTTTTCTTTTCATTTATTTTTTTATTAACAGCACGGATCATGAATATGGTTTC
Source organism: Orobanche coerulescens (assembly GCA_033398695.1). Taxonomy (NCBI): domain Eukaryota; kingdom Viridiplantae; phylum Streptophyta; class Magnoliopsida; order Lamiales; family Orobanchaceae; genus Orobanche; species Orobanche coerulescens. The sequence continues at coordinate 230,277,302 of CM065802.1, forward strand.
TTGGAGGATATTTATGCAAGTTTTGGTTTCGAGACGAGTCAATGCCGGAATATAAGGTGTTAATATTGTATGTTGAGCTAAACTATTCATCTTTCTTAAGAGCTCCTTTTAAACGAGTGCAACAGCGCTTCAGTGTTTTGAGGTTGAGTCTTAGGATTAAAGGGAATTAGAGAAAAAAAGAATAGTAAATTTGGTCCTATAGTCCTTCCCAAATTACTTTTGAGGCTTGTATTTTTCTCAATTTCTCTAAATAAGTTTTCATTTAGATGTGCTGGAGATGTGCTGAACATAAAATGTAGGTTTATTCCTATTTTGTTTATGTTCATTGTAGGTGTGGTTTGATATTCCTACATCCCTATTACATACTTGGTGTGATGAGGAGCAGTCCACCAAGTAAGTAATGTTAATAATAATGTTCTCGAATTATTTATTGCTATTGGTGTAAGTATTTGATATTTAAGATCTTTTGTTGCTTGTATAGGTACAAGTCTTGGAAAAATGAGTTGCATCTATTTTGGGAGACTTGGGGTGGAGACCGCGACGCTTGTCCTATAGAATTCAAATACCGGGAACACGAGTGGAATTGGCTTTGCATCCATTTTAACGACCCCAGCTATAAGGTATGTATTACTAATTGTATTGTTATTTATTAGGTTATTGAAATTAGTTAAAAGTGTTATATAACATTTCTTTAACAAAGTCGAAATATATTTAATGCCGAAATAGTTTATAATTGATTTGACATAAATCTTTTTGTAGACGACTAGTACAAAAAACAAGACCAATCGTGGTCGTCTGACGGAGCACCATAGTTTGGGGTCACGATCGTTGGCATGTGTTGCTCACGAGGCTACTACTTCGGACCAAGTGGACAATGCGTTTGCGTATGTGTCTAAAAAAACATATCCACAAAATATTGACGAACATGTAAGTGAAAATAATTAATTCCTAAAAAGTTGTTATTTTTTTCTTAGTGTATAGCATATGTATTTTTTCTAACCTTTATTCATATCCAACGGTTTATTTTTTCTTGTAACTTAGGAGAGAGTGAGGATGGAGTCTGAGACTATCTTGGCACAGATTGTGAGGGAGCAGTTTTCGGATATAGCAGAGACAGATCTTCCTGCAGCTATTGACATGATTGATCAGTCCGATCCTTACGTCAGGTCTAAGGTGTGGGGTACCTTGTATACTCCTAAAGGGAGCCGATTTCATACGCGGATGATGGGGTCCGAGGGACATGGATTGTTGAAGGATACACCGGGCTTCCAATGTCGTCGGAGTGATACCAATAGAGCTTTCCTAGAGGAACAGTTGAGGATCGCGAATGAGCTTCGAGTTGAGGCAGAAAGGGAGGCTGCTGAGAAGATGGCTAAGTTCCAGGAAGAGCAACGTCAAATGAAGATCCAGCATCAGCAGGCGATGGCGCGTCAGCAGCACGAGACGCAGATGATGTGGGCATATATGGCCTCACTTAGTCAGACTATGACTCAGCAGGGATTTCAACCACCACCACCTCCATTTGTGCCTTCACAGACTATGCCTCCATTTGTGCCTTCGCAAACTCCGCCACCATCATCAGAGCAGCATGACGGTCCCTTAAATGATGGTAGTGATTCTATTTATCGTGATTTTCCGACTCTTTAGCTAGTTATTTTTGTATTTTAATTAGTAATTAGTATGTGGAAAACTATGTTAGATAGGATTTGATCTACGTTTGTTTAAGACTATAGTAATGTTTATCGTAATTTGAAAACTATGGTAATGTTTGTCTATACTTATTTGAGTATATATGTAGTTGTGATTTGGAGTTGTATATTGTTATTATTTGTGTATATTGGTGTTTGGTTGATGTTAGAAATAGGTTTTTAAAAACAGGTTTTGGTAAAAATAAAATCTAAAATTTATTTATTTATTTTAAATAGACTTTAGCCGACCACTTATGCGTCTGCCGTCGGCTAAAGTATTTTTTGTTATTTAGACAACAACTCTAATTTCGTCGGCTAAAGTTTGTTTAGCCGACCACTCTAATTTCGTCGGCTAAAGCATGTTTATCCGACCACTCTTATTTCGTCGGCTAAAGCAGGTTTAGCCGACCACTCTAGTTTTCTGTACTTTAGCCGACGACTTTTTTCTCGTCGGCTAAAGTCCAACTTTAGCCGACCACCATCTAAAAAGTCGTCGGATAAACCTTAGCCGACGAATATTAGCCGACGACACTTTAGCCGACCACTTTGGACTTTAGCCGACCACTTTTACGCTTTAGCCGACGACTTTGCGTGGTTGGCTAAACCCTGATTTTTGGTAGTGTTGGTTGCGGAAACCTAGGCTGTCGGGTCCTGTCGTGTATTGTTGAGTCTTGTCTTGTCGGATTGTGTCTGATTGAGTCGTGTCGCGACGCGTCGTCTGGGATGTTGGCCGTGATTAGTATCAAGGTGCAGCCATCATCTTCGTGCGACCTGTGGATGCAAGTCTCCCTTTTTGTGTGTGCCTCGTGTGACATGAGCTACTTGTATGACTATTTGTTAAGTGATGGAATTCTTCTGTGGATTTTGATTTCGTGATATGTGGTCTTTCGACCCTCATATTTTATTTATATGGGGAGTGGTGTCGCTGCTAGTGTATTTTTTACTGTTTGATTTCCGAGAGAAGACAGGTTTTGTTTTGAATTTGAATGATTTGATGCGTGTACTATGATGTGTTTAAGCGTATGTCGATATGTGTGAGTTTTGGGCATTCTGGCATATTGAATTTCTGAAAACCTTGAGTATCTTAGGAAATAAATTTCGAGACGTACTTTTCAAATTGATTATTTTCTCGCAGTATTTTCAAGACGCCTACTAGTGCCATCGTAGGTTTCAAAACTATTCCACTTTGAGGACCAAAATATTTTGAGATATTTTCAAAGATTTAGAAACGCATTTACTTAGACCCGATGGTCGAATAATTCTGAAAGTTTTTTTTTCACCAAAAGAAAAGTGTCCTCATTCTGATCAAACGCAAGATGATTTTTTCAAGGTCCCGATAACGATGTTTGTACTTCATTTTGAAAGGTGATACTCAAGATCAACTGATATTTCCAAAATTATTTTCAAAAGGCGGTTTTCGTTTTCGAACCTATCGTTCTTGTTTGCGGTTCGGGAATGTATGTATGATGTTCGCATTTTGTTAGGGTGTTAACCCCCGAATTGTGACTGAATTAGTGGCGTGGACGTTGAGTCGTTTGCCACGCATTTGTTGTGTTAGCCCTCTGTGAGAGGTGAGATGTTGGTATTGAATGTTGTCGCCTCATGGTGATTTGAGCATTATCGCACATGTACAAGCTGCTAGAGCTTGGGTTTGTATGATTATGTGTATTTGTGATTGTTCCATGATGGTTCAGTCGCTTGTTGTATTGTTACTTGCTTCTGTTGTTGTGAGTTTTGGGGACGACACTTCTTTTAGAAGAGGTCGATTGTACTACCCATATTGTTTTTGACTTCCGCATTTTTACTCTTTCTCAATTCTATTGACTCCCTTGTGTTCGTTGATACTTTCTAAACTTGTTTTGTATTTCGGTTTTTATCGTTCGAACGAGCCGTGATCTTGTTTTGGATCGATCTAGTTATCGCTGTGACTTTCCGAGTTCGGTTTGATTCTTGTGAACCTTGTTCAAAAGTAACGTCCTTTGGGTTTCTACCAGCTCTTTAATGTCTTGAGTTGAAATGTGAACTTCGGAGTCGTTGTTCGACCGTTGTCATCCGATCATTGTTGTTCGATCATTGTTTTTCGATCGTTGTTGTTCGATCATTATTTTCCGATCGTTGTTGTTCGATCATTGTTTTTCGATCGTTGTTGTTCGATCATTGTTTTTCGATCGTTGTTGTTCGATCATTGTTTTTCGATCGTTGTTGTTCGGTCATTGTTTTTCGATCGTTGTTGTTCGATCATTGTTTTTCGATCGTTGTTGTTTGATCATTGTTTTTCGATCGTTGTTGTTCGATCATTGTTGTTTGATCATTGTTTTTTCGATCGTTGTATTGTTGTTCGATCGTGGTTGTCTGACAGATGTTGCCTGATCTCGTACCCGGGGAATTATCGTTCCCCGTTAATCAGCTGTTTCGAGTGTGGCCAGGTGGATCACCGAGCCGTGCACTGTGAGATGGTAGCTGAGAGGTTGAAGGATCGAATTTGCGTCTCTGCTCCGAAGGGACACGTAGATGCCTAATGTGGTTTTCGAGAATTTCGGCGTGGTCGGAATTCTCCGTGGTTACCTTTGCGGATCGTTGTTCACATCATTTCTATTTTTTTTTCAACTGTGCATATTTTCTTGTAATAGGTGCCTTTTGTATCTCATTGGTTCGGAGAATTGGCTTGGCTGCGTTATCTATTTGGTGGTGCTTGGCACTTGTTGATCGTGTTATGCCCTGCTTGTGGCATTGTGATGGCTGTCGTTGAGCGTGTTCCCACGCCGTATGATTCTTTGCGTCTCTTGTACCGTTTTGCCGATGGGCATAAGTTACACGGTTCTTGTGTATCTGGTTGAGATGTTCCTGGTGGGATATTGCTCCACCCTACTTGTTTTAAGTTTCAGGACGAAACTTCTTTTAAGGAGGGTAGTATGTAATATCCGCAATTTTCGATTTTTGGTAAATTTCTTTTTTGGCAGGAGTCCGTTTTAACGGATCGCCTGTGATCATTTCGTCCTTCTGTGGATGATTCATTCTACACTTGTTAACATCCGAGTTCGTTTCGGTGTCGTTTTGCTGAGTTCCGTTCTTTTTGGCGACTTTTCCGCATTTGAGATCGATTCTTGCGAATCTCGTTCGAAACTGTTGTTCGTGTTTCCCGTAAGTCTGTTTAACCTTGTTAGACATTTTGTGAACTTCAGTTTGGTTATACGTTTTCATATCGTGATGTTTCGGGTGTTTGGGCCATTTTGTAATTTCTCAAAGTTTTGGGGTGGTTGCCTTCGTACCGTCTTTCCCGATCTTCAAGTTATCGGAATCGTTTGTCATCTTCAAGTTTTGGGGTGGTTGCCTGGATTGTTTCATGTTTTAAGTTTCGGGATGAAACTTCTTTTAAGGAAGGTAAAATGTAATACCCGAGATTCTCGGTTCCGGTTATTTTTGAATTTTTGTCGATTTCGCCGTTCATTTTATTCTGTTGGCGATTTCTTGAGATTTTCCCCTATGTTGGGCACGGCACGATGTACCATGTTGTGGTGTTCGTCTGGTACGACTTATCGTTGAGTAAGTCGAGCTAATAGTATGTCTTGCTTTGTTATTTGTTCATTTTCGATTTGGATCGTTGGTGTTGTCCTTTAGGATTTCGTTGCATGTTGAATAATTATTGTTTTGTCGAGGAGTATCGTTCTTGTGCATTTAGTCGACTTTGTAAGATCACCACCGGCTCTTATAAAGTCTAAAAATTCTGAAACTTTACAATGTGATAGAGCATCAAATTAGCTTTCCAATGGTTCAAACGGCGAGCCAATCGGAGTCCAGACGAAGAAGTTATGGTCATAATGACAAAGTCTATACTGTCAGAATACGGCCCTAGAACACGGCGTTGTGTGCACCGTTTTGGATGAGTGTTTATAACACGGCGCTGGAATACGGCTCTAATTTGGGCCGTGTTCTGAGCCGTTTTGTCCAGTTGTATAAATAGGACAGTCGCGTTTTTCAGCCCGTTTTTACTTCTCTCTCTCGGTTTTTGGGCGATTTGATGGGGATTTCAATCCCTGAGTAGATTATCATCATATTCTTGAAGTCTTGATCATGTTTAACAACATCTAATCCATTGTTCTTCGTCGGATTGAGGTAATTCTTCAAAAAAATCATTTTTCAACTATTTTGGGGTTTTCCTTTTGATTTCAAATTTGGGCCGATTATGATGAATTGGTCATGTAATTCTTGTTGTATTGGTTGTAATCTATGGATTAGTAACTCGTTTATCGATTTCGTTTCACCCGGAACATGATTTTGGCTTTCTTGGATCGAACCCTTGAACCCTTGTAGTTTCTTAGTGTCGATTGAGATTTCGTTTAGTGTTAGCGGTGTTATTCTCGTAGTGATTGTGTTGTAATTGATTTCTCGCGAAGGTGGTCGGTTTTTGGGGCTGTTTCGGGGCTGTTTTGGGGCTCTTTCGGCCGAGCTGTTTTGGGGTCGCTTTCGCCGAAATGCTTCGGACCTTGGGGTCAAATTTCGCCGAGCCGCTTTCGTCGGAGTATTCACAAATTGATTTCGAGGCAAGTATCTTGCCCATACATTACGTGTTGTGTGGATTCAATGGTTGATAATCGTCAATATGTGTGCTAGTATTGAGTATAGGATCGCCTTACTTTCGTTTTATGCCATTATGTATGATTATGTCATCAGTAAATTTGGAGTTCAATCCTTTTGTTAGGATGTGTGCGTTGAGACATGCGGTTATGTGTGAATATGTGAGTTTGTGTGATATTGGTTGTGCCGGTCGGTGCTGTTGAGATATTGTGCTTCCTTGTGAATTGTTATAGTCCTGGGTCATGTATATGTGTTGGATAATTTGGCCATTCTAGCAGTATCTCGACTATATATACTATGTTTGACTCTCGTGGCTTATGTTTTTGGTTTGTGAACTGAGGAGAGTTGTGAGGTTTTTCTCGGGGTACTCTCACATGGGGTCGTTCGACGGGGCGCACAGGGACTTGGCCGTGTGGTCTTGCGCGAGAGTTACTTTCGAGTGGGCATTCTCACCTGGGGTCGCTCGACGGGGCGCACAGGGACTTGGCCGAGTGGTCTTGCGCGAGAATTGCCAGAGTGTTTCTACTGCTGATTAATTGTGATATGTCCGGAGTCTCACAATGCCTTGTGCCTGGAGTCGTGGGACATTATATTAAGTCTTGGTGATTGGCTAGAATGGCATAAGTATATTGTGTGGTGTGTAATTGTCTGTGGTAATGATATGAAAGGAGTCGGTTGGGTCGTGGACCCTATGTTTTGTTATCGGATTTGTATTTTGGAAAATAAACTCTGGGCTGTGACCCTAAGTGGTTTTCGACAAGTTGAGAATTATTTAATTACTTATGTTTTTCAAAACTCCCGAGATCTTGATTTGATTTTCAAAATGACTACTCGTTTCATTTATACTTTTATGGTTTGAACTACCTTTTAAATGAGACATCTCGGGAAGTCTTTTGTCTTGGCTGAGTTACCGATTATTCAGATTATTGTATTCTCGGAATATGTTGTGTATGGCTCGTATTTGCACTTTATACTTGCACTAGCAAAACAATGGAGTTTTGCTAACCCCCGAGTTATCGGGGGGTGGATATCTGTATTGTGTCCAGGTACATGCAGGTTTTCGGGAGCAAGTCACAGGATCAGTACGAGGGATGATGAAAGACGAAGGATACTAATCACACGAAGGCCAATTTTGGGTTCAGTTAGTCGGAGTCCATTGTATTGTCTTTTCCGTTGTCATATTGTCTGTTGTTTTAAAGTATTTTACCCTTGCGTGGGTATGAGTCTGGATGGGATTATGTATTTTTGATTTGTAAGTTAGTGATGAAAGACCAAATCGGTATAATGATTCGTGATTTTGCCACGTTGGCATGTAATGTATTATGTTGATACAGTGTATAGCCTGGTAGATCTTCATGGAGGAGGTCTGCGGCGTGTAATATTCCCGATCAGAAATTGGGGGTGTTACAAATTCAACCATCATTATAACCAAGCACGATAACTTGCCTCAATTCCGTAGACGAATAGCCCTTCTTCAAACAAACGAACGGTCGGAATCCTCGACTACTAATACTCACTCGAACAAGCAACCTTGAACGAAACGTAACTCATTCAACAACAGATTCATGCAATAATAATATCAATTCCTAGAAAACGACACCCGAAATATTACTCGAATGGTTCATACTATTCCAACGAATATCCCATAGCTTCATTAACGAATTATGATACACCAAGTTCATCTTTAAAAACCGGTTTTACCAAGTTATTTAGGTTCACCCACATTTACGTCTTCTATTTCACCTCCCGATGCCGCCGCCTTTGTCCTCCTGTGTAAATCAATTTACACTGTTCAGGTCCCGACTGGATTAGGGAATTGTGACACTTGTACAAAGGATCAGTTTGTTTGATATTTCTAATTGTTAAAGAGTTTACATACATTGTTGTAGGTTGACTATTCTGAATTCTTGCGGTTCTATGGTTTCGTGTCCTTCATTTGCCTGGAAAATGGTAAAAAGAGTATAAGGCAGCTATGATACTTTACTTAAGTTAAACTGTACTTTCATCCTACTTTCTTGTACATCTTTGGCATATGGATCTTTTACATTGCTGTTCTCCATAAATATTCAGGCTCAGAGCAGTTACGGCTTAGAGACTGGTTCTAGCTGGAAGGTTTCGACTGCTTAATGAGTGGTGTAACTTTGTTGAGGTACCAGTTTGTAAAGCTGCGTATGAAGATGCTTAATTAAGGAAATTAAACTATTCATAAGTTTGAAACGAAGATAAATGTATGAATTGAATTTAGAGCATAGCTGTGATATATCAAGTTGGGAACCACTGGCTCCTTCCCTTTAGAGCTTCTACCTAAATTTCTCTATTGCTTTATTTTTTCCAGTTTTCCGTTTTAGTTTTAGAGAAAGATATGATTTCCAGGGCGCTATTTTTGGTGTGAATTGGCTGCCGCATCTGAGGTATAGATTAAATCATTATTGGAAATGGCTTTTGTATTCTATTTGATTATCAACTGTCCGACTTTACTCATCATTGTTCGTGTAGATGCGTCTTTGGAGTCCTTGATGACGGAACACTATGGCTACTCAACTTAGATAAAGTATCATATGATATCTCAGTCACCGGAAAACGTCTTGCCACGACAAAGACGGGTTTAAACAATTTTGACTGTTCTTCATTTTCATTGTGGAGTTTATATGTTTAGCGACACAACATTTATCTTTAATGGAAAAACTTGTCGCTGGTTGTAATGCTGTAGCATATTAATGAGATAAGTTTGTTGTAGCATATGTCTCCATTTCCTTACTCTTTATGCTTTGGTTACTATTCAGTTGTATTCAAAAGGTGGCCCATGTTGTTCATGAAAATTTTAGTGGGATCACATTGATTGAGTTCACTTAACTTAAAGCATAATTATGGAATGGAACTTCAAGTCATATATAGTCTTTGACAACACTTTTATGATTTCATTCGTCTTCTCAACTTAAACATCCATTCTATTGCTTTACTGGATTGTTTATTTGCTTATTATCTGCAACCAGCATTTGATAAATATATTGCTTTGCTCTTTGCTTGCTATATGTTAATAGAATGTATTAGTACAATGCACCATTGATCAGTTAAATAGCTGTTCAGAATGATAGTCTGAAGGTTGTTTTATAATTCGTACATTATATGTTGTTTGCATCAATACCAGTTGTGCAGCAATTTAATTTTGTTACATCATTATCATCATCCACTGCACTTTAATCCCAACTATGTTGGGGTCGGTGGCATGAAAATCATAGTGCCAATTAATTGTTTAAAATTAGTTAACACTAATTCATGCAAAAGATAAAGCGGAAACATTTTATGCTGGATGCACTTCCTGTCGTAACCTTCATATGAAGGAGAAATGAGATGAAATTAAAAACTATCAGTATTATAGGTTTTTCTAGTTATATGGAAAATATCATGATACAGTGAGGAGTCGAGATAATTGCTATAGTCATGTCAAGTTACGTGATTGATATTGTAAATCAACGTGTACATCATGGAACATGACACTAATTTTATTTTGTTACATAATTAGAAATTCTAGAGTTGCTAGTTGTCATTTCTTTCTTGTTCACCTGATTTGGTTGGTACAAAATGTGTACTGACGATTTTTTAGTTTGTTAATTTAGGGCTGCTTATAAGGGATTCGCGGACTGCATACGTCTTTTGCTATATCTAAATGCTTACAGGGGACGGCAGGACAAAGAAGGTTAGTTTAAATGCTCCTTTCTTGTGTCATATGCATTTTTGGTTATTTTGAGAGTATGTCCCATTTTCTGCTTCAGAAGCGTAATGGTTATAATTCCTCATTTAGGTTGTACACCTATGCATTGGGCAGCCATTAGGGGTAATTTAGAAGCATGCATTGTTCTGGTGCAGGCAGGGAAGAAGGAAGATTTGATGATAACAGATAATACTGCTGATAAAAATCACCGACAAGTTGCATTTCTCGTGCTTCACGGCTGACAGGTCTACGCCATCATCTGATGTGACAAATTATTATCAAAAATGTTAAAGTCTATAGTCTTTTACTCTTTCTACTCTCCATTGACTTGGGCATGGTTGCATATTGTGGTGAAGAAGGAAAAACCTTTTGCTTCCAGGTGAATGTTTATTTGATCTGTATATATCTTCATCCACTGTATTTGTATACTTGCCATGATCTTGAATGTCATCCAAAAGAACAATGATTTGCCAGCACATTGATTATGGAGAATTTTTATGTTGCAGAATCTGATATCTAATATGTGATTCTTAAATTGGAAATAAAGAAAGAGAAAAATAAACTTATTACTTATTTCCCTTTAAAGAATGTAGTCATGTACTGTCCCTGAACTTACTGAGGCAGTTTAGCCTCACTCTTGATATGTCGAAATGTTTATTTATGCTTGTTCGATCTGTCCTTTTACAGGTAACAAGACTATGCAGTCTAAACGTTACGCAGAAGCAGTTGAGCTATATACTTTTGCTGTTGCTTTGTGTGAAGACAATGTTGTTTACCATTACAACAGGTCATCCAATTGTTGTTATTTCTAGTGGTCTATTTTTTTTTGTATTTGATCTCATTGCTTCAATTTAGCATCTTAAAGAAGGCTGAGTAGGTTCAAATATGTTCCGTAGGTTAAATGTAGTTTTTGAAGCAGAATGTTCAGTTTTTTCTTTCCTATCTCCCAGTGGCACTAGTGTCACTTAAGATGACCCTTATTATCCCCCCCAAAGATAAGAAGCCATCAGTTTGGGGCCTTTAAGATAAAAACTATCACTTAAGGGCCTGGAAAATTGAATTATCAATTAAATACCCATAAATCTAATGCATGTTTGGCGTCTTGCAATATGTAGTTATTTAAATATATATTTCAAAATTATAATCCATAAAATATTATCGGTGAATTTGATGTGTACTAAAAAAAGGAAAGAATAATAATATTAATCAAATATATTCATAATAGTATGAATTGGAAGATCCCTAATGTTAAGGCTGTCTATTTGGAAGCTTAGTAACCATCACTAATTATTGACTCTTCTTTCTTGTTTCATTCTGCAGCTCCCTCGTTCAAAGAAGGTGAAGTTTGTGAATGGACACCAACTCACGCAAATTGGCTAATCCTTGGCTAATTGAATAAGTGTTCCACATAATAGTTTCTTAGAGTCTTTTTGTATATTAGTCTTAGACGCCCACTGATGTAATTGGTTAAAAATAACCAAGTTATTTTCTTCTAGTACTTGTACATATGTAGTTGGTTGGTTTTGTGATTGAATATTGTTGTTTTTTATGATGGGATTATGTAGTTGGATGATGTAGTTGGTTTCTGTGAATTGGTTTGTTGGTTTTTTTAATGGGAAATGCTAATTTTAATATATACGTTTTTATTTTGTTAAAATGAAGGTGTTACCTTCAGATTATATATATGTTCCAAATGTCTTTCATTTGTAATATCTAGTGTGTTGCAATTGGTAATATAGAATAGACTAAAAATTGCTGCACAATTGTGGCCCCACCTGTGGGACCACAAAGTAGGCCGACTAACAGGCCCAAGAAAAGTGGGTCCCACATATGGGCCCCACCAGCTGACCCCACTACGTGGGTTCCATCGGTGAGCCTGGCCTGTGGGACCCACAAAATGGGCCCCACATGTGGAACCCACTAAATTAGCTATATATTTTACAAAATTATAAAGTCTATTGCAACACGAATATGATGTTGTTGTAGGGTCCTTAGGATGTTGCTGTAGGGTACTTAGGTAACCAATAATTCTATGTTAGCTTAGGATGATCCACATGATGCCTTTGAGTCCAAAGGTTACTGCTCACAGAGCAACATAGCTAAAATGTTACCTTTGTCCATTTTGGGTCTGTGGCAACAGAAAATTGGCTCTAAGGTAACACAATTATGTGGTTGCCGAATGCCATTTATGGCGTAGTGCAAGGATCGTTGCAAAGGAATTCGGTCACTAATTCTATAGTATCATTATCACCCATAATCGTTATAATCATCCTAAGAACAATATCAATGTATTAATATGATGATCAACACCTTCTTAAGTTATCAACATATCCGATTAACTTGAATATATAAAGATTATATTTGTGTTCTTCATAATCCATTACTATCCCTTAAAGAATTTGCTCAAAAATATAATTATATCATTGAAGATTTTCGAACTCTAAAAACATCATTCAAATCTTTGATACTCATCAAGTTCTTCCCAAGGAGTTTGTTAAACCCTCTCCAATGTATGGCTATCACATCATAGGATCTTACTAGTATTAAGAACATACTCATAAACCCTAATCATCTGGTTTTGACATGATTTCCTAAGAGTTTTATAATGAACATGTTATTCCACAACCTCATCAATCATTCAAGGGATGATACTAACAATATTATCATGTTCCAAACTAAGTTTGTTCATAAATCCAATAACCATCATGTTCTACTTGACTATTCTAACACTACAAGAATTACACCTTACTAACATCATCAATCATATGAAACAACATGAGTTAAGATGACCAACCTCAAGAAAGGAATGAAGAATAGCACCAAAACTCTAAGAACACACTTCAACCTTCTAATCACCAAGCCACAATCCAAGTTATGGAGCTCCAATACAAGATGGAAGGGGTAGAAATTGGTTTAACAAGGTAGGGGATTGGTTTTTAGAGGGAGGGATTGAGTTTGGATCGTGCATAAAATGAAAGGCAGGCCATACTTTTATAACCCGTATTAAGCATTACCTACGCTATAGCTAATGTAACATACGTTAAGCATATTACGTACTTAATCCTACGGGCATTAAGTGCGTAATGAATTCCCAGATGCGACTGCCTCAAATCACATATGCTATTACGTACGTTGTCATATTAACGTACGTAAGGCCCAGACACATTACGTACGCTAACGCAGAGCCATTACATACGTAATGTCCGTTGACCAGGCTGTCACGATCGGATCATTGACCACTGTCTACGTCTGACCCCACCCGCCGAAAGGCGAGATGCTGTCTGGTACACTACATTACGTACGTTAACGTAGGTGTGTTACGTACGTAATGTTACATACATAGCGTACGTAACGGTAACATGGTAGCGTACTCTAAGGGCAACATATAGTCAAAAAATGAAATTCTCCAAACAATATATCCGAAAAATACAACAGTAAAGATGAGAGTTCAGGCGGATATTACATACTCCCCCCTTAAAAGGAGTTTCGTCCCCGAAACTAAGGGGTAAACAACTCGTGATATCTCTCTCGCATGCTATCCTCAGTCTCCTACGTAGCCTCCTTGATTCCGTGTCTCGACCACTGAATCTTCAATAAGGGAATCGTCTTGTTCCTCAACTGTTTGACCCTCCTATCAAGTATCTGCACAGGACGTTCTTCATACGAATGGTCATCGGCTATCTCGATCTCTTCGAATCGAATAATGTGGCTCGGGTCAGCAACATACTTCCTCAATTGGGATACATGAAACACGCTGTGAATCCGACTCAAAGCTGGTGGTAATGCCAAACGATAGGCTAGGTCGCCTACACGGTCCAAAATCTTTAACGGACCAATATACCTCGGGATCAGCTTGCCTCTCTTCCCAAAACGAAAAACACCTCGAGTCGGGGACACTTTTACCAGTACATGATCTCCAACCTCAAACTCGAGTGGTCGCCGACGATTATCTGCATATGATTTCTGGCGGCTCTGAGCCGTTAATAGACGACTCTTAATCAGAGCAATCTTCTCGCGGGCTGTTGACAACATATCAGGCTCCGTATCAACGGATTCAGACAACTCGTCCCAACACAAAGGGGACCTACAACGACGGCCATACAATGCCTCATAAGATGCCATCTTAATCGAAGTGTGCCAACTGTTATTATAGGTGAATTCCACCAACGGTAGTTGGGCTTCCCAGTCGTACTTCCAATCAAGAGCACACGCCCTCAACATATCCTCCAGAGTTTTAATGGTCCTCTCCGACTGACCGTCAGTCTGAGGATGAAATGCCGTACTGAAGTTAAACTGTGTACCCATCGCACGATGAACTGCTTTCCAGAAATGTGACACAAACCGCCCGTCACGATCTGATACAATACTCTTGGGGGTACCATGTAGCCTTACAATCTCTTTAATAAACAGCTGGGCCAATGTCTCGGGTCCCCATGTGTCTTTGATCTCCAAAAAGTGGACTAATTTGGTTAGACGGTCCACAATCACCCAAATCGTATTCATCCCTCGACGACTCGTTGACAAGATAGTGATAAAATCCATTGATATGTCCTCCCACTTCAACTCGGGAATCGGGAGTGGTTTCAGCATTCCTGTGGGTCGCTGATGCTCAATCTTGACCTGCTGACAGGTCAAACACCTCAAAACGAATTCTGCAACTTCCGGTTTCATATTACCCCACCAATAATGTAGCTTCAAATCCTTATACATTTTGTTCGACCCCGGGTGAATGGAGTATGGGGTAGCATGGGCTTCCTTCAGAATAGTGTTCCTCATCTCTTCATCCGCCGGTATACATACTCGATTCTTGAAGCATATCAGTCCATCCTCGTGAATCACAATCCAGGGGCTTTCCCCTGGTCTACTTCTCCCCGAATTCTAGATAAGAACGGGTCTGTCGCCTGTTTCGCCCTGATTATGTTGTCAAGGGACGATGAGATATCAAGCATGCAAAGTTGACCCTGAACATGCTGTAACCAGCTCTGAATCTCCGGCCTCATGAACTCTAACTGCAATTCTCTCTGAACGGTTAAACGGGCAAGCATTTGCTCCCGGATGATAAAGGATCTCGATATCATAGTCCTTGATTAGTTTTAGCCACCTTCTCTGCCTAATATTCAATTCCTTTTGAGTAAAAATGTACTTCAGGCTCTTGTGATTAGTGAAAATCTGACAGGTAACTCCATACAGATAGTGACGCCAGATTTTCAAAGCAAATACCATGGCTGCTAGCTCCAAATCATGGGTCGGGTAGTTGACCTCGTAGGGTCGCAGTTGTCTTGATGCATAGGTGTTGGTATAAATAATTTTGTATTGAGTTTTGATAAAGTGCCAACATACAGCAAGTCTTCACGCTGCCTTCATACAACAAAAGGATTAAGTGTCAACATACAGCAAGTTGCTGTCCCGAAGACAATCATACAGCAAGATGTGAGTTTTGATAAAGTGTCATCATACAGCATGAAGCTTATCAGTCGATATGACACCAAGTATGGAAGCTGTCCTGAAATATCCATACAACATCTTTCCATGCAGCAAACCTAAAATAGCCTACATCGTAAATCCTACAGCTACAGCATTATGTTGGATACAGAAAGCAAGCTGTAAGTGTTGAGATCTTAAACACTTATCCAACAGGACTGAAGATCGTTGAAACGGAATCTGCTTTATTCGCTAAAGTCAAACTACTTTTTGAAAAGAAGTATTAAAATACTGACTGGATAAAATATTTAAATATTAGCCGACACATATCTTCAATCAAGGAGCAAAAATCAGATTGTGTTTTATTCAAGTCAATCATACCATTGGAACAGACTTTTTGCTCAACGGATCTATTCAGAGGCTATTTATACCCCAGAGTTTGAAGATCAGTTCATCTAAGAAATACAAGCTCACAAGCAATACGCAAACGATCTATCGACTGAATATTCATTATTATCAGATCAAGCTTACAAGAGCAATATCATTCATATCTGAAAAGAAGAAATATACTCAGTCAAATCAAGAACAGCCATCATCAGCTCAAGATCTTCATAGTCAAGCTGCTGTTCTAACCTGGTTACTTTACCTTTTACCTTCGAGTAAAAACCTAGTTCTGTGTGAACTAAAGAAGTTATTCCGACCTGTGTGGGACGAATAAGACGAAGCTTTGGAACTGTGTGTGAAGAAGCAAGTCAAGAGTTAGCTTTGACCAATCTGTGTGAACGATTGAATGTAATACCCGGTTGTAATTCAGTCATTATCATTCAGTAATTTCATTCGGTGATTTTCACTCAGTGGATTTTGACTCATTTATAATCATTCATCAATCATATTCATTCACCGTGTTCACCGTTCGGAAAAACTTCGAGTTGTGTATCGTTATTGTTCATTGTTTCAACTTTCCTCATATGAGTTCGACTTTGTTAGATCACCATTAATTTTTGGTAACTCCAAAAATTCTAAATCTTTGCAATATTATAGAGCATCGAGTTAGCTTTCCAATGGTTCGAACGGTGAGTCAATCGAGTCCTGACGAGAGTTATGGTCGCTTTAGCTCAACCGCTCATTTTTCGGTTTTGGCGATCACCGCCGAACGAACTCCGGCCGTGTCGTCCGACACGGCCCGTGCATTTCGTCCGGAAAGTGCCGATGTGTCGCCTCAGGACCCGACCGTGTTGTGCGGCACGGCAGAGTCGAACCCTTCCGGATAAGCCGAGCGATCGCTGACACGCCCGACCGTGTCGCCTCGCACGGCCGAGTCATGCCGAGTCGCCGCGGACGGGTCATCGCCGGGAGGCCCTTCCGCGCCGCGACCGTGTCATGCAGACACGGTCGAGTCCTCGCTGCCCAACTGCCGGCCATTGCGACACGACCGTGCCGATCGGCACGGCCGTGTCCGGCAGCACCAACTCCCTTAAATTCGTTTTTTCAGCATTTCAGCCATTTTTCCCCTTTTCTTCACCTTCAACCGAGAGAGTAAGCTTGAGGGAAGGTTTTTCCTTCACAAATCATTTGGGTGTTTGATTTTCTTCATCTCCTTTCGATCGTGAATCCTGATAATCAATTTAACGCGTGTTCTTCTGATTAAAGTACTTGGATCTTCAAAGGTAATATTCTTCAACACCTTGATGTCGATTCTATGTTGTGATATGATGTTTTGGACGTTATAATCATGTTATATGAAGGGACATGTATATGATTATGAGTTTATATAAGGATTCATTGGATTATTGAGGGATTATTCAAGAACACTTTGAATATCGAGTTGAAATTTGGGGTTTTCGATTAATTGTCGTTATAATCACGTTTTCGGATATTCATTTTGGATTATTGATAGTATTCATGGGGTTTTGTGGGTTTGAATCATTCATTGGAAGTTGGTTTCGGATGTAATTGAGTTTTGGTTGTAAACAATTGGAGATTGTTTACAACGCGTTTGTTTTAATACCCCAATGAGTTTCGGGTATTGTTGTATCGACTTTTGAGTTGGTTGTGATCATGCTTGATTCGTGTATTAAGAGAATTGTTGGTATTTATGTTGTTCAAGGTTGTTCGAGCGGCCGATAATTTCATTAAGGACGTTGATCGTGGAAGTACCTTCTCGCCTTCGGTTGAGGCAAGTTTTATACTTGTACTAGTCAATGAGATTAATGTCATCATATATGTGTATAAATGTGTTGTATCATTCCGAGACTTAGTCTCTTCATGAATTCATTGATATTAAGAGATCGCTCGATACGATACCTTTCGCAATTTTGCCAAATATCTATTGTTATTCCTTTTTGATTGTCATTAAAACCGTACACGCCGATTAAAGGCATTGGCTTATTCATTTCTCACCTTCGCTGCTTCAGAACCGATTAAAGGTACCGAGGCATCCTTCATATCATTGTTATCGAATTGCCGTCGCAGTAAATCGAAATGTTCAATCATTCACTATATTATTGTATCAATTGACCGTTCTAAGGCAATCGAGGTATTCAATCATTCATCATATCGCTCATATCGATTAGCCATTATAAGGAAATCGCGCCAAGCATTCATGGAATCATCCATGCATCATTGTCATCGGTTAGCCGTTCTAAGGCAATCGAGGTGTTGAGTTGGGACTGCCGAATATGGTGGCCGCCGACTCAAGACAAAGATACCATCCCTAATTGTGATACGGCTTTCATGCCGTGGCTTCGCCCTAATTGTGATACGGCTTTCATGCCGTGGCTTCGCCTAATTGTGATACGGCTTTCATGCCGTGGCCCTAATTGTGATACGGCTTTCATGCCGTGATTCGCCCTAATTGTGATACGGCTTTCATGCCGTGGCTTCGCCCTAATTGTGATACGGCTTTCATGCCGTGGCTTCGCCCTAATTGTGATACGGCTTTCATGCCGTGGCTTCGCCCTAATCAATAACACTTCGGGCTATTTCGCTTCATGTGATTGTGATATTTGACGCTTTTACTGCTTTTAGGCCTTGTGATTGTCTTGTTAATTTCATTGAGCCTCCGGCATTGTGATTCATATTTAATCGCTACGGTTTGGTTCATGTCGTAATTCATTGTGGTATTCTCGTGATTATGATTCGCCGTTGGGCACTTATGTTCTAACCTCGTCGAACAGTATTAATAGTATGCCGTGGGCATAGTATTTCACGAATGCTCGGTTCTTACCTTGGTTTGTGAGCATCTCGTATTATTATCATCATTATACCGTTTCATTCTCGCTTGGATGCATATCATGTTATACATGTATTTGATGTTCATTATCTGATGATCGACCCGTGGGGGCGGAACATGTTTTCATGTTTTAGGTGCTTGCGAGGAGAGAGTTGAGGCACAGGGGCATGACGATGGCGACGAGGCATACGAGCGATACTAGTCCGAGTTGTTCATTGTTGGTCACTACTGAGTGTACTCAGTCTTGTCGATTGTTGTCGTGTTGTATTACCCAATGATGTTCGTGGATCTTTTGTATTTCATTTTGGCCATGTAGGCCACTTTTGTCGTTGAAATTCCTTATCGGAATATTGTGTCGGATATCATGGTAGGGACTATGATTTTCCCTTGTTGTTTAATTTAATGTATTTTAGTCATGTTCGCTGGTGGATCTCTGGCGTGGGGTCCACAGACCGTAATAACCCAATAGGATTTGGGGTGTTACGAAATGGTATCAGAGATTTGGGTTGTGTAATACCCCGAGATGTGAGTTATGTGGTCCTACCGTCGTGGTAGTAGTGGGATTGTCAGGTTATGACAATCTAGTCGATCAGGTTTTGTGAGTCGTAATATTAGTGCGACGCACGAGTCATTCATTCATCGAGTCGCCGTCGGTGAAGACTAGTATCGCGAGACCTCGAAGCTTTGTATGACTTTGTGTAAGGACTCGATTCTCTTTGTGTTCATATATTCATCATGTTATTAATTTTTCATGTTTGTTGAAACATATATGTGATATTAGTGTTACGATTGATTCATGACTAATTGTTTTGGAGCACGTGTGACCTGTGTAAGTGCTAAGGATCAACTCATTCACCAGTTAATAATCCTCAATCACCAGTTTGATCTTGTCGATCATGTTAATTCATTCATCACTCTGTTAATCTCATCGTTCAATTAATTCATTCATCACTCAGTCAATATAATTCATCACTCAGTTAATTCGTTCATCACTCAGTCAATATCATTACTCAGATAATTCATTCATCACTCGGTTAATTCATTCATCACTCAGTCAATATCATTCATCACTCAGTTAATTCATTCATCACTCAATTAATTCATTCATCACTCAGTTAATTCCCTCATCACTTAGTCAATCTCATTGTTCAGATTAATTCATTAATCACTCAGTCAATCTCATTGTTCAGTCAATTCCTTCATCACTTAGTCAATCTCATTGTTCAGATTAATTCATTAATCACTCAGTCAATCTCATTGTTCAGTCAATTCATTCATCACTCAGTTAATCTCATTGTTCAGATTAATTCATTAATCACTCAGTCAATCTCATTGTTCACCAATTCATTCATCACTCGCTTAATCTCATTGTTCGATTAATTCATTAATCACTCGCTTAATCTCATCGCTCGATTAATTCATTCACCACTACCAATCTCATTACTCAAGTAATTCATTCAAGACTCACTCAATCTCATTATTGATTAATTCATTCATCACCCAAATAATCTCATTGCTCAATTAATTCATTCATCACTCACCAATCTCATTACTCAATTAATTCATTCTTCACTCGCCTATCTCATTACTCGCTTAATCATTAATCACTTATTCAATCTCATTGCTTAGTTAGTTCATTCATCACTCACTCATTGCTCACCAATTCATTAATCATCCAGTCCATCTCATTGTTCATTGTTGATCTTGTGGATTGAATTTTCAACCTTGTTAACTTGTTCAAGGTAATCATTTCAGAATTTCATCAGGTAATCATGTTACCTCATTTGATCTTTCATGCGATCTCATCATATTCCGGTGTCATGTGGACGATCATTTTACGCATTATTAATGCATTCATTGTGTTAGAGCGTGTATGCTCATTGTTATCATTCCGTCTCATAATCATAATGCGATCTTCATACGAGATCTGTAATTATCACGTGACTTTCCTGCCTCGGTATGGAAAGAGCTGTCAGAGGAACATCGGACTCGACGTCCAAGGGATCGCTTTCTAGTCGCCTTCGTGGCCGAAGAGCATCTTCATCTCGCATTTACGAGTTCGACTGTTGTTTACCTTAACTGTGATACAATATGACATCCATCATCGGTTTTGAGCAAGTTAATTCTTGTTCGGTAATAGGATAATCATTCATTTCATTGTCGTTCATTCATTCACTTAAGTCATTCACCATATATCAATCATGTTGAGACTTGTCATCATGAAATTAATCATTTAATTCACGAGGAACAACGGTTCCAATAATTTCACTTGAACTATCACTCATGACGTTATTAATTCACCTTGGTGAGCCATTCTTAATCCTGGTCGGATTTATAGTCAATTATCATTCATCATTCATTTTAGTCACTTTCATTCTCGTGACCTTCTGAGATCATAGTTAGCGGCGAGTTCATCGTCGGATATACCTCTAATCGTTGAGGTACCAAGTCGAGGTATTTTTCGTTTCGGAATACGGGGGAAGTTGAGTCCGAGATTCATTGGACCGTTTGAAATTTTGGATCGAGTAGGCGAGTTAGCTTATCGATTGGCTTTGCCTCCGGCATTGAGCCGAATTCATAATGTGTTTCACGTCTCTCGATTGCGGAAGTATGTTGCCGACCCGAGTCACATACTTCGGCCGACGAAATCGAGATCGCGGATGATCATTCGTACGAGGAGCGTCCCAGACGAGTGTTGGAGCGGCGAATCAAACAGCTTGAGGAATAAGTCGATTCCTTTGGTCAAGATTCAGTGGTCTAGACACGGAGTCGAAGAGGCTACTTGGGAAACCGAGGATAGTATGCGGAGAATTATCCCGAGTTGTTTGACCCTTAGTTTCGGGGACGAAACTCTTTAAGGGGGTGTATGTAATACCGGATGTAATTCAGTCATTACCATTCAAGAATTTCATTCGGTGATTTTCACTCAGTGGATTTTCACTCATTTATAATCATTCATCAATCATATTCATTCACCGTGTTCACCGTTCGGAAAACTTCGAGTTGTGTATCGTTATTGTTCATTGTTTCAACTTTCCTCATATGAGTTCGACTTTGTTAGATCACCATTAATTTTTGGTAACTCCAAAATTCTAAATCTTTTCAATATTATAGAGCATCGAGTTAGCTTTCCAATGGTTCGAACGGTGAGTCAATCGGAGTCCTGACGAGAGTTATGGTCGCTTTAGCTCAACCGCTCATTTTTCGATTTTGGCGATCACGCCGAACGAACTCGCCGTGTCGTCCGACACGCCCGTGCCGTACTCGTCCGGAAAGTGCCGATGTGTTCCGCCAGACCCGACCGTGCCGTGCACGGCAGAGTCGAACCCTTCCGGATAAGCTGAGCGATCGCTGACACGCCCGACCGTGCCGCCCGCACGGCCGAGTCATGCCGAGTCGCCGCCGGACGGGTCATCGCCGGAGGCCCTCGCGCCGCGACCGTGTCATGCAGACACGGCCGAGTCCTCGCTGCCCAATCGCCGGTTGCCAGTATACACGACCGTGCCGATCGGCACGGCCGTGTCCGGCAGCACCAACTCCTTAAATTCGCTTTTTTCAAAGATTTCACCATTTTTCCCTTTTCTTCACCTTCAACCGAGAGAGTAAGCTTGAGGGAAGGTTTTTCCTTCACAAATCATTTGGGTGTTTGATTTTCTTCATCTCCTTTCGATCGTGAAGCCCGGATAATCAATTTAACGCGTGTTCTTCGGATTAAAGTACTTGGATCTTCAAAGGTAATATTCTTCAACACCTTGGATGTCGATTCTATGTTGTGATATGATGTTTTGACGTTATAATCATGTTATATGAAGGGACATGTATATGATTATGAGTTTATATAAGGATTCATTGGATTATTGAGGGATTATTCAAGAACACTTTGAATATCGAGTTGAAATTGGGGGTTTTCGATTAATTGTCGTTATAATCACGTTTTTGGATATTCATTTTGGATTATTGATAGTATTCATGGGGTTTTGTGGGTTTGAATCATTCATTGGAAGTTGGTTTCGGATGTAATTGAGTTTTGGTTGTAAACAATTGGAGATTGTTTACAACGCGTTTGTTTTAATACCCCAATGAGTTTCGGGTATTGTTGTATCGACTTTTGAGTTGGTTGTGATCATGCTTGATTCGTGTATTAAGAGAATTGTTGGTATTTATGTTGTTCAAGGTTGTTCGAGCGGCCGATAATTTCATTAAGGACGTTGATCGTGGAAGTACCTTCTCGCCTTCGGTTTGAGGCAAGTTTTATACTTGTACTAGTCAATGAGATTAATGTCATCATATATGTGTATAAATGTGTTGTATCATTCCGAGACTTAGTCTCTTCATGAATTCATTGATATTAAGAGATCGTTCGATACGATACCTTTCGGCAATTTTGCCAAATATCTATTGTTATTCCTTTTTGGATTGTCATTAAAACTGTACACGCCGATTAAAGGCATTGGCTTATTCATTTCTCACCTTCGTCGTCGGTAACCGATTAAAGGTACCGAGGCATCCTTCATATCATTGTTATCGAATTGCCGTTCGCAGGTAAATCGAAATGTTCAATCATTCACTATATTATTGTATCGATTGACCGTTCTAAGGCAATCGAGGTATTCAATCATTCATCATATCGTTCATATCGATTAGCCATTATAAGGAAATCGAAGCGCTCAAGCATTCATGGAATCATCCGCTGCATCATTGTCATCGGTTAGCCGTTCTAAGGCAATCGAGGTGTTGAGTTGGGACTGTCGAATATGGTGCTGGCCGACTCAAGACAGCATACCATCCCTAATTGTGATACGGCTTTCATGCCGTGGCTTCGGCTCTAATTGTGATACGGCTTTCATGCCGTGGCTTCGGCCCTAATTGTGATACGGCTTTCATGCCGTGGCTTCGGCCCTAATTGTGATACGGCTTTCATGCCGTGGCTTCGGCCCTAATTGTGATACGGCTTTCATGCCGTGGCTTCGGCCCTAATTGTGATACGGCTTTCATGCCGTGGCTTCGGCCCTAATTGTGATACGGCTTTCATGCCGTGGCTTCGGCCCTAATCAATAACAGCTTCGGGCTGTTTCGGCTTCATGTGATTGTGATATTTGACGCTTTACTGCTTTTAGGCCTTGTGATTGTCTTGTTAATTTCATTGAGCCTCCGGCATTGTGATTCATATTTAATCGCCTGGTTTGGTTCATGTCGTGTAATTCATTGTGGTATTCTGTGATTATGATTCGCCGTTGGGCACTTATGTTCTAACCTGTCGAACAGGTATTAATAGTATGCCGTGGGCATAGTATTTCACGAATGCTCGGTTCTTACCTTGGTTTGTGAGCATCTCGTATTATTATCATCATTATACCGTTTCATTCTGCCTTTGGATGCATATCATGTTATACATGTATTTGATGTTCATTATCTGATGACTCAAGTGGGGCGGAACATGTTTTCATGTTTTAGGTGCTTGCGAGGAGAGAGTTGAGGCACAGGGGCATGACGATGGCGACGAGGCATACGAGCGATACTAGTCCGAGTTGTTCATTGTTGGTCAGTCAGTTGGAGTGTACTCCAGTCTTGTCAGTTGTTGTCGTGTTGTATTACCCGAACAGATGTTCGTGGATGCTGTTGTATTTCATTTTGGCCATGTAGGCCACTTTTGTCGTTGAAATTCCTTATCGGAATATTGTGTCGGATATCATGGTAGGGACTATGATTTTCCCTTGTTGTTTAATTTAATGTATTTTAGTCATGTTCGCCTGGTGGATCTCCTGGCGTGGGGTCCACGGCACTGTAATAACCCAATAGGATTTGGGGGTGTTACATTGAAAGCGGCGGTCTTTGTATCAATCTGTGTGAACGATACAAGGATAGGTTTGATTATAGACACGTAGTTGTGTACGTAGTGTTTATAATAAACATTTTCACTCCTGTGTGGAGGACCAATGGACGTAGAGGGGTTTACCTCGAACCACTTTAAACATCGTGTGATTTACCTTATGCACTTACTGTTTTCATTAATGTGATTATTTTACAAGTATACACTGCATATCCTGTACGCACCAGGCAAATAGGAGAAAACCTAGTTGTTGTATTTACATCAACTTACTATTTCAAGACTTCCGCTATGCGCTCCTATTTGAAAATCATACAGCTTGTTGCTTAAACACTTTCCAATCTGTATTTTGTATACTTAGTGGCCAACAAGTGGTATTAAAGCAATTGATTCTAAAAAGAATCAGTCGTATTTTTAACTGAATCTGATTCTTAAAATCACTTTATCTTTGAAAACTTCCTTATCTTTCCTAATCTTATACATGGATACTTCACTAATTAACAAGGTACCAATGTTTTCTATTAACGAGTTTGATGTCTGGAGAATCAGGATGGAGGCTCATCTTGCTGCCATGCATGAAGAGATGATTTATGTCATCCAAGAAGGCCCTATAAAAATCACGAAGGTGAATACGGCCGCAAGGATTGAAGGTCAATCTCATGTAGAGATGCTCGAGAAAGACCACGAACAATGGACCATAGATGATCGAAAACGCACCAACCTCGACAATGTTGCTAAGAACGCACTATTTGTCACTCTTGACAAAGGCACATTCTCGAAGGTAAAGAGCTGTAAGACAGCCAAAGAAATCTGAGAAAAACTCAAGATGATTTGCGAGGGTACTGAGCTCTCAAAAGAAAACAAAATTTCAAAACTAACTCAGCAATTCGAATCTTTTGAAATGAAACCAACTGAAACTCTTGAGGAACTTGACCTCAGATTCACTGGCATTGTCGGTGAACTTGAAGTGTTGGGCAAAATTTATACCCAAAAGGAGAATCACCTGCGAGGACTGTAGCGCTAGCCTCTGTATCCAATAGAAGGCATAGCATGCCCAGCACATCAAAGTCTGCCCACAAGAATGCTGACAGTGATGACGATATCCTGTCACAAGATGAAATGGCGCTCCTCATGCAAAAATTCAAGAAATTTATCAAGCAGTCTGGAAAGACTTGTTGGAATCCTTAATGAATTTAATTTTATTTTGTAAAATTAAATATCATAAGATCGATCTACGTTCCGAGTAGATGATCGTGGTATATTCACTTTCTCTAAACCGATTCCCGGTGAGTGAGAAATAGTGAATTAAAGTTTGTCACTTAATTGTGAATTAGTAAGGGATGGAATCCCACATTGAATAATGAACCATCATTATTCTACCATATAAGGAGTTACCTTTATACATGTAATAATTAATGGCACATGTGTATGGGCTTAAAGCTCACACGTGCGCGCCGCCGCCGCTCGCCCGCCTCGCCTCGGCCTCGGGGCCGCGGAGGCGGCCGCGAGCCGCGAGCCGCGTGCCGTGGACCGTGGACCTTGGGCCTTGGCCTTGGCCTTGATCTTGATCTTGGACTTGGACTTGGACTTGGATCTTGGATATTGGCAATTGGTCTTTGGGCCTGTTCGTGGGCTTGGCCGTGAGCTAGGCCTTGGGCTAGCTTAAAGAATTTTTTGGACAAGCTCAACAACGTAGTTGGGCTCGTATGTGCACATAAGGATGTCCAGGTACATCCGTCAAATGGTTAAGGAGCTGATTATAGTCCAGGTGCATCCGGACTGTTCAAACTCAGCCAAAAACGGGCAGTAACCTCCCAGGTGTTATGAGGAGGTGTTAAGGCTGCCTGTTCAAATTCAAAACGGGCAGTAACCACTGCCTTGAATTGTGTAACTCCTGTGTTCAATGCAGGCATGAATGCCTGCATTATGACAGCCTTAAGGGCTGTGTTTAAAACCCCCTGCAGGTGAGATGGCCTATAAATAGGCATGCATCCCTCTGCATCAGTACATGCAATTTTCGAACTCAGTATAAACATACAGTTTTCATCATTCTCTGCATATCATAAGTCGGAGCTTGATCGCTAGGATTCGCGTAGTATGGTTTTCAAATCCGATCAATTTTAAAATTTGTAAAACCTCGGAGTATTTCCAAGGTGTCGAACCCAAGGGAATTGATGTGTCGAAAATAAAGGAAGTAACTCTACTCAAAATTTGACTGCTATTTAGGATTCCGAAAATTTTGTTTGTTACTAATTATCTAACTCAAAAATCGAAAAATAAAAATTAAATAAAAGATGAATTATCTAAATTAAGTAAATAAACAAATTAGCAAGATAAAATCACAAGTCGAAAGGTAATTGATCCTAGGGTAGTATCATCTAATTGAGTTCACACAAGTCGTTCACTTGATTCCTTTTCCCCAAATTTTAATTCAATCCTAGAAATAATCACTCAGTCGATCTAGAATTCCGATCAAGGCAACCTAGAAAGATAGTTAATTAAAACCCTTTTCCCCGCCAGGGCTCAAAGGATTGAAATCACTTAAAAAGCACCAACTTATTTATCTATGATTTATCTTTCTCCGCTAGGTCTCAAGATAAAATCATATTGTGTATCAAGTATTTCCACTAATCAATTACTCCTTCCGGACAAAATCAATTAGCTAACATGCATCGATTAAGGGCCCTTTAATCTAACATGAGATTTAACACAACTTGAACACAAGCCTAGGATGAAAGGTCAAAAGGTAATCAAAGGAACATCATGTGAACATCAATTAAAATTACTAACCCTAGAATCAATCAATGAATTAGCCAGACATACTTGAAATTAAACAAGAAATAGATGGAGAATGCATATTATTAATATGAAAAGAGAGATTACAACCCGTTCGTATGAACTCCGAGTCTTCAATAATAATTCTCCTCCAAAAGTTCTTGAATCAAAGGAATAAATCTTGCTAAAAAGTGTAAAAATGCTTAATATGATAAAAGAGTGATAAAGGTGATGGAAGATGATCCAAGATAATAAAACTAGGTCTAGAAGGGGGTTTATATAGCACAAGGGGTTACATTCCCGATTAGCCCTAATCTAGGAAATAAAATCATCCCAAAAGAGTCATAATCCGTCAAAATACGAGTGTCCGTTGGGCGACTTATCGGCCGCCTATCGGCCGATAAATTTGGCCGATAGATGGTTCGCCGATCGCTTCACTCGGCAGGCGAATCTCCTTTCGGGCGTGCTATCGGCCGATAAGTGGGCCGATAGGGTTGGTCATTTCTTGCAAAAATCCGCTTCTTCGTCCGTTTGACTCGACTCTCGGTCCTTTGTCTCGTTTTGGGTCCTTTTGGCTCTAAAACACCGTAAACACACTAAAACCAACCCAAACGCGTAATACACTCGACTAATCATAAATAAGCCAAATACGAGCACATTAATCACGAAACGAGATAAAAACCTAGTATAAAATCCTAGAAATAAGTGGTAAAATTACCACTTATCAAACCCCAAACTTAAGCCTTGTTCGTCCCGAACAACAAAAAGAAAAGAAAAAGAAAATCGTGAATCATCGTGCAACTCATAGTGTTCAACCTAATCAATACTACCTGTAATTCTCTCTAAATAATCCGAGTGTCGTAAAAGCGCCGCACTTTCGAATAATAATTCCACAAAGTAGTCAAGTTCAGTCCTAATCATTCGTTCATGAAGAAAATCCACTCAAAGATTAACAAAACGTGAGTCAAATCGACCATCAATATGAAAGGCTAAAATAAACAAGCTAGTTCGTCCTGTTACGGTCGAGTGGCACATTTTTCACGAGTTTCATAACAAATAAAACTCGGTCGGTATTCCCTTATATATATGTTCACGAATTTAATTCGAGTTGACCACTAGGTTAGGATCTCGGGATGTTTCATCGGGGTAATCCTAGGGTGGAACTTCCATTCTCATGTATTAGGAAACCGTTTGACGTAAAAGACACTCATGGGGCACATGGATGCTTCTAGTTACTAAGTTCCCGTCTACAGCGGAGAAACAACTCGAATATATAATTTCCGCATGTCCGAATCAAGGTCGCCGTTTTACGCGAGAGTAAACAATGGTCACGCGAATACCCCGGTTACTAGGTTCCCTATCATTGGCACATGTGAAATATCTAAATCACTAGTCTAATCGTAGTCGTCGTTTTACGCGAGGTAAACAACGGGTCACGCGAATGCCCCGGTTACTAGATTTCCCTTCATAGAACAACATTATCTCAACTTTTGGGAGAAACGGCCGACACTAAACTCAATCTAAGTGCCAACACGACCGACTTGAAACGACTCACTATCAGGAAGATGTAACCAAAACGTATTGACGGTGATTTTAAAACAAGTATGTATCGTCTCTTATCTGCCAAGACCTCTACAATCACGAAAAATTTTGGACCTAAATAAATACTATGCAAAACAGAAATAACTGACTACAACTCGACTAAAACTCGACCGTTTCTTCAGAGAGAAAAACAGTGTCATAACATCGGTTTCACACAAATAGAAGCACGAAAAATTTACTAATAAAGAAAAACTAAGACAAGCAAGGCTATCTAAAACAAACAACGAAAAGCAAATAAAAGCAAACACGAAATCTAAAAAAAAACCACTACTACCTAAAAAAAATAGAAAATAGAAACTAGCAAACACACCCAAATAAAATGAATATAAAAATCGAAAAACTAAGCAACAAAAGCTAAATCCACGCAACACCAATAAGATAAGCACAAATAAAAACAACGGGCACCAACACAAGCATATAATGATACAAGGCAAACAAGGTACTCACACGTAAAGAAATTAACAAAGCCGCACTTCTCCCCCCCCCCCAAACTTATTTCGCATCCCAAAGGAGGAATAAGTTTGAAAAGAGAAAGGAGTGGCTTTGTTAATGGAGTACCTGATCACTGTGGCTGAAATGGCGGGTTTGTCGGCGAGCTCGTAGTGTATACTGGGCCGGGTATGTCGTATCGGCCAGGCCTATCGGCCGATAGGCTGGGCCGATAGGAACTTCTGTCTCTTACCATGCTCATATCGGGCGGGATATCGGTCGATGTGGAATTCCTGTCGACCACTGCTTGTAACATAAAAATTTTTCTAATTTTCCTCAGCCTATCGGCCGGGCCTTTCGGCCGATAGGCTCGCCCGATAGGATCTTCTGTCTCAAAAAAAAATTTCCAGCTTTTTCTCTTTCGCATAATTGGTCCCGTTTTTGCTAGGATATGGCGATTAAAGACCTGCAAGTATTCAAAACTCGGCGTGCATGGATTAGAACTTAACAAAAACTAGCAAAGCTACTACGAAACTAGAAACTACAAAAATCACGCAAACGAAAAATCGAAAATAAACGAATAAAACGAACTAATATACATACGTTGGGTTACCTCCCAACAATTGCTACGTTTAACGTCTTTAGCTAGACGATACCTCATTCATCCCGGATCTTCAGTGACAACTCCCCCTTGAACGGGTTTGTTGATATCAAGATAGCATACGCTCCTCTCATTAAGTCGAGACTCGTTCGCCTCCAACATTCGAACATACTCCGGCAAATCCTCGGAAATTTCATCAACCTCAGAATGTGAGTAAATGGAGTGTGAAATACAATGCTCCAACAAGTCGGTCGGGGGCGGCATAATAGACTCAAGTTCAAAACATTCCTCGGGCGCATCGTCGGGCTTCTTCATCGCGTCATAGATGGAAATTTTCAGATTTTGATCATTGACCCGGAAAGTAAGATCACCCTCCTGGACGTCGATAAGTGCTCCCCGTCGCTAGAAACGGTCTCCCAAAGATCAGTGGTTGATTCTCGTCCTCGGGCATATCAAGAACTACGAAATCGGCCGGGAAGACCAAGTGTTGGACTCTAACGAGCACATCCTCCACAATTCCCCTCGGACAAGTGATCGACCGGTCCGCCATGAGTAGAGAAATGGTAGTCGGCTTCATCTCCCCAACCTTCAACCTCTTAAAGATGGATAGAGGCATAAGATTGATGCTTGCCCCGAGATCACACAACCCATTACGGAACGTTTGGTCGCCAATCATGCATGTCAAGGTAAAACGTCCCGGATCCTTCTGCTTGAGTGGGAGCTTGTTTTGAATGATAGCGCTACACTCCTCTGTCATATTTATTGTTTCAAACTTCCTCAACTTCCTCTTGCTTGCCACAGCGTCTTTCAAGAATTTCACGTAACCCGGCATGTCTCTCAAAGCGTCTAGAAGTGGAATGTTGATATTCACTTTTTGAAACATGTCGATAAATTGTTGAAGCTTTTCATCATATCTCGACTTGGCCAAACGCTGTGGAAATGGAGCTTTTTCCTCAAAATCTTTCATATTCGAACTTCCAGGAGCCTTTCGGCCGATAGGTGGGTCGATAGGCTTCACTGCCGGCATGCTGTATGGGTATCGGTTGGGCCTATCGGCCGATAGGCGATCCGATAGGTTCAGCTGTGTTTCATCTGCCTTCTCGTTCTCGGCTCCCGTTTCTAATACCTCCTCGTTTCCAGATTCCTTAACTCCAGCCCCATGATTACTGTACTTTGTCCCACTCCGAAGCTCGATTGCGTTGCATTGTTGAGTCTTCGGGTTGGTCTCGGTGCTGCTCGGAAAATGGCCCGGCTTATGAAATCCGGCTTGGGCGTTCGCCATTTGACTCATTTGGGTCTCCACCATCGACATCTGCTTTGTCAAGGCTATCACCGAGTTTCAAATAGATGTCACACTATGCTCGAGAGCTCCGAACCTCTTGTCTACTTTATAAATAAAATCTTTTTGGCTCGCCTCCAACCGTTCCAGCATCTCTTCCATAGGTGTCTTAGCAATCGGCTCTTGAATAACCCCATTTTTCACGTTAAATCCCGGTGGTGGCTGGAGAGCATTGTTCGGATTGGCATAGGAGAAATTAGGGTGGTTTCGATTGTTCGGATAAGAGTTTCCCCAATTTCCCCCTTGCCGGAAGTTTCCTCCTTGCATGTAGTTCACATCCTCCTTAACTGCAATCGGCTCGTTTAACTCTTCAAAAACTGAATTGACTCCCAAAGTATTCTTTCTTAGCATCTCGAGCTCTTTTTGTTGTTTTTCAAATTTTGCCTTTAAATCACCGTAGGCGTCCTCGTCATCGGATGGAACCTTTCTTCTCGTCATCTTCCTATCGGTCACCTCCTCGTAATCATTGTTGACTGCCAGCTCAATGAGATTCTTGGCCTCTTCATAATCGTTAGCTAGAAATCCCCCTTTCGATGAATAGTCCAACTCTCTTCTAGCCTTCCTCGTCAAACCCCGATAAAACCGAATATAGATCTCCTCTTTGTCAATTCCATGCTGTGGGCATTTGCGAAGTAGCTTCTTAAATCGGATCCATGCCTCGTATAAATATTCATCCTCATATTGCTCGAATTGCAAGATATCATTGATTTGTTTTTGCACCTTCGAGGGAGGATAGAACTGTGCTAAGAACAACCGAGTCATCTCTCTCCAAGTACCAATTTCCTTCCGATCTAGGCTCTTGTACCAATCTAGCGCATCGTCTTCTAAGGAGAATCGGAATAGGCGGAGCTTAATGACATCCGGAGGCACTCCGTTTTGCTTGATGGTGGCACATATGTCCAAAAACGACTCAAGGTGAGCATTTGGATCTTCATTAACCCCCCTCCGTATGTTTGAGACTTCACTGTAGCGATGAGGGACGGCTTAAGCTCGAAGTTGTTGGCATCAATCTTTCCCCAACCTCCTTCTTGATAATCGTCCAGCTTAGGTCGAAAGCGGGCATTCAAAGGGATCTTCTCGGGACGAGCGAGTTCTCGTGGTTGGTCAACAATGCCGGCCATGGTATCAACGAAAGGTATAGTAATAGTCTCGGTTCTCGCTTCTTGCTTCTTCCTCCTCAAAGACTTCTCGATTTCCGGGTCCAAAGGAAATAAGTTCTTTCCTTGGGATCTCGTGATCATGCACCGCCTACAAGGAAAAGAAAACAAGATGTGAGGAAACGAGATCGAAAATAAATAATAATAGTAAACAACCTAAAGTAACAATCTCTTCTTTTTCGAATTATTCCCTTAAATTTTCTATCAATTCCCCGGCAACGGCGCCAAAAATTGATCGCTAGGATTCGCGTAGTATGGTTTTCAAATCCGATCAATTTTAAAATTTGTAAAACCTCGGAGTATTTCCAAGGTGTCGAACCCAAGGAATTGATGTGTCGAAAATAATGGAAGTAACTCTACTAAAAATTTGACTGCTATTTAGTATTCAGAAAATTTTGTTTGTTACTAATTATCTAACTCAAAAATCGAAAAATAAAAATTAAATAAAAGATGAATTATCTAAATTAAGCAAATAAACAAATTAGCAAGATAAAATCACAAGTCGAAAGGTAATTGATCCTAGGGTAGTATCATCTAATTGAGTTCACACAAGTCGTTCACTTGATTCCTTTTCCCCAAATTTTAATTCAATCCTAGAAATAATCACTCAGCCGATCTAGAATTCCGATCAAGGCAACCTAGAAAGATAGTTAATTAAAACCCTTTTCCCCGCCAGGGCTCAAAGGATTGAAATCACTTAAAAAGCACCAACTTATTTATCTATGATTTATCTTTCTCCGCTAGGTCTCAAGATAAAATCATATTGTGTATCAAGTATTTCCACTAATCAATTACTCCTTCCGGACAAAATCAATTAGCTAACATGCATCGATTAAGGGCCCTTTAATCTAACATGAGATTTAACACAACTTGAACACAAGCCTAGGATGAAAGGTCAAAAGGTAATCAAAGGAACATCATGTGAACATCAATTAAAATTACTAACCCTAGAATCAATCAATGAATTAGCCAGACATACTTGAAATTAAACAAGAAATAGATGGAGAATGCATATTATTAATATGAAAAGAGAGATTACAACCCGTTCGTATGAACTCCGAGTCTTCAATAATAATTCTCCTCCAAAAAGTTCTTGAATCAAAGGAATAAATCTTGCTAAAAAGTGTAAAAATCTGCTTAATATGATAAAAGAGTGATAAAGGCTGATGGAAGATGATCCAAGATAATAAAACTAGGTCTAGAAGGGGGTTTATATAGCCTAAGGGGGTTACATTCCCGATTAGCCCTAATCTAGGAAATAAAATCTGTCCAAAAGAGTCATAATCCGTCAAAATACGAGTGTCCGCTGGGCAGCCTATCGGGCTGGCCTATCGGCCGATAGGCTGGCCGATAGATGGTTCGTCGATCGCTTCACTCGGCAGGCGTAATCTCCTTTCGGGCGTGCCTATCGGCCGATAGCCGGGCCGATAGGGTTGGCTGTTTCTTGCAAAAATCCGCTTCTTCGTCCGTTTGACTCGACTCTCGGTCCTTTGTCTCGTTTTTGGGTCCTTTTGGCTCTAAAAACCTGTAAACACACTAAAACCAACCCAAACGCGTAATACGGCTCGACTAATCATAAATAAGCCAAATACGAGCACATTAATCACGAAACGAGATAAAAACCTAGTATAAAATCCTAGAAATAAGTGGTAAAATTACCACTTATCAGAGCTTTGTCCTCACCTCTTCCAGTTTGTCGGACATCAGAGGTTTGTGGTGCTACTACCTCTGAGACGTAGCCGTTTTATCTTTGGGGACGACATGCCTAAACCGATAGCACTACCAGGGCGTTTCTCGTCTTGCGGAAAGAGGCCTTCCTCGACTCGGATTTACCCTACGGTTTTATTTATTGTTTATTAGTTATTTTCGTTTATTTTTTGTTTCTTCTTTCGAGTTGTAATTCTGTTCGAGTTTTGTAATTTTTCATTTCGTTCGAGTTTGTAATTCCTGGTTTTCGAGTTGTAATTTTGTCTTTCCAGTTGTAATTTAATTTTTGCCCAGCAAGTTTGTAACACAGATTTATACAACAAGACTCCCTACAGGCCCAAGCCTGTTCACAAGATAAGTACCGAATCTTCCTCTGGTGATGCTAACCTATGCTACAATTGCAGGAAACCAGGACATTATGCAAATAAATGTCCTCATCCTAAAGTTCAAAGGTTGCCGGAAGCCGAGCAACAAGAAAAAGACGAAAGAAGACGTGCTTGGAAAAACAAGCTCAAGGCCCTGATTGGCGAATCAGAAGCCTCCCCCACACCAACAAAGTCCGAAGATAAAGCATATATGTGCTTTATGGCCAAAGACATATCAGAAGATGAAGATAGCGATGATGAGGTAAGCTCAACCTCAATTACTCATGTAAATGCATCTCATACCTTTGAAAACATGATGAACGAATTCAAAAACATTCAAAAGGCACATGAGACATTGAAAAATGAAACCTAGAGCTGAAGGAAGAAAACGACTTGCTGAAAGTAAATTACGAAAATATGTCTGTTGATTGTGAAAATAGCAAAGTTGATCACAAAAAACTCATGGAGAACAATCATCAACTTGCTCACGAACAAAATGAGGCTAAGTCTCACAGTGAAAGCAAGACAATTGATTTTGTTCTGATCCAAGATAAAATAAAAACTCTTGAAAAACGAGAAGGAGAACTTGAGACCATCTTGATATATTTCGAGAAATCATCTAAAAGGATGGAAGAAATTCTAAGCACTGGGCAACATGCTCATGATAAAAGTAGCTTAGGATACAGCTCATTCTCCAATAAAGTGAAAACTAGTACTGTGTTCATCAGGGGTGTGGAACCCATTCCTGTATCGGAAGAAATCCTGAATCCTGTGAAGGCATCTATTGCACCGCGAACAGCAAAGGCTGTCATTCCGCCACCACAGTCATATTCCAGACAGTGGAATCCTCATCCATTCAGACCTTTAAGGCGTAACCAACAGCATGCTCCCTGAGCATATCAAAAGTGCCAGCAGCCGCTCAGAAAGAAGGCTGTACCCAAATATCAAAGGCCCGCACAACAGTACTTCCAACAGTACAGTGCGCCTAGATATTAGATACAGGAGCCTCGTTATCCACCGCGAAAGCAGGTTGCCGCACAGTATCAGCAACAGCTTTGGGAATCCAACTGGAGACCCAGGAGGCAAGCTATAAGGCCGAAGAAAATGGATCCACCTCCAAGACGGCATTCGTACTGGACTAATAATAATAACCGTGAATTTTTCATGCATAATAATTATCATGGTTATAGCAACTACGTACCTGCCCCACGTAGATACCTCAAGAATGTACCTAAAGTAACCTACAATAAATCAATTGCTGTCAGGAAAATTTGGGTACCTAAAGGCACTAACATCCATGGACCCAACATTCAAAGGGGACCTAAATCTACTTAATTTCTTTGCCTACAGGACATCTTAGAGAAGGACATCTGGTACTTCGACAGCGGTTGTTCTCGGCACACAGGAGATAAAAGCAAGCGGTCAGATTATGTAGAAGGTCGTGGTCCAAAAGTGCGCTTTGGTGATAAATCTAAAGGAAGAACAAGAGGGAAGGGAACCGTGCTTGTAGGAAAATTCAAAGCCGCCTATGTAGCTTATGTTGAAGGCTTACAGTGTAATGTACTTGGTATTAGCCAGTTCTGTGACAAACAGTTCTCGGTGAAATTCTATATAGATCACTGTAGACTCAAGAACATCCTGACCATAGAAGTTGTGCTCACATGAAGCAGATCAGGTAATATGTATATTGCTGACTGGATGCCTACGAGCTCCACAGTTCCTTATTTTGTTGTCAAAGGCACTGCAGATCTAAGCTGGTTATGGCACAAGAGGTTGTCTCACGTCAACTTCAAGACGATCAACAAGCTCGCTAGACAGGAAATGGTCAGAGGTTTGCCCAATGTGTCATTCCAAAAAGACAGCGTCTGTGAACCCTGTCAGAAAGGCAAGTAAATCAAGACCACCCTGAAGAGCAAGTCCTACCTTTCCACTCACAGAGTTGTGGAAATGCTACACATGGATCTCTACGGTCCTGTAGACCCGGAGTTTGGGAGGTAAGAAATACTATCTCATTATTGTTGATTATTATTCCAGGTATGCTTGGACAATGTTCCTAAGCAAGAATAAGGAAACAACATCAAAGCTGCCCGAGCACATGCGAAAGCTTCAAAATGAGAAAGGGTTGAGTATCGTCTCCATTCGTTCCGATAGAGGTACTGAATTTACTAACCACTTTATAGATCAAT
Organism: Orobanche coerulescens; assembly: GCA_033398695.1. NCBI lineage: Eukaryota > Viridiplantae > Streptophyta > Magnoliopsida > Lamiales > Orobanchaceae > Orobanche > Orobanche coerulescens. The sequence continues at coordinate 230,313,918 of CM065802.1, forward strand.
ACTATTCGGAAGATGGGATACAACACGAATACTCAATTGCCCGCACACCTTAACAAAACGGTGTTGCCGAACAAAAGAACGGGACGCTCGAAGAAGCAACAAGGACCATGATTGCTGCAAGCAAGTTGCCACAACGTTTCTGGGGTGAAGCCACCAATACAGCGTGCTACACACAAAACCGCTGTATCATCAACAAACACCACAACAAAACAGCATACGAGGTATGGAACAATAAAACTCCATTAGTTTCGTACTTTCACATATTTGGATGCAGGTGTTAACGGGGAGGATCAACTTAGAACCTTCGATGAGAAGTCTGATGAAGGGATATTTCCAAGATATTCCTCTGTCAGCAAAGCTTACAGGATCTTTAATAAACGGAAGCTGACAATTGAGGAATCAGTTCATGTGGTGTTCGACGAACCTCACTATGACCCTACATGAGTAGAAGATGTTACTCAGAATATCCAACAACTCAACATTGATGATCCTACAACTCCTATAGAGCCTGTCGTTGACTTAGAAATCAACCCCGCAACTGTAGGCTAGAAGTAGATGAAGATGATGCTGTACATGCTGAAGCTGAAACTACAACAACTCAAGATACAGTACGGGATGCCAAATTAGAACCCGACAGAAGATGGTTGAGAGATCACCAACAGGAGTTGATCATAGGAAATATCGATGCTGGTGTATCTATCCGTAGGAGAATACAGAGTACACAAGGAAATGTACTATGTGCGTAAGAAGAACCCGAATCAGAGATTTCTCCATTTCCTGTATGGAAGTCTCCAGCTGAACTTAGAAGACTTAATATGTGCACTATCTGTATTCTTAGCTCAATCCGAACCTGTTTCTACCAAAGAAGCTCTATATAATTCTCACTGGATTACATCTATGGAAGAAGAGCTTAATGGTTTCGAAAGAAATAATATATGGTATCTTGTACCCAGACCAACACATCAATCCGTAATTGGAACTAAATGGGTATTTAGAAACAAGAAGGATGGAATGGACTTCAGAAACAAATCTCGTCTAGTCGCACAAGGCTACAGACAAGAAGAAGGCATTGACTACGATGAAACCTTTGCCCCTCACTACTAAAAAAAAGGGTTTTAATGACACTTGTGTTCTGACAGTTTTGTGTTATGTGTCACTAAATATATAAAATTGAATTAATTTTTGTATTTAACATCTAAGTGTCACTTATTGCTCACATCGACGTATCACTAATCTAGGCATCTGTAATTCCTGACACTAACGTATCAGTAATAAAAACAGAAAAAATACTCAAATAAGTTAAGACCCACATCCTCTTTATTCATTCCCGTCTTCAATCCTGAATCCTTCTATCCTTTCCCAGCCCTAAGTCACGCGGCACGCCTCTTCTTCTCAAAAATTCAAAACCGCCCCTGTCTCCCCGTTTCTTCTCTTGTTGTGGTCGCGCCTGACTGCCGCCCACCACCAGTAGTCCTCGTCATCGCGTATTTGCCCAGGCGCCTAGCCCCGTTGACGAGCTCCGCAAGTCGCCACGCCTCCGTCGCCACCTTAGCCTGGTCCTAACCCCGCAGCTCAGCCCAGCCCCCACCACGTCGATCCTCTGCTCGTCAGCACAGTCTCGGCTCTCGATTCAGGTTGGCTTTTGTCTTGATGTGATTCAGTTTTGGTGATAATTCTGTACAGCCCAACCCCCACCATGTTTCTTCTCTTGTTGTGGCTTTTGCCGAGAGTGAGATGTAGATTTTTGTTTGGGAAGAATGCTGATAATATTCTGGGAAAACAATTTTTTTTTTGCGAAGGTAAGTAATTAGTTTTAGTTTTCTATGGCTGCATCACAATCTGTCAAAGATTATTGAAATCAATTCGTACAAATAGTTAGGATTACATTACAATCTGTCAAGAAAGATTATTTTCATCTTTTTCCAAAATAGTTATTTCACACTTTAAAATAAGGCATTTGTGTTGTAAGTGGCCTCATTTTCGGCAAGCTATTTTCTCTCTTTCGAGTTTCGGATCGAGAAAAGTTTATGCTGTCATTTAGACAATGGATAGTTTTCTAGTTGTGTGCCCTGTATAGCTTAAGGTACGTTGTTAAAATTTTAATATATGAAGGGAAGATATCAGGGGGAAATGGCAAAAAAATAGTAATCACAAAGTTGGATTTTCTAATTGCTTAGAAGAATCTAAACATCCCTTGTATTTCCGGATTGTTGAGAATGCTGATACGACCTATTCACTAGTTCTTTGTTTTGTCTACTTATCATCAGATATATGTGTTCTTTCCTGAGGAACTGAAGGTTGGTGTGAAGACTATGAATACCTACACAAATCGCATGAAAGAAGGGGGCGTTTATGGGGAAATCTTAGTGGTCCAGCAGAATTTAACTCCATTTGCTAAGGCGTGCATAAGTGAAATACGGTCTAAATTTCATTTGGAAGATCTTTCTTCAGCTTTACAAGAACATCATCTATGTTCTGAGTTGAAATTGGATCCAACATACATGTTGGCTCATCCAGTAACAAAACCTTCAATGGCATAATTGTTTTGTATTAATTACAAAAAAATACCCTCCAGGTTTTACCTAATTACAAAAAAAAAAAAAAAAAACTCAGCTAACTTTCAAGATTTCAAAAGATTTTGCTTTCTCTCATATCTTTACCCCTTCATAAGCACAAAAAAGAAAATAACATTTCAAAACCACATTCACATTCACAAAGGAACATTTCAATACCCTCCAAGGAATTTTGTAGCTTGTAGCTTATCCCCTTAAAACTTTACTATAGATGTAACACCCCCAATCCGCTCAGGGATATTACACGCCGTAGACCCTCTCCTCGAGGATCTACCAGGCTGGTAACAACATTTAACATCTCGACAATGCCTTCAAGGCTAAAATGACTCAGTAGACCGATTTGGTCTTTCAATAAATTATACAACTCAATTACAAACGCATACCCACGCAGGGGTCAAAACACAATAAACTCCCGTACAACGGGGAAAAGATACTGCAGCGGAAAAGAAAATACAACTAGACCAATACGCCATCAACGGATCCTCGTGTGATTAGTATCGTTCATCTTTCATCATCCTACGTGCCGACCCTGTGTTATGCTCCAAAACCTGAATGCAAAAATAGACATCCACCCCCCGAATACTCGGGGGTTAGCAAAACTCCACTGTTTTGCTAGTGCAAGTACAAGTGCAAAAATATGAGCCATACAATTCATATTCCACGAATAACAATAGCCAGGAATCATCAAAGATCCAAACATAAAGAAAAGTACTTCCCGAGGCAAGAGTTTGAGTAAACATTTCCAAAACCGAAAGATCGCAAATAAGGGAAACAATTTACAAAATAGTTTAAAATGCCATCGAGAGTTTTAATAGAAAACAATTTAGGATTATAAAATCCTTCTTTCCAAAAATCAATAGGTCACAAATTTCAAATGTTTTGTTTTCGCAAATAGAAACCACCAACAATTTACTGGTCGAGCCCAACATCACGTGTCCTCACAGACGTAAAATCAACGAAACATAATCACGCACGCGCATCGCCAGACCGGACGCTACCACCGACGCCCCACTCGAGGCCTCGAAGGACCCTCCCGAGCCGGCTAGCGAAACAAATCACACACATCTCACGGTTGGATCAATCGCTTGTTGCATCCTCGCCACATGATCACATGCCATGTGCCACCGTAGATTATCTCGTGCTCTCACGGTTGGATCAATCACTTGTTGCATCCTCGCCACATGATCACATGCCATGTGCCACCGTAGACCTTCAACCATATCCACACATTCACACAAATAACATATCATATCAAGGATATTCAAACAATTCGCCAGAGGCATCAAACACTTAGCAAAACACCACGTCAATCCACAACGCACCGAAATGAAATAATATACGTCCGACACAATACCAAGTGCAACATGAACACCAAGCATATACATAGAATTCACATAGTTATTCACGAACCACACCAATCACAAAACACACACGGTTTTGAAAGAGGGCCTTTAACGAGGCTAACCAAATCTTTTGAAAACTCATTTCAAACAAACAAACAAATCAAGACGATCACCAATCATCATATCCACGAAACAAGAAAAGTATGGACAAGGTACTTGCCTCGAATAAGAACAACGCGAGAATCGACCAAAGTAGGTTGACACGAACCGATTACGAACCCGCCGACTCCACCGATCGCCAACTCACGTCATAAACTACGAAGGACAATAATAACAATGAAATGAATTTCATAACACGACTCAAAGCCGTTGAATTCAAAGAACGAATGACGAAAGTTCAAGGATTTCCCCAAACGGCCAAGAACACGATTCGCTCCACAAATCACGAAAACGAATTGAAGTTGAAATATGGATATACAATCCATAGAATATGTTTAACAACATCATTTAACCATAATCGATCCATCGAAAATGGATGAAAACGAGATCGGGACAAATCCCCCAAAAAGTCAACTCAAGGAAATCAAGAAATATACTTCGATTCGACGAAGAACAATGAATTAAATGATGTTAAACACAAGAATACTACCAAGATTAATCATACCCATCATGAATTAATCAACAACACGGAACGAATCGGATTTAAATTGCAAAAATCCCCAAATTCACGAAATTAGGGTTCTAAGGAAGATTACCTTGATTCATTGGATCAAAGGATGATAACGGACGATTGATTGATGTTATGGACTCCAGAACTTCATGGTCTTGTTGTTAAACAACATGGCTTCGCCCATGAATCGCCATTCGCGGACGGAGAAGGAAGGAAATGAAAACGAAGTGAAATGTGATCGCCACCATATTTATATCGGGCCGACTAGCGTGGCGCTAGCCTTCCCGGACTAGCATGCGCTATCGGCAGATCGGCCGAGTACTCGCCAGTGGCCCACACGACCCGGCATCACCAACCAACCCCGCCGACCAAACCTGCCGACGACTCCCGCTAGCGTGCCCTACTACGGAAGCCTCGCCGCCGACTTGGCCCAAAGAGCCACCGGACTAACCAACTTATCCAGTAACGTACGCTAGTCGTCCCAGCGTGGCGCTACCCCCGCCGTTAAGCGTGCGCTACGACCGACAAAGCAGGCGCTACCCGCCGATCCCGACCGAGTCCAACCTCGTAAACCCTATCGCTGTGCCCGAGCACAGACGCTAGTTACCCGGCACAGGCGCTACACTCGGTTAGCGCTGGCAGCCTTTCCGTCTCAGGCGTGCGCTTACGCGGTTCTCGCGCACCTGGCCCGGCCGGTGCCCGCAATCGTCCGGCCATCCCGCCACTGTCCGGCCGCCCCGCCACCGCGAGGGCTCGACGACCCGATTTCCGAAAACGTACGGAACGAACACGACGAAAAGTTCGCGGACAACATAAACGACTCGAAATGAAAGCGTAATACCATAATTAGTCATACGCGACCAAGAAACGGGTCGAAACAACAATTACAGATACGGATACCCGTAACTTTCAAGAAATTACAAAATGGCCCAAAACGCCCGGAAATCACGATACGTGATCGAATAACCAAACGGAAGTTAACAACACGTCTAACAAAGTTAAACGGACTTACGGGAAACTCAAACAAATAGCCAACGAGATTCGCAAGAACCGAACTCAAGTACGGAAAAGTCGCTAAAAAGCACGGAACTCAACAAAACGACTCCGAAACGAACTCGGATGTCAAAAAGTGTAGAATTAATCATTCTCAGAATGACGAAACGGTCATGAGTGAGTCGTCAAAACGGACTTCGGCCGAAAAAAGAAATTTACCGAAAGTCGAAAATTGCGGATATTACATTCTACCCTCCTTAAAAGAAGTTTCGTCCCGAAACTTAAAACAAGTAGGGGGAAGAAATATTCCACCAGGAAAAACTCAACAAGATACACAAGAATGCGTAACTAACGCCCAACGGAGAAATGTTACAAACAACGCAAAGAAATATACGGCGTGAAAACACGCTCCACGATGACCAACACAACGCCACAGGTAGAAACATAATAAAATCAACAAGTGACAAGCGTCATCAAACGGACAATACAATCGAGTCGATTATCCGGACAATCACAAAACACAACGAACGAAAATCAATAGGATTGACCAACCCAACGGTACATCAATCAAAACGCGAGCCAACCGCTGAACAAATACGGAATTCCACCGCCCAAGGGTCGAAGATTGAAAACGAGACTAACTTCCCGAACTTAAGGGAATTAGGAAGGAGCCTGAACGCTCAACAATCACGAAACGAGAACAAAACCGAACAAACAAACGATCGAGACAACAAAAATCGAACGATCGTGTTCGGATCACGAAGAACAATAAGGTTCAACCGACAACTCCGAGGTTCACATCTCGACTCGAGACAAAACATGATCCGGTGAAAACAACAAGATGCACACTCGCATAAGATCCACAGGAAAGGGAATAACAATTGAAAAGTCACAACGACGAACGAGTAATTCGAAATAATACCACCCTCGCTCGATCAACAAAAGCAAGGGGCAGTACAAGCTCATAAAATGTCAATGAACATAAACGAGTCGACAGAATCGAAAATACAGAAGTTCCAACTCCGATCCACTTCGAATAAAAGAATTAGTAGAATCAAAAGATGCTACTTCCGAACAAGGTTCACAAGAATCGAACCGAACTCGGAAAAGTTACAACGATAACCAGATCGACCCAAAACAAGATCACAGCTCGTTCGAACGATGAAACCGAAATACAGAACAAGTTCAGAAAGTATCAACGAACATGAGTGTATCGATAGACTAGAGAAAGAGAAAATATAGAAGCCAAAAATAATACGGGTATTACATTCGACCTCTTATAAAAGAAGGTCGTCCCCGCTACTCACAATAACGAAATCAAGGAGACGACACAACAGCAATGGCGTAAAACATCCTTCAAAGGCCTCTCAAAGCCGATTCTGATATCTGTGCTGAAGCGCGAACTCCGAAAGTCTCGGTAGCCGATTCGCAAAACTGAATTTGGTGTCCCTCGAGTCCACACTTGAAATGTGTTACTGATGAGAAGGACAATTTAGGCGTGCATGCCCCGGCATATCACGGTTGAAACGCCTCGGCTCGGCATACCGAAAATACAAATGCTAGATACAATGGAACTAACACCGCAAAACAACATACCGGAGATGCCAACTCAGCATAGCATATCAACGCATACAAAAATCACAACAACGGCATCGTGCGACGATTACAACATCCCGAACGACAGCCAGCACACAATCACAAACATCATGAAACAATTACCCATGTGTATAACGCACAAAAATCCAGGCTTTAACAACTCACACTAGTGCGACAACACGCAAATCACCACGAGGCGATAAACAGTAAACACCAGTTCACACCTCTCACAGAGGGCCAACAAAACATATGCGTGGCGAATGGCTCGACGCTCACGCCACCAATTCAATCACACCGGGGTTAACACCGTAACGAAAGTTCGAAAACCATACACGCATTTCCGGTCCGCAAACAGAATGATAGGTTTTAAAACGAGAACCACCTTTTGAAAACAGCTTTGGAAACAACAATGATCTTGAGTATCATTTTACAAAAAGTAGTACAAACACCTTTATCGAGACTTTGAAAATCATCTTGCGTTTGAACAAAAATGAGGACACCTTTCCTTTAGTGAAAAACTTTCAAAAATATTCGACCCTTGGGTCTAAGCAATCGCATTTGAAAATACCTCAAAATATTTTTGGTCCTCAACCGGAAAATTTTTGAAATGTATTGCGGCATTAGAAAACACCTTGAAAACACCGCAAGAAAATAATTGCTTTTAAAAGTACGTCCAATTTTAATTTTCTAAGATACTCAAGGTTTTCAAAATAATTCAATCGCTAGAATGCCCAAAAATTTCGGTATTTACAAGGAACAATATAGCGCCAGGTCCCGCGCCGGAATCCACCAGCTAAAAACCATTCACAAAAACGCCAAAAAGGCCGATGACGGTAATATTTCAAAACTCACAAAATCCATTTACAAAATACTAGATTCCGTCATAAGAATTTCGCCAAAATGATCAAGGCCATAATGCCAAAAACTCGGTTAAGGGAATTGATTTTGAAATAAAACTCAATGTAAAATACCGAAAGCCATTACGTAAGAACTCACGCAATGGATAAAAGAAATAAAGTCAAACATGCACAAGACAAAGAACACTACTCCTCATATGAACGAAAAATGGGAGTCAAATAATCACGTATCACGAAATCAAAATCCATAAGAGGATTCCACAATTAACTCATAATAAAAATAGCTCGTGTCACACGAGGCACAACACAAAGAAGGGAGACTTACATCCACAGGTCGCACGAAGATGATGATCGCCCCACGATACTAATCACAACAAACCAACTCAGAAGACGCATCGCGACACGACCCAGTCAGATAAAATCCGACGAGACAAAAACTCAATAGACACCACTGACCCGACAGCCTAGGTTTCCACAACCTAAGCTCTGATACCATTTATGTAACACCCCCAATCCGCTCAGGGATATTACACGCCGTAGACCCTCTCCTCGAGGATCTACCAGGCTGGTAACAACATTTAACATCTCGACAATGCCTTCAAGGCTAAAATGACTCAGTAGACCGATTTGGTCTTTCAATAAATTATACAACTCAATTACAAACGCATACCCACGCAGGGGTCAAAACACAATAAACTCCCGTACAACGGGGAAAAGATACTGCAGCGGAAAAGAAAATACAACTAGACCAATACGCCATCAACGGATCCTCGTGTGATTAGTATCGTTCATCTTTCATCATCCTACGTGCCGACCCTGTGTTATGCTCCAAAACCTGAATGCAAAAATAGACATCCACCCCCCGAATACTCGGGGGTTAGCAAAACTCCACTGTTTTGCTAGTGCAAGTACAAGTGCAAAAATACGAGCCATACAATTCATATTCCACGAATAACAATAGCCAGGAATCATCAAAGATCCAAACATAAAGAAAAGTACTTCCCGAGGCAAGAGTTTGAGTAAACATTTCCAAAACCGAAAGATCGCAAATAAGGGAAACAATTTACAAAACAGCTTTAAAATGCCATCGAGAGTTTTAATAGAAAATAATTTAGGATTATAAAATCCTTCTCTTTCCAAAATCAATAGTGGTCACAGCCCAAATGTTTTGTTTTCGCAAATAGGAAACCACCAACAATTTACGGTGGTCGAGCCCAACATCACGTGTCCTCAACGGACGTAAAATCAACGAAACATAATCACGCACGCGCATCGCCTAGACCGGACGCTACCACCGACGCCCCACTCGAGGCCTCGAAGGACCCTCCCGAGCCGCTAGCGAAACAAATCACACACATCTCACGGTTGGATCAATCGCTTGTTGCATCCTCGCCACATGATCACATGCCATGTGCCACCGTAGATTATCTCGTGCTCTCACGGTTGGATCAATCACTTGTTGCATCCTCGCCACATGATCACATGCCATGTGCCACCGTAGACCTTCAACCATATCCACACATTCACACAAATAACATATCATATCAAGGATATTCAAACAATTCGCCTGAGGCATCAAACACTTAGCAAAACACCACGTCAATCCACAACGCACCGAAATGAAATAATATACGTCCAGACACAATACCAAGTGCAATATGAACACCAAGCATATACATAGAATTCACATAGTTATTCACGAACCACACCAATCACAAAACACACACGGTTTGAAAGAGGGCCTTTAACGAGGCTAACCAAATCTTTTGAAAACTCATTTCAAACAAACAAACAAATCAAGACGATCACCAATCATCATATCCACGAAACAAGAAAAGTATGGACAAGGTACTTGCCTCGAATAAGAACAACGCGAGAATCGACCAAAGTAGGTTGACACGAACCGATTACGAACCCGCCGACTCCACCGATCGCCAACTCACGTCATAAACTACGAAGGACAATAATAACAATGAAATGAATTTCATAACACGACTCAAAGCCGTTGAATTCAAAGAACGAATGACGAAAGTTCAAGGATTTCCCCAAAACGGCCAAGAACACGATTCGCTCCACAAATCACGAAACGGAATTGAAGTTGAAATATGGATATACAATCCATAGAATATGTTTAACAACATCATTTAACCATAATCGATCCATCGAAAATGGATGAAAACGAGATCGGGACAAATCCCCAAAAAGTCAACTCAAGGAAATCAAGAAATATACTTCGATTCGACGAAGAACAATGGATTAAATGATGTTAAACACAAGAATACTACCAAGATTAATCATACCCATCATGAATTAATCAACAACACGGAACGAATCGGACGAAATTGCAAAAATCCCCAAATTCACGAAATTAGGGTTCTAAGGAAGATTACCTTGATTCGCTGGATCAAAGGATGATAACGGACGATTGATTGATGTTATGGACTCCAGAACTTCATGGTCTTGTTGTTAAACAACATGGCTTCGTCGCCCATGAATCGCCATTCGCGGACGGAGAAGGAAGGAAATGAAAAACGAAGTGAAATGTGATCGCCACCATATTTATATCGGGCCGGACTAGCGTGCGCTAGCCTTCCCGGACTAGCGTGCGCTATCGGCCAGACGGCCGAGTACCCTCGGCCCGGGCCCACACGACCCGGCATCACCAACCAACCCTGCCGACCAAACCTCGACCCGACTTCGCTAGCGCACTACTACGGAAGCTGCGCGCTTAGCCGACTCGGCCCAAAGAGCCACCGGACTAACCAACTTATCCGTAACGACGCTAGTCGGCCGGCAGGCGCTACCTCGCGGTTAGCGTGCGCTACGACCGACAGCAGCGGCGCTACCCGCCGATCCCGACCGAGTCCGTAACCTCGTAAACCCCATCGCCTGTGCCCGATACAGACGCTAGTTACCCGGCCAAGGCGCTACACCTGCCGGTTAGCGCGCGCAGCCTTCCGGCCGTAGCGTGCGCTACGCCGGTTCCTGCCGCACCCGTCCGGCCGGTGCCCGCAATCGTCCGGCCAGTCCCGCCACCGTCCGGCCAGTCCCGCCACCGCCAGGGCACGACGACCCGATTTCCGAAAACGTACGGAACGAACACGACGAAAAGTTCGCGGACAACATAAACGACTCTAAATGAAAGCGTAATACCATAATTAGTCATACGCGACCAAGAAACGGGTCGTGACAACAATTACAGATACGGATACCCGTAACTTTCAAGAAATTACAAAATGGCCCAAAACGCCCGGAAATCACGATACGTGATCGAATAACCAAACGGAAGTTAACAACACGTCTAACAAAGTTAAACGGACTTACGGGAAACTCAAATGAGCCAACGAGATTCGCAAGAACCGAACTCAAGTACGGAAAAGTCGCTAAAAAGCACGGAACTCAACAAAACGACTCCGAAACGAACTCGGATGTCAAAAAGTGTAGAATTAATCATTCTCAGAATGACGAAACGGTCATGAGCGAGTCGTCAAAATGGACTTCGGCCGAAAAAAGAAATTTACCGAAAGTCGAAAATTGCGGATATTACAATAGATGGTTTTGGGAACATGAAATCTATCGGTGTTTCTTGACATCCTCTTTTTTTCTGTGCTTCTAGGTTAATGGGGAAATATATAACCATAAAGAACTCAGGGAGAAGCTGAAGTCTCATGTGTTCAGAACAGGAAGTGATTGTGAAGTTATTGCTCATCTAGTAAGTATTTACAATGTAAAGAGTAGTACTCTTTGATAGCCCATATATTGTATGTTTCCCCTGGAATTGTTCAACCAAAGAATCTTAAACAATATAGTGAAAGTTGTTCTCTTATAGTAGCTGTTATTATCCTTTACTGTTCTGACTCAACTGACTTCTTCCAGTATGAAGAATATGGAGAAGAGTTTGTGAATATGTTGGATGTAATGTTCTCTTTTGTGATTCTTGACACCCGTGATAACAATTTCATTGTTGCTGGGGATGCTATTGGTATTGCTCCCATTTACATCGGCTGGGGTCTTGATGGTATGTGACCTATTCTTCATGTATTGATTCTCAATGGCTTGTATATTCTGCAAGAGGTTTCCTACAGTTGCTTAACCAATGCACCAGTGGTGTTATTGACGGCCAAAAACTTACACATGAAATTTTTTTTAGTATTTCATGCTGGTTCTGTGCAACTAAATACTGTACTTTCTGCAAGGTCTACTTGGTTTGCTTCAGAAATGAAAGCTTTAACCGATGATAGTGAGCGGTTTATGACATTTCTACCTGGTCACATTTATTCAAGCAAAAATGGTATGCATCTTGGAAGTTGTAGTTATCGAAGTGCAATTTAGTTTATGTCAAATTCTGCCTCCTATAACTGTCTTGACTTCAGTTATTACTGTTAGGCTTATTTTCTTCCAATTTAGTTGTCAGTTTTTTCATCCCTCATATAAACATATAACATTCCAAGATTCCATAATCTACTCTATTGTAGTCATACTTGTCAAATATAGTAAATAGAATGATCATATATATAGTTTGCAGAGCTGAGAATTCTCGTTACTACAAAATCAACCCACGTGTTTATCGTTTTTGTGATTGCTTTGACTGCTGTCATTTTGAGATGAACTAGTCAATATATCAACCTTCCTCTTTGATTATATGACATTGCTTTCATATATCAGATGAACTACTAGTAACACGGACCTCTGCTAGATTTAGGAACAAACACACCACATGTATATGCATTCTATGTTGATGACTGCTTATATTCTTATTAAACTAAAAATCTATTACATATTTTTCTGTTTAAGAATCTTGCTTTGTGTTATGTGATGTTCTGATTTTGATTTTTCTAAATTTGTAGGTTTCTTAAATCTTGAGACGGGATTTCAAATTTCGAGTGAATGAATTGTTTGTACGACATTTTACGGTTGTTACTTGTTTTAAGTTTGATGATATTTGTGGGTTCTGAACGCATATCAGCATCATCATGTATTCTTGTGTGACAACATAGTACCTTTCACCTCGACAGGTCTAAGTGGAATGGAAACGTTGGGAGCACTTGGATTGAAGTAAAAGTTGAATCTCATCTTGCCAATTATAGGGTAAATTTATTTTTCGTAGTAAATTTAATTTCTAGCATTTTTGACTTATCTCGTTTGGATATTGCATTTCTTCAATAAGGGATCTCATTGTTTTAAATATTCTCATATTGATCTGACATTTTGGTAATTTCAGGTTCAGTTATTCTTTTTATTTTTATTTTTGTTTCAAGCTTTACATTATTGTGCAGAATGTTGCCTTTGAATTGTTGAGAGAATACCTTTTCTTGAGCTTGTTTAAGTTTTTGTTTAAATATCTCTTTTTTTTTTTATCATTTTTAGTGTAATCCTTGATATGAATTATATTTCTCTGCATGACGTAATATTTTGGTCTCGCATCATTGCTGTAAGTTCAAATTATATATATATATATATATATATATATATATATATATATATATATATATATATATATGTGTGTGTGTGTGTGTGTGTGTGTGTGTGTGTGTGTGTGTTTCTGATCCTAATACTCTTGTTTATGCTGCTTCTTGTTGGTTGTTTGAAGGTGTATTGATGACCTTTTTCGGTTATGCGATGAGTGGAAGCATAGAAGATTTTTTACTTTTTCGAAAGAATAGTGTGATCTTTTTATTTGTTATTTTGAAATGTTAACTGGTTTTACTATTTGATATTTTGTACTTTGTAACTATTAAGGATAATGCTAATGGTTAGTGAAATATTTTATATTTAGACTTTATCAAATATTGTTGTAGCATCAAAAAGTATGTATCCTTTTAATATATAAATTGATGTGTGATTTTCAGTACATATTTAATTATAAAATTACCATTAATTAAAATATCAATTTAGTGTCAAACATTTCTTGATAATCAAGTGTCAGAATTTACTCTCATTAATGTGTCAGAAATAGGGAAATTAATGACACTGAAATACAATTACTATTTTCTCACATTATTGTGTCGTTATCTATTCACACTATAGTGTGACGGAGTAGTGACATGTAATATTGGAAGGTACTGACATTGTCATATCGGAATAGGTACATTTGTGTAACACAGACTACTGACACTAGTTTTAGTGACACCGTAAAATGATGTCACTGCGTTTTGACTGCCGGATTACTGACACATTTTACGTGTGTCACTAAAAGGGTTTAGTGACAGTTTTTTGCTGTCAGTAAATCCCTTTTTTTTAGTAGTGCCTGTTGCCAGACTAGAAGCCATTAGAATATTTTTAGCATTTGCCGCCCATAAGAGCGTTATTGTATATCAGATGGACGTCAAGAGCGCATTCCTGAATGGAGACCTTGCCGAAGAAGTCTATGTTGAACAACCACCAGGGTTTGTCAACATAGAAGGCGGAGACCTTGTATACAGGCTACGGAAAGCAATGTATGGACTTAAGCAAGCACCTAGAGCATGGTATGCAACCCTGTCCCTGTACCTAATTAATAATGGATTCGAGAAAGGTGTTGTGGACAAGACCCTATTTAAAATACAGGAAGGTGATGACCTCCTGATGGTTTCAACTAACCTTGCTCTATGTCAAAGGTTCTCTCATCTCATGGAAAGTAAATTTGAAATAAGTATGATGGGAGAACTTAGTTATTTCCTAGGATTGCAGGTAAAGCAGTTGCCTACAGAAATCTTCATCAACCAGGAAAAGTATAGCAAGGAGCTTCCAACAAATTTGGGATGAACAACTCCAAATCATCGTCAACCCCCATGAGCACTTCCGTGCAAATTAGTGCTGACGAAGTTGGAAAGCCGGATGATCAATCACTCTACAGGAAGCTTATTGGCTCACTCCTGTACCAAACAGCTAGCAGGCCCGATATACAGTTTGCTGTAGGAGTGTGTGCTCGATATCAAGTAGCACCTAAAGAATCATACTTCACAATAGCCAAATGAATCCTGAAGTACGTCAAAGGAACAGTCGATAGAGGACTATGGTATCCTAAAGAAGGCGGATTCGATTTGGTTGGCTACAGTGACTCGGATCTCGGAGGTTGCAAGCTAGATAGGAAGAGTACAAGCGGTACTTGTCACTTTCTTGGACCTATACTTGTGTCGTGGTTCAGTAAGAAGCAATTGGCAAACTCGCTTTCCACAGCAGAATCAGAATAGTATGCTGCTGGTAGTTGCTGTATGCAGATCCTTTGGATGCAACAACAACTGTCAGAATATGGAATCACTGTCAAGGAAACACCGATCATGTGCGATAGCACGAGTGCAATTCCAATAACGCACAATACTGTATTGCACTCGCGTACTAAGCATATTCATATGAAGCATCACTTCATTAGGAATCATGTTGAGAACAAGGATGTTCGGCTCGAGAAAGTTCATATAGATATCCAGTTAGGCGACATCTTTACCAAACCTCCAAGCACAGCAAGATTTTGTATGCTTCGACAAGAATTGGGATTGCTACAGCCTGACTCCCTGTAAGTTTTTAATGCTTTTACTCAACAATTGAAGGGAAATGCTGTAAGACCCACGAATATAGTATCTACCGTTAATTATCTGTACACTCAGACAATCCGACAGCCCTGTAGGAATAAAAAGACATAAATTCATCCTACAGCTGACGTGTGCAATAATTAAGGGGGAATACAGTATAACCCATGAATACAGTATTAATCCAATAATTGCTGTAAGAATTGAATCCCGTATGTACCTTTTGAGGGGGACACTGTATTTTTTCGGATACAGCACATACTATGGAATTTAATTAATGTTATTCAAATATTTTATTCATTTTAAAACAGATTTGAGTCCATGTGCCCTGTTTTCAATCAAACGTCTTTTGTATTAAATGCTTTGGACGACATCTGGACTATTTTATCTCAAACACCTCGATTTTTCAAATTATTTCACACTGCCATTTTGGGCTATAAGGGAAGTCGAAACGACAGATGTGGGACCCGTAATCATTTCAAAATAGGATGGATAAGATGTACCCGTTATGCTCAGTCCATCCTATTCGTTCATTTAAAACGACGGTTCCCATCCCTTAAATCTGACCGTTCACTATCTGGAAACCCTAAATCCTCCAACCACCCACTATAAAAGGACTGTTTTTGCCCCCTCTGACTCTTTACGCTTTCTGCATATTGAACGAGTCTTTGAGCAAACAACCTACATTTCTCACTGCAATTTTTCTGCACTTTCTCTGCATATCTCTTACTTTCTCTTCAGATCTTACGATGTCATCCTCACAGACTTCATCCCCTACTCTCAAGAAGACCGCCACCATCATTGACGGATGGATTTTTGATAGATCTGTGGTTGTTGAACGTGTCCATGCTGAAACCAACGACGTTGACTCCATGGAGATCATCGTTATAAGGATTCGTCAACAAGGCCTCTATCGCCTTGAAAGCCACACTACTGAGCGCTACGATGCGAAAATGGTTGAGGAATTCTACTTCAACGCCTCTGTCCGTTTCTTCTCTCTTGCACAAGGAGGAAACGTGTATGACATCACCGCCACCGTTCGCAGAGTGGAGATCCACATTGATAAAGATTTGCTGCAGAACTTGTATAGGCTACCTGCTGATGGCCTATCTATGGAGGAGCTTGAGACTTTTGGGTCTCAAGAGGTCCTCACCAAATATTGGGGACTATTCACTGGCTCGACATCAAACGAGACTATTCATGTTTCTTGCCAGAAGAAAAATTTTTGCTTACCATTTATCTACTTACACGATTTTTGTTGCCGCATGATTGAAAACAGGATCGGTGCTTTCGAGATGTGCACCAATCTGAGATTCCGAATGATGGTCACCATCATGTCCTGCGAGAAGGTCAACTGGTGTCAGATTGTCCTCAAAAGACTGTAGGAAGAAGTCTCTAAACCTGCTTCTCAAAAGAATTCCTTTGGTCTGATTCTTAATAATATTCTGACCAAGTGCGGTGTTCCGCAATCAAAAGAAGCGAAGAAGATCAATCAGCGAAAGTATATTGGAGGAACCAGAACCTCCATATTCAACAAAGAACATCTGATTGGGTCGAGACCCTTTATCAGAACTCTGCCCCTTTCTGTTGATCCAAGGGACATAACTTCGAAGTCCGGAAGCGAGGAGACTTCTCGGAAAAGGAAGAGATCTCACAACAAAACTCCCCTTGCTGCTGAGAAGCCGAAAAGAAAGCTAAGAAGGCTTTCCAAATCGAAGACATCGGCCCAACCCACTAAAACAAACCCTCAGGGCACAACCCCTATGGACGAAATAACTGCTACTGTCCAGACAGTAGATCCCGAGCCATTGGCGGCAATGACGGATGCACAATTATTTGCCAATGTTGAAGACTCTGGCGAGTCAGCTGCCCCTTTGGAGCCAATATCCACATCTTCTGAACGGGAACCCACACCCGTAAGGGATCCATCTCCCGACAGGGTACCATCCCCTGTTCGTAATCCTTCTCCAATACAGGATCCCACACCTGTAGAGGAACCCTTGGCTACAGTGAACCCATGCACTGTACGCTGCCCCTATCTTGACACCATAATTAACAAAACGTTGCTATCAGTGAAAATTGAATAGGCCAACGACCGCTTTGCTCAATGAAAATCATACAGGGTGGCTCCGTACGAAACTTTGTACAACTGGAGCGAATGGAGAGAAGAAGAAAAGTTTGTTTCGGAGGTGACAGATTCTCCAATTGAAGCCCTGATCCAATGGGACAACCTTTGCTGCAAAGAGCTTATTTCGAGCTACTTCATGGATAAGGCTGATGCTCGAAAGAAAGGAAAATTTCTATTCGAAGAGACAATTCCTATCAGTCCAAAATCTGACCACGACTCAAACGCCGCCGCCGCCGCCGCCTTCCAGGCTGGTCTGAGGATGAGCCGTGAGGAAGCAAGAGAACAGGAATTCTCCAGAATGCAACATCAACAAGGAGAAGGGACATCAAGTCACCAAAAGTCCCCTTCCCAACAGCAAGTAACTACTCAAGACAGCAAGGAATCAGTCGCTCCTATCTCTGAAGCCCCGACAGTTTCACAACAGGCACCCGAGCCTGTCGCCGACGATCAAGCCCGCGCCATCCCACAAGAGGAATCAGTCCCTCTGCCGGAGCAGGCGGAAGCTGAGAGACAACATGAGGATTCAGTCCCTCCTGTACCTATGTCTACAGAAACCATTCCGGAACAGGAGGAATTAATCCCCCCTGTTGCCGAAGCCGAACTGCCAACAGATGCAATAGCCCCTGCTGTCCCTGCACCATCACCCATTAATGTGGAATCCGATGATGGTTTCTTACCTGAGGATGAACCACAACAGCCACGCTCTCATGTAGTCGTCAGACAGCTCAATGGAGCTGATGAAGAAAAGCCCAGCTCTCCAGCCAGACACGAGCAACTTCAAGTTCTCGATTGCCAAACTGTTTTCCTACAGGACGCTGTCAATGCCCTGCACACTGTTGAAAAAGAAATCAATTGGTTGCATGAGACTGCCATAGACAAAATGACTGGTGTCAAGCGAGAAATATCAAAAGTGGAAGATGCCTTCCGCATTGTGCCCACCGTCTTAAGGCAAGCTCTCAATCAACTTAAACAGCGCCAGGAGCAGATTCTCTTGGAGGAACAAGCAAAGCTTCACATCTCAGAAGCCAAGACTACATCTGCTCTTCAGGAAATAGGCTCCCACCTTCGAGGCCATGATAAAAATATTGATGATATGTCACTAGTGCTC
Source organism: Orobanche coerulescens (assembly GCA_033398695.1). Classification (NCBI taxonomy): domain Eukaryota; kingdom Viridiplantae; phylum Streptophyta; class Magnoliopsida; order Lamiales; family Orobanchaceae; genus Orobanche; species Orobanche coerulescens. The sequence continues at coordinate 230,332,691 of CM065802.1, forward strand.
AAATCAGTAGTTGATAAAATGTCAATGGAGACCAAACAGGATGATGTAATGAAAATCCTGGAATGCCTAGTGTAATACCCGTAATTTTGTTTCCCGGAAATTTTCTATTTTTGGCGGAAGTCCGTTTTTGACAACTTGCTTGGGACCGTTTCGTCATCTCGAGAATGATTAATTCTACACTTTTTGTCATCCGAGTTCGTTTCGGTATCGTTCTGTTGAATTCCGTGTTCTTTAGCGACTTTTCCACGTATGAGTTCGACTTTGTTAAATCACCGTAAATTCTTGGAAACTCCAAAAATTATGAATCTTGGCAATATTATAAAGCATCGAGTTATCTTTCCAACGGTTCAAACGGTGAGTCAATCGGAGTCCGGACGAGGGAGTTATGGTCGAAATAGCTAAGTCACTCTCATTCTCCAGATTCGGCCAAAACCACCTGTACCCGGTGCCGCGGCACACCTGGGCTGAGCCGCGGCACACTGGTGTGGCATTCTCAGCCAAAAACCGCCTGTACCCGGTGCCGCGGCACACCTGAGCTGAGCCGCGGCACACTGCCGAAACCTGGGAACAATTTTTAGGCCTGTGCCGCGGCACACCTATGCTGAGCCGCGGCACACAATGCGGTCAACTGCATAATTCGGCTTTTTAAGCGAAATTTCAGCCTTTTCCTTCATTTCTTCCTTCCGCTGGCGGGAGAGAGAGTTGAGGGAGGAGCTCTTTTCATAGCTATCACTTGTGTGTTGAAGATTTACCACTTTCAATCGGTTGGGAAGCCCGGATAGTCGATCTATCGCGTATTCCTTGGATCATAGAGCTTGGATATTCAAGAGGTAATTTCTTCGACATCTTGACTTCTCGTTTTTGTGTGGGTATTGACGTTTTGGATGATAAAATCATGGTGTATGAGGTGATATATGCGTGATGATGGACATGATTGGGTATTCATCGGATTTTTGAAAGATTATTCAAGAACACTTTGAATTTTGTGTTGGAAATTGGGGATTTTGTTTGACTTCATCCTTTTAATCCGTAGTAATTTAGATTAGTGATGGATTGATGATGATTTAGGTGTATTCTATCATTCCCATCGTTATTCCTTGGTTGGAGTGTATTGATTCGTCGTTTTGGTTGAGTTATTAGTCGACGCCTTCAAGGTGTCCGACAAAAGGTCTAGGAGGGGGGGTTTGTGCGTTGTACGATTATTATTCATCGTACGATTGTTGATTTATCATTGATATGACTTAGGGACGGAATCCTTGTGAAGAACTCAAGTCGAAACCCTTCCGTTCGTTGTCTTCTTCGTGGTTCAAGCTTCACGGTCGAACCGTGTTCTTCGGGATTTTCGGTAACGTTTATTAAGGCAAGTATACATTTATGATTGTACGTTCTCAACTTTGAAAGTATGAAATATTGATGATATGATTATTTCTAGCCACTCCGGGACGGGCCTATGGTCCTCTGAGGGTTTCGTAGCCTCTGGTGCGATTCCATGGTTGATATGAACGAACCGTTTCTACGGCATTCATATGAAATAATGTTGGCATGTAATGAACGAACCGTTTTGACGGCATTCCTACATGTAACGGCGTATGATATGAACGAACCGTTTTTACGGCATTCACATACGTCTTGAGATTTTAGTTATTCCGGAATACTAGTCTTAAATTGATGAATTGACGGAAATTGATGAATTGACGGATATTGATGAATTGACGGATTACATTTACTTTATTGTCGAGGAGTATCATGTTTCATATTGTTATACTTGCACTAGCTATTCGACGGCTAACCCCTTTATGGGGGAAATACGTTTCATGTATTTCAGGTTCCAGGAGAGCGGACAGACGGGTATCGGGTCGGCATGAAGATGATGGGCAAGTGTGATACTGTGTTTTGTCTCCGGTTATTTTTCTTGGATTCCTCCATTCAGTGTTGTTGTACTGGAATGGATTTTTAAATACTCGAGTATTGTATTTCAGTTTCCTTGTTGTTCCGGCCTGTGTTGCCGAGGTATTGATTTGCACAGTGATGTATATGTTTTCATTGGTTATGGTTTTGAATACCATTTGTATCGTCTTTCTTTCTATTGTATGTAGACCTTATCGGTCAAGTTTATAGTTCCGCGTATTTTTAGCCTTGTGGGTCCCACGGCGGGGCTCACGGCGCTGTAATATACCCTGAATAACTTGGGGGTGTTACACCTAGATTAGAAGGTCTCTTATCTTGATGAGGCCAAAAAGGGGGAAGAAGCTAGAGAAGCTGGAAGGCAATGGAGACTGGAGCAAGAAAAAGAGTTTGATGCTGCATTAGAAGACAGTGTTACTGCTGCAATCACTCGATTTTCAGATCCCTCTCATGCTATTAGGATATAGGGTGCTCGTCCTGAATTCCACAATCAAAATTTTCCTTGGAAAAACCTCGTGCAGAAGCCACCAGTGATAAATCTCCCGGCCAGCAGACAGCCTACAGCCGATGAGATAAAGGAGTGGAGGAAAAATGAAATGTTAAGATACTTTGTAGTTCTTATCATGGAATCTCCCATATTCAACAGCTGTAAAACGCTGAAGGAGGCTGCCAAGGATTTTGCAAAGAGGCTGGATGATGGAAAGCTCCCCCTACAGCTCCAGTTAAAATCTAAGCACAGGAAAGGCGATCTGGTTACCCACCCCGAAGACTGGATCCTTGTGTTCGACAAATCAGCTAAAGGAAGAGCGATCTATTTAAATCGAAACAATGATGCCTTGCAAAACTGGTGGAAATGAACCACGAATGATCCAAGAAGGCCTTGGAGACATGCTGACTACAGGAGTTAGCTTGAAAGATCTTTCCTGTATCTTATTTTAGTAAACATCAAAAATTTGTATCTTTATTTTTGCCCAAACATTGTAATTTTTGCTCAAACATCAATAAAATCTACTTTTGTCTTGAAAGATTACAACTCGTAATCTACTGTGTGATTACGAAATCAATTCATCTTTGAAATCAAACAAGTATGAAAACTTGTTAAGTATATCAGCTGTAAGAACTTGTTTGCGGACAGTTCATAGGTTAAGTTGTATTGAACTAGACTATACTGTAAGATTGTGCCTGCGCACCAATCATATGTTTAAGTTGTAAAACTCTTTTGCTGTTAGATGCTACATTCTTAGAACTTGCCTGCTAGTAGTTCACATTTCTTTAATTTTCTAAAGGCTAGAACATTTGACAGAAGATCAAGAAGAAAGCCTCTCGAAACAAAGATGTTTCAAAGGTTTTGGCACTATGGTTTTGGCATCATCAAGAAGATTTGACAATTATCAAAAAGGGGAAAATTGTTAGGATAAACAATCCTGTATCGAGTTTTGATAAAGTGCCAAAATACAGCAAGTCTTCACGATGCCTTCATACAACAAAAGGATGAAGTGTCAACATACAGCAAGTTGCTGTCCCGAAGACAATCATACAGCAAGATGTGAGTTTTGATAAAGTGTCATCATACAGCAAGAAGCTTATCAGTCAATATGACACCAAGTATGGAAGCTATCCTGAAATATTCATACAACATCTTTCCATACAGCAAACCTAAAATAGCCTACAACGTAAATCCTACAGCTACAGCATTATGTTGGATACAGCAAGCAAGCTGTAAATGTTGAGATCTTCAACACTTATCCAACAGGACTGAAGACTGTTGAAACGGAATCTGCTTTATTCGCTAAAGTCAAACTACTATATGAAAAGAAGTATTTAAATACTGACTGGATAAATTATTTAAATATTAGCCGACACAGATCTTTAATCAAGGAGCAAAAACCGGATCGTGTTTTATTCAAGTCAATCATCCTGTTGGAACGGACTTTTCGCTCAATGGATCTATTCAGAGGCTATTTATACTCCAGAGTTTGAAGATCAGTTCATCCAAGAAATACAAGCTCACAAGCAATACGCAAACGATCTATCGATTGAATATTCATTATCATCAGACCAAGCTTACAAGAGCAAAGTATATTTCTTCTAATATCATTCATATCTGAAAATAAGAAATATACTCAGTCAAATCTAGAACAGCCATCATCAGCTCAAGATCTTCATAGTCAAGCTGCTGTTCTTGTTCGGTATATATTGAGTAATATCTTTATTAGTATTTTATGTATATATTTGTGTGTTTTGTGTGATAATTTATTTGTTTTACCATATATTTATATTATTTCATTTTGTTAGAACTTTCTATAATTTTTGTGTTATTTTTGAATAATTAATTGGAATTAAACGATCGTCTCGACAAGAAAGATCAATTGGTTCAAGGACGATATTTTTACAAAATTCAAATATAGTCATGACTGGTCTCATTTTATTCTTCTCGTCGAGACGATCGTTTTAAAAAAAATTCATCCGAATCCGAGTTCGTATGAAGAAGTTATGACCGTTCGAAGGACAATTAAATAGACGGACCATATTGTGTCACGCCCGATTGGACCAGAAATTCAACTTTGTGCTGATGTCATCCATGACATCAGCACCCCTTAGCAGCCATGAAATAATTGAGGGTGGGATTTTAAAATTTAAAAAATTATTATTTTATTAATTTTGTAGTAGTATAAATAGGGGAAGAAGGTGTGGTGTTTTTGAAAGGAGGAGAAAAAAGAAAATAGAGAGAGTTATTGTAAGAGGGAGAAATAAAAATATTGTGTAATAAAATTATATTTAAGTAATAATATTATGAAATATTTATTTATTTGTGTTGTTATTTTGAGTGAGTAATTTTCTTTTACTGTGGTTATGATGAAACCATGTCTATATTATTATTAATATTTATATAATAATTCCAAATAAATGTTTTTAACGATTATGATTTTCGCTTCAATAGGGGAATATTATTTCATCAATTATATCACGTATTTTTTATAGTTAAATTCCTCATTGCTTTGTGATTATTGATATTAGTTAATTTCTTTGATTATTTGTTTTACATTAAATTGGATACATATAATGCTTAGAAATTATATTTTTCAAGCGAAGGAAAATCTATATTTGAATTATAATTTTGTACTTATTGTTAAATTTACAGGGAAATAGTGAGATTGATTTCAGAATCTATTCCCTAAATTTCTTGGAATTAAAGTATAAAATAAATAATAAATAGACATTGGTGAATTCTAAACCCTAGTAAATTATTTAAAATCAATTTATCTAAAATCTACTTAAAAATTACTGTTATTTAATGCAATTATTATAACAAATCAAAAATCAAATTATTTGGGACTAGGTTAGAATTTAATATAATTTTGTTCAAAACGATAGGAATAATTTTACTTTATTATCATAGTCTTCCATGTGGAATCGACCTTGCACCGCATATCTACATCGAACAAATCGTGCGCTTGCGAGTATTAGACTAAAGAATCAACCAACAACAAGTTTTTGGCGCCGTTGCCGGGGAGGCGCAAACGAAGTATACAAAGATTGTCGTCACCAAGTTAGTTAAATTCTTCTACTAGTTATTTATTTTACTGCTTTTCTTTATTATTATTATCTGTCTTTTAATATTCGTTTTAGATTGTGTTAGTATAAATAATAGTTAGTAGTAGAATTTATTTCTTTTTTTTTATGTTCATAAAAAATTCTGAAAAAATAATAAAAACTTATAATAATAAATATAAAATATAAGTAATAATAATAAAAACTACTGTTCATTTTCGTAAAAATAATAATAAAATAATAAAAAAATAAAAAACGTCCAAAAATATATAAAAATATAAAAAATGTGAAAAATTTTAAAAAAAATTACAACTTATTTATTTTTATATTAAAAAAAGATCTGGAAAATAAAAAAAAGTTTCAGACTTTAAGGTAATATTTTTGTTATTCTGGAATATTAATATTAAAAAATCAAAATTTTTAATTTAAATTCGAAAAAAATAAAAAAGAATAAAAAATTAAAAAAATCTGGAATATATCTATAAACTGTTTTTTATTTAAAAACTAAAATTGAAATAATATTTTCCATAATAAAAAGAATCTGAATTATTTATTTTATTTTTAAAAAGTGAAACCTGCTAAAAAAATTCATAAAAAATCTAAAAATCCAAAAAAAAATCAGATTAAGAATTAATAATTTAAATAATCTGGAATATATATAATAAAAAAAAATTCTGAACTTTGAACTTTTTTTAATAAAACAGAAACTTATTTTTTTTAAAAATAAAATTACAATATTTTAATAAATAGGAAAAATACTAAAAAAATTAAAAACCTGAAAATTTAAAAAAAAAAACCAGAAACGAAAATTGGTTAAAAAAACTATTTTTATTGTTTGCATAAATAAAATAAAGTTTGTAATTTTTATTTTTTTCTAAAAAAAAATCTATATTATATATATATATATATTAGCTCAATATTATTAGTCTAAAAATATAATAAAAATTATAATAAATATTAAAATATAAAAACTTAAAAAAATATAAAATATAAAATGAAAAAAATCAGATTTTTTTTTTAATTTATTTCTTGTCTTTAGTTTAAATAGAATCTTGTAGTGGTAAATTTATATTGTGTTTTTAGTTGTTATTTTTTATTTACAGTATTTTTAGACATTTAGTTTAATTGCAATATTTCTCATCGTACAATTTAGTTTATCAATAGATATTGCTTCCGTAGACCAATTAGTAAGTTTATTCATTTGGATTCTATTACATCCTACAAGATTCGTAATAATTATAATAATTATCATTATTATTATTATTAATAATAAAAAATATAAAAACTCAAAAAAATAATTAAAACAATAAAATCCTTTAAAAGATTCAACAAGTGATTGATATTTTTCACTCACTACTTTGTTCGATTTGAATAAAGAAAAGCTAAATATCAATCTTATACAAACTGATTTGAAAACCGACTGAATTTTGGCAAAAAGGTCTCTGTTGTACATGCCGAAGAAAGTTGGATTTTAAGTGCGACCGTTGTGACACCTCCAACAATCTGGAAGTTCAATCGACTATCATAATTTGGCTTGTATGCAAATTTAAAGAAATTGAAATATTGGTGAATGCAAGTTTGGCAACGAAATAATAAAGGTCGATTAACGAGAAGAAAATTGTCCTTAACTAAAATTGAAGTTCAACAAACAAAACCGATACAAAAAATGGACGAAATCGAAAATCGGAATAATCAAGTTGCAAAAGAGAAAACTTTAATCGAATATTTTTCTCCAGTAAGTACTAATTCTCCTTCTTGCATAGTGTTGCCTACGACTAATGCAACTCATTTCGAACTTAAACCATCAATAATTCAACTTCTTCCATCTTTTCACGGTTTGGAAAGAGAAGATCCTTATATGCATGTCAAGGAATTTCTCGACATTTGTTCTACTTTCCGATTCCAAAATTTCTCTGATGAATCTGTCAAACTTAGACTATTTCCATTTTCTCTTAAAGATAAAGCAAAATTCTGGCTAAATTCTCTTCAAGCAAGAATAATTACTAGTTGGGACCAACTAGTGAATAAGTTTCTCGCAAAATTTTTTCCAATATCCAAAACTGATAGTCTTAGAAGAGAAATATCAGAATTTTTTCAAAAAGAAAATGAAGAATTTTATGAGTGTTGGGAAAGATTTAATGATTTAATTCTTAAGTGTCCCCATCATGGTTTTGAAATATGGCGTTTGGTAAAATATTTTTATGACGGTTTAACTCCAATCAATCGCCAATTAATCCAATCAATGCATGGTGGAAAATTTCTCCACCTTATTGGAGACGAAGCTTGGAATGCACTAGAAAATATGTCAATTAATTCACAACAATGGAATTCACTCAACTCTAGAGCCAAATCGAAGCATACGACCCCAGAAAAAGGTGGAATTTACGAGGTTAAACAAGATGTTGAAATAAAATCTACTATAGATGATTTAGTACAAAAAGTGGATGCGTTAGTCTTGAAGCAATCCATCCCCTCGTCAAACTCAAAAAATGAATTTTACATTTCATGTGCGGAATCGTTTCATTCATCTCAATCTTGTCCCTCTGGTCCACAAAATCAAGAAATTTCTAATGAAGAATTCAATGCATTACACTCATATAGAAAATCTTCGGATAATCCATTTGCTCCAACTTATAATCCAAATTGGAGGAATCATCCAAATTTTTCTTGGAAGCAAAACATGCCTCCAATGAATCAAGGAGGACATCAAATGAACATGTCAAATCAACAAAATGTCCCATCCTAATCATTATCCTCCAAATACTTATCAGTATCCTTCTACAGTACCAAAGAAACCATCTTTGGAAGATACGTTGCAACAATTCATGCAATCTACTCAACAAATGTTCCAATCAACTCAGCAAGGTGTACAATCAAACTCACAGGCTATTTCTAAGCTTGAAACACAAATTGGTCAACTTGCAACAACTTTAGCTGAAAAGGGAAAATTTCCGAGTCAATCCATCCCTAATCCGAAAGGACAATATGAAGTAAACTCTTCTAACGCGGAAGTTCAGTCCATAACTACCCTTAGAAGCGGAAAAGAAATACAAAAGCCTGACTATGATCTGGAACAAAAATCAAATGAACCACAAGTTTCAAAACCAAAAGATTCTAAGGAAAAAGAAAAGCCTTACGTTCCAAAATCTCCATTTCCTGAAAGACTTATTCCAAAAGATAAAAGTGCGCAATACAAAGATATAATGGAAATATTTAAACAAGTTCGAATAAATATTCCATTCCTTGATGCTATTAAATAAGTGCCTGCTTATTCTAAGTTCTTGAAAGATCTTTGCACAGTAAAAAGAAGAACAAATGTTCCAAGAAAGGCATTTTTAGCTGAACATGTTAGCTCAATAATCCAAAGTAAAACTCCTGTTAAGTATAAAGATTCTGGTAGTCCTACAATATCTTGTGTCGTTGAAGATCACATCATTAAACGAGCCTTGCTTGATTTAGGAGCTAGTATGAATTTATTACCATATTCTGTTTATACACAACTTGGATTAGGGGAGCTAAAATCAACATCTGTGATACTCCAACTAGTTGATAGATCTATAAAAATACCTCGAGGAATCGTAGAGGATGTTCTGATTCAAGTAGATAAATTCTACTTTCCTTTTGATTTTATAGTCATAGACACTGAACCTGTTGAGAATACCAAAGATCAAATCCCTGTCATTTTAGGAAGGCCATTTTTAGCTACTTCAAATGCATTAATTAACTGTAGAAATGGCATCATAAAATTTTCTTTTGGGAATGTGACTGTTGAACTAAATATGTTTAACATTTCTCAACAACATGATGATCATGATGATGTCTGTGAGGTAAATATGATAGAGAGTATGGGTCCTTATTTCTTTCCAAAAATAGACGATGATGATCTTTTTGAAAGCTGTCTTGCTCATTTTGTCTCAGATTTTGACATCGACAGTTCAATTGATGAAGTAAATTCTTTACTAGAGTCTACACCATTATTGGATGATGATAAATGGAAAGCTAAAACTGAACCACTTGAGAGTCAAATGAATAAAGAAGTACCTATTGAAGATTCAAAGATAGAGCTCAATCCATTACCTGAATCTCTAAAATATGCATTTTTAGGACCATCAGAAACCCTGCCTGTCATCATAGCTGTAACACCCCCAATCCGCTCAGGGATATTACACGCCGTAGAACCCTTCCTCAAGGATCTACCAGGCTGGTAACGACATATAACAACTCAACCATGCCTTTAAGGCTAAAATGACTCAGTAGACCGATTTGGTCTTTCAACAAATACATACATCTCAAATACAACTCATGCCCACGCAGGGGTCAAAATACAACTACGCCCGTACAACGGGAAAATATAGCAGCGGAAAAAATAGAGTACAACTGAACCAATAAACAGAGTACGGTTCCTCGTGTGATTAGTATCGATCATCTTTCATCATCCTTCGTGCCGACCCCGTGTTATGCTCCAAAACCTGAATGCAAAAACAGACATCCACCCCCCGAATACTCGGGGGTTAGCAAAACTCCACTGTTTTGCTAGTGCAAGAACAAAGTGCAAATACGAGCCATACAATTCGCATTCCACGAATAACAATAACCAAGGATCCTCAAAGATCCAAACGAAATGAAAAGTACTTCCCGAGGCAAGGGTTTGAGAAAACATTTCAAAATCGAAATATTATAAATCAATGGAAGTAATTTATAAAACGGTTTAGAATGCCATCGAGAGTTTTAATAGAAAACAATTTAGGATTATCAAATCCTACTTTTCAAAATCCAAAAGACAAAAGGGGTCACCGCCCTAAAGGTTTACTTTCCGTAAAATAACCTTTACCAAACCGTTGGGATTTTAGCCCCAAATCCGTCAAATGACCTTTACAAAAACGTTGGGATTTTAGCCCCAATCTCATCAACTCACAGTACACAAGAACGACCACAAGGTTCGTCTCCCAACATCAAAATCCACAAATAAAGGATTTAACACAAACGACAAAATACTCTAGTGCCATCCTAGCCAAGTAAGCCAAACGAACAACTTACCTCTTACACACTTAGTCAATGCATGCAATCATGAAAACCATTCAAAAGCACTCATTTCCGGAAATGCCAATATCGAATCACATTTGTAAAATGCACCACAATTAACCGCGACCCACGCCTTCGTGGATCCCTGCCGAGACCCCGTCGGATCTAACCCACAGTGGTTAAAAGCAAGCTCGCGGTTCCACAGCTTCGTGGAGCCCTACCGAGACCCCGTCGAATCTAACCCGTAGTGAGCATACACACACACACGTTACTCATGCAATACTAACATGCTAAGAATGTAAGTTCATTAAGAATACTTACTAGAGATGGCCATTTATCCGACAACATTATCAACTCCCCAAAACACAATAACAGGATTAAACCCGGAATACACAATTCCATAACTTTAAACAATAGGGATATCATCAAAGCCTTCAACGTTTAAAATAATCAAATCATAATCAATTCCCAAAACACAACGTTCACAAAACACACACGCGTTTTGAAAGAGAGCCTTTAACGAGGCCAAACCGAAATCCTTTGAAAATTCATTTCAAATAACCAAACAAACGCATAAAGACGACCACCGATCATCATATCCATAAAACGAGAAAAGTATGGGCAAGGTACTTGCCTCGAATAACCACAACGCGGAGAATCGGCCGAAGTAGGTTGGCACGAACCGACTACGAACTCGCCGACTCCACCGAACGACAATCCACAACAATGAACTACGAACGAAAACAATAACAACGAAAATGAATTCCAAAGTACGACCCAAAGCCGCTAAATTCAAAGAACAAATGGCGAAGGTTCAAGGATTTCCCCCAAAACGGCCAAGAACAAGATTCGTCCCGTCAAAACCCGAAAACGGAATTCCAAGTTGAAATATGGATATACAATCCATAGAATGTGTTTAACAACATCATTTAACCACAATCGATCCATCAAAAACGGATGAAAAACGAGATCGAGAACAAATCCCCAAAAAGTCAATTCGAAGGAAATCAAGAATTATACTTCGATTCGACGAAGAACAATGGATTAAATGATGTTAAACACAAGAATACTACCAAGATTAATCATACCCATCATGAATTAATCAACAACACGGAACGAATCGGACGAAAATACAAAAATCCCCAAATTCACGAAATTAGGGTTCTAAGGAAGATTACCTTGATTCGCTGGATCAAAGGATGATAACGGACGATTGATTGATGTTATGAACTCAAGAACTTCATGGATTTGTTGTTAAACAACATGGCTTCGTCACCCATGAATCGCCATTCGCGGAAGGAGAAGGAAGGAAATGAAAAATGAAGGGAAATGTGGTGATACTGTCATATATATCTTGGGCGGAACTAGCGTGCGCTAGCCTTCCCGGACTAGCGTGCGCTATCGGCCCGATACCGGCCGAGCACTCTCGGCCATGGCCCGCATGACCCGGCACCACCGACCAATCCGCCGACCATGGTGGTCCACCCGACTCCGCTAGCGTGCGCTACGGGAAACTGCGCGCTAGCCCGGCACATCCGGTAGCCCGGACTAACAAACTTACCCAGTAACGTCGCTAGTCGGCGGCGTGCGCTACCCTGCCGGTTAGCGTGCGCTCGACCCAAGCGATGGCGCGCGCTACACGCCGTCTTGGCCGAGTCGAGAACCTCAAAAACCCAGTGTCGGCCCGATGGCGTGTGTTGGTCGACCGAGCTAGCGTCGCTACACTGCCGGTTAGCGCGCGTAGCCTTCCGGCGATGGCGTGCGCTACGCCGGTTCTGCCGCATCTGTCGGCCGGTGCCCGCAATCGTCCGGCGATCCATAGCCGTCCGGCGATCCGACCACGAGGGCTCGGCGACCCGATTTCAAAGCGTGCGGGCGAACACGACGAAAAGTTCGCGGACAACATCAACGGCCCGAAATGAAAATATAATACCATAATTAGTCATACGCGACCAAGAAACGGGACGAGGCAACAATTACAGATACGGATACCCGTAACTTTCAAGAAATTACAAAATGGCCCAAAACGCCCGGAAATCACGATACGTGATCGAATAACCAAACCGAAGTTCACAACACGTCTAACAAAGTTAAACGGACTTGCGGAAACTCAAAGCAGCCGATTTGACGAGATTCGCAAGAATCGAACTCAAGTGCGGAAAAGTCGCTAAAAAGCACGGAACTCAACAAAACGACACCGAAACGAACTTGGATGTCAAAAAGTGTAGAATTAATCATTCTCAGAATGACGAAACGGTCATGAGCGAGTCGTCAAAATGGACTTCGGCCGAAAAAAAAGAAATTTACTGAAAATCGAAAATTGCGGATATTACATTCTACCCTCCTTAAAAGAAGTTTCGTCCCGAAACTTAAAACAAGTAGGGAGAAGCAATATACCGCCAGGAAAACTCAACGAGATACGCAAGAAACGCGTAACTAACGCCCAACGGCGAAACGTTACAAACAACGCAACGGAATATACGGTGTGAAAACACGCTCCACGACGACCAACACCACGTCGCCGTTAGGGATATAATAAAACCAACAAATGACAAGCGTCATCAAACGGATAATATAGTCAAGTCAATTATCCGAACAACCACAAAACACAACGAACGAAAATCAATAAGATTGACCGACCTAACGGTACATTGATCAAAATGCGAGCCAATCGCTAAACAAATACGGAATCCCACCGCCCAAGGGTTGGAAGATCGAGAACGAGACTAATTTCCCGAACTGAAAGGAATTACGAAGGAGCCTGAATGTTCACCAATCACGGAACGAGGTCAATAAAAACCGAACAATCAAACGATCAAACCACAACGATCGAGACAACAAAAATCGAAGAATCATGTTCGAATCACGAAGAACAATAAAGTTCAAACAACAACCCCCAGGATGATCTGGTGAGAACTACAAGACATGCATTCCCATAAGGTCCACAGGAAAGGGAATAGCGATTGAAAAGTCACAACGACAAACGAGTTATTCCGAAATGATACCACACTCGTTCGATAAACAAAAACAAGGGGCAGGACAAGCTCAGAAATGTCAACGAACATAAATGAGTCGACCAAGTAGAATATACAGAAGTTCAAAATCCGATCCTTTCGAATAAAAGGACTAGTAGAACCAAATGATGTTACTCCCGAACAAGGTTCACAAGAATCGAACTGAACCCGAAAAAGTCACATCGATAACCAGATCGACCCACAACAAGATCACAGCTCGTTCGGACGATGAAATCGAAATACAGAACAAGTTCATAAAGTGTCAACGAACATGAGCGAATCGATAGACTGGAGAAAGAGAAAATACAGAAGTCAAAATAGTACGGGCATTACCTCCGACCTCGTCCACGAAATTCACAAAAACGGGAGCAAGGTAACAAGACATTAAACAATCGACACATACGGAACGATCACCGATGCACACGATCATACCAAACCAAGCTCTAACAGCTCGCACATGCGCGACAACGCAGGAATCACTACGAGGCGATAATATTCAACACCAACACCCCGCCTCTCACAGGGGGTTAGCACCACCAATGTGTGGAAAGCGACTCAACGCTCACACCGCCAATTCGATCATACTCGGGAGAAAGTATCAAAATGACAACGCGAACATCATACATTCATACCCAGCCCTCAAACGGGAATGGATAGGTTTTAAAAACGAAAACCTCATTTTGAAAATAATTTGAAGAATACTGGTTGATCTTGAGTATCACCTTTCAAAAAGTACAAACGTGAAACATCGTTATCGAGACATTGGAGAACCATTTCGCATTTGATAAGAGTGAAGACACTTTCTCTTAGTGAAAACTTTCAGAATATTCGATCCTCGGGTCTAAAAAAAAGTTTTTCTAAAACATTGAAATATCTCAAAGCATTTTGGTCCTCGAAGTAGAAATTTTTTGAAATATATTGTGGCACCTAGGATGTACCACAAGAAAATAAGTCATTTGAAAAGTATGTCTCGAAATTTATTTTTCTAAGATACTCAAGGTTTTCAAAAATTCAATAGGCCAGAATGCCCAAAACTCACACATATCGATGTTCACTAAAACAACTCCTAGCACACGCATCAAAACGTTTAAAATCAAGACAATACATGTCTTTAAACGGAAATAAACGATAAAATACCACATTCAGAACAAAACCACTGATAAAATACCCTCCCGCACTGGCTAGTGAACAAGTCGAACGCGTATAAGCACAAAGCTTCCACAATAGAACTTGTAAAACGTGCAAATCGATTCGAAAATCATCAGCCACGGACAAAAACAACAATTAAAAGACATCACAAGCGACGACACTCCTCGTATAAATCAAATACGAGTCGACTAAATACATATCGTGAAATCAAAATCCACATAAGGATTCCACCACTTAACAAATAATCATAAAAATAGCTCGTGTCACACGAGGCACAACACAAAGAAGGGAGACTTACTTCCACAGGTCGCACGAAGATGATGATCGCCCCACGATACTAATCACGACCAACAAACTCAAACGACGCGTCGCGACACGACTCAGTCAGATAAAATCCGACGAAACAAGACTCAAACAACACGACTTGACCCGACAGCCTAGCTTTTCCTCAACCTAAGCTCCGATACCATTTATGTAACACCCCCAATCCGCTCAGGGATATTACACGCCGTAGAACCCTTCCTCAAGGATCTACCAGGCTGGTAACGACATATAACAACTCAACCATGCCTTTAAGGCTAAAATGACTCAGTAGACCGATTTGGTCTTTCAACAAATACATACATCTCAAATACAACTCATGCCCACGCGGTCAAAAATCTGACTACGCCGTCTAACGGGAAAATATAGCAATGGAAAAAATAGAGTACAATCGAACGATAAGCAGTACGGTTCCTCGTGTGATTAGTATCGATCATCTTTCATCATCCTTCGTGCCGACCCCGTGTTATGCTCCAAAACCTGAATGCAAAAACAGACATCCACCCCCCGAATACTCGGGGGTTAGCAAAACTCCACTGTTTTGCTAGTGCAAGAACAAAGTGCAAATACGAGCCATACAATTCGCATTCCACGAATAACAATAACCAAGGATCCTCAAAGATCCAAACGAAACGAAAAGTACTTCCCGAGGCAAGGGTTTGAGAAAACATTTCAAAATCGAAATATTATAAATCAATGGAAGTAATTTATAAAACGGTTTAGAATTGTAATATCCGGTATTTTTCTTTCCCTTGTATTTTCATTTTTGGTATATTTCTCGGTCATAGTGACCCTCGTGTACCTTTTAGTGTGTCCTTCCTGTCAACTGTTGAACTGTATTCTTGTTATTGCTGTGCGAAACCGCCGTTTCGGGGTTGCCGTGGATCCATTTCGTGTTATTAGTCCCCAAATATTGATTCCTACCGTTTTATTCTCTTTCCGAATCATTTTTATCATTTTGGGACCCAAAAGGGGGTGTGGCCCGCGGCACAAGGTGTGTGCGCCGCGGCACACAAATTCCTTCAGTTGTGGTCGAACAAACTGTACTGTGTGCCGCGGCACACCCATCCGGTGCCGCGGCACAGTGCCAGGCCAGTGCCGCGGCACACCTGTCCGGTGCCGCGGCACACTCGTATGTCTTCTGCGACCATAACCCAATCAGTACTGCGCGGCATACGCAGCATCTTGCGGCTGCACAACGCGAAACACAGGAGTTAATTTTCGGCCTGTGCCGCGGCACACATCGGCTGTGACGCGGCACACCAAGCGGTCAACTGTGCAAATTCGTCTGTATTAGACGAACTCGGCCGATTTCTTCTCCCTGTTCACTGCGAGAGAGAGAGAGAACTAAGGGGGTTAAGAAATCTCAAGCATTCTTCATCCAGGGGTCGATTTTCACCATTTTTCTTGATTGTAAGGCTCGGGCAATCACTCTAACGCGTGTTCTACGGATCTTGGTACTTGAATCCCCAAAGGTAATATTCTAAAACCCTATTTTCGATTAATTTGGGGGTTTTGGGATTTTCTTCCGATTAATTCCGTTTTGTTGGTGGATTCATGATGAATACGATTGATATTGTTAGTATCTTTAGTTTTCCTACGGATTCATGGATATTTTGTGGATTTTTTTTGGAATCGAGAGGGTTTGGTTGTGGTCCGCCCTCGTTGTTATTTTTATTCGAATATACATGAATCGTAGGCGGGTTTTGGTGTATTCCATTTCCGTATTCGGCTAGAGTTGGTTGTAATTATGTTCTTGAAATCGTTAGGTCCGGTCCCGTTGATTCCTAGTGTTCGTCGGTGATTATCCTGTCCGTTCGTTGCGTCATCAAATAATTCAAGGCAAGTATTTTTGGAAACCTTTAAGCTTAACATGAAATGGTAATGTATATTACTTGTGTGTAACTCACCTTGTGTTGGCCTGACGGGGTCAAGGAGGGAAATCTATCTCGCCGCCCTGGATTTCACGAGTTTCGTACCGCTAGCCAACTCGTTAGTGGTCCTTGTGAGGCCTCGAGTGAGAATGTATCCGCCGCCTGTTCTCACGGCATAGCGTGTGCGTGGTTTTGTTTTTTTTGTAATTGTAGCCAACTCGGTAGGGTCCCTATGAGGCCTCGAGTGAGAATGTATGCTGCCGCCCTGTTCTCAAGGCTAATTGTGGACTGTATGTTTTCCGGAAAAGACATGTCTGGTTTTGACTTTTGAAATTGGTATTGGTGCATGTACTATGAAATGTGTAAGCAATTGGTTTGCCTTGAATACTTATACTAGCGTAATTGCTAACCCCTCTGGGGACCCGTTTTGGGGAAATTCGTTTTATGAATTTCAGGTCAGGTTCATCGAGGCAATGGCTGGACCAAGATTACGGATGATGGTCGTGCGTGATGATTGTGCACGAGTGATGTTTTAGTGTCTTTTACCTTTTCGTCTTTTGTGGTTTTGAACTAATAATTGTACCCGAGTACTTAAGGGGTTCTTGTTCGTTTGGATTGTATTGTTGCTTATTATGTTGTGTTGGATGATGATTTTATATTGACCAGTTGAACCGGGTGGATTGTTACATTTCGCGTCTTTATGACATGGTATTGTTACATCGTTTATGTGAGTCGATGAGTATGATCTTTGTTCGGCTGGTGGGTCCCATATAGGGATTCACGGTACCGTAATATACCTCGAATATCTTGAGGGTGTTACAGAAAATGGTATCAGAGCTCTAGGTTTATGGATACCTAGGCTTGTTGGTTTATTGGGTCTTGTGGTGTTTGGTTTTGCACATCATCGTCACGCTGCCATGATTCCGGTACTACCAGTGTCCGTAAGTTTTCTTTCCTCTGTTCATTAATTCCTTGTATCGTACCTTTGATTCTCGACTTGTGACTATTCTTTTCTCGTACTTACCCTCGTGTGGCTTTTGCTACTTATTTAATTCCAGTATGGATGCTGGAAGAGGTCGTGGACGCGGCCGGGGACGTGGGGTAGCCGGTGGGGCGGCCACGTCACAGTCTTCGGGAGCCGGCAGTACCGGCGACCGACATAGCCATGCTTCCTCTCAGGAGCGTGCCGATCTTGGTATTGCGGCTGTTATGCAACAAATGGTGAACCAAATGGCGGCTATAGCTCAGGTGGTCCAGAACCCCAACCAGGCCCATGCTGATCGGGGCGGAGCGGATCGCTGGCTTCAGGATGTCATCAAGATGCATCCTCCTCAGTTTACGGGAGCTTCGGACCCGATCGGCTGGGAAGGGTGGATCAAGGAGATATCCAAAGTATTCACTGCTACCAACTGCCCCGAAGACCGTAAGGTCCCTATTGCTCAATATTTTCTCACGGGAGACGCTACGGTGGTGGGAGGCCGTTGGGCCCAAAGGTCATCTTTGCCGTGGGGTGAGTTTCGGAATTGATGGAGATCGAATATTGCCGTGGCCGGTCGATGTGCTCGGGTACATGTTTTTATGATGCCCAACCGGGATATCCCGTAGCTCAAGCTATTTCGATTTCAACAAGGAGTTGGGTTATGTGAAGACCCAAGTTGTCGCCGAGAGCGACAAAATTTTCATTTTTCCGGAGGATGAAGTGCCCATTCGGGACTATATGTCGGGGCTCGTATGCACTACATTGAAAGATTACCAGAGCGGGGCCCTTGCTTACGATATGTCCGTGGCGAGTGAGGCGGCCGCGAAAGTAAGAAGTTGGTCGGAAATTTTTCTGGTCCCAAGAGTGGAGGCCAGCAGAAATCTCAAGCTGCAAATATTTCAATGGGCGGTTCGGCTCGTTTTTCTGGGAGCTTTCGGGGTGCCGCCGGAACCTCCGCTCATGAACCCACATGTTTTAACTGTGGTGTGCAAGGCCATAGGAGCCGGCAATGTTCTCGTCCGAAGCTTACCTGTCATACTTGCGGACAGCTAGGCCACAAGGCCCCTTTTTGTGAGCAGATCAAACAGCTTCGCGGCGCCCGTTCTTCTCAACCAGCCCTGTTAGAGCCGAGTGTGAACCAGGGCTCATTTGCTCCGCCGCCTCCACCGAGTGCCGGCCGAGGTAAGGGTCGGGGTCAGCCCGCTAGGGGTGGAGTTTCCAGTGTCGGCTCTGCTCAGCCGCGTATCTATGAGATGAGGAGAGCCGATGATCCAGCAGCTACTGTGGCGACAGGTACCGTTCATGTTCATTTCCATCCTGTCAGTGTGCTTTTTGATTCGGGTGCTACGCATTCATTCATTTCTCTAGAGTGTGTACGCCGTTTGAGTCTCGACTGCTTGTCACCTTGCGAGCCTTTCATCGTTAAACTTCCTAGCGGTGATAGAATTGTCGGTGATCGAGAAGTCCGGGACTGTTCTGTGATCATTTGTGAGAGGGCGTGGCTCTCTAATCTTATTGTTGTGAGTATCGAGGGCGAGGATTTAATTCTCGGGAATGATTGGCTCGAGCGGCATGGTGCAATCATGAACTACCGCACGAGGATCATTACCATGTTAGCCGAGGACGGTACTGAACACTCTTTCGCGGGGCGAAAGAGAAACCAGAAGTTTGTTATTAACGCCTTGAAGGCGGTGAAACTCCTGCGAAAGGGGTGTACTGGTTATTGGTGCTACGCCTTGAAGGCGGAGAGTGGTGGAGTCGAGCTTTCGTCGTTTCCAATCGTTAATGAGTTTCCTGATGTTTTTCCTAACGAGTTACCGGGATTGCCACCAGATCGTGAGGTCGAGTTCGCTATAGAGTTAGAGTCGGGTGCGGCTCCTATTTCGAAGGCGCCCTATCGCATGGCACCTTCAGAGATGTCCGAGTTGAAGAAGCAGTTGAGTGAGATTCTTGAGTCGGGGTATGTTCGACCGAGTGCCTCGCCTTGGGGCGCACCGGTCCTGTTTGTGCGGAAGAAGGATGGCTCACTACGTTTATGTATCGACTATCGCGAACTAAACAAGGTGACCATCAAGAACAAGTATCCTTTGCCGAGAATTGACGACTTATTCGACCAGTTGCAGGGAGCTGCAGTATTCTCGAAGATTGATTTGAAATCGGGATACTATCAGCTCCGGGTGAGAGAGTCCGACGTGCCGAAAACAGCTTTTCGGACGAGATACGGACATTACGAGTTTGTAGTTATGCCTTTCGGGTTAACTAATGCGCCAGCGGTGTTCATGCAGTTGATGAACAAAGTCTTTATCGAGTATTTGGATAAGTGTGTCGTCGTCTTCATTGACGATATTCTTATTTATTCGAGGAACGAGGAGGAGCATGCCCATCATTTGCGGATAGTGTTAGACATTTTGAGGGCCGAGCAACTCTATGCGAAGTTCTCGAAATGTGAGTTCTGGCTGAAGGAAGTGATGTTTTTGGGCCACGTGATTTCAGCCGAGGGGGTTCGTGTAGATCCGCAGAAGATCGAGGCGGTGTTGGATTGGGCACCGCCCAAAATTGTGAAGGAGGTCCGTAGTTTCTTGGGTTTGGCTGGCTACTACCGTAGGTTCGTCGAGGGTTTCTCGAAACTGGCTCGACCACTTACACAGTTGCTCCAGAAATCCGAGAAGTTCGTCTGGAATGACGAGAGGCAGTCGAGTTTTGAGGAACTGAAGAAGCGTTTGACTTCAGCCCCGGTTTTGGCATTGCCATGTGGCAATGAGGGTTTTGCCGTTTATAGCGATGCTTCGGGCCAGGGTCTTGGGTGCGTATTGATGCAGCACGGCAAGACCATTGCCTATGCGTCGAGACAGTTGAGGCCATATGAGCTTAACTACCCTACTCATGATTTGGAGTTAGCGGCAGTCGTTTTTGCGCTCAAGATTTGGCGTCACTATCTTTTCGGCTCTGCATGTCAGATTTTTACCGATCATAAAAGTCTGAAATATATATTTACTCAGCGGGAGTTGAATATGAGGCAGAGGAGGTGGTTAGAGCTGATTAAGGATTATGACCTCGAAATCCTTTATCATCCGGGCAAGGCGAACGTCGTGGCCGACGCCTTGAGTCGGAAACCGATTGCGTTGCAAACGCTTGAGGTCCTCACGTCTCAGTCTGAGCTTCGGCGGGCTTTGATTGAGTTTGGTGTTGAGGTTTTGTTGCCTGGAGCTGTCGGGCAACTTTGTGCTTTAGAGATTTCGTCGTCTTTGATCGATGAAATTAAGCTGAAACAATTAGAGGATCCGATGATTACTCAAATCCGAGAGAACGTTCTTAAGGGAAAGTCTCCTGGGTTTGTGATTCACGAGGATGGTGTTTTGAGATTCAGTCGGCTTTGTGTGCCGAGCGATCCAGAGTTGCGACAGAGTATTTTGCGTGAGGCCCATTCCACACCCTATTCCGTTCATCGGGTTCGAGTAAGATGTACAAGGACACGAGGAGGAACTTCAGTGGAATGATATGAAGGAGGAGGTCGCACGGTTTGTGGCGAGATGTTTGACTTGCCAACAAGTCAAAATCGAGCATCGGCCGACCAGGTTATTGCGATCACTTCTCGTTCCAGAATGGAAATGGGAAGATATATCGATGGATTTCATTACGAGTTTGCCGAGATCGAGATCGGGCATGAATATGGTTTGGGTGATTGTTGATCGTCTGACCAAGTCGGCACATTTTCTGGGCATCAAGGACACTTGGGGCCCGGAGAAATTGGCTCGTGTGTTTATCGCGCAGATTGTGAGACTTCACGGTACTCCGAAGTCTATTGTTTCGGATCGTGATGGCCGTTTTGTATCGCACTTTTGGCAGGTGGTGCATAAGGCGTTAGGTACCCGTTTGCACTTGAGTACCTCTTTTCATCCCCAATCAGATGGACAGTCGGAACGCACTATCCAGACATTCGAGGACATGTTGCGTGCTTGTGCCCTCGATTGGAGTAGTGACTGGGAGGAACATTTGCCGCTGATCGAATTCACGTACAACAACAGTTGGCACGCGTCGATTCGGATGGCACCGTATGAGGCACTTTATGGGCGGCGATGTCGATCGCCGATTTGTTGGAATGAGGCGTCCGATTTGGTCGGGACCGAGCCGGATGTCGTTTTAGAGACGAGGCGGAAGATAGAATTAATTCGGGAACGGATGTTGACGGCCCAGAGTCGACAGAAGTCATATGCCGATGTCCGTCGTCGACCTTTAGAATTCGAGGTGGGAGACCACGTTTTGCTAAAGGTGTCGCCGACGAGAGGGGTTTTCCGTTTCGGGAGGAAGGGGAAGTTGAGTCCGAGATTTATAGGACCCTTCGAGATTCTCGAACGGATCGGTGGGTTAGCATACCGTTTGGCGTTACCCCCAGCCTTGAGTCACGTTCATAGCGTTTTTCATGTTTCCCGGTGAGGAAGTATGTTCCAGATCCTAGTCACGTCATCGATTATGGCGAGATTGATATTGTCAAGATATTACTTTTGAGGAGCGTCCTTTGAAGATTTTGGAGCATCGTGAGAAACGATCGAGGCATAAGACCATCCCTTTGGTCAAAGTGCGGTGGTCGAGACACGGTGTCGAGGAAGCAACTTGGGAAACCGAGGATAGCATGCGTGCTAGGTACCACTGAGTATTTGTTTCTTAAGTTTCGGACGAAACTTATTTTTAGAGGGTAGAATGTAATATCCGGTATTTTTCTTTCCCTTGTATTTTCATTTTTGGTATATTTCTCGGTCATAGTGACCCTCGTGTACCTTTCGGTGTGTCCTTCACTGTCATTGTTGTTGTATTCTTGTTATTCTTTATGCGAAACCGCCATTTCGGGGTTGCCGTGGATCCATTTCGTGTTATTAGTCCCCAAATATTGATTCCTACCGTTTTATTCTCTTTAGGATCATTTTTATCATTTTGGGACCCAAAGGGGTGTGGGCGCGGCCTAAGGTGTGTGCGCGCGGCACACAAATTCCTTGATTGTGGTCGAACAAATCATCTTGTGTGCCGCGGCACACCCATCCGTGCAGCGGCACGGTGCGAGCAGTGCGCGGCACACTGTCCGATCGCGGCACACTCGTATGTCTTCTGCGACCATAACCCAGTATGCGTGTGCGCGGCTGCACGCGGTATCTTGCCGCTGACAACGCGAAACAGGGAGTAAATTTTCGGCTGTGCGCGGCACACTTCGGCGTGTGCCGCACAAGCGGTCAATGCAAATTTGTCTTTATTAGACGAAATCGGCCGATTTCTTCTCCATTTTCACTACGCGAGAGAGAGAGAACTAAGGGGGAAGAACTCTCAAGCTTTCTTCATCCAGGGGTCGATTTTCACCATTTTTCTTGATTTGTAAGGCTCGGGCAATCAATCTAACGCGTGTTCTACGGATCTTGGTACTTGAATCCCCAAAGGTAATATTCTAAAACCCTATTTTCGATTAATTTGGGGTTTTGGGATTTTCTTCCGATTAATTCCGTTTTGTTGGTGGATTCATGATGAATACGAGTGATATTGTTAGTATCTTTAGTTTTCCTACGGATTCATGGATATTTTGTGGATTTTTTTGGAATCGAGAGGGTTTGGTTGTGGTCCGCCCTCGTTGTTATTTTTATTCGAATATACATGAATCGTAGGCGGGTTTTCGGGTGTATTCCATTTCCGTATTCGACTAGAGTTGGTTGTAATTATGTTCATCGAAATCGTTAGGTCCGGTCCGTTGATTCCTAGTGTTCGTCGGTGATTATCCTGTCCGTTCGTTGCGTCATCAAATAATTCAAGGCAAGTATTTTTGGAAACCTTTAAGCTTAACATGAAATGGTAATGTATATTACTTGTGTGTAACTCACCTTGTGTTGGCCCGACGGGGTCAAGGAGGGAAATCTATGCTGCCGCCCTGGATTTCACGAGTTTCGTACCGCTAGCCAACTCGTTAGGGTCCTTGTGAGGCCTCGAGTGAGAATGTATGCTGCCGCCCTGTTCTCACGGCATAGCGTGTGCGTGGTTTTGTTTTTTTTGTAATTGTAGCCAACTCGGTAGGGTCCCTATGAGGCCTCGAGTGAGAATGTATGCTGCCGCCCTGTTCTCAAGGCTAATTGTGGACTGTATGTTTTCCGGAAAAGACATGTCTGGTTTTGACTTTTGAAATTGGTATTGGTGCATGTACTATGAAATGTGTAAGCAATTGGTTTGCCTTGAATACTTGTACTAGCGTAATTGCTAACCCCTCTGGGGACCCGTTTTGGGGAAATTCGTTTTATGAATTTCAGGTCAGGTTCATCGAGACGAGCGGGCGCTGGACCAGTACACGGATGATGGTCGTGCGTGATGATTGTGCACGAGTGATGTTTTAGTGTCTTTTACCTTTTCGTCTTTTGTGATTTTGAACTAATAATTGTACCCGAGTACTTAAGGGGTTCTTGTTCGTTTGGATTGTATTGTTGCTTATTATGTTGTGTTGGATGATGATGTTATATTGACCAGTTGAACCGGGTGGATTGTTCTGTTTCGCGTCTTTATGACATGGTATTGTTCTGTCGTTTATGTGAGTCGATGAGTATGATGCTGTTCAGCCTGGTGGGTCCCATATAGGGATTCACGGCGCTGTAATATACCTCGAATATCTTGAGGGTGTTACAAGAATGCCATCGAGAGTTTTAATAGAAAACAATTTAGGATTATCAAATCCTACTTTTCAAAATCCAAAAGACAAAAGGGGTCACCGCCCCAAAGGTTTACTTTCCGTAAAATAACCTTTACCAAACCGTTGGGATTTTAGCCCCAAATCCGTCAAATGACCTTTACAAAAACGTTGGGATTTTAGCCCCAATCTCATCAACTCACAGTACACAAGAACGACCACAAGGTTCGTCTCCCAACATCAAAATCCACAAATAAAGGATTTAACACAAACGACAAAATACTCTAGTGCCATCCTAGCCAAGTAAGCCAAACGAACAACTTACCTCTTACACACTTAGTCAATGCATGCAATCATGAAAACCGTTCAAAAGCACTCATTTCCGGAAATGCCAATATCGAATCACATTTGTAAAATGCACCACAATTAACCGCGGACCCACAGCTTCGTGGATCCCTGCCGAGACCCCGTCGGATCTAACCCACAGTGGTTAAAAGCAAGCTCGCGGTTCCACAGCTTCGTGGAGCCCTACCGAGACCCCGTCGAATCTAACCCGTAGTGAGCATACACACACACACGTTACTCATGCAATACTAACATGCTAAGAATGTAAGTTCATTAAGAATACTTACTAGAGATGGCCATTTATCCGACAACATTATCAACTCCCCAAAACACAATAACAGGATTAAACCCGGAATACACAATTCCATAACTTTAAACAATAGGGATATCATCAAAGCCTTCAACGTTTAAAATAATCAAATCATAATCAATTCCCAAAACACAACGTTCACAAAACACACACGCGTTTTGAAAGAGAGCCTTTAACGAGGCCAAACCGAAATCCTTTGAAAATTCATTTCAAATAACCAAACAAACGCATCAAGACGACCACCAATCATCATATCCATAAAACGAGAAAAGTATGGGCAAGGTACTTGCCTCGAATAACCACAACGCGGAGAATCGGCCGAAGTAGGTTGGCACGAACCGACTACGAACTCGCCGACTCCACCGAACGACAATCCACAACAATGAACTACGAACGAAAACAATAACAACGAAAATGAATTCCAAAGTACGACCCAAAGCCGCTAAATTCAAAGAACAAATGGCGAAGGTTCAAGGATTTCCCCCAAAACGGCCAAGAACACGATTCGTCCCGTCAAAACCGAAAGCGAATTCCAAGTTGAAATATGGATATACAATCCATAGAATGTGTTTAACAACATCATTTAACCACAATCGATCCATCAAAAACGGATGAAAAACGAGATCGAGAACAAATCCCCAAAAAGTCAATTCGAAGGAAATCAAGAATTATACTTCGATTCGACGAAGAACAATGGATTAAATGATGTTAAACACAAGAATACTACCAAGATTAATCATACCCATCATGAATTAATCAACAACACGGAACGAATTGGACGAAAATGCAAAAATCCCCAAATTCACGAAATTAGGGTTCTAAGGAAGATTACCTTGATTCGCTGGATCAAAGGATGATAACGGACGATTGATTGATGTTATGAACTCAAGAAATTCATGGATTTGTTGTTAAACAACATGGCTTCGTCACCCATGAATCGCCATTCGCGGAAGGAGAAGGAAGGAAATGAAAAATGAAGGGAAATGTGGCTGGTCTGTCATATATATACTGGGCCGGAACTAGCGTGCGCTAGCCTTCCCGGACTAGCGTGCGCTATCGGCCAGTACCGGCCGAGCACTCTCGG
Source organism: Orobanche coerulescens (assembly GCA_033398695.1). Lineage (NCBI taxonomy): Eukaryota > Viridiplantae > Streptophyta > Magnoliopsida > Lamiales > Orobanchaceae > Orobanche > Orobanche coerulescens. Next base: position 230,358,895 of record CM065802.1, read on the forward strand.
CCATGGCCCGCATGACCCGGCACCACCGACCAATTCTGTCGACCATGACTGGTCCACCCGACTCCCGCTAGCGTGCGCTACGGCCGGAAGCCTGCGCGCGCTAGCCGACCTGTCCAGTAGCCACTGGACTAACAAACTTACCCAGGTAACGTACGCTAGTCGGCCGGCAGCGTGCGCTACCCCTGCCGGTTAGCGTGCGCTACGACCGACAGTAGTGCGCGCTACCTGCCGATGCTGACCGAGTCCAGAACCTTAGAAACCCCACTACCCGGCCTGATAGCGTGCGTTGGTCGACCATGCTAGCGTGCGCTACACCTGCCGGTTAGCGCGCGCAGCCTTCCGGCAGTAGCGTGCGCTACGCCGGTTCCTGCCGCATCTGTCCGGCCGGTGCCCGCAATCGTCCGGCCAGTCCCGCAACCGTCCGGCCAGTCCCGCAACCGCCAGGGCTCGACGACCCGATTTTCGAAAACGTACGGAACGAACACGACAAAAAGTTCGCGGACAACATCAACGGCCCGAAATGAAAATATAATACTATAATTAGTCATACGCGACCAAGAAACGGGTCGAGGCAACAATTACAGATACGGATACCCGTAACTTTCAAGAAATTACAAAATGGCCCAAAACGCCCGGAAATCACGATACGTGATCGAATAACCAAACCGAAGTTCACAACACGTCTAACAAAGTTAAACGGACTTGCGGGAAACTCGAAACAGCAGTTTCGGACGAGATTCGCAAGAATCGAACTCAAGTGCCGAAAAGTCGCTAAAAAGCACGGAACTCAACAAAACGACACCGAAACGAACTTGGATGTCAAAAAGTGTAGAATTAATCATTCTCAGAATGACGAAACGGTCATGAGAGAGTCGTCAAAATGGACTTCGGCCGAAAAAAAAGAAATTTACCGAAAATCGAAAATTGCGGATATTACAATAGCATCTGATTTAGATGAAGAACGAGAGGATAAGTTAATCAATGTTCTTAAAGAACATAAAGAAGCAATAGGCTGGACCATCTCCGATATTAAAGGTATTAGTCCTTCTATATGCATGCATCGAATTCACCTTGAAGAAAATGCGAAAACTTCCCGAGAATTTCAAAGAAGACTAAATCCTAATTTGAAAGAAGTTGTAAGAGCTGAAATAATCAAACTCTTAGATGTAGGGAGCATCTACCCTATTTCTGATAGCTCTTGGGTCAGTCCTGTTCATATAGTTCCAAAGAAATCTGGCATAAATGTAATCACGAATGAAAAATGAACTTGTTCCAACCAGAATTCAAACTGGATGGAGAGTCTGTATTGATTACAGAAAATTGAACTCTGTTACAAGAAAAGATCACTTTTCACTTCCTTTTATTGATAAAATGCTAGAAAGGTTAGCCGATCATGCTTATTATTGTTTTCTTGATGGATATTCCGGCTATAACCAAATTCCCATTGCTCCTGAAGATCAAGAAAAAACCACTTTTACCTGTCCTTTCGGCACTTTTGCTTACCGACGAATGCCATTTGGTCTGTGTAATGCACCTGCTACTTTTTAGCGGTGTATGATGAGCATTTTCTCTGACATGGTTGAGCGGTTTTTAGAAATTTTTATGGATGATTTTTCTGTATTCGGGTCTAGCTTTGATGAATGTTTACACCACTTAACCCAATTGTTGGTTAGGTGTAAGGAGAATAATCTTGTCCTAAACTGGGAATAATGTCATTTTATGGTTAAAAAGGGAATTGTCTTAGGACATGTGATTTGTGAAAAAGGAATTGAGGTGGACAAATCTAAAGCTGATTTAATATCTAGTCTTCCACCTCCACGAACGATTAAAGAAATTTGGTCATTCTTAGGCCATGCTGGTTTTTACCATCGATTCATCAAAGATTTTAGCAAAATCTCAAGGCCATTATGTAATTTACTTTCAAAAGACACACCTTCCGTATTTGATGATCATTGTCTAAAAGCTTTTAAGACACTCAAATCTATGTTGATCTCTGCACCTATCATCAAATCTCCAAACTGGAATCTTCCTTTTGAAATAATGTGTGATGCATCTGACTATGCCTTCGGTGTAGTATTGGGTCAAAGAGAAAATAAATTGCCAACTGTAATTATGCAAGCAGAACTCTAAATGATATCCAATTGAATTACTCTACAACTGAAAAAGAATTACTTGCAGTTGTTTTTGCCTTAGACAAATTTCGACCGTACTTGATTGGTTCGAAAGTCATAATTTACTCCGATCATGCTGCATTAAAATATCTTCTTTCTAAGAAAGATGCTAAACCTCGATTGATCCGTTGGATTCTATTGTTACAAGAGTTTGACTTAGAAATTCGAGATAAAAAAGGTTCTGAAAATGTTGTTGCTGATCATCTGTCTAGGCTAATCGTGAATTTTACTCATAAAGAACCTCCCATTAACGAAACTTTCCCTGATGAACAACTCATGTCTGTTTCTCACATACCTTGGTATGCAGACATTGTCAATTACCTTGTCACTGGTAACACGCCATCTCATTGGAATAATCAAGATAAAACAAAAATTTAAACGAAGTAAAAATATTCTTTTGGGATGACCCATATTTGTTCAAATATTGTTCTGATCAAATCATTAGGAGATGTGTTCCTGAACATGAACAACAAAATATCATTGCCTTTTGTTATGATCATGCATGTGGAGGTCATTTTAGTTCAAAGAAAACAACTGCTAAAATTCTGCAATGGGGTTTTTATTGGCCAACACTTTTCAAAGATACACATTCATATTGCAGCACATGTGATAGATGTCAAAGATTCGGTCGAAATTCTAAATGAAATATGATGCCTTTAAACCCAATTTTAATTATTGAAATATTTGATATTTGGGGCATAGATTTTATGGGACCTTTTCCAATTTCTTTTGGAAATCTTTACATCCTTGTGGCCGTCGATTATGTTTCAAAATGAGTAGAAGCAATTGCTTGCAAAGCAAATGACAACAAAGTCGTGGTAAATTTTTTAAAAGAAAATATTTTTTCCAGATTTGGAACACCACGAGCAATTATAAGTGATGGAGGAAAATATTTTTGTAATAAATTTTTGAATCATTTATTTAAAAAATATGGTGTTACACATAAAGTTGCTACTCCTTATCACCCTCAAACAAGTGGACAAGTTGAAATTTCAAACAGAGAAATCAAACATATTCTTGAAAAAACTGTTAATCCTACAAGGAAAGATTGGTCTTTGCGATTGAATGATGCCTTGTGGGCTTACCGTACTGCTTTTAAAACTCCCATCGGAATGTCTCCATTTAGGGTTGTCTTTGGAAAACCATGTCATTTGACTGTTGAATTAGAACATAGAGCATACTGGGCCATAAAACGATTAAATTTTTCATTAGACTTGGATGGAATTCATAGGAAACTTCAACTAAATGAATTGGAAGATATCAGAAATGATGCTTACGATTGTGCAAGGAAACATAAGGACAAAATGAAATTTTTTCATGATAAACCCATCTTGAGAAAAACTTTTTCTCCTGGTCAAAAAGTCCTTTTTAACTCTCGTTTGTTATTATTTCCAGGCAAGTTGCGTTCACGATGGTCTGGTCCATTTATTATTCGTACGATCTATCCTCACGGAGCTGTAGAAATTGAAAATCCAAAAAATAGTAATGTTTTCAAAGTAAATGGTCAACGGTTAAAACCATACTTGGAATTAAAATCTTTTGAGTAGAAGAGATTCTTCTTAAAGACCCCGATATTGTGAATTAATAATCCATTGTGTTTGTCCGGCCAAGTGGCGGATAACGGTACTCCATGGCTAGTAAATTCGGATTTTCAGTTTTCCACAACAATTGATTTTGTAGATATTTTTTTTATTAATTATGAAACAAACTTTGAAAATAATTGAAAAAAGATTTCCCTTTCTTAGCAAAAAAGTCATTTTGAAACTTTACCAAACCAGACTTGAAAGGATGATGTTGCTTATGAATAACGGCCTTTTGAGTGATACATAATTCCTTCCAGAAGATCCATTGCATACTTTTTCTTACACAAGAGTATGACCTTGCCAGATGAATATTCGATTACCATGTAAAGTACAGAATAACTTGGGGATGATGGTTTGAGAGTTTTCATTACAGAAGAGGGTGTGTTGATTGTTATTTGTAGGATTTGTTATGCATCTAAATTCACAATTGATCTTGGCTAGCAAACCTCATAATTTTCCCTTTATCCTACCCGTACTCAAAGCCACGTTACAACCAAAAGAAAGACCTTTTGATTTATGCATGAGTTTATTTTTAAGTAGTGGAGATTTGATTTTTGACCAAGCATATGGTAATGACACATTATGCTTTGATATGAGTGAACTCTTCTCAAATATCCTGTATATACACTTGAGTGAAGAGTGACATCCACCGTGAGGGTATTGAATTTTTTTGCATTCGAATCTCAATGAAGTTGTTAGAATTTAGTGCGGCATCCAACTTTGCTCTGATCTCACTTGGGTCATGATCACTTGTTTTCTCTTGATATTGGTTTTACCATGAATTTTTCAGCATCCGAATATTATTACTCGGGTATAAGATTTGCCCGAGGACGTGCAAAGATAAGTGTGGGGGAATTTGTTTGGTATATTTTGAGTAATATTTTTATTAGTATTTTATGTATATAATTGTGTGTTTTGTGTGATAATTTATTTGTTTTACCATATATTTATATTATTTCATTTTGTTAGAACTTTCTATAATTTTGTGTCATTTTTGGATAATTAATTGGAATTAAATTATATCTGCAGGTTAACCAACCGGTACAAGACAGATCAATTGGTTCAAGGACGATATTTTTACAAAATTCAATATAGTCACGACTGGTCTCATTTTATTCGTCTCATCGAGATGATCGTTTTAAAAGAAAATTCATCTGAATCCGAGTTCGTATGAAGAAGTTATGACCGTTCGAAGGACAACTAAATAGACAGACCATATTGTGCCACATGTCAACACCCGATTGGACCAGAAATTCAACTCTGTGCTGATGTCATCCATGACATCAGCAACCCTTAGCAGTCGTGAAATAATTGAGGGTGGGATTTTAAAATTTTAAAAATTATTATTTTATTAATTTTGTAGTAGTATAAATAGGGGAGGAAGATGTAGTGTTTTTGAAAGGAGAAGAAAAAAGAAAATAGAGTTATTGTAAGAGGGAGAAATAAAAATATTGTGTAATAAATTATATTTAAGTAATAATATTATGAAATATTTATTTATTTGTTGTTATTATGAGTGAGTAATTTTCTTTTACTGGGGTTATGATGAAACCATGTCTATATTATTATTAATATTTATATAATAATTCCAAATAAATGTTTTTAACGATTATGATTTTCGCTTCAATAGGGGAATATTATTTCATCAATTATATCACGTATTTTTGATAGTTATAAATTCCCCATTGCTTTGTGATTATTGATATTAGTTAATTTCTTGATTATTTATTTTCCATTAAATTGGATACATATAATGCTTAGAAATTACATTTTTCAAGCGAAGGAAAATCTATATTTGAATTATAATTTTGTACTTATTGTTAAATCTATAGGGAAATAGTGAGATTGATTTTAGAATCTATTCCCTGAATTTCTTGAAATTAAAATATAAAATAAATAATAAATAGACATTGGTGAATTCTAAACCCTAGTAAATTATTTAAAATCAATTTATCTAAAATCTACTTAAAAATTACTGTTATTTAATGCAATTATTATAACAAATCAAAAATCAAATTATTTGGTACTAGGTTAGAATTTAATATAATTTGGTTCAAAACGATAGGAATAATTTTACTTCATTATCATAGTCCTCCCTGTGGAATCGACCTTGCACCGCATATCTACATCGAACAAATCGTGCGCTTGCGAGTATTAGACTAAAGAATCAACCAACAACAGTTCTAACCTGGTTACTTTACCTTTTACCTTCGAGTAAAAACCTAGTTCTGTGTGAACTAAAGAAGTTATTCCGACCTGTGTGGGATGAATAAGACGAAGCTTTGGAACTGTGTGTGAAGAAGCAAGTCAAGAGTTAGCTTTGACCAATCTGTGTGAACGGTTGAAAGCGACGGTCTTTGTATCAATATGTGTGAACGATACAAGGATAGGTTTGATTATAGACACGTAGTTGTGTACGTAGTGTTTATAATAAACATTTTCACTCCTGTGTGGAGGACCAGTGGACGTAGAGGGGTTTACCTCGAACGACTTTAAACATCGTGTGATTTACCTTCTGCACTTACTATTTTCATTACTGTGATTATTTACAAGTATACACTGTATATCCTGTATGCACCAAGCAAACAGGAGAAAATGTAGTTGCTGTATATACAGCAACTTACTGTTTTAAGACTTCCGCTACGCACTCCTATTTGAAAATCATACAGCTTGTAGCTTAAACAGTTTCCAAGCTGTATTCTGTATACGTAGTGGCCAACAATAGGCAATCACCTTCCCATTATGCATTAATAGACATCCAAGGCCCTATCTCGACGCGTCACTATACACCACAAATCCTTCCGTCCCTTTTGGTAGAACCAAAACAAGTGCTGAAATCAATCGACTCTTGAGTTCATCAAAACTTTGCTGACATGCCTCCGACTACAAATACTTCTTATCCTTCCTCAACAGATTAGTCATCATTTGAGCAATCTTGCAAAAACCTTCCACGAACCGTCGGTAATAGCCTGCTAGACCCAGGAAGCTGCGAACTTCCTTCACGTTCTTCGGAGGTAGCCACTCTCGAATAGCTTCTGTCTTCTGTGGCTCTCACCCCATCGTCCCATATCACATGTCCAAGAAAAATAACCTCAGGCATCCAGAACTCACATTTGGAAAATTTTCCATAGAGCTGTTCCCGCCTCAACGCATCGAGAACCTGACAGAGGTGATACTCGTGCTCTTAATGGTCATGAGAGTAAATCAGAATGTCGTCAATAAAAACAACTACAAAACGATCCAGATAATTAATAAAAACTCGATTCATCAACTCCATGAATACCGCCGGTGCATTAGTCAGTCCAAATGGCATCACTACGAACTCATAATGCCTATAACGAGTACGAAAAGCTGTATTCGTAATGTCCGACTCTCGAATCCTCAACTGATGATATCCGGATCTTAAGTCGATCTTGGAGAATATGGCAGCGCCTTGGAGTTGATCCAGCAAGTCATCAATACGAGGCAACGGATATTTGTTCTTGATTGTTACCCTGTTCAGTTCGCGGTAATCAATACACAAACGCAGAGATCCGTCTTTCTTCCGTACAAATAACATCGGCGTTCCCCAAGGGTATGCGCTATGTCAAATATAGCCTTTTAAGTCAACTCCTCAAGCTGGCTCTTCAACTCTTGCATCTCGGTTGGTGCCATACGATATGGTGCTTTCGAAAGCGGGGACGTCCCTGGTGTAATATCCGGAATTTCTACTACTGTTGTTTGATATTATTTTATCCGAGTTATATTGTACAGCGTGGAATCTGTACAGTAGGAATAAAATAAATAAAGGATTGAGATGTCAGTATCGGTATAATTGTCGTATCTGGTCGACAGTTACATTTGAGGATATCGTGTATCAGGTTATCGTACTTTCGATATAGAGTATATCGTATATTATTGGATTCAGTGTTTGTGTTTAGTGTGTCTCATGTTCGTTTTTGGTACGTCAAGATGTTGGACAGAAATTGCGGAAAATGGCTAAGTGTTCATTAGCGCACGCTACTGGGTACAGGTAGCACACGCTACGAAGTATTGATAGCGTACGTTAAGAGGTTCGGTTACGTACGCTAAGGAGGACCCCTAACGTACGTAACGACTTGCTGGGTTAGTTCCGGAAGGTGGCCGACAGGTAGGCCTAGGTTGATTTTTATATTCAGTTAGCGCACGCTAACGTATGTTGGTTAGCGCACGCTAACATCAGATCGCCAATAATGGAATCTTAGCTTTCGGCGGGTGGACCCGGCCACTTGCGACGCGTGTCCAGCTAAGGTCAGCGGGTGTTTGTCATGTAGGGCTAGCGCACGCTAAACTATATGGTTAACGCACGCTAATTCCAGATCGATCAAAGGAATCCCGATAATCGCGGATGCTTTCGGCATGTGGGGGCACGAGTGGTAGGTGTGTACTGTAGCAAGTCAACTTCGGATAGCGCACGCTTAGGTAAATGACTTGCGTACGCTAAGCAGGATGTTTTACGTACGTTAATGCATGGGCATTACGTACGTAAGCTAGTTCTGGCGGCAAGAACCTGCGGGCTTCGATAGCGCACGCTAACAAAGTCAGTTAGCGCACGCTAATGCGGTAGCGCACGCTAAACATGAGATGTTAGCGCACGCTAAACATGAGATGTTAGCGCACGCTAATAATGAATATTATAAAAGGGGACAGAAGGGTGCTGAGAAGCATTTCGTCATTTTTCTTCTTTCAGTCGAGAGAGAGAGAGTTGGGATATATTTGAGGTTCCCAAACACTGTATAATGATAATCTTTGACAACATTAGATTGAGAGCTTGGATTCAAGCCTTGTTCTTCAAGATGTTCATGATTCTTTGGATGGAGTTCTAGTGTTCTTCTTTTTGGTTCGTCTAAACCAGGTAATCTTCGTATTCCTTTGTTAATGGTTCGTTTTTCTTGGATGATTTCATGTAAGGAGCATGTTGGATAATCATATGATGATGTTATATGAGATTCAATGGAATTTTGATAAGGGTTTCGGATGTTAGTTAAGATTCTTCATACTATAAGGATGTTGATTCATTTAACCCAATCTAAGAGGGAATTCTGAATCTTGGTAATTATATTGGTCGATTTAGATGAGATGAATCATGATACTAGGTTGAATTCCAGATTTAGCATGATATGATCCTTGTTATCGAGTCGGTTTGATTGTTGATGTTGTTATTGATATATGGACATTGACATGATCATGGTGATAATTATGGGGTCGTTTATCTTCAAGAGATATGGAGATTTATGTCTCCCTTCATTCGGATCCGTAGTCGCAAGATGTGAGTCGATGTTTGGAATGCATGCCACTGAACAGCATTAGCGCACGCTAAGCTTACTGCATAGCGCACGCTAACGGGACAACTTAGCGCACGCTACGTTATGCATTTAATGTGCGCTAAGTAGGCAGACAGTGCAGTATTTTTGTGTTTTGATTATGAATTCGTGATGGTTTGACTTGGTTGGTTCTGACTGTGTTTATTCGAGGTTGTGTTGAACCGTTGAGTTCGATTGGTTAGTTTTGTCAGTTGTTGATTGTTATCGGATATGTGTTATTTGATTTCTTCGATAGGTTGAGATTGTTGATCGGTGATTATAACCGGATATTGCGGTCGTGTTCGAGTATGTCCATTGTATTGCTTTTGATCGGGGCTGAGGAGCTCATAGACAAAGGCAATGTGTTCGGCAGCGGCTTCGTGGTATTGGTATCGAGGCAAGTTATTACTTGCTCAGTTATAATATTTAATGAATGGTTTCAGTTTCATTTCGTTTATAATGCATATAGCGATGATTATTATTGTGAACTCTGGGTATTCGGATCACATATCGTTCTTTCGATTCTGGGAGGTAAATCATAATGTATATGCTTTATCTCAGTTATTGGTATGTTCGAGTATCAAGGTTACATTATGGTAAAGACGAGGATATGAGTATCTATAGTTCATTGTACGTTTGGAACGCCGAGCATTGATGATAATCGTCGGTGATGATTGGACATCGAGGTTGCTCCCGAAGGACTCGGGGCAAGTATTCCATATTGATTATGGTTTAATGTTATTTATTTTGGTCTCGCACATTTTCTTTCATGTTGTTGAACATGAAGTCGTCCTAGTAAATTGTCATGTTGTCGTGCATGTTATGTTGTTCATGTTGATGAACGTGTTGATTTGCATATGTGTATGCATATTGTGTTGTTTACGTTGTGTAAATAATCCGATGGGATTATGAGGATCTATGCTGAGGGCGCTGGATCGAATGTCCATCATGCGTTGGTTCGACGGGATCATCATGAGGATCTATGCTGAGGGCGCTGGATCGTTGGACAGGTTTTCCACCATGTGTTGGTTCGACGGGATCATCATGGGGATCTATGCTGAGGGCGCTGGATCGTTGGATTACTAGTATTGTGTTGATGGAATCTTGTGAATTCGCATCATTGATTTTATCATGCGTTGTTGTTCATATGTGTATTGTTGGTTATCCACCTTATGATGATCTGATAGGATCATCAAGGGGATCTATGCTGAGGGCGCTGGATCGTCGAATTTCCATTGAGTATACATCATTGTTATTGTTGTGATCATATTGACGTTGTCATATGAGTATGCATTTATAGGTCTTTTGTTAGGACCTTGTCCGTATTGCATTGATATGATCTCGGATGAGACTGATATGATTATCGTGGCACATCATATCGCGAGGTATGTTCCGTATTTCCTTTGGTCTTTGTCTTTGATGGACAATCGGTTATCGTCTTGGGATTTGATGATGTTATTCGATGGATCGTATTGGTTAGAAATGGTAGATTTCCGTATCGTGAGTTGGTGATGATAGTTTGAGAATCTTGAGTATTGTTTGAGGTACAATACAGATATTATGTTCGAGTTTATTGGTTAATCGAGTACGAGATGTGAAAATGTGAAAATGGCTATTCTGATGAGAATTACTTGAATAAGTAAAGTTATGGTGGTAAGATTACGTTGGTCGTATTCTTATGTTGTATTCTCATTGGTATGTAATTATTAATGTTTTGTGACAGTTGTCATTGTTGGATATTATGGCTGACCCCGTCGTGGGATTTCTTTTTAGGTTCTTGGTGTATCGAGCTTGTAGCGGTCGTGAAGAGATGAGCTTCCCGGAAGATACTGGCTAGGACATGTTTTGTGCATTGAGTTTCTTGATTGGTTCTTGTTTTCCGCTGCTAGAGTATCTTTATGGTTGGTCTTTTTCCGCTACGTGAGTATTTTGAAATGACCTTTTGGTATCTGGTAACTATGGTTGCTTTGGAAATCTTTTTCTAAACTATTGAGTTCTGGCATTTCAGGCCTTGACCTTTCAAACGAGATTTTACGACGGTTTTGGTAAACAGATTTTATATAGTCTTCAAATGTTTTAAAGATAGTACCGTCGTTGGCCTCTTGGGCGTTTGTAAAATGTTTACGAAAATTTCCTTTAGCCTTGTGGGTTCCATCTGTGGGCCCACGACGCTGTAATATTTCTGGCTAAATCTGGGAGTGTTACAGAATATTGTATCGGAGCTTAGGTTGTGAAAACCTAGGCAGTCGGGTCGAGTTGGGTCGTACTTTTATCGTGTCATTCGAGTTGTTGGTTGACAAGTGTTTGAGATCTGAGTTTTGTTGTTCACTCGGGCTTGTGCGTTATGTGATTTACCAGTGTGGTACTGGGGTTGTTGTAACTTTTCCAAATGGTGTCAACGTGTTTCTTCAGATAGAACTGTGTTGTGTTGTCGAGTTGAACTAAGTTTGCAAAATGTGTGTTTTGAAAATATTTGTGTCGAGTATTTTCTAGAGTCGAGACATGTGCCAGTATCACAGGGAATCATCGGCTTCACGATCTGTAAGTATTTGGATTTTTAATTTCATGGAGATTTATTGTCGTTCTAAGTTGATATGCTTTGAGATTCAGCAGAATATTATGCATTACAATATAAGGTGACAGAGTTGGGATATGATTGATGATCTTGAGAAGTTATGATTTTGGAAATCAATATGTCGGTTAATTTTTGGAACGGAATTGTGTATTTGGGATAATGTCGTGGATTGGAGAGGAGAACCTGTAGTCATGTTAGTTCATTTTGTGATATATGAACTGTTTTTGAGCATTTGAAAATGATACTTTTCAAAATGAATGTTTTATGGATGTTTTACCGTAAATGATTTTTGGACCGAGACCCAATAGATTTTTGAAATTGTTTTATAACTCAGGACTTGGGGTCCGAAAAAGAGTTTCCTACTTTTTAAACTTCTTGTAATGCAGAACGAGATACGGGCTGAGACCCTAATGTTTCAAAAGGCTTTTCTGTTTTCTTAAAACTCCCGAGATTTGTAAAACACTTTATCAATCGTTTATCTATGTCGTTCCCGCCTTTCGAGGCTTTGGTTTACTTGTTCAAATGGAACTTCTCGGGAAGTCTTTCGCTGTGTTTGATTTGTTGATTTGTTTCAATATTTTGTCATAGCATATTTGAGGTGATCCGGGATGGATTAATGATGGACGTTGCGAGTCATATGTGGAAAAGGAGTTTAGTCGGAATTTATATATTGAGATTTTGGAACTCTATCGTGTGGTTTTCCGATGGAATATCAGTGAATATTGGTGATGAGCCGAATTGGTATACAGGAGTATGGATGTGGTCAATCATTTGCATAATTTCATTTTGATTAATCATGCGTATTCGAAAAGAATTATTATCGAATACTTGGCATTAGCGAGCCAATTTAACTTTTCGAAAATTTATTTCGTGGTCTTACGAAAATTTATGTTTCGAGTTTTGAAATTTTTGAAAGAACTTTCGACAATTGTCTTCTTGACAAGACTATATGATTTCAAACTGGTTTTGAAAATATAATTGATATACATATGCATTTAGTGCATAGTGCATATCATGGTAGAGTTCTGAGCGAGAGTCACGAACTGGATAGTACATCAGTTCGGTACGATGAAAGAGGTTCGAACGTTAGTATGATAGTTTGGTTATCCATGGATGATCGATAGATTTATCGGATAAGAGAAATATGTTGCATGTTGTAGATTCATGCACAGGATGTAATTTTAGAACTTTGGATTTTGTGAAACCGGGACATATGTGCTATGTGATTTCCATTGGTACGGTAGTAGCGCGATTTTACCATAGTGATCTTTGAATGATTTCTTTGTAAGTGTAAATTTGGGGATGGTGACCCCATGCTGGTTGTTTTGGATATTGAGTGGTCGTTCCCACTCCTTGTATGAATTGGTATGTTCGTCGATTTGCGATTCGTTGTTCGTATGCCGAGGGAAATGTTCGCCAGTTGGGTATGTTTATTGAGATCTACTGTACGTGATTGATTTGTCGTTTTGAGAATGTTATTCTTTCGTATATCTATTTCTGTGGTTCTGTGTTGATCGTGTTGGAGTTTACCGTGTGAAGGTATTCTCAATTTTCGTTGATCGTTCGTTGGTAATATTGGAGTTTATCACGTTGATGATATTCTCGATTGTGTTTTGACCTCTGGTTGGTCATATTGGAAATTATCATGTCGATGATAAATTCGGTTGATTGTTGATCATTGTTGGTGATCATCTGAGCGTTCGGATTTTGTGTTGATGTTTCGGGATTCGTGTCATTGTTTTGGGCGGTTGTTTCGCATATGTATTGTGTATTATTCGTCTTATCGGAATTGGGACTTGATTATGTAATCAGGCAGACAGGATTTGATTCGGGCAGATTGTTTCATCCGAAGATGATATATTTTGTTGAGACTCAGGGAATTGTGATCGTAAGCGTGTTGAGACTGTACAGTGAGATCGCTTGCTAGTATCTCAGGAGATCGTCGACCTGCGTATTTGTAAGTATGCTCGTTTGGTTATTCGGTGATGACGATAATTGATCGTTGTCGTGATGGTTTTGGGATATTTTGGGTTGAAAGGTATGTTTGTTTGTTTTATGACGGATTGCAAGTTTCGAGAACGAAACTTATTTTAAGTGGTGTAGAATGTAATATCCGGAATTTCTACTACTGTTGTTTGATATTATTTAATCCGAGTTATATTGTACAGCGTGGAATCTGTACAGTAAGAATAAAATAAATAAAGGACTGAGATGTCAGTATCGGTATAATTGTCGTATCTGGTCGACAGTTACATTTGAGGATATCGTGTATCAGGTTATCGTACTTTCGATATAGAGTATATCGTATATTATTGGATTCAGTGTTTGTGTTCAGTGTGTCTCATGTTCGTTTTTGGTACGTCAAGATGTTGGACAGAAATTGCGGAAAATGGCTAAGTGTTCATTAGCGCACGCTACTGGGTACAGGTAGCGCACGCTACGAAGTATTGATAGTGTACGTTAAGAGGTTCGGTTACGTACGCTAAGGAGGACCCCTAACGTACGTAACGACTTGCTGGGTTAGTTCCGGAAGGTGGCCGACAGGTAGGCCTAGGTTGATTTTTATATTCAGTTAGCGCACGCTAACGTATGTTGGTTAGCGCACGCTAACATCAGATCGCCAATAATGGAATCTTAGCTTTCGGCGGGTGGACCCGGCCACTTGCGACGCGTGTCCAGCTAAGGTCAACGGGTTTTTGTCATGTAGGGCTAGTGCACGCTAAACTGTATGGTTAGCGCACGCTAATTCCAGATCGGTCAAAGGAATCCCGATAATCGCGGATGCTTTCGGCATGTGGGGGCCCGAGTGGTAGGTGTGTACTATAGCAAGTCAACTTTGGATAGCGCACGCTAAGGTAAATGACTTGCGTACGCTAAGCAGGATGTTTTACGTACGTTAATGCATGGGCATTACGTACGTAAGCTAGTTTACGAAGCGAGGCAGTAACCTCTGGGTTTCGATAGCGCACGCTAACAAAGTCAGTTAGCGCACGCTAATGCGGTAGCGCACGCTAAACATGAGATGTTAGCGCACGCTAATAATGAATATTATAAAAGGGGACAGAAGGGTGTTGAGAAGCATTTTGTCATTTTTCTTCTTTCAGTCGATCGAGAGAGAGAGAGTTGGGATATATTTGAGGTTCCCAAACACTGTATAATGATAATCTTTGACAACATTAGATTGAGAGCTTGGATTCAAGCCTTGTTCTTCAAGATGTTCATGATTCTTTGGATGGAGTTCTAGTGTTCTTCTTTTTGGTTCGTCTAAACCAGGTAATCTTCGTATTCCTTTGTTAATGGTTCGTTTTTCTTGGATGATTTCATGTAAGGAGCATGTTGGATAATCATATGATGATGTTATATGAGATTCAATGGAATTTTGATAAGGGTTTCGGATGTTAGTTAAGATTCTTCATACTATAAGGATGTTGATTAATTTAACCCAATCTAAGAGGGAATTCTGAATCTTGGTAATTATATTGGTCGATTTGGATGAGATGAATCATGATACTAGGTTGAATTCCAGATTTAGCATGATATGATCCTTGTTATCGAGTCGGTTTGATTGTTGATGTTGTTATTGATATATGGACATTGACATGATCATGGTGATAATTATGGGGTCGTTTATCTTCAAGAGATATGGAGATTTATGTCTCCCTTCATTCGGATCCGTAGTCGCAAGATGTGAGTCGATGTTTGGAATGCATGCCACTGAACAGCATTAGCGCACGCTAAGCTTACTGGATAGCGCATGCTAACGGGACAACTTAGCGCACGCTACGTTATGCATTTAACGTGCGCTAAGTAGGCAGACAGTGCAGTACAGTTATAACACACGATAGATGAGCTGCCCGTTCGAGAGTGTAATCCGGTCGGCTCCGATGCTATAGGTGGCCACTCAGAAGGAATCGGTACAGACTGGGGTTTTCTGAATGTCCCCCGGTTACTGTCTGTCTGGGTCTGGTTCCTGGATCTCTTGTTGGAGGACTGAGGCTGCTTCTTGTAAATCTCCTTTGCAGTAAGTTCATATTCCAGAGCCTTCTCGATAAACTCCGGTAAGGTCGTACAGTGGTGGTTAAGCAACTGCATCCTCATCCAGGGTTTAAGCCTCTTGAGGAAATATTTGATCTTATCAGCTTCCGTACGGACAACTGACGTAGCAAAAGGAAGAAGTTCCTGGAATTTCTCGGCAATAGCTAACACATCCTCGTCCTCAGATGGATCGGGGTTCAACAATTCTGACAGTTTGGCCTCACGGAGTGGGGCGGGATAGTAGCGATCCAACATGATATTCTTGAAGTCTTCCCAGGTACTCACGCCGTCAGCAGGTCTCATAGAAAGCCACCAAGTATTGGCGCTCTTACTAAGGTAGTAAGCCACCACAGCAACTCGGTTCTCTTCTGGGCACTCCACCATCTCGAACAGTTTCTCGAAATGCTCCATCCAATGTACAATATCAGCAGGCTCAGAAGAGCCTTCAAATGTAGGAGGTCACTGACGCGATATGTCGCTAATGATCCGGCTCACGATTCCGCCGTGCACCGGAGGCGGAGGCTGTTGTGCCTTCTGTTGGCCAGTAGTAGCATTCCTCTGCATAGCTTCCATCATCTGACCCATTTGGGTCATCTGGGCCATCATGCCCTGCATAATCACATAAGGGTCGACATGGGAACCCTCATACTGTTCGGCATGGTGGGACTGGCTCCTAGTAGGTGAATCACTCCCCGCCGAGCTTTGTCCCACACTCGAACGCGTGTTAGCGTGTGGCCTCGGGATTCGGCCCCTTCCGCGGCCTCGACCCCCTCTGCCACGGCCCCTCAAATTACGTTCCATACTGAAATAATCAAACAATAATCATAAGCACAGTTCAATATACATCCTTACGGCCAGAGTACGAATTTATGCTAATTTAATAGCAACAATGGAACTACATGTTCAAGAAAACAGTTCATATTGAATTATCGGCACTGCGAGTGCCACACACACAATCTCATATCGACATCAAGTCGAAACAGTTTCGATCACATAATCAATTTAGAATTTTCCTCAGAAAATTAAACAGATGAATCTTACCACACATTCTCGAAATGCCAAGATAAACAAAGAGATCGATTCATCATCAATATTAAATCATGGCTCATGAGAAACATAGTACTCGACGGGTCAGGCGCTTGCACAGGTCACACGTGGCATGAAGGTTTCTTGATGCTAGTTCAATTACAATGACTCAAAAGAAAAAGACTCTCTGATACCATCTTTTGTAACACCCCGAAAAATTGCAGCTATTACAGTGCCGTGGACCCCACACCTGGACCCACCAGGCGGTATCAAAACATAATTTAGACATCACATAGATGTGGTAACGAACCACAATGACTTAATCATAACTCCGATTAAGAGTGTAAACCGTATACATCAACTCATACAACCGTACACAGGATCCAAATCCGGCATAAACCATATGGAGATGAAATACACCCAAAACAATACATTCGTCCAAATTAAAATAGAAAAACAAAACTCCACTGTTAAGACATAATCGACCAACAAAAGACTCGGGGCCCCCAAACTAGCATCCTTCAATACCCTTCGCCGCCATCGTGCTTTTCCTGCGCCTTGCCCTTTCCTCGCCCTGAAATACAAGTATTTCGCCCAAACCACATGGTCAGCTATACATGATAATAATTCTCATGGAATTATACAATTCATATATATATATATATATAGATCTCAAAGAAACAACCGACTACTGAATATACCCCTCGGGCGTATAAACAGTCAGTCCCAAACTATCGAACATATCCAATCATAACGGAATATGAACGTCCAAACAACATGGCTCAAGATGGACGTCATAGTACGCCCGATCTGAAAATGTGTCCGTGCACATGTCCACACCGTACACTACTACAAAAACAGCAACTACTGACACTTAGTTTCTGACACTTTATCAAAAGTGTCAGTAACTTCAGACATTTGACTCATTTTCTATCTTTAACATAATTGTGTCATAAGATACTGACACTAAAGTATCACTAATTTAAAAAAAGTCTTCCCTTATTTATACTAGTATTTATAAAAAATTAGGTTTACCTTACCATATATGGAGCGGCAAAGAACAAAAATCAGCCGCTCCATCCTTCTCCCTTTTCCCCTCTTTCCCATTCCGCCTCATATCCTCCGCAAAACACACACACACACTGAAAAATCGGATGCACACACTCAATCGTATAAACACACATACAATCATACAAACACACACACGAACATATATGCTACATCAAGGTCAGATGAGAGGCCATGGAGTTTCGGGGAGCAGGCTAAGTCGGCGATTTGGCATCGCAATCGGGCGTAGGTTCATGGGTAAGGTTTCAGGTAATATTTTTCTCATTTTTTAAAAGGAATTTGGGTTCTGAGATTGTGAATTAACCCCCAGCTTAGGTTTCATCGGACGGAAAATAAAGGGGTTGAAGGTGGTTCTGAAAAGGGATTGATTTGGTGCGAAAGGGTAAATCGGATTGAGGGTTATCCTGGGAAAAATCGATTCGAGAATATGGGAGTAATTCTTTCTGTGAAGCTTGAGGGTTATCCTGGGAAAACTTTTGTGCGTGTGTGTGCAATATTTTTCTTGAATTTATTTGTTACCGTGTGTTTTGTTAGTTAATGTTCCAGAAATCACGATTGAAGTTTTCAAATACCGAATTGCAGTTTATTAATAAATAAATGCCAAAATCATTTATGTTTTAGATTCCAGATTTTAAAACGATTGTAGAACTTGTATGAGGGTTTCTCCATCTCTCTCTCTCTCTCTTTCTCTCTCTCTCTAATGTGTGAGGATCATATGGGGTTCCAAGTATTGATTGATTTATCCAACTTGTTGATAGATGCTCATGTTGGTGGCGTGAATGATATTGCTTTTGCTCATCCCAGTAAGAAGCTTTGCATAGTTACATGTGGGAATGACAAGACAATTAAGGTAGCATCCATTTAAGATAGTAGTCTCCCAATCATGTATTTTGGTTTCCTCATTTACTCTCGTGTTACAGGTGTGGGATGCTGTCGCTGGTCGCAGGATGTATACATTTGAGGGCCATGAAGCTCCTGTATATTCTGTCTGTCCTCATTATAAAGAAAATATTCAGGTATTATATTAGTAGATTGATTCTTCTTCATTTTTAACAGTTGCCTTATTGAATTCTTTATGAAATGAATAGTGTCCTTTAATGTATAAAAATGAGAGGGCTTTCTGATTCTAGTTAGTATGCAGTTTATTTTCTCTACTGCAATTGATGGGAAAATAAAAGCATGGCTTTATGATTCTTTGGGATCAAGAGTAGATTATGATGCCCCTGGACTTTGGTGCACGACAATGGCATACAGTGCTGATGGAGCCGGTTACTAAAAAATTCTTGTGTTGTTAATCTTTCCCAAGAAAATGTGGGTTGGACAGACTTGAATCATTCAAGGACAAAAGGTGTTTTAACATTAAGCACTCCAGAAATAGTATTAAAACATAAATGATTTTTGCATTTATTTGCAGTTGGCACTAGTGTTGGTGCTAATATTCTGGTATGTCAAACTACCAGCCAAGAGAAACACCATGCTGATAAGAAAAATTACTTCTATTTCTGTAGAAATAAAATGCATATGAATATTCCATCTAGATCAAAATTGAGGAAAATGAAGAGTTGGTAGATCGGACCTGCTATGTCGGATGGGTTTGATATGAAGATGTCTCTTTTTTCTTTCAAATTTCCATCAGTTCGCCAAGCATCGGGATGTTGTTTAGAAATGAAGACGCCAATGAAATTGAAGGTGCAGAGCATTTTTGGATTTGGTAGATTTTCAGTAGCAATTAAAATGCAAAGTGGGTCTTAACTTGTTCTTTTTTCTTTTCCTTTAATTATTATCCTCTTTGAGTAGGTTCTGGTCTAAATAACAATTTCGTCTTTCTTAATGGTATGCCTCTGTGCAGGAAAGTTGAATCTGGGACAACTTGATGCCCACGAAGATGAAGATGGTCCAGAATCAAGAGCAATAGAAGGACAGGAGAATGTGAGATTAATTGTCAAATGTCGATCCATTGCTTAAATTGTTCTAGGACATTTAGGAGGCTACATTTAATCACGGAGTTTATTCAACCTTTTTCTCAGACCCTCTAGTCATTATAATAGTTTTGGATGGATCTTGCATCAGTCCCTTAGCTGGAAAAAAAGTGCTATTAGAAACTAGAGAATGATTCTAACCAGTTGAGATATATAGGCACTTAATCATGAGACTAAACGGTTTACCTTATAGATGTATAAATTTTCAGTATGCTTTATCTGTATCTCTCTACTAATATTTGTTTAAGCCTTTCATTATTTTATTACATCTTATTTTAAAAAAACGTAAAACTGGCTTGATGCCACATAACTCAATTTCATCTATTCATTTGACATTTTTTTAAACCTAGCCTTGTAAGTAAAAATTACTTTTACTTGGTACTTTACGTTTGCAAGATCATCTTATAATATTTTAAGATAAAAGTGTTGGACTCGATCATTTACAGGAACTAGAATTTTCTCCAGTCCATCCCTTTTTCCTGTTCTTGTTTCATCTACTTGCCGTTTCCATGTTATCTGAGGTTCATCTAACTTTTACCAATGAGGTCTTTAGCCCCGGACTCCAATATTTCAACCTAGTTGAACATAATTTGCATGTCTTCAGCTTTTTTTTTTATCAATTTTAGTGATGGGATGTTAATTTCATTTTACTCGCGCTTTTTCAATTTTTGAGATGATCATATTTAAGTTTTAAAAATAAAATATGTATTATAGAAAACCTTTTCATTTTCCTCAGATCTATTTCTTCTTCCAACTGTGTCACATCATTGTTATTGCAGAGGCATAAAAGCAAGAAGGAAGTGATGGAGGATATTATAACTAAAAGCAAGTTCTTCAAGGTTGTGCTTGTTTGCAGCTTGTGAACTCTTTGCTTGCTCTTTACTGATTATTATTATTATTTATAGTCCAGTATACTTGAATGAAACCTGCAGTTGATGATGACGATGATGTTATCTGTTGTGGGCGGGAGCGGGGCCGGGGGTTGCTGATGCAAAGAGTAGATAGAAACTGACATCAATTACCTTTTTGACTAAATTGGAAATTTAACATATCAACTGAGTTTAAGAAATTTCACCGCAGACCAAACTATTTTTATTTATATGTTGCTTTCTTTTTTTCATGACTATTTAAATTACCCAATGGTTGCCTTTCACAGTTGAATCAGTTGAGTTTATTTAACACTTGAATTATGTGAATGCTTGTTGATGTGTATAATATATACATATATTTTTAAGAATGCTCCATTGAGGTTTTTGTTGTTTGTGCTCAGTATACGGTAGCAATGATGGGCTTCGGTCCTGAAGATAAAAATGTTGTCATAGAGTTGACTTACAATTATGGTGTCACTGAATATGACCAAGGCAATGCTTATGCTCAGGTTCGATGTCTTCCTCTGCCTAGTGTTTTTTATCCTACCACATTTAGCGTTTCTTCAGCACTGTGATACGCTGGTTTAATATTCATACTGACTGAATCTTGCAGATAGCAATAGGGACAGATGATGTTTATCAAAGCGCTGAAGCAGTTAGGCTTTGTGGGGGAAAATTACCAGAGAACCTGGCCCTCTACCTGGTATTAGCACCAAGATTACGGCATGCCTAGATCCTGATGGTTGGAAGATGGTATGGCCATTGCTTATCAATATTTATTTATGGAATTAAATTAAATTTATTTTTAAGGGGGCTCATGCAGATTATTTCAATTTTAAATATTATATCTGCGTGCAGGTCCGACTTATCTATGAAATGATGGGAGATAGAAGATGGGCTGAAGCCTATTTCAAATCCGGGAAGGACATATCCCATTTACATGACGTTCTTTTGTTTACATTTGCTCTCTTACCACTGCATTTTGTTGCCACCAATGTAGACTACAATTTGAAGTTTCTATGTATGAGTCTTTTTGTCAGGTCTGGCAGCACACTCGAATGATTTACCGACCAGCTTAAATCCATTTTCAAGGCCCAGTTACAAAACTTGGTTGAAGTGTTTTGTCAGTAGTTAAGTTGAATGCTTGATTAGTATATTTGATTGAGGTGTTCTATTGGTTTAGAAGTTCCCAGACTTGGTAGTTTAGTAGTTTGACTGTATTTTGATGGCTCTCGATGCTTGGTTTTGTATTCTGCTGCTTTTTTAAGTCAATTGCATTTGGGATGTTTTATAAGTGAAATGTATGTTTGAAAATTTTAATTTATAGTTTTTTTTTTCATGTAATTAAACAAAAAAAATGTAATTGAGATAATAATACATTTTTTTTCACAAATCTGAACATATACTGACACTAAAATAGTGTCAGTAATTATTTTTACTGACACTTTATAATAGTGTCAGTAATGCTAAAGCCAGAACATACTGACACTAATATTTAGTGTCAGTAAAAAATTAATTACTGACACTATTTTAGTGTCAGCAAAACAAAATACCGACGCTATTTTAGTGTCAGTATTTATTGACTCTTTTATTTATGACACTAAAAATTAGTGTCAGTATTTTCTGGCTTTAGCATTACTGACACCTTTATGAAGAGTCAGTAAAACTAATTACTGACACTATTTTAGTGTCAGTAAAGGGGATATTTGTACTAGTGGTATACAGAATCAAGAATATACGTGGGACGATGTACCTAATTAGCCTCGCGAACTACATCTCGTGTGCACGGTCCAATGCGGAAACATCCACGCATGACCATCAAGTGCCCGGCTAAAAATTCTACACGTAACCAATCGGCATGCAGATATGACTCCAGAGATGTCACGATGAAACATGACAACGAAACTCAACGAATTACACATTTATCTAAGAATCGAAAGACTCACCGAAGTGACAACAAGGCTCAACGAGACCAACGGTATCAAAGGCAATCAACCATGGAATACAATCCCACCACAAAACGGTAATACGATCAAGAACAACATTATATCAAGAATCGTAGATTCACAGAGCATTACTTATACACAAAACATACAATATTCACAAGAATTCAACCATCATTATAACCAAGCAATATAACTTGCCTCAATTCCGTAGACGAATAGCCCTTCTTCAAACGAACGAACGGTCGGAATCCTCGACTACTAATACTCACTCGAACGAGCAATCTTGAACGAAATGTAACTCATTCAACAACACATTCATGCAATAATGATATCAATTCTTAGGAAACGACACCCGAAATATTACTCGAATGGTTCATCTTATTCCAACGAATATCCCATAGCTTCATTAATGAATTATGATACACCAAGTTCATCTTTAAAAACCGGTTTTACCAAGTTATTTAGGTTCACCCACATTTACGTCTTCTATTTCACAAGGATCGTTGCAAAGGAATTCGGTCACTAATTCTATAGTATCATTATCACCCATAATCGTTATAATCCTCCTGATAACACTATCAATGTATTGATATGATGATCAACACCTTCTTAAGTTATCAACATATCCGATTAACTTGAATATATAAATGTTGTATTTGTGTTCTTCATAATCCATTACTATCCCTTAAAGAATTTACTCAAAACATAATTATATCATTGAGGACTTTAAACTCTAAAAACACCATTCAAATCTTTGATACTCATCAAGTTCTTGCCAAGGAGTTTGTTAAACCCTCTCCAATATATGGCTATAACATCATAGGATATTACTAGTATTAAGAACATACTCATAAACCCTAATCATCTGGTTTTAACATGATTTCCTAAGGGTTTTATAATGAACATGTTACCACAACCTCATCAATCATTCAAGGGATGATACTAACAATATTATCATGTTCCAAACTAAGTTTGCTCATAAATCCAATAACCATCATGTTCTACTTGACTATTCTAACACTACAAGAATTACTCTTTACTAACATCATCAATCATATAAAACAACATGAGTTAAGATGACCAGCCTCAAGAAAGGAATGAAGAATAGCACCAAAACTCCAAGAACACACTTCAAACTTCTAATCACCAAGCCACAATCCAAATTACGGAGCTTCAACACAAGATGGAAGGGGTAGAAATTGGCTTAACAAGGTAGGGGATCGGTTTTTAGAGGGAGGGGTTGAGTTTGGATCGTGCAGAAAATGAAAGGCAGGCCATACTTTTATAACCCGTATTAAGCATTACGTACGCTATAGCTAACACTTAACGTACGTTAAGCACATTACGTACTTAATCCTACGGGCATTAAGTACGTAACGAATCCCCAGAGGCGACTGCCTCAAATCACATATGCTATTACATACGTTGTCATATTAATGTACGTAAGGCCCAGACACATTACATACGCTAACGCAGAGCCATTACCTACGTAATGGCCGTTGACCAGTCTATCACGTTGGATCGTCGAGCACTGTCTACGTCTGGCCCCACCCTCCGAAAGGCGATTTGCTATCCGGTACACTTCATTACGTATGTTAACATAGGTGTGTTACGTAATGTTCCATACATAGCGTACGTAACGGTAACATGGTAGCGTACGCTAAGGGCAACATATAGTGAAAAATGAAATTCTCCAAACAATATCTAACAATCAACTATAGTGTGAACGACAAAGATAAACAATTGGATTTAACATATCTCAACAATATACTCATAATAATATATACGGATATGGTACGACAATATTCGAATTATCCAAAAAATACAACAGTAAAGACGAGAGTTCAAGCGGATATTACATTACCAATATATCCTCTATATACTAATGCAGGATAAGCCTGAGTCTACATGGCTGCCTCTCATGCTTCGACTGTCATATATCATGTTATGGTGCTTCAGTTGCTTATGTATCAGCCTCACATGCTTCGATTGGTACATAAGCCACAGCTAATTAAATACAGAGTAGTAAATAAAAAATAAAAAAACTATAACATGCAAGATTTGAACTCCAATTGATATGATATATTCAAGCACCATACATAAGCTTTCACCACTTGGCCAAATCAACTAGATGGTATTGACAACCAACAACATTTTTTTTGATATACATCTGTAATACCCGGATTAATATTGTGTATTTTCAACTATCATTTAACCGAGTGATGTAGTACTGTATCGAATAAATATGATTTCCCTATTATTCGTATTCTAACATTCATGATCACAAGTGTAGAAATCAACAGCCTTGCAGGAAACTCTTTCAATGTAAAGATTAACCAAGTAGTGGCTGCAGAAGTGGTCTACTTGATATAGAGGGAAAGGAACAACAGAGTGTTAGAAGGTAAAAGGCTACCTCCAGAGATAATTTTTCATCAATGGTTGGTGTTAGTACAAAGCAGAGTCAGCTCATGGAGAAGAGTAAAGAAGAGCAAAGCTAACTGGGAATATTGCATGGATTGGGGCATTGAACATAGTGTTTTTAGCTAGTTTGAGATTGCCTTTCTATGTTTATTGTTTCTTGTTTGCTATTCCAGGGGTATTCCCCTGTTGGATGCTTGTAAGACTTTGATTTTAATACGAGCCTAATTATTTTGAAAAAAAAGTATAGAAATCAATACTTGCAATACATGCATCTGCATAACGCACGCTATCAGACAAAGCTAGCATACGCAAAATAGAGAAGTTAGCACACGTTAAGGATGTGCTTGCGTACGCTATAGGTTGTTAGACTCGGAAAAAATATGGTCGGCATGTGGAGCCTGGATGTCGGATCTTGTCGGATCTCCCTCACACACAGCTGGACAACTTTCTAAAAGGATAAGTTAACGACTATTAGCGTGTGCTACATATGTTAGTAGCATATGGTAAAGTTTACACATAGCGTACGTAATGTCTTAGCAACATACGTAAGACAAAGGACAGAATGAGACAGTGAGCTACGTAAAATCGATAGCATACACAATATATGTGTACTAGCATATGTTAAGGCCCTAGCGAATGCTAACTGAAGTGGTAGAGCATGTAATGTGTTATTTTCTATATATAGGACATCAACCCTCTTTCATTTCCTCCCGAACCATAATCTCATTTTTACTTTCAACTCATCCCTGAGCTAGTGAAACTTCATTCTGGACATCCATAACTCGTGTAATTGGTGTGGATTGGTAGATTAAGCAAGCTTCCGTTGATTCTTGAAGGTTTTAAAAGGAACGTTCATCACATGTGTTCATCTATTAAGGTAATACGGCTGCACCTTCACTCTTACCTTTGAACTGAGATGTTTTATATGATTCTGGATATGAGTAATTGCTGAACATAGTTGTCCTTCGAAATATTCATGCTTTGGTTTAGAATGTTATCGGTTTTGTTGGAATATGTTCATAGTATCATGTTGATTCATTTAACACCTAGAACAAGCATGTTAAGAGATTAAGCTACAATATTAGATGAGGTATTCGAGATGATTATAGTCCCAAACCTTCTTATGCTATGACATACAGAGAGTGAACATGAACCAACTTAGAAACACGATTTAAACGTCACCTTTGTAAGATGTTTAGGCTTCATTCATTATGATCATGTGCTCGATAGGAAACTATTGAATAGATGAGTTGTATGCTTTGGGTTGATAATAACGGTTTGGAGTATTGATTTGATGACTTGAGAATAATGTTGCTCTGGGTATATCAATCATAAGGATGAATGTTAGGGTTTCTCACAAATAATACGACCATTCCTTTTAATTGATTTCAATTTATTTATCCTTCTATGTCGATTATTAGGATGTACTGAACATATTGGTAATAAACATGTTAGACCGTTAGAACCCTCGGAGAAGGAATTACCAGAATAGGAAATTGAAATTATAAGTAAAGATATTATTAACCCTTCAAACGAATCGAATAAGTTAATCATAGTCGATCGAACGATTCGTTCAAAACGTTATATGATGATTAGAGGGCTGAATTGTATATATATACACACACACACGTATTGAAGGAACTCTCGTGATTGTGTTCATGATGTGTATTGAACTTATGATAAATGGTGTTATCATTCGAATATCCGAAACCATTAGTCATTATGGTGTTACCTTGACGATTAAGGTCCGCACATTGCAAAGAGGTTTATCGAAGGGGCGTCGTCCTCTGAGGGTATTGACGTTCGCCGGAAGTATTGAAAACTTATCGTCATTCTAAGGCAAGTACATTAATTATATTTTCCGTACTAATGACATTCATTTTGTCGTGCATATATGTTTCGTTGTTGTTTGTCCACGAATTGGTCCGACGGGATCCTCTTGGGATCTATGCTAGCATACGCTGGCTCATTGGACGGATTTTCTACCACATGTTGGTTCGACGGGATCATCTTGGGATCTAGGCAGTGAGCGCTGGATCACAAATTATCATGTATATGTTGAGATTGTCATGTTGAGTAATGCATGGTAGGTATTCTCGTAGGAGAAGTTTGTAAGTTGTTATTATTATTATTATTCATTGAATTTTCGAATTATCTCTAGTTGTATTGTTATCGTACTTGTACTAGCATCGTTTTGCTAACCCCTTCGGGGGTGGATATGTATTTTATGTTCAGGATACAGAGGAGCGGGAAAACAACCACAGGGGCAAAATGATGACGAGGGTGCATAATCATGTTGGTTGTTCGGAGAATTTCTTTCAGTTTGTATTCGTGTTTAAATAAGTATTCAAGTACACCGTTTCTTTGTGTTGATTTGGATGATTATGTATGTTAGGGTTGTTGGGAATAGTGCCCTAGGACATTCGATGTGCCTAGATTTGTAATTGTCACATTTAAACAAAGTTATTTGATATCATTTATTTCTCGTTGATTATTATAATGTGTGCATATTTTAATATTATAATAATCGAATAATAGTTATTCACGAATAATAAGATTATTCAAATGTCCCTGGTACAATTACGTTGAGTAGAGACTCAAGTGATTAATATACTAGTATAAGATTGATTGATAATCATCGGATGATTATGCGTATGGTATGGATCAATCTTATGGGTATTGGTTGGAGAACTAATACTGGACAGACCCGCATTGAGATCACTGCATGGAAATGTCATAAGTGAATCTCAATATAACAATATGTCAATAAATCCTTGAAACTGAGATTATCATAGAGTCCAACATGATAACTGCTATGCTTTGACGTAACCCAACGTCATCTGAAACATGGTGATCATAAAGGTTTGCGATCGGGATTAGTGGGAGTCATGTAGAGGGCAATGAATAATCAAGATGGGGATTTGCCCCTCTCTTTAGTGAGAGAGATATCTGTTGGGCCCCTCGATTTTAACACCCCGAGATATTCGGAATAATTAAAGCGCCGTAAACCCTTTAAGTAAGGACTTACAAGGCTAATTAAAAGAAGTGTAAATATAATCCAACAGTACCACTGAAGTTCAAATACAGAACCGGTTCAACTGATCCATTGCGTTAATTAATACAACCATATCGAAATGACATTATTAAAAACACACGTACTCGAGTACTAAAAGTGAACCAAGAAGACAAATCACAATAACAATAAACATCACTGAGCCCCTTCGTCGTCACGTCGGTACTGTGGCTGTTTTCTCGCTCCTCGGCTACCTGAACATCAAAACAAATGTCCACCCCCGAATGGGTTAGCAAAACGATGCTAGTACAAGTATCGTGTTAAATAAATCGAATATGCAACAACAATGCATAACAAAATACACAACCCGGACTTCCGCTACCGGAATCCAACAATGCGAATCCACAAGATTCCATTAACATAGTATGGGTATTCCAATGATCCAGCGCCCTCAGCATAGATCCCAAGATGATCCCGTCGGACCAACACGAGGTGTAAAAACCCGTCCAATGATCCAGCGCCCTCAGCATAGATCCCAAGATGATCCCGCCGGACCAACACGAGGTGGACATCCGATCCAGCGCCCTCAGTATAGATCGTACAACAATACACAAACACAACTCATGCATACACATATGCAAAAATCGCTATGTCCATCAACATGAACATAGAAACAATTGATAATGAATATCATGACAATTCAATGAAATAAATATCATGTTCAACAACATGAATAAACCACGTGCATGCTCAAAATACCAACATGAACCAATTACGATACTTGCCTCAAAGATGGCAAGAACTAATCACTCCAATGATCTCAACACACTCGAAGGCCGCCTCCTTCGATCAAACGTAGCAAGCTCAAACCTTAACAAAAGAAATAATATAGAATTCATCTCATGTCGTACGAACGTCTAACAATCCGATCTACGGCCGAAATCTTTTAAAATGTAATCTGCCTGAGCTACTTAGCGTACGCTACGTATTCTGCGTATCGTGCGTTAAGCCTGCTCGTTAGCGTACGTAAACGACGAAGTCTAGCGTACGCTAACTATGTACTGACATTTCTCTCTGATCAGCCGACTGACTCACCTGATGACATAATGTACGTTACGTACCAAACGTAGCGTACGTTAACTTATGCCCGATAGCGCACGTTAATATACATATCTTAGCGTGCGCTAACCGTGCATGGCTGTTCACTACTGGGCTATAGACTTGATCTAATGGTGATGAAAGTCATGAAATCTTCAGTGTTAATACAGGTCATCTCCATGCATATCACGCTCATACGGTTTATGAATGATCTTACGGATTAAATGACTTCTAGATACAAGGATACGTATAATCATCACAACATCATATTTCATCTTGATCTTCAAGAAAATATTCTAAGTTCAATCCATTTTATGTCCCAAAACGTATAATTCCATTATGTAAAAACATAAGAACTTGATAATCTCCATAAACTGGCCATAATCGGTTTAATAGCTTCATAAATGTGCTTTGGAGTTCAAACACTAAAAGGTTCAATTGTCTAAACGATGAAGAAGTACCGAAACATTGAAAATATCCTTCTAACAATATGATGTTCGACTACGTACGAATTTAACTGACTATATAATCTCAGAACATGTTCCAAAACATCCTTAAGAATACTACTCCAGTTGGTGAAGAATCACCTACCTCAAAATAGTGAAGAACAAGGAGGAACTTGAAGAATTCCAACACCGAGAGCTTGAACACCAATCTCCAATGATCTACAATCTTCAAACTCGTGCTAGGATGATGATATGAGAGGTTTAGGATGGAGGAAGTAACTCTCTAAGTCTAAGAATTCGGATTTGGGAAGTGAATAAGTCGGAAAAATGAAAAAGGGTGTTGTCCTATATATAGAAAATGGTTATTAGCGCGCGCTAGTCCATATTCATAGCGTGCGCTAACGGCCATACAGTCTACTGACCCCACTGTACTCAACATTTAGCGTGCGCTATACTCATACCAGTAGCGTGCGCTACAGCGTTGACTCGGCTTTTCCCAAAAGCCGTCCAGGTTCATCCCGACATGATCCGACCAAGATCCGCGGCTGATCTCACCTACCACCATGTCTTAATCATGTTGACTACGTATAGCGCTCGTTAACGTTCATGCACAGCGTGCGCTATGAACCCCAATTAGCATACGCTACGCTTAGTCGATAGCGTGCGCTACATGTGCAAAAATCACAATGTAGAACACATTCATGCAATCATACGCTCAACAATACCGGATCATGAAATATGGAGAATAATACTCAGATCAAAATGCAATAAATACAATATCACAAGGTTCAAATACACATCATAAATCTCGGGTATTACATCCTCTCTCCCTAAAAAGAAGTTTCTTCCCGAAACTTAAGACGAAAACAACTCTGGATACCTAGTCTTCATATTGTCCTCCGTTTCCCAAGTGGCCTCTTCAACTCCGGGTCGTGACCATTGTACTTTAACCAAGGGTATTGGTTTATTCCTTAATTGTTTGATCCGACTCTCAAGTATCTTGATTGGTCTCTCTTCGAAGGTGCCGTCATTAGCTATCTCGAACTCATCGAAATCAATAATATGACTGGGATCTGGTACATACTTCCGCAGTTGGGATACGTGAAACACATTGTGAACGTGACTCAGCGATGGCGGTAAGGCCACCCTGTATGCTAAATCCCCAACTCTCTCGAGGATCTCAAATGGTCCGATATATCTCGGACTTAGCTTACCTTTCCTCCAAAAACGGAAAATTTCTCGTGTAGGAGACACCTTCAATAGTACGTGGTCCCCAATGTCGAACTCTAGCGGGCGACGATGCACATCTGCATAAGACTTCTGTCGACTCTGGGCAGTCAACAGTCTTTCCCGAATCAAAGCTATCTTCTCTTGAGTCTGAATTATCAATTCCGGTTCCGTCCCGATCAAGTCCGAAGAATCATCCCAGCACAGGGGTGATCGGCATCTTCTCCCGTATAAAGCTTCAAATGGTCCCATCTTAATAGAAGCATGCCAACTATTGTTGTAGGTGAATTCAATCAAGGGCAAATGAAATTCCCAATCAGTTGACCAATCCAAGGCACAAGCTCTAAGCACGTCTTCTACTGTTTGTATCGTCCTTTCGGACTGACCGTCCGTCTGAGGATGATAAGTCGTGCTAAAGTTCAGCTCGGTCCCCAAAGCTCTGTGAACTTCCTTCCAGAAGTGCGACGCGAAGCGACCATCTCGATCTGAAATAATGGTCTTCGGCGTCCCATGCAATCTCACTACCTCTGCAATAAATACTCGTGCCAATTTCTCGGGTCCCCACGTGTCTTTAATTCCTAAGAAATGAGCCGACTTGGTCAGTCGATCAACTACAACTCAAATCATGTTCATTCCCGTTTTGGTCCTTGGCATATTGGTGATGAAATTCATCGAGATATCCTCCCACTTCCACTCAGGGATCGGAAGTGGTTTCAACATTCCGGCAGGCTGCTGATGTTCAATTTTAACCTGCTGACAAGTCAAACACTTCGAAACGTATTCTGCTACGTCCTTTTTCATATTTCCCCAACAGAAGTTTTGTTTTAGATCCTTATACATCTTACTGCTGCCTGGGTGAATAGAATAGGGCGCGCTGTGAGCTTCCTTCAGAATTGTCCGTCTCAAATCATCATCATCGGGAATGCAAAGTCGACTCTGAGATCTTAGAACTCCATCATCTTGTATCACGAATCCTGGGGCCTTTCCTTCCTTTACCTCGTCACATAACCGAAAAATCAGAGAATCGTTCAACTACTTAGATTTGATTTCCTCGACTAGTGACGAAGTTAGTTCCATCACATATAGTTTCCCTTGGATTCCTGGTGACCATACTTCAATCCCTTCGTGGATCAGTTCTCGTTGAATGCTAGTTTGGGATGTAAGTGCTTCCTGTAATACCCGTAATTTCGATTTCTGGTAATTTCTTTTTTTCGACAGAAGTCCATTTTGATGACTCGCTCATGACTATTTCGTCAATCCGAGAATGATTAATTCTGCACTTTTTTTCATCCGAGTTCGTTTCGGTATTGTTTTGTTGAGTTCCGTGTTTATTAACGACTTTTCCGCACTCGAGTTCGATTCTCGTGAATCTCGTTCAAAATTACTGTTTCGAGTTCCCCATAAGTCCGTCTAACTTTGTTAGACATGTTGTGAACTTCGGTTTGGTGTTTCGATCGTGTATTGTGTATTTCGGACATTTTGGGCCGTTTTTGTAATTTCCCAAAGTTTGGGGTAATTACTTCCGTTGTCGAATTCTGACACTTCGGGTGGTCGGAATCGTGTGTTCTCTAAGCGCTTGGATTCATCTTTGCGAGTACTTCGTAACCGTATCTCTGATTTTTACTTAGGTTCGGGTTTCGGGGTCGTCCGGGCCGTCGGAGTGGCCACGGCCGAGTCACGGCCGGAGCAGGGCCTGGCCTGGCCGAGTTACAGCCGTAAGGTGCCGGTTACGGCCGTAATATGTGCCAGTTACGGCCATAAGGCGTGATCGGGTACGGCCGTACGGGCGCTGGGCATCTTCCGGACGAAATCCGGTTACGGCCGTAATGTGTGCGATTCTGGCCGTAAGTAAGTGTCCGACAGTCTTTGGCGATTTTTGGCGAATGCCGGTTACGGTCGTAAGGCACGCGAAATACGGCCGTAAGGGGCCGAGTTACGGCCGTAAGGCACTGCCGGTTACGGCCGTAACCCTGCCGGCTATATATAGCCTGGGCTCGGCCAGACTTCATTTTTACGCGTTTTTCTTCCTTTTTCGGCGGCTGGCGACGGGAGGCTCGGGAAATCAAGTTCTTGGCCGATTCTAATCAATTCCAAGGCGTTTTGGAATATTCTTGTTGATTATATCAACATCTAATCCGTGTGTTTCGTCGAATCAAGGTATATTTCTTGATTTTCCTTCAAGTTGACTTTTTGGAGAATTTGTTCTTGATTTCGATTCTAACCCGATTTTGATACATCGGTTGGTGTAGTATGATGTTATTAATTGTGTTCTACGGATTGTATATCCATATATCGAGATTGTTTAACTCGATTGACGATTCGAGTGTTCTTGGGAATTATTGAACATTTAGTGTTCGATTAAATGCCCCAATGAGTTCCTTTCGATAGTTTGTTGGGATTTCCGTCGTTTTTGCCTTGATTCTCCTCGTAATCATCTTTTATTGTTCCTTCCGGAGGATTATAGGTGCTCGAGGATTTCCGATGTTGAATCCCGTTTGGTGATTGATGACTCGTGTGGTGTTATTCTCGTAGTACTCGTGGTGCTATTGCGTTCTTGATATTGTTCGGGGATTCGGGGCTATTCGACCGTATTTCATCCGTCGTCTTGTTGCGATCGTGATTTCGAGGCAAGTATCTTGCCCATACATTACGTGTTTTGTGGATATAATGGTTGCTAAGTGTCGATATGTGCTAAATAATTAGTTATAACCATTTTTCAAAAGAATCGGTATATTTACCATCATGGTTTTCGTAAAGGTGACCCGTGTGGGTCGGGAATTAATATGCTTAGTTGATTATGTGTGCTAGTGTCGAGTATAGGATCACCTTACTTTCGTGTGATGTCATTATGTATGATTATGGCGTCGGTAAATGTAAAGTGTAATTCTCTTGTCAAATTATGTGCTCGGAGTCACGTGGTTATGGATGAATATGTGAGTTTTTGTGATATTGGTTGTGTCGTTCGGTGCTGTTGAGATCTTGTGCTCCCTTGTGAATTGATATAGTTCTGGGTCGTGAGTACGTGTTGGATAATATGGCCATTATAGCAAGGTACCTCGACTATATATATTTTATGTGTTTGACCTTTGAGAGTTTTGGTTTTGTAATCTGTGAGTTGTTACTCTTCCACCTGGGGATGGCATGTGGCCTCTGGGGGGCCGATACTAATGGTTACGGCCACGGAAGTGGACTTGGGTGCGTGTGTTGATGTTCTTCCACCTGGGGACGGTTCGACGGGACCTCTGGGGGCCGATACTAATGGGTACGGCCGCGGAAGTGGTTTCCCACCTGGGGACGGTCCGATGGGGCCTCTGGGGGCCGATACTAATGGGTACGGCCACGGGTTACCAATTGTGGTTTCTGTGATATTGATGTTGATGTTTTGATGATTAATTGTGATATGTCCGGAGTATCACAATGCTTTGCGCTCGAGGTCGAGATACATTATATATTGAGTCTTGGTGTTTGGCTAGAATGGCATAAGATTAATGTGTTATGTGTAATGTGCACTTGTAAGTGAATTGAAGTGGATGATCGGGTCGTGGACCCTGTGTTTCGTGACCGTAATGGTTGGGTCGTGGACCCCGCATTTTGTTAACGGAGTTGCATTTTGGAAAATGAACTTTGGGGTTGTGACCCTAAATGACTTCCGAGGAATTAAGAACTTTTCAATTTCAAATGTTTTCAAAACCCCCGAGATTTGGAAGTGTTTTCAAAGTGCTTACTTACTTCGTTTCTATTTTCAAGACTTGAACTATTTTTAACTAAATATACCTCGGGAAGTCTTTCGTTGTATTCTCGGAATGTGTTGTGTATGGCTCATTTTTGCACTTTATACTTGCACTAGCGAAATAATGGAGTTTTGCTAACCCCCGAGTAATCGGGGGGTGGATATCTGTATTGTGTCCAGGTACATGCAGGTTTTCGGGAGCAAGACACAGGATCGGTATGAGGGATGATGAAAGACGAATGATACTAATCACACGAAGGCCAGTTTTGGGTTAAGTTAGTCGAAGTCCATTGTAATGTCTTTTCCGCTGTCTTATTGTTCGTTGTTGCAAGTATTTTACCCTTGCGTGGGTATGAGTCTGGATGAGTCTTATGTATTTTGATTTGTAAGTTAGTGACGAAAGACCAAATTGGTCTATTGGCTCGTTATTTTGATTCATCGGTATGTAATGTAATGTGTTGTTTTGATGTCTAGCCTGGTGGATCCTCACGGAGAGGGTCTGCGGCGTGTAATATTCCCGGTTTGATCTGGGGGTGTTACATTTATGGTATCAGAGCTTAGGTTGTGGAAACCTAGTCTGTCGGGTCAAGTAGGGTCTGTTGAGTTTTTTCTCGTCGGATTTCGTCTGACTGAGTCGTGTCGCGACGCGTCGTCTGAGTTGGTTAGTCGTGATTAGTATCGTGGGGCGATCATCATCTTCGTGCGACCTGTGGATGTAAGTCTCCCTTATTTGTATTGCGCCTCGTGTAACACGAGCTATTTGTTTGATTTTGTATTAAGTGATGGAACCTTTATGTAGATTCTCGGTTTCGTGATGTAGTTATGTGACTCATGTTTCATTTATATGAGGAGTATTGTCATTATTTACGTCCTTTTGACTGTGATATTTAACTGTCGTTTTCGGTAAAGGACAGGTGTTGTCTTGATTTTGAGCGAGTTGTTGCGTGTATTATGATTGTATGTAAGCGAATATTGTTACGTGTGAGTTTTTAGGCATTCTAGCCTAATAGATTTTTCGAAAACCTTGAGTATCTTAGAAAATAAAATTCGAGACGTACTTTTAAATGGATTGTATTTTCAAGGCGCCTACTAGCGCAACTATTTGTTTCAAAATTCTTCTACCTCGAGCACCAAAATGTTTTGAGATATTTTCATTGTTTTAGAAACACTTTTACTTAGACCCGAGGGTCGAATATTTTGAAAGTTTTCACTAAAAGAAAAGTGTCCTCATTTTTGTTCAAACACAAGATGATTTTCAAAGTCTCGACAATGATGTTTGTTCGACTTTTTGTAAAATGATGCTCAAGATCAACTGGTGTTTCCAAACTGTTTTCAAAAGGTGGTTTTCATTTTTTAAAACCCATCATTTCCTGCTTGTGGTCGGAGAAGGTGTGTATGATGTTGGTATTGTTGTTAGGGTGTTAGCCCTCCGAATTGTGATTGAATTGGCGATGTGAACGTTGAGTCGTTCGCCACGCATATGTTTTGTTAACCCTCTGTGGAAGGAGTGATGACGATCATTAATGTTGTCATTTTGTAGTGGCTTGCATGTTATCGCACCTGTGTGAGCTGTTAAAGCTTGGGTTTGTACGTTTGTGTACATGTGTGATTGTTTCATGATGTTTGTAATTATGTGCTGGTTATTGTTCGGGCCATTAAGGTCGCCGAACGATACCGTCGTTGCTGTACTGTTTGTGTGTGTATTACTTCACGATAGTAATCATTGTATATGATATGTCTTATGATTCTTTGTTGTGCTGAGTTGGCATCTCCGCTATGTTGCTTTGCGACGTTATGCCCCATTGTATCTAGCATTTGTATTTTCGGTATGCCGAGCCGAGGCGTTTCAACCGCGATGTGCTGGGGCATGCACGTGTAAACTATCCTTCTCGTCGGTAATGCATTTCAAGTGTGGACCCGAGAGACACAGGATCCAATTTTTGCGAGTTGGGTTCCGAGTCTTTTGGGGCATGAACTTCAGTACAGATATCAGGATAGGCTCTAAGAGGTCCATGGGAAATGTTTCCGTCGACTGCTTTTGTGTTGTTGCCTTGATTTCGTTGTTGTGAGTTTCGGGGACGACACTTCTTTTAGAAGAGGTCGAATATAATGCTCGTATCATTTTTGACTTCCGCATTTTCTCACTATCAAGTCTATCGATTCGCTCGTGTTCGTTGACACTGTCTGAACTTGTTCTGTATTTTGGTTTCATCGTTCGAACGAGCTGTGATCTTGTTTGGGTCAATTTGGTTATCGCTGTGACTTTTCTGAGTTTGATTCTTGTGAACCTTGTTCGGAAGTAACACCTCTTGGTTTTACTAGTTCTTTTATTCGAAGTGGATCGGATTTTGAACTTCTGTATTTTCGACTTTGTCGATTCGTTTATGTTCGTTGACATTTTCTGAGCTTGTCCTGCCCCTTGCTTTTGTTGATCGAACGAGTGCGGTATTGTTTCGAAATAACTCGTTTTTCATTGTGATTTTTTCTATTGCTATTCCCTTTCCTGTGGATCTTATGTGAATGCACATCTTGTTGTTTTCACCGGATCATATATTGTCTCGAGTCGAGATGTGAACCTTGGAGTTTTTGTTTGAATTTTATTGTTCTTCGTGATTCGAGCATGATTGTTCGATTTTTGTTGTCTCGATCGTTGAGTTCGATCGTTTGATTGTTTGGTTTTTGTTGATCTTGTTTCGTGATTGTTGAACATTCAGACTCCTTCGTAATTCCCTTAAGTTCGGGAAATTAGTCTCGTTTTCGATCTTCCAACCCTTGGGTGGTGGAATTCCGTAATTGTTCAACGATTGGCTCGCGTTTTGATTGATGTACCGTTGGGTTGGTCAATCGTATTGATTTTCATTCGTTGTGTTTTGGTGATTGTTCGGATAATCGACTTGATTGTATTATCTATTTGATGACACTTGTCACTTGTTGGTTTTATTATGTCTATACTGGTGGCGTTGTGTTGGTCGTCGGGGAGCGTGTTTTCGCGCCATATATTCCTTTGCGCTGCTTGTAACGTTTCGCCGTTGGGCGTAAGTTACGCGTTTCTTGTGTATCTCGTTGAGTTCTCCTGGCGGGGATATTGCTTCTCCCTACTTGTTTTAAGTTTCGGGACGAAACTTCTTTTAAGGAGGGTAGAATGTAATACCCGTAATTTTGATTTCTGGTAATTTCTTTTTTTTCGGCAGAAGTCCGTTTTGACGACTCGCTCATGACTGTTACATCAATCCGAGAATGATTAATTCTGCACTTTTTGTCATTTAAGTTCGTTTCGTTATTGTTTTGTTGAGTTCCGTGTTTATTAACGACTTTTCCGCACTCGAGTTAGATTCTCGTGAATCTCATTCAAAATTACTGTTTCGAGTTCCCCATAAGTCCGTCTAACTTTGTTAGACGTGTTGTGAACTTCGGTTTGGTGTTTCGATCGTGTATTGTGTATTTCGGACATTTTGGGCCGTTTTTGTAATTTCCCAAAGTTTGGGGTAATTACTTCCGTTGTCGAATTCCGACACTTTGGGTAGTCGGAATCGTGTGTTCTCTTAGCGCTTGGATTCGTCTTTGCGAGTACTTCGTAACCGTATCTCCGATTTTTACTCAGGTTCGGGTTTTGGGGTCGTCCGGGCCGTCGGAGTGGCCACGGCCGAGTCACGGCCGGAGCAGGGCCTGGCCTGGCCGAGTTACGGCCGTAAGGTGCCGGTTATGGCCGCAATATGTGCCAGTTACGGCCATAAGGCGTGATCGGGTACGGCCGTACGGGCGCTGGGCATCTTCCGGATGAAATCCGATTACAGCCGTAATGTGTGCCAGTTACGGCCGTAAGTGTCCGACAGTCTTTGGCGATTTTTGGCGAATGCGGTTACGGCCGTAAGGCTGCGAAATCTGGCCGTAAGGGGCCGAGTTACGGCTGTAAGGCACTGCCGGTTACGGCTGTAACCCTGCCGGCTATATATAGGTTGGGCTCGGCCAGACTTCATTTTTACGCGTTTTTCTTCCTTTTTCGGCGGCTGGCGACGGGAGGCTCAGGAAATCGAGTTCTTGGCCGATTCTAATCAATTCCAAGGCGTTTTGGAAGATTCTTGTTGATTATAATCCGTGTATTTCGTCGAATCAAGGTATATTTCTTGATTTTCCTTCAAGTTGACTTTTTGGAGAATTTGTTCTTGATTTCGATTCTAGTCCGATTTTGATACATCGGTTGGTGTAGTATGATGTTATTAATCATGTTCTACGGATTGTATATCCATATATCGAGTTTGTTTAACTCGATTGACGATTCGAGTGTTCTTGGGAATTATTGAACATTTAGTGTTCGATTAAATGCCCCAATGAGTTCCTTTCGATAGTTTGTTGGGATTTCCATCGTTTTTGCCTTGATTCTCGTCGTAATCATCTTTTATTGTTCCTTCCGGAGGATTATAGGTGCTCGAGGATTTCCGATGTTGAATCCCGTTTGGTGATTGATGACTCGTGTGGTGTTATTCTCGTAGTACTCGTGGTGCTATTGTGTTCTTGATATTGTTCGGGGATTCGGGGCTATTCGACCATATTTCATCCGTCGTCTTGTTGCGATCGTGATTTCGCGGCAAGTATCTTGCCCATACATTACGTGTTTTGTGGATATAATGGTTGCTAAGTGTCGATATGTGCTAAATAATTAGTTATAACCATTTTTCAAAAGAATCGGTATATTTACCATCATGGTTTTCGTAAAGGTGACCCGTGTGGGTCGGGAATTAATATGCTTAGTTGATTATGTGTGCTAGTGTCGAGTATAGGATCACCTTACTTTCGTGTGATGTCATTATGTATGATTATGGTGTCGGTAAATGTAAAGTGTAATTCTCTTGTCAAATTATGTGCTCGGAGTCACGTGGTTATGGATGAATATGTGAGTTTTTGTGATATTGGTTGTGTCGTTCGGTGCTGTTGAGATCTTGTGCTCCCTTGTGAATTGATATAGTTCTGGGTCGTGAGTACGTGTTGGATAATATGGCCATTCTAGCAAGGTACCTCGACTATATATATTTTGTGTGTTTGACCTTTGAGAGTTTTGGTTTTGTAATCTGTGAGTTGTTACTCTTCCACCTGGGGATGGCATGTGGCCTATGGGGGCCGATACTAATGAGTACGGCCACGGAAGTGGACTTGGGTGCGTGTGTTGATGTTCTTCCACCTGGGGATGGTTCGACGGGACCTCTGGGGGCCGATACTAATGGGTACGGCCGCGGAAGTGGTTTCCCACCTGGGGACGGTCCGACGGGGCCTCTGGGGGCCGATACTAATGGGTACGGCCACGGGTTACCAAGTGTGGTTTCTGTGATATTGATGTTGATGTTTTGATGATTAATTGTGATATGTCCGGAGTATCACAATGCTTTGCGCTCGAGGTCGAGATACATTATATATTGAGTCTTGGTGTTTGGCTAGAATGGCATAAGATTAATGTGTTATGTGTAATGTGCACTTGTAAGTGAATTGAAGTGGATGATCGGGTCGTGGACCCTGTGTTTCGTGACCGTAATGGTTGGGTCATGGACCCCGCATTTTGTTAACGGAGTTGCATTTTGGAAAATGAACTTTGGGGCTGTGACCCTAAATGACTTTCGAGGAATTAAGAACTTTTCAATTTCAAATGTTTTCAAAACTCCCGAGATTTGGAAGTGTTTTCAAAGTGCTTACTTACTTCGTTTCTATGTTCAAGACTTGAACTATTTTTAACTAAATATACCTCGGGAAGTCTTTCATTGTATTCTCGGAATGTGTTGTGTATGGCTCGTTTTTGCACTTTATACTTGCACTAGCGAAACAGTGGAGTTTTGCTAACCCCCGAGTAATCGGGGGTGGATATCTGTATTGTATCCAGGTACATGAAGGTTTTCGGGAGCAAGACACAGGATCGGTAGGAGGGATGATGAAAGACGAATGATACTAATCACACGAAGGCTAGTTTTAGGTTAAGTTAGTCGAAGTCCATTGTAATGTCTTTTCCGCTGTCTTATTGTTCGTTGTTGCAAGTATTTTACCCTTGCGTGGGTATGAGTCTGGATGAGTCTTATGTATTTTGATTTGTAAGTCAGTGACTGTTGGTCACTTAAGTATACTGGATACAGTTTGGAAAATAGTTTAAACAACAAACTGTACGGATTCTAAATCTGAGTGCGTAGCGGAAGTCTTGGATACAGTAGGTTGTTGTGGATACAGCAACTAAGTGTATAGTGTATACTTAATATATCACAGTAATTTAAAACAGTAAAAGCTGAAGGTAAATAACACAGTAATTAAAGTGGTTCGAGGTATACCCCTCTACGTCCACTGGTCCTCCACACAGGAGTAAAAAGTTTATTTATAATTACTGCGTACACAACTACGTAATTATAATCAAACCTATCCTTGTATCGTTCACACAGATTGATACAAAGAATGTCGCTTTCAACCGTTCACACAGATTGGTTAAAGCTTCCTTCTTGACTAGCTTCTTCACACACAGTTCCAAAGCTTCGTCCTTATTCGTCCCACACAGGTCAGAATAGCTTGTTGAGTTCACACAGAGCTCAGTTTTTACACAGAGGTAAAAGGTAGGTAACCAGGTAAGAACAGCAGCTTTGAATATGAAGTTCTTGAGCTGATGATGGCTGTTCTTGATATTGAGCACTGTATATCTCTTTCGTTCTTGAATGCAGTAAGCTTTGGAGATATGTTTGCTCTGATGATAACTATTGATAGCTTGAGTGTTAGGTTACTTCGGTGTTACTAATCTTCAATGTCTTCATAAGATATATATAGTCTCTGAAGAATGTATCCGTTGAGATGTATCCGTTTGAATGAGATTCCATTCCAACGGGATTATGACACGATCCGGATTTCGCGGGATTCTGAAGATCTGAAGACTGGCAGTATTTAAATACTTTATCCTTG
This sequence comes from Orobanche coerulescens, assembly GCA_033398695.1. Classification (NCBI taxonomy): domain Eukaryota; kingdom Viridiplantae; phylum Streptophyta; class Magnoliopsida; order Lamiales; family Orobanchaceae; genus Orobanche; species Orobanche coerulescens. The sequence goes on from CM065802.1 coordinate 230,400,321, forward strand.
AGTATTTAAATACTTCTTTGTTCAACGGGACTTGACTTGTGTTCCTTCTTGTCCTGTTGTGAGTCAGATGGAAGATAAGCGTATTTTGAGTTTCGCGGCAGTTTCCATACTTGGTCTTTTTACAAGTCTTCTTCTTGTACTTAGAATTTCGCTTAAATGCCGATTCGAGGCGTGTCTTCGATACAGATAAAGCCTTAAAGCCTCGATACGCTTCCTTCGTATTCGGATTGTCATATATGTCAAAACCTTTTTATCAAATATCATTCGATACAGGATCGGTATCCATTGCTTTGATGTGGTCTTTGTTTTCCCAACAATTTCCCCCTTTTTGACAATTTGCCAAGACTAACTTCTTTAACTTTTCAAGTCTTCTTGATGATGCCAAAACCTTCTTCATGAGGCGATCTTCTTTGATGACTTCTGGCAGATTTCTTGGTCTTTCGTCAAAAGGTCTGACTTAGTGACTTAGTCTACAATAATGAACTGCTCGCAGGCAAGTTCGATACAGTTTAAGATTATTACAACTTAAGCTTATGATTGGCGCGCAGACACAATCTTACAATGTATTCTAAGCTTTACAACTGAAATTATGAACTGTTCGTAGACTAGTTCGTACAGCTTATTTTTCAATCAAGTTTATCTAACTTGAGATTTCTATCAAACAAATTAAGTAATCATACATCAACACAGTAGATTACGAGTTGTAATCTTTCAAGACAAACAAACGATTTATTGATATTCAAAATGAATTGAGTACAGAGTTTGCTGTTTCGAATAGAAATTACAAAACAAAAAAAATATACATAAATTTCATCTCCTTATCTATAATCTGCATGCCTCCATGGTCTTTTTCCGGGTTCGTTCTCGGTGCCACGCCACCAGTTTTGAAGAGAATCATTGCCTCGATCCTGGTATATCGCTCTTCCTTCATATGATCGATCAAAGGCAAGTATCCAATCTTCTGGATGGGTGACCCGATCTCCTCTTCTATGTTTGGATTTCATTTCGACTTGGAGAGGGAGTTTCCTTTCTTCTAGCATCTTCATAAATTTATCTGCGGCCTCCGCTAACGTTTTGTAGTTCTTGAAGATGGCGGATTCCCTGATGAGTCTGACAAAATATCTCATCAGTTCGTTCTTCCTCCAGTGCTTCACTTCGTCGGCAATTGGGTTGCGGTTGGTCGGCAGACGAATTTCCGAAGGTCTTTGAATAAGAGTTTGCCAAGGGACATTGGGATCATGAAATTCCGGTCTGGAGCCTGAAATTTTAAAACTTTGGGATGGAGGTGCTAGCTTGTTCAATTCGGCAGTGATACTGCTCGAGCAAATTTCAAATTCCCTTTCTTGTTGCACCTTATTCTCCTAGCAGCCTTCTCGTGCCTCTTCCCCTTTTGGCTTCATCAAGACTTTGCAGGATTTCAAGAGCAGCGTCCTGTTTGGTCTCGATGCTGGTCATTCTTTCAACAAGGGAGGAAAGAGTCTGCGACATTTCCTGAATGCATTTGTCGTGAGCACGCAGTTGAGAGCTGTTCTCAATCATAGCACAAGCGGTCTTGGCTTCAGCTATCCTCGTCTTTGTGGCTTCCTCCTTCAGCAGTTGCTCCTGCTTATCTTCCATGATCTTCAAAGCTTGCTTGAAAACTTATGGCAAAAGAATGAATGCGTCGACAACACGAGATACTTCATGTTGAAGAGTGGTCATTTCTTCGACGGCATAAGTGTGCATCCAATTCAGTGCTTTTTCAACGGAAGATAGAGCATTTACTGCATCTTGGATAAACACAGTCTGAAGGCCAAGAGCACGCAGGCGCTCTTTTCGTGCGGCAGAGATCGGAGAATCTGGTTGGGCAAGGTCTGCAGGCATTGTTCAACCTTCTTACATTCACTGATGGGCGTGAAGTAAGTTGGACATCCTCGTGTTCCTGCACCGTCCTCGGATTCCACGGTTGAAGGGGCGGGAGCAGCTTCCTGTGGTTCGGCGACAGTGGGTTGAGAAGCGTCCTGTTGCGAAGGTTCTTCAGCAATCATGGATGCAGGAGGGACTGAATCCTCCTGTTGGCTTTCAGGAACGGCTTCTTCGGTCGCAGCAGGCTCATGTGCCTGTTCAAAAATTTCTTGTACTTCCTCGACTGGAGGGACTGATTCCTCTTGGTCGGGAATGTTCTCAGGCTGTGGTGAAGGGGGATTGGCCTGGGTAGAAGGCCCTTCGTCATCTCTGGGTGGAGAGGCGTCTCGAGCTTCAGCCTCTTCACGACTCATTCTCAGACCTGCTTGTAAAGCGTCGTTGTCGTCGTCTGAGTCATGATCTTCGTCATCTTTTGGATTGGTGGGAGAATCCTATGACTTATTCTTTCCTTTCCTCCTGGCGTCAGATTTGTGCAGAAGGTGGCTTTCAATTAGATCCTTGCACGAGGCGTTGTCCCATCGAAGCAGGGCCTCAATTTCCTGAGTCTCATACTTCGAGACGAATCTCTCTTCGTGGCTCCAATCGCTCCAATTGTACAGTGTATCGTACGGAGCTAGCCTGTAGCCTTTCCATTGCAGAAATCTTTCGTACGCATGTTCAATTTGAACCGAAAGAAGGGTCTGATTAATGATCGAGTTAAGGGAGGGACTTCGAATAACGTCTGGAGACGCTGTTTCGAGGGATTCCTGTACAGGTATGGGATCCTGTACGGAAGATGGACTCCTTACAGAGGATGGTGCCCTGAAGGATGATGGATCCTGGACGGGTGTGGGATCCCGCAGAGGAGAAGTAGCTTTTGGCTCCGAATGGGCAGCCGACTCGCTAAAGTCTTGAATGTTGGCAGATGTCTCTATATCCGTCCTAGCCTCCAAAGGCTCGGGATCTACTATCGATACAGTAGGAGATACCTCTTCCATAGGGGTTGGGCCCTGGGGTTCTGCATCAGTGGGTTGCGCCACGGGGGAGACATCCTTGGAGTGCTTGGCAGATTTGATTTTTGAAAGCCTCATGAGTCTCTTCTTGGGCTTCTCACCAGCAGAGTGTTTCTTGCTGTGAGATTGCTTTCGCTTCTTTGAAGATTCCATTTCTGGGACCTTCACGGTTTCATCTCTTGGGTTGTCAGAAATAGGCATGTGCCTGGTTCTTGGGTGGTTGCAGTGCATGGTGCTCTGGTTATACGCAGTGGGCTTGACGCCTCCTAAGTATATCCTCGAGCTATTTTTCTTCGCGTCGGCGGATTGCGTCAGTCCGCACTTTGTCAGGATGTAGTTCAACATTAAACCAAAGGATTTCTTTTGGGTGGCAGGTTTGCACACCTCTTCTTGAAGACGTTTCAGAATTATTTGGCACCAATTGACCTTTTCACAGGTCAAAATAGCTACCATCATCCTGAACCTTAAGTTTGTGCACATCTCGAACGCACCGGTTCGGTTTTCAATGATCCTGGAGCAAAAGTCATGAAGATACACAAAATGAAGAAGAAAATTTTTCTTGTGACAAGTAGTTGTCACCATATGAACCACTTTGGACCCTGTAAATAGTCCATAAAACTTTGTAATGAGCTCTTGAGACCCGAACGTCTCAAGTTGGTCCATGGTCAGGCCGTCAGCAGGTAGCCTGTAGATTCGCTGGAGCAGATCGCGATCGATACGGATCTCCACTCCCTGGACTGTTGCAGTGATGTCAGCAACATGACCTCCCTGGGCGATGTGAGAAAACGGACGGCGGCGTTGAGGTAGAATTCCTCAACCAAATGGGCGTCGTATTTGTCGGCGGTCTTGCTCCCAAGGCGATAGAGGCCTTGTTGTTGAAGACGAGTAATGATATATTCCATAGGTTCTGTGTCGTTGGTTTCCGAGAGAATACGCTCCATGATGACAGGTTTGGAGAAGATCCGGCCATCAATGATGTTGGAGGATTTCTTCAGAACAGGGGAAGAAGATTGACCAGCCATTAATGTTTTCTTAAGAAGAAAGGTGCGAGAAAACAATCGAAATATGCAGTGAAATACAGAAAAATATGTAGGCTGTTTGCTTGAGAACTCTTGTAATTGCAGAAAGCGTAAAGAGTCTCTAATGGCAGATTCAGTCCTTTTATAGTCAGGCGGCGAAATAGGGTTTTGCAGAGTACGAATGGTCAGATTTTAAGGGATGGGAACCGGTTTTGAAATCAACGGTTGAGATGGATTGAGTGTAACTGGTACGCTAATCCATTAAAAGGTTTAAAAATAGAGCGGGTCCCACTTCTGACATAGGTTGATACCCTAAATGCCTAAAACGGCGGTTTAAAAATAATAAACAATTTAAAAACATCGCGGCTTTTGAGATTCAGTTGTCCAGATGTCGTGTAAGGCATTTAATGAACATGACGTTTGACATAAAAACAGGGCACGTGGACAAAAATTATTTTAAAAGGAAATAATATTATATTATATACTGAATCGAAATCCTATAGCATGTGCTGTTCTCCGCATCGATACAGCGTTCCCCCTCAAAAAGGTACTAATAGGTTTTGAATTCCATACAGCAATATTTGGATTAATGCTGTATTCATGGGTCCTACAGTATTCCCCCTTAATTATTGCACACACCAGCTGTAGGATTCATATGCGTTCGCTCGCTGATCTTGTATTGATGATTCTGAGTGTACAGATAATTAATGTTGGATACTGTATTCACGGGTCTTACAGCATTCCCCCTCAATTGTTGAGTAAAAACAGTAAATGACTTACAGGGAGTTTGGCTGTAGCATTCCCAATTCTTGTCTGAGCATGTTGAATCTTGCTGTGTCGAGAGGCTTGGTGAAAATGTCGGCCAGCTGAACGTCTGTATGAACTTTTTCCAGGCGAACATCCTTATTCTCGACATGATTCCTAATAAAATGATGCTTCATGTTGATATGTTTAGTGCGCGAGTGCAGAACAGGATTGTGCGTGATTGCAACTGCACTCGTGCTATCACACATGATTGGAGTCTCTCTAGCATTGATTCCATAGTCTGACAGTTGTTGCTGCATCCAAAGGATCTGCATACAAGCCTACAAAGACATAGTACTTTGATTCAGCCGTGGAAAGAGAGTTAGCCAATTGCTTCTTACTGAACCAAGACACGAGTCTAGGTCCGAGAAAGTGACAAGTTCCACTTGTACTCTTCCTATCTAGCTTGCAGCCTCCGAGATGCGAGTTGCTGTATCCAACTAAATCGAATCCGCCTTCCTTAGGATACCATAGTCCTGCATCGACTGTTCCTTTAATGTACTTCAGGATTCGTTTAGCTGTATTGAAGTGTGAATCTTTAGGTGCAACTTGGTATCTCGCACACACTCCAACAAAGAAATCGGATATCGGGCTCAAGCCGTTAGGTACAGGAGTGAACCAATGAGCTTCCTGTAGAGTGATTGGTCAAACGGCTTTCCGGCTTCATCAGCACTAATTTGCACGGAAGTGCTCATAGGGGTTGGCGAGGATTTGGAGTTGTTCATTCCAAATTTGTTGAGAAGTTCCTTGCTGTATTTCTCCTGGTTGATGAATATACCTGTAGGCAACTGCTTTACCTGCAAACCTAGGAAATAACTAAGTTCCCCCATCATACTCATTTCAAATTTACTTTGCATGAGATGAGAGAACCTTTGACATAGAGCAAGGTTAGTTGAACCAAAAATAATATCATCGACATAGATTTGTACCATTAGAAGGTCTTCACCTTCCTGTATCTTGAACAAGGTTTTGTCTACAGAACCTTTCTCAAATCCGTTGTTGGTTAGATACTGGGACAGGGTTTCGTACCAGGCTCTAGGGGCTTGTTTAAGTCCGTACAGGGCTTTCCTTAGCCTGTAAACTAGATCGATACCGTCTGTGTTGGCAAACCCTGGTGGTTGTTCAACATAAACTTCTTCTGCAAGATCTCCATTCAGGAAAGCACTCTTGACGTCCATTTGGTATACGATAAAGCTCTTATGGGCGGCAAAGGCTAAAAATATCCTAATGGCTTCTAGTCTCGCTACAGGTGCGAAGGTTTCATCATAGTCGATTCCTTCTTCCTGACAATAGCCTTGTGCTACTAGTCTGGATTTGTTCCTTATGATGAGTCCATTTCGATCCTTTTTGTTTCGAAATACCCATTTGGTTCCTATGACCGATTGATGTGTCGGCCTGGGTACAAGATACCATACATTGTTTCTTTCGAAATCGTTAAGCTCTTCTTCCATAGATGTTATCCAATGAGAATTGTTAAGAGCGTCTATGGTCGAAACAGGTTCGGACTGGGCTAAGAATACAGCGATAGTGCACATATTCAGTCTCCTAAGTTCGGATTGAGATTTCCATTCAGAAAACTGTGAAACTTCAGCATTAGATTCTTCTTGTGCACAAAGTACATTTCCTTGTGTACTCTGTATTCTCCTACGAGTAGAAACACCGGCATTAATGTTTCCAATGATCAGCTCTTGCGGGTGATCTCTCAACCATCTTCGGTCGGGTTCTAGTTCAGGATCCCGTACTGTATCGAAAGTTTCTGTGGATACAACTTGACATGCAGTCGGCTTCATCCACATCGATTCTTACAGTGCGGGGTTGATTTCTAAATTAACGGCGGAGTTCTATGGGTGTAGGTGGATCCAAGATAGATAGATGGTGAATGTCTGAGTGATATCATCTACTCCCGTAGGGTCATGGTGTGGTTCGTCGAACACTACATGAATCGATTCCTCGATCGTCGACTTCCTTTTATTAAAGATTCTGAAAGCTTTGCTGACGGAGGAGTATCCTACGAATATTCCTTCATCTGATTTTTCATCAAAGGTTCTAAGTTGGTCCTTCCCATTGTTCAATACATAACACCTGCATCCAAAAATGTGAAAATACCAAACTAATGGAGTTTTGTTATTCCATACCTCGTATGCTGTTTTGTTGTGGTGCTTGTTGACGATACAGCGGTTTTCAGTGTAGCACGATGTATTGGTTGCTTCACCCCAGAAACGCTGTGGAAATTTGCTTGCGGCAATCATTGTCCTTGTTGCTTCTTTCAACGTCCTATTCTTTCGCTCGGCAACACCATTTTGTTGAGGTGTACGGGCAGCTGAGTATTCGTGCTGTATTCCATTCTCCGAACAGTATTGCTCTATAAAGCGGTTAGTAAATTCAGTACCTCTGTCGGAACGAATGCACACGATACTCGATGCTTTTTCATTTTGCAACTTTCTCAGGAGCTCGGGCAGCCTTGATGTTGTTTCCTTCTTCTTGCTAAGAAAGATTGTCCAAGCATACCTGGAATAATCATCAACAACAACCATGCAATATTTCTTACCTCCCAAACTTACTGGGTCTACAGGACCGTAGAGATCCATGTGTAGCATTTCCAACACTCTTTGGGTTGAAAGGTAGGATTTGCTTTTCAGGGTTGACTTGATTTGCTTGCCTTTCTGGCATGGTCCGCAGACGCTGTCCTTCTTGAATGACACATCTGGCAATCCTCTAACCATACCCTGTCTTGAAAGCTTGTTGATCGTCTTGAAGTTTACGTGAGACATCCTCTTGTGCCATAGCCAGCTAAGATCTGCAGTGCCTTTGGCAACAAAACATGGAATTGAGGAGCTCATAGGCTTCCAGTCAGCAATGTACATATTACCTGATCTGCTTCCTGTAAGCACAACTTCCTTGGTTTGAGTGTTCTTGACTCTATAGTGATCTATATAGAACTTCACCGAGAACTGTTTATCACAAAACTGGCTAATACTAAGTAGATTATACTGTAAGCCTTCAACATATGCAACATCGGTGACCTTGAATTTCCCGACAAGTAGGTTTCCTTTCCCTCTTGTTCTTCCTTTAGACTTATCACCGAAGCGAACTTTTGGACCACGACCTTCTACAAAATCAAATAGCTTGCTCCTATCTCCGGTCATGTGATGAGAGCATCCACTATCAAAGTACCAGGTATCCTCCTCTAGAATGTCCTGTAACAAAGAAATTAGGTAGATTTAGGTCCCCTTTGATTTTTGGGTCCATATATGTTAGTTCCTTTAGGTACCCAAACTTTCCTGACAGCAATTGGTTTACTGTAGGATGTACTCGGTACAGTGTTGCGATATCTACGGGGGGCATATCCGTAGTTGTTATAATCATGATAATTACTATGCATGTAAAATTCAGGGTTATTATTATTATTCCAGTACGAGTGCCGTCTAGGAGGTGGAGCCATTTTCTTAGGCCTAACAGCTTGTCTTCTGGGTCTCGGTTGGATTCCAGTCTTGTTGTCGATCTTGAACGGCATCTTTGTCTTGAGGGATAACGGGGCTCCTGTATTCAATGCTAGGCTCATTATCTTGAAATCTTGTCGTGCGGGCCTTTGGTGGTTGGATACCGCCTTCTTTCTGAATGACTGCCGGCGTTTATGATATGCTTGTGGAGCATGCTGTTGAGTACGCCTTCTGAGTGGCTGTTGGTTCCACTGTCTCGAATAGTAGAGTTGCGGGAGCGGAATTGCAGCCTTCGGTTTTCTCTGCAATGAGTTCCTTTATGGGACTAGGAGTATCTTCCGATTCTGGAATGTGTTCCACACTCTTGACGAACACTGTACTAGATTTCCCTTTGTTCGAACATGAGCTGTATCCTAAGCCACTTTTATCATGAGCATGTTGCCCAGTGCTTAGAATTTCTTCCATTCTTTTGGACGATTTTTCAAAAGACTTCAGAATGGTCTCAAGTTCAGTTTCTCGCTTTTCGAGAGTTGTGATTTTGGTTTGTAGTAGAACCAAATCATTTGTCTTGCTCTCATTGTGGGTTTTCACCTCATTTAGTTCATGAGCAAGTTGATTGCTCTCCATGAGTTTTTCAAACTCGACCTTGTTGGTTTCACAATCAAGAGACATATTTTCATAATTTATTTTCAGCAAGTCATTTTCATCTTTCAGCTCTAGAATTGTTAATTGAAGCTGTATATTCTCAGTTTTTAGAGTCTCATGGGCTTTTTGAATGTTTTTAAATTCATTCATCATATTTTCGAAAGTATGAGATGCATTAGGTGGAATAACTGAGGTTGAACTTACCTCATCGTCGCTGTCTTCACCTTCTGGAACATCTTTGGCCATAAAGCACATGTATGCTTTATCATCGAACTCATCGTCAGATGAATCACTTTCAGTGACCACCTGAAGACATTCTGCAGATTTGGATGGTGTGGGGGAGGCTTCTGATTCTCCAATCAGGGCCTTAAGCTTGTCTTTCCAAGCACATCTTCTTTCATCTCTCTCTTGTTGCTCGGCCTCAGGCAATCTTTGGACTTTGGGATGAGGACATTTGTTTGCATAATGGCATGGTTTCCTGCAGTTATAGCACAGGTTAGCATCACCAGATGATGTTTCGGTACTTACCTTGTTGTGAGTTTGGGCTCGTAGGAGTCTTTCCATTTGTTTGATGAACTTTTGAATTTATGCATTAGAAGCGCCATTTCATCTTGGGACGGATGTCGTCGCCATCATCGGCATTCTTGTGACCGGCTTCGACGAGCTAGGCATCTTGTGTCGACGGTTCGATACAAAGAACAGAGTGTGACCTTTGAAGGAGTTTCTTCGGCTTTCTCTCTTCTGTCAATGTCATACTCAAAAGCTTTAAGGTCAGAGAAGAGATCAAAAGTGGATATTTCATTAAGATTACAGGATACACGCATAGCTGTGGTCTTAATGTCCCATCGGGCTGGGAGAGATCTGAAAATTTTTAAGTTTTTCTCCTTTTGGGTGTAAATCTTGCCCAACGCTTCAAGTTCACCAACAATACCAGTAAATCTGAGGTCAAGTTCCTCAAGTGTTTCCGTTGGTTTCATTTCAAAAGATTTAAATTGCTCAGTAAGTTTTGAAATCTTGTTTTCTTTTGAGAGCTCAGTTCCCTCACAAATTAACTTGAGTTTATCCCAGATTTCTTTGGCTGTTTTGCAACTCTTTACCTTTGAGAACGTGCCTTTGTCAAGAGTGACAAATAACGCGTTCTTAGCCACGTTGTCAAGATTGGCTCGCTTCCTTTCATCTGTTGTCCATTGCTCGCGTTCCTTCTCGAGCATTTCAGCATGGGCTTGGCCCTCAATCCTTGCGGCCGGATTGACCTTCATGATCTTGATAGGACCATCCTGTATAACAAAAATCATCTCTTCGTGCATTGCTGCAAGATGAGCTTCCATTCTAATTCTCCAGTCGTCAAATTCGTTAATAGAGAATATAGGGACTTTGTTAATCATAGAAGTATCCATACTGATAATATAGGAATGAAAGAGACTGTTTTGAAAATAAGTGATTTGAATCTGATTCGGTTAAAAAGAAATACGACTGATTCTTTTTAGAATCAACCGCCCCGATACCACTTGTTGGTCACTTAAGTATACTGGATACAGTTTGGAAAATAGTTTAAACAACAAATGCACGGATTCTAAATCGAGTGAAAGCGTAAGTCTTGGATACTGAGGTTGTTGTGGATACTGACAACTAAGTGTATAGTGTATACTTAATATATCACGGTAATTTAAAACAAGAAAAGGCGAAGGTAAATAACACAGTAATTAAAGTGGTTCGAGGTAAACCCCTCTACGTCCACTGGTCCTCCACATAGGAGTAAAAAGTTTATTTATAATTACTGCGTACACAACTACGTAATTATAATCAAACCTATCCTTGTATCGTTCACACAGATTGATACAAAGAATGTCGCTTTCAACCATTCACACAGATTGGTTAAAGCTTCCTTCTTGACTAGCTTCTTCACACACAGTTCCAAAGCTTCGTCCTTATTCGTCCCACACAGGTCAGAATAGCTTGTTGAGTTCACACAGAGCTCAGTTTTTACACAGAGGTAAAAGGTAGGTAACCAGGTAAGAACAGCAGCTTTGAATATGAAGTTCTTGAGCTGATGATGGCTGTTCTTGATATTGAGCACTGTATATCTCTTTCGTTCTTGAATGCAGTAAGCTTTGGAGATATGTTTGCTCTGATGATAACTATTGATAGCTTGAGTGTTAGGTTACTTAGGTGTTACTAATCTTCAATGTCTTCATAAGATATATATAGTCTCTGAAGAATGTATCCGTTGAGATGTATCCGTTTGAATGAGATTCCGTTCCAACGGGATTATGACACGATCCGGATTTCGCGGGATTCTGAAGATCTGAAGACTGGCAGTATTTAAATACTTTATCCTTGAGTATTTAAATACTTCTTTGTTCAACGGGACTTGACTTGTGTTCTTTCTTGTCCTGTTGTGAGTTGTATGGAAGATAACTGTATTTTGAGTTTCGCGACAATTTCCATACTTGGTCTTTTTACAAGTCTTCTTGCTGTACTTAGGAATTTCGCTTAAATGCTGATTCGAGGCAGGTCTTCGATACAGGATAAAGCCTTAAAGCCTCGATACAGTTTCCTTACTGTATTCGGATTGGCATATATGTCAAAACCTTTTTATCAAATATCATTCGATACAGGGATCGGGTATCCCGGCTGTTTCGATGCAGGGTCTTTGTTTTCCCAATAGTGACGAAAGACCAAATCGGTCTATTGGCTCGTTATTTTGATTCATCAGTATGTAATGTAATGTGTTGTTTTGATGTCTAGCCTGGTGGATCCTCACGGAGAGGGTCTGCGGCGTGTAATATTCCCGGTTTGATCTGGGGGTGTTACACTTCCAACACTCGAAGAGAAACAGGTTTACGGCTCAGTGCATCAGCTACTACGTTTGCATTACCCGGATGATAGAGGACTTCCAAGTTGTAATCCTTGATCAATTCCAGCCACCTTCTCTGCCTCATGTTAATTCTTTCTGACTGAAAATGTACTTGAGGCTTTTATGATCTGTAAAGATCTGACAATGAGTGCCGTATAAATAATGTCACCAAATTTTCAAGGCAAAAACCACAGCTGCTAACTCCAGATCATGAGTTGGGTAATTAACTTCGTACGGTTTCAACTGTCGAGAGGCATAGGCAATCACCTTATCCTTTTGCATCAACACACATCCCAGACCCTTATTTGAAGCATCGCTGTATACCATGAATCCATCAGTTCCATCCGGTAATGCTAATACAGGTGCTGTCGTCAGTCTCCTCTTAAGTTCATCAAAACTAGCCTGGCATTTCTCATTCCACGTGAACTTTTGAGTTTTCTGTAACAGCTGAGTGAGCGGACGAGCAATTTTGGAAAATCCCTCTAGAAAACGGAGATAATATCCATCCAGTCCCAAGAAGCTTCGGACTTCTTTCACGTTATTAGGAGCTTCCCATTCCAAGATTGCTTCGACTTTCTTCGGGTCCACCTGCCAAGGAAGGTTACTTCCCTAAGCCAGAGCTCGCATTTGGAAAGTTTCGCATACAGCTGTTCATTCTTCAAGGTGCTCAAAATAACACGCAAATGCTCAGCATGCTCCTCTGAGTCTTTCGAATAGATCAAAATGTCATCAATGAAAACGACCACAAACTTATCTAGGTATTCTAAGAATACCCAATTCATCAACTGCATAAATACCGCAGGAGCATTGGTAAGTCCGAATGGCATTACCACAAATTCATAGTGTCTGTACCGGGATATGAAAGCAGATTTCGGTATATCCAATTTCTTAATTCTCAACTGCTGATATCCTGATCGCAAGTCAATCTTCGAGAATACCCTTGCCTTTTGCAGTTGATCAAACAAGTCGTCGATCCGAGGTATAGGATACTTGTTCTTGATCATCGGAGGGATCCATCTTTCTTCCGGACAAAGAGAACGGGCGCTCCCCAAGGAGAAACGCTATGTTGAATGTAACCCTTCTGTAATAATTCCTCCAGTTGCTTCTTTAGTTCATACATCTCGGTTGGCGCCATACGGTATGGTGCTCTGGAAAGCGGCTCCAGGCTCTAATTCGATAGTGAACTCCACTTCTCTCTGCGGAGGTAACCCAGGTAGTTCGTCAGGGAATACATCTGAGAATTCATTCACAACTGGAATAGATGAGAGCTCTACTCCTTCTTCTTTGTTCATGGCGTAGCACCAAAATCCGTGACAACCCTGCTTTAGTAATTTCACTGCTTTCAACGCTTTGATCAATTTTCCCGAGCTTCCCGGTCTCCATCCTCTGAATAAGTGTTCAGATCCGTCATCGGCAATGATAGAAATGACTCTCTTTCGGTAATTCAAAATGGCTCCATAACGGTTGAGCCAATCATCTCCGAGAATTAAATCATCACCATGGATGTCGACTACAATAAGATTCGATGGCCAATCTCTCCCTCCTATAGACACTGGAAAATCTCTAGTTTCTAGGGTTCCCACAATTCTCTCTCCGCTCGGCAAACCCACAACATAAGGCTCACAATCAAATAAACATGAGATTTTCAAACGATTAACACAGTTTAATGATATGAAAGAATGTGTAGCTCCAGAATCGAATAAGACACTAACTGGTTGCAAAAGGATCTGAATCGTACCTGATGCAACAGCAGTGTTCTGATCGTCAGATTTCCTCATCTCGTACAGGCACGGAGGAACGGACCTAGCACTGGACGCCTCTCTTTTCCCAACATTTTGTTGCTGGAAACCACTCTGCTGTGTCTGGTTCACACTTATCTCCTTCGGAACTGGTGCTGGAGTGCGAGTACCAAACGATCTAGTCACATTTTCGCAAAAATTCGCACGGTGTCCTTCTTGTCCAGATTCAAAACAAGTCACGGAAGATGCGGGACAATCACGTCGAATATGCCCTACTCGACCACAATTATAGCACTTATTTGATGCGTCCGAAACTGCTGATGTTGTCCGGAACTTCTTTCCACCTCGAGAAGGATGTGGAGGTTTCTTAGATGAATAAAATGAAGACTAGCCCTTACGGGTCCCACCACTCTTGTTTTCCGAGAAGTTGCCGGACACTTTCTTCTTCTTTGCCTCCATCGATTTCTCCACCGCTGCCTCTTTCATGTCGTAGGCCAGCGCCTTGTCTTGATATTGTCGCAACGTAGTACACTCGAATCCGGACATGTACTGCTGAATCTCCGGCTTTATCCGCATATCGAAATGAAAAATCTTCTCCGCCTCCGTCCTGACCAAGTGTCGCACACAAGTCAGCTGATGACAGCCTTGGACAGCCTTGCTCACACCGACCATTTCGGTGTTTATTTGGCGACTTCTCATGCGACGGATCCCGACTGATGACATCCTACAGAGGAGGGGCGTTTCTTTGGCTTCTAGATGTTTGTGCTGCTCGCATACCCTTACCCAGACCTACCAAACCGAGACCATTGCCCACCTTTTCTTGGAGAGTGATGTGGCCCGTGACGTGTGGGAGTATTTTGGCGCTTGGACACATTTATCCCTACCCCATTCTCAGAATATTTTTGAGCTCCTGAGTTTTTTCGCACACGGCACACACTTTAGGCACGCGACTTTCATTATTCCTTGTCTGATCCTATGGTTCATCTGGACAGAAAGGAATAGTGCAAAGCATAGGGCGATTACTTTTGTTTCCTCTCATGTTATTGTGCAGGTGGAGCGCCATGTTGCTTTATTAGCTGCTGCGGGGCTTATTTGCTCTGAGTTCTGGGCGGGTTGCTCGCCTCCTGATCGCTTCCAGCGAGCTACATCTTCCCCCGCTCAGACTCGTCGTCCCGTCCCGGTGGTTTGGATTCGACCCGAGACCCCTTGGATCAAGCTGAACACGGATGGTTCGTTCGATAGAGACACACAGATTGCGGGTGGGGGAGGTCTGATTAGAGATCATCACGGAGAGCTCCTTCTTGCTTTCCATTCCTCTTTTAAGGCCTCTTCGAGTTTTGATGCACAGGTCCAGGCGTTGGCAATTGGATTGATTCTAGCCTCCCAGAGATCGAGACATGTTTAGATTGAGCTTGATGCTGCTGCTGTAGTGACCCTACTATCATCTGGCCATCGGGGCTCTTGGCAGGTTCGTCACACTCTTATGCGTATCCGACACATTCTCAGAGATATTCAATTCAGAGTCACTCATATTTTCCGGGAGGGCAACAGGCCGGCCGACTATCTTTCTGAGCTCGGCATGTCGTCCCTAGGTATTCAGACTTATACTTACGATACTGCTCCTCCGTTTCTCCTCTCCCTTATATAGATGGATCAGCTTGGTTATCCGTCCTTCAGATTTAGATAGGATTTATTTTTAATCGATTGATTGGTTGCCTATGGGTCCGCACATTAGCCCACGATTTTAGTGGTGCACCTTGTACTGATATAGCGGGCCGTAGGCACTTTAGTTTTTAGGTCCCAGAGTATGGCCCATTTTTGGTCATAATTCGGTGTTGAGTTATTTGGCGGACGGGTCCGCACATTAGCCCACGATTTGTGGTGCACTTTATATTTCTTTAGCGGGCCGTAGATTTCTCCGATGTTTGGACCCGAATTATGACCCATTTTTGGTCATAATTCGGGGTTGATACTTTGTATTTCTTGATTTTATTATCTACAGGTTGGTGGGTCCCGCCTCAACTCCCCGTCCACACTGGACGTTTTTTTATAAAAAAAAAAAAAGTCAGCTGATGATTAAAAGTCTTGATTATGTCTGTCACAGATGCTTCCGAACTCTGTGGTGAGAAAAACTCTTGGATTTTTGCCTCTCTAACTGGACGAGGACAATATTGTTCTTCCATCATTAGTTTGAATTCCGTCCAGTCAGCATTATGATTCTCAGGTCGAATAGCTTCCCACTAGTCGAAAGCCTCCCCAGTCAGAAAATACTGGGCAATAGGAACTTTCCGGTCCTCGGGACAGTTAATCCCCGCAAATATTTTCTCTAACTCCTTTAGCCAATGATCCCAAGTAAGTGCCTCAGCAGAACCGTCAAATTTTGGCGGGTGCAATTTGACCACCGCAGTAAGCCATCTGTCTCCCCGATTATCCTCATTATGCTGTTGTCCCATCGCCGTCTGCATGCGGTCAACTACTTGAGCGAACTGGTTTATCTGAGCCACCACCTGTTGAAGCACTCCCGATGTGTTAGGATTCGCATTGTCATTCGCTGATCCCTGCTGTCCTCCAGAATGGGAATCGGTTCGACTAGCCGATAATTTTGGGGTAGTTGCTGAATCTTCCTGTCTCACATTACCACGTCCGCGTCCACGACCGCGTCCGCGTCCACGTCCTCCCCTCAACATACTGTAAACACAATTACTGAATATCCAGGGCAAAAAATTTTTCAAAAACAAAGCCCGTCAATATGCACAAAACGGAAATTAAGTATAATGGTAGTTTAAGAGATTAGGAGACTTACAACCATGGTCCACATGACGACTTTGGCTGAACAGTGATGTTACGAACGACCCATAAACCAAATAACGAAAACAGACCCAACTAAAACCCGACTGCCAAGATATTCATGAATCTTAGCTCCGATACCATATTCTGTAACACCCCGACATATTCGGAATAATTACAGCGCCGTAAACCCTTTAAGTAAGGACTTACAAGGCTAATTAAAAGAAGTGTAAATATAATCCAACAGTACCACTGAAGTTCAAAATACAGAACCGGTTCAACTGATCCATTGAGTTAATTAATACAACCATATCGAAATGACATTATTAAAAACACACGTACTCGAGTACTAAAAGTGAACCAAGAAGACAAATAACAATAACAATAAACATCACTGAGCCCCTTCGTTGTCACATCGGTACTGTGGCTGTTTTCTCGCTCCTCGGCTACCTGAACATCAAAACAAATGTCCACCCCCGAAGGGGTTAGTAAAACGATGCTAGTACAAGTATCGTGTTAAATAAATCGAATATGCAACAACAATGCATAACAAAATACACAACCCGGACTTCCGCTACCGGAATCCAACAATGCGAATCCACAAGATTCCATTAACACAGTATGGGTATTCCAATGATACAGCGCCCTCAACATAGATCCCAAGATGATCCCGTCGGACCAACACGAGGTGGACATCCGATCCAGTGCCCTCAGCATAGATCGTACAACAATACACAAACACAACTCATGCATACACATATGCAAAAATCGCTATGTCCATCAACATGAACATACAGACAATTGATAATGAATATCATGACAATTCAATGAAATAAATCCCATGTTCAACAACATGAATAAACCACATGCATGCTCAAAATACCAAAATGAACCAATTACGATACTTGCCTCAAAGATGGCAAGAACTAATCACTCCAATGATCTCAACACACTCGTAGGCCGACTCCTTCAATCAAACGTAGCAAGCTTGAACCTTAACAGAAGAAATAATATAGAATTCATCTCATGTCGTACGAACATCTAATAATCTGATCTACGGCCGAAAGCTCTTAAAATGTAATCTGCCTGAGCTACTTAGTGTACGCTACGTATTTTGCGTAACGTGCGTTAAGCCTGCTCGTTAGCGTACGTAAACGATGAAGTCTAGCGTACGCTAACTATGTCTTGTGATCCTCTCGATCGGCCGGTGACTACTTTGAAGACATAACGTACGTTACGTACCAAACGTAGCGTACGTTAACTTATGCCCGATAGCGCACGTTAATATACATATCTTAGCGTGCGCTAACCGTGCATGGTTGTTCACTACTGGGCAGTAGACTTGATCTAATAGTGATGAAACTCATGAAATCTTCAGTGTTAATACAGGTCATCTCCATGCATATCATGCTCATACAGTTTATGAATGATCTTACGGATTAAACGACTTCGAGATACAAGGATACGTATAATCATCACAACATCATAATTCATCTTGATCTTCAAGAAAATATTCTAAGTTCAATCCATTTTATGTCCCAAAACGTATAATTCCATTATGTAAAAACATAAGAACTTGATAATCTCCATAAACTGGCCATAATCGGTTTAATAGCTTCATGAATGTGCTTCGGAGTTCAAACACTAAAAGGTTCAATGGTCTAAACGATGAAGAAGTACTGAAACATCGAAAATATCCTTCTAACAACATGATGTTCGACTACGTATGAATTTAACTGACTATATAATCTCAGAACATGTTCCAAAACATACTTAAGAATACTACTCCAGTTGGTGAAGAATCACCTACCTCAAAATAGTGAAGAACAAGGAGGAACTTGAAGAATTCCAACACCGAGAGCTTGAACACCAATCTCCAATGATCTACAATCTTCAAACTCGTGCTAGGATGATGATATGACAGGTTTAGGATGGAGGAAGTAACTCTCTAAGTCTAAGAATTCGGATTTGAGAAGTGAATAAGTCGGAAAAATGAAAAAGGGTGTTGTCCTATATATAGAAAATGGTTATTAGCGCGCGCTGGTCCATATTCATAGCGTGCGCTAACGGTCATACAGTCTACTGACCCCACTGTACTCAACATTTAGCGTGCGCTATACTCATACCAGTAGCGTGCGCTACAGCGTTGACTCGGCTTTTCCCAAAAGTCGTCCAGGTTCATCCCGAGATGATCCGACCAAGATCCGCGGCTGATCTCACCTACCACCCTGTCTTAATCATGTTGACTACGTATAGCGCGCGTTAATGTTCATGCACAGCGTGCACTACGAACCCCAATTAGCGTACGCTACGCTTAGTCGATAGCGTGCGCTACATGTGCAAAAATCACAATTTAGAACACATTCATGCAATCATACGCTCAACAATACCGGATCATGAAATACGGAGAATAATACTCAGATCAAAATGCAATAAATACAATATCACAAGGTTCAAATACACATCAGAAATCTCGGGTATTACATCGATAAGTAGGACTGAAGAAAATGCATGGCCATGCTCAAATGAAGAGTCATTTGATTCAATCAGTCTACTTAAGATCGAGAAAGCATTTGAACATAAATAAGTATGATAGACTCCATGACTTAGTTCAAATATGATATCGCGTGACAAAGGGATTTGACACGTTAAAAGGTTTAATGGACTATTAACTTATATTATTTGGGTAATCATAATGTCTTGCTAGAGGCCGCTTATGATTTATTATTTAGTAAGGTATTAAATAATTGCCAACATAATATAAGCCTTTGTGTCGCACGTACGACAATTATAGACAAGTAGGAATAAATATCAACTGGGAATAATAAATATAATATTGGATATTATATTTATAAGGAGATTAAAGAATAAGTAATATATAATATTGTATATTATATATATTGTATTATTTAATAATATGAGGGGTAACTAAGCAAATACTAGATTCTTGAATCTAGGGCTTACTTAGTATAAATAAGAGATCCATGACAAGGAGTTGTCATAAGAAATCAAAGAAGAAAAAAAATCGCCCCCAAGAAGAAGAAAAATCGGTCTCCACCTCTTACAGTAGGAGAACGACGTCGGTCTTCTGATCTTCTTCCCTTAGTTGATCTTGATCGATAGTACAATCATTCTAGTAAGGAATTTATGTTGTACTATTCATCAATATTATTCGTAAGGATCTGACAATCCGGCTTGTGGAATTGTTCGTGTGTGGATCACCCAAAGAGGAGGGAGATATTCATCTGCTTCTAGTCTGGTTCAGATCCGTTCTTCGAAGTAAGGTAATTCGACGAAATCTTAATAAATCAATTAAATTACTGCATGTAGATCCTCGTCTGGATTTTTTTGTTAATTTATTCCGCTGCGTTTTACTCAATTTTATTGTATTAGATACACGCAAAACCCAACAGTGGTATCAGAGCCAACTTGCAAGTAATTTAATTGTTTGTGTAGAACGTGTTTATGTGTAAATTATGTCCTTGATTATGTTTATAAAATATAGATTTTATAAAATAATTTTTTTGGTTTAATTTGATTAAACGGATCGTCAAAAATAAATTTTCTGAATTGTTTTCGCGAATTTCTGCTCCAGAACTGTTCTGGAACAGATCCGTTCCGAGATGGGTCGGGTCGGGTTGGATCTGGACCCACGGGCCATTTTAATTGGCAAAACGTTTTATGCATACCAGGGATTCGATCCCTGGTCGTCCGCATACCGGACAGCCGTATTACCATGTGTCTGCAGGTTTTTCTTTGTTGAATTGTACACCGATCTTTTATAAAAGGCAAGAAACTATTTTTCAAAATATGACAAATTATTTCCGCAAAACAAGGGATTCGAACCCGAATCTTTTGCCTTAAAATTCGGCGCTTTACCATCTCGGTTGAGACCTGTTTTGGTAGCTTTTATAGTAGTCCATTTCTTATAAGCTTGTTTTAAAATAAAAGTAAATTTGGAAATAGTAGTTGCAAAATGTTGCAACTGCTACCGCCGGGATTCGAACCCGGACGGACCCGTACACAGAGCGTGTAGAGAGGCATCTCGGCTATAGTCCAGGATTGTTCATTTGATGACTCAGATTTTATTTATAGTCTGACTGTCAGACAAATTTTATTTCTATAATTACATGCTTATATTAATTATTTGATAATTATTTATGGTATGTGTATGGTGTATGGCATGACTATAAATTGACCAATGTGATTGGATACTTTATTTACTTATGGGTTGGTTTTACGGCCTGTGTGTCGTTTAATTATATTTGGTTTTACGGCCTGCGAGTCATCTATTTAAATTATTTAATTATTTTACGGCCTGCATGTCGTTCGCACCTCTTGTAATTTAATTTACTAGTGTAGTACTGGAATTCATTAATGTAATGAAGACAAGAAGGACGAGACGGACGGACTCTAGGAGCCAATTGATCGCATATGACGTTCCAAGGAGTTGGTAAGATCAATGAAGATGCGATGTATGTTTAAATTTATGCATGTATGTGATGCTATGTATGTTTAGATGTATGTGAGCAAACATAGACATTAACATAGGATAAAAATCCCTAGTTAAATTTTTAAATGCCGTTCATTAGATAAAACACCTATCAAGACTTCGATCATCTTGAGTGGGTCATGCCAAAGCTGGGCGCTCGGATTATCTTAGTAAGGTAGGATAGGTAATGGTGATACCTATGTGTTTTAATGAACTAAGAATTCAAAAACAGTTTTGAACCTTAAGGCATAAGATGGGATTATAACATGCTTGGACATACGATGCCAAATCCCATGAATATAATCTACGAGTTACATATGATGTAATCGGTAAAGAGTTATCCACCTAAAGTAGCTCAATTCTAGGCGTCATGCCAAAGCTGAGTTTAGGATTGTGCGAAATGGGATCTTAGCCCACCAAAATTACAAATGTTGTAAATTGAGGGTACTTTTGTTTTAGTGGGAGTATTTTTTGAGAAATAAAATAATGTGACTAAATACTTTGCATATTGAATTTTGTAGATAATATAGAATGGCATCAAACAACACGGCCACCATTTCACTATGACCAGTCCTTAAGAAGGACAAGCTCAAAGAAAACGGCAGCAACTATCTGGATTGGATCCGGAGCTTGAGAATAGTTCTCAAGCAAGAAAGAAAGCTGTATGTTCTTGAGGAAGAAATTCACGATGAGCCAACTGACAATGGAAACAAAGCAACAAAAGACAAATGGAAGAAACATTGTGATGATTCCATTGATGTCAGTTGTCTTATGTTGGCTACCATTTGTCCAGAACTTCAGAAGAATCTGGAGGATATGGAAGCTTATTAGCTTAATGATCACCTCACAGAAACTTTCTCGAAGTATGCTAGGAAAGAGAGGTATTAGACCTTTCAAGCCTTGTATGCTTGCAATATGGTTGAGGGGACATCTGTTGTAGCGACCACTATTCTAAAATAATAATTCTTCTAATTTTAAGAAGAACAAATAAAATTTTTGCAGCGGAAATATATTTTCAAAAGACATTTAATAATCGCAAGTAATATTCTCAAGTCACCATTAAATAAAAACATACTTCGACGTGAAATTAAAACAAATCGAACACTTCTCCATAAAACCTAGTTTTAGAGAAACAATATTAAATAAATAAACATCTAATCATAAGCTTGATCATCCCGCACTCAAGCGCATGCCACATCGAGCTCCTCAACCTGAAAGGGGTAAATAGTGGGGTGAGCTTTCAACTCGCTCAGTGTGGAGGATACGCAATATGTCTACGTTAATTACTAAATATATTAACAAGTATAAACAACATGACTGGTAAATTCTGAAGCCCGTCAGCTAGCCTGAAGGCTTTATGCACAATTAAGTGTTTTTAACTGATTTGCACATTTAAGTGCTTCTGACTGATTGCACATTTAAGTGCTTCTGACTGATTTCACGTGCACATACGAGACAATATATAAAGCAATTAAAATAAACAAAAGCGTAATAAATCCCCACACCTGGATAAAATTGCAGTTCTGAAGTTGAATGTGATGAGATGCTTTACTCGATAATTCTAGGCCCGTAAATTCTCAGCTATCTTCTCTACAGCATGTTCGATCAATTCTTGAACCAAAATCTTTCCTTCTCCAACCTCATTCCAATAAAGAGGCGATCGACATTTCCTTCCGTACAGAGCCTCATACGGGGCCATTTGTATAGTCGCTTAGTAACTGTTGTTATAAGCGAACTCTACTAAAGGCAAAATATTCTCCTAATTCTCACCAGTATCAAGAACACACGCCCTCAACAAATCTTCGAGTGTTTTTATAGTCCGTTCAGATTGACCATCGGTTTGCGGATGATATGCAGTACTGAAATTCAACTTAGTACCCAACGCACTCTGAAGACTCTTCCAAAATTTCGACATAAATCGCGGATCTCTATCCGATACAATCGACACTGGAACACCATGTAACCTCACAATCTCCCGAATATAAATCTTCGTATATTGTTCCATACTGTAAGTCATCCTCACAGGTAGAAAATGAGTTGACTTCATCAAACGATCCACTATCACCCAGATAACGTCGTTCTTCCTCACGGTTCGCGGCAGACCAACCACGAAATTCATTGTGATATGCTCTCATTTCCATTCTGGGATTTCCAATAGTTAAAGTAAACCTCACTGCCATTGGTGTTCTGCCTTCACCTGCTGACATATCATACACCTATCCACAAATACACCAATGTCCCACTTCATTCCTCTCCACCAAAAGAACTTCTTCAGGTCGTGGTACATCTTTGTTCCTCCCGGGTGAGCGGAGTATGGTGCATTGTGAGATTCTTCAAGAATCTGCTTCCTAAGGGATGGATCCTTAGGAACACATAACCTCCCATCATAAGTCAAAACGTCGTTTGCAGCAACGACAAATTCCTCAATACTCCCATCTTATGCTCAATCTTTTATCTTAAACAAGAACTTATCACGTGGTTGAGCCTCCTTAATCTTATCCCTCAAGTTTAGTTGCAAGACCAAAGATGATAGGATTGCTTTCGAACTCTTTGAAGGCTCAACTATCTCAATCCTCAACTGGGAGAACTCTTTTTATCAAACTCTTCTGATTGGTCAAGCAAGCTAACTCGTCTCTAGCCTTCCGACTCAAGGCATCAGCTACCACATTAGCCTTACCCGGATGGTAATGAATAGTACAATCATAGTCCTTCACCAATTCTAACCATCTCTTTTGCCTCATATTAAGATCCTTCTATGTGAAAAGATACTTCAGACTTTTATGGTCTGTGTATATCTCACACTTCCCTCCGTAAAGTTAGTGGCGCCAAATCTTCAGCGCATGTACTACAGCAGCCAACTCCAGATCATGCGTTGGATAGTTCAGCTCATGTGGTTTAAGCTATCTCGATGCATAGGCTACTACTTTACCATGTTGCTTCAAAACACAACCCAAACCCTGCTTTGAGGCATCACTATAAATAACAAAGTCTTCCGTCGGATCAGGAATCGTTAATACTGGTGCCGAGGTTAGTCTCCTTTTCAACTCTTGAAAACTTTCCTCGCACCTCTCACTCCATTCAAACCTCACGCCCTTGCTTGTTAATTGGGTCATAGGAGTGGCAATTTTAGAAAATCCTTCGATAAATCTTCTATAATAGCCAGCTAGGCCCAGAAAGCTGCAAACTTCGCTCGCATTATTGGGTACTCCCGAACTACTCACTACTACAACCTTGTCGGGATCTACCTTAATTCCTTTATAAGTCACCACATGTCCAAGAAATCCAACTATGTTCAACCAAAACTCACATTTCTTGAACTTGGCATACAACTTCTCTTTGCGAAGTGTCTCCAATGTAATCTTCAAATGCTCTTGGTGTTGTTCCTTGTCCTTAGAATACAACAAGATGTCATCTATGAGGACGATCACGAACTTATCCAAGTAAGGTTGGAACACCCTATTCATCAAATCCATAAAGACTGTCGGTGCATTACTCAGACCAACTGGCATCACTACAAATTCAAAATACCCATAACGGGTCCTGAAAGCCGTCTTGGGAATGTCGCACTCCCTAATCTTCAGTTGGTGGTACCTCGACCTCAAATCGATCTTCGAAAAGGTTCCGGCTCCCCTCAACTGATTGAATAGATCCTCGATTCTCTGTAGTGGGTACTTGTTCTTCACGTGAGTCGATTCAACTCTCTATAATCTATACACATCCAAGTGATCCATCCTTCTTTCTTAAAAAAGACTGGTGCACCCCAGTGTGGCACACTAGGCCGTACAAACCCGAGCTCCAGCAGATCTTGAATTTGGACCTTAAATTCTTGAAGTTCTGTCGGAGCCATTTTGTATGGCGCTTTGGATGTTGGGGCCGCCCCAGGGACCAAATCAATGCTAAACTCCACTTGTCGGTCGGGTAGGACTCCTGGCAAATCCTCTGGAAACACATCCAAGAACTCCGTACTATAGGTACGTCTGTAGGGGACACCTCACCGTGCAGTGTCGACCAAACTCACTAAGTAACCCTAACATTTCTCCTTCCTTAGACTTCCCAGTGCCTTCATGGCTGTGATTACTCTTGGTACTGCCCTACTCTTAGTACCATAAAAGGTGATCGACTCGCCTTCCGAACACCTCAATGTCACCTTCTTCTCATGGCACCTTATATCAGCATCATGTCTATCGATCAGTCCATACCAAGGATCACGTCAAAATCCATTAAATACAGGCTAGCGTCAAATTCTCTTCCTCGTTCGAGATTTCAAAACTCTCTCTCCATTTTCTCCGTGTCTTGTGGGTAATCTTGCTCCATCACTATTTCCTTGAACCGATACCAAGTCAATGTTGCACGCTCGGCTGCCGACCTCAAGCACCAATAGCTTATCCACCAGCATCCAGCATCCTCCACCATTTGGTATTGGCCGCAAAGAATTCTGGCGCATAAGTGCACCCAATGAGCTCAAAGGTACGCTCGAGCGACATGAACCATTCGTCAACTAATGCTAGTCCTTCTCGACCATTGAATGATGGTGGTGTGAAACGTCGGAACTGTTGCACAACTTGTGCTTGGGTAAGAGCTGGCACGTTATTGTTGTGGTTATACTGACCTCCGTTATCACCACCACCAGCACCAAGGTTGGCATTTTCACCACCGAGATTATCTCCACCTCGGTTAGTTGGGCGTCCACGTTTACGAGTTGCCATTATCCTAAGGCATATCATACTCAATGATCCCTCAGTGCTTGCCCAACGAGGGAGACGAATAAGATGAAGAAATTACATTGTATTTATGGGTTGAGACCCATAGATAACTTAATGTACCTTGGATTCGACGTGGAGCGGCCGAGGTGGATGATCATAATTGCTAAAAATATTTGACTAATTGCGAAAATTAAATTTCAGTTTAGAAAAAGAGACCATTTTAACGAGTCTACAGAACCGTAGACTCGCTCTGATACCACTTATGTAGCGACCACTATTCTAAAATAATAATTCTTCTAATTTTAAGAAGAACAAATAAAATTTTTGCAGCGGAAATATATTTTCAAAAGGCAAATTTAATAATCGAAAGTAATATTCTCAAGTCACCATTAAATAAAAACATACTTCGATGTGAAATTAAAACAAATCGAACACTTGTTCATAAAACCTAGTTTGAGAGAAACAATATTAAATAAATAAACATCTAATCATAAGCTTGATCATCCCACACTCAAGCGCATGCCACATCGAGGTCCTCAGCCTGAAAGGGGTAAATAGTGGGGTGAGCTTTCAACTCGCTCAGTGTGGAGGATACGCAATATGTCTACGTTAATTACTAAATATATTAACAAGTATAAACAACATGACTGGTAAATTCTGAAGCCCGTGTATTTGTGTGAAAGATGAGAATAGCAGATGACGGATCTATTTTTTTTTTTTGGGAAAAGTATTTTGATGTAAAGAATTTTTGTAAAGAATTTCTGTAGTTGCAGTAGCATTTTGTATATTTATAGGTATAGATTTTAAGTGTTTCTGTTGAATTAGAATTTGTATGTTGATAAACATTGAGTTTGGAGAATGTGAGAGAACTGAAAAAACGATGGGAAGAGGAGTTCTTAATTATGATTAATTAAGTTTAATCATAGTTAGTTAAATTAAAACACATGATTAAATATAATTGATATAATAATAATAGTAGTATAATAATACATATAAAAATAATAATTTCGGTAATAATGATAATATATATCGGAATATGATAATGATAATAATAATGATAAAATTAATAATAATAGTGTTAGTATTATGGTTGAATAAATAATAACACTATTATAATAATGACTACTTGAATATATCTGACAAAATGACTCGGGCCTAGAGATGACGAGATGAGACACAATGAATAAAATAAGAAATGCAACGAACGAATCACACGACTTGACATGAATTATAATGACGTAAATGGATTTGCATGATCATGAAATAAAGCTGGATTAAATGATAAAATTATTCGGGCATTAATTTAATAAAATTGAACATATTTTCTATAATTCACTATAAATGTATATGCGAAATCGGGGCGTTACAACCTACCCCCTTTAAAAAAAATTCGCCCTCGAAAATTAAGTTATGTACCTTGAAAAATGAATGTTGGATACTTAGAACGGATCTCCTCTTCACGTTCCCAAGTTGCCTCATTTGGTCCATGACGACTCCACTGAACTTTCACCAATTTAACCTCTCTGTTTCGTAACCGATGTACCTTAGGCTCCAAAACAGCTGTAGGTATGCAACTCTTTAAAATTTCATACGTGACCAGCATCATGTATGTATTTTCTTAGTATGGAGACGTGAAAGACATTGTGCACTCCCGACAACTCTAAAGGCAATGCCAAACTATAAGCAAGATCACCAACGCGACCCAAAATCTCAAAAGGTCTGATATAACGAGGTTGTAGCTTTCTCTTTTTACCGAATCGTATCACTCCTTTCATCGGCGCTACCTTCAAGAATACCTTTTCTCCAATCTCAAATTGGATATCTTTCCTTCGTTTATCAGCGTAAGACTTCTGTCGATCCTGGGCAGTCTTAATCCTACTTCTAATTTCGGTTATCTTCTCTACAGCCTGTTCGATCAATTCTTGACCCAAAATCTTTCCTTCTCCAACCTCACTCCAATAAAAAGGCGATCGGAATTTCCTTCCGTACATAGCCTCATATGGGGCCAATTGTATAGTCGCTTGGTAACTGTTGTTATAAGCGAACTATACTAAAGGCAAAATATTCTCCCAATTCTCACCAGTATCAAGAACACACACCCTCAACAAATCTTCGAGTGTTTTGATAGTCCGTTCAGATTGACCATCGGTTTGCGGATGATATGCAGTACTGAAATTCAACTTAGTGCCCAACACACTTTGAAGACTCTTCCAAAATTTCGACGTAAATCGCGGATCTCTATCCGAGACGATCGACACTGGAACACCATGTAACCTCACAATCTCCTGAATATAAATATTCGCGTATTGTTGCATACTGTAAGTCATCCTGACAGGTAGAAAATGAGTTGACTTCATCAAACGATCCACTATCACCCAGATAGCGTCGTTCTTCCTCACGGTTCGCGGCAGACCAACCATGAAATCCATTGTGATATGCTCCCATTTCCATTCTGGGATTTCCAACAGTTAAAGTAAACCTCCCGGCCATTGGTGTTCTGCCTTCACCTGCTGACATATCATACACCTATCCACAAATACACCAATGTCCCACTTCATTCCTCTCCACCAAAAGAACTTCTTCAGGTCGTGGTACATCTTTGTACCTCCCGGGTTTGCAGAGTATGGTGCATTGTGAGCTTCTTCAAGAATCTGCTTCCTAAGGGATGGATCCTTAGGAACACATAATCTCCCATCATAAGTCAAAACGTCATATGCGGCAATGACAAATTCCTCAATACTCCCATCTTGTGCTCAATCTTTTATCTTAAACAAGAACTTATCACGTGGTTGAGCCTCCTTAATCTTATCCCTCAAGTTTAGTTGCAAGACCAAAGATGATAGGATTGCTTTCGAACTCTTTGAAGACTCAACTATCTCAATCCTCAACTGGGAGAACTCTTTTTATCAAACTCTCATGATTGGTCAAGCAAGCTAACTCGTATCTAGTCTTCCGACTCAAGGCATCAGCTACCACATTAGCCTTACTCGGATGGTAATGAATAGTACAATCATAGTCCTTCACCAATTCTAACCATCTCCTTTGGCTCATATTAAGATCCTTCTGTGTGAAAAGATACTTCATACTTTTATGGTCTGTGTATATCTCACACTTCCCTCCGTAAAGTTAGTGGCGCCAAATCTTCAGCGCATGTACTACAGCAACCAACTCCAGATCATGCGTTGGATATTTCAACTCATGTGGTTTAATCTATCTCTATGCATAGGCTACTAATTTACCATGTTGCATCAAAACACAACTCAAACCCTGCTTTGAGGCATCACTATAAATAACAAAGTCTTCCGTCGGATCAGGAATCGTTAATACTGGTGCCGAGGTTAGTCTCCTTTTCAACTCTTGAAAACTTTCCTTGCACCTCTCACTCCATTCAAACCTCACGCCCTTGCTTGTTAATTGGGTCATAGGAGTGGCAATTTTAGAAAATCCTTCGATAAATCTTCTATAATAGCCAGCTAGGCCCAGAAAGCTGCAAACTTCGCTCGCATTATTGGGTACTCCCGAACTACTCACTACTACAACCTTGTCGGGATCTACCTTAATTCCTTTATAAGTCACCACATGTCCAAGAAATCCAACTATGTTCAACCAAAACTCACATTTCTTGAACTTGGCATACAACTTCTCTTTGCGAAGTGTCTCCAATGTAATCTTCAAATGCTCTTGGTGTTGTTCCTTGTCCTTAGAATACAACAAGATGTCATCTATGAGGACGATCACGAACTTATCCAAGTAAGGTTGGAACACCCTATTCATCAAATCCATAAAGACTGTCGGTGCATTACTCAGACCAACTGGCATCACTACAAATTCAAAATACCCATAACGGGTCCTGAAAGCCGTCTTGGGAATGTCGCACTCCCTAATCTTCAGTTGGTGGTACCTCGACCTCAAATCGATCTTCGAAAAGGTTCCGGCTCCCCTCAACTGATTGAATAGATCCTCGATTCTCTGTAGTGGGTACTTGTTCTTCACGTGAGTCGATTCAACTCTCTATAATCTATACACATCCGAAGTGATCCATCCTTCTTTCTTAAAAACAGCACTGGTGCACCCCATTGTGGCACACTAGGCCGTACAAACCCGAGCTCCAGCAGATCTTGAATTTGGACCTTAAATTCTTGAAGTTCTGTCGGAGCCATTTTGTATGGCGCTTTGGATGTTGGGGCCGCCCCAGGGACCAAATCAATGCTAAACTCCACTTGTCGGTCGGGTAGGACTCCTGGCAAATCCTCTGGAAACACATCCAAGAACTCCCGTACTATAGGTACGTCTGTAGGGGACACCTCACTGGTACGAGTGTCGACCAAACTCACTAAGTAACCCTAACATTTCTCCTTCCTTAGACTTCCCAGTGCCTTCATGGCTGTGATTACTCTTGGTACTGCCCTACTCTTAGTACCATAAAAGGTGATCGACTCGCCTTCCGAACACCTCAATGTCACCTTCTTCTCATGGCACCTTATATCAGCATCATGTCTATCGATCAGTCCATACCAAGGATCACGTCAAAATCCATTAAATACAGGCTAGCGTCAAATTCTCTTCCTCGTTCGAGATTTCAAAACTCTCTCTCCATTTTCTCCCGGTAATGCTGTGGGTAGTACTGCTCCATCACTATTTCCTTGAACCGATACCAAGTCAATGTTGCACGCTCGGCTGCCGGCCTCAAGCACCAATAGCTTATCCACCAGCATCCAGCATCCTCCACCATTTGGTATTGGCCGCAAAGAATTCTTGCGCATAAGTGCACCCAATGAGCTCAAAGGTACGCTCGAGCGACATGAACCATTCGTCAACTAATGCTAGTCCTTCTCGACCATTGAATGATGGTGGTGTGAAACGTCGGAACTGTTGCACAACTTGTGCTTGGGTAAGAGCTGGCACGTTATTGTTGTGGTTATACTGACCTCCGTTATCACCACCACCAGCACCAAGGTTGGCATTTTCACCACCGAGATTATCTCCACCTCGGTTAGTTGGGCGTCCACGTTTACGAGTTGCCATTATCCTAAGGCATATCATACTCAATGATCCCTCAGTGCTTGCCCAACGAGGGAGACGAATAAGATGAAGAAATTACATTGCATTTATGGGTTGAAACCCATAGATAACTTAATGTACCTTGGATTCGACGTGGAGCGGCCGAGGTGGATGATCATAATTGCTAAAAATATTTGACTAATTGCGAAAATGAAATTTCAGTTTAGAAAAAAGAGACCATTTTAACGAGTCTACAGAACCGTAGACCCGCTCTGATACCACTTATGTAGCGACCACTATTATAAAATAATAATTCTTCTAATTTTAAGAAGAACAAATAAAATTTTTGCAGCGGAAATATATTTTCAAAAGACAAATTTAATAATCGCAAGTAATATTCTCAAGTCACCATTAAATAAAAACATACTTCGATGTGAAATTAAAACAAATCGAACACTTGTTCATAAAACCTAGTTTGAGAGAAACAATATTAAATAAATAAACATCTAATCATAAGCTTGATCATCCCACACTCAAGCGCATGCCACATCGAGGTCCTCAGCCTGAAAGGGGTAAATAGTGGGGTGAGCTTTCAACTCGCTCAGTGTGGAGGATACGCAATATGTCTATGTTAATTACTAAATATATTAACAAGTATAAACAACATGACTGGTAAATTCTGAAGCCCGTGTATTTGTGTGAAAGATGAGAATAGCAGATGACGGATCTAATTTTTTTTTTGGGAAAAGTATTTTGATGTAAAGAATTTTTGTAAAGAATTTCTGCAGTTGCAGTAGCATTTTGTATATTTATAGGTATAGATTTTAAGTGTTTCTGTTGAATTAGAATTTGTATGTTGATAAACATTGAGTTTGGAGAATGTGAGAGAACTGAAAAAACGATGGGAAGAGGAGTTCTTAATTATGATTAATTAAGTTTAATCATAGTTAGTTAAATTAAAACACATGATTAAATATAATTGATATAATAATAATAGTAGTATAATAATACATATAAAAATAATAATTTCGGTAATAATGATAATATATATCGGAATATGATAATGATAATAATAATGATAAAATTAATAATAATAGTGTTAGTATTATGGTTGAATAAATAATAACACTATTATAATAATGACTACTTGAATATATGTGACAAAATGACTCGGGCCTAGAGATGACGAGATGAGACACAATGAATAAAATAAGAAATGCAACGAACGAATCACACGACTTGACATGAATTATAATGACGTAAATGGATTTGCATGATCATGAAATAAAGCTGGATTAAATGATAAAATTATTCGGGCATTAATTTAATAAAATTGAACATATTTTCTATAATTCACTATAAATGTATATGCGAAATCGGGGCGTTACAACCTACCCCAACAACAACAACAACAACATCGAAGCCTTAGTCCCAAAATGATTTGGGGTCGGCTAACATGAATCAAACTTTGAAACCGTCAATAATCGTTACATAAATAACATAAACGGAAAAAAGAGGGAAAAAGTAGAGAAAAAAGCAAATAAAAAAAGAGAATGAATGAAAAAAAAAAAAAAAAGAAAAAAGAAAAAAAAAAAAAAAAAAACAAAAGATAACATGAAATAAAAGAAAATAGGAATTAAAAAAAAAAAAAGAATCAGACTCCATCCACCATCCGTATTCTTTCCCGCCACATTTGCCTCTCCATCGCCATACTTTCTCCAATTCCAAGAAACCGCATATCATTTTCAATCATCTTTATCCAAGTTTTCTTGGGTCTTCCTCTACCTTTCACAACATTACTTGCTCCCCAACTTTCTAGCCTCCTCACTGGGGCATCAATAGGTCTTCTTCTCACATGACCAAACCATCGTAATCGATTCTCCATCATCTTGTCTTCTATAGACGCAACTCTTACCTTCTCTCTGATCACCTCATTTCTGAGCCGATCCTTTTTTGTATGACCACACATCCATCGTAGCATACGCATCTCTGCCACATTCATCTTTTGAACGTGACACTGTTTTACAGCCCAACACTCGGTGCCATATAACAGCGCGTTACAACCTACCCCCTTTAAAAAAAATTCGCCCTCGAAAATTAAGTTATGTACCTTGAAAAATGAATGTTGGATACTTAGAACGGATCTCCTCTTCACGTTCCCAAGTTGCCTCATTTGGTCCATGACGACTCCACTGAACTTTCACCAATTTAACCTCTCTGTTTCGTAACCGATGTACCTTAGGCTCCAAAACAGCTGTAGGTATGCAACTCTTTAAAATTGCATACGTGACCAGCATCATGTATGTATTTTCTTAGTATGGAGACGTGAAAGACATTGTGCACTCCCGACAACTCTAAAGGCAATGCCAAACTATAAGCAAGATCACCAACGCGACCCAAAATCTCAAAAGGTCTGATATAACGAGGTTGTAGCTTTCTCTTTTTACCGAATCGTATCACTCCTTTCATCGGCGCTACCTTCAAGAATACCTTTTCTCCAATCTCAAATTGGATATCTTTCCTTCGTTTATCAGCATAAGACTTCTGTCGATCCTGGGTAGTCTTAATCCTACTTCTAATTTCGGTTATCTTCTCTACAGCCTGTTCGATCAATTCTTGACCCAAAATCTTTCCTTCTCCAACCTCACTCCAATAAAGAGGCGATCGGCATTTCCTTCCGTACATAGCCTCATATGGGGCCAATTGTATAGTCGCTTGGTAACTGTTGTTATAAGCGAACTCTACTAAAGGCAAAATATTCTCCCAATTCTCACCAGTATCAAGAATACACACCCTCAACAAATCTTCGAGTGTTTTGATAGTCCGTTCAGATTGACCATCGGTTTGCGGATGATATGCAGTACTGAAATTCAACTTAGTGCCCAACACACTCTGAAGACTCTTCCAAAATTTCGACGTAAATCGCGGATCTCTATCCGAGACGATCGACACTGGAACACCATGTAACCTCACAATCTCCTGAATATAAATATTCGCGTATTGTTCCATACTGTAAGTCATCCTCACAGGTAGAAAATGAGTTGACTTCATCAAACGATCCACTATCACCCAGATAGCGTCGTTCTTCCTCACGGTTCGCGGCAGACCAACCATGAAATCCATTGTGATATGCTCCCATTTCCATTCTGGGATTTCCAACAGTTAAAGTAAACCTCCCGGCCATTGGTGTTCTGCCTTCACCTGCTGACATATCATACACCTATCCACAAATACACCAATGTCCCACTTCATTCCTCTCCACCAAAAGAACTTCTTCAGGTCGTGGTACATCTTTGTACCTCCCGGGTTTGCGGAGTATGGTGCATTGTGAGCTTCTTCAAGAATCTGCTTCCTAAGGGATGGATCCTTAGGAACACATAACCTCCCATCATAAGTCAAAACGTCATATGCGGCAATGACAAATTCCTCAATACTCCCATCTTGTGCTCAATCTTTTATCTTAAACAAGAACTTATCACGTGGTTGAGCCTCCTTAATCTTATCCCTCAAGTTTAGTTGCAAGACCAAAGATGATAGGATTGCTTTCGAACTCTTTTAAGACTCAACTATCTCAATCCTCAACTGGGAGAACTCTTTTTATCAAACTCTCCTGATTGGTCAAGCAAGCTAACTCGTCTCTAGTCTTCCGACTCAAGGCATCAGCTACCACATTAGCCTTACTCGGATGGTAATGAATAGTACAATCATAGTCCTTCACCAATTCTAACCATCTCCTTTGGCTCATATTAAGATCCTTCTGTGTGAAAAGATACTTCATACTTTTATGGTCTGTGTATATCTCACACTTCCCTCCGTAAAGTTAGTGGCGCCAAATCTTCAGCGCATGTACTACAGCAACCAACTCCAGATCATGCGTTGGATAGTTCAACTCATGTGGTTTAATCTATCTCTATGCATAGGCTACTAATTTACCATGTTGCATCAAAACACAACTCAAACCCTGCTTTGAGGCATCACTATAAATAACAAAGTCTTCCGTCGGATCAGGAATCGTTAAAACTGGTGCCGAGGTTAGTCTCCTTTTCAACTCTTGAAAACTTTCCTCGCACCTCTCACTCCATTCAAACCTCACGCCCTTCCTTGTTAATTGGGTCATAGGAGTGGCAATTTTAGAAAATCCTTCGATAAATCTTCTATAATAGCCAGCTAGGCCCAGAAAGCTGCGAACTTCGCTCGCATTCTTGGGTACTCCCCAACTACTCACTGCTACAACCTTGTCGGGATCTACCTTAATTCCTTTAGAAGTCACCACATGTCCAAGAAATCCAACTCTGTTCAACCAAAACTCACATTTCTGGAACTTAGCATACATCTTCTCTTTGCGAAGTGTCTCCAATGTAATCCTCAAATGCTCTTGGTGTTGTTCCTTGTCCTTAGAATACAACAAGATGTCATCTATGAGGACGATCACGAACTTATCCAAGTAAGGTTGGAACACCCTATTCATAAAATCCATAAAGACTGTCGGTGCATTACTCAGACCAACTGGCATCACTACAAATTTAAAATACCCATAACGGGTCCTGAAAGCCGTCTTGGGAATGTTGCACTCCCTAATATTCAGTTGGTGGTACCCCGACCACAAATCGATCTTCGAAAAGGTTCCGGCTCCCCTCAACTGATCGAATAGATCCTCGATTCTCTGTAGTGGGTACTTGTTCTTCACCGTGAGTCGATTCAACTCTCTGTAATCTATACACATCCGAAGTGATCCATCCTTCTTTCTTAAAAACAGCACTGGTGCACCCCATGGTGGCACACTAGGACGTACAAACCCGAGCTCTAGCAGCTCTTGAATTTGGACCTTCAATTCTTGAAGTTATGTCGGAGCCATTTTGTATGGCGCTTTGGATGTTGGTGTAACACCCCCAATCCGCTTAGGAATATTACACGCCGTAGAACCTTTCCTCAAGGATCTACCAGGCTAGTAACAACATGAAACATCTCGACAATGCCTTTAAGGCTAAAATGACTCAGTAGACCGATTTGGCCTTTCAATAAAAACATACAACTCGATTACAACTCATGCCAACGCATGGGTCAAAACACAACCACACCCGTACAGCGGGAAAAATATAGCAGCTGAAAATAAAGTACAACTGAACCAATAAACGATGTACGGTTCCTCATGTGATTAGTATCGATCATCTTTCATCATCCTTCGTGCTGACACTGTGTTATGCTCCAAAACCTAAATGCAAAAACAGACATCCACCCCCCGAATACTCGGGGGTTAGCAAAACTCCACTGTTTTGCTAGTGCAAGTACAAGTGCAAAAATGCGAGTCATACAATTCACATTCCACGATCGATAATAATTCGGAATCCTCAAAGATTCAAATACAACAGGATGAACACTTCCCGAGGCAAGAGTTTGAGTAAAGACTTCCCAAAATTTCAAGATCAAAATATCAAGGGAAACTATTTATAAAATGATTTGAAATACCATCGGGAGTTTTAATAGAAAACAATTTAGGATTATCAAATCCCACTTTTCAAAACCCAAAAGACGAAAGGGGTCACCGCCCCAAAGGTTTACTTTCCGTAAAATAACCTTTACCAAACTGTTGGGATTTTAGCCCCAAATCCGTCAAATGACCTTTACAAAACCATTGGGATTTTAGCCCCAAATCTCATCAACTCACAGTACACAAGAACGACCACAAGGTTCGTCTCCCAACATCAAAATCCACAAATAAAGGATTTAAAACAAACAACAAAATACTCTAGTGCCATCCTAGCCAAGTAAGCCAAACGAACAACTTACCTCTTACGCACTTAGTCGATGCATGCAATCATGAAAACCATTCATAAGCACTCATTTCCGGAAATGCCAATAGTCAAATCACATTTGTAAAATGCACCACAATTAACCGTCGATCCACATCTCTGTGGACCCCTACCGAGACCCCGTCGGATCTAACCCGTAGTGGTTAAAAGCAAGCTCGTCGATCCACGTCTCTGTGGACCCCTACCGAGACCCCGTCGGATCTAACCCGTAGTGAGCATACACACACACGTTACTCCTGCAATACTAATATGCTAAGAATGTAAGTTCATCAAGAATACTTACTAGAGATGGCCACTTATCCGACACCATTATCAAACTCTTCAAAACACGATAATAAGATTAAACACGGAATACGCGATTCCATAGCTTTAAACAACAAGGATATCATCGAAGCTTTCCACGTTCAAAATAATCAAATCATAATCAATTCCCAAAACACATCGTTCACCAAACACACACACGTTTTGAAAGAGAGCCTTTAACGAGGCCAAACCGAAATCTTTTGAAACTTTATTTCAAACAACCAAACAAACACACCAAGACGATCACTGATCATCATATTCACAAAATAAGGAATGTATGAGGTACTTGCCTCGAATAATCACAACGCGGAGAATCAACCGAAGTGAGAAGACTCGAACCGACTACGAACCCGCCGACTCCACCGAAAGCCAACTCGCGATAATAAACTACGAAGGACAATAACAACAATGAAAATGAATTCCATAGCACGACTTAAAGCCGTTGAATTCAAAGAACGAATGACGAAAGTTTAAGTGTTTCCCCCAAAACGGCCAAGAACACGATTCGTCCCGGCAAAACACGAAAACGGAATTCCAAGTCGAAATATGGATATACAATCCATAAAATATGTTTAACAACATCATTTAACCACAATGGATCCATCGAAAAAGGATGGAAAACGAGATCGAGAACAAATCCCCCAAAAAGTCGATTCCAATGGAATCAAGAATTATACTTCGATTCGACGAAGAACGATGGATTAAATGATGTAAAACACAAGAATACTGCCAAGATTAATCATACCCAACATGAATTAATCAACAATACGGAATGAATCGGACAAAAACGCAAAAACCCCAAAATTTCTCAAAATAGGGTTCTAGGAAATCTGACCTTGATTCGTTGGATCAAAGGATGATAACGGATGATTGATCAATGATATAACCTCAAGAACTTCATGGATTTGTTGTTAAACAACGTGGCTTCGTCACCTCCGAATCGCCAGCCGCGGACAGAGAAGGAAGGGAGTAGAAAATGAATGAAAATGCGACTGCTCTGTCACATTTATACTGGGTCGGACTAGCGTGCGCTAGGCTGCCGAGCTAGCGTACGCTATCGCCCGTGCCGCAGCCCGAGACATCGCCGCTGTAACGCCGCAGCCTTTCGGCCGTAGCGTGCGCTACTCACGGTCGAAGCGTGCGCCTCGTCCGGCGATGGCGTGCGCTACCTGCCGATCCACTGAGTCTAGTACCCCCACTGCCTTACTGCCTCGGCCCGCTAACGCGCGCAGACAACCGGCCGTAGCGTGCGCTGCCTCCCGTCCGTAGCGTGCGCTACGCCGGTTCCTGCCGCACCCGTCCATCCGGTACCCGCAATCATCCGGCCAGAACCCACAACCGCCCGGCCAGAACCCGCAACCGTCAGGGCTCGACGACTCGATTTCCGAAAACGTACGGAACGAACACGATGAAAAGTTCGCGGACAACATCAACGACCCGAAATGAAAACATAATGCAATAATTAATCATACGCGACCAAGAAACAGGTCGAGACAACAATTACAGATACGGATACCCATAACTTTGGGTAAATTACAAAATGGCCCAAAACGCCCGAAAATCACGATACGTGATCGAATAACCAAACCGAAGTTCACAACACGTCTAACAAAGTTAAACGGACTTACGGGAAACTCAAACAAATAGTTTGAGCGAGATTCGCAAGAATCGAACTCAAGTGCGGAAAAGTCGCTAAAAAGCACGGAACTCAACAAAACGACACCGAAACGAACTCGGATGTCAAAAAGTGTAGAATTAATCATTCTCAGAATGACGAAACGGTCATGAGAGAGTCGTCAAAACGGACTCCGGCCGAAAAAAGAAATTTACCGAAAATCGAAAATTGCGGATATTACATTCTACCCTCCTTAAAAGAAGTTTCGTCCCGAAACTTAAAACAAGTAGGGAGAAGCAATATCCCGCCAGGAAAACTCAACGAGATACGCAAGAAATGCGTAACTAATGCCCAACAGCGAAATGTTACAAACAACGCAACGGAATATACGGTGTGAAAACACGCTCCACGACGACCAACACAACGTCGCCGTTAGGGATATAATAGAACCAACAAGTGACAAGCATCATCAAATGGATAATACAATCAAGTCAATTGTCCGAACAATCACAAAACACAACGAACGAAAATCAATACGATTGACCAACCCAACGGTACATCAATCAAAACGCGAGCTAATCGCTGAACAAATACGGAATTCCACCGCCCAAGGGTTGGAAGATCGAAAACGAGACTAATTTCCCGAACTTAAGGGAATTAGGAAGGAGCCTGAACGCTCAACAATCACGAAACGAGAACAAAAACCGAACAAACAAACGATCGAGACAACAAAAATCGAACAATCATGTCCGAAACACGAAGGATAATAAAATTCAAACAACAACTCCCACGATGATCTGGTGAGAACTACAAGACATGCATTCCCATAAGATCCACAGGAAAGGGAATAGCGATTGAAAACTCAAAACGACAAACGAGTTATTCCGAAATAATACCACACTCGTTCGATCAACAAAAGCAAGGGGCAGGACAAGCTCAGAAATGTCAACGAACATAAACGAGTCGATAGAGTCGAAAACACAAGAGTTCCAAATCCGATTCACTTCGAATAAAAGAACTAATAGAACCAGATGATGTCAATCCCGAACAAGGTTCACAAGAATCGAACCGAACTCGAAAAAGTCACAGCGATAACCAGATCGACCCACAACAAGATCACAGTTCGTTCGGACGATGAAACCGAAATACAGAACAAGTTCATAAAGTATCAACGAACATGAGCGAATCGATGGACTGGAGGAAGAGAAAATACAGAAGTCAAAATAGTACGGGTATTACCTCCGACCTCGTCCACAAAATTCACAAAAACGGGAGCAAAGTAACAAGACATTAAACAACCGACACATAACGGAACCATCACCGATGCACACGGTCATACCAAACCAAGCTCTAACATCTCGCACATGCGCGACAACGCAGAAATCACTACAAGGCGACAATATTCAATACCAACATCACACCTCTCACAGAGGGCTAACACAACAAATGTGTGGAAAACGACCCAACGCACACACCGCCAATTCGGTCATACTCGAGAGCAAACATCAAAATGACAACGCGAACATCATACATACATACCCAGCCCTCAAACGGGAATGGATAGGTTTTAAAAAACGAAAACCTCATTTTGAAAATAATTTAAAAGAACACCGGTTGATCTTGAGTATCATATTTCAAAAAAAGTACAAACGTGAAACATCGTCATCGAGACTTTGGAGAACCATTTCACATTAGATAAAAATGAGGACATTTTCTCTTAGTAAAAACTTTCAGAATATTCGACCCTCGGGTCTAAATAAAAGTGTTTCTAAAACATTGAAAATATCTCAAAATATTTTGGTCCACGAGGTAGAAGAATCTGGAAACATATCGTGGCACCTTGGATGTACCACGAGAAAATAATTCATTTTAAAAGTACGTCTCGAAATTTATTTTCTAAGATACTCAAGGTTTCAAAGATAATTCAATGGGCTAGAATGCCCAAAAATTTCAGGTAATTACACAAAACTTTATAGCGCCGTGGGTCCCGCGCCGGAACTCACCAGGCTAAAAACCATTTACAACGTCAAAAAGGCCGATGACGGTAATATTTCAAAAACTCACAAAAGCCATTTACAAAATACTAAATACCGTTATAAGAATTTCGCCAAAGCGATCAAGGCCATAATGCCAAAACTCAGTTAAAGGAATCGGTTTTCGAAATAAAACTCAGTCGGTAAAATACCGAAAGCCATTACAAAAGAACTCACGCAGCGGATAAAAGAAATAAAGTCAAACATGCACAATCCAGCAATACTACTCCTCATATGAACGAAATATGAGGGTCAAATAACCGCATATCAAGAAATCAAAATCCATAAGAGGATTCCGTCACTTAACAAATAATCATAAAAATAGCTCGTGTCACACGAGGCACAACACAAAGAAGGGAGACTTACGAAACATGTGTCGCACGAAGATGATGATCGCCCCACGATACTAATCACGACCAACAAACTCAGACGACGCGTCGCGACACGACTCAGTCAGATAAAATCCGACGAAACAAGACTCAAACAACACGACTTGACCCGACAGCCTAGGTTTCCACAACCTGGCTCCGATACCATTTCTGTAACACCCCCAATCCGCTCAGGGATATTACACGTCGTAGAACCTTTCCTCAAGGATCTACCTGGCTAGTAACAACATGAAACATCTCGACAATGCTTTTAAGGCTAAAATAACTCAGTAGACCGATTTGGCCTTTCAATAAAAACATACAACTCGATTACAACTCATGCCCACGCAGGGGTCAAAACACAACCACACCCGTACAACGGGAAAAATATAGCAGCTGAAAATAAAGTACAACAGAACCAATACACGATGTACGGTTCCTCATGTGATTAGTATCGATCATCTTTCATCATCCTTCGTGCCGACCCTGTGTTATGCTCCAAAACCTGAATGCAAAAACAGACATCCACCCCCCGAATACT
Organism: Orobanche coerulescens; assembly: GCA_033398695.1. Lineage (NCBI taxonomy): Eukaryota > Viridiplantae > Streptophyta > Magnoliopsida > Lamiales > Orobanchaceae > Orobanche > Orobanche coerulescens. The sequence goes on from CM065802.1 coordinate 230,441,375, forward strand.
CGGGGGTTAGCAAAACTCCACTGTTTTGCTAGTGCAAGTACAAGTGCAAAAATACGAGTCATACAATTCACATTCCACGAACAATAATAGTTCGGAATCCTCAAAGATTCAAATACAAATGGATGAACACTTCCCGAGGCAAGAGTTTGAGTAAAGACTTCCCAAAATTTCAAGATCAAAATATCAAGGGAAACAATTTATAAAATGATTTGAAATACCATCGGGAGTTTTAATAGAAAACAATTTAGGATTATCAAATCCCACTTTTAAAAACCCAAAAGACGAAAGGGGTCACCGCCCCAAAGGTTTACTTTTCGTAAAATAACCTTTACCAAACTGTTGGGATTTTAGCCCCAAATCCGTCAAATGACCTTTACAAAACCATTGGGATTTTAGCCCCAAATCTCATCAACTCACAGTACACAAGAACGACCACAAGGTTCGTCTCCCAACATAAAAATCCACAAATAAAGGATTTAAAACAAACAACAAAATACTCTAGTGCCATCCTAGCCAAGTAAGCCAAACGAACAACTTACCTCTTACGCACTTAGTCGATGCATGCAATCATGAAAACCATTCAAAAGCACTCATTTCCGGAAATGCCAATAGTCAAATCACATTTGTAAAATGCACCACAATAATAAATATAATATTAGATATTATATTTATAAGGAAATTAAATAATAAGTAATATATATAATATTGGATATTATTTATATTATATTATTTAATAAGATGAGGGGTTACTAAACCAATACTAGATTCTTGAATCTAGGTTTTACTTAGTATAAATAAGAGATCCATGACAAGGATTTGTCATAAGAAATCAAAGAAAAAAAATCGCCCCCCAAGAAGAAGAAAAATCGGCCTCCACCTCTTACAGTTGGAGAACGACGTCGATCTTATGATCTTCTTCCCTTAGTTGATCTTGATCGATAGTACAATCCTTCTAGTAAGTTAAGTAATTGTGTTGTAATATTCATCAATATTATTCGTAAGGATCTAGCAATCCGGCTTGTGGAATTGTTCGTGTGTGGATCACCCAAAGGGGAAGAAGATATTCATCTGCTTCTAGTCTAGTTCAGATCCGTTCTTCGAATTAAGGTAATTCGATGAACTCTTAATAAATCAATTAAATTACTGCATGTAGATCCTCGTCTGGGTTTTTTCGTTAATTTATTCCTCTGTGTTTTACTCAATTTTATTGTATTAGATACACGCAAAACCCAACAAGGGTTGCATACTGCAAAGCATACTTTATGCTTGTATTGCCTTATTTTCCTGTAACTACCCATGAGAAATTAATTATATTTAATCACATATTTTGCATATTTATTCACGTTATGGTTATGCAAATAAAATGTCTAATTATTTTATATCGTATATAATGTGGTGTGTTGGTGTCACACGGAAGATCACATTATCAGTGCCTTATAAAATAATTTAACAGTTCACAACTAATATAATTATTAGACAAATTATATGAAAGGTTGTAATGTATGCTTGAGATTAGTTGTTCTTAACTATTACCATACATTAGCGTATTTGCATACGCTGAAATGGATCGAAGTAAGATAGTGTCTTTTGTACTGACCGTAAGAAGAACGTAAATCTCGAATAATTATTATTTCTTAATTCTAAGTATACAATATTTAATTATGTATTTATAATATGTATTGCTTTGATTTATCATGGATGAGAGTCAAAGTGATTGACTCGATAAGCTTTGTAACTTGGGCAATGATATTATTTATATGACAATTATTATTATAACTAGAAATCGTGTCCCGACTCATGCGGGTTGATGATGTCTCCTTGAGGAGCTCGATAATGATTACTATATTAAACCCTGCATGTGGATTTAATTTCGATATAATAATAAAGTTCGAGTGGTACTACTCTTGGATAAGAAATTAATTAATTAAAGCTGTCAGTAGCTAAAATAAATTAATGGACATTCGATAACCTAAACACGGGAAATAAGATATTTAAATAAGGAGCTCGATTTCGCAAATTAGGATTTGGGTTGGAAGTGCAATAATAATTCTCCAGTGGAATGAATTGATATTATTGAACTCAACCATAATAGGAAGGGCTTAATATGGAAGGTTGGGTTGCACTAGGAGTCTTAACGCTAAACCTCCTTAAGATCCCTAGAGTAGTCCAAAAGCCTATAAATAGGACTAGAAGGGTGTTCGGCCGTGAGTACTCATATCCAACATAAGGATTTCATTTTTTCTTCTTAGTATTTAATTGTGGATCTTGACTTGTGTCTTTGATTCCACAATTGATATAACACTTTAATTCTTGCTACAAATCGGAATTACTTGAAGAAAAGAAATTCGAGAGTTGTGAGGAACAAGGTTTTGGCCCTCCAACTACCGTATGATAATCAGGCTATACTTAGCCAATTCCAACTGTTCTTGTCCGTCGTCTTGACATACTGGATACGTATACACGACGTACTGAATACATATACTCATTCCAATAATATTCTCATATGATACATTTTATATCAAATGTACGATAAACTTGATACACGATATCCTCAAATGTATATGTAGACCAAGTACGACAATTGAACCAATACAGCTGTCTCATTCCTTCAATTATTATATCCATACTGTACAGATTCCACACTGTGCAATATATCTCGGATAAAATAGTATTAACCAACCATAGTAGAAATTCAGGATATTACAATGCTAACCTTCATCAGTTACGTAGGTAATGCACTTCTTAGCGTACGTAACATATGCTGACAACATAACGGTCTGAAGTCGGTACTGTAACACCCCCGATCCCCTCGGGAATATTGCAGTGCCATAGACCCTCTATGTGAGGATCTACCATGCTAAATACAGAAACAAGACATTTCATTACATGCCGACATGGCTGAATAACAAACCAATAGGCCGATTTAGTCTTTCACCACAAACATACAACTTACACATATACATACATTTCTCTTTCAAAACTCATACCCATGCAAGGGTCAGATACATTCACAAACTCATACAACAGAAAATACGACAGCGGAAAGGACGATATAATGAATTCCAACAAACTGCACCCAAAACTGGCCTTCATGTGATTTGTATCATTTGTCCTTCATCATCCTTCATACCGATCTTGTATTTTTCTCCCCAAGAACCCACATGTACCTGGATGCAATACAGACATCCACCCCCGATTACTCGGGGATTAGCAAAATTCCACTATTTTGCTAGTGCAAGTATAAAGTGAAAATGCGAGCCATACACAACATACTCCGAGAACATAATAATCGAGAACATCCAACCAGTTAAACGTAGAAAAAGACTTCCCAAGATAATTCACTTGAGCAAAATAATCTGAAGCCATGAAAGGTAGGAATAAAGTAAGTAAACAATTTGTAAAGCGTTTTACAGGTCTCGGGAGTTTTTAGGAGAAAAAGTTTTGGGACTAAAGAGTCCTTATCTTTCAAAAATCACTTAGGGTCACAACCCAAAGGTTTACTCGGTTCTCAACAACTATAATATAATCACGGGTCATGCAAATCCGAAAAAAAAATATTATTCGTACTCATCAAGTAACGAATTCCGGAGGTCTCAACCGACCCTATCTGGCATCACACAAGTACGGTTCGTACTCCTCAAGTAACGAACTCCAGAGGCCTCGTCGGACCCTACCTAGTATTCACACATACTGTTCGTACTCATCAAGTAACAAACCCCAGAGGCCCCGTTAGACCCTATCTGGTTCCACACATATACTGTTCATACTCATCAAGTAACGAACCCCAGAGGCCCCGTCGGACCTTACCTGGTTCCACACATCAACACAACAATCCACAACGCATATCAATGACACCACATTCACATACCTCAAGGAGATATACTTCTCGAACAACACCAAATAGCACTACCTCCTTACAAAGGAGTCAGAAAGCAATACAACCAATATCACACATCACAACACTCATCAATAAGCACACATATCCACACACACACACACACCTTGCCGAAAAAATATAACTTTAAGTCCACTAGCGATATAGTCTGACACAATGATACCACACGAAAACAAGGCATTACAACATACAACACTAATACACATTCTCAGAACGACACATTTGTTTACAAACACACGAGTTGATTTTTAAGAAAACCTTTATCGATAATATACCGATTCTTTTGAAAGTTCATTAAAAACATTCAAATTGCACGCATATTCAATTACCAACTATTACATCTCTGAAACACGAAGTGTATGGGCAAGATACTTGCCTCGAAACCACGAGCAAACAAAACGATGAACGAACACAACCGAGCAACCCCGGAACTTCCAAGAACAACCAAGAACCCGGCAGCCCCACGAACACTACGAGAATAACACCACCATGAATCAACAACACTAAACGAAATACAAATCGACACTAAGAATAACAGTAGTTCAAGGGTTTGTTCCAATAAAGCCAAATTATATTCCGGGTGAAATGAAATCGATAAATGAGTTTCTAATTCGTAGATTACAACCAATACAACAAGAACTACATAGATGATTCATTATAATCGGACCAGAATCAAAATCAGAGGAAAACCCCAAAAATAGTTGAAAAAGGATTTTCGAAGAATTACCTCAATCCGGACGAAGAATCAACAAAGGATGATGTTAAACATGATCAAGACCTCAACATATGATGATAATCTGCTCAAGGATTGAAATCCTCGACAAATCGCCCAAAAACTGAGAGAGAGAAGTGAAATGGGGCTGAAAATACGACTGCCCTATTTATACACCTGGACAAAACGGCCCAGCAAAACAGCTCCATTAGCGCCGTGTTCCGACGCCGTGTTCGGACAGAGGCAAAAGCCTAAAGGAAACGGTGTAACACCCACTCCAAAACGACCCAACACACGGTGCAATTAGCGCCATATTTTAGCGTCGTGTTACTCCAGAATTGGAGAAAACATCTCTACGAGTCGACGAACTGATATGAAGATGAAACAATGACAACATACAACATACCATAATATGAATACACATACAAATCATCACAGAGCTAACTTTAAAGATACATGTTAAACGTCAAACACGAAATCACAATCTAGACATACACAACCAACGAAGGTATGTTCACCAAATCAAGGTGCATTAAACACAAAACGACGAATAGTTCTTGTAACACCCCCAATCCACTCAGGGATATTACACGCCGTAGACCCTCTCCTCGAGGATCTACCAGGCTGATAACTAAAATCAAACATCTAAACATCGCCTTTAAGGCTAAAATGACTCAGTAGACCGATTTGGTCTTTCAATAATAACGTACAACTCAATTCCAAACACATACCCACGCAGGGGTCAAAATACAATAAACTCCCGTACAACGGGAAAAGATACTGCAGCGGAAAAGAAAATACAACTAGACCAATACAACATCAACGGATCCTTGTGTGATTAGTATCGTTCATCTTTCATCATCCTTCGTGCCGACCCTGTGCTATGCTCCAAAACCTGAATGCAAAAATAGACATCCACCCCCCGAATACTCGGGGGTTAGCAAAACTCCACTGTTTTGCTAGTGCAAGAACAAAGTGCAAATACGAGCCATACAATTCACATTCCACGAATAACAATTACCAGGAAATCCTCAAAGATTCAAACGTAACGAAAAGTACTTCCCGAGGCATGAGTTCGGGTAAAACATTTCAAAAACCGAAAGATCACAAATCAAGGGAAAACAATTTATAAAACGGTTTAAAATGCCATCGAGAGTTTTAATAGAAACAATTTAGGATTATCAAATCATTATCTTTCCAAAATTAATAGGGGTCACAGCCCAAAGGTTTTATTTTTCACAAATGAAACCATCAACAATACACAAGGTTAAAATCCACATCACGCGTCCTCGACGGACATAAAATACACACGCACCAGTGAAGTTTCACTCGTGAATACAGAGTGAAGTCATAGATTCCCCCGAAGCCCCGTCGGACCGTCCCAGGGTGAGTAAAATACATTCACTAAACATACACACGCAGTGGTGAAGTTTCACTCGTGAATCCAGGGCGAAACCATTGGACTCCCTCCGTGGCCTCGTCGAACCCTCCCGAGGTGAGCGAACACATTCACAAAACATACACACGCACTCGTGAAGTTTTTACTCGTGAACCCAGAGTGAAGTCACAGATTCCCCCGAGGCCCCGTCGGACCGTCCCAGGGTGAGTAAAATACATTCACTAAACATACACACGCAGTGGTGAAGTTTCACTCGTGAATCCAGGGCGAAACCATTGGACTCCCTCCGTGGCCCCGTCGAACCCTCCCGAGGTGAGCGAACACATTCACAAAACATACACGCACAGGCATCGCCTAGGACCAAGACGCCACCATGAATCCCACCCGAGGCCTCGAAGGACCCTCTCGAGCAGGCTAGCGAAACAATCAAGCACAGGCATCGCCTAGGACCAGGACGCCACCATGAATCCCACCCGAGGCCTCGAAGGAGCCTCCCGAGCTGGCTAGCGAAACAATCAAGGCTGCATCGCCAGACCAGACGCCACCATGAATCCCACCCGAGGCCTCGAAGGACCCTCCCGAGCCGGCTAGCGAAACACCAAGCACAGGCATCGCCTAGGACCAGGACGCCACCATGAATCCCACCCGAGGCCTCGAAGGACCCTCCCGAGCTGGCTAGCGAATCAATCATGCACAAATAACATATCACACCAAGGATATCCAAATAATTCACCCAGAGGCATCAAACACTTAGCAAAACACCACGTCAAACCACAATGCACCGAAATGAAACAATATACGTCCACACGCAAATACCAAGTGCATCATCAACACCAAACATATCCATAGGATTCACATAATCACTTACAACCCACACAATTTACAAAACACACGCGTTTTGAAAGTGAGCCTTTAAAGAGGCTAGCCGAATCTTTTTTGAAAAACTCATTTCAAACAATCAAACAAACACATAAGGACGATCATCAATTATCATATTCACAAAACAAGAATAGTATGGACAAGGTACTTGCCTCAAAATCGGCAAGCAAGTATCCCGACGAACACGGCTCAACCGGAAAGCTTCGAAACGCCCGATGCTTTCGAAAAGGAAAATGACAACGAACGGAAGGGTTCAACTCGGTTTCTTCGTAAGAAACTCGACCCTAACATCATATAATCCATAAATCAACAATCATACAAGGGAGGATAATCGTAGAACGCCCGAAAACCCCTCTAAGACATTTTACCGGACACCTTCAAGGCGTCGGTCAAGAACCCGACCCAAATAACGAATCGATACGATCCAACCATGGAATAACAAGGGAAATGATATAATACATCTAAATAATCATCAATCCATCATAATCCTAAGTTAAATCGGATTAAACGGACGAAAACAACCAAAATACCCAAATTCCCCAAAACTAGATTTCTAGGAAATCTGACCTGATTCGGTAGATCGGAGGATGTTATAGGACGGATGATTGATGATATAAACCTCAAAACTTCATGGATTTGATGTTCAACAACATGGATTCAAGATACCAAAGTCCACAGCCGCGGAAGAGAAAGCAAGGATTGAGAAAAAATGGTGAAAACCCGTCCGCAGGGCCTTAAATAGGCTGCCTGCCGGCCGAGTTACGTATGTAACCGGCCAAGGGCTTACGACGAATCGCCATGGCCAAGACGCCGCCAAAAATGCCGGCATCCTTACGCACGTAATCGCCAAGGGTTACGACGAATCGCATTACGACGAATCGCGAGCGCTACCGCACGTAACTCGGCCAAGGCTTTAGGCCTGCATCGCCGGCCATGACTCGGCCGGGGCCAACTCCGACGGCCCGAACGACCCCGAAACCCGAACCTGAATACGAATCGAGGATACGGTTACGAAGTACTCGCAAAGACGAATTCGAGCACTAAGAGAACACACGATTCCGACCACCCGAAGGCCCGAAATTCGACAACGGAAAGTAATTACCCCAAACTTTAGGAAATTACGAAAATGGCCCAAAACGTCCAAAATACACGATACATGGTCGAAACACCAAGCCGAAGCTTGCAACATGAATAATAACATTAAATGAACTTACGAGAAAGTCGAAACAACAGTTTCGGACGAGATTCGCAAGAATCGAACTCAAGTGCGGAAAAACCGCTAAAAAGCATGGAACTCAATAAAACGATACCGAAACGAGCTCGGATGACAAAAAGTGCAGAATTAATCATTCTCGGAATGACGAAATGGTCATGAGAGACTCGTCAAAACAGACTTCCGCCGAAAAAAAAGAAATTACCGGAAATCGAAATTACGGGTATTACAGTTCTAGACAACCAAAAACCAAAAATCTTGGTTATTACAGGTACAACGATGCAACTTCCCAACAAAGTACCACAAATTGCAGCTTGCGACGAAGCTCCAAAGTCTCACGATGAAAGCAAACACGAAGAAACATGACACACAATGACCCAAGTGCATGCACATGATCACAACAAGACATGCGACGAAAAGTCAAGATATATGCTTGAAGAAATATATTGCTCTTAGATGATACACTCGATGTTCAGTATAACTTTTGTGTAAGCAGTTCTTCGCAATGCCCTCTTGCTTGGGCTATTTATAACCTTAGAAATAGATCCGTTATAAATATAGTCGTTGGCCGGTTCATGAGATTTAGACAGCTCTGATTGGCAATTTCAGAAAGTTTGAATTAAGATTTTTCACATTTAATGCTTCGGACATTCTCTTTGATCTGTATTAAATGCTCTTCTGTCTGTAGTCTCTTCTGGTGCATTAAATGCTGTCCTGTCAGCATGAAATGCAACTTTAAAACATACTTTATGAATAAAGAAAGATTATTTCACAACCGTTTAAGTTCAGTCTAAGTCATGTTGGTTTTGTATTTTATTTTTCCTGGGTAAAACACCTACAGCATTGTTTGTTGTAGCCAACGTTTCTTCTTTTGCTGTACTCTAGATCTTAACTGTAGGATTTGTTTTCTTTGGGCTGTATGAAATTGTGCTGTAGGTACAGACTGTAGGGTGCATTTATCAAAACACTTGGGGTATTATTTTTCCCAACAACAACTCATAAACACCAAACTCAAACACTCATCATAATCGGTTTTGGTTATCAACAAACTCTACCGTCGGTACAATTTTTAACACACATCAATTTTCAGAAAATTCACAAAATATACTCTACCACTTATAATCCAATTTATCATTATATTCCAACCACCTCACCCTTAATGCATCACAACATCAAGTACAAGTTCCATCTTATATCATACATATAAACAAAGTCATGAAACACAAAATAGAACACGTAAAAGAGAATACTTCTTACATCCGCAAGTCGCACGAAGATGATGGTTGTCCATGATACTAATCTCAACCGATAATATAAATGACACGATGTAATAACTCACAACTCGACTTGTCAACTGACAATGCATATGACGTGACAAAACATGACTCGACAAGTCACGACCCTACTCCACCAAATTGCCTAGGTTTCCACAACCTAAGCTCTGATACCATAAATGTAACACCCCCAAAACCATAAGGAAATGTCACACGTTGTAGATCCTTCTCACAAGAATCTATCAGTCTAGACAATGCAAGAGACATCATAATGTTTGGCCGGCCATGGTCAAACTACATAACAATAAAAACTGATAAGGTCAAAAACTTAATATTACGGACTGGTAAGGTCACACGCAAAAAAGAGTAATATAAACCGAATAAGATTACATCACATACCCACACATGGGTCAAAATACACTGCAGCAAAAATGAGATACAACTTAATGATAACAATGAATAAACCGAACTCTCTCTTGATTAGTGTAACACCCCGAGATATTCGGAATAATTACAGCACCGTACTCGAGTACTAAATGAACCAAGAAGACAAATCACAAAAACAATAAACATCAACCACATCACTGAGCCATTTCATCGTCCTATCGGTACTGTGGTTGCTTCCCCGCTCTTCGGCTACCTGAACATTAGAACAATGTCCACCCCCGAAGGGGTTAGCAAAACAATGCTAGTACAAGTATCATAATACATATATCATCAATGCATCATAAAACATGCAAAACGGACTTCCGTCACCGGAATCCAACGATGCGAATCCTCACGATTCCATCAACACAGTACAGGGTAATCCAGCGATCCAGCGCCCTTGGTATAGATCCCCATGATGATCCCGTCGGACCAACGCATGGTGGAAAACCCGTCCAGCGATCCAGCGCCCTCAGCATAGATCCCCATAATGATCCCGTCGGACCAACGCATGGTGGACATTCGATCCAGCGCCCTCAGCATAGATCCTCATGATCCCCTCAGATCATTTATACCATAAATCAATCAATTATGCATACATATATGCATTTCAATATGTTCATCAATACGAACAATTAACAACGAATCCCACGAGAAATTACAGAAATACATCTCATATTCGACAATATGAACAAAACCATAAGCATGATCAAAGTTTCAATATAAATCGAACTCAACATATAATACTTGCCTCGAAAATGGCAAGAATGAAATACTCCAACAAATGACACGCGTCCGAATGCCACCGCCCCTCGATCGTCCCCTATGCAAGGCTCGGACCTAAGAAATAATAAAGAATTCCTCTCAAGTCGTACAAACGTCTAATAATCCGGTTTACGACCGCAAGCTCTAAAAATGAATTCTGCCTGAACTACTTAGCGCGCGCTACGTACTATACGTAACGTGCGCTAAGCCTGCCCGTTAACGTACGCAAATGACCAGGTTTAGCGTGCGCTAGCTGTGGACTGACAGTCTTCTCTGAATGTACTCGCCTCGCACGATGATATAACGTATGTTACGTATCCAACGTAGCGCACGTTACTCGTTCCCGATAGCACACGTTAATATATACATCTTAGCGTGCGCTAATCGTGCATGGCAGTCACTACTGGGTAAAACTTGGGCTAAAGGTGATGAAAAATCATGAAATCCTCAGTGTTAATACAAGCCATCTCAGTGTATATCATGCTCATACGGTTTGTGAAAGATCTCTATGGATTAAACGACTACAAGATACAAGGGTACGTATAATCATCACAACACCGTAATTCATCTTTGATCTTCAAGAAACATCCTAAGTCCAATCCATTTCATGTCTCAAACGTATGATTCTATCATGTCAAAACATAAGAACTTGATGCTCTCCCCATACTGGTCATAAACAGTTTTGAAGATACATGAATACGTTTAGGAGTCCAACACTAAAAGGGTTCAAAGGATTATACGATGAATAAGTGCCGAAACGTCAGAATATCTTCCTAACACATGATGTACGACTATTAACGAATCTAACTGACTAGATAAACATGATCAAAACGTCCTTTAGAACACTACGAATATTGGTGAAGAATCACCTACCTCAAAGTAGTGAAGAAGAAGGAGGAAATCGAAGCAATCCAACGCCGAAGGCTTGAACACCAATCTCCAATGATCTACAATCTTCAACAGGAGCTAGGATGCTGATATGAAGTGTTTAGGATGTAGAGAGTAATACTCTAAGTATAGGGATTCGGATGGGGGAGAGAAAAGACTGAAAATACGAAAAGGATGTTGTCCTATTTATAGAAAATGGTTATTAGCGCGCGCTAGTCCATACTCGTAGCGTGCGCTAACGTCTTACTGACTTCACTGTACTCAGCACTTAGCGTGCGCTATTCTTATGTCAGTAGCGTGCGCTAAGGCGTTGACTTGGCTTTTCCCGAAAGCCGTCCAGGTTCATCCCGACACAATCCGACCAAGATCCCCGTCCTGATCTCACCTACCACACGTATCAATCATATTGACCACGTATAGCGTGCGCTAATGTACCTTTGTAGCGTGCGCTATGGATCCATGTTAGCGTACGCTACACATAGACGATAGCGTGCGCTACATGCGCAGAATCACAATTTATAAATCACATTCATGAAATCATACGCTCAACAACACCGGACTATGAGATACGGAGAATAATACTCAGATTAAAGTGCAACAATTACAATATCACAAGTTCCAAATACATATCAGAAATCTCGGGTATTACATCCTTCCTCCCTAAAAAGAAGTTTCGTCCCGAAACTTAAGATGAAAACAACTCTGGATATCTAGCCTTCATACTGTCCTCTGTTTCCCAAGTGGCCTCTTCAGCTCCATGTCGTGACCATTGAACTTTAACCAAGTGTATTGGTTTATTCCTCAATTGTTTGATCCGACTCTCAAGTATCTTGATTGGTCTCTCTTCGAAGGTGCCATCATTAGCTATCTCGATCTCGTCGAAATCAATGACGTGACTGGGGTCCGGTACATACTTCCGCAATTGGGATACGTGAAACACATTGTGAACATGGCTCAGCGATCGTGGTAAAGCCAACCTGTATGCTAAATCCCCAACTCTCTCTAGGACCTCAAATGGCCTAATATATCTCGGACTTAGCTTACCTCTCCTCCCAAAACGGAAAATCCCTCGTGTAGGAGACACCTTCAATAGTACATGGTCCCCAACGTCGAACTCTAGAGGGCGATGACGTACGTCTGCATAAGACTTCTGTCGACTCTGGGCAGTCAACAGTCTTTCCCGAATCAAAGCTATCTTCTCTTGAGTCTGAACTATCAACTCCGGTTCTGTCCCGATCAAATCCGAAGAATCATCCCAGCACAGGGGTGATCGACATCTTCTCCCGTACAAATCTTCAAATGGTGCCATCTTAATAGAGGCATGCCAACTATTATTGTAGGTGAATTCAATCAATGGCAAATGAACTTCCCGATCAGTTGACCAATCCAAAGCACAGGCTCTAAGCATGTCTTCTACTGTTTGTATAGTCCTTTCGGACTGACCGTCCGTTTGGGGATGGTAAGCCGTGCTAAAGTTGAGCTTAGTCCCTAAAGCCCTGTGAACTGCCTTCCAGAAGTGCGACACGAAGCGACCATCTCGATCCGAAATAATGGTCTTCGGCGTCCCATGCAATCTGACTATCTCTGCAATAAATACTCGTGCCAATCTCTCGGGTCCCCATGTATCTTTAATTCCTAGGAAATGAGCCGACTTGGTTAGTCGATCAACTATAACCCAAATCATGTTCATTCCCATTCTAGTCCTTGGCATACTGGTGATGAAATCCATCGAGATATCCTCCCACTTCCACTCAGGGATCGGAAGCGGCTTTAACATTCCGGCAGGTCGCTGATGCTCAATCTTAACCTGCTGACACGTCAAACACCTCGAAACAAATTCTGCTACGTCCTTCTTCATGTTCCCCCACCAGAAGTTTTGTTTTAGATCCTTATACATTTTACTGCTGCCTGGGTGAATAGAATAGGGCGTGATATGAGCTTCCTTCAGAATTGTCCGTCTCAAATTATCATCATCGGGAACGCAAAGTCGACTCTGAAATCTCAGAACTCCATCATCTTGTCTCACGAATCCTGGGGCCTTTCCTTTCTTTACTTCGTCACATAACCGAAGGATCATAGAATCGTTCAACTGCTTAGATTTGATCTCCTCGACTAGTGATGAAGTCAGTTCCATCACATATAGTTGCCCTTGGATTCCTGGTGCCCATACTTCAATCCCTTCACGGATCAGTTCTCGTCTGATTTGAGATGTAAGTGCTTCCAACACTCGAAGAGAAACAGGTTTACGGCTCAATGCATCGGCTACTATGTTTGCTTTCCCCTGATGATAGAGAATCTCCAAGTCGTAATCCTTGATCAATTCCAGCCACCTTCTCTGCCTCATGTTTAATTCTTTCTGATTGAAAATGTACTTGAGGCTCTTATGGTCTGTAAAGATCTGGCAACGAGTGCCGTACAAATATTGTCGCCAAATTTTCAAGGCAAAGACCACAGCTGCTAGCTCCAGATCATGAGTCGGGTAATTAACCTCATACGGTTTCAATTGCCGAGAATCATAAGCAATCACCTTATCCTTTTGCATCAACACACAACCCAGACCCTGATTTGAAGCGTCGCTGTATACCATGAATCCATCAGTTCCCTCTGGTAGCGCTAATATAGGTGCTGTCGTCAGTCTCCTCTTAAGTTCGTCAAAACCAGCCTGGCACTTCTCATCCCACGTGAACTTTTGAGTTTTCTGCAACAGCTGAGTGAGCGGACGAGCAATTTTGGAAAATCCCTCTACAAAGCGGCGATAATATCCAGCAAGTCCTAGGAAACTCCAGACTTCTTTCACGTTACTAGGAACTTCCCATTCCAAGATTGCTTCGACTTTCTTCGGGTCCACCTGAACTCCGTCAGCTGATATCACATGCCCAAGGAAAGTTACTTCCCTGAGCCAGAACTCGCATTTGGAAAGCTTTGCATACAAATTGCTCCTTCCTCAAGGTGCTCAAAACCACACGCAAATGTTCGGCATGCTCCTCTGCGTCCTTCGAATATATCAAGATGTCATCAATGAAGACGACCACAAATTTATCCAAGTATTCTAAGAATACCCGATTCATCAATTGCATGAATACCGCAGGAGCATTGGTAAGTCCAAATGGCATCACTACAAATTCATAATGCCCGTACCGGGACCTGAAAGCAGACTTCGGTACATCCAATTCTTTAATTCTCAACTGATGGTATCCTGATCGCAAGTCAATCTTCGAGAATACCCTTGCCCCTTGCAGTTGATCAAACAAGTCGTTGATCTGAGGTATAGGATACTTATTCTTGATCGTCATCTTGTTGAGCTCCCTGTAATCAATACACAGTCGGAGGGATCCGTCTTTTTTCCGGACAAAGAGAACGGGCGCTCCCCAAGGAGAAACGCTAGGTTGAATGTAACCCTTCTGTGACAATTCCTCCAGTTGCTTCTTGAGTTCATACATCTCGGTTGGCGCCATACGGCATGGTGCTCTGGAAATAGGAGCGGCTCCAGGCTCTAATTCAAAAGTGAATTCCACCTCCCTCTGCGGAGGTAACCCAGGTAGTTCGTCAGGAAATACGTCGGAGAATTCATTCACAACTGGAATCGATGAGAGCTCTATTCCTTCCTCTTTCCTCATGGCATAGCACCAAAGTCCATGACATCCCTGCTTCAGTAATTTCACGGCTTTCATTGCTTTGATCAATTTTCCCGAGCTTCCCAGTCTCCATCCTTGGAATAAGTGTTCAGATCCGTCATCAGCAATGATAGAAATAACTCTCTTTCGGTAATTCAGAATAGCTCCATAACGGTTGAGCCAATCGTCTCCGAGAATTAAATCATCACCGTAGATGTCAACTACAATAAGATTCGATAGCCAATCACTCCCTCCTATAGACACTGGAAAATCCCTAGCTTCTAGGGATCCCACAATTTTCTCTCCGCTCGGTAAACCCACAACATAAGGTTCACAATTATACAAGCACGAGATTTTCAAACGATTAACACAGTTCAAAGATATAAAAGAATGCGTAGCTCCCGAATCGAACAAGACACTAACTGGTTGCAAAAGGATCTGAATCGTACCTGATGCAACAGCTGTGTTTTGATCATCCTTCTTCATCTCGTAAATACACGGAGGAACAGACCCAGCGCTGGATGCCTCTCTTTTCCCAACATTCTGCTGCGGGAAACCGCTCTGCTGCGTCTGGTTTACACTAGTGTCCTTCGGAACCGGTACAGGAGTGCGAGTACCAAAAGATCTTTTCGCATTTCCACAAAATGTTGCGCGATCTCCTTCCTGTCCACACTCAAAACAAGTCACAGCAGGCGCGAAACAGTCACGTCGAATATGTCCCGCTTTGCCACAGTTATAACATTTCTTCCCTGCGTCTGAAACGGTTGGTGCTGCCCGGAACTTCTTTCCTCCTCGAGAAGGATGCGGAGGCCTCCTGGATGAATTAAAAGAGGACTGGCCCCTGCGAGGCCCACTACTCTTATTATTCGTGAAGTTGCCAGCCACCTTCTGCTTCTTTCCTTCCGTCGATTTCTCTACTACCGCCTCTTTCATATCATAGGCCAGCGCCTTGTCCTGATACTGCCGCAAAGTGGTACATTCAAATCTGGACATATATTGCTGAATTTCCGGCTTCATTCGCATGTCAAAATGGAAAATCCTCTCTGCCTCGGTCCTGACCCAGTGGCGCACATAAGTCAGCTGGTGATTAAAAGTCTTAATCACGTCCGTCACAGATGCTTCTGAATTTTGTGGTGAGAAAAACTCCCGAACTCGGGCCTCTCTAACGGGGCGAGGACAATACTGCGCTTCCGTCATTAATTTGAATTCCATCCAGTCAACATTATGCTCCTCCGGTCGAATGGCCTCCCACCAATCGAAAGCCTCCCCTGTCAGAAGATACTGGGCGATCGGAGCCTTTCTGTCGTTGGGACAGTTAATCCCCGCAAAAATCTTTTCTAATTCCTTCAGCTAGTGATCCTAAGAAAGCGTCTCAGCAGAACCGTCAAATTTTGGAGGATGCAATTTGATCACCACAGTAAGCCATTTATCTCCCCGATTATCCACGTTATGCTGCTGTCCCATCGCCGTCTGCATGCGATCCACGACTTGAGCAAACTGGTTTATCTGAGCAACCACCTACTGAAGCACTCCCGGCACGTTAGGATCTGCATTATTATTTGCCGATCCCTGTTGTCCCCCGGAATGGGAATCCGTTCGACTAGCGGTTATTTCTGGGGTAGACACCGACTCTTCTTGTCTCGCATTTCCACGTCCGCGTCCACGACCGCGTCCGCGTCCACGACCTCCTCTCAACATACTGTAAACATAAATACTCAATATCCAGGGCAAACTTTCTAAAAGTACATCCATTAATGTTCACAAAACATGAATTAAATAAAATGGTAGTATTTGAGATTAGGAAACTTACAACCACGGTCCACACGACGATGCCGGCTCAGCAGTGATGTTACAAACGACCCAATAATCAAATAACGTAAACTGACCCAACTAACCCGACTGCCAAGATATCCATGAATCTTAGCTCTGATACCACATTCTGTAACACCCCGAGATATTCGGAATAATTACAGCGCCGTAAACCCTTTAAGTAAGGATTTACAAGGCTAATTTAAGAGAAATGTAAATATAATCCAATCGTACAACCGAAGTTCAAAATACAAATTTGATTCAATCGATCGAATGAGTTAAATTATACAACCATATCGAAATGACATTATTAAAACAGACGTACTCGAGTACTAAATGAACCAAGAAGACAAATCACAAAAACAATAAACATCAACCACATCACTGAGCCATTTCATCGTCCTGTCGGTACTGTGGTTGCTTCCCCGCTCTTCGGCTAACTGAACATTAGAACAATGTCCCGAAGGGGTTATCAAAACAATGCTAGTACAATTATCATAATACATAAATCATCAATGCATCATAAAACATGCAAAACGGACTTCCGTCACCGGAATCCAACGATGCGAATCCTCACGATTCCATCAACACAGTACAGGGTAATCCAAATGATCCAGCCTTGGTATAGATCCCCATGATGATCCCGCGGACCAACGCATGGTGGACATTCGATCCAGCGCCCAAGATAGATCCTCATGATCCCCTCGGATCATTTATACCATAAATCAATCAATTATGCATACATATATGCATTTCAATATGTTCATCAATACGAACAATTAACAACGAATACCACGAGAAATTACAGAAATACATCTCATATTCAACAATATGAACAAAACCATAAGCATGATCAAAGTTTCAATATAAATCGAACTCAACATATAATACTTGCCTCGAAAATGGCAAGAATGAAATACTCCAACAAATGACACGCGTCTGAATGCCACCGCCCCTCGATCGTCCCCTATGCAAGGCTCGGACCTAAGAAATAATAAAGAATTCCTCTAAAGTCGTACGAACGTCTAATAATCCGGTTTACGACCGCAAGCTCTAAAAATGAATTCTGCCTGAACTACTTAGCGCGCGCTACGTACTATATGTAACGTGCGCTAAGCACGGCTTAACGACGCAAATGACCGTGTTTAGCGTGGCGCTAGCCGTGGTATCGACGGTCTTCTTCAATAATGATCGCTTCGCCGATGATATAACGTACGTTACGTATCCAACATAGCGCACGTTACTCGTTCCCGATAGCGCCCGTTAATATATACATCTTAGCGTGCGCTAATCGTGCATGGCAGTCACTACTGGGTAAAACTTGAGCTAAAGGTGATGAAAACTCATGAAATCCTCAGTGTTAATACAAGCCATCTCAGTGTATATCATGCTCATACGGTTTGTGAAAGATCTCTACGGATTAAACGACTACAAGATACAAGGGTACGTATAATCATCACAACACCGTAATTCATCTTTGATCTTCAAGAAACATCCTAAGTCCAATCCATTTCATGTCTCAAACGTATGATTCTATCATGTCAAAACATAAAAACTTGATGCTCTCCCCATACTGGTCATAAACAGTTTTGAAGATACATGAATACGTTTAGGAGTCCAACACTAAAAGGGTTCAAAGGATTATACGATGAATAAGTGCCGAAACGTCAGAATATCTTCCTAACACATGATGTACGATATTAACGAATCTAACTGACTAGATAAACATGATCAAAACGTCCTTTAGAACACTACGAATATTGGTGAAGAATCACCTACCTCAAAGTAGTTAAGAACAAGGAGGAAATCGAAGCAATCCAACGCCGAAGGCTTGAACACCAATCTCCAATGATCTACAATCTTCAACACGAGCTAGGATGCTGATATGAAGTGTTTAGGATGTAGAGAGTAATACTCTAAGTATAAGGATTCGGATGGGGGAGAGAAAAGACTGAAAATACGAAAAGGATGATGTCCTATTTACAGAAAATGGTTATTAGCGCGCGCTAGTCCATACTCGTAGTGTGCGCTAACGTCTTACTGACTTCACTGTACTCAGCACTTAGCGTGCGCTATTCTCGTGTCAGTAGCGTGCGCTAAGGCGTTGACTTGGCTTTTCCCGAAAGCCATCCAGGTTCATCCCGACACAATCCGACCAAGATCCCCGGCCTGATCTCACCTACCACACGTCTCAATCATATTGACCACGTATAACGTGCGCTAATGTTCCTTTGTAGCATGCGCTATGGATCCATGTTAGCGTACGCTACACATAGACGATAGCGTGCGCTACATGCGCAGAATTACAATTTATAAATCACATTCATGAAATCATACGCTCAACAACACCGGACTATGAGATACGGAGAATAATACTCAAATTAAAGTGCAACAATTACAATATCACAAGTTCCAAATACATATCAGAAATCTCGGGTATTACAATTAGTATCACATCTCGTCATCTTCCGTGCCGATCCTGTGACTGCTCCCTTAATCTCGGAATACCTGAAATGCATAAAATGCATTTCTCCCATTTAGGGGTTAACAACTGGAATTTTCTAGTATAAGTACTCCAATCATATAAAATATACCATGCAATTATTCGTCATGAATCAAACAACATCAAACATTAAGAGAAGTTCCCGAGAGGTTTTAAAGTTTAGAAAACGTACTCAAATCTCGAAAATGTTTCATCATCTCGAGAGCTTTAGAGAAAAAAGCCTTTGGGACCTCAAATCATTAGTTATCAATCCACTTCAAAAATCGATTGGGTCTCGGCTCAAAATCATTTTCCATAAAACATCATTTCAACATTCTTTAACATCAAAACATGCTCGTTACCTATGATCTCCTACTACGTGTCTTCGTCAGTTCAACAACCCGCATGGTTGAGCCAAACAAAATAATCACAACATCCGGTCCTCGACTCTGTGATCCCTCGGCACGAGTCAACATAGGTCCTGTCAAACCCACACGATTGTACTATGTTGTGTCCCGACCCCATGAAATCCTTCCATGTGTCATCGTAAGCCTCGTCAGATCCACATGAGTAAATCTCATACGACTTATTAAGTTCCGGTCACATGGTTCCTTGCCATGTATCTTCGTAGGCTCCGTTGAACCCGCACGAGTGAACTTAGCAACACAACACACAAGATTCACATTCAATCACACCGAAATGCAAACTGTCGATCATTATAACAAACATCAAGAGCATTATATGACCAACACAAATTATTTAATCAACAACTCGGCACAATACACATCCAAATGTATAATAAATCAACACAACATATGTCCATCAATCACAACTTGGCACAATACACATCAAAGGGTATAAAAAAATCAACACACCCTTCACAACCTCATGGTTCCACACACGGATTAATCGTGAACAACATCGACATAACAATATATCTATGAAGATCAACCACATAAACATTCAATGAGAACGAACAAGGCAACTTAAAACCAAACACACAACTTCAATTCACAAGGTATAATTTGTATAGAAAAGGTACTTGCCTCGATAATCGACACGCGAATACTTCGACGAACACAGCTCTACCGAAGAACCCCAAAAACCTACATCCTCCACGAGAAACAATAACAACATAATTAGTACAAGCATAACAACCAATCTCAATGGAAAATATGCCCAGCACCTGAAGGGAAATCCGTTGGAACATTTAATTAAACATTAAATGTCCAAGATTTTCCAAGAACACCAAAATCACAAAACGGGTTGAACAAATCCAAGATAGGATATAAAATCCATAAAATACAATCAATAACACCAAATAACACCAACCAATTTATCAGAGTCAGACTAGAATTGAAATCAAGAATAAAGTCTCAAAAAGTCAACTCCAAAGGTTCAAGAACATTACCTTCGATCCGATGAAGAATGAAGGATTAAATGGTGTTAATCCTTGCTAAGAACTAAAATACATTGATGGACGATGAAATTTCCAAGCTATATCAACCGCAAATTGCCCCGACTGGCGGCACCAGGAGAATGAAGGGGAAATGAAGAAAATAGCGAAAGAAAGACTGCAACCCGCATATATATACACCACTGAACATTACTTATGCAACACATCAAGATTGCGTATGTAACAACACTTAACGTACGTAACAACCCAAGTATTGCGTATGCAATCTCATACATAGAACTTAATGCCTCGATTTCCAGGCATCCTAACGTACGCAACACATCAGATAACATACTCTATGTGCTCCATGTAGCGTACGTTAAGGCCTTCCTGGAGGCTACTGCCTCAACTAGTGGGTATGTTAACGTACATTAACTCTATACATAGCGTATGCTTGTAACACC
Source organism: Orobanche coerulescens (assembly GCA_033398695.1). NCBI lineage: Eukaryota > Viridiplantae > Streptophyta > Magnoliopsida > Lamiales > Orobanchaceae > Orobanche > Orobanche coerulescens. The sequence goes on from CM065802.1 coordinate 230,462,591, forward strand.
CCCAGAGCCATCCTGGAATATTACAGCACCATGTGCCCCGCACCGGAACCCACAAGGCTAAGAGCCTTTTTGGCAATCAATACAAATATGCCCAAGAGGCGAATGACAATAATATCTTTAAAATATTCAAAGACTACAAAATCCATTTTCCAAATACCTTCGTAAAATCTTATTTCAAAGTATAAGGCCAAAATGCCAAAACTCGACAGTTTCAATAGTATACGTTAAGCCACCGCTTATATGTACCGATAAAATAGTTTAAGAAATCGGCTTTCTAAATAAACCCAAGTTCGTAAAACACACTCGCAGCGGATATAACAAACAGTAAAAAATACTTTTGCAGCGGAAAATAACAACCCAGTTAAAATACTCGATTTCCAAATACACACTATAGCCAGTATCACCCAGGAAGCTTATCTATTCACGACCGCTACAAGATCAATCTTAGAGTACCTAAAAATAAAGCCCGCGACGGGGTCAGCCATAATACTCAACAATGATAACGATCACATCAATATTAATAATTACATACCAATGAAATTACAAGATAAGAAATACCACCAACGTAATCTCACCGTCATAACCTTACCAACTCTTGACAATTCTCATGTTTATTATAATCCTTACCAAATTCTGCATCTCGAATTCTCAAATCACAAAAGGAACTCATATAGAACATCTGTATTGTATCTAAAAAACACCCAGATCCTCAAAACATCATCATAACTCACCAATACAAATTATACTAGCTCTAAATAATCCAATCCATCGGATAACACCATCAAATCTCAACATGAATCGATTGCCAATCAAAAGACAAGTACCAATAAGGAAATACGGAATATACCTCAGAATTCGCAATGATGAGTCACGTCAGTCTAATCTGAGGTTAGATCAATACAACATACCAACATGGTCCTAACAAAAGACCTACAAATGCATTCTCACATGACAACATCAAGATATTCAACAGGACAACAACAACAACATGACAATGACAACATATACTCATGGTAATCTGATGATCCAATGTTCAGTGCATAGATCCCAAGATAATCATGTTGGACCAACACATGATGGATAAACAACAACGACATATGCACGACAACACATGGTAATCCGATGATCCAGCATTCACTGTATAGATCCCAAGATGATCCCATCGGACCAGCACGAGGAAGAAAACCCGTCCAATGATCCAGCACGCGCAAGCATAGACCCAAGATGATCCCGTCGGATCAACACGAGGTGGACAAACGACAATGATGCATAAATGCATGATAACAAAAATACACAAATGCATGAAAACAATACACAAATGCATGACGACATGATAATGACAAAAATGATTAGAGAACTTGCCCTGGATCCTTCGAGAGCAGTCTCGATGTCAGAAACCATCACCAATGATTATCCTCAATATTCGGTGATCCAAATATCATTGACTGTAGATAACTCATATCCCCATCTTTACCACAATGTATCCTCGATACCCAAGTATACCAATAACGAATGTAAACCATATACATTAAGATTTAAATTACAAAACCCGAAAGATAACATACAATCCAAATCTCCAGAATTCACACTTATACTCATTGCTATATGAATTATAAACGAAATGAAACTGAAACCATTCATTAAATATTATAAACTGAACAAGTAATAACTTGCCTCGATACCGGTATGATGACGACGATGCCGTTACCAATTTTGTTTCCTTCGTCCACGAGCTACTCGGCCCTACTAAAAGCAATTCAAGGACATCCTCGAACTCGACCGCAACACACGGTTATAATCAAGGATCACTTATCACAACATATTACAATAATAGATAAACAACAAATTCAGTAGCAATCAACAATCGATATAATCAAACAACAAACCTAACGGTTCCACAATATCTCGATTAAACACAATCCGAACTATCCAATTCGAACAATTACGAATTTATAACCACAATACAATTTAAGTACGTTGTCTGTTGACTTAGCGTACGTTATTCACATTGCGTAGCGTGCGATAATAGTCACGGGCTTGCTTATCCAGAACATATTTAATGTACGTAAGACTTCACGATTTACGTACGATAAATATTCTAATTATCGTATGTTATCTCAGTCACTAGCATGCGTTAATGCCATGCAGTTGCATGCATTACAAGTATCAATTAACACCTTGCGATCACGAATACTGAAATACGGATGTAAGGAATCGTACTCCGATATTAATCATCTTGATATGGTATATACACCAAGAACTTCTTCAAGAATACCAAACATTCCGCAATCATGTTGATACTCAACAAACCAACATAATTAGATGTGTTCTAACATCTAAACCATCATCTAACTCATAATCCAATATATATATATATATCATCTTCATCCATACAAACTCCATGAAGCACCAAGAATCATAACATCACTTCCATATTTATCATCATACGAAGCAAACAATAACAACATCAATAACTCGAAATGAAGAGGGAGATTAACCGATATATCACTTGAAGGTGAACAACACAATCCAAAACCACAAAAATCATATCAATACCCATATATCAACAACAACATCAATATAATTCGATAATCCATCTTACGATCATGTTTGAACGAATCACAACTCTTACAACAAGAATAACCTTAACTAATATCTTCGATCTCTTGTCACAATTCAAATTAATCATGTATAACATCATCATAAATAATATGATAGACCAACATGCTTCCTAACATGTAAAAATCCTTCAAAAAACCGAGCTACAATCAGAGGGATATGAATATTACCTTCTATTGATGAACTACGACAAAGAACAATCGAACTTATTCCAAGAATCATCACCAACTCTAAGAATAAGGCTCCAATTCGTGCCCCCAAGCTCAATATTGTTAAAAATGATCAACTCCATAAACAATAGAGTGTTTGGAACCCAAAACTATCTCCAATAACTCTCCCTGTCGGATAAAATGAAATAATGGCCGAATGAATCATAATTCACAACTGCATATATATATATATATATACATTACTAGCATGCGCTAACGGGTACCTTAGCGTGCGCTAAACCAGTTAGGCAGTAAGCTGAGTTTTCCAATTTCTTTAGCGTGCGCTATTACACTAGATAGCATGCGCTAATCCCGTCGTTGACTCGTTTGTATACACTTCCTCTGAAGATTTTTGGGTTCCACCCGTCGAAAACAAACCACAAAGTCGGATTCCCTTTAACCGATCTACAATAGGCATGCGTTAAGCCCTATGCTTAGCGTGCGCTAATCTTCCATAGCAAACATCCGTTGACCTCATCGGAACTATAACGCCCCTAAATCCCATTGGGTATACAGTGCCGTGGACTCCACACCAGGAGGTCCACCAGGCCAACACGAATAAAACACATCAATTGACCAAAAAGGAAAACCACAGTCCCTACTATGATATCCGACATAATATTTCGATATAGAATTTCAACGACAAAAATGGTCCTACATGGCCAAAATAAAAATACAACAACATCCACAAGCTTTACTCAGATAATACAAAATGACAACAACTGACGAAACTGGAGTACTCCAAATTGTCTGACCGACATGAACACCGAAATAACTCGGACTAGTATCGTTTCGAATGCCTCATCGCCATCGTCATGCCCATGTGTCTCAACTCTCACCTCGCAAGCACCTAAAACATGAAAACATGTTCCGCCCCCACGGGGTCAGTCATCCAGATAATGAATATCAAATACATGTACAACATGATATGTATCCAAAGGCAGAATAAATGGTACAACAATGGTAATACAAGATGCTCACAAACCAAGATAAGAACCGAGCATTCGTGAAATACTATGCCCACGACATACGATCAGTACCTGCTCAACAGGTTAGAACACAAGTTCCCAACGGCGAATCATCAATATAGAACACAACAATGAATTACCCCAAGGTAAACCAAACCAGAGCTGAAATAAATACGAATAACAATGCCCGGAGGCTCCAACAGAAATATCAAAACATCATAATGGCCTGAAAGCCCTCAGCTGAAGCTGCAAAATATCACAATGGCTTGAAATCCACTCAGCCGAAACTGCCAATCAATACAATGGCCCAAAGCCAAAATAGCCCGAAGCTGTATCACATGAGGGCCGAAGCCACGGCACGAAGCCGTATCACAATGAGGGTCGAAGCCACGGCATGAAGCCGTATCACAATGAGGGCCGAAGCCACGGCACGAAGCCGTATTACAATGAGGGTTGAAGCCACAACACGAAGTCGTATCACAATGAGGGCCGAAGCCACAACACGAAGCCGTATCACAATGAGGGACAAAGCCACGACACGAAGCCGTATCACAATGAGGGCCGAAGCCACGGCACGAAGCCGTATCACAATGAGGCCAACCAATGACCGTGACCTACTGAACTGTAGGTGTTGGGAAACCAACCGCGAATGTTCAAGCCCCAAGCTGACCCAAAATGAGATCACCCAGTGATTGTGACCTACTGACTCTAGGTGTTGGGAAACCAACCGTGAAGGTTCAAGCCCCAAACTTACCCATCGAGCACTAGCCGAGACTAGACTCCAAAACACGATTAATCACAAACGACAACGATCATAAGATTACCGAATTCAAAAGAATGATAGTGTGTTGCCTTGGGTCGGCCAACACAATAAAAATAACTCATGGATGGGCACTGTCCTCGGTGGTCCCAATTCAAATACCTCGATTGCCTTGGAATGGCCTATCGATAACAATGACTCAACGAATGGGAACTATCCTCGATAGTCCTAATTCAATACGTCGATTGTATTAGAACGACCAATCGATAACCACGAATCAATGGATGGGAAATGTCCTCGACGGTCCCAGTTCAATGCCTCGATTGTCTCAGAACGACCAATCGATAACAACGACTCAATGGATGGGAAATGTCCTCAACAGTCCCAATTCAATACCTCGATTGTCTCAGAACGACCAATCGATAACAACGACTCAACGGATGGGAATTGTCCTCGACAGTCCAATTCAATATCTCGATTGCCTTAGAACGGTCAATCGATAACAACAACGATAACAAATGCCTCGGCGCCTTTAATCGGCCACCAAGAGATAGAGATGATAACTGAATACGTCAATGCCTTCAATCGGCCAATAACATCAATAGAAAAACACCAATGTCAATAACAATGATCACAACCATATCTCAATCAATAATAACAATCGATACATCGATACCGCGAACCGGCTATCGACAACAACATCAACAACAAGTATCTCAATGCCTTGAACCGGCCATTAACGAACATCAATAACAACAAGATGATCAATAAACAATGTTGGCATAATTACCGAAGGTTTTTGTATTAAACAATTCCCTGACATCAACAGATCATAAAGCGACTACGTCTCGAAATGATATAACACATTTATACATATATATAAAAAACCAAACCAAACATACCCAGTATATCCCGCTCAGAGCAGGGTTTGGGGAGGGTAAGATGTACGCAAACCATGCCCCTACTTATTACGGTACGGAGGCTATTTCCGTGAAGACGCCCAGCTTAGTGCACAGCAAAATATTGAGTGATATATACAAATGGAAGCATAAAATTCAAAAATGCTCAATACCATACCTGAGTCCATGGCTTAATCCACATGGGACTTACCTAAGAGGAATTTGGCTACTTCACTCCCGATGAACTCCGCTCTAACATAAGGGGGTTGACTCCGCGCACATTCATACATATATATGTAATATCCGCATTTTTCTTTTCCCGGTATTTTCATTTTTTAGTGTATTTCTCATTTGTAGAGACCCTCGTGTATCTTTTAGTGTATTTATTCCGTCATCTATTGATCTGGTTCTCGTAATTGTTATGCGGAACTGCCGTTTCGGGGTTGCCGTTTTGGACCGTTTATATTTCGTACCTAGCGCGCGCTATCTTTTTCTACATAGCGCACGCTAGAGGTCCCTTAGTAGCGCACGCTATGTCTGCTTTGTAGCGCGCGCTAGCGAGCAAGCCCTGGGAGTGGCAGTTCTGTTTGTAGCCCTCTGGACTAGCGGATTAGCATACGCTATGTTGTCTAGCGCACGCTAATGTCGGGGGACTAGCGCACGCTAAGGTGTCCGGTAACGTGCGCTAGCGTGACTGTCCAGTACTGGGCAGTTTGCTACTGGACTCGATCAGGTGCCCAGGTAGTGCACGCTACGTTTAGCCGATAGAGCGCGCTAACGGGGTCAGGTGAGTTCTGGGCAGTTCACTTCTGGACTCGGCTGATGTCCAGGTAGCGCACGCTATGGCCGATAGCGCGCGCTACCGAGAGCCTATTAGCGCACACCACGTTTCGAGTATCGCACGCTAACAGCCAGAAATCTGGCTACTGGACTGGGATGCTAACTGTCTGGACTGGAGTTTTGTCCCGTTAGCGTACGCTAACTTTTGAGGATTAGCGCGCGCTAACGCTCCCTGGCTATATAAACCAGGGAGTTGACCCAGATTTTTATTTTTCTTTCATTCCTTCTCCTCCCCGCGACGTAGAGCTCCTCCGGGCGATTTTCGGGCGATCTCTTCCTCCGATTATTTCAGGCATATCCTACCTTGAGTTTTTGAAGTGGATTAACAACACCTACTTGTGTTCTTCATCCTCAATCCAAGGTAAATCTCTTAGAACCCTACTTTTGGGCGATTTGGGGGTTTTTGTATTTTCGTCCATTTCGTTCCATTTTGTTGGTTAGTTCATGATGAATATGATTAATCTTGTTGGTATCAATGGTTTTCCTATGGATTCATGGTATATTTTGTGGTTTTTATGGAATCGAGAGGGTTTGATTGTGGTCCGCCCTCGTTGTTGTTTATATACGAATATACATGAATCGTAGGCGGGTTTTCGGGTGTATTCCATTCCCATATTCGTTTAGAAATGGTTGTGATTGTATTCTTCGAATTGTTAGGTTCGGTTTTGTTGGTTCCTAGCATTCGTCGGTGACTTTCCTTTCCGTTCATTGCGTCGTCAATTACTCAAGGCAAGTATCTTTGGAAACCTTTATGCTTAACGTGAAATGGTAATGTATATTGTGTGTGCTTTACTCACCCCGGGAGTGTCCGACGGGGTCTCGGGGGAATCTATGGCTTCGTCCTGGACTCATGAGTTTGTTTTGCGGCCAGCCCGGGAGGGTCCTTAGAGGCCTCGGGTGGGATTCGTGGCTTCGTCCTGGTCCTAGGTGACGTGTGTGCTTGGTTTGTTTTATGATTATGGCCAGCCCGGGAGGGTCCTTAGAGGCCTCGGGTGGGATTCGTGGCTTCGTCCCGGTCCTAGGCAAATTATTTGACTGTTTGTTTCCGGAAAAGACATGTCTGGTTTTAGTTTTCAAAATGACTTTGGTGCATGTACTACGAAATGTGTAAGCTATTGGTTTGCCTTGATTACTTGTACTAGCGTAATTGCTAACCCCTATGGGGACCCGTCGTGGGGAAATTCTTGTTATGGATTTCAGGTTATGATCATCCGGACGAACGAGCGCTGGGACAATACGAGGATGCTGGCCAGGGTCGTTGACATGTGCATTGAGTCCTTTTATTTCCGTTGATTCCCTTCGATAGGGTTGTTGTCTACTTTTGAAACTTATAGATGGTACTCGCGAGTACTTAGGCTTTTCTCTTCGGATTATGTTTTGTATTCGTGGAAGTTATTTATGTTTGCCATTGTTGATTATTCCGCCGATTGTACCGGGCGTGTTATTTGATTTATAACGGGATAATGTGTGTTTCTACTGTGGTAAGTAGTGTCTAGCCTGGTGGGTCCCATATAGGGGTCCACGGCACTATAATACACCTCTAATATCTCGGGGGTGTTACAGAAAATGGTATCAGAGCAAGGTTTATGGATACCTAGGCTTGTCGGTTATTTGGGTCTAGTTGTGTTTTGTTTTGCACATTGTCACACCGCTGCCAGCATCTCAGTACTTCCAGTGTTCGTAAGTTTTCTTACTCGATTCTTTGTTTTCTCGTATCGTATTTCCATTTCTTTGAACTGTGGTTATTCTCCCTCTTTTACTTATCATCGGGTTGCTTTGCCACCTCTTATCACCAGCGTGGATGCTGGAAGGGGACGTGGTCGTGGACGTGGGGCATCCGGTGGGGCGGCCACGTCGCATTCTTCGGGAGCCGCCAGTACTGGTGACCGTCACAGTCATGCTTCTTCTCAGGAGTGCACCGACCTTGGTATTGCGGCCATTATGCAGCAAATGGTAAACCAAATGGCGGCGATAGCTCAGGTGGTTCAGAACCCGGATCCGGCACATGCTAATCGGGGCGGAGCAGACCGTTGGCTCCAAGATGTCATCAAGATGCATCCTCCTCAGTTTTCGGGAGCATCAGACCCAATCGGCTGGGAGGGGTAGATCAAGGAGATATCCAAGGTCTTCGTTGCCACCAACTGTCCCGAGGACTGTAAGGTCCCTATTGCCCAGTACTTTCTCACTGGGGACGCTACGGATTGGTGGGAGGCTGTTGGGCCCAAAGATCATGTTGCTTCGTGGGCCGAATTCCAGGAGTTGATGGAGACTGAATATTACACGTGGCCGGTTAGACAGGCTCGAGTCCACGCTTTCTATGATGCTCAACCACGGGATATTCCCGTGTCCCAAGCTATTGCCGATTTCAACAAGGAGTTGGGCTATGTGAAGACCCAGGTTGTCGAGGAGAGCGACAAAATTTTCCATTTTTCCAAACGGATGAAATTGTCAATTCGAGACTACATGTCTGGGCTCGTCTGTACTACTTTGAAGGATTATCAGAGTCGAGCTCTTGCCTATGATATGTCGGTGACAGCCAGTGCGGCAGTCCGAGAGAGTAAGAAGCAGAAATCCGCTGGGAATTTCTCGGGTTACAAGGGTGGAAGTCAGCAGAAATCTCACTCTGCAAATACTTCTACGGGCGGTTCGGCTCTTTTCTCTGGGAGTTTTCGAGGTGCCGCCGGAACCCCCGTTCGTGATCACACATGCTTTAACTGTGGCCAGCCGGGCCATAGGAACCGGGAGTGTCCTCGTCCGCCTTTGACTTGTCATACTTGTGGTCAGTCGGGCCACAAGGCTTCTTTTTATGAACAGATCAGACAGTTTCGCGGTGCCCGTTCTTCTCACCCAGCACCTATGGAGCCGAGTGTGAACCAGAGCTCATTTGCTCTGCAGCCTCCGCTGAGTGCCGGTCTAGGTAGAGGTCGGGGTCAGCCTGCTAGAGAAGGAGCTTCCAGTGCGGCTCTGCCCAGCCGCGTATCTATGAGATGAGGAGGGCCGATGATCCAGCGGCCACTGTGGCGACAGGTACCGTTCATATCCATTCCCATCCTGTCAGTGTGCTTTTTGATTCGGGTGCTACGCATTCATTCATTTATCTAGAGTGTGTACGCCGTTTGAGTCTCGACTGCTTATCACCTTGCGAGCCTTTCATCGTTAAACTTCCTAGCGGTGATAGAATTATCGGTGATCGAGAGGTCCGGGACTGTTCTGTGTTTATTTGTGAGAGGGCGTGGCTCTCTAATCTTATTGTTGTGGGTATCGAGAGTGAGGATTTGATTCTCGGGGATGATTGGCTCGAGCGGCATGGCGCAATCATGAACTACCGCACGAGAATCATCACTATGTTAGCCGAGGACGGCACCGAGCACTCTTTCGTGGGGCGAAAGAGGGGAAACCAGAAGTTTGTTATTAACGCCTTGAAGGCGATAAGGCTCCTGCGAAATGGGTGTACTAGTTATTGGTGCTATGCCTTAAAGGCATAGGATGGTGGAGTCGAGTTTTCGTCGATTCCAGTTGTTAGTGAGTTTCCTGATGTATTTCCTGACGAGTTACCAGGTTTGCCACCGTATCATGAGGTCGAGTTTGCTATAGAGTTAGAGCCGGGCGCGGCTCCGATTTCGAAGGCGCCGTATCGCATGGCACCTTCGGAGATGTCCGAGTTGAAGAAGCAGTTGAGTGAGCTTCTTGAGTCGGGGTATGTTCGACCGAGCGCCTCACCTTGGGGTGCACCAGTCTTGTTTGTGCGGAAGAAGGATGGTTCGCTGCGTTTGTGTATCGACTATCGCGAACTAAACAAGGTGACCATCAAGAACAAGTATCCTTTGCCGAGGATTGAGACTTGTTCGACCAGTTGCAGGGAGATGCGGTGTTCTCGAAGATTGATTTGAAATCGGGGTACTATCAGCTCCGGGTGAGGGAGTCCGATGTGCCGAAAACAGCTTTTCGGACGAGATACGGACATTATGAGTTTGTAGTGATGCCTTTCGGGTTAACTAATGCGCCGGTGGTGTTCATGCAGTTGATGAACAAAGTTTTTATCGAGTATTTGGATAAGTGTGTCGTCGTCTTCATTGACGGTATTCTTATTTATTCGAGGAGCGAGGAAGAGCATGCCCATCATTTGCGAGTAGTGTTAGACATTTTGAGAACCGAGCAACTCTGCGAAGTTCTCAAAATGTGAGTTCTGGCTGAAGGAAGTGATGTTTCTAGGTCACGTGATTTCAGCCGAAGGGGTTCGTGTGCATCCGCAGAAGATTGAGGCAGTGTTGGATTGGGCACCGCCCAAGAACGTGAAGAAAGTTCGTAGTTTCTTGGGTTTAGCTGTCTACTACCGTAGGTTCGTCGAGGGTTTCTCGAAACTGTCTCGGCCACTTACACAGTTGCTCCAGAAGTCCGAGAAGTTCGTCTGGAATGACGAGATGCAGTCGAGTTTTGAGGAGCTGAAGAGGCGTTTGACTTCGGCTCCAATTTTGGCGTTGCCGTGTGGCAACGGGGGTTTTGCTGTTTATAGTGATGCTTCGGGTCAGGGTCTTGGGTGCGTGTTGATGCAGCACGGCAAGACCATTGCTTATGCGTCGAGACAGTTGAGGCCGTATGAGCTTAACTACCCTACTCATGATTTGGAGTTAGCGGCAGTCGTTTTTGCGCTCAAGATTTGGCGTCACTATCTTTTCGGCTCTGTATGTCAGATTTTTACCGATCATAAAAGTCTGAAATACATATTTACTCAGCGGGAGTTGAATATGAGGCAGAGGAGGTGGTTAGAGTTGATTAAAGATTATGACCTCGAAATTCTTTATCATCCGGGCAAGGCGAACGTCGTGGCTGACGCCTTGAGTCGGAAACCGGTTGCGTTGCGAACGCTTGATATCCTTACATCTCAGTCTGAGCTTCGGCGAGTTTTGATCAAGTTAGATGTTGAGGTTTTGTTGCCTGGAGCTGTCGGGCAACTTTGTGCTTTAGAGATTTCGTCGTCTTTGATCGATGAAATTAAGCTGAAGCAGTTGGGGGATCCGATGATTTCAAATCCGAGAGAACATTCTTAAAGGAAAGTCTCCTGGATTTGTGATCCACGAGGATGGTGTTTTGAGATTCCAGAGTCGGCATAGTGTACCGAACGACTCAGAGTTGAGACAGAGTATTTTGCGTGGGGCCCATGCTACACCTTACTCCGTTCATCCTGGTTCGAGTAAGATGTACAAGGACCTGAGAAGGAATTTCTGGTGGAATGATATGAAGGAGGAGGTCGCACAGTTTGTGGCAAGATGTTTGACTTGTCAACAGGTCAAAATCGAGCATCAGCGACCGGCCGGGTTATTGCAGCCACTTCCTATTCCGGAATGGAAATGGGAAGACATATCGATGGATTTCATTACGAGTTTGCCGAGATCGAGGTCGGGCATGAATATGGTATGGGTGATTGTTGATCGTCTGACCAAGTCGGCACATTTTCTAGGCATCAAGGACACTTGGGGCCCGGAGAAGTTGGCTCGTGTGTTTATCGCGCAGATCGTGAGGCTTCACGGTACTCCGAAATCTATTGTTTCGGATTGTGATGGCCGGTTTGTATCGCACTTTTGGCAGGCGGTGCATAAGGCGTTGGGTACTCGTTTGCGTTTGAGTACCTCTTTTCATCCTCAGTCAGATGGACAGTCGGAACGCACTATCCAGACATTCGAGGATATGTTGCGTGCTTGTGCTCTCGATTGGAGCAGTGACTGGGAGGAGCATTTGCCATTGATCGAATTCACGTACAACAATAGTTGGCACGCGTCGATTCGGATGGCACCGTATGAGGCGCTTTACGGGCAGCGTTGTCGATCGCCGATTTGTTGGAACAAAGCGTCTGATTTGGTCGGGACCGAACCGGATATTATTTCAGAGACGAGATGGAAGGTGGATTTGATCCGAGAGCGGATGTTGACCGCCCAAAGTCGACAGAAGTCATATGCCGACGTCCGTCGCCGACCTTTGAAATTCGAGGTGGGAGACCACGTTTTGCTAAAGGTGTCGCCGACGAGAGGAGTTTTTCGTTTTGGGAAGAAGGGGAAGTTGAGTCCGAGATTTATTGGACCCTTTGAGATTCTCGAGCGAGTCGGTGAGTTGGCATACCGTTTGGCACTACCGCCGGCCTTGAGTCACGTTCATAGAATTTTCCATGTTTCCCAGCTGAGGAAATATGTTCCGGATCCTAGTCACATCATCGATTATGGTGAGATTGATATCGCCGAGGATATTACTTTTGAGGAGTGTCCTTTGAAGATTTTGGAGCATCGCGAGAAACGACTGAGGCATAAGACTCGATCAGTAGCGTGCGCTAGCGTGACTGTCCAGTACTGGGCAGTTTGCTACTGGACTCGATCAGGTGCCCAGGTAGCGCACGCTACGTTTGGCCAATAGCGCGCGCTAACGGGGTCAGGTGAGTTCTGGGCAGTTCACTTCTGGACTCAGCTGATGTCCAGGTAGCGCACGCTATGGCCGATAGCGCGCGCTACCGAGAGCCTATTAGTGCACGCTACGTTTCGAGTAGCGCACACTAACGGCCAGAAACCTGGCTACTGGACTGGGACGCTAACTGTATGGACTGGAGTTTTGTCCCGTTAGCACATGCTAACTTTTGAGGATTAGCGCGCGCTAACGCTCCCTGGCTATATAAACCAGGGAGTTGACCCAGATTTCTATTTTTCTTTCATTCCTTCTCCTCCCCGCGACGTGGAGCTCCTCTAGGCGATTTTTGGGCGATCTCTTCCTCCGATTATTTCAGGCATCTCCTACCTTGAGTTTTTGAAGTAGATTAACAACACCTACGTTCGTTCTTCATCCTCAATCCAAGGTAAATCTCTTAGAACCCTACTTTTGGGCGATTTGGGGGTTTTTGGATTTTCGTCCGTTTCGTTCCATTTTGTTGGTTAATTCATGATGAATATGATTAATCTTGTTGGTATCATTGGTTTTCCTATGGATTCATGGTATATTTCGTGGTTTTTACGGAATCGAGAGGGTTTGGTTGTGGTCCGCCCTCGTTGTTGTTTATATACGAATATACATGAATCGTATGTGGGTTTTCGGGTGTATTCCATTCCCGTATTCGTTTAGAAATGGTTGTGATTGTATTCTTCGAATCGTTAGGTTCGGTTTCGTTGGTTCCTAGCGTTCGTCGGTGACTTTCCTTTCCGTTCGTTGCGTCGTCAATTACTCAAGGCAAGTATCTTTGGAAACCTTTATGCTTAACGTGAAATGGTAATGTATATTGTGTGTGCTTTACTCACCCCGGGAGGGTCCGACGGGGTCTCGGGGGAATCTATGGCTTCGTCCTGGATTCATGAGTTTGTTTCGCGGCCAGCCCGGGAGGGTCCTTAGAGGCCTCGGGTGGGATTCGTGGCTTCGTCCCGGTCCTAGGTGACGTGTGTGCTTGTTTGTTTTATGATTATGGCCAGTCCGGGAGGGTCCTTAGAGGCCTCGAGTGGGATTCGTGGCTTCGTCCCAGTCCTAGGCAAATTGTTTGACTGTTTGTTTCCGGAAAAGACATGTCTGGTTTTAGTTTTCGAAATGACTTTGGTGCATGTACTACGAAATGTGTAAGCTATTGGTTTGCCTTGATTACTTGTACTAGCGTAATTGCTAACCCCTATGGGGACCCGTCGTGGGGAAATTCTTGTTATGGATTTCAGGTTATGATCATCCGGACGAGCGAGCGCTGGGACAATACGAGGATGCTGGCTAGGGTCGTTGACATGTGCATTGAGTCCTTTTATTTCCGTTGATTCCCTTCGATAGGGTTGTTGTCTACTTTTAAAACTTATAGATGGTACTCGCGAGTACTTAGGCTTTTCTCTTCGGATTATGCTTTGTATTCGTGGAAGTTATTTATGTTTGCCATTGTTGATTATTCCGCCGGTTGTACCGGGCATTTTATTTGATTTATAACGGGATAATGTGTGTTTCTACTGTGGTAAGTTGTGTCTAGCCTGGTGGGTCCCATATAGGGGTCCACGGCACTGTAATACACCTCGAATATCTCGGGGGTGTTACAATATATATATATGGGATATTTTGAGAATGCAACCCACATTTTACCCCATATTTTGAGATTGCAACCCACATTTTAAAATAGGGCTTCTTGCAACCCTCTTTTAGATAAATCCGTTGTCAATGTGGGTTGCAAGAAGCCCTATTTTATCTAAAAGAGGGTTGCAAGAAGCCCTATTTTAAAATGTGGGTTGCAATCTCAAAATATGGGGTAAAATGTGGGTTGCATTCTCAAAATATCCCTATATATATAATAACATTTATCTTATTGACTAGTACAAGTATAAAACTTGCCTCAAACCGAAGGCGATGGAATCCTCCAACGAACGACGAACGGCGTCCTCCGACGGTCACAAGCACTCGAACAACCTTGAATGAAATACAATTCATTCAATAACACAATATCAATCGAAAACAACACAAAGGACGACCCCGATTCAATCGCAAATCGATCAAAGCACACAAACGAATATTATAGTCTTCGACAATGAACTCTAACATCCTCCAATACTCCTCAATGATTCAATTAACATGATCATTACGTTCTTAACACTTGTGAAAAATAATTCAACAAGGGTCATCAAGAACAGCATTACAATAATCATCCAAAAAATGATAATATCACCAATATCATCACTAACACCTCAAGAACATCATCAACACGCCCACATGAAGTCTAAACGATAATCCTCCACCAATTCAACATGAATTCGGATTAATCAACAAGATTAAATCAACCATTTCAAGATTATGATAATCATTACATAATTCATCATAATTCTATACCAAAAATGGTTAGGATCTCCCAAGAACACAAACAACAACAATAATCATCTCAAGGTTATGTCAATCATATAACAATCTTAACATAACTCTTCCTAGACATGATTATAACCTCCAAGTATTCTAAAACATCAAGAACAACTCCTCCTCAAGACATAATCATCATGTTCCTAATATAAGTTACAAAAACTCATGAAGAATCATGCTATCCTCCAACAAGCACTAACTACACGAGGTAAACAACAACAACAACAACAACATCATACTCGAAAATCACTTGAAGAACAAGAGATTAAGAGAACTTACCCAAGAAGAACAGATGAACTCTCCAAACACCAAAGGAGTATGAAAAACTTCCCACCTCAATTCTCAATCCAAGCTAGGATGGCCAAAATCACGTTAGAATAGTCTAAGTATCAAGAACAAGTCCAGAGGGACGATTCTAGGGAGAGAAAATCGGTTTTGGTTCATGAAGAAATGAAATACGAAACCAGGATATATAATCTCACAACCTCATTACGACCGTTGTACAACCTGCTTAACGTACGTTATAAATATAATGTATGTTATCACCTCTACATAGCGTACGCTACGTAGTCCAAAACTCACTGCCCCAAAATGGGTATTCATTACCTACGTTAACCAACACTTACGTATGTAACAGCCTCACCATTACGTACGTTAGCAACCATTCATAGCGTACGTAATGGGCGTTGACTAGCTGTCCCAATTGAACCACGCGAATCCAGCCTCGCCCGACCCCACATGCCGAAAGTCAGATCCGAACAGATACCCTATGTTACGTACGTAACCAACATGGTTTAACGTACGTAACACTTTGCCCGTAGCGTACGAAATGCTATACATATAGCGTACGCTATGGCTAATCTACTTAGCCAAAAATCCAAACTCACCAAGCAACAACCAAACGGCGAATACAATACTGACGACAAGTAAAAATATTTCGATCCCGAAATATCCCAATATCATATATATTGTATCAGTCAAATACAAAAACACTTGCACAATTCTAAATGAATACAAACAATGCAACAGTAAAACGGAAAAAAAAAAATTCTCCCAGATATTACAGGAACATGCACTGAAAGTAGTCGTGTCCACACGTAGATTCTCTCTGGACTGATATGCATTGGCGTACGCTAACCTTAGGCTTTAGCGTGCGCTAAATGCCATTGACTCGAGTATGCACATGCACGCCGAAAGTTGTCATCCACCAGACCCACATGTCTTGTGCGCTAATCTTCACCTTTAGCGTGCACTAAGCTTGCATACTAGCGTGCGCTATGTCCTTCAACTAGCGTATGCTAATCGGGATATACTTAGCCAATTCCAACTATTCCTGTCAGCCGTCTTTACATACTGGATACGTATACACGGCATATTGAATACACAAACTCGTTCCAATAATATTCTCATACGATACATTTGATATCAAAAGTACGATAAACCTAATACATGATATCCTCAAATGCAGTTGTCGACCAAGTACGACAATTATACCAATACAGCTATCTCAGTCCTTCAATTATTATATCCATACTGTACAGATTCCACACTCTGCAATATAACTCGGATAAAATAATATTAAACAACCATAGTAGAAATTTGGGATATTACATTCTTCCCCACTTAAAATAAGTTTCGTCCTCGAAACTTCCAATCCTGTCATCATAAACAACAGCTCAACCAAGATATCCAAAATCATCACGAAGACAAACAATCGTCACCACAAGCGAATAACCAAAACAGTATACTTACAGGTGCGTGAAGTCGATGATCTCCTATACTAGCATACGACTCCTTCTTCAAAGCCTAAACACAGATATAAACACAACTGACACAAGTGTGCGCTACGTCCTTCAACTAGCGTATGATAATCTGGCTATACTTAGCCAATTCCAACTATTCTTGTCCGTCGTCTCGACATACTGGATACATATACACGACATACTAAATTCATATACTCGTTCCAATAATATTCTCATATGATACATTTGATATCAAAAGTATGATAAACCTGATACACGGTATCCTCAAATGCAGATGTCAACCAAGTACGACAATTATACTAGTACGACTGTCTGAGTCCTTCAATTATTATATCCTTACTGTACAGATTCCATACTGTACAAAATAACTCGGATAAAATAATATTAACAAACTATAGTAGAAATTCAGGATATTGCAATGCTAATCTTCATCAGTTACGTAGGTAATGCACTTCTTAGTGTACGTAACATATGTAACACCCCGAGATATTCAGAGTATATTACAGCGCCGTGGACCCCCCACATGGGACCCACCAGGCTACAAACAAGAGAACTCCACTCTACTAACCATCCCGGTTAGCGAGGACACACATTTAATTATAAGACATAAAAAGTTACGCCTGGAGCAACCGGCGAAGTGATCATCAACCAACAATATAACAATTTAAAAGTAGCACAATGCGGAGTTCGAAATGAAAAGCCTAAGTACTCGCGAGTACACTCTATAAGTTTATAATTATTAGAACAACCAAATCGAAATGGACGAAAGAAATAGAAAGACCCAAATGCACATGTCAACGACCTTGGCCAACGTCCTCGTACTGTCCAGGTGCCCGCTCATCCGGATAATCAAAACCTGAAATCCATAACAAGAATTTCCCCAAAACGGGTCCCCAGAGGGGTTAGCAATTACGCTAGTACAAGTAATCAAGGCAAACCAATCGCTTACACATTTCATAGTACATGCACCGATATCATTTCAAAAACCAAAACTAGACATGTCTTTTCCGGAAACAAACAGTCAAACAATTTGCCTTGGGAACAGAGTAATATCATAGATTCCCGCACGAGGCCTCTAAGGACCCTCCCGCGCTGGCTATATTATAAAACAAAACACGCACATGCATCGCCTTGGGAACAGAGTAATATCATAGATTCCCGCACGAGGCCTCTAAGGACCCTCCCGCACTGGCTAGCTAAACAAACTCGTGAAATCCAGGGCGGCAGCATAGATTTCCCTCCTTGACCCCGTCGGGCCAACACGAGGTGAGTTACACACAAGTAATATACATCACCATTTCATGTTAAGCTTAAAGGTTTCCAAAAATACTTGCCTTGAATATTTTGATGACGCAACGAACGGACAGGATAATCACCGACGAACACTAGGAATCAACGGGACCGAACCTAACGATTTCGAAGAACATAATTACAACCAACTCTAGCCGAATACGGAAATGGAATACACCCGAAAACCCGCCTACGATTCATGTATATTCGCACAAAATAACAACGAGGGCGGACCACAACCAAACCCTCTCGATTCCGCAAAACTATGAAAATATACCATGAATCCGTAGGAAAATTAATGATATCAACAAGATTAATCATATTCATCAAGAATCCATCAACAAAACGGAGAGAACCGGACAAAAAAGCCCAAAATCCCCAATTATCCAAAAAGGGAGGGTTTCAAGAAATATTACCTTTGGAGATTCAAGTACTAAGATCCGTTGAACACGCGTTGGATTGATCGTCCGGGCTTCACTACCGAAGAAAAATGGTGAAAATCAACCCCTCAATGGATAAAGATGAAGAACTCTTCCCCTCTCTCTCACTCTCTCGCGCGATGCAGGTGAAATGAAGGAGAAGACGACCGATCTCGTCTAATAAGGACGAGATTGCACAATTACCGCTTTGTGTGCCGGGGCACGGCGAAGTGTGCCGCCTGAGGCAAAAATTACTCCTGTGTTTCGGCATTGTGCCGCGGCCACGGCTGCGTGTGCCGCGGCACCCGTCTGATTGGGTTTAGGTCGCAGAAGACACACGAGTGTGCCGCGGCACCGGACAGTGTGCCGCGGCACTGCTGCACTGCGTGCCGCGGCACGCATGATTTGTTCGACCAACAATCGAAGGAATTTGTGTGCCGCGGCACGCACATCTTGTGCCGCGGCCCACACCCCTATTGGGTTCCAAAATGATAAAAATGATCCGGAAGAGAATAAAACGATAGGAATCAATATTTGGGAACCAACAACACGAAATGGATCCACGGAAACCCCGAAACGGCGGTTCCGCACAACAATAACGAGAATACAGTTCAACAGTTTGACAGGAAGGACACGCTGAAAAGTACACGAGGGTCACTACGATCGAGAAATACACCAAAAACGAAAATACAAGGGAAAGAAAAATACGGATATTACATTCTACCCCTCTAAAAATAATTTTCGTCCCGAAACTTAAGAAACAAAGAACTCCGGGTACCTAGCACGCATGCTATCCTCGGTTTCCCAAGTTGCCTCCTCGACACCGTGTCTCGACCACTGCACTTTGACCAAAGGGATGGTTTTATGCCTCAATCGTTTCTCACGATGCTCCAAAATCTTCAAAGGACGCTCCTCAAAAGTAATATCTTCAGCGATATCAATCTCGCCATAATCGATGACGTGACTAGGATCCGGGACATATTTCCTCAACTGGGAAACATGGAAAACGCTATGAACATGACTCAAGGCCGGAGGTAACGCCAAACGGTATGCCAACCCACCTACTCGCTCGAGGATCTCAAAGGGGCCGATAAATCTCGGACTCAACTTTCCTTTCTTCCCGAAACGAAAAACTCCCTTCGTCGGCGACACCTTCAGCAAAACGTGGTCTCCCACCTCGAATTCTAAAGGTCGACGACGGACATCGGCATATGACTTCTGTCGACTCTGGGCCGTCAACATCCGTTCCCGAATTAATTCTATCTTCCGCCTCGTCTCTAAAACGACATCCGGCTCGGTCCCGACCAAATCGGACGCCTCATTCCAACAAATCGGCGATCGACATCGTCGCCCATAAAGTGCCTCATACGGTGCCATCCGAATCGACGCGTGCCAACTATTGTTGTACGTGAATTCGATCAATGGCAAATGCTCCTCCCAGTCGCTACTCCAATCGAGGGCGCAAGCACGCAACATGTCCTCGAATGTCTGGATAGTGCGTTCCGACTGTCCATCTGACTGGGGATGAAAAGAGGTACTCAAATGCAAACGGGTACCCAACGCCTTATGCACCGCCTGCCAAAAGTGCGATACAAAACGGCCATCACGATCCGAAACAATAGACTTCGGAGTACCGTGAAGTCTCACAATCTGCGCGATAAACTCACGAGCCAATTTCTCCGGGCCCCAAGTGTCCTTGATGCCCAGAAAATGTGCCGACTTGGTCAGACGATCAACAATCACCCAAACCATATTCATGCCCGATCTCGATCTCGGCAAACTCGTAACGAAATCCATCGATATATCTTCCCATTTCCATTCAGGAGCGAAGTGATCGCAATAACCCAGGTCGGCCGATGCTCGATTTTGACTTGTCGGGCAAGTCAAACATCTCGCCACAAACTGTGCGACCTCCTCCTTCATATCATTCCACCAGAAGTTCCTCCTCAGGTCCTTGTACATCTTACTCGAACCAGGATGAACGGAATAGGGTGTGGAATGGGCCTCACGCAAAATACTCTGTCGCAACTCTGGATCGTTCGGCACACAAAGCCGACTCTGGAATCTCAAAACACCATCCTCGTGAATCACAAACCCAGGAGACTTTCCCTTAAGAATGCTCTCTCGGATTTTAGTAACCATCGGATCCTCTAATTGTTTCAGCTTAATTTCATCGATCAAAGACGACGAAATCTCTAAAGCACAAAGTTGCCCGGCAGCTCCAGGCAAGAAAACCTCAACACCAAACTCAATCAAAGCCCGCCGAAGCTCAGACTGAGACGTGAGGACCTCAAGCGTTCGCAACGCAATCGGTTTCCGACTCAAGGCGTCGGCTACGACGTTTGCCTTGCCCGGATGGTAAAGGATTTCGAGGTCATAATCCTTAATCAGCTCCAACCACCTCCTCTGCCTCATATTCAACTCCCGCTGAGTAAATATCTATTTCAGACTTTTATGATCGGTAAAAATCTGACATGCAGAGCCGAAAAGATAGTGACGCCAAATCTTGAGCGCAAAAATGACTGCCGCTAACTCCAAATCATGAGTAGGGTAATTAAGCTCATACGGTCTCAACTGTCTCGACGCATAGGCAATGGTCTTGCCGTGCTGCATCAATACGCACCCAAGACCCTGGCCCGAAGCATCGCTATAAACGGCGAATCCCTCGTCGCCACACGGCAACGCCAAAACCGGGGCTGTAGTCAAACGCTTCTTCAGCTCCTCGAAACTCGATCGCTCTCATCGGTCCGCATTTAACTTCTCGGATTTCTGGAGCAACTGTGTAAGTGGCCGAGCTAGTTTTGAGAAACCCTCGACGAACCTACGGTAGTAACCAGCCAAACCCAAGAAACTACGGACCTCCTTCACATTTGTGGGCGATGCCCAATCCAACACTGCCTCAATCTTCTGCGGATCAACTCGAACTCCCTCGGCTGAAATCACGTGACCCAGAAACATCACTTCCTTCAGCCAGAACTCACATTTCGAGAACTTCGCATAGAGTTGCTCGGCCCTCAAAATGTCTAACACTATCCGCAAATGATGGGCATGCTCTTCCTCATTCTTTGAATAGATCAGAATATCGTCAATAAAGACGACGACACACTTATCCAAATACTCGATAAAGACTTTGTTCATGAACTGCATGAACACCGCCGGCGCATTAGTTAACCCGAAAGGTATAACTACAAACTCATAATGTCCGTATCTCGTCCGAAAAGCTGTCTTCGGCACGTCGGACTCCCTCACCCGGAGTTGATAGTACCCCGATTTTAAATCAATCTTCGAGAACACCGCAGCTCCAACCGATCGATCGAACAAGTCGTCAATCCTCGGCAAAGGGTACTTGTTCTTGATGGTCACTTTGTTTAGTTCGCGATAGTCGATACACAAACGTAGTGAACCATCCTTCTTACGCACAAACAAGACCGGTGCGCCCCAAGGCGAGGCGCTCGGTCGAACATACCCCGACTCCAGAAGTTCACTCAACTGTTTCTTCAACTCGGCCATCTCTGAAGGTGCCATGCGATACGGCGCCTTCGAAATCGGAGCCGCGCCCGGCTCTAATTCTATAACAAACTCAACCTCACGATCCGGTGGCAATCCCGGCAACTCGTCAGGAAATACATCAGGAAACTCACTAACAACTGGAATCGACGAAAACTCGACTCCACCATTCTCCACCTTCAAGGCGTAGCACCAATAACCAGTACACCCCTTTCGCAGGAGTTTCACCGCCTTCAAGGCGTTAATAACAAACTGGGTTTCTCTTCGCCCGCGAAAGAGTGTTCGCATCCTCGGCTAACATGGTAATGATCCTCGTGCGGTAGTTCATGATTGCACCATGCCGCTCGAGCCAATCATTCCCGAGAATTAAATCCTCGCCCTCTATACTCACAACAATAAGATTAGAGAGCCACGCCCTCTCACAAATGATCACAGAACAGTCCCGGACTTCTCGATCACCGACAATTCTATCACCGCTAGGAAGTTTAACGATGAAAGGCTCGCAAGGTGACAAGCAGTCGAGACTCAAACGGCGTACGCACTCTAGATAAATGAATGAATGCGTAGCACCCGAATCAAAAAGCACACTGACAGGATGGAAATGAATATGAACGGTACCTGTCGCCACAATAGCTGCTGGATCATCGGCTCTCCTCATCTCATAGATACGTGGTGGCGAGCCGACCTCGGAAACTCCACCCTAGCGGTGACCCGACCCTTACCTCGGCCGGCACTCGGTGGAGGCAGCGGAGCAAATGAGCCCTGGTTCACACTCGGCTCCAACGGGGCTGGTTGAGAAGGACGGGCGCCGCGAAGCTGTTTGATCTGCTCACAAAAAGGGGCCTTGTGGCCTAGCTGTCCACAAGTATGACAGGTAAACTTCGGACGAGAACACTGTCGGCTTCTATGGCCATGTGTACCACATTTAAAACATGTGGGCTCACGAGCGGAGGTTCCGGTGGCACCCCGAAAGCTCCCAGAGAAATGAGCCGAACCGCCCGTAGAAATATTTGTAGCTAGAGATTTCTGCTGGCCCCCACTCTTGGGACCAGAAAAATTTCCGACCGACTTCTGCTTCTTGCTCTCACGAGCCAAATCACTCGCCGTCACTGACATATCATAAGCAAGGGCTCGACTCTGATAATCCTTCAGGGTAGTACAGACGATCCCAGACATATAGTCCCGAATGGGCAACTTCATCCTCCAGGAAAAATGGAAAATTTTGTCGCTCTCAGCGACAACTTGGGTCTTCACATAACCCAACTCCTTGTTAAAGTCGGCAATGGCCTGAGATACGGGAATATCCCGTGGTTGAGCATCATAGAAAGCATGCACTCGAGCCTGTCTGACCGGCCACGGAAAATATTCGGTCTCCATCAATTCTTGAAATTCGGCCCATGAAGCAACATGATCTTTGGGACCAACGGCCTCCCACCAATCTGTAGCATCTCCCGTGAGAAAATATTGAGCAATAGGGACCTTACGGTCCTCGGGGCAGTTGGTAGCAGTGAAGACTTTGGATATCTCCTTGATCCACCCTTCCCAGCCGATCGGGTCCGAAGCTCCCGTTTAATGTGTAGGATGCATCTTGATGACATCCTGAAGCTGCCGATCCGCTCCGCCCGATTAGCATGGGCCTGGTTGGGGTTCTGACCACTGAGCTATAGCCGCCATTTGGTTAACCATTTCTTTGCATAATGCCGCAATACCAAGATCGCGCGCTCTGAGAAGAAGCATGACGTGACGGTCACCGTGCTGCCGGCTCCCGAAGAATGCGACGTGGCGCCCCACCGGCCGCCCCACGTCCGCCGCGTCCACGACCACGACCACGACCACGACCACGGTTTCCTCGGCATCCATACGATGTTGAGAGATAGCAGTATATCGATGATGAGTAAGGGAGGAAAAGCAACTACGATTCAAAAGTGGAAATACAATGCAAGAAACAAAAGAGCCGAATAAGAAAACTTACGAGCACTGGAAGTACTGGGATGCTGGCAGCGGTGTGACAATGTGCAAAACAAAACACGACTAGACCCAATTAACCAACAAGCCTAGGTATCCATAAACCTAGAGCTCCGATACCATTTTCTGTAACACCCCGAGATATTCAGAGTATATTACAGCGCCGTGGACCCCCCACATGGGACCCACCAGGCTACAAACAAGAGAACTCCACTCTACTAACCATCCCGGTTAGCGAGGACACACATTTAATTATAAGACATAAAAATTTACGCCCGGAGCAACCGGCGAAGTGATCATCAACCAACAATATAACAATTTAAAAGTAGCACAATGCGGAGTTCGAAATGAAAAGCCTAAGTACTCGCGAGTACACTCTATAAGTTTATAATTATTAGAACAACCAAATCGAAATGGACGAAAGAAATAGAAAGACCCAAATGCACATGTCAACGACCTTGGCCAACGTCCTCGTACTGTCCAGGTGCCCGCTTGTCCGGATAATCAAAACCTGAAATCCATAACAAGAATTTCCCCAAAACGGGTCCCCAGAGGGGTTAGCAATTACACTAGTACAAGTAATCAAGGCAAACCAATCACTTACACATTTCATAGTACATGCACCGATATCATTTCAAAAACCAAAACTAGACATGTCTTTTCCGGAAACAAACAGTCAAACAATTTGCCTTGGGAACAGAGTAAGATCATAGATTCCCGCACGAGGCCTCTAAGGACCCTCCCGCGCTGGCTATATTATAAAACAAAACACGCACATGCATCGCCTTGGGAACAGAGTAATATCATAGATTCCCGCACGAGGCCTCTAAGGACCCTCCCATGTGGCTAGCTAAACAAACTCGTGAAATCCGGGCGCGGCATAGATTTCCCTCCTTGACCCCGTCGGGCCAACACGAGGTGAGTTACACACAAGTAATATACATCACCATTTCATGTTAAGCTTAAAGGTTTCCAAAAATACTTGCCTTGAATATTTTGATGACGCAACGAACGGACAGGATAATCACCTGTAACACCCCCAATCCGCTCAGGGATATTACACGCCGTAGACCCTCTCCTCGAGGATCTACCAGGCTGATAACTAAAATCAAACATCTAGACATCGCCTTTCAGGCTAAAATGATACAGTAGACCGATTTGGTCTTTCAATAATAACATACAACTCAATTCCAAACACATACCCACGCAGGGGTCAAAATACAATAAACTCCCGTACAACGGGGAAAAGATACTGCAGCGGAAAAGAAAATACAACTAGACCAGTATGACTTCAACGGATCCTCGTGTGATTAGTATCGTTCATCTTTCATCATCCTTCGTGCCGACCCTGTGCTATGCTCCAAAACCTGAATGCAAAAATAGACATCCACCCCCCGAATACTCGGGGGTTAGCAAAACTCCACTGTTTTGCTAGTGCAAGTACAAGTGCAAAAATACGAGCCATACAATTCACATTCCACGAATAACAATAACCAGGAATCATCAAAGATCCAAACGTAATGAAAAGTACTTCCCGAGGCAAGAGTTTGGGTAAAACATTCCGAAACCGAAAGACCACAATTAAGGGGAACAATTTGTAAAACAGTTTAAAATGCCATCGAGAGTTTTAATAGAAAACAATTTAGGATTATCAGATCCTAATCTTTCCAAAATCAACAGGGTCACAGCCCAAAGGTTTTGTTTTCGCAATTAGAAAACCAACAGCAATACACAAGGTTAAAACCCATGTCACGTGTCTTCGGCGGACATAACATCAATTCAATATAATCGCCCAAGATACGGAAACCTTGGTCACCAAAAATACGACATCAACTCGTGAATCCAGGGCTATACCATTGGATTCCCTTCGTGGCCCCGTCGGACCCTCCCAAGGTGAGTAGAATGCGTTTTCGAAATCATATACACCAATTCGTGAAGTTTTACTCGTGAATCCAGGGCTATACCATTGGAATTCCCTCCGTGGCCCCATCGAACCCTCCCGAGGTGAGTAAATACATTCACCAAACATACACACGCACTCGTGAAGTTTTACTCGTGAATCCAGGGCTATACCATTGGAATTCCCTCCGTGGCCCCGTCGAACCCTCCCGAGGTGAGCAAATACATTCACAAAACAAACAACCGCACTCGTGAATCCAGGGCTATACCATTGGAATTCCCTCCGTGATCCCGTCGGACCCTCCCGAGGTGAGCGAAATACATTCACACAATTAACATGTCACAACAAGGATATTCATACAATCCACCAAAGGCAACAAACACAAAGCACGACATAATCGTCAAATCACAATGCACCAAAAATGAGATAATATATGCACACACGCGTTATCAAGCGCAACATCAACACCAAACATATCCATAGGATTCACATAGTCACTTACAACCCACACAATTTACAAAACACACGCGTTTTGAAAGTGAGCCTTTAACGAGGCTAGTCGAATCTTTTGAAAAACCCGTTTCAAACAAACACACACACATACCAAGACGATCACCAATCATCATATCCACAAAACAAGAAATGTATGGACAAGGTACTTGCCTCGAATAAGAACAACGCGAAGAACCGACCGAAGTAGGTTGACACGAACCAACTACGAACCCGCCGACTCCACCGATCGCCAACTCGCGTCATAAACTACGAAGGACAATAACAACAATGAAATGAATTCCATAACACGACTCAGAGCCGTTGAATTCAAAGAACGAATGACGAAAGTTCACGGATTTCCCCCAAAACGGCCAAGAACACGATTCGTTCCGTCAAAACCCGAAAATGGAATTCCAAGTTTAAATATGGATATACAATCCATAGAATATGTTTAACAACATCATTTAACCATAATCGATCCATCGAAAACGGATGAAAAACGAGATCGGGGACAAATCCCCCAAAAAGTCAATTCGAAGGAAATCAAGAAATATACTTCGATTCGACGAAGAGCAATGGATTAAATGATGTTAAACACAAGAATACTACCAAGATTAATCATACCCATCATGAATTAATCAACAACATGGAACGAATCGGACGAAAATGCAAAAATCCCCAAATTCACGAAATTAGGGTTCTAAGGAAGATTACCTTGATTCGCTGGATCAAAGGATGATAACGGACGATTGATTGATGTTATGAACTCAAGAACTTCATGGATTTGTTGTTAAACAACATGGCTTCGTCGCCCATGAATCGCCAGCCGCGGACGGAGAAGGAAGGAAATGAAAAACGAAGTGAACAGTGGCTAGTCTGTCATATATATACTGGGCCGGAACTAGCGTGCGCTAGCCTTCCCGGACTAGCGTGCGCTATCGGCCAGTACCGGCCGAGCACTCTCGGCCATGGACCGCATGACCCGGAACTACCGACCAAATTCTGCCGACCATGACTCGTCCACCCGACTCCCGCTAGCGTGCGCTACGGCCGGAAGCCTGCGCGCGCTAGCCGACCTGTCCAGTAGCCACTGGACTAACAAACTTGCCTGTAACGTCGCTAGTCGGCCGTGCGCTACCCTGCCGGTTAGCGTGCGCTACGACCGGCGATGGCGTGCGCTACTGCCGATCTGGCGAGTCGAACCTCGAAAACCCATCGGCCCGATAGCGTCGTTGGTCGACTAAGCTAGCGTGCGCTACACTGCCGGTTAGCGCGCGCCTTCCGGCCGTGGCGCTTACGCTCGCCGGTTCTACCCTGCCGTCCGGCGGTGCCCGCAACCGTCTGGCCAGTCCCGCAACCGCCAGGGCTCGACGACCCGATTACTGAAAACGCACGGAACGAACACGACGAAAAGTTCGCGGACGACATCAACGACCCGAAATGAAAGCATAATACCATATTCAATCGTACGAGACCAAGAAATGGGTCGAGACAACAATTACAGATACGGATACCCGTAACTTTCAAGAAATTACAAAATGGCCCAAAACGCCCGAAAATCACGATACGTGATCGAATAACCAAACTGAAGTTCACAACACGTATAACAAAGTTAAACGGACTTGCGGGAAACTCGAAATAGCAGTTTCGGACGAGATTCGCAAGAATCGAACTCAAGTGCGGAAAAACCGCTAAAAAGCACGGAACTCAACAAAACGACACCGAAACGAACTCGGATGACAAAAAGTTCAGAATTAATCATTCTCAGAATGACGAAACGGTCATGAGCGAGTCGTCAAAATGGACTTCCGCCGAAAAAAAGAAATTACCGGAAATCAAAAATCACGGGTATTACATCACCGACGAACACTAGGAATCAACGGGACCGAACCTAACGATTTCGAAGAACATAATTACAACCAACTCTAGCCGAATACGGAAATGGAATACACCCGAAAACCCGCCTACGATTCATGTATATTCGCACAAAATAACAACGAGGGCGGACCACAACCAAACCCTCTCGATTCCGCAAAACTATGAAAATATACCATGAATCCGTAGGAAAATTAATGATATCAACAAGATTAATCATATTCATCAAGAATCTATCAACAAAACGGAGAGAACCGGACAAAAAAGCCCAAAATCCCCAATTATCCAAAAAGGGAGGGTTTCAAGAAATATTACCTTTGGAGATTCAAGTACTAAGATCCGTAGAACACGCGTTGGATTGATCGTCCGGGCTTCACTACCGAAGAAAAATGGTGAAAATCAACCCCTCAATGGATAAAGATGAAGAACTCTTCCCCTCTCTCTCACTCTCTCTCGCGATGCAGGTGAAATGAAGGAGAAGACGACCGATCTCGTCTAATAAGGATGAGATTGCACAATTACCGCTTTGTGTGCCGCACGGCTTTAAGTGTGCCGCGGCACAGGCAAAAATTACTCCTGAGTTTCGGCATTGTGCAGCCACGGCTGCGTGTGCGCGGCACCAGTCTGATTGGGTTTAGGTCGCGAAGACACACGAGTGTGCCGCGCAGCCTTCGCACCTTGTGCGCGGCATCAATGGGTGTGCCGCGGCACAGTCTGATTTGTTCGACCAACAACTGAAGGAATTTGTGTGCCGTGGCTCGCACATCTTGTGCCGCGGCCCACACCCCCTATTGGGTTCCAAAATGATAAAAATGATCCGGAAAGAGAATAAAACGATAGGAATCAATATTTGGGAACCAACAACACGAAATGGATCCACGGCAAGCGGCGGTTCCGCACAACAATAACGAGAATACAGTTCAACAGTTTGACAGGAAGGACACGCTGAAAAGTACACGAGGGTCACTACGATCGAGAAATACACCAAAAACGAAAATACAAGGGAAAGAAAAATACGGATATTACAACATATGCTGACAACATCACGGTCTGAAGTTGGTACAACGATGCAACTTCCCAACAAAATACCACGACTTGTAGCTTGCGATGAAGCTCTAAAGGCTCGCGATGAAATAAAACACGAAGAAACATGACACATAATGCCCCAAGTGCATGCACATGATCAAAACAAGACATGCGACGAAAAGCCATATCCGACAAATAACACGACATGATCATAACAAACAGTGCACCACGTCAAAAAATTATAATTAATCCATCATGGGAAAATATTTAGCACAAAAAAAGCACACAATTCAAGACAATCAGAAATAAAAATATCTAGAATTACACTCTACGTGTGTTACATAATTTCAGATATGCAAAGAGCACGTAAAGCTGGTGTGTACGTAATTGTGGTTACAGGGGCCACTGTCTCGAAATCTCAGGCATCCTTACGTACACTACACAAAGTGTTAGCATACATTCGGCTCAGATGTTACGTACGTTATGCATGAAAAGTTACGTACCTAACAAGTACAAAACAGCAGCGGTGCTCCAATGGTCAGATGCAATGGCACTACTGCCCGACGAAATACAACGATTATGCAATAAGCAGGGAAGCGTTTAGGTAGGACAATAATTCTCAAACTCAAACGCTATCAAACCTCTAAAAAGTAAGAACTTGAGGTATACGAAAGTGAGCTCAAGCGATAAAACCACCAAAAATAATAAAAGGCAAAAATTACGAATTATTCTAAAATTTACATGAAAATCATAAGAATGTGAAACGAACATTACGGACTACACTGTAAATATAGTATCGAGTACAAGTGAGTTATAAAAAACAAAAAAAATACAAAAATGGGAAATAGAGATATTATAGGAGCCTCAGTTTTGTGATATCCGAACATGTGTGTCATGTGGCTCTACCGGTGTGGTAGTAGCGTGATGAAAATGGATCTCTGACTTTTGAGTCAAACTACTTTGAAATGGCAGTGTTTTGAGAATACTAGTAGGCAGATGGATTAAAAATAAATATACGGTGAATAGGTCAATTTAAAAAATAATACAAGAATTAATAGGCCACAAGACAATTTTATAACTAATAACATACAAAAAAAAGGAAAAATCAGGAAGACAAAATCAAAGCAAGAGTGCAATCACAAGAGGAGAAGCAATGATGGGTATTCGGGTACTCGTATATCTTATATTTAAGAATATAAATATTTTTTAATATATATCATATATACATATAATGTAATTAATAAATTCAATTTAGTATAGTAAATATATAAAATATAATATTTTATATAATAATATATAATTATATAACATAATATAATATTTATGTATAATATATAATAAAAGTATATTTATATAATTCAAAGGGGCACGCGGGTCGGGTAATCGGGTCGGACAATCAGGTAATATACTATACTGATACCCTACATGTTCTAGATCATATAATTTTGGGTTCGGCCGATACCCAACCTGATTTCGGGTTTATCTAATGGGTAGGATCGGGTACGGATACAGTTGACATCCCTAAGGAGAAGCATGGTATACACTATTTATGTCTTGCTATATCTGTTCCTTTTTATTTGTACCAGTTCACTCTTACACACTATTCATATACTCATATTCATTCGTACTTTCTTCTACTAATATAAAAATAATTGTTGGCATGTATGATGTTGTTGGATTTATCTCACAATATATTTTCAAAAAGTATTATTTTTATAAATTTACTAATGGATAGTTAAAGATATTAATGGTCAAACTCGATGCTGGCGTAATACAAAATAAAATAAAATCTAATCATATAATTAAATTAATTTAATAGCATAACTAATATTTATTTAATTTGTGTGATTAACTAATCTATTAAATCTACTAAGTAATAAATAATTTATATATGGGTGGATGTGTGAGAGCACCAGTTGCATGTCGGCTTGCAATGCTAACCTTCATCAGTTAACCAACCATAGTAGAAATTCAGGATATTGCAATGCTAACCTTCATCAGTTACGTAGGTAATGCACTTCTTAGCGTACGTAACATATGCTGACAACATCACGGTCTGAAGTTGGTACAACGATGCACTTCCCAACAAAATACCACGACTTGTAGCTTGCGACGAAGCTCTAAAGGCTAGCGATGAAAGAAAACACGAAGAAGCATGACACATAATGCCCCAAGTGCATGCACATGATCACAATAAGACATGCGACGAAAAGCCATATCCGACAAATAACACGACATGATCATAACAAACAGTGCACCACGTCAAAAAATTATAATTAATCCATCATGGGAAAATATTCAGCACAAAAAAGCACACAATTCAAGACAATCGGAAATAAAAATCTCTAGAATTACACTCTACGTGTGTTGCGTAATTTTCGCATATGCAAAGAGCACGTAAAGCTGGTGTGTACGTAATTGTGGTTACAGGGGCCACTGTCTCGAAATCTCAGGCACCCTTACGTACACTACACAAAGTGTTAGCATACATTAGGCTCAGATGTTACGCACATTGTACATGAAAAGTTACGTACTTAACTAGTACAAAACAGCAGCGGTGCTCCAATGGTCAGATGAAATGGCACTACTGCCCGACGAAATACAATGATTATGCAATAAGCAGGGAAGCGCTTAGGTAGGACAATAATTCTCAAACTCAAACGCTATCAAACCTCTAAAGTAAGAACCTGAGGTATACGAAAATGAGCTCAAGCGATAAAACCACCAAAAATAATAAAAGGCAAAAATTACGAATTATTCTAACATTTACATGAATAGCATAAGGATGTGAAACGAACATTGCGGACTACACTATAAATATAGTATCGAGTACAAGCGAGTTACAAAAACCAAAAAATACAAAAATGGGAAATAGAGATATTATAGGAGCCTCAGTTTTGTGATATCCGAACATGTGTGTTATGTGGCTCTACCGATGTGGTAGTAGCGTGATGGAAATGGATCTCTGACTTTTGAGTCAAACTACTTTGAAATGGCTGTGTTTTGGGAATACTAGTAGGCAAATGAATTAAAAATAAATATACGGTGAATAGGTCAATTTAAAAATAATACAAAAATTAATAGGCCACAAGACAATTTTATAACTAATAACATACAAAAAAAAGGAAAAATCAGGAAGACAAAATCAAAGCAAGAGTGCAATCACAAGAGGAGAAGCAGTGATGGGTATTCGGGTATCCGTATATCTTATATTTAAGAATATAAATATTTTTTAATATATATCATATATACATATAATGTAATTAATAAATTCAATTTAGTATAGTAAATATATAAAATATAATATTTTATATAATAATATATATAATTATATAACATAATATAATATTTATGTATAATATATAATAAAAGTATATTTATATAATTCAAATGGGCACGCGGGTCGGATAATCGGGTAATATACTATACTCATACTTTACACGTTCCGGATCATATAATTTTCGGTTCGGCCGATACCCAACCTGATTTCGGGTTTATCCGATTGGTAAGATCGGGTACGGATAAAGTTGACATCCCTAAGGAGAAGCATGGTATACGCTATTTATGTCTTACTATATCTGTTCCTTTTTATTTGTATCAGTTCACTCTTACACACTATTCATAGAATCATATTCGTTCATACTTTTTTCTACTAATATAAAAATAATTGTTGGCATGTATGATGTTGTTAGATTTATTTCAAAATATATTTTCAAAAGTATTATTTTTATAAGTTTACTAATGGATAGTTAAAGATATTAATGGTCAAACTCGATGCCGGCGTAATACAAAATAAAATAAAATCTAATCATATAATTAAATTAGTTTAATAGCATAACTAATATTTATTTAATTTGTGTGATTAACTAATCTATTAAATCTACTAAGTAATAAATAATTTATATATGGGTGGATGTGTGAGAGCACCAGTTGCATGTCGGCTTGTTCAAGAGCCTAGACAACACAAACAGACTAGTACTTTTCCCAATCAAATAATTAGATACTTAAGCGTTTATAAAAATTATATAATGAGAAAAACTAATTAAAGGACCTTGTAAAAATCAAGCGGGTGTGTATGTAAATTACAGAGGCCACTGTCTTGAAATCTCAAGCATCCTTACGTACACTATACACAGTGTTAGCATACATTAGGCTCAGATGTTACGTATGTTATGCATGAAAAGTAACGTACTTAACTAGTACAAAACAGCAGCGGTACTCCAATGGTCAGATGCAATGGCACTACTACCCGAAGAAATACAATGATTATGCAATAAGCAGGGAAGCGTTTAGGTAGGACAATAATTCTCGAACTCAAACGCTATCAAACTTCTAAAAAGTAACAACATGAGGTATACGAAAATGAGCTCAAGCGATAAAACCACCAAGAATAATAAAAGGCCAAAATTACGAATTATTCTAAAATTTACATGAAAAGCATCATGTGAAACGAACATTACGAACTACATTGTAAATATAGTATCGAGTACAAGCGAGTTACAAAAACCAAAAAATACAAAAATAGGAAGTAGAGATATTATAGGAGCCTCAGTTTTGTGATATCCGAACATGTGTGTTATGTGGCTCTACCGGTATGGTAGTAGCGTGATGAAAATAGATCTCTGGCTTTTGAGTCAAACTACTTTGAAATGGGAGTGTTTTGAGAATACTAGTAGGCAAATGAATTAAAAATAAATATACGGTGAATAGGTCAATTTAAAAAATAATACAAAAATTAATAGGCCACAAGACAATTTTATAACCAATAACATACAAAGAAAAAAACTTTATATAAAAAGGAAAAATCAGGAAGACAAAATCAATGCAAGAGTGCAATCACAACAAGAGGAGAAGCAGCGATGTCAATGGGTCGGGTAGGGTACACGTATGCCTCCTCCATACTCTATTTAATTTGATTCGGATCGGGTTCGGGTATTACTCATCGGGTAATCGGGTACTCCATGGGTATTCGGGTACCCGTATATCCTATATTTAAGAATGTAAATATTTTTTAATATATATATCATATATACATATAATGTAATTAATAAATTCAATTTAGTATAGTAAATATATAAAATATAATAATTTATATAATATATATATATATAATATGATATTTATGTAGAATATATAACAAAAATATATTTATATAATTCATAGGGTACGCGGATCGGGTAATCGGGTCGGATAATCGAGTAATATACTATACACACACCCTACCCGTTTCAGATCATAAAATTTTGAGTTCGACCGATACCCAACCCAATTTCGGATTTATCCGACAGGTAGGATTGGATACGGATAAAGTTGACATCCCTAAGGAGAAGCATGGTATACACTATTTATGTCTTACTACAAATGTTCCTTTTATTTGTACCACTTCACTTACACACTATTCATATACTCATATTCGTTCGTACTTTCTTCTAATAATATAAAAGTAATTGTTGGCATGTATGATGTTGTTGGATTTATCTCAAAATATATTTTCAAAAGTATTGTTTTTATAAATTTACTAATGGATAGTTAAAGATATTAATGATCAAGCTCTTGCAAGTATTAGAGAATGGAGGAAGTATTACATACTAGTAAAATGGACAAGCTCGAGGCCGGCGTAATACAAAATAAAATAAAATCTAATCATATAATTAAATTAATTTAATAGCATAACTGATATTTATTTAATTTGTGTGATTAACTAATCTATTAAATCTACTATAAGTAATAAATAATTTATATATGGGTGGATGTGTGTTTGGTATATTTTGAGTAATATTTTTATTAGTATTTTATGTATATAATTGTGTGTTTTGTGTGATAATTTATCATTTTTACCATATATTTAAATTATTTCATTTTGTTAGAATTTTCTATAATTTTGTGTCATTTTTGGATAATTAATTAGAATTAAATTATATCTGCAGGTTAACCAACTGGTACAAGACAGATCAATTGGTTCAAGGATGATATATTTCCAAAATTTAAATATAGTCACGACAGGGGCGGATGTACCCATAACCTGGTGGTACACGTGCACCACCAGAGTTTTTTCAGAATAAGACCCCCTTCCCCGATAATATCTAATATTATCTTTCCCGTTATTTTAGTTTGGCAATAGTTGAATTATCGAGGAGTTTAATCATTTTTTTACTCTCGAAGTTTAATAGGTAAAGTCATATATATCTATTAAATATATTTTTTGATTTGATCTATTTTGATCAAGGCGATATTAATTAAAGTGTTTAAAATTGTTTATTCAACTTTGAAATATTTCGCAAACACTTGCTTCTTTTGAAGAATATCTATGTTATATGATGAAAAAATAAGACACACCCTTAATACAAAACTAGCTGAAGGGTTTTAGTTAACCAAATATTAAAAATTAATTTTGAAAGAAATGTTGAAGTCGGAAACATGGATAGCGAATAATGGGCGCACAAAACTTTTCGAACTTTCATCACTGAATTTAAAATGAGGTAAGGAAAGCTTCGACTTATAAAATAATTTACATTATATTCTATTAATAATATACTTCTGTTGGCGGATCTAGGATTTAAAAGAATAGACATAATGAGATGACGTATTTATGAACAAGTTTGGAGGGACGAAGTTACATTTATGCCATTAAAAAGTGAGGAACACTACAAAATACAACCTATATAAAAAAATTGTCGAGATGGTCGTGGAAATTTGCCATGTACTTGCTCCAACACTGGATACTTTTTCGTAGTTTATCTAGTGCACCAGTAATATCAAGCTCTTGGATCCGCCTATGAGTCACGACTGGTCTCATTTCTATTACTGTACTTTTTCTCATTTGTTTTTAATAAAAGTATTGGTGGCAGCGTAAGCGCGAAGATTTGTTGAGGGCGTGTGTTCTTGATACTGGTGAGAATTGGGAAAATATTTTGCCGTTAGTAGAGTTTGCTTATAACAATAGTTACCAAGCGACTATACAAATGGCCCTGTATGAGGCTCTGTACGGAAGGAAATGTCGATCGCCCCTTTATTGGAGTGAGGTTGGAGAAGGAAAAATTTTGGGTCCCGAATTGATCGAGCAGACTGTAGAGAAGATAGCCGAGATCAAAAGTAGAATTAAGACTGTCCAGGATCGGTAGAAGTCTTATGCTGATAAACGAAGGAAAGATATCCAATTTGAGATTGGAGAAAAAGTGTTCTTGAAGGTAGCGCCGATGAAAGGAGTGATACGATTCGGTAAAAAGGGAAAGCTACAGCCTCGTTATATCGGACCTTTTGAGATTTTGGGTCGTGTTGGTGATCTTTCTTACAGTTTGGCATTGCCGTTGGAGTTATCGGGAGTGCACAATGTCTTTCATGTCTCCATGCTGAGAAAATACGTACATGATCCTGGTCATGTATGCAATTTCAAAGAGTTGCACGTAGCCAAGAGCCTGACTTATGAGGAAGTACCTACAGCTGTTTTGGAGCGTAAGATACATCGGTTACGAAACAAAGAGGTTAAACTGGTGAAAGTTCAGTGGAGCCGTCATGGACCGAATGAAGCGACTTGGGAACGTGGAGAAGAGATCCGTTTTAAGTATCCGACGTTCGCCATTGAAGGTACATGTTTTAATTTTCGAGGACGAAAATTCATTTAAGAGGGGTAGGTTGTAACGCTCCAATTTTTGAGCATGCATTTATTTTATAATTTATAGAAAGCGCATGAATGATTATAAATGTCCAACAATTTATTTACGAATTTTAATTCCATTTATTAAATAAAGTCAAAATTTTCCTTATTCGCATATCATGAGTGTAGTTTACACTCCAGGCGCAAGTTCATATAGTCCAATAATGTTTATTTTTATGAATATTCCAAGTCAAAATTCATTTAATTATGCCGAAATATTATTTAGCTAATTACTATAATAATTATTATTATGAATGATAATATTTCTATAGTTATCATTATTATTTTAGCTTATGTAAGTCGACTATTAAATTAGTCCAATATTATTATTATTACTTTAAACTCAATTCTTATTATTAACGAGGCGTTACGAACTCGTGCGATGCATCGACTGTGCTTTTAGTTAAATATATGTAACACCCCCAATCCGCTCAGGGATATTACACGCCGTAGAACCTTTCCTCAAGGATCTACCAAGCTGGTAACGACATATAACAATTCAACCATGCCTTTAAGGCTAAAATGACTCAGTAGACCGATTTGGTCTTTCAACAAATACATACAACTCAAATACAACTCATGCCCACGCAGGGGTCAAAATACAACCACACCCGTACAACGGGAAAATATACTGCAGCGGAAAAGAAAATACAACTAGACCAATACGACAGCAACGGATCCTCGTGTGATTAGTATCGTTCATCTTTCATCATCCTTCGTGCCGACCCTGTGCTATGCTCTTAAAACCTGAATGCAAAAATAAACATCCACCCCCCGAATACTCAGGGGTTAGCAAAACTCCACTGTTTTGCTAGTGCAAGTACAAGTGCAAAAAAATACGAGCCATACAATTCATATTCCACGAATAACAATAACCAGGAATCATCAAAGATCCAAACATAATGAAATGTACTTCCCGATGCAAGAGTTTGGGTAAAACATTCCGAAACCGAAAGACCACAATTAAGGGGAACAATTTGTAAAACAGTTTAAAATGCCATCGAGAGTTTTAATAGAAAACAATTTAGGATTATCAAATCCTAATCTTTCCAAAATCAACAGTGGTCACAAACAAAGGTTTTGTTTTCGCAAATAGAAAACCAACAAAGAATACACACGGTTAAAGCCCATGTCACGTGTCTTCGGCGGACATAAAATAATCGCCAAGATACGTAAACCTTGGTCACCAAAAATACAACATCAACTCGTGAATCCGTGGCTATACCATCGATTCCCTTCGTGGCCCCGTCGGACCCTCCCAAGGTGAGTAGAATGCGTTTTCGAAATCATATACACCAATTCGTGAAGTTTTACTCGTGAATCCAGGGCTATACCATTGGAATTCCCTCCGTGGCCCCGTCGAACCCTCCTGAGGTGAGTAAATACATTCACCAAACATACGCACGCACTCGTGAAGTTTTACTCGTGAATCCAGGGCTATACAATTGGAATTCCCTCCGTGGCCCCGTCGAACCCTCCCGAGGTGAGTAAATACATTCACAAAACAAACAACCGCACTCGTGAATCCAGGGCTATACCATTGGAATTCCCTCCGTGGCCCCGTCGGACCCTCCCGAGGTGAGCGAAAATACATGCACACAAATTAGCATATCACACCAAACATATCCAAGAAATCCACCCAAGGGCAACATCGCAAGGCACGACACAATTGTCAAATCACAACGCACCGAAAAGAGAATATATGTATATATATTATTAAAGCACAACAACAACAACAAGCGAATTTACAGGGTTCACGTAACCATCCACAGAACACAACATTCACAAAACTCATGCGTTTTGAGAGAGGGCCTTTAACAAGGCTAACCGAATTCTTGAAAGTTCAATTCAAACGATCAAATAAACACATAGAGACGATCACTAATTATCATACCCATAAAATAAGAAAAGTATGGGCAAGGTACTTGCCTCGAGTAACCACAACGCGGAGAATCCGCCGAAGTAGGTTGGCACGAACCGACTACGAACTCGCCGACTCCACCGAACGACAATCCACAACAATGAACTACGAACGAAAACAATAACAACGAAAATGAATTCCAAAGTACGACGCAAAGCCGCTGAATTTAAAGAACAAATGACGAAGGTTCAAGGATTTCCCCCAAAACGGCCAAGAACACGATTCGTCCCGTCAAAACCCGAAAACGGAATTCCAAGTTGAAATATGGATATACAACCATAGAATATGTTTAACAACATCATTTAACCATAATCGATCCATCGAAAACGGATGAAAAACGAGATCGGGGACAAATCCCCCAAAAAGTCAATTCGAAGGAAATCAAGAAATATACTTCGATTCGACGAAGAACAATGGATTAAATGATGTTAAACACAAGAATACTACCAAGATTAATCATAACCATCATGAATTAATCGACAACACGGAACGAATCGGACAAAAATGCAAAAAACCCCCAAATTCATGAAGTTAGGGTTCTAAGGAAGATTACCTTGATTCGCTGGATCAAAGGATGATAACGGATGATTGATTGATGTTATGAACTCAAGAACTTCATGGATTTGTTATTAAACAACATGCCTTCGTCACCCATGAATCGCCAGTCACGGACGGAGAAGGAAGGAAATGAAAAACGAAGGGAAAAGTGGCTGGTCTGTCATATATATACTGGGCCGGAACTAGCGTGCGCTAGCCTTCCCGGACTAGCGTGCGCTATCGGACAGTACCGGCCGAGCACTCTCGGCCATGGCCCGCATGACCCGGCACCACCGACCAATTCTGCCGACCATGACTGTCCGCCCGACTCCCGCTAGCGTGCGCTACGGCCGGAAGCCTGCGCGCGCTAGCCGACCCGTCCAGTAGCCTCTGGACTGAACTGCCCGGCCAGGTAACGTACGCTAGCCGGCCGACAGCGTGCGCTACGCCTGCCGACTAGCGCGCGCTACGCTCGGCGTAGCGTGCGCTACCTGCCGATCCTTCCTGATTCCAGAACCCCAGAAACCCCACTGTCCGGCCCGATAGCGTGCGTTGGTCGACCAGGCTAGCGTGCGCTACATGTAATATCCGGAATTTCTATTACTATTGTTTAATGTTATCCGAGTTATGTTGTACAGCATGGAATCTGTACAGTATGGGTAAAATAATTAAAGGACCGAGACATCTGTATTTGTATAATTGTCGTACTTGGTCGACAATTGGATGTAAGAAGTATATGTATTCAGTATGCCGTATGTTCGTATTCTGTATGTTGAGACGTTGGAAAAGAATAGCTGAAAATGGCTAAGTGTAACATTATTAGCGCACGCTAATAATCATGAGTAGCGCACGCTATCGCAAGTGATTAGCGCACGCCACGTTTATAGGTTAGCGTACGCTAGTGCGCATGAATCGGAAGGAATCTGCGTGGACCCGATCGCTTTCGGCGCACGTTCGATAAGTCAACGGATGTTGTAATGTAGTGTTAGCGCACGCTAATGCATGTTGATTAGCGCACGCTAATCGTATATTGGGACAAAAAGGAATCTTATCCTAGTCGAGCCGCCGGCGTGTGGACCCGTGCTCGGAGCATACGCATAAACGAGTCAACTAATGTTAGCGCACGCTAAACGCAAGGACTTGCGTACGCTAGAGAGTGTAAATTACGACGCTAATGCATGGGCATTACGTACGTAAGCTCATGTACGATGCCGCATGCAGTCTCTCGGACTACGATAGCGCACGCTAACAAAGGTCGATTAGCGCACGCTAAAGCCTTAGCGCACGCTAAACATGAGATGTTAGCGCACGCTAGTAATGCGCCTATATAAGGGACAGACGGGTATTATGAAGCATTTCGTCCATTCTTTCACTTTGATCGATAGAGAGAGCTTTGGGAGGTTCTTGAGGTTCCCAAGCACGGTGAGGTGGTGATCTTTAACAAGATTAAAGATGGAAATCATGGATTAAAGCTTTGTTCTTGAAATCATTGGTGATTCTTGGAAATGGATTCAACCTTGAAATCAATCCATTCCTTCATAAAGGTAATCACTTTTCATCTTTGGATTTCGTTTTGGATTGAATGTTGATGATTATTACATAAACAAGTTTGACAAGCATGATTATGAGATGGTATACGGAGTATGATGATATTAATATGATTCTTGTGATTTAGATTGTGTCGTTCGCTTTTCTTGAGATAAGTGGATTAATCCTTCTCCTCGGTTTCGGATGTTGATGTTATTGTAGATGATTACTCTTTGTAATGGAAGATTAAGGAAGTGTGGTTACGTTCTTGACGTTTCGTATTAATATTAAGAAAGATGATATATGGATATAGAACTTGGATTATAAGTTGGATGATTGTTTATATGTTAAAGGATATCGGATTTCGTTGTTTTGATAGCTTTGAACATGATTCGAATCACTTGGTGTTCTTGAAATCGCCATAAGTTGATCGGTATTCAAAAACATGCATCTGTCCAAAGATTAGCGCACGCTCGTCGCCATCGCCAGCGCTAACGGGAGCAACTTAGCGCACGCTACGTTAGGTGATTAACGTGCGCTAAGAAGCCGTAAAGTGCGATATTTTCGTGTTGTGGTTGTAAATTCGCTGGTTTGAGTAGGATTAATTCGACTAGTGTTTAATCGAGATATTGTCGAGCCGTTGGGTTTGTGAATTGGTTTTATCGATTGTTGATTGTTATCGAACTTGTTGTCTATCGACATCGTAATAGGTTGATAATATTGATCGGTGATTACAACCGTGTGTTGCGGTCGAGCTCGAGTATGTTCGTGAATTGCTTTGGTCGGGACCGAGGGACTTGTAGATGACGGAAATGGAATTGGTAATGACTTCATCGGTATCGAGGTAAGTTATTACTTGCTCGATTCATAATATTTAAT
Organism: Orobanche coerulescens; assembly: GCA_033398695.1. NCBI lineage: Eukaryota > Viridiplantae > Streptophyta > Magnoliopsida > Lamiales > Orobanchaceae > Orobanche > Orobanche coerulescens. The sequence continues at coordinate 230,504,482 of CM065802.1, forward strand.
GAATGGTTTCCGTTTCATTCGTGTATAATTCAGATAGCAATGTTTATAATCGTAATCACAGGAGATTTGAGATTATAAATCGTATTCGAGTTTTGGGAATCGAATCATAATGTATATGATTTACTTTTGTTATCGGTATATCGAGGATATATTGTGATAAAGACGGAGATATGAATTATCCGCAATTCGTGATACTTTGGACCGTCGAGTATTGAGGATAATGGTTCGTGATGGTTTAGACATTGAGATCATTCTCGAAGGACTCGGGCAAGTACTCTAATCTATTTTATCATTTGTGTCGATTATGTCATGATACATTCGTGTATCGTTGTTGTCATGCGTTTGTGCATTATTGTTGTCGTGTATTGTGTCTTCGCTATTTTGTGCGGTTGTGTATTGTTGTCATATGTCCACCTCGTGTTGGTCCGACGGATCATCGGGGATCTATGCTAGCGTCTACTGGATCATCGGACGGGTTTTCCACCTCGGGTTGGTCCGACGGGATCATCGGGGATCTAGGCGGTGAACGCTGGATCATCGGATTGCCATGTATTGTTGTTGTGCATATGTATATTATGGATTTGCCATAAGTATACATTGTCATTATTGTTGTGATCATATTGACGTTGTCATATGAGTATGCATTTGTAGGTCTTGTGTTAGGACCATGTCCGTATGTTGTGTGGATCGATCTCGGATTAGACCGACGTGATGGAAATGGTATTTCGTATCTTGAGGTATGTTCCGTATTTCCTTGATACTTGTCTTTGATGGACAATCGATTTTCGTATTGAAATTGTCGACGTCATCCGATGGATTGAATTGGCGAGTTGGTATAATTTCCGTATCGCGAGTTATGATAATGTTTTTGAGAACCTTGGGTATTGTTGAGATACCGCATGATATTTTGGTATTATCTCATGGTGATGTTAAGGATACGAATTGTGGATTTTCGTAAAGTTAAGACGGTAAGATTACATTGGTCGTATTCTTACCTAGTATTTCCATTGATATGTAATTATTGACGTGATGTGATGGTTATCATTGTTGGATATTATGGTGACCGTCGTGGGCTTTCTTTTTAGGTTCTTGGATTATCAAGCTTGTAGCGGTCGTGGAGAGATGAGCATCCCGTAGGATCTTGGCTAGAACATGTATTTGTGTATTGAGCACATTACATTGTTGTATTCATTTGCTAGAGTATTTTAATCGTTTGTCTTTTTCCACGCGTGAGTATTTTTAAATGGTCTTTTGGTATTTGGTAACTTAGGTTACCTTGGCGATCGTTCTCTAAATCTATTACGCCGTAAGCGTGTAGCGATAGCTTAACGTATGTACTTAAACTGTTGAGTCTTGGCATTTCGGGCCTTGTGGTTTCAAATGAGTTTTACGACGGTTTGATAAACGAGTTTTATAAATCTTGAATGGTTTTAATAGATAATACCGTCGTTAGCCTCTTGGGCGTTTTGTAAATGTTTGCGAAAATTTCTTTCACCTTGTGGGTTCCATCTCGGGGCCCACGGCCTGTAATATTCCGGTCGGATCCGGGGTGTTACGAATATGGTATCGGAGCTTAGGTTTAGAAAACCTAGGCATTTGGGTCGAGTTGGGTCGTGCTTTTGTCGTGTCATTCGAGTTGTCGGTTGACAAGTGTTTGAGCTCTGGTTTTTGTTGTTCACTCGGGCTTGTGCGTGATGTGATTTACCAAAGGTGGTAATCTTGGGATTGTTGTAACTTTTTCAAATGGTGTTAACGTGTTTCTTCAGATAAAGTTGTGTTGTGTTCTCGAGTTGCACTGAGTTTGCAAAATGTGTGTTTTGAAAATATCCATGTCGAGTAATTTCTAGAGTCGAGGCATGTGCCAGTATCACGGGGAATCGTCGGCTTCACGATCTGTAAGTAATTGGATTTTTGAATTTCATTAAGATTTATTGCCGTTCTAAGTTGATATGTTTTGAGATTCAGCAGATATCATGCGTTACGGTATAAGTTAATGATTTGGGACAGGATTGATGATCTCGAGAAGCTATGATTTTGGAAAATCAATATGTCGGTTAAGTTTTGGAGCAATTGTGTATTCGGAGAAGGACTGAATTGCTGAGAATAACTTGTTGTCATGTTAAGTCTTTTTGGAAATACATTTAACTGATTTTGAGCATTTGAAAATTGTACTTTTATATATGAATGTTTTGAGATGTTTTACCGTAAATGATTTTGGGCGAGACCCAATAGATTTTTGAAATTGTTTTATAACTCAGGACTTGGGGTCCGAAAAAGAGTTTCCTACTTTTTAAACTCCTTGTAATGCGGAACGAGATACGGGCTGAGACCCTAATATTTCAAAAGGCTTTTTTGTTTTCTAAAACTCCGAGATTAATAAAATATTTTACCAATCGTTTATCGATTTTATTTCCGCCTTTCGAGGTTTTGCTTTACTTGTTCAAATGAAACTTCTCGGGAAGCCTTTCATTGTGTTGATTTGTTTCAATATTTTGTCATAACATAGTTGAGGTGATCGAGAATGGGATATGGTCGACGTTGTGAGCCATATGTGGATAAAGGAGTTTTGGTCGGAGTTTATTTATTGAGATTTTGAAACTCTATCGTGTGGTTTTCCAATGGAATGTCGGTGGAATTTGTGAAGTCGAATTGGTATACGGGAGTATAGATGCGGTCAATCATTTGCATAGTTTTCATTTTTAAAACTTCAAATCGTGTGGATTCGAAGGAAATTATCGAACACTTGGCATTTGCGAGCAGTTTAATTTTTCAAAATTAATTTCGTAGTCTTACGAAAATTTATGTTTTTAGTTTTGAAATTTTTGAAAGAACTTTGAAAATTGTCTTCGTGACAAGAATATATGATTTCAAATGGTTTTGAAAATGTGATCGAGGTACATACGCATTTAATGCATAATGCATATCGTGGTGAAGTTCGAATGAGATTCACGAACTGGATAAGACATCGTATGGTACGAGGAAAAGAGATTCGAACTTTAGTATGGCGCTTTGGTTATCCAGGATGATCGGTTGATCTATTGAATGAGAGAGATATGTTGCGTGTTGTAGATTCATGCACAGGATGTAATTTTGGAACTGTGGATTTTATGAAACCGGGACATGTGTGTTATGTGATTCCATTGAGTACGGTATTAGCGCGATTTTATCATAGTGAATTTTGAATGATTTCTTTGTAAGTATAGATTTGGGGAGGGTGACCCCATCTTTGGTGGGTTTTGATATTGAGTGGTCGTTCCCACTCCATGTATGATTAGATATGTTCGTCGGTTTATGATTGGTTGTTCGTATGCCGAGGAGTATGTTCGACAGTCAGGTGTGTTTATTGAGATCCACTGTATGTGATTGGTTTGTCGTTTTGAGAATGCTATTCTTTCGTATATCTGTTTCCGTGGTTCTGTGTTGACCGTGTTGGAGTTTATCATGGTGATGATATTCTCGATTGCGTTTCGACCTTTGGATTGGTCATATTAGAGTTCATCATGTCAATGATATTCTCGATTAATTTATGGGTTGATCATTGCTGGTGATCATCTGAGCGTTCAGATTTTGTGTTGATATTTCGGGATTCGTTGCCATTGTGTTGGGCAGTTGTTTCACAGATGTATCGTGTATTATTGATTTGTATCAGTGTTCGCTGTATTTTTAACCAATCCGCAAGTGTACGGAAAATATGTAGAAAGCGGCGAGCAAGGTCGTATTCCACAGAGACTAAATATTTTTATTGTGTTGAGTATTAGATTGTAGTGTTCTCGACTTATCTAGACAATCGAAAGGTAAAATTGACGATTAATGAAATAGCATACAAAAATCACAATAAATTAAAACGATTGAAAATATCCGAATGGAAGCGAGTTACAAGAGTTTAGAACGTTAGATTCCAAGGCTAGGTTTCCGTTGATTACTAAATTTAGTCGGGATTGGTTTCAAAAGTTCTAAGTGCGTTTCCAAAATGATAATCACAATAATATTCTAAAGTCCCTCTCGAGATGCGTTAAAACGTAGATTAAACAACTTACAACAACGTCTCCGTTTACTATAAGTTATCTAACTCCAAAATGTTCAAAAGATTTAGATATCATCATAGTTCATCACCGATTTCTCAATCCCGTAATTTACTACGTCAAATACTCAAACCTATTAATGCCCTCTTCTCTCGAATTATGAGCAATTAAGTTTAACATGTAAAAACATTGATCAAGTGTCTAAACATGAATCAAACCAAGTATTTGATAAAGAAATCACACTAGGTAAATATAATTATCAATCCCTCAAAATCATAGTAAATCAACGTACTCCCATGCCCTAATCTAAAGAGTTTAGCCGGACATGGAATTGAAAGAAAGATAGATAATCATCATGTTCATGCTAATAAAAACAACAAAATGAAGAAAAGATAGGAAGAAGATAAAACTCGTGGTGTGTCTTGGTCGATCCTGGTTGAAACCTTCACTTGTTCTTGAAGTGTTCTTCAAGAATTTCTTCAAAACTTCTTCTTTTTTGGAATGAAACTCCTTTGATTCTTTGTTATTCTCTCTCTCTAAACTCCCATATCTCAGCATATCCACTCTCTTACCCCATCAATCCCTTTTATAAAGATAAAGCATCCACTTTTTCCACAAAAATCTCTCAAAAATGTCAAAAGGAGATATTTCCACCGAAAAGTGACACGGCCCGGGTCAAATGTCACGGCCCGGGGCATAGTATGCTCAAAAGCACAAAAGTCGGCCGACAGGACTCGACCGTGTCAAATGACACGGCCGAGCAAATGACCGTGTCAAATGACACGGCCCGTGTCATACTTGACGAAATAAGCACAAACGGCCTGGGAGATAGACCCGACCGTGTCAATATGGCACGGCCGGGATAATGACACGGCCCGTGTCGATTGACACGGCCGGGCTTGTGTCGGCTCGTTTTGTCACCGTTTTGACTCCGATCTCTCGTTTCCGCATTGCTTGATATGTATTGGGGTTGGAGACTTCGTTCTTGCTTGATTTATGTCCATGAAGTACCTATAAAATCAATAAAACGTACCCAAGCGTGATCGAGTCCAATAAACATAATACGAGTATAAACGACACAGTTCTACACATTTTAGGATCTTAAAACCCAGAAAATTGATGTAAATATATGTGTAAAAATGAGTGTTATCAAAATCCCCCAAACTTGAACGTTGATCGTCCCGAGCAATGCACTTTAAAATAACCACTCTTAAGGGAACTCGTCCTCTGGCCATTTCCTACAAGAGAATTATCAATTATCACTTATTCACACAAGCTCCGAATCATTTTTTTTTCGATAATACACGTACCCCCATAATATGTGTTTTCTTCAAAATATCCCAACCACAAATTTCAACCCCAAATGTAAGTAAATTCCCAAACATGTAATGACATCAATCATATATATCCATCATGTATGATAATCCCCAACAAAATTTTCAACTCCATAAATTTCTCAAAATCTCAAAATCTCGAAATGTGTTACTCACGAGAAGGACAAAATGCACGTACATTCCCCCGACACATCACGGTTAAAATGCCTCGGCTCGGCATACCGAAAATACAAATGCTAGGTACAATAGAACATAACATCACAAAACAACAAACCGGAGATGCCAACTCAGCGCAACAAAGAATCATAACACATATCATACACAACGATTACCATCGTAAAGTAATACACACAAACACTACAACAACGACGGTATCGTTCGGCGACCTCAACGGCCCGAACGATAACCCGCACATAATTACAACCATCATGAAACAATCACACATGTACGCAAACGTACAAACTCAAGCTCTAACAACTCACACAGGTGCGATAACACGCAAGCCCCCACGAAATGACAACATTAAAGATCGTCATCCCACCTTCCCCGACCACAAGCAGGAAAGGATGGGTTTTAAAAACGAAAACCACCTTATGAAAACAGTTTGGAAACACCAGTTGATCTTGAGTATCATTTTACAAAAAGTTGAACAAAATCATTGTCGAGACTTTGAAAACCATCTTGCGTTTGATAAAACGAGGACACTTTCCTTTTTGTGAAAACTTTCAGAAATATCCGACCCTCGGGTCTAAGTATAAGTATTCCTAAAACATTGAAAATATCTCAAAATATTTTGGTCCTCGAGGTAGAAGAATTTGGAAACATATTGTGGCACCTTGGAAGTACCACGAGAAAACGATTCATTTTAAAAGTACGCCTCGAAATTTATTTTCTAAGATACTCAAGGTTTTCAAAAATAATTCAATGGGCTAGAATGCCCAAAAATACTCATGTAACAATATTCGTTTAAACATATTATAATATATGCATCAAATCGCACAAAGTCAGGACAATACGTGTCTTTTACCGGGAAGGCAAACAGTCAATTATCACAGTCAAAAAGACATAATTAATGACAACACTCCTCATACAAACGAAACAAGAGAATCACACGAACGCATCACGAAACCAAGAATCTACATGAAGGTTCCATCACTTAACACAAAATCAAACAAATAGCTCGTGTCACACGAGGCACAACACAAAGAAGGGAGACTTGCAGCCACAGGTCGCACGAAGATGATGATCGCCCCACGATACTAATCACGACCAACAAACTCAGACGACGCGTCCCGACACGACTCAGTCAGACAAAATCCGACGAGACAAAACTCAATAGACACCACTGACCCGGCGGCTGGTTTCCACAACCTAAGCTCCGATACCATTTATGTAACACCCCCAATCCGCTCAGGGATATTACACGCCGTAGAACCTTTCCTCAAGGATCTACCAGGCTGGTAACGACATATAACAATTCAACCATGCCTTTAAGGCTAAAATGACTCAGTAGACCGATTTGGTCTTTCAACAAATACATACAACTCAAATACAACTCATGCCCACACAGGGGTCAAAATACAACCACACCCGTACAACGGGAAAATATACTGCAGCGGAAAAGAAAATACAACTAGACCAATACGACAGCAACGGATCCTCGTGTGATTAGTATCGTTCATCTTTCATCATCCTTCGTGCCGACCCTGTGCTATGCTCTTAAAACCTGAATGCAAAAATAAACATCCACCCCCCGAATACCTGGGTTAGCAAAACTCCACTGTTTTGCTAGTGCAAGTACAAGTGCAAAAAAATACGAGCCATACAATTCATATTCCACGAATAACAATAACCAGGAATCATCAAAGATCCAAACATAATGAAATGTACTTCCCAATGCAAGAGTTTGGGTAAAACATTCCGAAACCGAAAGACCACAATTAAGGGGAACAATTTGTAAAACAGTTTAAAATGCCATCAAGAGTTTTAATAGAAAACAATTTAGGATTATCAAATCCTAATCTTTCCAAAATCAACAGGGTCACAGCCCAAAGGTTTTGTTTTCGCAAATAGAAAACCAACAGCAATACACACGGTTAAAGCCCATGTCACGTGTCTTCGGCGGACATAAAATAATCGCCCAAGATACGTAAACCTTGGTCACCAAAAATACAACATCAACTCGTGAATCCAGGGCTATACCATTGGATTCCCTTCGTGGCCCCGTCGGACCCTCCCAAGGTGAGTAGAATGCGTTTTCGAAATCATATACACCAATTCGTGAAGTTTTACTCGTGAATCCAGGGCTATACCATTGGAATTCCCTCCGTGGCCCCGTCGAACCCTCCCGAGGTGAGTAAATACATTCACCAAACATACGCACGCACTCGTGAAGTTTTACTCGTGAATCCAGGGCTATACCATTGGAATTCCCTCCGTGGCCCCGTCGAACCCTCCCGAGGTGAGTAAATACATTCACAAAACAAACAACCGCACTCGTGAATCCAGGGCTATACCATTGGAATTCCCTCCGTGGCCCCGTCGGACCCTCCCGAGGTGAGCAAAAATACATGCACACAAATTAGCATATCACACCAAACATATCCAAGAAATCCACCCAAGGGCAACATCGCAAGGCACGACACAATTGTCAAATCACAACGCACCGAAAAGAGAATATATGTATATATATTATTAAAGCACAACAACAACAACAAGCGAATTTACAGGGTTCACGTAACCATCCACAGAACACAACATTCACAAAACTCATGCGTTTTGAGAGAGGGCCTTTAACAAGGCTAACCGAATTCTTGAAAGTTCAATTCAAACGATCAAATAAACACATAGAGACGATCACTAATTATCATATCCATAAAATAAGAAAAGTATGGGCAAGGTACTTGCCTCGAGTAACCACAACGCGGAGAATCCGCCGAAGTAGGTTGGCACGAACCGACTACGAACTCGCCGACTCCACCGAACGACAATCCACAACAATGAACTACGAACGAAAACAATAACAACGAAAATGAATTCCAAAGTACGACGCAAAGCCGCTGAATTCAAAGAACAAATGACGAAGGTTCAAGGATTTCCTCCAAAACGGCCAAGAACACGATTCGTCCCGTCAAAACCCGAAAACGGAATTCCAAGTTGAAATATGGATATACAATCCATAGAATATGTTTAACAACATCATTTAACCATAATCGATCCATCGAAAACGGATGAAAAACGAGATCGGGGACAAATCCCCCAAAAAGTCAATTCGAAAGAAATCAAGAAATATACTTCGATTCGACGAAGAACAATGGATTAAATGATGTTAAACACAAGAATACTACCAAGATTAATCATACCCATCATGAATTAATCGACAACACGGAACGAATCGGACAAAAATGCAAAAAAACCCCAAATTCACGAAGTTAGGGTTCTAAGGAAGATTACCTTGATTCGCTGGATCAAAGGATGATAACGGATGATTGATTGATGTTATGAACTCAAGAACTTCATGGATTTGTTGTTAAACAACATGCCTTCGTCACCCATGAATCGCCAGTCACGGACGGAGAAGGAAGGAAATGAAAAACGAAGGGAAAAGTGGCTGGTCTGTCATATATATACTGGGCCGGAACTAGCGTGCGCTAGCCTTCCCGGACTAGCGTGCGCTATCGACCAGTACCGGCCGAGCACTCTCGGTCATGGCCCGCATGACCCGGCACCACCGACCAATTCTGCCAACCATGACTGTCCGCCCGACTCCCGCTAGCGTGCGCTACGGCCGGAAGCCTGCGCGCGCTAGCGGCCGTCCGATAGCCTGCGGGTCGACGCCGGCCAGGTAACGTACGCTAGCCGGCCGACAGCGTGCGCTACGCCTGCCGACTAGCGCGCGCTACGCTCGGCGTAGCGTGCACTACCAGCCGATCCTTCCTGATTCCAGAACCCCAGAAACCCCACTGTCCGGCCCGATAGCGTGCGTTGGTCGTGTAACACCCCCAAGTTATTCAGGGTATATTACAGCGCCGTGAGCCCCGCCGTGGGACCCACAAGGCTAAACATACGCGGAACTATAAACTTGACCGATAAGGTCTACATACAATAGAAAGAAAGACGATACAAATGGTATTCAAAACCATAACCAATGAAACCATATACATCACTGCACAAATCAATACCTCGGCAACACAGTAGGAACATCAAGGAAAGCGAAATACAATACTCGAGTATTTAAAAATCCATTCCAAAGACAACAACTTTGAATGGAGGAATCGAAAAATAACCGGAGACAAGACACGATTATCACATTTGCCCATCATCTTCATGCCGACCGGTACCGTCATCCGCTCTCCTGGAACTGAAATACATGAAACGTATTTTCCCCATAAAGGGGTTAGCCGTCGAATAGCTAGTGCAAGTATAACAATATGAAACATAATACTCCTCGACAATAAAGTAAATGTAATCCGTCAATTCATCAATATCCGTCAATTCATCAATTTAAGACTAGTATTCCGGAATAACTAAAATCTCAAGACGTATGTGAATGCCGTAGAAACGGTTCGTTCATATCATACGCCGTTACATGTAGGAATGCCGTCAAAACGGTTCGTTCATTACATGCCAATATTATTTCATATGAATGCCGTAGAAACGGTTCGTTCATATCAACCATGGAATCGCACCAGAGGCTACGAAACCCTCAGAGGACCATAGGCCCGTCCCGGAGTGGCTAGAAATAATCATATCATCAATATATCATACTTTCAAAGTCGAGAACGTACAATCATAAATGTATACTTGCCTTAATAAACGTTACCGAAAATCCCGAAGAACACGGTTCGACCGGGAAGCTTGAACCAAGAAGAAGACAACGAACGGAAGGGTTCCGACTTGAGTTCTTCACAAGGATTTCGTCCCTAAGTCATATCAATGATAAATCAACAATCGTACGATGAATAATAATCGTACAACGCACAAAACCCCCCTCTTAGACATTTTGTCGGACACCTTCAAGGCGTCGACTAATAACTCAACCGAAACGACGAATCAATACACTCCAACCGTGGAATAACGATGGAAATGATAGAATGCACCTAAATCATCATCAATCCATCACTAATCTAAATTACTACGGATTAAAAGGATGAAGTCAAACAAAATCCCCAATTTCCAACACAAAATTCAAGTGTTCTTGAAAAATCTTTCAATAATCCGATGAATACTCCAACAAGTCCATAATCAAGCGTATATCACTTCATACCCCATGATTTTAACATCCAAAACATCATTACCCAATACAAAATCGAAATCCAAGATGTTGAAGAAATTACCTCTTGAAGATCCAAGCACTATGATTCGAAGAATACTCGATAGATCGATGATCCGAGCTTAAAAATCGAAAATAGATGAAGGAAGTCACACACTCAAGTGATAGATGGAGAAACCTTCCTCTCTCAAGCCTTTCCTCTCGTGTGATGGTGAAGAAATGAGAAATATCGGTTGAAACGCGAGAAAACGCAGATATAGGGTGGCCGACGTGTGTGCCGCGGCTCGGTATAGGTGTGCCGCGCACAGACCCAAAATTCGCTCCCGTGGGCTCGCGGTGTGCGCGGCTCAGCCCAGGTGTGCCGCGGCACCGGGTACAGGCGTTTTTGGCCAAATCTGGAAAATGAGAGTGACTTAGCTATTTCGACCATAACTCCCTCGTCTGGAATCCGATTGACTCACCGTTTGAACCATTGGAAAGCTAACTCGATGCTTTATAATATTGCCAAGATTCACAATTTTTGGAGTTTCCAAGAATTTATAGTGATTTAACAAAGTCGAACTCATACGTGGAAAAGTCGCTAAAGAACACGGAATTCAACAGAACGATACCGAAACGAACTCGAATGACAAAAAGTGTAGAATTAATCATTCTCAGGATGACGAAACGGTCCCAAGCAAGTCGTCAAAATAGACTTCCGCCAAAAATAGAAAATTTTTGGGGAACAAAATTACGGGTATTACATTCTACCCTCCTTAAAAGAAGTTTCGTCCCGAAACTTAAAACAGGTAGGGAGAAGAAATATTTCGCCAGGAAAAGCTCAACGAGATGCACAAGAACCGAAACTTACGCCCAAACGGCGAATCATCAATATAGAACACAACAATACATTACCCGAAGGTAAACCAAACCAATGCCGAAAAAGATACGAATTCACAATGCCCGAAGGCTCCAACGGAAATACCGATACATCACAATGGCCTGAAAGCCGAAACGGCCCAAAGTCAGTAAATCATCACAATACAGATCTCAAAGAAGCAAACGTGGTATCGGGCATACCCCTCGGCGTATGAACAACTGATCGCAAATCGTCGGACATATCCAATACAACATGGACTACGAACGATCAATCAATAAAGCTCAAGAGGGACATCACAGTACGCCCGATCCGGAAATGTGTCCGTGCACATGTCCACCCCGTATACGGAATCCAGAATATACGTGTGACAATGTGCCTAATTAGCCTCAAGAACTACGTCTCGTGTGCACGGTCCAATGCGGAAATATCCACGCATGACCGTCGAGTGCCTGGCTAAAAATCCTACACATAACCAATCGGCACGCAGACATGATTCCAGATATGCCACGATACAACATGACAACGAAACTCAAGGGATAAAACATCCAATACGGATCATACGACTCACCAAGTGAACGATGACACACGAATAATGAAAGATCGACACGACCAACGATATTCAAAACAACCATCCTGGGATCGAATTCCCTAAGGACCGATTAATACGAGCAACGATCACAACACAATGATTGGAAAATCCTCAACCTTCAACGATCACAAAATTACCGAGTTTACAAGAATAAGAGTGTGCTGACTAGAATCGGCCAACACGACAATAATAATTCAACGGATGGGAACTATCCTCGACAGTCCCAATTCAATACTTCGATTACCGTAGAATGGCCAATCGATAACAATGATACAACGGATGAGAATATTTTTGACAACGGATGGGAATTATCTTTGATAATCCCAATTCAATATATCGATTACCTTAGAACGGTCAATCGATAATCAATGATACGATAGAATAGATGTCGGTGTCTTAAACCGACCACCGAAACGGAGATGACAAAAGTATATATCAAACGTCCCCAATCGGTTAACGTAACATCATAGCTACTGTTCCAATTCGACGACAAAGTTTCAACGATGTCTCATAACGACATTAATCGAGAACAATAATAATCGATACTTCGATACCGCGAACCGGCTATCGATAGGAACTTTACCAACAAGTTTCGTAATGCCTTGAACCGCCATTTACAACCAACGGTAACATTTGGCATAATTTTCCGACGGGCGTCGTATCAATGATCCCCGATATCAATACAATCATAAAGAGGCCAAGTCCCGAAATGATACACACATTCGTACGCCTACACAATAACATTAGTCTCATTGATTAGTACGAGTATAAAACTTGCCTCGATATCAATACAACGAACTGTTACCAATTCAGTCGATTTCGTCTTACGAGTCTAGACCAAGTTAATCTACGAACCCTTCAACCTTAACCGCAACACAAAAGTCATAATCTATGATCAAACATCATATCTTACTGTAAAACGAAGGATTGATAATCAACCGGTTCGATGACGACCAATATCAATACCACCAAACCACGAACTAAATCGTTTCACCATATCTCGACCAATCATAGTCTGAACTCGGACCCTCACGAATCCATTTCCACAATACGAGCGAAATCCGATGATCATATCAATCAATCAATCGGACCAATAATAAGGGTCTAAATATTATCGGTTCCAAACTCAATTCTTAAACACGAATTGACAAGGTTCCCTTCTCGTAAATCCGTAGTTAAAATTTTCCGATGATCATCGTTAATTCTAACCATCCAATTAGTTCACATTATAGATAATCATATTTTAAGGTTATCAAACACTCCAATCATTCGATTTGAATATTTGCTCCGTACGTATGGGCTTCCAAATTCGAGAGATGAATAATAGTCTCATCAAGCTCATAATCACATTCGTATTTCCTATCTGAATATTATTTCCAACACATAGTTTAGCTCTAGATATGAATATTCCATATTCATATTCAAAACATCAACACTTCTTAAAAATTTTCATCACCTCGTATAATTCAAGAGTTCTTCAAGAACATGAAATATCCGAAATCACGTTGAACAACATATCCGAGGTATATATCTCCATGTTACCATTTTCTTCATCATGTCATTCATACAACCACAAGAATCACAATGAGAACCCTTATCGTCATATGAAGAAGATCTCAAGAATCATATCAACATCCGAAATCTCTTATTACGATTCCAATAAATCTCGTATAGCATTATCACATGATACCATATAATACCTCAATACCGAATACCTTCCGTACACAATCTTCTATGTACGATTACCACAAAACATACCTCTATCCGGACTTCCTTCCGAAATGTATACCATAGACCAAGAATATCCAAAATGACATCAACAATATCCGAATACTACAATCTTCACCCCAAACCTTACGGAGTATTACACGCCGTAAACCCTTCTCACAAGGATTTACTGGCTAAGCACAATTTTCCACGTCATTTCAAAAATGTCAAAAGATCGATGACGGTAATATTTTTCAAATACTAAAAAAATCATTTTCCAAATACCGTCAAAGCGATCAAGGTTAAAATGCCAAAAACTCGATTTAGGGAATCGGTTTTACAAAATAAAATTTGATTGGCAAAATACCAAAAATCCATTTCAAAAATACTCACGCCGCGGATAAAAGTACGGTCCAATTTATGCATTTTCATTGAAATAAGACGAACATCAAAATACACGATTCCCAACATACTCCCTCCCAAGTAGTAATCCAAAAAGAAAAAAATGAGCCACTATCAAAGGGATACGAGGATTACCTTGTATGGACGAACCACGAAGAAAGAATAATTGAACTCCATTCCAAGAATCATTAAATCATCATAGTCATCATATGGCCTCAAGAACATCAAGATCTCTATGATTCCATAATCATAATCAACATATTCAAAGCATATCATTATCTTCCTTCAACATAAACCTCATAGAATATGGATAACACAAGAAATCACTTCAAGAATCAACAATAGTTCCATAACCAAGCTCTAATTCCATGATTCCAAGCTCACAATCATGTTAAAAGCGTTTAGAACACTCTTAAAAGTAAAGAGGGACGAGTTTTGGAGAGAAATATCTCAAAGGATCGTGAGAGAAATGAAAGGCAACACTTCAATATATAAATTGCACTCTCATTAAATGCGTAAGTGTCCTTTCTTAACGTCGTAACAACTTTAACGTCGTAATCCAATATCCATAACGCACGTAACCAACTCACTATCTCATTCCGTGCGATCCATTACGACGTAACCCATACCATAAAACGTACGTAATATACCAGTTGACTTGCTACGGTATAATGGTTGTGTTACGTACGTAACACGTCCTGTATAACGTACGTAACACGTCCTGTATAACGTACGTAAAACGTACGTTGACTCACCTGTCAACATCCTCCGCCGAAAGTGCCGAAACAAGGTCCCACCCGCCGAGGACTCGGTTACGTCCGATGCCTTCGTTACGCACGTAATACCTTAGCCTTAACGCACGTAACCATGCCAATCTTACGTCGTAATCTCACCTTATTAACGTCGTAATAATTCCATTCTTAGCCAATTTCAACAATTCTGTCCAAAGTCATGACATACCAAATACGAGCATACGGCAAAATCAATACATATACTCAATTCAATAACATTTTCAAACGTTCACAACGTCCTCGAGCATAATTAACCATCCACGATATCGATATAAAAAAATATATATATCCGGAAAATCGGGGTATTACACTCTACCCCCTTAAAACTAGGTTTCGTCTCGAAACTTACAATCACTCGTACAAACAACATTTCAACGGAATTCAATTTCACCAAGAATTATCGAATAATTCGAACAACATACTTACAAGTCCGCGAAGTCGAAGATCTCCGTGATACTAGCATGCGACTCCTAAACAAAGTCTCAACATAATACCGATACACACCATTATCGAAATTAGCAACTTAACAAAATCTCAAGGAAGAGTTCACGTCCGTGACCACGCCACGATTCTTCCTACTTTCACCAACATTCGAAGGGCACATACATGCGTAAGTATAATCCGAATCGCACATTCTCGAAGTGACCAATTTCCAAGAATACCAAGCTATAAACGAAACGATTACGAAGAATACAAGAAGAGTGAGAGGACTTACAAGTACGGTCGCCTTGTGATGATGGCGAGTAGTGATCTGTGGGCAAATGACAACTCAATCGACCCAAAAGACCGGCACCTAGGTATCCATAAACCTAAGCTCCGATACCATATTCGTAACACCCCAAGTTATTCGGGGTATATTACACCGTGAGCCCCGCCGTGGGACCCACAAGGCTAAACATACGCGGAACTATAAACTTGACCGATAAGGTCTACATACAATAGAAAGAAAGACGATACAAATGGTATTCAAAACCATAACCAATGAAACCATATACATCACTGCACAAATCAATACCTCGGCAACACAGTAGGAACATCAAGAAGCGAAATACAATACTCGAGTATTTAAAAATCCATTCGATAACAACACCGAATGGAGGAATCCAAGAAAAATAACAGGAGACAAGACACATTATCACATTTGCCCATCATCTTCATGCCGACCCGGTACTCCGTCATCCGCTCTCCTGGAACCTGAAATACATGAAACATATTTTCCCCATAAAGGGGTTAGCCGTCGAATAGCTAGTGCAAGTATAACAATATGAAACATAATACTCCTCGACAATAAAGTAAATGTAATCCGTCAATTCATCAATATCCGTCAATTCATCAATTTAAGACTAGTATTAGGAATAACTAAAATCTCAAGACGTATGTGAATGCCGTAGAAACGGTTCGTTCATATCATACGCCGTTACATGTAGGAATGCCGTCAAAACGGTTCGTTCATTACATGCCAATATTATTTCATATGAATGCCGTAGAAACGGTTCGTTCATATCAACCATGGAATCGCACCAGAGGCTACGAAACCCTCAGAGGACCATAGGCCCGTCCCGGAGTGGCTAGAAATAATCATATCATCAATATATCATACTTTCAAAGTCGAACGTACAATCATAAATGTATACTTGCCTTAATAAACGTTACCGAAAATCCCGAAGAACACGGTTCGACCGGGAAGCTTGAACCAAGAAGAAGACAACGAACGGAAGGGTTCCGACTTGAGTTCTTCACAAGGATTTCGTCCCTAAGTCATATCAATGATAAATCAACAATCGTACGATGAATAATAATCGTACAACGCACAAAACACACCTCTTAGACATTTTGTCGGACACCTTCAAGGCGTCGACTAATAACTCAACCGAAACGACGAATCAATACACTCCAACCGTGGAATAACGATGGAAATGATAGAATGCACCTAAATCATCATCAATCCATCACTAATCTAAATTACTACGGATTAAAAGGATGAAGTCAAACAAAATCCCCAATTTCCAACACAAAATTCGAAGTGTTCTTGAAAAATCTTTCAATAATCCGATGAATACTCCAACAAGTCCATAATCAAGCGTATATCACTTCATACCCCATGATTTTAACATCCAAAACATCATTACCCAATACAAAATCGAAATCCAAGATGTTGAAGAAATTACCTCTTGAAGATCCAAGCACTATGATTCGAAGAATACTCGATAGATCGATGATCCGAGCTTAAAAATCGAAAATAGATGAAGGAAGTCACACACTCAAGTGATAGATGGAGAAACCTTCCTCTCTCAAGCCTTTCCTCTCGTGTGATGGTGAAGAAATGAGAAATATCGGTTGAAACGCGCAGAAAAACGCAGATATAGGGTAGCGTGTGTGCCGCGGCTCGGTATAGGTGTGCCGCGGCACGGACCCAAAATTCGCTCCCAGGGCTCGGAAGTGTGCCGCGGCTCAGCCAGTGTGCCGCGGCACCGGCACAAAGCGTTTTGGCCAAATCTGGAAAATGAGAGTGACTTAGCTATTTCGACCATAACTCCCTCGTCTGGACTCCGATTGACTCACAGTTTGAACCATTGGAAAGCTAACTCGATGCTTTATAATATTACCAAGATTCAGAATTTTTGGAGTTTCCAAGAATTTATGGTGATTTAACAAAGTCGAACTCATACGTGGAAAAGTCGCTAAAGAACACGGAATTCAACAGAACGATACCGAAACGAACTCGAATGACAAAAAGTGTAGAATTAATCATTCTCAGGATGACGAAACGGTCCCAAGCAAGTCGTCAAAATAGACTTCCGCCAAAAATAGAAAATTTTTGGGGAACAAAATTCCGGGTATTATAGGTCGACCAGGCTAGCGTGCGCTACACCTGCCGGTTAGCGCGCGCAGCCTTCCGGCAGTAGCGTGCGCTACGCCGGTTCCTGCCGCATCTGTCCGGCCGGTGCCCGCAATCGTCCGGCCAGTCCCGCAACCGTCAGGGCTCGACGACCCGATTTCCGAAAACGTACGGAACGAACACGACGAAAAGTTCGCGGACAACATCAACGGCCCGAAATGAAAACATAATACCATAATTAATCATATGCGACCAAGAAACGGGTCGAGACAACAATTCCAGATACGGATACCCGTAACTTTCAAGAAATTACAAAATGGCCCAAAACGTCCGGAAATCACGATACGTGATCGAATAACAAAACCGAAGTTCGCAACACGTCTAACAAAGTTAAACGGACTTGCGGGAAACTCGAAACAGCAGTTTCGGACGAGATTCGCAAGAATCGAACTCAAGTGCGGAAAAGTCGCTAAAAAGTACGGAACTCAACAAAACAACACCGAAACGAACTCGGATGACAAAAAGTGTAGAATTAATCATTCTCAGAATGACGAAACGGTCATGAGAGAGTCGTCAAAACGAACTTCCACTGAAAAAAAAAAGAAATTACCGGAAATCGAAAATTGCGGATATTACAATATCTACGTGTTTTGTACGTAATATTTGTCCAGATGTTTATATACTTTATATCAAGGTTGCGTTAATGTGTGTAATATAAATTATATCACTATGTAACGTCCCCGACTTTTTAGGGGTAATTATTGGGGAAAATAAATAAAAGGTAAATTTGACGAAGAATAACGCCTACAAAGTCGAGTCGCTACACTGACATAAATTAAATACCTTTAATTAAGGCAATAACACGTCATAGATACGAAATAAAATTTACGTCGGAAGAATAAATTATAAATTGTTAATTTCTAACAAAAGTTTCCCCAAAAGAATTTCGAAACATTTGACATAAGAAAAACATCATTTAATAAATTTCATTCATATGTCCTCTCGGCTCGCTCCTTCATTCATCCGGCTCGGTTTAACCTGCGGGATCAATAAAGGTGGGGGTGAGTTTCCTTCAGCTCGTGGAAATCTCACTTATCCCAGTAATATACAATCTCATGAAAAGCATAAAATGAATAATCTATCATATCTTTTTCTCAACATGAATACATACACACAATATTACGTATAGCATGAATCTAGCACGCATAACACGAATATTGAGGTTGCGCAGGTGTTCCCGCAACAACATGAAACATACACAAAATACCACATATAACATCAATCGAGCACGCATGTGAATATTGAGGTTGCGCAGGTGTCCCCGCAACAACATATATCTTAGGATAGCCTCTTTACACGTATAATGTGAGCCTGATTCACAACATGTGTCGTCAATTTTTAAACATGAATTGAATATCACATATTGAATTGAATATCACATATACAATCTAATTAAAGCAATTAAAGTGATATTGAAAATTCCCACGAATAAATGATGCTGTCTGACTTGAATATGGAGATGCTCGACTCACAGTCCTAAACCCGTAAATTCTCGATAAAGTCTACATGTAATAATATTTTAATCATTATAAAATATTACGATATAATGACGGAAATTAAAATATGTATGCATAAAATCGAACTAATTATTAATATTAATTGAAAGGTCAACATTTTGATGTATTGGTCAAAATGGGACTGAATTGGAGGTTTTAAAGTTGAGTGGGGTCAAATTGTAAGAGTTGAGAAGCTGACTAGGTTAAAATCGAAGAATCATAAATAAAAACGGGTTTAAATTGAAGTATACAGAATTTCTGAGGTTAAATTGAAAGCTGCAGGAAAATGTGAAGGTTAAATTGCAAAACCCTAATAAATATTTCAAAATTGGTGTCATTAATACTCCCCAATCAATTTTAGGACTCAATCTTTCATTATATATGATATTAATATTATTGTCTATTAATTTAATGTCCCAAATCTTTTTCTTAGCCAAATTATTTTATGTTAAATCTAATTTTATGGTTTGGGCCAAACTCTTTTTCTAGCCCAATTCAGATTTTTTTCTAAAACCTAGCCCATAACTTTGATACCCTAAAACCTAATCTCTATAGTATAGATACAGAATACAGTCAACCCTACCATATACAGAATACACAATGCAGATATATATTTTTTCTTCCTGCCATTCTCATCCATCCCATCTTTCCAGCAAAGGTAATCTCTTTCACCTTTCACTTGGATCTTCATCTTCATATCAAATCCATGTTGTTATGTGTAATATTTCTCCTGCTTATCCACCATCACCGATTTCTAATCCCTATCCAAATTTCAATCATTCCTGGAAATCTCGAACTTGAACCACCATATCCAATTTTTAGCCTCGTTCCAGCCCGAGACAAACTTAAACGCCATCTCAACCGCTCGAAGCCAGAAACCCAGACTCCATAAATGTTTACTTCAGCCATGAAGCTCTGTGCAAATCATAAATCAAATCATGTCCGTATTAAGAAATCGGCCATACGAGTCCTCAACATCAGAACTTAAACCTATCGAAAACAAAAATTAAATCACCGAGCCCAACCCCAAACCAGAAGCATCAAACTTAAATCGGCCAAAGGCCCTCCATGAGCCGTCCTGTTTGTGGTACAGATTCCATGAACCAATAGCCAACTCAGACCAAAACCCAGTTTTGAATCGGAACCCCTCCTCAATTGTAGTACTAAATTGAAAACCTTACCTGAGTTCGTACCCGCTGCCATCATCTTGTCCGCCGCGATTTGGGTTTGTATTACCGAGTGTCGAGTGTGTGTGGATTTATCTCAATCCCACAGCACCAGTTCAATCACCCAGCATCCGATTGTTTTTCATCCTTCCTCTTCCACTGTGTGTGAATTCCTTGGTGAATGAGAGTTTTTGAGAGAGGGAACATTCGGGAGGATTTTCAGAGAGCGATTTTTTTTTGTGAGTGTGTGTGTGTGTGTTTCATCGGGCAGAGGGAGGAGAGTTTTAGAGATAGAGTTTTTGAGGGGGAGAGGGGGGGCGACAGGCGTGTGCGTGTTGAAGGGAGAAGGTTAGAAATGAGAGTGTCGGCTGGCCAAAGGGGTGTATATACCCACATGTTTCCTTAGGGTTTCAATTGAGTCCCTTATGTTCCAGATCCTTCGATTCGACCCCAATCAATTTAATTTATATTCAATTCAGCCCTCCTTTTTGAAACTCTTCAGATTTCACCCCAACCTATTTATAATTATTCCAATTTCAGTCCTTGCGTTTTCTCAATTCTTTTAATTTGATCCCAGCGAATATTTAATATTTAAAATCAGACCTCTTTTACTCAATTATAAATTCAATAATTTATATTAATTTAACTTTGGACGCTATGTTACTATTAAAATTTAATTGTTATTTTAAGAGACGAGGATTTGGAGCCTAAGACTTGAACTGCATTCGCATCTCAATTTTCAAGGATCATCATCGTATTTCGAGGTGGGGATTTTACACTTGTTTTATTTAATGCATGATGTTACTTGTATATATGCTTGTTTCTTGCCAAACATTTATATGCTCAAAGTTTGCATATTATTAACGTTGTAGCCTCCAATGAGTAGTAGGCATAATGTGCTCAAAGTTTGCATATTATTAACGTTGTAGCCTCCAATGAGTAGTAGGCATAATGTGCTCAAAGTTTGCATATTATTTATGTTGTAGCCTCCAATGAGTAGTAGGCAGTATGCACAAAGTTCGCATATGAATGGCCCTCGGGCAATCACCAGGTTCAGGCATGTCATATCTACTTGGCAACATGTATGTATTTAAATTTAACAAAGCGTTCCCTCCTCACTGAGCGAGTTGAAAGCTCACCCCATTATTTAAACTTTTCAGGTTAAGGAGTCTGGCGTGGCGGGCAAAGGCGTGGCGTGATAATAATAATTATCAACTTTTTATTTATTTTGTTCATTTAAAGTTTTAACTTTGGCTTCAATATCATGTTGAATATTATGGATGTTTGAAATTTTGAGAATTTATTTTTATTTACTTGCGAAATGGATGACCTTATTTCAATTTCCGCTGCAAATTATTCAAGTATTTTTCTTAAGGGTGTTAAATCTCCCTTGAAATTATTTTAAAATGACATTTTGAAAAGTGATCGCTACAAAACTAGTTAAAGGACCTTGTAAAATGAATATTTCCAATTTATATATAGTGGTAGGAGTCAAATCATTCAAAAATAAATATAAGGTGGATATGTCCATTCAAAAAATAAGATAAAAAATAGGTTAAATGGTTAAAATAGGACCTTAAGTTTACCAGTTTTAGTATTTGAGAAGCTAAATTTTTGAAAGTATCAAACTGGACCTAATCTTCGATCTGTTAAACTACGTTAGGACCTCTGTTAACTTTTGTCCGTTAAGTACTAACATAGTGCTTGGTTGAGAATTAAATGACACGTTGTAGATGTTTATTGGCTGGTCAATATATGAAGTAAAATAATAAAAAATAAAAAATCTAAAATATCTGGAAAACTTCCGAAAAAATCAGAAGTTAATCTTTCTATTTAAAGAATCTATAAAATTAAAAAAAAATAGGAACTTCAGGATCTTATAAAAAAAATTTATATTAATACAAAAAAATTGGAAGTTTTTATTTAAAATTCGAAAATAAAAAATTTAAAAAATTCTGGATCTTATTTATAAACTGTGTTAATAAAAACAAAAATTGGAATATTATTTTCATAAAATAAATAAAAAATCGGATCCGGTTATCTTCTCCGGTGAAGTTTACTTCAAATAATTAATCATTAATCTGTTATTTTTAGATTTTTAGATTATTTTAAAAAAGAAAATAATTTTCTTATGAAAAGTAAAAAAAATTAAAAAAAATTACTAGAAGGTTTTTCTTTTAAAATAAAATAAAATAATTTATATTTTGTTATTTATTTTATAAAAAATAATATTTCAGTTTTTATTTTTATTAAACAGTTTATAATTAAGATCCAGAATTTTTTTAATTCTTTACTTTCAAATTTTAAATAAAAACTTCCGATTTTTTAATATTAATATTCCAGAATTAAAAAAATTACCTGAAGTTCCGATTTCTTTTACTTTTCCAGATTTTTTTAAATAAAAATTTAAGTTCTAATTTTGTTCTTATGTTTTCCAAATTATTTAGATTTTTTATATCTCTAGACTTTATATTTTTTATTATTTTTTATTATTATATTACGTCATATATTGATCAGCCAATAAACATCTGCCACGTGTCATTTAACTGCCAACTAAGCACCCCGCCAGTACTTAACGGACAAAAGTTAACGAAGGTCTTAACGTGGTTTAACGGATCACAGATTTGGTCCCAGTTTGATACATTCGAAAATTTAGGTCATCAGGTGCTAAAATTAATAAACTTGAGGTCCTTTTTTAATTATTTAACCTAAAAAATATTAGGTATCAATATAATTTTATTTGAATGAATATGTAGTTTGACCATCTCATCTCAGACTTGAACTTTGTTCATTGAGCACATAGAAAATGGATTGTCTAACTTCCAAACAAATAGAAATTACTTTATATAAGTCATCAAAAAAAAGTTACTTTATATAAAAGAAAGATACAAGGAAATAAAAACAAAATAAATTTATAGTTGTTGTAATTAATGTATAAATGACATTTATGCCCCCTAAACCCTAATGGTGTACCTATAAATATAGGTCTTTGGCCTTCATAATATTACACACCATTCTTCTTCTTCTTCATTTTTCTCTCTTTTCTCTCAAGTTCATAACACGTTATCAGCACGATCTCTCTCATAAATTTTTTTTTACTCACTAGCGTGTTATTCTATTTTCACAGCAAGGTAGATTTTTTTTTTCACATGCTTGAGTACAATATTTTTTTTTTTTTCTGGATAGTATTTCACAGAAATCAATATTTTACACAAAATTGTATACATGTGTGTATGTATATGTATTCTTGTATATGTACATGGGAAGGCATTAGTAAGTATCAAAACAGAATCAAAAGAATCATTTTACGCTTCTGCTTCAAGAATCAAAACAGATCTGACATATTCTATATTTTTTTTCCCCTTGAAGACTTGAAGTACAGTATTGTGAATTTCATTTTGCAGTTGCCCCATTTCGGCAGCAAGAATCAAATTGTTTTGATTTCTTCTATCATTATATATAAACAATATATATAATGATTTAGAAATCTATTATCAAATCGAAAAATTATTGTTTCCTGAAGAAACAAGATCTAACAATTCTTAATAGTCCAGAAGATTATTAAGATAAAATACGTGTTGTAGCTCTTGAACAAATATAATATTATCTCGTCATATTCTAATTAAATATGATGTGTTCCTGAAGAACATTACGAGATCTAAGTTTTTGTGTAAATCCCTTAGGGAAAACACAAAACAATATTCCTGAAAAATATTGTAAAGGCTCTTGAAGAAGCTTTTGATTTATTCCATTCTGTACTATTCTTCTCTTTTTTTTGTGTATTTTTTTTTTCTTCTTCTTCTTAAAATTATTGCTCCCGAAGTAGCACAATTAAATTGCAATATTATTGACAAATATACTTGTTCTAAAAGAACAAGTCATATCGTATTAAATCTCTCATGATAATACAATATTCCTGAAGAATATTGATACAAAATAATATCATAAATTATTATGCTCTTGAAGTAGCATAAATTTTAAATACAAATGTGATATATGACACAATATTTATCCCTCAATTTTTTTTAATTTTATTAAAAATGACATGTTTTATTTTTACTATGTAGATTTACATATGGCCAATATCACCAAGCTTGAGTTTGTTGCACTTGATATTTCTGGCAAGAACTATTTATCATGGACTCTTGATGCCGATATCCACTTGATCTCAAAGTGCAGGTGAGACAATAAAAGAAGGAAACAAAGAATCCCAGCAGGATCGTGCCAAGGCACTAATATTCCTTCGTCATCATCTCCATGATGATTTAAAAGTTGAGTACCTCACCGTCAAAGATCCAAGTGAGTTATGGAAAAGTTTAAAAGAGAGGTTTGACCATCAGAGGACTGTAGTCCTCCCTAGAGCCCGACACGAATGGATACGTCTGCGCTTGCAAGATTTTAAAAGCGTGAGTGCCTATAATTCAGAGTTGTTCAGAATCAGCTCTACTTTGAAGCTTTGTGGTGAAAAAATAACTGATGAAGATATGCTTGAGAAAACATTCTCCACGTTCAACGCTTCAAATATGATCTTGCAACAGCAATATCGAGAGCGTGGTTTCAAAAAAATACTCTGAACTCATATCTTGTTTATTGGTCGCTGAGCAAAATAATGAGTTGCTCATGCGAAACCACGAATTACGACCCACTGGTTCCGCAGCATTGCCTGAAGCCAATGCTACATTCAATCATGGAAATGGGCGTGGACGTGGCCGCGGACACAAGCGTGGACGTGGACGCGGATATGGACGTGGATGTGGTTTTGGACGTGGCACAACACATAGCGAAATATCCAACAACAAAAGGCACAAAGCATCCAATGATAGTAACCCATCCATAAGGGAAGATAAATGCCATATATGTGGCATGAATGGGCACTGGTCACGTACATGTCGTACGGCAAAACATCTCGTGGACCTTTATCAGAAATCAATCAAGGGAAAATAAAAGATTGAAACTAATGTCCTTGATTATGATGGTCCACTTGATACGACTCACTTGGATGTCTCTGATTTCTTTGCTCATCCAAAAGGAGATATTGATCACTTGATTGGGGGTGGTGTGTTAGACGATATTGATTAGTTTGAGAATTGTTGCTTTGTTATTTTCTTTGCTTGGGAATTTTTTTTTTCAGTATGATGACTTGCTTTTGAACTAATTATTTTTGGAATGGTTATTTCATAATAAATGAATTTCTTTCTAAAAAGTTCCTTTAATTATTACAGAAATTACAATGGATGCTTGTGATATTTGTCTAGCTGATAGTGCAACTACGCATACCATTCTCCAAGATAAGAAATACTTTCTCAAATTAACATTAGCCAAAGATAATGTTAATACCATATCAGGTGCATCAAACATCATTGAAGGCTCCGGAAGAGCATGTATTATTTTACCAAATAATACTAAATTAGTTATAGATTATGCACTTTACTCTAGTAAATCGAAAAGGAATTTACTAAGTTTTAAGGATATCATTGCAATGGATATCACATTGAGACAATGCAAGAAGGTAATAATGAGTACCTTTGTATAAATTCTTTTGTGTCCGGCGAAGCAAACAAAAGAAAAATTCTCGACATTATCGTCTGGAATGTATTACACATTCATAAAAGCAATTGAGGCAAATCATGTCATGAACCTGAAGTTCAATGACCCAAAGATCTTTATGTTTTGGCATGAAAGATTTGGACATCCTGGAGCAACTATGATGCGTCGAATACTCAATACTTCATACGGACATAACATAAAGAACCAGAAGATTCTTTTAGCAAATGAAATCTCTTGTGACGCTTGCACAAGGAAAGTTAATCACTAGACCTTCAAGTACGAAAGTTAGCATTGAATCTCCATCTTTTCTAGAAAGAATTCAAGGAGATATTTGCGGACCAATAGATCCACCATGTGGACCATTTCGATACTTTATGGTATTAATTGATGCGTCTACTAGATGGTCCCATGTGAGCTTACTTTCAACTAGAAATGTGGCATTTGCTAGGCTACTTGCTCAAATAATAAAATTACGAGCTCAATTCCCTGATAAATCAATAAAGGAAATTCGTCTTGAAAAAGCTGGTGAGTTTAGATCCAATGCATTCGACCAATATGGTATGGCAAGTGGCATTGATGTAGAACATTCGATTGCTCATGTCCATACACAAAATGGTCTAGCAGAATCGCTTATTAAGCGTCTTAAACTAATTGCAAGACCATTACTTATGAAATCAAAACTCCCAACTTCTGCTTGGGGTCATGCTATATTACATGCAGCAACATTAGTTCGTATTAGGACAACGGCTTATCACCAATATTCTCCCATGCAACTTGTCTCTGGTCGAGAACCTGATGTTTCTCATTTACTAACTTTTGGTTGTGCTGTTCAAGTCCCAATTGCACCCCCACAACGCACAAAAATGGGTCCCCAACGAAGGCTTGGGATATACGTTGGGTTTGATTCACCTTCAATTATAAGGTATCTTGAACCTCTAACAGGTGATCTATTTACTGCACGCTTTGCAGACTGTCATTTTGATGAAATGACATACCCAACATTAGGTGGGACAAAACTACATCTAGAAAAGTAAAAGGATATCTCTTGGAATGAAAAAATCTTTTCACATTTTGATCCGCGGAATAGTCAATGTGAGCAAGAGGTTGAAAAGATCATTCACCTACAAAAGGTTGCAAATCAACTACCTGATACTTTCGTTGATACACGAAGAGTGACAAAATCCTATATACCTGCTGCAAATACACCAGCCAGAATCGATGTCCCTGAAGGAGAAGTAATAGCATCAAATGAATCCAAAGTACGTCAAAAGCGTGGTCGACCAATTGGTTCGAAGGACTCTGTACCTAGAAAAAGGAAGGTGCAAGATAAAAACCAAACAGGAATGATGATTGATCAATCAAATGAAAGTAATGTAGTTCCTGAAGAACTCTTAGTGTCTGAAAATAATGAGATCTCAATAAATTATTCATATTCTAGTAAATTATTGGAGAGGGAAAATGTCATCATGGATGATATCTTTGCCTTTAATATGGCTCGAGAAGTTTCAAATGAGGATCCTGAACCGAAGTCTGTTGAAGACTGTCGAAATAGAGATGATTGGCCAAAATGGAAAGAAGCCATAAAGGCTGAATTAAATTCCTTGGAAAAACGAAAGGTGTTTGGACCTGTAGTTCAAACTCCGAAAAATGTTATCCCAGTAGGATACAAATGGGTTTTTGTTAGAAAGAAAAATGAACATCATGAAGTTACGAGATACAAAGCAAGACTCGTAGCACAAGGTTTCTCTCAAAGACCAGGAATTGATTATGAGGAAACGTACTCTCCAGTAATGGACACGATTACTTTTAGATTTTTGATTAGTCTGGCTGTGTCACAAAGGCTCAATATGCGCCTTATGGATGTAGTAACCGCGTATCTGTATGGTTCACTTGATAGTGACATATACATGAAAATCCCAGAAGGATTTAAATTACCAGCAACAAGTAATTCATATCCCAAAAGCATGTTCTCAATTAAGCTGCAAAGATCATTGTATGGACTAAAACAATCTGGACGAATGTGGTACAATAGACTTAGTGAATATCTGTTGAAAGAAGGGTATAAAAATGATGTTGTCTGCCCTTGCGTTTTCATAAAGAAAGCAGACGGTGGATTTGCAATTATAGCGGTTTATGTTGATGACTTAAACTTAATTGGGACTCTGAAGAGCTCAATAAAGCTTGAATATTTGAAAACGAATTTGAGATGAAAGATTTAGGAAAAACGAAATTATGTTTGGGTTTTCAAATTGAACATGTCGATGGAGGACTATTTGTTCATCAATCCTCTTATACCGAAAAGGTGTTAAAGCGTTTTTACATGGATAAAGCACATCCGCTTACATCACCCATGGTCGTTAGAACACTTGATGTAACTAAAGATCCTTTTCGACCACTCGAGGATGGAGAAAAGATACTTGGTCTGAAGTACCATATCTCAAGCATTTGGTGCATTAACTTATCTTGCTAATTGTACTAGACCAGATATAGCTTTTTCTGTAAATCTCCTCGCAAGATATAGCTCTGCACCCACTATAAGACATTGGAACGGTGTCAAACATATTCTACGTTATCTAAAGGGCACCATCGACCTTGGGTTATATTATTCAGAAAGTTCTGGATGTTCTCTAGTGGGATATGCAGATGCAGGCTATCTTTCGGACCCGCATAAGGGTAAATCACAAACAGACTATGTATTCACACGTGGAGAAACTGCTATATCTTGAAAATCTGTGAAGAAAACCCTAACAGCAACATCTTCAAATCATTCTGAAATAATTGTAATTCACGAAGCAAGTCGAGAATGTGTATGGTTGAGAAATTTGGCACATCACATTGAAGAGTCGTGTGTATTAACTACGTCAAAGGAGAATCCAACTGTATTGTATGACAATGCGGCTTGCATTACACAACTCAAGGAAGGCTATATCAAAAGTGATAGAACAAAGCATATTTCTCCAAAGCTTTTCTATACGCATGATCTGCAAAAGGATGGCGAAATTGATGTTCAACAGATTCGCTCAAGTGATAATGTGGCGGACTTATTCACAAAGGCGTTGCCGACATCAACATTCAGAAGACTGGTACACAAGATCGGAATGCGTCAACTCAAAGATCTTATGTAATCAATTTCAGGGGGAGAAGCTGTACTCTTTTTCCTTCGATCGGGTTTTTTCCCACTGGGTTTTCCTGACAAGGTTTTAATGAGGCAGCATGTATTAAAGGTCATTCAAGGGGGAGTGTTGTAATTAATGTATAAATGACCTTTATGCCCCCCTAAACCCTAATGGTGTACCTATAAATATAGGCCTTTGGCCTTCATAATATTACACACCATTCTTCTTCTTCTTCATTTTTCTCTCTTTTCTCTCAAGTTCATAACAATAGTAAAAATTAGAGAAAAGTGATGAATCTCACTTATTCCATCAATCCCCAATTATAGTAAAGTCATTTACATTTTATTACACGCAAAATGGACAAACTCGACGTATATTTAGATTAAATTAATAACATAGGTAAATGTTTATTCGATTTTTTTATTATTTTCTTAATTTATTAAGTAATAAGTAATTTATGTAGGGGTGGATGTTCTAGATACGGGTCCCGACCCGATTCAATCCGATATTACCCGACTAAATTGGGTACTCTTCAGAAATAGGTATCAAGTCAAATACTCATAATTCAAGACTGATTGGGCATGCAATTCATCTAATAAAAAACCGAAAAAGGTAATCTCCCCGAACCCAATTTTACTTTGCATTTGTAGTGTTTCCTAAAATAAAGTTCTCTAATTTTATCTCTCCATCCACAAAGCAAGTTTTACAAACCAACAATTAAGAGAACTGAGAAGAGATAAAATAAATGTGGATAAGAGTTGAGAAAGTGAAAATGTAAAATCATTGAGAAACCAAAGCCAAATATTATTAATGGGATTTGCTGCTTTATTAATAGTTCGAATAAAGTAGTATCGACTTCGACACTGGATGCATTGAAAGGTTATTATAGTTCACCGCCTAAAATTAATCAATGCTTATTCTAATAAATGACAGCAAATTTAGATAGCATATATATTTCGCTGAGAAGTTGAGCATGGATTTGATCACAATGAACCGCAATTGATTGCACAATTGTCGTCTTCAGTCGAACATTTCTTTTTGCAACTGGCGAACTGAGCCGGCGGGAGTATGACACATCCATCCAAACATGCAATATTTACTCTTTTGCATCGAGTGGCCCTGCATATATTAGAAGCACTGTTGCGGGGAAGATATCCGTGGACGTTATTGGGAGAGATGAATAATATAAGAAGAGCCACAATAATCATAATCGGGTATTTTGCGGTCATCATTGAGGAGGCCATAGATATCGTGCAACTATTCTGTAATATAGAGATTAAAAGGTAAATAAATTAATTTGATTGTGGTGGAGATGAAAGTTTTTGAAGGTGCATATTTATAATAAAAATAGATACTTATGTTGTTCAAAGTATTAGGCATGGCTACTTCCGAATTGATGATAGGCCATTAATTAAAATTTTATATTTGCATTACAAGATCAGAATTAAGTATTTATTTATGTTCTTCTAGGGATTATTAGGCATGGCTAGTCCGAAATTCATTATAGGTTATTATTAGTAATAAAGATTTATTACACAATTTGGTGGAAGGGAGGGCTACGATTCATATATTGATGTAGCAATTGTGTTATCACGTCAAAATGTAGTATTTAAAGACTATGCAGTTAATTAATTGGTTGCAGGATGAATTTAAATAATACTAACGTCTTTTGTCAAAGACACTTAATATTGGAAATATATTAAAAATTATGTTGCTCTGTAACAAAGTTGATTTGCTCACAAGAGTATATGAGCTTATTGATTTGTGAGAATGTAAGGTTAGATGAGTTGAGTTTATAAATATATTGAACTTAGTTTATAGAACATCATCAAATTTTCACTGGTTTCGGCTCGACTCGAACTTATTCGAACCTTAGGTTCGATTCGGCTCGAAAGGGCCGAGCTTTTACTTTTGTTATTCGGCTCGTGTTCGAAGGGATTTTTTAGCACTAACGTTCGATTCGATTCGGTTCGAAATTTTTCGAACAGTTCGAACATGTTCGGCTCGTGTTAGACAAAATCTACAATATTATTCAATTTTTTTAATAAATCACGAAATGGGCTTGAGCTTAATGGATCTGGAGTTCTGGACTAGTGTATATAATTAATATAAATATGAATTCTATTAATTTATATATAGAATTTTCCCATAAAAACAAGACGGCCGAGCCGAACATGTTCGAGCTATTCGGCTCGATTAGTCGAATAGCCAAAGCAAACATTCAGCTTGGCTCGTTGATCACCGAATCTGTAACACTCCCAGAATTAACCGGAAATATTACAGCGTTGTGGGCCCCAAGATGGAACCCACAAGGCTAAAGGAAATTTTCGTAAACATTTTACAAACGCCCAAGAGGCCAACGACGGTACTATCTTTAAAACATTTGAAAACTATATAAAATCTGTTTATCAAAACCGTCGTAAAATCTCGTTTGAAAGATCAAGGCCTGAAATGCCAGAACTAAACAGTTTAGAAAAGGATTTCCAAAGCAACCTCAGTTACCAGATACCAAAAGGTCATTTCAAAATACTCACGCAGCGGAAAAAGACCAACCATAAAGATACTCTAGCAACGGAATACAAGAACCAATCAAGAAACTCAATGCACAAGACATGTCCTAGCGAGTATCCTCCGGGAAGCTCATCTCTTCACGACTACTACAAGCTCGATACTCCAAGAACCTAAAAGAAATCCCACGACGGGGTCAGCCATAATATCCAACAATGATAACCGTCACAAAACATTAATAATTACATACCAATGAGAATACAACATAAGAATACGACCAACGTAATCTTACCGCCATAACTTTACTTACTCAATTAATTCTCATCAGAATAACCATTATCACATTTCACATCTCGTACTCAATTAACCAATAAACTCGAACATAATATCTGTATTGTACCTCAAACAATACTCAAGATTCTCAAACTATCATCACCAACTCACGATACAGAAATCTACCATTTCTGACCAATACGATCCATCGAATAATATCATCAAATCCCAAGACGATAACCGATTGTCCACCAAATACAAGACCAAAGAAAATACGGAACATACCTCGAGATATGATGTGCCACGATAATCATATCAGTCTAATCCGAGATCAGATCAATGCAAAACGGACATGGTCCTAACACAAGACCTACAAATGCATACTCATATGACAACGTCAATATGATCCCAACAATAACAATGATGTATACTCAATGGAAATCCGACGATCCAGCTCCCTCAGCATAGATCCCCTTGATGATCCTATCAGATCATCATAAAGTGGATAACCAACAATACACATATGAACAACAACACATGATAAAAATCAATGATGCGAATTCACAAGATTCCACCAACACAATACTGGTAATCCAACGATCCAGCGCCCTCAGCATAGATCCCCAAGATGATCCCGTCGAACCAACGCATGGTGAAAAACCTGTCCAACGATCCAGCGCCCTCAGCATAGATCCTCATGATGATCCCGTCGAACCAACGCATGGTGGACATCCGATCCAGCGCCCTCAGCATAGATCCTCATGATCCCTTCGGATCATTTACAACATAACAATGCAATTATGCATACACATATGCAAATCAATATGTTCATCAACATGAACAACATATGAATCAAAACATGAACGACACTATGATGACACAACTAGGACGACCTCATGTTCAGCAACATGAATGACAACCTGCATGATCAAATCACTAACACTAACTGAATCGATATAAGATACTTGCCCGAGTCCTTCGGGAGAAATCTCGATATCAAACCATCACCGACGATTATCCGCAATGCTCGGCGATCCCATGGACTACAGATACTCATATCCTCGTCTTTACCATAATGTATCCTCGATACCCAAAATTCCAATAACCGAATGAATCTTAAACCTTATGATTTAACTCCCAGAATTGGCATGACAACATATAATCATTGTTATATGCATTATAAACGAAATGAAACTGAAACCATTCATTAAATATTATAACTGAGCAAGTAATAACTTGCCTCGATACCGATACCACGAAGCTACTACCGAACACATTGCCTTTGTCTACGAGCTCCTCAGCCCCGATCAAAAGCAACACAACGGACATACTCGAACATGACCGCAACATCCGGTTATAATCACCGATCAATAATAACCTATCGAAGTAATCAAATAACACATATCCGATAACAATCAACAACCGACAAAACTAATCAATCGAACTCAACGGTTCAACAAAACCTCCAATAAACGCAGTCAGAACAAACCAAATCAAACCATCACGAATTCATAATCACAACACAAAAATACTGCACTGTCTGCCTACTTAGCGCACGTTAAACGCATAACGTAGCGTGCGCTAAGTGGCCCCCGTTAGCGTGCGCTAGCCCGTAAGCTTAGCGTGCGCTAATGCTGTACAGTGGCATGCATTCCAAGCATCGACTAACATCTTGCGACTACGAATCCAATGAAGGGAGACATAAATCTCCATATCTCTTGAAGATAAACGACACCATAAGTATCACAAGGATCATATCAATGTCCATATATCAATAATAACATCAACAATCAAACCGACTCGATAACAAGGATCATTTCATACTCAATCTGGAATTCAACCTAGTATCATGATTCATCTCATCTAAATCGATCAATATAATTACCAAGATTCAGAAATCCATCTTAGATCGGGTTAAATGAATCAACATCCTTATAGTATGAAGAATCTTAACTAACATCCGAAACTCTTATCAAAATTCCATTGAATCTCATATAACATCATCATCTGATTATCCAACATGCTCCTCACATGTAATCATCCTAGAAAAACGAACCACCATCAAAGGAATATAAAAATTACCTGGATTGGATGAACCAAGAATAAGAACACTTGACTCCATTACAAGAATCATGAATAACTTGAAGAACAAGGCTTGAATC
The DNA here is from genome assembly GCA_033398695.1 of Orobanche coerulescens. Taxonomy (NCBI): domain Eukaryota; kingdom Viridiplantae; phylum Streptophyta; class Magnoliopsida; order Lamiales; family Orobanchaceae; genus Orobanche; species Orobanche coerulescens. The sequence goes on from CM065802.1 coordinate 230,538,625, forward strand.
CATGCTCTCCATCTTAATCTTGTTAAAGATCATCATCTCACCGTGTTTGAGAACCTCAAGAACCTCCCAAAGCTCTCTCTATCGACTGAAGGAGAAAGAATGGACTAAATGCATCTCAAAACCCATCTGTCCCCTTATATAGAATACATTACTAGCGTGCGCTAACATCTCATGTTTAGCGTGCGCAACAGCCATAGCGTGCACTAACTGACTTTGTTAGCGTGCGCTATCGCGGTCCAGAGGCCACTGTCTGGCTTCGTACATGTGCTTGCGTACGTAATGCCCATGCATTAGCGTACGTAACTTACACTGTCTAGCATACGCAAGTCCTTTGCCCTTAGCGTGCGCTATCCGAAGTTGACTTACTACAGTTTGTACCTACTCTGAATATGCTCGTGACCCCACATGCCGAAAGCAACTAATAAAGCCGAGATTCCCTGTTGGCCGATCTGATATTAGCGTGCGCTATCAACAGGCATTAGCGTGCGCTAATGCTTTACGACAAACATCAGTTGACTTCGTCGGCACATGCGCCGAAAGTGACCGGGTCCACACGTAGATTCCCTCTGAGCTGTTCTGCACTAGCGTACGCTAACCTATGAACGTAGCGTGTGCTAAACCTGCACGATAGCGTGCGCTATGCATGAATATTAGCGTGCGCTAATAAGGCTATACTTAGCCATTTTCAACTATCCTCGTCCAACATCTCGACATACCAAATACGAACATACGGCATACCAAATATACATTACTCAACACATTATATCCTCAAATACAATTGTCGGCCAAATATGACAATTATACCAATATTGACATCTCAACCCTTCATTTATTTTATCCATACTGTACAGATTCCACGTTGTACAACATAACTCGGATAAAATAACATTAAACAATAGTAGTAGAAATTTCGGATATTACAGAATCGAACATCGAACTGATCTATTTCGAGTCGAATATGCTGAATCGAACCTTTATGTTCGTTCACAGCCCTGTATCCATGTAATACGTGGGAAAAACTCATACATAAGCGCATAATACGAAGTGCTCATTTTAGTATTTACAACACTTCTTTATACGTTATATTATTTTCTCTTTTATGATTACACCATTCTTGCCGTAGCAACGAATTTTCGACCTTTTCCTCATCTATACTTTTGATAAGACTAGATAAAGCTGACCGTTACTGAATACGTGTCCTCGTATAAGTGAAAATTTTCATCTTTGGAACTTGAATAACAATCTACAATCCGATACTTTTAATATCACCTGTGAAATAAATATTTTACTCCTAAAATATTTTCACCAATTGTTGGTGTTGGTACATAGCAGAGTCACCTCATGGAGAAGAGTAAAGAAGAGCAATCTAACTCGGAATATTGCATGGTTTGGAGCATTGATCATAGTGTTTTTAGCTAGTTTGAGATTGCCTTTGTATGTTTATTGTTTCCTGTTTGCTGTTCCAGGGGTATGCCCCTGTTGGATGCTTGTAAGACTTTGATTTTAATACGAGCCTAATAATTTTGAAAAAAAGTGTAGAAATCAATACTTGCAATGCATGCATCTGCATAACGCACACCATCAGACAAAGTTAGCATACGCAAAACAGATAAGTTAGCGCACGTTAAGGATGTGCCCTTGCGTACGCTAAAGGTTGTTAGATTCGGACAAAATATAGTCGGCATGTGGAGCCCGGATGTCGGATCTTGTCGGATCTTCCTCACATGCAGCTGGACAACTTTTTAAAGGGATAAGTCAACGACTATTAGCGTGCGCTACTTATATTAATAGCATACGTTAAAGTTTACACATAGCATACATAATGACTTGGCAACCTACACAAGACAAAGGACAGAATGAGACAGTGATCTACGTAAAATCGATAGCGTACGCAATATATGTGCACTAGCGCTTGCTAAGGCCCTAGCGTACGCTAACTGAAGTGGTAGCGCATGTAATATGTTATTTTCTATATATAGAACATCAACCCTCTTTCATTTCCTCCCGAACCACAATCTCATTTTTCACTTTCAACTCATCCCTGAGCTACTGAAACTTCATTCTGGACATCCATAACTCGTAGAATTGGTGTGGGTTCGTAGATTAAGCAAGCTTCCATCGATTCTTGAAGCTTCCATCACTTGTGTTCGTCTATTAAGGTAATACGGCTGCACCTTCACTCTTACCTGTGAACTGAGATGTTTTATATGATTCTGGATAGGATTAGTTGCTGAACATAACTTTCCTTCGAAATATTCATGCTTTGGTTTAGAATGTTAATCGGTTTTGTTAGAATATGTTCATAGTATCATGTTGATTCATTTAACACCTAGAACAAGCATGTTAAGAGATTAAGCTACAATATTAGATGAGGTATTCGAGATGATTACAGCCCCAAGCCTTCTTATGCTATGACATACAGAGGTTGAACATGAACCAACTTAGAAAAACGATTTAAAACGTCCCCATTGTAAGATGTTTAGGCTTAGTTCATTATAATCATGTGCTCGATAGGAATCTATTGAGTAGATGAATCGTATGCTTTGGGTTGATAATAACAGTTTGGAGTATTGATTTGATTACTTGAGAATGATGTTGCTCTTGGTAGATCAAACATAAGGATGAATGTTAGGGTTTCTCACCAATAATATGATCATTCCTTTTAATTGATTTCGATTGATTTATCCTTCTATGTCGATTATTAGGATGTACTGAACATGTTGGTGATAAACATGTTAGACCGTTAGAATCCTCGGAGAAGGAATGACCACAATAGGGAATTGAAATTATAAGTAAAGATATGATTAACCCTTCAATCGAATTGAATAAGTTAATCATAATCGATCAGACGATTCGTTCATAATGTTATATGATGATTAAAGGGCTGAATTGTACATATATATAGATATATACGTATTGAAGGAACTCTCGTGATTGTGTTCGTTATGTGTATTGAACTTATGATAAATGGTGTTATCATTCGAATATCAGAAACCGTTAGTCATTATGGTGTTACCTTGATGATTAAGGTTCGTGCATTGCAAAGAGGTTTATCGAAGGGGCGTCCTTCGAGGGTATTGATGTTCATCGGAAGTATTGAAACCTTATCGTCATTCTAAGGCAAGTAGTTTAATTATGTTTTCCATACTAATGACATTCATGTTATCATGCATATATATTTCGTTGTTGTTTGTCCACCACGTGTTCGTCTGACGGGATAATCTTGGGATCTATGCTAGCGTGCGCTGGATCATTGGACAAGTTTTCCACCACTTATTGGTACGACGGGATCATCTTGGATCTAGGCAGTGAGCATTGGATCATGGATTATCATGTATATGTTGAGATTGTCATGTTGAGTAATGCATGATAGTCTTCCCGTAGGAGAAGTTTGTAAGTTGTTATTATTTATTCATTGAATTGTCAAATGATCTCTAGTTGTATAATTATCGTACTTGTACTAGCATCGTTTTGCTAACCCCTTCGGGGGTGGACATGTGTTTTATGTTCAGTATCCAAAGGACCGGGAAAACAACCACAGGGGTAACATGATGACGAGGGTGCACAATCATGTTGGTTGTTTAGAGAAGTTCTTTCAGTTTGTACTCGTGTTTAAATAAGTACTGGAGTACACTATTTCTTTGTGTTGATTTTGATGATTATGTATGTTAGGGTTGTATACTACAAAGCTGTTAGGAATATGCCCTCGAATGCCACTCAGGGGATGAGGGAGAAGGGGCATTATACTTGTAATTATGGAATAATTGATAAAAGGCAATATGACTCATTCATTGTTTATTGTATTTCAAATGCATTCTTGATTTGGTAAACATTGAAGTGAAGTCCATGTAAATAAGAGCGAACATTCCACTCTCGTTATTGGATAAGAGAAAATGCACTGGAAGTGTTTAAAGCTTATTTACGTAAATCGTTCGCAAGTCGATAAACTTAATTGGGCAGTAAGTGTAACACCCCAAAAACGGCTATTACAGTGCCGTGAATCCCACGCTGGGACCCACCAGGCGATAATCAAAACAGATTAAACAATTATTATTTGTGATACCGAACCACAATGAATAGTCATCACTCCGATCAGGAGTTTAATAAAATATGGCCAACGGCCTTACAATACACAGGATCCAAAAACAAGTATAAACCATATGGAGATGGAAAATACTTCAAATGTCAAATACAACCAAATAGCAAATTAAGTGAAATAGGAAATAATATAACACGGTTTAACATAACCAGACAACAAGAGATGTGGGGGCCCCCCGAGCTAGTATCCCTCGAACCCTTCGCCGTCTACATGCTCTTCCCGTGCCTTGCCTTTGCCTCGACCTAAAATACAATACAAGTATTTCGCCCAACACAGGGTTAGATATACATGATAATCAATTCTTCTGACATATACAATTCACATATATAGATTTCAAAGAAATCATTCCGACTATCAATCATACCCCTCGGGCGTATGAAACGATCAGTCACAAGCATCCAATACTATGGACGATTTACGGTATGGCTCAAAGATGGACATCACAGTACGCCCGATCCGGAAATGTGTCCGTGCACATGTCCGCCCCGTATATGGAATCCAGAATATACGTAGGACAATGTACCTAATTAGCCTCACGAAACTACGTCCCGTGTGCACGTACCCAATGCGGAATAATATCCGATGACTATATGTGCACGGCTAAAAATCTACACAATAACCAATCGGAACGCAGATATGATTCCGGATATGTCACGATACAACATGACAACGAATTCAACAAATCACATATCCGATTAAGGATCAAGAAAAACTCACCGAAGTGAAAATAAGGCCAACGAGATTCAATGATTCAAACGACGTACTTGGGAATGCAACCCCATGAAGAAAACGGAATAACGTCAAGGACAGTGTCAAATCACGACAAACATTTCATGAACAATTCATACATATGAAAAATATAACCATCAGAAGAATCTAATCATCATTATAACCAAGCAAGATAACTTGCCTCAAATCCGTAAGTGAAAGATAGTCCTTCTCCAAATGATCAAACGGACGGTATCCTCGGTTAAACACTCAATCGAACGAGCAACCTTGAATGAAAAAATAACATATTCACATAATATTAATATCAATTCGTAGAAAACGACGACCGCAACTTATTCGAATAATTCATCCCCCCTTGATGAATACCTTAACGATTAATGAAAGGTTTCAATACGACTAATTCATCCTCCAAAATCGGATTACCATACCAAAAGTGTCTTGAAATTCTCTTGTTATTCCATGAACAAAACATCTTCCATTTGCCAATAAAATTGGTTTAAATCAAATTCTCATGTTCTACAACATCTCCTATTTATAAAAGGATAGTCATAATGAATTTGATACTCAATATACCATGATAGTATTATTCATAAACAGCATCATCTTACTTAAGAACACTATCTATTTAGCATGATGATGAACCACATTCTAAGTTATCAACACAATAGATTGATGAAAAGTTATTGTTGTAAGATCCTTATCATTCTTCAAAGACTTGTGGAAGTGAACAAATATGATTTGTTAAAGCTTCTAAGATTTCTGAACTAGATCATCTAATCTCATATTTAACATTATCAAGTTCTTCTCAAGGTAAATAAATACCTAAAATGGTGTTTAAACACTTTATGATATCAAGTTCTTGATTAAATCCAGTTATGAAGAAGCTAACCGATCCAACAATGTCCTACTGAGCTAAATTCGTCCAGAAGGTGAGTAATGACAATTACAAACATGATTAAAATCACTATATCATCAAGAACACCTCCATCTCAAACCCTTATTTAACATATTCATCAAAAGTGCTTAAAGAGTTTAATTATAACCATGTTTTACTTGTTTAATCTAACTCTAGGTGAAGTATAATTCGTTTATAACATCAACATAAGAAATTAATGCAGAGAAGAAAGCACACCTACCTCTAGAAATGAAGAACAACTTCAATGCTATGAGAGAATATATTCCAAGCTCAAAAACAACTCCAAATCTCCAAGGGAATGAGCTCCACTCCAAGATTCAAGGCTTAGAAACAAGTTGGTGAAGGTTGATATCATTTTTAGAGTGCAGAGGGACGATAAAATGGAGAGAGAATCGGTTTAGAGTTGTGAAGAAATGAAAAACAGGCTGGCCCTATAAATAGACTGGACATACTTAGCGCACGCTATCGGGAAAGATTAGCGTACGCTAATGAACTTACGTACGCTATCCGGTCGATATTACGTACGTAAACGGCTTACAGTGGCTACTGTCTTGAATTATCGCAGGCCGTTAGCACACGCTAATGATAAATGGGTTACGCACGCTAATAAAAGTAGATTCTCACCGACACGACAGCTCAGACTTAGATCTCATGCATGCTAACGGTTAAAAGGGTTCACGTGCTGAAGTCAACTGCTGCCAGATTCCCTCTTAGCGTACGCAACAGAGGAAACCTTACGCACGCTAAGTCACATGATTAGCGTACGTTAATAGTACTGTGTAGCGTACGCTATATTAACAAAAATTCGAAAATGCAACACTCTAACAACATCGAATCATCACATATGAAATAACAACGATATGATATTCAAATATATAATACCTCAACATAATACTAAATGCAACGATTCATGATAATCAGATTATCCGAATAATACAATGACAGGTAAAAATGAAAAGTTACAGTCGGATATTACATACTCCCCCCCTTAAAAAGAGTTTCGTCCTCGAAACTAAGGGGTAAATAACTCGGGGTATCTCGCTCGCATACTATCCTCGGTCTCCCACGTAGCCTCCTCGACTCCGTGTCGTGACCACTGAACCTTCAGTAGGGGAATCGTCTTGTTCCGCAACTGCTTGATCCTCCTCTCGAGTATCTGTACAGGACGCTCCTCGTACGAATGATTCTCTACTAATTCAATATCTTCGAATTGAAGTACATGGCTCGGATCAGCAACATATTTCCTCAACTGGGAGACATGAAACACGTTGTGAATTTTACTCAAGGTCGGTGGCAAGGCTAGTCGATAGGCCAGATCACCTACGCGCTCCAGAACCTCAAACGGCCCAATGTACCTTGGGCTCAGCTTGCCCCTCTTCCCGAAACGAAAAACACCTCGAGTAGGAGACACCTTCATTAACACATGGTCACCAACCTCGAACTCAAGCGGTCGTCGACGATGGTCAGCATAAGACTTCTGTCGACTTTGAGCCGTTAACAACCGACTCTTAATCAAAGTGATCTTCTCACGGGCGGCTAACAACATATCGGGTTCCGTACTCAGAGATTCTGATAGTTCGTCCCAACACAAAGGGGACCTACAGCGACGGCCATACAATGCCTCATACGGTGCCATCTGAATCGAAGCGTGCCAACTATTATTATAAGTGAATTCCACCAAAGCGGTGGGCTTCCCAATCGTTTTCCAATCAAGAGCACATGCTCTCAACATATCCTCTAGAGTCCGAATGGTTCTCTCCGTGACCATCGATCTGTGGATGAAAAGCCGTACTGAAATTTAACTGCGTGCCCATCGCACGATGAACTGCCTTCCAGAAGTGTGACACAAATCGCCCGTCACGGTCTGATACAATGCTCTTGGGGGTACCGTGTAGTCTCACAATTTCCTTAATAAACAGCTGGGCCAATCTCTCGGGGGCCCACGTGTCCTTAATCTCCAAAAAGTGGGCTTATTTGGTCAGACGGTCCACAATTACCCAAATCGCATTCATTCCTCGACGACTCGTCGGCAAGTTAGTGATAAAATCCATAGATATGTCCTCCCATTTCCACTCAGGAATCGGGAGCGGTCTCAGCATTCCTGCGGGTCGCTGGTGTTCAATCTTAACCTTCTGACAGGTTAAGCACCTCGAAACGAATTCGGCAACCTCACGCTTCATATTCCCCCACCAATAATTTTGCTTCAAATCCTTATACATCTTGCTAGAGCCCGGGTGAATAGAGTACGGGGTAGCATGGGCTTCTCTCATGATAGAGTTCCTCAACTCTTCGTCAGCGGGTACACAAACTCGATTTCTAAAACATATCAATCCATCCTCGTGGACCACGAATCCAGGGGCTTTCCCCTGAGTTACTTCATCCCGAACTCGAGATAAGAATGGGTCCGTAATTTGCTTCGATTTGATCATATCATCAAGAGACGAAGAAATCTCAAGGGTGCAAAGTTGTCCCTGAACACGCTGTAACCAAACTTCAATTTCTGGCCTCATAAGGTCCAACTGCAATTCCCTCTGTCGTTAAGCGGCTCGGCATCTGCTCTGCACTGTCTTACGGCTCAATGCGTCGGCAACCACATTTGCTTTACCCGGATGATAAAGGATCTCGATATCATAGTCCTTGATTAATTCTAGCCACCTTCTCTGCCTCATGTTCAACTCCTTCTGAGTAAAAATGTACTTTAGGCTCTTGTGGTCCGTAAAGATCTGGCAGGTAACTCCATAAAGATAGTGACGCCAAATTTTCAAAGCAAACACCACGGATGCTAACTCCAAGTCGTGGGTCGGATAGTTAACTTCATAGGGTCGCAATTATCTCGATGCATAGGCGATTACTTTCCCTTCCTGCATTAGTACACATCCCAGACCCTGTCTCGACGCGTCACTATACACCACAAATCCTTCCGTTCCCTTTGGTAAGACCAAAACAGGTGCCGAAATCAATCGACTCTTGAGCTCTTCAAAACTTTGCTGACATGCTTCTGACCACAAATACTTCTTGTCCTTACGCAGTAAGTTAGTCATCGGTTGCGAAATTTTAGAAAATCCTTCTACGAACCGTCGGTAGTAACCTGCTAGGCCGAGGAAACTACGAACTTCCTTCACGTTCTTCGGTGGTAGCCAATCTCGAATGGCTTCCGTCTTTTGTGGGTCCACTCTCACCCCTTCGGCTGATATCACATGCCCGAGAAAGACAACCTCAGGCATCCAGAATTCACACTTAGAAAATTTCCCATAAAGTTGTTCCCGCCTCAATGTATTGAGAACTTGGTGGAGGTGACGCTCGTGCTCCTCGTGGTCGCGAGAGTAAATCAGAATGTCGTCTATGAAAACGACTACAAAGCGATCCAGGTAGTTAATAAAAACTCGATTCATCAACTCCATGAATACTGCCGGTGCATTAGTCTGTCCAAGCGGCATCACCACGAACTCATAATGCCCATAGCGAGTACGGAATGCTGTCTTTGAAATGTCAGACTCTCGAATCCTCAGCTGATGATAACCAGATCTCAAGTCGATCTTAGAAAACACGGCAGCTCCCTGAAGTTGGTCCAATAAATCATCAATACGAGGCAAGGGATACTTGTTCTTGATGGTTACCACTGTTCACTCACGGTAATCAATACATAAGCGTAGAGATCCATCTTTCTTCCGTCACGAATAACACGGGTGCTCCCAAGGGGCGCACTAGGTCGAATATAGCCTTTGTCGACCAACTCCTCAATTTGGTTCTTCAATTCTTGCATCTCGGTCGGAGCCATACGATGCAGTGCTTTTGAGAGCGGGGACGTGCACAGTTCTAACTCAATAATAAACTCCACGTCACGATGAGGAGGTAAGCACAGTAACTCGTCTGCGGAAATACATCGGGGTAATCTCGGACTACGGAATGTCGGCCAATTCAATGGTCGATCTCTTTATTTTGGTCATGTAGCACCAATAACCAATACACCCTTGATTAAGCGGTTTCACTGCTTTCATAGCTTGATGACTCTCCCGAGCAGTGGGATTATCACCTCAAAAAATACACTCGAATCCATCATCAGAAGTGACGGTAACCACCCGCTTGCGGACACTGAGTATTGCATCATGACGATCCATCCAATCGATACCCAAGATTATATCATCCTTAGGTAGATCGACTACAATTAGATTTGACAACCACTCACGGTCGTTCAAACGAATCGGACAGTCCTGGACTTCACGATTTCCAATAATTCTTCTATCATCAGTAGACCAATCACGTAGGGCTCACAGTTGATAACATGGTCTAGAGGCAAACGACTTAAACAAGAAGAAGATATAAAGGATTGTGAAGCACCGGTATCAAAAAGAACACATACAGTGGAGTGGATCTCGAGTATACAGAAATCATGCGGCCTCGGGATCGTCGGCTTTCTTCATCTCGTAAATCCACAGGTTTCGTGATCTGGCACCAGTGTACCACTTTGATTCCCACGGCCCATTCCCTATTCACTCGGTGGTCGATAGGATGCGGACGGAGGCGTCGGTTACAGACGGAAGATTGAAGCTGGAGCATGAGACGCCATCGGATCATGTCGGGCCCCTCTGCAAAAACGAGCATGGTGACCATTCTTCCCACAAGTATGGCATGTGATGGCGAGGCTTTGGGCAATTGAAGTTGATATGCCCTGGCCCCCACGGTTGTGGCACACCGCGGAAGAGGAACCGCTCGAGAGTGCGATCCGGCGGGCTTTGACGCCATGGGTGGTCGATCGGAAGGTTTGGCAATGACTGGGCTTCTGAATGTCCACCGATTACTCTCGATCAGTTACGGCTCTTGGACCTTTTGTTGTTGGGTGTGTGGTTGTTTCTTGGAAATCTCTTTCGCGGTGAGCTCGTACTCGAGCCTTCTCGATGAACTCGGTAAGGTAGTATGCGGTGGTGATTCAGTTGCATTCTCATTCGGGGTTTAAGCCTCTTGAGAAAGTATTTGATCTTATCGGCCTCGATCGGATAATTGTCGTGGCAAAAGGAAGAAGTGCAGAATTTCTCGAACAGATAATACATCATCGTCTTGAGACGGGTGAGTTCAATAGTTCCGACAGTTTGGCCTCGCGGAGTGGCCACAGGTAGTAATGGTCTAGCATGAGGTTTTTAAATTCCTCCCAAGTGTAAACACCATCGGTGGCCTTCTTGAAATCCACAGTGTGAGCGCCTTTGCCAAGGTAATACGCAGCTCTTCAACGCGATTCTCTTAGGCGATCCACCATCCGGAAAAGTTTCTCAAAATGCTCGATCCAATGCACAATGTCGGCGAGCTCGGAAGGAGCCTTCAAAAAGTCGGTGGTCATTGGCGAGAGATGTCGGCGATAATTCGGCTCACGGGTCCGCCAATCACATGAGGAGGATGAGCCCCTGCTGGCGGCGATGGCGGCCCTCTGCATAGCTTCCATTAGTTGACCCATCTGGGTCATCGTGTCATCATGCCACGCATTACGGCGTAAGGATCGACACGCGCATCCCCGCGCCCACGTGGTGCGATTGTTCCCAGAAGGCGAACCAGCATCTGCGGAACTCCGATCCGCATTCGCGCGTCTGTTGGCTCGAGGTATCGGGATTCGGCCCCTACCGCGGCCTCGTCCCCCTCTGCCACGACCTCTCAGGTTTCTTTCCATACTGAAAGAATCAATCATAGTGATAATCATAAGTACAATTCAAGATACTAAAATTCATGCTAAGTTAATAGCAACAAGGAATCACATATTCAAGGAAACGGTTATCGATACCACAAATGTCGCACCGAATATCATATCGGTGTCAAGTCGAACAATTTCAATTGTATAATAAATTCAGCATTTACCTCGGATTATCAATCAGATAAATCCTGTCACAATTCCTCGAAATAACATGATCAACAAAGAGACCCATACTGATATCAATATCATGCCAGTAATTAAATCATGGCTCATAAAGTACATATCGTATTTGGCTCGTAGGGTCAGGCCCTTGCACAGGTCACACGTGACACGAAGGTCTCTTGATACTAGTTCATTTCTCAATGACTCATAAAAAAAATAATGCTCCGATACCATCTTCTGTAACACCCCAAAAACGGCTATTACGGTCAGTGAATCCTGTTAGGACCCACCAGGCGATAATCAAAACAGATTAAACAATTATTATTTGTGATACCGAACCACAATGAATAGTCATCACTCCGATCAGGAGTTTAATAAAATATGGCCAACAGCCTTACAATACACAGGATCCAAAAACAAGTATAAACCATATGGAGATGGAAAATACTTCAAATGTCAAATACAACCAAATAGTAAATTAAATGAAACAGGAAATAATATAACACGGTTTAACATAACCAGACAACAAGAGATGTGGGGCCCCCCGAACTAGTATCCCTCGAACCCTTCGCCGTCGACATGCTCTTCCCGTGCCTTGCCTTTGCCTCGACCTAAAATACAATACAAGTATTTCGCCCAACACAGGGTCAGATATACATGATAATCAATTCTTCTGACATATACAATTCACATATATAGATTTCAAAGAAATCATTCCGACTATCAATCATACCCCTCGGGCGTATGAAACGATCAGTCACAAGCATCCAATACTATGGACGATTTACGGTATGGCTCAAAGATGGACATCACGACGCCCGATCCGGAAATGTGTACGTGCACATGTCCGCCCGTATATGGAATCCGAATATACGTAGGACAATGTACCTAATTAGCCTCACGAAACTACGTCCGTGTGCACGATCCAATGCGGAATAATATCCGCCAATGACTATATGTGCACGGCTAAAAATCCTACACAATAACGATCGGAGCAGATATGATTAGGATATGTCACGATACAACATGCCAACGAATTCAACAAATCACATATCCGATTAAGGATCAAGAAAAACTCACGAAGTGAAAATAAGGCCAACGAGATTCAATGATTCAAACGGCGTGCTTGGGAATGCAACCCCATGAAGAAAGCGGAATAACGTCAAGGGCGAGTGTCAAATCACGACAAACATTTCATGAACAATTCATACATATGAAAAATATAACCATCGAAGAATCTAATCATCATTATAACCAAGCAAGATAACTTGCCTCAAATCCGTAAGTGAAAGATAGTCCTTCTCCAAATGATCAAGCGGACGGTATCCTCGGTTAAACACTCAATCGAGCGAGCAACCTTGAATGAAACGTAATTCATTCAATAACATATTCACATAATATTAATATCAATTCGTAGAAAACGACGCCCGCAACTTATTCGAATAATTCATCCCCCCTTGATGAATACCTTAACGATTAATGAAAGGTTTCAATACGACTAATTCATCCTCCAAAATCGGATTACCATACCAAAAGTGTCTTGAAATTCTCTTGTTATTCCATGAACAAAACATCTTCCATTTGCCAATAAAATTGGTTTAAATCAAATTCTCATGTTCTACAACATCTCCTATTTATAAAAGGATAGTCATAATGAATTTGATACTCAATATACCATGATAGTATTATTCATAAACAACATCATCTTACTTAAGAACACTATCTATTTAGCATGATGATGAACCACATTCTAAGTTATCAACACAATAGATTGATGAAAAGTTATTGTTGTAAGATCCTTATCATTCTTCAAAGACTTGTGGAACTGAACAAATATGATTTGTTAAAGCTTCTAAGATTTCTGAACTAGATCATCTAATCTCATCTTTAACATTATCAAGTTCTTCTCAAGGTAAATAAATACCTAAAATGGTGTTTAAACACTTTATGATATCAAGTTCTTGATTAAATCCAGTTATGAAGAAGCTAACCGATCCAACAATGTCCTACTGAGCTAAATTCGTCCAGAAGGTGAGTAATGACAATTACAAACATGATTAAAATCACTATATCATCAAGAACACCTCCATCTCAAACCCTTATTTAACATATTCATCAAAAGTGCTTAAAGAGTTTAATTATAACCATGTTTTACTTGTTTAATCTAACTCTAGGTGAAGTATAATTCGTTTATAACATCAACATAAGAAATTAATGCAGAAGAAAGCACACCTACCTCTAGAAATGAAGAACAACTTCAATGCTATGAGAGAATATATTCCAAGCTCAAAAACAACTCCAAATCTCCAAGGGAATGAGCTCCACTCCAAGATTCAAGGCTTAGAAACAAGTTGGTGAAGGTTGATATCGTTTTTAGAGTGCAGAGGGACGATAAAATGGAGAGAGAATCGGTTTAGAGTTGTGAAGAAATGAAAAACAGTGGCCTATAAATATTGGACATACTTAGCGCGCTATCGGGAAAGATTAGCGTACGCTAATGAACTTACGTACGCTATCCGGTCGATATTACGTACGTAAACGGCTTACAGTGGCTACTGTCTTGAATTATCGCAGGCCGTTAGCGCACGCTAATGATAAATGGGTTACGCACGCTAATAAAACTAGATTCTCACCGACACGACAGCTCAGACTTAGATCTCATGCATGCTAACGGTTAAAAGGGTTCACGTGCTGAAGTCAACTACTGCCAGATTCCCTCTTAGCGTACGCAACAGAGGAAACCTTACGCACGCTAAGTCACATGATTAGCGTACGTTAATAGTACTGTGTAGCGTACGCTATATTAACAAAAATTCGAAAATGCAACACTCTAATAACATCGAATCATCACATATGAAATAACAACGATATGATATTCAAATATATAATACCTCAACATAATACTAAATGCAACGATTCATGATAATCAGATTATCCGAATAATACAATGACAGGTAAAAATGAAAAGTTACAGTCGGATATTACAGTAAGTTTTTTAGTAAGACTTTTATAATTGATGCTAGAACATGTGCATGTCTTGATAGCATAGTTATAAGTATATTGGTGGTACCAATGTACTTGAAGACGACTCATACTTGATTCAGTCACATGATATTCACTCTTGGAGAGTCGATGATGAATCGAAAGGTTGTGATAGTATACGTGGACCTTTGACTTGAGGGTTCAGTAAGAGATGTTTTTGTGATGTTTAGTTTGTCATTAGAGTAGTCAGACTCATTTGCTTAATCGATGGGTCAACCTCGAAGTGCGGACTATACGGGCAGGTAGCAGTCTTTACTGTACGCCAAGAAAGGATTCTATCTCCTGTTAGTGAGCAGGCGAATGCCCTACGGTTAATGGCAAATAAGATCATAAGTCTTTGTCCAAAGCATTCTGATCTAGTCTTAATACACTATTAATCAGTCGGTCTTGATTTGCATTAGCACATGTATAGTGTATAGTGAACAGTAGGGTTTGACTTTACCGTGACCCGAAGACTTGACCGGGATATCTGATGAAGGGTCTATACGTATATGATATTCACGACATAATGGTTCTTGAATGATCCCTTCATTCGTTCTCAGTCGGGGTTTACAGTGCGACCTAGGTTGGCTAAGTGATGCCCGCACTCATTGGTTACTCCCAATGCCGGCTGAAACGGACCTACATAGTTGCGCATCAGGATCGCTAACGGATAAATATGAATTTATTATCTCTTTAATTTTATTAGATATTAGATATCTAATTATGATTTATTGGATAAATCAAATAGCGGTCTTATGAATTGAAATTAAGTTACTGGGTAATTAATTTAATTCATAAATTATATTTTTTAGAGAAATATATTTGTATTTGATATAATTAATTAATTTGATTAATTAATTAGTATAAATCATTGGTGATAAAACGGAGTGTGTTTTACGGAGTCGTTTGGCGAACGTCCGGTACACAAGCCGAGTGACTTGGCCCCGTTTCCTCCCACCTTCGCATGGTCCGTCCCCCTCTCTTGTCTTCTTGGTGGTTTCCTCCTTTTGTTGTCTTGTGATGAGGGATCCCACCATGATATGTTAACTAATAATGCCATATGACATTATATGGTGGGATCACATTTACACATGAGATATCTAACATCACCACCACCACCAATAAGACCTTGGTTCGGCCGAGAGCAAGATAGAGATGGAGAGAAATTTTTCTTCCAAGTTGTTCTTCATCTTTGAGGTGAGAAATAAGCAAGAAAAAATAGAGAGATAATTCCTACGATAACTTCCTAGCCGTGTTCTTGGAGAACGGAGTCTCGTTGATTTTTCCGGTCAAGTTCCGACGCGTATGAAGTAGAGACATCGTGCTTTTGGTGTTTGGGACGAAGGGATTTAGTGCTCGTGTTCGGGTTCGTGATCATCATCACTATTGTGAAGATATTATCAAAGGCTTTAAAGGTATGGGACTTTGATTCGTTTATCTTCGTCCATTTATTTTTTTCATATATACGTTACTTGATCGATCCTGTTTGGGATTCTTTGTATTGAGTTTTATTATTCCGCTGCGTACTCAATTTTGTATCTGAAATCCCAACAGTGGTATCGGATCAAGGTCATTGATACCGTATATACGAATTATTTTAGCATTTGGAATGCTTGATAGTATGGTGAATGATTTGGAATCATTTTTGTCATAATCATGGTATATGTTTATTCGTTCGTTTTTGTTATATTTTTCATAAATTTATGTCTAAATATAAATTTTTAATTTCTTGTAAATATGATTTATATTGAAGATATGAATGTTGAAAAATATGGATATTGGATATCCGGTTGGAAATCGAGGCCCGTATTGCCGTTGGACGACACCTGAAATAGTGCAGGGGAGCTCTGCGTGCAGTCGACCCTTGGGACCGCGGTCCGGGCACAGTGCTTGCCTGCCGTGCGATTCGAGTTCTTGCCACCGCCCGGTTTAGGAGTCCGGCCTTGGGACCTGAGTCGGGCACAGTTCTTGCCCTACCCTGGTTCTTCGTATATTCTTGAAAATTAATTCCTGTTTCTCATTTTATAAGGGAAAATTAATTAAATGGAATACATGTGATTGACCGAATTACTTTGAACGTTTTCATATTACCAATTGTGAGAATTGATTGGATCAATTATATTTAATAGTAGATTATATATATTGATTGGATGAATATATTTAATTTGCAATCCATTTATTTAGTATTTGTTGGATGAATGCTTTTTGAATGGGGATGTGGTTCATGGACCTAGTTTTGAATCGTTCGGTTATATTCGATTGGGTTGTGAAGGCTTTTATGAGCCTGTTTATTTTACTAGAAAAATTTGTATAGGATGCAATTTTTCAAATGTAAAATTTATATGTAATGACGAAGACCGGGGGAAGATCCGTTCGAGAAGACGAAGATTCAAAACCGAAGACATGTAATTAGATTATGATGTTTTTGTTCTAGGAACGGTCCATGAACTGCATGTTGGTAGTAACTAGGTTGCTATTTACTGTTTTTCATTTTGAATGATTGACAAACATAAACGCGCTTATAATTTAATTAATGTGCAAAGTGTAACATTAATCGCGAAATTCTCCCGACTTCAAACAGACTAAGTTTTGAAAAAGGTTACGATGTTTCCTACCCTCCATCAAACTCGTAGAAAATTGATACCCGAGCTGGTGTGCTATGCTTCCGATTTATCGGGGTAGTACATTTGGTAGAGGTTGATAAATTCTTGAGTGCATTAGATGCCTTCGGTTGGTGATAAATTTCGCCCCTTGAAACCTTATAGGTTGTCGGGAGAGATTCAATAGTCAGACTGATAGACGTTGATGGTCAACAACTTAGATAGTCCGGATTGCCAAGAAACCTGATAGGTTGAGGGCATGAAACTAGGGGTAAAAGAAGATCGAATCATCTGTTGGACGGGTTGGTGTTGGACACCACTTTACAGAAATTAATAGGCAAGAAACCTGACAGGTTGCATTTGTTAAAATTTGCAAAGAACTCGATCACCACTAAGAAGTCGATTTAACCATGATTTCCGGGTTATAACATGAGAGTGTGTAATTTTGATAAAATTAGTGGGAGACAAGACAAGAATTATACAAGCCCTTAAATTCTATACTCGGTCATAATAAAAGTCACTAATTCAATCTTATCTAAATCAATGTAGAGAAACGAAACTATATCTCTCTAAAAATGGCTAAGAACCCACTTGCAATACTACTTGAAAAGAATCTCCCAACCGGCCCCAACTTTGTTGACTGGTTGCGGAATCTGATGATTTTACTCAGCATGGAGTCTCTGGGATACGTCTTAGAGGCGGAAATTCCACCGACTCCAATCCGACTAGGGGTAATCAGGAAGAAATTGACATCCAAGAAATTCCACCGACTCCAAATCCATTATATTTTGAGGAAGAGATGGCATTCATAATGCAGAGGTTCAGCAACTTCCGGAAAAGCTACTCCAAACACAAAAAGAACTATAAGGAGAATCCCAGAAGTAACCAGAAAGCCGGAAGCTGGAAGGTGGAGTGCTACAATTGTCAAAAGACAGGACACATTCAAATCGAGTGTCCTGATCTTAAGAAAGACGAGAGCATGAAGGAGGTGAGCAGAAAAGAAGACAGAAGGAAGGCCCTCATCGGAGAAGATCATGTTAGGAATACTTGTTAGATTTTGATGATGTCATTAATTAAAAATCAAATGTTTATTACTTGGCAAAATGTAAGGAAGAACCAAATGAGTATCTTTCATAGGCCAAAATATGTTAAGTATGAAACTTGGCAAAATGTAAAGAAGAACCAAATGAGTGTCTTCTATAGGCCAAAAGTTAGTTAGGCTGAAAAACGGCTAAGTACTAAGTACAGCCTAGTCCATCAGAGAGGAGCAATGACTCGGTCGAGTAGCTCTGGTCAACTAAATTTATCAGAGAAGTTTGACCAGACTGCAGCCGAGGTATATCAGGGAAGTCACCTGACCAGACAAGTCACAAACAGTGAACAGCCGAGAGGACCTACCTGCAGAGATGTAAGCTGCACATCAGCCTACTCGACTACAGCCTAGTACTCCAAGTCCACGTCAGCATGCTTTGTAAAGTCAAATATTACGGAAAGCTCACATGCAACGTGAAGAGACAAATTGGAGTGATTCCCGCAAGAGATATAATTTAATCATCCTGACCCACCGTGAAGACTTTTATCCTTTTATATTCAAAAGATTCGGCGCTCACATGCAGAAGTCCTCACAACGGTCGGAAGATAAAATTAAATAATGGGAATCCAGCCTTGCAACGTTCAGAAAAGATTAAACAATGAAGTCTCTCTCCAACGGACGGATTTGTTCAAAGATTTGCAACGGCTACAAGGAAGAAGCTCAGAGACCTGACCTATATATATACAGAGATTTGAAACTGAGCAACAACCGGTGCGAACATACATTCTAGCGATCAAAGCAAACAAAGCAATCTCAAGCAATCAAATAGCATCGTGAAAAGAGCAGATCCAAAAAGTTCATATTTAAGGAAGCTCTTAAGTTGGAGAAGACAAACACTCTTGTCTATAATCTTGAGTACGGGGTACTTCCTTTGGTTGAAGTAAGAGGCGTAAAGGCATCCAAGGATCGAGGATCAAGAGGTGCAAGGCGATCAGTGTGTGTACAACGGCACGGATTTCCCGGTTGGAAGTCTGTTGTAGTGTGTTGTGAATCAACTGTAATATTTATCCTTTGGTTGAAAATTATAGTGAATTCATATCCAGTAGTTTGGAGAAAAGTGGATTAGTAGAGGATTACCCCACCTCCGAGACCACTATAACCGCTGTGTTATTTTACATTTCTTTGCATCATACTCTAGCTATGCATACATTGTTAAGTGTTTCATTAAATTAATTTATATTCGTCATCACCGACTTCCGCACATATCCAAGAACAAACGACTCCAAGTCATTTGTTTGACTATCACCAAGAAACTCACTCTTCGTGAAAAAGAGTTCAAGAGTTACAACAAGTCTATTCACCCCCCCTCTAGACTTGTTACTGGACGACTTGTGACCTACAAGTGGTATCGGAGAGGTTGGTTCAATTAATTCCACGAACCAGATCTATATTAGATATATATATCTTATCTCTCACTTTATAATGGAACACATGCACTCTAGACTACTGTCTTTTCGGTTGTGAGTATGATCTCTGGAAGATAAGAATGCAGGCACACTTATCTTCAATCCATGACGACATGTGGTGCATCATTGAAGACGGTCCATTCATTTTTGAGAAGGACAACACAGCCGAGGAGATCGCAGCTGGGAGGCCCGAAAAGATTCCCAAGAAGAGAACGGAGCTGACCCCCGAAGAGAGAAAGCTGGCCAATCTTGACAACCGGGCTAGAGATGTGTTATACCAAACTCTTGACAAATCCACCATGGTCAAGATCAAAAACTGTAAGAATGCCAAAGAAATTTGGGACACATTAGCTCTAATGTGTGAAGGAACGGAGCTGATCAAGGAAAACAAGTTGTCAATAGCTATCCAAAAGTTTGACAACTTTAAAATGAAGAATGGTGAATCTATAGACCAAGTGGACACAAGGTTCACTGAAATCATCAATGAGATCAACTCCCTGGGCAAAACCTATGGCAACAGGGAAATGGCACTTAAGGTCCTCAGATCTCTCAACCCCGAATGGAGCATGAAGGCCGTAGCCATGAGAGAGTCCAAGGACCTGAATAAAATAAAGATTCAGGAGCTGTTCTCGGATCTGAAGGCCTATGAGTTCGAACTTCCAAGTTCATCCTCAATCGAGCTGCGAGAGAAGGGAATCGCATTTGCGGCCGAGTCCTCGCTAAGAGCCTATTCGATGTGAAACCTCCAAATCCACTAGATTTTGAGGAAGAAATGGCTTTCATTATGCAAAGGTTCAGCAATTTGAAAGAACTACTCAAGTATAAGAAAAACTACAAGGAGAATCGAGAAGGAACCGGAAAATGGAAAGGCTGGAAAGTTGAATGCTACAACTGTCACAAAATAGGACACATTCAAATGGATTGTCCCGATCTCAAGAAGGACGAAACCAAGAAGGAGGTGGGCAGAAAGGAAGACAGAAGAAAAGCTCTCATCGGAGAAGACCAGGAGCATGTCGAATCAAGTAGCGGTTTCTTTTCTGATGAAGACGAGGAGTATGATTGCCTGATGGCAAACTTAGCTGATGAAGAGGTAACTTCTAAACCTACCGGTTCAAATAATAGCTCAGCCATGTCACAAGATATGGATTTACATGAGTCGGTAAATCAGTTATTCAAAGATTTTGAAACACTCAAATCTGCACACCAAGGTATGTCGTGAGAAGACTCATTGCAAGATGAGAATAGAGCATTTGAAAAATGATTTCGAAAAACTCAGCCTAGATTTAAATAAGGTTGAGACAACTACAGCTGACTTCAAAAACCAGGCAAGTGTCAATACAGCTGAGATAGACCGGCTAAACATTTTACTTAAAGAAAAATCAGCTGCACTTGCTCATGCCAAAGCTGAGTTTACTAAGCTGGCACAGATAAATAAAACTCAAAGCGCGAAATAACCTCCTGAAGGCGTCTTCAACTCTGGGCGAATTGTGTACTTATAAGAGGTCACTATATACTAAATCAGGCCTTGGATATGATTCTCACACTCCCTCTAGTTCTGAAACCAAGTTTATCAAGGGAGAAACAATGGTCTCGACTGCTGAGCCTGTGTATAAACCGAGTTTCAAAAACAGGCAACAGCCAAGTCAAACGTCTAAGTGCCGATCAATGTTACACTGCATGACCACCTAGACAGCGACTAAGCGATGGCCTGAGCAAAAGCGGCCAGGACAACATGCCCACTATTACCAACAACTCCCCAAAAATAGATTTCATAATGGGAGGGGCAGATGGAAACCTCAAGGTTATCCTAATTACCAAAATGAACAAGTGTGGAGACCACAAAGGTTTAATAAATGGTCTCAGCCTAGATTTAGTAATGGCCCACACCATCAAAATTTTGAGGAATATCCGGTATACAATCCAACCAGAAGATTTAGACCTCGACCACAGACACATTATAAGGGTTATAATAATGAATTCTATAATCCAAGGAGAAATCAATTTTCCAGGAAACCAACTAACCCCAAAGGACCCACACAAATTTGGGTACCTAAATCTCTGCTTGTTTAATTGCAGAAAAGGTGGAAGGACTACAACCACATCTCCTCAAGCTCAAATTTTGGAGGTGAAGAATGGTTTGTAGACTCTGGATGCTCGAGGCATATGACCGGGAACAAGAAGATGCTGACCAAATATATCAAAGAAAGAGGTCCCGATGTAATCTTTGGAGATAGCTCTAGAGGACAGACAAAAGGCTTTGGAGAGCTGCACCGAGGAAACATTGTCATATCCAAAGTTCATTATGTCAAAGGACTCAAGTACAACCTCCTGAGCATCAGCCAGTTCTGTGACGAGAAGAATCTAGTAGTCTTCACCATCTTGAAGTGTATGGTGATAGACATCTTATCTGGAGAAATAAAGCTACAAGGATTCAGAAGAAGAGATGTCTACATGATTGATTGGAACACAGGAACACCTAACTCCTGTTTTCTATCCAAGGTATGGCGAGAATGGATGGCTGTGGCACAAAAGACTATGTCACCTAAACTTCAAAGCCATCAACAAGATTAGCTCTCAGAAGCTGGTCAGAGGACTTCCAAATGAAGCATTCAAGAAGGAAGCACTCTGTGATGCATGTCAGAAGGGAAAGCAGACTAAAGCATCGTTCAAGCCAGTTTAGCCTACAACGCTCACAACAAGGATCTTAGATCTACTCCACATGGATCTATTTGGTCCTATCAAGCCAAGGACTTTGAGCGGCCGAAAGCATGCTCTTGTAATAGTAGATGATTATTCAAGGTACACTTGGATCATTTTTCTATACAAGAAAAGTGAAACCCTGACCAAGTTACCTGAGCTGCTGAGAAGGATCCAGAATGAGAAATCCCTCTCCATAATCAAGATCAGATCAGATAGAGGAGGAGAGTTTCTCAACAAGGCGATAACTGATTTCAGCGATCAGAATGGGATCCAGCATGAGCTCTGCGGCGGGACGCCTGTGAGAATGGTGTTCTTGAAAGAAGGAACAGAACTCGAAGGAAGCGGCAAGGTCCATGATTACGAAGCGGACCTACCCAAAGGTTCTGAAGGCTGTCAACACTGACTGCCACACCTGAACAGGAGTATGATAGTAGGGAGACATGGCAAAACTCCCTATGAGGTTTGGAATAATAGAACTCCTACTGTTGCTTATTTTCATGTTTTTGGTTGTAAGTGTTTCATCCACAACAACGGTAAAACACAGCTAAATGCCTTTGACGCTAAAACTGATGATGGTTTATTTATGGGATATTCCCAAAGAAGCAAGGCATATAGAGTTTTTAACAAAAGAACCTTAGTTGTGGAGGAAACACCCCATGTTGTTTTTGATGAATCTACCGTTGAGTACAGGAAACAACTTGAGCAAATTGAGAACAAGCTCAAGTCAGCAACTCTTGAAGAAGTCATTATACATGACACTGGAATGGTGGACTCACCTGCAGATCAGCCTGATGACCCAACTGCAGATCAGATAGGATCACCAAACCTATCGATCCGATTCTTTGCGGAAAGACCCAATGAGCCGACAAAGACTCACTGCGGTTGAACCAAGCTGCAGATGACAAGGCGTAGGCGATCGATTCTGCAGACCAGAACCCAGCTGATGCAGATAATCACCAGAGCAATCCAACAGGGGGAACAAACCCAGAAGAGGACGACATCCCCAAATGGCTCAAGGATCACCCAATTCAGCAAATTATCGGAAAGTTGACTGATGGAGTCAAGACAAGACAGTCAACTCTTCCAGCAGGAATGGCGATGTTCTCATGTTTCATGTCACAAATTGAACCCAAGACTACAGAACAAGCCTTGGAAGATTATTCATGGATTAATGCCATGCAAGAGGAATTGGAGCAGATGGAAAGAAACAAAGTTTGGGAACTAGCAGACAGACCTGATCACAAGAAAGTTATTGGCACCAAATGGGTGTATAAAAACAAGAGTGATGAAGACGGAGCTGTTGTTAGGAATAAAGCCAGACTCGTAGCAAAAGGTTATGCACAGTGTGAGGGAATAGATTTTGATGAAACTTATGCACCTGTTGCAAGATTAGAAGCCATCAGACTATTCCTCGCATATGCTGCATTCAAGGACTTTGAAGTCTACCAGATGGATGTAAAAAGTGTGTTTAAGACGGAATCCTAGAAGAAGAAGTCTATGTAGAGCAACCCCGTGTTTTGTCAAAGGAGACAAAGTCTATAAGTCATTGAAGGCTCTGTATGGACTCAAGCAAGCACCGAGAGCATGGTATGAAACACTGTCTGTGTTTCTTGAGAAAAATGGATTTTGCAAAAGGAAAGTGGACAAGACCCTATTCAGAGTGGAGCACGAAGGCCACATATTAATAGTCCAGATTTATGTGGATGATATCATATTCGGGTCAACCAATCCAGAACTATGCGAGAAATTCTCCAACCTCATGCAAGGAGAATTTGAGATGAGTATGATGGGAAAGCTTAACTTCTTTCTCGGATTACAAGTTAAGCAGATGGAAAAAGGAATTTTCATCAACCAAGCAAAGTATACCAGAGATCTTATCAAGAGATATGGAATGGAATCAGCCAAGCCCGCAAGAATTCGAATGAGCACAAGCACTCACCTGGATGCAGACGAGGCAGGCATATCAGTGGACTCAACCCACTACAGAGGACTCATCGGATCTCTTCTTTACCTCACTGCAAGCAGGCCAGACATATCATATGCCGTTGGAGTGCATGCAAGATTCGATCCAAGCCAAGCAATCACACCTAGATGCGGCCAAGAGAATAATTAATTACCTAAAGGAGAAAATTAATGTTGGTCTATTTTATCACAAGGATGACAAATTCGAGCTATAATGATACTCAGATGCGTATTTCTACGGATGCAAAATCAACACGAAAAGCACTAGTGGAACGTGTAAATTCCTAGGAACGGTGATATCTGGTTTAGCAAGAAGCGAGTTTCTAACTCTATCTCCACTCTGAGTCGAGAATACCTAGTGCGGGTAGGTATTGCGCATGCAATTCTATGGATCAGACAACAGTTAAGAGACTATAATATTATTGCCAACGAAGTTCCTATTTGGTGTGACAACAATAGTGCTATTGCAATAACCAATAATCCGGTTTTGCATTCAAGGACGAAGCACATTGACGTTAAGCACCATTTCATTCGAGACCATGTGCTTAACAAAAGGGTTAGAGTTGAAAGAGTCAGCACAGACTACCAAATAGCTGACATCTTCACTAAACCCTTGCCAGAAGAAAGGTTCCTAGAGCTTAGCAGAGACCTTGGATTACTAGATTGGGAATCTAGTTCTGAAGCAAGTTGAAGGAAGGACGGACCCCCCAGAATCAGCCTAAGCTGATGCAGGCGAGAAGACGAAGGCCAGACAAAGCAACTAAGCTATTCAGAATACCAAGCAAGAGGTCAACTAACCTGTTGCAGAGTGGTCAACAGTCAACGAAACGAACCAGCTAAGTTCTCTAAACTGATCTCTATTTTTTATTATTATCTGCCACATTTATAATATTATTTTGGCTAACGAAATGGCATTTAAAAATACATTTTTATAAGCCAAGTGGCAATTTTAATACACGCGTCAAACGCCTATTTAATTAACCTCTACGATGGCCAATCAGAATCAACCGTCGAATTTTAAATTGGGTCACCGATTCAAATTTGAAATTCAAAAGAATATCAAAAGGCGTACCACCGTTCAAATATATAATAAACTAATACAAACGTCTTTTCATCTTCTTTATAAGGAAAGAAAACCCTTCACTTTACTCTTTACGCTTACAGGAACCCTAGAATTTACAGAGCAAAAATATACACTAAAAATCCTAAAATCCTTTTTGCAGAAATGGCATCCTTTGAAGGAGTAAACTTGAAGGCGGTGAAGGACCAGGTCATCTTCTCCATGGTCGTCGACTTCGAAGGTTTATTAGAAGCAAATCTAGAGGACTTCGATATGCTCAATTTGATCCGGGCGATGAAGCTGAATGGAATCTACCCGTTTCTCGACATCAACCCGCAACATCTATTCAAGGAAGATGTTGTTGAGTTCTATCGCAATGCTTCTCTGATCCAACACGGGATTAACAGCTCAGTCGGCGGAGTTCCAGTCACCATAGATCGAGAGAAGATTCGTTCTGTATTCGGGATGAAACATCGTGGTTTGGCGGTCGAAGCTCTTAAACAATCACCCGCCGAAACCTGGAAAACGATCAAAGTCGAAAATATCCCAGAGAAATTGAAGTTTACAGCAAAGAGGAATGAGTTGAAAAAGATTTACCGAGTTGCGTTGGACATCACCAACAAGATAGTGATGGGGATGGCAGGCAGCTATGACCAATTGTCATCTTCAAAATTCATGGTGTTGGGTGCGTTGATTCAAGAAGAGGAAGTCGATTGGGCGGATTATATTTTCAGGCAACTTGTTCGCGAGGTGAACAAGGTCGAATGGCTCGAGGATGAGAAGAAGTTCAAAACTAAGTTGGCGTTCGGAACGCATCTTAGTTGGTTTTTGGAGAAAACCGGAGTAGCTAAGGGAAACATTGACCCTTTCCACCCAAACAAGAGGCTAGGTCATATGGACCATGACAAGAAGAAAGTTGGAAGCACTGGGAGAGCAGCCCAGTTGTTGAAGGATTTGCCAGACTCAAGCTATTACCCAAGATACGATTTATCAGAGGAATCGGACAGACCTGCAGCTGAGATCGGAACTGCAGTCGAGTCCGGGAATGAGTCTGACGATACACCAATTGCTATCAGATTCAAGAGACGGGGACCAGCCCCAGAAGGACCCTCTAACCTGCAGTCATCACCTGAACCCTCTCCCAAGAGGCCAAGGAAGCTGCAGTTCAGCGAGGGAGAGCAGTCTGAGCACCACGCCAGCCCATCAGTCCAATCACCAATCCATCCGGACCTGCCTGCACCAGACACTGAAACTCGGATTGTACCTGTTATCACACCTCCAGTTTACATACCCGAAGAAGAGGAAGCAGGTCTTATTATCTCTATTCCTGAAGCAGATTACACTTTCAATCTGTTAGAAAACAATACATTCAATCTTTCCATTGAACAACTTCAGCTTGTTAAACCACAAGCAGAAAAACACTCTTTTGTAAGTATTTTTAAAGAGTGGAAATCTCTCAAAACCTTGTCTTTTACAAATCTTCAAACCTTTGTTGCAACTAGTGGTTGGGAATATCCCCAATCCACTGAGGAAGTTCTGATTAACTTTTGCAAAGAATCAGACTTGGTTTTACTCCTCCAGGATAAATGGTTCATGTCACATTTTAAGACAAACATGGACCACTTTATCCATTCTATAATGCTCAGTATTTTTGATGGCACTTTTGGAGAGGAGGAGGAAGAGGAAGTAGAAAAGGAGATTAGGATTGAAGAAGTCGGTGGAGAGAATGAAATTATTGATTTGGTGGTTGAAGAAGACGAAGAAGAGAGAAAATCTGAAGAAAATATACCAGTTGAAAAACAAACAGAGGAGATTGAGAAGACAGAAGAAGTGGCTGATGAAGGAGATGAAGAAGAAGGAGAAGAAGTAGAGCAGGAAAAAGATGAAGAAGATAAGGAGGATGAGGATGATGAAGGAGAAGAGAAGGAGAAAGATGATGATGATGATGATGATGATGATGATGATGATGATGATGATGATGATGATGATGATAATGATGATAGAGGAGAAGCAGGAGCAGAAAAAGAAAATGAAAAAGAAAAGGATGAGGAAGAAGAAAAAGAAAAATCTGGAGAAGAAGAAAAGGGAGAAGAAAAGGAAAAATCTGGAGAAGAAGAAGGGAAAGAGGAAGAGAGAGAAGGAGACAAGGAGCCAGAACAAGAGCCGGAGCCAGAGCCTACTCACAAAACTGCAGATAGGTCTGTGGTACCTGCCAGGTACACCAGCCTAGACGCAGAGCTGGCAGAAGACTCCAGGTCAGGGACCCCGTAGAAAACCCAATCTGACCTACCAGCTGCAGCCAGGAGCCTGCAGTCTAGTGGCTCCCTTGCAGAAGGATCAGGAGAGCACTCTCCATCAGCTCAGTTATCTCCTACCATGACTGAGCTGATCAAGCAAATTGTCAGAGACACTATTGGGGAGCTGCTATCAACTCAGGTCACTCTTGACCTTCAGACAATAAATGCCAAGATTGACACCCTTCTTCAGAGAGAGATCCCTCAGCCTCCTCCCCTACCAACAACAGAATGCCATTTGGCATGTCTGATTGGATGAGCCGCATGGAACAGCAGTTGACTACCCTTATTGATGCTGGCAAAAAGGGGGAAGAGAGAATTCAGGGGGAAGAAAGAGAAATCAGAAGCAAGAAGAAGTAGGATGCCCCTCAGATTGAAGGACCCTCTAGTCTGAAAAGAAAGGAACCTGTAGATCCAGAAGACCAGGCTAACAAGCCTGAAGGGAAGAGAAGAAGAACTAAAGGAAGCTTTGAACCCAGTCTTGAATGGGAAGGGAAGGAGCTATGGTTTGTGGAGGACTTTATTCCATTTGAAGCTCTTCAGATGTGGGGAATTGCTAAGAAGAGATTCATCAGAGACTATTACGTCTGGGAACTACTCCATGATGACAAACTCTCCCCACAAGAAATTTTCATAAACTTCATGGAAGAAGTCCATCCGAAGCTCTGGGCTGTTCTGAAGAAGCACGCTAAAGAGCAAAATGCGTTTCCTATGATCCCTCCTTTCAGAGCTGAAGAAGCACCAATCCGTATGGACGGTGAACTTGATGAGTTAGCACTTCAGAGGGAAATCAAGCTAGTGTGTCTTGAGAACAGATTCAGATCTCAGCAAACGAGTTTGTGACACTTGTGGTGAAAAGAAAATATGGCCTTGCTCCAGTCAAGGTAAGACCTATCGGAGCCAAACCATTCAAGCCTGCCAAGCAGCCTACTCGAAGAGGCAGAGGGAGAGGCAGATGACCTTAGTTATTTCTCTTACTTGTAATTTTATTTTCTGTACTTAAAACATTCTTGTAAAATTTCAATGATAAGTCAGAAAATTTTATGAACAGTATGTTGAATGACAATTTCCAGTTGTCTCAATATTAGACTGATTTCAGTGTTTGTCTCGCACTTAAGTGCAGACTTGGTCATTTGATTTCTTACTTAGTTTTGCCATCATCAAAATAGGGGGAATTTGTTAGGAATACTTGTTAGATTTTGATGATGTCATTAATTAAAAATCAAATGTTTATTACTTGGCAAAATGTAAGGAAGAACCAAATGAGTATCTTCCATAGGCCAAAATATGTTAAGTATGAAACTTCGCAAAATATAAAGAAGAACCAAATGAGTGTCTTCTATAGGCTAAAAGTTAGTTAGGCTGAAAAACGGCTAAGTACTAAGTACAGCCTAGTCCATCAGAGAGGAGCAGCCGACTCCAGTCAGAGTAGCTCTGGTCAACTAAATTTATCAGAGAAGTTTGACGGTGCGGCTGAGGTATATCGGGAAGTCACTGACGGACAAGTCACAAGCAGTGAGCAGTGAGAGGACCTACCTGCAGAGATGTAAGCTGCACATCAGCCTACTCGACTACAGCCTAGTACTCCAAGTCCACGTCAGCATGCTTTGAAAAGTCAAATATTACGGAAAGCTCACATGCAACGTGAAGAGACAAATTGGAGTGATTCCCGCAAGAGATATAATTTAATCATCCTGACCCACCGTGAAGACTTTTATCCTTTTATATTCAAAAGATTCGGCGCTCACATGCAGAAGTCCTCACAACGGTCGGAAGATAAAATTAAATAATGGGAATCCAGCCTTGCAACGTTCAGAAAAGATTAAACAATGAAGTCTCTCTCCAACGGACGGATTTGTTCAAAGATTTGCAACGGCTACAAGGAAGAAGCTCAGAGATCTGACCTATATATATCCAGAGATTTGAAACTGAGCAACAACCGGTGCGAACATACATTCTAGCGATCAAAGCAAACAAAGCAATCTCAAGCAATCAAATAGCATCGTGAAAAGAGCAGATCCAAAAAGTTCATATTTAAGGAAGCTCTTAAGTTGGAGAAGACAAACACTCTTGTCTATAATCTTGAGTACGGGGTACTTCACTGGTTGAAGTAAGAGACTGTAAAGGCATCCAAGGATCGAGGATCAAGAGGTGCAAGGCAGTCAAGTGTGTGTACAACGGCACGGATTTCCACTGGTTGGAAGCTGTTGTAGTGTGTTGTGAATCACTGTAATATTTATCACTGGTTGAAAATTATAGTGAATTCATATCCAACTGGTTTGGAGAAAAGTGGATTAGTAGAGGATTACCCCACCTCTGAGACCACTATAACTGCCTGTGTTATTTTCTGTTTTACTACATCATACTCTAACTGCTGCATACATTGTTAAGTGTTTCATTAAATTAATATATATTCGTCATCAGCTGACTTCCGCACATATCCAAGAACAAACGACTCCAAGTCATTTGTTTGACTATCAGCTGAAGAAACTCACTCTTCGTGAAAAAGAGTTCAAGAGTTTCAACAAGTTTATTCACCCCCCCTCTAGACTTGTTCCTGGACGACTTGTGACCTACAGATCAAGAGCGTGTAGAGTCCAGCAGCGGATTCTTCTCTGATGATGATGAAGAGTATGATTGTCTGATGGCCAACCTAGCTGATGAAGAGGTACATAAAAACCCTCTGGTTCAAATAATAGTTCAGCCATGTCACAAGATATAGATCTGCACGAATCTGTAAATCAGCTACTTAAAGATTTTGAGACATTAAAATCTGCACACCTATCTGTATCAGCCGAGAAGACTCAGCTGAAAGATGAGAATAGGCAGCTGAAAAATGATTTTGAAACACTCAGCCTAGAATTAAATAAAGTCAAAACTGATTTCGAAACCAGGCTGCAGTTAACTTGAAAAACCAGGCTGACGTCACTACAGCTGAGATAAATCGACTAACTGTTTTAATTAGAGAAAAATCAGCTGCACTTGCTCATGTGAAGGCCGAGTTTACTAAACTGACTCAGGTAAATAAGACTCAAGCACAGGAAATAACCTCCCTGAAAGCGTCTATAACTCTGGACAAATTGTGTACCAATAAGAGGCCACTATATTCCAGATCAGGCCTTGGATATGATCCTCACACTCCCTCTAGTTCTAAAACCACTTTTATCAAGGGAGAAACAATTGTCTCGACTGCTGAGCCTACATACAAACCGATATTTAAAACAAGGCAACAGCCAAGTCACAAGTATAGGTTGCAGCCAGGGTTCACAAGGAAGCCACCTAGACAAGCGACTAGGCAATGGCCAAGGCAGAAGCAGCAACCCAGACAACATGCCCACTATTATCAACAACTCCCCAAAAACAGATTTCAAAATGGGAGGGGCAGATGGAAACCTCAAGGTTATCCTAATTTCCAAAATGAACAAGTGTGGAGACCTCAAAGATTTAACAAATGGTCTCAGCCAAGGTTTAGAAATGGCCCACACTACCAGTATTTTGAGGAATATCCGGTATACAATCCCAACAGAAGATACATACCTAGACCTTACACACCATATAAGGGTTATAATAATAACAACTTTCACAATCCAAGGAGAAATCAATTCTCCAGGAAACCAGCTAACCCTAAAGGACCCACACAGATCTGGGTACCTAAATCTCTGCTTGTATGATTGCAGAAAAGGTGGAAGGACTACAACCACATCTCCACAAATTCAAACTTTGGAGGTGAAGAATGGTTTGTAGATTCTGGATGCTCGAGGCACATGACCGGGAACAAGAAGATGCTATCCAAATACACCAAAGAAAGAGGTCCTGATGTAACCTTTGGAGATAGCTCTAGAGGACAAACAAAGGGCTTTGGAGAACTGCACCGAGGAAACATCATTATATCCAAAGTCCACTATGTCAAAGGGCTCAAATATAATCTCCTGAGCATAAGCCAGTTTTGCGATGAGAAGAATCTAGTAGTCTTCACCATTTGGAAATGTATGGTGATAGACATTCTATCTGGAGAAGTGAAGCTACAAGGATTCAGAAGGAGAGATGTCTATATGATAGATTGGAACACAGGAACTCCCAATACCTGTTTTCTATCTAAGACAATAGCTGAGAACGGATGGATGTGGCACAAAAGATTATGTCACCTGAACTTCAAAGCCATAAACAAGATTAGTTCTCAAAAGCTGGTCAGAGGACTTCCAGAGGAAGCATTCAAGAAGGAATCTTTGTGATGCATGTCAGAAAGGAAAGCAGACCAGAGCATCATTCAAGCCAGTCCAGTCTACAACCCTCACAATAAGGATCTTAGATCGACTCCATATGGATCTATTTGGTCCTATCAAGCCGAGGACTCTAAGTGGCAGAAAACATGCACTAGTAGTAGTGGATGATTATTCAAGGTACACTTGGATTATCTTCTTATACAAGAAAAGTGAAACCTTGACCAAGCTACCTGAGCTGCTGAGAAGGATCCAGAATGAGAAATCTCTCTCAATCATCAAGATCAGATCAGATAGAGGAGGTGAATTTCTCAACAAGGCGATCACTGATTACAGCGATCAGAATGGAATCCAGCATGAGCTCTCTGCAGCCAGGACTCCCCAGCAGAATGGTGTTGCTGAAAGAAGAAACAGAACCCTGAAGGAAGCAGCCAGGTCCATGATTGCGAGCGGACACCGAGAGGTTACAGGCTGAAGTCATCAACACAGCTTGCCATACTCAGAACAGGAGTATGATAGTAGGGAGACATGGAAAAACTCCCTATGAGGTTTGGAATAACAGAACTCCTACTGTAGCTTATTTTCATATTTTTGGTTGTAAGTATTTCATCCACAACAACGGTAAAACACAACTAAATGCCTTTGATGCTAAAACTGATGATGGTCTCTTTATGGGATACTCACAAAGAAGCAAGGCATATAGAGTCTTTAACAAAAGAACCTTAGTTGTGGAGGAAACACCCCATGTTGTATTTGATGAATCTACTATTGAGTACAGGAAGCAAGTTGAGCTAATTGAGAATAAGCTCAAATCAACAACCATCGAATAAGTCATTGTACATGACACAGGGATGGTGGACTCATATGCAGATCAGCTTGAAGACTCAAATGTAGCTGCTGAAGACCCAACTACAAATCATACAGGAACACCAAACCTACCTGATCCAGTTGCCGCTGATGAAGACCCAGCTGTAGCTGATAAAGACTCATGCGCAGATCAGATCTAACCTGCAGATGACAAGACGGTAGCTGATCCAGTTGCAGACCAAGGAGACCAGATCCAAGCTCATGCAGACAGAGAGGAAGTTCAACAGAGCAACTCTACTGGGGAAACAGACCCTGAAGAAGATGATATCCCCAAGTGGCTCAAAGACCATCCAATCCAGCAAATCATTGGGAAGCTGACTCATGGAGTTAAGACAAGACAGTCCACTCTACCCGCAGGAATGGCTATGTTCTCATGCTTCATGTCTCAGATAGAACCCAAGACAACAGAACAAGCCTTGGAATATTATTCATGGATAAATGCCATGCAAGAGGAACTGGAACAGATGGAAAGGAACAATGTTTGGGTACTAACAGACAGACCAGATCACAAGAAGGTTATTGGCACCAAATGGGTGTACAAAAACAAGAGCGACGAAGATGGAGCTATTGTTAGGAATAAAGTCAGACTTGTTGCTAAAGGATATGCACAGTGTGAAGGAATAGATTTTGATGAAACCTATGCACCTGTTGCAAGATTAGAAGCCATCAGACTATTCCTCGCATATGCTGCATTCAAAGATTTTGAAGTCTATCAGATGGATGTAAAGAGTGCATTTCTAAATGGCATCCTAAAAGAAGAAGTCTATGTGGAGCAACCCCCAGGATTTGTCAAAGGAGACAAAGTCTACAAGTTGTTGAAAGCTCTCTATGGACTTAAGCAAGCACCAAGAGCTTGGGATGAAACCCTATCTGTTTTTCTTGAGAAGAACGGTTTCTGCAAAGGGAAGGTGGACACGACCTTATTCAGAGTGGAGCATGAAGGCCACATATTGATAGTTCAGATATATGTGGATGACATCATATTTGGCTCAACCAACCCAGAGCTGTGTGAGAAATTCTCAAACCTCATGCAAGGAGAGTTTGAGATGAGTATGATGGGAAAGCTTAACTTCTTTCTTGGATTACAAGTTAAGTAGATGGAAAATGGAATTTTCATCAACCAAGCCAAATATACCAGAGATCTAAACAAAAGATTTGGAATGGAATCAGCCAAACCAGCAAGAATCCCTATGAGCACAAGTACTCACATAGATGCAGATGGGGGAGGCATATCAGTGGATTCAACCCACTACAGAGGACTTATTGGATCATTATTATACCTCACTGCAAGCAGGCCAGACATATCTTATGACGTAGGAGTATGTGCACGATTTCAATCCAAGCCAAAGCAGTCGCACCAAGATGCAGCCAAGAGAATAATTAAATACCTTAAGTCTACAGTCAATGTTGGACTATGGTATCCCAAGGACGATAACTTCGAGCTGTCAGGATATTCAGATGCAGATCGCAGGATGCAAAATTAATAGGAAAAACACTAGTGGAACGTGCCAATTCCTAGGAACTAGACTGATATCCTGGTTTAGCAAGAAGCAGGTTTCTAACTCTATCTCCACCACAGAGTCAGAATACCTAGCTGCAGGTAGTTGTTGTGCCCAGATCTTATGGATCAGACAACAGCTGAGGGACTACAACATCATTGCCAATGAAGTCCCTATCTGGTGTGACAACAACAGTGCTATTGCAATAACCAACAACCCGGTTTTGCATTTAAGGACCAAGCACATTGATGTTAAGCATCACTTCATTAGAGATCACGTGCTCAACAAGAGAGTCAGAGTTGAAAGAGTCAGCACAGACTACCAAATTGCTGATATCTTTACCAAACCCTTGCCAGAAGAAAGATTTCTGGAGCTGAGCAGAGAACTTGGATTACTAGATTGGGAATCTAGTACAGAAGAAAAAGCTAGCTGAAGCAGATCAGAGGAAGGACGAACCTAGCTGATTATAGGAATCAGACCCTACCTTATGCAGACAAGAAGACGAAGGACAGACGAAGAAACCTAGCTGATCAAATCTCAGGCGAGAAGTCAAAGGAGTCAACTCACCTGATGCAGAAGCGATCAACGATCCAACTTGACTAAGTTTTCTAACCGACTTCTGAATATTATATTATTATCTGCTATATGTTTAATAATATCACATTATTTTTTGTTCACAAGTGGCATAAATATTATACGCTTTTACACGTGGCAATCACAGGTTAAATAGACCTCCACTGTGACCAATTAAAATCCAACCGCCCATTTTAAACTCAAAACCTGGACCACCGATTAAAATTTGAATTTTAAAAAGGAATCTAAAAAGCCGGACCACCGATTTAAAATAAATAATTATTTAATTCCAACGTCGTTTCACTTTCTTTTTAAGGACGGAAAAACCCCTTCACTTTACCTTTACCAATATTTCCGAAAACTCTAATCTACAGAGCAAAAATCCTTGAACCTAAATACACTAAGAAATCTCCCATATTTGCAGAAATGGAAGCTTATTTTGAAGGCGTAAACATGAAGGTGGTCAAGGACCAGATTATTTTTTCTCTGGT
Source organism: Orobanche coerulescens (assembly GCA_033398695.1). Classification (NCBI taxonomy): domain Eukaryota; kingdom Viridiplantae; phylum Streptophyta; class Magnoliopsida; order Lamiales; family Orobanchaceae; genus Orobanche; species Orobanche coerulescens. The sequence goes on from CM065802.1 coordinate 230,573,997, forward strand.
CGTTGATTTTGAAGGTCTCTTGGAGTCAAATCTGGAAAACTACGACGTGCTTGACCTAATCCGTTCGATGAAGCTGAATGGGATCTACCCATTTTTGGATATCAGTCCTAAACACCTGTACAAGGAGGACGTTATCACTTTCTACCGCGAAGCCCGTGTGATTGAAGCAGGAATCAGGAGCACTGTCGGCGGAGTACAAGTTGACATCTCGCCGGAGACGATTCGTAAATTTTTTTAGTATGAAGCATCGTGGCATAGCGGTCGAGGCCCTCAAGCAGACAGCAGCCGACACCTGGATGAAGATTAAGGCGGATGACCAGCCGACGAAGCTAAAGCTCACAGCCAAGAGGAGCGAAATCAAAAGGTGTATCGATACGTGTTGGACATCACCAACAAAATTGTTATGGGTATGGCCGGCAGTTACGACCAACTGTCGTCGGCCAAATTCATGGTTCTGGGAGCACTTATTTAGGACGAGCCGATTGATTGGTCTGACTACATCTTTAGGCAATTGGTTCGTGAGGTCAACAAGGCCGAATGGCTTGTTGAAGAGAAGAAATTCAGATCCAAGCTGGCGTTTGGAACGCAGCTAAGTTGGATCTTGGAGAATATGGGTGTGGCAAAGGGTACTACTGACCCCTTCCACATCAACAAGAGACTTGGTCACCTAGACCAAGAGACGCTGAGGAAGTTAGGAAGCAATAAAAGATCAGCCCAAATGATAAAATAGTTGTCTGATTCAAGGACCTACTACATGCCCTCACTAGACGAGTCGGACCAACCTGCAGACGACAACCCACCTGCAGCCAAGTCGGATTCAGAGTCAGACAATACGCCCATTGTTGTTCGATTCAAAAGAAGGGGACCAGCCCCTGGTGAGCCATCCATCATGCATTCTTCACTGGAACCTTCACCCAAAAGACCCAGGCGACTGCAGTTTAGCCAAGAGGAGCAGCCAGAACAATTTTCCAGTCCTGCAGCCAGGTCGTCTATTCACCTGGAGGACCAGCCCGTGTAGCCTGGAGACCCAGATCATCCCTCGTCTCAACCCCCAATACATCTCAGAAGAAGAGGAAGCATGTCTAATAATTTCTATTCCTGAAGCAAATTACACTTTTCACCTACTTGACAACAATACTTTCAACTTATCCCTAGAGCAATTACAGTTAGTTAAAGCACAAGCTCTAAAACACTCTTTTGTCCATATTTTTGAAGAGTGGAAATTTTTAAATCCCTGTCTTTTACTGAACTTCAAACCTATATTGAAACCAGTGGTTGGGGATATCCCCAAGCCACAGAGGATGTGCTGATACACTTTTGCAAAGTATCAGACACAATTTTGATTCTTCAGGAGAATTGGTTCATGTCCAATTTCAAAACCAATATGGACCAATTTATCCACTCTATCATGTACAGCATCTTTAATGGATCCTTTGGAAAAGAAGATGAGGAGGAAGAAGAAAAGGAAATAAGAATAGAAGAAGTAAATGGAGAAGTAGAAGAAGAAGTTATTGTCATAGATGATGAAGAAGAGAGGGAAGAATAAGAAAATATTCTAGTTGAAAAAGAAACTGAAGAAGAAGAAGTTGAAAAAACAGTAGAATTAGTTGAAGAAGAAGAAAAAGGAGAAGAGGTGGATCAGGAGGATGGAGAAGAAAAGAAAGATGATGAAAAAGAGGAGAAGGATGACAAGGAAGATGATGAAAAAGAAGAGGATGATAAGGATGATGATGATGATGATGATGATGATGATAAGGATGATGGAGGAAAAGAAGCAGAAAAAGAAAAAGAAAATGTTGAAGAAGAAGAAAAGAAGGAAGAAGGATAGAAGGAGCTAGAAAAAGAAGAAGAAAAAAAGAAGGATAAGGAGCCAGAAATAGAGGCTGCAGACAAGGCTGGTGTAACACCCCGAGATATTCGGAATAATTACAGCGCCGTAAACCCTTTAAGTAAGGATTTACAAGGCTAATTAAAAAGGAAAGTAAATATAAGACATCAATACTGCGAAAATTCAAGTTTATGAAACCGTACAAAGGGTTCAACGAGTAATTAATACAACCATACCGAAATGATATCAATAAGACATGCGTACTCGAGTACAGAAACCAAACCAAGAAAAACAAATCACCAAAACCACAAACATCATTGAACCCCTTCGTCGTCACGTCGGTACTGTGGCTGTTTCCCTGCTCCTCGGCTACCTGAACATCACAACAAATGTCTACCCCCGAAGGGGTTAGCAAAACGATGCTAGTACAAGTATCATATTAAACAATTTGAATATGCATTAACAATACATAACAAGATACATCACACGGACTTCCGCTACCGGAATCCGACAATGCGAATCCACAAGATTCCATTACACAGCATGGGTATTTCAATGATCCAGCGCCCTCAGCATAGATCCCAAGATGATCCCGTCGGACCAACACGAGGTGGAAATAACCCGTCCAATGATCCAGCGCCCTCAGCCTAGATCCCAAGATGATCCCGTCGGACCAACACGAGGTGGATATCCAATCCAGCGCCCTCAGCATAGATCGTACAACGTATACAAACACAACTCATGCATACACATATGCCAAATCATTATGTTCATCAACATGAACATATAAACACTATATAACGAATACCATGGCAAATCAACGAAGTAAATATCATGTTCAACATCATGAATAATCATACGCATGCTCCAAAAATACCAATATTAACATATCACGATACTTGCCTCGGAGATGGCAAGAACGATATACTTCAATGATCTCAACCCACTCGAAGGTCGCCTCCTTCGATCAACGTAGCAAGCTCGAACCTTAACAAAAGGAATGATATACAAATCATCTCAAGTCGAACAATGGCCTAACAATTCGGCCTACGGCCGAAAAGCTCAAAATAAACAAGCTGTCTGGATTGCTTAGCGCGCGCTACGTACTCTACGTAACGTGCGCTAAGCCGGACTGTTAGCGTACGCTATCGTATAAGACTAGCGTGCGCTAGCCACGGACTGGCAGTCTGACTCGGCTGGTCTCATAACGTACGCTACGTATGTTTCGTGCGTTAACTGAACCCCGATAGCGCACGTTAACTCACACATGTTAGCGTGCGCTAATCTTGCATGGCAGAATACTGCAAACCGAAAACTGGGTTGAATGGTGAAGAACTCATGAATTCTACCGTGATAATACAAGTTATCCTCGGGCATATCATGCTAATAAGGTTTGTGGAAGTTTTATGATTATGAAATACAAATATACAGATAGTCATCTCAATATCATAATCCATCTACGATCTTCAAGAAATAATCTAAGTTCCGATCGTCTTACGTTCCAAAACACAAGATTCCAACGTGTACAACGTAGCAACTGGGTAATATCCGATTACTGATCATAAATCGATTTGAACATGCTTAGGAGTCCTTATAATAAGATGGTTCAAAGGTTCATACGATATATAGTGCCGATACGTCAAAAGTATTCTTCTAACATGTGATGACCGATTATAACGAAATACTTGCTATCCAAACATGATTCAAACTTCCTTAGGAACATTACTAACATCGGTGAAGAATCACCTACCTCAAAGTAGTGAAGAACACGGAGGAAAATGAAGCAATCCAACACCGAAGGCTTGAACACCAATCTCCAATGATATACGATCTTCAATCTCGAACTAGGAGGTTGATACGAAGTGTTTAGGACGAAGGGAGTTATGTTCTAAGTGTAAGAGTTCGTGTTATGGGAGGAGAAAGAACTGAAATCACGAATAGGATGTTGTCCTATTTATAATAAGTGGCTGTTAGCGCGCGCTAGTCCCTGCTCGTAGCGTGCGCTAACGGCTGTCTGACTTAACTGAAGTCAGCACTTAGCGTGCGCTACGCATATGCCTATAGCGTGCGCTAAGGCGTTAACTTGGCTTTTCCCGAAAGCCGTCCAGGTTCATCCCGACACGATCCGACAGGGGTCCCCCGGCCAGATCTCACCTACCGCACGTCTCAATCATTTTGACCACGCATAGCGTGCGCTAATGATCCCCTGTTAGCGTACGCTACACGAAGCCTGTAGCGTGCGCTACATGCACAGAATTTCAATCTTTATATCACATATACGAAATTATACGCTCGACAACATCGGATTATGAAATACGGAGAATAGTACTCAGACAAAAGTACAATTATTACAATATCACAAGTTCCAATTACAATACAGAAATCTCGGGTATTACATCCTTCCTCCCTAAAAAGAAGTTTCGTCCCGAAACTTAGGATGAAAACAACTCCGGATATTTAGCCTTCATACCGTCCTCCGTTTCCCAAGTGGCCTCTTCGACTCCATGTCGTGACCATTGTACCTTAACCAAATGTATTGGTTTATTCCTCAATTGTTTGATCCGGCTCTCAAGTATCTTGATTGGTCTCTCTTCGAAGGTGCCATCATTAGCTATCTCGATCTCGTCGAAATCAATGACGGATCGGGTCGGTACATACTTCCGCAGTTGGGATACGTGAAACACATTGTGAACATGACTCAGCGATGGCGGTAAGGCCAACCTGTATGCTAAATCCCCAACTCTCTCTAGGATCTCAAATGGTCCGATATATCTCGGACTAAGCTTGCCTCTTCTCCCAAAACGGAAAATCCCTTGTGTAGGAGACACCTTCAATAGTACGTGGTCCCCAACGTCGAACTCTAGAGGGCGACGACGTACATCGGCATAAGACTTCTGTCGACTCTGGGCAGTCAACAGTCTCTCTCTAATCAAAGCTATCTTCTCTTGAGTCTGAATAATCAATTCCGGTTCCGTCCCGATCAAATCCGAAGAATCACCCAACTCAGGGGCGATCGGCATCTTCTCCCGTACAAAGCTTCAAATGGTGCCATCTTAATTGAAGCATGCCAACTATTATTGTAGGTGAATTCAACTAATGGCAAATGAATTTCCCAATCAGCTGACCAATCCAAAGCACAGGCTCTAAGCATGTCTTCTACAGTTTGAATAGTCCTTTCGGACTGACCGTCTGTTTGGGGATGATAAGCTGTGCTAAAGTTGAGCTCAGTCCCCAAAGCCTTGTGAACTGCTTTCCAGAAGTGCGACACGAAACGACCATATAGATCCGAAATAATGGTCTTCGGCGTCCCATGCAATCTGACTATCTCCGCAATAAATACTCGCGCCAATCTCTCGGGTCCCCATGTATCTTTGATCCCTAGGAAATGAGCCGACTTGGTTAGTCGATCAACTACAACCCAAATCGTGTTCATTCCTGTTCTAGTCCTTGGCATATTGGTGATGAAATCCATCGAAATGTCCTCCCACTTCCACTCAGGGATCGGAAGTGGCTTTAACATCCCTGCAGGTCGCTGATGTTCAATCTTAACCTGCTGACAAGTCAAACACTTCGAAACGTACTCCGCGACGTCCTTCTTCATATTCCCCCACCAGAAGTTTTGCTTTAAATCCTTATACATCTTACTGCTGCCTGGGTGAATAGAATAGGGCGTGCTATGAGCTTCCTTCAGAATAGTCCGTCTCAAATCATCATCATCGGGAACGCAAAGTCGACTCTGAAATCTCAGAACTCCATCATCTTGTATCACGAATCCTGGGGCTTTTCCTTTCTTTACTTCATCACATAATCGAAGGATCAGAGAATCGTCCAACTGCTTAGACTTGATCCCCTCGACTAGTGATGAAGTCAGTTCCATCACATAAAGTTGTCCTTGGATTCCTGGTGCCCATACTTCAATCCCCTCGCGGATCAGTTCCCGTTGAATACTGGTTTGGGATGTAAGTGCTTCCAACACTCGAAGAGAAACGGGTTTTCGGCTCAAAGCATCGGCTACTACATTTGCTTTCCCCGGATGATAGAGAATCTCCAAGTCGTAATCCTTGATCAATTCCAGCCACCTTCTCTGCCTCATGTTTAATTCTTTCTGACTGAAAATGTATTTGAGGCTCTTATGATCTGTAAAGATCTGACAATGAGTGCCGTACAAATAATGTCGCCAAATTTTCAAGGCAAAGACCATAGCTGCTAGCTCCAGATCATGAGTCGGATAATTAACTTCGTACGGTTTCAATTGCCGAGAAGCATAAGCAATCACTTTATCCTTCTGCATCAACACACAACCCAAACCCTGATTTGAAGCGTCGCTGAATACCATGAATCCATCAGTTCCCTCTGGCAGCGCTAATATAGGTGCTGTCGTCAGTCTCCTCTTAAGTTCGTCAAAACCAGCCTGGCATTTCTCATTCCACGTGAACTTTTGAGTTTTTTGTAACAGCTGAGTGAGCGGACGAGCAATTTTGGAAATCCCTCTACAAAGCGGCGATAATATCCAGCAAGTCCTAAGAAGCTTCGGACTTCTTTCACGTTTTTAGGAGCTTCCCACTCCAAGATTGCTTCGACTTTCTTCGGGTCCACCTGAACTCCGTCGGATGATATCACATGCCCAAGGAAGGTTACTTCCTTAAGCGAGTCGCATTTAGAAAGCTTAGCATACAGCTGTTCCTTTCTCAAGATGCTCAAAACCACACGTAAATGTTCAGCATGTTCCTCTGCGTCCCTCGAATATATCAAGATGTCGTCAATGAAAACGACCACAAATTTATCCAAGTACTCCAAGAATACCCGATTCATCAATTGCATGAATACCGCAAGAGCATTGGTAAGTCCAAATGGCATCACTACAAATTCATAATGCCTGCATCGGATAAAGCAGATTTCGGTATATCCGATTCCTTAATTCCCAACTGATGGTATCCTGATCGCAAGTCAATCTTCGAGAATACCCTTGCCCCTTGCAGTTGATCAAACAAGTCGTCGATCCGAGGTATAGGATACTTATTCTTGATCGTCATTTTGTTAAGCTCCCTGTAATCAATACACAGTCGGAGAGATCCGTCTTTCTTCCGGACAAAGAGAATGGGCGCTCCCCAAGGAGAAAAGCTAGGTTGAATATAGCCCTTCTGTAACAATTCCTCCAGTTGCTTCTTGAGTTCATACATCTCGGTTGGCGCCATGCGGTATGGTGCCCTGGAAATAGGGGCTGCTCCAGGCTCTAATTCGATGGTGAATTCCACTTCTCTTTGCGGAGGTAACCACAGTAGCTCGTCAGAAATACATCCGAGAACTCATTCACAATCGAAATAGACGAGCTCTACTCCTTCCTCTTTCCTCATGGCATAACACCAAAGTCCATGACATCCTGTTTCAGCAATTTTACGGCTTTCATTGCTTTGATCAATTTTCCCGAGCTTCCGGTCTCCATCCTCGGAATAAGTGTTCGGACCGTCATCGCAATGATAGAAATGACTCTCTCTCGGTAATTCAGATAGCTCCATAACGGTTGAGCCAATCGTCTCCGAGAATTAAATCGTCACCGTAGATGTCAACAACAATGAGATTCGACGGCCAATCTCTCCCTCCTATAGATACTGGAAAATCTCTAGCCTCTAAGGTTCCCACAATTCTCTCTCCACTCGGAAATCCCACAACATACGGTTCACAATCAATTAAGCACGAGATTTCTAAACGATTTACACAGTTCAATGATACAAAAGAATGTGTAGCTCCGGAATCGAATAAAACACTAACTGGTTGCAAAAGGATCTGAATCGCACGATGCAACAAAGGTGTTACGATCGCGATCTCCTCATTTCATACAGGCGCGGAGAAACGGACCCAGCACTGGATGTCTCTCTCTTCCCAACGTTCTGCTGCTGAAATCCACTCTGCTGCGCCTGGTTCACACTTGTTTCCTTTGGAACTGGCGCTGGAGTGCGAGTACTAAAAGATCTAGTAGCGGCTCCACAGAAGGCCGCACGGTGCCCTTCTTGCCCACAATCGTAACAAGTCACAGACGATGCGGGGCAATCACGTCGAATATGCCCTGCTCGACCACAATTGTAGCATTTCTTTGATGCGTCCGAAACTGCTGATGTTGTCCGGAACTTCTTTCCGCCTTTAGAAGGATGTGGAGGTTTCCTAGCCGAATAAAAGGAAGACTGGCCCTTGCGGGCCCCACCACTCTTGTTTTCTCGCAAAGTCGCGGTCACCTTCGCTTCTTTGCCTCTACGATTTCTCCACCGCCGCCTCTTTCATGTCGTAGGCCGGCGCTTTGTCTTGATACTGCCGCAACGTAGTACACTCGAATCGGACATGTCTGCTGAATCTCGGCTTCATCCGCATATCAAAATGAAAAATCTTTTACGCCTCCGTTCGACCAAGTGTCGCACACAAGTCGGTGATGATTAAAAGTTTTAATTACATCCATCACGATGCCTCCGAACTCTGTGGTGAGAAAAACTCTCGGATCTTTGCCTCTCTAATCGGACGAGGACAATCGTGCTTCCATCATTAGTTTGAATTCCGTCCAATCCGCATTATGATCCTCGGGTCGAATAGCCTCCCACCAATCAAAGGCCTCCCGGTCGGAAAATCTTGGGCAATGGGAACCTTAGGTCCTCGGGACAGTTAAGACCCGCGAATATCTTCTCCAACTCCTTGAGCCAGTGATCCCAAGTAAGTGCCTCAGCAGATCCGTCAAATTTTGGCGGGTGCAATTTAACCACCTCAGCAAGCCATCTGTCTCCCCGGTTATCCTCGTGGTGCTGCTGTCCCATCGCCGTCTGCATGCGATCAACGACCTGAGCGAACTGGTTTATCTGCGCCACCACCTGTTGAAGCACTCCCGGCATGTTAGGATTTGCGTCATCATTCGCTGATCCTTGCTGCCCTCCAGAATGGGAATCGGTTCGACTAGCCGATATTTCGGGGGTAGTAGCGGAATCCTCATGTCTCATGTTACCACGTCCGCGTCCACGTCCTCCTCTCAACATACTGTAAACGCAATTTCTCAATATCCAGAACAAAAAATTTTTTTGAAATAAAGTCCGTCAATACTCACAAAACAGTAATTAAGTAAAACGGTAGTATAAGAGATTAAGAGACTTACAACCACGGTCCACATGACGACTTCGGCTGAACAGTGATGTTACAAACGACCCGTAAATCAAATAACATAAACAGACCCAACTAAAACCCGACTGCCAAGATATCCATGAATCTTAGCTCCGATACCATATTCTGTAACACCCCGAGATATTCGGAATAATTACAGCGCCGTAAACCCTTTAAGTAAGGATTTACAAGGCTAATTAAAAAGGAAAGTAAATATAAGACATCAATACTGCGAAAATTCAAGTTTATGAAACCGTACAAAGGGTTCAACGAGTAATTAATACAACAATATCGAAATAATATCAATAAGACATGCGTACTCGAGTACAGAAACCAAACCAAGAAAAACAAATCACCAAAACCACAAACATCACTGAACCCCTTCGTCGTCACGTCGGTACTGTGGCTGTTTCCCTGCTCCTCGGCTACCTGAACATCACAACAAATGTCTACCCCCGAAGGGGTTAGCAAAACGATGCTAGTACAAGTATCATATTAAACAATTTGAATATGCATTAACAATACATAACAAGATACATCACACGGACTTCCGCTACCGGAATCCGACAATGCGAATCCACAAGATTCCATTACACAGCATGGGTATTCCAATGATCCAGCGCCCTCAGCATAGATCCCAAGATGATCCCGTCGGACCAACACGAGGTGGAAATAACCCGTCCAATGATCCAGCGCCCTCAGCCTAGATCCCAAGATGATCCCGTCGGACCAACACGAGGTGGACATCCGATCCAGCGCCCTCAGCATAGATCGTACAACGTATACAAACACAACTCATGCATACACATATGCCAAATCATTATGTTCATCAACATGAACATATAAACACTATATAACGAATACCATGGCAAATCAACGAAGTAAATATCATGTTCAACATCATGAATAATCATACGCATGCTCCAAAAATACCAATATTAACATATCACGATACTTGCCTCGAAGATGGCAAGAACGATATACTTCAATGATCTCAACCCACTCGAAGGTCGCCTCCTTCGATCAACGTAGCAAGCTCGAACCTTAACAAAAGGAATGATATACAAATCATCTCAAGTCGAACAATGGCCTAACAATTCGGCCTACGGCCGAAAAGCTCAAAATAAACAAGTTGTCTGGATTGCTTAGCGCGCGCTACGTACTCTACGTAACGTGCGCTAAGCCGGACTGTTAGCGTACGCTATCGTATAAGACTAGCGTGCGCTAGCCACGGACTGGGAGTCTGACTCGGCTGGTCTCATAACGTACGCTACGTATGTTCCGTGCGTTAACTGAACCCCGATAGCGCACGTTAACTCACACATGTTAGCGTGCGCTAATCTTGCATGGCAGAATACTGCAAACTGAAAACTGGGTTGAATGGTGAAGAACTCATGAATTCTACCGTGATAATACAAGTTATCCTCGGGCATATCATGCTAATAAGGTTTGTGGAAGTTTTATGATTATGAAATACAAATATACGGATAGTCATCTCAATATCATAATCCATCTACGATCTTCAAGAAATAATCTTAGTTCCGATCGTCTTACGTTCCAAAACACAAGATTCCAACGTGTACAACGTAGCAACTGGGTAATATCCGACATCGATCATAAATCGATTTGAACATGCTTAGGAGTCCTTATAATAAGATGGTTCAAAGGTTCATACGATATATAGTGCCGATACGTCAAAAGTATTCTTCTAACATGTGATGACCGATTATAACGAAATACTTGCTATCCAAACATGATTCAAACTTCCTTAGGAACATTACTAACATCGGTGAAGAATCACCTACCTCAAAGTAGTGAAGAACACGGAGGAAAATGAAGCAATCCAACACCGAAGGCTTGAACACCAATCTCCAATGATATACGATCTTCAATCTCGAACTAGGAGGTTGATACGAAGTGTTTAGGACGAAGGGAGTTATGTTCTAAGTGTAAGAGTTCGGGTTATGGGAGGAGAAAGAACTGAAATCACGAATAGGATGCTGTCCTATTTATAATAAGTGGCTGTTAGCGCGCGCTAGTCCCTGCTCGTAGCGTGCGCTAACGGCTGTCTGACTTAACTGAAGTCAGCACTTAGCGTGCGCTACGCATATGCCTATAGCGTGCGCTAAGGCGTTGACTTGGCTTTTCCCGAAAGCCGTCCAGGTTCATCCCGACACGATCCGACAGGGGTCCCCCGGCCAGATCTCACCTACCGCACGTCTCAATCATTTTGACCACGCATAGCGTGCGCTAATGATCCCCTGTTAGCGTACGCTACACGAAGCCTGTAGCGTGCACTACATGCACAGAATTTCAATCTTTATATCACATATACGAAATTATACGCTCGACAACATCGGATTATGAAATACGGAGAATAGTACTCAGACAAAAGTACAATTATTACAATATCACAAGTTCCAATTACAATACAGAAATCTCTGGTATTACATTTGGGGCGTCTGCCCGTTATACCAGCCTAGATGCAGACCTGGCTGAAGATTCCAGATCGGGGACGCCTGATCAGACCCCATCTGGAATACCAGCTGCAGACAGGAGTCTGCGGACAGGTGAGTCGTTCGGGCACTTACCTGCAGAAGAAGAAGGCTCAGGCGAGCACTCTCCATCAGCATCTCAGATTACACCTGCGATGACCGAGCTGATAAGAAAAATTGTTAAGGACACCATTGGAGAGCTGCTTGCATCTCAGATCACCCCTGATCTCCAATCCATCAAGGCAAAAATCGATACCTTGCTGCAGCGGGAAGTCCCTCAACCTCCTCCTCCTACAAACAACAGAATGCCTTTTGGCATGTCTGACTGGATGCATCGCATGGAGCAGCAGTTGACCACATTGGTTGATGCTGGCAAAAAGGGGGAAGAAAGGATTCAGGGGGAAGGCAGCAAGCAAGGAGAAATAAGGGAAGTTCAAGAGCTGAGAACTAAAAAGAAACAAGATATCCCACTGATCACTGCTAGGACATCTTCAGCCAAGAGGAAGGGAGATGAAGAATCAGTACAGACTGATGATCAGCCTGCAGGCAAAAGAAGGAGGATCATAGGTGGATTCGAGCCTACACTGGAATGGAAAGGCAGAGAATTATGGTTTGTTGAAGAGTTTGTTCCTACCGAAGCTTTGACTATGTGGGGATCTGCAAAGAAAAGGTTCATCAGAGATTACTATATCTCGGAAATACTCTAGGATAGCAGTTGCTCCCCACAGCAGATTTTCATCAATTTCATGGAGGAAGCATATCCACAAGTCTGGGCCATCCTTCTAAAACATGCAGAGGCATGCAACGCTTATCCCATGATCCCTCCCTTCAGGGCAAAAGAACCTCCCACTCTGGAGAATAATGATCTGAATGAATTAGCACTCCAAAAGAAGATCAAGAAGCTGTGTGTTGAGAATAAGTTCTCATCCCAAGAAGAGCAAGATTTTGCAGCTCTTGTTGTAAGAAGAAAGTATGGTCTTATCCCTGTTAAGTTAAGACCAATTGGAGCTAAACCATTCAGACCTGCAAAGCAGCCTATACGAAGAGGAAGAGGCAAAGGCAGAGGAAGATGATTTTTTTTCATTTTTGTATTTGTAAAATTTTCTGTAAACGTTTGTTTTGACATGTCTTTGTAATCAATACAGAAATTTTATAACAGTCTTTTGAATGACAATTCCTAGTTGTCTCAAAACTAGACTGATTTTAGTTTGTGTCTTGCACTCAAGTGCAGACTTGTTTATTTGAATAGTTTGCTTAAGTTTTTCCATCATCAAAATAGGGGGAATTTGTTAGGAATACTTGTTAGATTTTGATGATGTCATAATTCAAATACTTATTACTTGGCAAAAATATAAGGAAGAACCAAATGAGTATCTTCCATAGGCCAAATTATGTTAAGTTTAATACTTGGAAAATTGTAAAGAAGAACCAAATGAGTATCTTCTATAGGCCAAAATAAGTTAGGCTCAAATCGGCTAAGTACAAAAGTACAGCTGAGTTCATCAGAGAGGTACAGCCGAGTCAAGTCAGAGAAGTTCTGGTCAACAAAATTAATCAGAGATGTTTGACCAGACTGCAGTCAAGTGACCTCAGACAAGCCATCTGATCAGGCGAGTCCCGAACAGTGACCATCAGAGAAGTCCAGACTGCAGGGAAGTTAACTGTACATCAGCCTACTTGAGATCATCCAAGTACTCCAAGTCCACGTCAGAATGCATTGAATAGTCAAATATTACGGAAAGTCACATGCAAGCGTGAAGAGACATATTGGAGAGATTCCCGCAAAAGATATGAATTAAATAATTCATCTTGGCCTACCACTGAAGACTTTAATCCTTTTATATTCAAAAGATTCGGCGCCTCACATGCAAAGTCTTCACAACGGTCGAAAGATGGATTAAAATATGGGAATCCAGCCTTGCAACGTTTAGAAAGAAAACAATGAAGTCTACCTCTCCAACGGACGGATTTGTTGAAAAGATTTGCAACGGCTATGAAGGAAATGCTCAGATATCGTGACCTATATATATCCGAAGATTTGAAGCTGAGCATACATACAACATCGGTGCGAACATAATCTCAAAGCAATCAAAGCATTCAAAGCAATCTAAAAGCGAACTATAGCATCGTGAAAAGAGCAGTTCTCAAAGTTCATACTTGAAGAAGCTCTTAGTTGGAAAAGACAAAAACTCGTGTCTTTAATCCTGAGTTCGGGGTACTTCACTGGTTGAAGTTCGAGACTGTAAAGGCATCCAAGGATCGCGGATCAAGAGGTGCAAGGCAGTCAAGGGAGTTGCAACGGCAAGGATTTCCACTGGTTGGAAGCTGTTGTAATATTGGTTGAATCACTGTAATCTTTATCACTGGTTGACAATTATAGTGAATTCATCTCCAACTGGTTTGGAGAAAAGTGGATTAGTAGAGGATTACCCCACCTCTGAGACCACTATAACTGCCTGCGTAGTTTACTGTTTTATAGCATCATACTTTAACTGCTGCATTCATTGTTAAGTGTTTCATTAGTTGTTTTGTATTCGTCATCAGCTGACTTCCGCATGTATTGAGAATAAACGACTCTAAGTCATTTGCTTATCCATCAGCTGAAGAAACTTACTCTTCGAGAAAAAGAGTTTAAGAGTTTCAATAAGTCTATTCACCCCCCCCCCCCCCTCTAGACTTATTCCTGGACGACTTGTGACCTACAAACACTAGACAGCCATCAAGAACATTCTTAAGTACTTAAGAAGAACTAGATATATGGTTCTTACTTACGGTGATGGAGAACTAAAGGTGGTTGGATTCACCGATTCTGATTTTGAAGGAGACAAGGACGACTCAAAATCGACATCTGGGTATTTGTTTACTCTCAATAGAGGAGAAGTATCTTGGAGAAGCTCCAAGCAAAGCGCTACTGCAGATTCCACCTGCCAAGCAGAGTACCAAACTGCCTCAGAGGCTAGCAAGGAAGCATTTTGGATGCAGATGTTTGTGCAAGAACATCAAGTGGTGCTTAATGCGGAGCTGCCTATATCACTATTCTGTGATAATGATGGAGCTTTCGCCCAAGCCAAGAAGCCAAGGGCCCACCATAACATCAAGCATATAGAGAGAAAGTATCACATCGTTCGAAAGATGCTTGAAAAAGGATATGTTTCGTTGCAAAGAGTAGACTCAGAAGACAATGTCTCTGACCCGCTGACTAAGCCGTTATCTTAGGTTGTCTTGGAAAGACATCTGAAGAACATGGGTATTCGATACCATGATGTATGGGAGGAAACGGGGCCGAGTCACTCGGCTCGTGTACCGGACGTTCGTCAAACGACTCCGTAAAATACACTCTGTTTTATCACCAATGTATTTATATTAATTAATGTTGGAACATTTTGTTCCATACATAAATTAAAAGTGTTTTGATGATTAAAGTCGATAAGCAAAATAAAACAACGAAGAGGCGAAGCAAAGAATCGAAGAAAACGAAGTTGCAAAAAGGCATTCTGGACATAGCTAACGTACGTAAACAAGAGTGCATAACGTACGTAAATGATTGAATATTAAGTACGCAACAGAGTGTTATTAACGTACGCAACATGTTCAAACTAAGTGAACGTTGGAGGAGTCAAAGTCAGAAAAGCATGCAACGGATATTGTATCGAATACATCATGGTTTGTGATGAGGGATCCACCATGATATGTCAACTATGATGGTTTCCTTGGTGGTTTCCTTCTTTTGCTTTCTTGTGATGAGGGATCCCACCATGATATGTCAACTAATAATTCCATATGACATTATATGGTGGGATCACATTTACACATGAGATATCTAACATCATCACCACCATCAATAAGACCTTGGTTCGGCCGAGAGCAAGAAGGAGAGGAAAAGAAATTTTTCTTTCAAGTTCTTCTTCATCTTTGAGGTGAGAAATAAGCAAGAAAAATTAGAGAGATAATTTCTACGATAACTTCCTAGCCGTGTTCTTGGAGAATGGAGTCTCGTTGATTTTTCCGGTCAAGTTCCGACGCGTGTGAAGTAGAGACACCGTACTTTCGGTGTTTGCGATGAAGGAATTTCGTGCTCGTGTTCGGGTTCATGATCATCATCACTATTGCGAAGATATTATCAAAGGCTTTAAAGGTATGGGATTTTAATCCTTTTATCTTCATCCATTTATTTTTTCGTATATACGTTACTTGATCGATCCTGTTTGGGATTCTTTGTATTGAGTTTTATTATTCCGCTGCGTACTCGATTTTGTTCACGTTATGGTTATGCAAATGAAATATCTAATTATTTTATATTGTAGATAATGTGGTGTGTTGGTGTCATACGGGAGATCGCATTATCGATGTTTTATAAAATAATATAATAGTTCACAACCTATATCATTATTAGATAAATTATATGAAAGGTTGTAATGTATACTTGAGATTAGTTGGTCTTGACTATTAGCATGCATTAGCGTATTTGCATACGTCTAACTGGATCGAAGTGAGATAGTGTCTTCTGTACTCACTGTAAGAAGAACGTAAATCTCGAATAATTATTATTTCTTAATTATAAGTATATAATATTTAATTGTATATTGATAATATTTATTGCTTTGATTTACCATGGGTGAGAGTCAAAGTGATTGACTCAATAAGCTTTGTGTCTTGGGCAATAATATTATTTATATGATAATTATTATAACTAGAAATCATGTCCTGACTCGTGTGGGTTGATGATGTCACCTTGAGGAGCTCGATAATGATTACTATATTAAACCCTGCAGGTGGATTTAATTTCGATATAATAATAAGGTTCGAGTGGTACTACTCTTGGATAAGAAATTAATAAGTTAAAGGTGTCAGTAGTTTAAATTAATTAATGGACATTCGATATCTTAAACACGAGAAATAATATATTTAAATAAGGAACCCAATTTCATAAACTGGGATTTGGGTTGGAAGTGCAATATTAATTCTCTAGTGGACTAAATTGATATTAGTGAACTCAACCATATTAGAAGGTTAGGTTGCACTAGGAGTCTTAACCCTAACCTTCCTTAAAATCCCTAGAGTAGTCCAAAAGCCTATAAATAGGACTAAGGGGGTTCGGTCGTGAGTACTCATATCCAACACAAGGATTTCATTTTTTCTTCTTAGTGTTTAATTGTGGATCTTGACTTGTGTCTTTGATTCCACAATTGATATAACACTTAAATTCTTGCTACAAATCAGAATTACTTGAAGAAAAGAAAATTGAAAGTTGTGAGGAACAAGGTTTCAGCCGATCCACTTTGAATTCCAAGCAAGATTCGGTAGCTCGTTGCTCACACAGCATCCGGATTAAGGCGGGACCATACTCTAGAAGATTTTGAGGAAGAGATAAAGAAAGCAACCAGTACGCTTCAAGAGGTAAATATCCTATGATATTTTGATCTATATTAGGATATTGAATTTATCAACAAGTTTATTTGTTAAATAATAAATAGTATTTAAATTGCTTATTATCTTAGTAGTTAATTAATTAGCCATGCCATACTTTCTCTTACAACTTTTTATATGCCTAATCAAGGAGCTCGTAGAAGATTTTCTGACCTTGTGAGTAGATATTCTTGCAAATTTTGCACCTTGCTTCCTTTTTATTGGTCTCTGGATTGGTGCCCAAATTCTCCATGTGCTCCCAAACTAAAGATGTGAGGTCTCTTTCTTTCTTATATGCTTTTGAATTGTCTTCGTCTTCTACCTCTTTTCTCTTTCATTTTCGTGACTCTGAATCTTCATCGGGAGATTCTGCATCGTCAGATAGGCTCACTACATCTTCTTATTCACGTATGGGAGGACTCGTATTAGACTGAACAACTCTAATATAGGTGGCTAGTAGCATATTCTGATGCAGGCTGGAGATGAGAGGCACCGAAGATCTAGCGAGACGGCGAAAGGAACAAATACGAGGGGGAGTTAGGGTTTTCTCACGATTTTGGAATCAGGAGTGAAAGGAACAAAACTTCATTTCATATAATGATATAATAAATACATAAAAAACTGCTCCCGACTAGCGAGCCGACTCATGAACCTTGCGAGTCGAACACCTAGAGAGCTCGACTGGGCTCGTTAATTACCACGAGCCTTAAAAACTGGTTCGGCTCTGCTTATTTTTCCTACCCAGGGCGAGTCGAGCCTAGCTCGAACGGGCCAAACTGAGTCGAGCCCGCGAGCTAAACCGGTTCACCTACACCCATACTTCTATGTGTTTGATCTTGGAGGAGTGGAAGTAGTATTGGGGATAGAATGGTTGGCTAGCCTTGGAGAAATTAAAGCCAATTTCAATGAGTTGACTCTTAGAATTCATGATGGTAATGGTTATCACACTTTGAAAGGTGAACCAGATTTGACCAAAGTTGTAGCATCTCTAAAACCCCTCTTGAAGGCAATAAATGATCAAAGTCAAGGATTTTTAGTAGAAGAAAAATAATTTATAGACCTACATAATAGACCTACAAATAGGCCTACAACTATGATTGGTGAAGTTAAAAATTTTGATTGGTTAATATGAAGAGAGAGAGAAAAGTGTTTGAAACTTGTCAAAATGTGAATGGTGTAGGCCTATTTGTAGGTCTATTATGCAGGTCTATATATCATAACTCTTAGTAGAATACCACCAACTGAAAGCCCAAAATTGAAGTCACAGGTGAAAATACAGAATAGACAACAGCTATTATCTAGAATAGTATAGTGATGTCTTTCAAGAACCTCAAGGGCTACCACCTTCGAGAAGGCAAGACCATGCTATTATCTTGAAGGAAGATGCCAATGTTCCAAATATACGGCCTTACAGGTACCCTCATTATCAAAAAAATGAAATAGAAAGATTCATAGATGATATATTGAATTATGGTATAATTAAGTGTGAGCCCATAGTCTAGCCCAGTCATTTTGGTAAAGAGAAAAGATGGAGGGGTGGCACTTTTGTGTAGATTACAGAGCTTTGAATAAGATAATCATGCCGAATAAGTTCCACATTCCCATTTTTTTTTTTGATAACTAGGTGATTTCAGCTTATTGATGAGCTGCTTGATGGAATTGGGAGGAGCAGCGATCTTTTCAAAGTTGGACCTGAGATTTGATTATCATCAAATTAGGATGCGGGAAGAGGACATTCCAAAATAATATTTTTTTTTTAATTTTTTTCCCAGATTACATACTATATCTAATTAGTGCATACATTGCATGTGCACATAGTGTCAATTAATTAGACTATAATGCAACTCCCAATTTATTAAAAAAAATTTGGTTTCAATTCATAGAAAACACACTCTTTGTCGTTACGGAACCAGATGGCTTTAGCAATTGTCAAGCCTCCAAAGAGATCGCAAATTTGCAAAGATTGTCTCTTACCCAAGAGCCATTCTCATTTAAATTTTCCTCGGAATATTCCTAACGTTCTTCCCCAATCATTCTTCTTTGATTTCTCATGAGGGATATCTGAACCTAATGCCGTCGATTTTGAACTATTCACTATTCAAGACGAATCTTCTTGGTCGATTCTCTGTAGAGGTGTTCGGCAGTTCAAAATCGTCGGTTTTTTGAACCGCCGGTTCCGACTTGCCAAAAATTGGAACCGGAACCGAACCGCCTTATAGCGGTTCGCGGTTACAATTTTGAACCGTACACCGGCGGTTCGCCGGTTCGTTTTTTTTTTTTTTTGAATTTTTTAAATTTTAATTTTAAAAAAAAAAGTATGAGGTAAAAATTGGACTTGAGCTTAATTCAAGTATTAAAGTTTAAACATGAATTTTGTAATTTTAAATCTTTGAATTAAGCGCCTACATATTTGATATCCGTAACTTTAGAGTTTAGGAATCAAAATCAAAGTCCTCATAGTTTATTTTTAAATTTGGTGGGGGAAAAGGAGAAAAAAATAAAAATGGACTTGAGCTTAATTCAAATATTCAAAGTTAAAATTAAGAATTTCAACTTTAAATATTTGGATTAAGTTGCCTACGTATCCCCTTACCTTAGGAATCAAAGTCCTCGTAGTTCACTTACCTTAGGGAGCGGAGCGGAGGCGGAGAGGAGATGGTTCAATCACCCAAGTCAACCGAATCATTGCTAGATTCAGTATCATATGTATCACTGTCTTCTTGTTTATTATAATTTGGTTCTTGTTGGCGTAACTCGGCTTTCACCTAATCATTCAATAATGCTTGGGTTTCAAGATTTTGAGGCGTCAATTGAGATCGTCGTTCATCCAGAATGTATCCTCCTACACTGAAGGCTTATTTAACAGAAACTGTTGAGGCGGGGACAACTAGTATTTCCTTCGCAATCGTGGCAACTACAGGAAAGATTGTAGACCTTTTTGTCTACCACTTAAGAAGATTGTTATTACCATCCGATCCATGTTCTAAAGCTCCCAATTCAGAAGTAGTTAAATAATTTTCAAGTTCTTGATAAGCATTACTTTGGTACCTTGTTCGTTTTCGGGATAAATCTTCTTGATAGGCATTCCATTCACTAAGATCTGGAATAGCAAAACCAAAAGAAGATGTACTACTACTAGAAGGAATGTGAACAGGAGAAGAAGAACTTGTACCAAGATCAAGACTACCACTATAACTACAAGCATATTCGCGATAAAGAGTAGATAATAAATTTTGCATTTTGAACTAAATCGCTAGGATTTGGAGGAATAAAATTAGCAATAGGATTAGGAAATAAAACATTATAGTAAAGTGAAAGTAATTTTAGCAACCCTTCCTCTCTAACTTGAGGATCTAAAAGTTTAGCAACAAAAAAACCGGAGGAATATAGGCGAAAGATTTAATCCATTTGTCTCTCATTTCTTTTATACAATTAAATAACTCGGGAACTTTAATTAAAGACTTGAATACAAGTACAATTTTAACACAATGTTCAACAATAGTGTAGAAGCAGGATAATAAACACCGGACAAAGACTCAGTTGCCTCTTTAAATATTTTTAAAAGTGCCATTAAACTAGAGCACTTATCCCATTAAGTTGGCAATAAGCAAATGGGTACTTGTTCTTCATTATCAAAATTGCACAATGCAATACGATATTCATAACTATCATTTAACAAATTGTAAGTAGAATTCCAACGATTTGGCACATCTTTTGAAAATTTCTTTGGATGAATATTATTTTTTATTCAATATCTTTTCCATTTTTTACCTAGAGACGAATGTCTAATTAAATACATTATTGCTTCATGGATAGGAGCATATGCTTCTTGTAAAACAGCTAAACCATCTTGAACACATAAATTAAGAACATGACAAATGCACCTAACATGAAAAAATTTACCACCAAGAGATGGCTCACATATTGCAATAAGTGATTCTAAACTAGCTGTATTGGAGCTAGCATTATCAAAAGAAATTGAAAAATTTTTTTGTACTAAATTATATTCAGATAAAATTGTATGAATTTTATGCAAAATATTTTGGACGGTATGTGCGATATTAAACTCTCTAAAACCAATTAAACGTTTTTGTATAGTCCAAGAATCATCAATCCAAATACAAGTAATTCCCATATATGAATTTGCTTCCCAATGATCACTCCAAGCATCGGAACATATACAAGCTTTATGATCTAAGTTTAAAAACATATTAGCTAAAATTAATTTTGCCTCGCTAGTAGTTTTTCGAACATCACGAGTTACGGTAGAGCGTGAAATTTTTTTACTAGAGGGATTAAAACTTAGTTGAGTGAAATTTTCATATATTTGGTCGTCGGCAAAGTTAAAAGGAAGAGATTTACCACAAACAAACCTAGCTAATTCTTTTCTAGCGGTAATTGGATTAAATTTAAATAAAGAACTATTACCTTGATTGGGGACATTAGACGACGTCGCCGTGCCTCGAAGTTGGGTTTGATTAGACTCGATGCCAACTTTGTCGGGATGTTGTCTTTGTATATGGCCATTGAGTGTCCCGTAACCTCCTCCTTTTTAAACTTGTACATTTTATCGCAATAGTCGCACTTGGCCAAGAAATGACCGGGACCAGATGCAACGTCGTCCATTTTTGTATAATGGAGCGCAAATAATGGAGATTTAAGCTCGGATGGTTTCCTTTGTTTTGGTTTTGTTGGTTGCTCATCATCTTCATGAATCGATTTTGAGGCTTCAAACATTTCGTTGATTTGTTCCTCGGTTAATTCATCGAGAACATAATCTCCAAAATTCGGACTTGGAATAGAATTAGAACTCGGAGTATGAGTAGGAGTGCTATCACTAGCACCGCCTCTTCCTCGTCGAGGAATGCCGGTGATAGCCTTTCCCTTTCCCCGGTTGAATTGACCACTTGACATTTTTTTGAATTAAAAGTATAATACTTGAAAGTTGAGAGAATAGAAATTAGAGAGAAAGTAGATAGTTGGTGTGAGAAAAATGAAGGATGTGAGGGGGATATTTATAGGTGTAAAAATGAAAAAAAAAAAAAAAGAATTTGAACTTGTGACCGTTGGTACCGCCTGTTCCGGTTTGAGCCGGTTCACAACGGTCACAAGTCTGAATTTTTGAATTTTTTTAAAAATCAGCGGTTGAACCGCCGGTTCACAGTTCATCAAAATGACGAACCGGAACCGAACCGTCTAAAAACGGTTCACGGTTCCGGTTTTGAACCGAACCGCGGTCAACGGTTCTAAACCGGCAGTTCGAACCGAAACCGTGAACACCTCTAATTTCTGTCAACGATTTTGAAAGAGTCAACATTGATTTCTCGATATTATTTTTAATTTTAAAAAAATTAATGAATTTTATTGTAAATAACTCATGTATTTAGTGGAAGAGTAATATGCTCTTGAAATCCTAGATTTGTACTTATAAATATAGGCTTATGCCTTCATAGTGAATACATAATTTTATTGGTGTCTTTCATCTCCTCTCATATTTCTCTCTTTCTCAATTTTTATAACACGTTATCAGCACTTCTCTGTAGCAGGACATTTTTTCTTTCTCTCTAATTTTCGAAATTCAAAAAAAAAACATAACCGTTTCCGTGGGTCGATTCTCAAGTTTAACCGTCGGATCAGAATGAAATTGTTGTAGCACCTTCCTCACAAACAGATCTACAAATTCAACGGTGGAGATCAAATTCTGAAAAGTATTGCTTGAAGAAACAAAGTCTGATAGAAATATTTTTTTTACATCGGTGAACGATATTAATTTTATTTATTCCTACAAAAACTTTCTTGCATGTGATGATTTCGAGGAAAAATATATATTCTTTAGTTATTAAGTTTCATATTTCTATATGCATCATATTGTTCCGGGAAAACCTTTCCTTATTGGTGTCTTACCTAATACTAGTTGAAGGGGGATAGAGTTATGGAAGGTTCTAGACTCTTCCAGAGATAGTAGGATCCTGTAAGATGTCTTACCTTAACTAGGAATCTTATGTATGGAAGGACTCTCATTGTAATGCCTATATAAAGGCCCCTCTATTCATTGTTATCAATACAATTGATTTGCTGTCTTTTACTTTCTCCTTAAACACGTTATCAGCACGTAGCTCGACAAAAAAAAAAAGAGAAAAATCGGCCCGGCATCGCCCCGCCTGACCAGTGTCGCCATTGCCCGGCCACCATTTGCCACCGCTGCCGTACCGGCCATTGCCGCCGCCGCCGCCCAGCCGCTTACCATGCCGCTACCGCCGCCGCCTACGCCGCCGCCGCCTAATGACGTCATTGCCAGCCGTCGCCGCCTCGCCCGATCGCCGCCAGCGTCGCCGCCGGACCACCGCTCGGACCACCGCCCGCGCGGTCGATCCAGTCGGAACATCACCACCGGACCGCTGCCAATCACCGCCACCGCCGACCGTCGCTGACCACCGCCGCCGGCCAGCTCCAGCCCAGCCAAGTCCGACCCGGTTCTGAACCTCGGACCAAAAACTCAAACATCAACTTATCTTCGGAAGCCGCCAAAATTGCACCTCCGGTTTCACGTCGTCGCATCATGTACCAACCGGTAGATCGAAGCACACCACAAATTTATCACGTGCCTAATTTTATAATCAAGGTAATTATCTGACTTGTCCCTATTCAATTCTCTCCTTTTTGAGAATTTTTCTTTTGGGGACATGGGTCATTGGGTTCTTTATCTCCCACGCTACTTTGCGGTGGATGAGACCGCGAGAGAAGTCGGTATCTCTGCGTGTCGAAGAAAACTGTGTGACGATCCTGGGGGAGTCACGGAATTGTTGAAAGTCGATACTTGTGGTTGTTGCATACACCACGTATCTGGGTGCGATCTGATATCGCCGTTCTTTTGTCG
This sequence comes from Orobanche coerulescens, assembly GCA_033398695.1. NCBI lineage: Eukaryota > Viridiplantae > Streptophyta > Magnoliopsida > Lamiales > Orobanchaceae > Orobanche > Orobanche coerulescens. The sequence goes on from CM065802.1 coordinate 230,597,737, forward strand.
ACTTTACTAAACAACAATTAAGGGAAGTACATCGAGTAACGGTTATGTTACACGCTTTTAAAAGCATCGATTGTGACCGTTTACATTGTCACTGAAAATCCAACAAGACTAACTTCCTCTTGTTTATATCTTGTAGATGGCACAAAGCTCCAATGTTCATCCGGAGTTCGACATCCTTGACCATGCTGGTAAGGAGTACCATAGGTGGGTCTCAGACGTTCGCTTGGCGTTCGTTGGTATGAGATTTACCACCACCATCTTTCCCTCTAACGAGCCTACCGCTCAAGAATCGAGTGAGGAAACCAAGGCTAATGCACTGATGTACTTGCGTAGACATATACATCCGTTGTTGAAAAAGTGTTATATGAATTTGCAAACCTCCAAAGAACTATGAGATACACTCGAACAACGATTTAATAATATGGAGGCCTATAACCAAGCCATCCTCGATCTTCGCACTGATCTTGGTTTTTGTGGTGTCAAGAAGTCTGATCAAGATTTGATCGAGAAGACTCTTAACACGTTTCCCGTGGGATCAAGTGTGATTGCTCATCAGCTGCGCGTTGCCTATGAGAAAGGGAGAATTAAACATTTTAGTGACCTTATCTCCCACCTCGCGAAAAAAGAAAGGCACCATGAGATTATTCTCAATAGCAATGCGCGCCAAGCTGGTACGAAGCCGATTCCGGAAGTGAATCAGTCTACCCACAGGAAGGCACCATGACAAAATAGAAAAGGCAACGCTACTCAGTTTTTGCAAGCACCACGGGTGCATGACTCCAGCAAGCGAGGGAAAAAACGAGGTCGTCGTTCCAATGTGTGGAAGAGGCAAGGTGGCTCGGCCACGGGACCTAGTGGAACCCAACCACGTGGACCGCCTCCTGCCGCCGGGAATGGAACCACTCCAAAGGAAGGCCGGAATTGCTATACTTGCGGATCGAAGAAGCATACTTACCACAATTGCAAGGCGCCAAAGAACATCCAAGCTTACTACAAGCACTATAAACAGTACTTGACTCAAGAGTCAAATTACATGGAGGAAGATAACGAGAATACGGAGGTGAACCATACGCGGCGCTTAGGTGGATGTTGTACTTGGATCCGAGGAGATCAAAAAACAGGATTTTACAGGCTGAAAGTCCAGGCGAAAACTTATTTGTGAGGTCAAACTTCATAGAATTCATGATCGGTCGCCCACTTCTATTACCAGGCTTGTGACTCCCATAGGTCTTGCAGAGCCTTAAGAGACAAGGCCAATTGCCAGTGATGGAGGGGCGATCAGGGCGAGGTTGAATGGAGTAATTGGATCCTTAGATCCCTCCTCTCACCATTGCGGACAAAGACCAACATATGGATGTTGCCGACTTTGACTAGATCATTGTAGTTTGACTAGTTTTACGCTTTGGTTATGTTTTGTCTTGTTTCTAGTTTTTGAGAACTACTTTGGATTTTCTATGAATGTAATAAAGTTGGCCATGATGAATAAAATTCTTTTAATTGCTGTGATTGTACAAAAACGAATTTTATTTCTCCCTTCGAAAGCATGTTTGGTTTATCACAAAACAATTGCTAGCAATGAATTGCTTGGTTAATTTGATACATTGGTGGATTTCATCAAAACTTATGATCAAGACTAGGCGCATCCTCCTTGGTATTTGTTTATGCTTTGAAAGTTCAAACGGAATCAGTGGTTTTTAAACAGTCTTAGTTGTACCGACATTCCTACTTTCTCTGCAAGTCTACCAAGTTGGAGTTACCGAAAGGATCATTAGTCGAGATATAAATCGAACACCACGATGCGTTTTGAAGTATTTAAACGCTCCTATGGCCATATTTCCATAGTATTGTATCAACAATAATGCCTTTGAAAAAGGATTCAACCTTGCTTTATCACTCAACAATAGGGAAATACCAAAATAGCAACTTGAAACGAGCACTGAGATCTGAGTTTAATGATCCAGAAAGTTCACGACCTATGGACAGAAAGATACGGAAGTCTAGTTTCCAGAACAACTAACCGTTCATCCATAGCCTTCTTAACGAAGAAGTTATTGCTATTTTAGTGAACAAATGTCAAGCTACGCGGAAATTATTTCCAGCGATTGTGCCAACTTTGATCCTAACCAACTTGGTCGAATTTCCCCAAACTCGAAGTTAATGAGTTTTCGCTATGTCTTTCATCACAAGACTAATCGAGTTTTATGTCTTATTGTAGATGTCTCGTGGCGAAATTGAGTGCCTTGCTGATAGTGGAACAACCCACAATATTCTTCGGAATAGGCAATTATTCAAGGATATTGTGCCATATATATCCTCAATGACAACAATGATTGGTTCCTCCCAAGTAATACAAGAGAGGGGACCTGCTCATTTCTTGCTACCTAATGGTACGCATATTAATGTCACAAATGCTCTCTATGCCCCAAGAGCAAACCGAACATTGCTAAGTTTTAGGGACATCCGTGCCAACGGTTATCACCTTGATACACATTGTGAGAATGGAACAGAATTTTTGTGTGTTACTCTGGCAGAATGCGGAAGACGCCGCGTTTTCGAGAAACTAATGAGTCTAAGTAGTGGTTTATACCAGACTATAATAAGGGTTATTGAATCCTACGCTGTGAGTCACGAACTTTGTGATTCCGAAGCATACCAACTATGGCATGACCGACTCGGTCACCCTGGATGCGACATGATGATTCGCATTTTGAAAAACTCACATGGTCATCCGTTTTCAAGTCCATAAAACGATTGGAAGCACCACTCGATATCGGCATTGATGTGAGTGAGCTTGATACCGTATCACCGGGATTAAAGATCGCACGCCCTGATAAGGTCGACAGTGCATCTCTCGTAAATCCCGAGGCTTCCGTGGCAATCTCTAATGCCCATAAATCGTTTTGCAAAGCCTGTTCACTAGCAAAGTTGATACCCTCTCCGTCCTTTGCTAAAGACTCAACACAAAACATTCGCTTCTTACAAATAATTCAAGGGGACATATGTGGACCTATTCAACCAGAGTGCGGACCATTCAGATACTTTATGGTTCTGGTTGATGCATCGACGCGATGGTCACACGTCGCTCTGCTATCCACAAGAAATGCTGCATTTGCTAAACTCCTAGTACAAATCATCAAGTTGCGGGCTAACCACCCCGACTTTCCAATCTTGTCATTAAGATTAGACAATGTTGGTGAGTTTATGTCAAAGTCTTTTGACGACTATTGCATGTCGATAGGGATTGAAGTTGAACATCCCGTCCCCCATGTTCATTCGCAGAATGGCCTTGCTGAGGCTATGATTAAGCGGTTACAGCTTATCGCCCGAGCATTGGTATTGCGCACCAACTTACCGATTTCTGCCTGGGGTTATGCAATTTTGCATGCGGCTATACTTATTCGTTTTCGACCCACTGCCAATCAACTGTTTAGTGCGTACCCGTTGGTAACTGGATATGAGCCTGATATTTCACACTTACGCATTTTTGGTTGTGCAGTCTATGTGCCAGTCTATGTGCCAATTACGCCTCCACAACGTACTAAAATGGGTCCGCAAAGACGATTAGGTATATACGTTGGCTATGAATCGCCTAAAATTGCCGCTATTTGGAACCTTTGACAGGAGATCTATTTACTGCAAGATTTGCATACTGTCACTTTGATGAGACAAACTTCCCATCGTTAGGGGGAGAGAGGAATCGAACGATTCCAGTTGAACGCCAGGAAATTGTCTGGTGTGCTCCCTCCTTGCCTCATCAAGATCCCCGCACAGCTCAATCCGAGCTAGAAGTGCAACGTATTCTCAGTCTTCAGAAAGTTGCGGATTCGATGCCCGACAGCTTTACTGATACTACGAAAGTGACAAGATCTACCATTCCCGCTGAGAATGTTCCTGCAAGGTTAGAAGTCCCAGTTATAGGGCAAGGTTCAGCCGCCCGAAGGAATGATGCCCCCGACGTCAACCTTAGTGGTGGGACGACGGCCTTGGTGCTCTTATCCACCTCGAAAGAGGGGGAGGCCAGTGGGTAGAAAGGATACCGAACCTCGAAAGAGAAGAGGAACGGAGGCACAAAATCCTCTCATCATCGACACAGTGACTCCGTCACACGAGATTATCTCTGACTACGGATATGTCCTCGAATCAACAATAGAACAATCGACGGACGCGTCGGAAACTTTGTTGATGTCAGAGAATAAAGAAATCTCGATGCAATATACGAGTGAATACGTACTATTGGACAGGTCGTCCACGCTAGTCGATGATGCTTTTGCCTACTCCGTCGCTCAAGAAATTATTGAAGACGACGATGCTGAGCCGCGTTCGGTTGCTGAATGTCAACAACGAGCCGATTGACCGAAATGGAAAGATGCAATGCAGGCTGAACTAGACTCAATGGCTAAACGTGAGGTATTTGGACGTATCGAGCCAATACCCGTGGGCGTTAAACCAGTTAGACATAAGTGGGTCTTTGTTCGTAAACGCAATGATAAGGATGAGGTCATGCGTTACAAAGCGAGACTAGTTGCCCAAAGGCTTCTCGCAGCGCCCTGGCATTGACTACGAGGAGACGTATTCTCCCGTTATGGACATCATCACTTTCCGCTACTTAGTCAGTTTGGTAGTATCCGAAAAACTGAATATGCAGCTTATGGATGTGGTTACAGGGTATCTTTATGGGGATCTAGATACGGATATTTATATGAAAGTCCCCGAAGGGATTTCGTTGCCCAAATCAAGTAGCTCTAAACCACGGAGCGCTTACGCTGTGAAATTGCGTCGTTCACTGTATGGGTTGAAACAATCCGGAAGGATGTGGTACAACCGCCTACGTGAATAGTTGGTTGGGAAGGGATACGAGAACAGTGATATCTGTCCATGCATTTTCGTGAAAAGAACAGATACAGGATTCGTGATTGTAGCCGTCTATATAGATGACATGAATGATATCGGTACCATAGATGAGGTCAATGAAACGGCCCGCTACCTTAAATCCGAATTCGAGATGAAAGACCTGGGGAGGACTCGATTCTGCTTGGGCTTAGAGCTAGAACATCGAGATGATGGCATACTCATTCATCAGTCTGCCTATGTCCACAAAATGCTCAAGCGATTTAGTATGGACAAGGCGCATCCTCTTGCTACCCCCATGGTTGGTCGAAATCTGGAAATGAACAAGAATCCGTTTCGTCCCAAAGAGGAGGATGAAGAGGTCCTTGGAGCCGAAACACCGTACCTTAGCGCAATCGGTGCGTTGTTGTATCTGGCTCAATGTACTCGTCCAGACATCGCATTCTCTATAAATCTGTTAGCGAGATTTAGCTCCGCTCCCACGATAAGGCATTGGAATGGAGTAAAACACATCTTTCGATAATTGAAAGGCTCCAGTGATCTTGGATTGTTCTTTTCCTACGCAAGAGAGAGCGATATTCCGAAATGAATTGTTGAGGTTAAGACGATGCATACCGACCGTCGATCTTCCTCTGATATTGCAGCTAAGCATGGTAGCTTGACTACCAGAAGTGCTAATGCGAGCAAGCTTACCCCTTATGCAGAGAATCCTAACGACACGTTAGTTGGATTTGCTGATGCCGGTTATCTCTCTGACCCGCATAAAGGACGTTCCCAAACTGGTTATGTGTTCACCATTGGGAATACGGCGATATCTTGGCGATCTACCAAGCAGACCCTGGTTGCTACTTCCTCGAACCATGCAGAGATAATTGCATTGCACGAATCCGTAAGGGAGTGCATTTGGCTCCGGTCAGTCATAGACCATATACGAGGAACGTGTGGATTAGATCTCACTACAGCAACCCCTACTTGCATCTTTGAGGATAATGCGGCATGCATTGAGCAGATGAAGTTAGGTTTCATAAAGGGTGACAATACCAAGCATATCGCGCCGAAGTTCTTTTATAATCAGCAGCAGCAAAAATTGCTGAATATCGAAGTGAAACAAGTGAGTTCCGATGAGAATATCGCAGACTTGTTCACTAAGTCTCTGCCAAAATCTACATTTGAGAAACATGTGAGAAGCATCGGCATGTGTCGATTATCCGAGCTCAACTAGTGTTAGCTCGACGGAATGATTATCATAATTATATATCTTATTATCAGTTTTTAATTTAAAGGGAGACCAATATAGCCTTGTTATATTAATTAAAAATGTTTAATTTTAAATTTAATGGTTATAATTTTAACCATTAAAAATATTCCTTAGAACAGGTCCACGAGGGGCAAAATTTTAAATTTAACCATCGAACTTTTTTTTTATTTTTAGAACATAAAAAAATTATAATTAATACGGAGAAGTTTGTATAAAAATTGAAACGAAATTATGCAAGTTGGAAAATAATTTTCTTCTATTAAATACAATTTAAAAATATAATTAATCAATATAATATGTAATATAATATAATATAATATAATGATAATATATATATATATATATTATTTTAAAACAATAAAATAAATATACTTAATGGAATGACTAAAATGAGTTTATTTAGCTTTTTATGTTGTATTTTATATTTTGATTGTTGCAAAAAATTACTTTTATGCACAGTAATTAAATAGTTGGAATGTCCAAAAAAGAACAAAATATGTGCAATTTTAAAAAAAAAAAAACGACAAGATTAGTTGTCCAGAAACACATTTTTCATTATCATGTCAAAAAATCTTTAAAAAAATGACATGGAATTTAACTTTAAAAAAATAAAATTAGTAAAAAATGACGTAGAATTTAAAAGTATGTTTATATTAATAAGAATCTCACATGTGCAATATGGCGCATGAGAGACAATCTGGGCGATTTGGCGCTTAAATTCTTTATTTTAAAAGTTCTGAGCCTATTTTTGATACATTTAAAAAGTTACGGTCTCTTTTCAAATTCGAAAAGTTCTGATCCTCTTTCTGGTAGAAAAATTACGATCAACTTTCACACCCACTTAAAATTACGGTCCTTAAAAAACAATTTTCCCAACCCGGTAAAAAGAAACAAGTGACAACACAATAATCATAATAAATAGGGTAGATTACGAAACTACCCACAAGATCTAGCCAAATTAGAAAGGCTCCTATTATTTATCAAATTTGCCAATGCACCCTCGAGGTTTATATTTACTTGACAAATATCACCTTACTCAGGGTGCAATTTGTAGACTAGAAACAAGTGAAAGAAAAACAGGGGGGGTTTGTGTTGGCCTCTTATACCTAAATATTATAAGAGGGGTAAGAGTTAGAGTTTCAATGGGAATTGAATTTCGGTGGCAATTACTTTTTATCTAAGCAGTTATTATTACGTCAGTATGTCAATTTAAATTTAGGCTATATTTAACAGCAACCACCTCAATCACCTAACCATTCAATTTTTATAATATTTAATTAATTTTTCTCTCTTCCAAATCACTAATATTCATCTCAACTCAACCACACTAATTTTAAGAGATTTATTCATGACCATTCAGCCACCCAACCACAATATTTTATATAATTATTATATATTATTTTTTAAACATCAAAACGACATAGAAATAAAAGTAAAATAATAAAAAAAAAATAACAAAATAATGCTAAAAATACCAAAAAGTAAAACTTAGCAATAAATAAAATATACATCAATATCAAAAAATTGCAAACTCAAATAATAACATATTAATACGATATTACAGACAAACCGATTGTGCTTCAACACTACCAAAATTAACACTTTAGCCGACGACCCGTAAAAAAATGGCCGACGACTTTTAAGTGTCGTCGGCTAAACTTTGCACTTTAGCCAACGACCTGTGCTGCCGTCGGCTAAACAATTTTAGCCGACGACTTGATCTGGCTCGTCGGCTAAAGTACAACGTAGTCGTCGGCTAAAGTGTTAAACTTTAGTCTTTATCGCCCGATGTTGTGAAGATTCTGGTCTGTAAAAAAGATTGGGAACAAGCAGAAAAACGTCAACAAGGACGGACGGAAGAAGAAGACGAACACAATGAGGATGATGATCCGTGGATGATGATGGATTGTTCATCCGAATCGGGAGCTTCAAGGAGTGGCCAACACGTCGATTGAGCACATCATCCTACCTTTAAGTTCCAGGTAAGTAAAGAGGTAAGTAAAAGAACTACGTGGAGTTTGATTTCTTATGATACGTAGGCAGCTTAATTTTAAAAATTAGATTAAATTTCCAAAAATAATCTATTTTTTTCAAATTAAGTTCAAGTCCAATTTTTTTTCCCTTTTCTCCCCATTTAATTTAATTTTTACGTATCTTAAAATTCAAAATGGATTTTCTTAAACAGATTGAAATAATTTTTTTACTAAGATTTACAAATTTTAAAGTCAAAACAGATTTTTTAAATTGATTTTTTAATTAATATTAATTAATTTATCTTAAAAATTCAAAATAGATTTTTACAAATTGATTTTTAATTTAATGTCATTGTCAACATATAATTTTTATTTTACATCTTCAGCCCAAATCGGCCTACGGGAAGCCCAGGGGCGGGCAATGGGCTTCGGCCGCCCAACCCAAGCCCAGCCCGCCAAAGACATGAGCCGGTCCTGAGCTCCCAAATCCCAGCCCGGCTCGTCTCAGCCCGATTCAGCCCGGCCCATGGCCACCTCTATATGTGCACTTGAACAATATCGTCGACGATTGTGTTGCACGTGGTGCGGCCAAGCTGGAATTGATGGAGCCATGCTCTAGTGTAAGGATAGGTATTTTTCTCCTTTATAATTGCTAACATCTCTCTCTCTCTCTCTCTCTCTCTCTCTCTATATATATATATATATATATATATATATATATATATATGAGTGGATTCAGACGAGAATGCAATTTAAATTAAGAAATAAGTATGAATTTCGTTTATAGATTGTGATAAATGGATGGCCTAGATTTATTCTCACAAAAATTTGATACATATAATGCAATATTTTAATGCAACGATATTTTGATACATATAATGCATATTTTAATGTATTGCAATTTTGATGCACGAAATGCATATATTTCATGCATAATTAGTACAAAACTCATGCATATTCGTAATTCGCAGGATAAGAACCATTCTCATTTTATATATATATATATATATAGTGTAACTTTATTTTCAAAACCCTATTAAGTGCGAGAACTGCGAGAATCACCTTTTGTACTCATAATAATACATAATGTACATCATATCAATGCATACAATCCCTACTGATCATAACCCCTACTATATAGTAGGGGTTATATATATAGTAGGGGTTATCACCAGTAGGGGCTATTATAGTAGGGGTTATCATCAATAGGGGTTATCTCCCGTAATAAAAATTATATTTTACTATAATACCCTTTTGAATTAATAATATTTTTTAATATTTAAAAAAATTTCATTAGTTTAGAGGAGTTCTCGCAGTTCTCGCACTTAAGAGAGTTCTGAAAATAAAGCTCCCCTATATATATATATATATATATATATATGTGTGTGTGTGTGTGTATGTGTGTGTATGTGTGTAAATGATACTTAAAGTTAAGAAATAAGAATGAATCTGATCCATAGATCTTGATTAAATGGATGGCCTAAATTTATTCTCACAAAAACTTATGCATAGAATGCATTATTCTGGTGCATCGATATTTTGATGCATATGATGCAGAGTGTTTTTGCGTTCCACCCTCAAACACGAAATGCATATATTGCATGCATAAGTCAATCTGGACCGTACATCACACACAGATCAATGATCAGATTTATTCTCAATTCACATATGTTCCTCTCTCTCTCTCTCTCTCTCTCTCTCTATATATATATATATATATATATATATAGTGGCGCGTTCTATGCAGTATCAATATTAGATGCAGTACTTTACAGTACTAATTTATGCATGAATTTTGTACTAATTATGCATAAAATATATGCATTTCGTGCATCAAAATTTCAATGCATGAGATTCAGCCATCGGAATCGTACCACATCGGGATACACCAAAAAACAAAAATGATGAGTATGAGATTCAGTCACCCGAAGTCGTTTAAAATTTATGTACTTTTACTCGTCCTAAACGCGATTGAAAAATAATTTTTCACTCGGACCCGTTTAAAATCTATATATCCGTATTCATCACAACCTCAATTAAAATAAGTCTTTATTATCCATTTATATTTCAGACTCCTATATAATATCCGTTAATTACTCAACATATTCTAATTTATACAATTTAAATAGCTAAACATAAGTTGTTATAGTAATTGGTTAATTCATCTCAATAAAAATTCAAATCTTGTAAAGTAAATTTTAAGAATAAATATTATAAATGATAAAAGATTAAAAGTTATATTCCTAGTATAAGTTTGGAATTATACAAACTTCAAAATTCTTTACAATTTATATATCTATATTTTGATATGTGATTCAAGATTTTAGATAAATAAGAATAAAAGAAATAGGAAAGAGAGTTAATTTGGTACTTCGAGTCCGTATTGCTATTAATATTTTATATATTTATTTATAAATGAAGAAAATCGAGTTATTAAAAAGATAATAATAAATATTAATAATATTTAGGGCAGATGGCTGGTGACATCACTACCTTTTGGTTTATTTTCCACTCCGATCACTTATATTCACTTTCGACTCAATTCGATCACTAAAGTATATAAATCGACTCACTCGGCTACTGCAGTTAAAAATCACCGTGAAATCAGACCAACTATTAGCTGAGGTCGAAAATTACGAGGGCAAATCGGTCCATTCACTCCTTAATCTTTCTAAATGACCCGAAAACACTTTTTCAAGGCATTTGCCCTAATATTTATGCATGTATAAATTACATATTAAAAAAATAAATATGTACATATTTTACACAATTATAATACATGTTATCCTCGTAAATCTATATAGTTATATGAACTAATTACCCAAAGTTATTAAAACATATCAAATCGAAATAATCAAATATAATAATAATTGACCAAATTAAAATTTCATTAAAAAATAAACTATTTATTTGTCCAATTTAATAAGTGGTCAAATTAAACACACTAAAAATAAAATTCTTAAGCTTGTGTGAAATAACTATGAGATTGAAAAATATGCATTGAATTCTAATTATTTATTTAGGTTCTCCGTTGATGGAATTCTATTTTAAATCGATGTGGGAACTAAGACATTAAATTCTATTTATTTAAGTTATTCATCGGTTAAATACCATTTTAAATCAATGTGAAATTTAAAATTTTAGATAAATCGGAATCCAGAATTAAAAGAATGGCACATATGAGAGAGTTAATGTGGTGTTTCTAATCCGTAATGCTGTTATATATATATATATATATATATATATATAAGAGAGAGAGAGAGAGAGAGAGAGAGAGAGAGAGAGAGAGTTTTCAATCTTCCTTCCTTTTCCTAATTAAGAGGTAATTTTTTTTTTTAGAAATTCTGTCCTTCCTTTTCCTAATTTCCTAAATTAAAACATAAACCGACCGCGGCCTCCCATGAGATGGGAAAGAGACCTGGTGGTCTCTCCATTTTTAAAATAAAAAGTAGTCCACGAGTCCATTTTTTTATTGACTGTGTATGTTTTATTTGGATATTAAGATTAAATTTTATATTTTTTTTACATACTTTGTTAAAAAAAAAATCAAAATTCATAAAAAAAATCATCCATAAATACATATTTTTACATACTTTGTAATGGTTTTTCCGTGGACTATATATAATTTTATATTGGAGGTTTAGCCGATGACTTGATCTGGGTCGTCGGTTAAACCCCATTTTTAATAAAATATATTCTGCATTTGTAATAAATATTTTTTATAACTTTTATATTAATATATTTTTATTAAAGACTATCTAAAATTAATAATATATCATACATAATAAAATTTAATAATTAAATAAAAGAAGAAGAATATTTTTGTGACATATATTATTTTGTGAAGTGGGGGGGGGGGGGATTACTAGGGGTGAGCATGGGTCGGTTTGGGTCGGTTTTAGGCTAAAATCGAACCCAAACCGACAACTTTCGGTTTTCAAAAAATCAAACCCAAACCGAAACCAACCCAATTGGTTCGGTTTCTCGGTTTTTTGGTTTTTTACGGGTCGATTTTGGGTTTAAACCCAACCAAACCAATTTTTGTCTATTCTTCAAAAAAAACTTAAAATGTGCATTGGATAGGAATCGAACCTGTGACCAACGCGTGAACTACCAACGTCCTAACCACCAGACCAGGATACTATTTTTTGTCTATTCTTCATAATGCATATAAACATATAAAATTTACGAAATACATATATATATTAAATGATATCGGTTCGGTTCGGTTTTAATGGTTCGGTTTGTAGTGTATAACCCGAAACCGAAACCGAGTTTTCGGTTTTTAAAAATTCTAAACCCGAACCGATGGTTTTGATTTGGTTTCGGTTTCGTCGGTTTTTTCCGATTTCTCGATTTCTCGGTTCGGTTTTGCTCACCCCTAGGGATTACTGGTTGGGGGTAGGAGTGTGCATTCGGATCGATCCGATCCGATCAGAATTCGGATTGATCCAAAATTTCGGATCACCTTTTGCTCAATCCGAAATCTGAACCGATCGTTCGGATCGGATTTAATCCGATCCGATCCGAAATTTTTGGATCTGTAAATTCTAATCCGAAATTCGATCCGAAGACGTCGGATCGAACTGTTTCGGATCGAATTTTAGATTTTTGGTTCGATTTTTCGAATTCAATTTTTCTGCACACCCCCAATTTGGGGGGAAAGAGATTGAAGGGTATTTTCGTAAAACTCCCTATCTTGTCGGGGGAGGGGGGTTAGTGGTTTGGGAGGAGGCTTCTTTTAAAAAATTGAATTAGTCAATATTGAGTGGGTTTTCACTCGCAGATATAAGAGTTATTTTCAAAATTTTGAATAGAATTCCAAATGTCTGTTTTCGGTTATTTGAAAAAATAGTCGTAATCGTCTTCTGAATCATATTAAAAATTATATTTGGATACATTTCTTCATTTTTTTATACTATTCATACACGAATCAGAATTTTACTTGGTATTTTTTTTTTGCTTATTCGTTTTTTATATACGAACCGTGTATTATATTAGTTACATGGACTAAAAGTGTTTTGGTGGCATTCTAATTTGACTCAACACTTACATAGTAGCAGAAGATTTTGACCTTGTTTGACGATCAGTGGTTATCTGTTAGTTATTAGCTGATTGATTAGTTGTTTTGACTAGCTGATTTTATTAGTTGGTTTGACTAGCATTTTGTATAATTGTTTGTATAAAAATATTCGGTAAATCACTAATAGTTCATAACTACTTAATTGTATAAAATGGCCAAAAAGGACTCCAATTCATTATTTTGACGATTTTTACATTGTCACTTCCTACAGCTGACGTGTGCATTAATTAATGGGGAATACAGTACGACCCATGAATACAGTGTTAATTCGAACATATATGTAAGAATTGAAACATGTATGTACCTTTTAAGGGGGAACGCTGTATTATTCACGGATACAGTATTTACACTACAGGACATCAATTATGATTGATAATTTTATTGTGTATTGATGTAAGAACTTGTCTGCGAACAGTTCATAGGTTCAGTTGTACTCAACTAGGTCACAATGTAAGATTGTGCCTGCGCGCCAATCATAAGTTTAAGATGTAATACACTTTCCTATTAGATGCTATCATTTTAGAACTTGCCTGCGAGCAGTTCACATTTCTTTTAGACTAAGTGCTGAAGACCAGATCATTTGACAGAAGATCAAGAAGTCTGCTCTTGACATTTTCCAATAAGAGGGAAACAGTGGGGATAAAGATCTCCTGTATCGAAGTCCTCTCAAATTGCCAACAAGTGGTTATCGAAAAAGAATGAGAAATTGTTTTAGCTTAAAGAGGCTTTTGGCATCAAAGTTTTGGGATCATCAAGAAGGTTTTGGAAATTATCAAAAAGGGGAAAATTGTTGGGAAAAATAATGTTGTTTTGATAATTACCAAACAACATTATTTTTCCCAACACTAGTGAAGTCTGAGGAGAATGTGGCTGATTTATTCACTAAATCATTGCCCAAGGCCGTATTTGAAAAACATGTGAGAAACATCGGAATGCGTAGGATTTCCGAACTCCCGAGATCGAAGTAAGGATCTAATGGGAAGGTGAGGTATAACGAATTTTACCCACCAATGTTGTACTCTTTCTTTGACCAACGTTTATTTTGTCCCAATGGGTTTTGTTACTTGGCAAAGTTTTTAACGAGGCAACGTCACATGCATTGTTTTTCAGATTCCTTTATTGACGAACTAATCAGGGGGGATGTAGACTTGAGGGGGAGTCTTACATCCACGTCGCAAGTTACACTCTTTTCCTTACCAAGGATTCTTTTTCCCACTGGGGTTTTATCACTTGGAAAGGTTTTTAACGAGGTAACTAGACGTTTAGCTCACTGATCGACGAACTGATCACGTTCTTGAGCACACATTGATCGACGAAATGATCAATAGAGGTTTTGGCTTAACGAAATTAGCGTAACCTATATGTCTGGATGTTGTACTCTTTTTCCCTACGATCAAGGCATTTTTCCCACGTGGTTTTTACTTGACGAGGTTTTTAACGAGACAACTTGACATGCGTTAGAGACTCGGCACAAGGGGAAGTGTTAAAGTGAATACACAGTGTGTGCCTTAGTCTACGGGCTATTGGGCTTCTCCCAACTAGTATAGGGCTAGGCCTGTTAGAATATTTCAGAACATGTAATCTCTCCCTATTTAAAGGGATCCTATTAATGAGAATGGATACATCTTCTGCCCTAATTCTTGTCTTGTATGCTTTCTCCACAACAATTAGTCAATATTGAGTGGGTTTTGACTCGCAGATATAAGAGTTGTTTCAAATTTTGAAAAGAATTCCAAATGTCTGTTTTCGGTTATTTGAAAAAATAATCGTAATCGTCTTCTGAATCATATTAAAGAATTATATTTGGATACATTTCTTCATACTCGAATCAGAATTTTACTTGGTATTTTTTTTTTTTGCTTATTCATTTTTTATATACGAACCGTGTATTTTACTAGTTACCTGGACTAAAAGTGTTTTGGTGGCATTCTAATTTGACTCAACACTTACATAGTAGCAGACGATTTTGACCTTGTTTGACAATCAGTGGTTATCTTTAGTTGTTAGCTGATTGATTAGTTGTTTTGACTACCTGATTTTATTAGCTGGTTTGACTAGCATTTTGTATAATTGTTTGTATAAAAGTATTCGGTAAATCACTAATAGTTCATAACTACTTAATTGTATAAAATGGCCAAACAGGACATCCAATTCATTATTTTGAGGATTTTTACATTGCCACTTACTTTAAAAAATTTATTCAATAAACTCATATTTTAACTTATATAACATAAGACAATAATTTATAACTATTGTATAAATCTAATTATAAATTTATTAATTTAAAATTATCTCTTAAAATTGGAAACTTTAGTAGAATAATAGAAAAATAATATAATTTGAATGAAATATAATCGAACTACAAAATCTAAATTTTATTTTAAGTGACATAAATTTTCTTCTAATATTTAATTTGTATATGGTAATAATAAAATATAAAATAATTTATTATAATAGCACAATTTTATAAAATTAAGGTAGGAATGTATCTCCAATCTCCACCATTTAATCATATTCATGTTATATTGGTTTATTAATTAAAATTTTGGTTTGAGATTTATGATTAAAAAGAAATATTATAAATTTATAAATATATGTAGGATAAATATGTCATTTCAACTAATTTATTGATTAAAGTTAATTTAAAAAATTCCTAAAGTGAGCCTTTTCAAAATTAGAGAATTGAGCCAAATCATCTAATTCAAAAAGCTCCCGAGCAAACATCAAAATTAGCAGTTTATAAAATCAAACTTCTAATTTGTTTTAAATCTCTACTTTTGACTCCAAAAGATGTTTTCCAAATCTCTAATATAGTGGTTTGATTAAAAAAACGAACCAACAATATAATATTCAGGTATTTTGATTATTTTTAACTTAAATATCAATATTGTAATTTTTTTTTGGATATTAGGACTAACAAAAAATCAATGCGTACGGCCCAAAATTCAATTAAAAAGGAGAAAAACTTTCAATAATAGTATATACATTAATTAGGTTTTTCCATGCTCATGGGCCATCTGGATCAACCCGACTGCAGCCTGCTCTTTTCTTGACTTATTTTTCGGCTTTCGGGCCTGGGCCTCGGCCAGTCCCATCTGGCCCGATTGATTGCGCCCATTCGATTGGGCCAATTCAGCCCATTCGGCCATTCAGCCTTCACTTCTTCTTATTATTATTTTGATTAATCTTAATTATTATTATTGTTATTATTACTAATAATATTACTATTATTGTTGTTGTTGATTACTATTATTATTATTATTTACCATTATTATTATTATATACCCTTAATAAATATTTCAGTTCAGTTCAGTTCAGGTCCATTCAGAACTCATTGAGAACCTGGACGGTCCCAATCACAAATTCCCAAGTCCATGTTCGATCCGACCCACAACCGCCCTAACCCGATCCGCCCGGCTCATCCCAACCCCAGTACCACACCAGCTTCCTCTACAGTTTAATATTAAGTTTTTAAGAATTTAAAATTCAAAACAAATTTTTAAAAAAAATTCAAAATATATCACTAAGCTTAACATATCTTTTTTTTTAAATTGAAAACAGTTTTTCTTAAGTTGTTTTTTTAATCACATTAACAGATTTTTTTTAAAAGAATTCAAAATATATTTGTTAAATTGATTTTTAATTTAATGTTAACAAAATTTTAAAATAAAACATTTTTTAACCATTTTTTTTAAATTCAAGACACAATTAAATTATTTTAATATATGAACCAGGCTCTGACCCACCCCTGCCCATGTATACCCCAAGTTAGGCGTGGGCTTCAGCCTTTCTGCCCAGGCCCATCCATCCAGCCCCATCAATGAACCAATCCTGAGCTGGCAACCATGCCCATCAATTGGTGTGGCTCAGCCCAAGACGACTCCTTGCTTTGTATCATGAAATACCGTTTTACGGATTCTTTTTGGTGAGCAACAATTTAAAGAAAAAAGATCAGAAGTTCATTAGCGTAGTAAAATCGAATAAAAAAAAATGGGCTTAATGGTAAACATTTAACTATATAGCACAACTTATTTAATTGAAATAGATGTCAAATCAACAGAAAAGGTTCGTTATACGAGAGAACCTTACACTCGTCCTATCCCTCGCACCACATCCTGCCTCCACGGGACCACAGCGCGTCTCCTTGTATTGTATGCAATCGCGACGGTCGACGGTGAACCGAAGCACAAAAGAACAATAACATCGAGAATAACATCAATAACGTTGAGAATAACCTTTTTATTTCTTTTTTCTTTTTTTTTTTAACCATAACTTTTCTAATTTACCCGAAAATTATTGTCACATTGCTACAGGAGCCGGAGTTACCTTGCAGACCTCAACGCTAAACCCAGAATCCATAAGAACCAACAACCATGCACGCTGCTGCTCTGAAAGTCTATCCCTAGGGCCCTTTACTTCTACAAGCTTTGCTTCACCTCTGTAGCAATCATGGAGACGCCAAAGGAGCAAGTCGGGCATACCGCTGGACCAGCTGCGGTAATCTTGCGCCAGGTGGCGGCAGATGGACGCGAGGCACGGACCACCGATGCATTTCACGGCCGCCCGAAGGTCGGGCAAGGAATGCTTGTCCCAGCTGACTCCTCGACACGCAGTGCCAACGCGGGATTCCCATGAAGTGATGAGTATCTCTTCAGCCATGCCGTCCTGGATTTTGTCGAGGTGTGTTTCTATGAGGCTCTTCCGGGCTTCATAGAAGGTATCAGTTTCCAGATCCAACGGCGCGGTCTGCAGAAGATAAGGGGTTGTCTCGGTAATTTTGGAACATAGGGTGAGAAAGAGTAAAGGTCGAAACACAGGGCAGAACCGGGGCGGGGACAGAGCGGACTTCAGCATTGGGGAAAGCATAAGAAAAAACTACTACTAAAACTTGTAAAAAAAAAAAAAATAGTATAAGCCCCCCCTTGGATACATTTTCGCCCATAGCCCACCCCTATAGAAAATTCTGGGTCCGACTCTAACAAAACATATATGGTTGATTATAAAGCAAAGTACATAAGTGAGGTCCACGAGAAGCGAACTTAAAATCATTAAATTATCATGAAAATAAAATAAGGAGGCTACATGTTCCTTACGATCTTTGCGTCGGATTTTTATGAGTTCACCACACAGCACCAAGAAAATATCATCACCAGTTTTACATTTTAGTAAAGCGTGTACCTGAAATTTGTTCCTGAAGACATTAGGTACGTCCGCAAAAATAATATCCCACATCAAGATCCCGAAAATGGTTAGCCAAATGCCACTCTCCGTATGAACACCTTGCCAACCACCTCCTACCCCAGCATAATACTGTAAAGCAAGCTGCTCTACTCCACATCGTTCTCCATCTTCACCATAAAAGACGCTCTTCGTCCCTGTTTTACAATTCAATGGTCTTCCTTGAACATGAACCTATATCGCCGTTGTGCCCACACAAAAGAAAACAGTTACATCAAAGCATAGTCAAATTTGATCAACTGTGGAGGACACGAGATTGACACTAGTAAAAATGATAAGAAGCTAAAACATTTGGCATTTCCATTACCATCTATACCTCAAAAATCTTCCTCTTAACAGATTCAGAATAACTGGGTATTTTCCAGCGCCTGGGAGGTTTCCCTAAACGAAGTACTCGTCTTTGCAAGGCTATTCTTGCACCGGCACGAACCCATGGATCAAGTAAACCATTTTCTGCAACTTGCAGGCTATCGTCGACACGCCCAAGATGTTCTAAATTAACAGAAAGCCTTAAAGTCCAATATCCTCGCCTTCTATCAGAAATAAAGGTATTTAGCAGCTGCTTTAGTAGATTGATGGCGTCAACGTACCTGTCAAAGCCAGAAGTGCTACTTCAAAGGAATGCTAGGTAGCCAGCACATCCCTACGAGAGAAAACCAGTTTTCTTCTGTACATACACTAATCAGACTAAACTGTATAAACCTAGGGCCCTATATTTGCATCATTGCATGCATTTATCAGGAGTAATTTTTATGGTTGTTTTTTCTTAATTTTGATTTTTTTCTTCATCTTCTACTTGGTTCTCCGTGCATGTGTATGTGTAAGTACTTTGTTGTAAAACATCATTTGTTTTTTGCATCTTTTTCTTCATGGGTATCAAGTGTTCTCCAAATAACCACCAGACATAGTTGTTGGCATGGTTTTCATAGTTTTCATCAAAAACTAAACACCCAACAATTTCATAGGTTTCATCAAAAACTATTAGCATATAAGTTCGAATTCAACAAATATCCATAATATATCATAGTCGGACTACTGAAATCTAAAGACCCACGAAACCGCCGCCCAGGGAGATGAGAACAAGAAGACCTAATTCAGGGAGAATAAAACGAGATGGAAAAAATGTTTTATATGCTTTAACCCGTTTTTATTTCGGATCAAGTTTTCTGGTCGGGTTTCAAGTAAAAATCTGTTTTTCAGGTCGGTTTCCAGGTTATAAGAATTAGCATCTCAAATCAATAAGTCATCCAACAACTTTTTACAAAATCTGATTGGACGAGTAGTCGCAGATTAGTTGTGTTGACTCAAAGTATTTTGATGATGATCGTATTCAAAACATATAACAAAATCTATCCCATCGAGCTGCTATTGAAGGAAAATCATATTCTTAGCGCACGCTACAGTCTGTATGGTAGCGCACGCTATCGAAGGAAAAGTCACCTACAGTCAGGCAAGTAATCTGCAGTCTAGTGGAGTCACATGATGGATAGCGTGGCAAATGCTTTCCCTTTTTCTGTCCAGACCTCTCTGCCTTGAGTGCGATAGCATGCGCTATAAATAGATGATAGCGTGCGCTAAGATTAACAACTTAGCGTACGCTGATATTTTGTATTTTGCGTGCGCTATCCATCAGGTGACTCCACTAGACTGCAGATTACTTGCCTGACTGCAGGTGACTTTTCCTTCGATAGCGTGCGCTACCATACAGACTGTAGCGTGCGCTAAGAATATGATTTTCCTTCAATAGCAGCTCGATTGGATAGATTTTGTTAAATGTTTTGAATACGATCATCATCAAAATACTTTGAGTCAACAATCTCCCCCTTTTTGATGATGCCAAAACATTTAATATATACCTGCAAAAACGGTTTTAAAAAATTTCGAATCAAGGTAACTTGTTCGATATGTTAGTACGTTTCGATTTTTGGAGTGTTTCTCCCCCTTTTTGACATAAACAAAAAAGGACTCCCCGTGTCTCGTTGCGTATAAGATATGATACCAACCAAATGCCATTTGCCAAAACGAGAACATACAATTAACAAACTACATGAAAACCAAACGAAGAGAAATGCGTATTTCATTGCAAATAGTTCAAGCATTACACATATATATCCAAGGCACGAGACATCAAAAACATATGAAATAAAAGTCGCTACAACGAGAATCAATGTCCTAAAACTAGGGTGCGTGCTCGAATGAGGATGGTGGAAACGGGAACGATGGATGAGTGAAACGAATGAAGTCTTCAAGCAGCCCGCGCACTCCTTGAACCTCGGAGCGAAGAGAACGAACGTCTTCACGGATCTCCATTTGTGAAGTCTCGATGTTGCGCATCCATGAAACGAGGTCACTCTCTTCTTCCTCGGTAAGAGTCTCTCGCATCGGACGCTTTCCCTTAGAAGTGGGCTTCCTCACGAATTCTCCGATTTGCATTTCCCGAAGGGTGTGAGGCCCTCGTCGAGTGATTCGCTCTTTCGGTGTAGGCATACGAGTCCCTTTCTCTACTTGGTCGTCTTCATGAAGATATGGAAAGAGAATCCAGCCCCGGTTGATCGTTCGGACATAGTGCATGGCTTTGAGCGAGTAATCCGAGATCTCATGGCCGAGTGAAACAGGAACGGCTTTGTCCTTCGTCAAGTCCACGTGATGAAATTTGAAGATCGCCGTTAGGATGGAACCATACGGCATTCCAACCTTGCGGGACCGAGAAGCATAATTCTTTGACCGAAAGAGGTCGCCCTTAACCTTCATCCAGCTTGTGACGATCGCGGTAAAATCAACTTTGTCATCGTTCAGCACTCGGTACACAACATGTTTATCGACTCCGACTAACTTATGTTGCGTGTTAACTTTGGGCATTATGCATTTTGTGAGTGCAACCAAAAGAAGTCGAATGTTAATCCCGAAATCGTTGTTCTCAAAAGCCTCGTCGGTGATGTCGATTACGGCCTTCGAACTCAGAAATTCCTTGACATCAATCTCTCTAACTCCAGACTCCTCAGAGATCGATTTCCCAGAACACGAAAAACCATCGGACGACAAACCAAAAAGTTGAGACAAAATCTCCGAAGAGACTTTCACTACCGTTCCTCCAACCAAACTCCCTAAAACTAGAGAT
The DNA here is from genome assembly GCA_033398695.1 of Orobanche coerulescens. Classification (NCBI taxonomy): domain Eukaryota; kingdom Viridiplantae; phylum Streptophyta; class Magnoliopsida; order Lamiales; family Orobanchaceae; genus Orobanche; species Orobanche coerulescens. The sequence continues at coordinate 230,619,255 of CM065802.1, forward strand.
GAGGAACCTTCACTCTCAGCAATGTGAAGGTTCGCATAAAATTCACGAACAGGCTCGTGAAAGATAGGTTCCTTACATTCAACAAAGCGAGCAATTCCAATGGAGGAGAAAAAATCAGAGATGACAACATTCGCCCGTTCCAGGTTTGGAAAATTGAAGAAGTAACAATCCGTTAACTGCTCCTAAGGAAGAATTTCAAAAAGAAGGAGGTTTTAATCGCTTCTTGGAGTGACGACGAGGAGGAGATTGAAAGATCTCTCGATGCTAATCTCGCATTTATGGCACTCGACTCCGAAAGCAATATCGAGATAAGCTCTAAACTTAATGATGATGAATATGATAATTTCGATTCACAAGAAGTTCATCATGACGATGAGTTATTAAGTGCGTTTGAATCTTTAAACATAGAATACGACGAGATGGTTAAATTAAATATGTCTTTAAAGAGGAAAATAAAATCTTTAGAACTCGAAAAATCCTCTCTTCAAAACAAAGGCAAAACTATTGAACTCGACCATACCTCATGCCTTGAAAAAGAAAACGTTTTGAAAATTGAGTTGACGAAAACTCAAAAGGAGCTAAAATATATTTTGAACAAATTTACTCTCGGAAACTAGAAATTTGAAAAGCTCTTATCCATTCAAAAATCTCTATTGTTAAAACACGGCCTTGGTTTCGACCCGTTTAAAAGGGAACAATCCCTTATCAATCTTGACAAAATAAAGAAAACCAAAGTCGAGAATTCAAAAACTCCTTTCAGCCAACGAATTCATGATAACGTTCGTTCAAAGTTAAGAACCATCAAAGTTAAACTAATATGGGTTCCAAAAGGGACAATTGTTCCTAATGCTATAAGTATCGTTAACTTTGGAGGACCCAAAAGGGCTTAGGTACCGAAACAACCGAGAAACACTATTTTTGTAGGTACCGGCACCAAGGAAAAGCAAGTGGTACATTGATAGTGGATGCTCAAGGCACATGTGCGGCTCCGAGGACTTGTTTGAAGACCTCGAATATCAAGAACAAGGACATGTGACCTTTGGCGACAATCAAAAGGGAAAGATTAAAGGCATCGGAAAAGTCGGTAGGGAACCATCTCCCTCTATCAACAAAGTATTATTTGTTGAAGGTTTGCATCACAACTTACTTAGCGTTTCTCAACTATGTGATGAAGGTTTTAAAATTCTCTTCGAGCAAACTCATTGCACGGCATTTAGAAATAATAAAATTGCATTCATCAGTTTGAGATGTGGAAACATTTATATTGTTGATCTTAATGATAAAAGCTCATTTAATGATAAGTGCCTTATTACTTTGGATGATAATGCATATTTATGGCATCGTAAATTGGGGCATACATCTCTACCCATCATTTCTATTTTATCGAGACACGATCTTTTCCGTGGTTTACCCAAACTCAAATTTGATCGGAAGCATTTGTGTGAATCATGCATAAAAGGGAAACATACTCGAGAATCTTTCAAACCAAAATTCGAGGTTTCCACTAGTCGTATTCTTGAACTTGTGCATATGGATTTGATTGGACCATCTAGATATGTTAGTCTAAATGGTAAGCTTTACACTTTGGTCATTGTTGATGATTATTTCCGTTTTACTTGGGTTAGATTTATTGCTCATAAAGATGATACATTTTTCGAGTTTTCCAAATGGTGTCGTTTGGTGCAAAATGAGAAAAGTCTTTCTATAATTTCAATTCGCACCGATCACGGAGGTGATCTTGATTGCACTCCGTTTGAGCTTTTATGTGACAAATATGGTATTAATCACAATTTTTCGGCTCCTAGAACGCCTCAACAAAATAGGATTGTTGAAAGGAAAAAACGATTTTTGGAGGAAATGTCAAGGACTATGCTTAATGAATACTCTCTTCCACAATACTTTTGGGCCGAAGCAATTTTTACGGCATGTTATGTGATTAACCGAGTTCATGTTCGTAGAACTAACCTTAAAACTCCGTATGAATTATGGAAGGGCAAAAAACCAAATATATCTTATTTCCATCCTTTTGGTTGCAATGTGTTTATCCTAAATAATGGTAAGGATAACTTGGGAAAATTTGATGCTAAATCCGACTCCAGAATATTTCTTGGTTATGCTACAAATAGCAAAGCATATCGTGTTTATAACATTAGAACAAATAAAGTTGAAGAATCCATTCATGTTAAATTCAACGATATGATCTCACCCCCGAGAAAGGTAGAATATTTTGATGATGCATGTATTTTTCCGGACTCTCATCCCTCAAACGAAATGGAGAAAATTTCGGAAATCCAAAAGAAGACAATCGAGAGTCTACCGAAAGATTGGAGGCACATCAAAGACCATCCAAAAGATCTTGTGATTGGAAACATTGAAGACGGTGTTCAAACTCGAAGGAGAACCATCGAATATATGGCTCATTGTGCTTTTGTATCCGAAATAGTTCCCAAAAATATATCCGAGGCTCTTGATGATGAAAGTTGGATGATGGCAATGCAAGAGGAGCTTGTACAATTCATGCACAATAATGTATGAAATTTAGTTCCCGCTCCTAAAGATAAAACAATTATCGGAACTAAATGGGTGCACAAAATCAAGTGTGACGAATACGGTTACCCAATTCGAAATAAATCTCGTTTGGTCGCACAAGGGTATAATCAAGAGGAAGGCCTTGATTACGAAGAAAGCTTTGCTTCCGTGGCTCGACTCGAAGCCATCCGTTTGTTATGTGCATTTGCCGCTCACAAAAAGATCATACTTTTTCAAATGGATGTGAAAAGTGCATTCTTGAATGGCTACATTCAAGAAGAAGTCTATGTCAAGCAACCTCCCGGTTTTGAAGATCATAAATTTCCGGATCACGTCTACAAGCTCAACAAGGCACTCTACGGGTTGAAACAAGCACCCCGAGCATGTTATGATCGTTTAAGTCAATTTTTAATTGCAAATGATTATAAAAGAGGTAAAATCGATAATACCTTGTTTGTGAAAATATTGAATAATGATAGACTTGTTTGCCAAATCTATGTTGATGACATTGTTTTTGGAGCTACTAACGAATCATTGTGCCAAGATTTCTCTAATCTTATGAAAAGAGAGTTCGAGATGAGTATGATGGGAGAATTAACATTCTTCCTCGGGCTTCAAATCAAGCAATGCGAAGATGGAATCTTTATTCATCAAACAAAGTACTCAAACGGTCTCCTAAAGAAATTCAAAATGGAGAGTAGCAAAGTGATTTCAACGCCAATGTCCTCATCATTAAATTAAAGCTTGAAAAAGATGAAAATGGCAAATCCATAGATCAAAAATTATACCGAGGTATGATCGGATCTTTGCTATATTTGACTGCTTCTGGGCCAGACATAATATTTGCTACATGCTTATGTGCTCGATTCCAAGCTAATCCTAAGGAATCACATTTAATTGCTTGTAAACGCATTTTTCGTTACTTGAAAGGGACCATCGGACTAGGTCTATGGTATCCCTCTTGCTTGGACTTTAATTTGATTGCATATAGTGACGCCGATTTCGGCGGATGCAAAATTGATAAAAAGAGTACTAGTGGTACATGTCATTTCATCGGTTCATGCTTAATATCTTGGGGAGGTAAAAAGCAAACCAGTGTAGCGTTGTCTACAGCTGAGGCCGAATACGTTGCAGGGAGTGCCTGTGCTCAGGTACTATGGATTAAAAAAACTCCGCGACTACGGCATTTATTTTGAAAATATCCCTATATTATGTGATAATACTAGTGCTATTAATTTGAGTAAAAATCCCGTGTTGCATAGTAGAACTAAGCATATAGATATTAGACATCATTTTTTAGGGGAACATGTGCAAAAGAAAGATATGTGCTTAATTTTTGTCGGGACGAAGGACCAACTTGCTGATATATTTACGAAACCTCTTCCCGAGGAATCATTTAATACTATTCGTTTGCAACTTGGTATGGGACATCTAGACAATTTTTGAAATTAGTCTTCTACTCGAGAAATCAATATCTTTGAAACGTTCCATTCGCTAGCGCGCGCTAGCTTCATTCTATTAACGCGCGCTAAATTTTGTCTTCGATAGCGTACGCTAATCCCTTATCACTTGCGTGCGCTAATTAAAATCTCCTTATTTGCTACTGGACAGTCCAGTGAGTTACTCATATATCCTTAACGTACGCTAATTACACCCTTTGCGTACGCTAATTAAACCGACTCAGTTCACTATATAAACCCTGTTCAGCCCAGAAACATTCCCATCATCTCACAACGTACACAAACACTCCAGATCCCCTTTCAGCAAGAACCCTAGCCATAAAACCGACTCATTCAAATCCAGATTCCTTCTTCAATCTTTCAATTCCTTTCAGATTTATGTCGAGCAAGGGCCGCAAAGCTATGGAGAAGACTTACAAAAACGCAAAACGCCCTCGCGAGCCAGAATACGACGCATCCCGCTTCGTGTCATATACCGCGTCGAAGGTCTTTTCTGAAATTCTTCCTCAGGAGCAATTAACGAATTGTTACTTCTTCAATTTTCCAAGCCTGGAACGGGCGAATGTTGTCATCCCTGATTTTTTCTCCTCCATTGGAATTGCTCGCTTTGTTGAATGTAAGGAACCTATCTTTCACGAGCTTGCTCGTGAATTTTATGCGAACCTTCACATTGCTGAGAGTGAAGGTTCCTCATCTCTAGTTTTAGGGAGTTTGGTTGGAGGAACGGTAGTGAAAGTCTCTTCGGAGATTTTGTCTCAACTTTTTGGTTTGTCGTCCGATGGTTTTTCGTGTTCTGGGAAATCGATCTCTGAGGAGTCTGGAGTTAGAGAGATTGATGTCAAGGAATTTCTGAGTTCGAAGGCCGTAATCGACATCACCGACGAGGCTTTTGAGAACAACGATTTCGGGATTAACATTCGACTTCTTTTGGTTGCACTCACAAAATGCATAATGCCCAAAGTTAACACGCAACATAAGTTAGTCGGAGTCGATAAACATGTTGTGTACCGAGTGCTGAACGATGACAAAGTTGATTTTGCCGCGATCGTCACAAGATGGATGAAGGTTAAAGGCGACTTCTTTCGGTCAAAGAATTATGTTTCTCGGTCCCGCAAGGTTGGAATGTCGTATGGTTCCATCCTAACGGCGATCTTCAAATTTCATCACGTGGACTTGACGAAGGACAAAGCCGTTCCCGTTTCACTCGGCCATGAGATCTCGGATTACTCGCTCAAAGCCATGCACTATGTCCGAACGATCAACCGGGGCTGGATTCTCTTTCCATATCTTCATGAAGACGACCAAGTGGAGAAAGGGACTCGTATGCCTACACCGAAAGAGCGAATCACTCGACGAGGGCCTCACACCCTTCGGGAAATGCAAACCGGAGAATTCGTGAGGAAACCCACTTCTAAGGGAAAGCGTCCGATGCGAGAGACTCTTACCGAGGAAGAGGAGAGTGACCTCGTTTCACGGATGCACAGCATCGAGACTTCACAAATGGAGATCTGTGAAGACGTTCGTTCTTTTCGCTCTGAGGCTCAAGGAATGCGCGGGCTGCTTGAAGACTTCATTCGTTTCACTCATCCATCGTTCCCGCTTCCACCATCCTTATCCGAGCACGCACCCTAGTTTTAGGACATTAATTCTCGTTGTAACGACTTTTATTTCATATGTTTTTGATGTCTCGTGCCTTGGATATATGTGTAATGCTTGAACTATTTGCAATGAAATACGCATTTCTCTTCGTTTGGTTTTCATGTAGTTTGGTGTTTGTTAATTGTATGTTCTCGTTTTGGCAAATGGCATTTGGTTGGTATCATATCTTATACGCAACGAGACAGGGGGAGTCATTTTTTGTTTATGTCAAAAAGGGGGAGAAACACTCCAAAAACCGAAACGTACTAACATATCGAACAAGTTACCTTGATTCAAAAAATTTTAAAACCGTTTTTGCAGGTATATATTAAATGTTTTGACATCATCAAAAAGGGGGAGATTGTTGACTCAAAGTATTTTGATGATGATCGTATTCAAAACATTTAACAAAATCTATCTCATCGAGCTGCTATTGAAGGAAAATCATATTCTTAGCGCATGCTACAGTCTGTATGGCAGCGCACGCTATCGAAGGAAAAATCACCTGCAGTCAGGCAAGTAATCTGCAGTCTAGTGGAGTCACCTGATGGATAGCGCACGCAAAATACAAAATATCAGCGCACGCTAAGTTGTTAATCTTAGCGCACGCTATCATCTATTTATAGTGCACGCTATCGCACTCAAGGCAGAGAGACAGTAAGGTCTGGACAGAAAAGGAAAAGCATTTGCGCACGCTACGGACGTACACTTACGTACGCTATTATGAGGTCTTAGCGCAAGTTACATATCAAACCTTGCGCACGCTACCGGAAATCATGTTGGTAGTCCAGTAGGCTCTGGACTCAAATCAAGGAAGCTATTACGTACGCTAAACAAGCTAACGTACGTTATTTGGAAAAGTTGTAGCGCACGCTACAATACATGTGTTAGCGGACGCTAAGCGTTCAAACTCCTACCATTAGTCAACTTATCCGTTGGATCGCAAACGTCAAAAAGGAGATCCGCAAAATCTGGAAGGCTAACATTAAATAATGTTAACGCACGCTAATGTATATGTACTAGCGCACGCTACGTACATTTTTATCCGTTGGAAAAGAGACGTTGGGGAGACAAACCGACAAGTTTCAACAATCAAAAGTGAAAACCTGTTGACCGACGATAACGCACGCTACAGAAGACCGACTAGCGCACGCTAGACGTATATTATGATCGTTGGTACAGTTTAATGACCGTTCAGATCAGTCAAGTAAAAGCTCGTTAGCCCACGCTATGAAGGATTATTAGCGCACGCTAATAATACATGTTTCAGTATATGAAGAAGGACTTGATACTATAAATATCCATAGGACTTGGGTATCTCAAACACAACTTCAAGCATTCAAGTATGCAAGCAATCAAAGCATTCTTGAGCTCAGATTTCTATCTATTATTGCATTCTAAGTTGTGAGAAGAAAGATACAAAGAGTGATACATCTTGTAATATTTATTATACTTTGTATTCTTTCATTTGGTTGTGAAAGTTGCATCACTCATACAAGAGCGTTAGAGAAACGAATTAAGAGTCACTAATCCGGTGTTATTAGGATCTTTGATCCGGCATTATTAGGATTACACTTCAATATTCGTAATTAAGGATTATCTAGTTCCGATAGAACACTAGATAAACAAAGTTTATTTTGAGAGTGGTTATGCTTGGACCAATAGAAGACAAGCGGTTGTAACGGTTGTTGTACTCGGACCGATGGAAGACGAGTCAAGTGTGTGGTTGTTCTTGAGCCAATAGAAAAAGAAGTCGGAGAGAGGACGTAGGCAAGTTGCCGAACCTCTATAAATCTTTAAGTCTTTTACTTTCCGCACTGATTTCTTTTATTCGCGAGAAAGTTCGATATTCCGCATTACCACTATTCAACCCCCCTTCTAGTGGTGAATTTATCTCTTCAAGTTGATCAAGGCAAACCATGCACATTACATGACCGGTACCATGTTTGCTAAGTGAAGACACCAAGTAGTTCCAAATTAGAGGTAATAAAACTCATTTGCCATTCCATTGCACCGTTTCTCAACATACCTTAACAAATAAACACCAGAAAAAAATTATCAATTCGACCTTTAGAAGAAAAGAATCACTTGGGAATCCAAAAGAGTTCGTACTTGAAACATATTTACCTTTTCTCGTGCTCAAGAAAGGAAACACCCAATAAGACAACCTTAGAGTAGACCCACGAGGCTGAAAAGTGTGACCAAAAAGTAGCCATTGATTCACCAGTTGAAGATCTGACCTCTTCAAAAGAAATTGACATGCGTGAAACAGAAATCTCTATACATCTTAAACCCAACTCAGAGTTGTTCTCATCAAGGGATTCAACCATAATTTGTGAAATTTCAATAGCCTGCAATTGAAAAATGAGTGCTTCGTAAAGGGAAATGTTATTTCTTCATATTCACAATGAACATTAAGATAAACCATACCTCTTCGTATAAAAGCAAGTCACTCCTATTTGAAAAGATGGGCTCTGAGATTATGCATCTGTAGGCAGGATATTTCACTATGCCTAAATCCACAAGCAAAAATGCTGACAGGTTTTGCTCTCCATTAAGGAAGAAAAGCCTCTGTATTAGGATAAAACTTAGATTACATGCGACCAGAAAAAAACAATTGAAGGTGTAATGACACATAGTTAGACAGAATTGTGCATGATTTGTTGAATGCACAATTATGTAGACTGATAGACCAACTTAAAGCGTTTGAAATGAAAATCACCTCAGCTCGCCATAACAGAGATTCAGCCAAAGGAGATACTTTAACACAGGAACCAGTCACTTCTAAAACAAAACTCTGAAGCCCAAGACTGCAACAGGTAGATAAGTCCAATTGTCAGAGAGAGATAGCCCATATTCGATAGTCATGTAATGAATAATGCAAATCACCTTACCGTAGGCCATCCTTGCTTAAAGATAGAAGCAAATCAATGATCTCATGCTTTCGGGTACCACGATTGCATTTCTGATATTTCACAACAAAATCAACAGCCACCCGGTAACATCACGCATTAAGAACAGTTAAAAATTAGTTGTAAAGAGAACTTAAAATTTCTAATTTGGATAGACATTCTAATGGATGCATTAAGCACCAGAGTTTGAAGATGAATCTCTGATGTATGATACCTAAAATACTTGAGCTAGAATTTACAAATTTGAAAACTTGAGCGTAGAAGAAGGTACACAAGTAAAATGGAAAGTAAAGGAAAAGCTGGATGAAATCTAAATCGGAAACACTCATCAGATGAAAAACCCATTCTAATCCTGAGAAGAAAAAAATACTTAAAATACCGTGAAGAAAAAAAGCATATCATGCATTCTTGTGAATATAATAAGCAAATCAAATGGATAGAATAAAGTTAATAAGTTGTGCAGTGTGTCAAGGTATGGAACAATTACTAAAACTTAATATGGTATAATATGCGTCCCAGTTTTGAGACATTGCAGAATATGAATGACCAACATTATTATTACACAACTGGTCTATTTCTCTTTCTTCAAACGTAGGTTCAAAAGAAATGAAAATTCCATGAGAAAAACACTTTTTACTTATACACCCAATTTTTAAATGGACTGAGAAACAAGGTAATACTGAACACAACTAATCACATTTTGAGGAAATCAAGTGTTGTCGAAATGTGTAATTGAAGAACTACAAAGCATTCGTTGATGGCCAAGATAATGTGATTGCAACTTGCCAAAAGTATGTGGCCCGTATCTGTCCACACAGTAGGCCTATTTCTGTGTAGTCATCAGAAGCCAGTATAAGTTTAGGAGCACAAACCATGAATCAAACAAGTCTTAGAATGAACCATCCATCATGCTCCATTGTGTGTAAATTGTAAAAATGAACCAGAAAAATAGTTTCTAAATGTCAAGTATTATGACGTCATGATGTTTCCCTAAAAAGATAATAAAAGATGTCATATAAAGACCCATGACAACTAAGAAAAAAAATACTGTTTCTTCCTCTAAATAAATGTACTTCTAGATTTTGTTCCCTTTTTTTAGAATATGTGGCCCGTATCTGTCCACACAGTAGGCCTATTTCAGTGTAGTCATCAGAAGCCATTATAAATTTAGGAGCACAAACCATGAATCAAACAAGTCTTAGAATGAACCATCCATCATGCTCCATTGTGTGTAAATTGCAATAATGAACCAGAAAAAGAGTTCTTGAATGTTATTATGATGTCATGATGTTTCCCTAAAAGGATAATAAACAAGATGCCATATAAAGACCCATGACAACTAAGAAGAAAAAAAAAAAAGATATTGTTTCTTTTAATCCTCCAAGTAGATGTACTTCTAGATTTCGTCCCTTTTTTTTCAAACTTGGATGGTATTCTTTAAGGGGAGAAAAATTGAAGTTTGGCCATGCAGCAGATAATCCAGCTAGGCTCACATGGCATATGATATAATTTGCAGAAAAATTGCTGAGTGGGCCACCTATATGGACGGATTTCACGGGAAAACTCCCTACTGAAACCTTAGAGACAAGTTAATATAGATGGTTAAGTCAGCAATTTTTCCTGAAAATTGATTTCCTCACGTTACATGTAATCACCTGTTAAACTAAACTTTACCTGTTAAAGGAGGCCACTTGACCAAAACTCTGATTTTTCACATTTAACTAAGGAGTAAATTGAGTAAGTCTCTACATAAACCAAAAAAAATGCCACTAAAAAAGAAATCGCCTGCTTATTAAACTTAATCCACCAATAGGTACTCAAGGGTCAGTTTCATTGTAGGAGAAATGGTGTGCAAAAGATATTAAAGCTTAAAGGACAAACGTATAAATGTTAAATAAGTAAGTCGATGGCCAAATGCAACTACTGGATGCTCAAAAATAACAGACGGATATAAACAGGCTCTCTCACTCATCACAAGTCTCCCACGAAATCACTATTTCAAAGAAAAAGGATTGCATAGAGTATAAGTCTAGATTTTTTTCCACAATTAAAATATACAAGGTAATAATCGCAAAACTATCACAAGCACTAATAACCATCTCCAACCAAAATGGTGACTAAAAGATAGTCCTTTGTTCATGAAAACATAGCAACCACAACAAGTAATTAAGGTGAAACATAAGCATTTACGGATGAAAGAAAGAAATTGGTTAACACCTTTGTTTAAATGCAACAAACATGACTAAGCATTATATACACAACAATGTGAATCCAAAAAGTATATTAAAGCACGAAACCTTGTTAAGCACTCGCAAAGCTCCCCGTAGCTCATCAATATTAAGTATATTCAAGACTTCCTCTAAGTGGTTGTCGTCTAATTCATTACTTCTCTGGAATGAAGAAATATAGCCTGCTTCTTTATTGTGAGAACATCGATAAGCATTTTATAGTATTCAAGTGTGAATCATGGAGCAGAAGTTAGAATTACTATATTAAATTGAAAATCAATTATAATCTAATTTTACCTAAAAGTCCCTTTACTGCTAGGTGGCAATCACCTATCTCAGGGTATGAAATATTAGACATCCGGAACCAGGGTCCTGAGAGGAGAAACCAACCATCTCTCAGATAATCAAACACTATGTTACCATGAAAACTCAAAAGGTCCCAACACTGACACACCAAGAAAAGTTTAGAAGGTAAAAAAACAAGAAAAAAGGAAGAAAAAAATATGCAACTTGAAAGCACTCATTAGAAAGTAAACACTGATTCATTACAGAACAAGATACGCCCTGTTCTTTTGGACTTATTTTTCGATTTTTCGATTGATTCGAGTCCATTCGATTCGATTCAGTCCATTCGATTCAGATTCTTCTTATTATTATTATTATTAATCTTAATTATTATTATTGTTATTATTACTAATAATATTACTATTATCGTTGTTGTTGATTACTATTATTATTATTATTTACCATTATTATTATTATTTACCCTTAATATATAGTTCAGTTCAGTTCAAATCCATTCAGTTCAGTTCAGTCCAGTCCAAAAGAACATAGCCATATAGCATCCTTTACATGTTGGCACTGCTGTTTCACATAAATATAGTTCTAAAGAGACAACTCTTGTACGGACATGCTTAGAAGGACCTTGTCAATAAAGTTTCACTATCCACCAATAATTCAAATTTCAAATTAAAAACAAGGAAATATATATTTAGAAATAGAGAAATAAGCTGGTGTGACGTAATCTTATGTAAACAGGAATAGATAGTGGTTGCAAAGAAAAATTTCAGGAGATTTTTTTATAACTATTTATGAATGATATATGAGAGATTTAAAAAACCATGAAAATGTAGTTTTTTTATCCAAGTCATTAGTGACATGGCACGGTAGAGCGTGTGAATTTGTGCGCAATGAGTGCGACTTGAAGAAAGCACATACTTGCTGGATTTTTTTTATTTGCCCTAACCCGAAAAAATCGGGCAAAATTATCAGAATAATGAAACACGTCACTTGCAAAACCAAATTGCTGATAGAAAAAGATACCCGTCACTTGCCCTAGGCTCGTGGAGAGAGAGAGAGAGAGAGTGGAACAAAGAAAAACCATAACCAAGGAGATATGTCGAAGAGAGAGAAGGGAACAAAGAAACCTGACCCCCTAGTGAAGGGAAGGAAAGAAGAGCAATGTTTGAAAAGGCCAAGGCGGTGGCCTGCCAAAAAGCGAGGCGTAAGCCTTGAGGCGTCGAGGCGTAAGCACTATGTGCTTTTTTTAAGTATAAAATAACACCTAAATAATTAATAATTCCTTAATCAAATAAGTTTTCAATACGTAATAATACAACTTAAGCAACATATATAAAGTTTAAAAACATAAATTCAACCAAAACAAAATAAAATAACATGAGTTCAACGATACAAGTCACAAGTTCAATATGAAAGAAAATAAGTTCAACAATAAATGACCGAGTGACATCTTGCTTGTACTCATTGTTTTGAGTTGTGCTAGAGAGAGAGAAAAATTAGAGCAGCGAGAAAAAGAGAAAAAAATCACAGCAGGGAGAAGAGCTAGAAGGAAAAAAATCACAGCGGGAGGGAGAAGGGTTTCACTGCTACGATTTGCTTTTTTTGGAGGACAGGGTTTCACGTTTTATTATTATCATATTTATTAATTTTTTTCTTTTATTATACTTAAAACCGATGCATTTTTTTTTCTTAGGGTTCCTTTCTCGGTCAAACACGTCGGCGCTCCTTTCCCTTCCTTTTTTTTTTGTTTTTTCTTCCATTCTGGGAACGACGTTGTTTCCATGCCCCAGCTTTAAAAAAAAAGCACAAAAATCGTGTGCCCCGTAGAAAAGGTGCTGAAGGCACACGCTGTGCCTTAAAAGCGTGTGCCCCGTTTAAAAGGCGAACTCCTTTCCTGCTCTTCGCAGGTCGCCGAACGCCTTGATGTGTTTCCGGCCAAAGGCGCTCTGAGGCGCGCGGAGCGGCGCTTTTTCAAACATTGAAGAAGAGGAAAAGTCTCAATTTCTACTATACTTTTATTATCGTAAAAACCTTCTATGTATTTTACTACTCCCTCCGGGAATCAAATGCTCATTTGGGCTCCGGCACGGGGAGCAATCAAAGTAATAAAATTGGTTTGAGTAGGGTAAAAGTTAGAGACTAGGGGTATTGTTAGGGTGTTAATGGTTTGGGTTATTTAGATGAGGTGGGTCCACCAATGGAATTTGGTGGTAAATTTGTGTAAGAGGTACGGTGGTGCAAAAAGGTAAACAGGCATTTGATTCACAGACAAAAAAAAGAAGGCAAATGGACATTTGATTCACGGACTATTTACTATTTTTTATTAAACATTTAGCATTATCTTATTATATAAAATAATAAATATATTATATAAATAGTAGATACTATGTAATTATACTAATATTAGTAAATAAATGTAATTTACTAACATTTTTAATATATTATTATTTTTTTAATTTTTTTAATTATTTCACGTTTGGAGTCCCAAATAGCTTACGCTGTACGCTACGCAATTTGCGCTACGCGCTACCGAAACCAAAAAGCTATTGCCAACGCTTTTTAAAACATTGGTCATATTACAAATTTGGAGATTTTTGTAACTATTCTATGGACTACCTACATACGGCACATACAGAATAATATGCATTAAAGCACAATTCATTGTGAGAGATCACTTTCCTTGCCATTTCACCATCTATTCAAGGCTAAAAGTTAGGACCATATCAGGTCACCTCTCTGTGAAACAGATTCAAGGAAACACACGACATATTATCTGATTGGCTCCATCAAAACATTCATGACATCATTCATAAAGACCCAAGAAGCATACTCAAGTGAAAGGAAATGCATGCTCAGCATAAAACCTTTGCGTGTATACAGCCGAGCAAACAATCTCTTACTATCATCTGGAAGTGAGTCGAAAGATTCTGGAAAAGTGACAATGCACAAACCCAATCAAAACTTCCCGAAAAGATGGAAAACAAAGTATGCTTATCGATTACGAGTGTTTAATGTTGTACCTAAGAAAGACATCTCGCTGCTTGTGAAAAGATGTGGGTTACTCTTTAAAACTTCTTGTATAAGCACTACCAGGTTATGCAAGTACCTGGGTTTCCCAGAGGGATTAGTCTTCGCAAGTTCCACAGCACGTAGAGCATCTCTCCATAAAGACTTAAATTCTTGAATGTTCTCACAACATATTTGGTCAGATAAATCAAAAGTTTTGCATACAATCTGAATTGGAACAGCAGCACGAGGACCTTTTGGTATAGAAATTATAATGCCCTGTAAATATTTTTATGAACAAGTGATTAACAGTGGAGGGTATAACTTAAAAGTTATTAAACTCTGACATTTTCTTAAGCAACCAATGAATGAAATCAAAAGCATTATACTTGATATCCTTGGTAATATTGGAAGACTTGACACTTATACAGAGAATGTGGTGAGAAGAAAATGGCCTCGCTTCAAAATAAGAAGGTTGATAAGCAAGGACCCTTACAGCATTGCCTTCCGACACATTTTTGAAAGTGTTACAATAATACAACTACTGATAACAATACTTTCCAATACTTTTTTTTTTTGATCAACACGAATTCTCAAAATTTCCAATTGTACGACTATTGATAACTACTGTTTCACAATTCTGAACACTATTTTTTTCTTCAACAGCAAACTGAAAAAGGTATGAGTCGCTGTAAAACTAAGATACCGTTCAGACTTCAGAGACAAGCATTTCATCTCGACTCATTTAAAATAAATAAATAACTAAATAGAGAAAAGGAGGTTCTCGAAAACTTAAATCATACATTAATTACAACTACCTAGTTAGCATAGTCAAGTTGCATATCCATATAGCCTTTGTGCCTTGCGAGATGTCAGATCACAACAAATAGAAACGACTCATTATTCCAAAGAGAATTGATTCCAAATATGAAATATGTAACTATGCATTCCATCAAATGGAGCTCTGTTACCTCAAAGTTTAAGCAGAACTTGTCTATTAAAGGAGACAGGCTGTGGGCCAACTCCCGTGGTATATAACCCAGCATGTTATTATATTCACAATCAGCATAAGATACCTGGTAAATGGGCACATAACATTTTCTTAATGAATCAAGTTATAGAAACAGAAACAATATAGTAAAGCTAAATAAAATGAAACCTTGATAGCATTTGGATCTTTAACATTATCAGGTTCCCTAGAAAGGCATATCCTTGATCCAGCATCTAACTCCACTCTAGTACCATACCTACGGCCGATGATGAAAGTTGGAATAAGTACCTTAGATATGTCACAATCATCGAAACATTCTTCCAGAAAAGGTTTAGGACTCTGAACGTCCAAAAGTAGTGATGGTGTGGCTAATTTATCATCTGCAAGGTCTTTCGCGACCAGATCTTCAACACAACTTGCAAACATTTTATCTTCCGAAGAAATAGGATGATTCTTATTATCATATTCTTCAGAACCATCCAACTCGTCCAGATTATAGTTTGCATCACAAGTGCGGCTCTTTTTAGATTCACTTGGAAAAACTTTATTATCTTCCTCAACTGGCTGACTAGAGTGAATTTTACCTTTGGACCTGGAGAAGTTGAACTGAAGAAGTGTAACCTGGCTGAGTTTCCGTTTACTGCCTTTAGCAAGGCAGACATCTGAAACCATCACACCATAGTTTGAACAGAAAGAAACATGTGGCGAAAAAAATGCATTTTGCATGCAAAAAAAATATCATCATTTTCTCCAACTTGCCTGATATAGAATTGAGATAAAGTGAAGTTAAGGTGAATAGATAAAAAAAAAGCTACGCTTGAAAAACGGTAACACAAGTCAAAGAAAATGCAGATGTATATTGATAATAAGTTTTAAAGACCACCTCAATTATTATTTTGACTAAATCTATTGGCAATTTCAATAGCTGTTTATGAAACAAACTAACAAAGGAACCCAATCGCCAGTGAACCTCATTGATGAAATCTTCAACACGTAAATAGCTTTTGAATCAATACTTTAGCAATTAACTGACAGAAATTAAGTCAAAAATAATCCCATAATGGGCGCAAAAATATTAATATATGTCTTACACGCAAATGTATGACATGTAGAAAAGCTAGAAGCAAATATAGTAGCAAAACAACAAACAGAAACTACATACCTTATTAAATCTAAACATTGCATAATGCTCAAAAGCTTAAAAAAAACAATATCGAAAACAAAGGGGAATAAACTGGGCCAAGTGGGATTTATAAGATACTTTATGCATCCATTGTAGTTCATGCCACATGTTCCATTGTGCGCGGATTTTTGAACTAAAAGTATCTCCACTTCACAATATATCAGTAGATCACGTTCTGATGAACAGTCAATCTAGGTAAAAAGAAAGATATATGTTAGATATGTAAGGCAATTCTTTGTTCGGCAAATCTGCGAATAAGGATTTAGTTTCATCTCTTAGACCTTTCATTGTTTCCTTAACGATTTGTCCCTTATCCTAGTTCTAGTTCTTGTCCTTGGATTAAAACTTGGGCTGATTGGACAATTCTTTTAGGTCATGAAGTATTCCACCACTAACATTTCTCTTATTTAATTTGAACGTAAATCAACTAAATTTAACAATTGTATAAAAAGAAATTTATCACATTACTCCAAGATAAACTCTTGCTTAAATAAGCCCAAAACATATTTATACCATAAGTTCATCAAGTTACATACACTTGCATACATATGGACCATAGTCGACTACCTTACAAAGTCATCTGCCTAAAACGAAATATAGTGACGCAATATCTTTTTCCAGCAGATATATCCGAAATAAATGGTCCAAAATCTGAAGCAAAACAACACAGCTGACATCCACACATACATTACCTAGATGTGAGTTGATTAAGGTATTATCGAGGCCTGGGAGTCGGGCCCCACAGACAGGACAATTCACCGGTTCCGCCGTATCACCACCGCCATCGGATCTTATTTCCACTGAATCTCTCTTCACGACGTTTTCATCTTTCTGGTATGGGATCTGCAATTTTCCCCCAAAATGACGACGAAGTCAGCATCCATGCCAACACGTTGTTATTAACAGACCGATGTGTGGTCACTGAGAACTATATAATTGATGGAACGAGATAATAAACAGGTTCCCGATAAATACATGCCTGGGAGGTAGAGGGGCAGGAGAAGGAAGAGTTGGTGGAGGCGGCGGAGAGAATGGAGCCGCGATTGGGCAGGAAGCGGCGCGGTTTGCCGATAACCCTAAGCAAACTTTCCCGCCCGGTTAGCATAGCAAGTGTGGATCTGAAAATGTGGGGCGTACGAAGTAAGAACTAAGAACTAAGAAGTACCAAGAGCCCAAAGCGCGGGAAGGGCAAATACTGGTTCCAAAGGGTGTGAATCCTAATAAAAGCTATTTAGAGTGACTTATTTGATAAGACCACGTCTTTATGTTTTTTGATCGTTATTTATTATGGCCCCTTTTTTTTGGTTTTTGGTTTTAATATACAAAAATACTGTAACAAATACAAAAATACAAAAAATTAATAACACATCTCTAACAGCTTATATAAAAATACAGAAATTAATAATGAATCTCCAATAATTTACACAAAAATACAGTAAAAATAAATATTCTATTATATTTTTTTAATTTTAATATTATGTACAAATATAAATGTATTAACACAAAAATAATGTTCAGCACCATTTTGCAGTTGTTAATGGGTACAAAAATAGTGATCAATACTATTTTGCAGTTGCTATTGAAAATGCTCTAAATCGTTTGTCAAATTGGGCCATTGGGAGGCAAATATCTAAAAAAATTGGGTAAACAGCAAAAAGAAAAGAAAATAGATTTATATATTGGCAATTTGGCACATACTCAAAAAAAATGTCGCTAGAAAGTTATTCTTAAATTCACTCATATATATTTAAAATAAGTATGTGGCGGCTCGATTCGCTTTTTCCATAAAATCGAACTGGAAATTTTCATTGTTTTAAATCTTAAAATTATAACCGAATCAAATTTGGTTTTGATTTTCGGTTTCCGATTTTAACTCGGTTTAGTTTTGTTTTCTTTTGTTTCATACTTTTATTTTTATGGTTTTAAAATAGAATAGACTAATTTAAAAGATTTTCCAAAAAAAATCCATAAATAAGTGTGAAATCCAACAAAAATATCGGATCGATTGAACTCATTTAAAACGCAAAACAAACTAGTTAATAATTACAAAATATAATATAATGGTTATAAATAACAAAAAAATATTAATATCGAATTTCGGTTTAGTTTGGTTTTTATTTTCAATTTTCGACATAAAAACATAACCAAACCGAAACTCCGATTCTAAAAAACAATTTTTGTTTCAATTTCAGTTTTTCCATCTGTCTCAATTTTATGGTTTTTTCACATCCCTACATATATATTTTCAAACTTTTATTTTACCAAGACATACGCCAAGAGTTATTTGGTCTTCAGAAATATATAAGAGAAAATTATCAAATTGGTCCTGTATGTGGGATTAATTGGCCAAAAAGTCCCATCTGTCTTACTAAAAAACCCCACATTTTCCCCCTACTTTCGCCAATTTAGTCCTCCGTCGCCGGCCGGAGTATTTTCCGTCTATCGGCTGACGTGGACGACACGTGGCAAAAAAAAATATAAAATCCTAAATAGTATTAAAAAAATCTAAAAAAATTAAAAAAAAAATCAGAACTTATTTTTTTAGTTAAAAAATCTGGAAAATTAAAAAATATTGGAACTTTAGGTAATTATTTCTGGAATATTAGTATAAAAATATTAGAATTTTTTATTTGAAAATTCGAAAATAAAAAAATTAAAAGCATCTGGAATCTATTTATACTGTTTTTATTTAAAGAAAACTAGAATTTTTTTCTATAAAATAAATAAAAAGCCTGAATTTACAATTTGATAATTTTTTTCAAAATACTTTTTTTATTTTTTATAGAAAATGATAATAATATTTTTCTCACTTTGATAATATTTTATTAAAAAATTGGAACTTTAGGTAATTATTTTTAATTCTGAATTATTAATATAAAATATTAATATTCCGCCCGACGTGTCAGCCACTATTTTTGCCACGTGTCGTCTACGTCGGCTCTGATGGCCGGAAAATACTCTGGCCGGCGACAGAGGACTAAATTGACGAAAGCAGGGGGAGATGTGGGGTTTTTTGATCCGTCGGAGACAGACGGGTTTTTTTGGCCAATTGGTCCCACATACGGGACCAATTTGATAATTTTCTCAAATACATAATTAAAATAATATTTTTTTTAAAATAAAGAAAAAATAAAATAAAAGAAAAAAAAAATACGAAGAAGGGAAATAGGAAGAACGTATGTTAATAAGTCCACCCGTTATATATCATCTAACTAGATGTCCTCTAGTGCGATGCACGTCGTAAAATATTAAATATTTTATTATATTAATAATATATGATTGGAATTCAATAATATTCTAATTATTATAAAATATAATATGTGATTGAATTTCAATAATATTATGATTATTATAAACTCTTATCATGTGATCTAGGAGCACATGATAGGAAAACTGTAATTTAATTAAGCACATGCGTTTATTTTTTCATATAGGACAATATGAGTCTTATATCTATTTTTATAAATAATAAATTAAATTATTTTTATTATTATCAATTTTCATTGGAAGTATACAACTATATTCTTACTAATATAATTTTTTATATGATTTGACATCAATGAAATTATTTTAATATTTTATAATCAGAACAAAATAATTATGAAAAATCAAATAATGTTAATACAAAACTATGAAAATAAACTAAAATTATATTTTTGTTCAATATTCCTATATTTCCATATGGATATATTTTAATCATCTAAATATATAATAATTATATTTAAATTACTTTATATATATACTATATGGATGTCAAATTAAAGAGCACGAAGTTAGAATTAATTCGATATATTTTTTATCAAAAATAAAATAGATACGAAAAAGTTATAATTTTTTAAATTATTGGGTTAAAAAGTAAAAGAATAAAATGGGAGAAAATTTTTAATTGCTAGATAGTATGTAATGAAATAACCTCCGACCTATTTTATTAAGATTTTTAAAAGGACAATTAATATGGAGACGACACATGTCTATTTAGATTTTTTTGCGATTTTATTTTAACATTACTAGATGTCCTCCCGTGCGATGCACAGCGTAAAATATAAAATATTTTATTATATTAGTAATATGTGATTGAATTTCCATAATTTTGTAAATTTATTAGAAAATATATGTGGGCCAATATACACACACATACACATAAATTACTATCTGATTTGCTTTAATTTATAAATATAAGGGCACAAAGGAAAACCATAATCTAATTAAATATAGCCATTTATTTTTCATGTAGGACAATATGAGTCTTATATCTAATTTTATAAATAATAAATTAAATTATATTTATTATTATCAACTTTCATTAAAAGTATCCAACCCATATTCTTATTAATATAAATTTCTTTTATATAATTTGGCATTATTATACTTATTTTATTATTTTACAATCAGAACAAAATAATTCTGGAAAATCAAATAACTGTTGAAGTACAAAAGTATGAAAATAAACTAAAAATATATATTTTTTTTCAATATTCTTATATTTTTATATGGTAATATTTTAATCATCTAATATATCATTATTATATTTAAATTAGTTTATATGTATACTATATGGATGTCAAATTAAAGAGTACGAAGTAAGAATTAATTTGATATATTTTTTTATCAAAAATAAAATTGATACGAAAAAGTTATAATTGTTTAATGTATTAAGTTAAAAATAAAAGGAATAAAATGAAAGAAATTTTTTAATTGATAGATATCTATATCTATATTTCTATTAAAAGAGAGTCGAGATTTATGACACATGTCATTTTGTAAGTTTTTTATTTTTTATTTTAAAATAAAGTTTATATACAGAGAGGATGTATTCTTAAATTTCCAAAAAATGAAAATTCTAGATATGTATTGTGGAAGTTTTATTACACAACTTACACTCATCTATCAATAAAAAAAATTATCTTAAAATAAAGTTTATATATAGAGATGTATTCTTAAGTTTCCAAAAAAAAAAATTCTAGATATGTACTGTGGAAGTTTTATTCCACAACTTACACTCATCTACCAATAAAAAAATTCTTCCTTTATTTTTTAGCTTAAAACTTTAAGTGTTTATAATTTTTTAAATCAAGTTTATTTTTAATGAAAAATATATCAAATTTATTTTTATTTCACAATTTTCAACTAGACATCCATATGAATATAATAAATTTGATGGATTTACAATAATGACCGAATGCACAAAAAAATTGTATTAGAAAAAATATGAATATTTATTTTCAGTAAAATTAATTGATGCAAAATAAAAATATATTAACTCATTTATTGCTTACATAAAAAATAAATTATGATATTTATTTAATTATAATAACTAAAATAATAAAACATACACTGCACGCACACACATATATTAAGACTTAACATATTACTTTCGTCCCCAAAATTTATTCCTACTTTTTTTCGGTATGTCCATTAAATTTGTTCATGTAATGGACACTAATTGACTTAACACTCCGTTAATTTGGTACTCTTTCTTGAATTATATTACACCCTATAATACACTCAATATGTCTTTTATTAATATTACGCTAATATGATACTCATGTCGAAAATCATCAAAAATAAATTTAGAGATCGAAAAATTATTTTCTATTAAGAGAATTTCTTATGCGGTGCATCGCACCGGAAAACATTTAGTTATATATAGAATAACCTCTAACTTCCCTCTCAAATTAAATATCCATTTTTTAAAGATTTGGACGGGCACATATTTTTTACACTCTTAAATTTAGTTTAATATTAGATGATTTAATTGGTAAATTTTTCATCACATATTTCAAAAAAAAAAACTAAATTTCAAGTTGCGGGGCCACTCGAACCTATTTGTAATTTATATAATCGTATCCGTTTGAAATTTGATTTAAAGTGAATTTGCTACGTGTTTTTATCTCAAATCATATATTGATATCCGAAACAATACAGTTAGGGCTCAGCCATCTGAAATCCCATTTTAGTACATATTTCCCTCGCAAATCTATATAGTTATATGCACTAATTATCCAAATCTACTAAAATATATAAAATCTAAATAATTAAATATAAGTTGTTATGGTAATTGGTTGTTAGGTCTGACTTAAAAAAATCAAATCGACTTAAATTGTTATATATTGATAAATCGGACAAATTAAATTAAATTAGCCAAATTAATTAGTTTGATAAATATTTATTTGGCCAACTTAACAATTATCCAAATTATATTTTCAATCAAAATAACACTATCTATTTGGCCAACTTGATAATTGATCAAATTAATTGGCGATGAGAAATATGACGGAAAATATGTAACACCCCGAAATGGTGGATATTCCAGTGCCGCGGACCCCCACCGAGACCCACTAGGCGATATCAAAAACATAATTTAAACATCCCATCATGTGATACCGAACCACAATATAATTTATAACCCTGGGTAGGAGCTTATACCGTATATATCGACTTATACAACAATACACAGTATCCAAATCCGGTTTAAACCATATGGAAATGGAATATACCCCAAATAATAACAATACAATCGTTTGAAGCTATATAAATTGAAAAAAAAATATGAAATTTCACAGTTAAGACATAACCGACCAACAAAAGACCCGGGCCCCCCGAACTAGCATCCTTCAATACCCTTCGCCGTCATCGTGCCCTTCTTGTGTCTTGCCCTTTCCTCACCCTGAAATACAAGTATTTCAGCTATACATGATAATAATTCTCATGATATTATATAATTCATATATATACAAGATCTCAAAAAAACAACCGACTACTGAACATACCCCTCGGGCGTATGAACAGTCAGTCCCAAACTGTCGAACATATCCAATCGTACACGGAATATGAATGAACAATCAACATGGCTCAAGACGGACGTCACAGTACGCCCGTTTCGAAAATGTGTCTATGCACATGTCCACTCCGTATACGGAATCCAGAATATACGTGGGACAATGTAACTAATTAGCCTCACGAACTATGTCTCGTGTGCACGATCCAATGCGGAAACATCCACACATGACCATCATGTGCCAGGCTAAAAATCCTACACATAACCAATCGGCACGCAGATATGACTCCAGAGATGTCACGATGCAACATGAAAACGAAACTCAACTAATTACACATTCACCCAAGAATCGAGAGGATTCACCAAAGTGACAACAATCCTCAACGAGACCAGCGGTATCAAAGGCGATAGACTTGGAAATACGATCCCACCACGAAACGGTAATATAATCAAGAACGACATCACATCATGAATCACAGATTCATATAGCATTACGTATACACGAAATGTATAATATTCATAGAATTCAATCATCATTATAACCAAGCAAGATAACTTGCCTCTATTCCGTAGACGAATAGTCCTTCTTTGAACGAACAAACGAACGGCATCCTCGTCTAACAATACTCACTCGAACAAGCCACCTTGAATGAAACATAATTCATTCAACAACACATTCATACGATAATGATATTAATTCATTGGAAACAACATCTGTAACCTTACCCGAATAGTTCAACTATCCCAACGAACATTCTATCGTTTCAATTGCGAATTATAATATACCAAGTTCATTACTTTCGCCCACATTTACGTCTTCTACTATACAAGGATCGTTGAAAATGAATTCGACCGTTAATTCTAACCTTATCACCAATAATTGTTATTGCCTTCTTAAGAACACTATCAATGTAGTAATATGATGATCAACACGCTCTTAATTTATCAGCACATCCGATTAACTTTGAATATGTTAAAAGTTATAGTTGTGTTCATCAATATCCTTTTATCATCTCCCAACGACTATGCTAACATCATCCTAATTTTCATCATTCATCAAGTTCTTCCCAAGGTAGGTTAATACCTAACATGGTGCTCTAATACATCTTATGACATCAATTCACCGAGTCTAATGTAACTACAACGAAACTTATGATTATCACCGCCCTAATGATGTCAATAAATCCGGCCAAATGAGTAGGACTCTGATAAATATGATTATTATTATTATTGAAACATCAAGAACAAATTCATTTTAAACCTTAATCACTACATTCTTCAATAAGTATTTAAAAAGCTTAACCACAATCATGTTTTCCTTGATTAATCGCACTCCAGGTGTAATATTCCATATCAATACCATCATTACCACGAACATATAGAGCATAATTGTATAACATACCTCAAGAAATGAAGAACAACCACCAAAATCACAAGCATGCAATCCAACTACAAGAACACTCTCCAAACTTCCAATCAATAAGCTCCGAATCCAAGTGACGGAGCTCTAACACAATATTGGAGGGGCAAAATGTGATTTAGTAAGGTAGGGGGTCGATTTTTAGAGGGAGAGACCGAGTTAGGATCGTGCAGAAATGAAAGGCAAGTCATGCCTTTATAATCTGCATCTAGCATTACATACGCTATCGCCAGAGCTTAGCATACGTCAAGCACATTATGTACGTAACCCTACGGACGTTACGTACGCAACGAGTCCCCAAAGGCTACTGCCTCAAATCACATATACTATTACGTACGTTGCCAAATATAACATACGTAAGGCTTACGTACATTATGTACGCTAACACATAGCCCATTACGTACGTAATGGCCGTTGACTAGGCTGCCACGATCGGATCACCAACCCCTACTCCCACCCGCCGAAAGGCGAGATGCTGGCTGATACACCATATTACGTACATTAACATAGAAGTGTTACATACGTAATGTTACACGTATAGCGTGCGTAAAGTTAACATTGTAGCGTACCCTAAGGGCAACACATAGTCAAAGAAATGAAATTCTCCAAACAATATTTAACAACCAACTATAGGGTGGACGACAAAGATAAACAATTCGATTTAGCATATCTCAATAATATACTCATTACAATAAATACGGATATGATACGACAATGCTCAAATTATCCGAAAAATACAACAGTAAAGAGGAGAGTTCATGCAAATATTACAAAATACACATTGATTATATGAAGTAATTGCTCAAATCTATTAAAACGTATAAAATCTATATAATCAAATATAAGTTTTTAGAATAATTGGTTGTTACGCCCGAGTTTTAAAAATTGGCCAAATTATATTTCAATAAAATAACACTGTTTATTTGGCCCACTTATAATTGGCCAAATTAATTGACGATGAAAAATATGATGGTAAAATATATATTGATTATATGAACTAATTACCCAAATATATTACAACTTATAAAATCTACATAATCACATATAAGTTATAACAATAATTAGTTGTTACGTCTAACTTAAAAAAAAATCAAATTTGCTCAAATTGATAGAAATTGATAAATTGGACAAGGCTAATTAAATCAAAATAAATTAGCCAAATTAAATTTTCCAATAAACATAAGATTATTTATTTGGCCAACTCAATGATTGGCCAAATTTCATTTTCAATAAAAATAACACTATTTATTTGGCCAACCCAATAATTGGTTAAATTAATTGCATATGAGAAATGTGATGGTAAAATACACATTGATTATAAGTACTTATTTAGTTGGTGTAAAACAAATATGGGGGTGAAAAATATTGAATTCTAAGTATTTATTTAGTTTCTCAATTGGTGGGGTTATATTTTAAATCTACGTGCGATTCAAGACATTGAATTCTATTTATTTAGGTTATCCATCGATTAAGCACCATTTGAAATCGGAATTCAAAATTTTTGCTAAATAGAAATCTAAAGTCAAGGGAATGCCACATATGAGAGAGTTAATAGTACTTTAAATTCGTAACGCTAGTATATATGTATAGATTCATCCTCTTCTTTTCTAAAGTTTTATATCTGCAAATATTTTTCAAGGTGAAATCAATATATTAACACGACTAGGGGTGTCTAAATGGTTCCCGGTTCTCGATTAGAACCGGAACCGAATCGGAACCGAGCCGGTTTTGAATAACCGGAACCGTATTTTTGATTAATGGTCTGATTTTCGGTTCCGTAGTTTGAAATATTTCGTTTTTCGGTTCGAACCGGAACCGAACGGTTTAGAACCAAAAACAGATTTTGTAATATATTTATTAAATATTATTTTTATATTTTATACTTATGTACTTTATTATTTTAATTTTTGTAAATTAGAATTTTAAAACCCTAATTTTGTTAAATAATATTTTATATCTTATTAAAAATTTATAATAATATATTATATATTTATTAAATATTGATTTTATATTTTATATTTTATAATTTTAAAAAACACGTGCAAGCAGAGTTTTTCGAAAAAAAATGGTTTTTTCGGTTTAACCGAACTGGAACCAAAAATTACTGGTCCGGTTTCGGTTAACCGAATTTTATATGGTCCGATTTTCGGTTCTCATTTTTGGGCAATTATGGTTCCGGTTAACCGAAAATTTTGGTCTGGTTAACCGGAACCGAACCGTTTAGACCTGGCAATTCGTGTCGTGTCGTGTACTTTTCGTGTCATGTACCTTCGTGTCGTGTACTTGAAACTCAAACCCAAACACGACACGAAATGAATCCGTGTACCTGAAACTCAAACGCGAACACGACACGAAAAAAACGACACAACATGAAACGACACGAAAGTACACGAAATTTTTATGTACATAAAAATACATGGCACGAATTTATACAAAAAGTACACGAAATGTGCACGAAACGAAAAAATAAAAAAATAATATATATTTTATTATTTTTAAATATTGATAATTAATTAATTAATTAATACATATTAGTTGATATTTTATAAATTTTATTTATAAAATTCCATGATCAGCATCAAATTATATACTTTAAATTATATTATTACAATATATTAATATATATTATTTTATTTAATTAAATATGTCGTGTACCTCGTGTCGTGTCGTGTATCCGAGGGATAAACCCAAATACGACACTAAATCCGAGTCATGTACTTTCGTGTCCGTGTACTTTCGTGTCGTGTACTCAAAACTTAAACACAAACACTAAATTTTCGTATCGTTTTTATGTCGTGTTTTCGTATCGTGTACAAAATTGTCGGGGCTAGAATCGTCCGACAGCCCTAAACATGACATTTAAGTTGGATATAGTTTATGATGTTACAATAAAAAGGATACCTAAAAAATTAAAACACGTTGCAACCAGATATAGTATTCTTCGAGATTTGACTTTAGGAATTATTTCCGAAATATAGGCCTTCTCGGAGTCGACCGGACTCCGGGCCGCGGCACAACGCTTTACAAAAGACATCTCCAGGTTTTTCACTCCGGGCCGCGGCACAAGACAGTCGGGCCGCGGCCCTCGAAATCCACCCAACAAGCCAGCTGAAACTGTACTCTGGGCCGCGGCGCCCGCCATCCAGGCCGCGGCCCCCTGGGCGCATCCTGCAGCTAATTTTTCGAGTGTGCCGGGACACACATCATCCGGGCCGCGGCACCCGAAGTCAACAAGGGCTGGACTCTTCTTTTTTAGGTAGTTGCTGCGGGATTTCTCATTATTCCTCACCTATACACTTGAGAGAACACACAAGAGAGATACAAGAGAGAAAAGAATGAGAGAAAAATACTTGTTTGATTTCCCGGAGGTATATCAATCGGATCATCGTGATTTTTGACAAGAGCTTGGTAGCTATTGGGCAAACTTTTTCACCGGAATGGATCGATGGTTTGAGTCTGGAAGTTCGGGTATCTTTTGTTAGTCTTTTGTATAAGCTATTTTTGGTGTTTCTTTTTCTCGATCTTGTTGTTGTTGTTGTATTCCAAATACTTGAAGATTGTTATTACCAAGTATTTGAAGATTGTTGTTGTATACCTCTAGTTTGTACTAGGGACGATTGTGTATTGTGTATTGGTGTTAGTGGATTTAAGCGGCTTCGGTCCCGTGGTTTTTACTCTCGTCTTGAGGGGTTTTCCACGCTAAAAATTATGTCTCGTTATTTATCGTTTTTGGATATCATTTGTATTAATTGTCGAGTTGTAATTGTTTGCTCTACTCGTCGGTAACCTCGAAGTTACAATTGAAGATTGGGAAATTGTCAAACGAGGTTCCGCATTTTTCGCTGTGACGTCATTATATTGTCGGTTTTCCCAACAAAGTGGTATCGGAGCCAAGGGATTTTTGTTTCGTCGTTGTTTATTATCTCAATTGTAAGATGGAAGACAACACGAGTAGAATGGTAAATTTGAATGGTTCGAACTACCACATATGGAAGGGGAAGATGGAAGACCTTATATATGTGAAGGATTATTATCTACCGGTCTTTAGCAAAGACAAACCGGAAGGCAAGTCCGACGCCGAGTGGACTATTTTACATCGCCAAGTTTGTGGTTATATTCGACAATGGGCTGATGATAATGTGTTGAACCATATTAGTGGAGAAAAGGATGCTCGAGAATTGTGGCACAAGCTCGAGCAATTGTATGCTTGGAAGACGGGGAATAATAAGTTATTCCTAATTAAACAAATGATGAATTTAAAATATCGAGATGGGACTTCTCTGTCGGATCATTTGAATGCATTCCAGGGCATCATTAATCAACTTGCCAGAATGGACATTAAATTCGAAGAGGAGGTTCAAGCTTTGTGGTTATTAGGCACATTTCCGGACACTTGGGAGACGTTTCGTACGTCATTGTCTAACTCTGCCCCTGATGGTGTCATTTCGATGGAACTTGCTAAGGGGGACATGCTGAACGAGGAGGTCCGAAGAAAGGCACAGGGATCTTCGTCGCAGACGGATGTTCTTGTTACCGAAATACGGGGGAGAGGTCAAAGCAGAGGTCCGAGTAATAGAGGGCCACAAAGAAGTAATTCCAGGGGGAAGTATGCCAATATTGAATGTTACCATTGTGGTAAGAAAGAGCATACGAAGAAATTTTACCGACAATTAAAGAAGGAAAATTGCCAAGGCCGGGAAAACTCTCAAAAGAAGGAGAGCGGTAGTAATGAAAAAGCCAAAGTAAATACTACTACCGAAGAATTCTTTGTTTGTTGCGATTATGACATGGTGAATCTTGCCAGAGATGATTCGAGTTGGGTGGTCGACAGTGGAGCTACGTGTCATGTTACATCACGTAGGGATTTTTATTCCTCTTATACTCCGGGTGACTATAGGACAGTCAAGATGGGTAATGATGGGTTATCAAAAATTGTTGGAGTATGAGACGTACACTTGAGGTTCGACACTGGTGTGGAACTTGTTTTACGAAATGTGAAACATGTTCCGGATATGAGGCTAAATGTGATGTCCGTTGGCTTACTCGATGATGATGGTTATCATAGCGGTTTTGGAAAGGGAGTATGGAAACTTACTCGAGGTTCCTTGATTGTCGGAAAAGGAGAGAAGATAGGGAAACTGTACGTGACACTTCCAAAGGTCACGATTAATTCCGTGAACACAATTGACAATAATGACATAGCCGAGCTATGGCATAAGTGGCTCAGTCACATGAGCGAGAAAGGGATGGCGCTATTGTCAAAGAAGGAGGCGTTATCCAGGGATCACAAGGTACATCTTAAAAGGTGCTCTCATTGTCTAGCCGGGAAGCAAAGGAGAGTCACCTTTAAGAGTCATACTCGTTCACGGAAGGAAAATGTGCTTGATCTTATTCATTCCGATGTTTTTGGTCCTATGAAGACTAGGACGCTTGGTGGTTGCCGATACTTTGTCACATTCAACGACGATCATTCGAGGAAGGTGTGGGCATACACCTTAAAGACCAAAGATCAAGTTTTAGATGTTTTTAAATAGTTTCATGCCTCAGCGGAGAGAGAGACCGGGAAGAAGTTAAAGTGTATTCGGACGGATAATGGTGGATAATACACCAGGCCTTTTGATGAGTATTGCCGGGAGCAAGGGATCCGACATCAAAAGACGCCACCGAAGACTCCGCAACTTCATGGCTTGTCGGAGAGGATGAATCGGACTTTGGTCGAGAGAGCTCGATGTTTGCTCTCACATGCCGGATTACCAAAGTCGTTTTGGGGAGAAGCTTTGACACAGCGGTTCATGTGATTAATTTGACGCCGTGTGTTCCTTTGGAGTTTGATGTCCTGGACAAAGAGTGGAGCGGTAAAGAAATTTCATATCGCCACTTACGGGTTTTCGGATGTAAAGCATTTGTACACATTCCGAATGTGAGAGGTCGAAGCTTGATTCCAAGACGAAGCCATGTATTTTTATTGGTTACGGGCTTGATGAGTTCGGGTATAGATTGTATGGCCCGGTGACCAAGACGCTTGTTCGTTCAATAGATGTTGTTTTTGTTCAAGATCAAACGATGAAGGATGTTGAGAATGGAGAGTCGGCTCCACAACATGATTATGATCTTATTGATTTGGACCCCATTCCTCCACAACATGTTGAGACACCCGGTGGAGAGGATGTCCAAAATGATGAACAACATGATACCGGTGACAATGATGAGTTGGTACAAGATGATACCGATGGAGTTCATCCCGAGCTACCCGTGACGAACATGCCATCTTTTGTTCCACATAGGCAGTCGACGATGGATTGTCATCCTTCCACTCGTTATTCGACCGATGAGTATGTTTTACTCACCGATGAGGGAGAGCCCGAATATTTTGCGGAGGCTATGGAGGATGATAACAAGAAGGAGTGGATGGATGCCATGCAAGACGAGATGAGTTCGTTGCATGAGAATAATACGTACGAGTTGGTGAAATTGCCAAAGGGCAAGAGAGTTTTGAGGAATAAATGGGTGTTTAAGGTGAAGTCGGAGGAGAATGGTTCACTACCCCGATACAAAGCTAGACTCGTAGTGAAGGGATTTAGTCAAAAGAAAGGCATTGATTTTGACGAAATTTTTTCTCCGGTTGTGAAGATAGGATCGATTCGATTGGTCCTTGGCATATCAGCAAGTCTTGACCTTGAGATTGAGCAAATGGATGTCAATACGGCATTTCTTCATGGGGACATCGATAAGGAGATATATATGAAGCAACCGGAAGGGTTTGAGGTCAAAGGGAAAGAGGATTATGTTTGTAGACTCCGAAAGAGTCTATACGGTTTGAAGCAAGCACCACGGCAATGGTATAAAAAGTTTGAGTCGGTTATGGGGGAGCAAGGCTACCGGAAGACGACCCTAGACCATTGCGTGTTTTTCAAGAAATTTGGAGACGATGATTTTATCATCTTATTGCTTTATGTAGATGACATGTTGATCGTTAACAAGAATGCCGAAAGGATTGCCAACTTGAAGAAAGATTTGAATAAGTCTTTTGCCATGAAAGACTTGGGGGCCGCTAAACAAATTCTTGGGATAAGAATCACTCGGGATAGAGCAGCCCGGAAATTGCACATGTCACAAGAGCAATATATCGAGAAGGTGCTTAAACGCTTTAACATGGAAAAAGCTAAAGTCGTTAGTTTGCCTCTTACTAACAATTTTAAATTGACGAGCAAAGATTGCCCTACGACGAAGGAAGAGATTGAGGAAATGTATAAAGTTCCTTATGCCTATGCGGTCGGGAGTTTGATTTATGCCATGGTATGTACTAGGCCCGAGATTGCTCATGCCGTGGGAGTGGTGAGCCGTTTTCTGTCAAATCCGGGAAAGAAACATTGGGAAGCCGTAAAGTGGATATTTAGATATTTACGGGGTACTTCCAAATTGGGGATTACATTTGGAAATGGGAAAGCGATGATTGTTGGATATTCCGATTCGGATATGGCCGGTAACGAAGATAACCGAAAATTCACTTCCGGTTATTTGATGACATTTGCAGGGGGAGCCATGTCATGGCAATCAAGATTGCAAAAGTGTGTTGCCTTGTCAACAACGGGGCCCGGGTATATTGCGGCGGTGGAAGAGTGTAAAGAGCTCTTATGGTTGAAAATATTTTTACGAGAGCTAGGCTTCCGACAACGACGTTACGTGGTTCTTTGTGATAGTCAAAGTGCGATTCATTTGGCGAAGAATGCGACTTTTCACAAGAGAACAAAACATATCGATGTGAGATATCATTGGATCCGAGATGCATTGGAGGATGGTTTATTTGAACTTGATAAAGTTCACACCGATGATAATGGTTCCGATATCTTAACCAAGGCGTTGAGTAGAGAGAAGGTTAAAGTGTATTGTTCGATCGCCGGGATGGCGAACTCTTCCTATATTCCGGAAAGGGGGAGATTTGTAGGAGTTATTTTCGAAATATAGACTCCAGGCCGCGGCACTACGCTTTACAAAAGACATCTCCAGGTTTTGCACTCCGGGCCGTGGCACAAGACAACCAGGCCGCGGCCCCCGAAGTCCACCAACAAGCCAGCTGAAACTGTACTCTGGGCCGCGGCGCCCGCCATCCGGGCCGCGCCCCCCTGGGCGCATCCTGCAGTTAATTTTTCGAGTGTGCCATGGCACACATCATCCGGGCCGCGGCACCCGAAGTCAACAAGGGCTGGGCTCTTCTTTTTAGGCAGCTGCTGCGGGGTTTCCCATTATTCCTCACCTATACACTTGATAGAACACACGAGAGAGACACAAGAGAGAAAAGAAGGAGAGAAAAATACTTGTTTGATTTCCCGGAGGTATATCAATCGGATCGTCGTGATTTTTGACAAGAGCTTGGTAGCTATTGAGCAAACTTTTTCATCGAAATAGATCGAGGGTTTGAGTCCGGAAGTTCGGGTATTTTTTGTTAGTCTTTTGTATAAGTTATTTTTGGTGTTTCTTTTCTCGATCTTGTTGTTGTATTCCAAATACTTGAAGATTGTTATTACCAAGTATTTGAAGATTGTTGTTGTATACCTCTAGTTTGTACTAGGGACGATTGTGTATTATATATTGGTGTTAGTGGATTTAAGCGGCTTCGGCCCCGTGGTTTTTACTCTCGTCTTGAGGGGTTTTCCACGCTAAAAATTATGTCTCGTTATTTATCGTTTTTGGATATCATTTGCATTAATTGTCGAGTTGGAATTGTTTGCTCTACTCGTCGGTAACCTCGAAGTTACAATTGAAGATTGGGAAATTGTCAAACGAGGTTCGGCATTTTTCGTTGTGACGTCATTATATTGTCGGTTTTCCCAACATTGACAACACAAGCATAAAACTTTCAAGAGTAATTTTCATAGATACAAATACATGGTATTCTATAAGAATAGATTATACGGGGATATAATAAGATGTTACACGAAATAATCATAAAATAATGATAAATGGGAGGACGGTAGAAATGTATTGCACGGGAAAATCATATATAAAAGTAATATATATACTTATATATCGATATTATTCAGTGAGTCTAATACAAATACGAATATCATTAAATTTTGAAAATTTGATACTCCTTAAGTAAATTATATATTTTATAGTCGATCAAATACATAATTAAATGACCGATGTGGTTTTAAAAACTTTGCGATAAATCTATGAGGTATTTTTGAAGCTAAATTTGTTGTTAGATAATAATATACTTCATATTTTCACAATAGGCGTTAACTTTATAATTTACTTCGAACAAAGGTTAAATTCTAAATTATTATTATATTATTTTGTTGTTTAGGATATTTTGGTAAATATTTCAGATTGCGTGCGATGCAGGGCAAATATTTATATGTAGTAGCCTTATAATTTAAAGATTTGTGTGTGATGCATCATATTGTTGTTATTATTATTATTATTATTATTATTATTATCAACATGCCCTTATTGTATTTAATTTGATGTAAATTTATTGATTTGCTTGACTCTTAATTAAACAAAACATTCATATCTCGTCGAAAATAATAGGGTCATCCTTATGCACTAGCAGGGGCAAATCCATATGTTTTTTTTTATGTTTTTCCTTGTTTGTATATATATTTCTGTTTTATTTCAAGAATCTAATTTTGAAACATGATTTTCCCCAACAAATGGATATTTATATATTCTACTTGGCTCCAAATGAGATTAATACCTATGGTTTAAATAATTATATATTCATCTAAAAATCAACACATCAATTTTGGAAAGCAGTTTGAACAATTACAAATTCGTCCAAAAGTCAACGATGGAGGTGAGATTGAATGTGGATGTAATCGTTCAAACCGTGAGTACTAATATGTAATTAGACCAAACAATAAGGGTACTTTATATAATTCGCCCCACAATAAAAGAGTCTATTTTCAAGATAAAATTTCATTTTCTAATTAACATTTATAAAATATTTATTAAAACTAATACTTTTTTTCATAAATTATAATATTAGTTAATTAAAAATCAAAATAAAAAGATAAGTGAAAATAATTGGACAAGAATTATCAAACTTTACTTACGACCAATGTGTTTCTTTTTTAATTTTTTCGTACATAAATAAGTACTGAATATAAAATTTATGATATTAGAATTTCGACTCCTCTAACCAACTTTTTCTACATCCGTCATTATGCATTAGTATCCAAGAAAAAAAAAAACCTTCTCGTCTGGAGAAATGCTACACATACACACATTTCTACACACTAACGTTAATCGATGGAAGAGTGACTGGGAAGGAAAAAGTAACTAACAGAAATGGGAAATAATTGGTGGGTGTTTCAGGAGAAAGTAAACGACTGTAAATATGAGTCAATCAATTGTATTCATAACACTGATAGAGGGGCCTTTATATAGGCATTACAATGAGAGTCCTTCCATACATAGGATTCCTAGATAAGGTAAGACATCTAATAGGATCCTACTGCCTCTAGAAGGATCTAGAACCTTCCATCTATGTATCTACAACCAGTATTAGCTAAGACACATCACGGGAATAATAATTCCCAGAACACTCCCCTGTGTCGAGCACTAATACAACAATGGTGCAGAAGATGTTGCCTTCGTAAAAACCTATTCCAAGCCAAAACAAAACCTCATGGGAAAACTAAAGGCTTGATGAGGAAAAGATTACAACGCACCAACATAACATGTCACGTATACTCCCCCTGATGTATACATAATGACTCTCCCTAATGAGTACCTCAAATCATAAGAGTCAGATGCCAAGTTGCCCTCACAACTATACCAAGAAAAAACCCAGTGGGAAAAATACTTCTTGGTCTAAGTTGAACAGAAGTACAACGCATCATTGTATGGATGTTCTCATAGGTAGCCTCGTTAAAAATCTCACCAAGTGAAAACCCAATGGGAAAAACAAACCTTGGTCTAAGGACAAAAAGAGCGCGACGCATCCAAAGTGCAGAGTCGCTAAAGACTTGTCCGAAAATCAAGTTTTATAAAGTCTTGACCTCCATGCACTAAATCAGTCATAAATTATTCGATTCAATAGGTATCAACGAAACTGTAAGAACTTATGAAAACTAGACACCCATAGCTTTTCATTCACATACAGTACGTAACCTAGATCGACCTGAGCAGATCACAAAGCTCCATCGAAGTTGACTCAGCAAATTACCAAACATATCCTGTCCTACTTTGCAACAATAGTCATATGTCACTCAACATGATGGATGTGATCAAATGGTTGGTTTCCTTGGAAATAGACACAAACCTTTCCAATGGTACTAATTTCACCATTTTCCACTAAGTGAGCTACCCTGTAGGTCATATGGGAGATAGACCAATACATTCAGCGCAAATTCGGGTATCAATATTCAAGCGTCCTTTTATCGAGGTAGAGCGAGCTTCAAGCTTCTTGTCAATCACAGACATTGCGTGAGCGCATCCTAGGCCATCATCAAAGTGGCTTTACTGGATTATTACGAATAAGTACATCGAGTCAAACATGAGTACATAATACCGTACTTTTCCCTTAAGACTGCATCATCACTTAAGTGAGCCAATTCTTGTTATAACTTCGACTAGTCATTGGGAATCATATAGGCATTATTTTATCATCTCTTAGGGAAACCGTCCCTTAGATTGCCTTAAACCGATTTATGAATACGCATCATCAAGTGTCCCCAAGATCCTTTCATTCTTAACTTTGGATTTAGCGGAATCTCTTAGTCTCACAAGAGTACATCACTATAAAACCTTAGTTTTACACGCAAAAGCTTCATATTTCTTCCAGATCCAGTATATACTTAGTATGCGTTCCCGACAATCACTTGTCAACGCGCTCCGTGGTCGGGAGCCACTTGATTTGAGTCTGATCCACCACGAGATCCTTTTATCACTTAACTTAGTTCCCCACTAAGATAATATTTAACCACAAGTTACACGTCATTTTTTGGGAAACTATCTAACCGAAAAGATAGTGGATGCTATAACATCCATTACGATAGCACAACTAAGTTTTGTGTCATCATAGTCGATTCCAATGCGTTCATGAGAAACCTCGCGCCATGAGGTGAGTTTAACTCATTCTCTCACTCGCTTTAACAAAGTATACGGATAGATCTTATATTTGGAGTGTCGGCACAACTTCAACAAAGGGCTATCACTTTGTTTATACTGGAGTCGCATATGCTTTCATTTTAGGCCAATGCTACCATGTTGTAGATTTTCAACGAAGTATGGTTCGATTAAACTCACATTCCACGTCCTCATGTACCGGCTTTATTCATAGAGTACTCTTTATGGATTGGCATTCATTGAGGCGTCCTCCAATGATGGCTATAATCCAGAATCACATGAGACATATGAGTTCATTTGATCAGATGATCAGGTTTCATGTACCAAACTCGCATACATTCTTAGCGAGAGTATTTATCGAACCAAGTGGCATCCCAATACTCGATGAGATCCACAGCCTAGTAACACCGTCTACCACAATTTGTGGTGTTACAATATCACCATTTATAGGTGACGAATGTCCATGACCGATCCTTGCAGACATGTTTGCAGCTAGGGGTGAGCTCGGTTCGATTTGGTACGGTTTCTAGCTAAAAATGATACCGAACCGTATCTTATCGGTTTCTAGCATTTGAGTACCGAAATGATTCGGTTTTAAATCGGCTTGGTGTGGTCGGTTTCGGTGTCGGTTTGGTAGCGGTTCGGTGTCAATGGGCTGATTAAATGGGCCACTTAAGTTGGGCTTGCACCAGGCCCAAATTGAACTACTTGAGCTAAATCAGACAATTGTAAGTTCAAATAGAAGGATTTATACATAATTAATCCACTTCAAAGCTTGAATAAAAATAAAATCTACTTCAATAACATGATAATAACTAAGGATTCAAAAAGTCCAATATCAGATTAAACAAAAGTCTTGAATTTCCTCCTCAGCACAGGTCCATCAATTCATAACAACCTGCACAAAGAAAAAACAAAGTCTGCAGAATAGTCATCTGTTTTATCGGTTCGGTTCGGTTCGGTTTTTAAAGTCGGGATCCATATCTAAAACCGAAACCGAACCGCATAATTCGGTTTTCAAAATTTTAAGAACCGTACCATACCAATATCTTATTGGTTCGGTTTTTCGGTTTCGATTTTTTCGGTATTTTCGGTATTATCGGTTTTTGTCGGTTTTTCTGCTCACCCCTATTTGCAGCATGTATTTAATCTCGTCACTTTAGGGAACTTGGTGAGGCACAGTAGGGACAAACTACGACAATTCCAAGTCGTTCTACTCGAACATGATTGTTCGCATCTCCCCCTAACGATAGGAAGGCTGGCTCATCAAAGTGACTTACGAAATTGTCTGCCAAGGTATATTTTAAACGGACAATGAGTGAAATCATATCATATTCATCATTTATAACCCGTCATAATGCGTTTTGTTGACGCACTTTGGCACATGAACATATGGACGATAAAGTTTTTTCATTGTTAACGCAATATAGTTAACAAAATGCATACGGTTACACTTGTAACTAAGCATTTGAATGACGATAGGTATAGGTGAATATGACATGTTGACCTATGCTACATAACCGTAGCTACTGGTCTTGAGAATCCAACAAAACTGCCACCATGCACCACCGGGATCGAACATAAAGAAATGATTGAACCGATGATAGGCCTTTGGTTTTATTGAACCTATAGTACTTTCTTAAAGAGTTCACTCCTTTCATCAGCCCCGAACACCTCGAAATTTCATGAGCATGTATAAACGGGTGTTCCGGTTCCAAAACCATCAATCTTGTGGTCATAAACCGGTCAAAAAGACATCGAACTGGTTGTTGGAACGTCTGGTGGTATGTGAACACTTCATTTAAGTGGTTAACCTCCTTCCAAGTCTCTAAATGGCACCAAAATTTGTGAGAAGGTAGCCTTGGATGTTAGGAAGTACTTGAAAAAATTTCACTTTAAGACTTGGTCTAAAAATGGGTGAACCGACCTTTACAATGACTGGTCCGCAAGTTGGACAACCATAAACTCAGGTTTCATCAACTTATCAATCATTGTCAAAGTAACCACATAACATATAAATGTTATCACTTGAGTTCGACCATTTGTGAACACCATCATAGCATCATAAGCCACCCAAGCTAATACTTATGATCATGTATCTATAAAGACTCGGTGAAAAGGGAGGACTCAGCACCATGCTTATGCGAGTCGCTACATTATTCTTTTTAGCATAAGAAGGTGTATTCTCCTAATTTTGCCAAAGAATAGGCTTTAATCAATGAACATGGCTAAGAAGGATCATTGGGGGGTCTTTGGCGTCACACATGCTTATAAAAGCAAGACGCGAATGACATAACTATCATTATCGGTCATGAGCCCTACTCACGACTCGACCAACGTACTTTGGTGTCTTTGATCCAGTTAGCTTCTTTGTTCAAAGAAAAAATGATGTCTATGGAAATACAGTGGTGTATGGATCATCAAACTGTCCAAACTCCAGACTATTAAAGCCTAAATGTGTCAATGTCCCAACACATCTTCTGGTTACAAAAACCGATGCAAGCCGGGCCATATTGACTCGTGAATATTTTTTCTTTTCACATATCCAATACAAGTGATGCATAAGATTTTATTTCTCACAAATCACATTGAGATGCTATGAGTGATACACTTTCGCATATATATCATCGAGTCATAACATGGTTCAATTGTTACGGAACATATGTGACTAGAAAACGCCATTCGGCATTCAACAACTTGAGCATTGTACCACTCATTAATTGTGATGACCTAGTCATCATAGTCACAATGGATTTATAACACGAAATCCAAAAATATTGTATTCCTTGGAAATAGCTTAATACGCACTCAATTTCGCTTGCAAAATTTTACAAACATGAGCATAGCGAAAACTCCACCAACATAGAGATTTTATACCAGATACGATCAAAATGGTCTAGCATATTGAGTGCATAATATGGCAATATATGCCTAAGGGTAAAAATCATGACATAAGCATGGTGTAAAACTACCATGCATACGCTCGACCTTCTTATAAGGGTGCGTATTTTGGGCTTCCCCAAGGAAACTGTTTTTTAACATTTGAA
Source organism: Orobanche coerulescens (assembly GCA_033398695.1). NCBI lineage: Eukaryota > Viridiplantae > Streptophyta > Magnoliopsida > Lamiales > Orobanchaceae > Orobanche > Orobanche coerulescens. The sequence goes on from CM065802.1 coordinate 230,658,822, forward strand.
AGATGATATTTTAGCGTACAATGCATACCAAAAATTGCATAATATGTGGCAAATTAGGCCAAAAAGAGGTTTAAAAATGTGTGTCATAAGACAACTTGTAAATTTAAGATGGGAACCAAGTTGGTTGGGAGAAAAGTTAGCACAATAGCTAGAAATAAAATTTCGCGCAGCTTGACCTTTGTTCACTAAAACAGTGGTAACTCCATGGTTAGGAAGGCTATAGACTAACAGTCAGATGTTTTGGAAACTAGACTTCCGTATCTTTCTATCCATAGGTTGTGCACCACACGGATCATTAAACTCAGATCACAGTGCATGTTTTAATTGACTGCTTTAGTATTTCCCAAGTTTAGTGAGAAAATAATGTTGAGACCATATCCAATGGCATAAGTGTTGATGCAAAAGTATGGCAATGACAGCCATAGGTGCGTTTAAATGCAGCAGGATGTTCGATTTCTTATCTTGACTAATGATCATTTCGGTAACTCTAACTTGGTAGACTTGCAGAGAAAGTAGGAATGTCGGTACAACAAAGACTATTTAAAAACCACTGATTCCGTTTGAACTTTCAAAGCATAAACAAATACAAATGAGAATGCGCCTAGTCATGATCAAAAGTGTAGACAAAATCCACCAAAGTGCATCAATTCAACCAAGAATTTTAATTCTCAATTTGTAAGTATACGTCATAATAGCCATGTTATATGGATGCAACGCGGTGCATCAATATTAAGCATTTTGAACCATGAGACATAATGAATATACCATAACCAACTCGTCTTGACCATCCAATAAGATCGACTAAACATAGTCAAATGTATAAGGCACATGCCTTTATAAATACTTGGAAAAGTATTCGGACCTATAATCACACGAATTATAATCGAGGTCAACAAATTCATGTAATTACCACAATATGTCATTGCTTTACATGTTGAAATTCATGAGAATTACTCTTACATTCTTTCATATATTATATTGCAAGGAGACAGTGCATGACTACACCCACATGCAATATTTTATTTTAATATAATAAAAGATGGAGTTTTTCAAGTATGAGATTGGGTCAAGACCAATATGGTGGTCCCTCAATTCAACGTAACAAAATCCGACAAATCGATTTTAACCACGACATATCTGTAATACCCACGATTTTCGTTCCGGTTATTTTAGATTTTTTTTTGGATATTTCCCGGTTGTCGAGTTCCGGTATTATTCTCTCGACAACTGATTTTGGCATTTAAGACCGTAGGTGATGATTTGTTATTCGTTGTTTTCATTTCGGACCAATGATGTTGTCCCCGAGTATTTTGTCGTGTTCGTTCCGTGCGATTTCGGAAAATCGAGTCGTCGAATCATGGTGGTCGGACACTGGCCGGACGGTTGGGGACGGTGGCCGGACGGCTGCAGGCACTGGCCGGGCGAGTGCAGGCACTGGCCGGGCGAGTGCAGGCACTGGCCGGGCGATTGCGACAGGAACCGGCGTAGCGCACGCTACGTCCGGAAAGTAGCGCACGCTACGGCCAGGAGGCAGCGCACGCTATGGCCGGTTGGCTGCGTGCGCTAGTCGGCCGAGGCAGTAAGGTCAGAAAGGTTCTGGATTGGGAAGATCGGCAGGTAGCGCACGCTCATCCGGACATCAAGACGCTTCTGGCCGGCCGTGAGCGCACGCCACGGACGGAAGGTCACAGACGCTACTGGCCGAGCCAGAAGTCTCTGGATTGTGGTGGGCCGACAACGCACGTGTTCGGCGCATGATGGCGGGCCCGGCCGAACATTCTCGACCATGACCGCCGCTAGCGCACGCTAGCTCGGCGATCTAGCGCACGCTAGGCGCACCGATATAAATATGACCGAGCGATCTTGTTTGCACTCATTTTCATTTTCTCCCTTTCTCTTCCGCTACTGGATTCTTGGGGGTGAAGGCATGTTACTATACAACTAATCCACGAAGTTTGGGAGCCGATAACATCGATTAATCACTCCTTAACATCCTTCAATCCAATGAATCAAGGTTAGTTTTCCTAAAATCATAGTTTTGGGAAAAATTGGGGATTTTGTGGATTTCGTCCGTTTGATTCGTTATAACTTAGAATAGTGATGGATTGATGATTATTAAGTTGTTTTATATCGAATCCCTTGTTTTTCCACGGTTGGATTGCCGAGGATTCGTTGTTTTATTGAGTTTCAAATCGACACCTTGAAAGTGTTCGATAAAATGTCACAAAGGGGATTCGGGCATTCTACGATTATTCTTCCTTGTTCGATCGTCGATTTATTCATGGTATGATGTTGGGGTCAGGTTCCTTGCGAAGAACTCGAGTCGGAACCCTTCCGTTCGCCGTTTTCCGATCGGTGGTGTTACCGTCGTTTCCGCCGGAGAGTTGTGGGCATTCGAGGTTTTCCGGTTAATCCACGTTCGTCGGAGTGTGCGGTGTCAACTACCGAGGTAAGTATCTTGCCCATACACTTCGTATTCCGTATACATAATAAATTGGTGATTGTCTATATGGAAAATTGAATGTTATTTAACTTTCAAAAGAATCAATATATATAAGTATATTCTCGATAAAGGTCTTCTTCAAATTAACTTGAGTGTTCAAGAACGAATGTGTCATTCTGAGAATGGGTACTAGTATTGTATGTTGTGCCCGGTTTTCGTGTGGTACTGTTAGATGACTGTCGTCACGATGATGTGTGATGTTGTGTGATTTTCCATTGGGTTTTTCACTCGGGGATGTCTCAAGGAGGCTCCGAGGTCCGTGGCTTACTAGCACGGGATGCGAATAACCCTTGGAAGGATGTCGATGTGAGTATTTGGGTCTTGGACCCTGTGATTTGTGATTGGAATTGTATTTTGGAAATAACCTTGGGTTGTGTCCCAAAATGGGTTCCGTAAGGCTGTGAATTCTTTAAAACATTTTACTTGTTGTTTACCTCGTTTCATTCCTACCTTTCATAGTTTGTAGATTATATTGTTAATCTTGCATGTGTCCGATTGGGAGGCCATTCGGTGAGTACTCGAGTATATGGTTTATAGTCCTTTGCATTGGAAGTCGGATATTACTCGAGTGTGAGAGTTATATTTGTTCACTCCGAGAGGGCTGTGACGGGGCCGAGGAGGGTTCCGCTATGACGGTTCCGCGAACATTTGGGTTAGCCACTCCGAGAGGGCTGACGGGTCGAGGAGGGATTCGCGTATTGTCGGATCCACGGTTAACCAGGAGTATTTTTAACCTTGTGACTTGATGCATTTTTGTGATATGTCCGGAGTATCACGATGTTTTGACTTGCCATAATGCTTGGGATGTAAAACATATTCATCAGAGGTGCTTGGACTAGAATGGCTTATGGATGATGTGTTGTGTGTAATTGGTTCACCGTTGTGAATTGATGTATGGCTATAGGTTTTGTGATTATTTTCTAATCAAAAACTCCCGGGATTCGGAGTTGTTTTCAAAGTGCTTACTTGTTCAATTCTACTTTCAAGACTTGAACTATTTTAACTAAATGAAACATCTCGGGAAGTCTTTCTAAATTAATCAAGTTATTGTATTCCCAGAATATGATATGTATGGATTGTATTTATATTTTATACTTGCACTAGCAAAACAGTGGAGTTTTGCTAACCCCCGAGTATTCGGGGGGTGGATGTCTGTATTGCGTCCAGGTATTTGCAGGTTGCTGGGGAGCGAATCACAGGATCGATACGAAGGATGATGGAAAACGACGATACTAATCACATGAAGACCAATCGTTGAGTATGTTGAATAGTTTTGTTGGTTATTTCTACGATGTATTGTTATCCCGATTTATGGGAGCGTTATTGTATTCCAGCCCCTGCGCGGGTATGAGTTTTGGGAAAGAATCATGTATGTAATGTTGTGTGTTGTGATAAAAGACCAAATCGGTTTAATGGTCCTTTACGTAGCCATGTCGGCATGTGAAGTGATGCATTGTATTGTATTTAGCCTGGTAGATCCTCACGGAGAGGGTGCAACGGCTGTAATATTCCCAGTGGTTTGGGGTGTTACGAATATGGTATCGAGCTTAGGTTGCGGAAACCTAGGCAATCGGGTCCATCGGTATTGTCGTGTCTTGTCTTTGTCGATTGTGTTTGTCTAAGTCGTGTCGCGACGCGTCTGGAATGTCGGTCGTGATTAGTATCATGGTGCAGCCATCATCTTCGTGCGACCTGTGGATGTAAGTCTCCCTACTATATTGTGCCTTGTGATATACGAGCTTGTATGATTTTGTATTATGAAGTGGAGTTTAAAGGTGATTTGTGATTATGTGGCCTATGTTGTTTGGTCCTCGTATGATGCTAGGATAAAAGTGGTACCAACGTATATGTATATATACACACATCCTGATATAAGTCGTTTTTACAAGAATAATGGCCTTGGTGTGGTTACGCAAGGAAGAATTCATCAATGTGATATCTTAAAACTTTACATGTTTTGAGGAGTCACGTATATTTTGTTTTAAAACATCCTCCAAAGGGAGGAAAAAGTTTGATTTTCGTATTATGACCTCAAGGCCAATTTTTTTTTTTAAGAAGTCAAACTACCGATATTTTGTTTTCATTTTGTATTATAAGTTTTCAAAACACGTTTTTTGAACCCAAGTGAAGTTTACAAAATGTAGACAAGACGTGACTCTCGTTTTCAACTTATCGATTTTATGGCTGTTAGTCGAGAAAGACGTGATGATGTTCTTGTTGTTCGGGCAGTGTTGCCAGTTTTAGACTAAAACAGTGATGTGAATGCTAAGTCGTTCGGTATGAGTTAAGACAACTCTCTTTATTAATAGACGAGATTTTGATTTTGGATGACAGTTGTCCTTTGATGGTTGCTCGCGAAGTGTTGTAAGCATGTGAATCGATGGCATTTAGATTCATATGCTGTCGTTGTTCATTTGTAACTATCGGTTTTAGTAATGTCGTATATATGTTCGTAATCACGTGCTGAATTCGAGCTGTTTGTAATATCCGAAAATTCTACTACTGTTATTTAACATTATTTTATCCGAGTTATGTTGTACAGTGTGGTATCTGTACAGTATGGATAAAATAAATGAAGGACTGAGACATCTGTATTGGTACAATTATCGTACTTGGTTGACAATTACATTTAAGAAGTATATGTATTCAGTATGCCGTATGTTCGTATTCTGTATGTTGAGACGTTGGACAAGAATAGCTGAAAATGGCTAAGTATAGCCTTATTAGCGCACGCTGATATTCATGCATAACGCACGCTATCGCAGGATTAGCGACGCTACGTTTATAGGTTAGCGACGCTAGTGCAGATCGGAAGGAATCTGCGTGTGGACCCTACCGCTTTGGCGCACGTTCGATAAGTCAACGGATGTTGTAATGTAGTGTTAGCGCACGCTAATGCATGTTGATTAGCGCACGCTAATCGTATATTGGACAAAAAGGAATCTTATCCTAGTCGTTTGTCGGCGTGTGGACCCGTGTTCGGAGCATACAGACAAACGAGTCAATCGATGTTAGCGCACGCTAAACGCAAGGACTTGCGACGCTAGAGAGTGTAAATTACGACGCTAATGCATGGGCATTACGACGTAAGCTCATGTACGGCGAGACGGTAGTCTCGGACTACGATAGCGCACGCTAACAAAGGTCGCTTAGCGCACGCTAAAGCCTTAGCGTACGCTAAACATGAGATGTTAGCGCACGCTAGTAATGCGATCTATATAAGGGACAGACGGGTATTATGAAGCATTTCGTCCATTCTTTCACTTTCAATCGATAGAGAGAGCTTTGGGAGGTTCTTGAGGTTCCCAAGCACGATGAGGTGGTGATCTTTAACAAGATTAAAGATGGAAATCATGGATTAAAGCTTTGTTCTTGAAATCATTGGTGATTCTTGGAAATGGATTCAACCTTGGAAATCAATCCATTCCTTCATAAAGGTAATCACTCTTCATCTTTGGATTTCGTTTTGGATTGAATGTTGATGATTATTACATAAACAAGTTTGACAAGCATGATTATGAGATGGTATACCGGAGTATGATGATATTAATATGATTCTTGTGATTTAGATTGTGTCGCTCGTTTTCTTGAGATAAGTGGATTAATCCTTCTCCCCCTTTTCGGCTGGTGATGTTATTGTAGAAGATTACTCTTTGTAATGGAAGATTAAGGAAGTGTGGTTACGTTCTTGACGTTTCGTGTATTAATATTAAGGAAGATGATATATGGATATAGAACTTGGATTATAAGTTGGATGATTGTTTATATGTTAAAGGATATCGGATTTCGTTGTTTTGATAGCTTTGAACATGATTCAATCACTTAGTGTTCTTGAAATCGCCATAAGTTGATCGGTATCGAAAAACATGCATCATCGGCATTAGCGCGCACGCTACGTTCTTGCCTAGCGCGCTAACGGAGCAACTTAGCGCACGCTACGTTAGGTGATTAACGTGCGCTAAGAAGCCGTAGTGCATTTTCGTGTTGTGGTTGTAAATTCATGCTGGTTTGAGTAGGATTGATTCGACTAGTGTTTAATCGAGATATTGTCGAGCCGTTGGGTTTGTGAATTGGTTTTATCGATTGTTGATTGCTATCAAACTTGTTGTCTATCGATTACTGTAATAGGTTTAGAATATTGATCGGTGATTACAACCGTGTGTTGCGGTCGAGCTCGAGTATGTTCGTGAATTGCTTTGGTCGGGACCGAGGGACTTGTAGATGACGGCAATGGAATTGGTAAGAGCTTCATCGGTATCGAAGTAAGTTATTACTTGCTCAGTTCATAATATTTAATGAATGGTTTCCGTTTCATTCGTGTATAATTCGTATAGCAATGTTAATAATCGTAATCACAGGATATTTGAGATTATAAATCGTATTCGAGTTTTGGGAATCTAAATCATAATGTATATGATTTACTTTTGTTATTGGTATACTTGTATATCGAGCATATATTGTGCTAAAGACGAAGACGTGAATTATCTACCATTCGTGACATTTTGGATCGTCGAATATTCAGAATAATGGTTCGTGATGGTTTGGACATCGAGATTGCTCTCGAAGGACTCGGAGCAAGTACTCTAATCATTTTTGTCATTTGTGTCGATCATGTCGTGATACATTCGTATCGTTGTTGTCATGCATTTGTGCATTGTTGTTGTCGTACATTGTATCGTTGTTTTGTGCGATTGTGCATTGTTGTCATATGTCCACCATGCTTTGATCCGACGGAATCATCATGGGAATCTATAGTCATGTGCGCTGGATCGTTGGATGAGTAATGCCACCATGCTTTGGTCCGACGGGATCATCATGGGAATCTATAGTCGTGCGCTGGATCGTTGGATTACCATATGTATTGTTGTTGTGCATATGTATTGTTGTTGTGCATATGTATTGTTGTTGTGCATATGTATTGTTGTTGTGCATATGTATTGTTGTTGTGCATATGTATTGTTGTTGTGCATATGTATATTATGGGTTTGCCATAAGTATACATTGTTGTTATTGTTGTGAGCATTTTGACGTTGTCATATGAGTATGCATTTGTAGGTCTTGTGTTAGGACCATGTTCGTATGTTGTGTTGATCTGATCTCGGATTAGACTGACGCGATGGTAATGGTATTTCGTATCTTGAGGTATGTTCCGTATATCCTTGGTACTTGTCTTTGATGGACAATCGATTATCGTATTGGAATTGTCGATGTTACCCGATGGATTGAATTGGCCAGAGTTGGTATAATTTCCGTATCGCGAGTTATGATAATGTTTTTGAGAACCTTGGTTATTGTTGAGTTACCGTAATGATATTTTTGTATTTTCCCATTGTTATTTTAATGATACGAATTGTGGATTTTCGTAAAGTTAAGACGGTAAGATTACATTGGTCGTATTCTTACTTAGTTTTTCCATTGATTTGTAATTATTGACGTGATGTGATGGTTATCATTGTTGGATATTATGGTGACCCGTCGTGGGCTTTCTTTTTAGGTTCTTGGATTATCAAGCTTGTAGCGGTCGTGGAGAGATGAGCTTCGGAGGATCTTGGCTAGAACATGTATTTGTGTATTGAGCTTACATTCGGTTGTTGTATTCATTGCTAGAGTATTTTAATCGTTTGTCTTTCTCCATTGCGTGAGTATTTTTAAATGGTCTTTTGGTATTTGGTAACTTAGGTTACCTTGGCGATCGTTCTCTAAATCTATTCTCGTGCGTGTAAGCGATAGCTTAACGTATGTACTTAAAGCTGTTGAGTCTTGGCATTTCGGGCCTTGTGGTTTCAAATGAGTTTTTACGATTTGTTTGATAAACGAGTTATATAAATCTTCGAATGGTTTTAATAGATAATACCGTCGTTAGCCTCTTGGGCGTTTTGTAAATGTTTGCGAAAATTTCTTTCAGCCTTGTGGGTTCCATCTCGGGGCCACGGCGTGTAATATTCCCGGTTGGATCTGGGGGTGTTACAGAATATGGTATCAGAGCTTAGGTTGAGAAAACCTAGGCATTTGGGTCGAGTTGGGTCGTGTTTTTGTTGCGTCATTCGAGTTGTCGATTGACAAATACTAGAGCCGTGAGTCTTTGTTGTTCACTCAGGCTTGTGCGTTATCGGATTTGCCAGTATCGTACTGGGCTTGTTATAACTTTTCCAAATGGTGTTAACGTGTTTCTTCAGATAAAGTTGTGTTGTGTTCTCGAGTTGCACTGAGTTTGCAAAATGTGTGTTTTGAAAATATCCATGTCGAGTAATTTCTAGAGTCGAGGCATGTGCCAGTATCACGGGGAATCGTCGGCTTCACGATCTGTAAGTAATTGGATTTTTGAATTTCATTAAGATTTATTGCCGTTCTAAGTTGATATGTTTTGAGATTCAGCAGATATCATGCGTTACGGTACAAGTTGACAGATTTGGGACAGGATTGATGATCTCGAGAAGCTATGATTTTGGAAAATCAATAGGTCGGTTAAGTTTTGGAACAGAATTGTGTATTCGGGAGAAGGACTGTGAATTGTTGAGAAGAACATGTAGTCATGTTAAGTCATTTTGGAAATACATGAAACTGCTTTTGAGCATTTGAAAATGGTACTTTTCAAAAATGAATGTTTTACGATGTCTTAGTAAATGATTTTGGGCCGAGACCCAATAGATTTTGAAATTGTTTTATAACTCAGGACTTGGGGTCCGAAAAGAGTTTCCTACTTTTTAAACTCCTTGTAATGCGGAACGAGATACTGGCCGAGACCCTAATATTTCAAAAGACTTTTCTTTTCTTAAAAACTCCCGAGACTTGTAAAATACTTTATCAATCATTTACCTATTTCGTTCACTGTCATGATTTTGATTTACTTGTTCAAATGAAACTTCTCGGGAAGTCTTTCGTTGTGTTGATTTGTTTCAAGGCATTGCCATAGCATAATTGAGGTGATCCAGGATGAAAAATGGTTGACGTTGCGAGTCCTATGTGGAAAAAGGAGTTTTTGTCTGAGTCTATACATTGAGATTTTGGATTCTATCGTGTAGTTTCTGATGGAATATCGGTGGGATTTGTGACGAGCCGGATTGATATACAGGAGTATAGATGCGGTCAATCATTTGCATAGTTTTCATTTTTAAAACTTCAAATCGTGTGGATTCGAAGGAAATCATATCGAACACTTGGCATTTGCGAGCCAGTTTAATTTTTCGAAAATTAATTTCGTAGTCTTACGAAAATTTATGTTTTTAGTTTTGAAATTTTTGAAAGAACTTTCAAAATTTGTATTCTTGACGAGACTTTATGATTTCAAACTGGTTTTGAAAATGTGATTGATATACATACGCATTTAGTGCATAATGCATATCGTGGTGAAGTTCGAATGAGACTCACGAATGGATGGTACATCAAGATGGTACGATGAAAGAGATTCGAGCGTTAGTATGGTAGTTTGGTTATCCACGGATGATCGGTTGATTTATCGGATGAGAGAGATATGTTGCGTGTTGTAGATTCATGCACAGGATGTAATTTTGGAACTGTGGATTTTATGAAACCGGACATGTGTGTTATGTGATTCCATTGGTACGGTATTAGCGCGATTTTATCATAGTGAATTTTGAATGATTTCTTTGTAAGTATAGATTTGGGGAGGGTGACCCCATCTTTGGTGGGTTTTGATATTGAGTGGTCGTTCCCACTCCATGTATGATTGGATATGTTCGTCGGTTTATGATTGGTTGTTCGTATGCCGAGGAGTATGTTCGACAGATCAGTGTGTTTATTGAGATCCATTGTATGTGATTGGTTTGTCGTTTTGAGAATGCTATTCTTTCGTATATCTGTTTCCGTGGTTCTGTGTTGACCGTGTTGGAGTTTATCATGGTGATGATATTCTCGATTGCGTTTCGACCTTTGGATTGGTCATATTAGAGTTCATCATGTCAATGATATTCTCGATTAATTTATGGGTTGATCATTGCTGGTGATCATCTGAGCGTTCAGATTTTGTGTTGATATTTTGGGATTCGTTGCCATTGTGTTGGGCAGTTGTTTCACAGATGTATCGTGTATTATTGATTTGTATCGATTGGGATTTGATTGTGCGATCAAAGCAGACAAGATCTAACACGGATAGATTATTTCATCCGACGATAATATATCCGGTTGGGACTTATGGAATTGTTATTGCAAGCGTGTTGAGGCTTTTCAAGAAAGTCACTTGCTAGTATCTCTGAAGATCGTCGACTTGGCCATATGTAAGTATGCTATTTTGGTTATTCGGTAATAATGATGATTCATCGTTGTCGTGATTATTTTGGGATATTTTGGTTGAACGGTTTATTTGTTTTTATGACGGATTGCAAGTTTCGAGGACGAAACTTATTTTAAGTGGTGTAGTATGTAATATCCGAAAATTCTACTATCAGTTATTTAACATTATTTTATCCGAGTTATGTTGTACAGTGTGGTATCCGTACGGTATGGATAAAATAAATGAAGGATCGAGACATACGTATTGGTACAATTATCGTACTTGGTTGACAATTACATTTAAGAAGTATATGTATTCAAGATGCCGTATGTTCGTATTCGTATGTTGAGACGTTGGACAAGAATAGCTGAAAATGGCTAAGTATAGCCTTATTAGCGCACGCCGATATTCATGCATAACGCACGCTATCGTGCGGGATTAGCGACGCTACGTTTATAGGTTAGCGACGCTAGTGCGCATGGTCGGAAGGAATCTGCGTGTGGACCCACCGCTTTCGGCGCGTTCGATAAGTCAACGGATGTTGTAATGTAGTGTTAGCGCACGCTAATGCATGTTGATTAGCGCACGCTAATCGTATATTGACAAAAAGGAATCTTATCCTAGTCAGAGCTGTCGGCGTGTGGACCCGTGTTCGGAGCATACAGACAAACGAGTCAACTGATGTTAGCGCACGCTAAACGCAAGGACTTGCGTACGCTAGAGAGTGTAAATTACGTACGCTAATGCATGGGCATTACGACGTAAGCTCATGTACGGCGAGACGGTAGTCTCGGACTACGATAGCGCACGCTAACAAAGGTCGATTAGCGCACGCTAAAGCCTTAGCGCACGCTAAACATGAGATGTTAGCGCACGCTAGTAATGCGATCTATATAAGGGACAGACGGGTATTATGAAGCATTTCGTCCATTCTTTCACTTTCAATCGATAGAGAGAGCTTTGGGAGGTTCTTGAGGTTCCCAAGCACGATGAGGTGGTGATCTTTAACAAGATTAAAGATGGAAATCATGGATTAAAGCTTTGTTCTTGAAATCATTGGTGATTCTTGGAAATGGATTCAACCTTGGAAATCAATCCATTCCTTCATAAAGGTAATCACTCTTCATCTTTGGATTTCGTTTTGGATTGAATGTTGATGATTATTACATAAACAAGTTTGACAAGCATGATTATGAGATGGTATACCGGAGTATGATGATATTAATATGATTCTTGTGATTTAGATTGTGTCGTTCGTTTTCTTGAGATAAGTGGATTAATCCTTCTCCCCAGTTTCGGATGTTGATGTTATTGTAGATGATTACTCTTTGTAATGGAAGATTAAGGAAGTGTGGTTACGTTCTTGACGTTTCGTGTATTAATATTAAGGAAGATGATATATGGATATAGAACTTGGATTATAAGTTGGATGATTGTTTATATGTTAAAGGATATCGGATTTCGTTGTTTTGATAGCTTTGAACATGATTCAGAATCACTTAGTGTTCTTGAAATCGCCATAAGTTGATCGGTATCTGAAAAACATGCATCATCGGCATTAGCGCACGCTACGTTCTCGCCTAGCGCGCTAACGGGAGCAACTTAGCGCACGCTACGTTAGGTGATTAACGTGCGCTAAGAAGCCAGAAAGTGTAGTATTTTCGTGTTGTGGTTGTAAATTCGTGCTGGTTTGATTAGGATTGATTCGACTAGTGTTTAATCGAGATATTGTCGAGCCGTTGGGTTTGTGAATTGGTTTTATCGATTGTTGATTGTTATCAAACTTGTTGTCTATCGATTACTGTAATAGGTTTAGAATATTGATCGGTGATTACAACCGTGTGTTGCGGTCGAGCTCGAGTATGTTCGTAAATTGCTTTGGTCGGGACCGAGGGACTTGTAGATGACGGCAATGGAATTGGTAACAGCTTCATCGGTATCGAAGTAAGTTATTACTTGCTCAGTTCATAATATTTAATGAATGGTTTCCGTTTCATTCGTGTATAATTCGTATAGCAATGTTAATAATCGTAATCACAGGAGATTTGAGATTATAAATCGTATTCGAGTTTTGGGAATCTAAATCATAATGTATATGATTTACTTTTGTTATTGGTATACTTGTATATCGAGCATATATTGTGCTAAAGACGAAGACGTGAATTATCTACCATTCGTGACATTTTGGATCGTCGAATATTCAGAATAATGGTTCGTGATGGTTTGGACATCGAGATTGCTCTCGAAGGACTCGGAGCAAGTACTCTAATCATTTTTGTCATTTGTGTCGATCATGTCGTGATACATTCGTGTATCGTTGTTGTCATGCATTTGTGCATTGTTGTTGTCGTACATTGTGTACTGTTGTTTTGTGCAGTTGTGCATTGTTGTCATATGTCCACCATGCTTTGATCCGACGGGAATCATCATGGGAATCTATAGTTTGTGCTACTGGATCGTTGACGTGTAATGCCACCATGCTTTGGTCCGAGGATCATCATGGGAATCTATAGCTGTGTGCGCTGGATCGTTGGATTACCCTATGTATTGTTGTTGTGCATATGTATTGTTGTTGTGCATATGTATTGTTGTTGTGCATATGTATTGTTGTTGTGCATATGTATTGTTGTTGTGCATATGTATTGTTGTTGTGCATATGTATATTATGGGTTTGCCATAAGTATACATTGTTGTTATTGTTGTGAGCATTTTGACGTTGTCATATGAGTATGCATTTGTAGGTCTTGTGTTAGGACCATGTTCGTATGTTGTGTTGATCTGATCTCGGATTAGACTGACGCGATGGTAATGGTATTTCGTATCTTGAGGTATGTTCCGTATATCCTTGGTACTTGTCTTTGATGGACAATCGATTATCGTATTGGAATTGTCGATGTTACCCGATGGATTGAATTGGCCAGAGTTGGTATAATTTCCGTATCGCGAGTTATGATAATGTTTTTGAGAACCTTGGGTATTGTTGAGATACCGTACAGATATTTTGGTATTATCCCATGGTGATGTTAAGGATACGAATTGTGGATTTTCGTAAAGTTAAGACGGTAAGATTACATTGGTCGTATTCTTACTTAGTTTTTCCATTGATATGTAATTATTGACATGATGTGATGGTTATCATTGTTGGATATTATGGCTGACCCCGTCGTGGGCTTTCTTTTTAGGTTCTTGGATTATCAAGCTTGTAGCGGTCGTGGAGAGATGAGCTTCCCGGAGGATACTGGCTAGAACATGTATTTGTGTATTGAGCTTCTGTTCAGTTGTTGTATTCCGCTGCTAGAGTGTAACACCCCCAGGATATCCGAGGTATATTACAACGCCGTGAATCCCTATATGGGACCCACCAGGCTGAACAGCATCATACACAACGACTCACAGAAACGATAAAATAACACCACGTCATAAAGACGCAAAACAGACCAATCCACCCGGTTCAACCGGTCAATATAACATCATCATCCAACACAACATAATAAGCAACAATACAATTCAAACGAACAAGAACCCCTTAAGTACTCGAGTACAACTATTAGTTCAAAACCACAAAAGACAAAAAGGTAAAAGACACTAAAACATCACTCGTGCACCATCATCACGCACGGCCATCATCCGTATACTGGTCCAGCGCCCGCTCGTCTCGATGAACCTGACCTGAAATTCATAAAACGAATTTCCCCAAAACGGGTCCCCAGAGGGGTTAGCAATTACGCTAGTACAAGTAACCAAATGAACATTTTACATCTTACACATATAGTAATGCATGCCATCAAGAAATCATAGTTTCCAAAACGCTCATTTCCTAAATGCCAATGATCAAACCACATTTGTAAAAATGCACCACAATTAACCGCGGACCCACGCCTTCGTGGATCCTCGCCGAGACCCCGTCGGATCTAACCCACAGTGGTTAAAAGCAAGCTCGCGGTCCACGCCTTCGTGGAACCCTACCGAGACCCCGTCGAGTCTAACCCGTAGTGAGCATACACACGCACACGCTTCTCATACAAAACTACTATGTCAAGATTGTAAGTTCATAAGGATACTTGCCTCGATTAATTAGACGATGACACGAACGGAGCGGAAGAGTTGAACACGACCGCAAGGAACCGGCGGAAATGAACCTAACGATTTGAATAGCACAATCACAACCACTTCTAAACGATTATGGAAATGGAATACTCCCGGAAACCCGCCTACGATTCATGTATATTCGTATATAAACAACAACGAGGGCGGACCACAACCGAACCTCTCGATTCCGTAAAAATCACGAAATATACCATGAATCCGTAGGGAAACTAAGAATACCAACAAGAATAATCATATTCATCATGAATCCATCAACGAAACGGAACGGATCGGAAGAAAATCCCAAAACCCCCAAATTATCCAAAAGTAGGGTTCTAAGAGATTACCTTGGATTTAGGATGAGAAACACAAGTGGATGATGTTAGTCTTACACCAAGAACTCAAGCACAAGAATCTCTGAAGTGATTGGAGGAAGAAAATCGCCTCAAATCGCTCGGGAGTCGCCGGCCGGAAAGAGGAAGAAATGAGATTTTGTGATTATCTTGGCCAACTCCCCGGTTTATATAACCAGGGAGTGTTAGCGCACGCTAAGACCTCAAGGTTAGCGTGCGCTAACGGGATAGGGTTACCAACCCTCCTGTTAGCGTCCGAGTCCAGAAGCCAGGGTTTTTGCCGTTAGCGTGCGCTACCATGCATGTGTAGCGTGCGCTAATAGCCTATCGGTAGCGCGCGCTATCGACCAATAGCGTGCGCTACCTGAACATCAGCCGAGTCCAGTAGTCAACTGCCCAAACCTCACCTGACCCGTTAGCGTGCGCTACCATACCAGTGTAGCGTGCGCTAACTAGAATCTGATTGAATTCAAGAGTAAATCGCGATCGACAAATACACTAGCGCGCGCATCGAACAACTTAACGCGGCGCTAGTTTCCCGACATTAGCGTGCGCTAGACAAGATAGCGCGGCGCTAATCCGATAGTCCGCAGGCCTCGGGAGTGAAATCGCCACCCTGTGGCTAAATCGTTAGCGTGGCGCTATTTAATTAAATGTAGCGTGCGCTACTAATGGATTTCTAGCGTGCGCTATACGTAAAATTTAGCGCGCTAGATACGTAATATAAACGACCCAAAATACCGGATTATGAACGAAACGTCAAACGGAACACCTCAAAACGCATCATAGCATAGAATGAATCCACGGCAACCCCGAAACGACGGTTCCGCACAACAATTACGAGAATCAGATCAAAAGATAACGGAAAAGGTTACACTGAAGGATACACGAGAGTCACTAAAATCGAGAATTACACCGGAAATACAATTACGAGGGAAAGAAAAATGCGGATATTACATTCTACCCCTCTAAAAAAATAAGTTTCGTCCCGAAACTTAAGGAACAAACAACTCGGGGTACCTAGCACGCATGCTATCCTCGGTTTCCCAAGTTGCCTCCTCGACACCGTGTCTCGACCACTGCACCTTGACCAAAGGTATGGTCTTATGCCTCAATCGTTTCTCACGATGCTCCAAAATCTTCAAAGGGCGCTCTTCGAAAGTAACATCTTCGGCGACATCAATCTCACCATAATCGATGATGTGGCTAGGATCCGGGACATATTTCCTCAACTGGGAAACATGGAAAACACTATGAACATGACTCAAGGCCGGAGGTAACGCCAAACGGTATGCCAACCCACCTACTCGCTCGAGGATCTCGAAGGGGCCGATAAATCTCGGACTCAACTTCCCTTTCTTCCCGAAACGAAAAACTCCCTTCGTCGGCGACACCTTTAGCAAGACGTGGTCTCCCACCTCGAATTCCAAAGGTCGACGACGGACGTCGGCATACGACTGGCCGACTGGCGCCAACATCCGTTCCCGAATTAACTCTACCTTCCGCCTCGTCTCTAAAATGACATCCGGCTCGGTCCCGACCAAATCGGACGCCTCATTCCAACAAATCGGTGATCGACATCGCCGCCCGTAAAGTGCCTCATACGGTGCCATCCGAATCGACGCGTGCCAACTATTGTTATACGTGAATTCGATCAGCGGCAAATGTTCCTCCCAGTCACTACTCCAATCGAGAGCACAGGCATGCAACAAGTCCTCGAACGTCTGGATAGTGCGTTCCGACTGTCCATCTGTCTGGGGATGAAAAGAGGTACTCAAACGCAACCGGGTACCTAACGCCTTATGCACCGCCTGCCAGAAGTGCGATACAAAACGGCCGTCACAATCCGAAACAATAGACTTCGGAGTACCGTGAAGTCTCACGATCTGCGCAATAAACACACGAGCTAACTTCTCCGGGCCCCAAGTGTCCTTGATGCCCAGAAAATGTGCCGACTTGGTCAGGCGATCAACAATCACCCATACCATATTCATGCCCGACCTCGATCTCGGCAAACTCGTAACGAAATCCATCGATATATCTTCCCATTTCCATTCGGAACGGAAGTGACTGCAATAACTCAACGGTCTCGATGCTCGATTTTGACTCACGACAAGTCAAACATCTCGCTACAAACCGTGCGACCTCATCCTTCATATCATTCCACCGTAAATTTCTCCTCGTGTCCTTGTACATCTTACTCGCATCAGATGAACGGAATAAGGTGTAGCATGGGCCTCCGTAAAATACTCGCCTCAACTCCGAGTCGTTCGGCACACAAAGCCGACTGAATCTCAAAACACCATCCTCGTGAATCACAAATCCAGGAGACTTTCCTTTAAGAACGTTCTCTCGGATTTGAGTAATCATCGGATCCTCTAATCGCTTGACTTAATTTCATCGATCAAAGACGACGAAATCTCTAAAGCACGAAGTTGCCCGACGGCTCCGGCAACAAGACCTCAACATCTAACTCGATCGAAGCCCTCCGAAGCTCGGACCGAGATGTAAGGATCTCAAGCGTTCGCAACGCAATCGGTTTCCGACTCAAGGCGTCGGCCACAACGTCGCCTTGCCCGGATGATAAAGGATTTCGAGGTCATAATCCTTAATCAACTCTAACCACCTCCTCTGCCTCATATTCAACTCTCGCTGAGTAAATATGTATTTCAGACTTTTATGATCAGTAAAAATCTGACATGTGGAGCCGAAAAGATAGTGACGCCAAATCTTGAGCGCAAAAACGACTGCCGCTAACTCCAAATCATGAGTAGGGTAGTTCAGCTCATACGGCCTCAACTGTCTCGACGCATAGGCAATGGTCTTGCCGTCCGCATTAATACACACCCAAGACCACGACCAAGCATCGCTATAAACGGCAAAACCCTCGTTGCCACATGGCAACGCCAAAATCAAGTGAAGTCAAACGCTTCTTCGTTCCTCAAAACTCGATCGCTCTCGTCATTCCGCATTTAACTTCTGATTTACGGAGCAACTGCGTAAGTGGCCGGGACAGTTTCGAGAAACCCTCTACGAACCTACGGTAGTAGCCAGCCAAACCCAAGAAACTACGGAGCTCCTTCACATTCTTGGGCGGTGCCCAATCCAATACGGCCTCAATCTTCTGCGGATCCACACGAACCCCCTCGGCTGAAATCACGTGACCTAAAAACATCACTTCCTTCAGCCAGAACTCACATTTCGAGAACTTTTCATAGAGTTGCTCGGTCCTTAAAATGTCCAACACTATCCGCAAATGATGGGCATGCTCTTCCTCATTCCTCGAATAAACAAGAATATCGTCAATAAAGACGACGACGCACTTATCCAAATACTCGATAAAAACTTTGTTCATCAATTGCATGAACACCGGCGCATTAGTTAACCCGAAAGGCATGACTACGAACTCATAATGTCCGTACCTCGTCCGAAAGGTCGCTGCACATCGGACTCTCTCACCCGAGCCGATAGTATCCCGATTTCAAATCAATTTTCGAGAATACCGCAGCCTCCTCGCAATCGATCGAACAAGTCATCAATTCTCGGCAAAGGATACTTGTTCTTGATGGTCACCTTGTTTAGTTCGCGATAGTCGATACACAAACGTAGCGAACCATCCTTCTTCCGCACAAACAGACGGTGCGCCCCAAGGCGAGGCGCTCGGTCGAACATACCCCGACTCAAGAAGCTCACTCAATCGCTTCTTCAACTCGGACATCTCTCGAAGGTGCCATGCGATAGGGCGCCTTGAGATAGAGCCGCACCCGGCTCTAACTCTATAGTGAACTCGACCTCTCGATCCGGTGGTAATCCCGTAACTCGTCAGAAAACATCAGAAATTCATTAACGATTGGAATCGACGAAAGCTCGACTCCACCACTCTCCGCCTTCAAGGCATAGCACCAATAACCAATACAACCCTTTCGCAGTTAGCCATCGCCTTCAAGGCGTTAATAACGAAGCTGTTCCCCCTCTTTCGCCCGGCGAAAGAGTGCTCGGTGCCATCATCGGCCAACATGGTGATGATTCTCGTGCGGTAGTTCATGATTGCACCATGCCGCTCGAGCCAATCATCACCAAGAATCAAATCCTCACCCTCGATACTCACAACAATAAGATTAGAGGGCCAAGTCCTCTCACAAATAAGCACGTAAGGGTCTCGAACCTCCCGATCACCAACGATCCTATCACCGCTAGGAAGCTTAACGATGAAGGGCTCACAAGGCGTCAAACGGTCGAGATTCAAACGGCGCACACAATCCGGAGATATGAACGAATGCGTAGCACCGTAATCGAAAAGCACACCGACAGATGAGAAAGAATATAAACGGTACTGCCGCTACGTGAGCCGTTGGATCATCGGCTCTACGCATCTCATAGACACGCGGGTGGGTGGAGCCGACACCGAAGCTCCCCTTAGAGGGCTGACCCGACCTCTCCCCGACTAGCACTCGGCGAGACCGAGGAACAAACGATCCCCGATTCACACTTGGTTCCCTAGCGCTGGAATGGAAGCCCGGCGCCAAGAATTTTCTCTCTCTCGGCACGAAGCACCTTGTGACCCGACCGCCACACCGATTACACGTCGCCAAAGGGTTCGGACAAACACGACCGATGTGGCCCGACGACCACAATTGAAACACTTCACATCACGATAAGGAGCACCGGTAGTTCCACGAGGACCCCCCGAACGAGCCGACCACCGCCGGCGGGAAGTTAGCAGATTGGGATCTCGCCGACCCCCACTCTTGTGGCCCGAAAAGTTCCCAATGACTCGCTTACTCGCGGGCCGCCTCACTCGCCGTCACCGACATATCATAAGCAAGGGCCCTACTCGATAATCCTTCAATGTAGTGCATACGAGCCCCGACATATAGTCCGGATCGGCAACTTCATCCGTCTGAGAAATGGAAAATCTTGTCACTCTCCTCGACAACTTGGGTCTTCACATAACCCAACTCTTTGTTAAAATCAGCAATGGCTTGAGCTACGGGATATCCCGTGGTTGAGCATCATAAAAGCATGTACCCGGCCTCGTCTGATCGCCACGGCAATATTCGCCTCCATCAACTCTTGAAACTCACCACGGCAAAGATGGTCCTTGGGCCCAACGGCCTCCCACCAATCCGTAAGGCCCCCGTGAGAAAATATTGAGCAATAGGGACTTTGCGGTCCTCGGGACGCTTAGTGGCAACGAAGACCTTAGACATCTCCTTGATCCACCCTTCCTACCCAATCGGGTCCAAGCTCCCGAAACCGAGGAGGATGCATCTTGATGACATCTTGAGCCAACGGTCCGCTCCGCCCGATTAGCATGGGCTTGATCCGGTTCGAACCGCCCGAGCTATTGCCGCCATTTGGTTCACCATCTGTTGCATAACGGCCGCAATACCAAGATCGCACGCTCCGAGAAGAAGCATGGCTACGACGGCCGCCAGATCGCGGGCCTCGAAGATCGTGACGTGGCTGCCCCACCGGCTGCCCCACGTCCCCGGCCGTCCACGACCACGACCGCGACCACGACCTCTTCCAGCATCCATACTGGAGTTAAATAAGTAGCAAAAGCCATACGAGGATCAGTACAAGAAAAGAACAATTACAAGTCGAGAATCAAGGGTACGATACAAGAAATTAATGAACAAAGGAAAGAAAACTTACGGACACTGGTAGTACCGGAATCATGGCAGCGTGACGATGATGTGCAAAACCAAACACTACAAGACCCAATAAACCAACAAGCCTAGGTATCCATAAACCTAGTGCTCCGATACCATTTTCTGTAACACCCCCAGGATATCCGAGGTATATTACAGCGCCGTGAATCCCTATATGGGACCCACCAGAACAAAGATCATACACAACGACTCACGAAACGATAAAATAACACCACGTCATAAAGACGCAAAATGACCAATCCACCTTGCTCAACCTGGCCAATATAACATCATCATCCAACACAACATAATAAGCAACAATACAATTCAAACGAACAAGAACCCCTTAAGTACTCGAGTACAACTATTAGTTCAAAACCACAAAAGACAAAAAGGTAAAAGACACTAAAACATCACTCGTGCACCATCATCACGCACGGCCATCATCCGTATACTGGTCCAAAGACCCATTGCCTCGATGAACCCGACCAAATTCATAAAACGAATTTCCCCAAAACGGGTCCCCAGAGGGGTTAGCAATTACGCTAGTACAAGTAACCAAATGAACATTTTACATCTTACACATATAGTAATGCATGCCATCAAGAAATCATAGTTTCCAAAACGCTCATTTCCGGAAATGCCAATGATCAAACCACATTTGTAAAAATGCACCACAATTAACCGCGGACCCACAGCTTCGTGGATCCCTGCCGAGACCCCGTCGGATCTAACCCACAGTGGTTAAAAGCAAGCTCGCGGTCCACAGATTCGTGGAACCCTACCGAGACCCCGTCGAGTCTAACCCGTAGTGAGCATACACACGCACACAGTTTCTCATACAAAACTACTATGTCAAGATTGTAAGTTCATAAGGATACTTGCCTCGATTAATTAGACGATGACACGAACGGAACGGAAGAGTTGAACACGACCGCAAGGAACCGGCGGAAATGAACCTAACGATTTGAATAGCACAATCACAACCACTTCTAAACGATTATGGAAATGGAATACTCCCGGAAACCCGCCTACGATTCATGTATATTCGTATATAAACAACAACGAGGGCGGACCACAACCGAACCCTCTCGATTCCGTAAAAATCACGAAATATACCATGAATCCGTAGGGAAACTAAGAATACCAACAAGAATAATCATATTCATCATGAATCCATCAACGAAACGGAACGGATCGGAAGAAAATCCCAAAACCCCCAAATTATCCAAAAGTAGGGTTCTAAGAGATTACCTTGGATTTAGGATGAGAAACACAAGTGGATGATGTTAGTCTTACACCAAGAACTCAAGCACAAGAATCTCTGAAGTTATTGGAGGAAGAAAATCGCCTCAAATCGCTCGGGAGTCGCTCGGCGGAAAGAGGAAGAAATGAGATTTTGTGATTATCTCGGTCAACTCCTGGTTTATATAACAGGAGTGTTAGCGCACGCTAAGACCTCAAGGTTAGCGTGCGCTAACGGATAGGGTTACCAACCCTCCCGTTAGCGTCCGAGTCCGAAGCCGTGGTTTTTGCCGTAGCGTGCGCTACCATGCATGTGTAGCGTGCGCTAATACTTATCGGTAGCGCGCGCTATCGACCAATAGCGTGCGCTACCCGAACATCGCCGAGTCCAGAGTCAACCGCCCAAACCTCACCTCGACCCGTTAGCGTGCGCTACCATACCAGCAGTAGCGTGCGCTAACTAGAATCGATTGAATTCGGTAGTAAATCGCCCGATCGACCGGTCACACTAGCGCGCCATCGAACAACTTAACGTGCGCTAGTTTCCCGACATTAGCGTGCGCTAGACAAGATAGCGTGCGCTAATCCGATAGTCCAGAGGCCTGGGAGTGAAACTGCCACCCCCAGGGCTAAATCGTTAGCGTGCGCTACGAATTAAACGTAGCGTGCGCTACCAATGGATTTCTAGCGTGCGCTATACAGAAAATTTAGCATGCGCTAGATACAGAATATAAACGACCCAAAATACCGGATTATGAACGAAACGTCAAACGGAACACCTCAAAACGCATCATAGCATAGAATGAATCCACGGCAACCCCGAAACCACGGTTCCGCACAACAATTACGAGAATCAGATCAAAAGATAACGGAAAAGGTTACACTGAAGGATACACGAGAGTCACTAAAATCGAGAATTACACCGGAAATACAATTACGAGGGAAAGAAAAATGCGGATATTACATAGAGTATTTTAATCGTTTGTCTTTCTCCGCTGCGTGAGTATTTTTAAATGGTCTTTTGGTATTTGGTAACTTAGGTTACCTTGGCGATCGTTCTCTAAATCTATTCTGTCGGTACGTGTAAGCGATAGCTTAACGTATGTACTTAAACTGTTGAGTCTTGGCATTTCGGGCCTTGTGGTTTCAAATGAGTTTTTACGACGGTTTGATAAACGAGTTTTATAAATCTTCGAATGGTTTTAATAGATAATACCGTCGTTAGCCTCTTGGGCGTTTTGTAAATGTTTGCGAAAATTTCTTTCAGCCTTGTGGGTTCCATCTCGGGGCCCACGGCGCTGTAATATTCCCGGTCGGATCTGGGGGTGTTACACTGTTAGCGCACACTAAGTACAAGCTAGTGCGCGCTAATGTGGCATGAGTAGCGCACGCTAATGTTGTTGTAACGCGCGCTAATGCAGCATGAATAGCGCACGCTAAAGGATGGTTGTAGCGTGCGCTAGTTAGCTGGGACTGAGGATGTGGAACCGCATTTTTGCCGTTAGGTCTAACTTTGATCGATCGTAAATGCGTGTTTGTATTCTATGTGTGTTGTCTAGTGATGACAACCGTTTTGTGTGAACGTGTGTTGTGACCTTTCATTCGCACTAAGCGATAATTGATTTTGTTCGGTGAGTTGATAAATTATGTCTGATGTATGTGTGTGTTCGAAAATATTTTCCTGAAACTTTCATAAGTTTGTGCAAGTTGTGGAAATCAATTTTTTTTAATCTAATTTGACATTTCGATTAATTCGGCGGCTTCGTATGAACTTTGAAAACTGTTTGAAATTTGCGAGCCGGCCTAGGATTCTCAAATAAAACCTCAACGGTATTGAAAGAGTTGTTTTAAAATACCTTGAACATCTTGTAAAATGTTACCGTCGTTGATTCTTGTGTAGTGTTGGGAGAATTTTCAGAAATGACTTTAACATACTATTGTGTTTTCGAATAATTCGAGTACATGATTTTTAAAAAAATCTTTCACATCATAAAATATTTTTTTCAAAAACCAGTACGATTTCCTTTTCAAAAATATATAGTGAAAGATAAAAAGAAATCTCACTCGATGTAAAGTTCAAACTCGGATTTGGAAATGTTAGAGTATGTAAGAATGGTTTGATGATCTTGCATGGTGAACTTGTTGTTTGTTAACGGTGATGATGATGCGTAGAGGCATGACGATTTTGATAACGCCGGTTACACAGAAATATTATTTTGGCAAATGATTTCAAATGAAACGGTTAGAGTGTGATGTTTACAAGTTTTGATGAAACAACCCGAGGTACTAAAAGTACTTTTAAAGTTTATTTTTAATAGCATTCAAATCCAAGGATTTTCAAAAGATTTTCTTTAAAAGGATACCTCGTGGATTTTCTTTCCGAGTTGTTACTGGTTACCTTATGTGATATGTCATGCTAAGTTGGTACTTTAGCATATTTAATTTTGCGAAGTGGTGCAATCGTATTGAGTGAGAATCCGCTTAGTATGCCGAGGGACAGAGGACGCGACCGTGACCACAGTATAGTTGGTTATGGAGATTAAATGCGGGACCAAGAGGATATGGCCGGGAAGGTTGATATTCAAGCACTTCGTTTTCGTTATTTAGGTTTCGGGGACGAAACTTCTTTTAAAGGCGATATGATGTAATACCCACATTTTTTTTCTTCTTCTCGTTTCCGTTTCGTTCGACCGTATTGAGGCGATTTGTTCGTTAATGCTTCTGACCTTATGTTGTTTCTCACATTTGTCATTCGAGCGAGTTCTGATATTGTTCCAAATTGATGTGCATATCGTTGTGATCTTTCCAAGTTCGGATCGATTTCTTGTGAACCGTGTTCGAAACTAACACCTCGTGCTTCCTATAAGTTATTGATGTCTTGATTTGAGGTATGAACTTCAAAGGTTATCGTTGTTGTTCGATCATTGCTATTCGTTCATCGTTGTCCAATCATTATCGTTTGACCTCGAAATCGTGATTATTGTACATCTGGGCCATTTTGCGATTTCCATAAGTGTTGGGAAATTTTCTTCATATTCGATCTTCCAAATCTGTGAGTTACTGGAATTTCATACCTTTCAGCGTTGGAATCGTGACTTGATTTTTGTATTGCTCGGTTTTATCAACCGCAACGATTCATGCTCGTTGCTTTTCGTAAGCATTCTTGCGTATTGAATCGGATCGTAGTGGCTTTATACTGCATGGAGTTCTGGTGTGTTGTCGAGAGTCTCCTTGCTTTTGGTTTTAAGTTTCGGGACGAAACTTATTTTTAGGGGGGTAGAATGTAATACCCACGATTTTCGTTCCGGTTATTTTAGATTTTTTTTGGATATTTCCCGGTTGTCGAGTTCCGGTATTATTTTCTCGACAACTGATTTTGGCATTTAAGACCGTAGGTGATGATTTGTTATCCGTTGTTTTCATTTCGGACCAATGATGTTGTCCCTGAGTATTTTGTCGTGTTCGTTCCGTGCGATTTCGGAAAATCGAGTCGTCGAATCATGGTGGTCGGACACTGGCCGGACGGTTGGGGACGGTGTCCGGACGGCTGCAGGCACTGGCCGGGCGAGTGAAGGCACTGGCCGGGCGAGTGCAGGCACTGGCCGGGCGATTGCGACAGGAACCGGCGTAGCGCACGCTACGTCCGGAAAGTAGCGCACGCTACGACCATGAGGCAGCGCACGCTATGGCCGGTTGGCTGCGCGCGCTAGTCGGCCGAGCGGTAAGCGTAAAGGTTACGGGTCGGGAAGATCGGCGAGTAGCGCACGCTATCTGCCGGACATCTGCGACCTTCTGGCCGTGCAGCGCACGCTACGGACGGAAGGCTGCGCACGCTACCTGGCCGAGCCAGGAAGTCTCTGGATTGTGGCTGGGCCGACAACGCACGTGTTCATCACATGATGGCGGTCCCGGCCGAACATTCTCGACTATGACCGCCCGCTAGCGCACGCTAGCTCGGCAGTCTAGCGCACGCTAGGCTGCACCAGTATAAACATGACCGAGCAGTACTGTTTGCACTCATTTTTCATTTTCTCCCTTTCTCTTCCGCGGCTGGATTCTTGGGGGTGACGAAGGCATGTTAGTATACAACTAATCCACGAAGTTTGGGAGCTGATAACATCGATTAATCACTCCTTAACATCCTTCAATCCAGCGAATCAAGGTTAGTTTTCCTAAAATCATAGTTTTGGGAAAAATTGGGGATTTTGTGGATTTCGTCCGTTTGATTCGTTATAACTTAGAATAGTGATGGATTGATGATTATTAAGTTGTTTTATATCGAATCCCTTGTTTTTCCACGGTTGGATTGCCGAGGATTCGTCGTTTTATTGAGTTTCAAATCGACACCTTGAAAGTGTTCAATAAAATGTCACAAAGGGGATTCGGGCGTTCTACGATTATTCTTCCTTGTTCGATCGTCGATTTATTCATGGTATGATGTTGGGGTCAGGTTCCTTGCGAAGAACTCGAGTCGGAACCCTTCCGTTCGCCGTTTTCCGATCGGTGGTGTTACCGTCGTTTCCGCCGAAGAGTTGTGGGCATTCGAGGTTTTCCGGTTAATCCACGTTCATCGGAGTGTGCGGTGTCAACTACCGAGGCAAGTATCTTGCCCATACACTTCGTATTCCGTATACATAATAAATTGGTGATTGTCTATATGGAAAATTGAATGTTACTTAACTTTCAAAAGAATCAATATATATAAGTATATTCTCGATAAAGGTCTTCCTCAAATTAACTTGAGTGTTCAAGAACGAATGTGTCATTCTGAGAATGGGTACTAGTATTGTATGTTGTGCCCGGTTTTCGTGTGGTACTGTTAGATGACTGTCGTCACGATGATGTGTGATGTTGTGTGATTTTCCATTGGGTTTTTCACTCGGGGATGTCTCAAGGAGGGTCCGAGGTCCGTGGCTTACTAGCACGGGATGCGAATAACCCTTGGAAGGATGTCGATGTGAGTATTTGGGTCTTGGACCCTGTGATTTGTGATTGGAATTGTATTTTGGAAATAACCTTGGGTTGTGTCCCAAAATGGGTTCCGTAAGGTCATGAATTCTTTAAAACATTTTACTTGTTGTTTACCTCGTTTCATTCCTACCTTTCATAGTTTGTAGATTATATTGTTAATCTTGCATGTGTCCGATTGGGAGGCCATTACGGTGAGTACTCCGAGTATATGGTTTATAGTCCTTTGCATTGGAAGTCGGATATTACTTCTGAGTGTGAGAGTTATATTTGTTCACTCCGAGAGGGCCTGACGGGGCCGAGGAGGGTTCCGCTTATGACGGTTCCGCAAACATTTGGGTTAGCCACTCCGAGAGGGCCCGACGGGGTCGAGGAGGGATTCGCGTATTGTCGGATCCACGGTTAACCAGGAGTATTTTTAACCTTGTGACTTGATGCATTTTTGTGATATGTCCGGAGTATCACGATGTTTTGACTTGCCATAATGCTTGGGATGTAAAACATATTCATCAGAGGTGCTTGGACTAGAATGGCTTATGGATGATGTGTTGTGTGTAATTGGTTCACCGTTGTGAATTGATGTATGGCTATAGGTTTTGTGATTATTTTCCAATCAAAAACTCCCGGGATTCGGAGTTGTTTTCAAAGTGCTTACTTGTTCAATTCTACTTTCAAGACTTGAACTATTTTAACTAAATGAAACATCTCGGGAAGTCTTTCTAAATTAATCAAGTTATTGTATTCCCAGAATATGATATGTATGGCTTGTATTTATATTTTATACTTGCACTAGCAAAACAGTGGAGTTTGCTAACCCCAGTATTCGGGGGGTGGATGTCTGTATTGCGTCCAGGTATTTGCAGGTTGCTGGGGAGCGAATCACAGGATCGATACGAAGGATGATGGAAGACGACGATACTAATCACATGAAGACCAATCGTTGAGTATGTTGAATAGTTTTGTTGGTTATTTCTACGATGTATTGTTATCCCGATTTATGGGAGCGTTATTGTATTCTAGCCCCTGCGCGGGTATGAGTTTTGGGAAAGAATCATGTATGTAATGTTGTGTGTTGTGATAAAAGACCAAATCGGTTTAATGGTCC
Source organism: Orobanche coerulescens (assembly GCA_033398695.1). Taxonomy (NCBI): domain Eukaryota; kingdom Viridiplantae; phylum Streptophyta; class Magnoliopsida; order Lamiales; family Orobanchaceae; genus Orobanche; species Orobanche coerulescens. Next base: position 230,686,966 of record CM065802.1, read on the forward strand.
TTTACGTAGCCATGTCGGCATGTGAAGTGATGCATTGTATTGTATTTAGCCTGGTAGATCCTCGCGGAGAGGGTCTGCGGCGCTGTAATATTCCCGAGTGGTTTGGGGGTGTTACAATATCCGTCTCAATCGATGTTTGTCCCATTTGTACGTCACAAATTCGTGACTAATCATGAACAAGGTATAACTTTACCGTTACCGACAATGTTCATTTTTTTTCAATTGTTGGTTTAAAATCGACAAAACGACGACGTCAAATCGCACCCAAAACGTGGGGTATGCAACAACCACAAATATCGACTTTCAACAATTATCCGTGACTCCCCCAGGACCGTCACACAGTTTACTTCGAAATATGAGAGTGATACCACCTCTAATAGTCTCATCTACCGCAAAGCAGCGTGGGAGATAAAGAACCCAATTCCCCAATTCCCAAAAAAAAAATCCCCAAAAGAGAGGAATTGAAAAACGGGAACTTTAATAAAATCTTACGTGGGTACTCGGTTCCATATTTGTTTTGATCATTGAACAAGAGCTTCTATCCATATGAGCAATATATTTTCGTGGTACTCAGTTCCATATTTACTTTGATCCTTGAACGGGATAATAAATAAGGCTTCTCTCCATATTTTGCACATCATCATGAGCAACATATTTTCCTATATTCACGTAAAACATAAACATGGTAAGATTCATAAGTGTACAAATCAATGAACAAATGAATCATTAAGTAGGAAAAGATGGAGAGCTGAGAAACGCCCGGAAAGGTCTATTGGGCTCGATAATCAGCCGAAAAGGACTCGGTATTGGATGAGGCCGGATCTCCAAATTTCCTTATAAAAATCTGATTCTGTTCGGCGACAGATTCAGTAATCAATAGTACTCAGAATCTAATCTACACCGTTGAATATATATATTTGTGTTGGGAAGTTACTGTCAAAATTTCACACCAATGACGGTTAACGAATCGGGAAACATTATTTTGGTACGACTGCGTTGTGCAGAAAATTTATGCGCGAAAATTCTCGTCTCTCGCTTTTTTTTTCGATTTTCTGCTCCTCCTTGCAAAAAATATGAAAATAAGGGGTTAAATATGATTTTAGAAAATAATGAAATTAAATATCCCGATTTTAACGTGAGGAAACAGAAAAGAGAATAGGAATCTCATTCATGTCAGATCTAGTGCCGAGAGACGTCGACAGAATTTGGTGATTTGAGATGGCCTCATATTTCATCCACATTTCAGGTCGGGTAAGATTTCAGGCTGCCTATCGGGTCGGGCTACATTGCGGGCTGGATGCCTTATTGCACGGGTCGGAACCGGGACGAAGAAGCATCCGAACGGGGCTAGAGCAGGCTAAGTTTCTTCATGTGAAGTGGGTTGGGTCGGGGGTACTAGTCTAGACTGGGAGACGAGCGATCAGAACCCAAAGGTTAGATTCCGCCGGAGCCGATCTAGGTGTCGGGCAGATGGAGGTTGGTGAATCGACATGAGGATACTGCTTCGATTTGGGAGAAAGGCGGATGGTGTTTTCTGCGATATATATTTTGTTTTAAGGTTTTTCAATATATATTGTGTTTTAAGGTTTTTCAATATATATTGTGTTTTAAGGTTTTTCAATATATTATGCGCCGAATTATGTGATGAATGGTGTTTTTAATTTTATTCTCAGATGTTTTTCAATCCACTAGCTGTTATTCTCAAAGAAAACAAACTTGATGGCACTAACTTTACCGACTGGAAAAGAATTCTTGATATTGTCTTGACTGCCGAGGGGCATAAATTTGTTTAAACTGAAGAGAGCCCTTTGGAACCAAGAACGGACGCCACTCCTGAAGAGTTGGCTGAATTTCGGAAATGGAAAAAGTCTGATGAGATGGCTCGCTGTTACATTTTGGCTTCACTGACAAATGTATTGCAACATCAGCATCACACAATGGGCTCGGCCGCGGAAATGATGAAAAATCTCACTAAGATGTTTGGTCATCAGAACCGGGCGGCTAGGCAAAATGCAATGAGGGTTTTGATGACAACCCAAATGTCTGAAGGGACCCCAGTAAGGGATCACGTTCTTAAAATGATGTCTCATTTGAACGAACTGAGCATATTGGGAGCCACTATCGATGCGGAGTCGCAGGTCGATATTATCTTGGGCAGTTTACCAAGAAGCTTTGAGCAGTTCCGCCTCAACTACAATATGAATCGTAGGACTTACACATTGGCAGAACTTCTGACAGAGCTTCAGTATGCCGAAGGTCTCTTCAAACAAGGTTATCATCAAATTCTTGCGACAACCGGTGCTGCTTCTTAAGGTTGGCCAGAAGCAAGTGGCAACCTTCAAGGCTAAGGTCATGGCTCCTCAATCCGAGGCGAACAAAAAGCCGAAGTGCAAGTGCTTCAATTGCGGTCTGAAAGGGCATTTCAAGAGTGACTGCCCTAAGAAAGGTATGTCTCATGCACTAGTAGTTAAAAACATGTTTGGCTACCTGTTCTATCACTTCGTGGATAGTGGATTCGGGCTCCACTGATCATGTTTGTTATGACTCGCAGGGGTTCCAAGTAACCAATGTACTTAGTACAGATGAGATTACTATTATCTAGGGAGACTATTCTAGGCTGAAGGCTGTTGCAGTGGGAGTCGTGCAGTTAAAAGTTGATGATAGAATTTAGTTCTAAATAATGTATTATTGGTACCCGATTTTAGAATGAATTTAATTTCAGTTTCTAAATTGCTTCGCGATGGATATTCAGTTTCTTTTGAAGATAATGCAATTATTAAAAGAAATGGTGAATATGTTTGCAGGAGTACTTATAATGAAGAACTTTATATCATTAATGTTGCACCAGCTCTCTTGCATAATTATAAATCGCTTAATTCTTTGACTAATTCTAATAAAAGAAAAGAACCTTCGAGCATAAATCAAATATATTTGTGGCATTTACGATTGGGTCATATTAACCTTAGAAGGATTTAAAGATTGGTGAGCGATGGCCCATTGGATTTGCTCCAGGTTGAGTTATTTCCAATCTGCGAATCCTGTCTAGAAGGTAAAATGACTAAAAGGGCTTTCCAAAGCAAAGAAAATCGTGCACAAAATGTATTGGAATTAGTACACACCGATATATGTTGTCCAATGAACATCCAGGCTAAGAGTGGTTTCGAATACTTCATCACGTTTATAGATGATTATTCGAGATATGGATACATCTATTTGATGCGGCGTAAGTCTTAATCTTTTGATAAGTTCAAAGAATTCAAGGCTGAAATGAAGAAACGTCATGGACAGAGTATCAAGTCACTACGATCTGATCGTGGTGGCGAATACCTTAGTGGAGAGTTTTTGGATTTCTTGGCACATGAGGGGATTACTTCCCACCACAATACCGTACACCACAACAAAATGGTGTTGCTGAACGAAGGAATCGTACTTTATTAGAGATGGTTAGGTCAATGATGAGTTATTCTGATTTGCCTATTTCGTTTTGGGGATACGCCTTGGAAACAGCGGCGTATATTCTAAACTTGGTGCCTTCGAAATTTGTTCCAAAAATACCCACAGAACTGTGGAATGGGCGCAAGCCCAGTCTAGGACATGTTCGGATTTGGGGTTCACCAGCACGCGTGCAGAATAAGGAAGCTAATAAGTTGGCATCTCGTACAGAATTACGAGTATTTGTGGAATATCCGAAGGGAACGAAGGGTGGCTTATCCTACAGTCCTAAAGACCAGAAGGTCATTGTTAGCACCAATGCCCGGTTCTTAGAGGAGGACTATGTAATAAGCCACAAGCCTAGGAATGACGTCATTCTAGAAGAACTTAGGGGCGAGATTTCGACAATACCAATTGTACAAACACCTAGTGTACCATGTATCGACACTGTTGTGGATACGCAAACCAAGGACACGCCTCGTCATAGTGGGAGGGTTGTTCGTCAACCTGAACGTTTCATCAGCGTGGTAGCGTCTTCGGACCACTCCCCGGGCCAGGATGAAACGGATCCATGTACGTATAAATAGGCAGTTCAAGACAAGGATGTTGAGTCCTGGCAAACAGCAATGGAATCCGAAATGAGATTTATGGATTCTAATCAAGTGTGGGAGCTAGTAGAGCTACCCAATGGGATAAAAGCCATTGGAAGTACGTGGGTCTACAAGCGTAAGAGAGGATCGAAAGGGAAGGTTGAAACCTTCAAAGCAAGGCTTGTTGCGAAAGGTTACACTCAGAAGGAGGGCATCGACTATGATGAGACCTTTTCGCCAGTAGCCATGCTTAAATCGATCCGGATTCTCTTAGCTATAGCTGCGCATTTGGATATGGAGATTTGGCAGATAAATGTCAAGACTGCGTTCTTGAACGGGAGTCTTGATAAGGAAATCTACATGCGTCAACCTGAGGGATTCATTGCTGAAGGAGAGGAGCACTTAGTGTGCAAACTTAAAAGAGCCATTTATGGTCTCAAGCAAGCATCAAGGTCTTAGAACATGCGATTTGATGAAGTCATCCAATCGTATGGTTTTGAACAGTGTCCTAGTGAGGTTTGTGTATATAAAAAGTGCGATGGAAACATGCTAGTGTTTCTTATACTGTACGTATATGATATACTTCTAATTGGAAACAATGTGAAGGTATTATCAGACGTAAGGGTATGGCTGTCTGAGCAGTTCGATATGAAGGATTTGGGAGAAGCCGGGCACATCCTTGGTATTAAGATCTTTCGAGATCCCAAGAAAAGGATGTTGTGCTTATCTCAGGCATCCTATATCGATACGGTGCTAAAGCGGTTCAGCATGGAGAATTCCAAAAAAGGTTTCTTACCTTAGAGACATGGAATTCAGCTATCTAAGGCTATGTGTCCTAGGACACAGAAGGAGATAGATGATATGAAGCTGATCCCTTATGCTTCGGCAGTGGGAAGCCTCATGTATGCTATGCTTTGCACTAGGCCTGATATCTGTCATGATGTAGGCATGGTGGCGAGATATCAGTCGAACCCAGGATCGGGACATTGGATTGTTGTCATGTAACACCCCCAATCCGTTCAGGGATATTACACGCCGTAGAACCTTTCCTTAAGGATCTACTAGGCTGGTAACAACATAGAACGTCTCAACAATGCCTTCAAGGCTAAAATGACTCAGTAGACCGATTTGGTCTTTCAATAAATACATACAACTCAAACTCATTACATGCCCACGCAGGGGTCGAATACAACACACTCCCGTACAACGGGAAAGAATACTGCAGCGGAAAAATAAACTATAACTAAACCAAAGACATCATACGGATCCTCGTGTGATTAGTATCGTTCATCTTTCATCATCCTTCGTGCCGACCCTGTGTTATGCTCCCAAACCTGAATGCAAAAACAGACATCCACCCCCCGAATACTCGGGGGTTAGCAAAACTCCACTGTTTTGCTAGTGCAAGAACAAAGTGCAAATACGAGCCATACAATTCACATTCCACGAATAACAATAACCAGGAATCCTCAAAGATCCAAACGTAACGAAAAGTACTTCCCGAGGCATGAGTTTGGGTAAAACATTCCAAAACTGAAAGATCACAAATCAAGGGAAACAATTTATAAAACAGTTTAAAATGCCATCGAGAGTTTTAATAGAAAACAATTTAGGATTACCGAATCCTTATCTTTCCAAAATCAACAGGGGTCACAACCCAAAGGTTTTGTTTTCGCAAATAGAAAACCGACAACAATTCACAGGGCCAGAGCCCAACATCACGTGTCCTCGACGGACATAAAAATCAACAAAACATAATCGCGCACGCGCATTGCCTAGGACCGGGACGAAGCCACAAATCCCACTCGAGGCCTCGAAGGACCCTTCCGAGCTGTCTAGCAAAACAAATCACACACATCTCACGGTTGGATTAATCGCTTGTTGCATCCTGGCTACATGATCGCGTGCCATGTGCCACCGTAGATTATCTTTGGCGCTCACAGTTGGATCAATCACTTGTTGCATCCTGGCCACATGATCGCATGCCATGTGCCACCGTAGGCCCCGCCCACATCCATACATTCACACACAGCACAATACAACACATATATTCAAACAATTCACCCAGAGGCATCAAACACTTAGAAAAACACCACGTCAAACCACAACACACCGAAATGAAATAATATACGTCCACACGTAATACCAAGTACAACATCAACACCAAACATATCCATAAAGTTCACATAGTCATTCTCAAACCACAACATTCACAAACCACACGCGTTTTGAAAGCAAGCCTTTAACAAGGCTAAACCGAATCTTTTGAAAGTTCGATTCAAACGACCAAACAACCACATTTAGACGATCACTAATTATCGTATCCACAAAACAAGAATTGTATGGACAAGGTACTTGCCTTGAATAATCACAACCGCGAAGAATCGACCGAAGTAGGTTGGCACGAACCGACCACGAACTCGCCGACTCCACCGAATGGCAACCCGCGATAATAAACTATGAACGAAAACAATAACAACGGAAATGAATTCCAAAGTACGACCCAAGCCGCTGAATTCAAGTAACAAACGACGAAGGTTCAAGGGTTTCCCCCAAAACGCCAAGAACACGAATTAACCCGACAAAAACATGAAAAAGGAATTTCAATCCGTGGGATATGATCAATACGAATAGATAACGACAATAGAACCAACAATCTCGGATTCAAATCACGAAATCGAAACAAACCCCAAAAATATCTCAACTAGGGTTCTGAAACTTTACCTTGACTCGGAGAAGAATGAAGGCTAGATGTTGATGAACACGAAGAAGACCCACCGGGATGATTACTACCATCAAAGACCGACGAAAGCTCATCCAAAATGTACCCCAAATCGCCCAAAACGCAGCAGGGAGGAGGAGAGGAAGAAATGACCCGAAATCGGTCAACCCTCAGATATATAAACCTGCGCGAAGCTAACGTACGTAAGCCATAAGCTTTAACGTACGCTAGTGATGTTACGTACGTAATGGACAAGGTATTACGTACGTAAGAGTCAATCCAGACTCAACTGTCCGAAGACCTGAACAACGTAACGTACGTAACAAGTGCTGTGTGACGTACGTAAGAAAGGCACGGATAGCATACGCTACCGATGAGGAATAGCGTGCGCTAACGGGGTACTCCAGTACCTACTGGACTGAATCCTGAACTAGGTAACATACGTAACCATTGTTATGTTACGTACGTAAGGCGAGCGTCGATAGCGTACGCTATCTATGAAGAATAGCGTGCGCTAATCATCTGGCAGTACAGAACAGCTGCCAGAGATCAAATCCAACGGAACGCGACGAACACGAATCACTACCGTCGAACAAGACAAGTAGTACAATAATAAAAACACGAGCTCAAGTTAAAAACAAATACATGATCCTGACACTCCTGAGGAGGGTAAAGCGAATAAGAACACAAGTACCCAAAACTTTCGGAAATTACAAAACGGCCCAAACGTCCGAAAAATCTCGATACGACAACGAATAACCAAACCAAAGTTCACAACACGTCTAAAAAAGTTAAACGGATTTACGGGAAACTCAAAACAACAGTTTCGGACGAGATTCGCAAGAATCGAACTCAAGTACGGAAAAGCCGCTAAGAAGCGCGGAACTCGGCAAAACGACACCGAAACGAACTCGGATATCAAAAGTGTAGAATTAATCATTCTCAGATTGACGAAATGGTCACAAGCTAGTCGTCAAAACGGACTCCCGCCGAAAAAGAAAATCACCGAAATCCGAAATTGCGGGTATTACATTCTACCCTCCTTAAAAAGAGTTTCGTCCCGAAACTTAAAACAAGTAGGGAGAAGAAATATACTACCAGGAATGTTTCAATGAGATACACAAGAATGCGTAACTAACGCCCAACGGCGAAACGTTTCAAACAACGCAAAGGAATATACGGTGTGCCCACACGCTCCAAGACGACCAACACAACGCCACTGATAGAGACATAATAAAACCAACAAGTGATAAGCGTCATCAAACAGATAATACAATCAAGTCAATTATCCAAACAATCACGAAACACAAAGCACCTATTACAAGGAAACACGCATAGTCGAGAAAACAGAAAATAAACACAAAACGATTCACAAGGAACAATCGCAAACAATTCGGACTACGCCGAAATCCTCAAAACCACACTAGGCATCTCCGTGTCCTTTCGGAGCAGAGACGCCACCTATATCCCCAAATCTCTCAGCTACCGTCTCACAATGCACGGCTCGTTGACCCACCTGGCCACACTCGAAACAGCTGACACTACAAAAAAACAGTTTTTACCGACGCCAAAATGGCGTTGGTAAAACAGAAAATGGCGTTGGTAAAAAATTTACCGACGCCATTACCGACGGCAACCCGCCGTTGGAAAAACGCTCGACGGTAATTTCTTACCGACGCCATTTACGCCATTACCGACGCCATTTTGGCGTTGGTAATTTTTTTTTTTTTTAATTTACCGACGCCGTTTACGCCATTTACCGACGCCATTTTTGGCGTCGTTAAATTAAAAAAATTAAAAAGTCGTCGGGACTCGGGCGGGGCTCGGGCGGGTTAGGTCCGGCTCAAAGCGGGTGGGTTCGGTCGAGTCCAGTCGGGTCCGGCGGGTCGGGTGCGGGTCCGGCGGATCGGAGTTCGGGCTCCATTCAATTTCAAATGGTTGAGAAGGATTTTGGTTTATAAACCACCAAAAACATTGATGTTTTTTCGATGTGGGATTGTGTTAAAAAATTACCGACGCCGAAATGGCGTCGGTAATGGCGTAAACGGCGTCGGTAAATTAAAAAAAAAAAAAATTTACCAACGCCAAAATGGCGTCGGTAATGGCGTAAACGGCGTCGGTAAATTTAAAAAAAAAAAAAAATTTACCAACGCCAAAATGGCGTCGGTAATTGTAAAAAAATAAGTCTGCGAACCGGTCGTCGGCAATGGCGTCGGTAAATCGGGCGTCGGTAAATGGCGTCGGTAAATTATAAGTTTAACAACGGCGGTACGGGCGTCGGTAAATGGCGTCGGTAAATTATAAGTTTAACAACGGCGGTGCTGGCGTCGGTAAATGGCGTCGGTAAAAACTGTTTTTTTTGTAGTGTGACTAACGGTGAACGACAGTTCTTCGTGGTATGGCCCGCTCGATTACAGTTATAACACGTCTTCGAGCTGCTCACGTTACTCACTGCAGGGGTACTACTCCTCTAACCACGCGATCGAGGAACCCTCTTGGGATGACGATACGAAGTCCCAGCCTCAAGGGGCCCACTCCCCTGATTTCCCGAAAAGTTCCCAACAGTTTTCTGTTTCTTAGAGTTAGACATATTCTCAGTCGATAATCTGGATAGCTCATAGGCTAACGCCCGATTCTGATAATCTCTCAAGGAAGTACAAGTGAGACCTGCCATGTAATGACGAATCTCCGGCTTTATCCGTCTACTAAAATGACAGATCTTATCCTCCTCCGTCCTTACTTGATCCTGCATATAGCTGAGCTGTTTGCTAAAATCAATAATAACATGAGACAGCGGTACATCTTGCGGTTTCGCCGAAAATAATTCATTAATCCTCTGATTTCTGATCGGTTCCGGACAAAACTCATCTCTCATGAATCTCTGGAACTCTGCCCACGTGACAACGCGATCTCGAGGCTTAATAGCCTCCCACCAGCTAGCGGCATCTTTGTCGAGAAGATACTGAGCGACCGGTACCTTACGTTCTTCTGGAAAATCAACTACCTCGAATATCTTTTCCAACTAGAAAAGCTAACCATCCCAGCCTAATGCATCTGCAGCACCAGCGAAATGAGGGGGATTCATACGAATCACTTCTCGAAGCCACTGATTTGCACTAGTGTACTGGGTCACATCTGTAACACGCTGAACTGCCTGAGTCAACTGAGTCATCTGAGTGGCTACCTGCTGCAAAATAGTAGCAACACCAATACCAATACCATCACCGGCAGCATGATCCCGATCACGCATCCGGTCGCCACGACCACGACCTCCGCCCCTCGGCATACTGAATAAACAACCACTTAGCACAATAGAATATCATAACACACATACAAACATTACAGCAACGACGGCACCGTTCGGCGATCTCAACGACCCGAACGATAATCAGCACATAATTACCAAACATCATGAACAATCACACATGTATACAAACGTACAAACCCAAGCCCTAACAGCTCGCACGTGTGCAGCAACACACAATTCACCACAAGGCGGCAAACATTAAATACCACATCGTACCTCTCACAGAGGGCGAGTACAACAAATGCGTGGCGAACGACTCTACGCTCACACCACCAATTCAATCACAATTCGGAGGGTTAACACCCTAACGACAATACTAACACCATACACACCTTTTCCGACCACAAGTAGGAAGTGACAGGTTTTAAAAACAAAAACCATCTTTGGAAAGAGAAAAAAAAATGATTTTGGAAACACTAGTTGCTCTTGAGTATCACCTTTCATAAAGTAGTATGAACACCCTTATCGAGACTTTGAAAACCATCTTGTGTTTGATAAAACGAGGACACTTTACTTTAAATCGAAACTTTCAGAAATATTCGACCCTTTGGTCTAAGCAACTGCATTTCTAAAAATAATTGAAAATATCTCCAAATATTTTGGTCCTCGAGGTAGAAGAATTTTGAAACATATTGTGGCACCTTGGAAGTACCACGAGAAAACGATTCATTTTAAAAGTATGTCTCGAAATTTATTTTCTAAGATACTCAAGGTTTTCAAAAATAATCTTGTGACATATGACTATTGTTGCAAAGTAGGACAGGATATGTATGGTAATTTGCTGAGTCAACTTCGATGGAGCTTTGTGATCTGCTCAGGTCGATCTAGGTTACGTACTATATGTGAATGAAAAGCTATGGGTGTCTAGTTTTCATAAGTTCTTACAGTTTCGTTGATACCTATTGAATCGAAGAAGTTATGACTGATTTAGTGCATGGAGGTCAAGACTTTATAAAACTTGATTTTCGGATAAGTCTTTAACGACTCTGCACTTTGGATGCGTCGCGCTCTTTTTGTCCTTAGACCAAGATTTGTTTTTTCCCATTGGGTTTTCACTTGGTGAGATTTTTAACGAGGCGACCTATGAGAACATCCATACAATGATGCGTTGTACTTCTGTTCAACTTAGACCAAAAGGTATTTTTCCCACTAGGTTTTTTCTTGGTATAGTTGTGAGGGCAACTTGGCATCCGACTCTTATGATTTGAGGTACTCATTAGTGGGAGTCATTATGTATACATCAGGGGGAGTATACATGACATGTTATGTTAGTGCGTTCCAATCTTTTCCTCATCAAGCATTTAGTTTTCCCATGGGGTTTTGTTTTGGCTTGGAATAGGTTTTTACGAAGGCAACATCTTCTGCACCATTGTTGTAATACCCGGTTGTAATTCAGTAATTATCATTCAGTAATTATCGTTCAGTAATTGTCACTCAGTAAATTTCACTCATTAATGATCGTTTATCACTCATATTCAATCAGTGTATTCACCATTCAGAGTAAATATATCGTGTATCAATCGTCATTCATCATCAATCTAGTTGGAGTATCGTGCCGTGTTTATCATCGTTATCATCTTCATAGTGTGCTGTGTGTGAGAAGTAGCGCACGCTACGTAGGGGTGAAAACGGATCGGATACGGACGGATAGTGCTCTTCCTGTATCCTAACCCATATTTTTCTCTCGGATTCGGTGTCGGATACGGGAACGCCGGATACGGATACGAATTCGGATTATTCGGGATACGGATACGGGACGGATACAGGACGGATTCTGGCCGGATTTGAATAAATATAATCGGATAATACGTTTCATACGAAAAATTGTTTGGAAGTGATTGCAGCATATAAAAAAAACTACATACACAATATTAATTTTTTAAAAATCGTTTCACAACCACAAATACACACAGACAACTGCATCGAACCACCATCGGCCATCACCAACAGAAACCACAAACCCATCACTAGAGACCATGAAAAAACCCATAGCCTGAGCTCCACCTCGCCGGAACCTCGAAACCTGAACAACCCGACTGGGCTTCACAGCTCCGGCCCATCTGAAAAGTCCGGCTAGATCTATGTTTCTCCCGTCGAAAGCCGCCACACCGTCGTCCAGCTCCAGTTGTTATCGCCGGATATGTCAGCCCATCGCGTTGACCTCTGCGATTCCCCTCAGCCGAAACCCAGCTCCTCCGACCAAGTCTGGGCCATGATCTCAGTGTCTCGTTGTTCGCCGCCATCATTTCTCAGGTCGCCGGACTGATTGCCAAGAAAGGAAAGGGACGGTGATGGGTGGGAGAGAGAACCGTGAGGGAAGGGAGAAAAGGAGCAGGAGAGGGAAAGAGAAAAGAGAGGGTCCGTGAGGGGGAGAGAGAGCAGATTAATATATATATATATATATATAAAGTATATTTAAAATTAAAAATATAGATATCCGAATTTATTATCCGGATTGGTATCCGGATAATATCCGATAAAATATGGGAAAACTCGGATACGGGCGGATATTGCATTATCCGAATTCTAACCCGTATCCGAATTCAACTATCCAGATCCGTATTCAAATCCGACCGGATACCTATTTTTCATCCCGAATTCGATCCCGACCGGATACGGCTCCGGATCGGGCGGGAAATATCCGCCCAGTTTTCACCCATAACGCTACGTACTCTCTTTAGCGTGCGCTAATTGAGTACGGGTAGCGCACGCTACCTCTCAACACTAGCGCACACTAGTGTAGTTCAAGCAGGCAGTCCAGAAGGCACTGGACTGCAGTTGGGTTATAAGTAGCGCACGCCACGAATGGTAAGTAGCGCGCGCTAGTAGGCCAGAGTAGCGCACGCTATGCAGTCGGTGTAGCGCGCGCTAAGGTTGGATCAGGCTGAGTCCAGTGGCTACTGGACTGAATTGGATTAATTCATAGCGCACACTATGAGTGGTTTTTAGCGTACGTAAATGGTGTAGTAGCGCACGCTAAATATTGAATGTAGTGCACGCTATCGCGAACAGATCAGAGGACAGAGGGTTTGAAGAGATAAATTTACCACTAGAAGGGGGGTTGAATAGTGGTAATGCGGAATAACACAATTTTTTTGCGAATAAATGAAAAATAGTGCGGAAAATAAAGACTCCAAGATTTATAGAGGTTCGGCAACTTGCCTACGTCCTCTCTCCGACTTTCTTTTTCTATTGGCTCAAGAACAACCACAAACTTGACTCGTCTTCGATCGGTCCGAGTTCACAACCGTTACAACCGCTTGTCTTCTTATCGGTCCAAGCTCAACCTCTCTCACAATATAAACTTTTGTATATCAAGTATTCTATAGGAACTAGATAATCCTTACTATACGAATATGGGAGTATAATCCTAACAATGCCGGATCAAAGATCCTAATAACACCGGATTAGTGACTCTTGATTCGTTTCTCTTACGCTCAAGTGTAAGTGATGCAGCACTTACAATCAAATGAAAGAATACAAAGTATAATAGATATTACAGAGAAAATCACTCTTGTATCTTTCTTCTCACAACTTAAAATGCAATAAAAGATATGAAACTGAGCTCAAGTATGCTTTGATTGCTTGTATGCTTGTATGCTTGTATGCTTGAAGTTGTGTGTTTTTGATACCCAAGTCCTATGGTGAGAGCCATTCTTCAAATACTGAAAATCGTATTATTAGCATGCGCTAATAATGTCTTCTAGCGTGCGCTGTCGATTCTGACTTGGCTTTCCTGAACGGTCACAAGACTGTTCCAACGGTAAAATTGTATGGCTAGCGTGCGCTAGTCATGTACTCGTAGAGTGCGTTATCGGTTGGTCAATAGGTCTTCAATCTTGACTTTGAACGTGTTGGTTTGTCTCCCCAACGTCTCTTTATCCAACGGCTAAATTTGAACTTAGCGTGCGCTAGTAAGCATGCATAGCGTGCGCTAGTATTAATTAATTCCAACTTTTCCAGATTTCACGGATCTTCATTGACTCTTGCCTTCCAACGGTAGAAATTCCAACGGTAAGCTGTTTGACTGACTTAGCGTGCGCTAATGTTTATATCGTAGCGTGCGCTAAATATTTTCTTCAGTAACGTACGTTACCTTGTGTAGCGTACGTAAAGTCCTTTTCAACTTGAGTCCAGTAGCTACTGGACTACTGACCATGATATCCTGTAGCGTGCGCAAGTAATTAAGAATAACGTGCGCTAAGTCCTTGTGTTAGCGTACGTAAATATTTGTTCGTAGCGTGCGCAAGACCGTTTCCATTTTCTTTCCAGACCTTTCTGTTCTCTGACTGAATGATGCGATAGCGTGCGTTAATAATGATTGAGTAGCGTGTGCTAACTGTAGTATTTTAGCGTGTGCTATTGTTGAAAGACTTGCGTGCGCTATCCATCAGGTGACTTCACTGGACTGCAGCTGACTGACTAGGCTGATACATACAATCCTCGATAGCGTGCGCTACGCTGGTATAGGTAGCGTGCGCTAACATCGTTTTGCTCCTTCAATATAACAACGATCTGAGATTGATTTAATTAAATGTTTTGAATGAAATTAACATCAAAATACATTTTGAGTCAACAATCTCCCCCTTTTTGATGATGTCAAAACATTTAATTTATACCTGCAAAAACATTTTAAACCGCTTCGAATCAAGGTAACTTGTTCGATATATTAGTGTGTGTTGGTTTTTGGAGTATTCTCCTCCTTTTTGACATAAACAAAAAGGAACTCCCCCTGAATTGTTGCCTTCTTAACAGATATCATGAACCAAAACAAAATCACATAGACAATAATACAGCAAATACCAACTGAAGCGAAATGCAAATATCATTAAATCAAAGTTCAATGCAATAAATAGAATATCAAGACATGAAACATAAAAACCATTCGAATTATAAGTTTCTACAAACAAGCATCAAGTTCCTAGATTCTAAGATGCTGGATCGGAAGAGGAGGATGGGAATGGGAATGACGGATGAGTGTATCGAATGAAATCGGAGATCAGTCCACGAACTTCCCCGACTTCTGAACGAAGAGACCCGACTTCCGTGCGAAGAGATCGAACATCCTCTCAAATTTCCAGCTGAGAGGTCTCGATGCTCCGCATCCGAGCGCAAAGGTCACTTTCTTCGTCCTTCGTGACGACGTCTTTCATCGGGCGCTTGCCTTTGGAAGTGGGTTTCCTCACGAACTCCCCGGTTTGCATCTCCCGAAGGGTATGTGGTCCTCGACGAGTGATTCTCTCTTCTGGTGTAGGCATGCGCGACCCTTTTTCCACTTGGTCGTCGTCGTGAAGATATGGGAATAGAATCCAGCCTCGGTTGGTCGTCCGAACATAATGCATGGCTTTTAACGAGTAGTCCGAAATCTCATGGTCGAGAGAGATGGGGACAGCCTTGTCTTTCGACAAATCCACATGATGAAATCTGAATATTGCCGTGAGAATGGAACCATAAGGCATTCCAGCCTTGCGGGAGCGAGACGCATAGTTCTTCGACCGAAAAAGATCACCCTTGACTTTCATCCAACTAGTGACGATATCGGCAAAGTTTACTTTATCATCATTAAGCACGCGGTACACAACGTGTTTGTCGACTCCCACTAATTTATGTTGAGTGTTCACCTTCGGCATTATACACTTTGTGAGCGCCACTAAAAGTAGTCGGATGTTGATCCCAAAGTCATTGTTTTCGAAGAATTCGTCGGTTATGTCAATAACAGCTTTTGAACTAAGGAACTCTTTGACATCAATTTCCCTTACTCCAGTATCTTCTGCAATCATTTTTCCAGTACACAGAAACCCGTCGGATGGTAAACCAAAAATTTACGTTAAAATATCCGAGGAAACTTTCACTCGCGTTCCTCCAACTAAACTTCCTAAGACTAGGGATGATGACCCTTCACTGTCAGCCACATGAAGATTTGCGTAAAATTCGCGGACAAGTTCAGGAAAAATAGGATCTTTACATTCAACGAATCGGGCAATTCCAATAGAATAAAAGAAATCAGTGATTACAACGTTTACCCGTTCCAAGCTCGAAAAGATGAAGAAATAGCAATTCGTAATATGCTCTTGTGGAAGGATTTCAAAAAATACCTTCGATGCGGTGGATGAGATGAATCGAGTCGCATCGTATTGTGTGTTGAGAGGGCATTTTAGGTTGTTGTATGTTTTTTCCATGGTTTTTCGATTCTTGCTTGACATCAATCGAAGAGAAGTTGAAGATCTGAGGGAGAGAACGGAAGTTTGAAGATTCAGATTTGCGGCTAGGGTTTTTCTGAAAGATGTGTTCTTGCGATTGCGTACGTTAAGAGAAGGATGAGAGTGTTACTGGGTCGTACGGACTATATATAGTCAACTGGGTTTTTAGTTAGCGTACGCTAGGAACATAAAGTTAGCGTACGTTAGATAAAACTGGGAAGCTTACTGGACTGTCCAGTAACTGATTTGGAAAACGAAAGGTTTTGAATTAGCGTACGTAAGGCATAGACAATTAGCGTACGCTAGCGAATGAAGCGAATCATGGATATTGATTACTTGAGTAGAAAACTTATTTCAAAAATTGTCTATATGTCCCATACCAAGTTGTAAACGAATAGAATTAAATGATTCTTCGGGAAGAGGTTTTGTAAAAATATCAGCGAGTTGATCCTTCGTCCCGACAAAAATTAAACAAATATCCTTTTTCTGAACATGATCGCGTAGAAAATGATGTCTAATGTCTATATGTTTAGTTCTACTATGCAACACAGGATTTTTAATCAGATTTATTGCACTGGTATTATCACATAGAATAGGGGTATTTTCAAAATATATGCCGTAGTCGCGGAGTTGATTTTTAATCCATAACACCTGAGCACAAGCGCTCCCTGCAGCGACATATTCGGCCTCAGCTGTAGACAATGCTACACTGGTTTGCTTTTTACTTCCCCAAGATATAAAGCATGATCCAATAAAATGACAAGTACCACTAGTACTCTTTTTGTCAATTTTACATCCGCCGAAATCGGCGTCACTATATACAATTAAATTAAAATCTAAGCAAGAAGGATACCATAGACCTAGTCCAATAGTTCCTTTTAAGTAACGAAAAATGCGTTTGCAAGCAGTTAAATGTGATTCCTTGGGGTTAGCTTGGAATCGAGCACATAAACATGTAGCAAAAATTATGTCTGGCCTAGATGCAGTCAAATATAACAAAGATCCGATCATACCTCGATATAGTTTTTGATCTACGGATTTGCCATTTTCATCTTTTTCGAGCTTTAATGATGAAGACATTGGAGTAGATATCACCTTGCTACTTTCCATTTTGAATTTCTTAAGGAGGTCCTTTAAGTACTTCGTTTGATGGATAAAGATTCCATCTTCGCATTGCTTGATTTGAAGCCCGAGGAAGAATGTTAATTCTCCCATCATACTCATCTCGAACTCTCCTTTCATAAGATTAGAGAAATCTTGGCACAAAGATTCATTAGTAGCTCCAAATACAATGTCATCAACGTAGATTTGGCAAACAAGTATATCATCATTCAATATTTTCACAAACAAGGTATTATCGACTTTGCCTCTTTTATAATCATTTGCAATTAAAAATTGACTTAAACGATCATACCATGCTCCGGGTGCTTGCTTCAACCCGTAGAGTGACTTGTTGAGCTTGTAGACGTGATCCGGAAATTGATGATCTTCAAAGCCGGGAGGTTGCTTGACGTAGACTTCTTCTTGAATGTAACCATTCAAGAATGCACTTTTCACATCCATTTGAAATAGTTTGATCTTTTTATGGGCGGCAAATGCACATAACAAGCGGATGGCTTCAAGTCGAGCCACGGGAGCAAAACTTTCTTCATAATCAAGACCTTTCTCTTGATTATACCCTTGAGCGAACAAACGAGATTTATTTCGAATTGAATAACCGTCTTCGTCACTCTTGGTTTTATGCACCCATTTAGTTCCGATAATTGTTTTATCTTTAGGAGCGGAAACTAAATTCCATACATTATTGTGCATGAATTGCACAAGCTCCTCTTGCATTGCCATCACCCAACTTTCATCATCGAGAGCTTCGGATATATTCTTGGGAACTATTTCGGATACAAAAGCACAATGAGCCATAAATTTGGTGGTTCTCCTTCGGGTTTGAACACCGTCTTCAATGTTTTCAATCACGAGATCCTTTGGATGGTCTTTGATGTGCCTCCAATCTTTCGGTAAATCAACGATTGTGTTCGTTTCGATTTCCGAAATTTTCTTCACTTCGGGTGAGGGATCTGGAAAAGTACCTGCATCATCAAAATATTCTACCTTTCTCGGGGGTGAGATCATATCATTGAATTTAACATGTATAGACTCTTCAACTTTATTCGTTCTAATATTATAAACACTATATGCTTTGCTATTAGTGCAATAACCAAGAAATGTTCCGGAGTCGGATTTAGCATCAAACTTGCCCAAGTTATCCTTGCCATTGTTTAAAATAAATACATTGCAACCGAAAGGATGAAAATAAGCTATGTTGGGCTTTTTGCCCTTCCATAATTCATATGGGGTTTTAAGATGAGTTCTACGAACATGAACCCGGTTAATCACATAGCATGCGGTAAAGATTGCTTCGGCCCAAAAATATCGTGGAAGAGAGTATTCATTAAGCATAGTCCTCGACATTTCTTCCAAAGATCGATTTTTCCTTTCAACAACTCCATTTTGTTGAGGCGTTCTAGGGGCCGAAAAGTTATGATTAATCCCGTATTTATCACATAGGAGTTCAAACGGAGTGCAATCAAATTCACCTTCGTGATCGGTGCGAATAGAAATTATGGAGAGATTTTTCTCATTTGATACCAAACGACACCATTTAGAAAACTCGGAAAATGCATCATCCTTATGTGCTAAAAATCTAACCCAAGTAAATCGAGAGAAATCATCAACAATAACCAAAGTGTAAAGTTTGCCATTTAAACTAACATGTCTAGATGGTCCAATCAAATCCATATGCACAAGTTCAAGAACTCGACTAGTGGAAACCTCGAATTTTGGTTTAAAAGATTCTCGAGTGTGTTTCCCTTTTATGCATGATTCACACAAATGCTTTCTATCAAACTTGAGTTTGGGCAATCCACGAACAAGGTCGTGTTTAGATAAAATAGAAATGATAGGTAGAGAAGTATGCCCCAATTTTCGATGCCATAAATATGTATTATCATCCAAAGTAATAAGACATTTTTCATTGAATGAAATTTTATCATTAAGATCAACAATATAGATGTTTCCACATCTCAAACTAGTGAATGCAATTTTATTATTTCTAAATGCCGTGCAATGCGTTTGCTCAAATAGAATTTTAAAACCTTCATCGCAAAGTTGCGAAACGCTAAGAAGATTATGATGCAAACCTTCAACAAACAATACTTTGTTGATAGAAGGAGAAGGTTCCTTATCGACTTTGCCGATGCCTTTGATTTTTCCTTTTTGATTATCTCTAAAGGTCACATGTCCTTGTTCTTGATATTCGAGGTCTTCAAATAAGTCCTCGGAGCCGCACATGTGCCTTGAGCATCCGCTATCAATGTACCACTTGCTTTTCCTTGGTGCCGGTACCTACAAAAATAGAATTTCTCGGTTGTTTTGGTACCCAAGCCCGTTTGGGTCCTCCAAAGTTAACTATGCTTATAGCATTCGGAACAATTGTCCCTTTAGGAACCCATATTTGTTTAACTTTGATGGTTCTCAACTTTGAACGAGCATTAGCATCATGAACTCGTTTGGGAAGATCTTTTGAGTTCTCGGTTTCGGTTTTCTTTATTTTGTCAAGGTTGATAAGGGATTGTTCCCGTTTAAAAGGATCGAAACCAAGACCGTGTTTTAGCAAGGGCGATTTTTGAATAGATAGAAGCCTTTCGAATTTCTCGTTTCCGAGAGTAAATTTGTTCAAAATATATTTTAGCTCCTTTTGAGTTTTTGTCAACTCGATTTTCAAAACATTTTCTTTTTCAAGGCATAATGTATGGTCGATCTCAATAGTTTTGCTTTTGTTTTGAAGGGAGGAATTTTCGAGTTCTAGAGATTTTATTTTTCTCTTTAAAGATATATTTAATTTAACCATCTCGTCATACTCCGTGTTCAAGGATTCAAACGCACTTAATAGCTCATCGTCATGATGAACCTCTTGTGAATCACAAAAATCGAAAGAGTCATATTCGTCATCATTGAGTTTAGAGCTTACCTCGATATTGCTTTCGGAGTTGAGTGCCATGAATGCGAGATTTGCGTCTAGAGATCTTTCAATCTCCTCCTCATCATCACTCCAAGAAGCGATTAAGACCTCCTTCTTTTTGAATCTTTCCATTTGAGGTTTTGAAGAAGATCCTCGACATTCTTTGGCATAGTGACCGGCTTGACCACATTTCCGATAATTATTGTCGAACTTCTTTATGGGAGTATATCCACTCTTCTTTTGCTCCGGTTTGCCATCCCGACCAAGAAAACTTCGCCTCTTTTGAATTAGGCTTTTATACCTTCTAAAGTTCTTGGCGTAGAGAGCAAGTTCCTCATCGTCTTCATCTTTGGGAACATCTTCCTCAACGTCGCTATCAACATTTGCGACTACTCTTTCCCGAGGCTTAGGTTTGGTGCCTCTAGACTTGAGAACGATCTCATAATTGATGAGTGACCCGATGAGGGCACTAAATTCGAGCTTGTTGAGATCTTTGGACTCCATGATTGCGGTGACCGTGGCATCCCATTCTCGTGGCAACGATTGAAGAATTTTCTTGGCTTTGTCGCTGCTCGATATAGGCTTTCCGAAAGATGCAAGACAATTGGTTATAGCCGAAAATCGATCCAACAAATTTGTGATCGTTTCCTCGTCTTTCATGGAGAAAAGTTCGTAGTCATGGAGTAACATGTTGATTTTGGTCTCCTTGACTTGGGTGGTTCCCTCATGAGTGACTTCGAGAATTTCCCAAATTTCCTTTGCGCTTTCGTAGGACGATATCCTATTGAGTTCTTCGGGATTAAGAGCGCAATAGAGAAGTTGAGTAGCTCGTGAGTTGACGTGTGTGTTCCTCCAATCCTCGTCATTGAATTCGTCGATCTTTTTCAATGATCCATCCTCTTTCTTAGCAAGTTTCGGACCAAGAGAGATAACTTTCCAAATTTCGATATCGTAGGCTTGAACGAAGATAGCCATTTTCTTTTTCCATGTCATGAAATTGGAACCGTCGAAGAAAGGAGGACGGTTGAGAGCATTTCCTTCGATTTGGCCAAGAAGTGCCATTTGCGGATCTTTTTCTCTTAGGTGGTTAAACCTTTAAAAAGAGACCCGCTCCGATACCAACTAAAGAGATAAATTTACCACTAGAAGGGGGGTTGAATAGTGGTAATGCGGAATAACACAATTTTTTGCGAATAAATGAAAAATAGTGCGGAAAATAAAGACTCAAAGATTTATAGAGGTTCGGAAACTTGCCTACGTCCTCTCTCCGACTTTCTTTTTCTATTGTCTCAAGAACAACCACAAACTTGACTCGTCTTCGATCGGTCCGAGTTCACAACCTTTACAACCGCTTGTCTTCTTATCGGTCCAAGCTCAACCTCTCTCACAATATAAACTTTTGTATATCTAGTATTCTATATGAACTAGATAATCCTCACTATACGAATATGGGAGTATAATCCTAACAATGCCGGATCAAAGATCCTAGTAACACCGGATTAGTGACTCTTGATTCGTTTCTCTTACGCTCAAGTGTAAGTGATGCAACACTTACAATCAAATGAAAGAATACAAAGTATAATAGATATTACAGAGAAAATCACTCTTGTATCTTTCTTCTCACAACTTAAAATGCAATAAAAGATATGGCCCGAGCTCAAGTATGCTTTGATTGCTTGTATGCTTGTATGCTTGTATGCTTGAAGTTGTGTGTTTTTGATACCCAAGTCCCATGGGTATTTATAGGTGAGAGCCATTCTTCAAATACTGAAAATCGTATTATTAGCGTGCGCTAATAATGTCTTCTAGCATGCGCTGTCGATTCTGACTTGGCTTTCCTGAACGGTCACAAGACTGTTCCAACAGTAAAATTGTATGGCTAGCGTGCGCTAGTCATGTACTCGTAGCGTGCGTTATCGGTTGGTCAACAGGTCTTCAATCTTGACTTTGAACGTGTTGGTTTGTCTCCCCAACGTCTCTTTATCCAATGGCTAAATTTGAACTTAGCGTGCGCTAGTATTAATTAATTCCAACTTTTCCAGATTTCACGGATCTTCATTGACTCTTGCCTTCCAATGGTAGAAATTCCAACGGTAAGCTGTTTGACTGACTTAGCGTGCGCTAATGTTTATATCGTAGCGTGCGCTAAATATTTTCTTGAGAACGACGTTACCTTGTGTAGCGACGTAAAGTCCTTTTCAACTTGAGTCCAGTAGCTACTGGACTACTGACCATGATATCCTGTAGCGTGCGCAAGTAATTAAGAATAACGTGCGCTAAGTCCTTGTGTTAGCGTACGTAAATATTTGTTCGTAGCGTGCGCAAGACCGTTTCCATTTTCTTTCCAGACCTTTCTGTTCTCTGACTGAATGATGCGATAGCGTGCGTTAATAATGATTGAGTAGCGTGTGCTAACTGTAGTATTTTAGCGTGCGCTATTGTTGAAAGACTTGCGTGCGCTATCCATCAGGTGACTTCACTGGACTGCAGCTGACTGACTAGGCTGATACATACAATCCTCGATAGCGTGCGCTACGCTGGTATAGGTAGCGTGCGCTAACATCGTTTTGCTCCTTCAATATAACAACGATCTGAGATTGATTTAATTAAATGTTTTGAATGAAATTATCATCAAAATACATTTTGAGTCAACAATCTCCCCCTTTTTGATGATGTCAAAACATTTAATTTATACCTGCAAAAACATTTTAAACCGCTTCGAATCAAGGTAACTTGTTCGATATATTAGTGTGTGTTGGTTTTTGGAGTATTCTCCTCCTTTTTGACATAAACAAAAAGGAACTCCCCCTGAATTGTTGCCTTCTTAACAGATATCATGAACCAAAACAAAATCACATAGACAATAATACAGCAAATACCAACTGAAGCGAAATGCAAATATCATTAAATCAAAGTTCAATGCAATAAATAGAATATCAAGACATGAAACATAAAAACCATTCGAATTATAAGTTTCTACAAACAAGCATCAAGTTCCTAGATTCTAAGATGCTGGATCGGAAAAAAAGGATGGGAATGGGAATGACGGATGAGTGTATCGAATGAAATCGGAGATCAGTCCACGAACTTCCCCGACTTCTGAACGAAGAGACCCGACTTCCGTGCGAAGAGATCGAACATCCTCTCAAATTTCCAGCTGAGAGGTCTCGATGCTCCGCATCCGAGCGCAAAGGTCACTTTCTTCGTCCTTCGTGACGACGTCTTTCATCGGGCGCTTGCCTTTGGAAGTGGGTTTCCTCACGAACTCCCCGGTTTGCATCTCCCGAAGGGTATGTGGTCCTCGACGAGTGATTCTCTCTTCTGGTGTAGGCATGCGCGACCCTTTTTCCACTTGGTCGTCGTCGCGAAGATATGGGAATAGAATCCAGCCTCGGTTGGTCGTCCGAACATAATGCATGGCTTTTAACGAGTAGTCCGAAATCTCATGGTCGAGAGAGACGGGGACAGCCTTGTCTTTCGACAAATCCACATGATGAAATCTGAATATTGCCGTGAGAATGGAACCATAAGGCATTCCAGCCTTGCGGGAGCGAGACGCATAGTTCTTCGACCGAAAAAGATCACCCTTGACTTTCATCCAACTAGTGACGATATCGGCAAAGTTTACTTTATCATCATTAAGCACGCGGTACACAACGTGTTTGTCGACTCCCACTAATTTATGTTGAGTGTTCACCTTCGGCATTATACACTTTGTGAGCGCCACTAAAAGTAGTCGGATGTTGATCCCAAAGTCATTGTTTTCGAAGAATTCGTCGGTTATGTCAAAAACACTTTTGAACTAAGGAACTCTTTGACATCAATTTCCCTTACTCCAGTATCTTACGCAATCATTTTTCCATTATACGAAACCCGTCGGATGGTAAACCAAAAATTTACGTTAAAATATCCGAGGAAACTTTCACTCGCGTTCCTCCAACTAAACTTCCTAAGACTAGGGATGATGACCCTTCACTGTCAGCCACATGAAGATTTGCGTAAAATTCGCGGACAAGTTCAGGAAAAATAGGATCTTTACATTCAACGAATCGGGCAATTCCAATAGAATAAAAGAAATCAGTGATTACAACGTTTACCCGTTCCAAGCTCGAAAAGATGAAGAAATAGCAATTCGTAATATGCTCTTGTGGAAGGATTTCAAAAAATACCTTCGATGCGGTGGATAAGATGAATCGAGTCGCATCGTATTGTGTGTTGAGAGGGCATTTTAGGTTGTTGTATGTTTTTTCCATGGTTTTTCGATTCTTGCTTGACATCAATCGAAGAGAAGTTGAAGATCTGAGGGAGAGAACGGAAGTTTGAAGATTCAGATTTGCGGCTAGGGTTTTTCTGAAAGATGTGTTCTTGCGATTGCGTACGTTAAGAGAAGGATGAGAGTGTTACTGGGTCGTACGGACTATATATAGTCAACTGGGTTAATCACATAGCATGCGGTAAAGATTGCTTCGGCCCAAAAATATCGTGGAAGAGAGTATTCCTTAAGCATAGTCCTCGACATTTCTTCCAAAGATCGATTTTTCCTTTCAACAACTCCATTTTGTTGAGGCGTTCTAGGGGCCGAAAAGTTATGATTAATCCCGTATTTATCACATAGGAGTTCAAACGGAGTGCAATCAAATTCACCTCCGTGATCGGTGCGAATAGAAATTATGGAGAGATTTTTCTCATTTGATACCAAACGACACCATTTAGAAAACTCGGAAAATGCATCATCCTTATGTGCTAAAAATCTAACCCAAGTAAATCGAGAGAAATCATCACAATAACCAAAGTGTAAAGTTTGCCATTTAAACTAACATGTCTAGATGGTCCAATCAAATCCATATGCACAAGTTCAAGAACTCGACTAGTGGAAACCTCGAATTTTGGTTTAAAAGATTCTCGAGTGTGTTTCCCTTTTATGCATGATTCACACAAATGCTTTCTATCAAACTTGAGTTTGGGCAATCCACGAACAAGGTCGTGTTTAGATAAAATAGAAATGATAGGTAGAGAAGTATGCCCCAATTTTCGATGCCATAAATATGTATTATCATCCAAAGTAATAAGACATTTTTCATTGAATGAAATTTTATCATTAAGATCAACAATATAGATGTTTCCACATCTCAAACTAGTGAATGCAATTTTATTATTTCTAAATGCCGTGCAATGCGTTTGCTCAAATAGAATTTTAAAACCTTCATCGCAAAGTTGCGAAACGCTAAGAAGATTATGATGCAAACCTTCAACAAACAATACTTTGTTGATAGAAGGAGAAGGTTCCTTATCGACTTTGCCGATGCCTTTGATTTTTCCTTTTTGATTATCTCTAAAGGTCACATGTCCTTGTTCTTGATATTCGAGGTCTTCAAATAAGTCCTCGAGCCGCACATGTGCCTTGAGCATCCGCTATCAATGTACCACTTGCTTTTCCTTGGTGCCGTACCTACAAAAATAGAATTTCTCGGTTGTTTTGGTACCCAAGCCCGTTTGGGTCCTCCAAAGTTAACTATGCTTATAGCATTCGAACAATTGTCCCTTTAGGAACCCATATTTGTTTAACTTTGATGGTTCTCAACTTTGAACGAGCATTAGCATCATGAACTCGTTTGGGAAGATCTTTTGAGTTCTCGGTTTCGGTTTTCTTTATTTTGTCAAGGTTGATAAGGGATTGTTCCGTTTAAAAGGATCGAAACCAAGACCGTGTTTTAGCAAGGGCGATTTTGAATAGATAGAAGCCTTTCGAATTTCTCGTTTCCGAGAGTAAATTTGTTCAAAATATATTTTAGCTCCTTTTGAGTTTTTGTCAACTCGATTTTCAAAACATTTTCTTTTTCAAGGCATAATGTATTGTCGATCTCAATAGTTTTGCCTTTGTTTTGAAGGGAGGAATTTTTGAGTTCTAGAGATTTTATTTTTCTCTTTAAAGATATATTTAATTTAACCATCTCGTCATACTCCGTGTTCAAGGATTCAAACGCACTTAATAACTCATCGTCATGATGAACTTCTTGTGAATCACAAACATCGAAAGAGTCATATTCGTCATCACTGAGTTTAGAGCTTACCTTGCTATTGCTTTCGGAGTTGAGTGCCATGAATGCGAGATTTGCGTCTAGAGATCTTTCAATCTCCTCCTCGTCATCACTCCAAGAAGCGATTAAGACCTCCTTCTTTTTGAATCTTTCCATTTGAGGTTTTGAAGAAGATCCTCGACATTCTTTGGCATAGTGACCGGCTTGACCACATTTCCGATAATTATTGTCGAACTTCTTTATGGGAGTATATCCACTCTTCTTTTGCTCCGGTTTGCCATCCCGACCAAGAAAACTTCGCCTCTTTTGAATTAGGCTTTTATACCTTCTAAAGTTCTTGGCGTAGAGAGCAAGTTCCTCATCGTCTTCATCTTCGGGAACATCTTCCTCAACGTCGCTATCAACATTTGCGACTACTCTTTCCCGAGGCTTAGGTTTGGTGCCTCTAGACTTGAGAACGATCTCATAATTGATGAGTGACCCGATGAGGGCACTAAATTCGAGCTTGTTGAGATCTTTGGACTCCATGATTGCGGTGACCGTGGCATCCCATTCTCGTGGCAACGATTGAAGAATTTTCTTGGCTTTGTCGCTGCTCGATATAGGCTTTCCGAAAGATGCAAGACAATTGGTTATAGCCGAAAATTGATCCAACATATTTGTGATCGTTTCCTCGTCTTTCATGGAGAAAAGTTCGTAGTCATGGAGTAACATGTTGATTTTGGTCTCCTTGACTTGGGTGGTTCCCTCATGAGTGACTTCGAGAATTTCCCAAATTTCCTTTGCGCTTTCGTAGGACGATATCCTATTGAGTTCTTCGGGATTAAGAGCGCAATAGAGAAGTTGAGTAGCTCGTGAGTTGACGTGTGTGTTCCTCCAATCCTCGTCATTGAATTCGTCGATCTTTTTCAATGATCCATCCTCTTTCTTAGCAAGTTTCGGACCAAGAGCGATAACTTTCCAAATTTCGATATCGTAGGCTTGAAACGAAGATAGCCATTTTCTTTTCCATGTCATGAAATTGGAACCGTCGAAGAAAGGAGGACGGTTGAGAGCATTTCCTTCGATTTGGCCAAGAAGTGCCATTTGCGGATCTTTTTCTCTTAGGTGGTTAAACCTTTAAAAAGAGACCCGCTCCGATACCAACTAAAGAGATAAATTTACCACTAGAAGGGGGGTTGAATAGTGGTAATGCGGAATAACACAATTTTTTGCGAATAAATGAAAAATAGTGCGGAAAATAAAGACTCAAAGATTTATAGAGGTTCGGAAACTTGCCTACGTCCTCTCTCCGACTTTCTTTTTCTATTGTCTCAAGAACAACCACAAACTTGACTCGTCTTCGATCGGTCCGAGTTCACAACCTTTACAACCGCTTGTCTTCTTATCGGTCCAAGCTCAACCTCTCTCACAATATAAACTTTTGTATATCTAGTATTCTATAGGAACTAGATAATCCTCACTATACGAATATGGGAGTATAATCCTAACAATGCCGGATCAAAGATCCTAGTAACACCGGATTAGTGACTCTTGATTCGTTTCTCTTACGCTCAAGTGTAAGTGATGCAACACTTACAATCAAATGAAAGAATACAAAGTATAATAGATATTACAGAGAAAATCACTCTTGTATCTTTCTTCTCACAACTTAAAATGCAATAAAAGATATGAAACTGAGCTCAAGTATGCTTTGATTGCTTGTATGCTTGTATGCTTGTATGCTTGAAGTTGTGTGTTTTTGATACCCAAGTCCCATGGGTATTTATAGGTGAGAGCCATTCTTCAAATACTGAAAATCGTATTATTAGCGTGCGCTAATAATGTCTTCTAGCATGCGCTGTCGATTCTGACTTGGCTTTCCTGAACGGTCACAAGACTGTTCCAACAGTAAAATTGTATGGCTAGCGTGCGCTAGTCATGTACTCGTAGCGTGCGTTATCGGTTGGTCAACAGGTCTTCAATCTTGACTTTGAACGTGTTGGTTTGTCTCCCCAATGTCTCTTTATCCAATGGCTAAATTTGAACTTAGCGTGCGCTAGTATTAATTAATTCCAACTTTTCCAGATTTCACGGATCTTCATTGACTCTTGCCTTCCAATGGTAGAAATTCCAACGGTAAGCTGTTTGACTGACTTAGCGTGCGCTAATGTTTATATCGTAGCGTGCGCTAAATATTTTCTTCAGTAACGTACGTTACCTTGTGTAGCGTACGTAAAGTCCTTTTCAACTTGAGTCCAGTAGCTACTGGACTACTGACCATGATATCCTGTAGCGTGCGCAAGTAATTAAGAATAACGTGCGCTAAGTCCTTGTGTTAGCGTACGTAAATATTTGTTCGTAGCGTGCGCAAGACCGTTTCCATTTTCTTTCCAGACCTTTCTGTTCTCTGACTGAATGATGCGATAGCGTGCGTTAATAATGATTGAGTAGCGTGTGCTAACTGTAGTATTTTAGCGTGCGCTATTGTTGAAAGACTTGCGTGCGCTATCCATCAGGTGACTTCACTGGATCGCGGTGATCGACTAGGCTGATACATACAATCCTCGATAGCGTGCGCTACGCTGGTATAGGTAGCGTGCGCTAACATCGTTTTGCTCCTTCAATATAACAACGATCTGAGATTGATTTAATTAAATGTTTTGAATGAAATTATCTTCAAAATACATTTTGAGTCAACAATCTCCCCCTTTTTGATGATGTCAAAACATTTAATTTATACCTGCAAAAACATTTTAAACCGCTTCGAATCAAGGTAACTTGTTCGATATATTAGTGTGTGATGGTTTTTGGAGTATTCTCCTCCTTTTTGACATAAACAAAAAGGAACTCCCCCTGAATTGTTGCCTTCTTAACAGATATCATGAACCAAAACAAAATCACATAGACAATAATACAGCAAATACCAATCAAGCGAAATGCAAATATCATTAAATCAAAGTTCAATGCAATAAATAGAATATCAAGACATGAAACATAAAAACCATTCGAATTATAAGTTTCTACAAACAAGCATCAAGTTCCTAGATTCTAAGATCTTTGGATCGGAAGAGGAGGATGGGAATGGGAATGACGGATGAGTGTATCGAATGAAATCGGAGATCAGTCCACGAACTTCCCCGACTTCTGAACGAAGAGACCCGACTTCCGTGCGAAGAGATCGAACATCCTCTCAAATTTCCAGCTGAGAGGTCTCGATGCTCCGCATCCGAGCGCAAAGGTCACTTTCTTCGTCCTTCGTGACGACGTCTTTCATCGGGCGCTTGCCTTTGGAAGTGGGTTTCCTCACGAACTCCCCGGTTTGCATCTCCCGAAGGGTATGTGGTCCTCGACGAGTGATTCTCTCTTCTGGTGTAGGCATGCGCGACCCTTTTTCCACTTGGTCGTCGTCGCGAAGATATGGGAATAGAATCCAGCCTCGGTTGGTCGTCCGAACATAATGCATGGCTTTTAACGAGTAGTCCGAAATCTCATGGTCGAGAGAGACGGGGACAGCCTTGTCTTTCGACAAATCCACATGATGAAATCTGAATATTGCCGTGAGAATGGAACCATAAGGCATTCCAGCCTTGCGGGAGCGAGACGCATAGTTCTTCGACCGAAAAAGATCACCCTTGACTTTCATCCAACTAGTGACGATATCGGCAAAGTTTACTTTATCATCATTAAGCACGCGGTACACAACGTGTTTGTCGACTCCCACTAATTTATGTTGAGTGTTCACCTTCGGCATTATACACTTTGTGAGCGCCACTAAAAGTAGTCGGATGTTGATCCCAAAGTCATTGTTTTCGAAGAATTCGTCGGTTATGTCAATAACAGCTTTTGAACTAAGGAACTCTTTGACATCAATTTCCCTTACTCCAGTATCTTCTGCAATCATTTTTCCAGTACACAGAAACCCGTCGGATGGTAAACCAAAAATTTACGTTAAAATATCCGAGGAAACTTTCACTCGCGTTCCTCCAACTAAACTTCCTAAGACTAGGGATGATGACCCTTCACTGTCAGCCACATGAAGATTTGCGTAAAATTCGCGGACAAGTTCAGGAAAAATAGGATCTTTACATTCAACGAATCGGGCAATTCCAATAGAATAAAAGAAATCAGTGATTACAACGTTTACCCGTTCCAAGCTCGAAAAGATGAAGAAATAGCAATTCGTAATATGCTCTTGTGGAAGGATTTCAAAAAATACCTTCGATGCGGTGGATGAGATGAATCGAGTCGCATCGTATTGTGTGTTGAGAGGGCATTTTAGGTTGTTGTATGTTTTTTACATGGTTTTTCGATTCTTGCTTGACATCAATCGAAGAGAAGTTGAAGATCTGAGGGAGAGAACGGAAGTTTGAAGATTCAGATTTTCGGCTAGGGTTTTTCTGAAAGATGTGTTCTTGCGATTGCGTACGTTAAGAGAAGGATGAGAGTGTTACTGGGTCGTACGGACTATATATAGTCAACTGGGTTAATCACATAGCATGCGGTAAAGATTGCTTCGGCCCAAAAATATCGTGGAAGAGAGTATTCATTAAGCATAGTCCTCGACATTTCTTCCAAAGATCGATTTTTCCTTTCAACAACTCCATTTTGTTGAGGCGTTCTAGGGGCCGAAAAGTTATGATTAATCCCGTATTTATCACATAGGAGTTCAAACGGAGTGCAATCAAATTCACCTCCGTGATCGGTGCGAATAGAAATTATGGAGAGATTTTTCTCATTTGATACCAAACGACACCATTTAGAAAACTCGGAAAATGCATCATCCTTATGTGCTAAAAATCTAACCCAAGTAAATCGAGAGAAATCATCAACAATAACCAAAGTGTAAAGTTTGCCATTTAAACTAACATGTCTAGATGGTCCAATCAAATCCATATACACAAGTTCAAGAACTCGACTAGTGGAAACCTCGAATTTTGGTTTAAAAGATTCTCGAGTGTGTTTCCCTTTTATGCATGATTCACACAAATGCTTTCTATCAAACTTGAGTTTGGGCAATCCACGAACAAGGTCGTGTTTAGATAAAATAGAAATGATAGGTAGAGAAGTATGCCCCAATTTTCGATGCCATAAATATGTATTATCATCCAAAGTAATAAGACATTTTTCATTGAATGAAATTTTATCATTAAGATCAACAATATAGATGTTTCCACATCTCAAACTAGTGAATGCAATTTTATTATTTCTAAATGCCGTGCAATGCGTTTGCTCAAATAGAATTTTAAAACCTTCATCGCAAAGTTGCGAAACGCTAAGAAGATTATGATGCAAACCTTCAACAAACAATACTTTGTTGATAGAAGGAGAAGGTTCCTTATCGACTTTGCCGATGCCTTTGATTTTTCCTTTTTGATTATCTCTAAAGGTCACATGTCCTTGTTCTTGATATTCGAGGTCTTCAAATAAGTCCTCGGAGCCGCACATGTGCCTTGAGCATCCGCTATCAATGTACCACTTGCTTTTCCATGGTGCCGGTACCTACAAAAATAGAATTTCTCGGTTGTTTTGGTACCCAAGCCCGTTTGGGTCCTCCAAAGTTAACTATGCTTATAGCATTCGGAACAATTGTCCCTTTAGGAACCCATATTTGTTTAACTTTGATGGTTCTCAACTTTAAACGAGCATTAGCATCATGAACTCGTTTGGGAAGATCTTTTGAGTTCTCGGTTTCGGTTTTCTTTATTTTGTCAAGGTTGATAAGGGATTGTTCCCGTTTAAAAGGATCGAAACCAAGACCGTGTTTTAGCAAGGGCGATTTTTGAATAGATAGAAGCCTTTCGAATTTCTCGTTTCCGAGAGTAAATTTGTTCAAAATATATTTTAGCTCCTTTTGAGTTTTTGTCAACTCGATTTTCAAAACATTTTCTTTTTCAAGGCATAATGTATGGTCGATCTCAATAGTTTTGCTTTTGTTTTGAAGGGAGGAATTTTCGAGTTCTAGAGATTTTATTTTTCTCTTTAAAGATATATTTAATTTAACCATCTCGTCATGATGAACTTCTTGTGAATCACAAAAATCGAAAGAGTCATATTCGTCATCATTGAGTTTAGAGCTTACCTCGATATTGCTTTCGGAGTTGAGTGCCATGAATGCGAGATTTGCGTCTAGAGATCTTTCAATCTCCTCCTCATCATCACTCCAAGAAGCGATTAAGACCTCCTTCTTTTTGAATCTTTCCATTTGAGGTTTTGAAGAAGATCCTCGACATTCTTTGGCATAGTGACCGGCTTGACCACATTTCCGATAATTATTGTCGAACTTCTTTATGGGAGTATATCCACTCTTCTTTTGCTCCGGTTTGCCATCCCGACCAAGAAAACTTCGCCTCTTTTGAATTAGGCTTTTATACCTTCTAAAGTTCTTGGCGTAGAGAGCAAGTTCCTCATCGTCTTCATCTTCGGGAACATCTTCCTCAACGTCGCTATCAACATTTGCGACTACTCTTTCCCGAGGCTTAGGTTTGGTGCCTCTAGACTTGAGAACGATCTCATAATTGATGAGTGACCCGATGAGGGCACTAAATTCGAGCTTGTTGAGATCTTTGGACTCCATGATTGCGGTGACCGTGGCATCCCATTCTCGTGGCAACGATTGAAGAATTTTCTTGGCTTTGTCGCTGCTCGATATAGGCTTTCCGAAAGATGCAAGACAATTGGTTATAGCCGAAAATCGATCCAACATATTTGTGATCGTTTCCTCGTCTTTCATGGAGAAAAGTTCGTAGTCATGGAGTAACATGTTGATTTTGGTCTCCTTGACTTGGGTGGTTCCCTCATGAGTGACTTCGAGAATTTCCCAAATTTCCTTTGCGCTTTCGTAGGACGATATCCTATTGAGTTCTTCGGGATTAAGAGCGCAATAGAGAAGTTGAGTAGCTCGTGAGTTGACGTGTGTGTTCCTCCAATCCTCGTCATTGAATTCGTCGATCTTTTTCAATGATCCATCCTCTTTCTTAGCAAGTTTCGGACCAAGAGCGATAACTTTCCAAATTTCGATATCGTAGGCTTGAACGAAGATAGCCATTTTCTTTTTCCATGTCATGAAATTGGAACCGTCGAAGAAAGGAGGACGGTTGAGAGCATTTCCTTCGATTTGGCCAAGAAGTGCCATTTGCGGATCTTTTTCTCTTAGGTGGTTAAACCTTTAAAAAGAGACCCGCTCCGATACCAACTAAAGAGATAAATTTACCACTAGAAGGGGGGTTGAATAGTGGTAATGCGGAATAACACAATTTTTTGCGAATAAATGAAAAATAGTGC
This sequence comes from Orobanche coerulescens, assembly GCA_033398695.1. NCBI lineage: Eukaryota > Viridiplantae > Streptophyta > Magnoliopsida > Lamiales > Orobanchaceae > Orobanche > Orobanche coerulescens. The sequence continues at coordinate 230,720,533 of CM065802.1, forward strand.
GGAAAATAAAGACTCAAAGATTTATAGAGGTTCGGAAACTTGCCTACGTCCTCTCTCCGACTTTCTTTTTCTATTGTCTCAAGAACAACCACAAACTTGACTCGTCTTCGATCGGTCCGAGTTCACAACCTTTACAACCGCTTGTCTTCTTATCGGTTCAAGCTCAACCTCTCTCACAATATAAACTTTTGTATATCTAGTATTCTATAGGAACTAGATAATCCTCACTATACGAATATGGGAGTATAATCCTAACAATGCCGGATCAAAGATCCTAGTAACATCGGATTAGTGACTCTTGATTCGTTTCTCTTACGCTCAAGTGTAAGTGATGCAACACTTACAATCAAATGAAAGAATACAAAGTATAATAGATATTACAGAGAAAATCACTCTTGTATCTTTCTTCTCACAACTTAAAATGCAATAAAAGATATGAAACTGAGCTCAAGTATGCTTTGATTGCTTGTATGCTTGTATGCTTGTATGCTTGAAGTTGTGTGTTTTTGATACCCAAGTCCCATGGGTATTTATAGGTGAGAGCCATTCTTCAAATACTGAAAATCGTATTATTAGCGTGCGCTAATAATGTTTTCTAGTATGCGCTGTCGATTCTGACTTGGCTTTCCTGAACGGTCACAAGACTGTTCCAACAGTAAAATTGTATGGCTAGCGTGCGCTAGTCATGTACTCGTAGCGTGCATTATCGGTTGGTCAACAGGTCTTCAATCTTGACTTTGAACGTGTTGGTTTGTCTCCCCAACGTCTCTTTATCCAATGGCTAAATTTGAACTTAGCGTGCGCTAGTATTAATTAATTCCAACTTTTCCAGATTTCACGGATCTTCATTGACTCTTGCCTTCCAACGGTAGAAATTCCAACGGTAAGCTGTTTGACTGATTTAGCATGCGCTAATGTTTATATCGTAGCGTGCGCTAAATATTTTCTTCAGTAACGTACGTTATCTTGTATAGCGTACGTAAAGTCCTTTTCAACTTGAGTCCAGTAGCTACTGGACTACTGACCATGATATCCTGTAGCGTGCGCAAGTAATTAATAATAACGTGCGCTAAGTCCTTGTGTTAGCGTACGTAAATATTTGTTCGTAGCGTGCGCAAGACCGTTTTCATTTTCTTTCCAGACCTTTCTGTTCTCTGACTGAATGATGCGATAGCGTGCGTTAATAATGATTGAGTAGCGTGCGCTAACTGTAGTATTTTAGCGTGCGCTATTGTTGAAAGACTTGCGTGCGCTATCCATCAGGTGACTTCACTGGACTGCAGCTGACTGACTAGGCTGATACATACAATCCTCGATAGCGTGCGCTACGCTGGTATAGGTAGCGTGCGCTAACATCGTTTTGCTCCTTCAATATAACAACGATCTGAGATTGATTTAATTAAATGTTTTGAATGAAATTATCATCAAAATACATTTTGAGTCAACAGGGTTCTGGACTCCATCACTGAGCATCAGATAATTCGTTAGCGCACGCTAACATATTGGGGTTAGCGCGCGCTAAGTGTACAACCGTAGCGCACGCTACAAAAGGTACGTAGCGCACACTACCGTTTTCGGACAGTGGGTACTGGACTACCCAAACCACCCGTTAGCGCACGCTAAGAACTGGGGCTAGCGTGCGCTAAAATGGGATTACTATAAATAGGACAATTAAGCCCTTTCTTCGTCATTTTCATTTCTCACTTCGTTTTTAGGCGATTCCGGGCGATTTTGGAAGATTTGGAGAGTGTTCTTCGAGGTGCAATCATCAATCATCACCTTTAAGCTTATCATTCGGATTAATCATCATTTCATCATCCCCATCACATCAAATCAAGGTAATAATCTCTTGGATCTAGAATTTCGGATTTTTGGGTTTTCCTTCCGATTTCTTCGTGTAAGCTTGGATTGTTGTTGGAATATGTTGGGTATGGATTATCTACCTTGGATAAATGTATTCCTACGGATTTGATAACATATATTTCGGATTTCATGTATTGTTGGGGTTTGATTCAAGAACACCTTGGAGTTGACTTTGATATTTGGGGGTTTTTGATTAGATGTTGTCGTTAACTCATTTTGTGGATTCCTATGGGATTATTGATATCATTGAAGTTGTTTTGTTGGCTTGAAATACTCATTTGGGAGTTGGTTTTGATATATTCGAGATTTGGATATTATCGAAGGATGTGTGTTTGCTAAGTATTCGTTAGAATACCTCAATGAGTTTGAATATTGTTGTATCGACGTTTGAGTCGGTTATAATCGTGTTTGATTCGTATATTGAGCATTGTTGGTAATTGTCATTCAAGGTTGTTCGAGCGACCGACATCTCATTGTAGGACGTTTGTTCGAGGAAGGACATTCTTCACCGGTTGAGTAAGTTAATTCTTACTCGGTTAAAAGGATATTCATTCCTTTTATTGTTGTTCATTCATAATCATAATTCATTCATAATGTATTAACCGTATTGGGACTTGTAATTGTCAATTAATCACTTCATTCACAAGGAACGACGGTTCCAATCATTTCATTGAGCTATCATTCGTTTCACTATCATTTCATCTCGGTGAGTCATTCATGATTTTGTCGTATTGTTATTCATTATTACTCTTCATGGTCATTCCTTGCCCATATGACCTTCTGGGTTCATATTGCGTGGCCGGGTGGGGATGTGTGGGATTTTTAGTCGGGCACGTGACGGTCATGTGTTGGGTTCACCGACACATTGGACTGTGCACACGGTAATGTACCTCCGTGAGACTAATTAGGTACAAGGGCGGGTGTGTCCGGACACTCGTCTTGTGCACATGCACATACCATTACGGACGTACTATGATGCCTCTCTTCAGCGTCATTTCATAATTAAGATATATCATGATTGTGTTTATTCAACTCTTGAGGATTGTTGTTACGTATGGCCGGCCCGTTGGGGGATGTTGTTTTCAGGTCATGGCAAGGCTAAGGCACGGGAAGAGAACGTTGATGGCGAAGAGTCCCAGTGATACTAGTAGGGGCCCCAGTCCTTTTCATTCACTCGTGTTTTCTTTATTTTATTTCCGCTGCAGACTTCCGTTTGGATATTCATTTCATTCAGTGTTGTATATTTTATCTTCATATAAAATATACATGCATTCGGTATTATCTTGGGTGTGTTGTAATGAACTCCTCATCGGAGTGATTAATGATATATTGTGGTTCGGTACTACAATTATATTATTTAATTCATTAATTTTCATTTGCCTGGTGGGTCCCAGTCGGGTGTCTACGGTACTGTAATATCAGCCTACTTTGGGGTGTTACAGAGTTGGTATCAGAGCGTGGTTTTGAATACTACCTTCCGAGTCATGTCTCATTTGAAATCATCGTTCATCAGACTAGTATCATTGGACTTTCGCGTCACGTGTGACCTGTGCAAGAGCCGAGCCCCTCAGACCAAAGAACAGTAAGATTTCTGACGCCATGGTATAATTTTTGGCAATAGAACCACTCATTCATCATTCAACAGTCAACAATCCTCTTTCATCATTTTCATTTTTGATCAACTCGATCATGTTAATTCATTAATCACTCAGTTCATTTCATTGTTCAGTTGTTGATATTGAGGATCATATCATTAATCTTGTTAACTTGTTCAAGATAATTATTTCAAGAATTTCATCAGATAATCACGTCACATCAGTTGATCATTCATGTAATCATTGTGTTTGAGCGCGTATGCTCATTTTCATCATTTCATAATATAATCATAATGTGATATTCATGCGAGATATATAATCATCATATGACTTTCCACTTCAGTATGGAAAGAGCTGGCAGAGGACACGGGGGAAGAGGCCGTGGTGCGGGCCGAAACCCGAGGCCTCATGTGAATACACGCGCTAATGCTAGGAATAATGCTAACTCATCGAGCAGTGACGCTGCCACTCATTCACCTGGACGTAATCATTCACTATCATGGAGTCGTACCCGGGACACAGCTCAGCCAGAAGGTGTTCGGGTTGATCCACTTGCTTTTATGCAGGGCATGATGGCCCAAATGACTCAGATGGCACAACTGATGGAGACGATGTATAACTCAACTACTCAAAATCAGCAGGCTCCTCCACCGCCACCTCAGAGGCAAGAGAGGGGTGTGAGCAGTATCATTGGCGACATCTATCGCCAGAGACCACCTACCTTCGAGGGCTCATCTGAGCCGGCAGATATCAATCACTGGCTTGAACATTTCGAGAAACTGTTTGCTATGGTGGACTGTCCTGAGGGACACAAAGTTTCAGTTGCGGCTTACTATCTTGGTAAGGGCACACATTCATGGTGATTATCGTTGAAGCCCACCGACGGATCTTGTACATGGGATCAATTCAGGACTCTCATGATGGAGAGGTATTATCCGGCCCCACTCAGGGAGGCCAAGTTGTCAGAATTACTCACTCCCGACCTCTCAGCGGACGATGATGTTCTCGCCATCGCCGAGAAATTTCAGGAGCTACTTCCATTCGCCTCGTCCATTATTCACTCTGAGGCGGACAAGATCAAGTATTTCAGCAAGAGGTTGAAGCCTCGTATGCGGATGCAGTTGCTTAATCACAATTGCACCACTCTGGCCGAATTCATCGAGAAAGCTCTTACTTATGAGCTTACTGCTAAGGAGATTGCTAAGCAACAACCTTCATCTACTGGCAAGAAGTCTAAGAATCGTAATCAGTCTGAAGGCAGTTAGGCCACTTTCAAGAAACCTCGTGCGGGCTCTACTTTTTCTGAGCGACCCCCTATGGCGCCTAGACCCACGGAATCTCATTCACGAGCGGCCAGTTCGGCTATTACCTGTTTCAACTGTGAAGAACAGGGTCATTTCAGCACCAAGTGTCCGAGGCAGACTGTCACGTGCCATAACTGTGGGATTGCTGGGCATAAGGCCCGTTTTTTCCGAAGAGACTCTAAACCTACTCCGGCATCATCTCAGGCCCCGAGACATTCCGCGGTACAAAATCAGGCCATTCAGTCCGCGTCGTTCAAGACGACAGGAGCAAATAAAGGCGGAGCCAAGAGCTATCAGACGGGAGCATCCGGTTCGGGGGCCGGCAAGCCCCGAATTTATGAGATGAAGAAAACCGACGATCCAGAGGCCCGGATGATCTCAGGTATACTCGTCATTCTATCTCAACCTGTGTGTACCCTTTTTGATACTGGTGCATCGCATTCATTCATTTCCGAGTCATGTTTGAGTAGACTACGTCTGGGTAGTTCTACTAGTTGTGAGCCTTATGTCATTGGTCTACCTGATGGTAGAAGAATTATCGGGAATCATGAGATTAAGGATTGTCCGATTCAGCTTCATGGCCGTGATTGGTTAGCAGACCTAATCGTGGTAGATTTACCGAGAGACGACGTCATTCTGGGTATTGATTGGATGGATCGTCACGATGCCGTCATTAGTGTCCGTAAGCGTATGGTCCCCATTATTTCAGACGATGGGGTCGAATGTGTATTTCAGGGAGGTAATCCCGGCTGCTCCGGGAGGGTCATCAACTTGATGAAAGGAGTGAGATTACTCAATCAGGGGTGTGTCGGTTATTGGTGCTATATGACCAAGACCGAGAAACCATCAGTAATGTTGACGGATATTCCTGTAGTGAGAGAATATGCCGATGTATTTCCAGAAGAGTTACCTGGTTTGCCTCCATAGAGAGATGTGGAATTCACGATTGAGTTGGAGCCCGGCACGTCCCCAATATCGAAGGCACCGTACCGAATGGCCCCGACCGAAATGCAGGAGTTGAAGAATCAATTAGAGGATTTGACCGAGAAGGGTTATATTCGACCGAGTGCGTCCCCGTGGGGAGCACCAGTGTTATTTGTCAAGAAGAAGGATGGTTCGTTCCACTTGTGTATTGATCACCGGGAATTAAACCGGGTGACAATCAAGAATAAATATCCTCTACCCCGTATCGATGATCTTTTGGATCAACTGAGGGAGCTTCAGTATTTTCCAAGATCGACTTAAGATTGGGTATCATCAGTTGCGAATTCGAGAGTCGGATATCGCAAGGACAGCGTTCCGAACACGCTATGGTCATTATGAGTTTGTGGTAATGCCGTTTGGGTTAACTAATGCACCAGCGGTATTCATGGAGTTAATGAATCGGGTTTTCATCGACTATTTGGATCAGTTTGTGGTTGTCTTTATTGATGACATTTTAATTTATTCTCGTGACCGGGAGGAACACGAGTTTCACCTTCATCAGGTGCTCGACGTGTTGAGACGAGAGCAACTTTTTGGAAAGTTTTCCAAATGTGAGTTCTGGACGTCCGAAGTGACATTCCTCGGACATGTAATTTCATCAGACGGAGTTCGTTTCGACCCTCAGAAGACGGAGGCTATCCGATATTGGCTACCTCCGATGAATGTTAAGGAAATCCGAAGTTTTCTCGGGTTAGCTGGTTATTATCGGCGATTTGTTGAAGGATTTTCTAAAATCGCTCAACCCATGACGAACCTTTTAAGGAAAGATAAGAAATACACGTGGTCCGACGCGTGTCAACAGAGTTTTGAGGAACTCAAGAGCCGGTTAATTTCAGCACCTGACCTTTCTTTACCGCAAGGGACAGAAGGATTTGTGGTTTATAGTGATGCGTCCGGACAGTGTCTCGGATGTGTACTAATGCAGAACGGGAAAGTTATTGCTTATGCTTCACGGCAATTGAGACCTTACGAGGTTAATTATCCGACTCACGACCTGGAGCTAGCAGCCGTGGTATTCGCATTGAAGATTTGGCGTCATTATCTTTATGGCGCTATCTTTCAGATATTCACCGATCATAAGAGTTTAAAATATATATTTACTCAGAAGGAGTTAAATATGCGTTAGAGACGGTGGTTGGAACTAATCAAAGATTATGATATTGAGATACTTTACCACCCAGGCAAGGCGAAAGTTGTCGCCAACGCTTTGAGTCGTAAGTCCGTTCAGGAGCAGATGCTTGCTCGATTAACAGTTCAGAGGGAACTTCAGCAGGAATTTCTGAGACCCGAGATCGAGGTCTGGTTACAGCGAGTACAGGGGCAACTTTGTACGTTAAAAATTTCCTCGCCACTTGAGGAGGCGATCAGGGAGAATCAGGGTTCTGACCCATTTTTGTTACGCATTAGAGATGATGTGGCTCAGGGGAAAACCCCTGGATTTGTGGTCCACGAGGATGGACTTTTGCGATTTAAGAATCGGTTATGCGTACCGGAGAATGACGAGTTGAAAAACTCGATTTTGAGAGAAGCTCATGCTACCCCTTATTCCGTTCATCTGGGGTCTAGCAAGATGTATAAAGACTTGAAACAAAATTACTGGTGGAGTAATATGAAGCGAGAAGTCGTGGGATTTGTTTAGAGATGTTTGACATGTCAGCAAGTCAAGATAGAACATCAGCGACCAACGGGTATGCTGAAACCTCTCCCTATTCCAGAGTGGAAGTGGGAAGATATTTCAATGGACTTCATCACGAGTTTGCCGACGAGTCGTCGTGGCATGAATACAATCTGGGTAATTGTGGACCGCTTAACTAAATCAGCTCATTTACTTGAGATTAAGGATACGTGGGGTCCCGAGAGACTTGCCCAGTTGTTTATCAAAGAGATAGTGAGACTACACGGTACTCCTAAAAGTATCGTTTCTAATCGTGACGGACGATTCGTGTCTCATTTTTGGAAATCAGTTCATCGTGCTATGGGAACTCAACTTAATCTCAGTACAGCTTTTCATCCTCAGTCCGACGGACAATCAGAGAGGACTATTCAGACTTTGGAGGACATGTTGAGGGCATGTGTTCTCGATTGGAAAGATGATTGGGAAGCCCAACTACCGTTGATCGAGTTCACGTACAATAATAGTTGGCATTCTTCGATTAAGATGGCACTTTACGAGGCCTTGTACGGTCGTCGTTGTCGATCTCCTTTGTGTTGGGATGACTTATCAGAATCAATCGGCATCGAGCCCGATATACTTATAGCCGCCCGTGAGAAGGTAGCTTTGATCAGGAGTCGTTTGTTGACCGCTCAGAGTCGACAGAAATCTTATGCAGATAACCGTCTTCGGCCATTAGAGTTCGAGACAGGTGACCATGTTTTGGTCAAGGTATCCCCGAGTCGTGGTATCTTCCGTTTTGGGAAGCGGGGAAAGTTGAGTCCGAGATTCATTGGACCGTTTGAGATTTTGGATCGAGTAGGCGAGTTAGCTTATCGATTGGCCCTACCTCCGGCGTTGAGCCGAATTCATAATGTGTTTCACGTATCTCAGTTACGGAAGTATGTTTCCGACCCGAGTCATATACTTCAGTTCAACGAAATCGAGATCGCCGATGATCATTCATATGAGGAGCGTCCTATACGAATCTTAGAGCGGCGAATCAAACAGTTGAAGAACAAGACGATTCCTTTGGTTAAAATTCAGTGGTCTAGACACGGAGTCGAAGAGGCTACATGGGAAACCGAGGATAGTATGCGGGAGAGTTATCCCGAGTTGTTTGACCCTTAGTTTTGGGGACGAAACTCTTTTAAGGGGGGGTGTATGTAATACCCGATTGTAATTCAGTAATTATCATTCAGTAATTATCGTTCAGTAATTGTCCCTCAGTAAATTTCACTCATTAATGATCGTTTATCACTCATATTCAATCAGTGTATTCACCGTTTAGAGTAATTGTATCGTGTATCAATCGTCATTCATCATCAATCTAGTTGGAGTATCGTGCCGTGTTTATCATCGTTGTCATCTTCATAGTGTGCTGTGTGTGAGGAGTAGCGTACACTACGTACTCTCTTTAGCGTGCGCTAATTGAGTACGGGTAGCGCACGCTATCTCTCAACACTAGCGCACGCTAGTGTAGTTCAAGCAGGCAGTCCAGAAGGCACTGGACTGCAGTTGGGTTGTAAGTAGCGCACGCTACGAATGGTAAGTAGCGCGCGCTAGTAGCCAGAGTAGCGCACGCTATGCAGTCGGTGTAGCGCGCGCTAAGGTCGGATCAGGCTGAGTCCAGTGGCTACTGGACTGAATTGTATTAATTCATAGCGCACGCTATGAGTGGTTTTTAGCGTACGCAAATGGTGTAGTAACGCACGCTAAATATTGAATGTAGCGCACGCTATCGCGAACAGATCAGAGGACAGAGGGTTCTGGACTCCATCACTGGGCATCAGATAATTCGTTAGCGCACGCTAACATATTGGGGTTAGCGCACGCTAAGTGTACAACCGTAGCGCACGCTACAAAAGGTACGTAGCGCACGCTACCGTTTTTGGACAGTGGGTACTGGACTACCCAAAACACCCGTTAGCGCACGCTAATAACTGGGGCTAGCGCGCGCTAAACTGAGATTACTATAAATAGGACAGTTCATCCCTTTCTTCGTCATTTTCATTTCTCACTTCGTTTTTGGGCGATTCCGGGCGATTTTGGACGATTTGGAGAGTGTTCTCCGAGGTGCAATCATCAATCATCACCTTCAAGATTATCATTCGGATTAATCATCATTTCATCATCCCCATCACATTAAATCAAGGTAATAATCTCTTGGATCTAGAATTTTGGATTTTTGGGTTTTCCTTCTAATTTCTTCGTGTAAGCTTGGATTGTTGTTGGAATATGTTGGGTATGGATTATCTACCTTGGATAAATGTATTCCTACGGATTTGATAACATATATTTCGGATTTCATGTATTGTTGGGGTTTGATTCAAGAACACCTTGGAGTTGACTTTGATATTTGGGGGTTTTCGATTAGATGTTGTCGTTAACTCGTTTTGTGGATTCCTATGGGATTATTGATATCATTGAAGTTGTTTTGTTGACTTGAAATACTCATTTTGGAGTTAGTTTTGATATATTCGAGATTTGGATATTATCGAAGGATGTGTGTTTGCTAAGTGTTCGTTAGAATACCTCAATGAGTTTGGATATTGTTGTATCGACGTTTGAGTCGGTTATAATCGTGTTTGATTCGTATATTGAGCATTGTTGGTAATTGTCATTCAAGGTTATTCGAGCGACCGACATCTCATTGTAGGACGTTTGTTTGAGGAAGGACATTCTTCACCGGTTGAGTAAGTTAATTCTTACTCGGTTAAAACGATATTCATTCCTTTTGTTGTTGTTCATTCATAATCATAATTCATTCATAATGTATTAACCGTATTGGGACTTGTAATTGTCAATTAATCACTTCATTCACAAGGAACGACGGTTCCAATCATTTCATTGAGCTATCATTCGTTTCACTATCATTTCATCTCGGTGAGTCATTCTTGATTTTGTCGTATTGTTATTCATTATTACTCTTCATGGTCATTCCTTACCCATATGACCTTCTGGGTTCATATTGCGTGGCCGGGTGTGGATGTGTGGGATTTTTAGTCGGACACGTGATGGTCATGTGTTGGGTTCACCGACATATTGGACTGTGCACACGGTAATATACCTCCGTGAGACTAATTAGGTACAAGGGCGGGTGTGTCCGGACACTCGTCTTGTGCACGTGCACATACCATTACGGACGTACTATGATGCCTCTCTTCAGCGTCATTTCATAATTAAGATATATCATGATTGTGTTTATTCAACTCTTGAGGATTGTTGTTCTGTGTAACTAACCCCGTTGGGGGATGTTGTTTTCAGGTTATGGCAAGGCTAAGGTACGGGAAGAGAATGTTGACGACGAAGAGTCCCAGTGATACTAGTAGGGGGGCCCAGTCCTTTTCATTCACTCGTGTTTTCTTTATTTTATTTCCGCTGCAGACTTCCGTTTGGATATTCATTTCATTCAGTGTTGTATATTTTATCTTCATATAAAATATACATGTATTCGGTATTATCTTGGGTGTGTCGTAATGAAACTCCTCATCGGAGTGATTAATGATATATTGTGGTTCGGTACTATAATTATATTATTTAATTCATTAATTTTCATTTGCCTGGTGGGTCCCAGTCGGGGGTCCACGTCACTGTAATATCCGCCTACTTTGGGGTGTTACAATTGTTGTATTAGTGCTCGACACAGGGGGAGTGTTCCGGGAATTATTATTCCCGTGATGTGTCTTACCTAATACTAGTTGTAGATACATAGATGGAAGGATCTAGAAGCTTCTAGAGGCAATAGGATCCTATTAGATGTCTTACCTTATCTAGGAATCCTATGTATGGAAGGACTCTCATAAAGGACCCTCTATCAGTGTTATGAATACAATTGATTGACTCGTATTTACAGTATTTTACTTTCTCCTGAAACAATATTTACTTTTTGTTATCATTTGAAATTTAAAACCAGTGAAACTATAGGAGGAAGACCCTAATGTCAACGCATGCTAATTACTGCACAATTTAAATTAATTATGGAGGCCAATTTGATTTTATTTAAAAAAAATTATTTTTAATCACTTAGTTATTTTAGCCTTAAGGTTTTTAATTTTCTCGTCCTAGCATGCAAGAAAACATGTCACGCGTAATCCATACATGCCATACATTCAAAACAGTAAAAACCAAAATAAATCATGTCATGGTCTTCGTCTCCTAATTGAATCCGAGAAAATCTTCGACTCGATATCTCACACTAGATCAAGCATCTCGTCACTCATCCTCGTCCGGGCCGTGTATTTTTAAAATTAAAATTTTCACTCCTATGCAAAATTAATTACATAAAAAAATTGATTTTAAAATCCCGACTCTCCGACGGACTCAACGAACGGCAGTGACCGTGAAAATGACCGGACCAAAAATTGGGCGACAGGCCAACCGCAAATCGGCCGGAGCAGCCATGCCGCGGCCAAAGCCATTGCTCGGTAAGCGATCATGTGCCCATGTGTTGCTGCTCGACCGCGGATGTCCAGCAGTCCGGGTGTCCCGGTTTGTGCTCTATTTCTTCGTGATTTTGTCTTCTCCGAATTCGATTACAATTTTTTTAAAAAAAATACATCGAATTCCAACAAAATTACACAAAAATTAAGATCCTATATCTTACCGTGGATTTTCTCACAGGAAAACCATTACGAGCCTCAAAACCGGGCCAAACCAACAATTGCATAAATAATAATAAAATTAATCATTTATATAACCATGATAATTGGATCATACTCCCTGCAAGAACATATCTAGGGCTGTTAGCGGTCCAAGTATACCCGAGAACCGTACGATAATATCCGAGACCGATTCTCACCCGAAACGTTAGCGGTCCGACACTAGTACTGAAGTTGGAACCGAAATCGGTAAGGACCGAAATCGTTAACAAAAAAATCGATAATTTATTACTAATTTTATGCATACCAAACATATCCTTACATATCCGATACTCAAAATTGATAAGATCGTGAGATACTCAATTTTTAATATATAATTAGTTTTATAATATAATTTGTAAAATATAATATAAAAATATTATTAATGAACTAAATTAATTTGTTATAATACTTACGAAATTAAAAATTAGATTTCTATTTTAAATCAAAGAAACATTAATTTTATTTGATCAAAATCAATTACTCAATACAACAACATCTAAGCCTTAGTCCCAAAATGATTTGGGTCGGCTAACATGAATCAAACTTTGAAACCGTCAATAATCGTTACATAAATAACATAAAAGGATAAACCAATAATAATAATAATAATAATAATAATAATAATAACAACTTAACTTGAGACCTGAGTTATGTATATGGATAATAATAATAAAGTGATGTTTTAAAACAATAAAAATAATAATAAAGTGATGATCAAGTGTCCTCTAGGAGGTAAACTTGTTTGATAGAGATTTGGATAGTGACTTCTCGCATCACTTTGGTAGAGAATATGGAGCTTCATCCTCCTTTGTATAAATGGGATTGTCCCACATCGGCTAGCTATAGAAGTTTTCCTCTTTGTGCCCTCTACATATCTCACACATATAAAAACAATCAAAGGGTAGTTGAGTTGGTTTGAGCTTGATCGGTAACGATGTTTAGTCTTTTTTTTTTCTCGAGTTCAAGTTTGAGCTTGATTCGAGCTCGAGTTTGAGCTTCAAACATGTTCGAGCTTGATTCAAGTTCACGAATCGGGACTTTTGTGTCTGTTTCAGTTATTTAATGAGTCCATGAACCAGGACTCATTGGTTCTTAACCAGCCCGGGTCTTACCGATCTCGGGTCTAAAATACCCGGTTGACTTATCGGATCGGTTTCAGTTCTGACATTAGAATCGGTAACTTATCGATTCGGTCTCGGGTATACTCGGTAACCTTACCGGGTCTGGCTCGCTAAGCCAATACCCGGACCGAACTGAACCGGTAACAGGCCTAAACACATCTAGTAAAATATTCCAACATCAATTACATGAATATTTAAATTACTATCCATTAATCAACAAAATTAATTAAAATAACAAAAGCCTAAAAATCTTTCTCTCATATCAATTGTTGGAAATAAAACGCAGCGGAAGCGCTAGGGGAAATAATTTAAATAAAGCATTTTTATGCATTCAAGAGCTCAAAACCTTAAAGAGAGAAATATGTGGAGAAGATTGATACATACATAAGATTCGATGTGATTCAATTTTTGGTTCATGCCGCCTACTCCAATTTATCGGAATAAAAAGCTCAATCTGCTTTTTTTTTTTTTTTTTGTCTTCTTTGTTTTTTACTTTTTTTTGCTCTTTTTGCCCACTCTCACTCAGATCCTGTGCAAGTATTAATCTTCTCCATCTGCTTGTCTCTCCGAGTAGATCTTCATAAAGACTCTTTAATCTTCATATCTTTACATATGACTTCTAGCCACGTATTCTTTGGTCGCCCGTCCTCTTTTAAGATGACCCACTGGACAGATACTGGCTGAAAGATAAAATAAAAAAAATAAAAATAAAAAATTTGTTAAAAAACACTCTAATGGAGAACATAAATAACCTTGTGAAGATGTTGCAAACATATTAGAGAATGTTGCAAATATATTAGATGTGAATCATACACCAAATCTAGCGTTCAAACATGCCTTAGAAAAGTTGGCCCTGCTAATGCAACCACAAAAGGGTGAACAAATGGTATAAAAATGATATGCTTCAAGAGAAGCATTATAGTCTTAATAGTGCCGATCTTGAGTTCCCGGACTAACACCTCTCGCCTGTCTCGATTTCCTCTGCTTAAGCTTCACCTTCACATCAACACCACCATCAATAACCGCCTTAAGCACAATCTGAAGCTTCCCCTCCAATTTATCCCCCTTTCTTGGTGTGTACACTACATTATGAATATCGTCCTCCAAAGCCCTCTGAGCCAACACTTTCCCGACAGCACCACACGCACTCCTATTCTTAGTCGATCCCAAATCAAACTTCATGTCCTTGGAGATCGAATGTGAAACGGCAACCACATTGCTAGTGGCTCGATGGATTATGCTTGCACGTACAGAACCCTTCGATACATAAATATCCAAACAGAATGGCTCGTGGTATGGAGCCGTTAACTGATTGAAAGTGGGAGATCTTTGTTTCTTTCCCACACATGAATCTCTCGTTTCATAAAGTCGGGGGATTAAGTGCTTGTCCTTATGATTTTCCAGTAACAACTCTGTTTTCCTCTCTTTATTGGTCTTCTTGATTTCTCTTGGCATATCCTTCTTTTTTGGATTTTCTTTCTTTCGGTTCTCTTTGATTTCTTTCCGATTTTTTCCGTTCCTCGCGGATTTCCTTCCGTGGAAATCGATTTTGTATTCCTCGTACTCTTTTGAATCCTTGTCAAGCTTGTAGAACAAATTCCCACGAATCCGCATATCCTCAATCTCATCAAAATTTGGATCGTTCTTATTTGAGAGCACAGAACAAACCATCACATTATCACCACCACCACTACCACCATCATCATAATCACAATCAACAGAGCTACTACTCGTTTTCAATCTTTTGTCCTCCTTATTGCCTCTCCAAGCATCAGCCAAACCAGAGGAGACATGCCACGTGGCATCATCCACGACTTCAATTTTGCAATCCTTCATATCATCTTTACTGATTTCTGAAAATAACGGGGACAGATGAAGCCTATCAGTAATAGATTGTCCCCTGTCATGAACAAGAAATGGGGAGGCTCTTGAAGTGGAAAATTTACTACGCAGTGACGGCATAAGATAGTTCGGTATTGGTCTCATGAACGTGGCCCTTCTGAGAAGCACAAATGCCATTCCTGGAAGAAGAAAAAAAAGTAACAGATATTTCCTTGAGAGCTAGAAACTTAATGAAATTTCCCAGTGCGACATTCCATCGAGCAGGTGGTGCTCGAAGTATAATTCTTCGTATACAGGCTACTTAGGGATGCAGTAAACCAATTTATATCAGCTTCCATTAAAACAGTGGCCAAAAAACAAAAGGAAGTAGCACAAGAACTATCGATCGACAGAAAAAAAAAAACCCTAGACGCCCTCCTAATCCCTCGTCCGATGCACAGAGATTGAATAGAAGAAGAAATAATTGTTTTTTTTTTTAAGAAATATAAACTATGGACTTTAGAGGTCCAAGTTCAATCGCCATGGATGGGATATTGGGAGGGAAAGAATAGAAGCAGCAGGGAAAGAAAAACGACGTCCTGGGCGCCACTGCTCACTGAGATTTTCGAGTTCCACATTTTGTTCCCACTTCGACCCCGAGTTGCCAACATTATTTTTCATGTGTCCCACTTGGGTCTTATCATCAGGAGTAATACTACACACACAAAAGTGCACCTAAAAATGCACACTCTTACTTTGTAGGGTTGTACCGAGTGTTTTATAGGTAGTAGGGGTGTTAAATAATATTATAATAAAAAATTTATAAAGCACTCGGTACAACCCCTACAAAGCAGGGGTACAAACCCTACAAAGCAGGGTGTGCATTTTTGTGTGTGTAGTATTACTCTATTATTAGGGTTGTTTGTGAATCAAACGAATATCGGTTAGCGGATAGAATATTGCATTTGCTGATTTGATTAGTTGATTATATTAATTATTTGACTAGTTAATTATATGGTAAAATTAATTGATAGTGAATAGCGATTTCTTTAATCAAGATAGTAAAATGACACATAAGGGCATACATATATATCATTACTTAATCGTCATATAACTTGCTTGAATCACAAGTCGTCCGCCGCTTTCCGCTGTCTCTCGGACCTGATCGACACCCCCATCCGGCAGCACCTCTGGCCGCACCGAACCCGCGCCAGCAACCCCCTCGGAGCATCCAGTCGCGCCCACCTGCGTCACCTGCCACGCCGGAAATCACCCGGCCTTCAATGGGCAGGTGCTTCAACTATGGTGACCCGGGTCACCGTATGAATGCGTGCCCCCACCCGATCAGTTCACGAACTGTGATCCTTGAGGGTGATGAGTTGGTGCCCAGTTGAATCGTTGAGAGAACAGTTTCCGGCTGGATATTCCAAAGTTCGCCGGTGATGGGTCTCCAGACGATTTTCTCGACTCTTTCAATACAGCGGAGGACCTCCTTAATTTCAAAGGGGTACCACACGATCGTCGAGTCACGCTCGCCGCGATGTGTTTTTGAGCGCGCGCCTCCGTTTGGTGGCGTAATTTCCGCCATAGACGCCATCATGAAGGTCGCCCAGAATTGGTGCACCGGGAATTGCTCCGTGAGTTAATGACCCACGAATTCGCCAAGGCCCTAAATCCGTTGATTCCTACACGCCCGAATTCTATCAATTACTTGCACGGATTGATTGCCGCGAGACTCCAGCACAGATTATATCCCGTTACATCGGCGGCCTCCGTGTCTCTTACCAGGACACATTGAATTTACTCAGTCCTCCATCTGTAGCCGACGCCCACCATCAAGCACTCTTGCTTGAATCACAAGTCGTCCGCCGCTTTCCGCTGTCTCTCGGACCTGATTGACACCCTCATCCGGCAGCACCTCTGGCCGCATCGAACTCGCTCCAGCAACCCCCTCAGAGCATCCAACCGCGCCCACCAGCGTCACCTGCTACACCGACAATCACCCGACCTTCAACGGGCGGGTGCTTCAACTATGGTGAACCGGGTTACCATATGAATGCGTGCCCTCACCCGAGCAGTTCACGAACTATGATCCTTAAGGGTGATCAGTTGGTACCCAGTTCAGACCACTCGTCTATGACACTGACCCAACGGACGACATGCATGAGACCCATTTGCTTGGTGATTCGGCCCTTTGCTTGTCCTTAGCCGTGCCTGCTATTACACTACTGATTCCCTCGCTCAGGCTCAGCGTAATGCTCTTTTTTGGTCCACTTGCACGATTAACGATAAAATTTGTTCTTATATTATTGATTCTGGTACTTGTGAAAATGTGATGTTTGTTGAAGCTGTTGCTAAGTTGGATCTTCCTACTGTTTCCCACCCCAAGCCGTATAACCTTGGTTGGATTAGTCGTGATACTGTTGTTACTGTGACTGATCGTGTATGTAACACCCCCGAGATATTCAAGGTATATTACAGTGCCGTGGACCCCTACATGGGACCCACCAGGATAGACACGAATTACCACAGTAAAATCACACATCATCCAAATAAAAATCAAATAAGACACTTGGTACAACGGCGGAATAATCCACATCAACAACCATAAATAACTCCAATGAATACAAATCACAATTCGAAGAGAAAAGCCTAAGTACTCGCGAGTACAATCTATAAGTTTATAAAGTAGACAACAACCATATCGAAGGGGACACGGAAATAAAAGGACTCGAATGCACATGTCAACGACCCTGGCCAGCATCCTCGTACTGTCCCAGCGCCCGCTCGTCCGGATGATCATAACCTGAAATCCATAACAAGAATTTCCCCACAACGAGTCCCCAGAGGGGTTAGCAATTACGCTAGTACAAGTAATCAAGGCAAACCATTCGCTTACACATTTCATAGTACAATGCACCAAATTCATTTCAAAAACTAAAACCATACATGTTTTTCCGAAAACAAACAGTCAAATCACATTTGTCTAGGACTGGGACCAAGCCACAAATCCCACTTGAGGCCTCTAAGGACCCTCCCGAGCTGGCCACAATCATAAAACAAATCACGCACAGGCATCGCCTAGGACCGGGACGAATCCACAAATCCCACTCGAGGCCTCTAAGGACCCTCCCAAGCTGGCTAGCGAAACAAACTCGTGAATCCAGAGTGAAGTCATGATCATAAGGACCATCTCCGAGGGGTTATTACCACCCTTCGCGCAGAGAAGTTTTATGGGGCGCCTCAGAAGTGTGTGTTCTTTGCCGATTCAGTTATCTTTTGGGGATTTCGTATCATCAGCTGGCGCTAGTGTCGATGATTCTAAGACCAAGGTGATTCATGACTGGCCAACCCCTACATCCATCACTGTCGTGCGCAGTTTTCACGGGTTAACTTCTTTTTACAGACACTTTATTTCCCATTTCGGTTCTATTATGGCTCCTATCACTGATTGCATGAAGGGGAAGTCTTTCGACTGGTCTGATGCGGCTACCTCTGCTTTTGCTTTCATAAGAGATAAGCTTATTTCGGCGCCAATCTTGGTCCTCCCGGATTTCACAGTTCCCTTCGAGTTACACTGTGATGCTTTGAAGGTCAGTATTGGCGCGGTTCTTTGCCAGGATGGTTGCCCTGTCGCATATTTAAGTGAGAAGCTCACGAGTCCCCATTCTTGTTATTGTGCTTACGATGCGGAGTTCTACATTGTGGTCCGCTGTTCGCCATTGGTGCCATTATTTGTTTCAGTGGGAGTTTGTCCTCTTTACGGACCATGATTCGTTGAAGTACTTGGTTAGCCAAGACAATATCTCTCCCCGCCATGCGTCTTGGGCTACCTACATCCAACAGTTCAATTTTGTTCTCCGTCATAAGTCTGGCTCGGCGAATAAGGTTGCAAATGCTCTTACCCACCGGTATTCCCTCTTTGTTGATATGCGAGTCTCTGTTCCTTGGCTCGATAACTTAAACAGACTTTATTCCGAGGATCCCTATTTTGCTCGGGTGCTTTCTCAGTTGACTTAGGGAGAGGTTACCTCTTTCTCCCTGATAGATGGTTTTCTCTTCCTGGGTGCCCACCTCTGTATTCCTTCCTGTAGCCTTCAGCTCCAGCTTCTCACCAAGCTCCATAGCGTTGGACATGTGGGGTGGGATCGTACTCTGGCTCTTTTCCAGCACTGCTATTGTTGGTCATATTTACGGTGTGATGTGACTCGTTTTGTATCTCGAGGCCACATTTTTCAGGTATCCAAGGGCACTGCTTCTAATACGGGCTTATACCGGCCTTTACCTATTCCCGATGCTCCATGGTTGGGTGTAAGTGTGGATTTTGTCCTCGATCTCCCGCACACTCAACGTGGCTTTGATTTTATTTTTGTGGTTGTTGATCACTTTAGCAAAATGGTTCACTTCATTCCTTGCAGAGGTACTTTCGATGCTTTGTACGTGGCACAGCTCTACTTTCGCGAGGTATGTAACAATCATGGTTTACCTCTTTCTGTTGTCTGTGACAGGGATACCCGCTTCTTGAGCCACTTTTGGCGGAGCTTATGGCGTTAGGACAACACTGAACTACTCTTCAGTAATGCTTATCACCAGCAGACTGATAGCCAGACTGAGGTGGTGAACCGCTCTCTTGGCAACTTGCTTCGGTGTTTGGTCGGGGACAACATCAAATCATGGGACATGAAGTTAGCTCAGGTCGAGTTCGCTCATAATTCGGCTGTTAGTCGTAGCACCGGGTTCTGCCCCTTCCACTGTAATACCCGAGATTTCTGATGTGTATCTGAACTAGGGATTTCAACTTTATCCGTACCCGATCCTACCCGTCGGATAAACCCGAAATCGGGTCGGATTTCGGCCGAACCCGAAATTTTATAGTCGGGTATGGGTAGGGTATGTTTATAGTATATTACCCGAATACCCGACCCGATTACCCGACCCGCGTACCCATTTGAATTATATTAATATATTATTATTATTATATATTATACATAAATATAATATTATATTATAAGTTATATATATTATTATATAAAATATTATATTTTAAATATTTATTATACTAAATTGAATTTATTAATTACATTATATGTATATATGATATATATTAAAAATATTTATATTCTTAAATATAGGGTATACGGGTACCCGAATACCCATTGGGTACCCGATTACCCAATGGGCAATACCCGAACCCGATCCGAATCAAATAGGGTAGGGTATGGAGGAGGCATACCCGTACCCTACCCGACCCATTGACATCCCTAATCTGAACCTTGTGATATTGTATTTATTTCATTTTGATCTGAGTATTTCCTCCGTATTTCATGATCCTGTGTTGTTGAGCGTATGATTTAATGCAAGTTGTTCATACTTGCGTTTTTGTGCACTTGTAGCGCACGCTAACATCTTAGCGTTAGCGCGCGCTAATTGAGTTAGCTAGCGCACGTTACATATGAGTTGTAGCGCGCGCTACACGTAGTCAGCATGATTGAGACATGTTGGTAGGTGAGATCAGGCCGCGGATTTCGTTGGGATTATGTCGGGATGAACCTGGACGGCTTTTGGGAAAAGCCAAGTCAACGCTGTAGCGCACGCTACTGATATGAGGATAGCGCACGCTAAATGTTGAGATCAGTGAGGTCAGTGGACTGCATGACCGTTAGCACGCTAGGAATATGGACTAGCGCGCGCTAATAACCATTTTTTATATATAGGACAGCACCCTTTTTCATTTTTTTTCAGCTTTCATCACTTCCCAAACCCGAATTCTGAGACATAGAGAGTCACTCTCTCCATCCTAAACCCCTCATATCATCATCCTAGCTCGAGTTTGAAGATTGTAGATCATTGGAGATTGGTGTTCAAGCTCTCGGTGTTGGATTTCTTCAAGTTCCTCCTTATTCTTCACTATTTTGAGGTAGGTGATTCTTCACCAACTGGAGTAGTATTCTTAAGGATGTTTTGGAACATGTTTTGAGATTATCTAGTTAGATAAATTCGTACGTAGTCGAACATCATGTTGTTAGAAGGATATTTTCGATGCTTCGATATTTCTTCATCGTATAAACTGTTGAACCTTTTTAGTGTTTGAACTCCTAAGCATATTCATGTATCTTCAAAACCGATTATGGCCAGTTTATGGAGATTATCAAGTTCTTATGTACTTACATAATGGAGTTATAGGTTTGGGACCTTGAATGGATTGAACTTAGGATATTTTCTTGAAGATGAAGATGAATTATGGTGTTGTGATGATTGTACGTATCCTTGTATCTCGAAATCGTTTAATCTGTAAGATCATTCCATAAATCTGTGAATATGACATGTAGACGGATATCACACGTTAATCACTGAGGAGTTTGTAAATTTCATCACCGATACAACTAGTCTGCTGCCCAACAGTGAGCTGCCATGCACGCTTAGCGTGCGCTAAGCTTTGTGAATTAACGTACGCTAACGGGCTTATTTAGCGTACGCTACGATTGAAACTTAGCATGCGTTAAGTCATCAGGCGGATCAGTCGGCTGATCAGTGAGGTACTGACCGATCATGGTTAGCGTACGCTAGGCTGTGTGTAATTGCGTACGCTAACGAGTAGCCTTAACGTACGCTACATAGGATGTGTAACGTGCGTTAAGCAAACCAGGCAGATTTCTTTTAAGAACTTCCGACCGTATTTTGGATCGTTAGAGGTTCGTACGTTTAAACTTGTCCTGAGTTGCCGTTATTTTTCCTGTTTGTTCAAGGGCCGAGCATTTTACGAACGTTTGATCGAAGGAGGCGGCCTTCGA
This sequence comes from Orobanche coerulescens, assembly GCA_033398695.1. Lineage (NCBI taxonomy): Eukaryota > Viridiplantae > Streptophyta > Magnoliopsida > Lamiales > Orobanchaceae > Orobanche > Orobanche coerulescens. Next base: position 230,742,306 of record CM065802.1, read on the forward strand.
GTGTGTTGAGATCATTGGAGTAATTAGTTCTTGTCATCTTTGAGGCAAGTATCGTATTTTAAGCTTATTGATATTGCATTGTTGATCATGTGTACGATTTATTCGTGTTGTTGAACATGAGACTATATTCTTTGAGTTGTCATGATATTTACGTCGATGAACGTGTTGATTTGCATATGTGTATGCATAATTATAATGTTTGTGTTGTAAATGATCCGAGGGGATCATGAGGATCTATGCTGAGGGCGCTGGATCGAATGTCCACCATGCGTTGGTCCGACGGGATCATCATGGGGATCTATGCTGAGGGCGCTAGATCGTTGGACGGGTTTTCCACCATGCGTTGGTCCGACGGGATCATCATGGGGATATATACCGAGGGCGCTGGATCGTTGGATTATCCCATATTGTGTTGATGGAATCGTGAGGATTCACATCGTTGGATGCCGATGACGGAAGTCCGTTTTGTATGTTTTATGATGCACTGGTGATTTATGTATTATGATACTTGTACTAGCATCGTTTTGCTAACCCCTTCGGGGGTGGACATTTATTTTGATGTTCAGGTAGCCGAGGAGCGGGGAAGCAGCCACAGTACCGACATGACGATGAAGTGGCTCAGTGATGTGGATTATGTTGTCTTATTTTCCGGTTATTTCAGTACTCGAGTACGTTTATGTTGTTGTTGTTTTGGGGACATTTTGTAATAATGAACTTATTTGAATTGTCGAACGGGTTTAAATTTCCTTTTATTAATGACACTTTTGTATTATTTCCGTATTTTTCAAATTAGCCTTGTACATTCTTATACAAAGGATTTACGGCGCTGTAATTACTCCGAATATCTCGGGGTGTTACTGAATATGGTATCGGAGCTAAGATTCATGGATATCTTGACAGTCGGGTTAGTTGGGTCTGTTTACGTTATTTGATTATTGGTCGTTTGTAACATCACTGCTGAGCCAGCATCGTCGTGAGGACCGTGGTTGTAAGTCTCCTAATCTCAAATATTACCGTTTTATTTAATTCCTGTTTTGTGAATATTGACGGACTTTCTTTTAGAAAAAGTTTGCCCTGGATATTGAGTATTTGTGTTTACAGTATGTTGAGGGGTGGTCGTGGACGCGGACGTGGTCGTGGACGCGGACGTGGAAATGCGAGACAGGAGGATTCGGCGTCTACCCCAGAATTATCCGCAAGTCGAACCGATTCCCATTCTGGAGGACAGCAGGGATCAACAAATAATAATGCAGATCCTAACGTGCCGGGAGTGCTTCAACAGGTGGTTGCTCAGATAAACCAGTTTGCTCAGGTTGTTGATCGCATGCAGACGGCGATGGGACAGCAGCATAACGAGGATAATCGGGGAGACAAATGGCTTACTGAGGTGGTCAAATTGCACCCTCCAAAATTTGACGGTTCTGCTGAGACAATTACTTGGGATCACTGGCTGAAGGAGTTAGAAAATATCTTTGCAGGGATTAACTGCCCTGACGACCGAAAGGTTCCGTTAGCCCAGTATCTCCTAATTGGGGAGGCTTTCGACTGGTGGGAGGCCGTTCGACCCGAGAATCATAATGCTGACTGGACGGAGTTCAAATTAATGATGGAAGCACAATATTGTCCTCGCCCAGTTAGAGAGGCCCGAGTCCGGGAGTTTTTCTCACCACAAAATTCAGAGGCATCTGTGACAGACGTGATTAAGACTTTTAATCACCAGCGGACTTATGTGCGCCACTTGGTCAGAACCGAGGCGGAGAGGATTTTCCATTTCGACATACAGATGAAGCCGGAAATTCAGCAGTATATGTACGGATTTGAATGTACCACCTTGCGACAGTATTAGGACAAAGCACTGACCTATGATATGAAAGAGGCGGTAGTAGAAAAGTCAACGGAAGCAAAGAAGCAGAAAGTGTCTGGCAACTTCACGGAGAATAAGAGTAGTGGGCCCCGCATGGGCTAGTCCTCATTTCATTCATCCAGGAGGCCTCCGCATCCTTCTCGAGGTGGAAAGAAGTTCCGGGCAGCACCAACCATTTCAGACGCAGGGAAGAAATGTTATAACTGTGGCAAAGCGGGGCATGTTCGAAGTGACTGTTTCACAACTGCTGTGACCTGTTTCGAGTGTGGACAGGAAGGACATCGCGCAACATTTTGAGGAAATGCAACTCGATCTTTTGGTACTCGCACTCCTGCACCGGTTCCGAAGGACACTAGTGTAAACCAGACGCAGCAAAGTGGTTTCCAGCAGCAGAATGTTGGGAAAAGAGAGGCATCCAGCGCTGGGTTTGTTCCTCCGCGTATTTACGAGATGAAGAAGTCAGGCGATCAGAACACGGTTGTTGCATCAGGTACGATTCAGATCCTTTTGCAACCAGTTAGTGTCTTATTCGATTTAGGATCTATGCATTCTTTCATATCTTTGAAATGTGTTAATCGTTTGAAAATCTCGTGCTTGTATGATTGTGAACCTTATGTTGTGGGATTACCGAGCGGAGAGAAACTTATGGGAACCCTAGAAAATAGAGATTTTCTAGTGAGGAGGGAGAGATTGGCTATCAAATCTTATTGTAGTCGACATCCTTGGTGACGATTTAATTCTCGGAGATGATTGGCTCAATCGTTATGGAGCTATTTTGAATTACCAAAAGAGAGTCATTTCTATCATTTCCAAAGTCATCAACCATTGTTTCGCCCCATCCTTGAGTGTATAAGGGAAGCACTTCATTCTTAGTTGATCCTCGCTCAACCCATTTAATGGGAAGTTGTCAATCGCCACATAGAAGTCTCGTATGAATGATAACGGATCCTCACGTGCTAATCTGTGAAATGAGGGCAATTGCTCGATGTGAAATCCGCTTATGTGGTAGTTCCTTGTGGCCGGTGCTAATTGGATGCATGAAATGGCGGTGTTCACCACGAGCTTTGCATAGTCCCTCATAAAATGTTCGACCGGAGGTTGTTGCGGCATGTTATAGTTTGCTTCCATCCCATATTGAGGTCCGGGATAATAATTCGCTCCATATTGCACTCCAAGGGGTGGTTGTCTCGGATAGAAGTATCTCCCTTGTTGAGCTTCGGGTATGCCTTGATTGCGCCCAACATTCTCATATCTCGGAAACCTTGGTTGACGAATTTCTTCCTCATCTATATTTTATGGAACATTCTCAACCCTCGGTTGACGAGGGTTATCTTCTTGGAGCAAAAGTCGCTCTTCGAGATCCGAATTCACCTCGTCGTTTGCCATTGATGTTGTGGCCATTATTTTTGGTGCTCTAATCCTTTGAACTTCGTCTATGGGCGGAAGAATCGGGTTACGCAACGATCTCCTACCAAGCATAAACAAAAGAATCCAGAGCGAATTTTTAGACTTTTATCGAAAATAATGAAAACGGAGAAATGATCAAGAAAAACAATTCAACTATTATTAAAACAAGATAAAAAATTAAACGCCAATTCCCCGGCAACGGCGCTAAAAACTTGATGGACAAATTATAAACTCGCAAGTGTACGAATCGCTTTTATAGGAAGCGACAAGTAACTCCGAGGTCGATCTCTCGAGGAATTGCAAACGGTTTAAAGTTCGATAATGTTCGGTAAATAGTCGAATGAACAAAAGTAAAATAAATTAAAATACATCATTGGTTGATAGGTTTACAATTAATAATGCATAAAAATAAACAAAGTGATAACAACACCAAATTAATTGTCGGATAATTGAGAGATTACAATAATGAGATTGATAAGGGAATTTAGAGTCACCGACACACACGTAATCAATTATTAGTTCCGATACTCAAATAAATAAGGTTTGGAATTATCGATTGCTCACGATTAAAAGAAATCCGTTTGATGGCGGTAATTCTAAAAATCACGATTGTTCTTTTCGAAAATAAGAGATACTCTTTTGATGGGGATGAATCTCTACTAACAATCGACTAGCTAATACCTTTGATGGGGTAATTCGCTAAAAGATCGCGGAAAAAGGTATAGAACATTCACAATCGCTTCTATATGGTCGTTTGATGGCGAACACCGACAAAAATCCTCGATTTGAATAATAATAACAACTAAGAAATAGGTTTGATGATCTAAATCAAAAGTTCTTAAACGAAGAACGAACAAGAGGAACAATCCCAAACTTTACCCAGAAAATCAATAGAAAATAATAATCGATAGCATGTGTGTGGCTCAATCAAAAAACCCATATGAAAAGATTAGCTACACATGATTATTTCAACAACAATAATGGAAATTGAAGAACAAAACATGGTAGAAACTTCCCTTGAAAATGCCAGAATTGAATTCCGATGAAGATTTGATGTTCTTCCTTCAAAAACTCATGACAATTGATACAAAAAAATATAATATCTCACAAATGTATTTTTTACTTCAAGAACATACAAGGAAGATGATGAAACAATCTCACTTTTTCCTCACTTTTTGGTGTTTTCTCCCTCAATCTTGTGTTTTTCCACCTCAAAATATCTCCCACAAGATAAGAATATCTCATCAAGGGTCACCACCTCTTCTTTTATAGCCAAAATATCAAGAAAAGGCTCAAAATTGTGCAAAAATGTCAAAGAAAATGACTTGAACCGAAAAGTGACACGGCCCGTGTCCTGGGACACGGCCGTGTCATACTACCCTGAAAAGAAGGAAAAGTGTTATGTCCATGGACTCGGCCGTGTCCCATGACACGACCGTGTTGTACTATGCTGAAAATGCGAAATAAGCTGTATCGGGCTCGGCCGTGTCATAAAAGACACGGTCGTGTTGTACTGCACAGGAAAATGGGTTTTTAACTGTAAAGATACCCGGCCGTATTATATGGCACGACCGAGTTGCCTGGTGCGGCCCGAGTTGTTTTCTTCTGTTTTGATTCCGGTTTTTGGTCTTCTTCGGCTTGATCCCTCGTTCTTGTATCAATACACCTCGGATTTTAGCATATGATATACCGTTTCGAAGCTAATTTCACGAGGAATTTATATCAAAGGAGAACACATCTCAATTCGGAGTGGTGGTTCTGGAATTTAGAAGATTCGACCGATACTGCTTCAATCTTTTGTCGTTTTAGGCCCCGTTTTAGCTTTTGATCGTCATAAACTCCAATATTAGCTATGAAAGATCATATTTCACCACAATCTTCGCTTGGTTACCTATAAATTAAAAACACAACATACCACGCATAAAAGAGAAAAAAAATACTAAAAAGCAAACAAAAACACGACTAGATAGAACAGAATGAGTCGATCAAGAATCGACTCATCACGGGTCCACAAAGGGGTTAGCAATTACACTAGTACAAGTAATCAAGGTAAACCATCCGCTTACACATTTCATAGTACATGCACCAATTCATTTCGAAACCAAAACCAGACATGTCTTTTCCGAAAACAAATAGTCAATAAACAATTTGCCTGAGGACCGGGGCTATACCACTGGTCCCACTCGAGGCTTCTAAGAACCCTCTCGAGCTGGCCATATCATAAAACAAATCACGCACAGGTATTGCCTTAGGAACGGGGCTATACCACTGATCCCACTCGAGGCCTCTAAGGACCCTCCCGAGCTGGCTAGCGAATCAAACTCGTGAATCTAGGGCTATACTATTGCATTCCCTCGAGGCCCTGTCGGACCCTGCCGAGGTGAGCAAAGCACACACAAATACATCACCATTTCATGTTAAGCAAAAAGGTTTCCAAAAATACTTGCCTTGAGTAATTGACGACGACACAAACGGAAGGAAATCAAACACGACCGCTAGGAACCGATGAAACCGAACCTAACGATTCGAAGAATACAATCACAACCATTTCTAAACGATTACGGAAATAGAATACACCCGAAAACCGCCTACGATTCATGTGTATTCGTATAAAACAACAATGAGTGCGGATCGCAACCAAACCCTCCCGATTACACAGAAACCACGAAATACACCATGAATTCGTAGGGAAAATAAGAATACCAACAAGATTAATCATATTCATCATGGATTAATCAACAATACGGAATGAATCGGACAAAACTCAAAACCCCCAAGTTCCCCAAAAAATAGGTTTCTAGGAGATTACCTTGGATTAGGATGAAGAATTCAAGTAGAAGTCAATAATCTACAACAAGAACTCGAGGTGGATGATCTCTCCAAGATTGAAGATGCCCAAATAGCCCAAAATTCGCCCCTAAATCACCCAAATTGTAAGGAAGAAGAAGAGAGGAGAGGAAATGAAATCCTCTCCCAGAAACCCGCTGATATACTGCTGACTAACCCGCGTGCCGCGGCACAGGCTGAGTGTGCCGCTGCCCGCGGCTGAAATGTATGAGCAGGTTTTTTGGCCGCGCCATGGCACGGAGCATCATGGGCCGCGGAGCTCAGTACATTCGGCCCAGGCTCAAGCCTTGCAAGGGCTGTGCCGCGGCGCAAACTCCCCTGTGCCGCGGCACACACTGCTTGAGCCCAAAAATAATGAAAATAACCCACGAACATGATATACTCAATCGACGCATAGTCCCAACCATTTATAGGCCTGAACGGACTATCACGAACCCTCGTATGGTGACTTCACGCCAACACGGTCGGTCCCAACATAACGATAACATCAAAAGGCCCGGAAAGAGAATAAACGCAATGGAAACCCAAAACTTTTGAATATTACGGAATAACCCAACACGATACTCGATCGAAACACCAATACAAGTTCACAACGTCCATAATAACTTGAAATGGATTTGCGGGAACCCCAAAGCGGCGGTTCCGAACAATAATTACGAGAATTGAACTCAACGGCGTAAAAGTGACACCCAACACGGAATTGAGTAAAGCAAGTCCGAAACAAGCTCGGATGATGAAAGGTCTAGAATTAAATATTCTCAAAATACTCATACGGTTACAAGTGAGTCATTAAAAACAAAAAATACACCAACGATGAAAATACCAGGAAAAAAAATTGCGGATATTACATTCTACCCCGATAAGAATAAGTTTCGTCCCGAAACTTAAGAAACAAACAACTCGGGGTACCTAGCACGCATGCTATCCTCGGTTTCCCAAGTTGCCTCCTCGATACCATGCCTCGACCACTGCACTTTGACCAAAGGGATGGGTCTTATGCCTCAGTCGCTTCTCACGGTGCTCCAAAATCCTCAAGGGACGCTCCTCGAAGGTAATATCCTCGGCGATATCAATCTCACCATAGTCGATGACGTGACTAGGATCCGGAACATATTTCCTCAATTGGGAAACATGGAGAACGCTATAAACATGGCTCAACGCCAAACGCTATGAATAGACTTCGGAGTACAGTGAAGCCTCACAATCTGCGCAATAAACACACGAGCCAATTTCTATGGACCCCAGGTATCCTTGATGCCCAGAAAATATGTTGAATTGGTCAGATGGTCCACAATCACCCAAATGATATTCATGCCCGATCTCGATCTCGGCAAGCTCGTGATGAAGTCCATCGAAATATCTTCCCATTTCCATTCCGGAATAGAAAGCGACTGCAATAACCCAGCCAGTCGCTGATGCTCGATTTTGACTTGCTGACAAGTCAAACATCTCACTACAAATTGTGCGACCTCTTCCTTCATATCATTCCACCAGAAATTCCTCCTCAGGTCTTTGTACATATTACTCAAACTAGAATGGCGGAGTAAGGTGTAGCATGGGCCTCGCGCAACATACCCTGCCTCAATTCTGAGTCGTTCGGTACACATAGCCGACTCTGAAATCCCAATACCCATCTTCATGAATCACAAACTCAGGAGACTTTCTCTTAAGAACATTCTCTTGGATTTGAGAAATCATCGGTTCCTCCAACTGCTTTAGTTTAATTTCATCGATCAGTAATGACAAAATCTCTAAATCGCAAAGTTGCCCGACAGTTTTCGGCAACGAAATCTCAACACCTAACCCGATCAAAACCCACTGAAGCTCAGACTGAGACGTAAGGATCTCAAGCATTCGCAACGCGACCGGTTTCCGACTCAAGGCATCGGCCACGACGTTCGCCTTGCCCGGATGATACAAGATTTCGAGATCATAATCCTTAATCAACTTTAACCACCTCCTTTGTCTCATATTCAACTCCCGCTGAGTAAATATGTACTTCAGACTTTTATGATCGGTAAAAATCTGACATGTAGAGCTAAAGAGATAGTGATGCCAAATCTTGAGCGCAAAAACAACCGCTGCTAACTCCAAATCGTGAGTAAGGTAGTTAAGCTCATACAGCCTCAACTGTCTCGACGCAAATACAATAATCTTGTCGTGCTGCATCAACACGCACCCAAGGCCCTAACCCGAGGCATCGCTATAAACGGCAAAACCTTCGTTGCCACACGGAAACGCTAAACTCGGGACTGAAGTCAAACGCCTCTTCAGCTCCTCAAAACTCGACGGACTCTCATCATTCCAGACGAACTTCTCGGATTTCTGGAGCAACTGTATAAGTGGCCGAGCTAGTTTTGAGAACCCCTCGACGAACCTACGGTAGTAGCCAGCCAAACCCAAGAAACTACGGACCTCCTTCATATTCTTAGGCGGTGCCCAATCCAATACTGCCTCAATATTCTGTGGATCCACACGGGGCCCCTCGGCTGAAATCACGTGACCCAAAAACATCACTTCCTTCAGCCATAACTCACATTTCGAAGACTTCGCATAGAGTCGCTCGGTCCTCAAAATGTCCAACACCACACACAGATGATGGGCATGCTCCTCATCATTCTTCGAATAAATAAGAATATCGCCAATAAAGACGACAACACACTTATCCAAATACTCGATAAAGACCTTGTTCATCAACTGCATGAACACTTCCGGCGCACTGGTTAACTCGAAGGGCATAACCACAAACTCATAATGTCCGTATCTCGTCCGAAAAGCTGTTTTCGGAACATCGGAATCCTTCACTCGAAGCTGATAGTATCCCGATCTCAAGTCGATCTTCGAGAATACCGCAGCTCCCTGCAACTGATCAAATAAGTCACCAGTCCTCGGCAAAGGATACTTGTTTTTGATGGTTACCTTGTTTAGCTCGCGATAGTCGATACATAAATGTAGTGAACCATCCTTCTTCCGCACAAATAGAACCGGTGCGCCCCAAGGCGAAGCGCTCGGTCAAATATATCCCAACTCAAGAAACTCACTCAACTGCTTCTTCAACTCAGCCATCTCTGAAGGTGCCATGCGATATGGCGCCTTCAAAATTGGAGCCGCACCCGACTCTAACTCTATAGCGAACTCGACCTCACGGTCTGGTGGCAACCCCAGTAACTCGTCAGGAAAGACATCAGGGAACTCACTGACGACTGGGATCGATGAAAGCTCGACTCCACCACTCTCTGCCTCCAAGGCGTAACACCAGTAACCAGTATACCCTTTCCGCAGGAGTCTCATCGCCTTCAAGGCGTTAATTACGAACTTCTGTTTCCCCCTCTTTCGCCCCGCGAAAGAGTGCTCAGTGCCGTCCTCGACTAACATGGTGATGATCCTCGTGCGGTAGTTCATGATTGCACCATGCCGCTCGAGCCAATCATCCACAAGAATCAAATCCTCGCCCTCAATACTCACAAAAATAAGATTAAAGAGCCAAGACCTCTCACAAATAAACACGGCACAATCTCGGACCTCTCGATCACCAACGATTCTATCACCTCTAGGGAGTTTAACGATGAAAGGCTCGCAAGGCGACAAACAGTCAAGACTCAAACGGCGCACACACTCTAGAGAGATGAATGACTGCGTAGCACCCGGATAAAAAAGCACACTGACAGGATGAGAATGGATATGAACGGTACATGTCACCACAGTGGCTGCTGAATCATCGGCCCTCCTCATCTTATAGACACAAGGGTGGGCGGAGCTGACACTGGAAGCTCCCCTCTAGTGGGCTGACCCGACCTCTCCCTCAGCTGGCACTAGAGATGTTAAACGGGCTAGCCCTAGCGGTTCCGGGCTAGCCCTAGCGGGTTTCGGGCTAAACGGTCCGGGCTAAAAAAGCCCGGATTTAAACGGGCTAAATATTTAAAAAATCTATTTTTTATTTTTTTATAAGTCAAAAAAAAAAACAATAACAATATATTTTATATATATAGTAACAACTATACTATAATAAATATAACAAAAAATACACTTTTATGTATATATATATACACACACTATATTAACAAATACAGTAATAATATATATTATATATAATATTAATATATATTATATATATAATATTAATATATATTATATATAATATTAATATAGTATATATATATATAATATTAATATAATGTGTATATATATATCAGGCTTCGAGCTAGCCCTAGCGGGCTTTGGGCTAGCCCTAACGGGCTTCGGGCTAAACAGTTCGGGCCAAAAAAGACCGGATTTAAACGGGCTAGGAAATATCGGCCCTAACCCGGTTTTTTGGCGGGTTAAACGGGTCAGCCCTACGGGCCCGAGCCCGTTTAACATCTTTAGCTGGCACTCGGTGGAGACTGCGGAGCAAACGAGCCCTGGTTCACACTCGGCTCCCTAGGCGCTGGAAAAGAAGTCTGGGCACCGAGAATCTGTCCCATCCGCTCACAATAGAAAGCCTTGTGACCCGACTGACCACAAGTATGACAAGTTAACTGCGGACGAAGACACTCTCGGTTCTTATGGCACGACTTGACACAATTAAAGCATGTGATATCACGAACAGAGGCTCTGGCAGTACCTCAAGAACCCCTAGAGAAACGAGCCGAACCGCCCGCAGGAATGTTTGCAGACTGAGACTTCTGTTGACCTCCACCTTTGTGACCCGAGAAATTCCCGCTGGATTATTGATTCTTGCTCTCATGAGCCGCCTCACTGGCTGTCACAGACATATCATAGGAAAGAGCTCTACTCTGGTTATACTTCAAAGTGGTGCAGACGAGCCCAGACATGTAGTCCCGAATTGGCATTTTCATCCATCTGGAAAAGTGAAAAATTTTGTCGCTCTCCTCTATAACTTGGGTCTTCACGAAATCCAACTCCCAGTTGAAATCGGCAATAGCTTGAGAAATAGGGATATCCCGAGGTTGAGCGTCATAAAAGGCATGAACTCGAGCCTGTCTAACCAGCCACAGGCAATATTTGGTCTCCATCAGGTCCTTGAATTCCGTCTATGAGGCAACATGGTCCTTAGGCCCAACAGCCTCCCACCAATCAGTAGCGTCGCCAGTGAGAAAGTACTGGGAAACGGTCCTTGAGACAATTGGTGGCAATGAAGACTTTAGATATCTCCTTAATCCACCCCTCCCAGTCGATCGGGTATGAAGCTCCCGAAAATTGGGGAGAATGCATCTTGATGACATCCTGTAGCCAACGATCTGCTCTGCCCCGAGTAGCGTGGGCCGGAGTCGGGTTCTGGACCGCCTGAGCTATCGCAACCATTTGGTTCACCATTTGTTGCATTACCGCTGCAACACCAAGATCAGTGCCATCCTGAGTAGTAGCATGGCTTTGACGGTCACCAGTACTGCCGGCTCCCGAAGAATGCGATGTGGCCGCCTCACCGGCTGCCCCACGGCCTCTTCCAGCGTCCATACTTGTGTTAAAAGGTAGCAAAAGCAACTCGATGATAAGTATGAGAGGAAAAACAACTACAGTTCAAGAAATGGAAATACGGTACGAGAAAACAAGGAATCGAGTAAGGAAAACTTACGAGCACTGGAAGTACCGAGATTCTGGCAGCGGAATGTCGATATGCAAAACAAAACACAACTAGACCCAAATAACCGACAAGCCTAGGTATCCATAAACCTAGTGCTCCGATACCATTTTCTGTAACACCCCTGAGATATTCAAGGTATATTACAGTGATGTGGACCCCTACATGGGACCCACCAGGCTAGACACGAATTACCACAGGAAAAACACACATCATCCAGATGAAAATCAAATAACACGCCCGGTAACAACCGGCGGAATAAGCAGCACCGACAAACGTAAATAACTTCAACGAATACAAACCACAATCCGAAGGGAAAAGCCTAAGTACTCGCGAGTACAATCTATAAGTTTATAAAGTAGACAACAACTATATCGAAAGGAACAATGGAAATAAAAGGACTCAAATACACATGTCAACGACCCTGGCCAGCATCCTCATACTGTCCCAGCGCCCGCTCGTCTGGATGAACATAACCTGAAATCCATAACAAGAATTTCCCCAAAACGGGTCCCCAAAGTGTTTAGCAATTATGCTAGTACAAGTAATCAAGGCAAACCATTCGCTTACACATTTCATAGTACATGCGCCAATTCATTTAGAAACCAAAACCAGACATGTCTTTTCCGAAAACAAACAATCAATAAACAATTTGCCTTAGGACCGGGGCTATACCACTGGTCCCACTCGAGGCCTCTAAGGACCCTACTGAGCTGGCCATATCATAAAACAAATCACGCACAATCATCGCCTTAGGAATGGGGCTATACCACTGATCCCACTCGAGGCCTCTGAGGACCCTCCCGAGCTGGCTAGCGAATCAAACTCGTGAATCCAGGGCTATACCATTGGATTCCCTCGAGGCCCCGTCGGACCCTTCCGAGGTGAGCAAAACACACATAAATACATCACCATTTCATGTTGAGCATAAAGGTTTCCAAAAATACTTGCCTTGAGTAATTGACGACGACACGAACGAAAGGAAATCAAACACGACCGCTAGGAATCGACGTAACCGAACCTAACGATTTGAAGAATACAATCACAACCATTTGTAAACGATTATGGTAATGGAATACACCCGAAAACCCGCCTACGATTCATGTGTATTCGTACAGAACAACAACGAGGGCGGATCGCAACCAAATCCTCTCGATTACACAAAAACCACGAAATACACCATGAATTCATAGGGAAAATAAGAATACCAATAAGATTAATCAACAATATGGAACGAATCGGACAAAAACTCAAAACCCCCAAGTTTTCCAAAAAATAGGGTTCTAAGAGATTACCTTGGATTAGGATGAAGAATTCAAGTAGAAGTCGATAATCTACAATAAGAACTCGAGGTGGATGATCTCTCCAAGATTGAAGATGCCCAAATCGCCCAAAATTCGCCCCTAAATCGCCCAAATCGTAAGGAAGAAGAAGAGAGGAGAGGAAATGAAATCCTCTCCTAGAAAGCCGCTGATATACTGCTGACTGACCAGCGTGCCGCGGCGCAGGCTGAGTATGCCGCGGCCCGCGGCTGAAATGTGTGAGCAGGTTTTTTGGCCGCGCCGCGGCATGGAGCGTCGTGGGCCGCGGCGCGCAGTACATCCGACCCAGGCTCAAGCCTTGCAAGGGCTATGCCGCGGCGCACACTCCCCTGTGTCACGTCACACACTGCTTGAGCCCAAAAATGATGAAAACGACCCACAAACATGATATACTCAATCGACACATAGTCCCAACCATTATAGGCCTGAACGGACTATCACGAACCCTCGTATGGTGACTTCACGCCAACACTGTCTGTCCCAACATAACGGTAACATCAACAGGCCCGGAAAGAGAATAAACGCAATGGAAACCCAAAAATTTGAAATATTACGGAATAACCCAACACGATACTCGATCGAAACACCAATACAAGTTCACAACGTCCATAATAACATGAAATGGATTTGCGGGAACCCCGAAGCGGCGGTTCCGAACAATGATTACGAGAATTGAACTCAACGGCGACAAAAGTGACATCCAACACGGAATTGAGTAAAACAAGTTCGAAACAAGCTCAGATGATGAAAGGTCTAGAATTAGATATTCTCAAAATACTCATACGGTTACAAGCGAGTCATTAAAAATGAAAAATACACCAACGATAAAAATACCAGGAAAAGAAAAAAATTCGGATATTACAAAAAATTAGATGTTTTTATTTAATGTTCGAAAGAAATAAAAAATATTTTTTTTAGAAATCAGATGTTTTTATTAATCTTTAATCTGTTTTCTGAATTTTTTTAAAAATAAAATAGTTTTTAAAAGTAAAATAAATTCACGAAAATAAAAACTAACAGGTTGTTAAAAAAATAATAGTAATTCACTTTTTATTATTTATGGAAAATAATATTCCGGTTCTTTTTTAAAAAACAGTTTATAAATCAGATCCAGATTTTTTAATTTTTAATTTTTAATTTTGAACTTTAAATAAAAACATCCGATTTTAATATTAATATTCCAAATTTTTTTAAAATACACTTTGGATTATTTTTAAAATTCCTAGATTTTTTATATTTTTATATTTTTAGACTTATATTTTTCATTATTTTTAAATTATTATGTGGATCAATCAAAAGGTGACACGTGTCACTTAACGGACAAGCAAGTCTGTTATATTAAACTGACGAATTTTCACGGATACCCTAACTTGATTGGACAGAAACAAGTTCATACCCCTAAATGATACAAAAAAAATTCGTTAGTATAAATGTAAAATTTGAGAAAGTCCGTACCCTAAGTAGTAATTTTGCATATATTACTAACATTTGTAAGCCAATACAAACTTTGGCTAAACTTATATGTGGGGACATCAATAAAGCAGCATCAAGTGATTTGTAGACCAACACAAATTTCAGAAACAAATTCAGAAAGAAACTAAAGTATATCAATTGACTTAGGGGCTGTTTACTTTTTTTTCATTAATATATGAATGGATTAAGCTGTCTGAGTGGATTAATCTGTCTGATTTGAAAAAATATCCTGTTGTTTCTTTCTTTTCTGAATGAACTATCTGAATGACAGAAATGACCATTTTACCCCTCAATATGAATTAAATCCTTTTTGATAAAGGACAGATTGAGCATTTTAGTTTATATAATCAATTTAAATTATATGACATAATATTTATTTTAATTTATATTATAATATATATTCATAAATTATATTATAATTTTTTGGTATATTTAAATAATCAAAAATATTTTATAAATATATTAAGTTATATTTTAATATATATATATATATATAGTTATATTAATTTTTTAATAGTCAATATAAAAAAATAAATTTAAATAATATAACATAATATATATATATTTTAATTTAGATTATAATATATATTCATAAATCATATTATAATTTTTAGATATATTTAAATAATCAGACAATATTTTTATAAATACATTAAGTTATAGTTTAATATATATACAGTTAAATTAATTTTTTAATAGTCAATATAAAAAATCAATTTAAATAATATAACATAATATATATTTTAATTTATATTATAATATATATTCATAAATTATATTATAATTTTCAGATATATTTAAATAATTAGACAATAGTTTTATAAATATATTAAGTTATATTTTAATATATAGTTATATTATTTTTTTAATAGTCAAT
This sequence comes from Orobanche coerulescens, assembly GCA_033398695.1. Taxonomy (NCBI): domain Eukaryota; kingdom Viridiplantae; phylum Streptophyta; class Magnoliopsida; order Lamiales; family Orobanchaceae; genus Orobanche; species Orobanche coerulescens. Next base: position 230,757,677 of record CM065802.1, read on the forward strand.
ATAAAAAAATCAATTTATATAATATAACATAATATATATTTTAATTTATATTATAATATATATTCATAAATCATATTATAATTTTTAGGTATATGTAAATAATCACACAATATTTTTATAAATATATTAAGTTATATTTTATTATATATAGTTATTAATTGTTTTAATAGTCACTATAAAAAAAATCAATTTATATAATATAAAATAATATATATTTTCATTTATATTATAATATATTTATATTCATAAATCATATTATAATTTTCAGATATATTTAAATAATCAGACAATATTTTTATAAATATATTAAGTTATATTTTAATATATATAGTTATATTAATTTTTTTATCAATAAATAGCTTATATTTTATGAATTTTAAATGTATAATATTAATATATATTGTAAATTTATATTATTTATACTCAATTATAATTAAGATTATATGATAATTTATACTATACATACTCAATTCTTTTATTATTAAAGAGGGTAATTTTGGTATATTGGGAAAATATTTCTGTCTTAATGGTAAGGACACCCCAAAAGTTGCTTAATGAAAAAGACATTATTAAGATCATTAAGTAGAAAGTAAACAACAAAATATAGCTGATCGATTAAGCTGATTAATCATTAAGCTGATTAAGTAAAAAGTAAACAAGACCTTAGTAACCTTCAAAGGGTATATAAACAAATTATGAGTCCACATTTTCGCTCTCAATCTCCGCGAGAAGACTGTCATTTTCCAATTCCTCAATATCTTGGCTCGCAATTAGGGGTGTAAATGAACTGAGCGTTCGTGAAAATATCGAGGAAACGTTCAGTCAAAGTTCAATTTATGCTCGGCTCGGTCAAATTCGAACAGTTCGCGAACATATTCGTTACATACACGAACCGAACACGAACAAAAGAATATATGTTCGTTAGTTCGCGAACTAGAATATATGTTCGTTAGTTCGCGAACAAGAGTTTTTTTATATATTTATTAATAATTTTACAATAAATAATAAATATAATTTATAATTTTACAATAATTAATATATATATAATAAAAAATAAAACCTACCATTTCAAAAGCCCCGATTTGTAAATTTATCTTCTCTTTTTATTTTTTGGATTATTATTGCTTGTACTTTGTTTTTTTTTTATACTTTGGAACACAAACAAACAAACGAACCGAACAATCAAACGCTAACGACCAAACACGAAATATGTGAAATTTTAACGAACCAAACACAAACATGTGGTTTGAATTTTATCGAACACGAACACGAACTGAACCCTTAACGAATAAACATTCGTTAGGTCACTATTCGGTTCGTTCGGTTCAAAATACAACCGTACTTGCAATCTTTCAAAAATCTCTCGTACAAGAGGTTGTCTTTCCAAAGTGCTTTATAAATGACCTAAGATATCAACCATGTCGAAAAGGAGACTCTAAGGGTGCGTTTGGTACAGAGAATGGAATTGCAAAGAAATGATTGCAGAGAAAGAGAATTGGTCAGGAGAATAGGAATTGACTATCCTGTTTGGTAGCACAGAGAATTCAGCACAGAAATGCAACAGAGAATCATTTCTCTTGGTCGGTGGCGGTGGTCGATGGTGGCGACGGTGGTGGTGGCGGCGGTGCTGATCGGTGGTGGTGGTGGTGGTGGTGGCAGCGGTGGTCGGTGGTGGTGGCAGTGGTGGTCGGTGGTGGTGGTGGCGGTGGTGGTGGTGGTGGCGGTGGTGGTGGCGATGATGGTGGCGGCGGCGGTGCTGATCGGTGGTGGTGGTGGTGGCAGCGGTGGTCGGTGGTGGTGGCGGTGGTGGTGGTGGTCGGTTGTGGTCGGTGGTGGTGGTGGTGGCGGTTGTGGTCGGTGGTGGTGGCGGCGGTGGTCGGTGGTGGTGGTGGTGGCGGTGGTCGGTGGTGGCGGCGGCGGTGGTGGTGGTCGGTGGTGGTGGCCCTTACAGAGAAATCAATTCTCTGAAAAAAAACAGAGAAATCAATTTTCTGAAAAATACAAATGGATCAATTCTCGGGAATTCAAATCCATTTCCATTTCCATTTCCCTTACCTACCAAACAAGAGAATCCATTTCCAGTTCCATTTCTCTCCTCCCATTTCTCTCTATCAAACACCCCCTAAGAGCTTTGTGTTGGTGGAATAGAGTTGTCCACAAACAACAGCGGGAACAAGGAGTTTAAATTACCGGGGATCAAATATTTAACAGCAAAAATTAGTCGGGACTTAAAAATTTCTTTTCATTTTTTTATAAATACCCGAGGCTAAAAAAAATTTATATTGATTTTTTTGAGCCTAACCGTGACTCTAGCTTCCCTTAGCCCCCTGGTTCCGCCCGTGTCCAAAAAGCTACCATCAACCAATTTTTATTTTTTTAGACATACCTGAGTTAGTAAGTTGTCTAGAACACCATTTTTGATTATTTTTCATAATCTCCCAACATTGTTCATATCTGAACGGCTGATCATTGAACTCCACATTCTGTGCGCTTTTTCTTCTAAGAACCAAGAAGAAAATTAGTAAAGCAAAACATGTTTTAAACTTCTGAGAATAATCAGGGTCGGCCCAATGGGGGCAGCTTGGGCGATGGTCCAGGGCCTCCAAATTTCTAGGGCCATTTTGTGTATACTAATTACCTAAAAAATCAAAAATTACATAGACGTTCCTTACGTAGCTGGCAGAAGAAAAGAGTCAAAAAAATAAAAATTAAATATGTTCGGCGTTCCTTGTATAGATGCAAAAAAAGAGGAAAAATTGGCTTGGACTAAGCCTCCTGTACCTAAAAAATTTATTATAAAAAGCCTCATTTTTTATTTTGCTCAGGACCTCAAATGGTTGGACTGGCCTTGAGAATAATATACAAGGATAAAAAGTAGACGATTAGATTGTCGAAAAGCAAACAAATTGAATTGTAAGCAAATAAAACAAGACAACAAGCATATATATGTAACAAACTAAATTAGGGCCAGATCACTTAAATTTGATGATCTGCAACTACTTTTTTAACACCACTTAAATATTATTTCCTTCGTTACTTTATTATTGCAACGTATTGACTATTACACTTTTTACATATTTTCTTTTGATCATTTTTTGTAATTTATATATATAAAAAATATAGTCATGTGAGATCTTGTTAGATTCATCTCGAAATATACTTTCAAAATATCAACGTCTTATAATTTTTAAAAATAAAGAATTGAGAATATTTATAATCAAAGTTGTGCATTGACAATGTTGCAGTTATAAAAGAACGGAGGTAGTATTATGTATGTGTCGTTTCTAATTAAAACCGAGCCCCGAACACCAAAACTAGAGTAGCAGAGTTAACCCGAGTGACAATCATAGGCCAAAATTAGATACTCCCTTCGTCCGCAACCTATGTGCATTGTTTATTTTTGACAAATTTCTTTACCATAAGTGGGGCCCCAACTAAGTCAACTAAAATATTAAAACCCGTGCCGATCAAAACAATGCACATGATTGGTGGACGGAGGAAGTATAATTTTCCATTAGAGGATACATATGCGTATAAGAAAAAAAAATATAGACTTCGTACATACCATGTCTTCGGGTGTTGTCCTACTTTGTGGATTCCTCTCCGATTGTTCCAAGAAACCATGGAAGACACTACTATTTCAGGTTGCATCATACACTCCCATGTTATCTCTCCAACTTGTAAAATGCGACTCCATCAATATCTACGTCAAGAGATGTATAACCACTACTAGAAAAAACACTTTTTAAATTGGATAAAATAGACATTCTAAATCGATTAAATAACCGTTTACATCGATTTTCAGAATCGATCTAGAATGTCTATTTGAACCGATCTAGAAAGTCTTATTTTTTTTTCTAAAAAAATGATCCTAACCCAGCTCGGGTCCATCCCGACCACAGCCCGACCCCGAGACCCGACCCGATCACAACCGGCCCGGCCCGAGACCCGACCCAAGACCGGGCCTGACCCGGTCTTGAAATATCAATGTATTTCAATTTGTTGTTATGAGAGTTTGAATCCTTGACCTTGTGGTCGGGGAGTGAAGTCTCAACCATTAGGTTAAGGTGAGTTGTTTGAGAAACTTGCATTTACATTAAATTTAAATATAATTTCTCGAGTGAGTTTTAGATCGGTTCTAAAATAACCGATCTAGAAAGTCCACTTTATAGATCGGTTATTTTAGAATCGATTTAGAAAATAACCGCATCACTTTCTAAATCAATTATTATAGAACCGATCTAAAATGACCGATGTGAAATGGTATTTTTCTGACAGTGAACCAAGCCTTTGCAAGTGCAACGTCTTCCCTGGATTGTCCATCGACGAAGAATTGGAGGCTGTGTGGTATGGGAAGTTTTAGCCGTCCATTTCTTTTTGGTTGTCTTGGATGAATCAGCTTGATGTACATTCACATGAATCCAAAGTATTTCTAAAATGAATATACAAACATTGCTACAGAATGACTACTTTCCTAAAAAAACAAATTATTGCAACTTACTTAAACAACAAACAATAAAAAGAAAATCTATATTATAATTCATCTTACAAATCTAGGATAAAGTAGAACCTGAATGAGTCGGGTATGATATGTGTATGTCTCTCCCATAATCTACCCTATTTGATTCTGTTCGGATTTGATCGCCTATCAGTGTCAGTATCCATGGGTATTCTAATGCAGATACTATATTTAAAAATATAAATATTTTTTAATATATATCCTATATACATATAATGTAATCAATAAATTCAATTTAGTATAATAAATATTTAAAATATTATATTTATATAATAACATAAAATATATATAATATAATATAATATCTATGTATAATGTATAATAATAATAATATACTTATATAATTTAAACGGGTACACACATAAGGTAATCGGTTAATATACTATACACATACTCTAATCCTACCCGATCGTAAAATTTCGGGTTCGGTCGACACCAGACCCTATTATGGGTTTATCCGATGGGTAGGTTCGGATACGAATAAAGTTGACATCCCTATGAATAATTTGCAGGGAGATCATTCTCATTCTCACATTATTAGATGTTGGGAAAAATACCGACAAACGTCACGTCACAACGAATAAAGTGGAACCTCGTTTGACAAATTCCCACTCTTCAATCGTAACTTCGTGGTTACCGACGAGTAGAGCAACAATTACAACTCGATAAAATTAATACAAATGATATTCGAAAGCGATAAATAACGAGACACAATTTTAGCATGGAAAACCCCTCAAGACGAGAGTAAAAACCACGGGACCGAAGCCGCTTAAATCCACTATCACCAATACACACAAATACACAATCGTCCCTAATACAAACTAGGGGTATACACCAACCGTCAAATACTTGGTAATAAATGTTCTTCAAGAATTTGGAATCAACAACAACAACAAGATCGGGATAGCTTACACAAAGAGCTAACGAAATACCCAAACTTCCGCACTCAAAATCTCGATCTACACCGGTGAAAAGATTTGCCCAATAGCTACCAAGTTCTTGTCAAAAGATCAAGACGATCCGACCGATAAATCTCCGGGAAAATGAAGAATTGTATTTCTCTCTCTTGTTTCTCTCTTTATCTCTCTCTTGTTCTTCTCTCAAGTGTGTAAGTGATAATAATGAAAATCCCGATCCAAAAACTGCATAAAAGGATCCCCATTTGCAGGTTTGACCCGTGTGCCGCGGCCCGGCCCAAGTGTGCCGCGACACACAGCGTAAAATTGCGCCCAGGACTCGACAGAGGGCCGCGGCCCAGAGTACAGACGCGCCCGGCAAATAACGAGGGCCGCGGCTCGACAGGGATGTGCTGCGGCCCCAGGTGATCAGCAGCGCTCGGCAGGGAGAGGCTCGGCAGGTGTCGGCAGTTGTGTGCTCGGCAGGGGTCGCGACCCAGCCGGCAGGGCCGCGGCCCAGCCGGCAGGGGCCGCGGCCCAGAGTACAGTCTCGGTCGATGCTGAGTGATTTCGGCGAGGGCCGCGGCTCGGCAGCTGTGTGCCGCGGCCCAGCAGTGCTGGTGAGGAAAAACGTCTTTTCAAGCGTAGTGCCACGGATCGGAGGGTTTGTGCCGTGGCCCGAAGTCCGGTCGACTCCGAAAATGCCTATATTTCGGAAATTACTCCTACAAATCTCCCCCTTTCCGGAATGTAGGAAGAGTTCGCCATCCCGGCGATCGAACATCACACTTTCACCTTATCTCTACTTAACGCCTTGATTAACATATCGGAACCATTATCATCGGTATGAACTTTATCAAGTTCAAACAAACCATCCTCCAAAGCATCTCGGATCCAATGATACCTCACATCGATATGTTTCGTTCTCTTGTGAAAAGTCGCATTCTTAGCCAAATGAATCGCACTTTGACTATCACAAAGAACTACGTAACGTCGTTGTCGGAAGCCTAGCTCTCGTAAAAACATTTTCAACCATAAGAGCTCTTTGCTCGCTTCCACCGCCGCAATATACTCGGCCTCCGTTGTAGACAAGGCAACGCACTTTTGCAATCTTGATTGCCATGACACGGCTCCCCCTACAAACGTCATCAAATAACCGGAAGTGGATTTTCGGTTATCTTCATTACCGGCCATATCCGAATCGGAATATCCAACAAGCATTGCTTTCCCGTTTCCAAACGTAATCCACAATTTGGAAGTACCTCGCAAATATCTAAATATTCATTTTACGGCTTCCCAATGCTTCTTACCCGGATTCGATAGAAACCGGCTCACCACTCCCACGACATGAGCAATGTCGGACCTAGTACAAACCATAACATATATTAAACTCCCGACCGCCGAGGCATATGGAATTTTATCCATATCCTCAATCTCCTCATTCGTCTTAGGGCAATCTTGGCTCGTCAATTTAAAATTGTTAGTAAGAGACGAACTAACAACTTTAGCTTTGTCCATGTTGAAACGTTTAAGCACCTTCTCGATGTATTGCTCTTGCGACATGTGCAATTTCCGGGCTGCTCTATCCCGAGTAATTCTTATCCCAAGAATTTGTTTAGCCGCCCCCAAGTCCTTCATGTCAAAGGACTTACTCAATTCTTTTTTCAAGTCGGCGATCCTCTCGGCATTCTTGCCAACGATCAACATGTCGTCCACATAGAGCAATAAGATGATAAAGTCATCATCTCCGGATTTCTTGAAAAATACACAATGGTCGAGAGTCGTCTTTCGGTAGCCTTGCTCCTCCATAACCGACTCAAACTTCTTGTACCATTGCCTTGGTGCTTCTTTCAACCCGTATAAACTCTTCCGAAGTTTACACACATAATCCTCTTTTTCTTCGACCTCAAATCCTTCCGGTTGCTTCATATAAATTTCTTTGTCAAGGTCTCCGTGAAGAAAAGCCGCCTTGACATCCATTTGATCAACCTCAAGATCAAGGCTAGCCGCAATACCAAGGACCAATCGAATCGATCCTATCTTCACAACCGGAGAAAAAATCTCGTCAAAATCAATGCCCTTCTTTTGACTAAATCCTTTCACTACGAGTCTAGCTTTGTATCGTGGCAACAAGGTATGCTCCTCCGACTTCACCCGATACACCCATTTGTTTCTCAAAGCCCTCTTGCCTTTCGGCAACTTCACCAACTCGTAAGTGTTATTTGTAACACCCCAAACTAGGCGAATATTACAGTGCCGTGGACCCCCAACTGGGACCCACCAGGCGGATGAAAATGAATGAATTACACAGGGTGAATGCAGTACCGAACCACATTACAACATTAATTACTCCGATGAGGAGTTTCATACAACACACCCAGGATAAAATAGAATACATGTGTATCTTATATGACGATAAAATACACAACACTGAATGAAACGAGTATTCAAACGGAATGTCTGCAGCGGAATAAATAAAGGAAACATAAATGACTGAACAGACTGGACAGACTGGGGCCCCTTTCTAGTATCACTGGGACTCCTCGACGTCAGCGTGTTCTCCCCGTGCCTTTGCCTTGCCTGCACGAAAAACAAAATCCCCAAACGGGGTCGATACGTAACAACAATCTCAAGAGTTGAAATTACACAATCATGAATTAGCGAAGTTATGAAATATTCTTAATTATGAATTTATTTGAAGAGGAGTATCATAGTACGCCCGTAATGTTCTCGTGCAAGTGTACAAGACGAATGACCGGACACACCCGTCCTTGTACCTAATTAGTCTCACGGAGGTAAGCGTTACGTGTGCACGGTCCGATGTATCGGTGAACCCGATACATGACCATCGTGTGCCCGACTAAAAATTCCACACACCACACCCGGCCACGCAATATGAACCCTAAGGTCACATGAACGAAAATGACCATGATGAATATCAATGAATAATAATTAGACTAGGCCAAGATGACTCACCGATATGAAAGTAATAGTGACGTGATTGATAACCCAGTGAAATGATTTGGAACCGTCGTTCCTCGTGAATGAAATGATTATTCGACAATTACAAGTCTCAAAATGATTAATATTATGATGAATGAATTATGATTATGAGCAATCAACAACAAAAGGAATGAGTATCCTTTTAACCGAGTAAGAATCAACTTACTCAACAACGATGAAGAATGTCCGTCCACGAACAACGTCTAATTGAGTTATCGGTCGCTCGAACAACCTTAAATAATACAATTACCAACAATCCGTTCAATATACGAATCAAACACGAATATAACAAACTCAAAACGTCGATACGACTAAACCAAGTCCATAGAGGCATTAAATCAAACACGTAGTATCCAAACTCCGATTGTTTACAATCAAACCTCGATATACCAATATCAAATCCCCAAGAAGTGTTTCAAACCAACAAAACAACTCCAATACGATCAATAATCCGTTATGAATATCCAAAATGTGATTAAAACATCAATTAGTCGAAAATCCCCAATTCCAACTCGATTTCCAAAGTGTTTTTGAATAATCCCTCAATAATCCAATGAATCCTTATACAAACTCATAATCATATACATATCCCTTCATATATCATGATTATAACGTCCAAAACATCCTATTTCAACACAAAATCGAAGTCCAAAGTGTTGAAGGAATTACCTCTTGATGATCCAAGTGCTTCAATCCAAGAATACGCGTTAGATTGATTATCCGGCTTCACGATCGAAAGGAGATGAAGAAAATCAAACACCCAAATGATTTGTGAAGGAAAAACCCTCCCTCAAGCCTTATCTCTCGGTTGAAGGTGAAGAAAATGCGAGAAAATGAAATTTGAAATGATGAAAAAATGAATTTATAGGGGGTTGGTGCTGCCGGACACGGCCGTGCCGATCGGCACGGTCGTGTCGCGACCTGGCCGACAGTGGCCGGCGATGACTCGGCCGTGTCGGATTGACACGGTCGCGTGAGGGCCTTCGAAAGCGACCGCCCGGCGGCTTCGGCATGACTCGGCCGTGTCACGGGACACGGTCGGGCGTGTCGGCGATCGTTCGAGCTTATCCGGAAGAGTACGGCCTGGGCCGTGTCGACGGCGGCGGTCGAGCCTGGTCGGCGTAAACTCTGCATTTTCCGGACGTACGGCACGGGCCGTGTCGGACGACACGGCCGAAGTTCGGTCGGCGATGATCGGCCAAAATCAAACGACCATAACTCTCTCGTCCGATTGACTCACCGTTTGAACCATTGGAAAGCTAACTCGAGGCTCTATAATATTGCAAGATTTAGAATTTTTGGAGTTACCAAAAATTAATGGTGATCTAACAAAGTCGAACTCATATGAGGAAAGTTGAAACGATGAACAATAACGATACTCAACTCGAAGTTTATACGAACGGTGAACATGGTGAATGAACAAGATTGATGAATGATTATAATTGAGTGAAAATACACTGAGTGACAATTACAGACTGATAATTACTGAATGAAAATGAATGAATTACAACCGGGTATTACATACTCCCCCCCTTAAAAAGAGTTTCGTCACCGAAACTAAGGGTCAAACAACTCGGGATAACTCTCCCGCATAATCTCCTCGGTTTCCCAAGTGGCCTCTTCGACTCCATGTCTGGACCACTGAATCTTGACCAAAGGAATCGACTTATTTCTCAACTGTTTGATTCGCCGCTCTAAAACTCGTATAGGACGCTCCTCATATGAATGATCGTCGGCGATCTCGATTTCGTCGAACTGCAGTATGTGCCTCGGGTCGGCAACATACTTTCGCAACTGAGAGACATGAAACACATTATGAATTCGGCTCAGAGCCGGAGGTAAAGCCAATCGATAAGCTAACTCGCCTACTCTATCCAAAATTTCAAACGGTCCAATGAATCTCGGACTCAACTTCCCCGTTTTCCGAAGCGGAAAATACCTTGACTCGGGGATACCTTGACCAAGACGTGGTCACCCGTCTCGAACTCTAGTGGTCGGCGACGATTATACGCATATGATTTACGTCGACTCGAAATGTCAACATACGACTCTTGATCAAAGCTACCTTCTCCCGGGCGGCTATAAGCATATCGGGTTCGGTGCCGATTGATTCTGACAAGTCATCCCAACACAAGGGAGATCGACAACGACGACCGTACAAGGCCTCGTAAGGTGCCATCTTAATGGAAGCATGCCAACTATTATTATACGTGAACTCGATCAATGGTAGTTGGGCTTCCCAATCGTCCTTCCAATCGAGGACGCATGCCCTCAACATGTCCTCTAATGTTTGTATAGTCCTCTCGATTGTCCGTCTGATCGAGGATGAAAGGCGGTACTGAGATTGAGCTGAGTTCCCATAGCACGGTGAACTGATTTCCAAAAATGAGATACAAATCGTCCGTCACGATCGGAAATGATACTCTTAGGAGTACCGTGCAGTCTCACTATCTCTTTGATGAATAACTGGGCCAGTCTCTCGGGACCCCACGTATCCTTGATCTCAAGGAAATGAGCTGATTTAGTTAAACGGTCCACAATCACCCAGTTGTATTCATGCCACGACGACTCGTCGGCAAACTCGTGATGAAATCCATAGAAATGTCTTCCCACTTCCACTGGAATAGGGAGAGGTTTCACATACCGCCGGTCGATGTTCAATCTTGACTTGTGGCAAGTTAAGCATCTCGAAACAAATTCTGCGACTTCTCGCTTCATATTACTCCACGGTAATTTTGTTTCAAGTCTTTATACATCTTGCTAGACCGGATGAAGAATAAGGAGTAGCATGAGCTTCTCTCAAAATCGAGTTTTTCAACTCGTCATTCGCGATACGCACAACCGGTTCTTAAACCTCAAAAGTCCATCCTCGTGGATCACGAATCCAGGGCTTTCCCGAGCCACATCCTCACGAATGCGCAACAATGCCGGGTCCGAACCACGATTCTCCCCGATTGCATCCTCAAGAGATGATGAAATCTCTAACATACATATTGTCCACTGAACTCGCTGAAGCGGACCTCGATCTCGGTCTAAGAAATTCTGTTGGAGCTCCTTCGAATTGTTAAACGAGCAAGCATCTGCTCTTGAATGGACTTACGACTCAAGGCGTCGGCGATAACGTTCGCCTTCCCGGTGGTAAAGGATCTCGATATCATAATCTTTGATTAGTTCTAACCACCGCCTGTCGCATATTTAATTCCTTCGAGTAAATATATACTTTAAACTTTTATGATCGGTGAATATCGACAAGTGACGCCATAAAGGTAATGACGCCAAATCTTCAAAGCGAACACCACTACTGCTAGCTCAAGGTCGTGAGTCGGATAATTAACCTCGTAAGGTCTCAACCGCCGTGAAGCATAGGCAATAACCTTCCTGTTCGCATGAGTACACATCCGAGACCCTGTCCGGACGCATCACTATAAACCACAAATCCCTCCGTCCCCTGCGGCAAGGAAAGTACAGGTGCTGACATTAACCGGCTCTTGAGTTCCTCGAAACTCCGCTGACACGCGTCGGACCACGTGTATTTCTTATCCTTCCGCAAAAGGTTCGTCAATGGTTGAGCAATTTTGGAAAATCCTTCCACAAACCTCCGATAATAACCGGCTAATCCGAGAAAGCTTCGGATTTCCTTAACATTCTTCGGAGGTAACCAATTCTGGATAGCCTCCGTCTTCTGAGGATCAACACGCACTCCATCTGATGAAATTACATGTCCGAGAAAAGTCACCTCGGACATCCAGAACTCGCATTTGGAAAACTTTCCATAGAGTTGCTCCCGTCTCAACACGTCGAGCACTCGATGAAGGTGAGACTCGTGTTCCTCCCGGTCACGAGAATAAATCAAAATGTCATCGATGAAGACAACAACAAACCGATCCAAAAAGTCGATGAAAACCCGATTCATTAACTCCATGAATACCGCAGGTGCATTAGTCAATCCGAACGGCATAACTACGAACTCAAAATGACCATAGCGTGTTCGAAACGCCGTCCTCGCGATATCCGACTCTCGAATCCGCAGTTGATGATATCCAGATCTTAAGTCGATCTTGGAAAATACTGAAGCTCCCTGAAGTTGATCTAAGAGATCATCAATACGGGGTAAGGGATACTTATTCTTGATTGTCACCTTATTCAACTCCCGATAATCGATACACAAGCGAAAAGAACCATCCTTCTTTTTGACGAACAGCACTGGTGCTCCCCACGGGGACGCACTCGGTCGGATATAACCTTTCTCGAACAATTCCTCAAGTTGACTCTTCAACTCTCGCATTTCGGTCGGGGCCATTCGGTACGGTGCCTTCGATATCGGGGACGTACCAGGCTCCAACTCAATCGTGAATTCCACATCCCTCTGTGGAGGCAAACCAGGTAACTCGTCTGGAAATACATCGGCATATTCCCTTACTACTGGAATATCCGACAACATTACTGATGATTCCTCGGTTTTGGTCATATAGCACCAATAACCGACACATCCTCGATCGAGTAATCGCCGCTTTCATCAAATTAATGACCTTACGAGCAGTAGGGATTACCTCCTGAAATACACATTCAACCCCATCGTCTGAAATGATAGTAATCATACGCTTACGGACACTAATGGTGGCATCATGACGATCCATCCAATCAATACCCAAGATGACGTCGTCTCTCGGCAAATCTACCACGATAAGGTTTGCTGGCCACACACGACCATGAAACTGAATAGGACAATCCTGAATCTCACGATTACCGATGATTCGTCTACCATCAGGTAGACCAATGACATAAGGCTCACAACTAGTAGCACTACCCAGACGTAGTCTACTCAAACATGATTCGGAAATGAATGAATGCGATGCACCAGTATCAAAAAGGGTACACACAGGTTGAGATAGAATATCGAGTGTACCTGAGATCATTTGGGCCTCGGGATCATCGGTCTTCTTCATCTCATAAATCCGGGGTTTGCTAGTCCCGGCACCGGACGCTCCCGTCACGACTATAGGCTCCACCTTTAGTCGCTCCCTGTCGTTTAAACAGCCCGATTGAGTGGCCTTTGATTCAACGGGCGATCTGTTTGGGCTGAGATGACGCTGGAGTAGGTTTGGAGTCCCTACGGTATAAACGGGACCTATGCCAAGCAATTCCACAATTATGACACGTGATCGTCTGTCTCGGACACTTGGTACCGAGGTGACCAAGTTCCCACGATTATAATGGTGATGGCCGAATCGCCACTCGAGACCGTGATTCGCGGGTTTAGACGACACGGAGGTCGCTCGGAAAAGCGGAGCCCGCACGGGGTTTCTTGAAAGTTGCCCGACCGCCTTCCGATTGCGATTCTTCGATTTCTTGCTAGCAGACGAAGGTTGCCGCTTAGCAATTTCCTTAGCGATAAGCTCGTAGGTGAGAGCTTTCTCAATGAATTCACCAACGTGGTGCAATTATGATTAAATCGAAGTCTCATACGGGGTTTTGACCTCTTCTTGAAATACTTAATCTTATCCGCCTCGGAATGAATGATAGATGAGGCAAACGGAAGAAGTTCTGAAATTTCGGCAATGGCGAGAACATCCTCGTCTGTTGAGGGTCGGGGTGAGTAATTCGGCGACTTGGCCTCTCGAGTGGGGCCGGATAAAATCTCTCCATCATGAGAGTCTTGAATCGCTCCCAAGTACATGATCCTTCGGTGGGCTTCAACGACAACCACCAAGAATGTGCGCTCTTACCTGTAGTAAGCCGCAAGAAACTTTGTGTCCTTCGGGACACTCTACCATAGCAAACAACTTCTCGAAATGCTCGAGCCAATGTATAATATCCGCCGCTCGAGCCCTCAAAAGTAGGTGGCCTTTGGCGAGAGATGTCGCCGATGATACTGCTCACATTCCTCTCTTGCCTCTGAGGCGGCGGCGGAGGAGCCTGTTGATTTTGATTAGCTGAATTTTGCATCGTCTCCATTAGTTGTGTCATTTGAGTCATCTGGGCCATCATGCCTCGCATAAAGGCGAGTGGATCGATCCGAACACCTTCGCGAGCGGTGTCCCTAGTACGACTCACGATAGAGAATGATCACGTCCAGGTGAATGAGTAGCAGCGTCGCTACTAGATGAATTAGCATTATTTCTCGCATTCGCACGTGTATTCACACGAGCTCTCGGGATTCGGCCCGCACCACGGCCTCGTCCTCCTCGTCCTCTGCCAGCTCTTTCCATACTGAAGTGGAAAGTTACATGATGATTATAATCCCCGCATGAATATCACATTATGATTATGTCATGAGATGATGAAAATGAGTATACAAGTTCTAACTTAGTGATTATATGAATGATTTACTGAAGTGACATAATTATCTGATGAAATTCTTGAAATGATTATCTTGAATAACTTAACAAGATTGATAATATGATCATCCAGATTGACAACTGAGTAATGAAATGAATTAAGTGATTGATGAGTTAATATGATCGTCTTGATCACAATGAATGATGATGTTTGAGGATTGTTAATTGATGAATGATGAATGAATGATTATTGCCAGAAATTATACCATGGCGTTAGAAATCTTACAGTTCTTTCGGTCTGATTGGCTCGGCATTTGCACAGGTCACACGTGACACGAAAGTCCAATGATACTAGTCTGATGACGATGACTTCAAATGAGACATGACTCGGAAGGTAGTATTCAAAACCACGCTCCGATACCAACTCTGTAACACCCCAAACTAGGCGAATATTACAGTGCCGTGGACCCCCAACTGGGACCCACCAGGCGGATGAAAATGAATGAATTACACAGGGTGAATGCAGTACCGAACCACATTACAACATTAATTACTCCGATGAGGAGTTTCATACAACACACCCAGGATAAAATAGAATACATGTGTATCTTATATGACGATAAAATACACAACACTGAATGAAACGAGTATTCAAACGGAATGTCTGCAGCGGAATAAATAAAGGAAACATAAATGATGAGCAATTGATGACAGGGCCCCTTTCTAGTATCACTGGGACTCCTCGGCGTCGGCGTGTTCTCCCGTGCCTTTGCCTTGCCTGGACACGAAAAACAAAATCCCCAAACGGGGTCGATTACAGAACAACAATCTCAAGAGTTGAAATTACACAATCATGAATTAAGCGAAGTTATGAAATATTCTTAATTATGAATTTATTTGAAGAGGAGTATCATAGTACGCCGTAATGTTACGTGCAAGTGTACAAGACGAATGACCGGACACACCCGTCCTTGTACCTAATTAGTCTCACGGAGGTAAGCGTTACCGTGTGCACGGTCCGATGTATCGGTGAACCCAATACATGACCATCGTGTGCCCGACTAAAAATTCCACACGGCCACACCCGGCCACGCAATATGAACCGGAAGGTCACATGAACGAAAATGACCATGATGAATATCAATGAATAATAATTAGACTAGGCCAAGATGACTCACCGATATGAAAGTAATAGTGGCGTGATTGATAACCCAGTGAAATGATTTGGAACCGTCGTTCCTCGTGAATGAAATGATTATTCGACAATTACAAGTCTCAAAATGATTAATATTATGATGAATGAATTATGATTATGAGCAATCAACAACAAAAGGAATGAGTATCCTTTTAACCGAGTAAGAATCAACTTACTCAACAACGATGAAGAATGTCCGTCCACGAACAACGTCCTAATTGAGTTATCGGTCGCTCGAACAACCTTAAATAATACAATTACCAACAATCCGTTCAATATACGAATCAAACACGAATATAACAAACTCAAAACGTCGATACGACTAAACCAAGTCCATAGAGGCATTAAATCAAACACGTAGTATCCAAACTCCGATTGTTTACAATCAAACCTCGATATACCAATATCAAATCCCCCAAGAAGTGTTTCAAACCAACAAAACAACTCCAATACGATCAATAATCCGTTATGAATATCCAAAAATGTGATTAAAACATCAATTAGTCGAAAATCCCCAATTCCAACTCGATTTCCAAAGTGTTTTTGAATAATCCCTCAATAATCCAATGAATCCTTATACAAACTCATAATCATATACATATCCCTTCATATATCATGATTATAACGTCCAAAACATCCTATTTCAACACAAAATCGAAGTCCAAAGTGTTGAAGGAATTACCTCTTGATGATCCAAGTGCTTGATCCAAGAATACGCGTTAGATTGATTATCCGGGCTTCACGATCGAAAGGAGATGAAGAAAATCAAACACCCAAATGATTTGTGAAGGAAAAACCCTCCCTCAAGCCTTATCTCTCGGTTGAAGGTGAAGAAAATGCAGAAAATGGGCTGAAATGATGAAAAAAATGAATTTATAGGGGGTTGGCGCTGCCGGACACGGCCGTGCCGATCGGCACGGTCGTGTCGCCGGTGGCCGACAGTGGCCGACATGACTCGACCGTGTCCGGATTGACACGGTCGCAAATGAGGGCCTTCCGAAAGCGACCCGCCCGACAAATGACTTCGGCATGACTTGGCCGTGTCACGGGACACGGTCGGGCGTGTCAGCGGTCGTTCGAGCTTATCCGGAAGAGTGCAGCGCACGGCCGTGTCGGACGACACGGTCGAGCCTGGTCGGCGTAAACTTCGCATTTTCCGGGACGAAATGCAGCACGGGCCGTGTCGGACGACACGGCCGAGTTCGGTCGGCAGTGATCGCCAAAATCGAAACGACCATAACTCTCTCGTCCGGACTCCGATTGACTCACCGTTTGAACCATTGGAAAGCTAACTCGAGGCTCTATAATATTGCAAAGATTTAGAATTTTTGGAGTTACCAAAAATTAATGGTGATCTAACAAAGTCGAACTCATATGAGGAAAGTTGAAACGATGAACAATAACGATACTCAACTCGAAGTTTATACGAACGGTGAACATGGTGAATGAACAAGATTGATGAATGATTATAATTGAGTGAAAATACACTGAGTGACAATTACAGACTGATAATTACTGAATGAAAATGAATGAATTACAACCGGGTATTACATTATTCTCATGCAAGGAACTCATCTCGTCTTGCATGGAATCCATCCATTCTTTCTTATTTTCATCCTCCATGGCCTCCGTAAAATATTCGGGCTCTCCCTCGTCGGTGAGTAAAACATACTCATCGGCCGAATAACGAGAGGAGGGGTGACGGTCCCTTGTCGACTGCCTATGTGGAACAAAAGATGGCATGTTCGTCACGGGTAACTCGGGATGAGCTCCATCGGTGTCATCTTGTCTCAACTCATCGTTGTCACCGGCATCTTGTTGTTCATCATTTTGGACGTCATCTCCAATGGGTGTCTCAACATTTTGTGGAGGAACGGGGTCTAAATCAATGAGATCATAGTCGTGTTGCGGAGCCAACTCTCTATTCTCAACATCCTTCATTATTTGATCTTCTACGAAAACAACGTCTCTCGACCGAACAAGCCTCTTTGTCACCGGGTCATATAATCTATACCCGAACTCATCAAGCCCGTAGCCAATAAAAATACACAGTTTCGTCTTGGAATCAAGCTTTGATCTCTCATCATTCAGAATGTGAATAAAGGCTTTACATCCGAAGACCCTCAAGTGACGGTACGAGATCTCTTTACCGCTCCATACCTTATCCGACACATCAAACTCCAAAGGGACACACGGCGTCAAATTAATAACATGAACCGCCGTGTTCAAAGCTTCTCCCCAAAACGACTTTGGCAATCCGGCATGTGAGAGCAAACAACGAGCTCTCTTGACCAAAATCCGGTTCATTCTCTCCGCCAAGCCATTGAGTTGCGGAGTCTTCGAGGGCGTCTTTTGATGTCGGATCCATTGCTCTCGGCAATATTCATCAAAGGGTCTGGTGTACTCCCCACCATTGTCCATCCGGATACACTTTAGCTTTTTCCCGGTCTCTCTTTCCACCGAGGCATGGAATTGTTTGAAAGTGTCTAACACTTGATCTTTGGTCTTCAAGGTGTAAGCCCACACCTTCCTAGAGTGATCGTCGATGAATGTGACAAAATATCGGCAACTACCGAGCGTCCTAGTCTTCATAGGACCACAAACATCGAAATGAACAAGATCAAGCACATTTTCCTTCCGTGAAGGGGTATGACTCTTAAAAGTAACTCTCCTTTGCTTCCCGGCTAGACAATGAGAGCATATTTTAAGGTGTACCTTGTGAACCCCGGACAACGCCTCATTCTTCGACAATAGTGTCATTCCTTTTTCACTCATGTGACCGAGCCTCTTATACCATAGCTCGGCCATGTCATTATTGTCGATTGTGTTTACGAAATTAGTCGTGACCTTCAGAAGTGCCACGTATAATTTTCCTTCCTTTTGTCCTCTCCCGATAATCAAGGAACCTCTAGTGAGTTTCCACAACCCCTTTCCAAAACCGCTATGATAACCGTCATCATCGAGTAAACCAACGGACATAACATTAAGCCTCATGTCCGTAACATGTTTTACATTCCGTAAAACAAGTTCCATTCCGGTGTCGAATCTCAAATGCACATCTCCCACTCCAACAATCTTGGATAACCCATCGTTACCCATCTTGACTATCGCCCGGAGTATAAGAGGAATAAAAATCTCTACGTGATGTAACATGACACGTAGCTCCACTATCGACCACCCAACTCAAATCATCTCTAGAAAGGTTGACCATATCATAGTCACAACATACAAAGAATTCTTCGGTAGTAGTATTAACTTCGGCTTTATCATTACTACCGCTTTCCTTCTTTTGTGAATTTTCTCGGCCTTGGCGATTCTCCTTCTTCAATTATCGGCAAAATTTCTTGGTATGCCCTTTTCTTACCACAATGGTAACATTCGATATTGGCATACTTCCCCCGGGAACTACTCCTTTGTGGCCCTCTATTACTCGGACCTCTACTTTGACCTCTCCCCCATCTTTCGGTAACTAGAACATCCGACTGTGAAGAAGATCCTTATGCTTTTCTTCGGACCTCCTCATTCAACATGTTCCCTTTGGCTAATTCCATCGAAATGACTCCAGCTGGGGTGAAGTTAGACAACGACATTCGAAACGTCTCCCAAGAATCCGGCAATGTGCCTAACAACCACAAAGCTTGCACCTCCTCTTCGAATTTAATTCCCATTCCGGCAACACTACAAAAAAAACAGTTTTTACCGACGCTATTTACCGATGCCCGTACCCGCCGTTGTTAAATTTATAATTTACCGACGCCATTACCGACGCCCGTTATTTAATTGATTTACCGACGCCATTGTCGAAGACCGGTTCGCAAACTTATTTTATTTTCTTTTTTTTTTCACAATTAACGACGCCGTTTACCGACGCCATTTACCGACGACCTTACCGACGCCACTTCGGCGTTGGTAAATTTTTATTATTATCTTTTTTTCTTTTTTCACAATTAACGACGCCGTTTACGCCATTACCGACGCTATTTCGGCGTCGGTAAATTTTTTACACTATCCTACATCGAAAAAACAGTAGTGTTTTATGTGGTTTATAAATCAAAATCTTTCTCAACCATTTGAAATTGAATGGAGCCCGAACCCGACCGCCGGACCGGACCCGACTGGACTCGACCGAACGACCCCGCCCGAGCCGGACCTAACCCGCTTTGAGCCGGACGTGACCTTTGAGTCGACCGATTTTTTAGATTTTTTTTTAATTTAACGACGCCAAAAATAGCGTCGGTAAATGGCGGCGTCGGTAAAAAATTACCATCGAGTATTTTTCCAACGGCGGATTGCCGTCGGTAATTTTTTTACCGACGCCATTTTCTGTTTTACCAATGGCGTCTGGCGTCGGTAAAAACTGTTTTTTTTGTAGTGCAAGTTGATTAATTATGCCTTGGAATGTATTTAAATGATCCGATAGAAGAGTCCCATCTCGAAACTTCAAATTCATCATTTGTTTAATGAGAAATAACTTATTATTCCCCGTCTTCCGAGCATACAATTGCTCGAGCTTGTGCCATAACTCTCGAGCATCCTTCTCTCCACTAATATGGTTCAAAACGTTGTCATCCATCCATTGTCGAATATATCCGCAAACTTGGCGATGCGAAATAGTCCACTCCGCGTTGGACTTTCCTTCCGGTTTATCTTTGTTAAAAAACGGCATATAATAATCCTTCACGTATAGAAGGTCTTCCATCTTCCCCTTCCATACGTGGTAGTTTGAACCGTTCAAGTTAACCATTCTACTCGTGTTGGCTTCCATCTTACGATTGAGATACTAAACACCACGAAACAAACAAATTCCGTGGCTCCGATACCACTTTGTTGGGAAAAATACCGACAAACGTCACATCACAACGAATAAAGCGGAACCTCGTTTGACAGATTCCCACTCTTTAATCGTAACTTTGTGGTTACCGACGAGTAGAGCAACAATTACAACTCGATAAAATTAATACAAATGATATTCGAAAGCGATAAATAACAAGACACAATTTTAGCGTGGAAAACCCCTCAAGACGAGAGTAAAAACCACGGGACCGAAGCCGCTTAAATCCACTTTCACCAATACACACAAATACACAATCGTCCCTAATACAAACTAGGGGTATACACCAACCGTCAAATACTTGGTAATAAATGTTCTTCAAGTATTTGGAATCAACAACAACAACAAGATCGGGAAAAGAAACAACCGAAAATAGCTTACACAAAGAGCTAACGAAATACCCGAACTTCCGGACTCAAAATCTCGATCTACACCGGTGAAAAGATTTGCCCAATAGCTACCAAGCTCTTGTCAAAAGATCACGACGATCTGACCGATAAATCTCCGGGAAAAATGAAGAATTATATTTCTCTCTCTTGTTTCTCTCTCTATCTCTCTCTTGTTTTTCTCTCAAGTGTGTAAGTGATAATAATGAAAGTGTCGATCCAAAAACTGCATAAAAGGATTCCCATTTGCAGGTTTGACCCGTGTGCCGCGGCCCGGCCCAAGTGTGCCGCGGCCCATCCCAAGTGTGCCGCGGGACAAAGCGCAAAATTGCGACCAGGACTCGGCAGGCGGCCGCGGCCCGGCCGGCAGGGGCCGCGACCCAGAGTACAGACGCGCCAGGCAAATAACGGGGGCCGCGGCTCGGCAGGGATGTGCCGCGGCCCTAGGTGATCGGCAGCGCTCGGCAGGGAGAGGCTCGGCAGGTGTCGGCAGCTGTGTGCTCGGCAGGGGCCGCGGCCCAGCCGGCAGGGGCCGCGTCCCAGTCTGATCTCGATCGATCTGGGTGATTTCGGGCGTGGGCGCGGCTCGCGGTGTGTGCTGCCAGCTGATCTTGGTGAGGAAAAACGTCTTTTCAAGCGTAGTGCCACGGTCCGGAGGGTTTGTGCCGTGGCCCGGAGTCCGATCGACTCCGAAAATATCTATATTTCGGAAGTTACTCCTACATTAGAGTGGATTTACAGTACTTTTGGAGTACATAACATTAATCAATTAGAAACGAAGAGAATATAGGAGATGAGTTATCAGTCTATAGTCCATGTTCATGATTTGCAAGAATAAAAACAGCAAATTAATTTTCATAATTTGTTAATACTAATTACTGAGTATCCTATTCATATTTCAAATGATCAAATCGAAAATAGCAAAAAGCAAAGATTACCAATTTACCACTCACCTCAAGACTTCGTAGATGCTCTAAGATCGTCTCTTACCCAAGAGCCCTTCTCATTTAAATTTTCCTCGGAATATTCCGAACGTTCTTCTCTCAATCATTCTCCTTTGATTTTTTCATGAGGGATATCTGAGCTTAATACCGTCGATTTTGAACTATTCACTATTCAAGTCGAATCTTCTTGGGTGATTCAAAATCATTGTCATCGATTTTGAAAGAGTCAACACTGATACCTCGATGATTTTTTGTTTATTATGTAAAAATAGTGAATCTAAATACTTTGAACTATATGATTTATAATTATTTTGTTATGGTTTGTTATTCTCTATGTATAAATTATGAATCTAAAATATGGTGCGGTGATATTAAGGGTCGTTTGGTTTGTATTGGAGTATGAATTTGAAATCAGGAATGAAATAAACCTCCTTCATGGTGTTTGCTTTATAATACTTTAGAATCAAGAATTAAAATTAATTTTTATATTTCTTCCAACTAATATCTCAAAAAAATTATTGCTATTTAATAATTATTATTTAATAATAACTGATAATTTGTATTCTTCTGTAATAATTATTACTTTTTATTATCTAAATAGTATTAATAATATATTGATTATCATTAACAAATAATTATTAAATTATTTAACAATTATTAGTATTACATAGTTAGTTTTAGCAATAATAATTATTATTGTATAATAATGATGTTAATTTTTATCAAATAGTTATTGTATGACTAATTGATTAATAATAGGTATTATTTAATAATGATAACAAATTATATAATTATAATTACTATTATTTATTAATTATTAATCTTTATTCATTATTTTAGTCAATAATATTAATATTAGTTATTATTACTGTTATACAAATTAATTGATAATAAAATTTATTACTAAATTTCTATTATCTATAAATTAATAATTTCATTATTATTTAATAATTATCTATTTATTATTATTTTCTTTAGAACAAGCAGAACATAACAATTCACTGGACTCAAGAATCTTTTGATCGTGTCCACATGAATTTTCAATTATTTATGCCAAACATCAAACTCATTACTAACCTTTTGCTTTACGTCATAAATTTCAATTATCCTTATATTTGTGGAGTATAAGCCAAATGACAAAGCGCGTATCGTATAGTAGATGTAATATAGAGATACTCGAGGTATATCTGTTATTCATAATCTTAATATGATATCCGTTTAACTGGATATCTTTAAAACTCAATAACTTTTGTTGAGACTAGGTTGCAAACAATGCATCATTGATTATGAACTTATTCTTCCGGGTAATAAAATACTAGCTCTTCCAGAGCCTTCAATCAATTTTATACTACTATCGAATATCGTTCTTATATTAGCTTTTCCCATATTAAATGGGAAAAATATTTTTAATCGTTCAAGATGTTGTGGCTTGTAGCACTGTCTACAAGACACATATCTCCATCGTTGTCTTTGATTTTCACAATATCAGTATCCATATATTTCAAAGAAAAAAAAATGAAAAGTAAGAAAGACATGGTATTTGAATTAAGAATGTCTAGTTCATAAAAAGTACATTACATTATAAATAGAAGATTCATAGAACAACTTTATTTAACTAAAACATGCATAAAAAACTAATAAGCCATATTAAAATTTCTCGATACTTAGTTTTAATTACTACTATCATGGGGGTTGACAAAGATAGTTTGCAACATCAAAATGTCCCATGTCATATAGTCCGTTGTTGAAATTATTTTGAATAAAGTTTTTTCCGATATTTTTTCCTTTGTCTTTGATTGATGCCTAGTAGATTTCCGCATATATTACTATACATCATTTCCAGATATTCTATCTTGTCTCCCTGCCTCAACATTATCATTTCGTTTATGAGGCCCCTTAAAAGTTGGATTGAGTTAGAGGAAATAGGTATTGCAACCCCTTCCATGTCCATGTTCATGTTCATTTCCATGTCTCCATTCATGACCTCGAATAGACCCACAGTCAAAATAATTAAATGATGCCGTATATGTTTTAGGGAATCGATTGGACGAGATTCACGATTTTTCATCAATAGGTTATTATTTTGCTCATCCACCAAGAAACCTGAAATTTAGTTCAGAAAATTTAGTAAATTTTTTTCACGATATTGTTAGAAAGTAGAAAGTAAAGTGAGAAATATTATATGATTTCTCAAGTATGTTCTCCAACCATGCGAACGCCTCTATTTAATGGTGTATTAAATAGAGATGAATTTAAAAGATGCAGTCTTTTAGAATATAACTAATTTCAAATTGAATAATCATATTCATAACAATTTACCTAATGTACAAATATATTTATTTTATTATTAAAGTATTACTACACTAGTACTATCAAACAATAAGTATATTAATATTTATATTTAATCGTTAGATAATTTATTATACAACCACTAGGATAAAATTTGTTCAGTAATCTCATCTCATAATCTCATTATTTTATTAATTTGATATTATCTTGAACTTTTATTACAAACTCCATAAAAAATTATACAAAATTACATCATGAACATATAATATAATTTTTATAAATAAATATTCAAAAGGTTTAAAACATTTAAGTAGAGTTTTTAATTTTTTAAAAATTTATGCTCGGCGAGCTGCTCATTGGTTGGGTCTTTATCGAGTGAAAAAAATTTGCAGACTGCGCAGCCCGTGGGCCTCGATTGATTAGCTCGGTCTAGGTTAGGGGCGTAAATAATCCAAATGAGTTGAATATATATCTGTTTAAATTTGTTTCAAAGTTTTATTGAGCTGTAGATATTATATTTGAACTTGATTTGATTAATAATTGAGTCGGTCTAGAATGAGTTTTAATTGAGCGAATACGAATCGAGCTCAGATAGTTTGTTCTTTCATATGCATTTTATATTTTTTATCGAATCAAGCCGAGCTCGAGCCAAACTGTAAAACCCGTAATTTCGATTTCCGGTAATTTCTTTTTTTCGGTGGAAGTCCGTTTTGAAGACTCGCTCATGACCGTTTCGTCATTCTGAGAATGATTAATTCTACACTTTTTGTCATCCGAGTTCGTTTCGCTGTTGTTTTGTTGAGTTCCGTGCTTTTTAGCGACTTTTGCGCACTTGACTTCGATTCTTGCGAATTTCGTTCGAAACTGCTGTTTCGAGTTTCCCGTAAGTCCGTTTAACTTTGTTAGATGTGTTGTGAACTTCGGTTTGGTTATTCGATCACGTATCGTGATTTTCGGGCGTTTTGGGCCATTTTGTAATTTACTGAAAGTTACGGGTGTCCGTATCTCTAATTGTTGTCTCGACCCGTTTCTTGGTCGTGTATGATTAATTATGGTATTATGTTTTTATTTCGGGTCGTTGATGTTGTCCGCGAACTTTTCGTCGTGTTCGTTCCGTACGTTTACGGAAATCGAGTCGTCGAGCCCTGGTGGTCGGGTACTGGCCGGACGGTTGTGGGACTGGCCGGATGATTGCGGGCATCGGCCGGGCCAGGTGCGCGAGACCGCGTAGCGCCTTCTGGCCGGAAGGTAGCGCACGCCTACGGCCGGAGGCGCGCACGCTACGCCGGTTGTGCGTGCGCTAGCGGCCGAAGCGATAGGGCGGTGGGAGTCTTGGGCTTGGTGGATCGGCAGGTAGCGCACGCCATCGCCGGACACTACATACGCTACGGCCGGCAGTAGCGCACGCTATGGCCGGAAGAGGCTGCGCCTTCGGACGGCGATCTAGTCAGTGGTCACTGGATTGCGGCCTGGGCCGATAGCGCGCGCTAGCTCGGCAGCCTAGCGCACGCTAGTCCGGCCCAGTATAAATGTGGCTGAGCAGCCTCATTTTCACTCATTTTTCATTTCCTTTCTTTTCGATCCGCGGCTGGAGCTTCGGAGGTGACGAAGCCATGTTGTTTAACAACAAATCCACGAAGTTCTTGAGTTCATAACATCAATCAATCATCCGTTATCATCCTTTGATCCAGCGAATCAAGGTAATCTTCCTTAGAACCCTAATTTCGTGAATTTGGGGGTTTTTGCATTTTTGTCCGATTCGTTCCGTGTTGTTGATTAATTCATGATGGGTATGATTAATCTTGGTAGTATTATTGTGTTTAACATCATTTAATCCATTTTTCTTCGTCGAATCGAAGTATATTTCTTGATTTCCATCGAATCGACTTTTTGGGGGATTTGTTCTCGATCTCGTTTTCCATCCATTTTTGTTAGACAAATTGTGTTTAAATGATGTTGTTAAATATATTCTATGGATTGTATATCTATATTTCGACTTAGAATTCCGTTTTCGTGTTTTGTCGGGACGAATCGTGTTTTTGGCCGTTTTGGGGAAAACACTTGAACTTTCGTCATTCGTTCTTTGAATTCAATGGCTTTGAGTTGTGTTATGAAATTCATTTTCGTTGTTGTATTTGTCCTTCGTAGTTTATTATTGCGAGTTGGCGATCGGTGCAGTCGGCGGGTTCGTAGTCGGTTCGTGTCAACCTACTTCGGTCGATTCTCCGTGTTGTTCTTATTCGAGGCAAGTACCTTGCTCATACATTTCTTATTTTGTGGATATGATGATCAGTGATCGTCTAGGTGTGTTTGTTTGGTTGTTTGAAATGAAGTTTCAAAAGATTTCGGTTTGGCCTCGTTAAAGGCTCTTTTTCAAAATGCGTGTGTGTTTTGTGAACGGTGTGTTTTGGGAATTGATTATGATTTGGTCATTTTGAACGTTGAAGGCTTTGATGATATCCCTGTTGTTTAAAGTTATGGAATCGTGTATTCCGTGTTTAATCTTGTTATTGTGTTTTGAAGAGTTTGATAACGGCGCCGAGTAAGTGGCCATCTCTAGTAAGTATTCTTGATGAACTTACATTCTTAGCATATTAGTATTGCATGAGTAATGTGTGTGTGTGTATGCTCACTACGGGTTAGATCCGACCGGGTCTCGATAGGGGTCCACGGAGGCGTGGATCGACGAGCTTTGCTTTTAACCACTACGGGTTAGATCCGACGAGGTCTCGGTAGGGGTCCACGGAGGTGTGGATCGACGGTTAATTGTGGTGCATTTTACAAATGTGATTTGATTATGGCATTTCCGGAAATGAGTGCTTTCGAACGGTTTTCATGATTGCATGCATTGACTAAGTGTGTAAGAGGTAAGTTGTTCGTTTGGCTTACTTGGCTAGGATGGCTCTAGAGTATTTTGTCGTTTATGTTAAATCCTTTATTTGCGGATTTTGATGTTGGGAGACGAACCTTGTGGTCGTTCTTGTGTACTGTGAGTTGATGAGATTTGGGGCTAAAATCCCAATGGTTTTGTAAAGGTCATTTTACGGATTTGAGGCTAAAATCCCAACGGTTTGGTAAAGGTCATTTTACGGAAAGTAAACCTTGGGGCGGTGACCCCTTTCGTC
This sequence comes from Orobanche coerulescens, assembly GCA_033398695.1. Classification (NCBI taxonomy): domain Eukaryota; kingdom Viridiplantae; phylum Streptophyta; class Magnoliopsida; order Lamiales; family Orobanchaceae; genus Orobanche; species Orobanche coerulescens. The sequence continues at coordinate 230,785,143 of CM065802.1, forward strand.
TTTTGGGTTTTGAAAAGCGGGATTTGATAATCCTAAATTGTTTCCTATTAAAACTCTCGATGGCATTCTAAACCGTTTTATAAATTATTTCCATTGATTTGTGATCTTTCGATTTTGAAATGTTTTCTCAAACTCTTGTCTCGGGAAGTACTTTTCGTTTCGTTTGAATCTTTGAGGATTCCGAATTATTATCGTTCGTGGAATGTGAATTGTATGACTCGTATTTTTGCACCTGTACTTGCACTAGCAAAACAGTGGAGTTTTGCTAACCCCCGAGTATTCGGGGGGTTGATGTCTATTTTTGCATTCAGGTTTTGGAGCATAACACAGGGTCGGCACGAAGGATGATGAAAGATGATCGATACTAATCACATGAGGAACCGTACATTGTTTATTGGTTCAGTTGTACTTTATTTTTCGCTGTTATATTTTTTCCGTTGTACGGGTGTGGTTGTGTTTTGACCCCTGCGTGGGCATGAGTTGTATTTGAGTTGTATGTATGTATTGAAAGACCAAATCGGTCTACTGAGTCATTTTAGCCTTAAAGGCATGGTTGAGTTGTTATATGTTGTTACCAGCCTGATAGATCCTTGAGGAAAGGTTCTACGGCGTGTAATATCCCTGAGCGGATTGGGGGTGTTACATAAATGGTATCGGAGCTTAGGTTGAGGAAACCTAGGTTGTTAGCTCAAGTCGTGTTGTTTGAGTCTTGTTTGGTCGGATTTTATCTGACTGAGTCGTGTCGCGACGCGTCGTTTGAGTTTGTTGGTCGTGATTAGTATCGTGGGGCGATCATCATCTTCGTGCGATCTGTGGAAGTAAGTCTCCCTTCTTTGTGTTGTGCCTCGTGTGACACGAGCTATTTTTATGATTATTTGTTAAGTGATGGAATCCTTATGTGGATTTTGATTTCACGATATGTATTTAGTCGACTCTCGTATTTGATTTATACGAGGAGTGTCGTCGCTTGTGATGTCTTTTTATTGTTGTTTTTGTCCGTTGCTGATAATTTTTGAATCGATTTGCACGTTTTACAAGTTCTCTCGTGGAGGCTTTGTACTTATACGCGTTCGACTTGTTCACTAGCCAGTGCGGGAGGGTCCTTAGAGGTCTCGAATGAGGTCAGTGGTTTTGTTCTGAATGTGGTATTTTTTTCGTTTATTTCCGTTTAAAGACATGTATTATCTTGATTTTAAATGTTTTGATGCGTGTACTAGGAGTTGTTTTAGTGAACGTCGATATGTGTGAGTTTTGGGCATTCTGGCCTATTGGATTTTTGAAAACCTTGAGTATCTTAGAAAAATAAATTTCGAGACATACTTTTCAAATGAGTTATTTTCTTGTGGTACATCCTAGGTGCCACAATATATTTCAAAAAAATTCTACTTCGAGGACCAAAATGCTTTGAGATATTTTCAATGTTTTAGAAACACTTTTATTTAGACCCGATGGTCGAATATTCTGAAAGTTTTCACTAAGAGAAAGTGTCTTCATTTTTATCAAATGCGAAATGGTTCTCCAAAGTCTCGATAACGATGTTTCACGTTTGTACTTTTTGAAAGGTGATACTCAAGATCAACCGGTGTTCTTCTAAATTATTTTCAAAATGAGGTTTTCATTTTTAAAACCTATCCATTCCCGTTTGAGGGCTGGGTATGTATGTATGATGTTCGCATTGTCATTTTGATGTTTGCTCCCGAGTATGATCGAATTGGCAGTGTGAGTGTTGAGTCGTTTTCCACACATTTGTTGTGTTAGCCCTCTGTGAGAGGTGGGATGTTGGTATTGAATATTGTCGCCTCGTAGTGATTTCTGCGTTGTCGCGCATGTGCGAGTTGTTAGAGCTTGGTTTGGTATGACCGTGTGCATCGGTGATGGTTCCGTTATGTGTCGATTGTTTAATGACATGTTACCTTGCTCCCGTTTTTGTGAATTTCGTGGACGAGGTCGAAGGTAATACCCGTACTATTTTGACTTCGGTATTTTCTCTTTCTCCAGTCTATCGATTCGCTCATGTTCGCTGATACTTTATGAACTTGTTCTGTATTTCGGTTTCATCGTCCGAACGAACTGTGATCTTGTTGTGGGTTGATCTGGTTATCGCTGTGACTTTTTCGAGTTCGGTTCGATTCTTGCGAACCTTGTTCGGAAGTGACATCATTTGGTTCTATTAGTTCTTTTAGTCGAAGTGGATCGTATTTGGAACTCCTGTGTTTTCGACTCTGTCGACTCGTTTATACTCGTTAACATTTTTTGAACTTTCCCTATCCCTTGCTTTTGTCGATCGAACGAGAGTGGTATTGTTTCGGAATAACTCGTTTGTCGTTGTGACTTTTCAATCGCTATTCCCTTTCCTGTGGATCTTATGGGAATGCATGTCTTGTTGTTCTCACCAGATCATCCTGGGAATTGCTGTTTGAATTTTATTATCCTTCGTGTTTCGGACATGATTGTTCGATTTTTGTTGTCTCGATGGTTTGTTTGTTCGGTTTTTGTTCTCGTTTCGTGATTGTTGAGTGTTCAGGCTCCTTCGTAATTCCCTTAAGTTCGGGAAATTAGTATCGTTTTCGATCTTCCAACCCTTGGGCGGTGGAATTCCATATTTGTTCAGCGATTGGCTCGCGTTTTGATTGATGTACCGTTGGGTCGGTCAATCTTATTGATTTTTGTTCGTTGTGTTTTGTGATTGTTCGGATAATTGACTTGACTATATTATCCGTTTGATGACGCTTGTCATTTGTTGGTTTTATTATATTTCTAACGGCGACGTTGTGTTGGTCGCCGTGGAGCGTGTTTTCACGCCGTATGTCTCTTTGCGTTTCTTGCAGCATTTCACCGTCGGGGATGAATTTTCAGTTTTTGTGTATCTCGTCGAGTTTTCCTGGCAGGGGATATTGCTTCTCCCTACTTATTTTAAATTTCGGGACGAAACTTCTTTTAAGGAGGGTAGAATGTAAAACCCGTAATTTCGATTTTCGGTAATTTCTTTTTTTTCGATGGAAGTCCGTTTTGACGACTCGCTCATGACCGTTTCGTCATTCTGAGAATGATTAATTCTACACTTTTTGTCATCCGAGTTCGTTTCGGTATTGTTTTGTTGAGTTCCGTGCTTTTTAGCGACTTTTCCGCACTTGACTTCGATTCTTGCGAATCTCGTTCGAAACTGCTGTTTCGAGTTGCCCGTAAGTCCGTTTAACTTTGTTAGACGTGTTGTGAACTTCGGTTTGGTTATTCGATCACGTATCGTGATTTTCGGGCGTTTTGGGCCATTTTGTAATTTACTGAAAGTTACGCGTATCCGTATCTGTAATTGTTGTCTCGACCCGTTTCTTGGTCGCGTATGATTAATTATGGTATTATGTTTTCATTTCGGGCCGTTGATGTTGTCCGCGAACTTTTCGTCGTGTTCGTTCCGTATGTTTACGGAAATCGAGTCGTCGAGCCCTGGTGGTCGGGTACTGGCCGGACGGTTGCGGGACTGGCCGGATGATTGCGGGCACCGGCCGGACGGGTGCGGCAGGAACCGGCGTAGCGCATGCTACGGCCGGAAGGTAGCGCACGCTACGGTCGGGAGGCAGCGCACGCTACGCCCGGTTGTCTGCATGCGCTAGCGGGCCGAGGCAGTAGGGCAGTGGGGGTACTGGACTCGGTGGATCGGCAGGTAGCGCACGCTACTGCCGGACACTACGTACGCTACGGCCGCCAGGTAGCGCACGCTATGACCGGAAGGCTGCACACGCTACCTGGCCGAGCAGTCTAGTCCAGGAGGTCACTGGATTGCGGCCTGGGCCGATAGCGCGCGCTAGCTCGGCAGCCTAGCACACGCTAGTCCGACCCAGTATAGATGTGGCTAAGGAGCCTCATTTTCACTCATTTTTCATTTTCTTTCTTTCCGATCTGCGGCTGGAGCTTCGGAGGTGACGAAGCCATGTTGTTTAACAACAAATCCACGAAGTTCTTGAGTTCATAACATCAATCAATCATCCGTTATCATCCTTTGATCCAGCGAATCAAGGTAATCTTCCTTAGAACCCTAATTTCGTGAATTTTTGGGTGTTTTTGCATTTTTGTCCGATTCGTTCCGTGTTGTTGATTAATTCATGATGGGTATGACTAGTCTTGGTAGTATTCTTGTGTTTAACATCATTTAATCCATTGTTCTTCGTCGAATCGAAGTATATTTCTTGATTTCCTTCGAATCGACTTTTTGGGGGATTTGTTCTCGATCTCGTTTTCCATCCGTTTTTGTTGGATAAATTATGGTTAAATGATGTTGTTAAACATATTCTATGGATTGTATATCCATATTTCGACTTAGAATTCCGTTTTCGTGTTTTGTCGGGAAGAATCGTGTTCTTGGCCGTTTTGGGGAAAACACTTGAACTTTCGTCATTCGTTCTTTGAATTCAACGGCTTTGAGTCGTGTTATGGAATTCATTTTCGTTGTTGTATTTGTCCTTCGTAGTTTATTATTGCGAGTTGGTGATCGGTGCAGTCGGCGGGTTCGTAGTCGGTTCGTGTCAACCTACTTCGGTCGATTCTCCGTGTTGTTCTTATTCGAGGCAAGTACCTTGCTCATACATTTCTTATTTTGTGGATATGATGATCGGTGATCGTCTTGGTGTGTTTGGTTGGTTGTTTGAAATGAAGTTTCAAAAGATTTCGGTTTGGCCTCGTTAAAGGCTCTTTTTCAAAACGCATGTGTGTTTTGTGAACGGTGTGTTTTGGGAATTGATTATGATTTGGTCATTTTGAACGTTGAAGGCTTTGATGATATCCGTGTTGTTTAAAGTTATGGAATCGTGTATTCCGTGTTTAATCTTGTTATTGTGTTTTGAACAGTTTGATAACGGCGCCGAGTAAGTGGCCATCTCTAGTAAGTATTCTTGATGAACTTACATTCTTAGCATATTAGTATTGCATGAGTAATGTGTGTGTGTGTGTATGCTCACTACGGGTTAGATCCGACCGGGTCTCGATAGGGGTCCACAGAGGCGTGGATCGACGAGCTTTGCTTTTAACCACTACGGGTTAGATCCGACGAGGTCTCGGTAGGGGTCCACGGAGGTGTGGATCGACGGTTAATTGTGGTGCATTTTACAAATGTGATTTGATTATGGCATTTCCGGAAATGAGTGCTTTCGAACGGTTTTCATGATTGCATGCATTGACTAAGTGTGTAAGAGGTAAGTTGTTCGTTTGGCTTACTTGGCTAGGATGGCTCTAGAGTATTTTGTCGTTTATGTTAAATCTTTTATTTGCGGATTTTGATGTTGGGAGACGAACCTTGTGGTCGTTCTTGTGTACTGTGAGTTGATGAGATTTGGGGCTAAAATCCCAATGGTTTTGTAAAGGTCATTTTATGGATTTGGGGCTAAAATCCCAACGGTTTGGTAAAGGTCATTTTACGGAAAGTAAACCTTTGGGTCGGTGACCCCTTTCGTCTTTTGGGTTTTGAAAAGCGGGATTTGATAATCCTAAATTGTTTCCTATTAAAACTCTCGATGGCATTCTAAACCATTTTATAAATTATTTCCATTGATTTGTGATCTTTCGATTTTGAAATCTTTTCTCAAACTCTTGCCTCGGCAAGTACTTTTCGCTTCGTTTGAATCTTTGAGGATTCCGAATTATTATCGTTCGTGGAATGTGAATTGTATGACTCGTATTTTTGCACCTGTACTTGCAATAGCAAAACAGTGGAGTTTTGCTAACCCCCGAGTATTCGGGGGGTGAATGTCTATTTTTGCATTCAGGTTTTGGAGCATAACACAGGGTCGGCACGAAGGATGATGAAAGATGATCGATACTAATCACATGAGGAACCGTACATTGTTTATTGATTCAGTTGTACTTTATTTTCCGCTGCTATATTTTTCCCGTTGTACGGGTGTGGTTGTGTTTTGACCCCTGCGTGGGCATGAGTTGTATTTGAATTGTATGTATGTATTGAAAGACCAAATCGGTCTACTGAGTCATTTTAGCCTTAAAGGCATGGTTGAGTTGTTATATGTTGTTACCAGCCTGGTAGATCCTTGAGGAAAGGTTCTACGACGTGTAGTATCCCTAAGCGGATTGGGGGTGTTACACAAACTTTATATCTTATCAAATAAAAATGTATGTTCAAATTTGATTCGTTACACTAACGAGTATTATACCAATCAAGCTGGAATCGAGTATCACTTAAATTTAAGTTAGTATGTAATAATAGGACATCCCATACCTCGGATTTTTTCCATAGAAAAAGGAGGCATAGTGCACTCTCCCTTCTCCACAAATCACGACGCGACACGTGCAATATATACTACACGTATCGTGCCGTGAATAGCTGAAAAGAGGACAGAGTGCACTACATACACTTCTCCATAGAAGCACTCCATACCTCGAGACGAGTAGTACATCAGTCAAATATTGTATAATAAAATGACTTGAAAATATAAGTCACAATCAAGGCTGGAGGTCCGGATGTCCTGTTCTGAAAATTAGAGCGTGTGTGATATCATACTCCACACAGAACACGGCTTTAGTTCATGGGGTACCGTGCAACTTCCATGTGAAAGCTTGACACATGGCGCGCACACACATATATAGCATATAATATATATAAATTAAATTCATTAATTTATTTAAAAATTTAAGGATACAATTAATGAATATAATAATTCGAATTGGTGAACATTTCAAATTGAGACGTGCTAAATAAACACATCCACAAACATCCCACCGCCCATCTATCAATTTCTTTCAATAATAATAATGTCATGTCAGAGTGTCTCCCACAGTCTTGCCACTTTTCCTTTTCTTTTTATAAGTGCTTCTTTGTTTGTGACTTTTGCTTAAGAAGATGTACAGTTGTATGGTGATTGTAAACAAACTCATTTCAGCATTCAAACCTTGGAAAATGTACAAAAAACTGATATCTGTAAATTGAGTATTTTTTAAATTTTAATATTAAATCTAATCTAACTACTAACCACTTGTATTTGATTATTTTTTAAATTTTAACATTAATTCTAATCTAACTATTAACCACTTGTATTTTATTATTTTTTAAATTTTAACATTAATTCTAATCTAACTACTAACCACTTGTATTTTGTTATAAAAAAGATAACTTTCATTAATCAAACAAAACAATACAAATAAGGTAAATCTTTGAGAGAGATTGGGAGAGAGAGAACAGGAGAGAGAGAGAGAGAGAGAGAGAGAGAATACTCGGAGGGGGTGGGGGTTACTTGGGACAAAAATTTTTGTTTTCAAAAAACAATAGTTGAATTATATTTATTTAAATTTTGAACCTTTTTTTTTCATTCTTGTTTGGGACTGTATTTTTTTAAAAAAAATTATATTTATTTTTCAATCAATTTTTTTTTATATAATTTTAGTTTTATAACTATTTATTTTTTATTATAATTTGTAGTGTTTATCGGAAAGATGTCGAGTTTATAAGGAAAAGACTTAGATGAAGACAATGAATTCTCTATGGAGATATCACCATTTTTTACCGATCAGGTATAAATACTTATCGTGATACTAATTTTTTTTTTGGTCATCGTAATGTTTACTAATATTTTTTATTTGAATTTTAGGTGTTCGATTCTCTTAATGAGTTGATGGAATGGGTGCAAAACACGGCATTCTCTCTTGGTTATGTCATCGTGACGAGAAGATCAAAGGCAAAGGAAAATTGTGTGGTGTCTTATGTGACAATTATTTGTGATCGTGATGGTGAATACAAAATTAAAGCAACAAGTAAAAATTCTGGCACCAAAAAAATTAATTGTAAATTTCAATTGGTAGGTTCGTATATTAAAAAATATGACGGTTGGACGTTAAGGGTGATATGTGATCAACATAATCATCCATCTGCACAATATTTGGAGGGACATGCTTATGCTAGGCGGTTGAAAGAACATGAAAATCAGTTGGTGGCTAACTTAACAAGTCAGAATGTTGCACTATGTGACATACTCTCGATATTGAAAGAGCATGACGAGAATAATGTTTCTATACTGAAAATCATATACAATGCACGGAACAAGCTTCTCTCGTCCCAGAATGATGGAAAAACTCCGATGCAGGTCGGTATATTCAACAAGTATATTTTAAATTTAATTTATATACTGAATTTTTATTAATTAACGGTATTTTAATGCAGGTCCTTATGACAATTTTGAACGATAAAAAAAATTCTTTTTGAGTTTTCCGTAAATAGTATTTCAAATGAATTGGAAAACCTATTATTCGTTCACCCATTGTCGTTAGATATATGGAAATCATTTCCACACGTCTTGATTGTAGATGCAACATACAAAACAAACAAATATGGTATGCCTTTTCTTCAGATTGTTGGTGTAACTTCAACCAACAAGACATTTAGCATAGCTTTTGCCTTTATCATTAAGGAAAGGGAGGAGAACTATAAGTGGGCATTAACATGTCTAAAGTTGACACTAGACAAGTGCACGCACCCATGCGTTATAGTGACGGACAGAGAGTTGGCATTGGTGAATGCATGCCAACAAGTTTTTCCCGATGCCACTCGGTTACTTTGCCGATGGCACATTACTGAAAATATTAAAAAGCATTGTACGCCGTCATTCAGGTCGCAAGTTGAGTGGGACTCCTTTCGTTCTATGTGGAGTATACTTGTTGAGTCTCCAATGTGGATCTCGTACACCGAAAACTATAGAAAACTCCAATCAATATTGGGCAAACATCAAGGTACAATTCTACTTATTCTGTAACTAATTGTTTATAATTTTAGAAGATTTTTGTGTACATAAATAATACTTATATAAATCCAGGTGTTTTAAATTATCTGGATGATGTTTGGTTAACCAAGTATAAGGAAATGTTTGTCTCTGTTTGGATTGATCAACATCTGAACTGTGGACAACGAACTACCAATAGACTTGAGAGCCAGCATGTAAAGCTAAAGAAATACTTATGTGAAAAAAATTATATTCTAGATAAGTTTGTTGGTTCTATTGGTCGATTTGTGAGGTCTCAACTTACAACGATACATGAAAGTTTTGAAAAGAGCAGAATTATCCTCAAACACGAACACAACTTGTCGTGTTTCAAATTATTGTGGGGGTAATGTGTCACTTGAAGCTCTATATATACTTGTAAGGGAATTTAAGCGGGCGGCTGGATATCAACTTGACTCTTCAAACTGTGGTTGTAAACTACATCATAGTTGTGGCTTACTATGTGCTTGCATGCTATCAGTCTACTTGAACTCCGGTGGGTACATTTAACAAGTATTTTTTAAATTTAATTATATCTTGAATTTTTCTAAATTATTGATACTTCAATGCAGGTGAGTGTATTCCACTAGATTCGATAGATGTATTCTGGAGAAAGCTTGATTTTTCACCGTCAATTTCTATGGAAAATGAGGATATTTGTTGTGATGGTGAATTTGAAATGTTTAAAGAAACCTACAATAAACAGTCGAAAGTTGTGAAAAAAAGTATGATGAGAAAGCTACTAGATATATTCCCGCCAAGTAGAACACTCATTATAGAACCCACAATTCAAAAAAAATACGCACAGACGACCAAGCTTGAAGAAACAAAAACAAAAACGAGTCGATTCTATAAATCAAGCTCCTAGAAGACGAAGCTTTTCAACCATGTCAAAATCTATTGAGTTGAACCAGGAACCGGCAAGACATAGTTCGTACGTAACCGCACTTCCAGACTTGAATGAAATTCCAGACTTGAACGAAATTCCAGACTTGAACGAAGAGCCTCAGTCATGCTACATTCATCGACTAATGGATGAAATTCCATTGATGTTTTATTCTTACATCACACATATTCAAGATGTCAGAGGTGATGGAAGCTGTGGATTTCGAGCAATATCTGTTTGTCTTGGGTATGGCGAAGATGAGTGGCTCTATATTCGGCGTCAACTGCTAGACGAGTTATTGAGTTGATACCATGCCTATGCTAGAGTTTTCACTAATGGATTCGATGAACTACATACTTCATTGAAGTACTTACAATCGCCTGCACCTCAAAAACACTGGATGCTTATGCCTGACATAGGTATCCTGATTGCCAACACGTTTGGTGTGGTCCTTATTTTTTTAACCAAGCAAGGCGCTATCACTTTCTTTTCTCTTTGGAAAGGTCCGGAAGAATTTTTGTATCATCGGATTATTACGATATCACTTGTATATGATAGTCATTATGTGATGGTACAATTAGAAGGAGGTTGTTCGATGCCTATCATTTCGGCTTACTGGATCCGCCACAAAGCCCTGTGTGCAGCTGGATGGGAAACTATGTTCATGTCACGTCTGGAACTTTATAGACAACTGAAATCTTGTATCCCGAAGCACCTTTTATAACTATAGAGGATTGTTAATGGGTATTATTTTGGGTCTTTAGTTCTTGTGTTTATGTATTCATGAAAGAATGTTAAATGATATTATTTTTGGGCTCATATTTTTGTTTTTATATATTCATTTATATTTTTATAATAACATATAAAAAATCTATTTGTTATTAATATTTATTAATTAAAAATAAATAAGTAATCATTTACCTAAATATTTAATCATTAAATAATATAGAAATACATGTATTAATTAATTAATATCTATTGATTAAAAATAAACTAATAATCATTGTCTTATACTAATATAATAATGGCATTTGACATTCCCATGTGTAAGGGTGTTTCTTTTAGTAAAAAGGGGTGTTTATTTAGCCACCCCCTTCAAATTTTATGCTTTCCAATTTCTAAGATTTCCATTTTGAAACCCTTACTACAGTTAGTAGGGGTTTAGTTCATGGGGTACCGCTTGTAGTGCAACTTCCATGTGAAAGTTTGACACATGGCGCGCACACACATATACAACATATAACTAGTATAACACCCGTATAATTACACGGGAACACAAAAAAGAACTCTTATGTAAATATATAATATGTAAACCGTTCATTATAAATTTCATAATACTTCTTTATAAACTACACTATTTGTCTGTTTATGATTACACATTTCTCATCGCAACAAAAGATTTATAGTCTTTCCTGATCTTCACTCTTGATATGGCTACATAAACCTAACCATGACCGAATGCGGGTCTTGTAAGATACATACCAATATGAGAGAGCGTGTGACCTTGACTCTTAAATAGTCATGGTAAAGCTCATAATAAGTGGGAACTGGCGTATTTGAAATTTAAATGGTAATCTGCTATCTAACGGGCTTAATATCAATTGTGGAATAAGTACTTTACTCTCAAAATTATTCCCCGAATTTTTTGTTCAATAATATCGTTATGGATTTGGATAATTATTAATGATGTGATATTTCATAATCCTGATGATTGATCCATATTTTGAATTAGCATAATTGAGACTCTAACTTACGATTTCAAGATGTGATTTGAAATTCTATAACAGTTGATGCTATTCAAAAAAATCCATTGAATTTACTTGATTTTGACTTTAGAGGTCGCAAAGATTTTGCATATACTATCAGAACTGAGATATATCCATTTATCTTTTGAAATTATAGACATCACGTAATCGTTTACTCTCTCCACAATGTCGTTTGTTGGCGTCACGGTTGCTCTTTCTTCAGAAAATTAATTATGGAAAGTTACTTATAAGTAAATGATAGTGCTTTCAGCAATGTCTGCAACATGATCTTCGGCATTCCAAATTAGTAAATATCAAGAATATCAATCAAGATTTTTCTATTGACTTCTTCACCCAGCTCACCATCTACAATTTTGAGGATTCATTCGGAGAAGTCCTTAATTTCTTATAGATGGTGAGATGACATTGTCTGTCCAATAATTAATCTCATATTCTTGGTCAGTATTATGAGTTTGCAATGATGCCAAAGTGAAGAAGACCTTATACTTGAATAAATGATATATGTATTGTCATTTAATACAATTCCATATGTAGAATTATACTAAATAATTGTGGCTAGTTTTAGTAATATTTTTGGAATTTAAAAAACTTTTGGAAATACATAATAGATCTTGACTTATAACTTAAAATAAAGCACTTCTCAATCCTTATATTTGAAAAAAAAATACATAAATTGTTTGGATATAATTTAAAATACAAAAGAAAATTCAAAACTTTCAAAAATATATAGTTGATTTCAAAAGTAGATAATTGAACAAATTTTTTAAAACTTAAAAAATAAAAATCACTTAAAATTATTTAAAAAATCACTTAGAGTACCTTTTAATTATATATATATATATATATATATATATTGTAACACCCCCAAGATATTCGAGGTGTATTACAGCGCCGTGGACCCCTACATGGGATCCACCAGGCTAACACAAGAAAACACCTCTCGACTAACCGTCTCGGTTAGCAAGGAAACAATTGTTAACAACAAGAACATAAAACAACACGTCCGGTACAACCGGCATAATAAACATCAACCGACAAATACAGTAACTCCAACGAAGACCAATCACAATCCGAAAGGAAAAGCCTAAGTACTCGCGAGTACAATCTATAAGTTTACAATTTGGAAAACATCCACATCAAAAGAGACAGTAGGAAATAACAAGACTCAATTGCACATGTCAACAACCTTGGCCGACATCCTCGTACCATCCCAGCGCCCGCTCGTCTGGCTGAACATAACCTGAAATCCATAACAAGAATTTCCCCGACAACGGGTCCCCAAAGGGTTAGCAATTACGCTAGTACAAGTATTCAAGGCAAACCAATCGCTTACACATTTCATAGTACATGCACCAATATCAATTTCAAAAGCCAAAACCAGACATGTCTTTTCTGGAAACAAACAGTCAAACAATTTGCCTTGGGAACAGAGTAATATCATTGATCCCGCCCGAGGCCTCTAAGGACCCTCCCGAGCTGGCCACATTATAAAAACAAAACACGCACATGCATCGCCTTGGGAACAGAGTAATATCATTGATCCCGCCCGAGGCCTCTAAGGACCCTCCAGAATTGTCCAACTATACAAACTCATGAATCCAGGACTCAACCCTTTGGATTCCCTCCTTGATCCCGTCGGACCAACACGAGGTGAGCAAATCACACACAAAATACATTACCATTCCACGTTAAGCATAAAGGTTTCCAAAAATACTTGCCTTGAATTATTGACGACGCAACGAACGGAAAGGAAAGTCACCGACGAACGCTAGGAACCAACGAAACCAAACCTAACGATTCGAAGAATACAATCACAACCATTTCTAAATGAATACGGAATTGGAATACACCCAAAAACCCGCCTACGATTCATGTATATTCGTATATAAACAACAACGAGGGCGGACCACAACCAAACCCTCTCGATTCCGTAAAAATCACGAAATATACCATGAATCCGTAGGGAAACTAAGAATACCAACAAGATTGATCATATTCATCATGAATTAATCAACAAAACGGAACGAATCGGACAAAAACGCGAAAACCCCCAAATCTACCCAAAAGTAGGGTTCTAAAGATCTAACCTTGATTCGCTGGATCGAAGGATGTTATAGGATGATTGATCCGCGATATAAACTCATAAACTTCATGGATTTGTTGTTTAACAACATGGCTTCATCCCCTCCAAAGATCCAGCCGCGGACCGAAGAGAAAGGAAATGAAAAATGAATGAAAAAGTGGCTGGTCTGTCATATATATACTGGGCCGGAACTAGCGTGCGCTAGCCTTCCCGGACTAGCGTGCGCTATCGGCGATGTCGGCCGAGCACTCTCGGCCATGGCCCGCATGACCCGGCACCACCGACCAGTCTGCCGACCATGACTCGCCCGACTCCGCTAGCGTCGCTACGGCCGGAAGCTTCTGCGCGCTAGCGGCTGTCCGGTAGCCTCGGACTAACAAACTCACCTGTAACGTCGCGCTAGTCGGCCGGCGTGCGCTACCCTGCCCGATTAGCGTGCGCTACGACCAAGTGATGGCGTGCGCTACTGCCGATCCCGACCGATTCGAACCTCGAACCCCACGCCTGGACCGATGGCGTCGTTAGGCGGCCGATAAGCGTGCGCTACACTGCCGGTTAGCGCGCAGCCTTCCCGGCCGTGGCGTGCGCTCGCGGTTCTGCCGCACTGTCCGGCGGTGCCGCTGTCGTCCGGCGATCCATAACCGTCCGGCGATGCGACCACGAGGGCTCGGCGACTCGATTTAGTAAGCGTGCGGAGCGAACACGACGAAAAGTTCGCGGACAACATCAACGACCGAAATGAAAACATAATACCATAATTAATCATACGCGACCAAGAAATGGGTCGAGACAACAATTACGAATACGGATACGTAACTTTGATAAATTACAAAATGGCCCAAAACGCCCGAAAATCACGATCGTGATCGAATAACCAAACCGAAGTTCACAACACGTCTAACAAAGTTAAACGGACTTACGAGAAACTTCGAAGCAGCGATTTGAGCGAGATTCGCAAGAATCGAAGTCAAGTGCGGAAAAGTCGCTAAAAGCACGGAACTCAACAAAACAACACCGAAACGAACTCGGATGACAAAAGTGTAGAATTAATCATTCTCGGAATGACGAAGCGGTCATGAGCGAGTCGTCAAAGCAGACTCCGTGAAAAAGAAATTTACCGAAAATCGAAAATTGCGGATATTACATTCTACCCTCCTTAAAAGAAGTTTCGTCCCGAAACTTAAAACAAGTAGGGAGAAGCAATATCCCGTCAGGAAAACTCAACGAGATACACAAAAACCGAAAACTCGCGCCCGACGGCGAAACGCTGCAAGAAACGCAAAGAGACATACGGCGTGAAAATACGCTCCACGGCGACTAACACAACGCCACCGGTAGAGACATAATAAAATCAAAGAGTGACAAGCGTCATCAAATAGACAATACAATCGAGTCGATTATCCGAACAATCACAAAACTCAATGAACGAAAATCAATACGATTGACCAACCCAATGGTTCATCAACCAAAACGCGAGTCAACGCTGAACAAATACGTAATTCCACCGCCCAAGGGTTGGAAGATCGAAAACGAGACTAATTTCCCGAACTTAAGGGAATTACGAAGGAGCCTGAACGCTCAACAATCACGAAACGAGAACAAAAACCGAACAAACAAACGATTGAGACAACAAAAATCGAACAATCATGTCCGAAACACGTAGGATAATAAAATTCAAACAACAACTCCCAGGATGACCTGGTGAGAACAGCAAGACGTGCATTCCCATAAGATCCACAGGAAAGGGAATAGCGATTGAAAAGCCACAACGACAGACGAGTTATTCCGAAACAATACCACCCTCGTTCGATCAACAAAAGTAAGGGATAGAGAAAGTTCAGAAATGTTAACGAGCATAAACGAGTCGATAGAGCCAAAAATACAGAAGTTCAAAATCCGATCCACTTCGAATAAAAGAACTATTAGAACCAAAATATGTTACTTCCGAACAAGGTTCACAATAGTCGAACCGAGTTCGGAAAAGTCACAGCGATAATCAGATCGACTCAAAACCAGATTACAGCTCGTTCGAACGATGAAACCAAGGTACAGAACAAGTTCCGAAGATATCAATGAACACGAGCGAATCGATAGACTGGAGAAAGAGAAAATATAGAAGTCAAAATAGTACGGGTATTACCTTTGACCTCGCCCCCGAAACTCACAACAACGGAACCAAGGTAACAATACAACAAGCAACCGACACAACGCGGAACAATCACCGATGAACACAATCATACCAACCCGATCTCTAACAGCTCGCATATATGCGATAACGCATAAACCGCTACGAGGCGACAACATCCAATACCAACATCACACCCCTCACAGAGGCTACCACGACAACTGTGTGGCGAACGACTCAACGCTCACACCACCAATTCAACAACAACTCGGGGGTTAACACCCTAACGAGAGTACGAACATCACACATATATTCCCGGACCACAAATAGGAATGATAGGTTTTGAAAACGAAAACCACCTTTTGAAAATAATTTGCAAGCACCAGTTGATCTTGAGTATCATATATCAAAAAGTAGTACAAACATCGTCATCGAGACTTTAAAAAAAAAATCATCTTGCGTTTGATAAAAAAAATGAAGACACCTTTCGTTAAATTAAAACTTTTCAACTATATTCGACCTTCGGGTCTAAGCGAATGCATTTCTAAATCATTAGAAATATCTCAAAATATTTTGATCCTCAAAGTAAAATAATCTTGAAACATAGCGTGGCGCTAGTAGGCATCTTGAGAACACTGTGAGAAAATAATTCATTTTAAAAGTACGTCTCGAGGTTTATTTTCTAAGATACCCAAGGTTTTTCAGAAGTACAATAGGCCAAAATGCCCAAAATTCGCACGTATCAACATTCATTTAAACACATCATATCACACGCATCAAATCGCTCAAAATCACGACAGTGATATACTATCCTTAGGATATGTTTAACAACATTGTTAAAACAACAATCGGTTTATCAAAACTGGATGGAAAACGATATCAAGAACAAAATTCCAAAAAGTCGACTCTAGGGATTCAATAAAATACCTAGATTCGGCGAAGAACAATGGATTAGATGATGTTAAAAATCATCTAGGATACTCCAAAATACCTTGGGATGGAAGAAAATCAGCCCAGATGCGAACCCTAGTCGCTACGTCTCAAACTCATGGAGGAAGAAGAAGAAATGAAGAAAAATGCAACTTCTAGACTGGTGTCCAGTATTTATACTGGACACAATTAGCGTGCGCTAATCATTAAGTTTAGCGTGCACTATCAGTACACCAAACAAAACTCCTAACCAAAAATACACTGTTAGCGTGCACTAACCCCAAGTGTTAGCGTGCGCTAACGAGAACTTCAGACCCAGTCCAGTAGCTCCTGGACTGCTCTGAACTACCAGGTAGCGTGCGCTATTCTCCCCTTAGCGTGCTACCAACGCACTCTCGCGCGCGCTAGCCGCAAAGCGTAGCGTGCGCTAACGACCCACAGAGACAACAACAGAACATATCAGAAAAATTACATGCCGTAAACCTTTCTCACAAGGATTTACCAGGTTAAGCACAATTTCCTACGTCATTTCGAAAATGCTAAAAAGACCAATGACGGTAATATTTTCCAAAACTCACAAACTCATTTGTCAAACCGTCATAAAATGTTCAAGGCCAAAATACCAAAACTTGATTTAGGGAATCGGTTTTACGAAATAAAACTCAGTTTGCAAAATACCGAAATCCGTTTGAAAGAACTCACGCAGCGGATAAAATGCGGTACGAAAATACATTAGCAGTGACGAGACTCCTCGTATAAACCAAATACCAGAGTCTAATACACATATCGTGAAATCAAAATCCATAGAAGGATTCCATCATTTAACGACTAATCATACAAATTGTTGGAAAGTAAAACGCAGCGGAAGCGAAGTTTGGGAAAATATGATAATAGCGTTTTACGCATCTACGAGCATTAGATCTATTTAGGCATGCTAATTAATTAATTACTAAGACTAATAAGCAATTTAAATATTATTTATTATTTATTAATTAAATATGTTGATTAATTAAAATTTCCTAATCTAGATCCAATATTATAGGATATTACCTTTTGAAGCGCGTTGGTTACTTCCTTCTTGATCGCCTTGTATTTCTACCTTCAGATCTTCTAGAGTATGATCCGCCTTGAACCGGACGTTGTGTGGGCAACGAGCTACCGGATCTTGCTTGGACACCTTATGGATCGGCCGAATTCACCTTGCCTCACAACTCTCGATTTTATTTTCTTCAAGTAATTCCGATATGTAGCAAGAATTAAAGTGTTATCTCAATTGTGGAATCAAAGACACAAGTCAAGATCCACAATTAAACACTTAGAAGAAAAATCGAAATTTCTTGTGCAAGTATGTGATAAATCGGCCAACACCCCATAATGTCCTATTTATAGGCTCTTGGACTACTACTAGGGATCTAAAGGAGGATTATGGAAGGACTCCCAATTAATTCATCTTACCTTATTAGGACTCTTCCTAATATATGATGAATCAATTAATATCAACTTAGTCCACTAAAAAGTTGATATTGCACTTCCTACCAAAATCCCAAATTATGAAATTGGGCTCCTTATTAAATATATTATTTCCCGTATTTAAGATATCGAATGTCCATTAATTAATTATAAGCTACTGACAGCTTTAATTAATTAATATCTTATCCAAGAGTAGTACCACTCGAACCTTATTATTATATTGGAATTAAATCCACCTGCAGGGTTTAATATAATAATCATTATCGAGCTCCTCAAGGGGACATCATCAACCCGCACGAGTCGGGACACGATTTCTAGTAATAATAATAATAATTGTCGTATAAACAATATTATTGCCCAAGATACGAGGCTTATTGAGTCGATCATTTTGACTC
The DNA here is from genome assembly GCA_033398695.1 of Orobanche coerulescens. Taxonomy (NCBI): domain Eukaryota; kingdom Viridiplantae; phylum Streptophyta; class Magnoliopsida; order Lamiales; family Orobanchaceae; genus Orobanche; species Orobanche coerulescens. Next base: position 230,803,551 of record CM065802.1, read on the forward strand.
TCACCTATGGTAAATCAAAGTAATAATTATTATAAATACACAATTAAATATTATATACTTAGAATTAAGAAATAATAATTATCCGAGATTTACGTTCTTCTTACGGTCGATCTGAGAAGACACTATCTCACCTCGATCTGTTCAACGTATGCAAATACGCTAATGTATGCTAATAGTCAAGACCAACTATTCTCAAGCACACTACAACCCTTTATATAATTTGTCTAATAATTATATAGGTTGTGAACTATTATATTATTTTATAAGGCACCGATAATGTGATCTTCCGTGTGACACCAACACACCACATTATCTACAATATAAAATAATTAGACATTTCATTTGCATAACCATAACGTGAATTAATATGCAAAACATGTGATTAAATATAATTAATATCCTCATAGGTAGTAAATGGGAAATTAGGTAATACAAGCATAAAGTATGCTTTGCAGTATACAATCCTAACAATCTCCCACTTATACTCAAAGCATGCTTTTAAGTATACTACTCTATTACATAGTCTCTCATTTCTCCCACTTATACTCAAAGCAATGCTGCCATACATCGTAATCCCATTCCTTCCACATGCCTTTCAAAAACTTTTGAAGGTAGGCCTTTCGTGAAAGGGTCATCAAGATTATCTTCCGATGCAACCCTGGCTACAACTATGTCTCCTTCCTTTACGAAGTGTCGTATGATGTGGTACTTGCGGTTGATATGTTTACTTGCCTGATGGGCTCGTGGTTCCCTTGAATTTGCGACTGCACCAGTATTATCACAATAGAGTGTAATACCCTCTGGCAAATCGGGAATCACATCTAAGTCCTGCAGGAAGTACTTGAGCCACACTGCCTCCTTGGCTGCCTCAGAGGCTGCCACGTACTCGGCTTCCATGGTAGAGTCCGAGATACATTTCTGCTTCACACTCCTCCAACTAATGGCTCCACCTCCCAGGCTAAACACATAACCCGAAGTAGACTTGGACTTTTCTTTGTCCGATGAAAAATCTGAGTCAGTGTAACCCATCGGAAACAGGTCGTCTGATTAATATACAAGCATGTACTCCCTAGTCCTTCTCAGGTACTTGAGTATGTGCTTGACAGCAATCCAGTGTCACAGTCTGGGTTCGACTGATATCTAGCAGCCATGCCCACGGCATGACAGATATCTGGTCTAGTGCAAAGCATAGCATACATGAGACTTCCCACAGCAGATGCATAAGGGACCATCTTCATGTCATCTATCTCCTTTTGTGTCTTAGGACACATGTTCTTAGATAGTTGAATTCCATGTCTGTAAGGTAGAAAATCTTTCTTGGAATTCTCCATGCTAAACCGCTTCAAGACCTTTGATCGATATAGGATGCCTGGGATAAGCACAACATCCTCTTCTTCCGATCACGAAAGATCCTGATTCCAAGGATGTGTCCTGCTTCTCCTAGATCCTTCATATCGAACTGCTCAGATAGCCATACCCGTACGTCCGACAATTCCTTCACGTTGTTTCCAATCAGAAGGATATCGTCTACATACAGTACAAGAAACACCAATACGTTTCCATCGCATTTTTTATACACACAACTCTCACTCGGACATTGGACGAATCCATATGATTGGACTACTTCATCAAAATGAGTGTTCCAAGATCTAGATGCTTGCTTAAGTCCATAAATGGACTTCTTAAGTTTGCACACCAAGTGCTCTTCTCTTTTAGCAATGAATACCTCTGCTTGGCGCATATAGATTTACTTGTCTAGACTCCCATTCAAGAATGCAGTCTTGACATCCATCTGCCAAATCTCCAGATCCAAATGCGCAGCTATAGCTAAAAGAATCCGGATTGACTTAAGCATGGCTACCGGCGAAAAGGTTTCATCATAATCGATACCCTCTTTCTGAGTGTAACCTTTTGCAACAAGCCTCGCTTTGAAGGTTTCAACCTTCCCATCACGTCCATTCTTTCGCTTGTAGACCCATTTACTCCCAATGGCTTGTACACCATCAGGTAGCTCTACTAGCTCCCACACTTGATTGGAATCCATAGATCCCATTTCTGATTCCATTGCTTCTTGCCAGGAGTCAGCATCTTTATCTTGGATTGCCTCCTTATAGGTCCAGGGAACCGATTCATCTTCGTCTGGGATTGAGTCCGAAGACTTTCCTACGCCTATGAATCGTTCAGGCTGACGAACAACCCTCCCACTACGACGAGGCAAATCCTGAGTTGGTGTAAAAGTTTCAGAATCGATACGTGGTGCAGTGTTAGTTGGCGTTTGTACGATTGGTATAGTCAGAATCTCGCCCCTCAGCTCTTCCAGAATTATTTCGCTCATGGGCTTGTGACTAATCATATAATCCTCTTCCAGAAATCGGGCATTGGTGCTAACAATGACCTTATGATCGTGGGGACTATAGAACAAGCCACCCTTCGTTCCCTTAGGGTATCCCACAAACACTCGTACTTCTGTGCGAGATGCCAACTTATCAGCTTCCTTATTCAGCACATGTGCTGGAGTACCCCAAATCCGAACATGTCCTAGACTGGGCTTATGCCCACTCCACAGTTCTGTGGGTGTTTTTGGAACTGATTTCGAAGGCACTGAGTTTAGAATGTACGCATTGTTTCTAAGGCGTATCCCCAAACGAAATAGGTAAATCAATAACTCATCATTGATCTAACCATTTCCAAAAGAGTCCTATTCCTTCTTTCACCACTCCATTTTGTTGTGGAGTTCCTGTGATGGTGGGACGAAATCCCTCATTCGCCAAGAAATCCAAAAACTCTCCACTAAGGTATTCGCCACCACGATCAGATCGTAGTGACTTGATACTCTTCCCATGACGCTTCTCCGTTTCAGCCTTGAAGTCTCTGAACTTGTCAAAAGCTTCAGACTTACGTCGCATCAAAAAGATGTATCCATATCTCGAATAATCATCTATGAACGTGATGAAATATTCGAAACCTCCCCTAGCCTGGATATTCATTGGACCATATACATCCGTATGAACCAATTCTAACACATCCTGTGCACAGTTTCCCTTGGTTTTAAAAACCCTTTTGGTCATCTTACCTTCCAGACAGGATTCACAAATTGGAAATGACTCAACTTAGAGATCATCCAATGGGCCATCATCTACCAATCTTTGAATCCTTCTAAGGTTTACATGTCCTAACCGTAAATGCCACAGATATGTTTGGTTTATGCTTGAAGATTCTTTTCTCTTTTTAGGTTTAGACAAAGAGTTAAGTGATTTATGCATAGGAGTTTGTGCAGTATTAACAATATATAGTCCATCATTAAAAGTACCTCTGCAAATATATTCACCGTTTCTTTTCTTAATAATGGCATCATCATTAAAAGAAACTGAATAACCATCGCATTTTAATTTAGAAACCGAAATAAATTCATTCTAAAATCTGGTACTAATAATACATTATTCAGAACTAATAATTTATCATTAATCTTCAACTGCACGACTCCCACTGCAACAACCATAAGCCTGGAATAATCGTCCCAGTTGATGGTAATCTCGCCCGCACTAAGCTGCTTGGTTATCTGAAAACCATGCGAGTCAAAGCAAACATGATCAGTGGAGCCTGAATCAACTATCCACGAAGTGGAAGAACAAGCTGCCAAACATGTTTTGACTACTAGTGCACGAGACATACCTTTCTTAAGAGCAGGGCAGTCCGCTTTAAAATGTCCTTTCTGACCGCACTTGTAGCACTTTCCCTTTGGCTTTTTGTTCGCATCGGGGTGAGGAGCCTTGCTTTTCACCTTGAGGGCTGCTACTTGCTTCTGGCCATCCTGCTTCTTCTTCTTTCCCCATTTGGGTTTGGAAGAAGTATCACCGGTTGCCGCAAGAATCTGATGATAACCTTGTTTGAAGAGACCTTCAGCAGACTGAAGCTCTGTCAGAAGTTCCGCCAAACTATATGTCCTACGGTTCATATTGTAGTTGAGGCAGAACTTCTCAAAGCTTCTAGGTAAGCTGCCTAAGATAATATCGACCTGCGTTTCCGCATCGATAGTAGCCCCCAATATGCTCAATTCGTTCAAATGAGACATCATTTTTAGAACATGATCCCTTACTGGAGTCCCTTCAGACATTTGGGTTGTCATCAATACCCTCATAGCATTTTGTCTAGCCGCCCGGTTCTGATGACCAAACATCTCGGTGAGACTTTTCATCATTTCCGCGGCCGAAACCATCGTCTGATGCTGATGCTGCAATACATTTGTCAGTGAAGCCAAAATGTAACAGTGAGCCATCTCATCAGACTTTTTCCATTTCCGGAATTCCGCCAACTCTTCGGGAGTGGCATCCGGTTCTGGTTCTAGAGGGCTCTCCTCGATTAAGACAAACTTATGCCCTCAATGATCGGACAATGTCAAGATTTCTTTTCCAATCGGCAAAGTTAGTGCCATCTAGTTTATTTTCTTTGAGAATAACAGCTAGTGGATTGAAAGACATCTGAGAATAAAAATTAAAAACATCCATCACATAATGCATAGCAAAATATATCGAAAAACCTCAAAACACAATATATATGCTAGCAACCAACACCTCAAAAAATCCGCACATGCAAGCCACGATCGTGTGGACGTTTACACACACATTTTTCAAGTAGAGTTTTACGTCTTTAATTTTACTATCTAGTCAAATTACGTTATGACAAGTAAAATTAATAGTTGGTTCCTCTTGGCCATGTATTAATTAACATAGACTCCGATGGGGAGCTTATTAATTAATACACCTAAGTGAACACCATAATTTAACATCCTTAAAATATTATCTTTTTAAATAATAGTCCTATAGATGGAGAGGTCCTATCATAAAAAGTAATATTTACCTTATGTTATCATTTTGAAATTTAAAACTAGTGAACCTATAATTAGCACATCCGATATGGAGGAAGACTCTAATGTCAACGCGCATGCTAATTATTTCACAATTCAAATTAATTATGGAGGCCAATTTGATTTTATTTAAAATAAAAATCAATTTAATCACTTAGTTATTTTAGCCTTAAGGTTTTTAATTTTCTCGTCCTAACATGCAAGGAAACATATCACGCATACATCCATACATGCCATATATCAAAACAATAAAAACCAAAATAAAGCATGGATAATTAAATTTATCCAATTATCATGGTCTTCTTCCTTGAGTTGAATCCGAGAAAATCTTCGGCTCGATCTCTCCCATTGAATCAAGCATCTTGTCGCTTCTCCCCGGCCGGGCCGTGGATTTTCAAAATTAAAATTTTACTTTTATGCAAAATTAATTACATAAAAAAAATTTAATTTTAAATCCCGACTTCCCAGCGGACGCAACGAACGGCGGCGGAAACGGACCAAAGCTGGGCGACCGGCCGAACCAAATAAGCCCGGACAGTGCCATGCAACTGGCGGCCGCTTCGGCAGCCTTTCGGCCGGCGGCCTCTATTTCAGCGGCCCTATTGCTTCGGCAGCGGCTGCCCAGCGATCCCGTGATCCGGTTACGCTCTATTTCTTCGTGATCCGTCTTTTCGAATTCGATTACAATTTTATACGAAATAAAATACATCGAAATTACATCAAGATTACACGAAAAATAAAACCACCTAGAACTACCCGCGGATTTTCTCACGGGAAAAACCATTACATGCCTCAAAAACGGGCCAAACCAACAATTGCATAATTAATAAAATAAATAAATAAATGCACCATTCATATAAACCATGATAATTGGATCATATCACCTGCAAGAACACATCTAGCAAAATATTCCAACATCAAAATATATGAATATTTAAATTGCTATCAATTAATCACTAAAATTAATTAAAATAGCAAAAGCCTAAAAACCTTGCTCCGATACCAATTGTTGGAAAGTAAAACGCAGCGGAAGCGAAGTTTGGGAAAATATGATAATAGCGTTTTACGCATCTACGAGCATTAGATCTATTTAGGCATGCTAATTAATTAATTACTAAGACTAATAAGCAATTTAAATATTATTTATTATTTATTAATTAAATATGTTGATTAATTAAAATATCCTAATCTAGATCCAAGATCATAGGATATTACCTTTTGAAGCGCGTTGGTTACTTCCTTCTTGATCGCCTTGTATTTCTACCTTCAGATCTTCTAGAGTATGATCCGCCTTGAACCGGACGTTGTGTGGGCAACGAGCTACCGGATCTTGCTTGGACACCTTATGGATCGGCCGAATTCACCTTGCCTCACAACTCTCGATTTTATTTTCTTCAAGTAATTCCGATATGTAGCAAGAATTAAAGTGTTATCTCAATTGTGGAATCAAAGACACAAGTCAAGATCCACAATTAAACACTTAGAAGAAAAATCGAAATTTCTTGTGCAAGTATGTGATAAATCGGCCAACACCCCATAATGTCCTATTTATAGGCTCTTGGACTACTACTAGGGATCTAAAGGAGGATTATGGAAGGACTCCCAATTAATTCATCTTACCTTATTAGGACTCTTCCTAATATATGATGAATCAATTAATATCAACTTAGTCCACTAAAAAGTTGATATTGCACTTCCTACCAAAATCCCAAATTACGAAATTGGGCTCCTTATTAAATATATTATTTCCGTGTTTAAGATATCGAATGTCCATTAATTAATTATAAGCTACCGTGACTTTAATTAATTAATATCTTATCCAAGAGTAGTATCACTCGAACCTTATTATTATATTGGAATTAAATCCACCTGCAGGGTTTAATATAATAATCATTATCGAGCTCCTCAAGGGGACATCATCAACCCGCACGAGTCGGGACACGATTTCTAGTAATAATAATAATTGTCGTATAAACAATATTATTGCCCAAGATACGAGGCTTATTGAGTCGATCATTTTGACTCTCACCTATGGTAAATCAAAGCAATAATTATTATAAATACACAATTAAATATTATATACTTAGAATTAAGAAATAATAATTATCCGAGATTTACGTTCTTCTTACGGTCGATCTGAGAAGACACTATCTCACCTCGATCCTGTTCAACGTATGCAAATACGCTAATGTATGCTAATAGTCAAGACCAACTATTCTCAAGCACACACTACAACCCTTTATATAATTTGTCTAATAATTATATAGGTTGTGAACTATTATATTATTTTATAAGACACCGATAATGTGATCTTCCGTGTGACACCAACACACCACATTATCTACAATATAAAATAATTAGACATTTCATTTGCATAACCATAACGTGAATTAATATGCAAAACATGTGATTAAATATAATTAATATCCTCATAGGTAGTAAATGGGAAATTAGGTAATACAAGCATAAAGTATGCTTTGCAGTATACAATCCTAACAACAAATAACTCGTGTCACACGAGGCACAACACAAGAAAGGGAGTTTTACATCCATAGGTCACACATAAGTGACGACCGCCCCTCGATACTAATCACGACCAATGATCTCAAACGACGCGTCGCGATGCGACTAAGTCAGACAAAATCCGACAAGACAAAACTCAACAAACACAACTTGACTCGACATCCTAGGTTTCCCCAGGCTAATCTGATTTTAAAATCGTATACTCTAGTTATTCGAAAATAAAATCGATAAGTTAAAAATCGTTTTCAAGACCCCTTTCAAACACGACAAGGGCTTAACAACGGTAGCATTTTATAAAATGTCCTAAACACTTTTATACACGACCTTTAAATACCGACACAAGGTTTTATTTGAAAATACAAGGCTGGCTCGCCCAAATTCATGTCACTTTTCAAAAACCCACAATACGATCAAGTCTAAGAAAATTTCAAGCATGCACGCCGCATGTATTATTATTAATAGAAACACATTGGTTGTAAATAACAATAATTAGCCAAGTACTAACGATTTCCGAACACACACATATACGGCATTCAAAAATCACCAGTTCAACAAGCGCAACTCGGAAATACTAATTCCAAGCATATGTCAAACTATCTCTTCAAGTTTAACAGCGTAACCAAAGATCACCGATTTGGACATATGTCGAAACCAACTATGTGAGTTTCTCAACAAACTCTGCCATCAATACCTTTCCCAGAACATTTCAATGTTCAAAACTTCTACATCATACTGCACCCTTCGGTGTCCAAACCATCAGTACATTCGGCTCAACATACATTTAGTATATCGCAATTACCAAACACAGATTCCATCATACAACAAAAGACTAGAGGGTCAAGCCCTCTCACAGTATACCACGGAGCAAAACTCGGATCTTTCGATCACCAACGATCCCACCAACGCTAGGAAGTTTAGCGATGGAAGGCTCGCAAAACGACAAACGGTCAAGCCCAGAACGGTGCACATACTCCAGAGAGATAAAAGACTGCGCAATACTAGAATCAAAAGTACACGAACCGGATGGATCGAAAAACAACTCGACGATAAGTACGAGAGAGGCAATCACAGTTCAAGAAGTGGAATTTCAATACGAGAAAACAAGAGAATCGAGTAAGGAAAACTTACGAGCACTGGATGTACTGAGATGCCGGCAGCGGTGTGACAATGTGCAAAACAAAACACAACTAGACCCAAATAACCAACAAGCCTAGGTATCCATAAACCTAGATCTCTGATACCATTTTCTATAACACCCCCAAGATATTCAAGGTGTATTACAGCGCCGTGGACCCCTACATGGGATCCACCAGGCTAACACAAGAAAACACCTCTCGACTAACCGTCTCAGTTAGCAAGGAAACAATTGTTAACAACAAGAACATAAAACAACACGTCCGATACAACCGGCATAATAAACATCAACCGACAAATACAGTAACTCCAACGAAGACCAATCACAATCCGAAAGGAAAAGCCTAAGTACTCGCGAGTACAATCTATAAGTTTACAATTTGGAAAACATACACATCAAAAGAGACAGTAGGAAATAACAAGACTCAATTGCATATGTCAACAACCTTGGCCGACATCCTCGTACCATCCAGTAGCAGCTCAATGCATTTGAACATAACCTGAAATCCATAACAAGAATTTCCCCGACAACGGGTCCCCAAAGGGGTTAGCAATTACGCTAGTACAAGTATTCAAGGCAAACCAATCGCTTACAAATTTCATAGTACATGCACCAATATCAATTTCAAAAGCCAAAACCAGACATGTCTTTTCCGGAAACAAACAGTCAAACAATTTGCCTTGGGAACAGAGTAATATCATTGATCCCGCTCGAGGCCTCTAAGGACCCTCCCGAGCTGGCCACATTATAAAAACAAAACACGCACATGCATCGCCTTGGGAATAGAGTAATATCATTGATCCCGCCCGAGGCCACTAAGGACCCTCCCGAACTGGCTAGCTATACAAACTCATGAATCCAGGACTCAACCCTTTGGATTCCCTCCTTGATCCCGTCGGACCAACACGAGGTGAGCAAATCACACACAAAATACATTACCATTCCACGTTAAGCATAAAGGTTTCCAAAAATACTTGCCTTGAATTATTGACGACGCAACGAACGGAAAGGAAAGTCACCGACGAACGCTCGGAACCAACGAAACCGAACCTAATGATTCGAAGAATACAATCACAACCATTTCTAAATGAATACGGAATTGGAATACACCCGAAAACCCGCCTACGATTCATGTATATTCGTATATAAACAACAACGAGGGCGAACCACAACCAAACCCTCTCGATTCCGTAAAAATCACGAAATATACCATGAATCCGTAGGGAAACTAAGAATACCAACAAGATTGATCATATTCATCATGAATTAATCAACAAAACGGAACGAATCGGACAAAAACGCGAAAACCCCCAAATCTACCCAAAAGTAGGGTTCTAAAGATCTAACCTTGATTCGCTGGATCGAAGGATGTTATAGGATGATTGATCCGCGATATAAACTCATAAACTTCATGGATTTGTTGTTTAACAACATGGCTTCATCCCCTCCAAAGATCTAGCCGCGGACCGAAGAGAAAGGAAATGAAAAATGAATGAAAAAGTGGCTGGTCTGTCATATATATACTGGGCCGGAACTAGCGTGCTCTAGCCTTCCCGGACTAGCGTGCGCTATCGGCCAGTATCGGCCGAGCAATCTCGGCCATGGCCCGCATGACCCGGCACCACCGACCAGATCGCCGACCATGGTATCGCCCGACTCCCGCTAGCGTGCGCTACGGCCGGAAGCTGCGCGCTAGCGGCTGTCGGTAGCCTGCGGACTAACAAACTCACCCAGTAACGTCGCTAGTCGGCGGCGTGCGCTACCCTGCCGGTTAGCGTGCGCTACGGCCAAGCGATGGCGTGAGCTACTGCCGATCTGGCCGATTCGAGAACCTCGAGAACCCAGCTGCCCGGACCGATGGCGTCGTTAGGCGGCCGATAGCGTGCGCTACACCGGCCGGTTAGCGCGCGACCTGCAGCCTTAGCGTGCGCTCGCGGTTCTGCCGCTTTGTCGGCCGGTGCCCATAATCGTTCGGCGATCCATAACCGTCCGGCGATGCAGACCACGGGGCTCGGCGACCCGATTTCCGAAGCGTGCGGGCGAACACGACGAAAAGTTCGCAGACAACATCAACGGCCCAAAATGAAAACATAATACCATAATTAATCATACGCGACCAAGAAACGGGTCGAGACAACAATTACAGATACGGATACCCGTAACTTTCAAGAAATTATAAAATGGCCCAAAATGCCCGGAAATCACGATACGTGATCGAATAACCAAACCGAAGTTCACAACACGTCTAACAAAGTTAAACAGACTTGCGGGAAACTCGAACAAATAGCTTGACGAGATTCGCAAGAATCGAACTCAAGTGCGGAAAAGTCGTTAAAAAGCACGGAACTCAACAATACAATACCGAAACGAACTCGGACGACAAAAAGTGTAGAATTAATCATTCTCAGAATGACGAAACGGTCATGAGCGAGTCATCAAAACGGACTCCGGCCGAAAAAATAAATTTACCAAAAATCGAAAATTGCGGATATTACATATATATATATATATATATTCAACACTTCTTTCGGTTGATATTTCTTTTATTGATATACATAATTATAGTGACTAATTAATACAAACTAATTAATTAATGGAAATATATAATATTTTTGCGAGATTTTAGGTTTAAGTTTTTAATATATAGTGCACACTACTATATTAAATTCTCTTCGTTTGGAATTTATATTTTTTAATTAATAAAAACGTAAAATATTTCTGTAATGTAATCAATTCTTATTTATTCATAATTCATATTCCTTAATTCGTAGAAATTAATAAGGTAGGTAGGAGTTATTTGAGGTATACTTATAATGTAATTAATGCAATGATGATTAAGCGAGTAATTGATTATGTGCCAACTGAAGCATGAAAGGGTGACATATAAGCACATGAAGCACCAGCAGAAGACATGTGACAGCCGAAGCATGAGAAACTGCCATTTAGGCTCAACGTATTCTGCATTATAGGGGAGATTATAAACTATACATGTTGGGAATCTCAAGAAATATGTAAATTTTGTAACATACTCTTATTTGAGCTTACTTGAAAATATAATTAACTTGAAGGGATTAAGTAAAATTAACAAAAAATATTACGAATTATCTAAAAACTAAATATTAAGAAATCTGAAGGCACTACAACAAAAATGGGATATTGGGACATGCCAGAGTGTCCCAATATCTACATGCTGGGACACTTTTGAATTTTGGGATGCTTATGCAAGTGTTGCTAGATAAGGGGTCGCGTTAAGTTTTGAGACACTTGTTTGAGACAAAATCGATTATGTGTTTTTAATGGAAAAGACTTAACAAAGAACAAAATTTGTCCAAGTGTTTTTTTTCCTCTGTTTTTCTTGCTTTTATTTTACCGGAGGAACTGATTATATTTATATAAATATTTCATATTTTCATTAATCAACAACATAAATCCCAATCAAAGACAAATTTAATATATCAGTTTGCACTATATATTAAAAACTTAAACCTAAAATCTCGCGGAAATATTATATATTCCACTAATTAGTTAGTTTATATTAGTCAATCACTATAATCAGATATATCAATAAAATAAATATCAAATGAAATGAAAGATGCTTGGGAGTATTGCAAAAAAAGTATTGAATATATATAACTAAGAAGGTACTTGAAGTCCTAATCAATTAAATAAATCAAAATACTCTTATTAAAAATATTATTGAAAGTGTAGAAACAATGGTTTTAATCATTATTTATAAATAAATCAAAGAATTTATGAAATAAATCAATTAGTCTATTTTAGTTTTAATCTTATTTAATTAATATAAAATAACAAAATAAATGAAAAACTTATATTTACGAAATTATATAATTACTGACTTTATGAATTTTCAAAGAGATATTTCAAATATATAAGAAATTAAATTTTCCGAGTATTTTTTTTCCTCTGTTTTTCTTGCTTTTATTTTACATATGTAAAACTAATTGAATATCAATTTTATTGTGTTTTTCTAACTTTTCAATTTTCATAATTTCATAATTTATAGCTTTCCTCTGCAGACCTATTTTTTAAGCGGCAGGAAAGGATATGCTTGCTTCTTGTGCAGATTTTTTTTAAGCGACAGCCAATAATTTAGGTAACATTATTTACTACTTATTAATTGAGGTAATTAATTTAGGTAATTAATAAATAGGTTAGGAAATGATGATGTGTTAACCAAAGCATGAGAATATGACACATGAGCAACCGAAGCATCAGAAGATGACATGTGGCAGCCGAAGCATAGGAAGCTGCCATGTAGGCTCAGCATATTCTGCATTAGTATATAGGGGGATATATATATATATATATATATAAATAAACTTCATTAATTTATTTAAAAATTTAAGGATACAATTAATGAATATAATAATTCGAATTGGTTAACATTTCAAATTTTACGCTTTTCATTTTCTAAGATTTCCATTTTGAAACCCTTACTACAGGTAGTAGGGGTCGAAACTATTTAGAAGGGGTTATATTTGAAAACTCCTATTTTCAGAAAACCCATACTTTCAGTTTTGTAGGGGTCGAAACTATTTCGAAGGTAGTATGTTTGAAAACTCATACTTTCAGAAAACCTCTATTTTCAGTTTTGTAGGGGTCGAAATTATTTAGAAGGGGTTATGCTTGAAAACTCATATTTTCACAAAATCCCTACTTTCAGTTTTGTTGGGGTCGAAACTATTTAGAAGGGTTATGTTTGAAAACTCCTACTTTCTGAAAACCCATACTTTCAGAAAACCCCTACTTTCAGACACATGTCGAATTTTTACACCGCGTCGCACAAACAAAATACGAATATATATTCATTAATTATATCCTTAATTTTTTAAATAAATTGATGAATTTAATATATATATATATATATATATATATATATATATATATATATTTATGTGTGTGTGTGTATGCACGTCACGTGTCAAATTTTCACATAGGGGTCGCACTACAAGCGGTACCCCATGGACTAAACCCAGAACACGTGGAGTAATACAGGTACACTGGTGAAAGCAAAATTAATTTAATTTACTAACCAAAGGGCAATTTTCTTCTATTTAAACGTACCGATGCAAAGTTGTTCTCATACAAACCCTAAGCCCAAACTATAAGTAGCATAGTTGGTGCAGCTCACAACGTCCGAATCTTGGGCTCCGGCCGGACAACCCTAGTCCTCGGCCACGGCATTGGCATGGATCAATCCGTCTAGAGACATTTTGTTTCACACCTCGTCGATTACTACGGGGTCGTCCTGTACGATAATATGAGCGCGGGCACAACGAACCCGAACAACTATAATTTCGACCGTTATACAACCCTAGATGGTTTTGCCAACGATTTGCTCTCCATTTTAGAGGAGTTCAGTCTTGGGAAATGTATATACGTTGGCCACTCTTTGTCCGTCATGGTCGGAATCATGGCCTCGATTTAATCCCATTCATTTTTAAATGCAATGCTTCATCTTTTACATTATTCATATATTAACATTCGGTTGTACTTTATTTCAATAATACCATAAAAAGACATATAAAATATTATTGAATGTGTCTCAATGTATATTTAAAAATATTATTTTTTGTGATTTTTATAAATATATAATTAAAGATATTAATAGTCAAAAACTGTACACCGAACTCCGTAAAAATACAAAATTACAGTTAATTATGACATAGGAAATATTAATTCGATATAGAACCCCAAATTATAAACTTCGGCGGAATCTAACTCTCCTTTTCACTTTGATACAACTACAATAAATAACAAATTAAGTGTCGTGCAACACGCTGTATATAATAGATTTTTATCTTACATTGAGGTAATTAAAATTTAATCTTTATGAAAGATTCTTATGATATAATCGATGTAAGATCTTCATGATGAGTTATATCTAATAGTAAATTCTGAACATACAAATAAATATATATATATATGATATTATATAATTTCTCATATTCGTGACTAGTAAAATATAGTCTTTATCACTTATCATACTAGTATTATTACCAAAAAAGGGGTTCCGTTGACGACAAAAGGTCACCGGCTAAAGCCTAAAAGTCGTCCGCTAAAATAAAGATCGTCGGCTAAAATTCTGGTCGACTAAAATCTATCGGCTAAACTTTAGCCAATGACAATAAAGATTTCCATCAAATAAACACGTACTTTGGCCGAAGAGTAAGATTCGGCTAAAGTTAGGCCAACGGATTGTTAGGAATACTTGTTAGATTTTGATGATGTCATTAATATAAAATCAAATGTTTATTACTTGGCAAAATGTAAGGAAGAACCAAATGAGTATCTTCCATAGGCCAAATATGTTAAGTATATAACTTGGCAAAATGTAAAGAAGAACCAAATGAGTATCTTCTGTAGGCCAAAAAAATTAGTTAGGCTAGAAAACGGCTAAGTACTAAGTACAGCTTAGTCCATCAGAGAGGAACAGCCTACTCCAGTCAGAGTAGCTCTGGTCAACTAAATTTATCAGAGAAGTTTGACCAGACTGCAGCCGAGGTACCTCAGGGAAGTCACCTGACCAGATAAGTCACATACAGTGAACAGCCAAGAGGACCTATCTGCAGAGATGTTAGCTGCATATCAGCCTACTCGACTACAGCCAAGTACTCCAAGTCCAAGTCAGCATGCGTTGAAAAGTCAAGTATTACGGAAAGCTCACATGCAACGTGAAGAGACAAATTGGAGTGATTCCCGCAAGAGATATGATTTAAATAAATCATCCTGACCCACCTTGAAGACTTTAATCCTTTTATATTCAAAAGATTCGGCGCTCACATGCAGAAGTCTTCACAACGGTCGGAAGATAAAATAAAATAATGGGAATCCAGCCTTGCAACGTTCAGAAAGATTAAACAATGAAGTCTCCCTCCAACGGACGGATTTGTTCAAAAGATTTGCAACGGCTACAAGGAAGAAGCTCAGAGATCGTGATCTATATATATCCGAAGATTTGAAACTGAGCAACTACCGGTGCGAACATACATTCTAGCGATCAAAGCAATCAAGCAATCAAGCAATCAATAGCATCGTGAAAAGAGCAGATCTAAAAGTTCATACTTAAGGAAGCTCTTAAGTTGGAGAAGACAAACACTCTTGTCTATAATCTTGAGTACGGGGTACTTCACTGGTTGAAGTAAGAGACTGTAAAGGCATCCGAGGATCGAGGATCAAGAGGTGCAAGGCAGTCAAGTGTGTATACAACGGCACGGATTTCCACTGGTTGGAAGCTGTTGTAGTGTGGTTTGAATCACTGTAATATTTATCACTGGTTGAAAATTATAGTGAATTCATCTCCAACTGGTTTGGAGAAAAGTGGATTAGTAGAGGATTACCCCACCTTTGAGACCACTATAATTGCCTGCGTTATTTACTGTTTTACTGCATCATACTTTAACTGCTGCATACATTGTTAAGTGTTTCATTAAGTCGATTTCTATTCGTCATCAGCTGACTTCCGCACATATCCAAGAACAAACGACTCCAAGTCATTTGTTTAACTATCAGCTGAAGAAACTCACTCTTCGTGAAAAAGAGTTCAAGAGTTTCAACAAGTCTATTCACCCCCCCTCTAGACTTGTTCTTGGACGACTTGTGACCTACAAGTGGTATCGGAGAGGTTGGTTTATTTTTTTTTCGAACCAGATCTATATTAGATATATCTTAACTCTCACTTTATAATGGAACACATGCACTCTAGACTTCCTGTCTTTTCAGTTGACGAGTATGATCTGTGGAAGATAAGAATGCAGGCACACTTATCTTCAATTCATGACGACATGTGGTGCATCATTGAAGATGGTCCATTCATCTTTGAAAAGGACAACACAGCCGAGGAGATCGCAGCAGGGAGGCCAGAAAAGATTCCTAAGAAGAGAACGGAGCTGACCCCCGAAGAAAGAAAGCTGGCCAATCTTGACAACCGGGCCAGAGATGTGTTATATCAAACTCTTGATAAATCCACCATGGTCAAGATCAAGAACTGTAAGAATGCCAAAGAAATTTGGGACACATTAGCTCTAATGTGTGAAGGAACGGAGCTGATCAAGGAAAACAAGCTGTCAATTGCTATCCAAAAATTTGACAACTTTAAAATGAAGAATGGTGAATCTATAGATCAAGTGGACACAAGGTTCACTGAAATTATCAATGAGATCAACTCCCTGGGCAAAACCTATGGCAACAGGGAAATGGCACTAAAGGTCCTCAGATCTCTCAACCCCGAATGGAGCATGAAGGCCGTAGCCATGAGAGAATCCAAGGACCTGAATAAGATAAAGATTCAGGAGCTGTGTTCTCGATCTCGAAGGCTTATGAGTTCGAGCTTCCAAGTTCATCCTCAATCGAGCTCGCAGAGAAGGGAATCGCATTTGTCGAGTCCCCTGCCAAGAGCCTATCTGATGTGAAACCTCCAAATCCACTAGATTTTGAGGAAGAAATGGCTTTCATAATGCAAAGGTTCAGCAATTTCAGAAAGAACTACTCCAAGTATAAGAAAAACTACAAGGAGAATCCAAGAAGGAACCAGAAGGCTGGAAGCTGGAAAGTAGAATGCTACAACTGTCACAAAATAGGACACATCCAAATGGATTGTCCCGAGCTCAAGAAGGACGAAACAAAGAAGGAGGTGGGCAGAAAGGAAGATAGAAGAAAGGCCCTCATCGGAGAAGACCAGGAACATATCGAATCAAGCAGCGGTTTCTTTTCTGATGAAGACGAGGAGTATGATTGCCTGATGGCAAACCTAGCTGATGAAGAGGTAACTTCTAAACCCACCGGTTCAAATAATAGCTCAGCCATGTCACAAGATATGGATCTACATGAATCGGTAAATCAGTTATTCAAAGATTTTGAAACACTCAAATCTGCACACCAAGTCAGATCGAGAGAAGACTCATTTGCAAGATGAGAATAGGCGGTGAAAAATGATTTCAAAACTCACCTAGATTTGAATAAGGTTGAGACAACTACGGTGACTTTAAAAACCGTGCAAATGTCAATACAATTTGAGATAGATCGGCTAAACATTTTACTTAAAGAAAAATCACCGCACTTGCTCATGCCAAAGCCGAGTTTACTAAGCCGGCACAGATAAATAAAACTCAAAGCGCAGGAAATAACCTCCTCGAAGGCGTCTTCAACTCGGGGCGAATTGTACTTATAAAGGTCACTATATACCAAATCGGCCTTGGATATGATTCTCACACTCCCTCTAGTTACGAAACCAAGTTTATCAAGGGAGAAACAATAGTCTCATCACTGAGCCTGTATATAAACCGATATTCAAAAATAGGCAACGGCCAAGTCAAACGTCTAGCCGCAGTCAGTCACACTGCATACCCACCTAGACATGCGACTAGGCAAAGGGCCTGTGCAAAAGCAAGACTGCGGACAACATGCCCACTATTACCAACAACTCCCCAAAAATAGATTTCACAATGGGAGGGGCAGATGGAAACCTCAAGGTTATCCTAATTATCAAAATGAACAAGTGTGGAGACCACAAAGGTTTAATAAATGGTCTCAGCCTAGATTTAGAAATGGCTCACACTATCAAAATTTTGAGGAATATCCGGTATACAATCCAACCAGAAGATTCAGACCTCGACCACAGACACCTTATAAGGGTTATAATAATAATAATAATAACAATTTCCATAATCCAAGGAGAAATCAATTCTCCAGGAAACCAACTAACCCCAAAGGACCAACACAAATTTGGGTACCTAAATCTCTGCTTATTTAATTGCAGAAAAGGTGGAAGGACTACAACCACATCTCCTCAAGCTCAAATTTTGGAGGTGAAGAATGGTTTGTACACTCTGGATGCTCGAGGCATATGACCGGGAACAAGAAGATGCTGACCAAATACATCAAAGAAAGAGGTCCCGATGTAACCTTTGGAGATAGCTCTAGAGGACAAACAAAAGGCTTTGGAGAGCTGCACCGAGGAAACATTGTGATATCCAAAGTCCATTATGTCAAAGGGCTCAAGTACAACCTCCTGAGCATAAGCCAGTTCTGTGACGAGAAGAATCTAGTAGTCTTCACCATCTTGAAGTGTATGGTGATAGACATCTTATCTGGAGAAATAAAGCTACAAGGATTCAGAAGAAGAGATGTCTACATGATTGATTGGAACACAGGAACACCTAACTTCATTTTCTATCCAAGACAAGAGGCGAAAATGGATGGTCGTGGCACAAAAGACTATGTCACCTAAACTTCAAAGCCATCAACAAGATTAGCTCGGAAGTCGGGTCGAGGACTTCCAAATGAAGTATTCAAGAAGGAAGCACTCTGTGATGCATGTCGAAGGGAAAGCACCAAGGCATCGTTCAAGCCGATTCACCTACAACGCTCACATCAAGGATCTTAGATCTACTCCACATGGATCTATTTGGTCCTATCAAGCCAAGGACTTTGAGCGGCCGAAAGCATGCCCTTGTAATAGTAGATGATTATTCAAGGTACACTTGGATCATTTTTCTATACAAGAAAATTGAAACCATCACAAAGTTACTCGAGTGTGAGAAGGATCCAGAATGAGAAATCCCTCTCCATAATCAAGATTAGATCAGATAGAGGAGGAGAGTTTCTCAACAAGGCGATAACTGATTACAGCGATCAGAATGGGATCCAGCATGAGCTCTCTGCAGCCAGGACGCCCCAGCAGAATAGTGTTGCTGAAAGAAGGAACAGAACCCTCAAGGAAGCAGCAAGGTCCATGATTGCAGAAGCGGACCTACCCAAAAGGTTCTGGGCTGAAGCTGTTAACACAGCCTGCCACACCCAGAACAGGAGTATGATAGTAGGGAGACATGGCAAAACTCCATATGAGGTTTGGTATAATAGAACTCCTACTGTTGCTTACTTTCATGTTTTTGGTTGTAAGTGTTTCATCCACAACAACGGTAAAACACAGCTAAATGCCTTTGATGCTAAAACTGATGACGGTCTCTTTATGGGATATTCCCAAAGAAGCAAGGCATATAGAGTTTTTAATAAAAGAACCTTAGTTGTGGAGGAAACACCCCATGTTGTTTTTGATGAATCTACCGTTGAGTACAGGAAACAAGTTGAGCTAATTGAGAACAAGCTCAAGTCAGCAACCCTTGAAGAAGTCATTATACATGACACTGGAATGCTGGACTCAACTGCAGCTGATGAAGACCCAACTGCAGATCAGACAGGACCACCTAACCTATCTGATCCAGTTGCTGCTGAAGAAGACCCAGCCGGAGCTGGCAAAGACTCATCTGCAGATCAGAACCAACCTGCAGATGACAAGGCAGTAGCTGATCCAGTTGCAGACCAGAACCCAGCTGATGCAGATAATCACCAGAGCAATCCAACAGGGGGAACAAACCCAGAAGAGGACGATATCCCCAAATGGCTCAAGGATCACCCAATTCAGCAAATTATCGGAAAGCTGACTGATGGAGTTAAGATGAGACAGTCAACCCTACCAGCAGGAATGGCGATGTTCTCATGTTTCATGTCGCAAATTGAACCCAAGACTACAGAACAAGCCTTGGAAGATTATTCATGGATTAATGCCATGCAAGAGGAATTGGAGCAGATGGAAAGAAACAAAGTTTGGGAACTAACAGATAGACCTGATCACAAGAAAGTTATTGGCACCAAATGGGTGTATAAAAACAAGAGTGATGAAGACGAAGCTATTGTTAGGAATAAAGCCAGACTAGTAGCAAAAGGTTATGCACAGTGTGAGGGAATAGATTTTGATGAAACTTATGCACCTGTTGCAAGATTAGAAGCCATCAGACTATTCCTCGCATATGCTGTATTCAAGGACTTTGAAGTCTACCAGATGGATGTAAAAAGTGCGTTTCTGAACGGAATCATAGAAGAAGAAGTCTATGTAGAGCAACCCCCAGGTTTTGTCAAAGGAGACAAAGTCTATAAGCTGTTGAAGACTCTGTATGGACTCAAGCAAGGACCGAGAGCATGGTATGAAACACTGTCTGTGTTTCTTGAGAAAAATGGATTTTGCAAAGGGAAAGTGGACAAGACCCTATTCAGAGTAGAGCACGGAGGCCACATATTAATAATCCAGATTTATGTGGATGACATCATATTCGGGTCAACCAATCCAGAGCTTTGCGAAAAATTCTCCAATCTCATGCAAGGAGAATTTGAGATGAGTATGATGGGAAAGCTTAACTTCTTTCTCGGATTACAAGTTAAGCAGATGGAAAAAGGAATTTTCATCAACCAAGCAAAGTATACCAGAGATCTTATCAAGAGATATGGAATGGAATCAGCCAAGCCCGCAAGAATTCCAATGAGCACAAGTACTCACCTGGATGCAGACGAGGCAGGCATATCAGTGGACTCAACCCACTACAGAGGACTCATCAGATCTCTTCTGTACCTCACTGCAAGCAGGCCAGACATATCATATGCAGTTGGAGTTTGTGCAAGATTCCAGTCCAAGCCGAAGCAATCACACCTAGATGCAGCCAAGAGAATAATTAAGTACCTGTTAGGCGTATTTTTATACGCTTATTTATCTTGATTTTGTAGTGTTTTGGTGAGTGAAATCATCTAAATGAGCTTTTAATGCCTTAATTTTGTATGATTGACAGGAAATTGAAGTCCGGAAGCTAAAACGAGGCAAAACGGGCGAAGACGGCAAAACTGGACTATGAGCCGCGGCACAAGGAATCGAGCCGCGGCACAGAAGACACCACCAAGGGCGAGTAGGCGTACTGTGTCGCGGCACGGCCAGTGAGTCTGCGCACGTAAGAATTATTTAACGCCTGTGCATTCACTTTTTGTGATGTGCCGCGGCACAGGTTCAGTGAGCCGCGGCACACTTAGCGGGTTTGGTACGTCTGCGCGGATTTTGGGCCGTTTCAAAGCCAGTTTTCGACCGATTGAGACGGACGCGTTTTACTGATGTGCTGAGCTATAAATAGGGTTTAAGACCCTAATTTAATTATCTTGGAATCATTGAATCTAATACCTTGGAGAGCTTAAGCTTGGAGAAGGAGAAGAGGAGGAAAGCAGAAGAATTCAAGGGCGGGTATATGAGTCAAGAACGGAGGAATCCGAACTTCATCTGCGTTTGAATTTTATGCTTTCGTTTATTTATTCTGTATTTTCAGTTTTTAGTATGTCAGGCTAAAGCCCTAATCTAGGGTTTTGATGAAACCTTTGTTTTGATGAATTGATTGGGATTATCCAATTTATTACCTTTTTATTGAGTTTTCCCAATTATGTTTAATGCTTGCAATTATCTGGCCAATAGTTGTATTGATTTAATCATTCACTTCGAATCGGGAGAGGAGATTTGGTGAGGAACTATTGGTGAGGACCGTTTATTCTCGTGAGATAGGAATATACTCATAGGAACTACGTGGCCTTTAGGAGATTTCATGCTTTTGCCTATCGACGAGATAATTCACCTAGGGATAGAGTGCGTTAGTCGCCGTTAGATAAATCTATTGACCTGGAGAGGCGGTAGAATATATTAGCAATCTCCGCCTTCAATAAATTGGGAAAATCATTTATTACGGATAATCGAGAGTAAATTCGGATAAACTAAGGTGGATTCAGAACCCTAGACTTATTCTTCATTTGATTCCTTTTATTCAAGCTATCGTTTTCTGCTTAGTCTTTTATAAATTCTTTTAGTTATTAATCACAAAACCAAAATTCGATTGTTCAGATAAAATTGGAATACGAAAACATCGGTAGTTAGAGATTCAATCCTCGTGGGAACGATACTCTACTTATCACTTTATTACTTGTAAACGATGACGTGCACTTGCGTGTAGGAAAAATCGCAACAAGTTTTTGGCGCCGTTGTCGGGGATTGAAATTTTTTCTAATATCGATTTAAGTATTTCCAGTCTTAATTTGAACGTTTTATTTTTATTTTTGTGTATTTAATTTCGTTTATTTGTTTTCCCTTTCAGGACCTTTCGTGTAGTGCATGAGAAGACTCGGTAACGAAGGCCTACTACCTTTGGACACCGAGCTCGAGCGCACTCTAAGAAGGAACAAAAAGGAGAAAAGAGAGTTGCAGACGACGGTCAACATGGCCGAGAATATTGAAATCCAAGGAGGAGATAACCAAGTGCGGCAAGTTCAACCGGAACTAGCTCTTAGAGATTATGCCATGCCGCAGGTCAACGCTAATTTTTCGGGAATTCGGCGTCCCACTATCCAAGCTAATAACTTTGAGATCAAGCCCGCCATTATTCAGATGGTGCAAAGAGCCCATTCGTGGATCGCCGAAGGACGACCCGAATGCCCACATTGCTTCGTTCCTTGAGATATGCGATACATTCAAAACTAATGGTGTCACCGACGATGCCATCCGATTGAGGCTTTTCCCTTTCTCTTTGAGGGATAAAGCAAAGTTTTGGTTAAATTCCTTACCGCCGGGGTCGATTACAACATGGGAGAGGTTAGCGCAAGCCTTCCTTGCAAAATTTTTCCCACCAGCAAAAACGGCGAGGTTGAGAAACGAGATAACCACTTTTGCCCAGTACGATATGGAAACGCTCCACGAGGCGTGGGAGCGATATAAAGAATTGCTACGAAGATGCCCTCATCACGGCATTCCTGATTGGCTTGACTTCATACTTTTTATAATGGTTTGAGTGCTTCTACACGCACTCTTGTGGATGCAGCCTCTGGAGGAACATTCATGGGAAAATCTATGGCCGAGGCACACGTTCTTTTGGAAGATATGGCTGAAAACGCATACCAATGGCCATCAGAAAGATTGACACCGAAAAGAGTAATGGAAGTTTCAAGCAATGATCCGATCTCCACCTTGACAGCTCAAGTCGCCGCTTTGACACAACAGCTCCAGACATTTTCGCACGCACCAGCCCCCGTTACCATAGAGACATGTAATTGGTGTAACGGATCACACCCGAGTGCGGAATGTCAATTTGGAAATCAGTTCGAGCAAAATCAGATGGAGCAGGCTCAATTTGTGGCAAGTGGGAATCGACCGAATAACCCGTACTCCAATACTTATAATCCGGGGTGGCGCAATCATCCCAACTTTTCATGGAGAAACTATTAACGCACACCACCCCTTTCGCCTGGAATCAACGGCGGCCCCCTTCCGCTCCCAAAGTGTCTCTCGAGGAAGCGCTTGCAAAATTGGCGGCAAATACGAGTCAATTTATGACTCGACTGGAAGCTACACTACAAAATCATTACGCTTCCATTCGAATTTGGAGGTCCAAAGTGGGCCAAATCGCTAATGTGTTGACAAATCGTCCGAGGGAGCATTGCCGAGTACAACAGAGACTAATCCTAGAGAGAGTCTAAACGCAGCTTAGCTTGAGAAGCGGGAGAGAGGTCCGGGTCAGCCTGAGCGGGGTAAAGAGAAGAAGGAGATTGAAGAAGAGAAGGATTTAAATCTAGAGGAGTCGAAGGAATTGAAGCCGGATAACTCAAAGACATGTGTCCCCCTGCTCCGCTTCCGCAGACTACAAAGAAAGAAGGGCGGACAAACAATTTTCTAAGTTCCTTGATGTGTTCAAAAAGCTTCACATCAATATTCCGTCACGACGCATTGGAGCAGATGCCGAGTTATGTCAAGTTCATGAAAGAGATATTATCGAAGAAGAGAAAGCTTGAGGAGTTGAAACGGTCACCTTGACAGAGGAGTGCGGTGCTATTCTTCAAAAGAAGCTCCCACCTAAATTGAAAGATCCGGAAGCTTCAACATACCGTGCACCATGGGGAATCTTTCATTTAATAAGGCACTATGCGATCTTGGTGCAGTATCAACCTCATGCCTCTGTCAATTTTCAAAAAGTGAATATTGGGGAAGCTAAGCCAACCACAGTCTCATTACAATTGGCGGATCGATCGATAAAGTATCCGAGGAGTGATCGAGGATGTTTTAGTTAAAGTTGATAAGTTCATCTTTCCGGCCGATTTCATCGTACTAGACATGGAGGAAGATGAAAATATTCCGATCATCTTGGGACGACCATTTCTAGCGACGGGCCGAACCCTTATAGACGTGGAAAAGGGGGAGTTAACTCTGAGGGTCCAAGACGAGCAAGTTACTTTTCGAGTATTCAAATCGTTCCCATGTCCAGGAAGTGCTGATAAAGGATCACAAATTGAAGGTGTGGATATTGTTGAAAGAGGAAAGCACCGAAAACATCGTCGGCGGGAAAATGCAGATTTTGTGTTAAATGACCCGAGTTTTAAGAAGGATGTGGAACGAGTGGCGTTCCTCGAGCATGAGGAAAAATCTGATGCAATTGTGAGTTCGTTTGTGAAGGAGGAGAGTGAGCCGAAAGCCAAGCGGAAAATTAGTCATGGAGAAACCGGGTGTTTCGGAAAGTTATTCAAGTCGAAACCTTTTCAAAAACAACATTTGATGACCGAACCGAAACTCGAACCACTGATTGCCAATGGTCATAATTTTAACCAAAATATAAACGGTTCGATGAACGGGGCGGAAGCCAAATGGAGTTTGCGAAAAGCGAACTAATGTTGTCCAATAGGTTCAGCTAAAGACTATAAACTTAGCGCTTCTCGGGAGGCAACCCGAGTTCGTAGTTGTAGATTTTTGCATTTCTTTATTTTTCTTGTATTCGTGATTCTTATTTTTCATCCTTTTGTGCTTCTATGTGCTTCTGCCTCTCGTTTTTAACGTCTTCTTTTCAAAATTCTGTGCAGGAAAGTCCCAAGGAACAACCTGAAGTATGAGCCGCGGCACAGTTATTGTGAGCCGCGACACACATCGATCGCAAGGGGAGGTAAAACCGACTGTACCTTGTGCCGCGGCACGGCATAAATGAGCCGCGGCACACTTGAGCAACGAGCCGCGGCACACGGAATTTGAGCCGCGGCACACGACAAAACGAGACACAGGTAAAAGGGACTGTACCTTGTGCCGCGGCTCACTTTATCTGTGCCGCGGCACACTATGCGGAATCCGAAAGGCCAGGTAGCATATAACAAGCATCCGACCGACATTATCAGGTACGCTTCCTTTCTCCTTTGCATTCCCTCCCCAGCGCGACCGGCCGAATAGTTCTTCACAAATTTTCTTTTCTTCCTGCGATTTTTTCTTGCAATCTTCAAAAAGGTACGTTTGAATCTTTAATTCTTATTTGCTTATGGTTGATATATGGAAGTTGTTTATGCCTTGAATGATTGGAACATGCTTATTTTCCTTCAAATAGTGTTATGATTGTTAGAGAATAACAGGGTAGTTTCATCGAATTTTCTTGATTAAATGGGAATATCAATGAGTTGAATGTGTTAAGTTGTTAATGATTGAATTGTATTTCTGTTTTTGGGGGTTGAATCGAGCTATAACTATGTTTATTCTTCAAGTAAACGTGCGCCCTCAAGGTGTCTGATAAATTGCCCAAATGAAAAGTTTTCTTTGAAAAAGCAATCGTTTTGAATTTTCGTGCAACGTATACGTTTTCAATTTACAGCAAGCCCAACCCTTACATCCAGGTTAGACGTTTAAGTCCAAATTCATCTTTCTCTCCCGTATGCGCTAGTGTCTTAAATTGAATTTACGGTTTGATGTCCTTAGCCGCGCATAGATCATTGTTATTATTTTTGCGTAAATAAACCCTCGTGTTTCACTTTTCAGGACTGATTATGGCACGCACAAAGAAGCTGACCAAGCGTGCTAGGACCGAGTCATCCCCTACGCGAGGGGAGACCTCTCGGGGTCGGGCCGAGGCGGAGGGGCACCAATTTTCGGACCCCGAAATTCACAAGATATTCAACGAAAAGATCCGGCCGCGACCACTTATTCCCGAGAGGGGTTTTACTCCAGCTCCTCAGGACGGGGAATTGCTCACGATGATTGACGAGATGGGATGGGCTGATTTACAAGACCTCCCGAGCCGGTCATCTCGATCGTCCAGAGTTTTACGCGCCGCTTCTGCTGAAGCACATCCGGGCAGGGCATACGTTGCCATCTTTAGAGTCTCGGACTCAGGTTGACGTCCGAGGGGTTACAGTTGATTTCTCTCCGACGGCTATTCGGATGCTTTTTGGGTTTCCGGCGGTTGACGAGTCAGCCTATACCCGAGTGATGACCAGCCTCACTAAGGAGGCCCTGCTTGAGACCATTGCACAGCCGGCATCGACCGGGAGCTGAGCACAGAGCTCATCCACTTTTCACTTCAGGAGCTCGCGCCTCAGCCGGCTCGGGCGAGCCTGGCTTTACTTTATTTGCGCACGCATTGACCCCACCTCCCAGATCCGTACCGTTTTTCTCTCCCGCGCCCGGATACTTTTTGCTATCACCTCCGGGCTGCGTTTCGATGTGGCCCCCATTATGGTCCGATCTATCTTCCAGAGTATCCAGGGGGGGCCAAGACGGGGTTGAAGCACCCCTCCCTCGCTTTATGCCGTGATGGGCCGACGTGGTCGGGCCGACGAGCCGATGCTTGCCCCACAGGCCCCGATCGACCACCGCATCATATCGCACTTTGACCAGTGGGGCGGAGCGCCGACACACGCTCGGGGGCGAGGATTTTTGCTCTAGGAGGCTCACGAGGGATCCCCCGAGCCGCTTTTGTTGACGCACGGAGAGGCCGGCCCGCAGCCCGACAGAGCGAGGTTGGAGGAGCTGTTTGATGGGCTGCGGGAGGATTTGAGGAGACAGAGAGAAGAGCATAGGGAGGAGCTGAGGAGAGAGAGAGAGGAGCTGAGAGAGGAGTTGAGGAGAGTGAGAGAGGAGTTGAGGAGAGAGAGAGATGAGATGAGGAGAGAGAGAGAGAGAGCTGGATGGCTGCCATGCGGGAGGAGCAGCGGGCGGCGCGGGAGAGTGTTGTTGCTGCCACCAGAGCCGAGATGAGAGAGTAGGCCCGCCGGGCCAGCCGACGAGCGGCGAGGCGTCTTGCTGCGAGGGATGCTTATCATCAGGAGCACCTCGCCGCATGGACGGCCCACATCATGCATCCCGACGGGCCATTTACTGCGCCCGCCCGGCCAGCCACACCACCCTCCTCAACGGACGATGCGACACCTCCCGAGCGGACCGGAGGAGTACTTGACCTTTTACTTTTCTTGCATTTCATTTTTGTCCATTGAGGTCAATGTACGTCCTAAGTTTGGGGGAGGGATTTACATTCAGTCTACATTCATTGCTGTACTCTATTTTATTGCTGTACATTATTTCGTTGCATTTTTCATTTCTTTGCATAAAATTTTTTAGATAGCCTTGCCTGTCGTAGTTTTTCCTTATTCGTGAATTTTCGTGCTTCTATTTGTGTGATACTGATGTTACGACATTGTTTTTCTCTTTGAAGAAACGGTCGAGTTTTAGCCGAGTTGTAGTCAGTTATTTCTGTTCTGCTTAGTATTCAATTAGGTCCGAAATTTTTCGTGATTGTAGAGGTCTTGGCAGATAAGAGACGATACATACTTGTTTTTAAATCCCCATCAATACGTTTGGCTACATTTTCCGTATAGTGAGTCGTACTGTTTCTTTAGTCGTGTTGGCACTTAGATTGAGTTTAGAGTCGGTCAGTTTTTCCCAAAAGTCGTGATAAGTGTTCTAGGAAGGGAAGTCTAGTAACCGGGGGTATTCGCGTGACCCGTTGTTTACTCTCGCGTAAAACGACGACCCCGATTAGACTAGTGATTTAGTTATTTCACATGTGCCAATGATAGAGAGCCTAGTAACCGGGGGTATTCGCGTGACCCGCTGTTTACTCTCGCATAAAACGGCAACCTTGATTCGGACATGCGGATATTATGTATTCGAGTTGTTTCTCCGCTGTAGACGGGAACTTAGTAACTAGAAGCATCCATGTGCCCCATGAGTGTCTTTTACGTCAAACGGTTTCCTAATACATGAGAATGGAAGTTCCACCCTAGGATTATCCCGATGAAACATTCCGAGAGCCTAACCTAGTGGTCAACTCGAATCAAATTCTTGAGCATATATATATAAGGGAATACTGTCCGAGGTTTATTTGTTATAAGACTCGTGAAAATTTGTGCCTTTAGACTATGGAACAGGATGAACTAGTTTGGTTGTGTTAGCCTTTCATATTGACGGTCGATTTGACTCATGTTTTGTTAATCTTTGAGCTGAAATTTTCTTCATGAACGAGTGATTAGGACTACATTTGATTACTTGCGGAATCATTATTCTGAGTGCAGCTCGCTTTTACGACACTCGTATTATTTAGAGAGAATGGCAGAATAGTATTGATTAGGTTGAACACTATGAGTTGCACGATTGTTCACGATATTCTTTTATTGAATTTAATTCTTTTTTGCTTGAGGACAAGCAAAGGCTTAAGTTTGGGGGTATTTGTTAGGCGTATTTTTATACGCTTATTTATCTTGATTTTGTAGTGTTTTGGTGAGTGAAATCATCTAAATGAGCTTTTAATGCCTTAATTTTGTATGATTGACAGGAAATTGAAGTCCGAAAGCTAAAACGAGGCAAAACGGGCGAAGACGGCAAAACTGGACTATGAGCCGCGGCACAAGGAATCTGAGCCGCACAGAAGACACCACCAAGGGCGAGTAGTGTACTGTGCGCGGCACGGCCAGTGAGCCGCGGCAGAAAGAATTATTTAACGCCTGTGCATTGACTTTTTGTGATGTGCCGCGGCACAGGTTCAGTGAGCCGCGGCACACTTAGCGGGTTTTTTACGTCTGCGCGGATTTTTGGGCCGTTTCAAAGCCAGTTTTCGACCGATTGAGACGGACGCGTTTTACTGATGTGCTGAGCTATAAATAGGGTTTAAGACCCTAATTTAATTATCTTGGAATCATTGAATCTAATACCTTGGAGAGCTTAAGCTTGGAGAAGGAGAAGAGGAGGAAAGCAGAAGAATTCAAGGGCAGAAGGCGGGAGCTGAAGAACAGAGGAATCCGAACTTCATCTGCATTTGAATTTTATGCTTTCGTTTATTTATTCTGTATTTTCAGTTTTTAGTATGTCAGGCTAAAGCCCTAATCTAGGGTTTTGATGAAACCTTTGTTTTGATGAATTGATTGGGATTATCCAATTTATTACCTTTTTATTGAGTTTTCCCAATTATGTTTAATGCTTGCAATTATCTGGCCAATAGTTGTATTGATTTAATCATTCACTTCGAATCGGGAGAGGAGATTTGGTGAGGAACTATTGGTGAGGACCGTTTTATTCTGTGAGATAGGAATATACTCATAGGAACTACGTGGCCTTTAGGAGATTTCATGCTTTTTGCCTATCGACGAGATAATTCACCTAGGGATAGAGTGCGTTAGTCGCCGTTAGATAAATCTATTGACCTCGGGAGAGGCGGTAGAATATATTAGCAATCTCCGCCTTCAATAAATTGGGAAAATCATTTATTACGGATAATCGAGAGTAAATTCGGATAAACTAAGGTGGATTCAGAACCCTAGACTTATTCTTCATTTGATTCCTTTTATTCAAGCTATCGTTTTCTGCTTAGTCTTTTATAAATTCTTTTAGTTATTAATCACAAAACCAAAATTCGATTGTTCAGATAAAATTGGAATACGAAAACATCGGTAGTTAGAGATTCAATCCTCGTGGGAACGATACTCTACTTATCACTTTATTACTTGTAAACGATGACGTGCACTTGCGTGTAGGAAAAATCGCAACAGTACCTAAAGTCTACAATTAATGTTGGACTATGGTACCCCAAGGATGACAACTTAGAACTATCAGGATACTCAGATGCGGATTTCGCAGGATGCAAAATCAACAGGAAGAGCACTAGTGGAACGTGTCAATTCCTAGGAACCAGACTGATATCCTGGTTTAGCAAGAAGCAGGTTTCTAACTCTATCTCCACTATAGAGTCAGAATACCGGTTCAGTGTAGTCAAGCAGTACGATTCTATGGATCCGACAACAGTTAAGGGACTATAATATAATTGCCAACGAAGTTCCTATTTGGTGTGATAACAATAGTGCTATTGCAATAACCAACAATCCAGTTTTGCACTCAAGGACGAAGCATATTGACGTTAAGCACCATTTCATTAGAGACCATGTGCTTAACAAAAGGGTTAGAGTTGAAAGAGTCAGCACAGACTACCAAATAGCTGACATCTTCACTAAACCCTTGCCAGAAGAAAGGTTCCTAGAGCTGAGCAGAGACCTAGGATTACTAGATTGGGAATCTAGTTCTGAAGCAAGTTAAAGGAAGGACGGACCCTCAGAATCAGCCTAAGCTGATGCAGGCGAGAAGACGAAGGCCAGACGAAGCAACTTAGCTGTTCAGAATACCAGGCGAGAAGTCAACTAACCTGTTGCAGAGTGGTCAACAGTCAACGAAACGAACCAGCTAAGTTTTCTAAACTGACCTCTAAATTTTTTAATTATTATCTGCCACATTTATAAAATTAATTTTGGCTAACGAATGGCATTTAAATATACATCTTTATAAGCCAAGTGGCAATTTTAACACACGCATCAAACGCCTATTAAATCAACCTCTACGATGGCCAATCAGAATCAACCGTCGAATTTTAAATTGGGCCACCGATTCAAATTTGAAATTCAAAAGAATATCAAAAGGCGTACCACCGCTCAAATATATAATAAACTAATACAAACGTCTTTTCATCTTCTTTATAAGGAAAGAAGACCTTTCACTTTACTCTTCACGCTTACAGAAACCCTAGAATTTATAGAGCAAAAATATACACTAAAAATCTTCTATTTGCAGAAATGGCATCTTTCGAAGGAGTGAATTTGAAGGCGGTGAAGGACCAGGTCATTTTCTCCATGGTTGTCGACTTTGAAGGTTTACTAGAAGCAAACCTGGAAGACTACGACATGCTCAATTTGATCCGGGCAATGAAGCTGAATGGGATCTACCCATTTCTCGACATCAACCCGCAACATCTGTTCAAAGAAGATGTCGTTGAGTTCTATCGCAATGCTTATCTGATTCAACACGGGATTCACAGCACAGTCGGCGGAGTTCCTGTCAGCATAGATCGAGAGAAGATTCGTTCTGTATTCGGGATGAAGCATCGTGGTTTGGCGGTCGAAGCTCTCAAACAATCAGCCGTCGAAACCTGGAAAACGATTAAAGTCGAAATAATCCCAGAAAAATTGAAGTTTACAGCCAAGAGGAATGAATTAAAAAGGATTTACCGTGTTGCGTTGGACATCACCAACAAGATAGTCATGGGGATGGCGGGCAGTTATGACCAACTGGCATCATCGAAATTTATGGTGTTGGGTGCATTGATTCAGGAAGAGGAAGTCGATTGGGCGGACTATATTTTCAGGCAACTCGTGCGCGAGGTGAACAAGGTCGAGTGGCTCGACGATGAGAAGAAGTTCAAAACTAAGTTGGCGTTCGGAATGCATCTTAGTTGGTTTTTGGAGAAGACCGGAGTGGCTAAGGGAAACACTGACCCCTTCCACCCAAATAAACGGCTTGGTCATATGGACCATGAGAAGAAGAAAGTCGGAGGCACTGGGAAAGCAGCTCAGTTGTTAAAGGAGCTGCCGGACTCAAGAACATATCCAAGATACGATTTATCAGAGGAGTCGGACAGCCCTGCAGCTGAGATCGGAACTGCAGTCGAGTCCGACGATACACCCATTGCTATCAGATTCAAGAGATGGGGACCAGCCCCAGAAGGACCCTCTAACCTGCAGTCATCACCGGAACCCTCTCCTAAGAGGCCAAGGAAACTGCAGTTTAGCGAGGGAGAGAAGTCTGAACACCATACCAGCCCATCAGTTCGATCACGGTTCATCACGAAGACCCGCACTGCACCAGACACCACTGAAACTCGGATTGTACCTGTTCTCACACCCCCAGTCTACATATCGGAAGAAGAGGAAGCAGGTCTAATAATCTCTATTCCTGAAGCAGATTACACTTTTAACCTATTAGAAAATAATACCTTCAATCTTTCTATTGAACAACTCCAGCTTGTTAAACCACAAGCAGAAAAACACTCTTTTGTACATATTTTTGAAGAGTGGAAATCTTTCAAAACTATGCCTTTTACAAATCTTCAAACCTTTATTGCAACTAGTGGTTGGGAATATCCCCAAGCCACTGAGGAGGTTCTGATTGAATTTTGCAAAGAATCAGACTTGGCTTTAATCCTCCAGGATAAATGGTTCATGTCACATTTTAAAACAAACATGGACCACTTTATCCATTCTATCATGCTCAGCATTTTTGATGGCGTTTTTGGAGAGGAGGAGGAGGAAGTAGCTGAAAAGGAGATTAGGATTGAAGAAGTAGATGGAAATAATAAAATTATTGATTTGGTGGGTGAAGAAGACGAAGAAGAGAGAAAATCAGAAGAAAATATTCCAGTTGAAAAACAGCTAGAAGAAGTTGAGAAGACAGAGGAAGTGGATGATGAAGGAGATGAAGAAGAAGGAGAGGAGGTAGATCAAGAAAAAGATGAAGAAGAAAAGGAGGATGAGGATGATGAAGGAAAAAAGAAGGAGAAGGATGATGATAAGAATGATGATGATGATGATGATAATGATGATGGAGGAGAAGCAGGAGCAGGAAAAGAAAATGAAAAGGAAAAAGATGAGGAAGAAGAAAAAGAAAACTCTGGAGAAAAGGAAGAAGAAGGGAAAGAGGAAGAGAGAGAAGGAGACAAGGAGCCAGAACAAGAGCCGGAGCCAGAGCCTACTCATGAAGCTGCAGATAGATCGTGGTACTGCCGGTACACGCCTAGACGCAGAGGCCGGGTCAAGACTCCAGGTCGTGACCGGAGAAAACCCACTCTGACCTACCAGCTGCAGACAGGAGCCTGCAGTCCAGTGGTTCCTTTGCAGAAGGATCAGGAGAGCATTCTCCATCAGCTCAGTTATCCCCTACCATGACTGAGCTGATCAAGCAAATCGTCAGAGATACTATTGGAGAGCTGCTATCAACTCAGGTCACTCCTGATCTTCAGTCAATAAATGCCAAGATAGACACCCTTCTACAGAGAGAAATTCCTCAGCCCCCTCCCCCTACCAACAACAGAATGCCATTTGGCATGTCTGATTGGATGAGCAGGATGGAACAACAGTTAACTACCCTTGTTGATGCTGGCAAAAAGGGGGAAGAAAGGGTTCAGGGGGAAGAGAGAGAAATAAGAAGCAAGAAGAAGCAGGATGTCCCTCAAATTGAAGGACCTTCCAGTCTGAAGAGAAAGGAAGCTGTAGATCCAAATTACTAGGCTGACCAGCCTGAAGGAAAGAGAAGAAGGACTAGAGGTGGTTTTGAACCTACTCTTGAATGGGAAGGGAAGGAGCTGTGGTTTGTGGAGGACTTTATTCCATTTGAAGCTCTTGAGATGTGGGGATCTGCTAGGAAGAGGTTCATCAGAGACTATTACATCTGGGAACTACTCCATGATGACAAACTCTCCCCACAAGAAATTTTCATAAACTTCATGGAAGAAATCCATCCGAAACTTTGGGCTGTTCTGAAGAAGCACGCTAAAGAACAAAATGCTTATCCTATGATCCCTCCTTTCAGAGCAGAGGAAGCCCCGACCCGTATGGACGGTGAACTTGATGAGTTAGCACTTCAAAGAGAAATCAAGCTAGTGTGTCTTGAGAACAGATTCAGATCCCAGCAAGAACAAGACTTCGCAGCACTTGTTGTGAAGAGAAAATATGGTCTTGCTCCAGTCAAGATAAGACCTATTGGAGCTAAACCATTCAAGCCTGCCAAGCAGCCTATTCGAAGAGGCAGAGGAAGAGGCAGATGACCTTTAGTTATTTCCTTTATTTGTAATTTTATTTTCTGTACTTAAAACATTCTTGTAAAATTTCAATAATAAGTCAGAAAATTTTATAACAGTCTGTTGAATGACAATTTCCAGTTGTCTCAATATTAGACTGATTTTAGTTTGTGTCTCTCACTTGAGTGCAGACTTGGTCATTTGATTTCTTACTTAAAGTTTTGCCATCATCAAAATAGGGGGAATTTGTTAGGAATACTTGTTAGATTTTGATGATGTCATTAATATAAAATCAAATGTTTATTACTTGGCAAAATGTAAGGAAGAACCAAATGAGTATCTTCCATAGGCCAAATATGTTAAGTATATAACTTGGCAAAATGTAAAGAAGAACCAAATGAGTATCTTCTTTAGGCCAAAAAAATTAGTTAGGCTAGAAAACGGCTAAGTACTAAGTACAGCTTAGTCCATCAGAGAGGAACAGCCTACTCCAGTCAGAGTAGCTCTGGTCAACTAAATTTATCAGAGAAGTTTGACTGATCACCGAGGTACCTCAGGGAAGTCACCTGACCAGATAAGTCACATACAGTGAACAGCCGAGAGGACCTATCTGCAGAGATGTTAGCTGCATATCAGCCTACTCGACTACAGCCAAGTACTCCAAGTCCACGTCAGCATGCGTTGAAAAGTCAAGTATTACGGAAAGCTCACATGCAACGTGAAGAGACAAATTGGAGTGATTCCCGCAAGAGATATGATTTAAATAAATCATCCTGACCCACCTTGAAGACTTTAATCCTTTTATATTCAAAAGATTCGGCGCTCACATGCAGAAGTCTTCACAACGGTCGGAAGATAAAATAAAATAATGGGAATCCAGCCTTGCAACGTTCAGAAAGATTAAACAATGAAGTCTCCCTCCAACGGACGGATTTGTTCAAAAGATTTGCAACGGCTACAAGGAAGAAGCTCAGAGATCGTGATCTATATATATCCGAAGATTTGAAACTGAGCAACTACCGGTGCGAACATACATTCTAGCGATCAAAGCAATCAAGCAATCAAGCAATCAATAGCATCGTGAAAAGAGCAGATCTAAAAGTTCATACTTAAGGAAGCTCTTAAGTTGGAGAAGACAAACACTCTTGTCTATAATCTTGAGTACGGGGTACTTCTTTGGTTGAAGTAAGAGATCAGAAGGCATCCGAGGATCGAAGATCAAGAGGTGCAAGGCAGTCAAGTGTGTATACAACGGCACGGATTTCCACTGGTTGGAAGCTGTTGTAGTGTGGTTTGAATCACTGTAATATTTATCACTGGTTGAAAATTATAGTGAATTCATCTCCAACTGGTTTGGAGAAAAGTGGATTAGTAGAGGATTACCCCACCTCTGAGACCACTATAATTGCCTGCGTTATTTACTGTTTTACTGCATCATACTTTAACTGCTGCATACATTGTTAAGTGTTTCATTAAGTCGATTTCTATTCGTCATCAGCTGACTTCCGCACATATCCAAGAACAAATGACTCCAAGTCATTTGTTTAACTATCAACTGAAGAAACTCACTCTTCGTGAAAAAGAGTTCAAGAGTTTCAACAAGTCTATTCACCCCCCCTCTAGACTTGTTCTTGGACGACTTGTGACCTACACGGATGGTTGGCTAAAGTGCATTATTAATAATTAAAAAAAGTTTATCGGATAAAGTATTATTTTAGATAATAAAAAAAATACTTTAGCCGATCATTTCTACTAAAACCATCGGCTAAAGCGTATTCTTAATAATTAAAACAAATATACAACAAGTCAAACAAATATATATATATATATATATATATATATATAAACCAACAACCTCACAAAACACAACTCTATCAAGATACTAACCTCAATAAAAATCACAATATTCACAACTATAGTGTCCCAAATATATCATCACATCTGCACAAATATATGGAAAAGATAACTATATACTCCCCAAACAGCAAAAAATATAATAGTACATTTATGTTAGTCATTGCCATGGTGCTATGAAGATGAAGGTGGAGTATCTAAATGTAACACCCCCAAGTTATTCAGGGTATATTACAGCGCCTGAGCCCCGCCATGAAACCCACAAGGCTATACATACGCGGAATCATAAAATTTGACCGATAAAGTCCTAGTGTAATGTAATGGAAGACAATAAATGGTATTCAAACTATATCCAATACATCCAAATATAATACATCACAGATCAATACCACGGCAACACAGGCCGGAACATCAAGGAAATCGAAAATCGTACACGAGTACTCAAAACCATTCCAGCATAACAACATTGAATGGGGGAAACTCAAAATATAACTGGAGACAAGACACAGTATCACACTTGCCCATCATCATCATGCCGGCCCGATACCTGCTTATCCGCTCTCCTGGAACCTGAAATATATGAAACGTATTTCCCCATAAAGGGATTAGCCGTCGAATAGCTAGTACAAGTATATCGATTATGAAACACAATACTTATCGATAATAAAGTAAAAGTAACCGTCAATTCATCATTTCAATACTAGTATTTCGGAATAATTAAATCTCATTTCAATACATACATGATTAACCATGGAACCGCACCAAAGGCAACAGAACCCTCTGAGGCCCCGTCGGACCCTCCCAGAGTGGCTAACCCAAATTATTCATGGAACCGCACCAAAGGCCACGAAACCCTCTGGGTACCCATCGGTCCATCATAGAGTGAATATATACAATCATACAATTCATATATCTCACTTTCAAAGTCGAGAATGTACAATCATAAACATATACATACCTTTGAGACATCGAGAATTCGGAAGGAAAAGAGTATAAGTTCGGTAGGTCCAAGAATGCACCTCCGGCACCTAAATGATTCGTGAGGAACATGATAATTAATAATCCATACATAAATCACACGAAGAAACTCCCGAAATTCGCCTACGATTCACGAAACTACAAGGGTAAACATCTATAGGTTGGAAAATAACCCAAACCCTCTCACGTCCGAACAAGGTACAAAACAATCCATATAATCGTAGGGGAAATATGGATACGGGGTAGATAAATCATAATCTCAAGGTTCTCAAGCTTCAAAATGGATAAATCGGATGAATCTAAGAAAATCCCCAAAATTCCCAAAATTAGGGTTCTAAGCATTCTTACCTTGATTTGGAAGATGGAAATGGATTAAATGTTTTGAAATCTTTGTTATCCAACTCAAGATGATGATTGATGAAGAACGACCGCCTCAAATTTCCCAAAATTGCCTCTCACGAGCTCTCCCGATCGGAATAAGTGGAAAGGATAAAAAATGACAAGTGCAGGGTCAACTCCCTTATATACTGCGTTCAGTCTAGCGCACGCTACGCTTAAATGTTAGCGTGCCCTAACGGGTCACCCGGTAGTCCAGTGTCTACTGCCAGCATCGTTAGCGTGCGCAACGTATACTATAACATGCGCTAATGCCTTCCTCTAGCATCCGCTATTCGAGAGTTAGCACGCATTACCTGGTAAATGTTGCCCAGAAATGGGAGTTCAGAACCTACTGTCCTCTGCCCTGTTCGAACCTTAGCATGCGCTACTACAGGGCACTAGCGCGCGCTACGCAACACTTATAGCGTGCGCTAGCCGCTGCCTAGCGTACGTTACCTGATAGTCCAGAAAGTCTGAATACCTCACTGCCTCTGCCGACCCAGCTCGTTAACATGCGCTACAGACGATGTTAGCGCGTGTTATTGAACACGAATATCGTGCGCTAGCGAACTCCTAGCGTGCGCTAACTGTTAGTCCAGAGGGCGGAAATAGCTACTGCCTCTGCCATGCTCCATATACACTAGCGTGCGCTAAGGCCCAAAGCTAGCGTGCGCTACCCAAGTGGAATTAGCGTGCGTTGGCCTAAGCCTAGCGTGCGCTATCTCTCTGACCCAGGACACTGCCGAAAGGTCCAAACAACAGGATCTTGATTCAAACAAGGTGCGAAACTCTAAATCAACATCGACAACATCTCGAAATGTTTACAGAGCGACCAAAGAGGAAGAACGACAAGGTCAAACAATCAATAAAAAATAAGGGTATTACATTCTCCCCTTCTAAAAAGAAGTTTTGTCCCGAAACTTAAGAAATAAAAAGCTCGGGGAATTCTAACCACATATTCTCTACCATCTCCCAAGTTGCCCCCTCGACTCCATGTCTCGACCATTGCACTTTAACCAATAGAATGGCTTCGTGGCAAAGTTACTTCTCACGATGTTCAAGGATCTTCACCGGTCTCTCTGGGAAAGTAACATCCTCAGCTGCGTCAATCTCACCATAGTCGATAACATGACTAGGGTCTGGTTAATTTCTCAATTGAGAAACATGAAAAATGCTATGGACACGACTCAAAGCTGGAGGCAGCGCCAAATGATAAGCTAAATCTCCAACCCTGTCTAAAATTTCAAATGGTCCAATATACCGCGGACTAAGTTTCCTCTTTTTCCCAAAGCAGAAAACTCCTCTGATCGGCGACACCTTGAGTAGAATATGGTCTCCCACTTCGAATTCCAAAGGTCGACGATGAGTATCGGCATAAGATTTCTGGCGGTTCTGGGCAGTCAACAACTGGTCCCGGATAATAGAAATCTTTTCCTTAGTCTCCATCAACATATCTGGCTCCGTTCCGACTAGCTCCGAAGCCTCGTCCCAACATAATGGCGACCTACACCGCCTACCACAAAGTGCCTCGAATGGTGCCATTTCGATCGACACATGCCAACTATTATTGTAGGCAAACTCGATCAACGGCAAATGAAGTTCCCAGTCATTACTCCAGTCCAGGGCACAAGCCCGCAACATATTCTCCAACGTCTGAATCATCCGCTCTATCTGCCCATCTGACTGAGGGTGAAAAGACGTGCTCATTCTCAATTCGGTGCCCAAAGCCTGATGAACGGTTGCCAAAAATGCGATACGAAACGACAATCTCGATCGGAAATAATAGTTTTAGGGGCACCATGCAATCTCACAATTTCGGCTATAAAATTTCGAGCCAATCTCTCTGGTCCCCAAGTGTCCTTAATACCTAGAAAGTGCGCAGACTTGGTCAATCGATCGACAATTACCCAAATCATATTCATTTCGGCTCTAGTTTTTTTTAAAAGAAAAAGCATCCAGTGTGGACGGGGGGTTGAGGCGGGACCCACCAACCTGTAAATAAGAAGATATCAAGAAATACAAAGTATCAGCCCCGAATTATGACCAAAAATGGGCCATAATTCGGGTCCAAGCATCGAAGAAATCTACGGCCCGCAAAAGAAATACAAAGTGCACCACAAAAGTGGGCTAATGTGTGGATCCGTAGACCAAAATAACTCAACTCCAAATTATGATAAAAAATGGGCCATAATCCGGAACCTAAAATCTAAAGTGCCTACGGCCCGCTAGATCAGTACAAGGTGCACCACTAAAACCGTGGGCTAATGTGCGGGCCAATAGGCAAACAAGCAATCGATCAAAAATAAAAAACTATCTAAATCTAAAAGACGGATAACCAAGCTGATCCATCCGTATAAGGGAGAGAAGGAACAGAGGAGCAGTATCGTAATTATAAGTCTGAATGCCGAGGGACAACATGCCAAGCTCAGAAAGATAGTCGGCCGGCCTGTTGCCCTCCCAGAAAATATGAGTGACTCTAAGCTGAATATCTGAGAATGTGTCGGATACGCATAAGAGTGTGACGAACCTGCCAAGAGCCCAGATGGCCAGATGATAGCAGGGTCACCACAGCAGCAGCATCAAGCTCAATCCAAACATGTCTCGATCTCTGGGAAGCTAGAATCAAACCAATCGCCAATGCCTGGATCTCAGCATCAAAACTAGAAAAGGCCTGAAAAGAGGAATGGAAAGCAAGAAGGAGGTCTCCATGATGATCTCTAATCAGACCTCCCCCACCCGCAATCTGTGTATCTCTATCGAACGAACCATCCGTGTTCAGCTTGATCCAAGGGGTCTCGGGTTGAAGCCAAACCACCGGGACGGGGTGACGAGTCTGAGCGGGGGAAGATGTAGATCACTGTAAACGATCAGGAGGCGAGAAACCCGCCCAGAACTCAGATGAAATAAGCCCCGCAGCAGCCAATAAAGCAACATGGCGCTCCACCTGCACAATAACATGAGACGAAAGAAAAGTAACCGCCCTATGATTTGCACTATTTCTTTCTGTCCAGATGAACCAAAGGATCAGACAAGGAATAATGAAAGTCGCGTGCCTAAAGTGTGTGCCGTGTGCGAAAAAACTCAAGAGCTCAAAGATATTCTAAGTATGGGGTAGGGACAAATGTGTCTATGCGCCAAAATACTCCCACACGTCACGAGCCACATCACTCTCCAAGAAAAGGTGGGCAATGGTCTCGGTATGGTAGGTCTGGATAAGGGTATGCGAGCAGCACAAACATCTAGAAGCCAATGAAATGCCTCTCCTATGTAGAATGTCATCAGTCGGTATCTGTCGCATGATAAGTCGCCAAATAAACACCGAAATGGTCGGTGTAAGTAAGGCAGTCCATATGGCCCTGTAAACAAGATTAGCCTGACCCCTCACCCTAATGTGAGACCAAGCCGACGAAAATGAGAACGCACCCGAAGAGGTAAGAGTCCAGCACATACTATCCAAATCCTCCTCGGCGATGGGAATCGCAGAGATCTCCTGGATGAACTGAGGGGTAAATCCTAGCTCCTCTCCAACAATAGACTCCAATCTACCCATGTCCCACATCCCATAAACCCATAACTCGTTAGTCCTAAGGTGGGGTCTATCAGTAATCTGACAATAAGAAGAAATCGGCCTATCCCCAATCCAAGTATCGTCCCAAAAGCTGACCTCCCCGCAGCCACGTCCAAGAGTCCAGCAAATGAACTCCTGAGCCTCAATACCCACACGGAGAAGACGGCACCAAGGGTGGCTGGGTCGCAACTATTTAGAAGGTAGTATGTTTGAAAACTCATACTTTCAGAAAACCTCTATTTTCAGTTTTGTAGGGGTCGAAACTATTTAGAAGGGGTTATGTTTGAAAACTCATATTTTCACAAAACCCCTACTTTCAGTTTTGTTGGGGTCGAAACTATTTAGAAGGGTTATGTTTGAAAACTCCTACTTTCTGAAAACCCCTACTTTCAGACACATATCGATTTTTTACACGCACAAACAAAATACGAATATATATTCATTAATTATATCCTTAATTTTTTAAATAAATTAATGAATTTAATATATATATATATATATGTGTGTGTGTGTGTGTGTGTGTGTGTGTGTGTGTGTGCGTGTATGCACGTCACGTGTCAAATTTTCACATAGGGGTCGCATTACAGGCGGTATCCCATGGACTAAACCTAGAACACGTGGAGTAATACAGGTAGACTGGTGAAAGCAAAATTAATTTAATTTACTAACCAAAGGGCAATTTTCTTCTATTTAAACGTACCGGTGCAAAGTTGTACTCATACAAACCCTAAGCCCAAACTATAAATAGCATAGTTGGTGCGGCTCACAACGTCCGAATCCTGGGATCCGGCCGGACAACCCTAGTCCTCGGCCACGGCATTGGCATGGATCAACTCGTCTGGAGACATT
This sequence comes from Orobanche coerulescens, assembly GCA_033398695.1. Taxonomy (NCBI): domain Eukaryota; kingdom Viridiplantae; phylum Streptophyta; class Magnoliopsida; order Lamiales; family Orobanchaceae; genus Orobanche; species Orobanche coerulescens. The sequence continues at coordinate 230,845,421 of CM065802.1, forward strand.
TTGTTTCACACCTCGTCGATTACTACGGGGTTATCCTGTACGATAATATGAGCGCGGGCACAACTAACCCGAACAACTATAATTTCGACCGTTATGCAACCCTAGATGGTTTTGCCAACGATTTGCTCTCCATTTTGGAGGAGTTCAGTCTTGGGAAATGTATATACGTTGGCCACTCTTTGTCCGTCATGGTCGGAATCATGGCCTCGATTTAATCCCATTCATTTTTAAATGCAATGCTTCATCTTTTACATTATTCATATATTAACATTCGGTTGTACTTTATTTCAATAATACAAGAAAAAGACATGTAAAATATTATTGAATGTGTATCAATGTATATTTAAAAATATTATTTTTTGTGATTTTTATAAATATATAATTAAAGATATTAATAGTCAAAAACTGTACACTGAACTCCGTAAAAATACAAAATTACAGTTAATTATGACATAGGAAATATTAATTTGATATAGAACCCCAAATTATAAACTTCGGCGGAATCTAACTCTCCTTTTCACTTTGATACAACTACAATAGATAACAAATTAAGTGTCGTGCAACACGCTGTATATAATAGATTTTTATCTTACATTGAGGTAATTAAAATTTAATCTTTATGAAAGATTCTTATGATATAATCGATGTAAGATCTTCATGATGAGTTATATCTAATAGTAAATTCTGAACATACAAATAAATATATATATATATATACATATATATGATATTATATAATTTCTCATATTCATGACTAGTAAAATATAGTCTTTATCACTTATCATACTAGTATTATTACCAAAAAAGGGGTTCCGTTGACGACAAAAGGTCATCGACTAAAGCCTAAAAGTCGTCCGCTAAAATAAAGATCGTCGTCTAAAATTCTGGTCGACTAAAATCTATCGGCTAAACTTTAGCCAACGACAATAAAGATTTCCATCAAATAAACACGTACTTTGGCCGAAGAGTAAGATTTGGCTAAAGTTAGGCCAACGGATGGTTGGCTAAAGTGCATTATTAATAATTAAAAAAACTTTATCGGATAAAGTATTATTTTAGATAATAAAAAAAATACTTTAGCCGACCATTTCTACTAAAACCATCGGCTAAAGTGTATTCTTAATAATTAAAACAAATATACAACAAGTCAAACAAATATATATATATATATATATATATATATATATATATAACCAACATCCTCACAAAACACAACTCTATCAAGATACTAACCTCAATAAAAATCACAATATTCACAACTATAGTGTCCCAAATATATCATCACATCTGCACAAATATATGGAAAAGATAACTATATACTCCCCAAACAACAAAAAATATAATAGTACATTTATGTTAGTCATTGCCATGGTGCTATGAAGATAAAGGTGGAGTATCTAAATGTAACACCCTCAAGTTATTCAGGGTATATTACAGCGCCTGAGCCCCGCCATGGAACCCACAAGGCTATACATACGCGGAATCATAAAATTTGACCGATAAAGTCCTAGTGTAATGTAATGGAAGACAATAAATGGTATTCAAAACATATCCAATACATCCGAATATAATACATCACAGATCAATACCACGGCAACACAGGCCGGAACATCAAGGAAATCGAAAATCGTACACGAGTACTCAAAACCATTCCAGCATAACAACATTGAATGGGGGAAACTCAAAATATAACTGGAGACAAGACACAGTATCACACTTGTAACACCCCCAATCCACTCAGGGATATTACACGCCGTAGACCCTCTCCTCGAGGATCTACCAGGCTGATAACTAAAAATCAAACATCTAAACATCGCCTTTAAGGCTAAAAAGACTTAGTAGACCGATTTGGCCTTTCAATAAATACATACAACTCAATTATAATACATGCCCACGCAGGGGTCGAATACAACACACTCCCGTACAACGGGGAAAGAATACTACAGTGGAAATAAAATGCAACTAAACCAATAACATCGTACAGATCCTCGTGTGATTAGTATCGTTCATCTTTCATCATCCTTCATGCCGACCCTGTGCTCTGCTCCAAAACCTGAATGCAATACAGACATCCACCCCCTGAATACTCGGGGGTTAGCAAAACTCCACTGTTTTGCTAGTGCAAATACAAAGTGCAAATACGAGCCATATAATTCAGGTTCCACGAATCACAATAACCAGGAATCCTTAAAGATTAGAATACCACGAAACGAATACTTCCCGAGGCAAGAATTTGAGTAAAACTTTCCAAATCCGAAAGATCACAAATAACGAGAATGGTTTGCAAAATGGTTTAAAATACCCTCGGGAGTTTTAATAGAAAACAAATTAGGATTATCAAATCCTTCTCTTTCCAAAATCAACAGGGTCACAGCCCAAAGGTTTTATTTTCGCAAATAGAAAACCTACAAAAATTCACAGGGCCAGAGCCCAACATCGCGTGTCCTCAACGGACATAAAATCAACGAAACGTAATCACGCACGCGCATTGCCTAGGACCGGGACGCTACCACACATATCCCACCCGAGGCCTCGAAGGACCCTCCCGAGCTGGCTAGCGAAACAATTCACAACATAACACAACCATAAGTTATCTTGACATCGTACTCGCAAGTACCGATTCTCGGATCCCTCTCCAGACCTACCCGATTAGATAACCTTATGGTCAAATCATATCAAATGGCCGTACTCGCAAGTAACGCGCCGTCGGAGGCCTCACGGGTCCCTACCCGGTAAACATCAATCGAATATACCCACAAGTTATCGTGACATCGCACTCGCAAGTGACGATTCTCGGAGCCCTCTCCAGACCTACCCGATTAGATAACCTTATGGTCAAATCATATCAAATGGCCGTACTCGCAAGTAACGCGCCGCCGGAGGCCTCACGGGTCCCTACCCGGTAAACATCAATCGAATATACCCACAAGTTATCGTGACATCGCACTCGCAAGTGACGATTCTCGGAGCCCTCTCCAGACCTACCCGAATTGATAACCTTGTGGTCGAATCATCAATGCATAGAGTTCACAACGACAAGGGTTTCACATTTGCCACAATCACAAATATGTCAAATCATGAATTAATGCCAACAACACTTAGCAAAACACGACGTCAAACCGTAACGCACCGAAAAGAAACCATATACTTCCACATGCAATACCAAGGGCAACATCGACACCAAACATATCCATAGAATTCACATAGTTCACAAACCACACTATTCACAAAACACACGCGTTTTGAAAGAGGGCCTTTAACAAGGCTAATCAAATCTTTTGAAAGTTCAATTCAAACGACCACACAAACACATTTAGACGATCACCAATTATCATATCCACAAAACAAGAATCATATGGACAAGGTACTTGCCTCAAACTCAGCACGCAAGTTTCCCGACGAACACGGCTGTTGTTGCCCAAAATATCTATCCGAAGATTAAATACTGCTGGAGACGGACAACAAACAACAATTGTGGGAGCACTTCCGAGAGAAGATAAATAATACACGATTTGCCGGGTTTGTTAGGCCCGGGCTTGAATGCTCTCGCGAGATGATATTAATACGAATATTCGTGGATACAAGTATTAATGAGAGAAATCTAAATACAATGAGTGTAAAAAGACTCTGTTAATCCGGCTCTTGAGCGAAGCTCGGTGTTCTTCATCCCCGCCGATCGTCTTCCTGATGAGAGGGGCCGGGAGAAGTAAGACCGAATGATAGCTGTTGCCAAGAGTTGGATTTTAGCCAAGTGCTTGATGTTTTGCTTCTGTATTGCGTGTGTAATGCGAGAATGCCAGAGAGAGAATACAAATGCAGGGTGCCTTGTATATATAGGGGCAGCCGGGTCCTGTCCTCTAGCGGGCGATCGCCTTCCGGCCATTATAATAATGGGGCGATCGTCCGCCGGCCAATATTATAATGGGGCGATCACCCGAGCAGTTGGGCTAAAGTCCAAAGAAGAGGCTGGCAGCAGCTGGGTGGTCCAATAAGGAGCCAGCACGTGTCCGGAGTCAGCCACATGCGGCCCTACTGACAGCTTTCGGCGGAATCAAAGTCATATGCGGCCCTACCGATGCCTTTCGCGCTTGTCTACCGGGTGGAGAGATTCTGCCAGGCTGTGGTCAATGACCCGAGATTCGCGGATCTTGTCTCGGCTCTTGCACGTGGTGCCAGTCTTGAGGCTCGGCCTTTTCCGACTGGATGGCCATCAGCCCTGATCGTCATGAGGCGGTCGTCCCTAGCTGGTCATCAGAGGTCGCCATCGGCCAGTGGATGAGGGTCGGCAATGGTCGGTCACCAAGGGTCGGTCGGCAGGTGCCGAGGGATGGTCGTCCGCTTGTTGGTCGCCAGGAGTCGGTCGCCGAGTACCGAGTGACGATCGTATCTGAGGTCGATCGCTCGGCACCGGGACTTGTCCTGGGACCTTCGGTTGGCCGATTTAGCTCGTCCGCTGGGTCAAGGCTCGGCCGCCTGGTCGCCGCGATCGGCAGCTTCGCTGCTCGGCAGTGACTCGGTCGCCCGACCTCCGAGGCGATCGCCGGTCGGAAGGTGTTAATTCTTGACACAACAATTGCCCCCCAGCTTGCTCCTATGTTGAAGACATGGGGCGAGGTGGTTCTTGCTGGCGATCGTGTATGGATGAGGATGGGCGATCTGAGCTGACTTAGGATTCGGACTTGGGCTATCATGGTCGATTGACTAGCTATCTTTCGGTCTTGTACCTGCAAAAACAACATTGGCCGATCCCCCTCGGAAACTTGGTGGTTTCGCTTTGTTTGAGGAATCGTGCACAGTCGCGGAGATCGATGGACCGACTCCATGACCGTGTCTTGATGCGCGAAGACATTGAGTGTCTCGTGACTCACTTTATTATGAGGGTCCTCTGTTAGGCTGCGCCTCGCCTCGTATTTAAACGAAGGGCGTGCGGTCTCGGTCTAGAGGAGTCCTTGCGCGGGGCAGCGTCGGATGAATCAACTCCACCTCCGCGGATTGTTAGCTCTGCTTCCACATCGGCCAGCCATGTGTAATATCCGGATTTATTACAGTATATTTCATCTGTATTCAAACCATGTATTTTTCGGATTGGTGATTTTGATTATTGGAGTATGATACTTCGTGCATTGATATCATTATACATAAGTATAGAAACTTGCAAAATTGCTCAAGTAACCTCGTGATAGCGCACGCTAAGAATGTATCCTAACGCGCGCTATCGGGCCATTATTAGCGCACGCTATACAGGTAGGAGTAACGTGCGCTAAGAACTCAATTATTGAGCGGGACGGCTAACACATGCGCCAGCCGGGACATGGGTCCGGATAAGATTCCCGCTGACGCACCCGGACAAATTCTGAAGTCAACCATTATTAGCGCACGCTAAGGGATGCTTAGTAGCGTGCGCTAACTTGTCAATAATGCAGAATATTATAAATGGGACATCAATCGTTTTGGCTTTCATTTCTTTCGCCCATTCCTCAACCTTAAGAGTTCAGAGAGCTGTAGTAATACTCCTATACACTTAGAACACATATTGTTGGTGTTATGCATCGGTTATCACTTGGGAATGTTCATGGAAATGGAATAGCACCATGGAGTGACATACAACCAACCGGAGTGGGATTCTACCTTACGGTTCAGTGATTTTCGTCATTTTAAGGTATGTTCAATCTATCTCCAGACTTAGAGTTGGATTCTAACGATTTGGATGATCATATTAACAAGATATGGATTTTCATAGATGAATTATCCAAGTATATCATGTTTGGAATAGTGAGATGAATAAGCCTTAAATACATTGATTATAATCATCATGATTCGAATCTTAGTACACTGAATATGTGAAGAGAAGCTTCTATCATTGGTAAACCGAATCTTATAGATGATTTCATAGTAATCTTGGACTAGACGTTAACATCCTTATTGTTAGATAAATCTAAAGGTTTGATCATGGAAGGATTTATCTAGTATATATAGGACGTTTATCAACTTCAGTATGATAATATGGATTGATATAGAGGTGTTGATATCAACCGTTAAGCTTTTCGAATTGTCGTATGAAGATTTGAAGTCGGAATGGAATATGGTTTTATATTGGTATGCATATCCTTGAATCCGAAGCTGTCTTTATCCGTTAAATCATTCATAAGGGTATGAACATGGTATTCATGGAAGTAACATGAATTATCACGCAAGATTTCATTGTCTCGATCATGGCGAGAATAGTTTACTACTCAGCAGTAAACTGCCATGCAGAGATAGCGCACGCTATACTATGCAGTTTAACGTGCGCTATCGAGCACTAGTTAGCGTGCGCTACGTTTGGTACGTAACGTACGCTAGACCATCAAACGAGTCAGTTGGCTGATCAGTGAAGTACTGACCATGCATAGTTAGCGTACGCTAGTCTTTGTTGTTTGCGTGCGCTATCGGGCAGACTTAACGCACGCTACACAGAGTACTTAGCGTGCGCCAAGCAGTTCGGGCAGAATGCATTTTATGAACTTTTGGCCGTGAATCGAATTGTTAAACATTCATACGACGTGAGATAAATCCTATATCATTTCTTTTGTTAAGGTTTGGTCTCGTTACGTGATTGATTGAGGAGGATGACCGTCGAGTGTTCATTTCCGTGGAAGTATTGTTATTGTCTTCAAATCAAGGCAAGTACCTTAATTGTTTTATGTATTGTTGTTATACATATTGTCGTGCATGTATGTCGTGATTGTATGTCCACCTCGTGTTGGTCCGACGGGATCATCGGGGGATCTATGCTAGCGTGCGCTGGATCATCGGACGAGTTTTTCCACCACGGGTTGGTCTGACGGGATCATCGTGGGTTCTAGGCAGTGAACGCTGGATCGATGGAATTACCATGTGTATGTATTGATATCATGTTGTGATTATCAGTTGTGTATGTTATCTTTGAGTTTCTCGTAGGAGAAGACTCGTTGGTATTTTGTCGTTTACGTTATTATTATTCTTCGTGAGATATGAATAATATGTTGTGGTACTTGTACTAGCATCGTTGTGCTAACCCCTTCGGGGGTGAACATTTTGTTTGTGTTCAGGATCCAGGAGAGCGGGGAAACAACCACTGGAACTGTATGACGACGAGGGTGCAGAGTGATGTCCCGACCGGGTTTATTTATATGTTGTTTATTCGTTATTTCAATAAGTACTCGAGTACGAAGTCAATTGTGATGGGTTTGAATTTGGTGATGTATTATTAAGTTCTGTTGAACAATTGTACTATTTCTGTATTAGGTCAGAACTGATGTACTGTAATTCCGTTATTTCCATTCATTAGTACCTTTTTATACTTGTTCAATTCTTCAGCCTTGTAAATCCTTATGTAAAGGATTTACGGCAGTAATATTCGAATATATCGGGGTGTTACGAATATGGTATCGGAGCTAAGATTATGGATATCTTGGCCGTTGGGTTAAAATAGGGTCATTTATGTCTTTGGGGTAACCGGCCGTGAATGACATCACCGCACCGCCACGTCTTCATGCGAACAAAGTGGTTGTAAGTTCCTAAACTCTATCTCGTTCTTTGCATATTGTATCTCTTTATACTCGAATATTAGAACGATGTTGTTTCTCGTATATTGAGTATTTATGCTTACGTATGTTGAGAGGCGGACGTGGACGTGGTCGCGTCGTGGACGCGACGAAGAAATGCCGAAAGGAGGCGTCGCCTTCTAATCGTGCCGGGCCATATCTCAAAGTAGCCGCAACAATCTATTAATAATGAACCAGATCCTGCTGTACCAGAGATCCTTCGTCAAGTGGTGAACCAGATGACTCAGTTCGCCCAGGTCGTGGACCGAATGCAAGTGGCGGTGGGACTACAGCAGGGAGAGAGACAGCAAGGGATCACAGATATGGGAAATCGAGGTGACCGGTGGCTGCAAGAGGTGGCGAAGATGCAACCACCCAAATTCGACGGTATTTCTGAGACTCCCACCTGGGATCATTGGTTGAAAGAACAGGAGAAAATCTTTGCCTGAATCAACTGCCCAGACGACCGGAGAGCCTCTATCGCTCAATATTTTCTGATAGGGGAAGCGTCCGAATGGTGGGAAGCCATCCGGCCTGTAGACCATGATGCCGATTGGACAGAGTTTAGATTGATGATGGAAGCTCAGTATTGCCCTCGTCCTGTGAGGGAATCCAAAGTTCGGGAGTTTTACTCCGCTCGCCTTTCCGATGTGCCGATCCTGTGCGATCAAGACGTTTAACCAAAGAATGGCATTTGTTCGACATCCGGTCGTAATGCATGCGTAAATGATGATCCATTTCGATATGAGGATGAAACCAGAAGTTCATAGGTACATGTCCGGATTCGAATGTACCACACTCCGCCAATACCAGGATAAGGCGTTGGCATATGAGATCAAGGAAGCAGCCATGGAGAAATTTGCGGAAACCAAGAAACAGAAAGTCTCTAGTACTTTTACAGAGCACAAGAATAGCGGGCCCCGTAAGGCCCAGTCGTCCTTTCACTCTTTCAAGAAACCTCCGCACCCAGCTAGGAGCGGAAAGAACTTCGGAGCGACATCAACTATTACTGATGTTACCAGGAAATGCTTTAACTGCGCCCAGACGGGGCACTATCGACGGAATTGCCCCCTTCCTGCCGTGACTTGTTTTGATTGTGGACGAGAGGGACATCGGGCGGTGTTTTGTGAAGAGGCGCAAAGTCTTTGAGCCCGTACACCACGGCCCGTCAGAAGGAGGCCAAGATTCCACAGACGCAAAGAAAGTGTTCGATGCCTCAGAATTTTGGCCGCGGCGAGGCAGAGGACAATGGGACCGAAAGGGGACATCGAGTGCCGGATCTGCTCCCCACGCCTCGTACGAGATGAGGAGGACAGACGATCGTGATGTCTTGCCGCATCGTACTCTCCGCATCCTTTCCCACCAGCTAGCGTTTTATTCGATACAGAGCTACACATTCTTTCATATCTTTGTCTTGTGTAAATCGTTTGAATATTTCCGGTTTTCATGCTTGTGAACCTTATGTTGTTGGTTTACCGAATGGAGAGAGGATTGTCGGAAATTTAGAAACTAGAAATTTCCCCGTATCATTTGGAGGCAGAGAGTGGCTCTCAAATCGATCGTGATAGAAATGCAAGGAGATGACACGATACTCGGAGACGATTGGCTTAATCGGTATGGAGCAATTGTAAACTACCGAAGGAGGAATATCTCGCTGATCGCCGACGATGGTTCCAAATTCGCTTGAGGAATGGAAACCGGAAGCTCGGGAAAGTTGATCAAGGCGATGAAAGTCACAAATTGTTGAAACAGTAATGCATCGCAATCGTGTTACACGATGAAGAAGGAAGACGAAATTGTGGAACTTTCATCCATTCTGTTGTGAACGAATTTCCGATGTATTTCTGACGAGTTACAGGCTACCTCCACGAAGGGATGTGGAATTTACTATTGAGCCGGAACCCGAGCTACACCGATTTCCAAGGCGCCGTATCGTATGGCACCTACCGAGATGTACGAATCAAAAAGCAACTAGAGGAGTTAATGGATAAGGGCTATATTCGCCAAGCGTTTCACTCGGGAGCGCCGCTTCTTTTGTCCGAAAGAAGGATGGATCGCTCGATGTGTATTGACTATCGAGAGCCGAACAAGATGACAATTAAGAACAAGTATCCGCCACGGATTGATGATTTGTTTGACCGATACAAGGGGCAACAAGATTTTCTAAGATCGATCCGAGATCGTGATATCATCACCGAGGATTAAGGAATCTGACGTTCCGAAATCAGCGTTCCGAACTCGCTACGGGCATTATGAGTTTGTAGTGATGCCGTTTGGTCTCACTAACGCACCTGCTGTATTTATGCAATTGATGAACCGTGTGTTCATTGAATTTTTGGATAAATTTGTGGTCGTGTTTATTGATGACATTCTGTAGGTCACAAGTCGTCCAGGAACAAGTCTAGAGGGGGGGGGGGGGTGAATAGACTTGTTGAAACTCTTGAACTCTTTTTCCGAAGAGTGAGTTTCTTCAGCTGATAGTCAAACAAATGACTTGGAGTCGTTTGTTCTTGGATAAGTGCGGAAGTCAGCTGATGACGAATATAAATTAATCTTAATGAAACACTTAACAATGTATGCAGCAGTTAGAGTATGATGCAGTAAAACAGTAAATAACACAGGCAGTTATAGTGGTCTCAGAGGTGGGGTAATCCTCTACTAATCCACTTTTCTCTAAACCAGTTGGAGATGAATTCACTATAATTTTCAACCAGTGATAAATATTACAGTGATTCACAACACACTACAACAGCTTCCAACCAGTGGAATTCCGTGTCGTTGTATACACACTTGACTGCCTTGCACCTCTTGATCCTCGATCCTCGGATGCCCTTACAGTCTCTTACTTCAACCAGTGAAGTACCCCGTACTCAAGATTTATAGACAAGAGTGTTTGTCTTCTCCAACTTAAGAGCTTCCTTGAATATGAACTTTTTGGATCTGCTCTTTTTCACGATGCTATTTGATTGCTTGAGATTGCTTTGTTTGCTTTGATCGCTAGAGTATATGTTCGCACCTATTGTTGCTCGATTCAAATCTCTGGATATATATAGGTCGATCTTCCGAGCTTCTTCCTTGTAGCCGTTGCAAATCTTTGAACAAATCCGTCCGTTGGAGGGAGACTTCATTGTTTAATCTTTCTCGAACGTTGCAAGGTCGGATTCCCATTATTTAATTTTATCTTCCGACCGTTGTGAGGACTTCGCATGTGAGCGCCGAATCTTTTGAATATAAAAGGATAAAAAGTCTTCACGGGGTCGTGATGATTTAATTAAATCATATCTCTTGCGGGAATCACTCCAATTTGTCTCTTCACGTTGCATGTGAGCTTTCCGTAATATTTGACTTTTCAAAGCATGCCGACGTGGACTTGGAGTACTAGGTCAGTAGTTGAGTAGCCGATGTGCGGCTTACATCTCTGCAGTAGGTCCTCTCTACTGCTCACTGTTTGTGACTTGTCCAGTCAGTGACTTCCCGAGGTACCTCGGCCGCACCGGTCGAACTTCTCCGATAAATTTTAGTTGACCAGAGCTACTCGACCGAGTCGGCCAGATTTCTACGATGGACTAGGTCAGATTTTTAGTACTTAGCCGATTTTCACCTAACTAACTTTGGCCTACGTAAGACACTCATTTGGTTCTTCTTTACATTTTGCCAAGTTATACTTAACATATTTTGGCCTATGGAAGATACTCATTTGGTTCTTCCTTACATTTTGCCAATTAATAAACATTTGATTTTAAATTAATGACATCATCAAAATCTAACAAGTATTCCTAGCAAATTCCCCCTATTTTGATGATGGCAAAACTAAGTAAGAAATCAAATAACCAAGTCTGCACTTAGGTGCGAGACAAAACCTGAATTCAGTCTAATATTGAGACAACTGGAAAATTGTCATTCAACAGACTGTTCATAAAATTTTCTGACTTATTATTGAAATTTTGCAAGAATGTTTTAAGTACAGAAAATAAAATTACAAGTAAGAAAAATAATTAAAGTCATCTGCCTCTTCCTCTGCCTCTTCGAATAGGCTGCTTGGCAGGCTTGAATGGTTTGGCTCCGATGGGTCTTACCTTGACTGGAGCAAGGCCATATTTTCTTTTCACCACGAGTGCTGCGAAATCCTGCTCTTGCTGAGATCTGAATCTGTTCTCGAGGCACACTATCTTGATTTCCTTTTGAAGTTGTAGCTCATCAAGTTCACCATCCATGCGGATTGGTGCTTCTTCAGCTCTGAATGGAGGGATCATAGGAAAAGCTTTTTGCTCTTTAGCGTGCTTCTTGAGAACAGCCCAAAGCTTCGGATAGACTTCTTCCATGAAGTTTATGAAGATTTCTTGTGGGGAGAGTTTGTCATCATGGATTAGTTCCTGACATAATAATCTTTGATGAACCTCTTCCTAGCAAACTCCCCACATTTCAAGGGCTTCAAATGGAACGAAATCCTCAACATACCATAGCTCCAACCCTTCCCATTCTAGAGTAGGTTCAAGCCGCTCGGTCCTTCTTCTTTTTCTACAGTCGGTCGGCTGGTCATCTCGATCCATGCCTTCCTTCCTCTTTAGGCTAGAGGGTCCTTCAACTGAGGGACATCTTGCTTTTTCTTACTTCGATTTCTCTCTCTCCCCGAATCCTCTCTTCACCCTTTTGCCAAAGATCAATAAGGGTTGTCAACCGTTGTTCCATGCGGCTCATCCAAGGCACATGCCAAAAGGCATTCTCGTTGTTTGTAGGAGGAGGAGGCCGAGGATCTCTCTCAAGTAGGGTGTCAATCTTGGCATTTATGGTCTGAAGGTCAGGAGTGACCTGAGTTGACAGCAGCTCCCCAATGGTGTCTCTGACAATTTGCTTGATCAGCTCAGTCATGGTAGGTGATAACTGAGCTGATGGGGAGTGTTCTCCTGATCCTTCAGCAAGGGATCTACTAGACTGCAGGCTCCTGGCTGCAGCCGGTAGGTCAGATTGGGTTTTCTCCGGGGTCCCCGACTGAGTCTTCGCACTCCGCATCTAGCCGGTGTACCTGGCAGGCACAACAATCCTATCTGCAGCTGCATGAGTTGCCTCTGGCTCTGGCTCTTTGGCTCCTTCTCTTTCTCCTTCTCCAGATTTTTCTTTCTGTTTTTCCTCATCTTTTTCTTTTTCTTCTTCCTTTTCTTGTTCTGCTCCTCCTTCACCTCCATCATCATTATCATCATCATCATCATCATCATCATCTTTATCATCATCTTTCTCTTTCTTTTCTCCTTCATCATCTTCATCCTCCTTATCTTCTTCATCTTTTTCCTGCTCTACTTCTTCTCCTTCTTCCTCATCTCCTTCATCAGCAACTTCTTCTGTTTTCTCAATCTCCTCTGTTTGTTTTTCAACTGGTATATTTTCTTCAGATTCTTTTTCTTCTTCATCCTCTTCAACCAAATTGATAACTTCATTGTCTCCATTAATTTCTTCAATCCTAATCTCCTGTTCTACTTCCTCCTCTTCTTCCTCTGCAAAATCACCATTAAAAATACTTAACATAATAGAGTGGATAAAGTGGTCCATGTTTGTCTCAAAGTGTGACATGAACCAGTTATCCTGGAGGAGTAAAACTAAATCTGACTCTTTGCAAAAATTAGTCAGAACATCCTCAGTGGCTTGGGGATATTCTCAACCACTAGTTTCAATAAAGATTTGAAAATTTGTAAAAGACATGGTTTTGAGAGTTTTCCACTCTTTAAAAATATTTACAAAGGAGTGTTTTTCTGCTTGCGGTTTGACAAGCTGAAGTTGCTCAATAGAGAGATTAAAAGTATTATTTTCTAAAAGATTGAAAGTGTAATCTGCTTCAGGAATAGAGATAACAAGACCTGCTTCCTCTTCTTCGGTTATGTACACAGGAGGTGTAATAACGGGTACAATCCGAGTTTCAAGATTCAGTGCGTGCAAGTCTCGGATGGATTGGTGACTGATCTGATGGGTCGGTATGGTGCTCAGCCGCTCTCGCCGAATCGCAGCCTTCCTTGGCCTCTTTGGTGAGGGTTCGTGATGATCGCAGTTAGAGGGTCCCGCTGGGCCGGGTCCCCGCCTCTTGAATCGGATGGCGATTGGTATATCGTCGACTCATTCCCGACTCGATTGCGATTCCGATCTCACCGCAGTTGGTCCGAGTCCGATAAATCGTATCTTGGGCAATAGCTTGAGTCCGCAAATCCTTCAACAATCGGGCCGCTCTCCTGACTCCAACTTTTTTCTTGTCATGGTCCATGTGACCTAGCCTCTTGTTCGGGTGGAAAGGGTCAATGTTTCCCTTGGCCACTCCGATTTTCTCCAAAAGCCAACTAAGATGCGTTCCGAACGCCAACTTAGTTTTGAATTTCTTCTCACCTTCAAGCCATTCGACTTTGTTCACCTCGCGAACAAGTTGTCTGAAAATATAGTCCGCCCAATCAACTTCTTCTTCTTGGATCAACGCACCCAATACCATGAATTTGGCTGATGACAGTTGGTCATAGCTTCCTGCCATCCCCATCACTATCTTGTTTGTGATGTCCAAGGCAACTCGATAAATCTTTTTCAACTCATTCCTCTTCGCTGTAAACTTCAATTTCTCTGGGATGTTTTCGATTTTGATCGTCTTCCAGGTTTCGGCGGGTGATTGTTTAAGAGCTTCGACCGCCAAGCCGCGATGTTTCATCCCGAATACGGAACGGATCTTCTCTCGATCTATGGTGATAGGGGTTCCGCCGATCGAGCCGTTAATCCCACGTCTTTGAATCGAGAGAGGCATTACGATAAAATTCGACGACATCTTCCTTGAACAAATGTTGCGGGTTGATGTCGAAACGGTAGATTCCGTCACCTTCATCGCCTGGATCGATTGAGCATATCGAAGTCATCTAGATTTGCTTCCAATAAACCTTCAAAATCGACGACCATGGAGAAGATGACTTGATCCTTCACTGCCTTCAAGTTTACGCCTTCAAAAGATGCCATTTCTGCAAAAAGGATTTTAGGATTTTTAGTATATATTTTGCTCTGTAAATTCTAGGGTTCCTGTAGGCGTAAAGGGTAAAGTGAAAGGTTTTCTTCCTTATAAAGAAGATGAAAAGACGTTTGGATTAGTTTATTATAAATTTAAACGGTGGTACGCCTTTTGATATTCTTTTGAATTTCAAATTTGAATCGGTGGCCCCATTTAAAATTTGACGGTTGATTCTGATTGGCCACCGTAGAGGTTAATTAAATAGGCGTGTGACGCGTGTATTTAAAATTGCCACTTGGCTTATAAAGATGTATATTTAAATGCCATTTTAGCCAAAGTAATATTTATAAATATGACAGATATTAATTAAAAAATTAGAGATCAGTTTAGAGAACTTAGCTGGTCTGATTTCGTTGACTGTTGACCACTCTGCAACAGGTTAGTTGACTTCTCGCCTGGTATTCTGTACAGCTAAGTTGCTTATTCTGGCATTCGTCTTCTCGCCTGCATCAGCTTAGGCTGAATCTGAGGGTCCGTCCTTCCTTTAACTTGCTTCAGAACTAGATTCCCAATCTAGTAATCCAAGGTCTCTGCTAAGCTCTAGGAATCTTTCTTCTGGCAATGGTTTGGTGAAGATGTCAGCTATTTGGTAGTCTGTGCTGACTCTTTCAACTCTAACCCTTTTGTTAAGCACATGGTCTCGAATGAAATGGTGCTTAACGTCAATGTGCTTCGCCCTGAGTGCAAAACCGGATTGTTGGTTATTGCAATAGACTATTGTTGTCACACCATATTGGAACTTCGTTGGCAATAATATTGTAGTCCCTTAATCGTTGTCCGATCCATAGAATCTGCAGGCACAATACCTACTGCAGACTAGGTATTCGACTCAGAGTGGAGATAGAGTTAGAAACTGCTTCTTGCTAAACCAGATATCACCGGTTCCTAGGAATTGACACGCCCACTAGTGCTCTTCCTATTGATTTTGCATCCGGCGAAATCCGCATCTCGAGTATCCCGACATTTCAAGTTGTCATCTCGGGGTACCACACCCAACATTAATTGTAGACTTTAGGTACTTAATTATTCTCTTGGCCGCATCTAGGTGTGATTGCTTGCCTGGATCGGAATCTTGCACACACTCCAACCGCATATGATATGTCCGGCTCGCTGCGCTAGGTAGTAAGAGATCCGATGAGTCCTCTCAGAGTGGGTTGAGTCCACCGATATGCCCGCCTGCCTCGCATCCAGTGAGTGCTTGTGCTCATTGGAATTCTTGCGGGCTTGGCCGATTCCATTCCATATCTCTTGATAAGATCTCTAGTATACTTTGCTTGGTTGATGAAAATTCCTTTTTCCATCTCGCTAACTTGTAATCCGAGAAAGAAGTTAAGCTTTCCCATCATACTCATCTCGAATTCTCCTTGCATGAGGTTGGAGAATTTCGCATAGTTCAGGATTGGTTGACCAATATGATGTCATCCACATAAATCTGAACTATTAAAATGTGGCCTTCGTGTTCCACTCGAATAGGGTCTTGTCCACTTTTCCCTTGCAAAATCTATTTTTCTCAAGAAACACGACATGTGTTTCATACCACGCTCTTGGTGCTTGCTTGAGTCCATACAGAGCCTTCAACAGCCTTATAGACTTTGTCTCCTTTGACAAAACCCGGGGTTGCTCTACATAGACTTCTTCTTCTAGGATTCCATTCAAACGCACTTTTACATCCATCCGGTAGACTTCAAAGTCCTTGAATGCAAAGATATGCGAGGAATAGTCCGATGGCTTCTAATCTTGCAACAGTGCATAAGTTTCATCAAAATCTATTCCCTCACACTGCATAACCTTTTGCTACGAGTCGCTTTATTCCTAACAACGGCTCCGTCTTCATCACTCTTGTTTTTATACACCCATTTGGTGCCAATAACTTTCTTGTGATCGTGTCCTGTCTGTTAGTTCCCAAACTTTGTTTCTTTCCATCTCGCTCCAATTCCTCTTGCATGGCATTAATCCATGAATAATCTTCCAAGGCTTGTTCTGTGGTCTTGGGTTCAATTTGTGACATGAAACATGAGAACATCGCCATTCCCGCCGGTAGAGTTGACTGCCTTGTCTTGACTCCATCACCAACTTTCCGATGATTTGTCAATTGGATGATCCTTAAGCCATTTGGGGATCTCGCCCTCTTCTCGGGTTTGTTCCCCGATGGATTGCTCGTGGTTATCTCGCATCACTGGATTCTAGTCTCAGAATCGGATTAGCTACCGCCTTGTCATCTGCACTTGGTTTTGAATCGCAGATGAGTCTTTGTCGCCTCCATTGGTCTTTCAAGAAAGAATCGGATCGGATAGGGTTGGTGATCTGCCTCGATCTGCATTGGGTCTTCATCACCGCAGTTGGGTCATCAGCCGATCTGCAGTGAGTCCACCATTCCGTGTCATGTATAATGACTTCTTCAAGGGTTGCCGACTTGAGCTTGTTCTCAATTTGCTCAAGTTGTTTCGTACTCAACAAAGAGATTCATCAAAAACAACATGGGGTGTTTCTTCCACAACTAAGGTTCTTTTGTTAAAAACTCTATATGCCTTGCTTCTTTGGGAATATCCCATAAATAGACCATCATCGCTTTAGCATCAAAGGCATTTAGTCGTGTTTTACCGTTGTTGTGGATGAAACACTTACAACCAAAAACATGAAAGTAAGCAACGAGGAGTTCTATTATTCCAAACCTCATAGGGAGTTTTGCCATGTCTCCCTACTATCATACTCCTGCTCGGGTGTGGCAGGTGTGTTATGACTTCAGCCCAGAACCTCTTGGGTAGGTCCGCTTCGCAATCATGGACCTTGCCGCTTCCTTCAGGGTTCTGTTCCTTCTTTCAGCAACACCATTCTCAAGGCGTCCCGCCGCAGTAAAGCTCATGCCGGATCCCATTCTGATCGCTAAAATCAGTTATCGCCTTGTTGAGAAACTCTCCTCGTCTATCTGATCTGATCTTGATTATGGATAGGGATTTCTCATTCTGGATCCTTCTCAGCAGCTCAGGTAACTTGGTCAGGGTTTCACTTTTCTTGAATAGAAAAATGATCCAAGTGTATCTTGAATAATCATCTACAATCACAAGAGCATGCTTTCTGCCGCTCAAAGTCCTTGGTTTGATAGGACCAAATAGATCCATGTGGAGTAGATCTAAGATCCTTGTTGTGAGCGTTGTGGGCTGAACTGGCTTGAACGATGCTTTGGTCTGCTTTCCCTTCTGACAAGCATCACAGAGTGCTTCCTTCTTGAATACTTCATTTGGAAGTCCTTTGACCAGCTTCTGAGAGCTAATCTTGTTGATGGCTTTGAAGTTCAGGTGACATAGTCTTTTGTGCCACAACCATCCATTCCCAGCTACAGTCTTGGATAGAAAACAGGAGTTAGGTGTTCCTGTGTTCCAATCAATCATGTATACATCTCTTCTTCTGAATCCTTGTAGCTGTATTTCTCCAGATAAGATGTCTATCACCATACACTTCAAGATGGTGAAGACTACTAGATTCTTCTCGTCGCAAAACTGGCTGATGCTCAGGAGGTTGTACTTGAGCCCTTTGACATAATGAACTTTGGATATTACAATGTTTCCTCGGTGCAGCTCTCCAAAGCCTTTTGTCTGTCCTCTAGAGCTATCTCCAAAGGTTACATCGGGACCTCTTTCTTTGATATATTTGGTCAGCATCTTCTTGTTCCCGGTCATATGCCTTGAGCATCCGGAGTCTACAAACCATTCTTCACCTCCAAAATTTGAGCTTGAGGAGATGTGGTTGTAGTCCTTCCATCTTTTCTGCAATTAAACAAGCAGAGATTTAGGTACCCAAATTTGTGTGGGTCCTTTGGGGTTAGTTGGTTTCCTGGAGAATTGATTTCTCCTTGGATTATGAAAATTGTTATTATTATTATTATAACCCTTATAAGGTGCCTGTGGTCGAGGTCTAAATCTCCTGGTTGGATTGTATACCGGATATTCCTCAAAATAGTGTGGGCCATTTCTAAATCTAGGCTGAGACCATTTATTAAACCTTTGTGGTCTCCACACTTGTTCATTTTGGTAATTTGGATAACCTTGAGGTTTCCATCTGCCCCTCCCATTATGAAATCTATTTTTGGGGAGTTGTTGGTAATAGTGGGCATGTTGTCTGGGCTGCTGCTTTTGCCTGGGCCACTGCCTAGTCGCCTGTATGGTGTAACCTGACTGCAGCCTAGACGTTTGACTTGGCTGTTGCCTGTTTTTGAAAATCGGTTTATACACAGGCTCAGCAGTCGAGACCATTGTTTCTCCCTTGATAAACTTGGTTTCAGAACTAGAGGGAGTGTGAGAATCATATCCAAGGCCTGATTTGGTATATAATGACCTTTTATAGGTACACACCCGCCTGAGTTGAAGATGCCTTCAGGAGGTTATTTCCCGCCCGAGTTTTATTTATCTCGTGCGCCTTAGTAAACTCAGCTTTGGCATGAGCAAGTGCAGCTGACTTTTCTTTAAGTAAAATATTTAGCCGGTCTATCTCAGCTATATTGACACTTGCCTGGTTTTTAAAATCAGCTGTAGTTGTCTCAACCTTATTTAAATCTAGGCTGAGTTTTTCGAAATCATTTTTCAGCTGCCTATTCTCATCTTGCAGCTGAGTCTTCTCTGCTGATACAGCTTGGTGTGCAGATTTAAGTGTTTCAAAATCTTTGAATAATTGATTTACCGATTCATGTAAATCCATATCTTGTGACATGGTTGAGCTATTATTTGAACCGGTAGGTTTAGAGGTTACCTCTTCATCAGCCAAGTTTGCCATCAGGCAATCATACTCCTCGTCTTCATCAGAAAAGAAACCGCCGCTTGATTCGACATGCTCCTGGTCTTCTCCGATGAGAGCTTTTCTTCTGTCTTCCTTTCTGCCCACCTCCTTCTTGGTTTCGTCCTTCTTGAGCTCGGGACAATCCATTTGGATGTGTCCTATTTTGTGACAGTTGTAGCATTCAACTTTCCAGCTTCCAGCCTTCTGGTTCCTTCTAGGATTCTCCTTGTAGTTTTTCTGATACTTGGAGTAGTTCTTTCTGAAATTGCTGAACCTTTGCATTATGAAAGCCATTTCTTTCTCAAAGTCTAGTGGATTTGGAGGTTTCACATCAGATAGGCTCTTAGCAGGGGACTCCGCAAATGCGATTCCCTTCTCTGCAGTGCTCGCTTGAGGATGAGCTTGGAAGCTCGAACTCATAAGCCTTTAGATCGCAGAACACTCCGAATCTTTATCTTATTCAGGTCTTTGGATTCTCTCATAGCTACTGACCTTCATGCTCCATTCGGGATTGAGTGATCCGAGGACCTTGAGTGCCATTTCCTGTTGCCATAAGTTTTGCCCAGGAGTTGATTTCATTGATAATTTCATGAACCTTGTGTCCACTTGGTCTATTGATTCACCATTCTTCATTTTAAAGTTGTCAAACTTTTGGATAGCTATTGACAACTTGTTTTCCTTGATCAGCTCCTCCTTCACACATTAGAGCTAATGTGTCCCAAATCTCTTTGGCATTCTTACAATTTTGATCTTGACCATTGTGGATTTGTCAAGAGTTTGGTATAGCACATCTCCGGCCCCGTTGTCAAGATTGGCCGCCTTTCTCTCTTCGGGGTCAGCTCCGTTCTCTTCTTGGGAATCTTTTCGGCCTCCCACCGCGATCTCCTACCGTGTTGTCCTTCTCGAAAATGAATGGACCGTCTTCAATGATGCACCACATGTCGTCATGGATTGAAGATAAGTGTGCTCGCATTCTTATCTTCCAGAGATCATACTCACAATCGAAAAGACAGGTAGACTAGAGTGCAGGATTTCCAATAGAAAGTGAGAGATAAGATATATAACTACTCTAGATCTCGGTCGTAAAAAAAAATGAACCATCCGCTCCAATACCACAACTAGGTCACAAGTCGTCCAGAACAAGTCTAGAGGGGGTGAATAGACTTGTTGAATCTCTTGATCTCCTTTTCCGAAGAGTGAGTTTCTTCACAGGATAGTCTAACACTTGTCTTGGAGTCGTTTGTTCTTGATAAGTGCGAAGTCACCGATGACGAATATAAATTAATCTTAATGAAACACTTAACAATGTATGCGGTTAGAGTATGATGCAAGAAACAAGAAATAACAAAGGCAATATAGTGGTCTCGGAGGTGGGGTAATCCTCTACTAATCCACTTTTCTCCAAACCACTTGGAGATGAATTCACTATAATTTTCAACCATGATAAATATTACGTTGATTCACAACACACTACAATGCCTTCCAACCGGTGAATTCCGTGCCGTTGTATACACACTGATCGCCTTGCACCTCTTGATCCTCGATCCTGATGCCCTTACAGTCTCTTACTTCAACCAAAGAAGTACCCCGTACTCAAGATTTGTAGACAAGAGTGTTTGTCTTCTCCAACTTAAGAGCTTCCTTGAATATGAACTTTTTGGATCTGCTCTTTTTCACGATGCTATTTGATTGCTTGAGATTGCTTTGTTTGCTTTGATCGCTAGAGTATATGTTCGCACCGGTTGTTGCTCAGATTCAAATCTCTGGATATATATAGGTCGATCTTGAGCTTCTTCCTTGTAGCCGTTGCAAATCTTTGAACAAATCCGTCCGTTGGAGGGAGACTTCATTGTTTAATCTTTTCTGAACGTTGCAAGGCTGGATTCCCATTATTTAATTTTATCTTCCGACCGTTGTGAGGACTTCTGCATGTGAGCGCCGAATCTTTTGAATATAAAAGGATAAAAAGTCTTCACGGTGGGTCAGGATGATTTAATTAAATCATATCTCTTGCGGGAATCACTCCAATTTGTCTCTTCACGTTGCATGTGAGCTTTCCGTAATATTTGACTTTTCAAAGCATGCTGACGTGGACTTGGAGTACTAGGCTGTAGTTGAGTAGGCTGATGTGCAGCTTACATCTCTGCAGGTAGGTCCTCTCGGCTGTTCACTGTTTGTGACTTGTCTGGTCAGGTGACTTCCCTGAGGTACCTCGGCTGCAGTCTGGTCAAACTTCTCTGATAAATTTTAGTTGACCAGAGCTACTCGATCGGAGTCGGTCAGATTTCTACGATGGACTAGGCTGTACTTTAGTACTTAGCCGATTTTCAGCCTAACTAACTTTGGCCTACAGAAGACACTCATTTGGTTCTTCTTTACATTTTGCCAAGTTATACTTAACATATTTTGGCCTATGGAAGATACTCATTTGGTTCTTCCTTACATTTTGCCAATTAATAAACATTTGATTTTAAATTAATGACATCATCAAAATCTAACAAGTATTCCTAACACATTCTGGTGTATTCTAAGAGTCCGGAAGAACATGCGCAACATTTGCGGATTGTATTGGAACTTTTGAGAAACGAGCAATTGTACGCCAAACTTTCTAAGTGTGAATTCTGGCTAAAGGAAGTAATGTTCCTCGGCCATGTGGTGTCAGCTAAAGGAGTCCGAGTAGATCCTCAGAAGATCGAAGCAATATTGGATTGGAAGCCTCCAAAGAACGTGAAAGAGGTCCGAAGCTTCTTGGGGCTTGCTGGATACTATCGTCGATTCGTGGAAGGGTTTTCTAAAATCTCCCGCCCACTTACTCGACTCCTGCAGAAAACTCAAAAGTTTGAGTGGAATGAATTGTGTCAGATTAGCTTTGATGAATTGAAGAAGAGATTGACGACGGCGCCGATTCTATCACTTCCGCAGGGAACTGAAGGATTCATAGTTTACTGTGATGCTTCAACCAAGGACTTGGGTGCGTGTTGATGCGTAATGATAAGGTGATCGCTATGCGTCGCGACAATCGAAACCTTATGAAGTGAATTACCCGACACATGATTTGGAGCTAGCGGAAGGGTTTTTGCCTTGAAGATCCGGAGGCATTATCTCAGACGGACTCACCGCGATCTTTACGGATCATAAGAGTCTCAAGTACATATTTTGTCGTAAAGATTTGAATATGCGGCAAAGAAGATGGTTGGAACCGATTAAGGACTATGACTTGGAGATTTTATATCATCCGTGCAAAGCGAATGTAGTAGCCGATGCACTTAGCCGCAAACTGTCTCTATTCGGATCCGGAGACGCCGACATCCCAACTTAGCCTTCAACGAGAGATGATTCGTGAAGGAATTGAGGTATGGTTACAAAGAGTCCAAGGACAATCAGTGCGTGATGGAGATAACTTCATCTTTAATCGAAGAAATCAAATCTAGACAGCAGATGATCCTCTCGATGATTCGGTTACATGATGAAGTGATCAAAGGAAAGGCCCCGGATTCATAATTCATGACGATGGAGTTTTGAGATTTCGTAACCGACTGCTCCCGATGTTGATGTTCAAATGCATTTATTATGAAGGAAGCTCATAGTTCGCCCTATTCTATCCACCCGGCACCAAGAAATGTATAAGGACTTGAAGCGTAACTTCGGTGGGGCAACATGAAGAAAGACGTAGCGGACTATGTTTCGAAATGCTTGACTTGTCAACAGGTTAGGATCGAGCATCAACGGCCTGCCGGAATGTTGAAGCCGCTCCCGATTCCTGAATGGAAGTGGGAGGACATATCGATGGACTTTATCACTAATATGCCGAAAACTAAGACAGGAATGAACATGATTTGGGTGATAGTTGATCGCTTAACCAAATCGGCTCATTTTCTAGGCATTAAGGATACGTGGGGACCAGAGAGGTTGGCACGAGTCTTTATTTCGGAGATAGTTCGATTGCATGGTACGCCGAAGACCATTGTTTCTGATCGAGACGGCCGTTTTGTGTCTCACTTTTGGAAAGCTCATAAGGCCTTGGGGACCGAATTGAACTTCAAGATACTTATCACCCGCAGATCGACGGACAATCTGAGAGAACTATACAAACGGTGGAAGACATGCTAAGGGCCTGTGCCTTAGATTGGTCAAACGATTGGGAAGTTCATCTACCGTTGATTGAATTTACCTACAACAATAGTTGGCATGCTTCCATTAAGATGGCACCGTTTGAGGCATTATACGGAGGAGGTGCAGTCGCCCTATGCCGGGACGATTCTGGCCGACTTGATCGAATGTAACTGAGAGTTGATCGCATGCACTCGAGAGAAGATAGCCTTGATTCGTGAAAGGCTGTTGACCGCCCAGAGTCGCCAGAAATCCTATGCGGACGTACGTCGTCGCCCATTGGAATTCAATACTGGAGACCATGTACTTTTGAAGGTTTCTCCTACTCGGGGAATCTTTCGATTCGGAAGGAAAGGAAAGCTGAGTCCGAGATATATCGGACCATTTGAGATCCTCGAGAGAGTTGGGGAGCTGGCATACAGATTAGCATTGCCGCCGTCATTGTGCCATGTTCATAACGTGTTCCACGTATCCCAGTTACGGAGGTATATACCAGATCCCAGTCATATCATTGATTTCGGCGAGATCGAAGTCGAGCAGGATGGGACGTTTGAAGAGAAACCAGTCAAGATACTCGAGAGTCGAGTTAAGCAACTGAGGAATAAGTCAATCGTTTTGGTCAAAGTTCAGTGGTCACGTCATGGAACGGAAGAAGCCACCTGGGAAACGGAAGCTGATATGAAGTCTAGATATCCCGAGTTATTTTCGTCTTGAGTTTCGGGACGAAACTCCTTTTTAGTAGGAGAGTATGTAATATCCGGATTTATTACAGTATATTTCATCTGTATTCAAACCATGTATTTTTTGGATTGGTGATTTTGATTATTGGAGTATGATACTTCGTGCATTGATATCATTATACATAAGTATAGAAACTTGCAAAATTGCTCAAGTAACCTCGTGATAGCGCACGCTAAGAATGTATCCTAACGCGCGCTATCGGGCCATTATTAGCGCACGCTATACAGGTAGGAGTAACGTGCGCTAAGAACTCAATTATTGAGCGGGATGGCTAACACATGCGCCAGCCGGGACTTGGGTCCGGATAAGATTCCCGCTGACGCACCCGGACAAATTCTGAAGTCAACCATTATTAGCGCACGCTAAGGGATGCTTAGTAGCGTGCGCTAACTTGTCAATAATGCAGAATATTATAAATGGGACATCAATCGTTTTGGCTTTCATTTCTTTCGCCCATTCCTCAACCTTAAGAGTTCAGAGAGCTGTAGTAATACTCCTATACACTTAGAACACATATTGTTGGTGTTATGCATCGGTTATCACTTGGGAATGTTCATGGAAATGGAATAGCACCTTGGAGTGACATACAACCAACCGGAGTGGGATTCTACCTTACGGTTCAGTGATTTTCGTCATTTTAAGGTATGTTCAATCTATCTCCAGACTTAGAGTTGGATTCTAACGATTTGGATGATCATGTTAACAAGATATGGATTTTCATAGATGAATTATCCAAGTATATCATGTTTGGAATAGTGAGATGAATAAGCCTTAAATACCTTGATTATAATCATCATGATTCGAATCTTAGTACACTGAATATGTGAAGAGAAGCTTCTATCATTGGTAAACCGAATCTTATAGATGATTTCATAGTAATCTTGGACTAGACGTTAACATCCTTATTGTTAGATAAATCTAAAGGTTTGATCATGGAAGGATTTATCTAGTATATATAGGACGTTTATCAACTTCAGTATGATAATATGGATTGATATAGAGGTGTTGATATCAACCGTTAAGCTTTTCGAATTGTCGTATGAAGATTTGAAGTCGGAATGGAATATGGTTTTATATTGGTATGCATATCCTTGAATCCGAAGTTGTCTTTATCCGTTAAATCATTCATAAGGGTATGAACATGGTATTCATGGAAGTAACATGAATTATCACGCAAGATTTCATTGTCTCGATCATGGCGAGAATAGTTTATTGCTCAGCAGTAAACTGCCATGCAGAGATAGCGCACGCTATGCTATGCAGTTTAACGTGCGCTATCGAGCACTAGTTAGCGTGCGCTACGTTTGGTACGTAACGTACGCTAGACCATCAGACGAGTCAGTTGGCTGATCAGTGAAGTACTGACCATGCATAGTTAGCGTACGCTAGTCTTTGTTGTTTGCGTGCGCTATCGGGCAGACTTAACGCACGCTACACAGAGTACTTAGCGTGCGCTAAGCAGTTCGGGCAGAATGCATTTTATGAACTTTTGGCCGTGAATCGAATTGTTAAACATTCATACGACGTGAGATAAATCCTATATCATTTCTTTTGTTAAGGTTTGGTCTCGTTATGTGATTGATTGAGGAGGACGACCGTCGAGTGTTCATTTCCGTGGAAGTATTGTTATTGTCTTCAAATCGAGGCAAGTACCTTAATTGTTTTATGTATTGTTGTTATACATATTGTCGTGCATGTATGTCGTGATTGTATGTCCACCTCGTGTTGGTCCGACGGGATCATCGGGGGATCTATGCTAGCGTGCGCTGGATCATCGGACGAGTTTTTCCACCACGGGTTGGTCTGACGGGATCATCGTGGGTTCTAGGCAGTGAACGCTGGATCGATGGAATTACCATGTGTATGTATTGATATCATGTTGTGATTATCAGTTGTGTATGTTATGTTTGAGTTTCTCGTAGGAGAAGACTCGTTGGTATTTTGTCGTTTACGTTATTATTATTCTTCGTGAGATATGAATAATATGTTGTGGTACATGTACTAGCATCGTTGTGCTAACCCCTTCGGGGGTGAGCATTTTGTTTGTGTTCAGGATCCAGGAGAGCGGGGAAACAACCACTGGAACTGTATGACGACGAGGGTGCAGAGTGATGTCCCGACTGGGTTTATTTATCTGTTGTTTATTCGTTATTTCAATAAGTACTCGAGTACGAAGTCAATTGTGATGGGTTTGAATTTGGTGATGTATTATTAAGTTCTGTTGAACAATTGTACTATTTCTGTATTGGGTCAGAACTGATGTACTGTAATTCCGTTATTTCCATTCATTAGTACCTTTTTATACTTGTTCAATTCTTCAGCCTTGTAAATCCTTATGTAAAGAATTTACGGCGCTGCAATATTCCCGAATATATCGGGGGTGTTACACCATGGAGATGGCCGACCTCGACGGTGTACGTTGAGACGGGGGTTGTGGCATGTGTCCACTGATTAATGTTTGGAGAGCCCTCAGACTACGCCGGCCTCGTATTTAAACGAAGGGCGGGCGATCTCGGCCGAAAGGGACCTTGCATGGCCGAAGCAGCCGGTTCCATCGACTGCCAGGGCCATGGCTTTATGATGTGTGGTGGAGGCGATCGCGAACCTTAGTCCCTCATTTAAAATGTTGGACTGTAGGCGGTGAGCGAGTCCTCCGGCTCTGCTGGATAGTAGCGATCGGCCGAAGGCGGAGGTCGCCGCCGGTGGGAGACTGGAGGTCGTCGCTCGGGCGCCGATCGCTCTACTCCCAGGCTAAGAAGAAGCCTTTGCCTGGACAGGAAATCTGCGGCTCTAGTCCGGAAGGCTGCGTAGGTCGTCGGTTGGGTCTTCGTGAGATGCCTGAATATAGGCGAGAAGCCCTGAAAACCTCCTAGGACCGCGTAGAGGGCGGTCTCATCGCTTACGGGCTCGCCGTTGAGGATGATCACGTCTACCCGGTCGATGTAGTCCGAGTCGGACTCCTCTTCTCCCTGCTTGATTTGCATCATGCGAAGGCGACCTTCTGTCCGGACGACCCTGGTGGCGAAGTGTTCCGTGAAGACGTGCGCCAGCTCGTTAAAGGAGCCAATGGACCGAGGTGGCAATGAGGTGTACCACCGGTGGGCGAGGTCGTCTAGTGTCAGAGGGAACATTCGGAACCGGGTCGCGGCCGATGCCCCACACCCGGTCATGTAGATGTTGAACTTGTGCAGGTGTGTTTGGGGGTCCGATCGCCCCTCGTACACGGGTGTCTGAGGAGGAGCGATCTTGTGCTGCACGGGGGCGAGCTCGATGTCGATCGCGAGCGGCTCGCTTGGCTCGGCGATCGTCTTCATGGCGCCTGCCCTGGATTCCAGGAGCGCTTTCACGTCGTCGAGCTGACGTTGCAAAGCGGCAATCGCCGTGGCTCGGTTGCTTGCGGATCGGCTTTGGGAGCGGGAGCCGAGGCGATCGTGTACCGATCTACGGACTCCACTGCTGCCGACCTCGGCAATTTGGCGAGCGGGAGCCAGGCGGCTGGGTTGCCTTCTGGGAGCCGGGTAGGCCGAACTCCTGGTGACGGACTCAAACTCCGTCGTCTCGTAGCTGGGGCCGGACTGCCCCGGTCGCCAGGTCGGGTCACTGCCTAGGCGATCGAAGACAGAGGTGACCCGGCTGCCGAGCGCCTCTTCTTGCGGGCGAGAGCCTCCTGGCGATCGCTCGGCCAGTAATGCCTTGAGCTTCCGCATGGACTTCCGGCGGGAGACCGAGGGGGTGATAGCAGGAGGTGCGTCGAGAGCGCTCCGTCGCTCCTGTAGGACGGCTATGGCCTCTTCGATCTGTTCATTGGTTCGGAACTGATCGAGTGAGAGGCTCGGGCCGCCGTCCCGGGACGGGATCGAGCGCCTCTGACCGCGGCGGCTGCCTTCCACCATCGGCTGCGGCTCGGACTGGGACGGAACGGGGGGTCTGGCCGGCTGGTCAGTGGCTTTCTTCGACGCAAAGGCGGAAGACATGATTTATGAAGGATTTCTTTGAAGTGCAGTGAGTGTCACTTCAAGTATCTGCCCCGAGAACAGTGAGTGTTCTTCGAGACGGTAGGTATAAAAATTCGAGGGTTGGATGCCCCCTTCCTCTAGCGCCAATTGTTGTTGCCCAAAATATCTATCCGAAGATTAAATACTGCTCGAGACGGACAACAAACAACAATTGCGGGAGCACTTCCGAGAGAAGATAAATAATACACGATTTGCCGGGTTTGTTAGGCCCGGGCTTGAATGCTCTCGCGAGATGATATTAATACGAATATTCGTGGATACAAGTATTAATGAGAGAAATCTAAATACAATGAGTGTAAAAAGACTCTGTTAATCCGGCTCTTGAGCGAAGCTCGGTGTTCTTCGTCCCCGCCGATCGTCTTCCTGATGAGAGGGGTCGGGAGAAGTAAGACCGAATGATAGCTGTTGCCAAGAGTTGGATTTTAGCCAAGTGCTTGATGTTTTGCTTCTGTATTGCGTGTGTAATGCGAGAATGCCAGAGAGAGAATACAAATGCAGGGTGCCTTGTATATATAGGGGCAGCCGGGTCCTGTCCTCTAGCGGGCGATCGCCTTCCGGCCATTATAATAATGGGGCGATCGTCCGCCGGCCAATATTATAATGGGGCGATCACCCGAGCAGTTGGGCTAAAGTCCAAGGAAGAGGCTGGCAGCATCTGGGTGGTCCCATAAGGAGCCAGCACGTGTCCGGAGTCAGCCACATGCGGCCCTACTGACAGCTTTCGGCGGAATCAAAGTCATATGCAGCCCTACTGACAGCTTTCGGCGGCTTGTCGGCTGGTGGAGAGATTCTGCCAGGCTGTGGTCAATGACCCGAGATTCGCGGATCTTGTCTCGGATCTTGCACGTGGTGCCAGTCTTGAGGCTAGGCCTTTGCCGACTGGATGGCCATCGGCCCTGATCGTCATGAGGCGGTCGTCCCTAGCTGGTCATCAGAGGTCGCCATCGGCCAGTGGATGAGGGTCGGCAATGGTCGGTCACCAAGGGTCGGTCGGCAGGTGCCGAGGGATGGTCGTCCGCTTGTTGGTCGCCAGGAGTCGGTCGCCGAGTACCGAGTGACGATCGTATCTGAGGTCGATCGCTCGGCACCGGGACTTGTCCTGGGACCTTCGGTTGGCCGATTTAGCTCGTCCGCTGGGTCAAGGCTCGGCCGCCTGGTCGCTGATCGGCAGTTCTGCCTTGGCTGCTCGGCAGTGACTCGGTCGCCCGACCTCCGAGGCGATCGCCGGTCGGAAGGTGTTAATTCTTGACACAACAACGGCCCAACCGGAAAGCTTCGAAACGCCTTTTCGAAAAGGAAAACGACAATGAACGGAAGGGTTCAACTTGGTTTCTTCGCAATAAACTCGACCCTAACAACATATAATCCATAAATCAACAATCATACGAGGAAGGATAATCGTAGAATGCCCGAAAACCCCTCTATGACATTCTACCGGACACCTTCAAGGCGTCGACCAAGAACTCGACCAAAACAACGAATCGATACGATCCAACCATGGAATAATAAAGGAAATGATATAATACATCTAAATATTCATCAATCCATCATAATCCTAAGTTAAGTCGGATTAATCGGACGAAAACAACCAAAATACCCAAATTCCCCAAAACTAGAGTTCTAGGAAATCTGACCTGATTCGGTAGATCGGAGGATGTTATAGGACGGATGATTGATGATATGAACCTCAACACTTCATGGATTCATTGTCCAACAACATATCTAGATGATTCACACATCCACAGCCGCATACGGGAAGAAAAAGAATGAGAAATGGCTGAAGAAAAACGCTGCCAGGCCTTAAATAAAGCCGATCGCCGTGTTACGACGAATCGCCATGGCTTACGACGTAATCGCCATGGCCGAACGCACCGCCCGGAAATGCCGGAAGCATTACGTGCGTTACGGCGAGGGCCTTACGACGTAATCGCCTTACGACGAATCGCCGATCACTACCGCACGTTACTCGGCCAGGGCTGGCCTGGCCCGAGCATGCCCGGCCATGACTCGGCCGAGACCAACTCCGACGGCCCGAACGACCCCAAAACCCGAACCTGAGTACGAATCAAAGATACGGTTACGAAGTACTCGCAAAGACGAATCCGAGCACTAAGAGAACACACGATTCCGACCACCCGAAGGCTCGAAATTCGACAACGAAAAGTAATTACCCCAAACTTTGGGAAATTACAAAAATGGCCCAAAACGCCCGAAAATCACGATACGTGATCGAAACACCAAGCCAAAGCTCGCAACATGAATATTAACATTAAATGAACTTACGAGAAAGTCGAAACAACAGTTTCGGACGAGATTCGCAAGAATCGAACTCAAGTGCGGAAAAACCGCTAAAAAGCACGGAACTCAACAAAACGACACCGAAACGAACTCGGATGACAAAAAGTGCAGAATTAATCATTCTCAGAATGACGAAACGGTCATGAGCGAGTCGTCAAAACGGACTTCCGCCGAAAAAAAAAGAAATTACCGGAAATCAAAATCACGGGTATTACATTCTACCCTCCTTAAAAGAAGTTTCGTCCCGAAACTTAAAATAAGTAGGGAGAAGCAATATCCACTGTCAGGAAAACTCGACGAGATACCCAAAAACCGAAAACTCACGCCCGACGGCGAAACGCTGCAAGAAATGCAAAGGAACATACGGCGTGAAAACACGCTCCACGACGACCAACACAACGCCACCGATAGAAAAATAATAAAGCCAACAAGTGACAAGCGTCATCAAACAGGTAATACAACCAAGTCGATTATCCGAACAATCACAAAACACAACGAACGAAAATCAATATGATTGACCACCCCAACGGTACATCAATCAAAACGCGAGCCAATCGCTGAAGAAATACGGAATTCCACCGCCCAAGGGTTGGAAGATCGAAAACGAGACAAATTTCCCGAATATAAGGAAATTAGGAAGGAGTCTGAACGCTCAACAATCACGAAACGAGATCAACAAAATCCGAACAATCAAACGATCGAACCACAACGGTCGAGACAACAAAAATCGAACAATCATGTTCGAATCACGAAGAACAATAAAATTCAAACAACAACTCTCAGGTTCACGTCTCGGCTCGAGACGATATATGATCCGGTAAAAGTAACAAGATGTGATTCACATAAGATCCACAGGAAAGGGAATAGCAATAGAAAAGTCACAACGACAAACGAGTTATTCTGAAATAATACCACACTCGTTCGATCAACAAAAGCAAGGGGCAGGACAAGCTCAGAAATGTCAACGAACATAAACGAGTCGACAGAGTCGAAAACACAAGTGTTCCAAATCCGATCTACTTCCAATAAAAGAATTAGTAGAACCAAAGGATGTTACTTCCGAACAAGGTTCACAAGAATCGAACCGAACTCGGAAAGTTACAGCGATAACCAGATTGACCCAAAACAAGATCACACCTCGTCCGATCAATGAAACCGAAATACAGAACAAGTTCAGAAAGTATCAACGAACACGAGCGAGTCGATAGAATCGGGAAAGAGAAAATGCAGGAGTCTAAAAACAACACGGGTACTACATTCGACCTCTTATAAAAGAAGGTCGCCCCCGCAACTCACAACAGCGAAATCAAGGTGACGACACAACAAGCAACCGACAGAAACATCCTTCGAAGGCCTCTCAAAGCCGATTATGATACTTGTGCTGAAGCGCGAACTCCGAAAGTCTCGGTAGCCACCCGCAAATCGAATTCGGTGTCCCTCGAGTCCACACTTGAAATGTGTTACCGACGAGAAGGACAATTTACACGTGCATGCCCCGGCACATCACGGTTGAAACGCCTCGGCTCGGCATACCGAAAATACAAATGCTAGATACAATGGGGCATAACGTCGCAAAACAACATAGCGTAGATGCCAACTCAGCACAACAAGGAATCATAATACATATCATATACAACGATTATCATCGTAAAATAATACACACAAACACTACAGCAACGACGGTATCGTTCGGCGACCTCAACGGCCCGAACAATAACCAGCACATAATTACAAACATTATGAAACAATCACATATGTACACAAACGTACAAACCCAAGCTTTAACAGCTCACACAGGTGCGTAAACACGCAAGCCACCACGAAATGACAACATTAAGGATCGTCATCACACCTCCCACAATGGCTAACAAAATATATGCGTGGCGAACGACTCGACGCTCACGCCACCAATTCAATCACAATTCGGGGTTAACACCGTAACGAAAGTTCGAAAACCATACACGCATTTCCGGTCCGCAAAGAGGAATGATAGGTTTTAAAAACGAAAACCACCTTTTGAAAATAGTTTGGAAACACCAGTTGATCTTGAGTATCACTTTACAAAAAGTAGTGCAAACATTGTTATCAAGACTTTGAAAATCGTCTTGCGTTTGAACAAAAATGAGGACACCTTCTCTTAGTGAAAGACTTTCAGAATATCCGACCCTCGGGTCTAAGTAAAAGTGTTTATAAAACATTTGAAAATATCTAAAAATATTTTGGTCCTCGAGTTAGAAGAATTATGAAATATATTGTGGCACCTTGGACGTACCACGAGAAAATAATTCATTTTAAAAGTACGTCTCGAAATTTATTTTCTAAGATACTCAAGTTTTTCAAGGATAATTCAATGGGCTAGAATGCCCAAAAATTTCAGGTAATTACGCGGAACATTATAACGCCGTGGGCCCCACGCCAGAAGCCACCAGGCTAAAAACCATTTACAAAAACGCCAAAAAGGCCAATGACGGTAATATTTCAAAAACTCACAGAAGCCATTTAGAAAATAATAAATACCGTCATAAGAATTTCGCCAAAATGATCAAGGCCGTAATGCCAAAAACTCGGTTAAGGAATCGGTTTTCGAAATAAAACTCAGTCGGTAAAATACCGAAAGCCATTACAAAAGAACTCACGTAGCGGATAAAAGAAGTGAAGTCAAACATGCACAAGACATCAACACTACTCCTCATATGAACGAAAAATGGGAGTCAAATAATCACATATCACGAAATCAAAATCCATAAGAGGATTCCGTCAATTAACTCATAATCATAAAAATAGCTCGTGTCACACGAGGCACAACACAAAGAAGGGAGACTTACGACCACAGGTCGCACGAAGATGATGATCGCCCACGATACTAATCACGACCAACCAACTCAGACGACGCGTCGCGACACGACTCAGTCAGATAAAATCCGACGAGATAAAAACTCAATAGACACCACTGACCCGACAGCCTAGGTTTCCACAACCTAAGCTCCGATACCATTCTGTAACACCCCCAATCCACTCAGAGATATTACACGCCGTAGACCCGCTCCTCGAGGATCTACCAGGCTGATAACTAAAAATCAAACATCTAAACATCGCCTTTAAGGCTAAAAAGACTCAGTAGACCGATTTGGCCTTTCAATAAATACATACAACTCAATTACAATACATGCCCACGCAGGGGTCGAATACAACACACTCCCGTACAACGGGGAAAGAATACTACAGCGGAAATAAAATGCAACTAAACCAATAACATCATACGGATCCTCGTGTGATTAGTATCGTTCATCTTTCATCATCCTTCATGCCGACCCTGTGCTCTTCTCCAAAACCTGAATGCAATACAGACATCCACCCCCAGAATACTCGGGGGTTAACAAAACTCCACTGTTTTGCTAGTGCAAATACAAAGTGCAAATACGAGCCATATAATTCAAGTTCCACGAATCACAATAACCAGGAATCCTTAAAGATTAGAATACCACGAAACGAATACTTCCCGAGGCAAAAATTTGAGTAAAACTTTCCAAATCTGAAAGATCACAAATAACGAGAATGGTTTGCAAAATGGTTTAAAATACCCTCGGGAGTTTTAATAGAAAACAAATTAGGATTATCAAATCCTTCTCTTTCCAAAATCAACAGGGTCACAACCCAAAGGTTTTATTTTCGCAAATAGAAAACCGACAACAATTCACAGGGCTAGAGCCCAACATCGCGTGTCCTCAACGGACATAAAATCAACGAAACGTAATCACACACGCGCATCGCCTAGGACCGGGACGCTACCACAGACATCCCACCCGAGGCCTCGAAGGACCCTCCCGAGCTGGCTAGCGAAACAATTCACAACATATCACAACCATAAGTTATCTTGACATCGTACTCGCAAGTACCGATTCTCGGAGCCCTCTCCAGACCTACCCGATTAGATAACCTTATGGTCAAATCATATCAAATGGTCGTACTCGCAAGTAACGCGCCGCCGGAGGCCTCACGGGTCCCTACCCGGTAAACATCAATCGAATATACCCACAAGTTATCGTGACATCGCACTCGCAAGTGACGATTCTCGGAGCCCTCTCCAGACCTACCCGATTAGATAACCTTATGGTCAAATCATATCAAATGGCCGTACTCGCAAGTAACGCGCCGCCGGAGGCCTCACGGGTCCCTACCCGGTAAACATCAATCGAATATACCCACAAGTTATCGTGACATCGCACTCGCAAGTGACGATTCTCGGAGCCCTCTCCAGACCTACCCGAATTGATAACCTTGTGGTCGAATCATCAATGCATAGAGTTCACAACGACAAGGGTTTCACATTTGCCACAATCACAAATATGTCAAATCATGAGTTAATGCCAACAACACTTAGCAAAACACCACGTCAAACCGTAACGCACCGAAAAGAAACCATATACTTCCACACGCAATACCAAGGGCAACATCGACACCAAACATATCCATAGAATTCACATAGTTCACAAACCACACTATTCACAAAACACACGCGTTTTGAAAGAGGGCCTTTAACAAGGCTAATCAAATCTTTTGAAAGTTCAATTCAAACGACCACACAAACACATTTAGACGATCACCAATTATCATATCCACAAAACAAGAATCATATGGACAAGGTACTTGCCTCAAACTCAGCACGCAAGTTTCCCGACGAACACGGCTCAACCGGAAAGCTTCGAAATGCCCGATGTTTTCGAAAAGGAAAACGACAATGAACGGAAGGGTTCAACTTGGTTTCTTCGCAAGAAACTCGACCCTAACAACATATAATCCATAAATCAACAATCATACGAGGAAGGATAATCGTAGAACGCCCGAAAACCCCTCTATGACATTCTACCGGACACCTTCAAGGCGTCGACCAAGAACTCGACCAAAACAACGAATCGATACGATCCAACCATGGAATAATAAAGGAAATGATATAATACATCTAAATATTCATCAATCCATCATAATCCTAAGTTAAGTCGGATTAATCGGACGAAAACAACCAAAATACCCAAATTCCCCAAAACTAGATTTCTAGGAAATCTGACCTGATTCGGTAGATCGGAGGATGTTATAGGACGGATGATTGATGATATGAACCTCAACACTTCATGGATTCATTGTCCAACAACATCTCTAGATGATTCACACATCCACAGCCGCGTACGGGAAGAAAAAGAATGAGAAATGGCTGAAGAAAAACGCTGCCAGGCCTTAAATAGGCCGACTGCCGGCCGGGTTACGTACGTAACCGGCCATGGCTTACGTACGTAACCGGCCATGGCCGAACGCACTGCCTGGAAATGCCGAAAGCATGACGTTACGCACGCCGTGGCCTTACGACGTAATCGCCTTACGACGAATCGCCGATCACTACCGCACGTTATCGGGCTGTATCGGCTCGCCCGAGCATGCCCGGCCATGACTCGGCCGGGACCAACTCCGACGGCCCGAACGACCCCGAAACCCAAACCTGAGTACGAATCGAAGATACGGTTACGAAGTACTCGCAAAGACGAATCCGATCACTAAGAGAACACACGATTCCGACCACCCGAAGGCTCGAAATTCGACAACGGAAAGTAATTACCCCAAACTTTGGGAAATTACGAAAATGGCCCAAAACGCCCGAAAATCACGATACGTGATCGAAACACCAAGCCAAAGCTCGCAACATGAATATTAACATTAAATGAACTTACGAGAAAGTCGAAACAACAGTTTCGGACGAGATTCGCAAGAATCGAACTCAAGTGCGGAAAAACCGCTAAAAAGCACGGAACTCAACAAAACGACACCGAAACGAACTCGGATGACAAAAAGTGAAGAATTAATCATTCTCAGAATGAAGAAACGGTCATGAGCGAGTCGTCAAAACGGACTTCCGCCGAAAAAAAAGAAATTACCGGAAATCAAAATCACGGGTATTACAACACTTGCCCATCATCATCATGCCGGCCCGATACCTGCTTATCCGCTCTCCTGGAACCTGAAATATATGAAACGTATTTCCCCCATAAAGGGGTTAGCCGTCGAATAGCTAGTACAATTATATCGATTATGAAACACAATACTTCTCGATAATAAAGTAAAAGTAACCGTCAATTCATCATTTCAATACTAGTATTCCGGAATAATTAAATCTCATTTCAATACATACATGATTAACCATGGAACAGCACCAAAGGCAACAGAACCCTCTGAGGCCCCGTCGGACCCTCCCAGAGTGGCTAACCCAAACTATTCATGGAACCACACCAAAGGCCACGAAACCCTCTGGGTACCCATCGGTCCATACCAGAGTGAATATATACAATCATACAATTCATATATATCACTTTCAAAGTCAAGAACGTACAATCATAAACATATACTTACCTTTGAGACATCGAGAATTCAGAAGGAAAATAGTATAAGTTCGGTAGGTCCAAGAACACACCTACGTCACCTAAATGATTCGTGAGGAACACGATAATCAATAATCCATACATAAATCACATGAAGAAACTCCCGAAATTCACCTACGATTCACGAAACTACAAGGGTAAACATCTAGAGGTTGGAAAATCACCCAAACCCTCTCACGTCCGAACAAGGTACAAAACAATCCATATAATCGTAGGGGAAATATGGATACGGGGTAGATAAATCATAATCTGAAGGTTCTCAAGCTTCAAAATGGATAAATCGGATGAATCTAAGAAAATCCCCAAATTTCCCAAAATTAGGGTTCTAAGCATTCTTACCTTGATTTGGAAGATGGAAATGGATTAAATATTGTGAAATCTTTGTTATCCAACTCAAGATGATGATTGATGGAGGACCGCCTCAAATTGCCCAAGATCGCCTCTCACGAGCTCTCCCAATCGGAATAAGTGGAAAGGATAAAAAATGACAAGTGCAGGGTCAACTATCCCTTATATACTACGTTCAGTCTAGTGCACGCTACGCCTAAATGTTAGCGTGCGCTAACGGGTCACCCGGTAGTCCAGTGTCTACTGCCAGCATCGTTAGCGTGCGCTACGTATACTATAACGTGCGCTAATGCCTTCCTCTAGCGTGCGCTATTCGAGAGTTAGCGCGCGTTACCTGGTAAATGTTGCCCAGAAATGGGAGTTCAGAACCTACTGTCCTCTGCCCTGTTCGAACCTTAGCATGCGCTACTACAGGGCACTAGCACGTGCTACGCAACACTTATAGCGTGCGCTAGCCGCTGCCTAGCGTACGTTACCTGATAGTCCAGAAAGTTTGAATACCTCACTGCCTCTGCCGATCCAACTCGTTAACGTGCGCTACGGACGATGTTAGAGCGTGCTACTGAACACGAATATCGTGCGCTAGCGAACTCCTAGCGTGCGCTAACTGTTAGTCCAGATGGCAGAAATAGCTACTGCCTCTGCCATGCTCCATATACACTAGCGTGCGCTAAGGCCCAAAGCCAGCGTGCGCTACCCAAGTGGAATTAGCGTGCATTGGCCTAAGCGTAGCGTGCGCTATCTCTTTGACCCAGGATACTGCCGAAAGGTCCAAACAACACGATCTTGATTCAAACAAGGTGCGAAACTCTAAATCAACATCGACAACATCTCGAAGTGTTTATAGAGCGACCAAAGAGGAAGAACGACAAGGTCAAACAATCAATAAAAAATAAGGGTATTACATTCTCCCCCTCTAAAAAGAAGTTTTGTCCCGAAACTTAAGAAATAAAAAGCTCGGGGAATTCTGACCACATCTTCTCTTCAATCTCCCAAGTTGCCCCCTCGACTCCATGTCTCGACCATTGCACTTTAACCAATAGAATGGCTTCGTGGCGAAGTTACTTCTCACGATGTTCAAGGATCTTCACCGGCCTCTCCGGGAAAGTAACATCCTCGGCTGCGTCAATCTCACCATAGTCGATAACATGACTAGGGTCCAGTTACTTTCTCAACTGAGACACATGAAAAATTCTATGGACACGACTCAAAGCTGTAGGCAGCGCCAAATGATAAGCTAAATCGCCAACCCTGTCCAAAATTTCAAATGGTCCAATACACCGCGGACTAAGTTTCCTCTTTTTCCCAAAGCAGAAAAATCCTCTGATCAGCGACACCTTTAGTAGAATATGGTCGCCCACTTCGAATTCCAAAGGTCGACGATGAGTATCGACATAAGATTTCTGGCGGTTCTGGGCAGTCAACAAATGGTCCCAGATAATAGAAATCTTTTCCTTAGTCTCCATCAACATATCTGGCTCCATTCCGACTAGCTCCGAAGCCTCATCCCAACATAATAGCGACCTACACCGCCTACCACAAAGTGCCTCAAATGGTGCCATTTTGATCGACACATGCCAACTATTATTGTAGGAAAACTCGATCAACGGCAAATGAAGTTCCCAGTCATTACTCCAGTCCAGGGCACAAGCCCGCAATATATTCTCCAACGTCTGAATCATCCGCTCTATCTGCCCATCTGACTGAGGGTGAAAAGACGTGCTCAATCTCAACTCGGTGCCCAAAGCCTGATGAACGGTTGCCAAAAATGCGATACGAAACGACCATCTCGGTCGGAAATAATAGTTTTAGGGGCACCATGCAATCTCACAATTTCGGCTATAAAATTTCGAGCCAATCTCTCTCTGGTCCCCAAGTGTCCTTAATACCTAGAAAGTGCGCAGACTTGGTCAATCGATCGATAATTACCCAAATCATATTCATTTCGGCTCTAGTTTTTTTTAAAAGAAAAAGCGTCCAGTGTGGACAGGGGGTTGAGGCGGGACCCACCAACCTGTAGATAAGAAGATATCAAGAAATACAAAGTATCGGCCCCGAATTATGACCAAAAATGGGCCATAATTCGGGTCCAAGCATCGAAGAAATCTACGGCCCGCAAAAGAAATACAAAGTGCACCACAAAAGTGGGCTAATGTGCGGACCCGTAGACCAAAATAACTCAACTCCAAATTATGACCAAAAATGGGCCATAATCCGGAACCTAAAATCTAAAGTGCCTACGGCCCGCTAGATCAGTACAAGGTGCACCACTAAAACCGTGGGCTAATGTGCGGGCCAATAGGCAAACAAGCAATCGATCAAAAATAAAAACTATCTAAATCTAAAAGACGGATAACCAAGCTGATCCATCCGTATAAGGAAGAGAAGGAACGGAGGAGCAGTATCGTAAGTATAAGTCTGAATGCCGAGGGACGACATACCAAGCTCAGAAAGATAGTCGGCCGGCCTGTTGCCCTCCCGGAAAATATGAGTGACTCTGAGCTGAATATCTCTGAGAATGTGTCGGATACGCATAAGAGTGTGACGAACCTGCCAAGAGCCCCGATGTCCAGATGATAGCAGGGTCACCACAGCAGCAACATCAAGCTCAATCCAAACATGTCTCGATCTCTGGGAAGCTAGAATCAAACCAATCGCCAATGCCTGGATCTCAGCATCAAAACTAGAAAAGGCCTGAAAAGAGGAATGGAAAGCAAGAAGGAGGTCTCCGTGATGATCTCTAATCAGACCTCCCCGACCCGAAATCTGTGTGTCTCTATCGAACGAACCATCCGTGTTCAGCTTGATCCAAGGGGTCTTGGGTAGAAGCCAAACCACCGGGACGGGGTGACGAGTCTGAGCGGGGGAAGATGTAGCTCGCTGGAAACGATCAGGCGGCGAGCAACCCGCCCAGAACTCAGATGAAATAAGCCCCGCAGCAGCCAATAAAGCAACATGGCGCTCCACCTGCACAATAACATGAGACGAAAGAAAAGTAACTGCCCTATGCTTTGCACTATTCCTTTCTGTCCAGATGAACCAAAGGATCATACAAGGAATAATGAAAGTTGCGTGCCTAAAGTGTGTGCCGTGTGCGAAAAAACTGAGGAGCTCAAAGATATTCTGAGTATGGGGTAGGGAGAAATGTGTCCATGCGCCAAAATACTCCCACACGTCACGAGCCACATCACTCTCCAAGAAAAGGTGGGCAATGGTCTCGGTATGGTAGGTCTGGGTAAGGGTATGCGAGCATCACAAACATCTAGAAGCCAATGAAACGCCTCTCCTATGTAGAATGTCATCAGTCGGTATCCGTCGCATGATAAGTCGCCAAATAAACACCGAAATGGTCGGTGTAAGTAAGGCAGTCCAGATGGCCCTGTAAACAAGATTAGCCTGACCCCTCACCCTAATGTGAGACCAAGCCGACGAAAATGAGAACACACCCGAAGAGGTAAGAGTCCAGCACGTACTATCCAAATCCTCCTCGGCGATGGGAAACGCGGAGATCTCCTAGATGAACTGAGGGGTAAATCCTAGATCCTCTCCAACAATAGACTCCAATCTACCCATGTCCCACGTCCCATCAACCCATAACTCGTTAATCTAAGGTGGGGTTATCAGTAATCTGACAATAAGAAGAAATCGGCCTATCCCCAATCCAAGTATCGTCCCAAAAGCTGACCTCTCCGCAGCCACGTCCAAGAGTCCAGCAAATGAACTCTTGAGCCTGAATACCCACACGGAGAAGACGGCACCAAGGGTGGCTGGCATAAGCTTTAAGAGCAGTACGCATAGGCGTACAAAGGCCCCCAAAGCAGTTTCTGCGGAGCATAAACTTCGCCCACAGAGACGTGCCCGCGCGAAGACGCCACGAGCGGACGACATATCCAAAAGCCCTCGCCATATCCAAAAGGCTCCGAATCTCGAGGCCTCCCTTAGAGACCGGGTGACAAATCTGCCGCCAACTGACCCAGTGCGTCTTCCTCTTCGGACCAACAGCACCCCAGAAGTATCTCGCAATGATCTGCTCGAGCTCCTGGATGATGTACTCTGGAGGGTCCAAAACCTGAAGCAGGTGAAGAGGAATCGTACATAGAGTGCTCTTAATAAGAGCCAAGCGTCCCCCAAAAGTAAGGTGGCGATGGGACCAACCAGAGATCCTATCCAACATCCGTTGCTTCACCCCAACAAAGAGCTCTCGTCTCATAAAGCCTTTGTAAAGGGGCACACCTAGATAGGTGATGGGGAGATCGCCCTGGCGAAAACCAGTAAGATCATGAACTCTCTGATGCCAACGAGGCGCATGCTTGGGAGCGAGAATAAAAGTGCTCTTATGGATACTAACCATCTGGCCTGAAGCCGTAGAGTAGTGATCCAGGAGGCGCATAAGGTCAGCAAGACCATCATCCACAGCCCGTGTGAATATAATGATGTCATCGGCATAGGATAAATGCGAGACGGGGAAAGGTCATATGCTCGTCCTATACCTCATCAAAGGATGGTCCCGAATGAATCAATCCAAGCAGTGCGATAGATAATCAGCGGCAAGCACGAAGAGGGACGGAGAAATAGGGTCGCCCTGACGCAAACCCCGGCTGGAGGCAAAATAGCCGGCCGGACTGCCGTTCACCAGGATGGAGAATGTGTAACTCTCGATGCAATGACGGATGTACATAATCCATCTAGCCGGGAATCCCATCCTCACTAGGACCTCACGTAAAAACTGCCAGTGTACCCTGTCGTACGCCTTAGCCATATCAAAGCTTCAGCGCAAGGTTCGGGACACCATGAATGTCCGCGACGTGGAGGTCGTGAATAAGTTCTTGGGCCAGAAGGATATTATCAGTAATAACCCGCCCGTGAACAAATCCACTCTGGTTCGGAGATATAATAAGAGGGAGGAGAGGAGCAAGCCAAGCGTTAAAGATTTTCGTGATAATATTATTGGTCACATTACACAGACTAATAGGCCGGTAATCTAACCAACCGCTCGGGACAGGCTTCTTCGGGATCAAGACGACCGTAGTCGCCGTGAAAGCCAGAGGCATGGGATGGCCATCAAAGAACTCGAGCACAGCCCCCTCCACGTCGGAAGATACAATCTCCCAATAATGCTGAAAAAATACATACGAGAACCCGTCAGACCCAGAAGCGCTGTGAGGATAGATATCAAATACCGCAGCACAAATCTCCTGGGGAGAGGGTGAGACACACAAACTATCAGAATCAAAGAAAGAGGGGATAGAGGGAAAACAAGTGTCATCCGGGGGGACGAGAACATCACCATCGGATGTAAGCAGAGTCCTAAAGAAATTCACAGCGGATGATCGGATGTACGACTCTACAGCGATCGTCATACCACCATCCTCAATGCTATGAATATGCGACTGACAGCGCTTCTGCTTCGCAAAACCCTGGAAAAACCGGGTGTTGAGCTCGCCTTCAGGCCTCATCCAACTTCGTATGAAGATTACCAAAAACGGACTAGTTCCACTGCTTCAGTCTACGCTTAACCTTGAGGAGTTTGTCCTGTAGGTTACACATGCCAGATAATCCAGTCGGGGTAAGCCAGACCTCCCGAACAGTGTCCAGGAATGTGTGATGAAAGATCCACATACTTTGGAAATGGAATGACGACTTGGGACGAGTCGCGAAGAAGCGACACTGGATAAGCAGGGGCGCATGGTCAGACCGAAGTCGAGGCAGGTGAGTGACGGTAGAAACTGCAAACACGTTCGACCATGCTTCATTAAACAAAGCACGATCTAGCCTTTCCCTCAAACCATTACGCTCCTAAGTGAAAATATCGCCCTCGCAGCCCGCGTCAATCAACTCACAGTCACCAATAGCTTGTGCGAAGTCCAGAATCTCTAGAGAATGGTCTGTGGTACTACCCTCGCGTTCATGTGAGTGCAAGAATATGTTGAAGTCACCGCTGACAAACCACGGCAACCCCTCTACTTCCAAAGCAATCTCACGGAGGGTGTCCCAAAGGGCGTAGCGACCAACACAGTTAGTGCTGGCATAGACATAAGTGACATAAATCGACTGGGGAAGAAGAGAAGAAGAAATAGAAAGATGAAGGACCTGATCCGTATCTAACAAAACCTGGTGCTGAAAGTGAGGGGAAGAAAAGAACCAAATTTTGTTAGACCGATTATAAAATCCCGACGCAAAACCTAAAAAATGAATATAAAAATCAAAATTAGCATTGGAACCCATGGGTTCTAAAATGACAATAAAAGAAAATCTATGAACACGGTGGAGATGTCGAATACGCTTCTGTGCTCCGGTGTTAGCCAGACCACGAGCGTTCCATGTAAGAATGGGTATCGATATAAACTAACCCACCGACTCTGACGAAGACCTAGGACACTGACTGGAGCGCCCCT
The DNA here is from genome assembly GCA_033398695.1 of Orobanche coerulescens. Lineage (NCBI taxonomy): Eukaryota > Viridiplantae > Streptophyta > Magnoliopsida > Lamiales > Orobanchaceae > Orobanche > Orobanche coerulescens. The sequence goes on from CM065802.1 coordinate 230,889,113, forward strand.
GTCTCCGAGGTGTATCCTGCCGGGCAGGTGTTCCCCCTTTCGAAGGCGATAAAGATCGCCCCTTGGAGGAGGAATAGGGTCCGCGAGAAGTTGCTCTTCCTCGTGTGGAAATCGAGGAGTCAGAAGCAGCTTTACCCCTAGTCGTAACACCAGGGGCAGCAGTAATAGACATCAGACGTCTCTTAACCGGGGGTTTTGGTGCCTTCGGGAGAGACACCATCGCCGAGGAAGAGAGACTGGACTCAGAAATCTCAAATTGAGTGCGGTTAGGACCATACTCAGTCTAAGAGAGAGAGGGAAAAGAGGAAGGGGGAGGGGGAGGCTCGTAAACCACCATGGCCAAGGTCTCGGGCACAACGACGATCTGATCATCACTGCGGACGTCACCGTCATGGCGGGGGGAGGTAGACTCAAAGAGTCTAGAAGAGTGAGGAATAGTAGAGGACTCTGTGTCATCCTCTAAAACATGATCATCATGAATCTCGTGACCAATGCAATCGCTACCCGCCACACTATCTTTATCACCCACACTAATGATATTGTCAGTGCCAACTAAATCCTCCTCCTCTCTAGCAAAGGAGTCCAAAGATGCAAAGTATGAGTGCTGGCCAGTAGCAACTGTGCCCTTGGGAATCAATCCCGTCTCCTTGGGCCCTTTTTTGGCAACTACCTCCCAAAGGACAGGCTCCTTGCCCTTAAGGGCAGCCTGGGAAGTACTAGCCTTAGTGGCTTTAGGAGGGGCCGGCCACGTCTTCTGCTGACGAGAAGGGGCAGCTTGAGGTTTCTTACACTGGGGCGGTGGAGGTTGTTCTTTGTTGCCAACTATGTAGCAACTCGACGGTTCGTGCCCCACGTGAGAACAGAGAGAGCAATATAGAGGAACTCTCTCGTAAATGATATGCTGCGTAATAACCTAGTCGCCAAACTCAACCTTGATCTCAGGCACTCTAGGTGCCAAAAGGTCAATCTCGACGCACACACGGGTGACTGAGAGTCGTGAATGTGTGGCCGTAGGGGCGTCAACTAAAATGGGATTGCCAACAGGCTTGGCAATCATGTATAATGCACGTGGATGAAATAAATGCAAAGGCAGACCCGGAAGTCTAATCCAAACCGGGCAGATAGAAGTCTCTGTCCTAACTGAAAAACTAGGTGACCATTTAAAAACACGGGCAGGACATCCAGAAAAATTCTAAGTGGATCTTAGCCAAATACGTCTAAAATCCTCATCGTTATCAAACCTAACTACTACATGACAATAGTTCAACCAACTCCAACTAAATTTACCCCTTAGTTTCATATCATTCAAACCCGAAGACACATCTCGAGGGGTGGGAATAGCATGCGAAAATTTAAGAATCAAAGTGCGTTCCCACGAAGCAGCCAGAGTAATCATATCAGAAGAAGAAAAGGAAACACGCGTCTTCTCATTTACGGAGGAGAGTGTACCAAAGGGACATACCTTCGCTCCGTCGAAATTGTATGATTTTATTGTCGAGTCAGGTGGGTGGATGGAACCGGGCTGCATCGACCCATGTTGATTGTTGACCATTTGAGCGTAGGATGGCTTCGGCCGAGGCTGTTCAGTTTCACCCGGGTCAGTAGGGCGGGTTGGATCAGACGAGCCCATGTTAGCATGGCTGATGAAATCGGCTGGGGTCGGTGCTGCTGGAGGAGTCGAATTGGAAAGAATAGAAGTGGCTCGGTGGGCTGGGTTGGTGAGGGTCGGCTGGTCTGGAGGGTTAGTTTGGGACAGTGGGGCCGGGTTGGGATTATAGGGATTGGGCTGGGTTATAAGGGAGCCGACTGGGTTAGAGGGATTGGGCTGGGATGCATGCAGGGCTTGGGCCGCGACTAGGGAATCGGGGCTGGGCTGTTGAACTGTGGTTGGGCCGGTATTAGATATAGATGTAGGCTTGTAATAATTGTAAAGGTTATTGGGTTGATTAATGGATTTTGGTTTAAGTGGGCTAATTAAAGGGTTGGGCTGAAAGGGTTTGGTAATATTTGATTAGGTTAATAAAATGGAAGAGGAGCCGGGCTGGTTGGGGTAAAACGAAATGGGCTCAGAAGGTTTAGTGTTAAGGATATAATTGGGTGGGCCAGAGGTAATATTATCAGGGCTTAAAATAGGTGATATGATTGGGCTGGATTGCATATATGAACTGGGCCAAATTAGAGCAGGCCCATGATGATTAAGAAATGAAGAAGTTGGGCTAACCTCCTTGGGCTGAGCTTCATTATTTAATTGCAGGCCCGTTGAATTCATGCCGTCGGATGGGTGTGGCCCTAAGATGGACGGCTCTCCTCCATCCATCATCATGTTTAAATCCCGTAAGTCATCCGCCGGTAGGGTTGTAGCCGACGGTGTATACCCTGCAACTAGGGTTTTTGGAGGTTGCTGCAAAGATGGAACGGCGATCGTTGATGTTCAACAACCCCGCCGGTCATTGATGTTCAATCTTAACTTGTTGACACGTCAAGTATCATAGTACAAACTCAGTGATATAATTTGGGTTTTCTATGCATCGAATACAAAATAATCGGAGTAAAAATGCAGCGGAATAATAAATATGAAAACCCAATTTAGGATCTCATGTAGTAATTTAATTGTTTGATTAAAGAGTTAATCGAATTATCTTAATCCGATTGAACAGTTCTAGATCCGGACTAGAAGCAGATGAATATCTCCTTTCTCTTTTGGTGATCCACACACAAACAATTCCACAAGCCGGATTACTAGATCCTTACGAATAATATTGATAAATAGTACAACACGAATTCCTTACTAGAAGGATTGTACTATTTATCAAGATCAAATAAGGGAAGAGAATTAGATGACCGACTTCGTTCTCCTACAGTAGAAAGTAGAGGGCCTATTTTTCTTGTTCTTGAAGGGCCGATTTTTAGGTCTTGTTTTCTGATTACAACTCCTTGTCCAAGACCTTATATTTATACTAAGTAAACCCTAGAGTCAAACTCTAGTATTTGCTTAGTTTCCCCTCAACTTATTAAACAATACAATATATATAATATCTAATATTATATATATTACTTATTATTTAATCTCCTTGTAAATATAATATCTAATATTATATTTATTTTTCCGAGTTGATATTTATTCCTACTTGTCTATAATTGTCATACGTGTGACCCAAAAGGATTATATTATGTTGGCAATTATTTAATACCTTATTAAATAATAAATCATAAGCGGCCTCTAGCAAGACATTATGATTACCCAGATAATATAAGTTAATAGTCCATTATGTAATATCCGCAATTTTCGATTTTTGGTAAATTTCTTTTTTCGGCCGGAGTCCGTTTTGACGGCTCGCTCATGACCGTTTCGTCATTCTTAGAATGATTAATTCTACACTTTTTGTCATCCGAGTTTGTTTCGGTGTTGTTTTGTTGAGTTCTGTGCTTTTTAGCGACTTTTCCGCACTTGAGTTCGATTCTTGCGAATCTCGTCCTAAACTGCTGTTTCGAGTTTCCCGCAAGTCCGTTTAATTTTGTTAGACGTGTTGTGAACTTCGGTTTGGATATTCGATCACGTATCGTGATTTCCGAGCGTTTTGGGCCATCTTGTAATTTCTTGAAAGTTACGGGTATCCATATCTGTATTTGTCGTCTTGACCCTTTTCTTGGTCGCGTATGATTAATTAATGCATTACGTTTTCATCTCGACTCGTTGATGTCGTCCGCGAACTTTTCGTCGTGTTCGTTCCGTGCGTTTTCGGAAATCGAGGCATCGGGTCGTGGCGGCCGAAAGTGGCGGACCGGTGCGGCAATCGGAAGTCTTGGCACCGCCGAGCAGTTCGAAGACGAACCGGCGAGCGCACGCTATGGCGGGACGCTGCGCGCTAGCTCGGCGATGTAGCGCACGCTGCCGAGTCGGCCCAGCCAGACGCATCGGGCCCGGGCAGAGGTATTACGAGGTTACGACTCGGTCGGATCGGAGTAGCGCACGCCATCGTTGGCCGAGCGCGCGCTAACCGGCAGGGGTAGCGCACGCCGGCCGACTAGCGACGTTACTTGGGTGAGTTTGTTAGTCCGGTGGCTCTCGGGCCAGTCGGCAAGCGTGCGGCTTCCGGCCGTAGCGCACGCTAGCGGAGTCGGGCGGTCGAGTCATGGTCGCGGGGTGGTCGGTGGTGCCGGGTCATGCGGGCCATGGCCGAGAGTGCTCGGCCGAGCATCGCCGATAGCGCACGCTAGGCCGGAAGGCTAGCGCACGCTAGTTCCGGCCCAAAGATATAAATGATGTATCGACTTTCTCCGTCATTTTCATTTCATTTCTCTTCGGTCCGGGTAGGGTTTCGGAGGAGACGAAACCATGTTGTTGAACAACAAATCCATGAAGTTTCTGACTTTATATCACCGATCAATCGTCCTATAACATCCTTCGATCCAGCGAATCAAGGTTAGATCTTTAGAACCCTACTTTTGGGTAGATTTGGGGGTTTTCGCGTTTTTGTCCGATTCGTTCCGTTTTGTCGATTAATTCATGATGAATATGATTAATCTTGTTGGTATTCTTAGTTTTCCTACGGATTCATGGTATATTTCGTGATTTTTACGGAATCGAGAGGGTTTGGTTGTGGTCCGCCCTCGTTGTTGTTTATATATGAATATACATGAATCGTAGGCGGGTTTTCGGGTGTATTCCAATTCCGTATTCATTTAGAAATGGTTGTGATTGTATTCTTCGAATCGTTAGGTTCGGTTTCATTGGTTCCTAGCGTTCGTCGGTGACTTTCTTTTCCGTTCGTTGCGTTGTCAATAATTCAAGGCAAGTATTTTTGGAAACCTTTATGCTTAACGTGGAATGGTAATGTATTTTGTGTGTGATTTGCTCACCTCGTGTAGGTCCGACGGGATCAAGGAGGGAATCGAAAGGGTTGAGTCCTCGATTCATGAGTTTGTTTAGCTAGCCAGTGCGGGAGGGTCCTTAGAGGCCTCGTGCGGGAATCTATGATATTACTCTGTTCCCAAGGCGATGCATGTGCGTGTTTTGTTTATAATATAGCCAGCGCGGGATCGTCCTTAGAGGCCTCGTGCGGGAATCTATGATATTACTCTGTTCCCAAGGCAAATTGTTTGACTGTTTGTTTCCGGAAAAGACATGTCTGGTTTTGGCTTTTGAAATTGATATTGGTGCATGTACTATGAAATGTGTAAGCGATTGGTTTGCCTTGAATACTTGTACTAGCGTAATTGCTAACCCCTTTGGGGAACCGTTGTTGGGGAAATTCTTGTTATGGATTTCAGGTTTTGTTTAGCCGCATTGAGCGGCTACTGGGATGGTACGAGGATGTCGGCCAAGGTTGTTGACATGTGCAATTGAGTCTTGTTATTTCCTACTGTCTCTTTTGATGTGGATGTTTTCCAAATTGTAAACTTATAGATTGTACTCGCGAGTACTTAGGCTTTTCCTCTCAGATTGTGATTGGTCTTTGTTGGAGTTACTGTATTTGTCGGTTGATGTTTATTATGCCGGTTGTACCGGACGTGTTGTTTTATGTTCTTGTTGTTAACAATTGTTTCCTTGCTAACCGAGATGGTTAGTCGAGAGGTGTTTTCTTGTGTTAGCCTGGTGGATCCCAGGTAGGGGTCCACGACGCTGTAATACACCTCGAATATCTTGGGGGTGTTACAGAAAATGGTATCGGAGCTCTAGGTTTATGGATACCTAGGCTTGTTGGTTATTTGGGTCTAGTTGTGTTTTGTTTTGCACAGTGTCACACCGCTGCCGGCATCTCAGTACATCCAGTGCTCGTAAGTTTTCCTTACTCGATTCTCTTGTTTTCTCGTATTGAAATTCCACTTCTTGAACTGTGATTGCCTCTCTCGTACTTATCGTCGAGTTGTTTCTCGATCCATCCGGTTTGTGTACTTTTGATTCTAGTATTGCGCCGTCCTTTGTCTCTCTGGAGTATGTGCGCCGTTCTGGGCTTGACCGTTTGTCGTTTTGCGAGCCTTCCATCGCTAAACTTCCTACCATTGGTGGGATCGTTGGTGATCGAAAGATCCGAGTTTTGCTCCGTGGTATATTGTGAGAGGGCTTGACTCTCTAGTCTTTTGTTGTATGATGGAATCTGTGTTTGGTAATTGCGATATACTAAATGTATGTTGAGCCGAATGTACCGATGAGTTGGACAAAGGGTGCGGTATGATGTAGAAGTTTTGAACATTGATATGTTCCGGTATAGGTATTGATGGCGAGTTTGTTGAGAAACTCACATAGTAGTTTCGACATACGTCCCAAATCGGTGATCTTTAGTTACTGTTGTCAAACTTGAAGAGATAGTTTGACATATGCTTGGAATTAGTATTCCCGAGTTGCGCTTGTCAATCGGGTGATTTTGAATGCCGTATATGCGTGTGTTCGGAAATTGTTGGTACTTGGCTAATTATTGTTATTTACAACCAATGTGTTTCTATTAATAATAATACATGCGGCGTGCATGCTTGAAAATCTACGAGACTTGATCGTATTGTGGGTTTTGAAAAGTGACATGAATTTGGGCGAGCCACCTTGTATTTTCAAATAAAACCTTGTGTCGTATTTAAAGGTCGTGTTTAAAAGTGTTTTAGGACATTTTATAAAATGCTACCGCTGTTAAGCCCTTGTCGTGTTTGAAAGGGTCTTGAAAACGATTTTTAACTTATCGGTTTTATTTTCGAATAACTAGAGTATACGATTTTAAAATCAGATTAGCCTGGGGAAACCTAGGCTGTCGAGTCAAGTTGTGTTTGTTGAGTTTTGTCTTGTCGGATTTTGTCTGACTTAGTCACATCGCGACGCGTCGTTTGAGATCATTGGTCGTGATTAGTATCGAGGGGTGGTCGTCACTTACGTGCGACCTATGGATGTTAAACTCCCTTCTTTGTGTTGTGCCTCGTGTGACACGAGTTATTTGTTTGATTAGTTGTTAAATGATGGAATCCTTCTGTGGATTTTGATTTCACGATATGTGTTTATTAGACTCTCGTATTTGGTTTATACGAGGAGTGTAAATCACTTCTTGATGTATTTTCGTACCGTATTTTATCCATTGCGTGAGTTCTTTCAAACGGCTTTCGGTATTTTGCAAACTGAGTTTTATTTCGTAAAACCGATTCCTTGAATCAAGTTTTGGCATTTTGGCCTTGAATATTTCATGATGGTTTGACAAATGATTTTGTGAGCTTTGGAAAAATATTACCGTCATTGGTCTTTTTTGCATTTTCGAAATGAGATGGGAAATTGTGCTGAGCCTGGTAAACCCGTGTGAGAAAGGTTTACGGCATGTAACTTTTCGGATATGTTCTGTTGTTGTCTCTGTGGGTCATTAGCGCACGCTATGCTTTGCGGCTAGCGCGCGCAAGAGTGCGTTGGTAGCACGCTAAGGGGAGGATAGCGCACGCTACCTGGTAGTTCAGGGCAGTCCAGGAGCTACTGGACTGGGTCTGAAGTTCTCGTTAGCGCACGCTAACACTTGGGGTTAGCGCACGCTAACAGTGTATTTTTGGTCGAGAGTTTTGTTTGGTGCCGTGATAGCGCATGCTAACCTTAATGATTAGCGCACGCTAATTGTGTCCAGTATAAATACTGGACACCAGTGTAGAAGTTGCATTTTTCTTCATTTCTTCTTCTTCCTCCATGAGTTTGAGACGTAGCGACTCAGTTTCGCATCTGGGCTGATTTTTCTTCCATCCAAAGGTGTTTTGGAGTATCCTAGGTGATTTTTAACATCATCTAATCCATTGTTCTTCGCCGAATCTAGGTATTTTCTCGAATCCCTAGAGTTAACTTTTTGGAGTTTTGTTCTTGATATCGTTTTCCATCCAGTTTTGGTAAACCGATTGCTGTTTTAACGATGTTGTTAAACATATCCTAAGGATTGTATATCACTGTCGTGATTTTGAGCGATTTGATGCGTGTGATATGATGTGTTTAAGTGAATGTTGATACGTGCGAATTTTGGGCATTTTGGCCTATTGTACTTCTGAAAAACCTTGAGTATCTTAGAAAATAAACCTCGAGACGTACTTTTAAAATAAATTATTTTCTCACAGTGCTCTCAAGATGCCTACTAGTGCCACGCTATGTTTCAAAATTATTCTACTTTGAGGATCAAAATATTTTGAAATATTTCTAATGATTTAGAAATGCATTCGCTTAGACCCGAAGGTCGAATATAGCTGAAAAGTTTTAATTTAACGAAAGGTGTCTTCATTTCTTTTCAAACGCAAGATGATCTTTTTTTAAGTCTCGATGACGATGTTTGTACTTTTTGATATATGATACTCAAGATCAACTGGTGCTTGCAAGTTATTTTCAAAAGATGGTTTTCGTTTTCAAAACCTATCATTCCTATTTGTGGTCCGGGAATATATGTGTGATGTTCGTGCTCTCGTTAGGGTGTTAACCCCTGAGTTGTTGTTGAATTGGTGGTGTGAGCGTTGAGTCGTTCGCCACACAGTTGTCGTGGTAGCCTCTGCGAGGGGTGTGATATTGGTATTGGATGTTGTCGCCTCGTAGCGGTTTATGCGTTATCGCATATATGCGAGCTGTTAGAGATCGGGTTGGTATGATTGTGTGCATCGGTGATTGTTCCACGTTGTGTCGGTTGCTTGTTGTATTGTTACCTTGGTTCCGTTGTGGTGAGTTTCGGGGGCGAGGTCAAAGGTAATACCCGTACTATTTTGACTTCTATATCTTCTCTTTCTCCAGTCTATCGATTCGCTCGTGTTCATTGATACCTTCTGAACTTGTTCTGTATCTTGGTTTCATCGTTCGAACGAGCTGTAATCTGATTTTGAGTCGATCTGGTTATCGCTGTGACTCTTCCGAATTCGGTTCGACTATTGTGAACCTTGTTCGGAAGTAACATCTTTTGGTTCTAATAGTTCTTTTATTCAAAGTGGATCGGATTTTGAACTTCTGTATTTTTAGCTCTATCAACTCGTTTATGCTCGTTAACATTTCTGAACTTTCCCTATCCCTTGCTTTTGTTGATCGAACGAGGGTGGTATTGTTTCGGAATAACTCGTTTGTCGTTGTGGCTTTTCAATCGCTATTCCCTTTCCTGTGGATATTGTGGGAATGCACGTCTTGCTGTTTTCACCAGGTCATTCTGGGAGTTGTTGTTTGAATTTAATTATCCTACGTGTTTCAGACATGATTGTTCGATTTTTGTTGTCTCAATCGTTTGTTTGTTCAATTTTTGTTCTCGTTTCGTGATTGTTGAGCGTTCAGGCTCCTTCGTAATTCCCTTAAGTTCGGGAAATTAGTCTCGTTTTCGATCTTCCAATCTTTAGGCGGTGGAATTCCGTATTTGTTCAGCGTTTGGCTCGCATTTTGATTGATGAACCGTTGGGTTGGTCAATCATATTGATTTTCGTTCGTTGTGTTTTGTGATTGTTCGGATAATTGACTTGATTGTATTATCCGTTTAATGACGCTTGTCACTCGTTGATTTTATTATGTCTCTACCGGTGACGTTGTGTTAGTCGCCCTAGAGCGTATTTTCTCGCCGTATGTCTCTTTGCATTCCTTGCAGCGTTTCGCCGTCGGGCGCGAGTCTTCGGTTTTGTGTATCTCGTCGAGTTTTCTTGGCAAGGGATATTGCTTCTCCCTACTTATTTTAAGTTTCGGGACGAAACTTCTTTTAAGGAGGGTAGAATGTAATATCCGCAATTTTCGATTTTTGGTAAATTTCTTTTTTCGGCCGGAGTCCGTTTTGACGGCTCGCTCATGACCGTTTCGTCATTCTGAGAATGATTAATTCTACACTTTTTGTCATCCGAGTTCGTTTCGGTGTTGTTTTGTTGAGTTCTGTGCTTTTTAGCGACTTTTCCGCACTTGAGTTCGATTCTTGCGAATCTCGTCCGAAACTGCTGTTTCGAGTTTCCCGCAAGTCCGTTTAACTTTGTTAGACGTGTTGTGAACTTCAGTTTGGATATTCGATCACGTATCGTGATTTCCGAGCGTTTTGGGCCATCTTGTAATTTCTTGAAAGTTACGGGTATCCATATCTGTATTTGTCGTCTTGACCCTTTTCTTGGTCGCATATGATTAATTATTGCATTACGTTTTCATCTCGAATCGTTGATGTCGTCCGCGAACTTTTCGTCGTGTTCGTTCCGTGCATTTTCGAAAATCGAGGCATCGGGTCGTGGCGGCTGAGCAGCTGGCCGGACCGGTGCGGCACTGTCGGAAGTGCTGGGCACTGGCCGAGCAGGCCCGGCAGGAACCGGCGTAGCGCACGCTATGGCCGGGACGCTGCGCGCGCTAGCTCGGCAGTGTAGCGCACGCTGTCGAGTCAGCCAGCGTACGCTATCGGGCCTGGGCAGAGGTATTCTGAGGTTCTGGACTCGGTCAGGATCGGCAGGTAGCGCACGCTACTGTCGGTCGTAGCGCGCGCTAACCGGCAGGGGTAGCGCACGCTGCCGGCCGACTAGCGTACGTTACCTGGGTGAGTTTGTTAGTCCAGTGGCTCTTTGGGCCAATCGCGCGGCCGGCTTGGCCGTAGCGCACGCTAGCGGGAGTCGGGCGGTCGAGTCATGGTCGGTGAATTGGTCGGTGGTGTCGGGTCATGCGGGCCATGGCCGAGAGTGCTCGGCCGAGCATCGGCCGATAGCGCACGCTAAGTCGGGAAGGCTAGCGCACGCTAGTTCCGGCCCGATATATAAATGACAGACAGCGACTTTCTCGTCATTTTCATTTAATTTCTCTTGATCCATGGCCGGGTTTCGGAGGAGACGAAACCATGTTGTTGAACAACAAATCCATGAAGTTTCTGAGTTTATATCACCGATCAATTGTCCTATAACATCCTTCGATCCAGCGAATCAAGGTTAGATCTTTAGAACCCTACGTTTGGGTAGATTTGGGGGTTTTCGCGTTTTTGTCCGATTCGTTCCGTTTTGTCGATTAATTCATGATGAATATGATTAATCTTGTTGGTATTCTTAGTTTTCCTACGGATTCATGGTATATTTCGTGATTTTTACGGAATCGAGAGGGTTTGGTTGTGGTCCGCCCTCGTTGTTGTTTATATACGAATATACATGAATCGTAGGCGGGTTTTCGGGTGTATTCCAATTCCGTATTCATTTAGAAATGGTTGTGATTGTATTCTTCGAATCGTTAGGTTTGGTTTCATTGGTTCCTAGCGTTCGTCGGTGACTTTCCTTTCCGTTCGTTGCGTCGTCAATAATTCAAGGCAAGTATTTTTGGAAACCTTTATGCTTAACGTGGAATGGTAATGTATTTTGTGTGTGATTTGCTCACCTCGTGTAGGTCCGACGGGATCAAGGAGGGAATCGAAAGGGTTGAGTCCTCGATTCATGAGTTTGTTTAGCTAGCTTGAAGTGAGGGTCCTTAGAGGCCTCGTGCGGGAATCTATGATATTACTCTGTTCCCAAGGCGATGCATGTGCGTGTTTTGTTTATAATATAGCCAGCGCGGGAGGGTCCTTAGAGGCCTCGTGCGGGAATCTATGATATTACTCTGTTCCCAAGGCAAATTGTTTGACTGTTTGTTTCCGGAAAAGACATGTCTGGTTTTGGCTTTTGAAATTGATATTGGTGCATGTACTATGAAATGTGTAAGCGATTGGTTTGCCTTGAATACTTGTACTAGCGTAATTGCTAACCCCTTTGGGGACCCGTTGTTGGGGAAATTCTTGTTATGGATTTCAGGTTATGTTTAGCCAGACGAGCGGGCGCTGGGATGGTACGAGGATGTCGGCCAAGGTTGTTGACATGTGCAATTGAGTCTTGTTATTTCCTACTGTCTCTTTTGATGTGGATGTTTTCCAAATTGTAAACTTATAGATTGTACTCGCGAGTACTTAGGCTTTTCCTCTCATATTGTGATTGGTCTTTGTTGGAGTTACTGTATTTGTCGGTTGATGTTTATTATGCCGGTTGTACCGGACGTGTTGTTTTATGTTCTTGTTGTTAACAATTGTTTCCTTGCTAACCGAGACGGTTAGTCGAGAGGTGTTTTCTTGTGTTAGCCTGGTGGATCTCAGGTAGGGGTCCACAACGCTGTAATACACCTCGAATATCTTGGTGGTGTTACACATTAAACCTTTTAACGTGTTAAATCCCTTTGTTAGGCGATATCATATTTGAACTAAGTTATGGAGTCTGTCATACTTATTTATGTTCAAATGCTTTCTCGATCTTAAGTAGACTGATTGAATCAAATGACTCTTCATTTGAGCATGGCCATGCATTTCCTTCAGTCCTACTTATCCAGGGGCCCAGCAGATATCTCTCTCACTCAAGACAGGGACAAATGCCCATCTTGATTATTCATTGCCCTCTACATGACTCCCACTAATCCCGATCACTAACCTTTATGATCACCATGTTTCAGATGACGTTGGATTACATCAAGGCATATTAGTTATCATGTTGGACTCTATGATAATCTCAGGTTCAAGGATTTATTGACATACTGTTATATTGAGATTCACTTATGACATTTCCATGCAGTGATCTCAATGCGGGTCTGTCCAGTATTGGTTCTCCAACCAATACCCATAAGATTGATCTGTACCATACGCATAATCATCCGATGATTATCAATCAAACTTATACTAGTATATTAATCACTTGAGTCTCTACTCAACGCGATTGTACCAGGGACATTTGAATAATATTATTATTCATGAATAACTATTATTCGATTATTATAATATTAAAACATGCACACATTATAATAATCAATGAGAAATAAATGAAATCAAATAACTCTATATATATATGACAATTACAAATCTAGGCACATCGAATGTCCTAGGGCACTTATCCTAACAATCTCCCACTTGCACTATGACCATTCATTCATGACTTTTAATCCTAGCATGCTCAACATGCTTTCCTTGCAAGAGAGGCTTGGTAAGTGGATCTGCAACGTTCTCTTCCGTTGCTACTTTGCATATTGCAATATCTCCTCGCCTGACGATCTCTCTGACTAGGTGATATTTTCTGAGTATATGTTTGGAATTATGATCGGTCCAAGACTTTTTAGCTCATGCAATAGCACCATTATTGTCGCAGTAAAGACTTATAGGGCCTAAAAGGTTCCACATATTATCCTTGGCTGCATCCGAGGCTTCCAGGTACTCAGTATTAAGTTATAGAATCTATGAGCGTGTTTACTTGGAACATTTCCAACTCATAGCATCTTTACTTTAAACAAAACACAAAACCATCTACGATCTTAAACCGTCTCTATCGGTTTTGAAACTTGCATCGGCGTAACTATTTACATCCAGCTTGTTTCCCACACCTCCATATATTTAGAACGCATCCTTAGTTCTTCTTAAGTACTTTAGGATGGTTTTCACTGCTGTCCAGTGACTTTCACCTGGATTTGATTGGTATCGACTTGTCATGCTAAGGGCAAACGATACATCTGGTCGAGTACAAGGTACTTTGACTCAGACCTATCATTCTCTTTGATCTATCTTTATAGATTTTTATACCAAGAATATAAGCCGCTTCTCCCAAGTCTTTCATTGAAAAACAACTTCCCAAACAAGTCTAGACTGTCTGCAAGGTGGGTATATCATTTCCAATGAGTAATATGTCATCTACATATAAGACTAAGAAAACAACTATGTTTCCACTAACCTTCTTGTACACACATGGTTCATCTTCACTTCGAATAAACCCAAACTCTTTGACAGTTTCATCAACGCGAAGATTCCAGCTCCGAGAAGCCTGCTTCAACCCATAAATGGATCTTTGAATCTTGCAAACCTTTTTAGAATTTCTGGATGAACAAAACCTTCAGGTTGTGTCATGTACACATCCTCGAGTAAGTTTCCATTAAGGAATGCTGTTTTGATATCCATTTGTCATATATCATTATCACAGTATGCGAAAATGGCAAATAAAATTCTAATTAATTTAAGCATGACTACTGGCGAAAAGGTCTCATCATAGTCAACACCATGAATCTGTCTATAACGTTTTGCCACTAGTCTAGCTTTATAGGCTTGCAGAATATCATCCATGTCTTTCTTCTTTTTATAGACCCATTTGCACCTAATGGTTTTAACACCGTCAGGTGGATCTATCAAGTTCCAAACTTGATTGTCATACATGGACTGCATCTCTGACTTCATGGCTTCTAGCCATTCCTCGGATTCTGGTCCTGAAGCAGCTTCTGTATAGCTACTAGGTTCATCATCTATGAGCGATGTGTCATCATCCTCTGTTACGAGATAACTATATATCTCAGGTTCATGTTGTATCCTATCAGATCTACGAGGGACTTGTGTGTTTTGAACAGGTTCTTCAACTAATTGTTGAGCCTGTTCGATTTCCATCGGTGAAGCAATGTCTTCTTGTGGTTCTCGAGTTTCCTCGAGAATTACTCTTCTCCCACTGTCTCTTTTGGAAATAAATTCCCTTTCTAAGAATACAACATTTCGAGCAACAAACACTTTGTTCTCAGCGGGATTATAAAAGTAATATCCTTTAGTTTCCTTAGGATATCCCAAAAATAAACATCTTTCAGATCTGGCTGCCAGTTTGTCAAACACTTGGCGTCTTACGAACGCTTAACAACCCCAAATCATTAGAAAAGACAAGTTTGGTCTCTTACCAGCCCATTTCTCAAATGGTGTCTTTTCAACTGCTTTAGATGGAACACGATTAAGGGAGAATGCTGCTGTTTCTAAGGCGTGGCCCCAAAATGATAATGGAAGCTCTGTTCGACACATCATGGATCGAACCATATCTAATAAAGTTCGATTCCTCCTCTCGGACACTCCATTATGCTGAGGTGTTCCGGGAGGAGTAAGTTGTGAAACAATTCCACAACTCCTAAGATGATCATCGAATTCTTGGCTCAAGTATTCGCCACCTCGATCCGATCGAAGTGCTATAATTGTCTTTCCAAGTTGATTCTGTACTTCATTCTAGAATATTTTGAACGTTTCAAAAGATTCATGTTTATACTTCATAAGATAAACATATCCATATCAGATAAAATCATCGATAAATGTAATGAAGTATTGGTATCCATCTCTGGTATGAGTGCTAAGAGGTCCGCATACATCAGTATGTATTAGGCCTAATAGATCACTAGCCCTTTCTCCATGACTGGTGAAAGGATTCTTCGTCATCTTGCCTAACAAACAAGATTCGCATGTTCCATATGATTCATAGTCAAAAGAGTCTAAAAGTCCATCATTATGGAGTTTAGAAATGCGTTTCTCGTTTATGTGACCAAGTCGACAATGCCATAAATAAGTCGGATTAGAATCATTGAGCTTAGATTTCTTGGATGTAATGTTATAGACTTCCAAAGTGTCGGACTCATCTAGATCAATATTGTAAAGTCCAATATATAACTTTGCAGTACCATAAAGTAAGTCATCAAAGAAAATACGAATAATCTTACTCTCAATAAGAAAACTGTAACCTTCACAATCTAATGTAGAAACGGAAATAATATTCCTATTCATAGCAGGAACATAATAGCAATTGTTTCACAACTAACAAAAGCCAATTGGGTAAAACTAGATCATAAGTTCCTACGGCTGGTGCAGCAACTCTTGCTTCATTACCGACTCTTAGATCCACTTCCCCTTTCTTCAGCTCTCTACTGCTTCTCAACCCCTGCACATTTGTACAAATGTGAGATCCACATCCAGTATCCAATATCCAGGAGTTAGAAGTAGATAAGTTAACTTCTATAACAAATATACCTGTGGTAGTCCCACTACCCTTGGTACGCTTTAGCTCTTCCAAGTAAACCTTGCAATTTCTTTTCCAGTGTCCTGGTTTATTGCAATGATAGCAATTTTCATCTTTGGGAGCTTTAGCCTTGAAAGATGGCTTAGCAGAGTCTTTAGATTTGACAACTTTTGCCTTACCCTTTCCCTTGCCTTTGTTCTTAAAGGACTTCTCTTTGCTGACCGTCAGCACATTGCTTGATTTCTTCTTAATATTTTGCTCAGCCGTTTTAAGCATCCCATGTAGCTCAGCAATGGACTTCTCCATCTCATTCATATTATAGTTCATAATGAATTGACCGAAACTCTCGGGCAATGAGTTTAGGATCACATCCGCGGAGTGCTCCTTAGAAAGTGGAAAACCAAGCCTTTCAAGATGATCAATATATCCTTTCATATTGAGCACATGAGCGCTGACAGATGTCCCATCAACCATCTTGCAAGCATACAAGGCTTGAAAGGTCTCATACCTCTCTTGCCTAGCATGCTTCGAGAAAGTTTTGTTGAGGTGAGCATTTAGCTCATAAGCTTCCATTTCCTCCATATTCTTCTGAAGTTCTGGACAAATGGTGGCCAACATAAGACAACTGACATCAATGGAATCATCACAATGTTTCTTCCATTTGTCTTTTGTTGCTTTGTTTGCATTGTCAGCCGGCTCATCGGGAATTTCTTCCTCAAGAACATATAACTTTCTTTCTTGCTTGAGAACTATTATCAAGCTCCGGATCCAATCCAGATAGTTGATGCCGTCTTCTTTGAGCTTGTCCTTCTCAAGGACGGATCGCAGTGAAATGGTGGATGTGTTGTTTGATGCCATTCTACAAAATTTAATATGCAAAATATTTAGTCACATTATTTTATTTCTCGAAAAATACTCCCACTAAAACAAAGTACCCTCAATTTACAATATTTGTAATTTTAGTGGGCTAAGATCCTATTTCGCACAATCCTAAACTCAGCTTTGGCATGACGCCTAGAATTGGGCTACTTTAGGTAGATAACTCCTTATCGATTACATCATATGTAACTCTTAGATTATATCATGGGATTTGGCATCGTATGCCCAAGCATGTTATAATCCCATCTTATGCCTTAAGGTTCAAAACTATTTTGTTTCCAAATTCATTAAATGTATAGGTATCACCATTACCTGTCCTGCCTTACTAAGATAATCCAAGTGCCTAGCTTTGGCATGACCACTCATGATGATCGAAGTCTTGATAGGTGTTTTTCAAATGAACGGCATTTTAAGATTTTAATGAGGGATTTTTATCCTATGTTAATGTCTATGTTTGCTAACATACATCTAAACATACATAGCATCACATACATGCATAAATTTAAACATACATCGTATCACATGACAATAAAAGCATAGGACCGTGTATAGCATGACCATAATCCTAACGTGATTTTCATGAGCCAACATGAAAATCACAAAGGTCAATCTAAAGGGTTAAATATGGTCTTCATTGATCTTCCCAACTCCTTGGAACATCATACGCGATCAATTTGCTCCTCGAGTCTGTCCTTCTCGTCCTTCTTGTCTTCATTACATTAATGAGATTTAATACTACACTAGTAAATTAAATTACAAGAAGTGCAAACGAGACGCAGGCCGTAAAATAATAAACAATTTAAATAGACGACTCGCAGGCCGTAAAACCAGTTATAATTAAATGACATGCAGGCCGTAAAAACCAACCCATAAGGAAATAAATTATCCAATCACATTGGTCAATTTATGGTCATGCCATACACCATACAACATAAATAATAATCAAATAATTAATAAAGCATGTAATATACTAAATAATCAATCTGTCTGACAATCAGACAATAAATAAAATTTGAGTCATCACATGAACAAATCTGGACTATGGCCGAGATGGCTGTCAGCGCGCTCTGGGCATGGGTCCGTCTGGGTTCGAAACCCGACGGTTGCAGTTGCAACATTTTGCAACTATTATTTCCAAATTTACTTTTATATTAAAAGGCTTATAAGAAAAAGAACTACTGAAAAGCTACCAAAACTTGTCCCGGCCGTGATGGTAAGTGGTGCGGTATGAACGCGAAAGACTCGGCATCGAATCTCGATTTTGCAGAAATATTTGCCATATTTTGAAAAATAATTTCTTGCCTTTTATAAAAGATCCGTGTGATATTTTTCAAATCAAAGTGGTAGACCACTTGGTAAGAAAGGCTCCAGCCTGTCAGATTGGCAAGGGTTCGAATCCCCTTCCCAGCAAAAATCATTTTGCTAATTAATACAACCCGCGGGTCGGGCCCGCAGACCGAACACGAATCTGCCCGACTGCCGAATCGCCCATTTATCTTGTTCGAGCGATTACGGGCCAATGATTTATGCTAAAAGCAATCCAGAAAATTATTTTTGACGATTCAATTTAATCAAATTAAACGAGAAAAATTATTTTATAAAATCTATATTTTATAAACATAATCAAGAACATAATTTACACATAAATATATTCTACATAAACAATTAAATTACATGCAGGTTGTCTCCGATACCACCGTTGGGTTTTCTATGCATCGAATACAAAATAATCGAAATAAAAATGCAGCGGATAAATATGAAAACCCAATTTAGGATCTCATGCAGTAATTTAATTGTTTGATTAAAGAGTTAATCGAATTACCTTAATCCGATTGAACAGTTCTAGATCCGGACTAGAAGCAGATGACTATCTCCTTCCTTTTTTGGTGATCCACACACGAACAATTCCACAAGCCGGATTACTAGATCCTTACGAATAATATTGATAAATAGTACAACACGAATTCCTTATTAGAAGGATTGTACTATTGATCAAGATCAACTAAGTAAAGAGGATTAGACGACCAACTTCGTTCTCTTACAGTAGAAAGTAGAGGGCCGATTTTTCTTGTTCTTGAAGGGCCGATTTTTAGGTCTTGTTTTCTGATTACAACTTCTTGTCCAAGACCTTGTATTTATACTAAGTAAATCCTAGAGTCAAACTCTAGTATTTGCTTAGTTGCCCCTCAACTTATTAAATAATACAATATATATAATATCAAATATTATATATTACTTATTATTTAATCTCCGTATAAATATTATATTCAATATTAAATTTATTTTTCCCAGTTGATATTTATTCCTACTTGTCTATAATTGTCGTACGTGGGACCCAAAAGGCTTATATTATGTTGGCAATTATTTAATACCTTATTAAACAATAAATCATAAGCGGCATCTAGCAAGACATTATGATTATCCAAATAATATAAGTTAATAATCCATTAAAACTTTTAACGTGTCAAATCCCTTTGTCACGCGATATCATATTTGAACTAAGTCATGGAGTCTGTCATACTTATTTATGTTCAAATGCTTTCTCGATCTTAAGTAGACTGATTGAATCAAATGACTCTTCATTTGAGCGTGGCCATGCATTTCCTTCTGTCCTACTTATCGAGGGGCCCAGCAGATATCTCTCTCACTTAAGAGAGGGACAAATCCCCATCTTGATTATTCATTGCCCTCTATATGACTCCCACTAATCCCGATCGCTAACCTTTATGATCACCATATTTCAAATGACGTTGGATTACGTCAAGGCATAGCAGTTATCATGTTGGACTCTATGATAATCTCAGGTTCAAGGATTTATTGACATACTGTTATATTGAGATTCACTTATGACATTTCCATACAGTGATCTCAATGTGGGTCTGTCCAGTATTGGTTCTCCAACCAATACCCATAAGATTGATCTGTACCATACGCATTATCATCCGATGATTATCAATCAAACTTATACTAGTATATTAATCACTTGAGTCTCTACTCAACGCGATTGTACCAGGGACATTTGAATAATCTTATTATTCGTGAATAACTATTATTCGATTATTATAATATTAAAACATGCACACATTATA
Organism: Orobanche coerulescens; assembly: GCA_033398695.1. Classification (NCBI taxonomy): domain Eukaryota; kingdom Viridiplantae; phylum Streptophyta; class Magnoliopsida; order Lamiales; family Orobanchaceae; genus Orobanche; species Orobanche coerulescens. The sequence goes on from CM065802.1 coordinate 230,908,795, forward strand.
ATAATCAACGAGAAATAAATGATATCAAATAACTTTATATATATGTGACAATTACAAATCTTGGCACATCCAATGTCCTAGGGCACTTATCCTAACAATATATTTCTTCATATTATTCCACCAAAATTTTTGCTTCAAGTCCTTGTACATCTTACTCGTTCCGGGGTGGATTGAGTAAGGCATAGCATGAGCTTCTCGGAGAATTCTCTGCCTCAACTCCAGATCATTCGGGACACAAAGTCTGTCCTAGAATATCAGAATACTATCCTCGTGGACCATAAAACCAGGGGATTTTCCTTTAATTAAATCTTCCTTCAGTTGAGAGATCATCGGGTCACTCCACTGTTTCCCTTTGATGTCGTCAACCAAGGATGAAGTAATTTCGAGAGTGCATAACTGTCCTTGCACTCTTTGAAGCCAAACTTCTATTCCTTGCTCGATTAAATCCTGACGAATCTTCGTCTGAGATGTAAGAACCTCGAGCATCTGAAGCGATGCCAATTTGCGGCTCAAGGCGTCCGCGACGACATTGGCCTTTCCCGAATGGTAAAGAATTTCCAAATCGTAATCCTTGATCAATTCCAACCAGCCTCTCTGCTTCATATTCAGATCTTTCTGACTAAACATATACTTCAAACTTTTGTGAAAGGTGTAAATCCGACACGGAGAGTCATACAGGTAATGCCGCCAAATCTTAAGTGCAAAGACAATTACAGCCATTTCCAAATCATGAGTGGGATAGTTCATCTCATACGGCTTCAGCTGCCGCGATGCAAAAGCTATCGTCTTATCATGCTGCATAAGCACACATCCAAGCCCTTGTCCCGAGGCGTCGCTATAAGCTGCAAATCCTTCATTACCCTGTGGTAAAGCTAGAATTGGCGCTGAGGTTAAACGTCTTTTCAGCTCATCGAAGCTCTGTTGTCTCTCAGCTGTCCAAACGAACCTTTATGTCTTCTGGAGTAATTTCGTAAGCGGCCGAGCGAGTTTCGAAAATCCTTCGACAAACCGACGGTAATATCCAGCAAGACACAAAAAGCTACAAACTTCTTCAACATTTTTAGGCGGTGCCCAATCTAGCACTGCCTCAATCTTCTACGGGTCTACACGAACCCCTTCGGCTGTAATATCCGCAATTTTCGATTTTCGGTAAATTTCTTTTTTCGGCCGGAGTCCATTTTGACGACTCGCTCATGACCGTTTCGTCATTCTGAGAATGATTAATTCTTCACTTTTTGTCATCCGAGTTCGTTTCGGTGTTGTTTTGTTGAGTTCCGTGCTTTTTAGCGACTTTTCCGCACTTGAGTTCGATTCTTGCGAATCTCGTCCGAAACTGCTGCTTCGAGTTTCCTGCAAGTCTGTTTAACTTTGTTAGATGTGTTGTGAACTTTGGTTTGGTTATTCGATCACGTATCGTGATTTCCGGGCGTTTTGGGCCATTTTATAATTTCTTGAAAGTTACGGGTATCCGTATCTGTAATTATTGTCTCGACCCGTTTCTTGGTCGCGTATGATTAATTATGGTATTATGTTTTCATTTCGGGCCGTTGATGTTGTCCGCGAACTTTTCGTCGTGTTCGTTCTGCGTTTTGGAAATCGGGTCGTCGAGCCACAGTGGTGAGTCTTGGCCGGACGGTTCGGGGATGGCCGGACGATTGCGGGCATCGGCGGACAGTGCGGCAGAACCGCGTAAGCGCATGCTACGGCCGGAAGGCTGCGCTAACCGGCAGTGTAGCGCATACTATCTACCGCCTAACGCACGCTTATCGGAGTGCAGGCGGTGGGGTTACGAGGTTACGGACTCGGTCGGGATCGGCAAGTAGCGCACACTACGCCGGTCGTAGCGCACGCTAACCGGCGGGGTAGCGCCTTGTCGTGCATTTACTAGCGTCGTTACAGGTGAGTTTGTTAGTCCAGAGACTACTGGACAGGTCGGCTAGCGCGCGCAGGCTTCCGGCCGTAGCGCACGCTAGCGGGAGTCGGGCGGACAGTCATGGTCGGCAGAATCGGTCGGTGGTGCCGGGTCATGCGGGCCATGGCCGAGAGTGCTCGGCCGATACTGGCCGATAGCGCACGCTAGTCCGGGAAGGCTAGTGCACGCTAGTTCCGGCCCAGTATATATATGACAGACCAGCCACTTTTTCATTCATTTTTCATTCCCTTTCTCTTCGGTCCGCGGCTGGAGCTTTGGAGGGGATGAAGCCATGTTGTTAAACAACAAATCCATGAAGTTTCTGAGTTTATATCACCGATCAATCATCCTATAACATCCTTCGATCCAGCAAATCAAGGTTAGATCTTTAGAACCCTACTTTTGGGTAGATTTGGGGGTTTTCGCATTTTTGTCCGATTCGTTCCATTTTGTTGATTAATTCATGATGAATATGATTAATCTTGTTGGTATTCTTAGTTTCCCTACGTATTCATGGTATATTTCGTGGTTTTTACGGAATCGAGAGGGTTCGGTTGTGGTCCGCCCTCGTTGTTGTTTATATACGAATATACATGAATCGTAGGCGGGTTTTCGGGTGTATTCCAATTCTGTATTCATTTAGAAATGGTTGTGATTGTATTCTTCGAATCGTTAGGTTCAGTTTCATTGGTTCCTAGCGTTCGTCGGTGACTTTCCTTTTCGTTCGTTGCGTCGTCAATAATTCAAGGCAAGTATTTTTGGAAACCTTTATGCTTAACGTGAAATGGTAATGTATATTGTGTGTGCTTTACTCACCTCGGGAGGGTCCGACGGGATCACGGAGGGAATCTATGGCTTCGTCCTGGATTCATGAGTTTGTTTCGCTAGCCAGCTCGGGAGGGTCCTTAGAGGCCTCGGGTGGGATTCGTGGCTTCGTCCCGGTCCTAGGCGATGCCTGTGCGTGATTTGTTTTATGAAATGGCCAGCTCGGGAGGGTCCTTAGAGGCCTCGGGTGGGATTCGTGGCTTCGTCCCGGTCCTAGGCAAATTGTTTGACTGTTTGTTTCCGGAAAAGACATGTCTGGTTTTGGCTTTTGAAATTGATATTGGTGCATGTACTATGAAATGTGTAAGCGATTGGTTTGCCTTGAATACTTGTACTAGCGTAATTGCTAACCCCTTTGGGGACCCATTGTCGGGGAAATTCTTGTTATGGATTTCAGGTTATGTTCAGCCAGACGAGCGGGCGCTGGGATGGTACGAGGATGTCGGCCAAGGTTGTTGACATGTGCAATTGAGTCTTGTTATTTCCTACTGTCTCTTTTGATGTGGATGTTTTCCAAAATTGTAAACTTATAGATTGTACTCGCGAGTACTTAGGCTTTTCCTTTCGGATTGTGATTGGTCTTCGTTGGAGTTACTGTATTTGTCGGTTGATGTTTATTATGCCGGCTGTACCGGACGTGTTGTCTTATGTTCTTGTTGTTAACAATTGTTTCCTTGCTAACTGAGACGGTTAGTCGAGAGGTGTTTTCTTGTGTTAGCTTGGTGGATCCCATGTAGGGGTCCACGGCGCTGTAATACACCTCGAATATCTTGGGGGTGTTACAGAAAATGGTATCAGAGCTCTAGGTTTATGGATACCTAGGCTTGTTGGTTATTTGGGTCTAGTTGTGTTTTGTTTTGCACATTGTCACACCGCTGCCGGCATCTCAGTACATCCAGTGCTCGTAAGTTTTCCTTACTCGATTCTCTAGTTTTCTCGTATTAAAATTCCACTTCTTGAACTGTGATTGCCTCTCTCGTACTTATCGTCGAGTTGTTTTTCGATCCATCCGGTTCGTGTACTTTTGATTCTAGTATTGCGCAGTCCTTTATCTCTCTGGAGTATGTGCGCCGTTCTGGGCTTGACCGTTTGTCGTTTTGCGAGCCTTCCATCGCTAAACTTCCTAGCGTTGGTGGGATCGTTGGTGATCGAAAGATCCGAGTTTTGCTCCGTGGTATACTGTGAGAGGGCTTGACCCTCTAGTCTTTTGTTGTATGATGGAATCTGTGTTTGGTAATTGCGATATACTAAATGTATGTTGAGCCGAATGTACTGATGGTTTGGACACCGAAGGGTGCAGTATGATGTAGAAGTTTTGAACATTGAAATGTTCTGGGAAAGGTATTGATGGCAGAGTTTGTTGAGAAACTCACATAGCTGGTTTCGACATATGTCCAAATCGGTGATCTTTGGTTACGCTGTTAAACTTGAAGAGATAGTTTGACATATGCTTGGAATTCGTATTTTCGAGTTGCGCTTGTTGAACTAGTGATTTTTGAATGCCGTATATGCGTGTGTTCGGAAATCGTTAGTACTTGGCTAACTATTGTTATTTACAACCAATGTGTTTCTATTAATAATAATACATGCGGCGTGCATGGCTTGAAATTTTCTTAGACTTGATCGTATTGTGGGTTTTTGAAAAGTGACATGAATTTGGGCGAGCCAGCCTTGTATTTTCAAATAAAACCTTGTGTCGGTATTTAAAGGTCGTGTATAAAAGTGTTTAAGACATTTTATAAAATGCTACCGCTGTTAAGCCCTTGTCGTGTTTGAAAGGGTCTTGAAAACGATTTTTAACTTATCGATTTTATTTTCGAATAACGAGAGTATACGATTTTAAAATCAGATTAGCCTGGGAAAACCTAGGATGTCGAGTCAAGTTGTGTTTGTTGAGTGTTGTCTCGTCGGATTTTGTCTGACTTAGTCGCATCGCGACGCGTCATTTGAGATCATTGGTCGTGATTAGTATCGAGGGGCGGTCGTCACTTACGTGCGACCTATGGATGTAAAACTCCCTACCTTGTGTTGTGCCTCGGGTGACACGAGTTATTTGTATGATTAGTCATTAAAGGATGGAATCCTTCTGTGGATTTTGATTTCACGATATGCGTTTATTAGACTCTCGTATTTGGTTTATACGAGGAGTGTCGTCACTGCTGATGTATTTTCGTACCGCATTTTATCCGCTGCGTGAGTTCTTTCAAACGACTTTCGGTATTTTGCAAACTGAGTTTTATTTCGTAAAACCGATTCCCTAAATCAAGTTTTGGCATTTTGGCCTTGAACACTTTATGACGGTTTGACAAATGAGTTTGTGAGTTTTGGAAAATATTACCGTCATTGGTCTTTTTAGCATTTTCGAAATGACGTAGGAAATTGTGCTTAACCTGGTAAATCCTTGTGAGAAAGGTTTACGTCATGTAATTTTTCTGATATGTTCTGTTGTTGTCTCTGTGGGTCGTTAGCGCACGCTACGCTTTGCGGCTAGCGCGCGCGAGAGTGCGCTGGTAGCACGCTAAGGGTAGGATAGCGCACGCTACCTTGTAGTTCAGGGCAGTCCAGGAGCTACTGGACTGGGTCTGAAGTTCTCGTTAGCGCACGCTAACAGTGTATTTTTGGTCAGGAGTTTTGTTTGGTGCCGTGATAGCGCACGCTAACCTTAATGATCAACGCACGCTAATTGTGCCCAGTATAAATACTGGACACTAGTCTAGAAGTTGCATTTTTCTTCATTTCTTCTTCTTCCTCCATGAGTTTGAGACGTAGAGACTAGGGTTCGCATCCGGGCTGATTTTTCTTCCATCCAAAGGTGTTTTGGAGTATCCTAGATGATTTTTAACATCATCTAATCCATTGTTCTTCGCCGAATCTAGGTATTTTCTTGAATCCCTAGAGTTGACTTTTTGGAGTTTTGTTGTTGATATCGTTTTCCATCCAGTTTTGATAAACCGACTGTTGTTTTAACGATGTTGTTAAACATATCTTAAGGATTGTATATCACTGTCGTGATTTTGAGCGATTTGATGCGTGTGATATGATGTGTTTAAGTGAATGTTGATACGTGCGAATTTTGGGCATTTTGGCCTATTGTACTTCTGAAAAACCTTGGGTATCTTAGAAAATAAACCTCGAGACGTACTTTTAAAATGAATTATTTTCTCACAGTGTTCTCAAGATGCCTACTAGCGCCACACTATGTTTCAAGATTATTTTACTTTGAGGATCAAAATATTTTGAGATATTTCTAATGATTTAGAAATGCATTCGCTTACACCCGAAGGTCGAATATAGCTGAAAAGTTTTAATTTAACGAAAGGTGTCTTCATTTTTTTTATCAAACGCAAGATGATTTTTTTTAAAAAGTCTCGATGACGATGTTTGTACTAGTTTTTGATATATGATACTCAAGATCAACTGGTGCTTGCAAATTATTTTCAAAAGGTGGTTTTCGTTTTCAAAACCTATCATTACTATTTGTGGTCCGGGAATATATGTGTGATGTTCGTACTCTCGTTTGGGTGTTAACCCCCGAGTTGTTGTTAAATTGGTGGTGTGAGCGTTGGGTCGTTCGCCACACAGTTGTCGTGGTAGCCTCTGTGAGGGGTGTGATGTTGGTATTGGATGTTGTCGCCTCGTAGCGGTTTATGCGTTATCGCATATATGCAAGCTGTTAGAGATCGGGTTGGTATGATTGTGTGCATCGGTGATTGTTCCGCGTTGTGTCGGTTGCTTGTTGTATTGTTACCTTGGTTCCGTTGTTGTGAGTTTCGGGGGCGAGGTCAAAGGTAATACCCGTACTATTTTGACTTCTATATTTTCTCTTTCTCCAGTCTATCGATTCGCTCGTGTTCATTGATACCTTCTGAACTTGTTCTGTACCTTGGTTTTATCGTTCGAACGAGCTGTAATCTGGTTTTGAGTCGATCTGCTTATCGCTGTGACTTTTCCGAATTCGGTTAGACTATTGTGAACCTTGTTCGGAAGTAACATCTTTTGGTTCTAATAGTTCTTTTATTCGAAGTGGATTGGATTTTGAACTTCTGTATTTTTGGCTCTATCGACTCGTTTATGCTCGTTAACATTTCTGAACTTTCCCTACCCCTTGCTTTTGTTGATCGAACGAGGGTGGTATTGTTTCGGAATAACTCGTCTGTCGTTGTGGCTTTTCAACCGCTATTCCCTTCCTGTGGATCTTATGGGAATGCACGTCTTGCTGTTCTCACCAGGTCATCCTAGGAGTTGTTGTTTGAATTTTATTATCCTACGTGTTTCAGACATGATTGTTCGATTTTTGTTGTCTCAATCGTTTGTTTGTTCAATTTTTGTTCTCGTTTCGTGATTGTTGAGCGTTCAGGCTCCTTCGTAATTCCTTTAAGTTCGGGAAATTAGTCTCGTTTTCGATCTTCCAACCCTTGGGCGGTGGAATTCCGTATTTGTTCAGCGTTGACTCGCGTTTTGGTTGATGAACCGTTGGGTTGGTCAATCGTATTGATTTTCGTTCGTTGAGTTTTGTGATTGTTCGGATAATCGACTCGATTGTATTGTCTATTTGATGACGCTTACCACTCGTTGATTTTATTATGTCTCTACCGGTGGCGTTGTGTTAGTCGCCGTGGAGCGTATTTTCACGCCGTATGTCTCTTTGCGTTTCTTGCAGCGTTTCGCCGTCGGGCGCGAGTTTTCGGTTTTTGTGTATCTCGTTGAGTTTTCCTGGCAGGATATTGCTTCTCCCTACTTGTTTTAAGTTTCGGGACGAAACTTCTTTTAAGGAGGGTAGAATGTAATATCCGCAATTTTCGATTTTCGGTAAATTTCTTTTTTCGACCGGAGTCCATTTTGACGGCTCGCTCATGGCCGTTTCGTCATTCTGAGAATGATTAATTCTACACTTTTTGTCATCTGAGTTCGTTTCGGTGTTGTTTTGTTGAGTTCCGTGCTTTTTAGCGACTTTTCCGCACTTGAGTTCGATTCTTGCGAATCTCGTCCGAAACTGCTGCTTCGAGTTTCCCGCAAGTCTGTTTAACTTTGTTAGACGTGTTGTGAACTTCGGTTTGGTTCACGTATCGTGATTTCCGGGCGTTTTTGGGCCATTTTGTAATTTCTTGAAAGTTACGGGTATCCGTATCTGTAATTATTAGCTCGACCCGTTTCTTGGTCGTGTATGATTAATTATGGTATTCTGTTTTCATTTCGGGCCGTTGATGTTGTCCGCGAACTTTTCATCGTGTTCGTTCCGTACGTTTTCGGAAATCGGGTCGTCGAGCCCTAGTGGTCGGGTACTGGCCGGACGGTTGCGGGACTGGCCGGACGATTGCGGGCACCGGCCGGACAGGTGCGGCAGGAACCGGCGTAGCGCACGTGTTGGCCACTAAGTATACTGGATACAGTTTGGAAAATAGTTTGAACAACAAACTGTACGGATTCTAAATCTGAGTGCGTAGCGGAAGTCTTGGATCTGATGAGTTCTTGTGGATACAGCAACTAAGTGTATAGTGTATACTTAATATATCACAGTAATTTAAAACAGTAAAAGCTGAAGGTAAATAACACAGTAATTAAAGTGGTTCAAGGTAAACCCCTCTACGTCCACTGGTCCTCCACACAGGAGTAAAAAGTTTATTATAATTACTGCGTACACAACTACGTAATTATAATCAAACCTATCCTTGTATCGTTCACACAGATTGATACAAAGAATGTCGCTTTCAACCGTTCACACAGATTGGTTAAAGCTTCCTTCTTGACTAGCTTCTTCACACACAGTTCCAAAGCTTCGTCCTTATTCGTCCCACACAGGTCAGAATAGCTTGTTGAGTTCACACAGAGCTCAGTTTTTACACAGAGGTAAAAGGTAGGTAACCACGTAAGAACAGCAACTTTGAATATGAAGTTCTTGAGCTGATGATGGCTGTTCTTGATGTTGAGCACTGTATATCTCTTTCGTTCTTAATTGCAGTAAGCTTTGGAGATATGTTTGCTCTGATGATAACTTTTGATAGCTTGAGAGTTAGGTTACTTGGTAACTGATCTTCAATGTCTTCATAGGATATATATAGCCTCTGAAGAAAGTATCCGTTGAGATGTATCCGTTTGAATAAGATTTCGTTCCAACGGGATTATGACACGATCCGGATTTCGCGGGATTCTGAAGATCTGAAGACTGGCAGTATTTAACCTTATCTTTGAGTATTTAAATACTTCTTTATTCAACGGGACTTGACTTCTGTTCCTTCTTTGTCCTGTTGTGAGCTGTATGGAAGATAACTGTATTTTGAGTTTCGAGACAGTTTCCATACTTGGTCTTTTTACAAGTCTTCTTGCTGTAGTGAAGAGCTTCACTTATATGCTGATTCGAGGCAGGTCTTCGATACAGGATAAATCCTCAAAGCTTAGATACAGTTTCCTTTACTGTATTCGGATTGGCATATGTGTCAAAACCTCTTTTATCAAATAACATTTGATACAGGGATCGGGTATCCCGGCTGTTTCGATACAGGGTCTTTGTTTTTCCCAACAATTTTCCCCTTTTTGACAATTTGCCAAGACTAACTTTCTTAACTCTTCGAGTCTTCTTGATGATGCCAAAACCTTTCTTCATGAAGCGATCCTCTTTGATGACGTCTGGCAGATTTCTTGGTCTTTCGTCAAAAGGTTTGACTTAGTGACTTAGTCTATAATAATGAACTGCTCGCAGGCAAGTTCGATACAGTTTACAACTTAAGCTTATGATTGGCGCGCAGGCACAATCTTACAATGTATTCTAAGCTTACAACTGAAATTATGAACTGTTCGTAGACTAGTTCGTACAGCTTATTTTTCAATCAAGTTTATCTAACTTGAGATTCCTATCAAACAATTTAAGTAATCATACATTAACACAGTAGATTACGAGTTGTAATCTTTCAAGACAAACAAACGTTTTTATTGATATTCAAAATGATTGAGTACAGAGTTTGCTGTTTCGAATAGAAATTACAAAACAAAAATATACATAAATTTCATCTCCTTATCTATAATCCGCATGCCTCCATTGGTCTTTTCCCTTGTTCATTCTCGGTGCCACGCCACCAGTTTTGAAGAGAATCATTGCCTCGATCCTGGTATATCGCTCTTCCTTCATAGGATCGATCAAAGGCAAGTATCCAATCTTCTGGATGGGTGACCCGATCTCCTCTTCTATGTTTGGATTTCATTTCGATTTGGAGAGGGAGTTTCCCTTCTTCTAGCATCTTTGTAAATTTATCTGCGGCCTCCGCTAACATTTTATAATTCTTGAAGATGGCGGATTCCCTGATGAGTCTGAAAAAGTATCTCATCAGTTCGTTCTTCCTCCAGTGCTTCACTTCGTCGGCAGTTGGGTTGCGGTTGGTCGGCAGACGAATTTCCGAAGGTCTCTGAATAAGAGTTTGCCAAGGGACATTGGGGTCATGGAATTCCGGTCTGGAGCCTGAAATTTTAAAACTTTGGGATGGAGGTGCTAGCTTGTTCAATTCGGCAGTGATACTGTTCTGAGCAGCCTCAAATTTCCTTTCTTGTTGCAGCCTTATTCTCCTAGCAGCTTCTCGTGCCTCTTCCCCCTTTTTGGCTTCATCAAGACTTTGCAGGATTTCTAGAGCAGCGTCCTGTTTTGTCTCGATGCTGGTCATTCTTTCAACGAGGGAGGAAAGAGTCTGCGACATTTCTTGAATGCATTTGTCGTGAGCACCCAGTTGAGAGCTGTTCTCAATCATTGCACAGGCGGTCTTGGCTTCAGCTATCCTCGTCTTTGTAGCTTCCTCCTTCAACAGTTGCTCCTGCTTATCTTCCATGATCTTCAAGGCTTGCTTGAAAACTTCTGGCAAAATAATGAATGCGTCGACAACTCGAGATACTTCGTGTTGAAGAGTGGTCATTTCTTCGACGGCAGAGGTGTGCATCCAATTCAATGCTTTTTCAACGGAAGATAGAGCATTTACTGCATCCTGGATAAATACAGTCTGAAGGCCAAGAGCACGCAGGCGCTCTTTTCGTGCGGCAGAGATCGGAGAATCTGGTTGGGCAAGGTCTGCAGCGCTGTTCAACCTTCTTACATTCACGGATGGGCGTGAAGTAAGTTGGACATCCTCAGGTTCGGTACCGTCCTCGGATTCCAAGGTTGAAGGGGCGGTAGCAGCTTCCTGTGGTTCGGCGACAGTGGGTTGAGAAGCGTCCTGTTGCGAAGATTCTTCAGCAATCATGGATGCAGGAGGGACTGAATCCTCCTGTTGGCTTTCAGGAATGGCTTCTTTGGTCGCAGCAGGCTCAGGTGCCTGTTCCAAAATTTCTTGTACTTCCTCGACTGGAGGGACTGATTCCTCTTGGTCAGGAATGTTCTCAGGCTGTGGCGAAGGGGGATTGGCCTGGGTAGAAGGCCTTCGTCATCTCTGGGTGGAGAGGCGTCTCGAGCTTCAGCCTCTTCACGACTCATTCTCAGACCTGCTTGTAAAGCGTCGTCGTCGTCGTCTGAGTCATGATCTTCGTCATCTTTTGGATTGGTGGGAGAATCCTCTGACTTATTCTTTCCTTTCCTCCTGGCGTCAGATTTGTGCAGAAGATGGCTTTCAATTAGATCCTTGCACGAGGAGTTGTCCCATCGAAGCAGGGCCTCAATTTCAGTTGAGTCTGTTACTTCGGAGACGAATCTCTCTTCGTGGGTCCAATCACTCCAGTTGTACAGTGTATCGTACGGAGCTAGCCTGTAGCCTTTCCATTGCAGAAATCTTTCGTAGGCATGTTCAATTTGAACCGAAAGAAAGGTCTGATTAATGATCGAGTCAGGGGAGGGACTTCGAATAATGTCTGGAGACGCTGTTTCGAGGGATTCCTGTACAGGTATGGGATCCTGTACGGAAGAGGGACTCCTTACAGGGGATGGTGCCCTGAAGGAAGATGGATCCTGTACGGGTGTGGGATCCCGCAGAGGAGAAGTAGCTTTTGGCTCCGAATGGGCAGCCGACTCGCTAAAGTCTTGAACGTTGGCAGATGTCTCAATATCCGTCGTCGCCGCCAAAGGCTCAGGATCTACTGTCGATACAGTAGGAGACACCTCTTCCACAGGGGTTGGGCCCTGGGGTTCTTCATCAGTGGGTTGCGCAACGGGGAAGACTTCCTTGGAGTGCTTGGCAGATTTGATTTTTGAAAGCCTCCTGAGTCTCTTCTTGGGCTTCTCACCAGCAGAGTGTTTCTTGCTGTGAGATCGCTTTCGCTTCTTTGAAGATTCCATTTCTGGGACCTTCACGGATTCATCTCTTGGGTTGTCAGAAATAGGCATGTGCCTGGTTCTCGGGTGGTTGCAATGCATGGTGCTCTGGTTATACGCAGTGGGCTTGACGCCTCCTAAGTATATCCTCGAGCTATTCTTCTTCGCATCGGCGGATTGCGTCAGTCCGCACTTCGTCAGGATGTAATTCAGCATTAAACCGAAGGATTTCTTCTGGGTGGCTGGTTTGCACACCTCCTCTTGTAAGCGTTTCAGAATTATTTGGCACCAATTGACCTTTTCACAGGTCAAAATGGCCACCATCATTCTAAACCTTAAGTTCGTGCACATCTCGAATGCACCGGTTCGGTTTTCAATAATCCTGGAGCAAAAGTCATGAAGATACACAAAATGGAGAAGAAAGTTTTTCTTGTGACAAGTAGTTGTCACCATATCAACCACTTTGGACCCTGTAAATAGTCCATAAAACTTTGTAATGAGCTCTTGAGACCCGAACGTCTCAAGTTGGTCCATGGTCATGCCATTGGCGGGCAGCCTGTAGATTCTCTAGAGCAGATTGCGATTGATACAGATCTCCACTCCTTGGACTGTTGCAGTGATGTCAGCAACATGACCTCCCTGGGCCAGTGACAGAAAACGGACGGCGGCGTTGAGGTAGAATTCCTCAACCAGATGGGGGTCAAATTTGTCGGCGGTCTTGCTCCCAAGGCGATAGAGGCCTTGTTGTTGAAGACGAGTAATGATATATTCCATAGGTTCTTCGTCGTTGGTTTCTGAGAGAATACGCTCGATGATCACAGGTTTGGAGAAGATCCGGCCATCAATTATGTTGGAGGATTTCTTCAGAACAGGGGAAGAAGATTGACCAGCCATTGATGTTTTCTTAAGAAATAGGGTGCAAGAAAACAATCGAGATATGCCGTGAAATGCAGAAAAAATATGTAGGCTGTATTTGCTTGAGAACTCTTGTAATTGCAGAAAGCGTAAAGAGTCTCTAATGGCAGATTCAGTCCTTTTATAGTTGGGCGGCGAAATAGGGTTTTGCAGAGTACGAATGGTCAGATTTTAAGGGATGGGAACCGATTTTGAAATCAACGGTTAGGATGGACTGAGTGTAACTGGTACGCTAATCCATTAAAAAGTTTAAAATTAGAGCGGGTCCCACTTCTGACATAGGTTGATACCCTAAATGCCTAAAACGACGGTTTAAAAATAATAAACAATTTAAAACATCACGGCTTTTGAGATTCAGTTGTCCAGATGTCGTGTAAGGCATTTAATGAACATGACGTTTGACATAAAAACAGGGCACGTGGACAAAAATTATTTTAAAAGGAAATAATATTATATTATATACTGAATCGAAATCCTATAGCATGTCTTTGTTTTACTGCGTCGTCTGACGTTCCCCCTTAAAAAGGTGCTTATAGGTTTTGAATTCCATACTGACAATATTTGGATTAATCTTTGTATTCATGGGTCCTGATATTCCCCCTTAATTATTTCACACACCATTGTAGGATTCATATGCGTTCGCTCGCTCTGATCTTGTATTGATGATTACGAGTGTACGGATAATTAATGTTGAATCTTTGTATTCACGGGTCTTCTGACATTCCCCTTAATTGTTGAGTAAAAATAGTAAATTACTTACAGGGAGTCTGGCTGTAGCATTCCCAATTCTTGTCTGAGCATGTTGAATCTTGCTGTGTCGAGAGGCTTGGTGAAGATGTCGGCCAGCTGAACGTCTGTATGAACTTTTTCCAGGCGAACATCCTTGTTCTCGACATGATTCATGATAAAATGATGCTTCATGTTGATATGCTTAGTGCGCGAGTGCAGAACAGGATTGTGCGTGATTGCAATTGCACTCGTGTTATCACACATGATTGGAGTATCTCTAGCATTGATTCCATAGTCTGACAGTTGTTGCTGCATCCAAAGGATCTGCATACAGCAGCTACCAGTAGCATAGTATTCTGATTCAGCCGTGGAAAGAGAGTTAGCCAATTGCTTCTTACTAAACCAAGAAATGATTCTAGGTCCGAGAAAGTGACAAGTTCCACTTGTACTCTTCCTATCTAGCTTGCAGCTTTCGAGATCCGAGTCGCTGTATCCAACTAAATCGAATCCGCCTTCCTTAGGATACCACAGTCCTGCATCGACTGTTCCTTTAATGTACTTCAGGATTCGTTTAGCTGTATTGAAGTGTGATTCCTTAGGTCCAACTTGGTATCTCGCACACACTCCAACAGCAAACTGGATATCGGGCCTGCTAGCCGTTAGGTACAGGAGCGAACCAATGAGCTTCCTGTAGAGTGATTGGTCAAACGGCTTTCCGGCTTCATCAGCACTAATTTGCACGGAAGTGCTCATAGGGGTTGGCGAGGATTTGGAATTGTTCATTCCAAATTTGTTGAGAAGCTCCTTGTTGTATTTCTCCTGGTTGATGAATATACCTGTAGGCAACTGCTTTACCTGCAAACCTAGGAAATAACTAAGTTCCCCCATCATACTCATTTCAAATTTGCTTTGCATGAGATGTGAGAACCTTTGACATAGAGAAAGGTTAGTTGAACCAAAAATAATATCATCGACATAGATTTGTACCATTAGAAGGTCATCACCTTCTTGTATCTTGAACAAGGTTTTGTCCACAGCACCCTTCTCAAATCCGTTGTTGGTTAGATACTGGGACAGGGTTTCGTACCAGGCTCTAGGGGCTTGTTTAAGTCCGTACAGTGCTTTCCTTAGCCTGTAAACTAGATCGATACCGTCTGTGTTGGCAAACCCTGGTGGTTGTTCAACATAAACTTCTTCTGCAAGTTCTCCATTCAGGAAAGCACTCTTGACGTCCATTTGGTATACGATAAAACTCTTATGGGCGGCAAAGGCTAAAAATATCCTAATGGCTTCTAGTCTCGCTACAGGGGCGAAGGTTTCATCATAGTCGATTCCTTCTTCCTGACAATAGCCTTGTGCTACTAGTCTGGATTTGTTCCTAATGATAAGTCCATTTCGATCCTTTTTGTTTCGAAATACCCATTTGGTTCCTATGACCGATTGGTGTGTTGGTCTGGGTACAAGATACCATACATTGTTTCTTTCGAAACCGTTAAGCTCTTCTTCCATAGATGTTATCCAATGAGAATTTTTAAGAGCGTCTATGGTCGAAACAGGTTCGAACTGGGCTAAGAATACAGCGATAGTGCACATATTGAGTCTCCTAAGTTCGGATTGAGATTTCCATTCAGGAAACTGTGAAACTTCAGCATTAGATTCTTCTTGTGCACAAAGTACATTTCCTTGTGTACTCTGTATTCTCCTACGAGTAGAAACACCGGCATTAATGTTTCCAATGATCAGCTCTTGCGGGTGATCTCTCAACCATCTTCGGTCGGGTTCTAGTTCAGGATCCCGTACTGTATCGAAAGTTTCGTGGATACGGCCTGACTTGTACAACGTCGGCTTCATCCACATCGATTCTTACAGCTGCGGGGTTGATTTCTAAATCAACGACAGGTTCTATGGGTGTAGGTGGATCCAAGATAGATAGATGGTGAATGTCCTGAGTGATATCATCTACTCCTGTAGGGTCATGGTGTGGTTCGTCGAACACTACATGAACTGATTCCTCGATCGTCAGCTTCCTTTTATTGAAGATTCTGAAAGCTTTGCTGACGGAGGAGTATCCTACGAATATTCCTTCATCTGATTTTTCATCAAATGTTCTAAGTTGGTCCTTCCCAGTGTTCAATACATAACACCTGCATCCAAAAATGTGAAAATACGAAACTAATGGAGTTTTGTTATTTCATACCTCATATGCTGTTTTGTTGTGATGCTTGTTGATGATACAGCAGTTTTGAGTGTAGCACGCTGTATTGGTTGCTTCACCCCAGAAACGCTGTGGCAATTTGCTTGCGGCAATCATTGTCCTTGTTGCTTCTTTCAACGTCCTATTCTTTCGCTCGGCAACACCATTTTGTTGAGGTGTACGGGCGGTGAGTATTCGTCTTTGTATTCCATTCTCCGAACAGTATTGCTCTATAAAGCGGTTAGTAAATTCGGTACTGCTGAACGGATGCACACGATACTCGATGCTTTTTCATTCTGCAACTTTCTCAGGAGCTCGGGCAGCCTTGATGTTGTTTCCTTCTTCTTGCTAAGAAAGATCGTCCAAGCATACCTGGAATAATGATCAACAACTACCATACAGTATTTCTTACCTCCCAAACTTACTGGGTCTACAGGACCGTAGAGATCCATGTGTAGAATATCCAACACTCTTTGGGTTGAAAGGTAGGATTTGCTTTTCAGGGTTGACTTGATTTGCTTGCCTTTCTGGCATGGTCCGCAGACGCTGTCCTTCTTGAATGACACATCTGGCAAACCTCTAACCATACCCTGTCTTGAAAGCTTGTTGATCGTCTTGAAGTTGACGTGAGACATCCTATTGTGCCATAACCAGCTAATATCTGCAGTGCCTTTGGCAACAAAACATGGAATTGAGGAGCTCATAGGCTTCCAGTCAGCAATGTACATATTACCTGATTTGCTTCCTGTAAGCACAACTTCCTTGGTTTGGGTGTTCTTTACTCTACAGCGATCTATATAGAACTTCACCGAGAACTGTTTATCACAGAACTGGCTAATACTAAGTAGATTATACTGTAAGCCTTCAACATATGGAACATCGGTGACCTTAAATTTCCCTACAAGTAGGTTTCCTTTCCCTCTTGTTCTTCCTTTAGACTTATCACCGAAGCGAACTTTTGGACCGCGACCTTCTACAAAATCAGATAGCTTGCTCCTATCTCCGGTCATGTGACGAGAGCATCCACTATCGAAGTACCAGGTATCCTCCTCTAGAATGTCCTGTAACAAAGAAATTAGGTAGATTTAGGTCCCCTTTGATTTTTGGGTCCATGTATGTTAGTTCCTTTAGGTACCCAAGCTTTCCGACAAAGAATTGGTTTCTTGTAGACGACTCTGCACGGTGTTGCGATATCTACGGGGCATATCCGTAGTTGTTATAATCATGATAATTACTATGCATGTAAAATTCGTGGTTATTATTATTATTCCAAGATGAAAGTGCCGTCTAGGAGGTGGAGCCATTTTCTTAGGCCTAACAGCTTGTCTTCTGGGTCTCCAGTTGGATTCCCAATGCTGTTGTTGATACTGAACTGGCATCTGCTGTCTTGAGGGATAACGGGGCTCCTGTATCCAATACCTAGGCGCGTTGTACTGAGTGTACTGCTGTGCGGGCCTTTGGTGGTTGGATACCGCCTTCTTTCTGAATGACTTCCGGCGTTTATGATATGCTTGTGGAGCATGCTGTTGAGTACGCCTTCTGAGTGGCTGTTGGTTCCACTGTCTCGAATAGTAGAGTTACGGGGGCGGAATTCCAGCCTTCGGTTTTCTTGGTACAGCAGGTTCCTTTATGGGACTAGGGGTATCTTCCGATTCTGGAATGTGTTCTACACTCTTGACGAACACTGTACTAGTTTTCCCTTTGTTCGAACATGAGTTGTATCCTAAGCCACTTTTATCATGAGCATGTTGCCCAGTGCTCAGAATTTCTTCCATTCTTTTGGACGATTTTTCAAAAGACTTCAGAATGGTCTCAAGTTCAGTTTCTCGCTTTTCGAGAGTTGTGATTTTGGTTTGTAGTAGAACCAAATCATTTGTCTTGCTCTCATTGTGCGTTTTAACCTCATTTAGTTCATGAGCAAGTTGATGATTGCTCTCCATGAGTTTTTCAAAATCGACCTTGCTGGTTTCACAATCAAGAGACATATTTTCATAGTTTATTTTCAGCAAGTCATTCTCATCTTTCAGCTCTAAATTTGTTAATTGAAGCTGTATATTCTCAGTTTTTAGAGTCTCATGGGCTTTTTGAATGTTTTTAAACTCATTCATCATATTTTCGAAAGTATGAGATGCATTAGATGGAATAGCTGAGGTTGAACTTACCTCATCGTCGTTGTCTTCACCTTCTGGAGCATCTTTGGCCATAAAGCACATGTATGCTTTATCATCGAATTCATCGTCAGATGAATCACTTTCAGTGACCACCTGAAGACATTCTGCTGATTTGGATGGAGTGGGGGAGGCTTCTGATTCTCCAATCAGGGCCTTGAGCTTGTCTTTCCAAGCACGTCTTCTTTCATCTCTCTCTTGTTGCTCGGCCTCAGGCAATCTTTGGACTTTGGGATGAGGACATTTGTTTGCATAATGGCCTGGTTTCCTGCAATTATAGCACAGGTTAGCATCACCAGATGATGTTTCGGTACTTACCTTGTTGACAGGTTTGGGCCTGTAGGGAGTCTTTCCAGACTGTTTGATGAACTTTTTGAATTTATGCATTAGAAGCGCCATTTCATCTTAGGACAGGATGTCCTCGTCACTATCAGCATTCTTGTGACCAAGCTTCGACGAGCTAGGCATGCTGTGTCGACGGTTTGATAGCGCAGAGAGTGACCTTTGAAGGAGATTCTTGACTTTCTCTCTTCACAATGTCATACTCAAAAGCTTTAAGGTCGAGAAGAGATCAAAGTGGATATTTCATTAAGATTACGGATACACGCATAGCCATGTGGTCTTAATGTCCCATCTGGGAGAGATCTGAAAATTTTAAGTTCTTCTCCTTTTGGGTGTAAATTTTGCCCAACGCTTCAAGTTCACCAACAATACCAGTAAATCTGAGGTCAAGTTCCTCAAGTGTTTCCGTTGGTTTCATTTCAAAAGATTCAAATTGCTGAGTAAGTTTTGAAATCTTGTTTTCTTTTGAGAGCTCAGTTCCCTCACAAATTAACTTGAGTTTATCCCAGATTTCTTTGGCTGTTTTGCAACTCTTTACCTTTGAGAATGTGCCTTTGTCAAGAGTGACAAATAACGCGTTCTTAGCCACGTTGTCGAGATTGGCTCGCTTCCTTTCATCTGTTGTCCATTGCTCGCGTTCCTTCTCGAGCATTTCAGCATGGGCTTGGCCCTCAATCCTTGCGGCTGGATTGACCTTCATGATCTTGATAGGACCATCCTGTATAACAAAAATCATCTCTTCGTGCATTGCTGCAAGATGAGCTTTCATTCTAATTCTCCAGTCGTCAAATTCGTTAATAGAGAACATAGGGACTTTGTTAATCATAGAAGTATCCATACTGATAATATAGGAATGAAAGAGACTATTTTGAAAATAAGTGATTTGGATCTGATTCGGTTAAAAAGAAATACGACTGATTCTTTTTAGAATCAACCGCTCCGATACCACTTGTTGGCCACTAAGTATACTGGATACAGTTTGGAAAATAGTTTGAACAACAAACTGTACGGATTCTAAATCTGAGTGCGTAGCGGAAGTCTTGGATACAGTAGGTTGTTGTGGATACAGCAACTAAGTGTATAGTGTATACTTAATATATCACAGTAATTTAAAACAAGAAAAGTCAAGGTAAATAACACATTAATTAAAGTGGTTCGAGGTAAACCTCTACGTCCACCGGTCCTCCACACAGAGTAAAGTTTATTATAATTCTGCGTACACAACTACGTAATTATAATCAAACCTATCCTTGTATCGTTCACAGATTGATACAAAGAATGTCGCTTTCAACCGTTCACACATTGGTTAAAGCTTCCTTCTTGACTAGCTTCTTCACACACAGTTCCAAAGCTTCGTCCTTATTCGTCCCACACAGTCGAATAGCTTGTTGAGTTCACACAGAGCTCGCTTTTACACAAAGGTAAAAGGTAGGTAACTGTAAGAACAAAGAACTTTGAATATGAAGTTCTTGGTGATGATGGTCGTTTCTTGATGTTGAGCACTGTATATCTCTTTCGTTCTTAATTGTAGTAAGCTTTGGAGATATGTTTGCTCTGATGATAACTTTTGATAGCTTGAGAGTTAGGTTACTTGGTAACTGATCTTCAATGTCTTCATAGGATATATATAGTCTCTGAAGAAAGTATCCGTTGAGATGTATCCGTTTGAATAAGATTTCGTTCCAACGGGATTATGACACGATCCGGATTTCGCGGGATTCTGAAGATCTGAAGACTGGCAGTATTTAAATACCTTATCTTTGAGTATTTAAATACTTCTTTATTCAACGGGACTTGACTTCCGTTCCTTCTTTGTCCTGTTGTGAGCTGTATGGAAGATAACTGTATTTTGAGTTTCGAGACAGTTTCCATACTTGGTCTTTTTACAAGTCTTCTTGCTGTACTGAAGAGCTTCACTTATATGCTGATTCGAGGCAGGTCTTCGATACAGGATAAAGCCTCAAAGCTTCGATACAGTTTCCTTTACTGTATTCGGATTGGCATATGTGTCAAAACCTCTTTTATAAAATAACATTCGATACAGGGATCGGGTATCCCGGCTGTTTCGATATAGGGTGTTTGTTTTTTCCAACAGCACGCTACGGCCGGAAGGCTGCGCGCGCTAACCGGCAGGTGTAGCGCACGCTATCGGCTGGCCTAACGCACGCTATCGGAGTGCAGGCGGGGGTTACGAGGTTCGACTCGGCCAGATCGGCGGTAGCGCACGCCATCGCTTGGCCGAAGACGCTAACCGGCAGGGGTAGCGCACGCTGTCGGCCGACTATCGTACGTTACCTGGGTGAGTTTGTTAGTCCAGAGACTACTGGACAGGTCGGCTAGCGCGCGCAGGCTTCCGGCCGTAGCGCACGCTAGCGGGAGTCGGGTGGACAGTCATGGTCGGCAGAATTGGTCGGTGGTGCCGTGTCATGCGGGCCATGGCCGAGAGTGCTCGGCCGATACTGGACGATAGCGCATGCTAGTCCGGGAAGGCTAGCGCACGCTAGTTCCGGCCCAGTATATATATGACAGACTAGCCACTTTTTCATTCATTTTTCATTCCCTTTCTCTTCGGTCCGCGGCTGGAGCTTTGGAGGGGATGAAGCCATGTTGTTAAACAACAAATCCATGAAGTTTCTGAGTTTATATCACCGATCAATCATCCTATAACATCCTTCGATCCAGCGAATCAAGGTTAGATCTTTAGAACCCTACTTTTGGGTAGATTTGGGGGTTTTCGCGTTTTTGTCCGATTCGTTCCGTTTTGTTGATTAATTCATGATGAATATGATTAATCTTGTTGGTATTCTTAGTTTCCCTACGGATTCATGGTATATTTCGTGGTTTTTACGGAATCGAGAGGGTTTGGTTGTGGTCCGCCCTCGTTGTTGTTTATATACGAATATACATGAATCGTAGGCGGGTTTTCGGGTGTATTCCAATTCCGTATTCATTTAGAAATGGTTGCAATTGTATTCTTCGAATCGTTAGGTTCGGTTTCATTGATTCCTAGCGTTCGTCGGTGACTTTCCTTCCCGTTCGTTGCGTCGTCAATAATTCAAGGCAAGTATTTTTGGAAACCTTTATGCTTAACGTGAAATGGTAATGTATATTGTGTGTGCTTTACTCACCTCGGGAGGGTCCGACGGGATCACGGAGGGAATCTATGGCTTCTTCCTGGATTCATGAGTTTGTTTCGCTAGCCAACTCGGGAGGGTCCTTAGAGGCCTCGTGTGGGATTCGTGGCTTCGTCCCGGTCCTAGGCGATGCCTGTGCGTGATTTGTTTTATGAAATGGCCAGCTCGGGAGGGTCCTTAGAGGCCTCGGGTGGGATTCGTGGCTTCGTCCCGGTCCTAGGCAAATTGTTTGACTGTTTGTTTCCGGAAAAGACATGTCTGGTTTTGGCTTTTGAAATTGATATTGGTGCATGTACTATGAAATGTGTAAGCGATTGGTTTGCCTTGAATACTTGTACTAGCGTAATTGCTAACCCCTTTGGGGACCAATTGTCGGGGAAATTCTTGTTATGGATTTCAGGTTATGTTCAGCCAGACGAGCGGGCGCTGGGATAGTACGAGGATGTCGGCCAAGGTTGTTGACATGTGCAATTGAGTCTTGTTATTTCCTACTGTCTCTTTTGATGTGGATGTTTTCCAAAATTGTAAACTTATAGATTGTACTCGCGAGTACTTAGGCTTTTCCTTTCGGATTGTGATTGGTCTTCGTTGGAGTTACTGTATTTGTCGGTTGATGTTTATTATGCACTGCATCTGGACGTGTTGTTTTATGTTCTTGTTGTTAACAATTGTTTCCTTGCTAACCGAGACGGTTAGTCGAGAGGTGTTTTCTTGTGTTAGCCTGGTGGATCCCATGTAGGGGTCCACGGCGCTGTAATACACCTCGAATATCTTGGGGGTGTTACATCGGCCGAGATCACGTGGCCGGGAAACATAACTTCTTTCAACTAGAACTCACATTTCGAGAATTTTTCATAGAGATGCTCGGCTCAAAATATCTAGTATCAAACGCAAGTGCCGGGCATGTTCCTCCTTATCGCGAGAATAAATCAAGATGTCGTCAATAAAGACGACCACACGTCTGTCAAGGAACTCGATGAATATATTGTTCATTAATTGCATGAATACTGCAGGTGCATTAGTCAATCCAAAAGGCATGACCACATATTCATAATGTCCATATCTTGTTCGAAATGCAGTCTTCGGAACATCGGACTCTTTCATCCGAAGCTGGTAGTATCCTGACCTCAAATCAATCTTGGAGAATATTACGGCTCCCTGCAACTGATCAAATAAATCATCTATACGAGGCAAATGATACTTATTCTTGATGGTCACTTTGTTCAATTCACGATAATCAATGCATTAACGTAATGACCCATCCTTCTTCCTCACAAAAAGGACAGGCGCGCCCCAAGGCGAAACGCTCGATCTGATGTACCCTTTCTCCAATAACTCTCCCAGTTGACTTTAATTCTTGCATCTCGAAAGGTGCCATACGATAAGGTGCCTTAGAAATCAGAGCCTTGTCAGGCTCTAAGTCCACAGAAAATTCTATTTCTCGATCCGGTGGTAATCCCAGAAGGTCGTCTGGAAAAACATCAGGATACTCATTAACAACTGAAATCGAAGAAAAATCAGTTTCGTTCTCGTCTGTTTTCAAAGCATAATACCAATAGCCCATGCAACCTTTATTCAAAAGTTTCACGGCCTTCATGGCGTTGATAAGTAACTTAGGTTGGCCTAATTTGCATCCCATAAACGAGTACTCAGAACCGTCTTCCGTCATCATAGTGATAACCTTAGTGCGGTAGTTCATAATCACTTGGTGACTATCAAGCCAATCCTCGCCGAGGATCACATCCTCGCCTTCCACATCAACCACAATCAAGTTCGACAACCAATCCATACTGGCTATATTCACCGGGAAATCTCTAATCTCCCGATTCCCCACGATTCTATCCCCGCTGGGTAGTTTCACAATAAAAGGTTCGCAAGCAGTTATACAAGTTATATTCAAACGGTGTACACACTCCAAGGAGATGAAAGAATGTGTAGTACCCGAATAAAAAAGTACACGAACGGGATGAGATAGGATATGAATAGTACCTGAGTCCACCACCGCATCGGGTTCGTCTGCTCGACGCATCTCATAGACTCATGGGTGTACCGAGCCGATGCTAGAATCTCCCCCTCTAGCGCTCTGACTCTGTCCCCGGCCCCTGCCGTAACTCTGCTGTGACTGCCCGACTGCTTGTTGCTGATTAATACTCTGGTCTTTAGACGCTGGGGCCGAATCCCGAGTGCCCAAAGTCTGATCTTGTTCAGGGAAATAAGCTGCTCTATGCCCCATCTGTCCGCAAGTATGGCACTTCAGAGATGGGAAGTTGCACTCCATATTGATGTGGCCTGGATGACCACAATTAAAATAGGTTACTGGGCGAGTTGTTGTGCCCGGAGCAGAACAGAAACTCTTCCTCCCTCTAAAAGAACGTGACGAGTGCCCGACAGAACGGTTAGCTATCTGGGTTTCTGGAAGTTGCCACCTTTAGAGCCAGAAAAGTTACCAACGGTCTTTTGCTTCTTCGGTTCTTTCGCGGTATCATTGTTGGGACTCAACATGTCATATACTAAGGCCCTATCTTGGTAATCTTTCAAGGTAGTACAATCAAATCCGGCCATATAACGCCGTAAATCCTTTTTCATCTGCATATCAAAATAATGGATCTTGTCACGCTCATCCCGCACTTGATTCTTCACGTGAATAACTATTGGTTGTACTCTACTATCGCCTGCGAAACTAGAATGTTTTGCGGCTTACCCTCGGAAAAGGCTAGGATTCTGCCTTCTTGCACTGGCCAAGGACAAAACTCGGCCTCCAGTAGCTCTTTAAACTCTCTCCATGTAGCAACATGATCCTGTGGCTTGATAACTTTCCACCACGTCGTGGATTCCTTAGTAAGGAAGTACTGAGCAATCGGTACCTTCCTCGCTTCCGGATATTCAACCGTTTCGAAGACTTTCTCTAACTCCGCTAGCCAATCCTCCAAACCTATCGGGTCTGTGGCACTGCTGAACTGCGGAGGGTGCATACGGATCACATTCTCAAGCAAGACATCCATTGTTGGGTTCGGATTGTTCAACTGAACGGATTGGGCCAAGATGGTCATCTGGTTAGCCAATTGTTGAAGGACGTTCGGAACTCCAACATCTGCATTGTTCCCTTAGCCAGTCGACTGGTCATGCTGACTTTCGGTGTCAAGATGCACTGAGTTAGATAAGCTGGGGGTGGTCGACCCCGCAAGGGAACTGAGGGAAACGGCCGCGCCACATCCTCATCTGCATCCACGACCACGACCTCGTCCCTGTCCCCTACCAGAAGACATTCTGAGGAATACACAAGGCACGTAAGTACAATTCAATCACACATCATCGAAGTGACCGATTCCCAAAAATATCAAATCAAAAGCAAGACGATTAAGGAAACACTAGAAGAGTAAGAGGTCTTACAAGTACCGGTTGCACTATGATGATGGCAAAGTAGTGATACTGTAGACAAACGATGACTCAATCGACCCAAAAGACCAACAACCTAGGTATCTATAAACCTAAGCTCTGATACCATATTATGTAACACCCCCAAGTTATTCAGGGTATATTATAGCGCTGTGAGCCCCGCCATGGGACCCACAAGGCTATGCATACGCGGAATCATAAAATTTGACCGATAAGGTCCTAGTTTAATGTAATGGAAGACAATAAAAATGATATTCAAACCATATCCAATACATCCAAATACAATACATCACAAATCAATACCACGACAACACAGGCTGGAACATCAAGGAAACCGAAAATCGTACACGAGTACTCAAAACTATTAAAGCATAACAACACTGAATGAGGGAAACTCAAAATATAACTGGAGACAAGACACAATATCACACTTGCCCATCATCGTCATGCCGGCCCGATACCTGCTTATCCGCTCTTCTGGAACCTGAAATACATGAAACGTATTTTCCCTATAAAGGGGTTAGCCGTCGAATTGCTAGCACAAGTATATCGATTATGAAACACAATACTTCACGACAATAAAGTAAAAGTAACCGTCAATTCATCATTTTAAGACTAGTATTCTGGAATAACTAAATCTCATTTCAATACATAGATGATTAACTATGAAACCGCACCAAAGGCAACGGAACCCTTTGAGGCCCCGTCGGACCCTCCCAGAGTGGCTAACCCAAACTATTAATGGAACTGCACCAAAGGCCACGGAACCCTCTGAGGACCCATCGGTCCATCCCAGAGTGAATATATACAATCATACAATTCATATATCTCACTTTCAAAGTCGAGAAGGTATAATCATAAATATATACTTGCATTTGAGACATCGAGAATTTGGAAGGAAAAGAGTATAAGTTCGGTAGGTCCAAGAACACACTTCCGGCACCTAAACGATTCGTGAGGAACATGATAATCAATAATCCATACACAAATCACACGAAGAAATCCCAATACCCGTCTATGATTCACGAAACTACAAGGGTAAACATCTAGAGGTTGGAAAATCACCCAAACCATCTCACGTCCGAACAAGGTACAAAACAATCCATATAATCGTAGGGAAAATATGGATACGGGGTATTAAGACATCCCCAGCCCACTCCAAGCCCACACAAGCCCACCCTAAACCCACCCCAATATTTCTCTTTACAATTTCTTTTAATTCAAGGTAGTTTTTTAAATTGATTTTTAATTAATATTAACTAATTTATTTTAAAATTCAAAACAAAGTTTTACAAATTGATTTTTAGTTTATTGTTAACATATTTTTAAATTAAAATTTTATTAATATTCGCCTGGCCCGGCGGCCTACTTATACTGCCCACGACGGCCGAGGCGGGAGGCGGTGGGCGCGACCGCCTGTGCCCGGCCCGCCAAAAACATGGGCTGGTCCTGGGCTCCCTAATCCCAGCCAGGCCCAGCCCCGGCCTAGCCCGACCCACGACCACCTCTACTTGTTGCTGCCTCTCCATCGTCAGATGGTGATGGGCCGCCTCCACTTGCTGCTGTTGGGGCCTAACTTGGAGGATAAACTTCTCATCAGTTCACATTTCTTACTCAACTTGGAGCCCATTTTCTATCCTGAGTTGCTCCTATAGAAAAACCATCTGCGTGTCGCCTCGAAAATTTCGGAAGCCTGACACTTCTATGACCCTCGCCGCCCATCATCGACATGCGAAACTAGCTCATTTTAGGAGGATAAGAGGTAACCCACACCCTAGGTTTGACATAAAGATTCATGTGGTCAACCTGGTCGATGGTTGTAGTGAAATCCATCTCGACTAACTCAGGATTCTGCTCTCTCATGATCTGTTTCAACATATCCTAAGACTCCTGATCCTTGCCTAATTTACAAATAAAAAGTAAGTAATTGTATATGAATAAAGGTGAGAGAAAAAGACAAGGCGGTATAAGAAAGAAATCAGTAATTATTTATGTTTCTTACATGTTGTTCAACACGTCTCGAATATGCCTTCTCAGCCACATAGACAAACTAATGCTCCATTTTGTCAGAAGTAGTGGCCTCATGTGCAATATATGCTAACAATTGCGATCTCAAACTATGGTCCTCGTCCAGACGACCACAGTTGGTCTCGTTGGTCTTAACAGTCGATCTGAAAAGGATTCGTGTCAAATCAATAATAAGCTATTTCGGCATTGAACATAAATATATTTGACAATAACAAATAACATATTCATAACACACAATACAATAAAATTAGTAATAAAATGCAATTTCTAATACTTATACCATGTAGTTCCAGCCGTTGAAATGAACGCACAACCACTTGCACTTGTGTACCCTGTACTTGAACTTTTCAGTAGTATTTATGACCCCCAAGCCTCCCAAAATGGGCAGCTGATTTTTCCAAGACTCGTACGATACAAGCGACATGGAAACATAAAGATTTGAAATTTATTTATTCGAGCACATAAATAACTCAACCATATATAAATAACATTACTTACTTCGTGGCATGCTCCTCATCACACCAAGTGTGCAATAGGGATAAAGAAATGTCAAATCAAACCTGTAAATTATTATAATAAAGACAACATATATTTTTCAACAATATTCCCAATAAAAAAATGCTACTCATAATACGAGAACAAAAAATTTTATATAGCATTTGTAAGAATATTCTTACTGACAGGCATTGTTTAGTTTTTTCTTCACGCACATTGGGACGTCCTTCTACTCAGTCTGCAACACTGGAACACAGTCTTAAATGAGAATTCCCACATAACGGCGATAGAAAATAATGCTATTAGAAGACAACACGGGAGAATCATACATATTAATTGGTATGGTTAAACGACCATTTTCTTTAAGATATTTCTCAAGTGATAGGAGCTTACATGGCCCTCAAGTCTTAATCTTCTTCTTTTCGTATAGCTGTTCAATTTCTTCTATTTGAATTCCTTCAGCAGTTTTTATCTTCGACCTACTACAACTGTGCCATCGTCATGTCCTCAGGCCAAGACACAGTCACGTAGCCTCTGTAAGGCTTATCAAACTAGATAGCCATGGCAGAATGGTATCTTCGACCTCAGGAATGGACGGTACCATGGGGGCATGAAAAGTCAGGGCAGACTGTCTGGTACCTCTGGCGAACTATGTGCATGCCCTGAAGACTGAAGTGGAAGGGGTAGGGTCAGGCGTTGTATAGAAGGCATACAAGGTGCTGTAGCGATTGTCGGGGTAGTGATAGGTGTGGACTCCATGTGGGGGATATAATAATCCAAACATCTCAGATAGTCTAGAAGGTTGCTCTGTCAATGGATGTAAGGTGGTAGCCTCCAATACCTGAGTGGCATGTCCCATAGTCTAACCAATACAACGGTTTGTGTGTGTGAGTTCCATAGGAACCGCATGGCTAGAAGCTGCAGAGCTCTCATTTGAGTCAGGAGTGTTATTATTATTATTCCATCGGGTACTTTTTGATATTTTATTCATTTTACTTGCATTAAAATGAACAACAAATTTAAAACGGTCGTGCGCGTTAACACGATAGTGTCATATACATTTTTTTAAGTTAACTTTAGCCGATAATACGTCACCTAGTCGTCGGCTAATATATATATATATATAAAATAAAATAAAATCCAGTCATTTGTTAAAATGTTCTATAATTTTCAATCGACATATTACATCATTTTTTCAATTAAGGCTCATAATCAGAATCATCACTAGAGTCGATCTCGGTGTCAGGATTGATACGTGGCAACACGTGTCTCAACTCTTTTCCATCGTCTTCATCTGAATTTGCAAGTAATTCATCTACATTAACATCAGTTAGACCATGTGCATCACCTTGTATTCGAACAACCCGACCTCCGAAAATATTATTCAAAAGAATTGTGGAAGATCGTGGAATATTGGTTGTATGTGGCTCTTCATATGCATCATATAAATCATTATCTCCTATTTTGTCTGACTGTAGCTGTACTGAATATGTTTTTGGATAAAGTTGAGGCAACAGATCGCGACATGTTCCTTGTAGACACATGATTGACTATCTTCCATGGCCCATTGTTGACCAAGTCATCGACATAATGCACCGATTTTGCTGATGTTGCAAAACTAAATGGATTATTTTCATACCAAGTTGTAGAAGTGTCAACGGAAAAAATCACATAGTCGTCTTTTAATTGAATTCAAAGGTTAGTATCAAACCATATGCACTTGAACATGTACATTATCAAGACCTCTCCATAAGCTAGATCTACAAATTTTGAAAAGAACACCATGTTGGGATAAATTATACCCCAAGTGTTATGATTAATACATCCTATAGCCTTTTAAAATACAACTAATTTCAAATTGAATAATTATATTCATAACAATTTTACCTAATGTACAAATATATTTATTTTATCATTAAAATATTACTACATTAGTACTATAAAAAAATAAGTATATAAATATTTATATTTAATCGTTAGATAATTTTATTATACAACCACCAGGATAAAAGTTGTTCAGTAGTCTCATCTCATAATCTCATTATTTTATTAATTTGATATAATATCTTGAACCTTTATTACATGAAATGTAATATAATCTTTATAAATAAATATTCAAAAGGTCAAACATTTAGAGTAGAGCTTTTAATTTGTTAAAAATTTATGCTCGACGAGCTGCTCATGAGTTGGGTCTTTATCGACATGTGAAAAAAAAATTGCGGACTACCGCAGCCCATGGGCCTCGATTGATTAGCTCGGTCTAGGTTAGGGGCGTAAATAATCCAAATGAGTTGATTGTATATGTGTTTAAATTTGTTTGAAAGTTTTATCCTGTAGATATTATATTTGAACTTGATTTGATTACTAATTGAGTCGGTCTAGAATGAGTTTTAATTGATTAAGTACGAATCGAGCTCAAGTAGTTTGTTATTTCATATACACTTTATATTTTTTACCTAATCAAGCTAAGTTCGAGTCAAACTTTATATCTTGTCAAATAAAAATTTATGTTCAAATTTGATTCGTTACACTAACGAGTATTATAACAATCAAGCTGGAATCGAGTATCACGTGGATTTAAGTTAGTACGTAATAATAGGGGTCTGTTATACAGACCCCCCCCTACAGAACCCCCTACCAAAACCTCCCTCTCTCCCTACAAACCCCCCTACCAAAACCCCCTACAATATATATATATATATATATATATATATATATATATATATTTAATTTCAAAGACAAAAAAAAGTTGAAAAAAAAGTTGTAACAAAAAAGTATTTTTTTTTAAAAAGTTGTAACAAAAAGTTATTTTAAAAAAAGTTGTAAACAAATAAAAATATTTTTTTGTTTGCTTTGATTAATTTTTTGTTAATTTTAGTACGAGTGGTCACGGTTTGATTCGATTATTTTTTTCTAAAAGTTGTAATGTATTTTAAGGTGTTCAGTTCTCCCAAGCAACTAACTGATTGGGTACAAAATATAGCTCGAGGGATCGGTTTGTTATTAGTGGCCCCTTTGTGATTGCCCGTGTGGGGACGACGACTGTGCTCACTACATTTATGTGATGCTGGATGAAAATTCACCACTCCCCAATACTCACCCACAATGGGGGCGTACAGACTAGGGGTGTTCATAAGCTTGCACCCGGCTTTCAGTACCCGCTTTTCGGCACTTAACTGGTACCTATTTAGGCGGCCCATGGCCCGGCCCATAAAATCCGGGTATCCGTTTTTGGGTACTGCCTGGGTCAGTCGTGTACCTGTACCCGAGTTTTTTTTATATATTAATTATTATTATAATATTTATACATATATATATATATGTATATGTATATATATATATAGAAAATTTACTTTATGATTAAATCAAATATTAAGAAAATTTAACTTTAATTTAATTTATTTGCTCGATTGACTTCTAAAAAAAAAAAAATTAAAAGTAAGAAATTGTTTACAATAATTATAACATTCATTTTATTATCATTGGTTCTAATATATTAAGACATTATATGAAACATTTAATCTATTCACTTTGAAATTAGACTACTATATTATATTAATACATACTCAGTTTTGTAATTTTGATGTCATAATTTAAAATAGTTAATGAGATTTAAATTATAAAAAATATGATTCATGAAAAGGAAAAAAAATTAGAGCTTAAGATTAATATGGACCAAATTTTACATAAGTATTTGTAATGTTAATATTATTAAAATGTAAGTAAATAAATACTAATTCTATACATAATATTTAAAATGGTTAAAATAAAATATGTAGTGAGAAAATAAAAAAAAATAAAAAAATAAAAAAGTTATCGGGTCGGCGAGTACCCGATAATTTTATTTGGCCGACCCATTACCCGGCCCGGTAACTCACATAATTAACGGGCTGGGTACCCGACCCGTTAAATTCGGGTAATTAAAAAAATTATCCGGTAAAAGTTCCCGGGTAGTCGGGTAATTGGGCTGGGTCAACCGGGTCGGGTAGTTTTGAACACCCCTAGTACAGACTTCCCAATGCATCCGCATGAGAATATAGCTCGAGGGATCGGTTTTGTTATTGTTAAAAGAAGAACCAAATCAGAGAATGGGTATTTGTACGAAATCAATTATGCGTGTTCAAAAGGTAGGAAGTATGAACGTGAAGGTTTAGAAGATGAAATTCAACGGCAAACCAGTACCTCTAAAACCGATTGTCCATTCAAATTAGTGGCAAAATATTCTAAAACACAATTTTTTTTGAGTTTGAGGGTGAACACAACAAAGTTTTACGTGTTTTCCGCTTTTGTCCGGTCCAGATTTATCAGAAGAAAGTGGCCCCCTTGTGATTGCCCGTGTGGGGGACGACGACTGTGCTCACTACATTTATGTGACGCTGGATGAAAATTCACCACTCCACAATACTCACCCACAATGGGGTGACTTCCCAATGCATCCGCATGGGAAACTTTATATTCCAGTCGACAACGTATGTATACTGAAATTATTGAGAATATAAGTGCACAAACATAGTAAATGATTACTGATTTATTTTGTAAATATAAGAGCACAAACATAGTAAATGCACTACATTTGGTGGTGTTGTTTTTAAATAATGTGTTAATATTGTTGTTGTTTAATTGAATAATAACAGTTGTATTTTTTAATGTGTTAATGTTTAACGTGTTATTGTTGTTTTAATTAAATAGAAATACATTAGACGAATACAAAAAACATAACACAAAAAACATAACAAATAAATACTAAAAAAAACATTACACAAAAACACATAACAAATAAATACTAAAAAAATATTACACAAAAAATACATAATGTTGAAGGGAAAATAACTGGAGACAAGAAAGTAGGGCAAAAGTCGTTGTATTATTCCATCAATGAGATCCCTTAAATAGGGTGAAGTACATACAAACAGGCCTCAGCCAAATCCTATCTAGGAAAGCCCATAAACTAACAGACTTAGGCACACAACGGGTATTATTCCTTTAACACTCCCCCTTGTGCCTAGTCTACAAGCGCATGTCATGTTGCCTCGTTAAAACCTCGTCAAGCAAAAACCCAGTGGGAAAAATGTCTTGATCGTAGGGAAAAGAGTACAGCATCTAGACACATCAAGTTTAGACTTCATCCTTTGAATCTATCCTCTCATATGATCGTTACATTTGATCATAGCGCTACTAAGGTGACCATTCCATCGATCCCCAAAATCGTACATCTTGTTATCTCGTTAAAAACCTTTCCAAGTGATAAAAACCCTGTGGGAAAAATGATCCTTGGAAGGAAAAGAGTATAACGTACGGTGTGGATGTAAGACTCCCCCTCAAGTCTACATCTCCCCCTGATTTGTACATCAATCAAGTAGTCGTTGTCTCATTAAAAACTTCACCAAGTAACAAAACCCAATGGGAGAAAATGAACCTTGGTCAAAGAAAAGAGTACAACACATGTGATTAAGTTTCTTTATAAATCACCATTTCCTTGTGATCTTTACATCAATCTCGGAAGTTGGAAAAATCTTTAGCTCCCCCTAATGCTTACATTCACATATCGTTGCCTCGTTAAAAACCTTGCCAAGTAACAAAACCCAGTGGGAAAAATAAACCTTTGTCTAAAGAAAAGAGTGCAACCTATGTGAGTATGTTACGTTATATCTCACATATTTCCCGTTATGATCATTCCATCAATCAAGGGGATTTACAAGTTACATCATGTTTATAAATGTAAGTATGCTCATCAGTGGTAGTACTTAACCACTAGTTCCTCACACGTGTAGAATGATAGTTCTTAATCATGTACACTCACGGATTGATTCATGCAAAGCAATAATCTTGTCGTGATTCGAGGAGGTAGCCAAAAGGGGTTTGCATAGTCGATTTCCAAGACATAAGCAATTCATACCAACACATACTTTGTGGTAGTTGCTTCGGCACCAGCATTTACTTTAGCATTGGCCTTTTCGTAAGCAGCTTCCTTTGCCTGCTTGTAGGGAAAGAATAGTCCCAAGTCAATGGTTTCTTTTAAGTATCAGAAGATATTCTTGATACCATTCCATTGATGTTGCGTCGATGCTGAACTAAATCTAGTCAGCGAATTAACGGAGGAGTGATAGCAGGTCGTGTACATTGAGCTAAGTAAAATAATACGCGATTACACTCAAGTAGGGAATTTCAGCTCCCAAAGCTCTTCGTCACTTTCCTTTAGACGAAATGGATCTTTCCTTTGCATCCAAATGTTCGACCAATCATGGGGTGCTAGTTGGGTTTACCTTGTCCATATTAAAGTACTTGAGAATCTTCTGGACATAGGCTGACCGGTGGAATAAATTCCACAAACTCGATGTTCTATGTCAATGCCTCGACAGGACCGAGTTTTCCCAAGATCTTTCATCTCAAACTCAGATTTTTAGTATCCGGTGGTTTCTCTTATTTCATCAAGACCGATTATGTTCATGTCATCGACATACATTGCGATGTGAATCCGGATCTTATTTGTGAAGACGCGGGGACACATTTCATCATTCTTATATCCCTTCCTAATCAAGTAGTCACTTAGATGGTTATACCACATCCTTAGGGATTGTTTCAAACCATAAAGTGAGCGTTTCAAACGAACTAAATACGCACTCCGTGGTGTGGAGTTACTTGATTTGGTAGTGAAATGCCATGGGGCACTTCCGTATATATCTCCGTATCTAGATCCCCATAGAGATACGTAGTAACCACATCTATTGGCTGCATTTCCAGTCCCTCGGAAATTACTAAGCTAATCAATTAGCGGAACGTGTACGTGGGAGTATATTTCCTCGTAACCAATTCCAAGGCGTTGTGAGAAGCATTACTTCGTGTACCTTGTACATTAGGACTCTACTATTCTCATTATGATTTACGACAAAGGTTCGATTATGTCCTTCAGGCTTTACACTTGGTTAGGTTAGCACTACCTACACCAAATACCTGTCTCTTTGTCGGAGAATCTAGTTCTACCTGGAATGTTTTTCTTATAGGCCAATCAACTCTATGTTGATTTCATCCAACTGAGCGAGGTTCGACATCATCGTACTTTATGATTCATGACATGTCATCAAAGTGGGTGGTTGATCAGGCCACACCCTCATAATTTCATCGAGATTCTTGATTTTCTGAATCATATATTCGGGGCGTCCTCCTCGTCATGATTCATGGACATAATA
The DNA here is from genome assembly GCA_033398695.1 of Orobanche coerulescens. NCBI lineage: Eukaryota > Viridiplantae > Streptophyta > Magnoliopsida > Lamiales > Orobanchaceae > Orobanche > Orobanche coerulescens. The sequence goes on from CM065802.1 coordinate 230,943,340, forward strand.
AAATCAAGCATGATCTCATGAAACGAGTTCATTGATGGTTAACATGTAATTTGTGCCATACTCTACCTCTTACTTGGATGAGTATTTAGTCGAACCATGTGGCTTCCACCCCTTTCCTTCGCAGGGAGCCACAGCCTCAACCACACCTCCACCAGGTGCAGTTGCATCACCAGGTTCATTAGTGATGTGCCCCTTGGAGGGGACTTCTAACCTTACAGGCACATTTGCAGCTGTAATGTGAGATCTTGTCACTTGAACGATATCAGTAAATGCATCAGGCATTGAATCTGCTACATCCTGAAGATCGAGTGTTCTTTATGCTTCACGGTAACATTGTGAAGTTCGGGGATCATAATGAGACAAGACGGAGACACCATGACAATTCCTGTCGTTCCCCGAGAAATTACATTTTCTATCCTCCCCCTAACGACGGGAAGGTTGTCTCATTAAAGTGACAATCCGCAAATCGTGCGGTAAAGAGATCACTGTGAAGGTTTCAAATAGCGGATAAACGTCTGAAGATTCTTATCCAACGTGAATACTTAATCGTTTCTAAAGATCGATGCGTTGTGGGGCGCAGAAGGCACATATAATACGTAACCAAATATGCGCAATTGGCACTCAAGTCCGTCTGGGTCCAAGATACAAAAATCAGGCTATCCAGTTACTAACTGGTACGCATAAACTAATTGGTTAGCAAAAAGGTCTAAGAATGAACGATTTAAGTAAAGTTGCGTGCAATATTGCATAATCCCAGGCAAAAATATGCAAATTGGTGCGCATAACCAATGACATAATCACCATACATATTCTTTCGATGGTGGTTTATGTGAGACCTTTGCATATACACATGGGACGAGATACTATTCATTAATCTCTATCGTGCAATAAACATCAAGTACTTTTTGATGTGAACTCTCCAACATCATCGAGTCCTTTAGATGTGATAAGGGAGGTGAGCCCTTATAAGTTATCTTGGAAGTTCTGCAGCAGTTTTAGTGGACAGGAGAGCGACATGTGACCAACATGTCGGAGAATCCATCAAAACCATAAATACATAAATGGTCCGCATATTAGGTGGATGGATCCACAAATTTCTCCTTATATTCAGCGTAAGAATAGAATGTTTGCTTTTGTTTCTTTAGCGTAGGAAGGTCTCGCTCCCACATTGGCTAAAGAGCAGGCTTTGCAAAAATGAGTGGTGCGCATTTGAGATGCATCCGGTTCTTTGGATGATATGACACAATTAACATCAACATTGTTCTTTATATCGAGTTGTTGCCACATTTTCACTCGAAAAGTAATGATGTTCGTACAGGTTCTTTAGTCTACATATCATCATACTTCGACCAGGATGACCTAGTCTATTGTGCCAAAGCCTATATGAGTCTATGTCCCAAAGTACATTGTTGGTGACAACATAGGATTTTAAAAACCTAATAATAGTGAGGTACATCCACTAGATCGACTCATCAGTTATTCTAAAATGTGTATACGTCCACATTCATTAGAATAAAAGAAACTCTATTCCATTCTCACAGTGGGTTTCAATCGGGAAACCATTGCTACGTATATTATTGAAGCTAAGTAAGGTTCGAGGGCTCTAGATGCATACAGAGCATCGGTAACTTAGAAGACTGCCGTTTAGGCATCAAGAATTGGGCATTACCTCGCCCTTTGATGAGTTGGGGGGACCCAATCATCGTAGTTACCGAGGTTTGTCAAGCAACTTATTCGATGAATAGAAGCCCAATTCTAAGAACATTCAAGCTCTCCTCGATTCATTTCTTAGAAAAGAGTGAAATTTCGAACCATAAGCATTCAAGCATTATTCAGTACTTCGAAATAAAGCTAAGAATATAACGTAAGCAATAATAATATCTTGTTCGTGAAACAACATTGTATCAGGCCATTATTGAAAAGAAAACACCAACACAGTCGTCTTGAGGCAACTATACCAAATGTAAACGAGAAAGTAAACATAATACTAAGATTCAGTCTATAGACTGTGGCTCGTATGACTCAATTCAACGATTGGTGACTGTGAAAATTGACATAGGGGGACTTGTCTAGATCATATTCTTCCATATAGTGAGTTCTCCTTTCATTGGACTCTCTATATTTCTTGTAGTGAGATGCGACTTGCTTGCTTGCATGGCAGTTCTTGTACCATGTCCAGCATCTCCACAGTGATAGCACAGTTCATTGCTAACTCGAGCCTTAGAGGCGATAAGATGGGTAGGTGTTATTTGGTTCCCTTAGCTAGTATAGCCGGGAGCCGGGAGCACCAAGTCTTCGCATTACATTGGAAGAACCCCCACGTTCTTGACCACGAAGCCTATCATGTCCAGTCCCCAATTCATTGGTGTAGTTTCCATCCTTCACTTTGCCATAATTGGCCTTGGGAATTTTCTTTGTCCCAACCGGCCTGACATTACTGCTCACTAACACTTCGTTGTACCTCTCAGCTACTTGCAGTAGGTTGATTAGCTTACTGAAGGTAGTGATGCTTTTATTATCATACTCCAGCCTATACTGGTTCGTTAGTATAAGAGCGGAAGTAGGGAAGGTGAAAAAAATCTTTATGGATCATGTCATCTTCTGTGATGTCCTTTCCACAGAAATTCAGGCGTTGCCTTGAGATAGAGCATATCTTTTTTGAAGTCGTTGATCCGTTTCTTTTCAGGCAAGCGGATTTCATTCCACTGCACGGTCAACTTTGGAAGCAAAGTTTGTCAATGTTCCCAAATTGGCCCTTAAGGGCATTCCATAGTTCTTTGCGGGATTTTCAACAATAAATATTTCAATCTCAAGCTGGGTTCGACGTGCCACCTAAGGAATATAAGTGCACTCGCTTTGATCTTGTCAGACGGTACTTGGTTTGTCGTGTTAAGGAGCGTACCACTATATTCTTCAGTGATAAATGTGGTCTCGACGTAGGAGACCCATCTATGGTACTCAAGCTCTTTTGAGTCCAATATATCAAATTTGGAACGAGTTGGATAAGCTATCTTATACAAGAAAAAGGAAAATGATTTTTCACAGTTTACCATGAGTACTTTCCATGATAAAATTTTCAATAATGAGAGCATTATTATTTTTCGGAACCAAGATATGGTCAAAATTACTTTCGATGCTATTGAGGATTACCAATGAAATTACTTTATCACGGTTCGAATTGATATAGGCAGTAGAAATAAGTCCTCTAAAATCTACTAAAATGAAGCCTAATACACATGCCATAACTAACGATGCATGCAAAGTATATATATAATTATAGATATAGACACATAATCCTAGGAATATATCTATACACATATTATGTAGTCATATATTAATTCTCGTGAATTTAATTTAATTCAAGTTGCTTTAAGCAATTGACTTTAATTTAATTGAAGTTATTAATATATCATGCTTTAATTTGGTTTAATTAAGCACAACAAATTTATGAAATATAAATATGCAATTAAAATAATCAAAGCATGTAAAATTGCACGTTGCAGATAGTAGAGTTCGAATTTGGGTACCTTGTGGGAAAGACATGATTCTTTTCTAGGCATACCGTCAATTTATTTCGTAAATTGCCATCTTCGTTCCAATTAACATTTGGATCGTCTTGATTCCTTGCACGACAGAAAAAAAAAGGTTAAAGTTAATAAAAAAAAATAATTAACGTATTTTTTTCTTCTTAATAATAGTAAAAGGACGGTCTAGAATTGTAATTGGGCCAGGAGCATAAGCCCAAATTTGATTGTTGCTGGCGTCTTTTGTTCTTGAGCAGCACGCTCGCAGTTCAATCGACGGCGGCGTGAATCGACGGACGGAGCTGGCTGATTATTGCAGCTAGTATGGAGCAGATCGGAGTTGGTGGCGGGTTGTGGATCGACCGTCGCTTGGCCATGATTTGCTGCGATGGTGGTGTGATGAAGAGGAAGGTCGGTTGTATTTGCGAATCGGGGAAGAAGATCACAGTTGCGCGACTTGGGTCTGGTTCGAGGACAGAATTCGTGCGGCTAAGGGCTGCGTCGCGTTACCGGTGTCCGAATGTGGCGGGGCTTGAACTCGCGGGGGGACTGGATGTCTATGGCCGCCGGTTGTCAGTCGGAGCAGCCAGCAAATCGACATCTGGCCGTTGAAGGGGATGACGGCGAAGGCTAGGGTTCTGCAGAAAAAAAAAATCTGATTTTTCATTTTTTTTTGTTTTGGAATTTCAGAATTTCGGGAAAAAAATTCAGAATTTTCGGACGAAATTTTTTTTCTTGGTCAGTTGGGAGACTACGTGCTGATAACGTGTTGAAGGGAAAATAACTGGAGACAAGAAAGTAGGGCAAAAGTCGTTGTATTATTCCATCAATGAGATCCCTTAAATAGGGTGAAGTACATACAAACAGACCTCAGCCAAATCCTATCTAGGAAAGCCCATAAACTAACAGACTTAGGCACACAACGGGTATTATTCCTTTAACACATAACAAATAAACACTAAAAAAACATAACACACACCAAAAAACAACAAAAGGACAAAAACATCAAAAAAAAAAAGGACACCCTCCCTATTCTAGGGAGGGTTTATTTAGTAATGTAGGGGGTCTCAATAACACCCCCCGTAATACTCCCGTTGTCTCAGCCAAAAGTTGACAGATGATGTATATTTGGTGTATTTTAGGTAATGATTAATATAAGTAATGATTATTAAATATGTGGTGGAGATTAAAAAGTAAAAAGTATTGATGATGAATGAGTGGTGGAGATTAAAACGTAAAAAGTGATTGTTTGATTTGATTGAAAAAAGTGATATATGTAAATTTACTAAAGAAACTATTTTTTAATAGAAATATAAACGGAGTAATATAACATCCCATACCTCGAGACGAGTAGTACATCAGTCAAATATTGTATAATAAAATGACTCGAAAATATAAGTCACAATCAAGGCTGGAGGTCCGGATGTCCTGTTCTGAAAATTAGAGCTTGTGTGATATCATACTCTACATGCTACAGAACACGTGGAGTAATATTCGTAGACAGGCTGGTGAAAGCAAAATGAATTTAATTTACTAACCAAAGGGCAATTTTCTTCTATTTAAAGTGTACGTGTGCAAAGTTCTACTCAAACAAACCCTAAGCCCAAAACATGAGTAGCGTAGTTGGTGCAGCTCACAACGTCCGAATCCTGGGCTCCGGCCGGACAACCGTAGTCCTCGGCCACGGCTTTGGCATGGATCAATCCGTCTGGAGACATTTAGTCCCACGCCTCGTCGATCACTACAGGGTCGTCCTGTACGATAATATGGGCGCGGGCACAACTAACCCGAACAACTATGATTTCGATCGGTATGCAACACTAGATGGTTTTGCCAACGATTTGATCTCCATTTTGGAGGAGTTCAGCCTCGGGAAATGTATATACGTTGGCCACTCTTTGTCCGCCATGGTCGGAATCATGGCCTCGGTTTTACGACCGAATCTTTTTCATAAACTGGTCTTGATATCTGCTATTCCGAGGTAATCACTCCATCTGAATTAATGGAGATTTTTGTAAATGTGAACTTCTTATCTTCCACATCTTGTCATTTAGCGAGTAGTTGATGGATTTTTTTAGTTTCGAAAATTTCATGATATAACCGACCTATGTGCTCATGCATATTTTGGAAAAGTAACTAAGTAATACACTCCATCCCTACGGTCACTTTTTATCATTTTTGTATGTCTCAAAGAGTATGCACACTCTATTTTTAATAAAATCACTTTATTATTTCTCTATAAAGTCATGCTCCCTGTCCACTCAACACACCACTTTACTTATTTTTATAAAGACATACCCTCTCCCCACCCAACACACTCTTTATTAAAACTCGTGCCACTCATCCACGTGTCTATACTTAAAGTACGGAGGAAGTATGAATAAAGAACAAAGAAAACTCAATTAGTTAATAGAGATCTAAATATTATTACTATGTTCATTGTTGTTATTATTGTTGTTGATGGTGGTGTTGCCGATTAGAATGTTGAACACGGAGGACTATTATGGAGGATTTAATCAGGAAGACGTCGATCAACTCGTAGCCGGGATGGAAACAAACTTCAACTCAATGGTACACGGAATGGCTCCGTTGGTGATCGGTGGTGACATGGACTCGGAGATGGTTCAGGAATACAGTCGGACGCTCTTTAACATGCGGCCCGACATAGCCTTGAGTTTAGTCCGTATGATATTTGCATACGACATGAGACCCTTTCTCGGGAGCGTGGTGGTGCCGTGCCATATTATTCAGAGTTGTAAGGACCATTTCGTGCCCGTCACGGTGGCGGAGTATACCCACCAGAACCTCGGGGGAAAGTCCGTAATGGAGGTGATATCCGTGGAAGGCCACCTGCCGCATCTTAGTGCGCCGGAGGTCACGATTCCGGTTCTGCTCCGGCATATAAATCACGATATTGTTGATGGTTGAGAAAATGGTGCAGCCGCGCCGCGGGGGGGGGGGGGGGGTGCGTTGTATTGTGGTGTGTGCGATTATGAGAAAATGCCCAAGTCTTGTTGACGTTTTGTTTCTTGTGTGTGTGGTGTTATTGTTGTAGCTTCGGTATTACTTCATATGTCCTGTGTATTTGTTTGTATAAATGTTTTTCGATAAATATCGTAATTTTATGCCCAAGTCTTCTTTTCTATCACTTCTATTGATGTGTGTTTGTCTTAATAATTGGAATAAATTTTCGTGTAAATATGTGTTCAAATATTAATCCAATAGCATAAATATAAATCTTGTCTGCAATATGTATTAATCCCATTCATTTTTAAATGCAATGCTTCATTTTTTACATTATTCATATATTAACCTTCGATTGTACTTTATATCAATAATACAAGAAAATGGCATGTAAAATATTATGGATGTGTCTCCATGTATATTTAAAAGTATTACTTTTGTGATTTTTATAAATATATAATTAAAGATATTAATAATCAAAATTGTACACATAACTCCGTAAAAAATACAACATTACCGTTAATTATGACATAAGAAGTATTAATTTGACATAGAACCCCAAATTATAAACTTCAGCGGAATCTAACTCTCCAATAGATAACAAATTAAGTGTCGTGCAACACGTTATATATAATAGATTTTTGTCTTACATTGAGGTAATTAAAATTTGATTTTTATGAAAGATTCTTATGACATAATCGATGTAAGATCTTCATGGTGAGTTATATCTAATAGTAAATTCTGAAGACACAAACATACATATATATATATATATATAAATATATATGATATTATATAATTTCTCATATTCTGACTAGTAAAATATAGTCTTATCACTCATCATACTAGTATTACTACCAAAAGAGGGGTTTCGCTGACGACAAAAGGTCATTGGCTAAAGCCTAAAAGTCGTCCGCTAAAATAAAGATCGTCGGCTGAATTCTGGTCGACTAAGATTTATCGCCTAAACTTTAGTTGAAGACAATAAAGATTTCCGTCAAATAAACACGTACTTTAGCCGAAGAGTAAGATATTGTCGGCTAAAGTTAGGCCAACGGATGGTTGGCTAAAGTGTATTATTAATAATTAAAAAATGTTTATCGGCCAAAGTATTTTTTTTAGATAATAAAATAAATACTTTAGCCAATCATTTATACTAAAACCGTCGGCTAAAGTGTATTCTTAATAATTAAAAAAAAATCGGACGACTGGTTGTGTAAAGGTCGTCAACTAAAGTCATTTTTTAATAAAAAAATAAATCTTAGATTTTTTTTACCCAAAACATGTTTTTATACACCAACATCAATCAAACTCCAACATACAATATCAATACAACTCCTAATGTAGAACAAGTCAATATATATATATATATATATATAAACCAACATCCTCACAAAACACAACTCTATCAAGATATACCAACCTCAATAAAATCACAATATTCAAAAATTTAATGTCCAAAATATATCATCACATCTACACAAACATATGGAAAAGATAACTATATACTCCCCAAACAGCAAAAACTATAATAGTACCTTTATGTTAGTCATTGCCATGGTGCTATGAAGATGAAGGTGGAGTATGTAAATGCATAATCGGAGGTGGTGGTGCTGGAAATCCCACCTAGGTCATAGTCGAGCTGAGTGAGGTCATATACGTTAACATCATGTGTATATGCTGAGTCATCGCTTGTTGCCGCCTCTCCTTCGCCTGGTGGTGATGGGCCGCCATCGCTTGCTGCTGTTGGGTCATCAAGTGTTGTTTCTTTTCTTGGAATCTAGCAAACTTCTCTTCAGTTCGCCTTTCTGACTCAACTTGGAGCCCATTTGCTATCCTCAATTGCTCCTACAGAAAAGCCTTATGCGTGTCGCCTCGAAAATGTCGGAAGCCTGATACTTCTATGACCCTCTCAGCCCATCATCTGTTAGGAATACTTTTTAGATTTTGATGATGTCATCTTTATATATTCAAATGTATGTTTTAAATTACTTGGCAAAACGTAAGGAAGAACCAAATGAGTTTCTTCAATAGGCCAAACTGATAAGTTAGATACTTGGCAAAATGTAAAGAAGAACCAAATGAGTATCTTCTATAGGCCACATAAGTTAGGCTTAAAAATCGGCTAAGTGTAAGTCAGATAAGTATCTATTAGCCGAGTCTTGGTCAACTAACCTGTTCAGATAAGGTTGACCACAGACGAGTCATATCAGACAATCCTTATCAGAGAAGTTCTGGACAACAATTTGAATCAGCGAAGTTGGACCAGACTACAGTCAAGAAGGAAAGTCAAGTCATCTATAGTCTGACCATCAGATCAGTCAAGTTCAAATCAGGTCAGAAGACTACAGACAAGTCGGCACATCAAAGAAGTCGAAGAGAAGATTGAATGCACATCAGATAGTTTGACCACAGAGAGGTCAACCAAGTAATCAGTCAAGTACTCCAGTCCACATCAGCATGCGTTGAATAGTCAATATTTACGGAAAGTCACATGCGGGCGATTAGAGACAGATTGGAGAGATTCCCGGAAAGGATATGATTTAAATAAATCATCCAGACCCACCGCTGGAGACTTTAATCTAATTATATTCAAAAGATTCGGCGCCATCACATGGAAGTCTTCACAACGGTCGGAATTGGATTAAAATATGGGAATCAAGCCTTGCAACGTTCAAAAAGAAAAACAAAGAAGTCTATTTCTCCAACGGACGGATTTGTTACAGATTTGCAATGGCTATGAAGAAATGCTCAAGTATCGACACCTATATATATCCAAAGATTTGAAGATGAGCAATACGATGCGAACAACACTTACAAGCAATCAAAGCAAACAAAGCAATCAAAGCGAACAATAGCATCGTGAAAGAGCAAGCGTTCAAAAGTTCTTATTTGAAGAAGCTCTTAGTTGGAGAAGACAATCACTCGTGTATTTAAAACCTGAGTTCGGGGTACTTCACTGGTTGAAGTTTGAGAGAATGTAAAGGCATCCAAGGATCATATATCAAGAGGTGCAAGGCAGTCAAAGGGAGTTGCAACGGCAAGGAATTCCACTGGTTAGAAGCTGTTGTAATTGGTTGAATCACTGTAATATTTATCACTGGTTGAGAATTATAGTGAATTCATCTCCAACTGGTTTGGAGAAAAGTGGATTAGTAGAGGATTACCCCACCTCTGAGACCACTATAACTGCATTCGTGTTTTACCGCTTTCATTATCATACTTACCTGCTGCATACATATTTAACTGTTCCATTGATTAATTCTATATTCGTCATCAACTGACTTCCGCACTTACATTGACTACAAGTCATTTGTACCATCAGCTGAGAAACTCATCCTTTGTGGAAAAGAGTTTCAATAAGTCTATTCACCACCCTCTAGACTTATTCCTGGACGACTTGCGACCTACAAGTGGTATCGGAGCGGTTGGTTCAATATTTCAAGAACCAGATCTATATATCAAGGATATATTTTAGCTCATTTTAGAAATGGAACACATGCATTCTAGATTACCTATTTTTTCAGTTGACGAGTATGATCTTTGGAAGATAAGTATGCAGGCACACCTATCTTCAATCTATGACGACATGTGGTGCATCATAGAGGACGGTCCATTCATCTTCGAGAAGGACAACAGTCCTGAGGAGATTGCAGCCGGGAAGCCAAAGAAGATCCCAAAGAAAAGGACGAAGCTGACCATTGAAGAAAGAAAGCTGGCCAACCTTGACAACCGGGCCAGAGACGTGCTGTACCAAACTCTTGACAAATCAACAATGATCAAGATCAAGAACTGCAAAAACGCCAAAGAAATCTGGGACACATTAGCCTTAATGTGTGAGGGAACAGAGCTAATAAAAGAAAACAAGTTGTCAATTGTTACCCAAAAATTTGACAACTTCAAAATGAAGAATGGCGAATCCATAGACCAAGTGGACACAAGGTTCACTGAAATCATCAATGAGATTAACTCCCTGGGAAAATCATATGGGAACAGGGAGATGGCGCTAAAGGTTTTAAGATCTCTCAATCCTGAATGGAGTATGAAGGCAGTGACCATGAGTGAATCCAAGGATTTTAACAAAATAAAGATCCAAGAGCTGTTCTCTGATCTAAAGGCTTATGAGTTTGAGCTTCCAAGTTCATCATCAACTGAGCCTGCAGAGAAGGGAATAGCCTTTGCAGCCGAGTCCCCCGCCAAGAACCTATCTGATGTCAAACCTCTAAATCCACTCGATTTTGAGGAAGAAATGGCGTTTATAATGCAAAGGTTCAGCAACTTCAGAAAGAATTATTCCAAGTACAAGAAGAATTATAAGGAGAACCCCAGGAGAAATCAGAAAGCTGGAAGCTGGAAGGTGGAGTGTTATAATTGCCACAAGACAGGACACATCCAAATTGACTGTCCTGATCTCAAGAAGGACGAGAGCAAGAAGAAGGTGAGCAGAAAAGAAGACCGAAGGAAGGCCCTCATCAGAGAAGATCAAGAGCGAGTAGAATCAAGCAGCACATTCTTCTCTGATGATGATGAAGAATATGATTGTTTGATGGCCAACCTAGATGATGAAGAGGTAACATCTAAACCCTCAGTTTCAAATAATAACAGCTCAGACATGTCACAAGACATGGACTTACACGAGTCTATAAATCATCTTCTCAAAGATTTTGAGAGATTAAAAACTGCACACCAAACTGTATCAGCCGAGAGGACTCAGCTGCAAGATGAGAATGGGCAGCTGGAAAATGACTTTGAAAAACTCAGCCTAGAATTTAATAAAACCAAAGCTGATCTTGAAAAATAGGCTGCAGACAACTCTACAAACCAGGCTGATAATACCACAGCTGAGATAAAACGACTAACTATTTTGAATAATGAAAAATCAGCTACACTTGCTCATGTCAAAGCTGAGTTTGCAAAACTGACTCAGCTAAGTAAAACACAGGCGAATGAAATAACCTCCCTGAAGGCATCTCTAACCCTGGACGAATTGTGTACCAATAAAAGGCCATTATATTCCAGATCAAGTCTTGGATATGACCCACAAACTCCCTCTAATTCTAAAACCACTTTCATCAAGGGAGAAACAATTGTCTCGTCTGCTGAGCTAATATACAAACTTGTGTTTCAAAACAGGCAGCAGCCAAGTCACAGGTCTAGGATGCAGCCAAATTATACAAGGCAGCCACCTAGACATGAGACTAGGCAATGTCCAAGGCAGAAGCAGCAGCCCAGACAACATGCCCATTATTATCAAAGACTCCCCAAAAACAGATTTCAAAATGGGAGGGGCAAATGGAAACCTCAAGGTTATCCTAATTTTCAAAATGAACAGGTGTGGAGACCTCAAAGATTTAATAAATGGTCTTAGCTAAGATTTAGGCATGGCCCACACCATCAGTTTTATGATGCATATCCGGTGCACAATCCTAACAGAGGATATAGACCCAGACCTTACACACCATTTAGGGGTAATAACAGTAACTTTCACAATCCCAGGAGAAACCAGTTCTCCAGGAAACCAACTAACCCTCCAGGACCCAAACATATTTGGTACCTAAATCTCTGCTTATCTGATTGCAGAAAAGGTGGAAGGACTACTACCACATCTCCACAAATTCAAACATTAGAGGTGAAGAATGGTTTGTAGATTCCGGATGCTCAAGGCACATGACTGGGAACAAGAAAGTGCTGACAAATTATACCAAAGAAAAAGGTCCAGATGTAACCTTTGGAGATAGCTCTAGAGGTCAGACCAAAGGTTTTGGAGAGCTGTACAGAGGAAGCATCACCATATCCAAAGTTCACTATGTCAAATGACTCAAGTATAATCTTTTGAGCATAAGTCAGTCCTGTGATGAGAAGAATCTAGTAGTCTTCACCATTTGGAAATGCATGGTGATAGATATCCTATATGGAGAAGTGAAGCTACAAGGATTCAGAAGGAGAGACGTCTATATTATAGATTAGAACACAGGAACTCCTAATACCTGTTTTCTATATAAGACAATAGCTGAGAATGGATGGCTGTGGCACAAGAGACTATGTTACCTAAATTTCAAAGCCATCAACAAGATTAGTTCTCAGAAGCTGGTCAGAGGACTTCCAGAAGAAGTATTCAAGAAGGAAGCTCTCTATGATGCATGTCAGAAATGAAAGTAAACAAGAGCATCATTCAAGCCAGTTCAACCTACCACTCTTACAATAAGGATCTTAGATCTAATACACATGGATCTATTTGGTCCCATCAAGCCAAGGACCCTAAGTGGCAGAAAGCACGCTCTAGTAGTTGTAGATGACTACTCAAGATATACATGGGTTGTTTTTCTCTATAAAAAGAGTGAAACACTAACCAAGTTACCTGAGCTGCTAAGGAGGATCCAGAATGAGAAATCTCCCTCAATCATCAAGATCAGATCATACAGAGGAGGAGAATTTCTCAACAAGGAAATCACTGATTACAGTGATCAGAATGGGATCCAGCATGAAGTCTCTACAGCCAGGACCCCTCAGCAGAATGGTGTTGCCGAAAGAAGAAACAGAATCTTGAAGGAAGTCACAGTCCATGATTGCGTGCAGAGACCCAAGAGGTTCTCGGGTCAAGTGCCAACGCAAAGATGTCACACTCAGAACAGGAGCATGATAGTAGGGAGACATGGCAAAACTCCCTATGAGGTTTGGAATGGCAGAACACCAACTGTTGCATATTTTCATATTTTTGGTTGTAAGTGTTTCATCCACAACAACAGTAAAACCCAACTAAATGCCTTTGATGCTAAAACTGATGATGGTCTCTTTATGGGATACTCACAAAGAAGCAAGGCATATAGAGTTTCTAATAAAAGAACCTTAGTTGTGGAGGAAACACCTCATGTTGTATTTGATGAAACTACTGTTGAGTACAGGAAAAATATGAAGCTGATAGAGAATAAGCTCAAATCTGCCACTCTAGAAGAAGTCATTGTCCATGACACAAGAATGGTGGACTCACCTGCAGACTAGCCTGAAGACCCATCTGTAGCTGATGAAGACCCAACTGCAGATCAGACAGGACCACAAAACCTACCTGATCTAGTTGCTGCTGATAAAGACCAATCTGTAGCTGATAAAGACCCATCTGCAGACCAGACCAAATCCCAACCTGCAGATGACAAGACGGTAGCTGATCCAGTTGCAGACCAAGGAGATCAGATCCAAGCTGATGCAGAGAGAGAAGAAACCCACCAAAGTAGATCTACAGGGGGAACAGACCCTGAAGAAGAAGACATTCCTAAGTGGCTCAAAGATCACCCTATCCAACATATCATTGGGAAGATAACTGATGGATTCAAGACAAGATAGTCTACTCTACCCATAGGAATGACAATGTTTTCATGCTTTATGTCTCAAATAGAACCCAAGACAACAGAGCAAGCCCTGGAAGACTACTCTTGGATCAATGCAATGCAAGAAGAGCTTAATCAGATGGAGAGAAACAATGTTTGGGAACTAACAGACAGACCAAATCATAAAAATGTTATTGGCACCAAATGGGTGTACAAGAACAAATGCGATGAATATGGAGCTGTTGTTAGGAATAAAGCCAGACTTGTTGCTAAAGGCTATGCACAATGCGAATGGATAGATTTTGATGAGACTTATGCACCTGTTGCACGATTAGAAGCCATCAGACTATTCCTTGCATATGCAACATTCAAAGATTTCATAGTCTACCAGATGGATGTAAAGAGTGCTTTTCTGAATGGAATTCTAGAAGAAGAAGTCTATGTGGAGAAACCCCCTGGTTTTGTCAAAGGAGACAAAGTCTACAAGCTTCTAAAGGCTCTATATGGACTTAAGCAGGCACCCAGAGCATGGTATGAAACATTATCCATGTTTCTGGAGAAGAATGGTTTCAGCAAAGGCAAGACGGATAAAACCCTATTCAGAGTGGAGCATGAAGACCACATATTGCTAGTTCAAATATATGTGGATGATATCATATTTGGCTCAACCAATACATAGCTATGTGAGAAGTTCTCAAATCTCATGCAAGGAGAGTTTGAGATGAGTATGATGGGCAAGCTTAATTTCTTTCTAGGACTGCAAGTTAAGCAGATGGAAAATGGAATTTTCATCAACCAGGCCAAATACACCAGAGATCTAATCAAGAGATTTGGAATGGAATCAGTCAAAACAACAAAAATTCCTATGAGCATAAGCACACATCTAGATTCAGATGAAGAAGGCATATCAGTGGACTCAACCCACTACAGAAGACTCATCGGTTCACTTCTTTATCTGACTGCAAGCAGGCCAGACATTTCATATGCTGTAGGAGTATGTGCACGATTCCAGTCTAAACCCAAGCAGTCACACCTGGAAGCAGCTAAGAGGATCATCAAATATCTCAAGTCTACCATTAATGTCGGCGTATGGTATCCTAAAGATGACAACTTTGAGCTGTCAGGATATTCAGATGCAGATTTTGCAGGATGCAAGATCAATAGGAAAAGCACTAGTGGAACGTGTCAATTCCTAGGAACCAGATTGATACCTGGTTTAGCAAGAAGCAGATATCTAACTCTATCTCAACAACAGAGTCAGAATATCTAGCTGCAGGTAGTTGTTGTGCCCAGATCTTGTGGATCAGACAACACCTAAGGGATTACAACATAATTGCAAATGAAGTCCCAATTTGGTGCGACAACAATAGTGTAATTGCAATCACCAACAATCCAGTATTGCACTCAAGGACGAAGCACATTGATGTTAAGCATCACTTCATCAAGATCACGTGCTGAATCAGAGAGTCAGAGTTGAGAGAGTCAGCACAGAATATCAGATTGCTGACATTTTCACCAAACCTTTACCAGAAGAAAGGTTTTTGGAGCTGAGCAGGGAACTTGGATTACTAGATTGGGAATCTAGTACAGACGAGAAAGCTACCTGAAGACCAGGTCAGACGAGCAAAGGAAGTTACCTGATCGCACTGCATTTAAAAGACGAAGGACTAAGGCGACCACGTACATCGTAACCTACCTCTAGCAGACAAGGAGACTCACCTGATGCAGAGCGGTCAAACAGTCAACAGTCAACCAGCGAAAGTTGTCTAATTTTGACCGACTACTGAATATTTTATTATTATTAAATTACACATGGCGATCCCACGTTCACGATTACACGATGACAAGCCAGCACGCTTACACGTTCACACGACTCCACTAATTCAAAATTTGAACCGACTTAAAATTAAAATAATATTAAAATCCAAACGT
The DNA here is from genome assembly GCA_033398695.1 of Orobanche coerulescens. NCBI lineage: Eukaryota > Viridiplantae > Streptophyta > Magnoliopsida > Lamiales > Orobanchaceae > Orobanche > Orobanche coerulescens. The sequence goes on from CM065802.1 coordinate 230,959,082, forward strand.
CGCTTCAATTTCTTTTTAAATACAGAAAATTCGTTTCACTTTATCTTCCTCACGCCTACGAACCCTAATTTTCACAGATAAAAAATCCATTTCGAATTTTCATACACTCAGAAGAAATTTTTCTTGCGCAGAAATGGAAACATACTTCAATGGACTTAACCTTAAGGCGGTGAAGGACCATATCATTTTCTCACTGGTTGTCGATTTCGAAGGACTTCTCGAAGAAAATCTTGACAACGACGTGCGACATCTCATCAAAGCGATGAAGACAAATGGCATCTACCCATTTCTGGATATCAGCCCCAAACATCTTTCCAAGGAGGCTGTTATCGCTTTTTACAGAGAAGCCTGTGTCCTCGAATCAGGCATAAGGAGCTCTATTTGTGGACTCCAAGTGGATATTACTCTAGAATCGGTCGGGAAAATCTTCGGGATGAAATCCCACGGCGTGGCTGTCGAAGCCCTAAAGCAGAACGCAGCCGACACGTGGCTGAAAATCAAGGCTATTGACCAGCCGGAAAAATTAAAGCTGACCGCCAAAAGGAGCGAATTGAAGAAGGAATATTGCTATGCGTTGAATATAACCAACAAAATAGTGATGGGGATGGCGGGCAGCTACGACCAATTATCGTCAGCCAAGTTCATGGTGCTGGGAGCACTTATTCAAGCTGAACGAATTGACTGGGCTGATTACATTTTCAGGCAATTGGTGCGAGAAGTGAACAAAGTCGAGTGGCTAGTTGGAGAAAAGAGATTAAAAAACAAGCTGGCGTTTGGACGTAGCTTAGTTGGATGTTGGAGCAGCTTGGTGTGGCGAAGCGAAACCCTGACCCCTTCCACATCAACAAAAGGCTTGGTCACTTAGACCAAGAGACCCTGAGGAGGCTAGGAGGTGAGAGGAAAGCAGCTCAGATACTAAGGGATATGTCTGTAGAGCGAACTCCCTACAGATACCCTGTGAGCTCAAGCGAGTCAGCCGAAGATCAAGTTGCAGACAGGGATCAACCTGCAGCCAGGTCTGACTTAGACTCAGATGATACCCCTATTCCCATCCATTTCAAGATAAGGGGACCAGCCCCTGGTGATCCATCCGTGATTCACTCCTCACCAGAACCATCACCCAAGAGACCCAGGCGATTGTTTGACGAGGAGGAGCAGCCAGATCATTTTTCTATCCCTTAGAGAGGATCAACCTGCTCCCTCCAGCCTGGAAACCCAACTTGTCCCTCTTATCACTCCCCAGTTCATTTAAGAAGAAGAAGAAGAAGCAGGTTTGATCATTCTCATTCCAGAGGCAAACTATTCTTTCAACCTGCTCGAAAATAATTTCTTAAACCTGTCTATAGAGCAGCTTCAACTGGTAAAACTTCACGCTCTAAAACATTCTTTTATACACATCTTTGAGGAATGGAAAACCTTGAAATCATTTTCATTCTCTCAACTGCAAATTTTTGTTGAAACCAGTAGCTGGGAGTATCCCCAGGCTACGGAGCAAGTACTTATGGAGTTTTGCAATGAGTCAGATCCTATTTTAATGCTCCAGGAGAATTGGTTCATGTCTAATTTTAAAACCAACATGGACCGATTCATCTATTCTATAATGCAAAGTATTTTTGATGGAACTATCAATGAAAATGGAGTAGTTGAAGAAAAGGAAATCATGATAGAAGAAGTTGTGGAGGAAGAAGAAAAAGAAGCTGAAAAAGAAGAAATCATTGTAATAGAAGAACATGAGATACATGAGGAAGGAGAAAAAGAAAAAGAAGAAGAAAACATTTTAGTTGAAAAACAGTCTGAAGAAGAAGAAATCGAAAAAACAGAGGAGTTGGTGGATGAAGGCGAAGAAGAAGGAGAGGAAGTTGATCAGGATGAAGAAGAAGAAAAAGATGATGATAATGAAGAAAAAAATGATAAAAAGGATGATGATGAAGAAGAAGATGATGATGATGATAAGAATGATGATGGAGATAAAGAGGCTGAGAAGGAAGAAGAAAAGAATAATGATGATAAGGAGGAAGAAGAAAAGGAAAAGGAGAAGGAAGATAAGGAAGAGGAAGGAGAAAAGGAGAAAGAGGCTGAAGAAAAAGAAGGCCAAGATGAAGCCAGATCAAATAAGGCTGGGGCACCTGCCCGCTACACCAGCCTTGATGCCAGCCTAGCTGAAGAAGATGACAGGTCGGGGACACCAGAGCACCCCACTGATCACCGCTACGCATGTGAGTCTGCAGACAGGTAGGTCGACTGCAAACATACCTGCAGGCACAGAAAGCGTCGGTGAGCACTCACCTCAGCCATCACCAATCTCCCCTGTGATGACTGAGCTGATCCGCAGCGTAGTCAGAGAATCCTTTGAAGAGCTGCTTACAGAAAAAATCTCACCTGATCTGCAGTCGATCAATGCAAAGATTGACATCCTTCTGCAGAGGAATGCCCCTCAACCTCCTCCTCCCAACAATTCCAGAATGCCTCTTGGCATGTCAGACTGGATGCACAGAATAGAGCACAAATTAACTATATTAGTTGATGCTGGCAATAAGGGGGAAGAAAGGTTACAGGGGGAATGAAGCAGGCAGGGGGAAGTAATAGGAGTTTAGGAGCTGAGAACGAAGAAGAGGCAAGATGTTCCATTGCTTGAAGCTGGGACATCAAGTCAGAATAGAAAAGAAATAGCTGACCCTGAGCAGACTGATGATCAGCCTGCAGAGAAGATAAGGAGGACCAAACTTGGGGAAGAGCCTACATTAGAATGGGAAGACAAAGAGTTGTGGTTTATTGAGGATTTCCTTCTTGTCGAAGCTGCACCAATGTGGGGATCTGCAAAGAAGCAATTCATTGAAAAATTTTATATCTGGGAGTTACTCCAGGAGAAAAATTGCTCCCCACAACAGACATTTATTGACTCTATGGAATCAACTCATCCAACTCTCTGGGCCATCCTAGTAAAGCAAGCAAAATCATGGAACATCTACCCCATGATTCCTCCTTTCAGACCTGAAGATCCTCCCACTTTGCAAAACAATGAATTGAATGAGTAAGCGTTGCAAAGGGAGATAAGGAAGCTGTGTGAAGAGCATAAGTTCTCTTCCAAAGAAGATCAAGATTTTGCTGCCCTCATTATCAGAAGGAAATATGGTCTTGCACCCATCAAGAAAAGACCTACTGGTGCAAAGCCCTTTAGGCCTCCCAAGCAAACTGTCCGCAGAGGCAGAGGCAGGGGCAGATAACATTTGTTTGTACTTGTATTTTTCTTGTAATTTTTGATTTTGGAAGACTTGTAATGTTTCTGTATTTTGGTTTGCTCACGCAAAGCTGAAGTACTTGTAAACAAAATCAGAAGAAATATATAAGTAATCATTTGAATTGTAATACCCGTACTTTTTATTGACTGTTTGACCTTATCGTTTCTCTTATGTTGTCGCTCTGTAAGCGCTTGGAGATGTTCTTTATATTGTTATTAAGTTTCGTGCCTTGTTTGGGTCACGATCGTATTGTTTAGACCTTGCGAAAGTGTTCTGGGCCAGAGAAATAGCGCACGCTAGGCCTAGGCTAACGCACGCTAATTCAGCTTGATTAGCGCATGCTAGCTTTGAGCCGTAGCGCGCGCTAAGGGACCAGTCAGGTCAGAACCAATAACTCAGACTGCTCTCTGGACTGGTGGATTAACGCACGTTAGGAGTTTGTTAGCGCACGCTATTCGTGGTTAGTAGTGCACGCTAACATCCGTCCGTAGCGCACGCTAATGGTCGGGTCGGCAGAGGCAGTGAGGTTGCCAGGTTTCTGGACTATCAGGTAGCGCACGCTAGGCTTCGGCTAGCGCACGCTAAAGCTGTTACGTAACGCACGCTAAGCCATAATGGTAGCGCACGCTAATGGGCTGGTCAGTAGAGGCAGTGAGGTTTCAGACTTTCTGGACTAGCAGGTAGCGCATGCTAGGCAGCGGCTAGCGTACGCTATATGTGTTGTGTAACGCACGCTAGTGCTCAGTATTAACGCACGCTAGTGGACCGAGACAGTTGTAACACCCCCAAACCACTCGGGAATATTACAGCACCGCAGACCCTCTCCGCGAGGATCTACCAGGCTAAATACAAAACAATGCATCACTTCACATGCCGACATGGCTACATAAAGGACCATTAGACCGATATGGTCTTATATCACAACACACAGAACAATACATACAAGATCCTTGCCCAGAACACATACCCACGCAGGGGCTAGAATACAATATCACTTCCATAATTCGAGAAAATAACACATCAGAGGAATAATCAACACGACTCTACCAAATACTCTATAATTGGTCTTCACGTGATTAGTATCTTCGTTTCCCATCATTCTTCGTATCGATCCTGTGGTTCACTCCCCAGCTACCTGCAAGTACCTGGACGCAATACAGACATCCACCCCCCGAATACTCGGGGGTTAGCAAAACTCCACTGTTTTGCTAGTGCAAGTATAAAACAAAAGTACAAGTCATACACAACGTGCTTCAAGAATATAATATCTTGAATATATTTCCCGAGATAAAACACTTAATCAAAATACTTTACGGCATCGGGAGTTTGAAAACATTTGGAAATAAGGAATTCTCAAGTCTTTCGAAAACACTTGGGGACACGGCTCAAAATCATCTTTCCAAAATACGATTCCAATAATAAAACGCGGTTTCACAACCCGATTCACAACACACGGGGTCCAAGACCCGAATCATAAGCCACAGGTCCACGACCCGAATAACATAACACATGTTCCTAAGGATTATTCGCGTCCCGTGCTAACAAGCCACGAACCTCAGATGCTCTCGTAAAAAATACCCGAGTGAATAATCCAATAGGAACCCATACCAAATCACATGTCCTCGTGACAACAGTCACAGAACCATTCCAAACCACAACCATAAGTTATCCCGGCATCGGGCTAACAAGCCACGAACCTCGGAGTCCCCGCAAGACATACCCGATGATAACCCCCACAAGTTATCTCGGCATCGGGCTAGCAAGCCCCGAACCTCGGAGTCCCCGCAAGACATACCCGGATTGGATAACCCTACGATCACGCCCGACCCATACTAGCAAGTATGGATCCCGGAGATTCAACAATCCTACCCGGAGGCACATCACTTTCAGAAATCACATAACAATGAACAGAACATCAAGCCAAGCAACACTTAAACATCACAACCTCCTTTCAAAGGAGTAACAGCTAATATCCCACGTAATACATTCTTAAGGAACAAGTACACATAACATTACGTAATCCTCGGCAAAGGATTACGGTCTAATAAACTCATTCAAAGTGATCATATCATCTTTTCAACATACAAAACCAACACACATATTCCGAGAACACATATATTCACGAAGTACATAAATTATCGTTGAAAGACAACATTTATCGAGAATATACCGATCCCTTTTTACGTTCATTAAACATTGGGTTTCGCACGAATTCCTTTACCATTAATTACGCCTACGAAACATGAAACGTATGGACAAGATACTTGCCTCGATATCACGAGCGACGAAACGGCGAACGGGCACGATCGGGAAACCTTCGAACCTCCAAAAACGATCAAGACTTCGAAAGCCCACGAATACTACGAAAATAGCATCACCACAAATCAATAACACTAATCGAAATCCGAAACGATCCTAAAAACGACAAAGATCTAAGTATTCTCAAAGAAATCAAGAATCGTTGATCCGGGCGATAAAAATCAATGAACGGTTAACAAAATCTGAAGATTACGGTCAAGACAAACAAGAACAAATAACCGATCGGATGAGATCGGTTAAGAATCACAAATCCAAGCAAAAACCCCAAATTTAAGAAAATAGGGTTCTAACAAGAGATTACCTTGATTTGGACCAAGAAGACGATTATATGTTGTTAAACATCTACAAATCCGCTCAAAGATGAAGCTAGAAGAAAAAGATTGGTCCTACTCGCCTCTGGATTCTCCCGTCGGAAGGGATGAAGAAAAGTGGGAAATGACGACTTAATGCTGCTGTCCAGTATTTATACTGGACAGTTATTAGCGTGCGCTAATCACCCTGCATTAGCGTACGCTAATGGGGTCAACGCTCCAGAGAAACCGCCTATAACATAGTTAGCGTGCGCTAGCCAACAGCCGTAGCACGCGCTAACGGGTCACAAAACAAGTCCAGTAGCCCCTGGACAGAACTGCACCTACCGGGTAGCGTGCGCTAAGCAGTCGATAGCGTGCGCTAGCTATCGGCCTTAGCGTGCGCTAACAAAGCTCCAGTCCCAGTCCAGTAGCTACTGGACTGCCTCTGGACTGCCAGTTAGCGTGCGCTACACATTCAGTAGCGTGCGCTAAACACCACGCAGTAGCGTGCGCTATGCTTCAAGCATTAGCGTGCGCTACACCACAAAAACTCAAAAACTCACAAAGTGATCCGAAATGCCTCCAAAAACATGTCCCAACAAGTCACAACCAAACATGGCACGAAATTCCTACGATGAGGACAATGACAATCCGATAAAACCCAGAAAACCCAACGAATCCGGAATAAAGATCTCGGGTATTACATTCTACCCCTCTTAAAAGAAGTTTCGTCCTCGAAACTTGAAACATGGAACGAACGACGCAAAACAAACTCAGATAACACACGATATCCGTTACCGAAATAACAAAACACGACGAACAAAATCAATACGGTTGAACAATTCAACGGTACAATAACCAAAACACGAGCTATACGCTGAACCAATACGAAATTCCACAGCCCAAGGGTTGGAAGATCGAACACAAAACAGATTTCCTGAACTTAAGGAAGAGTCCTAACGCTCAACAATTACGAAACGAGATCAACAAAAACTGAACCATCAAACGATTGAGTTACAACGATCGAGACAACAACAGTCGATCAATCATGTTCGAATCACGACGAACAATAATACTCAAACAACAACCCCAAAGTTCACATCTCGACTAGAGATAATATACGATCCGGTGAAGACAACAAGATGTGCATTCACATAAGATCCACAGGAAAGGGAATATCAATTTGGAGAGTCATAACGACAAACGGGTTATTCTGAAACAATACCACAACTCGTTCGATCAATAAAAGCACAAGACAGGACAAGATCAGAAAATATCAACGAATATAAACGATTCGACAGAGTCGAGAGTACAGAGTTCAAAATCCGATCCACTTCAAATAAAAGAAGTCAATCTCTGAATTTCAAAACAACAAAGCAAGGGAAATAATTCAACATGCAACTGATAGACCACGCCCCTCCGGGACTACTCGGAGTCGATCCCGATATCAAAGTTCAAGTCCTCGCCTCGGAATGCTCGGTAACCATCTCGCAAAATCAACCTGGTGTCCTCGAGTCCGCACTGTAACACGCATCGGGTGGGGAAGGACAATGTGCACGAACATGTCCCGCCACATTACTGCTTAAAACATCTCCCGGCTTTACCAGAGTCGTAATGAAGACTTGAACTCCTGGCCCACGCATCGAGCGATGGAGCTTTTCAATGAAAGACTACTACGTTGCAAATTGGAAACACCGACTCGCACCGCCCACGCGATCATCGAACTCCTCTCGCTTCTTCGACTGGCACACGCTCCGACGATAATGAAGCTAGTTCACGAGCTAATGCTCGATCTTGATAGTCCTCAACGAGGTGCAATTGAATCCCGACATATACACGCGAATATCCGGCTTCATCCGTCTCACAAAGTGAAGGATCCTCTCTTTCTGGTTCACCCGATCTCGCACATAATCGAGTTGTTTGCTATAATCGATGATACTGTGACACCGATATATCTTGCGGTTCTCGCCAAGTAGAATTCGCGAATCCTCTCGCTCTCTAATCGGTTTCGGATAACTCGCCTTCCATAAGTGCTTGAACTCCGCCCACGTGACATCACGATCACGAGGTTTAACGACTTCCCACCAATTAGCGGATCTTTGTCGAGAAGGTACCGAGCGATAGGTACCTTCCGCTCTTCAGACATCCGACAAATTTCGAAAATCTTTCCCAACCGGAAAATCCAACCATCCCACCCAACGCATCCGCAAAGACCGCGAATCGAGGGATTCATACGAACTACCTCGCGAAGCCATTGATTTACACCAACGCTTTCGACTCACAATGCTACGTTGAACCACCTAGGTCAATCGAGTCATCCGAGTCGCTACTTGTTGCAATATAGTAGCAACACCCAAACTAAAATCATTCCCGGCATTCTCTCGATTCCGCATCCGATCCCCGTGGCCATCGCGCCACGGTTACGACCACGACCTCCGCCTCGGCATACTAACAAACAACAACCTAGGGTAAAGAAAGATCATAACACATAGCAAGATATTCAAGTCTCTGTCTTTAATCCAACATCATTAAATCATATACATATTACCATTTAATTCCACTAGAGCACAATATACAAACTATTATACCAAAATCTTCATTTATAATGCCGTTGTTATGCGATTTATAAATGCAATGAAATTGAAATCATCCATTATATCAAAATCACTTCTGTACGGTTTCGCACGGAACTCACCAAGTTGAAAACCATTTTCGAAAACGTTCCAAAATGCCAGAAAGGCCGATGACGGTAATACTTTCCAAATACTCCCCAAAAGTCATTTTTCCAAATACCAAATACCATTTGAAATTACAAGGCGTAGACGCGGAAACTCAATAGTTTCAAAATATATGTTAAGTCACCCGACAAAAGAGTTAGGAAAAAGGGTCAACGAAATAATTCAAATTTACAAACCCAAAAGGTCATTTTGAAACACACACTATTTGGTAAAAGTACCCAAAAAGTCATTTTGGACTTTACACACGCAGCGGACATGAACACAATTCAAGTTACACATAACCATACAACAATTGTTATTCCTGAACAACACATAGAGTACGGTCACAATTGGTTAGCCTAACAATCGCAAAAGTTAGACTTACGGCCAGAATGTAGTTTCCGAGCTTCTGCTCAGACCGTTTAGGGTATGATTTAACAGAGACTTAGCGTGCGCTAGCCATGCCACGTTAGCGCGCGCTAGCTATTCTCATCCAGCAACACATTCATAAACATATACCAAATAATGCCAAAAGCCGAAGGTTACAAATAAACAACAACATACGAATCCCAACACCAACAATTTATATTCTCACTACATATCGTTTAGTCGAAAAGTTGAAGGCGAAAGTCACGACTCAAGTAATCTATTGATAGACCTCGTTTAAGCATTTAAAAATCAAATTTTGAAAATTTTCAATGCAAGATGAAAATATAATATATGTAGTTTCAATTCTCAAAATCTTTGGTCTCGAGGTCATCATACGAAAATTAAATCATTTTTCCTCCTCGAAGGATGTTTTTAGGTTTGATGATCTTCTTACAAGAACTCACAACAAAATTATACAAGGAATTATTATATCTCACAAAAGTATTTTTCACTCCAAGAACATACAAGGAAGATGATGAAAATCTCTCTCTTTCCACTCTTTTGGTGTTTTTCCTCCCTAATCTTGTGTTTTTCCACAAAATATCTTTTCCACAAGATAAGCACACCCCTCAAGGGGTCACTACACTTTGTTTTATAGCCAAAAAAAATCAAGACAAAGGCTTAAAGGTGTGCAAAAATGTCAAGGAAAGTGACATGAACCGAAAAGTGACACGGCCCGTGTCCTGGGACACGGCCGTGTCGCACTACGCTGGAATAACGAAAAAGGTTCTGTCAAGAGGCTCGGCCGTGTCCCATGACACGGCCGTGTTGCACTATGCGGGAAACACAAAATGGCCGATAGTGACTCGGCCGTGTCCCAAAAGGCACGGTCGAGTTCTTCTCATCCGGAAAATGCAGTTTTGACTGAAATGAGACCCGGCCGTGTCCTGTGACACGGCTGAGTTACCTGATGTGGCTCGAGTCGCACGTGCGGCCAAGTCGAAGTCGCCCGTGCACAAGTCCGCTTTTGGTCTTCTTCGGCTTGATCCTTCGTTCTTGTATCAATACACCTCGGATTTTAGCATATGATATACCGTTTCGAAGCTAATTTCACAAGGAATTTATATCAAGGTAGAATAAATCTCAATTCGGAGTGGAGATTCTGGGATTTAGGAGATTTGACTGATACTGCTTAAATCTTTCGTTGTTTTAGGCCCCATTTTAGCTTTTGATCGTCATAAACTCCAATATTAGCTATGAAAGCGCATATTTCACCACAATCTTCGCTTGGTTACCTATAAATTAAAAACACAACATATCACGCATAAAAGAGAACAAAAATACTAAAAAGCAAACAAAAACACGACTAGATAGAACAGAATGAGTCGATCAAGAATCGACTCATCAGCACGCTAGGGATGTTTCATAGCGCGCGCTAATGTCTTATGACAGTAGCCACTGGACTACCAGGTGACCCGTTAGCGCACGCTAATATTGAGGCGTAGCGTGCGCTAGACTGGGACAGTATATAAGGGGACAGTCAACCCCTGCACTTATCATTTCACATCATTTCCACTTTTTCCGATCGGCAGAGCTCGGGAGAGGCGATTTGGGGCGATTTGAGGCAGTCCTTCTTCAGATATCGTCATATTTGGTTGGGGAACAAGGATTTCACAACATCTAATCCCTCCTAACGTCCGAATCAAGGTAAAAATCCTTAGAACCCTATTTTTGGGAATTTTGGGGTTTTTCGTAGATTCGTCCGATTTATTCGTTTTGAAGCTTGAGGACCTTGAAATTATGATGTATCTATCCCGTATGCATGCTTTTCCTACGATTTTATGGATTGGATTGTGCCGTTTTTGGACTTGTGAGGGTTTGGACGATTTTCCAACCTCTAGTTGTTTATCCGTGTATTTCCATAAATCGTAGACGGGTTTCGGGAGTCTTTTCGTGTAATTTGGGTATGGATAATTTGTTATCAAATTCCTTTCGAATCGTTTAGGTACCGGAAGCGCGTTCTTAGACCTACCGAACTCATACCCTTTTTCCGTCCAATTCCTCGATGTCTCAAAGGCAAGTATATATTTATGATTGTACGTTCTCGACTTTGAAAGTAAGATATATTAATGTCATGATTATTTATATCCACTCTGGGGTGGGCTGACGGGTCCCCTGAGGGTTTCGTAGCCTCTAGTGCGATTCCACGGATGATATGAACGAACCACTCTGGGACGGACCGACGGGTCCTTTGAGGGTTCCGTAGCCTCTGGTGCGGTTCCACGGTATTCATATATATTGATGAGATGCTATGAGATTTAGTTATTCCGGAATATTAGTCTTGAATTGATGAATTGACGGTTACTTTTACTTTATTGTCGAGGAGTATTGTGTTTCATACTTGATATACTTGCACTAGCTATTCGACGGCTAACCCCTTTATGGGGGAAATACTTTTTATGTATTTCAGGTTCCAGGAGGTGGATGTAATGCCCGAGATTTCTGTTATGTAATTGGAACTTGTGATATTGTAATGATTGTACTTTTGTCTGAGTATTATTCTCCGTATTTCATAATCCGATGTTGCCGAGCGTTTAATTTCATGGTTGTGATTTGTAAGGTTGAAATTCTGTGCATGTAGCGCACACTACAGGCTAAGGGTAGCGTACGCTAACATGGTTTCATAGCGCACGCTACAGAATGTAATTAGCGCACGCTATGCGTGGTCAAATTGATTGGGACGTGCGGTAGGTGAGATCTGGCCGGGGGACCCCTGTCGGATCGTGTCGGATGTACCTGAACGACTTTCGGGAAAAGCCGAGTCAACGCCTTAGCGCACACTACAGGTATACGCGTAGCGCACGCTAAGTGCCGAGTACAGTTTAGACTGTGAGCCGTTAGCGCACGCTACGAACAGGGTCTAGCGCGCGCTAATAGCCATTTATTATAAATAGGACATCATCCTATTCGAGATTTCAGTTTTTCTCCTCCCATAACCCGAACTCTTACACTTAGATCATAACTCCCTTCGTCCTAAACACTTCATATCAACCTCCTAGTTCGAGATTGAAGATCGTATATCATTGGAGATTGGTGTTCAAGCCTTCGGTGTTGGATCGCTTCATTTTCCTCCGTATTCTTCACTACTTTGAGGTAGGTGATTCTTCACTGATGTTAGTAATGTTCCTAAGGAAGTTTGAATCATGTTTTGATAGCAAGTATTTCGATTATAATCGGTCATCACATGTTAGAAGGATACTTTTGACGTATCGGCATTATATATCGTATGAACCTTTGAACCATCTTATTATAAGGACTCCTAAGCATGTTCAAATCGAGTTATGATCAATAATCGGATATTTACCCAATTGATACGTTTTACACGATGGAATCATGTGTTTTGGAACGTAGAACAAATGGAACTTAGATTATTTCTTGGAGATCGTAGATGAATTATGATGTTGAGTTGGCTATCCGTATATTTGTATTTCACGATCATAAATCTTCCACAAACCTTATTAGCATGATTTGCCCGAGGATAACTTGTATTATCACGGTAGGATTCATGAGTTCCTCACCATTCAACCCAGATTTGGCTTGGTATTACGCCATGCAATATTAGCGCACGCTAACACGTGTGAGTTAACGTGCGCTATCGGGGTCGATAACGCCCAAACGTCGTAGCGTACGATATGAGACCCCGAGTCGATCGCAGACCGTGGCTAGCGACGCTAGTCTTATACGATAGCAGACGCTAATCAGTCATTTTAGCGCACGTTACGAGTACGTAGCGCGCTAAGCGATCCAGCAGATTGGTTATTTTGAGCTTTTCGGCCGTAGACCGAATTGTTAGGCCATCGTTCGACTTGAGATGATTTGTATATCGTTCCTTTTGTTAAGGTTCGAGCTTGTTACGTTGATCGAAGGAGGCGGCCTTCGAGCGTGTCGAGAACATTGAAGTGTTTCGTCCTTGCCATTTTCGAGGCAAGTATCATATGTCGAGTTCGATTTATCATGCTTGTGGTTTTATTCATATTGTTGAATATGAGATGTATTTCTGAGAATTTTCGTGATATTCGTTGTTGTTTGTTCGTATTGATGAACATATTGAAATGCATATGTGTATGCATAATTGTTTCATTTATGGTATAAATGATCCGAGGGGATCATGAGGATCTATGCTGAGGGCGCTGGATCGAATGTCCACCATGCGTTGGTCCGACGGGATCATCATGGGGATATATGCTGAGGGCGCTGGATCGCTGGACGGGTTTTCCACCATGCGTTGGTCCGACGGGATCATCATGGGGATCTATACCAAGGGCGCTAGATCGCTGGATTACCCTGTATTGTGTAGATGGAATCGTGAGGATTCGCATCGTTGGATTCCGGTGGCGGAAGTCCGTTTGCATGTTTTATGATGTATTAATGATTTATTCTATGACGATACTTGTACTAGCATTGTTTTGCTAACCCCTTCGGGGGTGGACATTGTTTTTGATGTTCAGGTAGTCGAGGAGCGGGAGGGCAGCCACAGTACCGACAGGACGATGAGATGGCTCAGTGATGTGGTGGATGTTCTTATTATTATGATTTGTCTTCTTGGTTCGTTTAGTAATCGAGTATGTCTGTATTAATAAAGTCTTTTCGATATGGTTGTATAAGTCCGCACATTTGATCGTTTGTTTCAAATCTGTATGTGAATTCCAGTGTACGATTGGTTTATTTTTACACTTCTTTTAAAATTAGCCTTGTAAATCCTTATCTAAAGGGTTTACGGCGCTGTAATTATTCCGAATATCTCGGGGTGTTACAGTGGACAGGCAGGTATCGGGCCGGCATGAAGATGTTGGGCAAGTGTGATACTGTGTCTTTCCTCCGGTTATGTTCTGAGTTCTCCATTCAGTGTTGTTGTACTAGAATGGTTATTGAATACTCGAGTATTGTTTTCCATTTTTCCTTGATGTTCCGGCCTGTGTTTGCTGAGGTATTGATTTGTGTTGTGATGTCTGTGGATACAATGGTTATGTCTTGAACACCTTTTGTATTATTCTTCGTTCCATTGTATGTAGACCTTCTCGGTCAAAATTTATAGTTCCGCATATGTTTAGCCTTGTGAGTCCCACGGTGGGGCTTACGGCGCTGTAATATTCCCTGAATAACTTGGGGGTGTTACAGAATATGGTATCAGAGCTTAGGTCTATGGATACCTAGGCTGTCGGTCTTTTGGGTCGAATGAGTCGTCATTTGTCCATAGTATCACTACTCTGCCATCATCACAGTGCGACCGGTACTTGTAAGACCTCTTACTCTTCTGGTGTTTCCTTATTCGTTTAGGTTCTATTTTTGGTATTCTCGAGAATCGGTCACTTTGATGACGTGCGATTGAATTGTACTTACGTGCCTTGTGTGTTCTTCAGTATTTCAGATGGTAGGGGCCGTGGACGTGGTAGAGGTCGTGGCCCGGCCGTTTCCATCAGTTATGTTGCGGGGTCAACCAACCCCAATTTGTCAAACTCGGTGCATCCTGACACCGAAATTCAGCACGACCAGTCGAATGTCCAGGGGGAACAACGCGGACGTTGGAGTTGCGAATGTACTTCAACAATTGGCTACCCATATGACCATTTTAGCCCAAACTGTTTAGCTGAATAATCCGAACCCGAACACGGATGCCTTGTTTCAGAATGTAATCCGTATGCACCCTCCACAGTTTGGCGGTGCCACAGACCCGTTAGGCTGGGAAGATTGGCTTAGCGGAATTGGAAAAGATTTTCGAGGCGGTTGATTGCCCCGAGATGAGGAAAGTACCGATTGCTCAGTATTTCCTCACTAAGGAGGCTGCTACATGGTGGAAAGTCATCAAGCCCCAGGATCATGTTGCCACATGGGACGAATTTAAAGAGCTTTTGGAGGCTGAGTTTTGTCCTTGGCCGGTACGAGAGGGCCGAATCCGAGCCTTTTTCGAGGCTAAACCACAGGATATTCCTGTTTCGCAAGCGATTGTAGAGTACAACCAACAACTGATCCACGTGAAGGATCAAGTGCGGAACGAGCGTGATAAGATCCGTTATTTTGATATGCGGATGAATTTGGACTTACGACGGTACATGGCCAGATTTGCTTGTACCACACTGAAAGAGTATCAGGACAGAGCTTTAGCCCATGATATGTTAAGCCCCGACAACGATACTGTTGAAGAACCGAAGAAGCAGAAAGTCACGGGAAATTTTTCTGGCTCTAAGGGTGGCAACTTTCAGAGGTCACAGCATTTACCAACCGCTCGCCGCAATCGTCACGTTCTAATAAAGGAAAGAGGGGTTGTCGTTCTACTCCGGGTACAACAAATCGCACGGTGACTTGCTACAATTGTGGTCGTACAAGCCATGTTAATATGGAATGTAACTTTCCACCATTGAAGTGTCACACGTGCGGACAGTTGGGACATAGAGCGGCTTATTGTTCCGAGCCGAATCAGACTTTGGACACTCGGGCTTCTGCCCCGGCACCACTTGACCAGGGTATAATTCAGCGACAATCTTTTGGTCAACCTCAACAGAATTTCGGCAGGGGCTGGGGCCGGGGTCAGAACGCTGGAGGGGGGAACTCTAGCGTCGGTTCGGTACAACCACGAGTTTATGAGATGCGTCGAACAGACGAACCCGACGCGGCGGTGGCTTCAGGTACCATTCATATTTTATCTCATCCATTCCGTGTACTTTTTGATACGGGTGCTACACATTCTTTTATTTTCTTGGAGTGCGTACGCTGTTTGAATATAACTTGTATGACTGCTTGCGATCCCTTCATTGTGAAACTGCCTAGCGGGGATAGAATTATGGGGAACTCGGAGATTAAAGATTTTCCGGTGATTATATCCGGTATGGAATGGTTATCGAATCTGATTGTAGTTTATTTGGAAGGCGAGGATGTGATCCTCGGTGAGGATTGACTTGATATGTTGGGATTCGGTGCCTAAAACGAAGGCCCAGCGGAAGCGGTAAAACAAAAATTAATTCGATCCGAATCCCTACGAGGATCGATCAAGCTACGTATATACGAATATCAAAAACGAAATACAAGAGATACGAGAAACATACCCTCGTAGTCCGTTGATTAAATGGATAACCTTCTCTTGAGCTATTCCCCAAGCTCTTGAACGATCCAACGCCGAAAGCACCGCGTCTCTACTTGCCACGCGCCGGAAAAACAACCGGAACAACGATCACCTTGCTATCCTCCGAGGATACGGCTAGAGCTAAGTGATGAAGCTATATATGTAAAGATTACTACACTCTAAGTGTTTTAATCTTACTCTCTCTATATGATTTTCTCTCAATTTTTCTCCAAGAAAAATGAAGAAGAAATGAATGAAGAAGAACACCAAAAAATTTTCTCTTCCCTCTCACTTTAATGTTGCTGCCGTGAGTTCCCAAAAATGAGAATGGAATGAGGCTTTATTTTGGTCTTCAAATCATTCACAAGATAAGATTCCCCCCACAAAATCACCTTTAACCTTATAATAAGAGATATGAAATCTCATATGTCAAAAGTCTTCCAACAAGAAAACAAGACAATGATCAAGGTAGGAAATCAAGGTGCGGGCCGGCCTCTAGAAGAAATCGGACGAGTTCGGTATGTTTCGGACTCCCGAGAGTCCAAACAGATAAACTCCAATTCCGTTCCGATGTATTTATATTGTTTAATTAATCCAATTAATTAAACATATCAAATACAAAATAACATAATTAATTTCTCCAAGAAATAATTATATTCATGAATTAAATTAATCACCCAGTAATTTATTTAATCCATTAGGCCGTAAATCAATTTATCCAATAAATTGATTTAGACATCCAATGTCTCAAATTAGATATCCAATATCTAATATTCATAATGAGAGAGTAAGCTCGATTCATTCCATCGTCAATCCTAATGCGCGACTCGGGTCCGTCTCGACAAGAATGGGAGGAACCAAAGAGTAGTAGCACCACCTAGCCACTGGTGGCCTACACTGTACTCGATCGAGAACGAATGATTGGGATCATTCAAGAACCATTCTGTCGTGAATACCAAAGATAATGATAAACCCTTCTTTCAAATGTCCCGATCAAGTTATAGTGGTCACTGGTCAAACCCTATCTGTACTTGACGCTATGCATGCGTTAATGCAAATCGAGTTCATCGAGCTCTCGTGTATCTAATACAGCTAGCTCCAATGCTTTGGCCAAAGACTTATGATCTCATTTGCCAATAACCGCATAGGACATATAACCCATTCACTAACAGGAGAAAGAATTCTATCTTGGTATTTAGTATGACCTGCTACTTGCCCGTCAAGATGCACGTCGAGGTTGACCCCCACCTTCCGGTTTACAGGGTCGAACTACTCTAATGAAAATCTTGACGTCACAAGCACATCCCTACTAAATCCTCAAGTCGAAGGTTCACGAATACCTATCACAACCTTTCGATTCCGTCATTGTCTGTCCCGGAGTGAAATCCGTGTGACGAATCGAGGGTGAGTCGGTTCGAGTATACTAATCTAATTAGCATACCTATAGCGTGTTCTCCCACTAACCATTAGTGTTCGACAGGCACTCTCCATGTCAAAGAACACGTCATACAAGTCTTCTCATAAACTTAATGCCCAGTCAAGTTTCATCGACTTGCGAACGATTAAGTATTTGAGCTATAAACCTTTCCAGTGCCGACCCCCTTATCCAATAAGGAGTAGAACGTTTTGCTCTCAAATACACGGACTAGTTTCTATATGTTTATTTACGAGTTAGGAATGCCAGTAACTACCAGTAAATAAAGAAACATTCATTTGCCTTATATAAATGGTTTACATAATTACAAGTACAATGCCCTCACTCAACAACCTCTAAGTGGCATTCGAGGGCATACTCCTAACAATCTCCTACTTGCACTCAATGCCACACACTATGGTATCTAATACCCATGTTCTCCAGCTGACGCTCCAAGCTAGTCTGAGATAGTGGCTTGGTCAGTGGATCGGCGACGTTGTCGCCCGAGTCTACTCTGTGCAGCACAATGTATCATTTGCGAACAAATTCTCTTACGAGATGATACTTCCTCTCAATATGTTTGGTGCTGTTGTGAAACCTCGGATCCTTGGCCTGTGCTACAGCTCCGTCGTTGTCGCAAAGATGCTGAACAGCAAACAAAGACATGGTATCATTTGAAGTTCTCCTAGAAACTTCTTAATCCGTAACCCTTCCTTGAAGCCTCCGAGGCCGCTTGATACTCACCGACAGTGGAATCAGAATCGCGCTTTGCTTGGCACTACGCCAAGATACCGCTCCTCCATTAAGAGTAAATATGTAGCAGTGGACATCGAGTCGCCCTTCGGTCCTTGGAAGTCCGAATCGCTGAATCCCACCACATCCAAATCTCCACCGCCATATATAAGAACCATATCTCTGCTCTTCTCAAGTACTTGAGAACATTCTTTACAAGCACTCCAATGTTCCATACCCGAGTTTGCACGAAACCTACTCACCATGCTTACAAAGATGCGCGATGTCGTCTTGTACACAACATAGCATACATAAGGCTACCCACGGCCGAAGCATATGGTATATTACTCATTTCCTTGCGTTGTTCCTCACTTTGAGGACACATCTTCAAGGTGAGTTTTATTCCATGTTGCATCGGTAGGAACCCTCTTTTAGAATCATCCATCTTAAATCTCTTTAAGATCTTATCTATATAGAGGGCTTGGGAAAGGCCTATTGTTCTCTTCGCTCTATCCCGGTAGAGCCGAATACCAAGAATATAGGTTGCTTCTCCCAAGTCTTTCATGGAGAAATTACTCGAAAGCCAAGCTTTCACAGAACTGAGTATTCCCACATCATTTCCTATTAGTAGAATGTCATCTACATATAGTACTAAGAATGCGATCTTTCTCCCAATAACCTTCTTGTATACACAAGGTTCCTCTTCATTTTGCACGAAGTCAAACTCTTTGACCGCCTCGTCAAAACGAAGGTTCCAACTACGCGACGCTTGTTTCAGTCCATAAATGGAACGCTGAAGCTTTCACACTTTCTGAATATCAACTTCGGACACAAAGCCTTTAGGCTGCTCCATATAGATTTCCTCCACGAGGAATCCATTAAGTAAAGCCGTCTTTACGTCCATTTGCCATATCTCATAACCGTGGTAGGCAGCTATAGCAAGCATCATGCGAATAGACTTGATCATGGCTACGGGCGAGAAGGTATCGTGGTAATTGATCCCTTCCTTCTGGGTATAACCCTTTGCCACAAGCCTGGCCTTATAGGCGTCAACCTTGCCATCACCATCAGTCTTTCTCTTGTAGATCCACTTGTTCCCAATAGGCACTATACCCTTGGGGCGGTCTACTAGAGTCCAGACCTGATTGACATGCATCGAGTCTATCTCAGCTTCCATATCTTCACGCCATTTCGCGGAGTCTACATCCACCATCGCTTGGTCATAGGTCGTCGGGTCGGTCTCTTGGCTATCACTTGGAACCTCATGGAGACCCAACTCCTCCAAGTGCACAAGCCCATACCTCTCAGGTAAATGAGACACCCTACTAGACCTACGAGGTGGTTGTACTTGTGTTTGAAGGTCTGGCCTCTCTTGCACAGTGTCTCCCGAGGAGTTTCATTATATTCTTCTAAAGAAATACTTCTACCCGCTCCGCCTTCCCGAATGAACTCATCTTCCAGAAGTGTGCTTGTAAAGCAACAATGATCCTTCGATCTTCGGGCATGTAGAATAGATATCCCATCGTCCTGCACGGAATCCAATGAAACGTCCCTTCGCAGACCTAGCTTCCAACTTTTCCACCTTAGTCTTCTTGACATAGGCGGGACATCCCCAAATCCTAATATGATTAAGACTTGGTTTCCTTCCTCCCACATCTCATGTGGAGTTTTAGGAACGGATTTGGAAGGACATCTGCTCAAGATATACGCGGCAGAGTGCATACCCCCACTGTAAATCGGCAAGTCAAGATATCCCAAGATGGAACGGACCATGTTCAACAGTGGTCCGGTTCCTTCTTTACGACACACCATTTAACCGAGGAGTACTGGAGGTGTTAGTTGTGAAACTATTCCATGTTCCTTAAGGAACTCAAACTCCGTACTCATATACTCGCCACCTCGGTCCGACCAAGTGCTTTGATATGATTACCGCTTGTTTCTCAACTAGGGCCTTGAATTCTCGGAATTTCTCAAAGGCCTCGGATTTATGTTTCATTAAGTATACATAACCATACCTAGTATGATCATCTCGTAAACGTAATGAAATATTGATTTCGCCACGTCCGCTTCCAAAGCACCACAAACGCAAGATGGATTAATCCCAGCTTATCGGCTCTTTCAAAAGTCCTGTGAAGGGGACTTAGTCATTTTGCCTTTAAGGCAAGATTCACAAGTAGAAAGGGATCCGATCCCAATGGACCCATAAGTCCATCTTTTTCCATCTTGTAAACCTTGGTCCGACCAACATGACCAAGTCTAAGATGCCATTTCAAAACTTGATTGGTTTCATCCCTACCACGTTTTCTAGTCATAGTATTCACAATCGCTTTGTTGTTGAGATTTAGATGATACAATCCATTCAACAATGTAGCAAGACCCACTAGTTTATTTCTAAAATAAATTTTGGCAGAACCATCACCAATGAAAAATGAAAAGCCTTTTCGGTCCATGACCGGAATGGATACAATGTTTTGTGCCCCTTGGGCAAAACAAGTACGTCTTCTAAAGTCAAAACAAAGCCGGATTCTAAACCCAAAAGAAGTGATCCTATGTCGGTCGCCTCGACACTATGCCCGCTTCCGACCGTGATCATAACTTCTCCACCTCCAAGCTTCCTACTTTGTTCCGCATCCCGATTCACGGTACAAATATGAGAACTAGCACTTAATCCATTATCCGTAAAGTAGAAAATACAAAGAGAGAACAATTTGTTTCCAAAACTAAAAGTTCTCAGACTGAAGTGCCATGAAGAATCGGACGCCTCTAGCCCAAAGGGCCCACTCACCGCACTTGAGACAAGCATCCTTCTTCTTCGTGTTCTTTGGAACCATCGGGGCCTTGCCCTTTCCCTTAAGGTCCTTAGCTTGTGGTCCAGTCCGCTTCTTGGTCTTTTTCTTCTTATTCTTAGACTTCCGAAGTCCAGAAGAAATCACAAGAGCAGACTCCTTCATCCGCGGAGTCTTCATCTGAGACTGAGCGGTCACAAGTTTGTTCATTAGCCCAGCTAAATTACATGCAATCTCATTGCAGTTGAAGTTCATAACAAACTGTGAGAAGGAATCAGGGAGAGACTGTAGGATAAGGTCGGTTTGGAGAGAAGTATCCATTTTAAAATCAAGAGCCTCCAATCTCTCGATCATGGATATCATTTTGAGGACGTGTTCCCCAACTTTCTCACCTTCCTTCATCCTTGCACCGACAGCTTGCTTGGATATCTCATATCTAGCGATTCACTGTGCTCACCATAAAGTTCGGTTAAGTGAGATAGAATCGCCAGCGAAGTCATTTTCTCATGAGCTCTCTGAAGCTCATTAGACATAGAAGCCATCATGTATGCACGGACTTTTACGTCATCCTTAACCCACTTTTCGTGGTTTTCAATCTCTTCCTAATTGGCTCGGGTCCGCACAGGAGGCGCCGGAATGTCCGTCTCCAAGACGTATCACAGTGCCTCTATACTGAGGACAATCATCAGATTGCGGAGCCAATCCACAAAGTTAGGTCCCATTAAGGTGTTCTTTTCGAGTAGAATTGCGAGTGGATTCATTGTCATATTGAGATTTGTCTGCATTAAGTATAACACATTAATTAGTGACTTGTTATATTATGATCTGAGTATAGAATTAAGGTCTTTTCTATTCTTGTTACCCAGCTCCCACTATTTTTATTGGAATAACACACTCCCATGTGAAATCCGGAAGTATCGTCGCTCTACTTAATAGTGGTGATCGAGTTCTTTATAAATCTTAATAGAGGGCAACCGAACAGGTTTTTAGTCTATTAGTTTTCATAAAGTGGTGTCCAACACCAACCCATCTAATGGATGGTTCGATCTTCTTTTTTCCCTTTTTCACTCCCCTCAACCTATACGGTTTCTATGGTTCGTGAACAAGTTAAGTTTATACCATCGACGCAAATCCGCCACAATCAATCTTATCCGCAACCTATCGTGCTCTAGGGATAAAATTTGCTCCAACCTAAGGCATCCAATGCGCTCTCGGTAATTTATCCGTACTCCCCGAATGACTACCCCGATAACTCGGAAGCGTAGCACATCCAGTTTGGATTTCAATTTCCCGAAAACTCGATGGAGGGAAGGAAAACCTTGAAACCTTATAAACTTAATAATTTATCGTGGGAGAATTTTCACGATTAGCGTTACACTTTGCACATTAATCGTTTAAGCGCGTTTGAGGCATTCATACAATATGAAACAACCATTCACAACCTAGTTGCTACCAACATGTGGTTCATGGACCGTTCCTAGAAAACAAAAAACTCTGTAATCTAATTACAAGTCTTCGTCTTGAATCTTCGTCTTCTCGAAATGGATCTTCCTCCGGTCTTCGTCATTACATATAAATTTTACATTGAAAATTGCATCCTAGATATAAATTTTTTTAGTAAAATAAATAGGCTCAAAACGGCCTTTACAACCCAATCGAATAAAACGAACGATTCAAAAACTAAGTCCACGAACCACATCCCCATTCAAAAGAATTCATTCAATAAATACTAAATAAATGGAAAGCGTAGAGATACATTGATCCAATCAACAATACGAACCGATCCAATCGATTCACACAATCGGTAATATGATAACGTTCAAAATAATTCGGTCGACCATAAATAATCCAATTAATCAAATTTCCCTTATAAAATGAAATACCATAAATCATTTTAATCATATTAAATCTAATTTAACATGCGGGAGATTAATTTTCAAGAATACACGAAAAAATCGAGCCGGGGCGAAATTGGCCTGCCAACGCCGAAGTCATCGCGGCAAAGATGCCGGCAGACATGCTCGGCATGGCCGATCATGCTCGGCAGCTACCGCCGGCTGCCCAGCAGCCCTATGCCGCGGCCTCGGAGATCGTGCGCGGCCCACAAGATGATGGCCGCCTGTGCCGGCCGCACTGCACCCCGGGCCGGCCCCGACTTCCGGACCCCTCCTGACCGTCAACGGCATTTCGGGACAAGTTTTTCGACCGGATATCCAATATCTATATTCTCCAACATTCATATCTTCAATATAAATCATTTTTCCAAGAAATTAAGATTTATATTTAGACATAAACTTACGAAAAATATAATTACAACGAACGTAAAAACATATACCACGATTATGACTAAAATGATTCCAAATCATTCACCATCTAATTGAGCATTCCAAATGCTAATATCGTATATACGATCGCAAGACCTACGCTCTGATACCACTGTTGGGATTCGGTGCCTAAAACGAAGGCCCAGCGGAAGCGGTAAAACGAAAATTAATTCGATCCGAATCCCTACGAGGATCGATCGAGCTACGTATATACGAATATCAAAAACGAAATACAAGAGATACGAGAAACATACCCTCGTAGTCCGTTGATTAAATGGATAACCTTCTCTTGAGCTATTCCCCAAGCTCTTGAACGATCCAACGCCGAAAGCACCGCGTCTCTACTTGCCACGCGCCGGAAAAACAACTGGAACGACGATCACCTTGCTATCCTCCGAGGATACGGCTAGAGCTAAGTGATGAAGCTATATATGTAAAGATTACTACACTCTAAGTGTTTTAATCTTACTCTCTCTATATGATTTTCTCTCAATTTTTCTCCAAGAAAAATGAAGAAGAAATGAATGAAGAAGAACACCAAAAATTTTCTCTTCCCTCTCACTTTAATGTTGCTGCCGTGAGTTCCCAAAAATGAGAATGGAATGAGGCTTTATTTTGGTCTTCAAATCATTCACAAGATAAGATTCCCCCCACAAAATCACCTTTAACCTTATAATAAGAGATATGAAATCTCATATGTCAAAAGTCTTCCAACAAGAAAACAAGACAATGATCAAGATAGGAAATCAAGGTGGGGACCGGCCTCTAGAAGAAATCGGACGAGTTCTGTTCGTTTCGGACTCCCGAGAGTTCAAACAGATAAACTCCAATTCTGTTCCGATGTATTTATATTGTTTAATTAATCCAATTAATTAAACATATCAAATAGAAAATAACATAATTAATTTCTCCAAGAAATAATTATATTCATGAATTAAATTAATCACCTAGTAATTTATTTAATCCATTAGGCCGTAAATCAATTTATCCAATAAATTGATTTAGACATCCAATGTCTCAAATTAGATATCCAATATCTAATATTCATAATGAGAGATTAAGCTCGATTCATTCCATCGTCAATCCTAATGCGCGACTCGGTAGGTCCGTCTCAGTCAGCAATGGGAGGAACCAAAGAGTAGTAGCACCACCTAGCCAGCCTGGTGGCCTACACTGCACTCGATCGAGAACGAATGATTGGGATCATTCAAGAACCATTCTGTCGTGAATACCAGTATACGTATAAACCCTTCTTTCAAATGTCCCGATCAAGTTATAGGGTCACGGTCAGTCAAATCCTATCTGTACTTGACGCTATGCATGCGTTAATGCAAATCGAGTTCATCGAGCTCTCGTGTATCTAATACAGCTAGCTCCAACGCTTTGGCCAAAGACTTATGATCTCATTTGCCAATAACCGCATAGGACATATAACCCATTCACTAACAGGAGAAAGAATTCTATCTTGGTATTTAGTATGACCTGCTACTTGCCCGTCAAGATGCACGTCGAAGTTGACCCCCGCCTTCCGGTTTACAGGGTCGAACTACTCTAATGAAAATCTTGACGTCACAAGCACATCCCTACTAAATCCTCAAGTCGAAGGTTCACGAATACCTCTCACAACCTTTCGATTCCGTCATTGACTGTCCCGGAGTGAAATCCGTGTGACGAATCGAGGGTGAGTCGGTTCGAGTATACTAATCTAATTAGCATACCTATAACGTGTGCTCCCACTAACCATTAGTGTTCGACAGGCACTCTCCATGTCAAAGAACACGTCATACAAGTATTCTCATAAACTTAACGCCCAGTCAAGTTTCATCGACTTGCGAACGATTAAGTATTTGAGCTATAAACCTTTCCAGTGCCGACCCCCTTATCCAATAAGGAGTAGAACGTTTTGCTCTCAAATACACGGACTAGTTTCTATATGTTTATTTACGAGTTAGGAATGCCAGTAACTACCAGTAAATAAAGAAACATTCATTTGCCTTATATAAATGGTTTACATAATTACAAGTACAATTCCCTCACTCAACAACCTCTAAGTGGCATTCGAGGGCATACTCCTAATGTAATACCCGTAATTTTGATTTCCGGTAACTTTCTATTTTTGGCGGAAGTCCGTTTTTACAACTCGCTTGGGACCGTTTCGTCACCCTGAGAATGATTAATTCTACACTTTTTGACATCCGAGTTCGTTTCGGTGTCGTTATGTTGAGTTCCGTGCTTTTCAGCGACTTTTCCGCACTTGAGTTCGATTCTTGCGAATCTTGTTCTAAATCACGTTTCGAGTTTCCCGTAAGTCCGTTTAACTTTGTTAGAAGTGTTGTGAACTTCGGTTTGGTTATTCGATCACGTATCGTGATTTTCGGGCGTTTTGGGCCATTTTGTAATTTACCCAAAATTATGGGTATTCGTATCTATATTCGTTGTCTCAACCCTTTTCTTGGTCGCGTATGATTAATTATTGCATTACGTTTTCATTTCGAGTCGCTGATGTCGTCCGCGAACTTTTCGTCGTGTTCGCCCGCACGCTGGAAATCGAGTCGCCGAGCCCTCGTGGTCGGCATCGGGCCGACGGCCCGGTTCGCCGGACGATGGCGGCATCGACCGAGCAGTACGCAGAACCGCATAGCGCACGCCACGGCCGGACGGCCGCGCGCTTAGCTCGCAAAGGTAGCGCACGCCGAGTCACCTAGCGACGCTATCGCCCAGCAGAGGCATTCCGAGGTCCCGACTCGGTAGGATCGGCAGTAAGCGCGCGCCATCACGGCCGTTGCGCACGCCGACCGGCAGGGTAGCGACGCCGTCTGGCCGACTAGCGACGCACGGATGAGCTTGCTAGTCCGCAGGCTACCGGGATGATCAAGCGCGCGCAGGCTTCCGGCCGTAGCGCACGCTAGCGGGAGTCGGGCGGACGAGTCATGGTCGGCAGAATTGGTCGGTGGTGCCGGGTCATGCGGGCCATGGCCGAGAGTGCTGGGCCGATACGGGCCGATAGCGCACGCTAGTCCAGGAAGGCTAGCGCACGCTAGTTCCGGCCCAGTATATAAATGACAGAGCAACCACTTTTTCATTCAGTTTTCATTTCCTTTCTCTCCGGTCCGCGGCTAGAACCCTACTTTTGGGGAGATTTGGGGATTTTCGCGTTTTTGTCCGATTCTTTCGGTTTTGCTGAGTAATTCATGATGAATATGATTAATCTTGTTGGTATTCTTAGTTTCCCTATGGATTCATGATATATTTCGTGATTTTACGGAATCGACAGGGTTTGGTTGTGGTCCGCCCTCGTTGTCGTTTTTATACGAATATACATGAATCGTAGGTGGGTTTCCGGGTGTATTCCAATTCCGTATTCGTTTAGAATCGGTTGTGATTGTATTCTTCGAATCGTTAGGTTCGGTTTCGATGGTTCCTAGCATTCGTTGGTGACTTTCCATTCCGTTCGTTGCGTCATCGACTATTCAAGGCAAGTATATATTTATGATTGTACGTTCTCGACTTTAAAAGTAAGATATATTGATGACATGATATGAACGAACCACTTTGGGGCGGGCCGATAGGACCCCTAAGGGTTCCGTAGCCTCTGGTGCGGTTCCACGGTATTCATACATGAAATGATAACGGACGATATGAACGAACCACTTTGGGGCGGGCCGATAGGTCCCCTAAGGGTTCCGTAGCCTCTGGTGCGGTTCCACGGTATTCATATAACCATTGATGCGATGCTATGAGATTTAGTTATTCCGGAATACTAGTCTTGAATTGATGAATTGACAGTTACATTTACTTTATTGTCGAGGAGTATTGTGTTTCATATTGATATACTTGCACTAGCTATTCGACGGCTAACCCCTTTATGGGGGAAATACGTTTCATGTATTTCAGGTTCCAGGAGAGCGGACAGACGGGTGCCGGGTCGGCATGAAGATGATGGGCAAGTGTGATACTGTGTCTTGTCTCCGGTTATTTTTCTTGGATTCCTCCATTCAGTGTTGTTGTACTGGAAGGGATTTTTAAATACTCGAGTATTGTATTCCAGTTTCCTTGATGTTCCGGCCTGTGTTGCCGAGGTATTGAGTTGTGCAGTGGTATGTGGTTTCATTGGTTATGGTTTTGAATACCATTTGTATCGTCTTTCTTTCCATTGTATGTAGACCTTCTCGGTCAAGTTTATAGTTCCGCGTATGTTTAGCCTTGTAGGTCCCACGACGGGGCTCACGGCGCTGTAATATACCCTGAATAACTTGGGGGTGTTACAGAATATGGTATCGGAGCTTAGGTTTATGGATACCTAGGCTGTCGGTCTTTTGGGTCGATTGAGTCGTCATTTTCCCACAGTATCACTACTCTGCTATCATCACAGTGCTGTAATGCCCGAGATTTCTGTTATGTAATTGGAACTTGTGATATTGTAATGATTGTACTTTTGTCTGAGTATTATTCTCCGTATTTCATAATCCGATGTTGCCGAGCGTTTAATTTCATGGTTGTGATTTGTAAGGTTGAAATTCTGTGCATGTAGCGCACGCTACAGGCTAAGGGTAGCGTACGCTAACATGGTTTCATAGCGCACGCTACAGAATGTAATTAGCGCACGCTATGCGTGGTCAAATTGATTGGGACGTGCGGTAGGTGAGATCTGGCCGGGGGACCCCTGTCGGATCGTGTCGGATGTACCTGGACGGCTTCGGGAAAGCCGAAGTCAACGCCTTAGCGCACGCTACGGTATATGCGTAGCGCACGCTAAGTGCCGAGTACGCTTTAGATCGTGAGCCGTTAGCGCACGCTACGAATGTGGTCTAGCGCGCGCTAATAGCCATTTATTATAAATAGGACATCATCCTATTCGAGATTTCAGTTTTTCTCCTCCCATAACCCGAACTCTTACACTTAGATCATAACTCCCTTCGTCCCAAACACTTCATATCAACCTCCTAGTTCGAGATTGAAGATCATACATCATTGAGATTGGTGTCTCAAGCTTCGGTGTTGGATTGCTTCATTTCATCCGTGTTCTTCACTACTTCGAGGTAGGTGATTCTTCACCAATGATTAGTATGTTCATAAGGAAGATTTGAATCATGTTTGGATAGCAAGTATTTCGCTCATCACATGTTAGAAGGATACTTTTGACGTATCGGCATTATATATCGTATGAACCTTTGAACCATCTTATTATAAGGACTCCTAAGCATGTTCAAATCAAGCTATGATCAATAATCGGATATTTACCCGCTTGATACGCTTTTACACGATGGAATCATGTGTTTTGGATCGTAGAACAAATGGAACTTAGATTATTTCTTGAGATCGTAGATGAATTATGATGTTGAGTTGGCTATCCGTATATTTGTATTTCACGATCATAAATCTTCCACAAACCTTATTAGCATGATTTGCCCGAGGATAACTTGTATTATCACGGTAGGATTCATGAGTTCCTCACCATTCAACCCAGATTTCGGCTTGCGATTCTCGCCATGCAATATTAGCGCACGCTAACACGTGTGAGTTAACGTGCGCTATCGGTCGATAACGCCCAAACGCACGTAGCGACGTTATGAGACCAGCAAGTCGATCGCCAGACCGTGGCTAGCGCACGCTAGTCTTATACGATAGCGACGCTAACATGCCTTAGCGCACGTTACGAGAGTACGAGCGCGAGCTAAGCGATCAGCGATTGGTTATTTTGAGCTTTTCGCCGTAGACCAATTGTTAGGCCATTGTTCGACTTGAGATGATTTGTATATCGTTCCTTTGTTAAGGTTCGAGCCTGTTATGTTGATCGAAGGAGGCGGCCTTCGAGTGTGTTGAGATCATCGAAGTATTTCGTCTTGCCATTTTCGAGGCAAGTATCATATGTCGAGTTCGATTTATATTGAATCTTTGATCATGCTTGTGGTTTTGTTCATATTGTTGAATATGAGATGTATTTCGAAAATTCTCATGATATTAGTTGATTATTTGTTCGTATTGATGAACATATTAAAATGCATATGTGTATGCATAGTTGATTGGTTATGGTATAAATGATCCGAGGGGATCATGAGGATCTATGCTGAGGGCGCTGGATCGAATGTCCACCATGCGTTGGTCCGACGGGATCATCATGGGGATCTATGCTGAGGGCGCTGGATCGCTGGACGGGTTTTCCACCATGCGTTGGTCCTACGGGATCATCATGGGGATCTATACCAAGGGCGCTGGATCGCTGGATTACCTCAGATTGTGTAGATGGAATCGTGAGGATTCGCATCGTTGATTCCTGGCGGAAGTCCGTTTGCATGTTTTATGATGTATTAATGATTTATTCTATGACGATACTTGTACTAGCATTGTTTTGCTAACCCCTTCGGGGTGGACATTATTTTGATGTTCGTAGTCGAGGAGCGGGAGGGCAACAAGATCGGCAGTGACGATGAGATGGCTCATGATGTGGTTGATGTTATTATGATTATGATTTTTATTATTGGTTCGTTTAGTAATCGAGTATGTCCGTATTAATAAAGTCTTTTCGATATGGTTGTATAAGTCAAGACATTTGATCGTTTGTTTCAAATCAGTATGTGAATACCAGTGTTCGATTGTTTTATTTTTACACTTCTTTTAAAATTAGCCTTGTAAATCCTTATCTAAAGGGTTTACGGCCAGTAATTATTCCGAATATCTCGGGTGTTACGTAATATGGTATCGGAGCTAAGATTTATGGATATCTTGGCAATCGGGTTAGTTGGGTCTCATTTACGTTATTGATTATTGGTCGCTCGTAACATCATCACGAGCCAAAGATCGTCAATCGACTTGTGGTTGTAAGTTTCCTAATCTCGAATACTACTGCTTTATTTAATTCACGCCTTGTAAACATTAATGAATGTACTTTGAGAAAGTTTGTCCCAGGATATTGAGTATTTATGTTTACGGATGTTGAGAGGAGGTCGTGGACGCGACGCGGTCGTGGACGCGACGTGGTAATGCGAGGCAAGAAGAGTCGGTATCTACCCCGAGAGATAACCGCTAGTCAAACGGATTCACATTCCGGGGACAGCAGGATCGGCAAATAATAATGCATCCTAACGTGCGGGAGTGCTTCAGCAGTGGTTGCCCGATAAACCAGCTTTGCTCAAGTTGTGGATCGCATGCAGACGGCGATGGGACAAAGAATAACGTGGATAATCGGGAGATAAATGGCTTACCGAGGTGGTCAAATTGCATCCTCCGAAATTTGACGGCCCACCGAGACGCTTTCGTGGGATCATCAAAAAGAATTAGAGAAGATTTTTGCGGATTAATTGTCCCAACGATAGGAAGGTTCCGGTCGCCCAGTATCTTCTGACAGGGGAGGCTTTCGACTGGTGGGAGGCCATTCGACCGGAGGAGCATAATGTTGACTGGACAGAATTCAAACTGATGATGGAGGCGCAGTATTGTCCTCGCCCGGTTAGAGACGCCCGAGTTCGGGAGTTTTTCTCACCGCAAAATTCAGAAGCAACTGTGACGGAAGTGATTAAGACTTTTAATCACCAGCTGACTTATGTGCGCCACCTGGTCAGGACCGAGGCGGAAAGGATTTTCCATTTTGACATGCGAATGAAGCCGGAAATTCAACAATATATGTCCGGATTTGATTGTACCACCTTGAGGCAGTATCAGGACAAGGCGTTGGCCTACGATATGAAGGAAGCAGCAGTAGAGAAATCGACGGAAGCAAAGAAACAGAAGGTGTCGGGCAACTTCGCGGAGAATAAGAATAGCGGGCCCTGCCGAGGTCAGTCCTCTTTTCACTCATCCAGCAGACCTCCGCATCCTAGTCGAGGAGGAAAGAAGTTCCGGGCAGCACCGACTGTTTCTGACACAGGGAAGAAGTGTTACAACTGTGGCAAGGCGGGACATGTTCGACGTGATTGTTTCGCGCCTGCTGTGACCTGTTTCGAGTGTGGACAGGAAGGACATCGTGCAACATTTTGTGGGAATGCGACCCGATCTTTTGGTACTCGCGCTCCAGCTCCAGTCCCGAAGGAGACGAGTGTGAACCAGACGCAGCAAAGTGGATTTCAGCAGCAGAACGCTGGGAAGAGAGAGGCATCCAAAGGCCGGGTCCGTTCCTCCACGCTGTACGAGATGAGGAAATCGATGATCGAACACACTGTTGCATCAGTACGATTCAGATCCTTTTGCAACCAGTTAGTATCTTGTTCGATTCAGAGCTACGCATTCTTTTATGTCTTTGAACCGTGTTAATCGTTTGAACATCTCGTGCTTGTATAATTGTGAACCTTATGTTGTGGGATTACCGAGCGGAGAGAAAATTGTGGGAACCTTAGAAGCTAAGGATTTCCCAAAGATCTATAGAAGGAAGAAATTGGCCATCGAATCTTATTGTGGTTGACATCTGCGTGACGATTTAATTCTGAGATGATTGGCTCAACCGTTATGGAGCTGTGCTGAATTACCGAGAGAGAGCCATTTCCATCATTGCTGATGACGGATCTGAACACGTATTCCGAGGATGGAGACCGGGAAGCTCGGGGAAATTGATCAAGGCAATGAAAGCTGTGAAATTACTGAAGCAAGGATGTCACGGACTTTGGTGCTATGCCATGAGGAAAGAGGAAGGAGTAGAGCTCTCGTCCATTTCAGTGGTGAATGAGTTCTCCAATGTATTTCCTGACGAACTACCTGGGTTACCTCCGCAGAGGGGAGTGGAATTCACTATTGAACTAGAGCCTGGAGCAGCTCCTATTTCCAGAGCACCATACCGCATGGCGCCAACCGAGATGTATGAACTCAAGAAACAACTGGAGGAATTATTGCAGAAGGGTTATATTCAACCAAGCGTTTCTCCTTGGGGAGCGCCCCTTCTCTTTGTCCGGAAGAAAGACGGATCCCTCCGACTGTGTATTGATTACAGGGAGCTTAATAAGATGACAATCAAGAACAAGTATCCTATACCTCGGATCGACGACTTGTTTGATCAACTGCAAGGGGCAAGGGTATTCTCGAAGATTGACTTGCGAACGGGATACCATCAGTTGAGAATTAAGGAATCGGATATACCGAAATCTGCTTTCGATCCCTGACGGCATTATGAATTTGTAGTGATGCCATTTGGACTTACCAATGCTCTGCGGTATTCATGCAATTGATGAATCGGGTATTCTTGGAGTACTTGGATAAATTTGTGGTCGCTTTTCATTGACGACATCTTGATATATTCGAGGGACGCAGAGGAACATGCCGAACATTTACGTGTGGTTTTGAGCATCTTGAGAAAGGAACAATGTATGCTAAGCTTTCTAAATGCGAATTTTGGCTTAAGGAAGTAACCTTCCTTGGGCATGTGATATCATCCGACGGAGTTCAGTGGACCCAAGAAAGTCGAAGCAATCTTGGAGTGGGAAACTCCTAAAACGTGAAAGAAGTCCGAAGCTTCTTAGGACTTGGCCGGATATTATCGCCGCTTTGTAGAGGGATTTTCCAAAATTGCTCGTCCGCTCACTCACCATTAGGTAAAACTCAAAAGTTCATGTGGAATGAGGAGTGCCGGGCTAGTTTTGACGAACTTAAGAGGAGGCCGACGACAAAGACCTATATTAGCGCCGCTGAAGGAATCGACGGATTTATGGTATACCGATGCTTCAAATCGTGGTTTGGGTTGTGTGTTGATGCGTATGATAAAGTGATTGCTTATGCTTCTCGGAAATTGAAATCGCACGGGTTAATTATCCGACTCATGATCCGGAGCTAGCACTGTGGTCTTTGCCTTGAAAATCGGCGACATTATTTGTACGGCACTCATTGTCGATCTTTACAGACCATAAGAGCCTCAAGTACATTTTCAATGTAAAGAGTTAAACATGAGGCAGAGAAGGTGGTGGAATTGATCAAGGATTACGACTTGGAGATTCTCTATCATCCGGGAAAGCAAATGTAGTAGCCGATGCTTTGAGCCGTAAACCTGTTTCCCTTCGAGTGTTGGAAGCACTTACGTCCCAAACCAAGATTCAACGGAACCGATCCGCGAGGATTGAAGTATGGGCACCAGAATCCAAGGGCAACTTTATGTGATGGAACCGACTTCATCACTAGTCGAGGAGATCAAGTCTAAACAATTGAGCGATTCTCCGATCCTTCGATTATGTGACGAAGTAAAGAAAGGAAAAGCCCTGTGATTCGTGATACAAGACGATGGAGTTCTCGAGATTTGAGTCGACTTTGCTCCCGACGATGATGACTTGAGACGGACTATTACGAAAGAAGCTCATAGCGCGCCCTATTCTATTCACCCGGCAGCAGTAAGATGTATAAGGATCTTAAACAAAACTTACGGTGGGGAATATGAAGAAGGACGAGCGGAGCACGTTTCAAGTGTTTGACTTGTCGGAGTTAAGATTGAACATCAACGACTCCGGAATGTTAAAGCCACTTCCGATCCCCGAATGGAAGTGGGAGGATATCTCGATGGATTTCATCACTAGTATGCCAAGGACTAGAACGGAATGAACATGATCCGGGTTGTAGTTGATCGACTAACCAAGATGGCTCATTTCCGGGAATTAAAGATACATGGGGACCCGAGAGATTGGCACGAATATTTATTGCGGAGATAGTCGATTGCACGGACGCCGAAGACCATTATTTCGGATCGAGATGGTCGCTTTCGTGTCACACTTCCGAAAGCGATTCACGGGGCTTTGGGGATCGAGCTCAACTTTAGCATGACTTATCATCCCCAAACGGATGGTCACCCGAAAGGACTATACAGCATGAGAAGACATGCTTAGAGCTTGTGCTTTAGATTGGTCGACTGATTGGGAAGTTCACTTGCCCTTGATCGAGTTCACTTATAATAACAGTTGGCATGCTTCTATTAAGATGGCACCATTTGAAGCTTTGTACGGGAGAAGATGCCGATCACCCCTGTGCTGGGATGATTCTTCGGATTTGATCGGGAGGGAACCGGAATTGATTATTCAGACTCAAGAGAAGATAGCCTTGATTCGAGAGAGACTGTTGACTGCCCAGAGTCGACAGAAGTCTTATGCCGATGTACGTCGTCGCCCTCTAGAGTTCGACACTGGAGACCACGTACTATTGAAGGTGTCTCCTACACGAGGGATTTTCCGTTTTGGGAGAAGAGGCAAGCTTAGTCCGAGATATATCGGACCATTTGAGATCCTAGAGAGAGTTGGGGATTTAGCATACCGGTTGGCCTTACCGCCATCGCTGAGTCATGTTCACAATGTGTTTCACGTATCCCAATCGGGAAGTATGTACCGGACCCTACCACGTCATTGATTTCGACGAGATCGAGATAGCTAATGATGGCACCTTCAAGAGAGACCAATCAAGATACTTGAGAGCCGGATCAAACAGCGGTTGAGAAATAAACCAATACACTTGGTTAAAGTACAATGGTCACGACATGGAGTCGAAGAGGCCACTTGGGAAACAGAGGACGGTATGAAGGCTAAATATCCTGAGTTGTTTTCATCATAAGTTTCGGACGAAACTTCTTTTAGGGAGGAAGGATGTAATGCCCGAGATTTCGTTATGTAATCGAACTTGTGATATTGTAATGATTGTACTTTTGTCTCGAGTATTATTCTCCGTATTTCATAATCCGATGTTGCCGAGCGTTTAATTTCATGGTTGTGATTTGTAAGGTTGAAATTGCATGCATGTAGCGCACGCCAAAGCTAAGGGTAGCGACGCTAACATGGTTTCATAGCGCACGCTACGTATGTAATTAGCGCACGCTATGCGTGGTCAAATTGATTGGGACGTGCGGTAGGTGAGATCTCGCCGGGACCCCGCCGGATCGTGTCGGATGTACTGGACGGCTTTCGGGAAAAGCCGAGTCAACGCCTTAGCGCACGCTACAGGTATATGCGTAGCGCACGCTAAGTGCCGAGTACAGTTTAGACTGTGAGCCGTTAGCGCACGCTACGAACAGGGTCTAGCGCGCGCTAATAGCCATTTATTATAAATAGGACATCATCCTATTCGAGATTTCAGTTTTTCTCCTCCCATAACCCGAACTCTTACACTTAGATCATAACTCCCTTCGTCCCAAACACTTCATATCAGCCTCCTAGTTCGAGATTGAAGATCATACATCATTGGAGATTGGTGTTCAAGCCTTCGGTGTTGGATTGCTTCATTTCATCCGTGTTCTTCACTACTTCGAGGTAGGTGATTCTTCACCAATGATTAGTATGTTCATAAGGAAGATTTGAATCATGTTTGGATAGCAAGTATTTCGTTCATCACATGTTAGAAGGATACTTTTGACGTATCGGCATTATATATCGTATGAACCTTTGAACCATCTTATTATAAGGACTCCTAAGCATGTTCAAATCAAGCTATGATCAATAATCGGATATTTACCCAGTTGATACGTTTTACACGATGGAATCATGTGTTTTGGATCGTAGAACAAATGGAACTTAGATTATTTCTTGGAGATCGTAGATGAATTATGATGTTGAGTTGGCTATCCGTATATTTGTATTTCACGATCATAAATCTTCCACAAACCTTATTAACATGATTTGCCCGAGGATAACTTATATTATCACGGTAGGATTCATGAGTTCCTCACCATTCAACCCAGTTTTCGGCTTGCAGTATTCTACCATGCAATATTAGCGCACGCTAACACGTGTGAGTTAACGTGCGCTATCGGGGTCAGATAACGCCCGAAACGTACGTAGCGTACGTTATGAGACCAAGTCGATCGCTGACCGTGGCTAGCGCACGCTAGTCTTATACGATAGCGTACGCTATCAGTCATCTTAGCGCACGTTACGTAGAGTACGAGCGCGCTAAGCGCCCAGCATTGGTTATTTTGAGCTTTTCGGCCGTAGACCGAATTGTTAGGCCATTGTTCGACTTGAGATGATTTGTATATCGTTCCTTTTGTTAAGGTTCGAGCATTACGTTGATCGAAGGAGGCGGCCTTCGAGTGTGTTGAGATCATCGAAGTATTTCGCCTTGCCATTTTCGAGGCAAGTATCATATGTCGAGTTCGATTTATATTGAATCTTTGATCATGCTTGTGGTTTTGTTCATATTGTTGAATATGAGATGTATTTCGAAAATTCTCATGATATTAGTTGATTATTTGTTCGTATTGATGAACATATTAAAATGCATATGTGTATGCATAGTTGATTGGTTATGGTATAAATGATCCGAGGGGATCATGAGGATCTATGCTGAGGGCGCTGGATCGAATGTCCACCATGCGTTGGTCCGACGGGATCATCATGGGGATCTATGCTGAGGGCGCTGGATCGCTGGACGGGTTTTCCACCATGCGTTGGTCCGACGGGATCATCATGGGGATCTATACCAAGGGCGCTGGATCGCTGGATTACCCTGTATTGTGTAGATGGAATCGTGAGGATTCGCATCGTTGGATTCCGGTGGCGGAAGTCCGTTTGCATGTTTTATGATGTATTAATGATTTATTCTATGACGATACTTGTACTAGCATTGTTTTGCTAACCCCTTCGGGGGTGGACATTGTTTTGATGTTCAGGTAGTCGAGGAGCGGGAGGGCAGCCACAGTACCGACAGGACGATGAGATGGCTCAGTGATGTGGTTGATGTTATTATGATTATGATTTGTCTTCTTGGTTCGTTTAGTAATCGAGTATGTCCGTATTAATAAAGTCTTTTCGATATGGTTGTATAAGTCAAACATTTGATCGCTTTGTTTCAAATCGTATGTGAATACCGGTGTTCGATTGGTTTATTTTTACACTTCTTTTAAAATTAGCCTTGTAAATCCTTATCTAAAGGGTTTACGGCGCTGTAATTATTCCGAATATCTCGGGGTGTTACGAATATGGTATCGGAGCTAAGATTTATGGATATCTTGGCAATCGGGTTAGTTGGGTCTGTTTACGTTATTGATTATTGGTCGTTCGTAACATCACCGCTGAGCCAAAGATCGCCAATCGGACTGTGGTTGTAAGTTTCTAATCTCGAATACTACTGTTTTATTTAATTCACGCCTTGTAAACATTAATGAATGTACTTTGAGAAAGTTTGTCCCAGATATTGAGTATTTATGTTTACGTATGTTGAGAGGAGGTCGTGGACGCGGACGCGGTCGTGGACGCGACGTGGTAATGCGAGGCAAGAAGAGTCGGTATCTACGCCCGAGATCACCGCTAGTCAAACTGCTACACATTCCGGGGGACAGCAGGGCTCGGCAAATAATAATGCAGATCCTAACGTGCCGGGAGTGCTTCACAGTGGTTGCCCAGATAAACCAGTTTGCTCAAGTTGTGGATCGCATGCGACGGCGATGGGACAGCAGAATAACGTGGATAATCGGGAGATAAATGGCTTACCGAGGTGGTCAAATTGCATCCTCCGAAATTTGACGGCCCACCGAGACGCTTTCGTGGATCATTGGTGAAAGAATTAGAGAAGATTTTTGCGGGATTAATTGTCCCAACGATAGGAAGGTTCCTGGCCGCCCAAGATCTTCTCGACAGGGAGGCTTTCGGGTGGGAGGCCATTCGACCGGAGGAGCATAATGTTGACTGGACAGAATTCAAACCGATGATGGAGGCGCAGATTGTCCTCGCCCGGTTAGAGACGCCCGAGTTCGGGAGTTTTTCTCACCGCAAAATTGAAGCAATCGTGACGGAAGTGATTAAGACTTTTAATCACCGGTGACTTATGTGCGCCACTGGTCAGGACCGAGGCGGAAAGGATTTTCCATTTTGACATGCGAATGAAGCCGGAAATTCAACAATATATGTCCGGATTTGATTGTACCACCTTGAGGCAGTATCAGGACAAGGCGTTGGCCTACGATATGAAGGAAGCAGCAGTAGAGAAATCGACGGAAGCAAAGAAACAGAAGGTGTCGGGCAACTTCGCGGAGAATAAGAATAGCGGGCCCTACCGGGGTCAGTCCTCTTTTCACTCATCCAGGAGACCTCCGCATCCTAATCGAGGAGGAAAGAAGTTCCGGGCAGCACCGACTGTTTCTGACACAGGGAAGAAGTGTTACAACTGTGGCAAGGCGGGACATGTTCGACGTGATTGTTTCGCGCCTGCTGTGACCTGTTTCGAGTGTGGACAGGAAGGACATCGCGCAACATTTTGTGGGAATGCGACCCGATCTTTTGGTACTCGCGCTCCAGCTCCAGTCCCGAAGGAGACGAGTGTGAACCAGACGCAGCAAAGTGGATTTCAGCAGCAGAACGCTGGGAAGAGAGAGGCATCCAGTGCTGGGTCCGTTCCTCCACGCCTGTACGAGATGAGGAAATCTGATGATCAGAACACAGCTGTTGCATCAGGTACGATTCAGATCCTTTTGCAACCAGTTAGTATCTTGTTCGATTCAGGAGCTACGCATTCTTTTATGTCTTTGAACTGTGTTAATCGTTTGAACATCTCGTGCTTGTATAATTGTGAACCTTATGTTGTGGGATTACCGAGCGGAGAGAAAATTGTGGGAACCTTAGAAGCTAAGGATTTCCCAGTATCTATAGAAGGAAGAAATTGGCCATCGAATCTTATTGTGGTTGACATCTGCGGTGACGATTTAATTCTCGGAGATGATTGGCTCAACCGTTATGGAGCTGTGCTGAATTACCGAGAGAGAGCCATTTCCATCATTGCTGATGACGGATCTGAACACGTATTTCGAGGATGGAGACCGAAGCTCGGGAAATTGATCAAGGCAATGAAAGTGGAAATTATCAAGCAAGGATGTCACGGACTTTGGTGCTATGCCATGAGGAAAGAGGAAGGAGTAGAGCTCTCGTCCATTTCGGTGGTGAATGAGTTCTCCAATGTATTTCTGACGAACTACAGGGTTACCTCCGCAGAGGGGAGTGGAATTCACTATTGAACTAGAGCCCGGAGCAGCTCCTATTTCCAGAGCACCATACCGCATGGCGCCAACCGAGATGTATGAACTCAAGAAACAACTGGAGGAATTATTGCAGAAGGGTTATATTCAACCAAGCGTTTCTCCTTGGGGAGCGCCCTTCTCTTTGTCCTAAGAAAGACGGATCCCTCCGACTGTGTATTGATTACAGGGAGCTTAATAAGATGACAATCAAGAACAAGTATCCTATACCTCGGATCGACGACTTGTTTGATCAACTGCAAGGGGCAAGGGTATTCTCGAAGAGTGACTTGCGAACGGGATACCATCGATTGAGAATTAAGGAATCGGATATACGAAATCGCTTTGATCCCAGACGGGCATTATGAATTTGTAGTGATGCCATTTGGACTTACCAATGCTCCTGCGGTATTCATGCAATTGATGAATCGGGTATTCTTGGAGTACTTGGATAAATTTGTGGTCGTTTTCATTGACGACATCTTGATATATTCGAGGGACGCAGAGGAACATGCTGAACATTTACGTGTGGTTTTGAGCATCTTGAGAAAGGAACAGCTGTATGCTAAGCTTTCTAAATGCGAATTTTGGCTTAAGGAAGTAACCTTCCTTGGGCATGTGATATCATCCGACGGAGTTCAGGTGGACCCGAAGAAAGTCGAAGCAATCTTGGAGTGGGAAACTCCTAAAAACGTGAAAGAAGTCCGAAGCTTCTTAGGACTTGCTGGATATTATCGCCGCTTTGTAGAGGGATTTTCCAAAATTGCTCGTCCGCTCACTCAGCTGTTACAGAAAACTCAAAAGTTCATGTGGAATGAGGAGTGCCGGGCTAGTTTTGACGAACTTAAGAGGAGGCCGACAAAGACCTATATTAGCGCCGCTGTATGAACCGACGGATTTATGGTATACAATGATGCTTCAAATCGTGGTTTGGGTTGTGTGTTGATGCGAAGGATAAAGTGATTGCTTATGCTTCTCGGCAATTGAAATCGACGGGTTAATTATCCGACTCATGATCCGGAGCTAGCAGTGTGGTCTTTGCCTTGAAAATCGACATTATTTGTACGGCACTCATTGTCGATCTTTACAGAGACCATAAGAGCCTCAAGTACATTTTCAAATGTAAAGAGTTAAACATGAGGCAGAGAAGGTGGTGGAATTGATCAAGGATTACGACTTGGAGATTCTCTATCATCCGGGAAAGCAAATGTAGTAGCCGATGCTTTGAGCCGTAAACTGCTTTCCCTTCGAGTGTTGGAAGCACTTACGTCCCAAACCAAGATTCAACGGAACCGATCCACGAGGATTGAAGTATGGGCACCAGAATCCAAGGGCAACTTTATGTGATGGAACCGACTTCATCACTAGTCGAGGAGATCAAGTCTAAACAATTGAACGATTCTCCGATCCTTCGATTATGTGACGAAGTAAAGAAAGGAAAAGCCCGAGGATTCGTGATACAAGACGATGGAGTTCGAGATTTCGAGTCAACTTTGCTCCCGACGATGATGACTTGAGACGGACTATTCGAAAGAAGCTCATAGCGCGCCCTATTCTATTCACCCGGCAAAGCAGTGAAGATGTATAAGGATCTTAAACAAAACTTCCGGTGGGGAATATGAAGAAGGACGAGCGGAGTACGTTTGAAGTGTTTGACTTGTCACAGGTTAAGATTGAACATCAACGACGCCGGAATGTTAAAGCCACTTCCGATCCCCGAATGGAAGTGGGAGGATATCTCGATGGATTTCATCACTAGTATGCCAAGGACTAGAACGGAATGAACATGATCCGGGTTGTAGTTGATCGACTAACCAAGATGGCTCATTTCCGGGAATTAAAGATACATGGGGACCCGAGAGATTGGCACGAATATTTATTGCGGAGATAGTCGATCAGACGGACGCCGAAGACCATTATTTCGGATCGAGATGGTCGCTTCGTGTCACACTTCCGGAAAGCGATTCACGTGGCTTTGGGGATCGAGCTCAACTTTAGCATGCCTTATCATCCCCAAACGGATGGTCATCCGAAAGGACTATACAGATAAAGAGAAGACATGCTTAGAGCTTGTGCTTTAGATTGGTCGATCGATTGGGAAGTTCACTTGCCCTTGATCGAGTTCACTTATAATAACAGTTGGCATGCTTCTATTAAGATGGCACCATTTGAAGCTTTGTACGGAGAAGATGCCGATCACCCCTGGCCGGGATGATTCTTCGATTTGATCGGGAGGGAACCGAATTGATTATTCGACTCAAGAGAAGATAGCCTTGATTCGAGAGAGACTGCTGACCGCCCGCAGTCGGCGTAAGTCTAATGCCGATGTACGTCGTCGCCCTCTAGAGTTCGACACTGGAGACCACGTACTATTGAAGGTGTCTCCTACACGAGGGATTTTCCGTTTTGGGAGAAGAGGCAAGCTTAGTCCGAGATATATCGGACCATTTGAGATCCTAGAGAGAGTTGGGGATTTAGCATACCGGTTGGCCTTACCGCCATCGCTGAGTCATGTTCACAATGTGTTTCACGTATCCCAATCTGGAAGTATGTACCGGACCCGACCACGTCATTGATTTCGACGAGATCGAGATAGCTAATGATGGCACCTTCGAAGAGAGACCAATCAAGATACTTGAGAGCCGGATCAAACAGTTGAGAAATAAACCAATACACTTGGTTAAAGTACAATGGTCACGACATGGAGTCGAAGAGGCCACTTGGGAAACAGAGGACGGTATGAAGGCTAAATATCCGGAGCTGTTTTCATCATAAGTTTCGGGACGAAACTTCTTTTTAGGGAGGAAGGATGTAATGCCCGAGATTTCTGTTATGTAATTGGAACTTGTGATATTGTAATGATTGTACTTTTGTCTAAGTATTATTCTCCGTATTTCATAATCCGATGTTGCCGAGCGTTTAATTTCATGGTTGTGATTTGTAAGGTTGAAATTTCGTGCATGTAGCGCACGCTACAAAGCTAAGGGTAGCGACGCTAACATGGTTTCATAGCGCACGCTACGTAATGTAATTAGCGCACGCTATGCGTGGTCAAATTGATTGGGACGTGCGGTAGGTGAGATCTGGCCGGGGACCCCGCCGGATCGTGTCGGATGTACTGACGGCTTTCGGAAAAGCCGAGTCAACGCCTTTAGCGCACGCCATGTATATGCGTAGCGCACGCTAAGTGCCGAGTACGCTTTAGATCGTGAGCCGTTAGCGCACGCTACGACAGTGGTCTAGCGCGCGCTAATAGCCATTTATTATAAATAGGACATCATCCTATTCGAGATTTCGCTTTTCTCCTCCCATAACCCGAACTCTTACACTTAGATCATAACTCCTTCGTCCCAAACACTTCATATCAGCCTCCTAGTTCGAGATTGAAGATCATACATCATTGGAGATTGGTGTTCAAGCCTTCGGTGTTGGATTGCTTCATTTCATCCGTGTTCTTCACTACTTCGAGGTAGGTGATTCTTCACCAATGATTAGTATGTTCATAAGGAAGATTTGAATCATGTTTGGATAGCAAGTATTTCGTTCATCACATGTTAGAAGGATACTTTTGACGTATCGGCATTATATATCGTATGAACCTTTGAACCATCTTATTATAAGGACTCTAAGCATGTTCAAATCAAGCTATGATCAATAATCGGATATTTACCCGGTTGATACGTTTTACACGATGGAATCATGTGTTTTGGATCGTAGAACAAATGGAACTTAGATTATTTCTTGGAGATCGTAGATGAATTATGATGTTGAGTTGGCTATCCGTATATTTGTATTTCACGATCATAAATCTTCCACAAACCTTATTAGCATGATTTGCCCGAGGATAACTTATATTATCACGGTAGGATTCATGAGTTCCTCACCATTCAACCTGTTTCGGCCATGATTCTCGCCATGCAATATTAGCGCACGCTAACACGTGTGAGTTAACGTGCGCTATCGGGGTCGATAACGCCCAAACGCACGTAGCGACGTTATGAGACCAGCCAAGTCGCCGCAGACCGTGGCTAGCGCACGCTAGTCTTATACGATAGCGTACGCTAACAGTCTGTCTTAGCGCACGTTACGTAGAGTACGTAGCGCGCGCTAAGCAATCCAGGCAGATTGGTTATTTTGAGCTTTTCGGCCGTAGACCGAATTGTTAGGCCATTGTTCGACTTGATATGATTTGTATATCATTCCTTTTGTTAAGGTTCGAGCCTGTTACGTTGATCGAAGGAGGCGGCCTTCGAGTGTGTTGAGATCATCGAAGTATTTCGTCTTGCCATTTTCGAGGCAAGTATCATATGTCGAGTTCGATTTATATTGAATCTTTGATCATGCTTGTGGTTTTGTTCATATTGTTGAATATGAGATGTATTTCTGAAAATTCTCATGATATTAGTTGATTATTTGTTCGTATTGATGAACATATTAAAATGCATATGTGTATGCATAGTTGATTGGTTATGGTATAAATGATCCGAGGGGATCATGAGGATCTATGCTGAGGGCGCTGGATCGAATGTCCACCATGCGTTGGTCCGACGGGATCATCATGGGGATCTATGCTGAGGGCGCTGGATCGCTGGACGGGTTTTCCACCATGCGTTGGTCCGACGGGATCATCATGGGGATCTATACCAAGGGCGCTGGATCGCTGGATTACCCTGTATTGTGTAGATGGAATCGTGAGGATTCGCATCGTTGGATTCCGGTGGCGGAAGTCCGTTTGCATGTTTTATGATGTATTAATGATTTATTCTA
The DNA here is from genome assembly GCA_033398695.1 of Orobanche coerulescens. Lineage (NCBI taxonomy): Eukaryota > Viridiplantae > Streptophyta > Magnoliopsida > Lamiales > Orobanchaceae > Orobanche > Orobanche coerulescens. The sequence goes on from CM065802.1 coordinate 231,003,051, forward strand.
TGACGATACTTGTACTAGCATTGTTTTGCTAACCCCTTCGGGGGTGGACATTGTTTTTGATGTTCAGGTAGTCGAGGAGCGGGAGGGCAGCCACAGTACCGACAGGACGATGAGATGGCTCAGTGATGTGGTTGATGTTATTATGATTATGATTTGTCTTCTTGGTTCGTTTAGTAATCGAGTATGTCTGTATTAATAAAGTCTTTTCGATATGGTTGTATAAGTCAGCACATTTGATCGTTTGTTTCAAATCTGTATGTGAATACCAGTGTTCGATTGGTTTATTTTTACACTTCTTTTAAAATTAGCCTTGTAAATCCTTATCTAAAGGGTTTACGGCGCTGTAATTATTCCGAATATCTCGGGGTGTTACAAGTGCGACCGGTACTTGTAACTCCTCTCACTCTCCTCGTATTTTTTTTCTTAATCGTTTCGTTTATAGCTTGGTATTCTTGGGAATTGGTCACTTCGAGATTGTGCGATTTGGATTATACTTACGCACGTGTGTACCCTTCAGGATGTTGGCTGAAAGTAGGAAGAATTGTGGCCGTGGTCACGGACGTGAACTCTTCCTTGAGATTTTGTTAAGTTACTAATTGCGATATTGGTATGTATCGGTTTTAGGTCGAGACTTTGTTTAGAAGTCGCATGCTAGTATCACATGAGATCTTCGAATTCACAGACTTGTAAGTATGTTGTTCGGATTATTCGATAATTCTTAGTGAATTTGAATTTCCGTTGAAATGTTGTTTGTGCGAGTGATCGCAAGTTTCGAGGACGAAACTTATTTTTAAGGGGGGGTAGAGTGTAATACCCTGATTTTTTCGGATATATTTTTTTTTTCGTTTATTTGTTGGATGTCGTTGATGGATAATTGTGCTTGAGGATGATGTGAACGTATGACAATGTTGCTGAATGCGTATATGTATTCATTGTGCCGTATGATCGTTTGGTATGTCGAGATGTTGGTAGAGAATAGCGGAAAATGGCTAAGTACAACTACATTAGCGCACGCTACAAGGTATGCCTAGCGCGCGCTAAGATATATACTTAGCGTACGCTACGGTGCATACTTAGCGCACGCTAAGAGATTCGGTTACGTACGCTAAGGAGGACCCCTAACGTACGTAACGACTTGCTGGGTTAGTTTCGGAAGGTGGCCGACAGGTAGGCCCAGGTTGATTTTTATATTCAGTTAGCGCAAGCTAACGCATGTTGGTTAGCGCACGCTAATACCAGATCGCCAATAATGGAATCTTAGCTTTCGGCGGGTGGACCCGGCCATGTTCGACGCGTGTCCAGATAAGGTCAACGAGTGCTTGTCGTGTAGAGCTAGCGCATGCTAAAACTGTATGATTAGCGCACGCTAATTCCATATCGGTCAAGGGAATCCCGATAATCGCGGATGCTTTCGGCATGTGGGGGCACGATACTGTAGCAAGTCAACGACGATTAGCGCGCGTTAAGGTCGAAGAATAGCGCACGCTACTGAGCATTTCACTGTATCAAGTCAACGCCTGTTAGCGTACGCTAATGCATGGGCATTACGTACGTTAAATGAATTTTGAAGCAATGTAGTAGCTTCTGGACTGCCCGTTAACGCACGCTATCAAGGAAGGATAGCGCACGCTAGTCATGTAGCGCACGCTAAATATAAGGTCTAGCGCGCGCTAGTGATGTGTTTTATAGAGAGGATAGACGAGTGCTGAGAGGCATTTTGTCCATTCTCCTTCCTTCAGTCAATAGAGAGAACCTTGGGAAGTACTTGAAGTTCCTAAACATTGAGAGATGATTCCCTTAAACAAGATTAAGATGGAGAGCTCGGATTTAAGTATTGTTCTTGAAGTTTTTGATGATTCTTGGAATGGAGTTCAAATTATTCTTCTTCGTGGTTCGTCCATACATGGTAGTCCTCGTATCCCTTTGATAGTGGTTCATTTTTTTTAAGGATTACTACTTGGGAGGGAGTATGTTGGGAATCGTGTATTTTGATGTTCGTCTTATTTCAATGAAAATGCATAAATTGGACTGTACTTTTATCCGATGCGTGAGTATTTTGAAAGGGCTTTTGGTATTTTGCAAACTGAATTTTATTTTGTAAAACCGATTCCCTAAACTGAGTTTTTGGCATTTTGACCTTGATCGTTTTGACGGTATTTGGAAAATGATTTTTTTCTTAATATTTGAAAAATATTACCGTCATCGGTCTTTTTAACATCTTGAAATGACGTGGAAAATTGTGCTTAGCCTGGTAAATCCTTGTGAGAAGGGTTTACGGCGTGTAATATTCCCAGGAGGATCTGGGGTGTTATAATTATGGTATCATGTGATAATGTTATACGAGATTTATTGGAATTGTAATAAGAGATTTCTGATGTTGATATGATTATTGAGATCTTCTTCATATGATGATAACAGTATTGTTGCGACTCTTAAGGTTGTATGAATGGCATGACGAAGAAAATGGTAACATGGAGATATATACCTCAGATATGTTGTTCTGAACGGGATTTCGGATATTTCGTGTTCTTGAAGAACTCTTGAATTATACGAGGTGATGAATTTTTTTTTTAAGAAGTGTTGATGTTTTGAAAATGAATATGGAATATTCATATCTAGAGCTAAACTATGTGTTTGAAATAATATTCGTATAGGAATACGAATGTGATTATGAGTTTGATGAGACTATTATTCATCTCCGAATTTAGAAGCCCATACGTATGGAGCAAATGTTCAAGTCGAATGATTGGACTATTTGATAACCTTTTTAGTAGGGCTATCTATTGTTTTGAACCAGTCGGATGATTCGAATTGATGACGGTCATAAGTAAATTTTAACGATGGATTTATGCAAAGGGAACCTTATCAATTCGTATTTAAGAATTGAGTTTGGAACATTTAGACCCTTATTATTGGTCCTCATTTGTTGCTGATATGATCATCATATTTCGACTCGTATTGTGGACAGGATGTGTAAGTGTCTGAGTTGGATTGTTCAGACTGTGATTAGTCGAGATATGGTGAAACGATTGAGTTTGTGGTTTGGTGGTATTGATATTGGTCGTCATCGAACCTGTTGATTATTAATCCTTCATTTTACAATAAGATATGATGTTTGATCGTGAATTATGACTGTTGTGTTGCGGTTAAGGTTGAAGGGTTCGTAGATTAACTTGGTCGAGACTGAGGAATTCGTAAGACGAAATCAACTGAATTGGTAACAGTTCGTTGTATTGATATCGAGGCAAGTTTTATACTTGTACTAATCAATGAGACTAATGTTATCGTGTAGGTGTACAAATGTGTGTATCATTTCGAGACTTGGCCTCCTTATGATTGTATTGATATCAGGGGATTGTTTGATACGACACTCGTCGACAAACCATGCCAAATGTTATTGTTGTTCGTAAACGGCCGATTGAAGGCATTGCTGTATTCGAATTTCATCTTCATTATCGGTAACTGATTTAAGTGTGCCGAGACATCCGTTGTACCGTTGTTATCGAGTTGCCGTTCTAAGGTAACCGAAGTATTGAATTGGGACTGTCGAAGATAGTTCCCATCCGTTGAGTCGTTATCGATTGGTCGTTCGAAGACAATCGAGATATTGAATGGGGATCGCCGAGGATAGTGCCCATCTGCGAGTTATTATTGTCGTGTTGGCCAACTCAGGGCATCACACTATTATTCTGGTGAACTCGATAATTTTGTGATCGTTGAGGGTGGAGGATTTCCCGAATTGTGGTGTTGTGGTTATTGCCGTGTTAATCGGTCCTTAGGGAATTCTGATCCCAGGATGGTTGTTTTGATTATCGTTGGTCGTGTCGATCTTTCATTATTCGTGTGTCATCGTTCACTTGGTGAATCGTATGATCCGTAATGGGTATTTTATCCTTTGAGTTTCGTTGTCATGTTGTATCATGGCATATCTGGAATCATGTTTGCGTGCCGATTGGTTATGTGTAGGATTTTTAGCCAGGCACTCGATGGTCATGCGTGGATGTTTCCGCATTGGACCGTGCACACGAGACGTAGTTCTTGAGGCTAATTAGGTACATTGTCACACGTATATTCTGGATTCCGTATACGGGGTGGACATGTGCACGGACATATTTCCAGATCGGGCGTACTGTGATGTCCCTCTTGAGCCTTATTGTTTGGTCGTTCGTAGTCCATGTCGTATTGGATATGTCCGACGATTTGCGGCTGGCTGTTCATACGCCGAGGGGTATGTCCGACATTCAGGGTTGTTTCTTTGAGAATCTATATTGTGATGATTTACAGCTTTGGGCTGTTCGGCTTTCAGGCCATCGTGATACACAGCTTCGGCTGAGGGGTTTTCAGGCCATTGCGATGTATTGGTATTTTGTTGGAGCCTTCGGGCATTGTGATTCGCATCTCGTTCAGCATTGGTTTAGTTTACCTTCGGGTAATGTATTGTTGTGTTCTATATTGATGATTCGCCGTTTGGGCGTAAGTTTCGATTCTTGTGTATCTCGTTGAGTTTTTCCTAGCGGGATATTTCTTCTCCCTACTTGTTTTAAGTTTCGGGACGAAACTTCTTTTAAGGAGGGTAGAATGTAATACTCGTAATTTTGATTTCCGGTAACTTTCTATTTTTGGCGGAAGTCCGTTTTTACAACTCGCTTGGGACCGTTTCGTCACCCTGAGAATGATTAATTCTACACTTTTTGACATCCGAGTTCGTTTCGGTGTCGTTATGTTGAGTTCCGTGCTTTTCAGCGACTTTTCCGCACTTGAGTTAGATTCTTGCGAATCTCGTTCTAAACTGCTGTTTCGAGTTTCCCGTAAGTCCGTTTAACTTTGTTAGAAATGTTGTGAACTTCGGTTTGGTTATTCGATCACGTATCGTGATTTTCGGGCGTTTTGGGCCATTTTGTAATTTACCCAAAATTATGGGTATTCGTATCTATATTCGTTGTCTCAACCCTTTTCTTGGTCGCGTATGATTAATTATTGCATTACGTTTTCATTTCGAGTCGCTGATGTCGTCCGCGAACTTTTCGTCGTGTTCGTTCCGTACGTTTTCGGAAATCGAGTCGTCGAGCCCTGGTGGTCGGGCACTGGCCGGACGGTTCCGGCATCTGGTCGGACGATGGCGGGCATTGACCGAGCAGGCACGGCAGGAACCGGCATAGCGCACGCTACGGCCGGACGCCAGCGCGCTAGCTTCAGTTGTAGCGCACGCTTGCCGAGTCACCGGCCAGACGCTATCGGGCCTGGGCAGAGGGATTCTGAGGTTCTGGACTCGGGTAGGATCGGCAGGTAGCGCACGCTACTGCCGGTCGTTGCGCACGCTGACCGGCAGGGGTAGCGCACGCTGTCGGCCGACTAGCGTACGTTACCGGGATGAGCTTGCTAGTCCAGAGGCTACTGGACAGGTCGGCTAGCGCGCGCAGGCTTCCGGCCGTAGCGCACGCTAGCGGGAGTCGGGCGGACGAGTCATGGTCGGCAGAATTGGTCGGTGGTGCCGGGTCATGCGGGCCATGGCCGAGAGTGCTGGGCCGATACTGGCCGATAGCGCACGCTAGTCCAGGAAGGCTAGCGCACGCTAGTTCCGGCCCAGTATATAAATGACAGAGCAGCCACTTTTTCATTCATTTTTCATTTCCTTTCTCTCCGGTCCGCGGCTAGATCTTTGGAGGAGATGAAGCCATGTTGTTAAACAACAAATCCATGAAGTTTACGAGTTTATATCACTGATCAATCATCCTATAACGTCCTTCGATCCAGCGAATCAAGGTTAGATCTCTAGAACTCTACTTTTGGGGAGATTTGGGGATTTTCGCGTTTTTGTCCGATTCTTTCGGTTTTGCTGAGTAATTCATGATGAATATGATTAATCTTGTTGGTATTCTTAGTTTCCCTATGGACTCATGGTATATTTCGTGATTTTACGGAATCGAGAGGGTTTGGTTGTGGTCCGCCCTCGTTGTCGTTTTTATACGAATATACATGAATCGTAGGCGGGTTTCCGGGTGTATTCCAATTCCGTATTCGTTTAGAATCGGTTGTGATTGTATTCTTCGAATCGTTAGGTTCAGTTTCGATGGTTCCTAGCATTCGTCGGTGACTTTCCATTCCGTTCGTTGCGTCGTCGACTATTCAAGGCAAGTATATATTTATGATTGTACGTTCTCGACTTTAAAAGTAAGATATATTGATGACATGATATGAACGAACCACTTTGGGGCGGGCCGATAGGTCCCCTAAGGGTTCCGTAGCCTCTGGTGCGGTTCCACAGTATTCATACATGAAATGATAACGGACGATATGAACGAACCACTTTGGGGCGGGCCGATAGGTCCCCTAAGGGTTCCGTAGCCTCTGGTGCGGTTCCACGGTATTCATATATCCATTGATGCGATGCTATGAGATTTAGTTATTCCGGAATACTAGTCTTGAATTGATGAATTGACGGTTACATTTACTTTATTGTCGAGGAGTATTGTGTTTCATATTGATATACTTGCACTAGCTATTCGACGGCTAACCCCTTTATGGGGGAAATACGTTTCATGTATTTCAGGTTCGAGGAGAGCGGACAAACGGGTGCCGGGTGTAACATCCCCAAAACCGTATGGGAATATTACACGCCGTAAACCCCTTTCTGCAAGGATCTACCAGGCTAAACGTCCATAAACAACCAAATGCTTGCCCGGCCAGGGTCAAACAACATAATAATACAGACTGTTAAGGTCATATACACATAAACACACAGACCGATGGGGTCACACAACTCTATCAACAGGACTGACTCACAACATTACCCACACAGGGGTCGAAATACAATACAGCGGAAGACTGAATCAACTCTAACAATACAACTAAACTCTACCAACTCTCAACTCTTGATTAGTATCGCAGCTCGTCATCCTCTTGTGCCAATCTTGTGACTGCTCCCCTGAATCTGCATGTACCTGGACGCAAAACAGACATCCACCCCCCGAATACTCGGGGGTTAGTAAAACTCCACTGTTTTACTAGTGCAAGTATCAAACCATACGAAATGTAACAAGCAAATAGCAACTACGAATTTAATACGGAAATCAATTATCAAAATGTTCCCGAGAAGTTTTAGAATTTCGAACTCAAATAAGAGATATTTGAAAAAGAACACATCATCTCGGGGATTTTTACAGCAGAAATTCTTTTGGACCTCGAGTCCCAATTTACAAAACCTTTTCGTAAACATTAGGGCCTTAGCCCGATTCTCGTTTCAAAGCATACTAAATAATATATCATTATGAGTCCGAGATCCATATTTAAAATGTTACCCGAACAATCACTGCTACACGATCATTGTTCGTACACATCATGTACCGAACTCCGGAGGCCTCGACGGACCCTACCCGGACCACACACACTGTTCGTACACATCATGTACCGAACTCCGGAGGCCTCAACGGTCCCTACCCGGCCACACACACTGTTCGTACACATCATGTACCGAACTCCGTAGGCCTCAACGGACCCTACCCGGCCACAACATCGTTCGTACACATCATGTACCGAACTCCAGAGGCCTCGTCATACCCTACCTGGATCACACACCTTGTCCGTACACGTCATGTACCGGACTCCAGAGGCCTCGTCAGACCCTACCTGGATCACACACTTTCTTCGTACACATCATGTACCGAACTCCAGAGGCCTCGTCAGACCCTACCTGGAACACACACACATCGACACGACACAATTCATAATCATTAAATGTCAAGCCATTCCACATTACAATGAAATGTACAATCAAGTATGTAAACCAAAACAACACAAATATCATGATCATCACAACGACTCTTAACCAACATAACACACATTCGGTACACAATACATTGAACAACCACGTGTACAACCATCTCATATGTACATCGCAATCCTGCACAAATGGCACAACGCCTAACACGGATACCAATATATCTCTATTATCACAAAGCCTTCAAATTTCGGAAAACACAACCAACTCAAACGGAACATATTTACGGAGGCAAGCAAAATCGTCATACATATCATACGTAATTACTAGTCGCAAGATACAAGTCGTATAATAAGACACTTGCCTTAATAACCGCTACCGAACGCTCCGAAGAACACGGTTCGACCGGGAAGCTCGAACCCCAAAGAAGGCAACGAACGGAAGGGTTCCGACTCGAGTTCTTCACAAGAATTCGTTCCTTCGATCCGGGTGGAAGATGATGTTAATCTATGATTCCAACTTCCAAAACATGTTGCTCTATGTCATATCCATCCAAATCCATCCATTATTGACGAAGGAACGCGAAGAAACGAAGAAAAAGGGTGAAAATGGCCGGATGACTCGGTCGTGCCCTTAAATAGCCGACCGCCGGGCCGCTTACGCACGTAATCGCCAAGGCCTACGACGAATGTCGCCAAGGCCGAACTCTCGACCGATTCGCCGACATGTTACGACGTAATCGGAAGGTCACACGTGACGTAATCGCATTACGGCCGCTATCGCCGCCATTACGGCCGTTACTCGGCTCCGGCCAACAGCCTCGGTCGATCCGACGGTCCGAAAAATCCCGAAACTCCGACCTGAACGTAAACCGAAAACACGATTATGAAGTACTCGCAAATACGAATCCGAATACTAAGAGAACACCCGATTCCGACCACCCGAGGGATCGAAATTTGACAACGAAAGTAATTACCCCAAACTTTGGGAAATTACGAAAATGGCCTAAAACGTCCGAAATACCTGATACACAATCGAAACACCAAACCGAAGCTTACAACATGAATAATAACATTAAATGAACTTCCGAGAAACTCGAAACAACGGTTTCAGACGAGATTCGCGAGAATCGAACTCAAGTGCGGAAAAGTCATTTAAGAACACGAAACTCAACAAAACGATACCGAAACGAACTCGGATGACAAAAAGTGTAGAATTAAATATTCTCAGAATGACGAAACGGTCAAAAGAGAGTCGTCGAAACGGACCTCCGCCGAAAAATGAAAATTACTGGAAATCCGAAATTGCGGATATTACATTCTACCCTCCTTAAAAGAAGTTTCGTCCCGAAACTTAAAATAAGTAGGGAGAAGCAATATCCCAACAGGAAACCTCAACGAGATACACAAGAAACGCATAACTTTCGCCCATTGGCGAAACGTTACAAGCAATGCGAAAGAATATACAGCGTGAAAACACGCCTCACGACGATCATAACAACACCACCGGCAATGATTCAAAACATTAACAATCAATTAACGACGAATCACATACCACATCATATGCACACATTTAATCAAAGAAACGTACGCGACAATAAGTCGCACCCGACTAAAATGGCTATGCGACAGAAACAAATAGAGTATTACGATAGAAATCATTCCGATTCTCATCAACAAGAAAATGTCCGACGTCAAAACACAAACAATTCAAGATAACAGAAAATGAGAATACTGGATATTACATTCCATCATACAAAAAATAAGTTTCGTCCCGAAACTTAAACTAAGGTTATCACAGTGATACGAAACAAAATATAACGACACATAATAAAATACCATGCTCATGACCTCGTGGTCCACTGACACGCCTCCGTAGGTTCAACAACTAAACGGGAACTTACACAAAACAAAATATCATTCAACAAGTTCCAAATGTAAAAGCGTCACAAAAAAAAACATCTCTACACGCGAAACAATCCGTGTAGCGAGTACCAAAAACACTATCACTAGACATCACTGGGCCCTCCTAAGTAGGAATAGAATTCGGTCCCTTATCATCTCGGCAACAATCTCGCGATCGAACTCGATGCCCCTCGTGTCCACAATTATAACAAGTCACTGGCGGTTTCTTACAATGCGCGCGTTCATGGCCTAGAACGTTACAGTTGAAACACCTAGGAGCATTACCAGAACTCAAAGACACCGACTTGAGTCTTTTGGGTTCTCTAACTGACTGAGAAGGTCCCATACTCGGCTGATACGAGGGTTGAGGTGTGGGAATCCCAATTCCCTTACTTCCCGATGCGTCATCGGAAATCTTCTGCTTTTTCGCTACCGATACGGACTCGGTAGACATTATAGCCATCTCAAACGCCAAGGCTCGATCCTGATAGTCCCTCAAGGTTGTACACATAAAAGGAGCCATACACTGCCGAATCTGAGGTTTCATACGCATATCGAAATAACGAACCTTATCCGCATCACTTTTCACCTGATCCCGAACATAACACAGTTGTCGATTATAATCGACTATCGCCTGGGACATCGACACGTCTTGGGGCGTAGCCGAGAAAAAGTCGACAATCCTACGCTCTTTAACAGGCGGCGGACAATACTCGGCCTCCATGGTAGTTTTGAATTCAGTCCAAGTAGCGGTACGATCACTAGGCGCTACGGCCTCCCACCAGTCTGCAGCTTCCCTGTCGAGTAGGTATTGAGCAATAGGCACTCTTCTCTCATCGGGGCAAGCTACAACATCAAATGTTCTGTCCAACTGGAAGAGCCAATTCTCCCAGCCTAACGAGTCCAAAGAACCTACAAAACGGGGCGGGTGCATTCTCATCACATCTCGTAACCACTTACCAGCTCCATTATCTTCATCCGGAATCCCGTCTCGATGTACGGTCTGATTCATATGCGCCAACCGGTCGGTCACCTGACGAAGGATGGTGGCGGCGCCAATATCAACATTACCTCTGGATGATTGCTGCTGATCACGACGACGACTACGACCACGTCCTCGGCCACGGCCTCTCGGCATACTGGACGGACGACCAAAAAAAAAAAAATAACACATCCAAATGAATATCACAACGTAAAGATAAGACAATAAATAGCAGCACGTTAAAACATCAACTCCAAGTCATCACACAAGTGCACGAACTAACACTGTAATTTTAGAACTTCATAAAAAAAAATAATCCACACAGTCACATCAACAGAGATGTTTAGATTTTACCAAATCAAACGCGGTCAAAACCACACACGTATCGCAGGGATCAAACACTAACAACAAAAATAAAATGTTTCCGAGGTATTATTCAAATGATAAAAATTTTAAAATTCTCAAGTTTGAAAAAAAAAATTGTTGAAATGAAATTTTTGAAAACACTTATAATACCTCGGTCGTTTAATTAAAATCATGTATCTCATTATCAAAACTGTTTTGATTGAAGCTATTTGCAAAACAACACATCGAGGCTTCAATCTTCTCGCTAGACGATATCGTCAAAATGACCTTATCAGTATATCATTATCTTTGCTAGCGTTATACGGGGTAACAACATGTTACCACGCCATCCATCACTGATATATCAACAGAGATTAAATAATCAAGGGGCACGGGTACAATTGTAATAACAAATTTCTACCGGGTCAGTCAAAAGTTAACGGCCGTAACAACATGCAGTTTACGCCCGTAACAACTCTGAGCTTACGGCCGTAATAGAAAACATCTTACGGCCGTAACATCTAGCTGCAGGACTGCAGAATTGTCACAGTAGCCCCCAACACACAAACACATAACATTTAAATTCCGAAAATTAGGGTCGTTTTGCAAAACAAGATTTTTCCAAAAATTTTGATTTCCACAAAAATGCTTAAATCAGTAGTCTTTAAGGAAAAACGTTTTCAAAGCTACCCGTAGCGGGTATAATTACAACAATCCAAAATAGTCGATATTAAAACCACATGCCCAAATGGCAAACATGGTCGCCAATTCAATCACATACATCTCATGGCATCAAGTTTAAACACACAGCAAAATCATTCATCGGAGTTTCCCACAAACTCTACCGTAAAACCCATCAAGGTTCACAACTTTCACACCCTACCAACCCACATGGTGGTTCAAGGGCCAAACATCAATACATCTAGTTCTATACACGTACAGCGTATCCAAGTATCGAATACAACTTCATTACACAACACCGTGTAAATAAAATTATGCACCATAAATGAAATCATGAACACAGATATTATGCATAAAAGAGGAGACTTACGTCCACAGGCCGCACGGAGATGACGGTCGCCCACGATACTAATCTCATCCGACAACATATCCAACACGTTGTGACTGCGCACAACTCAACTTGTCACTGACGACTCGAACGACAAGACAACACATTACTCGACAAATCACGACTTGACTCGACCCGACAGCCTAGGTTTCCGCAACCTAAGCTCTGATACCATAATTGTAACATCCCCAAAATCGTATGGGAATATTACACGCCGTAAACCCCTTTCCGCAAGGATCTACCAGGCTAAACGTCCATAAACAACCAAATGCTTGCCCGGCCAGGGTCAAACAACATAATAATACAGACTGTTAAGGTCATATACACATAAACACACAGACCGATGTGGTCACACAACTCTATCAACAGGACTGACTCACAACATTACCCACACAGGGGTCGAAATACAATACAACGGAAGACTGAATCAACTCTAACAATACAACTAAACTCTACCAACTCTCAACTCTTGATTAGTATCGCAGCTCGTCATCCTCTTGTGCCAATCCTGTGACTGCTCCCCTGAATCTGCATGTACCTGGACGCAAAACAGACATCCACCCCCCGAATACTCGGGGGTTAGTAAAACTCCACTGTTTTACTAGTGCAAGTATCAAACCATACGAAATGTAACAAGCAAATAGCAACTACGAATTTAATACGGAAATCAATTATCAAAATGTTCCCGAGAAGGTTTAGAATTTCGAACTCAAATAAGAGATACTTGAAAAGGAACACATCATCTCGGGGATTTTTACAGCAGAAATTCTTTTGGACCTCGAGTCCCAATTTACAAAACCTTTTCGTAAACATTAGGGCCTTAGCCCGATTCTCGTTTCAAAGCATACTAAATAATATATCATTATGAGTCCGAGATCCATATTTAAAATGTTACCCGAACAATCACTGCTACACGATCATTGTTCGTACACATCATGTACCGAACTCCGGAGGCCTCGACGGATCCTACCCGGACCACACACACTGTTCGTACACATCATGTACCGAACTCCGGAGGCCTCAACGGTCCCTACCCGGCCACACACACTGTTCGTACACATCATGTACCGAACTCCGGAGGCCTCAACGGACCCTACCCGGCCACAACATCGTTCGTACACATCATGTACCGAACTCCAGAGGCCTCGTCATACCCTACCTGGATCACACACCTTGTCCGTACACGTCATGTACCGGACTCCAGAGGCCTCGTCAGACCCTACCTGGATCACACACTTTGTTCGTACACATCATGTACCGAACTCCAGGCCTCGCTGCACTACCCGAACACACACACATCGACACGACACAATTCATAATCATTAAATGTCAAGCCATTCCACATTACAATGAAATGTACAATCAAGTATGTAAACCAAAACAACACAAATATCATGATCATCACAACGACTCTTAACCAACATAACACACATTCGGTACACAATACATTGAACAACCACGTGTACAACCATCTCATATGTACATCGCAATCCTGCACAAATGGCACAACGCCTAACACGGATACCAATATATCTCTATTATCACAAAGCCTTCAAATTTCGGAAAACACAACCAACTCAAACGGAACATATTTACGGAGGCAAGCAAAATCGTCATACATATCATACGTAATTACTAGTCGCAAGATACAAGTCGTATAATAAGATACTTGCCTTAATAACCGCTACCGAACGCTCCGAAGAACACGTTCGATCGGGAAGCTCGAACCCCAAAGAAGGCAACGAACGGAAGGGTTCCGACTCGAGTTCTTCACAAGAATTCGTTCCTTCGATCCGGGTGGAAGATGATGTTAATCTATGATTCCAACTTCCAAAACATGTTGCTCTATGTCATATCCATCCAAATCCATCCATTATTGACGAAGGAACGCGAAGAAACGAAGAAAAAGGGTGAAAATGGCCGGATGACTCGGTCCAGGCCCTTAAATAGCCGACCCTGGCCGGCCGCTTACGTACGTAATCGGCCAAGGCCTACGTACATAATCGGCCAAGGCCGAACTCTCTGGACCGATTCTGCCGGACATGTTACGACGAATCGAAGGTCATACATGCACGTACCGCATTACGGCTATCGCCGGGCCATTACGGCCGTTACTCGCCAGCACGCCGGCCAGCCTCGGTCGATCCGACGGTCCGAAAAATCCCGAAACTCCGACCTGAACGTAAACCGAAAACACGATTATGAAGTACTCGCAAAGACTAATCTGAGTACTAAGAGAACACCCGATTCCGACCACCCGAGGGATCGAAATTTGACAACGAAAGTAATTACCCCAAACTTTGGGAAATTACGAAAATGGCCCAAAACGTTCGAAATACCTGATACACGATCGAAACACCAAACCGAAGCTTACAACATGAATAATAACATTAAATGAACTTCCGAGAAACTCGAAACAACGGTTTCGGACGAGATTCGCGAGAATCGAACTCAAGTGCGGAAAAGTCATTTAAGAACACGAAACTCAACAAAACGATACCGAAACGAACTCGGATGACAAAAAGTGTAGAATTAAATATTCTCAGAATGACGAAATGGTCAAAAGCGAGTCGTCGAAACGGACCTCCGCCGAAAAATGAAAATTACTGGAAATCCGAAATTGCGGATATTACACCGGGTCGGCATGAAGATGACAGGCAAGTGTGATACTGTGTCTTGTCTCCGGTTATTTTTCTTGGATTCCTCCATTCAGTGTTGTTGTACTGGAAGGGATTTTTAAATACTCGAGTATTGTATTCCAGTTTCCTTGATGTTCCGGCCTGTGTTGCCGAGGTATTGAGTTGTGCAGTGATGTATGTGGTTTCATTGGTTATGGTTTTGAATACCATTTGTATCGTCTTTCTTTCCATTGTATGTAGACCTTCTCGGTCAAGTTTATAGTTCCGCGTATGTTTAGCCTTGTGGGTCCCACGGCGGGGCTCACAGCGCTGTAATATACCCTGAATAACTTGGGGGTGTTACACCTAACATGATAGTCATCAAGCGATTATGAATTACCGTACCAAGGTTATCACCATGATGACTAAAGACGGATCTGAGTGCTCATTTTTGGGACGTAAGTCGGGCCAATCCAAGTTACTTATAAGTGCCATGAAGGCCGTAAAACTTTTGAATAAAGGTTGTACGGGCTATTGGTGTTATGCTATGAAAACGGAAGGAAACAAAGTCGAATTCTCTTCGATTCCGGTTGTTAATGAGTATCCCGATGTTTTTCCGGATGACCTCCCGGGATTACCGCTAGATCGAGAGATAGAATTTACCGTGGACTTTGATCGGTCAAAAACTTATCCTAAAAATAGGAGTTCTTGAGTCGTTCGCAAATATATACGAGGTAGAAGTAGTTTGTGGTAAGTTCTACCAAGGTCTTTTTCTCGAGGATTGTCCAACAGGGCTTCGTATAATATTTTGTTATAGATTGCGAGAAATAAATACTAAAATATTAAAAAAGATATTTTTGGGTTTTTAAAAATTAACTAAATTAAAATGCACTATATTTTAAACTAAACTATTTTTAATAAGACTATTTTATATAAGACTATTTTTATTAAGACTATTTATACTAGACTATTTATATTAAGACTATTTTTAACTAGACTATTTATACTAGACTATTTATATTAAGACTATTTATACTAGACTATTTATATTAAGACTATTTATACTAGACTATTTATATTAAGACTATTTATATTAAGACTATTTTTAATACTATTATTTTTAAGAAGACTATTTTTATACTAGACTATTTATACTAAACTATTTATACTAGACTATTTTTAACTAGTGAAAATGAATAGATTTAAAATGAGTTGGGAATTTATAAAATCTAGGGGATTACGGGTTCATTAAATTAGGTTTTTAATTAAGTATCGGAATTGATTTATACGGATATAAAAGAAAAAACGAATGTTTATCGAGTAATCAACTTTTCACCTCCGTACTTTCGTAATCAAAGATGTCTTAATCACTGTCACTTTTTTAAGATGTTGATAACAAGATTAACACTTGATAGATTGAAAATATGTGTTTCCAATACACTTAACAATCAATCAAGGAGGTTTCACTAGTAGAAATAGGATATGATCAATCTCTATTTAAACCAATTAGTCCTTTCATTTCTCTAACTTGACTATTTTTAGGATAAACGATCGTTCATCGAGTAATCAACTTTTCACCTCCGTACTTTCGTAATAAAAGATGTCTTAACCACTTTCGCAATCTTAAGATGTTGATAACAAGATTAACATTTGATAGATTGAAAAGATATATTTCCAATTCACTCAACAATCAATCAAGGAGGTTTCATTAGTAAAAATAGGATATGATCAATCTCGATTTAAACCAATTAGTCCTAAAAATAGTTTAAATCAATCAAATACTCAATATATAACCTAATAGAAATCCCCCTTCCCCTAGGAAGAAAGATTAGCTACTCATTGGTTTATACAAACTAAAATTATAATAGAAATAATTGATATATATAATATATATATATAGAAACTTTTAATTACTAGAACTTAATGACAATAGATAAAACTTACTTGAATATGATGAATCAAAGTGCAAGAAACAAACTTCAAAATATAACTTCAAACTTGTTTAAAGGTTACAAGCTTACAAAAATTGAAAGTAAAATACTAAGTAAAATACTAAGTGCTTATTGATCAAGCACTTTTCAATTACAAACTAAATGAAAGAAAAACTTCAAACCAAAAATAAAATACAAACTAAAATTGAAAGTTCTAAGGAAAATATATTGCTAAAAGAAAGGAGTATTTCTTAGGAAGAAGATGAGTTTGAGAATTGGTAATTGGTTATTGGTGATTTTGCAATGGATGAAGATGTCCTTTTATAGGTGATTTTCAAGAATACAATTGATTATTTAATTCAAAATATCTATTGTAATATCATTTTTTTAATTCTTTGTTCACACTTCACCCATGTCTTTGAATTTTTAGATTTTTGACCAAAAAAATATATTGTGGTTGAGTTCACAAGTTGGTCAAAAGTGGACTAATTTTGCATGGCATCTGCTAAAAAACGGCGATGAAAAACGGCCCAGTTTGCCCCGTATTGTGCGCCGTTTTGTGGTGACTCGGTCTCTTCCGGAATACGCGCGAGGACACGGCGCTAAATGCCGGCCGTGTGTGAAACGGCCCAAGACACGGCCCTTGTTGCGCCGTATGTGAAACAGTCTACATAACACGGTCCTTTTTGCGCCGTGTTATATGGTCGTTTTGCCTTGAAAAATTCCCGTCGTTGGATTTGATCTTGTTTTTCGTCCTTTTTGATGCTTCATGTCAGTAATCTGTAAAATAACCATTTTTAGCTCATGTTTGGACATATCTGTAAAATATATATTTTTAATCACAAATCAGTACAATTATGCCCGGAAAAATGAATATTTTGTATATGAATTTTAGATCAATTATGCACTAATCAAATACCCCACACTTAAATTCTTGCTAGTCCCAAGCAAGACTCTTTATTAATCACACACAAAATAAAAATTAAAATAAGACATAAAATAAAAAATAAAAAATAATACACACAAATTTAAGAAAAATAATTATATATAAAGATAAAAAGAGATCAAAATGCCATTAATACACAATAACCAACTTTATACAGTAGATAGAAATGAATCAAGATTCAAAATAAATCTACTAATGATTTTGAAGTTAAAACACGGTTTTTATTTTTGTAATTCCAAAATGCAAGGTTTTCCCCCCAAAAGGTTGATTATTTCTTTCCCACTCGTGACTTCACACGACTCCCTTTAATGGTTGCTCTCGATCACTCGTTTATTTTTCGACTCAATATGAAGAAGAATTTCATCGGCGTCATCAAATATTGTGATTTTTCACGAAATTGAGTGTATTGAAATTCAGCCGCTAATTAATTCAAGTCTGTTCATAAACTACATCCCTTAGTGATAGCTTTCACACCGTTATTTGCTAACGTGTAGCTCTTTTCACCAGCACAATTTCTATCTTTTTTTTTTTAAAAGGTGATAGCTTTCACACCGTTATTTGCTAACGTGTAGCTCTTTTCACCAATTTTTCTGTGAGACGGCAGCTACGCACCAACAATGGTTAGTCCTTTATTTTTCGCAAAATTTTAAGACCCCCAAAATTAGGCAGCTGTTGCTGCTCAACACTTCTCTTTTTTTTGTCATTTTTTTTAGGTGATAGCTTTCACACCGTTATTTGCTAACGTATAGCTCTTTTCACCAATGACTCCTTTTTTTTTTTTTAGGGAATAGAATTTTTGCAGAAAATCATTTATTAGTTAAGCATGAAAAATCAAAAACTCCACAAATTAAGTAAATTTCAGTTCTATTTTTCATCAACCGACTGATTCTTCTTTTCTCAAGGTAACGAATGACTCGATTTTATATGAAAACTACAAGGTTTGGAAAGAGAGATTAAGGTTCAAAAATTTTGGAATATACAATTTTTTTACCAGTTAAAACAATTTTAGAAGCTTGTATATAGCTAATTTATTGGTGTTTATGGCCAGATCTAGAAATCTCACAAATCAAAATAATATATATATATATATATAAATAATAATAATAATTAAGGCAAATCACTAAAATAATCAAAACCAACACACCAAAATAATTAAAACATACCACCCCCAAACTTGAAAAAGAAACCGTCCTCGGTTTTTAAAAAAAATAATAAAAAGCAAGAGAGAAAAAAAAATACTCCCTGTTATGAAAATTGATGCTTGAGCTACGCCTTTCTGGATCTGCATGAAAAAATATACGAGGCAAACAACAACAACAACAAAAATATACCCGGAAGTATAACACAATTTTTAAGATGCGCTTCAGGAAAGTCCGAAGAGTCGCCTTACGCTGCCATCAATGCTTTTATTAAAAACAAAAAAAATTACGGCAATAAAAATAACAATACGTAAATCGCGAATAGATGCGCGTCAAGAGATCAAAAGAAACTCCTTAAGCTGCCATCATTTAGCACGATTTTTACACACGACAGAAAGTAAAAATAACAAGAGGTCTGATATGGGGTATCAAAGGGAGGGGAATGAATCCACTTTTTGTTTTCTCACGGTGAGATCTTCTATCCAGACAATATTAGCTAGAGCTGGATCTGGTTGAGGAACAAATTTAATGAGTTTTTTTATTAGCTCTTCTGGTGTTGTTGCAACGACTATGATTCGTTTAGCACGCTCGGAAATAAAACCTTTTTCAGCAGAGTAGTCGATGAAAGATAGTAAACCATCAAAGAAACCATTGACATTAAGCAGACCTATTGGTTTTTGATGAACATTTAGCTGGGCTCTGGTAACCACATGAAAAAGTTCCTCAAGGGTGCCAAAACCACCGGGAAGGGTGATAAAGGCGCCAGAATTATTTGTCATGTGAGTTATGCGATCTTGCATATTTACAGATCTAAACTCATCTCCAATAGTTGCCCCGGTAATTTTACTTTCAGCCAGAGGTTTTGGAATTACTCCCAACACTCTTACTCCTTCCATATAGGCAGAAGCAGCAGCTCGTCCCATTAATCCTAGACTTCCTCCTCCGTAAACTACATGAATGCATTTTTCTCCTAAAGTACGACCCAAGTTGTGTGCTGCTTCAGTAAAGCATGCATCTTTTCCATAACTAGCTCCACCAAAAATGCAGACTGAGTTAAATCTTTTTGTGAAAGATGATGACTCCATTTTTGAAAAGAATTTTTTTAGAGAGAAAAAGAGAAAAGTACAAGTTTGAGGGATGAATAAAAGAAACAAGCACAAAGGTTATTTATAGAAGAAAAAATGAGGAAAAATTGCTTAATAAGTTTGTGATTTCGTTGATTACGCTTCAACTACTCAATAGAATAATGAATGCATTTATCGTGTATCACATTTTTTATTCAGAAAATCTCACTATACGACAAAAATAAAAGATACTCACGTGTATGCATAGTAGTTGTGATTGTGGCTCACATCTTCCTCTGATTTTACGTTCAGAAACGGCCTAAACGCCTTCTATGAGTCGGGGAGAAGCTTCCCATCCAATTTTCTTACAAATTGGCAAACAGGGTCTTTTAACGTCAGATTCCCAAGACGTTGTTCATATTCTGGTTTGAATTTATTCCACAAACATCGAATTCCGTAATATACAAGTCCACTAGGATGCGTGTCAAGAGAAATTTCGATATTATCTAAATTCTCTTTATTCATACCATCATTAATGAACTGAATTTTATCTTCTCTATTTGTAGATGGAATTCCTAAAGATCGACATTTTAAATTACAGTTCCATCTAGCACATTTATAGCAAACGGCTAGCATCTTTGCTCGTCGTTTCTTTGCATATGAACTTTTTCCAAGCCCTGGTAAAAATCTAGTCGGTGTTTCTGTGAATTCACCTTCTATTCTTACTTTGGCTTCGATAATGAATCTTATGTCAAAAGGTATGCTTTTATTCATAAGCAACCTCATCCTTTCAAGCCTTGTCTTGTAAATCTTTAAAATTGCATTTTTGCTTAGAAAGGGAAATCTTTTTTCAATTTTATACAATGTTTCTTCCATGACAAAAAAATTAAAATGAAAAACGATAAAATATCTACAAATATCAGTTGTTTGTGGGAAACTGAAAAATCCGTATTTGATAGTCACGGAGTACCGTTATCCGCCACTTGACCGGACAGAAAAATTATATTTGGCCTAAAACAATCCCCGGCAACGGCGCCAAAATTTGATCGGTCAAAAACTTATCCTAAAAATAGGAGTTCTTGAGTCGCTCGCAAATATATACGAGGTAGAAGTAGTTTGTGGTAAGTTCTACCAAGGTCTTTTCTCTCGAGGATTGTCCAACAGGGCTTCGTATAATATTTTGTTATAGATTGCGAGAAATAAATACTAAAATATTAAAAAAGATATTTTTGGATTTTTAAAAATTAACTAAATTAAAATGCACTATATTTTAAACTAAACAATTTTTAATAAGACTATTTTATATAAGACTATTTTTATTAAGACTATTTATACTAGACTATTTATATTAAGACTATTTTTAACTAGACTATTTATACTAGACTATTTATATTAAGACTATTTATACTAGACTATTTTTAACTAGACTATTTATATTAAGACTATTTATACTAGACTATTTATATTAAGACTATTTATATTAAGACTATTTTTAATACTACTATTTTTAAGAAGACTATTTTTATACTAGACTATTTATACTAAACTATTTATACTAGACTATTTTTAACTAGTGAAAATGAATAGATTTAAAATGAGTTGGGAATTTATAAAATCTAGGGGATTACGGGTTCATTAAATTAGGTTTTTAATTAAGTATCGGAATTGATTTATACAGATATAAAAGAAAAAACGAATGTTTATCGAGTAATCAACTTTTCACCTCCGTACTTTCGTAATCAAAGATGTCTTAATCACTCTCACTTTTTTAAGATGTTGATAACAAGATTAACACTTGATAGATTGAAAATATGTGTTTCCAATACACTTAACAATCAATCAAGGAGGTTTCACTAGTAGAAATAGGATATGATCAATCTCTATTTAAACCAATTAGTCCTTTCATTTCTCTAACTTGACTATTTTTAGGATAAACGATCGTTCATCGAGTAATCAACTTTTCACCTCCGTACTTTCATAATAAAAGATGTCTTAACCACTTTCGCAATCTTAAGATGTTGATAACAAGATTAACATTTGATAGATTGAAAAGATATGTTTCCAATTCACTCAACAATCAATCAAGAAGGTTTCATTAGTAAAAATAGGATATGATCAATCTCTATTTAAACCAATTAGTCCTAAAAATAGTTTAAATCAATCAAATACTCAATATATAACCTAATAGAAATCCCCCTTCCCCTAGGAAGAAAGATTAGCTACTCATTGGTTTATACAAACTAAAATTATAATAGAAATAATTGATATATATAATATATATATATATATAGAAACTTTTAATTACTAGAACTTAATGACAATAGATAAAACTTACTTGAATATGATGAATCAAAGTGCAAGAAACAAACTTCAAAATATAACTTCAAACTTGTTTAAAGGTTACAAGCTTACAAAAATTGAAAGTAAAATACTAAGTAAAATACTAAGTGCTTATTGATCAAGCACTTTTCAATTACAAACTAAATGAAAGAAAAACTTCAAACCAAAAATACAATACAAACTAAAATTAAAAGTTCTAAGGAAAATATATTGCTAAAAGAAAGGAGTATTTCTTAGGAAGAAGATGAGTTTGAGAATTGGTAATTGGTTATTGGTGATTTTGCAATGGATGAAGATGTCCTTTTATAGGTGATTTTCAAGAATACAATTGATTATTTAATTCAAAATATCTATTGTAATATCATTTTTTTAATTCTTTGTTCACACTTCACCCATGTCTTTGAATTTTCAGATTTTTGACCAAAAAAATATCTTGTGGTTGAGTTCACAAGTTGGTCAAAAGTGGACTAATTTTGCATGGCATCTGCTAAAAAACGGCGATGAAAAACGGCCCAGTTTGCCCCGTATTGTGCGCCGCTTTTGTGGTGACTCGGTCTCTTCCGAATACGCGCGAGGACACGGCGCTAAATGCCGGCCGTATGAAACGGCCCAAGACACGGCCCTTGTTGCGCCGTATGTGAACGGCCTACATAACACGGTCCTTTTGCACCGTGTTATATGGTCGCTTTGCCTTGAAAAATTCCGTCGTTGGATTTGATCTTGTTTTCCGTCCTTTTGATGCTTCATGTCGAATGTCAGAAAATAACCATTTTTAGCTCATGTTTGGACATATCTGTAAAATATATATTTTTAATCACAAATCAGTACAATTATGCCCGGAAAAATGAATATTTTGTATATGAATTTCAGATCAATTATGCACTAATCATACTTAGAGCCAGATGCGGCTCCGATTTCTAAAGCACCTTATCGGATGGCACCTTCCGAGATGCAAGAATTGAAGAATCAGTTGGGAGAACTTCTGGAAAGAGGGTACATCAGACCGAGCACTTCGCCTTGGGGCGCGCCTGTTCTTTTCGTAAGGAAGAAGGATGGTTCACTACGTTTGTGCATCGACTACCGTGAGCTGAACAAAGTAACCATCAAGAACAAATATCCTTTGCCTCGTATAGACGATTTATTTGATCAATTGCAAGGGCCTGTAGTTTTCTCGAAGATTGATTTAAGATTCGGGTATTATCAACTCAGGGTGAGGGAGTCCGACGTTCCGAAGACGGCGTTTCGGATGAGATATGGGCATTATGAAGTTGTAGTTATGCCTTTTGGGTTGACTAATGCATCAGCAGTATTCATGCAGTTAATGAATAAGATATTCATCGAGTACCTCGACAGGTGTGTAGTCGTCTTTATTGACGACATCTTGATCTATTCTCGAGATAAGGAGGAACATGCCCGACACTTGCGTTTGATTTTAGACATTTTGAGAACCGAGCACCTCTATGCAAAATTCTCGAAATGTGAATTTTGGTTGGAAGAAGTTATGTTTCTCGGCCATGTGATTTCGGCCGAAGGGGTTCGTGTAGACCCGCAGAAGATTGAGGCAGTGCTAGATTGGGCACCGCCTAAAAATGTTAAGGAAGTTCGTAGCTTTTTGGGCCTTGCTGGGTATTACCGTCGGTTTGTCGAGGGGTTATCGAAACTCTCTCGGCCGCTTACAAAATTACTCCAGAAGACCGAAAAGTTTGTTTGGACGGATGAAAGACAACAGAGCTTCGATGAACTGAAGAGACGATTGACTTCAGCGCCGATTTTAACTTTACCACATGGTAGTGAGGGATTTGCAGTTTATAGTGACGTTTCGAGTCAAGGTCTGGGCTGTGTACTTATGCAGCATGGTAAGACGATAGCTTTTGCGTCACGACAATTAAAGCCTTATGAGATGAATTATCCTACTCACGATTTGGAATTAGCCACAATTGTCTTCGCACTCAAGATTTGGCGGCATTATTTGTATGGTTCTTCGTGTCGGATTTATACCGATCACAAGAGCCTGAAGTATATTTTCAGTCAGAAGGAGCTGAATATGAGACAGAGACATTGGTTAGAGTTGATAAAGGATTATGATTTGGAAATTCTTTACCACCCCGGAAAAGCAAATGTCGTCACAGATGCTTTGAGCCGCAAATCGGCATCTCTTCAAATGCTCGAGGTTCTTACATCTCAGACGAAAATTCGTCAGGATTTAATTGAGCAAGGGATAGAAGTTTGGCTTCAGCGAGTACAGGGACAATTGTGTACTCTCGAAATTACTTCATCCTTGATTGATGATATCAAAGGGAAGCAGTGGAGTGACCCGATGATTTCTCAACTGAAGGGAGATGTAATTAAAGGAAAAGCTCCTGGCTTTATGGTTCACGAGGATAGTATTCTGAGATTTCAGGGAGGCTTTGTGTTCCGAACGATTTAGAGTTGAGGCAGAGAATTCTCCGATAAGCTCATGCCATGCCTTACTCAATCCACCCCAGGACGAGTAAGATGTACAAAGATTTGAAGCGTAATTTTTGGTGGAATAATATGAAGAAGGATGTTACGGAGTTTGTACTACGGTGCTTGATGTGTCAACAAGTCAAGATCGAACATCAACGACCACCGGGGTTGTTGAAACCGCTTCCCATTCCCGAGTGGAAGTGGGAAGACATCTCTATAGATTTCATCACTGGCATGCCGAGAACTCAGGCCGGAATGAATATGATTTGGGTAATTGTCGATCGGTTGACCAAGTCTGCACACTTCTTGGGTATTAAGGATACTTGGGGACCGGATAGACTGGCTCGAACCTTTATTGCTGAGATCGTGAGGTTACACAGTGCCCCCAAGACCATTGTTTCTGATCGAGACGGCCGTTTCGTATCGCATTTTTGGCAGGACGTTCATCAGGCTTTGGGCACTGAGTTGAGATTGAGCACTTCCTTTCATCCTCAGTCGGACGGTCAGACAGAGAGGACCATTCAGACGTTGAAGATATGTTGCGGGCTTGTGCCTTAGACTGGAGTAATGATTGGGAGCTTCACTTGCCGTTGATCGAGTTTGCTTACAATAATAGTTGGCATGCGTCGATCAAAATGGCACCCTTCGAGGCACTTTATGGTAGGCAATGTAGGTCGCCATTGTGTTGGGACGAGGCTTCTGAGCTAATTGGAACGGAACCGGATATGTTGATGGAGACTAAGGAAAAGATTTCTATTATCCGGGACCGATTGCTGACTGCCTAGAGTCGTCAGAAATCTTATGCTGATACTCGTCGTCGACCCTTGGAGTTTGAAGTGAGGGATCATGTCTTACTCAAGGTGTCGCCGACCCGAGGATTTTTCCGCTTCGGGAAAAAGGGGAAACTTAGTCCGAGGTACATCGGGCCTTTCGAGATCTTGGACAGAATTGGAGATTTAGCTTATCACTTGGCGTTGCCTCCAGCTTTGAGTCACGTCCATAGTGTTTTTCATGTGTCTCAGCTGAGGAAGTATGTGTCGGATCCGAGCCACATTATCGACTACAGTGAGATTGACGTAGCCGAGGATATTACCTTTCCGGAGAAACCCGTGAAGATCCTTAAGCGTCGCGAGAAACAACTTCGACATAAGACCATTCCACTGGTTAAAGTGCAATGGTCGAGACATGGAGTCGAGGAGACGACTTGGGAGACGGAAGAGAAGATGCGAGTGGAATACCCCGAACTATTTATTTCTTAAGTTTCAGGACGAAACTTTTTTTAGAGGGGGAGAATGTAATACCCGTACTTTTTATTGACTGTTTGACCTTACCGTTTCTCTTATGTTGTCGCTCTGTAAACGCTTGGAGATGTTGTTTATATTGTTATTAAGTTTCATGCCTTGTTTGGGTCACGATCGTATTGTTTAGACCTTGCGGAAGTGTTCTGGGCCAGAGAAATAGCGCACGCTAGGCCTAGGCTAACGCACGCTAATTCAGCTTGATTAGCGCACGCTAGCTTTGAGCCGTAGCGCGCGCTAAGGGACCAGTCAGGTCAGAACCAATAACTCAGACTGCTCTCTGGACTGGTGGATTAACGCACGCTAGGAGTTCGTTAGCGCGCGCTATTCATGGTTAGTAGCGCACGCTAACATCCGTCCGTAGCGCATGCTAATGGTCGGGTCGGCAGAGGCAGTGAGGTTGCCAGGTTTCTGGACTATCAGGTAGCGCACGCTAGGCTTCGGCTAGCGCACGCTAAAGCTGTTACGTAACGCACGCTAAGCCATAATAGTAGCGCACGCTAATGGGCTGGTCAGTAGAGGCAGTGAGGTTTCAGACTTTCTGGACTAGCAGGTAGCGCACGCTAGGCAGCGGCTAGCGTATGCTATATGTGTTGCGTAACGCACGCTAGTGCTCAGTATTAACGCACGCTAGCGGACCGAGATAGTGAACTGAGATTTTGGCAGGACAGCAGTTAGCGCACGCTAGGGATGTTTCGTAGCGCGCGCTAACGTCTTATGACAGTAGCCACTGGACTACCAGGTGAACCGTTAGCGCACGCTAATATTGAGGCATAGCGTGCGCTAGACTGGGACAGTATATAAGGGGACAGTCAACCCCTGCACTTATCATTTCACATCATTTCCACTTTTTCCGATCGGTAGAGCTCGGGAGAGGCGATTTGGGGCGATTTGAGGCAGTCCTTCAGATATCGTCATATTTGGTTGGGGAACAAGGATTTCACAACATCTAATCCCTCCTAACGTCCGAATCAAGGTAAAAATCCTTAGAACCCTATTTTTGGGAATTTTGGGGTTTTTCGTAGATTCGTCCGATTTATTCATTTTGGGGTATCTATCCCATATGGATGCTTTTCCTACGATTTTACGGATTGGATTGTGCCGTTTTTGGACTTGTGAGGGTTTGGACGATTTTCCAACCTCTAGTTGTTTATCCATGCATTTCCATAAATCGTACACGGGTTTCGGGAGTTTTTTCGTGTAATTTGGGTATGGATAATTGATTATCAAATTCCTTGCGAATCGTTTAGGTGCCGGAAGCGCGTTCTTAGACCTACCGAACTCATACCCTTTTTCCGTCCAATTCCTCGATGTCTCAAAGGAAAGTATATATTTATGATTGTACGTTCTTGACTTTGAAAGTAAGATATATTAATGGCATGATTATTTATATCCACTCTGGGGCGGGCCGACGGGTCCCCTGAGGGTTTCGTAGCCTCTGGTGCAATTCCACGGATGATATGAACGAACCACTCTGGGACGGACCGACGGGTCCTCTGAGGGTTCCGTAGCCTCTGGTGCGGTTCCACGGTATTCATATATATATATATATATATATATTGATGATATGCTATGAGATTTAGTTATTCCGGAATACTAGTCTTGAATTGATGAATTGACGGTTACTTTACTTTATTGTCGAGGAGTATTGTGTTTCATACTTGATATACTTGCACTAGCTATTCGACGGCTAACCCCTTTATGGGGGAAATACTTTTTATGTATTTCAGGTTCCAGGAGAGTGGACAGTGTGTATCGGACGGCATGAAGATGGTGGGTAAGTGTGATACTGTGTCTTTCCTCCGGTTATGTTCTGAGTTCTCCATTCAGTGTTGTTGTACTAGAATGGTTATTGAATACTCGAGTATTGTTTTCCATTTTTCCTTGATGTTCCGGCCTGTGTTTGCCGAGGTATTGATTTGTGTTGTGATGTCTGTGGATACAATGGTTATGTCTTGAACACCTTTTGTATTGTTCTTCGTTCCATTGTATGTAGACCTTCTTGGTCAAATTTATAGTTCCGCGTATGTTTAGCCTTGTGAGTTCCACGGTGGGGCTTACGGCGTTGTAATATTCCCTGAATAACTTGGGGGTATTACATGAATGACAACCTTTAGTTGTATCAAAACAAGACTGATTTTAGTTTGTGTCTTGCACTTATGTGCAGACCTGTTCTACATTTGAATAATTGCTTAAGTTTTGCCATCATCAAAATAGGGGGAATTTATTAGGAATTCATCTTTATATATTCAAATGTATGTTTTAAATTATTTGGCAAAATGTAAGGAAGAACCAAATGAGTATCTTCCATATGCCAAACTAATAAGTTAGATACTTGGCAAAATGTAAAGAAGAACCAAATGAGTATCTTCTATAGGCCACATAAGTTAGGCATAAAAATCGGCTAAGTGTAAGTCAAATAAGTATCTATCAGCCGAGTCTTGGTCAACTCACCTGTTCAGATAAGGTTGACCACAGACGAGTCATATAAGTCAATCCTTATCAGAGAAGTTCTGGACAACAATTTAAATCAGCGAAGTTGGACCAGACTGCAGTCAAGAAGGAAAGTCAAGCCATCTTAGTCTGACCATCAGACCAGTCACGTTCAAATCAGGTCAGAAGACTACAGACAAGTCGGCACATCAGAGAAGTCTACATCAGAGAAGGTTGACTGCACATCAGACAGTTTGACCACAGAGAGGTCAGCCAAGTAATCAGCCAAGTACTCCAGTCCACGTCAGCATGCGTTGAATAGTCAATATTTACGGAAAGTCACATGCGGGCGATTAGAGACCGACTGGAAAGATTCCCGGAAAGGATATGATTTAAATAAATCATCCAGACCCACCGCTGGAGACTTTAATCTTATTATATTCAAAAGATTCGGCGCCATCACATGGAAGTCTTCACAACAGTCGGAATTGGATTAAAATATGGGAATCCAGCCTTGCAACGTTCAAAAAGAAAAACAAAGAAGTCTATTTCTCCAACAGACGGATTTGTTACAGATTTGCAATGGCTATGAAGAAATTCTCAAGGATCGACACCTATATATATCCAAAGATTTGAAGATGTGCAGTACGATACAAACAACACTTACAAGCAATCAAAGCAAACAAAGCAATCAAAGCGAACAATGGCATCGTGAAAGAGCAAGCGTTCAAAAGTTCTTATTTGAAGAAGCTCTTAGTTGGAGAAGACAATCACTCGTGTCTTTAAAACCTGAGTTCGGGGTACTTCACTGGTTGAAGTTTGAGAGACTGTAAAGGCATCCAAGGATCGTAGATCAAGAGGTGCAAGGCAGTCAAAGGGAGTTGCAACGGCAAGGAATTCCACTAGTTGGAAGCTGTTGTAATTGGTTGAATCACTGTAATATTTATCACTGGTTGAGAATTATAGTGAATTCATCTCCAACTGGTTTGGAGAAAAGTGGATTAGTAGAGGATTACCCCACCTCTGAGACCACTATAACTGCATGTGTGTTTTACTGCCTTCATTATCATAGTTACCTGCTGCATACATATTTACCTCTTCCATTGATTAATTCTATATTCGTCATCAGCTGACTTCCGCACTTACATTGACTACAAGTCATTTGTACCGTCAGCTGAGAAACTCATCCTTTGTGGAAAAGAGTTTCAATAAGTCTATCACCCCCATCTAGACTTAGTCCTGGACGACTTGTGACCTACATCATCGACGTGCAAAACTAGCTCATTTTAGGAGGATAAAAGGTAACTCACACCCTAGCTTTGACATAAGGATCCGTGTGATCGACCTGGTCGATGGTTATAGTGAAATCTATCTCGGCTAGCTCAGGATTCTGCTCTCTCGTGATTCGTTCCAACATATCCTCAGACTCCTGATCCTCGCCTAATTTACAATAAAAATAAGTAATTGTATATGAGTAAAGGTAAGAGAAAAAGACATGATGCCATAAGAAAGAAATCAGTAATTATTTATGTTTCCTTACATGTTGTTTAACACGTCTCGAATATGCCTTCTCAACCATATAAACAAACTAATGGTCTATTTTGTCAGAAGTAGTGGCCTCATGTGTAATATATGCTAACAACCGCGATCCCATACTATGGTGCTCGTCCAGACGACCATGGTTGGTCTTGTTGGTCTTACTAGTCAACCTGAAAAGGATTCATGTCAAATCAATAATAAGCTATTTCGGCATTGAACATAAAATACATTTGACAATAACAAATAACATATTTGCAACACACAATACCATAAAATTAGTAATAATGCAATTTCTAATACTTATACCATGTAGTTCGAGTCGTTGAAATGAACGCACAACCACTTGCACTCGTGTACCCTGTACTTGAACTTTTCAGTAGTATTTATGCCCCAAGCCTCCCAAAATGGGTGCAGCTGATTTTTCCAAGACTTGTACGATACAAGCGACATAAAAACAGAAAGATTTGAGATTTATTTATTCGAGCACATAAATAACTTAAGCACATATAAATAATATTACTTACTTCGTGGCCTCGTCCTGATCACACCAAGTGTACAATAGGGATAAAGGAATGTCAAATCAAACATGTAAATTATTATAGTAAAGACAACATATTTTTTCAATGATATTCCCAATAAAAAAACGCTACTCATAATATGAGAACAAAAAAGTTATATAGCATATGTAGGAATATTCTTACTGACTTGGCGTTGTTTACTTTTTCCTTCACGCACATTGGGACGTCCTTCTACTCAGCCTGCAAGACTGGAACACAGTTTCAAATGAGAATTCCCACATAACGACGATAAGCAACAATGCCATTATAAGACAACACGGAGAATCATACATATTAACAGGTATGGTTTAACGACCACTTTCTTTAAGATATTTCTCCAAGTGATAGGAGCTTACATGGCCCTCAAGTCTTAATCTTATTCTTCTCGGGCCTTTACAGCTGTTAAATTTCTTTTGTTTGAATTCCCTCAATAGTTTTTATCTTCGACCTTCTACAACGGTGCCATGCCATGTCCTCAGGTCAAGACACAGTCACGTAGCCTCTGTAAGGCTTATCAAACTAGATAGCCATGGCCGATTGGTATCTTCGACCTCAGGAATAGACGGTACCATGAGGCCATGAAAATTCAGGGCAGAGTGTCTCGTACCTCTCGCGAACTAAGTGCAGGCCCTGAAGTGGAAGGGGTAGGGTCAGGCATTTTAGAGAAGGCATACAAGGTGCTGTAGCGATCGTCGGGGTAGTGGTCGGTGTGGACTCCATGTGGGGGATATAATAATCCAAACATCTGAGATAGTCTAGAAGGTTGCTCTGTCAATGGATGTAAAGTGGTAGCCTCCAATATCTGAGCGGAATGTCCCATAGTCTGACCAATATAACGGGTTGAGGGTGTGAGTTCCATAGGGACCGCATGACTAGAAGCTATAGAGCTCCAATTTGAATCAGGAGTCTTATTATTATTATTACATCGGATAAATTTTGATATTTTATTCATTTTACTTGCATTAAATGAACAACATATTTGAAACGATCGTGCGTGTTGACACGATAGTGTTATATTTCATTTGGGAATTTTTTTAAGGACTGTAACTTTAAGGGGTGGCAAAAGTAGGATCAGAATTTTCTGGCAAAAGTAGATCAGAACTTTTCGAAATGGGCAAAAGTAGGACCGTAACTTTTTAAAAGTAGCAAAAATAGGCCTGTAACTTTTGAAATTAGCAATTTGAGGCCAAATCAAGCCCAAATTACCCTCTTGCGGGCTCAAATTGCACATGTGGGAATTCTTATTAATATAAATATACTTTTAAATTCTACGTCATTTTTTACTAATTTCATTTTTTTAAGTTAAATTCTTATTATAATTTTTTATGTTTTATGTTCTAAAAATAAAAAAATTGAGAAAAATAATACTTTCATGGGAATTTTTCTGAGAAAAATAATATTTCAGAAAAAAACAGAAAAACTAAATTAAAAGGGAATTTGTATAATATATAACAAATTAATGGGTAATTTATAAATATGTCCCATTATAATAATATCATAATTATTTATCTTATTATCAGTTTTTAATTTAAAGGGAGACCAATATGGCCTTGTTATATTAATTAAAAATATTTAAATTTAAATTTAATGGTTATAATTTTAAATTTAACTATTAAAAATATTTTTTTCCTTAGAACAGGCCCACGAGGGGCAAAATTCTAAATTTACTGACTGAAATTTGTTTTTATTTTTTTATTTTTAAAACATAAAAAAATTATAATTAATATGGAGAAGTTTGTATAAAAATTGAAATGAAATTATGCAAGTTGGAAAATAATTTTCTTCTATTAAATACAATTTAAAAATATAATTAATTAATATAATATGTAATATAATATAATATAATATAACGATAATATATATTATTTTAAAACAATAAAACAAATATACTTAATGGAATGACTAAAACGAGTTTACTTAGCTTTTTATGTTGTATTTTATATTTTAATTGTTGCGAAAGATTACTTTTATGCACAGTAATTAAACAGGTGTAATGTCCAAGAAAGAACAAAATATGTGCAATTTTAGAAAAAAAAACGACAAGATTAGTTGTCCAAAAACACATTTTTCATTATCATGTCAAAAAAATCTTTAAAAAAAATGACATGGAATTTAATTTTAAAAAAATAAAATTAGTAAAAAATGACGTAGAATTTAAAAGTATATTTATATTAATAAAAATTCCCGCATGTGCAATTTGAGCCCGCAAGAGGGCAATCTGGGCTTGATTTGGCCTTAAATTGCTATTTTAAAAAGTTACAGGCCTATTTTTGCTACTTTTAAAAAGTTACGGTCCTACTTTTGCCAGCCCGAAAAGTTATAGTTCTACTTTTGCCAGCTCGAAAAGTTACAGTTGTACTTTTGCCACCCCCCCTAAAGTTACGGCCCTTAAAAAACAATTTTCTCTTTTGTTTTAAAATTAACTTTAGCCGATGACATGTCACCTAGTCGTCGGCTAATATATATATATATATATATATATATATATATTAATAAAATTTAGTCATTTGTCAAAATGTTATAAAATTTTCAATCGACATATTACATCCTTTTTTCAATTAAGGCTTATAATCAGAATCATCACTAAAGTCGGTCTCGGTGTCAGGATTGATAACTGGAAACACGTGTCTCAACTCTTCCCCATCGTCTTCATCAGAATTTGCAAGTAATTCATCTACATTAGCATCAGTGTGACCATGTGTATCACCTTGTATTCGAACAACTCGACCTTCGAAAATATTATTCAAAAGAATTGTGGAAGATCGTGGAATATTGGTTGCATGTGGGATGTGGCTCTTGATATGCATCATATTCATCATTAGCTCCTATTTTATCTTACTGTAGCAGTACTGTATATGTTCTTGGATAAAGTTGAGCGAACAGATCGCGATATGTTCCTCGTAGACACATGGTTAACTATCTTCCATGGCCCTTTATTGACCAAGTCATCCAGATAATGCACTGATTTTGCTGATGTTGCAAAAATAAATGGATCATTTTCATAACAAGTTATAGAAGTGTCAACGGAAAAAAAATCCCATAGTCGTCTTTTGATTGAATTCCAAGGCTAGTATCAAACTATATGCACTTGAACATGTACATTATCAAGACCTCTCCATAAGTTAGTTCTACAAATTTTGAGAAGAACACCATGTTGGGATAAATTATATATTAAGTATTTTAATAAATACATCCTACAGCCTGTCCCTACAATAATCTTCGTACAACGCCCAAAAAGAAGTACTCCTACAGTTAATGAAGATTCCATCATACAGCAATGAGGACTGTTGACTACAACAAAGAAGCTGTAGATATTTTACTTAGGAGAAATAAAATACAAATCTAACAAGTTTTAGAATTAGACCTTTAAACTGTTTTAAAATAAATTATTCTTTATTTACAAAGTATTCAGGGTTTCTTATGTGCATTTAATGATGACAGGATATCATTTCATATGGCGGAAAAGATTGTGGACTAAAAATCATTTAATTCGAACCAAAAGGAATGTCTAAAGCATTAAATGCTGATCGCTTTAATTCAAACATTCTGCAAGCCGTCAATATGATCTGTCCATATCTCACTAGTCATCCAACAACTACATTTATAATATTTCTAAGGTTATAAATAGCCCAGTTAAGAGGACATTGCTCACTTACTGATTGATCAACAATCTGAAGCATTCATTATTCACAAGAGCAGTCTATTTCTTCAATCATGCAACCCGTATATTTGAGGGAAGAAATACCAAGTCCTCAACTGAGAACAACACACTAAAACAAGGACCTTCAAGCTTACAACTGTTGTTCTAGCACTTATGATTCCAAACCTTATCGTTGAGAGCATTAGCCCTGTGTGGATTAATTGAAACCTTTCTGACCTATGTTGGCCGAAGAGAGTTCGAGATGAAGCTTCAATCTGTGTGAAAAGAAGTCGGTCAAAGGAGCCTATAGCCAATCTGTGTGAATGGCCTAAAGCTACAGTCAGTTGTATCAATCTGTGTGAACGATATAGTGACCGATTTAATTAAAATAATATAGTTGTGTATGCCTTTATTTTAATAAACACTTTACTCCTGTGTGGGAGACATGTGGACGTAGAGGGATTTACCTCGAACCCCATTAAACTCTGTGTTATTACTTCCTGTATTTACTATCTTATAGCTGCCTCTGATTTATTGTATACTTACTCGGAAAACCCTGTAAGCATCAAGCTACATGAGACTATCTAGTTGTTGTACTTACAACAACTTGCGTTAAGAATTCATCTACGCATAATAAACTTCAAAAAAGAGTACAGCTTATTTAACCTCCCTTCTAAGCTGTCATTTAAATATACTATGACCAACAAGTGGTATCGAAGAGGTTGATTCTTCAAAGAGTCAGTCGGTTTTTAACCTGAAACAGATCTAAAATCTCTAGCTTTCAAAAACTGCATTTCTAACATTCATCCTATATTACTGTTATAGATACATAAATTATCAACAAAGTTCCTATATTCTCTATGAAAGAGTTTGATGACTGGAGAATCAGGGTGAAAGCCCGTCTTGCTGCAGGCATGAAGAGATACTCTTCGTAATACAGGAAGGACCTATCACCATTATGAAGGTCAATCTAGCCGCCAGGGTGGAAGGCAAAGCTCATGCTGAGATGCTCGAGAAGTCCATGAATCAGTGGACAACTGACGAGCGCAAACGAGCTAACATGGATAATGTTGCTAAAAATACGATATTCGTCATCCTTGATAAAGGCTCATTCTCAAAGGTAAAGAGCTGTAGGATAACCAAGGAACTTTGGAAAAAAAACTCAAGATTATATGTGAGGGAATTGAGCTCTAGGAAAAACAAATTTCAAAACTCACTCAACAGTTTGAATCTCTCGAAATGAAATCTACTGAAACCCTTGACGAACTGGATCTCATATTCACTGGCATTATTGGTGAACTTGAAGCTTTGGGCAAAGTGTACACCCAAAGAGAAGAATCTCAAAATCCCTAGATCACTCCCTGCTCGATGTGACATCAAGACCACAGCTATGCCTGTGTCTTGCAATCCTAATGATATATCTACTTTGACCTATTTTATGACCTTTTTGAATTCTTATTACATAGCATAATTAAGTATCATTTGGAAAATTCGTCATTTTCACGATGGAAGCTCACTCAATCTCCCTCTTATCTTAATTGCATATTATTTATCTCTTCAAATGAAGTGTGTATATGGTACATTTATATCATATACAAGACCTATCAATGATCGTATTTATATCATATCTAAGACGTGCTAATGCTTTTAGTATCAAATTCAAATCTATATTTGACTAAGTTATTTTAAATAAATTTTATAATAATGACTTAACGACCTCAAAAGATTTTCTTAATGGATCTTCCCAAAATGCGGTTCTGCAAATACTTTTCCTGTTTACAAAACTAAAATATATTCTATTAAATATTCGTTTGATCTGGCACCAAAAATATATTTATAAACATAATACCATTGATCATGACATTTGTCATTTTGGGAAGCTAAATTTATGTTAAACAATTTTTATTAACATCGAGTTCACACTTTAAAAATTAAAACCATGATATTGGAGTGTCTTCCACACATCCTCTTAGTATTATTTAAAAATATTTTCCTCAAAAAAATTCTTTTGATATATACAAAAATTATATGTATCAACTGTTAGGAATATACCCTCGAATGCCACTTAAAGGATGAGAAAGTGAGAGCATTATATTGTTATTATGTAAATTATACTCCCTCCGTCCCATACTTAACTGCTACCTTTCCATTTTGGTCCGTCCCATACTTAACTGCTACTTACTATAAAAAGAAATAAACCAATCATTCCCTCTAAATATACACCCCCAATGATCATCTATTTACCATAAAATGCCATTATGGGCCCACCAATTAAACACACAATACTAATAAACAATACTAATATGATTTCACATTTCCATTATTACCCCTCTTAAAATAACATTTTATTACAGACAATACTAATAAACAACTCTAACATTAATACCCGCGCCCAGAAAAAGGTAGCAATTAAGTCTGGGACGGAGGGAGTATTATATAAGGCATTTATTATTTCTATATTATTGTATATCACAGGCATTGTGATTTGGTATATAAAATAATAGTCCTTTCATTTGAGAGAAAGCATTCCACTTCTTATGGATATAAGGAGAAAGACACTGGAAGTGTTTAGGACTCGAATGCTTAACTGGTTCGCAAGTCGATAAAACTTAGCTGGGCAGTAAGTTTAGACAAGACTTGTATAACGTGTACTTTGACATGTAGAGTGCCTATCTTCACTAAGGGTTAGTGGGAGCACACTTTATAGATATGCTAATGGGATTAGTATACTCGAACACGACTCAACTCGATTCGGTCATATGGATGTCACTCGGGGATTGTCAATGACTGAATCGAAAGTTTGTGATAGGTATACGTGGACCTTTGACTTGAGGTTTCAGTAGGAGATGTGCTTGTGACATTAAGTTAGTCATTAGAGTAGTTCGATCCAATCGCCGGTTGTGAGGTCAACCTCGAAATGCAACTTAGTGGACAAGTAGCAGTCTCTACTGAATACCAAGATATGATTCTCTCTCCTCTTAGTGAGCAGGTAAATATCCTATGCGGTTAATGGCAAATGAGATAATAAGTCTTTGTCCAAAGCAGTTAGAGCTAGTTGTATTTGATACACGAGAGTTCGATGATCTTGGTTTGCATTAACAAATGCATAGAGTTAAGTTATAATAGGGTTTAACTTTACCGTGACCCTAATACTTGATCGAGACATATGATTGAAGGGTTTATACGTATACGGTATTCATAACATAAAGGTTTTGGAATGATGCCTATCACTCGTTCTCAGTTGGGTTACAGTGTGAGCCACGGGACTCGCTAAGTGTTACTCACACTCTTTGGTTCCTCCCATTGCCGATTGAGACGAACCTATGGAGTCGCGGCACACGATAGATGACGGAATAAATTAAGGATATTCTCTCTTTATGAATATTAGACATTAGATGCTATTTTAATTTATTGGATATATTAAAATCGGTCTAGTAAATTAAATAATTATTGGGTAATTAATTTAATTCATATTATTTCTTAGAGAATTTATATTTAATATAATTAATTAATTGGATTAATTAATTATTTTAATATTAAAATGTAGCAAGATTTATCTATCGGATTAGATACACGAGGCTCCGCTTCACGGACCGAAATGAGCCAACTCATTTTCTTCTCACTTTGGCCGCCCCATTACTTTCCTCACACATTCCTTAATTTGACTTGATCAAGTCATGTGGAGATGTAAAGAAATTAAATATACATGGAGTATATTTTACATGGGGTTGAATAATTGGCCTGTGAGGTGTAGGTGAATGTAAGACTTTGAATAATATCAAAGCACTTCAACATCCTTAGTAGTAGGATAACTCACGGCAAAAAGCAAGAAGAGAAAAGAGAGAAAAGAAGAAAAAGAAGAAGGGAGAGAAAAATTATTCTTACCCTTTTAAATTTCTTTGAGATAGATTTGTTGGAACATTTTGTTCCATACATGTATTAATAGTATTTTGATGATTAAGTTGTTACACAAAACAAAATAATAAAGAGGCGAAGCAAAGTATCGAAGAAAACAAAGTCGCAAAAAGGTGTTCTGAACATGCATAACATACGCAATGGTATGAGCATAGAGTACGTAATGTGAATGTCTTAGCGTACGTATAAATATTAACGTACGTAATTAAGTGTTCGGTGTTCAAACAAGAAGAACGTTGGAAGAGTCAAAGTCAGAGGCAACGGATATATGACGTCAGCAATGACGTATTCTTAACGTACGTAATTGGTGTTGGCTAACATTCGTAATGTTCAAAACGAAGGCTACTGGACTAAAACTGGTACGTGCTAACGTACGTAACGAAGTCGATATAACGTACGTAACAAATGTAGCGTACGTAATGTGAAGAAGATAACGGCCGTAATGGAATGTCAGGAGGCTAACGGCTAGTTGAGGCTTTGGAGCCTATAAATACCATATCCTTGGTATTATTCCCTACAACAACTTCAAGCAAAACATTCATTGGTCTGAGATTGATATACTTACATTGTTGTTGTGATATTGAGCTTATATTGTTAGTTTGAGTGTTTATACATTCAACACATACACGAGAGGTAAAAGAAAAGATACAATTGGATTCGGTGTTATTAGGATCAAGGATCCGGCATTATTAGAATCGCAATCGATATCTAAGTGAGGTCTATCTAGTACCCATAGAAAGCTACAGAGGTTGATTCCTTGTCCTACGAAAAGGAAAACGGTTTAACTTGGACCGACACAAAGACAAGTACGAGTGGTTTATCATGGACTAATAGAAGACGTGATTGTAACGGTTATCCCTCGACCGATAGAAGAGAGGTGCAGAGGTTTTTATCTTCAACCTATAGAAAAAGATACCGAGAGAGGACGTAGGCTCGTTTATAGCCGAACCTCAATAAATCCGTGTGTTGTTTAATTTCTGCACATTATATTTACGCTTCCACACAACGGCGTAAATACCAATCTTGCTCCAACAATTGGTATCAGAGCAGTACCTCCAATACACGGCTTAACATCCGAGGAGTCGATCCAAATGGCGTTTCAATTTGCTCCAGTCGAAGGCCTTGCTCTTAACCGACCATCATTTTTTGACGGCGCAAATTTCATGACATGGAAGAAAAAGATGTTAATATTCATCCGAGTGTATGACATCGAGATTTGGAAGATCATTTGTCTTGGCCCGAAAGTTCCAATCAAATCTGACGGATCTCTTAAGAGTTTCGAAGAATATAATGATGAGGATTGGAAGAACGACCATCTAAACTGTAAGGCTACTCAACTTCTATATTGTGCCTTAAATCCAGAAGAGGTCAATCGTATCTCATCGTGTGAAAGTGCTAAAGAAATATGGAAAATTCTTGAAATCACACACGAAGGGATAACTCAAGTCAAGGAGACAAAGATCAATTTGCTTCTCCATGACTACGAGTTATTCATGATGAAGGGTGACGAGTCCATCACCAACATTCTCGACCGATTTTCGGTTATCACCAATGGACTAGCCTCGTTCGGAAAACCATTATCAAGTAGTGAGAAAGTCAAGAAAATCTTAAAATCACTACCTGTTGAATGGGACGGAACGATGACGGCGATTATGGAATCCAAAGATCTCAATAATCTTGATTTTAGTGCCCTCGTTGGTTCACTAATAAATTACGAGATTGTCCTTAAATCTCGAAATGCAAAGCCGAAACCGAAGGAAAGATCGATAGCCTTGAAGGGTAAGATGTCAAAGAAAGAAGAAATTCCGGTGGATGATAGCGATGAAGAATCGGCATATTATGCCAAGAATATTAATAAGTTTCAAACCTTATTAAACCGGAGAAAGAAAGACATCTCGGGCGAATCTAAGAAATTCGACAATAATTGTCGATTATGTGGTAAACCAGACCACTTTGCAAAGAATTGCCGAGCTAAACCCAAGAAGGAGGTTCTCGTTGCAACATGGAGCGATGACGACGAAGATGATGATTTTATCAATCAAAATAATCTCGCTCTTATGGCACGAAGTTCATTCGACGATAGCGATGTCGAAAGCCAAGTAAGTAATTCTTACGATGAATTATTTGAAGCATTTGAATTATTGCATACGGATTATCAAAATGCTTTATCCGAAATTAAATCCCTTAAATCCAAATATAAATCTTTGGAAATTGAAAATTCCAAAATTCTTGAAAAAGGGAAATTTGTTGAAATCGATCATTCAAAATGCCTTGAAAACGAAAATATTTTAAAGGATGATCTTGTTAAAATTCAAACCGAGCTAAAAAATCCGACGAAGAAATTTTCTCTCGGAAACGAGAAATTTGAAAATATGCTCTCGGTTCAAAAATATACTTTAAATAAATAAGGGTTGGGATTCACACCTCGTTCTAAAAACGAATCCTTAAATTTCAAGATACCCCATTGCGAAAAATGTTTGAAAATCAGGCATCACATTTCTAACTGTAAAAGCCCACGCCGGACGATTAAAATTAAAAAGATTTGGGTTCTTAAAGGAGCAAATATTTCAAATATCGTCTATGTTTCAAATAAAAAACCAACTATCTGTTGGATCTCCCAAAATTAATTT
Organism: Orobanche coerulescens; assembly: GCA_033398695.1. Taxonomy (NCBI): domain Eukaryota; kingdom Viridiplantae; phylum Streptophyta; class Magnoliopsida; order Lamiales; family Orobanchaceae; genus Orobanche; species Orobanche coerulescens. The sequence continues at coordinate 231,043,566 of CM065802.1, forward strand.
TTTATCAAAATATTTTACTTAGGGGGAGTATTAATTTTTCAAAGGGGAGATAATATTTTCAGGGGGAGTTTATACCCTATTCATGCATATAGTTATATTTATCAATTTGGTATCAATTACTAGTGTTATTTTTTAAACTTTTTGATGAAAACAAAAAGGGGGAGAAAGGAGAATGGGATTAACCCTGAAACGGGGAGAGAAATCGAAGAAAAGTCGAAAAGTTGAAATTGAAAAGAAAAATGAGGAGACGTCGGAAAGATGATGAAAAACTGAAAAGAAAAATGAGGAGACGTCGAAAAGATGATGAAATTTGAAAATTCGAAAAGAAAAAGAAAAGGAAAGAAGGAGTCGGAAAAAGAAATGGGAGAAGAAACTAACGAAACAGACAAAGTCGAAAACTTTGGTCTGTACACATATATATATATATTTGTATTTTTGCAGGTAAATCTCATTGACAAAGTGTTGTTTTGTAATCATCAAAAAGGGGGAGATTGTTGGAACATTTTGTTCCATACATGTATTATTAGTGTTTTGATGATTAAGTTGTTACACAAAACAAAACAACAAAGAGGCGAAGCAAAGCATTGAAGAAAACGAAGTTGCAAAAAGGTGTTCTGAACATGCATAACGTACGCAATAGTATGAGCATAGCGTACGTAATGTGAATGTCTTAGCGTACGTAACAGATGAATATTAACGTACGTAATCAAGTGTTCGGTGTTCAAACAAGAAGAACATTGGAAGAGTCAAAGTCAGAGGCAACAGATATATGACGTCAGCAATGATGTATTCTTAACGTACGTAATTGGTGTTGGCTAATGTTCGTAATGTTCAAAACGAAGGCTACTGGACTAAAACTGGTACGTGCTAACGTACGTAACGAAATCGATATAACGTACGTAACAAATGTAGCGTACGTAATGTGAAGAAGATAACGGCCGTAATGGAATGTCAGGAGGCTAACGGCTAGTTGAGGCTTTGGAGCCTATAATACTATATCCTTGGTATTATTCCCTACAACAACTTCAAGCAAAACATTCATTGATCTGAGATTGATATACTTACATTATTGTTGTGATATTGAGCTTATATTGTTAGTTTGAGTGTTTATACATTCAACACATACATGATAGGTAAAAGAAAAGATACGATTGGATTCAGTGTTATTAGGATCAAGGATCCGGCATTATTAGAATCGCAATCGATATCTAAGTGAGGTCTATCTAGTACCCATAGAAAGCTAGAGAGGTTGATTCATTGTCCTATGAAAAGGAAAACGGTTTAACTTGGACCGACACAAAGACAAGTACGAGTGGTTTATCACGGACCAATAGAGACGTGATTGTAACGGTTATCCCTTGACCGATAAAAGAGAGGTGCGGAGGTTTTTATCTTCAACCTATAGAAAAAGATACCGAGAGAGGACGTAGGCTCGTTTATAGCCGAACCTCTATAAATTCGTGCGTCGTTTAATTTCTGCACATTATATTTATGCTTCCGCACAACGGCGCAAATACCGATCTTGCTCCAACAATTGGTATCAGAGCAGTACCTCCAATATGTAACACCCCCAGAATACGTCCGGAAATGTTACACGCCGTAGGCCCTTCTCACAAGGATCTACCAGGCTAAACTCCACTAGACTACACAATGATTGACCGACCGGGGTCAATCTAAATACAACACAGACCGACAAGGTCATTAAACAATTCAGAAACTAATAAATTTTATATCTCAATGACAAAGAATAAACTTTCACACAAAAAGGGATGACAACTCCATTTAATAAAGGAAAACCTACACCCGTGCAAGGGTGAATACTCAACCAAATGGAAAATATCGACCCAGATGGAATAAAAGCAAAAGACTCTGACTCTTGTGTGATTAGCATCGTCGTCTTCCATATCCTTCCAAGCTAATCCCGTGACTGCTCCCGAGCTGCCAAAACCTGAGCGCATAACAGGCACCCACCCCCCGAAAACTCGGGGGTTAGCAAACTGGAATTTTGCTAGTGTAAGTACATAATATACAAGATATACGAACAATAACAACACAAAAATCAACCATCGTGAAGCCTTAACACAAACCATACATTCCCAAAGTCAACACAGCATAGCACTCGTATACACAAGGTGAAAAATAATCACATAGTCATATTCTCTATATGGAACATAACACCAATTAAACTTTAAACGAGCCCAAGGAGTCAAAAGATTTAGTTTGAAAATCCATTTTTATAAAAGGAAAAGTATTTTGATAAGATAGTTTGAAAATATTATTAATGACTCGGGCCGTCTTGCAATTTTGAAAATTGAATGGGAATACCTTTAGAAAATAATTTCAAAAGCTCTCGGGTCCTCGACCCAAGATATGGAAAGCAATTACACAAAAACATGTCAACGTCATTCGGGGTCCTCGACCCAATTTATAGAACACTGTCACAAATGAAATCATTACAACATCTCACGGGGTTCTCAACCCAATCCAAATAACATCATCACGAGATCAATCATCTCAACATTTCACAGGGTCCTCGACCCAAAACACAGAATAGCACCACAATACAATCGAAAGCACAAACTCTCATTCGACATATCCTGCTCAAGACCCCCGATTAATTAACCCTCAGAGATTTCGTCAAACCTCCTTGGTTAATTAACCCTGATACCAACGCTTTAAAAACAAGTTGAAACAAACTTTCAAAAACACGAATCGCGGTCTATATCAAGACAAACATTTAAGAGAGAGTTGAAAGATTTGAGATACGAACATCGTTCGGTAACGAGGTCTTAGCTATTACTCAAATATCCGAAACCAATAAGCCTGCCAGGCGCCTCCCTTGCGCACCTGTGTACCGGCGTTCACTCCACTATGTTGGCCGCTCCTTGAACATGTCACCGCGCCGGCGATCACTCCCGCAAGAGCCGCCCCTTGCGCGCGCATTAGGTAACATCGGCGTTCACCACCCATATGGAGCCGCACATTGCAGCATACACCAGGCCGGAGTGCACGCCCCGCCCTCAGAGGTTCCCGGATATGACGTTTCTCACAACAAGTATCCACATTAATTCAAACATCAAGCACACAGACAAACGTCACCACAATTATCAACTCGGTACATCAAGTTACACAATTTTCTCCGCCAGTCCATAACCACACAAATAAACAATAACACGCACGTTATCAATCAAACTCAATCACAATAAGCCTTCAAGCATAACCAACCAACACCGCACATATATCCCTATATTGCGACTCAACCGAATATCTCTCTCTCTCTCTCTCTCTCTCTCTATATATATATATATATATATATAACCTTACTATATTATAAGAATAAATATAGTTTACCCATCAATCCAAGTCGAGTACGTCATCTAGTGTTAGTATTCATCACTCGTCATTCACCAATATAGGCGCTTATATCAATATATGTATATACATACATATATTTAACATATAAATATTTATACAAATATAAAACTAGATATATATATATATATATGTATATATATATACACACATTTATACATCCGTATAAATTCATACACTTCGACAACAATGATTTCATGCAGTTACAACTCGTATATCAAGGTACTTGCCTTAATAACCGCTACCGAATACTCCGAAGAACACTATTCGACCGGGAAGCTCGGACCACGAAGAAGACAACGAACGGAAGGGTTCCGACTCGAATTCATTGCAACAAATCTGACCCTAACATCATACCATCAATAAATTAACGAACGAATGAGGAAGAATAATCGTAGAACGCTCGAATTCTCCTTGTGACATTTTATCGAACACCTTCAAAGCGTCGATAAAATACTCAATAAAATGACAAATCTGTGGCAATACAACCGTGTAATAACAAGGAATTAGATATAATATAGCTTAACAATCATCAATCCATCACTATTCTGAGTTAAAACGGATTAAACGGACAAATCGAACAAAATCCCCAAAACTAGATTTTAAGAAAACTTGCCTTGATTCAGTCGATCGGAGCAAGTTATGGAAGGATTAATCGATGTTATGAACTCCAAAATTTCATGAATTTAACCCCTAACAACATCCCTCCATGATCATCAAATCTCCAGCCGCGGAAGAGGATGAAACGAGTGAGAAAAATGAAGAAAAACCCGTCTGCTCTGTCATATTTATACCCCTGCCGGACACGGCGCAAAGAAATGAGACTGCGCCGGTGTCTCGGCCGTGTCTCAAGAGCTGCTGGTCCTGGCCGACCAGGCGCAAGACACGGCAAGGCAGCGCTGCTTTCAGGCCGTTCGCACAGTACGACTCACCAGGACTCGGTCGATCCGACGGTCCGAAAAATCCCGAAACTCAGACCCGAACGTAAACCGAAAGCACGGTTATGAAGTACTCGTAAAGACGAATCCGAACACTGAGAGAACACATGATTCCGACCACCCGAAGGCTCGAAATTCGATAACGGAAAGTAATTACCCCAAACTTTGGGAAATTACGAAAATGGCCCAAAACGTCCGAAAATCACGATACGTGATCGAATAACCAAACCGAAGTTCACAACACGTCTAACAAAGTTAAACGGACTTACGGGAAACTTAAAACAGTAATTTCGAATGAGATTCACAAGAATCGAACTCGAGTGCGGAAAAGTCGTTAAGAAACACGGAACTCAATAAAACAAGACCGAAACGAACTCGGATGACAAAAATTGCAGAATTAATCATTCTCAGAATGATGAGACGGTCCCAAGAGAGTCGTCGAAACGGATGTTCGCCGAAAAAGAAAATTACCGGAAATCCGAAATTGCGGATATTACACAATACACGGCTTAACATCCGAGGAGTCGATCCAAATGGCATTTCAATTTGCTCCAGTCGAAGGCCTTGCTCTTAACCGACCATCATTTTTTGATGGCGCAAATTTCATGACATGGAAGAAAAAGATGTCAGTATTCATCCGAGCGTATGACATCGAGATTTGGAAGATCATTTGTCTTGGCCCGAAAGTTCCAATCAAATCTGACGGATCTCTTAAGAGTTTCGAAGAATATAATGACGAGGATTGGAAGAATGACCATCTAAACTGTAAGGCTACTCAACTTCTATATTGTGCCTTAAATCCAGAAGAGGTCAATCGTATCTCATCGTGTGAAAGTGCTAAAGAAATATGGAAAATTCTTGAAATCACACACGAAGGGACAACTCAAGTCAAGGAGACAAAGATCAATATGCTTCTCCATGACTACGAGTTATTCATGATGAAGGGTGACAAGTCCATCACCAACATGCTCGACCGATCGGTCATCACCAATGGACTAGCCTCGTTCGGAAAACCATTATCAAGTAGTGAGAAAGTCAAGAAAATCTTAAAATCACTACCTGTTGAATGGGACGAAACGGTGACGGCGATTATGGAATCCAAAGATCTCAATAATTTTGATTTTAGTGCCCTCGTTGGTGTAATACCCGAGATTTCTGATATGTATTTGGAACTTGTGATATTGTAATTGTTGCACTTTGATCTGAGTATTATTCTATGTATTTCATAGTCCGGTGTTGTTGAGCGTATGATTTCATGAATGTGATTTAAAAATTGTGATTCTGCGCATGTAGCGCACGCTATCGCCTATGTGTAGCGTACGCTAACTTGGATCCATAGCGCACGCTACAAAGGAACCTTAGCGCACGCTATACGTGGTCAATATGATTGAGACGTGTTGGTAGGTGAGATCAGGCCAGGGATCTTGGTCGGATTGTGTCGGGATGAACCTGGACGGCTTTCGGGAAAAATCCAAGTCAACGCGTCAGCGCACGCTACTCATATGAGGATAGCGCACGCTAAAGGCTGAGTACAGTGAAATCAGTAACGTTTCAAATAGCCGTTAGCGCACGCTATGAATATGGACTAGCGCGCGCTAATAACCATTTCCTATATATAGGACAACATCCTTTTTCATATTTTCAGATTTTTCACTCCCCCATCCGAATTCTTGAACTTAGAAAGACACTCTCTTCATCCTAAACACTTCTTGCCGGCATCCTAGCTCGTGTTGAAGATTGTAGATCTTTGGGGATTGGTGTTCAAGCCTTCGGCGTTGGATTGCTTCGAATTTCCTCCTTGTTCTTCACTACTTTGAGGTAGGTGATTCTTCACCAATATTAATAGTATTCTGAAGGACGTTTTTTAACATGTTTTGGGATTTACTTAGTCAATTAGATTCATAAGTAGTCGAACATCATGTGTTAGAAGGATATTTTTAACGTTTCGGCACTTATTCATCGTATAATCCATTGAACCTTTTTAGTATATGGACTCCTAAGCATATTCATGTATCTTCAAAACCGATTATGACCAGTATATGGAGATTACCTAGTTCTTATGTTTTACGTAAGGAATCATATGTTTTGGGACTTGGAACGAATTGAACTTAGAATATTTTCTTGAAGATCAAGATGAATTATGGTGTAGTAATGATGATACGTATCCCTGTGTCCCGTAGTCATCTAATCCATAAGGATCTTTCATAAACCGTATGAGCATGATATGCACGGAGTTGGCACGTATTAACACTGAGGATTTCATGAGTTTTCATCACCTTTAGCTCAAGTTTTTACCCTGTAGTGACTGCCATGCACGATTAGCGCACGCTAAGATGTATATATTAACGTGCGCTATCGGGAATGAGTAACGTACGCTACGTTGGGTACGTAACGTATGTTATGTCATCGTGGCGGTCGCTCGAGAGAGGATCATCGCACAGCTAGCGCACGCTAAACTTGGTCATTTGCGTACGTTAACGGGCAAGCTTAGCGCACGTTACGTATAATACGTAGCGCGCGCTAAGTAGTTCAGGCAGAATTCATTTTTAGAGCTTGCGGCCGTAAACCGGACTGTTAGACGTTTGTACGACTTAAGAGGAATTCTTTATTATTTCTTAGGTCCGAGCCTTGCATAGGGGATGATCGAGGGGCGGTGGCATACGGACGCGTGTCATTTGTTGGAGTATTTCATTCTTGCCATTTTCGAGGCAAGTATCATATATTGAGTTTGATTTATATTGGAACTTTGATCATGCTTATAGTTTTGTTCATATTGTCGAATATGAGATGTATTTCTATAATTTCTCGTGGTATTCGTTGTTAGTTGTTCGTATTGATGAACATATTGAAATGCATATATGTATGCATAATTGATTGGTTTATGGTATAAATGATCCGAGGGGATCATGAGGATCTATGCTGAGGACGCTGGATCGAATGTCCACCATGCGTTGGTCCGACGGGATCATCATGGGGATCTATGCTGAGGGCGCTGGATCGCTGGACGGGTTTTCCACCATGCGTTGGTCCGACGGGATCATCATGGGGATCTATACCAAGGGCGCTGGATCGCTGGATTACCCTGTATTGTGTTGATGGAATCGTGAGGATTCACATCGTTGGATTCCGATGACGGAAGTCCGTTTTGCATGTTTTATGATGCACTGATGATTTATGTATTATGATACTTGTACTAGCATTGTTTTGCTAACCCTTCGGGGTGGACATTGTTTTGATGTTCGGGTAGAGGAGCGGAAAGCAACCACAAGATCGGCTGTGACGATGAAACCGCTCTGATGTGGTTCATGTTTATTGTTATTGTGATTTGTCTTCTTGGTTCATTTAGTACTCGAGTACGTATGTTTTAATAATGTCATTTTCGATATGGTTGTATAAGTTAACTCATTGGATCAGTTGAACCAAATCTGTATTTCGAACTTCAGTTGTACGATTGGATTATATTTACATTTCTTTTAAAATTAGCCTTGTAAATCCTCCTTAAAGGGTTTACGGCGCTGTAATTATTCCGAATATCTCGGGGTGTTACAGAATATGGTATCGGAGCTAAGATTCATGGATATCTTGGCAGTCGGGTTAGTTGGGTCTGTTTACGTTATTTGATTATTGGTCGTTTGTGACATCACTGCTGAGCCAGCATCATCGTGTGGACCGTGGTTGTAAGTTTCCTAATCTCAAATACTACCGTTTTATTTAATTCATGTTTTATGAACATTGATGGACTTACTTTTAGAAAGATTGCCCTGGATATTGAGTATCTGTGTTTACAGTATGTTGAGGGGAGGTCGTGGACGCGGACGCGGTCGTGGACGTGGACGTGGAAATACGAGACAAGAAGATTCGGTGTCTACCCCAGAAATAACCGCTAGCCGAACGGATTCCCATTCCAGGGGACAACAGGGATCATCAAATAATAATGCAGATCCTAACGTGCTGGGAGTGCTTCAGCAGGTGGTTGCTCAGATAAACCAGTTTGCTCAAGTTGTGGATCGCATGCAGACGGCGATGGGACAGCAGCATAACGTGGATAATCGGGGAGATAAATGGCTTACTGAGGTGATCAAATTGCATCCTCCGAAATTTGACGGTTCTGCTGAGACGCTTTCTTGGGATCACTGGCTGAAGGAATTAGAGAAGATTTTTGCGGGGATTAACTGTCCCAACGATAGAAAGGTTCTGGTCGCCCAGTATCTTCTGACAGGGGAGGCTTTCGACTGGTGGGAGGCCATTCGACCTGAGGGGCATAATGTTGACTGGACGGAGTTCAAATTAATGATGGAAGCGCAGTATTGTCCTCGCCAAGTTAGAGAGGCCCGAGTCCGGGAGTTTTTCTCACCACAAAATTCAGAGGCATCAGTGACAGACGTGATTAAGGCCTTTAATCACCAGCTGACTTATGTGCGCCACTTGGTCAGGACCGAGGCAGAGAGGATTTTCCATTTTGACATGCGAATGAAGCCGGAAATTCAGCAATATATGTCCGGATTTGAATGTACCACTTTGCGACAGTATCAGGACAAGGCGCTGGCCTATGATATGAAAGAGGCGGCAGTAGAGAAATCAACGGAAGCAAAGAAGCAGAAAGTGGCTGGAAACTTCACGGAGAATAAGAGTAGTGGGCCTCGCAGGGGCCAGTCCTCTTTTCATTCATCCAGGAGGCCTCCGCATCCTTCTCGAGGAGGAAAGAAGTTCCGGGCAGCACCAACCGTTTCAGACGCAGTGAAGAAATGTTATAACTGTGGCAAAGCGGGACATGTTCAACGTGGATCGCTTTACGCTTGTGACCTGTTTCGAGTGTGGACAGGAAGGGCATCGCGCAACATTTTGTGGGAATGCGACTAGATCTTTTGGCACTGGCACTCCTGTACCGGTTCCGAAGGACACTAGTGTAAACCAGACGCAGCAAAGCGGTTTCCATCAGGAGAATGTCGGGAAAAGAGAAGCATCTAGCGCCGGGTCCGTCCCTCCACGTATTTACGAAATGAAGAAGTCAGACGATCAGAACACAGTTGTTGCATCAGGTACGATTCAGATCCTTTTGCAACCAGTTAGTGTCTTATTCGATTCAGGGGCTACGCATTCTTTTATATCTTTGAACTGTGTTAATCGTTTGAAAATCTCGTGCTTGTATGATTGTGAACCTTATGTTGTGGGTTTACCGAGCGGAGAGAAAATTGTGGGAACCCTAGAAGCTAGAGACTTTCCAGTGTCCATGGGAGGGAGAGATTGGCCATCGAATCTTATTGTAGTTGACATCTACGGTGACGATTTAATTCTCGGAGACGGTTGGCTCAACCGTTATGGAGCTATTCTGAATTACCGAAAGAGAGTCATTTCTATCATTGCGGATGACGGATCTGAACACTTATTCTAAGGATGGATACCGGGAAGCTCGGGAAAATTGATCAAAGCAATGAAAGCCGTAAAATTACTGAAGCAGGGATGTCATGGACTTTGGTGCTATGCTATGAGGAAAGAGGAAGGAGTAGAGCTCTCGTCTATTTCAGTTGTGAATGAGTTCTCAGATGTATTTCCTGACGAACTACCTGGGTTACCTCCGCAGAGAGAAGTAGAGTTCACTATCGAATTAGAGCCTGGAGCAGCTCCTATTTCCAGAGCACCATACCGCATGGCACCAACCGAGATGTATGAACTCAAGAAGCAACTGGAGGAATTGTTATAGAAGGGTTATATTCAACCTAGCATTTCTCCTTGGGGAGCGCCCGTTCTTTTTGTCCGGAAGAAAGACGGATCCCTCCGACTGTGTATTGATTACAGGGAGCTCAACAAGATGACGATCAAGAATAAGTATCCTATACCTCGGATCGACGACTTGTTTGATCAACTGCAAGGGGCAAGGGTATTCTCGAAGATTGACTTGCGATCGTGGATACCATCGATTGAGAATTAAGGAATCGGATATACCAAAGTGCGCTGTGTCGATGCAGGCATTATGAATTTGTAGTGATGCCATTTGGACTTACCAATGCTCCTGCGGTATTCATGCAATTGATGAATCGGGTATTCTTAGAATACTTGGATAAATTTTTGGTCGTCTTCATTGATGACATCTTGATATATTCGAAGGACGCATAGGAGCATGCCGAACATTTGCGTGTGGTTTTGAGCACATTGAGGAAGGAACAGCTGTATCCGAAGCTTTCCAAATGCGAGTTCTGGCTTAGGGAAGTAACTTTCCTTGGGCATGTGATATCAGCTGACGGAGTTCAGGTGGACCCGAAGAAAGTCGAAGCAATCTTGGAATGAGAAGCTCCTAATAACGTGAAGGAAGTCCGGAGTTTCTTAGGATTTGCTGGATATTATTGCCGTTTTGTAGAGGGGTTTTCCAAAATTGCTCGTCCGCTCACTCAGCTATTACAGAAGACTCAAAAGTTCACGTGGGATGAGAGATGCCAGGCTGGTTTTGACGAACTTAAGAGGAGACTGACGACAGCACCTATATTAGCGTTACCAGAGGGAACTGATGGATTCATGGTATACAACGACGCTTCAAATCAGGGTCTGGGTTGTGTGTTGATGCAAAAGGATAAGGTGATTGCTTATGCTTCTCGGCAGTTGAAACCGTACGAGGTTAATTACCCGACTCATGATCTGGAGCTAGCAGCTGTAGTTTTTGCATTGACAATTTGGAGACATTATTTGTACGGCACTCATTGTCAGATCTTTACAGATCATAAGAGCCTCAAGTACATTTTCAGCCAGAAGGAATTAAACATGAGGCAGAGAAGGTGGCTGGAATTGATCAAGGATTACGACTTGGAGATTCTCTACCATCCGGGTAAAGCAAACATAGTAGCCGATGCTTTGAGCCGTAAACCTGTCTCTCTTCGAGTGTTGGAAGCACTTACATCCCAAACCAGCATTCAACGGGAACTGATCCGCGAAGGGATTGAAGTATGGGCACCAGGAATCCAAGGGCAACAATATGTGATGGAACTGACTTCATCACTAGTCGAGGCGATCAAATCTAAGCAGTTAAACGATTCTATGATCCTTTGGTTATGTGACGAAGTAAAGAAAGGAAAGGCCCCAGGATTCGTGATACAAGATGATGGAGTTCTGAGATTTCAGATTCGACTTTGCGTTCCCGATAATGAGGAATTGAGACGGACAATTCTGAAGGAAGCTCACAACGCGCCCTATTCTATTCACCCGGGCAGCAGTAAAATGTATAAGGATCTTAAACAAAACTTCTGGTGGGGGAATATGAAGAAGGACGTAGCAGAGTATGTTTCGAAGTGTTTGACTTCTCAGCAGGTTAAGATTGAACATCAGCGACCTGCCGGAATGTTAAAGCCGCTTCCGATCCCTGAGTGGAAGTGGGAGGATATCGCGATGGATTTCATCACCAGTATGCCAATGACCAAAACGGGAATGAACATGATTTGGGTTATAGTTGATCGACTAACCAAGTCGGCTCATTTCCTAGGAATTAAAGAAACTTGGGGACCCGAGAGATTGGCGCGAGTATTCATTGCAGAGGTAGTCAGATTGCATGGGACGCCGAAGACCATTATTTCAGATCGAGATGGTCGCTTCGTGTCGCACATCTGGAAGGCAGTTCACAGGGCTTTGGGGACTGAGCTCAACTTTAGCACGACTTATCATCCCCAAACGGACGGTCAGTCCGAAAGGACTATACAAACAGTAGAGGACATGCTTAGAGCTTGTGCCTTAGATTGGTCGACTGATTTGGAAGTTCATTTGCCGTTGATTGAATTCACCTACAATAATAGTTGGCATGCTTCTATTAAGATGGCACCATTTGAAGCTTTGTACGGGAGAAGATGCCGATCACCCCTGTGCAGGGATGATTCTTCGGATTTGATCGGGACGGAACCGAAATTGATAGTTCAGACTCAAGAGAAGATAGCTTTGATTCGAGAGATACTGTTGACTGCCCAGAGTCAACAGAAGTCTTATGCAGACGTACGTCGTCACCCTCCAGAGTTCGACGTTGGGGACCATGTACTATTGAAGGTGTCTCCTACACGAGGGATTTTCCGTTTTGGGAGGAAAGGTAAGCTACGTCCGAGATATATCAGGCCATTTGAGGTCCTCGAGAGAGTTGGGGATTTAGCATACAGGTTGGCCTTACCGCCATCACTGAGTCACGTTCACAATGTGTTTCATGTATCCCAATTGCGGAAGTACGTACCGGACCCCAGTCACGTCATTGATTTCGACGAGATCGAGATAGCTAATGACGGCACCTTCGAAGAGAGACCAATCAAGATACTTGAGAGTCGGATCAAAAAATTGAGGAATAAACCAATACACTTGGTTAAAGTACAATGGTCACGACATGGAGCTGAAGAGGCCACTTGGGAAACAGAGGATAGTATGAAGGCTAGATATCCAGAGTTGTTTTCATCTTAAGTTTCGGGATGAAACTTCTTTTTAGGGAGGAAGGATGTAATACCCGAGATTTATGATATGTATTTGGAACTTGTGATATTGTAATTGTTGCACTTTGATCTGAGTATTATTCTCCGTATTTCATAGTCCGGTGTTGTTGAGCGTATGATTTCATGAATGTGATTTAAAAATTGTGATTCTGCGCATGTAGCGCACGCTATCGCCTATGTGTAGCGTACGCTAACTTGGATCCATAGCGCACGCTACAAAGGAACCTTAGCGCAGGCTATACGTGGTCAATATGATTGAGACGTGTTGGTAGGTGAGATCAGGTCGGGGATCTTGGTCGGATTGTGTCGGATGAACCTGGATGGCTTTCGGGAAAAAGCCAAGTCAACGCGTTAGCGCACGCTACTCATATGAGGATAGCGCACGCTAAAGGCTGAGTACAGTGAAATCAGTAACGTTTCAAATAGCCGTTAGCGCACGCTATGAATATGGACTAGCGCGCGCTAATAACCATTTCCTATATATAGGACAACATCCTTTTTCATATTTTCAGATTTTTTACTCCCCCATCCGAATTCTTGAACTTAGAAAGACACTCTCTTCATCCAAAACACTTCTTGCCGGCATCCTAGATCGTGTTGAAGATTGTAGATCTTTGGGGATTGGTGTTCAAGCCTTCGGCGTTGGATTGCTTCGAATTTCCTCCTTGTTCTTCACTACTTTGAGGTAGGTGATTCTTCACCAATATTAGTAGTATTCTGAAGGACATTTTTGATCATGTTTTGGGATTTACTTAGTCAGTTAGATTCATAAGTATTCGAACATCATGTGTTAGAAGGATATTTTTGACGTTTCGGCACTTATTCATTGTATAGTCCATTGAACCTTTTTAGTATATGGACTCCTAAGCATATTCATGTATCTTCAAAACCGATTATGACCAGTATATGGAGATTACCTAGTTCTTATGTTTTACGTAAGGAATCATATGTATTGGGACTTGGAACGAATTGAACTTAGAATATTTTCTTGAAGATCAAGATGAATTATGGTGTAGTAATGATGATACGTATCCCTGTGTCCCGTAGTCATCTAATCCATAAGGATCTTTCATAAACCGTATGAGCATGATATGCACGGAGTTGGCACGTATTAACACTGAGGATTTCATGAGTTTTCATCACCTTTAGCTCAAGTTTTTACCCTGTAGTGACTGCCATGCACGATTAGCGCACGCTAAGATGTATATATTAACGTGCGCTATCGGGAATGAGTAACGTACGCTACGTTGGGTACGTAACATACGTTATGTCTGTTCAGAGAGGACTGTCAGTGCACAGCTAGTGCACGCTAAACTTGGTCATTTGCGTACGTTAACGGGAAGGCTTAGCGCACGTTACATATAATACGTAGCGCGCGCTAAGTAGTTCAGGCAGAATTCATTTTTAGAGCTTGCGGCCGTAAACTAGACTGTTAGACGTTTGTACGACTTAAGAGGAATTCTTTATTATTTCTTAGGTCCGAGCCTTGCATAGGGGACGATCGAGGGGCGGTGGCATACGGACGCGTGTCATTTGTTGGAGTATTTCATTCTTGCCATTTTCGAGGCAAGTATCATATATTGAGTTTGATTTATATTGGAACTTTGATCATGCTTATGGTTTTGTTCATATTGTCGAATATGAGATGTATTTCTGTAATTTCTCGTGGTATTCGTTGTTAGTTGTTCGTATTGACGAACATATTGAAATGCATATATGTATGCATAATTGATTGGTTTATGGTATAAATGATCCGAGGGGATCATGAGGATCTATGCTGAGGGCGCTGGATCGAATGTCCACCATGTGTTGGTCCGACGGTATCATCATGGGGATCTATGCTGAGGGCGCTGGATCGCTGGACGGGTTTTCCACCATGCGTTGGTCCGACGGGATCATCATGGGGATCTATACCAAGGGCGCTGGATCATTTGGATTACCTGTATTGTGTTGATGGAATCGTGAGGATTCACATCGTTGGATTAGATGACGGAAGTCCGTTTTGCATGTTTTATGATACACGATGATTTATGTAATATGATACTTGAACTAGCATTCTTATGCTAAACACTTCGGGGTGGACATTGTTTTGATGTTCGGAGTAGGCGAGGCGGGAAAGCAACCACAGTACCGACAGGACGATGAAACGGCTCAGTGATGTGGTTCATGTTTATTGTTATTGTGATTTGTCTTCTTGGTTCATTTAGTACTCGAGTACGTATGTTTTAATAATGTCATTTTCGATATGGTTGTATAAGTGAACTCATTGGATCAGTTGAACCAAATCTGTATTTCGAACTTCAGTTGTACGATTGGATCATATTTACATTTCTTTTAAAATTAGCCTTGTAAATCCTCCTTAAAGGGTTTACGGCGCTGTAATTATACCGAATATCTCGGGGTGTTACAGTTGGTTCACTAATAAATTACGAGATTGTCCTTAAATCTCCAAATGCAAAGCCGAAACCGAAGGAAAGATCGATAGCCTTGAAGGCTAAGATGTCAAAGAAAGAAGAAATTTCGGTGGATGATAGCGATGAAGAATCGGCATATTATGCCAAGAATATTAATAAGTTTCAAACCTTATTAAACCGGAGAAAGAAAGACATCTCGGGCAAATCTAAGAAATTCGACAATAATTGTCGATTATGTGGTAAACCAGGCCACTTTGCAAAGAATTGCCGAGCTAAACCCAAGAAGGAGGTTCTCGTTGCAACATGGAGCGATGACGACGAAGATGATGATTTTATCAATCAAAATAATCTCGCTCTTATCAACCAAAATTCTTGAAAAAGGGAAATTTGTTGAAATCGATCATTCAAAATGCCTTGAAAACGAAAATATTTTAAAGGATGATGTTGTTAAAATTCAAACCGAGCTCAAAAATCTGACGAAGAAATTTTCTCTCGGAAACGAGAAATTTGAAAATATGCTCTCGGTTCAAAAATATACTTTAAATAAATAAGGGTTGGGATTCACACCTCGTTCTAAAAACGAATCCTTAAATTTCAAGATACCCCATTGCGAAAAATGTTTGAAAATCGGGCATCACATTTCTAACTGTAAAAGCCCACGCCGGACGATTAAAATTAAAAAGATTTGGGTTCCTAAAGGAGCAAATATTTCAAATATCGTCTATGTTTCAACTGAAAAACCAACTATCGGTTGGATCCCCCAAAATTAATTTTTTATCAAAATATTTTACTTAGGGGGAGTAATAATTTTTCAAAAGGGAGATAATATTTTCAGGGGGAGTTTATACCCTATTCATGCATATAGTTATATTTATCAATTTGGTATCAATTACTAGTGTTATTTTTTACACTTTTTGATGAAAACAAAAAGGGGGAGAAAGGAGAATGGGATTAACCCGGAAAGGGGGAGAGAAATCGAAGAAAAGTCGAAAAGTTGAAATTGAAAAGAAAAATGAGGAGACGTCGAAAAGATGATGAAAAACTGAAAAGAAAAATGAGGAGACGTCGAAAAGATGATGAAATTTGAAAATTCGAAAAGAAAAAGAAAAGGAAAGAAGGAGTCGGAAAACGAAATGGGAGAAGAAACTAACGAAACAGACAAAGTCGAAAACTTTGGTCTGTACACATATACATATATTTGTATTTTTGCACGTAAATCTCATTCACAAAGTGTTGTTTTGTAATCATCAAAAAGGGGGAGATTGTTGGAACATTTTGTTCCATACATGTATTAATAGTGTTTTGATGATTAAGTTGTTACACAAAACAAAACAACAAAGAGGCGAAGCAAAGCATCGAAGAAAACAAAGTCGCAAAAAGGTGTTCTGAACATGCATAACGTACGCAATAGTATGAGCATAGCGTACGTAATGTGAATGTCTTAGCGTACGTAACAGATGAATATTAACGTACGTAATCAAGTGTTCGGTGTTCAAACAAGAAGAACGTTGGAAGAGTCAAAGTCAGAGGCAACGGATATATGACGTCAGCAATGACGTATTCTTAACGTACGTAATTGGTGTTGGCTGATGTTCGTAATGTTCAAAACGAAGGCTACTGGACTAAAACTGGTACGTGCTAACGTACGTAACGAAATCGATATAACGTACGTAACAAATGTAGCGTACGTAATGTGAAGAAGATAACGGCCGTAATGGAATGTCAGGAGGCTAACGGCTAGTTGAGGCTTTGGAGCCTATAATACTATATCCTTGGTATTATTCCCTACAACAACTTCAAGCAAAACATTCATTGATCTGAGATTGATATACTTACATTATTGTTGTGATATTGAGCTTATATTGTTAGTTTGAGTGTTTATACATTCAAGACATACACGATAGGTAAAAGAAAAGATACGATTGGATTCAGTGTTATTAGGATCAAGGATCCGGCATTATTAGAATCGCAATCGACATCTAAGTGAGGTCTATCTAGTACCCATAGAAAGCTAGAGAGGTTGATTCCTTGTCCTACGAAAAGGAAAACGGTTTAACTTGGACCGATACAAAGACAAGTACGAGTGGTTTATCATGGAACAATAGAAGATGTGATTGTAACGGTTATCCTTCGACCGATAGAAGAGAGGTGCGGAGGTTTTTATCTTCAACCTATAGAAAAAGATACCTAGAGAGGACGTAGGCTCGTTTATAGCCGAACCTCTATAAATCCGTGTGTCGTTTAATTTCTGCACATTATATTTATGCTTCCGCACAACGGCACAAATACCGATCTTGCTCCAACAATTGGTATCAGAACAGTACCTCCAATACACGACTTAACATCCGAGGAGTCGATCCAAATGGCGTTTCAATTTGCTCCAACCGACCATCATTTTTTGATGGCGCAAATTTCATGACATGGAAGAAAAAGATGTCAATATTCATCCGAGCGTATGACATCGAGATTTGGAAGATCATTTGTCTTGGCCCGAAAGTTCCAATCAAATCTGACGGATCTCTTAAGAGTTTCGAAGAATATAATGACGAGGATTGGAAGAACGACCATCTAAACTGTAAGGCTACTCAACTTCTATATTGTGCCTTAAATCCAGAAGAGGTCAATCGTATCTCATCGTGTGAAAGTGCTAAAGAAATATGGAAAATTCTTGAAATCACCCACGGAGGGACAACTCAAGTCAAGGAGACAAAGATCAATATGCTTCTACATGACTACGAGTTATTCATGATGAAGGGTGACGAGTCCATCACCAACATGCTCGACCGATTTTCGGTCATCACCAATGGACTAGTCTCGTTCGGAAAACCATTATCAACTAGTGAGAAAGTCAAGAAAATCTTAAAATCACTACCTGTTGAATGGGACGAAACGGTGACGGCGATTATGGAATCCAAAGATCTCAATAATCTTGATTTTAGTGCCCTCGTTGGTTCACTAATAAATTATGAGATTGTCCTTAAATCTCGAAATGCAAAGCCGAAACCGAAGGAAAGATCGATTGTAACACCCCAAGATATTCAGGGTATATTACAGCGCCGTGGACCCCCACATGGGACCCACCAGGCTACAAACAAGAAAACTCCACTCGACTAACCATCTCGGTTAGCGAGGACACACATTTAAATGATATGACATAAAAAGTTACGCCCGGAGCAACCGGCGAAATGATCATCAACCGACAATGTAACAATTTTAAAGTAGTACAATACGGAGTTTGAAATGAAAAGCCTAAGTACTCGCGAGTACAATCTATAAGTTTATAATTATTAGAATAACCAAATCGAAATGGACGAAAGAAATAGAAAGACCCAAATGCACATGTCAACGACCCTGGCCAACATCCTCGTATTGTCCCGGTGCTCGCTCGTCCGGATAATCATAACCTGAAATCCATAACAAGAATTTCCCCAAAACGGGTCCCCATAGGGGTTAGCAATTACGCTAGTACAAGTAATCAAGGCAACCAATCGCTTACACATTTCATAGTACATGTACCAATATCATTTCAAAAACCAAAACCAGACATGTCTTTTCCGGAAACAAACAGTCATAATCACATTTGCCTAGGACCGGGACGAAGCCACAAATCCCACCCGAGGCCTCTCAGGACCCTCCCGGGCTGGCCATATCATAAAACAAATCATGCACATGCATCGCCTAGGATAGGGACGAAGCCACAAATCCCACCCGAGGCCTCTCAGGACCCTCCCGGGCTGGCTAGCTAAACAAACTCATGAATCCAGAGTGAAGTCATAGATTCCCCCGAGGCCCCGTCGGACCCTCCCGGGGTGAGAACAATCACACACAATATACATTACCATTTCACGTTAAGCATAAAGATTTCCAGAAATACTTGCCTTGAGTAATTGATGACGCAACGAACGGAAAGGATAATCACCGACGAACGTTAAGAACCAACGGAACCGAACCTAACAATTTGAAGAACATAATCACAACCAACTCTAGACGAATACGGAAATGGAATACCCCCGAGAACCCGCCTACGATTCATGTATATTCGTACAAAAAAACAACGAGGGCGGACCACAACCAAACCCTCTCGATTCCGTAAAAATCACAAAATATACCATGAATCCGTAGGAAAGTTAATGATACTAACAATATTAATCGTATTCATCAAGAATCCACCAACAAAACGGAAAGAATCGGACAAAAACCCCAAAATCCCCAATTAACCAAAAGGTAGGGTTCCAAGAGATATTACCTTGAAGATTCAAGTACTTAGATTCGTAGAACACGCGTTAGATTGATTATCCGGGCTTCACAACCGAAGAAGAATGATGAAAATCAACCCCCAATTGATGAATGATGAGAAGCTCTCCTCCTCTCTCACTCTCTCTCGCGTCAATGGAAGAATAAGAAGGAAATGAGCTGTTCTCGCTCAAAACAACACAATTATAGAGGGTTGACCGCATTGTGTGCCGCGGCTCAGCTGAGGTGTGCCGCGGCACAGGCCAAAAATTTGCTCCCAGGGTTCGGCAGTGTGCCGCGGCTCAGCCGGCGTGTGCCACGGCACTCGGTACAGTCGGGTTTTGGCCGAAAATGCCACACGAGTGTGCCGCGGCTCAGCTGGCGTGTGCTGCGGCACTGACTCGGAACTGTGCCGCGGCACCGGACGGGTGTGCGGCGGCACACAGTACAGTCCGCTCGGCCAACAACTGAAGAAATGTGTGTGCCGCGGCGCACACTCCTTGTGTCGCGGCCCACACCCCCCTTTGGGTCCTAAATGATGAAAAAAAATGATCCGGGAAGAGAATAAAAACAATAGGAATCGATATTTGGGAACCAATAATACGAAATGGATCCATGACAACCCCGAAATGGCGGTTCCGCACAACAATAACGAGAATACAGTTAAACAGATGACAGGAAGGATACACTGAAAAATACACGAGGGTCACTACGATCGAGAAATACACCAAAAATGAGAATACAAGGGAAAGAAAAAAAAATGCGGATATTACATTCTACTCCTCTAAAAACAAGTTTCGTCCCGAAACTTAAGAAACAAACAACTCAGGGTACCTAGCACGCATGCTAACCTCGGTTTCCCAAGTTGCCTCCTCGACACCGTGTCTCGACCACTGCACTTTGACCAAGGGGATGATCTTATGCCTCAGTCGTTTCTCGCGATGCTCCAAAATCTTCAAGGGACGTTCTTCAAAAGTAATATCCCCGGCGACATCAATCTCACCATAATCGATGACGTGACTCGGATCCGGGACATATTTCCTCAGTTGGGAAACATGGAAAACGCTATGAACATGACTCAGGGCCGGGGGTAACGCCAAACGGTATGCTAACCCATCGACTCGCTCGAGAATCTCGAAGTAAATCTCGGACTCAACTTCCCCTTCCTCCCGAAATGGAAAACTCCTCTTGTCAGCGACACCTTCAGCAAAACGTGGTCTCCCACATCGAATTCTAAAGGTCGACGACGGACATCGGCATAAGACTTCTGCCGACTCTGGGCAGTTAACATCCGTTCCCGAATCAATTCTATCTTCCGCCTCATCTCTAAAACGACATCCGGTTCGGTCCCGACCAAATCGGACCCTTCATTCCAACAAATCGGCGATCGACAACGTCGCCCATAAAGTGCCTCATACGGTGCCATCCGAATCGACGCATGCCAACTATTGTTGTACGTGAATTCGATCAATGGCAAATGCTCCTCCCAATCGCTGCTCCAATCGAGAGCGTACGCACGCAACATATCATCGAACGTATGCATAGTGTGTTCCGACTGTCCATCTGACTGGGGATGAAAAGAGGTACTCAAATGTAAATGGGTACCCAACGCCTTATGCACCGCCTGCCAAAAGTGCGATACAAAACGGCCATCACGATCCGAAAAAATAGATTTCGGAGTACCGTGAAGCCTCACAATCTGCGTGATAAACACACGAGCCAACTTTTCTGGACCCCAAGTGTCCTTGACGCCTAGAAAATGTGCCGACTTGGTCAGACGATCGACAATCACCCATACCATATTCATGCCCGACCTCGATCTCGGCAAACCCGTAACGAAATCCATCGATATATCTTCCCATTTCCATTCTGGAACGGGAAGTAACTGCAATAACCCGGCCAGTCGCTGATACTCGATTTTGACCTGCTGACAAGTCAAACATCTCGCTACAAACTGTGCGACCTCCTCCTTCATATCATTCCACCAGAAATTCCTCCTCAGGTCCTTGTACATCTTACTCGAACCAGGATGAACGGAATAAGTTGTAGCATGTGCCTCACGCAAAATACTCTATCTCAACTCTGAGTCGTTCGGCACACAAAGTCGACTCCGAAATCTCAAAACACCATCTTCGTGAATCACAAACCCATGAGACTTTCCCTTAAGAACGTTCTCTTGGATTTGAGTAATCATCAGATCCTCTAATTGCTTCAGCTTAATTTCATCGATCAAAGACGACGAAATCTCTAAAGCACAAAGTTGCCCGACAGCTCCAGGCAACAAAACCTCGACATCTAACTCGATCAAAGCCCGCCGAAGCTCAGACTGAGATGTAAAGACCTCAAGCGTTCGCAACGCAATCGGTTTCCGACTCAAGGCGTCGGCCACGACGTTCGCCTTGCCCGGATGATAAAGGATTTCGAGGTCATAATCCTTAATCAGCTCTAACCACCTCCTCTGCCTCATATTCAACTCCCGCTGAGTAAATATGTATTTCAGGCTCTTATGATCGGTAAAAATCTGACATGTAGAGCCGAAAAGATAGTGACGCCAGATCTTGAGCGCAAAAACAACTGCCGCTAACTCCAAATCATGAGTAGGGTAGTTAAGCTCATACGGCCTCAACTGTCTCGACGCAAAGGCAATGGTCTTGCCGTGCTGCATCAATACGCACCCAAGACCCTGAGCCGAAGCATCGCTATAAACGGCGAATCCCTCGTTGCCACATGACAGCGCCAAAACCGGAGCTGAAGTCAAACGCTTCTTCAGATCCTCAAAACTGGACTGCCTCTCGTCATTCCGCATTTAACTTCTGAGTTACGGAGTAATCGTGTAAGTGGCCGAGCTAGTTTTGAGAAACCCTCGACGAACCTACGGTAGTAGCCAGCCAAACCCAAGAAACTACGGACCTCCTTCACACTTGTGGGCGGTGCCCAATCCAACACTGCCTCAATCTTCTACGGATCCACTCGAACTCCCTCGGCTGAAATCACGTGACCCAAAAACATCACTTCCTTCAGCCAGAACTCACATTTCGAGAACTTCGCATAGAGTTGCTCGGCCCTCAAAATGTCTAACACTATCCGCAAATGATGGGCATGCTCTTCCTCATTCCTCGAATAGATAAGAATATCGTCAATGAAGACGACGACACACTTATCCAGATACTCGATAAAGACTTTGTTCATCAATTGCATGAACACCGCAGGCGCAATAGTTAACCCGAAAGGCATAACTACAAACTCGTAATGTCCGTATCTCGTCCGAAAAGCGGTTTTCGGCACGTCGGACTCTCTCACCCGAAGCTGATAGTACCCCGATTTCAAATCAATCTTCGAGAACACTGCAGCTCCTTGCAACTGATCAAACAAGTCATCAATCCTCGGCAGGGGGTACTTGTTCTTGATGGTCACCTTGTTTAGTTCGCGGTAGTCGATACACAAACGTAGTGAACCATCCTTCTTTCGCACAAACAGGACCGGTGCGCCCCAAGGCGAGGCGCTCGGTCGAATATACCCCGACTCAAGAAGCTCACTCAATTGCTTCTTCAATTCTGTCATCTATGAAGGTGCCATACGATATGGCACCTTAGAAATTGGAGCCGCGCCCGGCTCTAACTCTATCGCAAACTCGACCTCACGATCCGGTGGCAATCCCGGTAACTCGTCAGGAAAAACATCAGAAAACTCACTAACGACCGGAATCGACGAAATCTCGACTCCACCATCCTCCGCCTTCAAGGCGTAGCACCAATAACCAGTACACCCCTTTCGTAGGAGTCTCATCGCCTTCAAGGCGTTAATAACAAACTTCTGATTTCCCCTCCTTCTCCCCGCGAAGGAGTGCTTGGTGCCATCCTCGGCTAACATGGTGATGATCCTCGTGCGGTAGTTCATGATTGCACCATGCCGCTCGAGCCAATCATCCCCGAGAATTAAATCCTCACCCTCGATACTCACGACAATAAGATTAGAGAGCCAAGCCCTCTCACAAATAGACACAGAATAGTCCCGAACTTCTCGATCACCGACAATTCTATCACTGCTAGGAAGTTTAACGATGAAAGGCTCGCAAGGTGACAAGCAGTCGAGACTCAAGCGGCGTACACACTCTAGAGAAATGAATGAATGCGTAGCACCCGAATTAAAAAGCACACTGACAGGATGAGAATGGATATGAACGGTACCTGTCGCCACAGTGGCTGCTGGATCATCGGCCCTCCTCATCTCGTAGATACGCGGCTGGGCAGAGCCGACACTGGAAGCTCCTCCCTTAGCGGGTTGACCCCGACCCCTACCTCAGCCGACACTCGGTGGAGGCGGCGGAGCAAGCCCTGGTTCACACTCGGCTCTCTAAGTGCTGGAAAGGAATCACGGGACTCGCGAAGCTGTCTGACCTGATCACAAAAGAGGGCCCTGTGGCCCGACTGACCACAAGTATGACAAGTCAACTTCGGGCGAGAACACTGTCGGTTCCTATGGCCCTGCTGGCCACAGTTAAAGCATGTGGGTTCACGAGCGGAGGTTCCGGCGGCACCCCAAAAGCTCCCAGAGAAACGAGCCGAACCGCCCGTAGAAATATTTGCAGCCTGAGATTTCTGCTGGCCTCCACTCTTGGGACAAGAAAAATTTTCCGACCGACTTCTGCTTCTTGCTCTCACGAGCCAAATCACTAGCCGTCACCGACATATCATAAGCAAGAGCTCGACTCTGATAATCCTTTAAAGTAGTGCAAACGAGTCCAGACATATAGTCCCGAATAGACAGCTTCATCCTTCTATAAAAATGAAAAATTTTGTCGCTCTCTTCGACAACTTGGGTCTTCACATAGCCCAATTCCTTGTTAAAATCGGCAATGGCTTGGGACACGGGAATATCCCGAGGTTGAGCATCGTAGAAAGCATGGACTTGGGCCTGTCTAACTAGCCATGGACAATATTCAGTTTCCATCAGCTCCTGAAATTCGGCCCACGAAGCAACATGATCTTTGGGCCCAACGGCCCCCTACCAATCCGTGGCATCCCTAGTGAGAAAGTACTGGGCAATAGGGACCTTGCGGTCCTCGGGACAGTTGGTGGCAACGAAGACCTTAGATATCTCCTTGATCCACCCCTCCCAGCCGATCGGGTCTGATGCCCCTGAAAACTGAGGAGGATGCATCTTGATGACATCTTGGAGCCAACGGTCTGCTCCGCCCCGATTAGCATGGGCCTGATCGGGGTTTTGAACCACTTGAGCTATCGCCGCCATCTGGTTAACCATTTGCTGCATAACGGCCGCAATACCAAGGTCGGCGCGCTCCTGAGAAGAAGCATGACTGTGACGGTCACCGGTACTGCCGGCTCCCGAAGAATGCGACGTGGCCGCCCCACCAGCTGCCCCACGTCCTCCGTCGCGTCCACGACCACGACCACGACCACGGTTTCCTCCGGCATCCATACTGATGTTGAAAGATAACAGAAGTATATCGATGATGAGTAAGGGAGGAAAAGCAACTACGATTCAAAAGTGGAAATACAATGCAAGAAACAAAAGAGCCGAATAAGAAAACTTACGAGCACTGGAAGTACTGAGATGCTGGCAGCGGTGTGACAATGTGCAAAACAAAACACGACTAGACCCAAATAACCAACAAGCCTAGGTATCCATAAACCTAGAGCTCTGATACCATTTTCTGTAACACCCCGAGATATTCAGGGTATATTACAGCGCCGTGGAGCCCCATATGGGACCCACCAGGCTACAAACAAGAAAACTCCACTCGACTAACCATCTCGGTTAGC
Organism: Orobanche coerulescens; assembly: GCA_033398695.1. Classification (NCBI taxonomy): domain Eukaryota; kingdom Viridiplantae; phylum Streptophyta; class Magnoliopsida; order Lamiales; family Orobanchaceae; genus Orobanche; species Orobanche coerulescens. The sequence continues at coordinate 231,068,753 of CM065802.1, forward strand.
GAGGACACACATTTAAATGATATGACATAAAAAGTTACGCCCGAGCAGCCGTGAAATGATCATCAACCGACAATGTAACAATTTTAAAGTAGTACAATACGGAGTTTGAAATGAAAAGCCTAAGTACTCGCGAGTACAATCTATAAGTTTATAATTATTAGAACAACCAAATCGAAATGGACGAAAGAAATAGAAAGACCCAAATGCACATGTCAACGACCCTGGCCAACATCCTCGTATTGTCCCGGTGCTCGCTCGTCCGGATAATCATAACCTGAAATCCATAACAAGAATTTCCCCAAAACGGGTCCCCATAGGGGTTAGCAATTACGCTTGTAATATCCGACTGTAACTTTTCATTTTTACCTGTCATTGTATTATTCGGATAATCTGATTATCATGAATCGTTGCATTTAGTATTATGTCATGGTATTACAGATTTAAATATCATATCGTTGTTATTTCATATGTGATGATTCGATGTTATTAGAGTGTTGCATTTTCGAATTTTTGTTAATGTAGCGTACGCTACACAGTACGATTAACGTACGCTAATCATGTGACTTAGCGTGCGTAAGGTTTCATCTGTTGCGTACGCTAAGAGGGAATCTGGCAGCAGTTGACTTCAGCACGTGAACCCTTTTAACCGTTAGCATGCATGAGATCTAAGTCTGAGTTGTCGTGTCGGTGAGAATCTACTTTTATTAGCGTGCGTAACCCATTTATCATTAGCGTGCGCTAACGGCCTGCGATAATTCAAGACAGTAGCCACTGTAAGCCGCTTACGTACGTAATATCGACCGGATAGCGTATGTAAGTTCATTAGCGTACGCTAATCTGTCCCGATAGCGTGCGCTAAGTCTCGCATACCTATTTATAGGACCAGCCTGTTTTTCATTTCTTCACAACCCAAACCGAATTTCTCTCTTCACATATCATACCTCTGCACTACCAAAATGATATCAACCTTCACCAACTTGTTTCTAAGCCTTGAATCTCGGAGTGGAGCTCATTTTCTTGGAGATTTGGAGTTGTTTTTAAGCTTGGAATATATTCTCTCATAACATTGAAGTTGTTCTTCATTTATGGAGGTTGGTGTGTTTTCTTCTCTGCATTATTTTCTTATGTTGATGATTAATGACGAATTATACTTCACCTAGAGTTAGATTAAGCAAGTAAAACATGGTTATAATTAAACTCTTTAAGCACTTCTTGATGAATATGATAATGAGGGTTTAGATTAGATGAGTTCTTGATATTGTAGTAATGGTAACCATGTTTGTAGTTGTCATTACCCATCTTCTGGACGAATTTAGCTCAGTAGAACATTGTTGGATCGGTTAGCTTCATCATAGCTGGACTTTATTACCTTGAGAAGAACTTGATAATGTTAAAGATAAGATTAGATGATCTAGTTCAGAAATTTTAGAAGCTTTAACAAATCATATTGGCTCAGTTTCACAAGTCTTTGAAGAATGATAAGGATCTTACAAACAATAACTTTCATTAATCTATTGTGTTGATAACTTAGAGTATGGTTCATCATCATACTAAAGAGATAGTGTTCTTAAGTAGATGATGCTGATTATGAATGATACTATCATGGTAGATTGAGTATCAAATTCATTATGACTATCCTTTTTAATAGGAGATGTTGTAAAACATGAGAATTTGATTTAAACCAATCTTATTGGGAAATTGAAGATGTTTTTGTTCATGGAATAACAAGAGAATTACAGGACACTTTTGGGTATGGTAATCCAATTTTGGAAGATGAATTAGTTGTAATGAAACCTTTCATTAATCGTTAAGGTATTCATCACGGGGGGATGAATTATTCGAGTAGGTTGCGGGAGTCGTTTCCTACGAATTGATATTAATATTATGTGAATATATTATTGAATGAATTACGTTTCATTCAAGGTTGCTTGTTCGATTGAGTGTTTAACCGAGGATACCGTCCGTTTGATCATTTGGAGAAGGACTATCTTTCGCTTACGGATTTGAGGCAAGTTATCTTGCTTGGTTATAATGATGATTAGATTCTTCTGATGGTTATATTTTTCATATGTATGAATTGTTCATGAAATGTTTGTCGTGATTTGACATTGTCCTTGACGTTATTCCGTTTTCTTCATGGGGTTGGATTCCCAAGTACGTCGTTTTGAATCATTGATCTCGTTGGCCTTATTTTCACTTCGGTGAGTTTTCTTGATCCTTAATCGGATATGTGTTTTGTTGAATTCGTTGTCATGTTGTATCGTGACATATCCGGAATCATATCTGCTCCGATCGTTATTGTGTGTAGGATTTTTAGCCGTGCACATATAGTCATTGGTGGATATTATTACGCATTGACTGCACACGGGACGTAGTTTCGTGAGGCTAATTAGGTACATTGTCCCACGTATATTTCTGGATTCCGTATACGGGGCGGACATGTACACGGACACATTTCCGGATCGGGCGTACTGTGATGTCCATCTTTGAGCCATACTTTAAATCGTCCATAGTATTGGATGCTTGTGACTGATCGTTTCATACGCCCGAGGGTTATGATTGATAGTCGGAATGATTTCTTTGAAATCTATATATGTGAATTGTGTATGTCAGAAGAATTGATTATCATGTATATCTGACCCTGTGTTGGGTGAAATACTTGTATTGTATTTTAGGTCGAGGCAAGGGCAAGGCACGGGAAGAGCATGTCGACGGCGAAGGGTTCGAGGGATACTAGTTCGGGGGCCCCCACATCTCTTGTTGTCCGGTTATGTTAAACCGTGTTATGTTATTTCTTGTTTCATTTAAATTGCTATTTGGTTGTATTTGACATTTGAAGTATTTTCCATCTCCATATGGTTTATACTTGATTTGGATCCTGTGTATTGTAAGGCCATTGGCCATGTTTTAATAAACTCCTAATCGGAGTAATGACTATTCATTGTGGTTCGCTATCACAAATAATATTTGTTTAATCTGTTTTGAATATCGCCTGGTGGGTCCTAGTGTGGGATTCACGGCACTGTAATAGCCGCTTTTTGGGGTGTTACAGAAGATGGTATCAGAGAGTCGTTTTTTTTATGAGTCATTGAGAAATGAACTAGTATCAAGAGACCTTCGTGTCACGTGTGACCTGTGCAAGCGCCTTACCCTACGAGCCAAATACGGTACGTACTTTATGAGCCATGATTTAATTACTGGCATGATATTGATATCAGTATGGGTCTCCTTGTTGATCATGTTATTTCGAGGAATTGTGACAGGATCTATCTGATTGATAATCCGAGGTAAATGCTGAATTTATTATACAATTGAAATTGTTCGACTTGACACCGATATGATATTCGGTGCAACATTTGTGGTATCGATAACCGTTTTCCTTGAATATGTGATTCCTTGTTGCTGTTAACTTAGCATGAATTTTAGTATCTTGAACTGTACTTATGGTTATCATTATGATTGATTCTTTCAGTATGGAAAGAAACCTGAGGGGTCGTGGCAGAGGGGGACGAGGCCGCGGAAGGGGCCGAATCCCGATACCTCGAGCCAACAGACGCGCGAATGCGGACCAGAGTTCCGCAGACAGTGGTTCACCTTCTAGGGAACAATCGCACCACAGTGGGCGCGGGGATGCGCGTGTCGATCCTTACGTTGTAATGCAGGGCATGATGACACAGATGACCCAGATGGGTCAACTAATGGAAGCTATGCAGGGCCGCCATCGCCGCCGGCAGGGGGCTCATTCTCCTCCCGTGATTGGCGGACCCGTGAGTCGATTATCGGCGACATCTCTCGCCGGCGACCACCGACTTTTGAAGGCTCCTGCGAGCCTGCGACATTGTGCATTGGATCGAGCATTTTGAGATACTTTTCGGATGGTGGATGCCGGAAGAGAATCGCGTTTGAGCCGCGTATTACCTTGGCAAAGGAGCTCACACTGGTGGCTTCGGTAAGGCGGTGATGGTGTCTACACTTGGGAGGAATTTAAAAACCTCATGCTAGACCGTTACTACCTGTGGCCACTCATGAGGCCAAATCGGAACTTTTGAACCCCGACCCGTCTGAAGACGATGATGTATTATCTGTTGCTGAGAAATTCCAGGCACTTCTTCCTTTTGCCACGACAATTATCCGAACAGAGGCCGACAAGATCAAATACTTTCTCAAGAGGCTTAAACCCCGAATGAGAATGCAGCTGTTGAATCACCACTGTACTACCTTACCAGAGTTCATCGAGAAGGCTCTGGAGTACGAACTCACCGCGAAGGAGATTTCCAAGAAACAACCCCAGTCCAACAACAAAAGGTCCAAGAACCAGAACCAGACTGAGAGTAATCGGGGGACATTCAGGAAGCCCCAGTCATTGCCAAACCCTTCTGATCGACCACCCATGGCGTCAAAGCCCGCCGGATCGCACTCTCGAGCGGTTCCCTCTTCCGTGGTGTGCCATAACTGTGGGGGCCAGGGGCATATCAACTTCAATTGCCCAAAGCCTGCCATCACATGCCATACTTGTGGGAAGAATGGTCACCGTGCTCGTTTTTGCAGGAGTGGGCCCGGACATGATCTAGTGACGTCTCATGCTCCAGTTCAATCTTCTGTCCAAAACCGGACACCTCCGTCCGCTTCCTTTCAGACCACCGGGGCGAATAGGGGAATGGGCCGTGGGAATCAAAGTGGTACACCTGGTGCCGGTACTGCGAAACCCAGGATTTACAAGATGAAGAAAGCTGATGATCCCGAGGCCAGCATGATTTCAGGTATACTCGAGATCCACTCCCAGCCTGTATGTGTTCTTTTTGATACCGGTGCTTCACACTCCTTTATATCTTCTTCTTGTTTAAGTCGTTTGCCTCTAGACCATGTTATCAATTGTGAGCCCTACGTGATTGGTCTACCTGATGGTAGAAGAATTATTGGAAATCGTGAAGTCCAGGACTATCCGATTCGTTTGAACGACCGTGAGTGGTTGTCAAATCTGATTGTAGTCGATCTACCTAAGGATGATATAATCTTGGGTATCGATTGGATGGATCGTCACGATGCAATACTCAGTGTCCGCAAACGGATGGTTACCGTCACTTCTGATGATGGATTCGAGTGTATTTTTCGAGGCGATAATCCCAGTCGTTCTGGGAGAGTCATCAGCGCTATGAAAGCAGTGAAACTGCTTAATCAAGGGTGTATTGGTTATTGGTGCTACATGACAAAAGCGGTGATCGACCCGATTGAATTGGCCGACATTCGGTAGTCCGAGATTACCGATATATTTCAGGACGAGTTACAGGCTTACCTCCTCATCGTGACGTGGAGTTTATTATTGAGTTAGAACTGTGCACGTCCCGCTCTCAAAGCGCTGCACCGTATGGCTCCGACCGAGATGCAAGAATTGAAGAACCACTTGAGGAGTTGGTGACAAAGGCTATATTCGACCTAGTGCGTCCCTTGGGGAGCACCGGTGTTATTCGTACGGAAGAAAGATGGATCTCTACGCTTATGTATTGATTACCGTGAGTGAGCAGGGTAACCATCAAGAACAAGTATCCCTTGCCTCGTATTGATGATTTATTGGACCAACTTCAGGAGCCGTGTTTTGAAGATCGATTTGAGATCCGGTTATCATCGATTGAGGATTCGAGAGTCGACATTTCGAAGACATTAGTACTCGCTATGGGCATTATGAGTTCGTGGTGATGCCATTTGGACTGACTAATGCACCGGCGGTATTCATGGAGCTGATGAATCGAGTTTTTATTAACTATCTGGATCGCTTTGTAGTCGTTTTCATTGACGACATTCTGATTTACTCTTGCGATCACGAAGAGCACGAGCGTCACCTTCACCAAGTTCTCGATACTTTGAGGTGGAAACAACTTTATGGGAAATTTTCTAAGTGTGAATTCTGGATGCCTGAGGTTGTCTTTCTCGGGCATGTAATATCAGCCGAAGGGGTGAGAGTGGACCCACAAAATACGGAAGCCATTCGAGATTGGCTACCACCGAAGAACGTGAAGGAAGTTCGTAGTTTCCTCGACCTAGCAGGTTACTACCGATGGTTCGTAGAAGGATTTTCTAAAATTGCGCAACCAATAACTAACTTACTGTGAAAGGACAAGAAGTATTTGTGGTCAGAAACATGTCAGAAGAGTTTTGATGAGCTCAAGAGTCGATTGATTTCGGCCCCTGTTTTGGTCTTACCAAAAGGAACGGAAGGATTTGTGGTGTATAGTGACGCGTCGAGACAGGGTCTTGGATGTGTACTAATGCAGGAAGGGAAAGTGATTGCCTATGCATCGAGACAATTGCGACCCTATGAAGTTAACTATCCGACCCATGACTTAGAGTTATCAGCCGTGGTGTTTGCTTTAAAAATCTGGCGTCACTATCTTTATGGGGTTTCCTGCCAGATCTTTATAGACCACAAGAGCCTAAAGTACATTTTTACTCAGAAGGAGTTAAACATGAGACAGAGAAGGTGGCTAGAATTAATCAAGGACTATGATATCGAGATCCTTTATCATCCGGGTAAAGCAAATGTGGTTGCCGACGCATTGAGCCGTAAAACCGTACAGGAGCAGATGCTGAGCCATTTGACAGCACAGAGAGAGTTGCGGTTGGACCTTATGAGGTCAGAAATTGAAGTTTGTTTACAGCGTGTTCAGGGACAACTTTGTACCCTTGAGATTTCTTGGTCTCTTGATGATATGATCAAATCGAAGCAAGTTACGGACCCATTCTTATCTCGAGTTCGGGATGAAGTAACCCAGGGGAAAGCCCCTGGATTCGTGATCCACGAGGATGGATTGATACGTTTTAGGAATCGAGTTTGTGTACCCGCTGACGAAGAGTTGAGGAACTCTATCATGAGAGAAGCCCATGCTACCCCGTACTCTATTCACCCGGGCTCTAGCAAGATGTATAAGGATTTGAAGCAGAATTATTGGTGGGGGAATATGAAACGTGAGGTTGCCGAATTCGTTCGAGGTGTTTGACTGTCAACAGCGAGTTAAGATTGAGCACCGGCGACCCGCAGAATCTTTGAAACCGCTCCCGATTCCCGAGTGGAAATGGGAGGACATATCTATGGATTTTATCACTAGCTTGCCGACGAGTCGTCGAGGAATGAATACGATTTGGGTGATTGTGGACCGTCTGACCAAATCAGCCCACTTCTTGGAGATTAAGGACACGTGGGGCCCCGAGAGATTGACCCAGCTGTTTATTAAGGAAATTGTGAGACTACACGGTACCCCCAAGAGCATTGTATCAGACCGTGACGGGCGATTTGTGTCACACTTCTGGAAGGCAGTTCATCGTGCGATGGGCACGCAGTTGAATTTCAGTACGGCTTTTCATCCACAGACTGATGGTCAGTCGGAGAGAACCATCCAGACTCTAGAAGATATGTTGAGAGCATGTGCTCTTGATTGGAAGAATGATTGGGAAGCCCAGCTGCCTTTGGTGGAATTCACTTATAATAATAGTTGGCACGCTTCGATTCAGATGGCACCGTATGAGGCATTGTATGGCCGTGACTGTAGGTCCCCTTTGTGTTGGGACGAACTGTCAGAATCTCTGGGTACGGAACCCGATATGTTGTTAGCCGCCCGTGAGAAGATCACTTTGATTAAGAGTCGGTTGTTAACGGCTCAAAGTCGACAGAAGTCTTATGCTGACCATCGTCGACGACCGCTTGAGTTCGAGGTTGGTGACCATGTGTTAATGAAGGTGTCTCCTACTCGAGGTGTTTTTCGTTTCGGGAAGAGGGGCAAGCTGAGCCCAAGGTACATTGGGCCGTTTGAGGTTCTGGAGCGTGTAGGTGATCCGCCTATCGACTAGCCTTGCCACCGACCTTGAGTAAGATTCACAACGTGTTTCATGTCTCCCATGAGGAAATATGTTGCCGATCCGAGCCACGACTTCAATTCGAAGATATTGATTTAGCAGAGGATCATTCGACGAGGAGCGTCCCGCACGGATACTCGAGAGGAAGATCAAGCGATTGCGGAACAAGACGATTCCCTATCGAAAGTTCGGTGGTCACGACACGGAGTCGAGGAGGCTACGTGGGAGACCGAGGATAGTATGCGAGCGAGATACCCGAGTTATTTACCCCTTAGTTTCGAGGACGAAACTCTTTTTAAGGGGGGGAGTATGTAATATCCGACTGTAACTTTTCATTTTTACCTGTCATTGTATTATTCGGATAATCTGATTATCATGAATCGTTGCATTTAGTATTATGTCATGGTATTATAGATTTAAATATCATATCGTTGTTATTTCATATGTGATGATTCGATGTTATTAGAGTGTTGCATTTTCGAATTTTTGTTAATGTAGCGTACGCTACACAGTACGATCAACGTACGCTAATCATGTGATTTAGCGTGCGTAAGGTTTCCTCTGTTGCGTACGCTAAGAGGGAATCTGGCAGCAGTTGACTTCAGCACGTGAACCCTTTTAACCGTTAGCATGCATGAGATCTAAGTCTGAGCTGTCGTGTCGGTGAGAATCTACTTTTATTAGCGTGCGTAACCCATTTATCATTAGCGTGCGCTAACGGCCTGCGATAATTCAAGACGAGCCATCGTAAGCCGCTTACGTCGTAATATCGACCGGATAGCGTACGTAAGTTCATTAGCGTACGCTAATCTGTCCGATAGCGTGCGCTAAGTCTCGCTGATCTATTTATAGGACCAGCCTGTTTTTCATTTCTTCACAACCCAAACCGAATTTCTCTCTTCACATATCATACCTCTGCACTACCAAAACGATATCAACCTTCACCAACTTGTTTCTAAGCCTTGAATCTCGGAGTGGAGCTCATTTTCTTGGAGATTTGGAGTTGTTTTTAAGCTTGGAATATATTCTTTCATAACATTGAAGTTGTTCTTCATTTCTGGAGGTTGGTGTGTTTTCTTCTCTGCATTATTTTCTTATGTTGATGATTAATGACGAATTATACTTCACCTAGAGTTAGATTAAGCAAGTAAAACATGGTTATAATTAAACTCTTTAAGCACTTCTTGATGAATATGATAATGAGGGTTTAGATTAGATGAGTTCTTGATATTGTAGTAATGGTAACCATGTTTGTAGTTGTCATTACCCATCTTCTGGACGAATTTAGCTCAGTAGGACATTGTTGGATCGGTTAGCTTCATCATAGCTGGACTTAATCAAGAACTTGATATCATAAAGTGTTTAAACACCATTTTAGGTATTTATTACCTTGAGAAGAACTTGATAATGTTAAAGATAAGATTAGATGATCTAGTTCAGAAATCTTAGAAGCTTTAACAAATCATATTGGCTCAGTTTCACAAGTCTTTGAAGAATGATAAGGATCTTACAAACAATAACTTTCATTAATCTATTGTGTTGATAACTTAGAGTATGGTTCATCATCATGCTTAAGAGATAGTGTTCTTAAGTAGATGATGCTGATTATGAATGATACTATCATGGTAGATTGAGTATCAAATTCATTATGACTATCCTTTTTAATAGGAGATGTTGTAAAACATGAGAATTTGATTTAAACCAATCTTATTGGGAAATTGAAGATGTTTTTGTTCATGGAATAACAAGAGAATTACAGGACACTTTTGGGTATGGTAATCCAATTTTGGAAGATGAATTAGTTGTAATGAAACCTTTCATTAATCGTTAAGGTATTCATCACGGGGGGATGAATTATTCGAGTAGGTTGCGGGCGTCGTTTCCTACGAATTGATATTAATATTATGTGAATATATTATTGAATGAATTACGTTTCATTCAAGGTTGCTTGTTCGATTGAGTGTTTAACCGAGGATACCGCTTTGATCATTTGGAGAAGGACTATCTTTCGCTTACGGATTTGAGGCAAGTTATAATGCTTGGTAATAATGATGATTAGATTCTGATGAAGGTTATATTTTACATATGAATGAATTGTTCATGAAATGTTTGTCGTTATTTTACATATTCCATGACCTTATTCCGTTTTCGTCATGCGGTTGCATTCCCACGCTGCGTTTGAATCATTGATCTCGTTGGCCTTATTTTCACTTCGGTGAGTTTTCTTGATCCTTAATCGGATATGTGTTTTGTTGAATTCGTTGTCATGTTGTATCGTGACATATCCGGAATCATATCTGCGTTCCGATTGGTTATTGTGTAGGATTTTTAGCCAGGCACATATAGTCATTGGTGGATATTATTCTGCATTGGACTGTGCACACGGGACGTAGTTTCGTGAGGCTAATTAGGTACATTGTCCCACGTATATTTCTGGATTCCGTATACGGGGCGGACATGTACACGGACACATTTCCGGATCGGGCGTACTGTGATGTCCATCTTTGAGCCATACTGTAAATCGTCCATAGTATTGGATGCTTGTGACTGATCGTTTCATACGCCCGAGGGGTATGATTGATAGTCGGAATGATTTCTTTGAAATCTATATATGTGAATTGTATATGTCAGAAGAATTGATTATCATGTATATCTGACCCTGTGTTGGGCGAAATACTTGTATTGTATTTTAGGTCGAGGCAAGGGCAAGGCACGGGAAGAGCATGTCGACGGCGAAGGGTTCGAGGGATACTAGTTCGGGGGCCCCCACATCTCTTGTTGTCCGGTTATGTTAAACCGTGTTATGTTATTTCTTGTTTCATTTAAATTGCTATTTGGTTGTATTTGACAGTTGAAGTATTTTCCATCTCCATATGGTTTATACTTGATTTGGATCCTGTGTATTGTAAGGCCGTTGGCCATGTTTTAATAAACTCCTAATCGGAGTAATGACTATTCATTGTGGTTCGGTATCACAAATATTATTTGTTTAATCTGTTTTGAATATCGCCTGGTGGGTCCTAGTGTGGGATTCACGGCACTGTAATAGCCGCTTTTTGGGGTGTTACAACGCTAGTACAAGTAATCAAGGCAAACAATCGCTTACACATTTCATAGTACATGTACCAATATCAGTTCAAAAACCAAAACCAGACATGTCTTTTCCGGAAACAAACAGTCACAATCACATTTGCCTAGGACCGGGACGAAGCCACAAATCCCACCCGAGGCCTCTCAGGACCCTCCCGGGCTGGCCATATCATAAAACAATCACGCACATGCATCGCCTAGGATAGGGACGAAGCCACAAATCCCACCCGAGGCCTCTCAGGACCCTCCCGGGCTGGCTAGCTAAACAAACTCATGAATCCAGAGTGAAGTCATAGATTCCCCCAAGGCCCCGTCGGACCCTCCCGGGGTGAGCACAATCACACACAATATACATTACCATTTCACGTTAAGCATAAAGGTTTCCCGAAATACTTGCCTTGAGTAATTGATGACGCAACGAACGGAAAGGATAATCACCGACGAATGTTAAGCACCAACGGAACCGAACCTAATGATTTGAAGAACATAATCACAACCAACTCTAGACGAATACGGAAATGGAATACCCCCGAGAACCCGCCTACGATTCATGTATATTCGTACAAAAATAACAACGATGGCGGACCACAACCAAACCCTCTCGATTCCGTAAAAATCACAAAATATACCATGAATCCGTAGGAAAGTTAATGATACTAACAATATTAATCGTATTCATCAAGAATCCACCAACAAAACGGAAAGAATCGGACAAAAACCCCAAAATCCCCAATTAACCAAAAGGTAGGGTTCCAAGAGATATTACGTTGAAGATTCAAGTACTTAGATTCGTAGAACACGCGTTAGATTGATTATCCGGGCTTCACAACCGAAGAAGAATGATGAAAATCAACCCCCAATTGATGATGATGAGAAGCTCTCCTCCTCTCTCACTCTCTCTCGCGTCAATGGAAGAAGAAGGAAATGAGCTGTTCTCGCTCAAAACAACACAATTATAGAGGGTTGACCGCATTGTGTGCCGCGGCTCAGCTGAGGTGTGCCAAAAATTGCTCCCAGGGTTCAGCAGTGTGCCGCGGCTCAGCCGGCATGTGCCGGGGCACCCGGTACAGTCGGGTTTTGGCCGAAAATGTCACACGAGTGTGCCGCGGCCTGGACGGCGTGTGCCGCGGCACTGACTCGGCACTGTGCCGCGGCACCGGACGGGTGTGCCGCAGCACACGACGATCCCGCTCGCCAACAATCGAAGAAATGTGTGCCGCGGCGCACACTCCTTGTGCCGCGGCCCACACCCCCCTTTGGGTCCTAACTGATGAAAAAAAAATGATCCGGGAAGAGAATAAAAACAATAGGAATCGATATTTGGGAACCAATAATACGAAATGGATCCATGACAACCCCGAAATGGCGGTTCCGCACAACAATAACGAGAATACAGTTCAACGGATGACAGGAAGGATACACTGAAAAATACACGAGGGTCACTACGATCGAGAAATACACCAAAAATGAGAATACAAGGGAAAGAAAAAAAATGCGGATATTACATCGATAGCCTTGAAGGCTAAGATGTCAAAGAAAGAAGAATTTCCGGTGGATGATAGCGATGAAGAATCGGCATATTATGCCAAGAATATTAATAAGTTTCAAACCTTATTAAACCGGAGAAAGAAAGACATCTCAGGCGAATCTAAGAAATTCGACAACAATTGTCGATTATGTGGTAAACCAGGCCACTTTGCAAAGAATTGCCGAGCTAAACCCAAGAAGGAGGTTCTCCTTGCAACATGGAGCGATGACGACGAAGATGATGATTTTATCAATCAAAATAATCTCGCTCTTATGGCACGAAGTTCATTCGACGATAGCGACGTCGAAAGCCAAGTAAGTAATTCTTACGATGAATTATTTGAAGCATTTGAATTATTGCATAAGGATTATCAAAATGCTTTATCCGAAATTAAATCCCTTAAATCCAAATATAAATCTTTGGAAATTGAAAATTCCAAAATTCTTAAAAAAGGGAAATTTGTTGAAATCGATCATTCAAAATGCCTTGAAAATGAAAATATTTTAAAGGATGATCTTGTTAAAATTCAAACCGAGCTCAAAAATCTGACGAAGAAATTTTCTCTCGGAAACGAGAAATTTGAAAATATGCTCTCGGTTCAAAAATATACTTTAAATAAATAAGGGTTAGGATTCACACCTCGTTCTAAAAACGAATCCTTAAATTTCAAGATACCCCATTGCGAAAAATATTTGAAAATCGGGCATCACATTTCTAATTGTAAAAGCCCACGGCGGACGAATAAAATTAAAAAGATTTGGGTTCCTAAAGGAGCAAATATTTCAAATATCGTCTATGTTTCAACTGAAAAACCAACTATCGGTTGGATCCCCCAAAATTAATTTTTTATCGAAATATTTTACATAGGGGGAGTAATAATTTTTCAAAGGGGAGATAATATTTTCAGGGGGAGTTTATACCCTATTCATGCATATAGTTATATTTATCAATTTGGTATCAATTACTAGTGTTATTTTTTACACTTTTTGATGAAAACAAAAAGGGGGAGAAAGGAGAATGGGATTAACCCTGAAAGGGGGAGAGAAATCGAAGAAAAGTCGAAAAGTTGAAATTGAAAAGAAAAATGAGGAGACGTCGAAAAGATGATGAAAAACTGAAAACAAAACTGAGGAGACGTCGAAAAGATGATGAAATTTGAAAATTCGAAAAGAAAAAGAAAAGGAAAGAAGGAGTCGGAAAAAGAAATGGGAGAAGAAACTAACGAAATAGACAAAGTCGAAAACTTTAGTCTGTACACATATACATATATTTGTGTTTTTGCAGGTAAATCTCATTGACAAAGTGTTGTTTTGTAATCATCAAAAAGAGAGAGATTGTTGGAACATTTTGTTCCATACATGTATTAATAGTGTTTTGATGATTAAGTTGTTACAAAAAACAGAACAACAAAGAGGCGAAGCAAAGCATCGAAGAAAACGAAGTCGCAAAAAGGTGTTCTGAACATGCATAACGTACGCAATAGTATGAGCATAGCGTACGCAATGTGAATGTCTTAGCGTACGTAACAGATGAATATTAACGTACGTAATCAAGTGTTCGGTGTTCAAACAAGAAGAACGTTGGAAGAGTCAAAGTCAGAGGCAACGGATATATGACGTCAGCAATGATGTGTTCTTAACGTACGTAATTGGTGTTGGCTAATGTTCGTAATGTTCAAAACGAAGGCTACTGGACTAAAATCGTGCGTCTAACGCATGCGTAGTCGATATAACGTACGTAACAAATGTAGCGTACGTAATGTGAAGAAGATAACGGCCGTAATGGAATGTCAGGAGGCTAACGGCTAGTTGAGGCTTTGGAGCCTATAATATTATATCCTTGGTATTATTCCCTACAACAACTTCAAGCAAAACATTAATTGATCTGAGATTGATATACTTACATTGTTGTTGTGATATTGAGCTTATATTGTTAGTTTGAGTGTTTATACATTCAACACATACACGAGAGGTAAAAGAAAAGATACGATTGGATTCAGTGTTTTTAGGATCAAGGATGCGGCATTATTAGAATCGCAATCGATATCTAAGTGAGGTCTATCTAGTACCCATAGAAAGCTAGAGAGGTTGATTACTTGTCCTACGAAAAGGAAAACGGTTTAACTTGGACCGACACAAAGACAAGTACGAGTGGTTTATCACGGACCAATAGAAGACGTGATTGTAACGGTTATCCCTCGACCGATAGAAGAGAGGTGCGGAGGTTTTTATCTTCAACCTATAGAAAAAGATACCGAGAGAGGACGTAGGATCGTTTATAGCTGAACCTCTATAAATCCATGTGTCGTTTAATTTCTGCACATTATATTTACGCTTCCGCACAACGGCACAAATACCGATCTTGCTCCAACAATTGGTATCAGAACAGTACCTCCAATTCACGACTTAACATCCGAGGAGTCGATCCAAATGGCGTTTCAATTTGCTCCAGTCGAAGGCCTTGCTCCTAACCAACCATCATTTTTTGATGGCGCAAATTTCATGACATGGAAGAAAAAGATGTCAATATTCATCCGAGCGTATGACATCGAGATTTGGAAGATCATTTGTCTTGGCCCGAAAGTTCCAATCAAATCTGATGGATCTCTTAAGAGTTTCGAAGAATATAATGACGAGGATTGGAAGAACGACCATCTAAACTGTAAAGCTACTCAACTTCTATATTGTGCCTTAAATCCAGAAGAGGTCAATCGTATCTCATCGTGTGAAAGTGCTAAAGAAATATGGAAAATTCTTGAAATCACACACGAAGGGACAACTCAAGTCAAGGAGACAAAGATCAATATGGTTCTCCATGACTACGAGTTATTCATGATGAAGGGTGACGAGTCCATCACCAACATGCTCGACCGATTTTCGGTCATCACCAATGGACTAGCCTCGTTCGGAAAACCATTATCAAGTAGTGAGAAAGTCAAGAAAATCTTAAAATCACTACCTGTTGAATGGGACGAAACGGTGACGGCGATTATGGAATCCAAAGATCTCAATAATCTTGATTTTAGTGCCCTCGTTGGTTCACTAATAAATTACGAGATTGTCCTTAAATCTCAAAATGCAATGCCAAAACCGAAGGAAAGATCGATAGCCTTGAAGGCTAAGATGTCAAAGAAAGAAGAAATTCCGGTGGATGATAGCGATGAAGAATCGGCATATTATGCCAAGAATATTAATAAGTTTCAAACCTTATTAAACCAGAGAAAGAAAGACATCTCGGGCGAATCTAAGAAATTCGACAATAATTGTCGATTATGTGGTAAACCAGGCCACTTTGCAAAGAATTGCCGAGCTAAACCCAAGAAGGAGGTTCTCGTTGCAACATAGAGCGATGACGATGAAGATGATGATTTTATCAATCAAAATAATCTCGCTCTTATGGCACGAAGTTCATTCGACAATAGCGACGTCGAAAGCCAAGTAAGTAATTCTTACGATGAATTATTTGAAGTATTTGAATTATTGCATATGGATTATCAAAATGCTTTATCCGAAATTAAATCCCTTAAATCCAAATATAAATCTTTGGAAATTGAAAATTCCAAAATTCTTGAAAAAGGGAAATTTGTTGAAATCGCTCATTCAAAATGCCTTGAAAACGAAAATATTTTAAAGGATGATCTTGTTAAAATTCAAACCGAGCTCAAAAATCTGACGAAGAAATTTTCTCTCGGAAATGAGAAATTTGAAAATATGCTCTCGGTTCAAAAATATACTTTAAATAAATAAGGGTTGGGATTCACACCTCGTTCTAAAAACGAATCCTTAAATTTTAAGATACCCCATTGCGAAAAATGTTTGAAAATCGGGCATCACATTTCTAACTGTAAAAGCCCACGCCGGACGATTAAAATTGAAAAGATTTGGGTTCCTAAATAAGAAAATATTTCAAATATCGTCTATGTTTCAAATGAAAAACCAACTATCGGTTGGATCCCCCAAAATTAATTTTTTATCAAAATATTTTACTTGGGGGGAGTAATAATTTTTCAAAGGGGAGATAATATTTTCAGGGGGAGTTTATACCCTATTCATGTATATAGTTATATTTATCAATTTGGTATCAATTATTAGTGTTATTTTTTACACTTTTTGATGAAAACAAAAGGGGGAGAAAGGAGAATGGGATTAACCCTGAAAGGGGGAGAGAAATCGAAGAAAATTCGAAAAGTTGAAATTGAATAGAAAAATGAGGAGACGTCGAAAAGATGATGAAAAACTGAAAAGAAAAATGAGGAGACGTCGAAAAGATGATGAAATTTGAAAATTCGAAAAGAAAAAGAAAAGGAAAGAAGGAGTCGGAAAAAGAAATGGGAGAAGAAACTAACGAAACAGACAAAGTCGAAAACTTTGGTTTGTATACATATACATATATTTGTATTTTTGCAGGTAAATCTCATTGACAAAGTGTTGTTTTGTAATCATTAAGTTGTTACACAAAACAAAACAACAAAGAGGCGAAGCAAAGCATCGAAGAAAACGAAGTCGCAAAAAGGTGTTCTGAACATGCATAATGTACGCAATAGTATGAGCATAGCGTACGTAATGTGAATGTCTTAGCGTACGTAACAGATGAATATTAACGTACGTAATCAAGTGTTCGGTGTTCAAACAAGAAGAACGTTGGAAGAGTCAAAGTTAGAGGCAACGGATCTATGACATCAGCAATGACGTATTCTTAACGTACGTAATTGGTGTTGGCTAATGTTCGTAATGTTCAAAACGAAGGCTACTGGACTAAAACTGGTACGTGCTAACGTACGTAACGAAGTCGATATAACGTACGTAACAAATGTAGCGTACGTAATGTGAAGAAGATAATGGCCGTAATGGAATGTCAGGAGGCTAACGGCTAGTTGAGGCTTTGGAGCCTATAATATTATATCCTTGGTATTATTCCCTACAACAACTTCAAGCAAAACATTCATTGATCTGAGATTGATATACTTACATTGTTGTTGTGATATTGAGCTTATATTGTTAGTTTGAGTGTTTATACATTCAACACATACACGAGAGGTAAAAGAAAAGATACGATTGGATTCAGTGTTATTAGGATCAAGGATCCGGCATTATTAGAATCGCAATCGATATCTAAGTGAGGTCTATCTAGTACCCATAGAAAGCTAGAGAGGTTGATTCCTTGTCCTACGAAAAGGAAAACGGTTTAACTTGGACCGACACAAAGACAAGTATGAGTGGTTTATCACGGACCAATAGAAGATGTGATTGTAACGGTTATCCCTCGACCAATAGAAGAGAGGTGCGGAGGTTTTTATCTTCAACCTATAGAAAAAGATACCGAGAGAGGACGTAGGCTCGTTTATAGCCGAACTTCTATAAATCCGTGTGTCGTTTAATTTCTGCACATTATATTTACGCTTCCGCATAACGGCGCAAATACCGATCTTGCTCCAACAAGATTTTTATCTTCAAATCTTCTCTGGAGAGTAAGAATAGTATATCCTATTACTACCATATATTAGCCGTCAACCTTGGAGGTATCGTGGTGGTGGTCGTAATTTTTCTGATCATCTTTCCGACGCGTGATACGTAGAGGCACGGTGTTTTCAGTGCTCAGGAATTTCCATAAGCTCGTTCGATTGGATTCGTGTTCGTGATCGGAATCACGAAGATATTATCAAAGGTCTGCGAGGGTATGATTTCTCAATTTATCTTCGCCAATTTATATTCGTTTATACGATGCTTGATCTATCCGTTTTTGGGGTTTGGTTTTCTTCCGGTTTAAACAGTTTATTTCCGCTGTGTAACTCATTTTTAATCACCGAATCCCAACATCAACTATGGCATTGACCATAATATTAGGCTAAGTTGCAAAATCACTCGAATAAATTTTTCTTCAAACTTCTCCATTTTTTTTAACATGGGGTTTTTAATAATAAATGCAACTATAATGACCTTTTAACATCATACCTCGAACAATCAACTCGCTGATAGCTTAATTATCTCAAATGAAAGAGATATATCTAAAAAAAGTTATATATCAGTCAGTCTACTCAGGATCATTGACCTCGCTAAGCAGTACCATGTTGATCTCTAATATTGTACATAATTCTCGCTAATCGAATATAGTCTATCGTAGCGCAATACACTATCTAATATGTCGTGAGAAACATTAGCGGTTTGTTCACGGCATCTAGTGGCACTATCAAATGGTTGTAATGTCATATTTTATTATAGTACACTTCTTATAGTACTTTTCTTTATCGAATATATCAACATCAAAATATTGTAATACTTTAATATTACTTGTGCGGTGTAACACCCCGAGATATTCGGAATAATTACAGCGCCGTAAACCCTTTAATTAATGATTTACAAGGCTAATTAAAAGAAATGTAAATATAATCCGACAATACCACAGAAGTTCAAAATACAAAACCGGTTCCAACTGATCCATTGAGTTAATTAATACAACCATATCGAAATGATATTAATAAGACACGCGTACTCGAGTACTGAAAATGAACCAAGAAGACAAATCACAATAACAACAAATATCACTGAGCCCCTTCTTCGTCACGTCGGTACTGTGGCTGTTTCCCCGCTCCTCTGCTACCTGAACATCAAAACAAATGTCCACCCCCGAAGGGGTTAGCAAAATGATGCTAGTACAAGTATCATATTAAACAAATCGGATATGCAACAACAATGCATAACAAGATACACAACACGGACTTCCGCTACCGGAATCCAACAATGCGAATCCACAAGATTCCACTAACACAGTATGGGTATTCCAATGATCCGCCTCAAAGATAGATCCCAAGATGATCCCGTCGGACCAACACGAGGTGGAAAAACCCGTCCAATGATCCAGCTCCCTCAGCCTAGATCCCAAGATGATCCCGTCGGACCAACACGAGGTGGACATCCGATCCAGCGCCCTCAGCATAGATCGTACAATATACAGAATCACAGCACATGCATACATATATGCAAAAATCACTATGTCCATCACATGAACATACAAACACTAGATAATGAATATCATGACAATTCAACGAAATAAATCCCATGTTCAACAACATGAATAAGCCACAAGCATGTTCAAAATACCAATATTAATAAATTACGATACTTGCCTCAAAGATGGCAAGAACTAATAACTCCAATGATCTCAACACACTCTAAGGCCGTCTCCTTCGATCAACGTAACAACCTCGAACCTTAATAAAAGAAATAATAAAGAATTCATCTCATGTCGTACGAATGTCTAACAATTTGGTCTACGGCCGAAAGCTCTTAAAATGTAATCTGCCTGAACTACTTAGCGTACGCTACGTATTCTACGTAACGTGCGTTAAGCCTGCTCGTTAGCGTACGTAAACGACGAAGTCTAGCGTACGCTAACTATGTACTGACAGTCCTCTCTGATCAGCCGACTGACTCGCCTGATGACATAACGTACGTTACATACCCAACGTAGCGTATGTTACTCATTCCCGATAGCGCACGTTAATATACATATCTTAGATTGCGCTAACCGTGCATGGCAGTTACTACTGGTTAGCAGACTTGATCTAATGGTGAAGAAACTCATGAAATCTTCAGTGTTAATACATGTCATCTCCATGCATATCATGCTCATACGGTTTATGAATGATCTTTACGGATTAAACGACTTCGAGATACAAGGATACGTATAATCATCACAACACCATAATTCATCTTGATCTTCAATAAAGTATCCTAAGTTCCATCCATTCTGTAACATCCCCAGATCGAACCGGGAATATTACACGCCGCAGACACTCTCCGCGAGGATCCACCAGGCTAGACATCTAAGCAACACATTACATTACATACCGACGAATCAAAATAACGAACAAATACACCGATTTGGTCTTTCGACACTGACTTACAAATAAAAATACATAAACTCATCCAGACTCATACCCACGCAAGGGTAAAATACTTGCAACAACGAACAATAGGACAGCGGAAAAGACAATACGATGGACTCCAACTAACTGAACCCAAAACTGGCCTTCGTGTGATTAGTGTCATTCGTCTTTCATCATCCCTCGTGCCGATCCTGTGTCTTGCTCCCGAAAACCTACATGTACCTGGACACAATACAGATATCCACCCCCGATTACTCGGGGGTTAGCAAAACTCCACTGTTTTGCTAGTGCAAGTATAAAATGCAAATACGAGCCATACTCAACACATTCCTAGAATACAACGAAAGACTTCGAGGTATATTTAGTTAAAAATAGTTCAAGTCTTGAAAGTAGAAACGAAGTAAGTAAGCACTTTGAAAACATTTCCAAATCTCGGGAGTTTTAAAAGCATTAGAAATTGAAAAGTTCTTAAATTCCTCGAAAATCATTTAGGGTCACAGCCCCAAAGTTCTTTTTTTAAAATGCAAATCCGTTAACAAAACGTAGGGTCCACGACCCAACCATTACGGTCACAAAACACAGGGTCCACGACCCGATCACCCACTTCAATTCACTTACGAGGGCACATTTCACATAACACATTATTCCTATGTCATTCTAGCCAAGCACCAAGACTCGATATATCATGTCTCTCGACCCCGAGCGTAAAGCATTGTGATACTCCGGACAATATCACAATTAATCATCAAAACATCAACATCAATATCACAGAAACCACACTTGGTAACCCGTGGCCGTACCCATTAGTATCGGCCCCCAGAGGCCCCGTCGGACCGTCCCCAGGTGGGAAACCACTTCCGCGGCCGTACCCATTAGTATCGGCCCCCAGAGGTCCCGTCGAACCGTCCCCAGGTGGAAGAACATCAACACACGCACCCAAGTTCACTTCCGTGGTCGTACCCATTAGTATCGGCCCCCAGAGGCCACACGCCATCCCCAGGTGGAAGAGTAACAACTCAGATTACAAAACCACGACTCTCAAAGGTCAAACACACAAAATATATATAGTCGAGGTACCTTGCTAGAATGGCCAAATTATCCAACACGTACTCACGACCCAGAACTATATCAATTCACAAGGGAGCACAAGATCTCAACAGCACCGAACGACACAACCAATATCACAAAAACTCAATATATTCATCCATAACCACGGGACTCCAAGCACATAATTTGACAAGAGAATTACGCTTTACATTTACCGACGCCATAATCATACATAATGACATCACACGAAAGTAAGGTGATCCTATACTCGAAACTAGCACACATAATCAACTAAGCATATTAATTCCCGACCCACACGGGTCACCTTTACGAAAACCATGATGGTAAATATACCGATTCTTTTGAAAAATGATTATAAATATTTATTTGGCACATATCGACATTTAGCAACCATTATATCCACAAAACACGTAATGTATGGGCAAGATACTTGCCTCGAATAAGAACAACGCGGAGAATCGACCGAAGTAGGTTGGCCCGAACCGACTACGAACCCGCCGACTCCACCGAACGCCAACTCACGTTCAAAAACTACAAAGGACAATAATAACAATGAAATGAATTCCATAACACGACTCAAAGCCGCTGAATTCAAAGAACGAATGACGAAAGTTCAAGGATTTCCCCCAAAACGGCCAAGAACACGATTCGCTCCACAAATCACGAAAACGGAATTCCAAGTTGAAATATGGAAATACAATCAATAGAATATTTTTAACAACATCATTTAACCATAATCGATCCATCGAAAGCGGATGAAAACGAGATGGGGACAAATCCCCGAAAAGTCAATTCGAAGGAAATCAAGAAATATACTTGATTCGACGAAGAACAATGGATTAAATGATGTTAAACACGAGAATACTACCAAGATTAATCATACCCATCATGAATTAATCAACAACACGGAACGAATCGGGAAAAATGCAAAAACCCCCAAATTCACGAAATTAGGGTTCGAAGGAAGATTACCTTGATTCGCTGGATCAAAGGATGATAACGGATGATTTATTAATGTTATGAACTCAAGAACTTCATGGATTTGTTGTTAAACAACATGGCTTCGTCACCCATGAATCGCCACCGCGGACGGAGAAGGAAGGAAATGAAAACGAAGGGAAAAGTGGTCAGTCTGTCATATATATCGGGTCGGAACTAGCGTGCGCTAGCCTTCCCGGACTAGCGTGCGCTATCGGCCAAGACGGCCGAGCACTCTCGGCCATGGCCCGCATGACCCGGCACCACCGACCACCCCGCCGACCATGACTCGTCCACCCGACTCCGCTAGCGTGCGCTACGGCGGGCTGCGCGCGCTAGCCGACTGTCCAAAGAGCCACTAGACTAACAAACTTACCTGTAACGACGCTAGTCGGCCGGCGCGTGCGCTACCCTGCCGGTTAGCGTGCGCTACGACCGACGATGAGCGTGCGCTACCCGCCGACTCCCGACCGAGTCCGTAACCTCGAATCCCTCCGCCCGGGCCCGATAGCGTACGCTGAGCCACCCGATAAGCGGCGCTACACTGCCGGTTAGCGCAGCCTTCCGGCGATGGCGTGCGCTACGCGGTTCTGCGCACTGTCCGGCCGGTGCCATAATCGTCCGGCGATCCCCAACCGTCCGGCGATGCGACCACGAGGCTCGGCGACCCGATTTCGAAAACGTTTAACGAACACGACGGCGAAAAGTTCGCGGACAACATCAACGGCCCGAAATGAAAACATAATACCATAATTAGTCATACGCGACCAAGAAACGGTCGAGACAACAATTACAGATACGGATACGTAACTTTCAAGAAAATACAAAATGGCCCAAAACGCACGGAAATCACGAAACGTGATCTAATAAACAAACCGAAGTTAATAAAACGTCTAACACAGTTAAACGGACTTACGGGAAACTCGAAATAGCGATTTGAACGAGATTCGCAAGAACCGAACTCAAGTGCGGAAAAGTCGTTAAAAAGCACGGAACTCAACAAAACGACTCAAACGAACCCGGATGTCAAAAGTGTAGAATTAATCATTCTCAGAATGATGAAACGGTCATGAGAGAGTCGTCAAAACGGACTTCGGCCGAAAAAAGAAATTTACCGGAAATCGAAAATTGCGGATATTACATTCTACCCTCCTTAAAAGAAGTTTCGTCCCGAAACTTAAAACAAGTAGGGGGAAGAAATATTCCGCCAGGAAAAACTCAACAAGATACACAAGAATGCGTAACTAACGCCCAACAGCGAAATGTTACAAACAACGCAAAGGAATAAACGGCGTGAAAACACGCTCCACGGCGACCAACACAACGTCGCCGTTAGGGATCTAATAAAACCAACAAATAACAAGCGTCATCAAACGGATAATATAGCCAAGTCAATTATCCGACAATCACAAAACACAACGAACGAAAATCAATATGATTGACCAACCCAACGGTACATCAATCAAAACGCGAGCCAACCGCTGAACAAATGCGGAATCCCACCGCCCAAGGGTTGGAAGATCGAAAAAGAGACTAATTTCCCGAACTTGGAAAGGTCACAACGATATATAGATAAATTTGGGACAATATCAGAACTCACTCGAATGACAAAGGTGAGAAACGACACCAGGTCAGAAGCATCAACGAACACAGTCGAGTCGATACGGTTGGACGAAACAGAAGAGAAAGAAAGAAAAAATGTGGGTATTACATCATATCACATAAGGTAACCAATAACAACTCGAAAAGAAAATCCACGAGGTATCCTTTTAAAGGAAATCTTTTGAAAATCCTTGGATTTGTATGCTATTTAAAATAAACTTTAAAAGTACTTTTGGTACCTCGGTTTGTTTCATCAAAACTTGTAATCAACATACTTTAACCGTCTCATTTAAAATCATTTGAAGTCATCATGCCTCTACGTATCATCCTCGCCGTTAACAACTAACAAGTTAACCATGCAAAATCATCAAATCATTCTTACATACTCTAACATTTCCGAATCCGAGTTTGAACTTTACATCGAGTGAGATTTCTCATCTTTCACTATATATTTTTGAAAATAAAAATCGCATTGGTTTTTGAAATAAAATATTTTTATGGTGTGAAAGATTTTTGAAATCATTCACTCGAATTAGTTGAAAATGCAACAATACGTTAAAATCATTTTCGAAAATTCTCCCAACACTTCACAAACATCAACGACGGTAATATTTTACAAAATGTTCAAGGTACTTTAAAACAACTCTTTCAAATACCGTCGAGGTTTTATTTGAGAATCCTAGGCCGGCTCGAAAATTTCAAACAATTTCCAAAGTTCATACGAAGCCGCAGGCTAATCACACTTGCGCAAACTTATGAAAGTTTTAGAAAGGCGTGTTCGAACACACTCGCGGCAGACATAATTTATCCATTTGCCGAACTCAATCAATTATGACTTAGTGCAACGAAAAGAATCATAACGCACATTCATACCAAACAGTTGTCATTACTTGACAACACACATAGAATACAGTCCCGGGTGTTTGACTGCTAAGGTTAGGCCTAACGGCTAAAAGAAATGTAGTTCCCTAGCCTCTGTCCGGACTGACTAACGCGCGCTACAACACATATTTAGCGTGCGCTACCTATGCTGCATTAGCGCGCGCTAGCCTTACACTTAGCGTACGCTAACGGTTCTATTTTAGCAACATGATTGCGAACATATACACGACATTACTAGATTCGAAGGTCACAAATAAACAACAACAATATTCGAATCTCGAAGCCATCGATTCACATAATTACAACACATCATGAGCAACCATCAAAAGGCGATTGTCATTCAAAACCGAAAAGTCAAAAACAAGGGTCACGTCTTGAGTATATTTTGTAGAACTCATTTGAGTTCAAAACTCGTGTCTTGAAAACTTATAGTACACAGTGGAAAAGAATTATTAATAATTCGAGTTTTCAGAACTTTCAGCCTTGAGGTCAACATACGAAAATCAACTTTTTCCTCCCTTGGAGGACATTTTAAAAATTTTACGTGACTCCCCGAAAGGATTCGAAAACTTAAAATTCCAAGGTTTATACAAAGATACATTCAGCAATATCATTCTACATTTTAGCGCAAGATGGGAATCAACAAATATATGTCACTTACTCACGATGCACCTTCAAATACTAACTACATAACAGAGAATCACACAGGCTCGTATAGCTCGTGGTACAACCTGTAGTAAGGAGACTTACATCCACAGATCGCACGAAGATGATGGCTGCACCCTGATACTAATCACGGCCGACATTCCAAACGACGCGTCGCGACACGACTCAGTCAGACAAAATCTGACAATACAAGACTCCACAACACATAACTCGACCCGACAGCCTAGGTTTCCTCAACCTAAGCTCTGATACCATAATTGTAACATCCCCAGATCGAACCGGGAATATTACACGCCGCAGACACTCTCCGCGAGGATCCACCAGGCTAGACATCTAAGCAACACATTACATTACATACCGACGAATCAAAATAACGAACCAATACACCGATTTGGTCTTTCGACACTGACTTACAAATAAAAATACATAAACTCATCCAGACTCATACCCACGCAAGGGTAAAATACTTGCAACAATGAACAATAGGACAACGTAAAAGACAATACGATGGACTCCAACTAACTGAACCCAAAACTGGCCTTCGTGTGATTAGTATCATTCGTCTTTCATCATCCCTCGTGCCGATCCTGTGTCTTGCTCCCGAAAACCTACATGTAGCTGGACACAATACAGATATCCACCCCCCGATTACTCGGGGGTTAGCAAAACTCCACTGTTTTGCTAGTGCAAGTATAAAATGCAAATACGAGCCATACACAACACATTCCTAGAATACAACGAAAGACTTCCCGAGGTATATTTAGTTAAAAAATAGTTCAAGTCTTGAAAGTAGAAACGAAGTAAGTAAGCACTTTGAAAACATTTCCAAATCTCGGGAGTTTTAAAAGCATTAGAAATTGAAAAGTTCTTAAATTCCTCGAAAATCATTTAGGGTCACAGCCCCAAAGTTCTTTTTCCAAAATGCAAATCCGTTAACAAAACGCGGGGTCCACGACCCAACCATTACGGTCACAAAACACAGGGTCCACGACCCGATCACCCACTTCAATTCACTTACGAGGGCACATTTCACATAACACATTATTCCTATGTCATTCTAGCCAAGCACAAAGACTCGATATATCATGTCTCTCGACCCGGCGTAAAGCATTGTGATACTCGGACAATATCACAATTAATCATCAAAACATCAACATCAATATCACGAAACCACACTTGGTAACCCGTGGCCGTACCCATTAGTATCGGCCCCCGCAGGCCCCGCCGACCGTCCCGGTGGGAAACCACTTCCGCGGCCGTACCCATTAGTATCGGCCCCGCAGGTCCCGTCGAACCGTCCCAGGTGGAAAAACATCAACACACGCACCCAAGTTCACTTGGTGGCCGTACCCATTAGTATCGGCCCCGAGGCCACACGCCATCCCGGTGGAAGAGTAACAACTCAGATTACAAAACCACGACTCTCAAAGGTCAAACACACAAAATATATATAGTCGAGGTACCTTGCTAGAATGGCCAAATTATCCAACACGTACTCAAGACCCAGAACTATATCAATTCACAAGGGAGCACAAGATCTCAACAGCACCGAACGACACAACCAATATCACAAAAACTCAATATATTCATCCATAACCACGGGACTCCAAGCACATAATTTGACAAGAGAATTACGCTTTACATTTACCGACGCCATAATCATACATAATGACATCACACGAAAGTAAGGTGATCCTATACTCGAAACTAGCACACATAATCAACTAAGCATATTAATTCCCGACCCACACGGGTCACCTTTACGAAAACCATGATGGTAAATATACCGATTCTTTTGAAAAATGATTATAAATATTTATTTGGCACATATCGACATTTAGCAACCATTATATCCACAAAACACGTAATGTATGGGCAAGATACTTGCCTCGAATAAGAACAACGCGGAGAATCGACCGAAGTAGGTTGGCCCGAACCGACTACGAACCCGCCGACTCCACCGAACGCCAACTCACGTTCAAAAACTACGAAGGACAATAATAACAATGAAATGAATTCCATAACACGACTCAAAGCCGTTGAATTCAAAGAACGAATGACGAAAGTTCAAGGATTTCCCCCAAAACGGCCAAGAACACGATTCGTTCCGTCAAATCACGAAGCGAATTCCAAGTTGAAATATGGATATACAATCCATAGAATATGTTTAACAACATCATTTAACCATAATCGATCCATCGAAAGCGGATGAAAAAGCGAGATCGGGGACAAATCCCCGAAAAGTCAATTCGAAGGAAATCAAGAAATATACTTGATTCGACGAAGAACAATGGATTAAATGATGTTAAACACGAGAATACTACCAAGATTAATCATACCCATCATGAATTAATCAACAACACGGAACGAATCGGACGAAAATGCAAAAACCCCCAAATTCACGAAATTAGGGTTCTAAGGAAGATTACCTTGATTATTTGGATCAAAGGATGATAACGGATGATTTATTGATGTTATGAACTCAAGAACTTCATGGATTTGTTGTTAAACAACATGGCTTCACCCATGAATCGCCAAATGGACGGAGAAGGAAGGAAATGAAAACGAAGGGAAAAGTGGTGGTCTGTCATATATATTGGGCCGGAACTAGCGTGCGCTACCCATCCCGGACAAGCGTGCGCTATCGGCGATACCGGCCAAGCACTCTCGGCCATGGCCCGCATGACCCGGCACCACCGACCAGTCTGCCGACCATGACTCGTCCCCCGACTCCAGCTAGCGTGCGCTACGGAAGCCTGCGCGCGCTAGCCGACTGTCCAGTAGCCACCGGACTAACAAACTTACCTGGTAATGTACGCTAGTCGGCCGGCGCGTGCGCTACCCCTGCCGGTTAGCGTGCGCTACGACCGACAGTGGCGTGCGCTACTGCCGACCCCGACCGAGTCGAGAACCTCGAATCCCTCTGCCCGGGCCCGATGGCGTACGCTAGGCCACCCGATAGCGTGCGCTACACTGCCGGTTAGCGGCGAAGCCTTCCGGCGATAGAGTGCGATTCGCCGGTTCTGCCGCACTGTCCGGCCGGTGCCGCAATCGTCCGGCGATCCGCAACCGTCCGGCCAAGACCACCAGGGCTCGGCGACCCGATTTAAGCGACGGGCGAACACGACGAAAAGTTCGCGGACAACATCAACGGCCCGAAATGAAAACATAATACCATAATTAGTCATACGCGACCAAGAAACGGGTCGAGACAACAATTACAGATACGGATACCTGTAACTTTTAAGAAATTACAAAATGGCCTAAAACGCCCGGAAATCACGATACGTGATCGAATAACCAAACCGAAATTCACAACACGTCTAACAAAGTTAAACGGACTTACGGGAAACTCGAAATAGCAGTTTCGAACGAGATTCGCAAGAACCGAACTCAAGTGCGGAAAAGTCGTTAAAAAGCACGGAACTCAACAAAACGACTCCGAAACGAACCCGGATGTCAAAAAGTGTAGAATTAATCATTCTCAGAATGATGAAACGGTCATGAACGAGTCGTCAAAACGGACTTCGGCCGAAAAAAGAAATTTACCGGAAATCGAAAATTGCGGATATTACACATTCTATGTCCCAAAACGTATAATTCCATTTTGTAAAAACATAAGAACTGATAATCTCCATAAACTGGTCATAATCGGTTTTGAAGCTTCATGAATATGCTAGGAGTTCAAACACTAAAAGGTTCAATGGTTTATACGATGAAGAAGTACCGAAACATCAAAAATATCCTTGTAACAACATGATGTTCGACTACGTACGAATTTAACTGACTAGATAATCCCAAATCATGATCAAAACATCCTTCAGAATATTACTTAAATTGGTGAAGAATCACCTACCTCAAAGTAGTGAAGAACAAGGAGGAACTTGAAGAAATCCAACACCGAGGGCTTGAACACCAATCTTCAATGATCTACAATCTTCCAACTCGTGATAGGATGATGATATTAGAGGTTGAATATGGAGGAGGTAACTCTATAAGTCTAAGAATTCGGATTTGTGAAGTGAAAAAGTCTGAAAAATGAAAAAGGGTGTTGTCCTATATATAGAAAATGGTTATTAGCGCGCGCTAGTTGTAATATCCGGATTTATTACTGTGTATTTCATCTGTATTCAAGCCCTGTATTATTTGGATTTGTGGTTTTGATTATTGGAGTATGATATTTCTTGCATTGGCATCCTTGTACTTAAGTATAACAACATGCAAATTTTCTCATGCAAACTCGTGATAGCGCACGCTAAGAATGTAGCTTAACGCGCGCTATCGGCTATTACTAGCGCACGCTACGTATGTAGGAGTTTCGTGCGCTAGACACTGAATTATTGAGGTAGGCGGCTAGCACATGCGCCAGCCGGGACATGGGTCCGGATAAGATTCCCGCGGACGAACCTGGACAGATTTGGAGTCAACGCTTATTAGCGCGCGCTAAGTATGTATTGTAGCGTGCGCTAATTAGCTAAAGTGCAGAATATTATAAATGAGACAACAACCCGTTTTGGCTTACATTTCCTTCATCCATTCTTCATTCTTGAGAGGCTAGAGAGCTATAATCATCCTTCTAACACACTTCGAACACATCTTATTGATCCTTGAATATTGGTTATCACTTGTGAGTGATCATTGAAGAGAAGTAACACCTTGAAGTGGCATATAACCAACCGGAGTCAGATTCTACCTTGTGGTTCAGTGATTTTGTCATATTAAGGTATGTTGATTCTATCTTCAACTCTAGATTCGTGTTATGGAGAAGAAGATGATCATGTTATCAAGTATTGATCTTCTTGGATGAATTATCCAAAGCACATCATGTTTGGAATATTGAGATGAGTATGCCTTAGTACCTTGATTATAAATCTCATGATTTGAATCTTATTTCATTGAACAAGTAGAGGAAGTTTCTATCATTGGTAAATCCGAATTTAGTAGGTGTCTTCGTAACAATCATGGACTTGACTTTAGCATCACTATTGTTAGACGGATATCAAGGATTTATCATGGAATGATTTATCTTGTTAAGATGGAATGTTAATCAAACTACAGAATGATAGTTTTTTATTGAGATAAAGGTGTTAATATCAACCGTCAAGCCTTCTGAATCATCGAATGAAGAATTGTATTTGAAATGGAATATAGTTTCATAATAGTATACATATTCTTGAATCCGAAGTTGTTGTTATCCGTAAGATCATTCATAACCGTATGAACATGATATTCATGGAGGTAACATCAATTAACACTAAGGATTTCATTTGGTTTGATCATGTTGAGATCCGTCTCTCGCCCAAGAGTAAGCGCCATGCATGCTAGCGCACGCTAAGCTATGTAGATTAACGTGCGCTATCGAGCATGAGTTAACGTACGCTACGTTTGGTACGTAACGTATGTTAGGCCATCAGACGAGTCAGTCAGCTGATCAGTGAAGTACTGACCATGCATAGTTAGCGTACGCAAGGCTTTGTTGTTTGCGTGCGCTATCGAGCAAACTTAACGCACGCTACACAGAGTACTTAGTGTGCGCTAAGAAGTTCAGGCAGATTGCATGTTATGAGCTTTTGGCCGTAAATCGAATTGTTAGACATTCGTACGACGTGAGATAAATTCTATATTATTTCTTTTGTTAAGGTTCGAGCTCGTTACGTGATTGATTGAAGGAGGCGACCTTCGAGTGTTCGTTTTCGTGGAAGTATTGTTCTTGTCTTCGAATCGAGGCAAGTACCTTAATTGTTTTATGTATTGATGTTATACATATTGTCATGCTTGTATGTCGTTGTTGTATGTCCACCTCGCGTTGGTCGGACGGGACCATCGGGGGATCTATGCTAGCGTGCGCTGGATCATCGGACGGGTTTTTCCACCACGGGTTGGTCTGACGGGATCATCGTGGGTTCTAGGCAGTGAACGCTGGATCGTCAGAATTACCATGTGTATGTTATGATATCATGTTGTGATTATCAGTTGTGTATGTCATTTATGAGTTTCTCGTAGGAGAAGACTCGTTGGTATTTTTTTGTCGTTTACGTTTTTATTCTTCGTGAGATATGAATAATATGTTGTGGTACTTGTACTAGCATCGTTGTGCTAACCCCTTCGGGGGTGAACATTTTGTTTATGTTCAGGATCCAGGAGAGCGGGAAAACAACCACTGGAGCTGCATGACGACGAGGGTGCAGAGTGATGTTCCGGCCGGGTGTATCTGACTGTTGTTTGTTGATTATTTCAATAAGTACTCGAGTACGTAGTCGTTTATGATGAATTTGAATTTGGTGATGTATTAATAAGTTGCTGTTGAACATTTGTATTTTAAGTATTGTCATAACTGTTGTATCTTAATTCAGTTACTTCCATTTATTTGTACCTGTTAAGGTCAGTTCAATCATTCAGCCTTGTAAATCCTTATGTAAAGGATTTACGGCGCTGTAATATTCCTGAATATATCGGGGGTGTTACACTAGTCCATATCCATAGCGTGTGCTAACTGCCATACGAAGCTTACTGACCTCACTGTACTCAACATTTAGTGTGCGCTATCCTTTTACCAGTAGCGTGCGCTATAGCGTTGACTCGGCTTTTCCCAAAAGCCGTCCAGGTTCATCCCGACATGATCCGACCAAGATCCACGGTTGATCTCACCTACCACCCTGTCTTAATCATGTTGACTACGTATAGCGTGCGCTAAGGTTCATACATAGCGTGCGCTACGAACCCAATTTAGCCTACGCTTCGCCTAGTCGATAGCGTGCGCTACATGTGCAGAAATCACAATTAGAACACATTCATGCAATCATGCGCTCAACAACACCGGATCATGAAATACGGAGAATAATACTCAGATCAAAATGCAACAAATACAATATCACAAGGTTCAAATACACATCAGAAATCTCGGGTATTACATCCTCTCTCCCTAAAAAGAAGTTTCATCCCGAAACTTAAGATGAAAACAACTCCGAATACCTAGTCTTCATATTGTCCTCCATTTCCCAAGTGGCCTCTTCAACCCCATGTCGTGACCATTGTACTTTAACCAAGGGTATTGGTTTATTCCTCAATTGTTTGATCCGACTCTCAAGTATCTTGATTGGTCTCTCTTCGAAGGTTCCGTCATTAGCTATCTCGATCTCATCGAACTCAATGATATGACTGGGATCTGGTACATACTTCTGCAATTGGGATACCTGAAACACATTGTGAACGTGACTCAGCGATGGCGGTAAGGCCACCCTGTATGCTAAATCCCCAACTCTCTCGAGGATCTCAAATAGTCCGATATATCTCGGACTTAGCTTACCTTTCCTCCCAAAATGGAAAATTCCTCATGTAGGAGACACCTTCAATAGTACGTGGTCCCTAATGTTGAACTCTAGCGGGTGACGACGCACATCTGCATAAGACTTCTGTCGATTCTGGGCAGTCAACAGTCTTTCCCGAATTAAAGCTATCTTTTCTTGAGTCTGAACTATCAATTCCGGTTCCGTCCCGATCAAGTCTGAAGAATCATCCCAGCACAGGGGTTATCGACATCTTCTCCCGTACATAGCTTCAAATGGTGCCATCTTAATCGAAGCATGCCAACTATTGTTGTAGGTGAATTCAATCAAGGGCCAATGAACTTCCCAATTAGTTGACCAATCCAAGGCACAAGCTCTAAGCATGTCTTCTACTATTTGTATCGTCCTTTCAGACTGACCGTCCGTCTGAGGATGATAACCGTGCTAAAGTTCAGCTCGGTCCCCAACGCCCTATGAACTGCCTTCTAGAAGTGAGACACGAAGCGACCATCTCGATCTGAAATAATGGTCTTCGGCGTCCCATGCAATCTGACTATCTCTGCAATAAATACTCGTGCCAATTTCTCGGGTCCCCACATGTCTTTAATTCCTAGGAAATGAGCCGACTTGGTTAGTCGATCAACTGTAACCCAAATCATGTTCATTCCCGTCTTGGTCCTTGGCATATTGGTGATGAAATCCATCGAGATATCCTCCCACTTCCACTCAGGGATCGAAAGCGGCTTTAACATCCCGGCAGGTCGCTGATGTTCAATCTTAACCTGCTGACAAGTCAAACACTTCAAAACGTACTCTGCTGCGTCCTTCTTCATATTTCCCCACCAGAAGTTTTGTTTTAGATCCTTATACATCTTACTGCTGCCCGGGTGAATAGAATAGGGCGCGCTGTGAGCTTCCTTCAGAATTGTCCGTCTCAAATCATCATCATCGGGAACGCAAAGTTGACTCTGAAATCTCAGAACTCCATCATCTTGTATCATGAATTCTGGGGCCTTTCCTTTCTTTACTTCATCACATAACCGAAGAATCAGAGAATTGTTCAACTGTTTAGATTGGATTTCCTCGACTAGTGACGAAGTTAGTTCCATCACATATAATTGCCCTTGGATTCCTGGTGACCATACTTCAATCCCTTCGCGGATCAGTTCTCGTTGGATGCTGGTTTGGGACGTAAGTGCTTCCAACACTTGAAGAGAAACAGGTTTACGGCTCAGTGCATCAGCTACTACGTTTGATTTACCCGGATGATAGAGGATTTCCAAGTCGTAATCCTTAATCAATTCCAGCCACCTTCTATGCCTCATGTTTAATTCCTTCTGACTGAAAATTTACTTGAGGCCCTTATGATCTGTAAAGATCTGACAATGAGTGTTGTATAAATAGTGCCGCCAAATTTTCAAGGCAAAGACCACAGCTGCTAACTCCAGATCATGAGTCGGGTAATTAACTTCGTACGGTTTCAACTGTCGAGAAGCATAGGCAATCACCTTATCCTTTTGCATCAACACACATCCCAGACCCTGATTTGAAGCATCGCTGTATACCATGAATCCATCAGTTCCATCTGGTAACGCTAATATAGGTGATGTCGTCAGTCTCCTCTTAAGTTCATCAAAACCAGCCTGGCATTTCTCATCCCACGTGAACTTTTGAGTTTTCTGTAACAGCTGAGTGAACGGACGAGCAATTTTGGAAAATCCCTCTAAAAAACGGCGATAATATCCAGCAAGTCCTAAGAAGCTTCGGACTTCTTTCACATTATTAGGAGCTTCCCATTCCAAGATTGCTTCGACTTTATTCGGGTCCACCTGAACTCCATCAGCTGATATCACATGCCCAAGGAAGGTTACTTCCCTAAGCCAGAACTCGCATTTGGAAAGCTTCGCATAAAGCTGATCATTCCACAAGGTGCTCAAAACCACACGCAAATGCTCGACATGCTCCTCTGTGTCTTTCGAATAGATCAATATGTCATCAATGAAACAACCACAAACTTATCTAGGTATTCTAAGAATACCCGATTCATCAATTGCATAAATACCGCAGGAGCGTTGGTAAGTCCGAATGGCATCACCACGAATTCATAGTGCCCGTACCGGGATCTGAAAGCAGATTTCGGTATATCCGATTCCTTAATTCTCAACTGATGGTATCCTGATCGCAAGTCAATATTCGAGAATACCCTTGCCCCTTGCAGTTGATCAAACAAGTCGTTGATCCGAGGTATAGGATACTTATTCTTGATCGTCACCTTGTTTAGCTCCCTGTAATCAATACATAATCGGAGGGATCCATCTTTCTTCCGGACAAAGAGAACGGGCGCTCCCCAAGGAGAAACGCTAGGTTGAATATAACCCTTCTGTAATAATTCCTCCAGTTGCTTCTTTAGTTCATACATCTCGGTTGGCGCCATACGGTATGGTGCTCTGGAAATAAGAGCGGCTCCAGGTTCTAATTCGATATTGAACTCCACTTCTGTCAGCGGAGGTAACCCAGGTAGTTTGTTAGGGAATACATCTGAAAATTCATTCACAACTGGAATAGATGAGAGCTCTACTCCTTCTTCTTTCTTCATGGCGTAGCACCAAAATCCGTGACAACCCTCCTTCAGTAATTTCACTGTTTTCATCGCTTTGATCAATTTTCCCGAGCTTCCCGGTCTCCATCCTCTGAATAAGTGTTCAGATCCGTCGTCAGCAATGATAGAAATGACTCTCTTTCCGTAATTCAAAATAGCTCCATAACGGTTAAGCCAATCGTCTCTGAGAATTAAATCGTCACCATGGATGTCGACTACAATAATATTTGATGGCCAATCTCTCCCTCCTATAGACACTGGAAAATCTCTAGTTTCTTGGGTTCTCACAATTCTCTCTCCGCTTGGCAAACCCACAACATAAGGTTCACAATCAAATAAACACGAGATTTTCAAACGATTAACATAGTTCAATGATATGAAAGAATGTGTAGCTCCTGAATCGAATAAGACACTAACTGGTTGCAAAAGGATCTGAATCATACCTGATGCAACTGCAGTGTTCTGATCGTCGGATTTCCTCATCTTGCACAGGCGCGGAGGAACGGACCCAGCACTGGATGTCTCTCTCTTCCCAACATTCTGCTGCTGAAATCCACTCTGCTGCGTCTGGTTCACACTTATTTCATTCGGAACTAGCGCTGGAGTGTGAGTACCAAATGATCTAGTCGCAACTCCGTAGAAAGCCGCACGGTGCCCTTCTTGCCCACAATCGAAACAAGTCACAGAAGATGCGGAGCAATCACGTCGAATATGCCCTGCTCGACCACAATTATAGCACTTCTTTGATGCGTCCGAAACTACTGATGTTGTCCGGAACTTCTTTCCACCTCGAGAAGGATGTGGAGGTTTCCTAGATGAGTAAAAAGAAGACTGGCCCTTGCGGGGCCCACCACTCTTATTTTCAGAGAAGTTGCCGGACACTTTCTGCTTCTTTGCCTCCATCGATTTCTCCACCGCCGCCTCTTTCATGTCGTAGTCCAGTGCTTTGTCTTGATACTGTCGCAACGTAGTACAGTCGAATCCGGACATGTACTGCTGAATCTCCGGCTTCATCCGCATATCGAGATGAAAAATCTTTTCTGCCTCCGTTCTGACCAAGTGTCGCACACAAGTCAGCTGATGGTTAAAATCTTGATTATGTCTGTCACAGATGCTTCCGAACTCTATGGTGAGAAAAACTCTCGGATTTTTGCCTCTCTAACTGGACGAGGACAATATTGTGCTTCCATCATTAGTTTGAATTCCGTCCAGTCAGCATTATGATTCTCGGGTCGAATAGCTTCCCACCAGTCAAAAGCCTCCCCAGTCAGAAAATACTGGGTAATAGGAACTTTCCGGTCCTCGGGATAGTTAATACCCGCAAATATCTTCTCTAACTCCTTTAGCCAATTATCCCAAGTAAGTGCCTCAGCAGATCCGTCAAATTTTGGCGGGTGCAATTTGACCACCTCGGCAAGCCATCTGTCTCCCCGGTTATCCTCGTGGTGCTGCTGTCCCATCGCCGTCTGCATGCGGTCAACTACCTGAGCGAACTGGTTTATCTGAGCCATCACCTGTTGAAGCACTCCCGGCATGTTAGGATTCGCGTCATCATTCGCTGATCCCTGTTGTCCTCCAAAATGGGAATCAGTTCGACTAGCCGATAATTATGGGGTAGTTGCGGAATCCTCCTGTCTCACATTACCACGTCCGCATCCACGACCGCGTCCGCGTCCACATCCTCCCCTCAACATACTGTAAACGCAATTACTCAATATCCAGGACAAAATTTTCAAAAATAAAGTCCGTCAATATTCACAAAACAGAAATTAAGTAAAACGGTAGTATAAGAGATTAGAAGACTTACAACCATGGCCCACATGACGACTTTGGCTGAACAGTGATGTTACGAACGACTCGTAAATCAAATAACGAAAATAGACCCAACTAAAACCCGACTGCCAAGATATCCATGAATCTTAGCTCTGATACCATATTCTGTAACACCTCGATATATTCGGAATAATTACAGCGCCGTAAACCCTTTAAGTAAGGATTTACAAGGCTAATTAAAAGAAATGTAAATATAATCCAACAATACCACAGAAGTTCAAAATACAAAATCAGTTCCAACTGATCCATTGAGTTAATTAATACAACCATATCGAAATGGTATTAATAAGACACGCGTACTCAAGTACTGAAAATGAACCAAGAAGACAAATCACAATAACAACAAACATCACTGAGCCCCTTCGTCGTCACGTCGGTACTGTGGCTGTTTCCCCGCTCCTCAACTACTTGAACATCAAAACAAATGTCCACCCCCGAAGGGGTTAGCAAAACGATGCTAGTACAAGTATCATATTAAACAAATCAGATATGCAACAACAATGCATAACAAGATACACAACACGGACTTCTGCTACCGGAATCCAACAATGCGAATCCACAAGATTCCACTAACACAGTATGGGTATTCCAATGATCCAGCGCCCTCAGCATAGATCCCAAGATGATCCCGTCGGACCAACACGAGGTGGAAAAACCCGTCCAATGATCCAGCGCCCTCAGCCTAGATCCCAAGATGATCCCGTCGGACCAACACGAGGTGGACATCCGTTCCAGTGCCCTCAGCATAGATCGTATAATATACACAATCACAACTCATGCATACATATATGCAAAAATCACTATGTCCATCACATGAACATACAAACACTAGAAAACGAATATCATGACAATTCAACGAAATAAATCCCATGTTCAAAAACATGAATAAGCCACAAGCATGTTCAAAATACCAATATTAATAAATTACGATACTTGCCTCAAAGATGGCAAGAACTAATAACTCCAATGATCTCAACACACTCGAAGGCCGTCTCCTTCGATCAACGTAGCAAGCTCGAACCTTAACAAAAGAAATAATAAAGAATTCATCTCATGTCATACGAATGTCTAACAATTCTTTCTACGGGTGAAAGCTCTTAAAATGTAATCTGCCTGAACTACTTAGCGTACGCTACGTATTCTACGTAACGTGCGTTAAGCCTGCTCGTTAGCGTACGTAAACGACGAAGTCTAGCATACGCTAACTATGTACTGACAGTCCTCTCTGATCAGCCGACTGACTCGCCTGATGACATAACGTACGTTACATACCCAACGTAGCGTATGTTACTCATTCCCGATAGCGCACGTTAATATACATATCTTAGATTGCGCTAACCGTGCATGGCAGTTACTACTGGTTAGCAGACTTGATCTAATGGTGAAGAAACTCATGAAATCTTCAGTGTTAATACATGTCATCTCCATGCATATCATGCTCATACGGTTTATTAATGATCTTTACGGATTAAACGACTTCGAGATACAAGGATATGTATAATCATCACAACACCATAATTCATCTTGATCTTCAAGAAAGTATCCTAAGTTCCATCCATTCTATATCCCAAAACGTATAATGCCATTATGTAAAAACATAAGAACTGATAATCTCCATAAACTGGTCATAATCGGTTTTGAAGCTTCATCAATATGCTAGGAGTTCAAACACTAAAAGGTTCAATGGTTTATACGATGAAGAAGTACCGAAACATCGAAAATATCCTTCTAACGACATGATGTTCGACTACATAAGAATTTAACTGACTATATAATCCCAAATCATGATCAAAACATCCTTCAGAATATTACTTAAAATGGTGAAGAATCACCTACCTCAAAGTAGTGAAGAACAAGGAGGAACTTGAAGAAATCCAACACCGAGGGCTTGATCACCAATCTCCAATGATCTACAATCTTCCAACTCGTGATAGGATGATGATATGAGAGGTTGAAGATGGAGGAGGTAACTCTCTAAGTCTAAGAATTCGGATTTGTGAAGTGAAAAAGTCTGAAAAATGAAAAAGGGTGTTGTCCTATATATAGAAAATGGTTATTAGCGCGCGCTAGTCCATATCCATAGCGTGCGCTAATGGCCATACGAAGCTTACTGACCTCAGTGTACTCAACATTTAGTGTGCGCTATCCCTTTACCAGTAGCGTGCGCTATAGCGTTGACTCGGCTTTTCCCAAATGCCGTCCAGGTTCATCCCGACATGATTCGGCCAAGATCCGCGGCTGATCTCACCTACCACCCTATCTTAATCATGTTGACTACGTATAGCGTGCGCTAAGGTTCATACATAGCGTGCGCTACGAACCCAATTTAGCGTACGCTTCGCCTAGTCGATAGCGTGCGCTAAATGTGCAGAAATCACAATTAGAACACATTCATGCAATCATGCGCTCAACAACACTGGATCATGAAATACGGAGAATAATACTCAGATCAAAATGCAACAAATACAATATCACAAGGTTCAAATACACATCAGAAATATCGGGTATTACATGCGGGTCGTACGAAGTCGGTATATGCTTAACGTGTTTGGAATGATCTCAGTATGTTTGTAAAGGCATTTCTTTAAAGATGTTTTGTTTGAAAATGCGTATAATATGTTCTATAATTTTTATCACTTGTGACATGACCGTGGTACTTTTGAAAAGCTCGATTTTTGCAAATATTTTGGAAAAAGGACGTGAGTAATTCGATTAACCTAGCCGTGATACCATTCACTGTAACATCCCCAAGTTTCTGGGTAGCTATACCGACGTGGATCCCTATGTAACACCCCCAGATCCGACCGTGAATATTACAGCACCGTGAGCCCCGAGATGGAACCCACAAGGCTGAAGGAAATTTTCGCAAACATTTATCAATGCCCAAGAGGCTAACGACGGTACTGTCTTTTCAAAATATTTGAAGACTCAATAAAATCCGTTTAACAAACCGTCGTAAAATCTCATTTGAAACCACAAGGCCCGAAATGCCAAAAATCAACAGTTTAAAAACATACGTTAAGCTATTGCTTACACGTACCGACAGAATAAATTTAGAAAACGATTGCCAAAGTGACCTAAGTTACCAGATACCAAAGGCCATTTAAAAATACTCACGCAGCGGAAAAAGACAAACAATTTAAAATACTCTAACAGCGGAAATACAAAAACTGATCAGAAACTCAATACACAAATACATGTCCTAGCCAGTATCCTCCGGGAAGTTCATCTCTCCACGACCGCTACAAGCTTGATAATCCAAGAACCTAAAAAGAAAGCCCACGACGGGGTCAGCCATAATATCCAACAATAATAACCATCACATCTCGTTAATAATTACATATCAATGGAAATACTAAGTAAGAATACGACCAATGTAATCTTACCGTTGTAACTTTACGAGAATCCACGATTCGTATCCTTAACAACACATTAAGATAATACCGAAATATCTGTACGGTATCTCAACAATACTCAAGGTTCTCAAAACATTATCATAACTCGCGATACGGAAATTATACCAACTCTGGCCAATTCAATCCGTCGGATAACGTCGACAACTCCAATACGATAATCGATTGTCCATCGAAGACAAGTATCAAGGAAATACGGAACATACCTCAAGATACGAAATACCATTACCATCACGTCAGTCTAATCCGAGATCAGATCCACACAACATACAGACATGGTCCTAACACAAGACCTACAAATGCATACTCATATGACAACGTCAATATGATCACAACAATAATGACAATGTATACTTATGGCAAACCCATAATATACATATGCACAACAACAATACATGGCAATCCGATGATCCAGCGTTCACTGCCTAGATCCCCCGATGATCGTCGAGACCAACCCGAGGTGGAAAACCCGTCCGATGATCCGGTATGCGCTAGCATAGATCCCTCGATAATCCCGTCGGACCAACCCGAGGTGGACATATGACAACAATGCACAACTGCACAAAACAACAGTACACAATACACGACAACAACAATGCACAAATGCATGACAACAACGATACACGAATGTATCACGACATGATCGACACAAATAATAAAAATGATTAGAGTACTTGCCCCGAGTCCTTCGAGAACGATCTCAATGTCTAAACCATCACGAACCATTATCCTCAATACTCGACGGTCCAAAGTATCACGGATTGCAGATAATTCATATCTTCGTCTTTATCACAATATATCCTCGATATACAAGTATACCAATAACAAAAGTAAATCATATACATTATGATTTAGATTCCCAAAACTCGAATACGATTTATAATCCCAAATCTCCTGTGATTACGATTATAAACATTGCTATACGAATTATACACGAATGAAACGGAAACAATTCATTAAATAATATAAACTGAGCAAGTAATAACTTACCTCGATACCGATACGACGATGATGAAGCCGCTACAAATTTCTCGTCATCGATTACAAGCTCCTCGGCTCCCGGCAAAATCGATTCACGAACGTTCCCGATCACGACCGCAAGCGAGGTTCTAATCACCGATAAATAATCTCAACCTATTGAAGTAACCAAATAACACATATCCGATAACAATTAACAACCGACACGACCAACCAAATCATCTCAATGATTCAACGATATCTACAATACAAACTACAACTCGATGATCATAATCAATTAATACAACCGATCAATAAACCCAATGGTTTCACAACTATCCTGATTAACCACAAGTCCGAATAATCCAATTCAAACAATTACGAATTCACAACCACAATGCGATTACGAATACGAGCGTAAAGGAAATCATATTCGACGAACAATCACAATCTTTCCGAATTCCAAATTGATATCATGATTCGTATTTCATTAAGAACATACGAATTCTACCACTACAACCAACGAATAATCGATCTTCATATCTAAAAATATCGATAATTCAATATACGATCGTCTTGCTATGTTACATTCATCAAAAGTTCCTCAAGAACACTAAGGGATTCGAACTCATGTTCATAGTCATTAAAACGACATAATTCGATATTCTTTAACATGAAGATAATCTTCCAATTCGTAATCCAAGTCATGAATCATCGTATTCTTCAGTATACACTCTACATAACCTCAAAGATTGTTGCAACAACTCCCTAATCATCATCATACGGATCAAATACGGATAATAATACCAAGAACATCAAGAACTCTATGATTTCATAATCATAATCAACATATTCAAGGTATAAAC
The DNA here is from genome assembly GCA_033398695.1 of Orobanche coerulescens. Taxonomy (NCBI): domain Eukaryota; kingdom Viridiplantae; phylum Streptophyta; class Magnoliopsida; order Lamiales; family Orobanchaceae; genus Orobanche; species Orobanche coerulescens. Next base: position 231,111,251 of record CM065802.1, read on the forward strand.
CATCATTTCACCCTCTTTCTTCAACATATAATTCATATAACCTCAAGAATCGAAACAACAGCATCTTAATCCTCTTCAAACGAATCATTTACGGATAACAATACCAAAATCCGAAATCAAAGTGAAGAATTCAACAACATACCTCAAGAACATGAATAACCCAATCAAACCCTTCAAGAATCATTGATATCTTCATATCCAAGCTTCTAATCCATGCCTCCAAGCTCACAATCGACTTAAAAGTGTTTAGAACATACTTAGAAGTGAAGAAGGACGGAAAAACGAAGTGAAATGATCAGGCGAAATGAAAGACGAACTTTCATTTTATAAATTGCATCGATCTTTACGTACGTTAACCACCAGCATTAACGTACGTAATGCACTTAGCGTACGCTAAGCGTCCTTAATAGCGTACGTAATCTCATTTCCAAAACTAACTGACCTGTTTCGTCCAATTGATTACGTACGTAACATTTCCTTCATTACGTACGTAATATGTACGTTGACTTGCTACAGTAAAACTCTATTTAACGTACGTTATACACTTCTCGTAGCGTACGTAATGGCCGGGGTTGACTCGACTGTCCACATCCGCCGCCGACATCGGGTCCCACCTGCCGACCATGACTCGGTCCTGTCTGATTCCCTCGTTACGTACGTAATGCTTCAGCCATAACGTACATAACACAACCAGTTTAGCGTACGTAAGTCTTCAACATTAGCGTACGCTAAGTATTCTATACTTTAGCCAATTTTCAACTGTTACCACCTGTCTCGACATACAGAATACGATCATACGGCATACTGAATACGTATACTGAATCCAACAATATTCTCATATGATATACCCAATATCAAAAATGCGATAACCTTATACACGATATCCTTAATTATAATTGTCTACCAAATACGACAATTGTACCAATACTGACATCTCAGTCCTTTATTTAATTTATCCATACTGTACAGATTCCACGCTGTACAGTAAAACTCGGATAAAATAATCTCAAACAACAGTAGTAGAAAATCCGGATATTACATTCTACACCACTTAAAATAAGTTTCGGCCTCGAAACTTGCAATCCGTCATAAAACAAACAAACATATCGTCCAACCACAATATCCCAAAATCATCACTACAGCGATCAATCATCATCATTACCGAATATCCAAAAGAGCATACTTACAAATACGCAGGTCGACGATCTCCTGAGATACTAGCAAGCGATCTCACTGTATAGTCTCAATACGCTTACGATCACAATTCCCTGAGTCTCAACAAAATATATCATCTTCGGATGAAACAATCTGCCCGAATCAAATCCATGCACTTTGATTACATAATCAAGTCCCAATTCCGATAAGACGAATAATACACAATACATCTGCAAAACAACTGCCCAAAACAACGACACGAGTCCCAAAACATCAACACAAAATCCGAACGCTCAGATGATCACCAACAATGATCAACCAATAAATCAACCGAATTTATCATCAACATGATAAATTCCCATATGACCAACCAGAGGTCAAAACACAATCGAGAATATCATCAACATGATAAACTCCAATATGACCAACCAGAGGCCAACGATAATCGAGAATACCTTCAAACGGTAAGCTCCAACACGATCAATACAGAACCACAGAAACAGATATACGAAAAAGCAAAATTCTCAAAATGACACACTAATCATATACAGTGATTCTCAACGAAACACAACCGCCTGGTGAACATACCCCTCGGCATACGAACAACCAATCACAAACCGACGAACATATCCAATCATACAGGAGTGGGAACGACCACTCAATATCCAAAACAACCAGCATGGGGTCGCCATCCCCAAATCTACACTTACAACGAAATCCTTCAAAATCACTATGGTAAAAATCACACTACTACCATACCAATGGAATCACATAGCACATATGTCCCGATTTCAACAAAATCCAAAGTTCCAAATTTACATCCTGTGCATGAATCTACAACACGCAACATATTTCTCTTATCCGATAAATCAATCGATCATCCTTGCATAACCAAACGACCATATCAAAGTTCGGATCCCTATTCATCGTTCCACATTGATATATTATCCAGTTCGTGAGTCACACTCACAACTTCACCATGATATGTAATATACACTAAATGCGTATGGTTATCAATCACATTTTCAAAACCAGTTTGAAATCATATAGTCTTGTCAAAAGACAAATTTTCGAAAATTCTTTTAAGAGTTTGAAAACTCAAAACATAAATTTTCGTAAGACCACGAAATTAATTTTAAAACTAAATCGGGTCGTTGGTGCCAAGTTCTCGATAGAAATTCTTTTCGAATATACACGATTAAATAAAATGGAATTTATGCAAATGCTTGTCCATATCCATACTCCTGTATATCAGTTCAGCTTGTGACCAATATCCACCGATATTCCATCGGTAAAACCACACGATAGAGTTCCAAAGTCTCAATATATATAAATTCCGTTAAAACTCCTCCACATACTACTCGCAACGTCAATCCTTAATCCATCCTGGATCACCTCAAATATGATATGACAAAACATCGAATAATCGGCAAATCAAATACAGCAAAAGAATACCCGAGAAGTTTTATTTGAACAAGTAAACCAAAACCTCAAAAGGTAGGAACGAAATAAATAAACAATTGATAAAGAGTTTTACAAATCTCGGGAGTTTTATGAAAACTAAAAAGCCTTTTTGAAACACTAGGGTCTCAGCCCATATCTCGTCCCGCATTACAAGAAGTTTAAAAAGTAGAAAACCCTTTTGGACCCCAGGTCCTGAGTTATAAATCTATTTCAAAATCGATTGGGTCTCGGCCCAAAATCGTTTTCCGTAAAACATTCGTAAGACTTTCATTTTGAAAAGTGTCATTTTCAAATGCTCAAAAGCAGTTCATATATCTCAAAATGAATTAACATGCTACATGCTCTTTTCAACCATGCACAAAATTTCTCCCAAATGCACAATTCCGTTCCAAAATCTAACCAACATACTGATTTCTAAAGTCGTAGTTTCTCAAGATCATCAATCCTGTTTCACTCTATCACCTTATACTGTAACGTATAATATCTGCTGAATCTCAAAACGTATCAACTTAAAACGGCAATAAATCTCAATGAAATTCAAAAATCCAAATACTTACAGATCGTGAAGCCGACGATTCCCCGTGATACTGGCACATGTCTCGACTCAAGGAAATACTCGACACAGATATTTTCAAAACACACGTTTTGCAAACTCAGTTCAAATTGAGAACACAATACATATCTATCCGGAGAAACACGTTCATACCATTTGGAAAAGTTTACAACAAACTCAGTACCACACTGGTAAATCACATAACGTACAAGCCTGAGTGAATACAAAAACTCACGGCTCTAGTATTAGTCAATCGACAACTCAAATGACGCAAAAAAACGCGACCCAACTCGACCCAAATGCCTAGGTTTTCTCAACCTAAGCTCCGATACCATATTCTGTAACACCCCTAGATCCAACTGGGAATATTACAGCGCCGTGAGCCCCGAGATGGAACCCACAAGGCTGAAGTAAGAATACTAAGTAAGAATACGACCAATGTAATCTTACCGTTGTAACTTTACGAGAATCCACGATTCGTATCCTTAACAACACATTAAGATAATACCGAAATATCTGTATGGTATCTCAACAATACTCAAGGTTCTCAAAACATTATCATAACTCGCGATACGGAAATTACACCAACTCTGGCCAATTCAATCCGTCGGATAACGTCGACAATTCCAATACGATAATCGATTGTCCATCAAAGACAAGTATCAAGGAAATACGGAACATACCTCAAGATACGAAATACCATTACCATCACGTCAGTCTAATCCGAGATCAGATCCACACAACATACGGACATGGTCCTAACACAAGACCTACAAATGCATACTCATATGACAACGTCAATATGATCACAACAATAATGACAATGTATACTTATGGCAAACCCATAATATACATATGCACAACAACAATACATGGCAATCCGATGATCCAGCGTTCACTGCCTAGATCCCCCGATGATCCCGTTAGACCAACCCGAGGTGGAAAACCCGTCCAATGATCCAGCGCACGCTAGCATAGATCCCTCGATGATCCCGTCGGACCAACCCGAGGTGGATATATGACAACAATGCACAACTGCACAAAACAATAGTACACAATACACGACAACAACAATGCACAAATGCATGACAACAACGATACACGAATGTATCACGACATGATCGACACAAATAATAAAAATGATTAGAGTACTTGCCCCGAGTCCTTCGAGAACGATCTCAATGTATAAACCATCACGAACCATTATCCTCAATACTCGACGGTCCAAAGTATCACGGATTGCAGATAATTCATATCTTCGTCTTTATCACAATATATCCTCGATATACAAGTATACCAATAACAAAAGTAAATCATATACATTATGATTTAGATTCCCAAAACTCGAATACGATTTATAATCCCAAATCTCCTGTGATTACGATTATAAACATTGCTATACGAATTATACACGAATGAAACGGAAACAATTCATTAAATAATATAAATTGAGCAAGTAATAACTTACCTCGATACCGATACGACGATGATGAAGCCGCTACAAATTTCTCGTCATCGATTACAAGCTCCTCGGCTCCCGGCAAAATCGATTCACGAACGTTCCCGATCACGACCGCAAGCGAGGTTCTAATCACCGATAAATAATCTCAACCTATTGAAGTAACCAAATAACACATATCCGATAACAATTAACAACCGACACGACCAACCAAATCATCTCAATGATTCAACGATATCTACAATACAAACTACAACTCGATGATCATAATCAATTAATACAACCGATCAATAAACCCAACGGTTCCACAAGTATCCTGATTAACCACAAGTCCGAATAATCCAATTCAAACAATTATGAATTCACAACCACAATGCGATTACGGATACGAGCGTAAAGGAAATCATATTCGACGAAAAATCACAATCTTTCCGAATTCCAAATTGATATCATCATTCGTATTTCATTAAGAACATATGAATTCTGTAACACCCCCAAAACCGTATGGGAATATTACACGCCGTAGACCCTTTCCACAAGGATCTACCAGGCTAAACATCCATAAACAACCAAATGCTTGCCCGGCCAGGGTCAAACAATATAATAATCCAGACCGTTAAGGTCACTTACACATAAACACACAGACCGATGAGGTCACACAACTCTATCAATGTAATCGACTAACAACATTACCCACACAGGGGTGAAACACAATACAGCGGAAGTCTGAATCAACTCTAACAATACAATCAATCTCTACCAACTCTCGTATGTTGATTATTATCGCAGCTCGTCATCCTCTTGTACCAATCCTGTGTTGCTCCCGACCGCATGTACCTGGACGCAAAACAGACATCCACCCCCCGATTTCTCGGAGGTTAGTAAAACTCCACTGTTTTACTAGTGCAAGTATCAAATCATACGAAATGTAACAAGCAAATAATAATAGTGAATCAAATATAATAATCAAGTATCAAAATATTCCCGGGAGGTTTTCACAAGGGAAGATAAGCTATGAAGCATTCGAAAATAAGATTATCATCTTGGGAATTTTTTAGAATTGCAAAACCTTTCGAAAATCTTAGGGTCTTAACCCAAATCTCAAATTGTATTTCAACAATTTATAGTACGAAATCATTTCCATAAATCTCGTAGGGCTCGGCCCAACATTTTTTTCTTAAAACTTTCTTACAAAAAGTTTGATTTACAAAACACGATCCGCGACACCGTGATCCCCTATCACGTGTCTCCGTAGGTTCAACAACCCGCACGGACTGAACCAATCACCACAATCAATCATGCTCACGACTCCGTGATCGCTTGCCACGAGTCTCCGTAGGTTCAACAACCCACACGGATTGAGCAAACACAACAATCACAACAAACAGTCCCGACCCCGTGAACCTGTGTCACGTGTCACCGTAGGTTCCGTCGAACCCGCACGGTTGGACGTACTGTGTCCTGACTCAATGGACCTGTGCCATGAATCATCGTAAGCCTCGTCAGACCCGCACGATTGGACCTCAGCACCACACACTAAGCTCTGATCCCATGGACTTGTGCCATGAATCCTCGTAGGCCCCGTCGAACCCGCACGAGTGAACTTAGCGTTCCAGCACATCACATTCACATTCACATTACATACAACAATGAGCACAGTTAGTCAATCACGTTGATCACCACAAAAATCGTACATCATACGCACATAACACAATCTCAATACTCTCAACAAAACTATCATCAATCAACGACACACAACCAACATAACACACGTTTGGTACACAATACATTGCACAACCAAGTGTACAACCATCCATATATACGTCGCAATCCTGCACAAATGGCACAACACCTAACATGTATACCAACATGGCACTATTATCACAAAGCCTTCAAATTGCGGAATACACAACTGATTGAAACGGAACATATTTACGAAGGCAAGCAAAATCATCATAAATATCATACGTGATTACTAGTCGCAAGATACAAGTCGTATAATAAGATACTTGCCTCGATAGTCGGCACTCGAATATTCCTACGAATACGGCACAACCCGGAAAACCCCGAACACCTACAATCCTCCGTGAAATCCAGCGGAAACACGGTTACTACGAGAATAACAATTGAAAACAAAGGAAAACACGATCAAGAATCGAAGGGGACCCTTTGAGACATTTAATCGGATACCAAATGTTCAAGGTTCCTTAGAAAACCAAAAATCCCGATTGCGTTCCAACGAACTCGAAACACGGATATACAATCCGTAGAACACGTCCAAAACAATGTTTATACAACAATTAATTGATCAAAAACAGATTGGAATCGAAATCAAAAGGAGAAATCCCTAAAATCTTCAAAAACAAGGGTTCAAGACAAAATACCTCGATTTGGACGAAGAACACGGATTAGATGATGATATAATCAACACAAGCCTTCCAAAGGTGATGTTCTATGATGCTCCCGATCAAAAACCCTCAAATTCCGTCGAAGGGTCGCGAAAAACGAAGGAAAAAATGGAAAATGGCCGAGAGATCCACGTCCAGGCCTATAAATAGGCTGATCTGCACGGTGTGCCACGGCCCGGCCGAAGTGTGCCGCGGCACAGGGCCAAAACTGCGCCCAGTGATCGGCAGTGTGCCGCGGCCCGGCCGGCGTGTGCCGCGGCACCCGGTACAGTCGGGTTTTGGCCGAAAATGTCACACGAGTGTGCCGCGGCCCTGCCGGCATGTGCCGCGGCCCTGCCGGCATGTGCCGCGGCCCTGCCGGCATGTGCCGCGGCCCACGGTACGGCCTGCTCGGCCAGAAGACTGCCGAGCACTACCGGCCGTAACTCGGCCAGTACCGGCCTGGGCCCAGGTTGCCCGGCCATGACTCGGCCGGGGCCAACTCCGACGGCCCGAACGACCTCGAAACCCGAACCTGAATACAAATCGAAGATACGGTTACGAAATATTCGCAAAGACGAATTCGAACACTAAGAGAACACACGATTCCGACCATCCGAAGGCTCGGAATTCGACAACGGAAGGTAATTACCCTAAACTTTGGGAAATTACAAAAATGGCTCAAAACGTCCGAAAATCACGATACGTGATCGAATAACCAAACCGAAGTTCATAACACGTCTAACAAAGTTAAACGGACTTGCGGAAAACTCGAAACAGCAGTTTCGAACGAGATTCGCAAGAATCGAACTCAAGTACGGAAAAGTCGCTAAAAAGAACGGAACTCAACAAAACGACACCAGAACGAACTCGGATGTCAAAAAGTGTAGAATTAATCATTCTCAGAATGACGAAACGGTCATGAGCGAGTCGTCAAAACGGACTTCCGCCGAAAAAAGAAAATTACCGGAAATCCGAAATTGCGGATATTACATTCTACTCTCCTTAAAAGAAGTTTCGTCCCGAAACTTAAATCAAGTAGGGAGAAGCAATATCCCACTAGGAAAACTCAACGAGATACACAAGAACCGAAAAAATCACGCCCAATGGCGAAACGTTACAAGCAACGCGAAAGAACATACAGCGTGAAAACACGCCCCACGACGACCATAACAACGCCACTGGCAATGATTCAAAACAATAACGAGCAATTAACGACACATCACATGCACACATTTAATCAAAGAAACGCACACGACAACAAGTCGCACCCGACCACAACGACTATGCGGTAGAAACAAATAGAGTATTACGATAGAAATCATTCCGATTCTCATCAACAAGAAATGTCCGACGTCAAAACACAAACATTTCAAGATAACAGAAAACGAGGGTACCGGGTATTACATTCTATCACACAAAAAATAAGTTTCGTCCCGAAACTTAAAATAAAACATCAGGGTAGAATACAAACAAAACCAAAAAGTTCACGCAACGAATATCAATCTCTACTCGAATTACAACACAAATACAACATGCCACTACGCTACTGGGCACCACTGAGCTCTCCACGCGTAGGGGCGGGATCTCGGCTCCCGAACATCTCAACGACGGTCTCGCAGTGTACCGCCTGATGTCCCACATGTCCACACTTGAAACAGTTAACTTGCGGCGAGCGACAATTCTTCCGAGTATGGCCTACACGGCTACAATTAAAATATAACTTCACACCGCTTGTCTTGCTCGGCTCGCGAGTAGGATTCTTAGACTGATCAAACGAACGAGGAGTGCTCCCAGAAGGAAACTGTGAAGCAAGAGGCTCACGGATCTTACTTTTCTGGCCTCTTGAAAAGTTACTCGAGGCCATCTGTCTCTTACTCTCTGAACCAGATTCTGATACAGAAACGGCCATCTCAATGGCTAAAGCTCGGTCATAATATTCCTTCAGGGTGGTACACATGAGTGGAGCCATACTCTCACGGATATGGGGTTTCATGCGCATATTGAAGTATCGGACCTTGTCCGCTTCACTTCTCACTTGATCACGAACATAAGCCAGCTGTTGATTAAAATCGACTATCGCCTGGGATATCGACACATCCTGGGGCACAGCTGAGAAAAACTCAACGATCCTGCGTTCACGAACAGGCAACAGGCAATACTCTGCCTCCATAGCAGTCTTAAACTCAGCCCATGTAGGTGTACGATCTGTAGGCACTACAGCCTGCCACCAGTCTGCAGCTTCTTTGTCAAGCAAGTACTGAGCAATGGTTACCCTCTTTTCATCCGAACAAGCTACAGCCTCAAATGTTCTGTCCAACTGGAAGAGCCAGCTTTCCCAACCTAACGAGTCAGACGAACCCACAAAACGGGGCGGCTGCATCCTCATCACATCTCGTAACCACTTACTAGACCCATTATCCCCATCCGGGTTCTCATTCCGATGTACGACCTGATTCATCTGCACTAACTGATCAACCACCTGACGAAGGATGGCGGCGGCGCCAACATCAACATTAACGCTAATCGAATGTCCCTGATCCGTACTAAGCTGGTCGGTACTCGACAAGGAGGGAGTCGCCCTCTCATGCTCCTGATCACGGCCACGACTACGACCACGTCCTCGGCCACGACCTCTCGGCATACTGAACGGATGACCAAACAGAATAATGCAACCATACAAACGTCACAATGTCAACATAGGACAATAATAGCAGTACGATAAAGAATCAACTCCTAGTCATCACACATGTGCATGAACTAACACTGTAATTTAAGAACTTCATTCAAAATTAATTCGCACAGTCACGTCAACAGAGGTGTTTGGATTTTACCCAACCAAACACAGTCAAAACCACACACGTATTGTAGGGATCAAACACTCGCAGCAAAAATGAAATATTTCTGGGGTATTATTCAAATGATAAAATTTTAAAATTCTTAAGTTTGAAAAAATTGATGAAATGAAATTTTTGAAAACACTTTTAATGCCCCGATCGTCCAATCAAAACCATGTACCTCAACATTTAGAAAACACTGAAACATTCTCCGGCGAGCACCACGACACCACGAACTTATCACAACCACTTGCCCCAACACGTGGACATAAGAAGTTCAAAATTTCAAAAACCAAAAATCATTCTGCAAAATAAAAATTTCCCAAAATCCTTTAGCTCATAACCAAAACGACGGTAATATTATACAATGTCCGAAATACTTCAAAACACATTTTTCAAATACCGCCTGACTGTGTCATTTGAAAATACACGACCCATTTGTCCATGTTATTTTCATTTCGGATCGATGTTGTTGTCCGCGAGCGTTTCGTCGTGTTCGTTCCATGCGTTTTTAAGAATCGAGTCGTCAGGCCACGCGGCAGGCGCCGCCGACGGCTTGGAGGAACCGCGCGCAGAGCTGGGCTCTGGCCGGACGGGCGCGGCAGGGACCGGCATAGCGTACGCTACTGCCGGGAGGTTGCGCGCGCTAACCGGCAGTCGTAGCGCACGCTATGCGGTACCCAGCGTACGCTACCTGGGCCGGGCAGTGAGGCCCCAGAGGTTCTGGACTCCAGAGAGTTGGCCGGTAGCGCACGCTACGGCCGGTCGCTGCGCGCGCTAACCGGCAGACGTAGCGCACGCTGCTCGGCATCTAGCGCGCGCTACCTGGGCGAGCGATCAGTCCAGGAGCCTCTGGACTGGACAATGGTCGGCCTGCTAGCGCACGCTTCCGGCACGCTAGCGCACGCTAGGGCGGTCTGCCTATATAATTGACCGAGGAGCCCTGTTTTCACCAATTTTTCATTTCCCTTCCTTCATGTCCGCGGCTGGATCTTTTGAGAGATAGGAGACATGTTATTGAACAACAAATTCACGAAGATCCTGAGTCCATATCATTGATAGATCAATCCATAACATCCTTCAATCGACCGAATCAAGGTTAGTTTTTCCTAAAATCCAAACTTTGGGAAATTTGGGCATCTTGGTAGATTTCGTCCGTTTGAGCCTTATGATCTTAAATTACTGATGGATAATTGTAGATTAAGTTGTATTCTATCATTTTCATCATTTTTCCACGGTTTTACCATTTCCGATTCGTCGATTATATGAACTTCCGTTTGACGCCTTCAAGGTGTCCGGGGAAATGCCGCAGAGAGGAATTTGGTCGTTTTGTGATGTTTTTCCTCGTATGATTGATTGTTTATTCGATGATAGGATATTAGGGACGATTTCCCTACAAAAATCCGGTGTTGAGCCCTTCCGATCGTTGTTTTCGTTGGAGTTCCGGATTTTGCCAACCGACCGTACTTTCGGAGTATCCGCGAGAGATTACCAAGGCAAGTACCTTGATATACGAATTGTAACTGCGTGAAATCATCGTTGTCGAAGTGTATGAATTTATACGGATATATATATATATATATATGTGTATATATATATATATATGTGTATATATATATATATATATGTGTGTGTGTATATATATATATAGATTTATATATATTTATATGTTAAATATATGTATGTATATACGTATATTGATATATATGCCTATGTCGGTGAACGACGAGTGGTGAATGGTAACACTAGTTGACGTACTCAACTTGGATTGATGGATGAACTATAGTTATTCATATAATATAGTAAGGTTATCTGTATATATATATATATATATATCTATATATCTATCTATATATATATATTCGGTTGAGTCGCAATATAAGGATATATGTGTAGCGTTGGTTGGTTGTGCCGAAGGCTTATTGTGTTGAATCTTGATTGATAATGTGCGTGTTATTGTTTATTGTGTGGTTATGGACTGGCGGATAAATTGTGTGAATTGGTGTATTGATTTGATAATTGTTGAAATGATTGATTGTGTACTTGATGTTTGTAATAATGTGAATACTTGTTGTGAGAGACGTCGTATCAGGAACCTCGAGGCGGGGTGTGTACTCCGGCACGGTGTACGCTGCAATGTGCGGCTCCATATGTTTGGTGAACACCGGTGTTACCTAATGCGCGTGCAAGGCGGCTCTGTTAGGAGTGATCGCGGCGCGGTGACATGTTCAAGGCGGCCAACATAGTGGAGTGAACGCCGGTGCACAGTGTGCAAGGAGGCGCTGGCAGGCTTATTGGTAACGGATATTCGAGTGATAGCTAAGACCCGTTCGAACAATCCTCGTATTTCAAAGTTCTTTCAACTCTTTTCAAATCTTGGTCTCGATATAGATCGTGATTCGTGTTTTTGAAAGCTTGTTTCAAATTGTTTTTAAAACGTTGGTATCAGGGTTAATTAACCAAGGATGTTTGACGAAATCTCCGAGGGTTAATTAATCAAGGGTCTTGAGCAGGAATTGTCGAATGAGAGGCTGTGCCTTTGATTGTACTGTGATGATTATTCTGTGCATTGGGACGAAGACCCCGAATAACGTTGTAATTGTTTTCTTGTAAATTGTTTTCCACATGTTGGGTCGAGGATCCGAGAGTTTTTGAAGTATTTTCTAAAAGTATTCCCATTTGATTTTCAAAACCCCATGATGGCCTGAGTCAATAATAATGTTTTCAAACTTTCTTATCAAAATACTTTTCCTTTTATAAAAAGGGATTTTTCTGACTCATTGGGCTCGTTTAAAGTTTCATTGGTATTATGTTCCGTACAGAGAATATGACTATGTGATTATCTTTCACTTTGTGTATGTGATGCTATTCTGTGTGGACTATGGGAATGTGTGGTTTGTGTTAAGGCTTCACGACTGTTGAGATTTGTGTTGTTATTATTCGTATATCTTGTATATTATGTACTTGCACTAGCAAAATTCAGTTTGCTAACCCCGAGTTTTCGGGGTGGGTGCCTGTTATGCGCTCAGGTTTTGGCGGCTCGGGAGCGATCACAGGATTGGCTTGGAAGGAGATGGAGGGCAATGATACTAATCACACCAGAGTCAGAGTCTTTTCTTTTGTTTCATTCTGGTCGGTATTTCTCTGTCGTTCGAGTATTCACTCTTGCATGGGTGTAGTTTTCATTTATTAAATTGAGTTGTCATTCTTTTCGGTGTTCTAGTTTATTATTGTCATTGTAATATGAATGTCGTTAGTTCTGAATTGGTTAATGACCTTGTCGGTCTGCTTTGTATTTAATTTTGACCCCGGTCGGTCAATCATTGAGTAGTCTTTTGGAGTTTAGCCTGGTAGATCCTTGTGATAAGGGTCTACGGCGTGTGACATTCCCGGTCGTATTCTGGGGGTGTTACAGTTACTACGAGAATAACAATTGAAAACAAAGGAAAACACGATCAATAATCGAAAGGGACCCTTTGAGACATTTAATCGGATACCAAATGTTCAAGGTTCCTTAGAAAATCAAAAATCCCGATTGGGTTCCAACGAACTCGAAACACGGATATACAATCCGTAGAACACGTCCAAAACAACGTTTATACAACAATTAATTGATCAAAAACGGATTGGAATCAAAATCAAAAGGAGAAATCCCTAAAATCTTCAAAAACAAGGGTTCAAGCCAAAATACCTCGATTTGGACGAAGAACACGGATTAGATGATGATATAATCAACACAAGCCTTCCAAAGGTGATGTTCTATGATGCTCCCAATCAAAAACCCTCAAATTCCGTCGAAGGGTCGCGAAAAACGAAGGAAAAAATGAAAAATGGCCGAGAGATCCACGTCCAGGCCTATAAATAGGCTGATCTGCACGGTGTGCCGCGGCCCAGCCGAAGTGTGCCGCGGCACAGGGCCAAAACTGCGCTTGATGATCGGTATCATGCCGCGGCCGGCATGTGCCGCGGCACCGTCTGATCGGGTTTTGGCCGAAAATGTCACACGAGCGTGCGCGGCCTGCCGCATGTGCCGCGCAGTGCACGCTGCTCGGCCGGAAGATGCCCGAGCACTACCGCCGTAACTCGGCCGATCTGGCTGGGCCCAGGTTGCCCGGCCATGACTCGGCCGGGGCCAACTCCGACGGCCCGAACGACCTCGAAACCCAAACCTGAATACGAATCGAAGATACGGTTACGAAATACTCGCAAAGACGAATTCGAGCACTAAGATAACACACGATTCCGACCATCCGAAGGCTCGGAATTTGACAACGGAAGGTAATTACCCTAAACTTTGGGAAATTACAAAAATGGCCCAAAACGCCCGAAAATCACGATACGTGATCGAATAACCAAACCGAAGTTCATAACACGTCTAACAAAGTTAAATGGACTTACGGGAAACTCGAAACAGCAGTTTCGAACGAGATTCGCAAGAATCGAACTCAAGTGCGGAAAAGTCGCTAAAAAGAACGGAACTCAACAAAACGACACCGGAACGAACTCGGATGTCAAAAAGTGTAGAATTAATCATTCTCAGAATGGCGAAACGGTCATTAGCGAGTCGTCAAAACGGACTTCCGCCGAAAAAAGAAAATTACCGGAAATCCGAAATTGCGGATATTACAAATTCTACCACTACAACCAACGAATATTCATTCTTCATATCTAAAACTATCGATAATTCAATATACGATCGTCTTGCTATGTTACATTCATCAAAAGTTCCTCAAGAACACTAAGGGATTCGAACTCATGTTCATAGTTATTAAAACGACATAATTCGATATTCTTTAACATGAAGATAATCTTCCAATTCGTAATCCAAGTCATGAATCATCGTATTCTTCAGTATACACTCTACATAACCTCAAGGATTGTAGCAACAACTCCCTAATCATCATCATACGGATCAAATACGGATAATAATACCAAGAACATCAAGAACTCTATGATTTCATAATCATAATCAACATATTCAAGGTATAAACCATCATTTCACCCTCTTTCTTCAACATATAATTCATATAACCTCAAGAATCGAAACAACAACATCTTAATCCTCTTCATACGAATCATTTATGGATAACAATACCAAAATCCGAAATCAAAGTGAAGAATTCAACAACATACCTCAAGAACATGAATAACCCAATCAAACCCTTCAAGAATCATTGATATCTTCATATCCAAGCTTCTAGTCCATGCCTCCAAGCTCACAATCGACTTAAAAGTGTTTAGAACATACTTAGAAGTGAAGAAGGACGGAAAAACGAAGTGAAATGATCAGGCAAAATGAAAGACGAACTTTCATTTTATAAACTGCATCGATCTTTACGTACGTTAACCACCAGCATTAACGTACGTAATGCACTTAGCGTACGCTAAGCGTCCTTAATAGCGTACGTAATCTCATTTCCAAAACTAACTGACCTGTTTCGTCCAATTGATTACGTACGTAACATTTCCTTCATTACGTACGTAATATGTACGTTGACTTGCTACAGTAAAACTCTATTTAACGTACGTTATACACTTATCGTAGCGTACGTAATGGCCGGGGTTGACTCGACTGTCCACATCCGCCGCCGACATCGGGTCCCACCTGCCGACCATGACTCGGTCCTGTCTGATTCCCTCGTTACGTACGTAATGCTTTAGCCATAACGTACGTAACACAACCAGTTTAGCGTACGTAAGTCTTCAACATTAGCGTACGCTAAGTATTCTATACTTTAGCCAATTTTCAACTGTTACCACCTGTCTCGACATACAGAATACGATCATACGGCATACTGAATATGTATATTGAATCCAACAATATTCTCATATGATATACCCAATATCAAAAGTGTGATAACCTGATACACGATATCCTTAATTATAATTATCTACCAAATACGACAATTGTACCAATACTGACATCTCAGTCCTTTATTTATTTTATCCATACTGTACAGATTCCACGTTGTACAGTAAAACTCGGATAAAATAATCTCAAACAACAGTAGTAGAAAATCCGGATATTACACCCTAGTGGTACCCACCAGGCTAGGTTATTCATTTTACATCATGGTAACTTATA
Source organism: Orobanche coerulescens (assembly GCA_033398695.1). Lineage (NCBI taxonomy): Eukaryota > Viridiplantae > Streptophyta > Magnoliopsida > Lamiales > Orobanchaceae > Orobanche > Orobanche coerulescens. Next base: position 231,127,191 of record CM065802.1, read on the forward strand.
ATATAAAAGAGAAAATGCTGAAATAATCATAGCATTAAGCAGGAAAGTCGAAGTACACACAGGTTTGCAAATTATTACATACCCCTTGAAAATAAAAATACTGAAATCTCAATGCATTCCAAACACCATAATCAATCTCGTCTCGATCCTTCACATTCCCAAGCATGTATCCCGGAAGTCCCTGCAACTGGCTAGTATACAATAACAGCCCATATCCAGGTCACTCATAACACAACAAAACTCATATGTCCATATGTATGATTTCGCAATTTCAAATGTATTAGCATATAAATATTTATCACATATACATGAATATAAGACCACATACGCAATCTATCCTCAATACCCAGATAGTGAAATTTCTACCATCCCGAATATCCGAGTGCACACCCCCATTATCCTGGTCCGGAATGAACGTTCATTTTAAATTTTTCTTGGTCCCCGATGGGACTATATAAGTTTTCATCTATTCATATATAAAGCACATAGAAACACATAACTTCACACATTCATAAATAACAATTGGCGTAATATAATCGCTACACAATGAACACACAAAACTGTAATAATGCTAGGACCGAATAAGTTGAATGAACTTGCCTCGTAAGTTTGGTCGGCAGTGTGATTCCCAATAAGTCTCTAGAATTTGACTGTCGACAACTAGATAAAGTTTCAATACTCTATTAATAACATGCTACTAGTATTATCATTAAGATGCTTTAATTCAATTGATTTAACGACTTGTCCGTTTTTTAAATATTATAATATACCTTATCTTTTTCAACTTTTGATAAAGTAGTCGTCTAAGAATCAAATGACTCAGTTAATAACATTTAAATATTACCCTTGAATATTTAGAATATAATTCAATACTCCGAATGTTCAATTATAGCATAAACATTAGTTATATAAATTTTTAATCAAATAAAATCTTTTAATCCATTTGATAAAGAATTATTATAAATCATTCCAGTTTATCATTCTTATATAATCATAAAAGTAATACTCTATATTTTCGTTTACAATAGAAAGTCGAACTACTCTATTTTAATCAAACTAAATATATTTGTATTTATATATATTAAAAATAATCTAAGAATCATTGTTTAATATTTAGGCTTAGTATACTGGAACACAAGTTACATAATTCATTACATATCGAATCCCAATCATTGTGAAATCTTTGTTATCCAACTCAAGATGATGATTGATGAAGATGGACCACCTCAAATCGCCCGAAATCACCTCTCCCGATCGGAATAAGTGGAAATGATGAGAAATGACAAGTGCAGGGTCAATTGTCCCTTATATACTGCGTTCAGTCTAGCGCACGCTACGCCTAAATGTTAGCGTGCGCTAACGGGTCACCCGGTAGTCCAGTGGCTACTGCCAGCATCATTAGCGTGCGCTACGTATACTATAGTGTGTGCTAACGCCTTCCTCTAGCATGCGCTATCCGAGAGTTAGCACGCGTTACCTGGTAGATGTTGCCCAGAAATGGGAGTGTAGAACCTACTGTCCTCTACCCTATTCGAACCTTAGCGTGCGCTACTACAGGGCACTAGCGCGTGCTACGCAACACTTATAGCGTGCGCTAGCCGCTGCCTAGCGTACATTACCTGATAGTCCAGAAAGTCTGAATACCTCACCGCCTCTGCTGACCCATCTCGTTAACGTGCGCTACGGACGATGTTAGCACGCGCTACTGAACATGAATAGCGTGCGCTAACTGTTAGTCTAGATGGCAGAAGTAGCTATTGCCTCTGCCATGCTCCGTATACACTAGCATGCGCTACCCAAGTAGAATTAGCGTGCGTTGGCCTAAGCCTAGCGTGCGCTATCTCCTTGACCCAGGATACTGCCGAAAGATCCAAACAACACGATCTTGATTCAAACAAGGTACGAAACTCTAAATCAACATCAACAACATCTTGAAGTGTTTACAGAACGACCAAAGAGGAAGAACGACAAGGTCAAACAATCAATAAAAAGTAAGGGTATTACACTAAAGGCATAATCGGAGGTGGTGGTGTCGGAAACCCCACATGGGTCATAGTCGAGCTGAGTGAGGTCATATATGCTAACATCATATGTATCTGTTGAGCCATCGCTTGTTGCTAGAGGTGGCCAGTGAGCCAGCCTCGCCCAGCCCAGCCTGGATTTTCTAGGACCGGGGGCCGCACGGGCCAGCCTGGCCTAGGACCGAGCCCAGCCCCCATGGACACTCAGGCAGTCCCAGCCCCGAACGCTCCAGCCTAGCCCGGCCTACCTCCGAGCCCAGACTGGCTCCAACCCACACGCAGCTCGGCCCACCCCAAGCCCACTCCCAACCCATCCCCAACCCACTCCAAGCCCACACAAGCCCACCCTAAACCCACCCCAATATTTCTCTTTACAATTTCTTTTAATTCAAGATAGTTTTTTTAAATTGATTTTTAATTAATATTAACTAATTTATTTTAAAAATTTAAAACAAAGTTTTACAAATTGATATTTAGTTTATTGTTAACCTATTTTTAAATTAAAATTTTATTAATATTCGCCCTGGGCCCGGCCCGGCCTATACCGGCGCACGACAGCCCGGGAGCGAGAGGGCAGTGGGCCGCGGCCGCCAGGCCCAGCCCAGCCCGCCAAAAACATGGGCTGGTCCTGGGCTCCCTAGTCCCAGCCAGGCCCGGCCCCGGCCCAGCCCGACCCACGACCACCTCTACTTGTTGCTGCCTTTCCATCGTCTGATGGTGATGGGCCGCCTCCACTTGCTGCTGTTGGGGCCTAACTTGGAGGATAAACTTCTCATCAGTTCGCATTTGTGACTCAACTTGGAGCCCATTTGTTATCCTGAGTTGCTCCTATAGAAAAACCTTCTACGTGTCGCCTCGAAAATGTCGGAAGCCTGATACTTCTATGACCCTCGCAACCCATCATCGACATGCGAAACTAGCTCATTTTAGGAGGGTAAGAGGTAACCCACACCCTAGGTTTGACATAAAGATTCATGTGGTCAACCTGGTCGATGGCTGTAGTGAAATCCATCTCGACTAACTCAGGATTCTGCTCTCTCATGATCTGTTTCAACATATCCTAAGACTCGTGATCCTTGCCTAATTTACAAAAAAAAAGTAAGTAATTGTATATGAATAAATGTGAGAGAAAAAGACATGACTGTATAAGAAAGAAATCAGTAATTATTTATGTTTCCTTACATGTTGTTCAACACGTCTCGAATATGCCTTCTCAACCACATAGACAAACTGATGGTCCATTTTGTCAGAAGTAGTGGCCTCATGTGTAATATATGCTAACAACTGCGATCTCAAACTATGGTCCTTGTCCAGACGACCACAGTTGGTCTCGTTGGTCTTAACAGTCGACCTGAAAAGGATTCATGTCAAATCAATAATAAGCTATTTCCGCATTGAACATAAATATATTTGACAATAACAAATAACATATTCATAACACACAATACAATAAAATTAGTAATAAAATGCAATTTCTAATACTTATACCATGTAGTTCCAGCCGTTGAAATGAACACACAACCACTTGCACTTGTGTATCATCTACTTGAACTTTTCAGTAGTATTTATGACCCCCAAGCCTCCCAAAATGGGCGGCTGATTTTTCCAAGACTCGTACGATACAAGCGACATGGTAACATAAAGATTTGAAATTTATTTATTCGAGCACATAAATAACTCAAGCATATATAAATAACATTACTTACTTCGTGGCATGCTCCTCATCACATCAAGTGTGCAACAGGGATAAAGAAATATCAAATCAACCTGTAAATTATTATAATAAAGACAACATATTTTTTTCAACAATATTCCTAATAAAAAAAATGCTACTCATAATACGAGAACAAAAAAATTTATATAGCATTTGTAAGAATATTCTTACTAACAAGCATTGTTTAATTTTTCCTTCACACACATTGGGACGTCCTTCTACTCAGTCTGCAACACTGGAACACAGTCTTAAATGAGAATTCCCACATAACGGAGATAGAAAATAATGCTATTAGAAGACAACACGGGAGAATCATACATATTAATGGGTATGCTTAAACGACCATTTTCTTTAATATATTTCTCAAGTGATAGGAGCTTACATGGCCCTCAAGTCTTAATCTTCTTCTTTTCGTACAGCTGTTCAATTTCTTCTGTTTGAATTCCCTCAACAGTTTTTATCTTCGACCTACTACAACTGTGCCATGTCATGTCCTCAGGCCAAGACACGGTCATGTAGCCTCTGTAAGGCTTATCAAACTAGATAGTCATGGCAGAATGGTATCTTCGACCTCAGGAATGGACGGTACCATGGGGGCATGAAAAGTCAGGGCAGACTGTCTGGTACCTCTGGCAAACTATGTGCATGCCCTGAAGACTGAAGTGGAAGGGGTAGGGTCAGGCGTTGTATAGAAGGCATACAAGGTGCTGTAGCGATTGTAGGGGTAGTGGTAGGTATGGACTCCATGTGGGGGATATAATAATCCAAACATCTCAGATAGTCTAGAAGGTTGCTCTGTTAATGGATGTAAAGTGGTAGCCTCCAATATCTGAGTGGCATGTCCCATAGTCTAACCAATATAACGGTTTGTGGGTGTGAGTTCCATAGGGACCGCATGGCTAGAAGATGCAGAGCTCCCATTTGAGTCAGGAGTGTTATTATTATAATTCCATCGGATAATTTTTGATATTTTATTCATTTTACTTGCATTAAAATGAACAACAAATTCAAAACGGTCGTGCGCGTTGACACGATAGTGTCATATACATTTTTTTAAATTAACTTTAGCTGATAATACGTCACCTAGTCGTCGGCTAATATATATATATATATATATATAATAATTCCAGTCATTTGTTAAAATGTTCTATAATTTTCAATCGACATATTACATCATTTTTTCAATTAAGGCTCATAATCAGAATCATCACTAGAGTCGGTCTCGGTGTCAGGATTAATACGTGGCAACACGTGTCTCAACTCTTCTCCATCGTCTTCATATGAATTTGCAAGTAATTCATCTACATTAACATCAGTTAGACCATGTGCATCACCTTGTATTCGAACAACCCGACCTCCGAAAATATTATTCAAAAGAATTGTGGAAGATCGTGGAATATTGGTTGTATGTGGCTCTTGATATGCATCATATAAAGCATTGTCTCCTATTTTGTCTGACTGTAGCTGTACTGAATATGTTTTTGAATAAATTTGAGCCAACATATCACGATATGTTCCTTGTAGACACATGATTGACTATCTTCCATGGCCCATTGTTGACCAAGTCATCTATATAATGCACCGATTGCTGATGTTGCAAAACTAAATGGATCATTTTCATACCAAGTTGTAGAAGTGTCAACGGAAAAAATCACATAGTCGTCTTTTAACTGAATTCAAAGGTTAGTATCAAACCATATGCACTTGAACATGTACACTATCAAGACCTCTCCATAAGCTAGATCTACAAATTTTGAAAAGAACACCATGTTGGGATAAATTATACCCTAGGTATTTTGATAAATACATCCTATAGCCTTTTAAAATACAACTAATTTCAAATTGAATAATTATATTCATAACAATTTACCTAATGTACAAATATATTTATTTTATCATTAAAATATTACTACACTAGTAATAAGTATATAAATATTTATATTTAATCGTTAGATAATTTTATTATACAACCACCAGGATAGAAGTTGTTCAGTAGTCTCATCTCATAATCTCATTATTTTATTAATTTGATATAATATCTTGAACTTTTATTACATGAAATGTAATATAATCTTTATAAATAAATATTCAAAAGGTCAAACATTTAGAGTAGAGCTTTTAATTTGTTAAAAATTTATGCTCGGCGAGCTGCTCATGAGTTGGGTCTTTATCGACATGTGAAAAAAAATTGCGGACTACTGCAGCCCGTGGGCCTCGATTGATTAGCTCGGTCTAGGTTAGGGGCGTAAATAATCCAAATGAGTTGAATGTATATGTGTTTAAATTTGTTTGAAAGTTTTATCCTGTAGATATTATATTTGAACTTGATTTGATTACTAATTGAGTCCGTCTAGAATGATTTTTAATTGAGTGAGTACTAATCGAGCTCAAGTATTTTGTTCTTTCATATGCACTTTATATTTTGAGTGATGCTAGGTGGACAAATTTGTCCAGACAAAATCTGGCCCATTGAATTAAATGGGTCGTTTCGGCCCTTTTTTTATTTTATTGAATTCTTTAATTAGTAAATATGTACATTTACTTTTCTATCCTCTACTTATGTTTGGCTCCTAATTACCATCATTAATTATTCCTCACTAATCCCACATGCCACTTTCTTTATATTAATTGCCTACCTTATTAATTCCCCTCTTCCTTCCCGACGACGCTTTATTGTTTTTTTAATACAATTAGCAACAGATCTAGACAAAACTACCAACTTCCTTCCGGAGAAAAAAAAATTCCTACCAAATCGCTGAACCATGGCGTGTGAGGCTGCAAGAGATGCGTTATTTTCCAAGCTCTTCGGCTCGCCGGACATGGCTTTCACTGATGCAATGGTCTCCAATGCAAGCTCTTCGGGAGCGGAAATGTTTGATGAGCAAGGGGAGCAAAGTCATTCGGGTGAGGAACAGTAAGTGCAAGCAGAAATGTTGGAAGAGCAAAGTGATGAAAGTCAGACGGGCGAGGAAAGTCAGACGGGCGAGCAACCACAAACGCTCAAGGTCGGGAATGTTATTACAAAGTGAAAATGATCTAGTTGAATCTTACAAAGCTCATGCTAAGTCTAAAGGTTTCGGTATTTCAACAAGAAGCAGAAGTGTTAGATCTAAATATCTCACCGTCTCATGTGAAAAGGCACGAGATGGCAATGGTAAAAGATTCAGTAAGAGGACGGGCTGCAAAGCTGGCATAAATGCAATACACCAGGGTGACGATGTTTGGTTGATGGGGAAAGTTTCCCACGATCACAATCACGAACTTGACCCGGAAATGTTGGAGTTCATGCCGGCGCATAGGCACTTGACCACAAATATAAAGAGAACCATAGAAGCACATGATCGTGCCGGGCAACGAATATCAAAGTCTATTAGATACTTGCAAACACTTGCCGGGGGCATCTAAATTGGGAGCAACTGCAAAAGATTGTAGGAATTTTGTGGATGCGACAAGAAGGGTGAGACTAGATGGAAGCGACGCCGCTGCTATACTAAAGTTCTTCAAGTCATTGCAAAAGAAAGATAAGGATTTCTTTTATTTGGTGGACATCGACGACGAGTGCATACTCCGCAACATTATGTGGATACATTCGCGTAGTAGAGCTGCATACGAGGATTTTCACGACGTCGTGAGCTTTGATACGACATACCTTGTAAACCAATACAACATGCCATTGGGTAGTATTGTCGGCGTAAATCATCACTGCCAAATAATGGACCAAGTTTACCAACGCAAAAGGGGCAGTGGTTGTCCATTGAATAAGCAAATAACAAGAAAAATGCTTCGCAGGTCTCCTGGAAAAATCTCTCCGACGAAAACAACTCCAGCAAAACCTACTCCCACAACACCTGAATGTTCACCACCAAAAAAACAAACTCCGCAAGCTTCAGAAACTAGTCCTAATAACAACCCTTTTCCTAGTCCAAGTTTTAGACCTTATAAGGGTCTAAGAATGTTCGAATGGCCGGTGCACTCCTCTCCAGAACGTTTGGGAGCCATGTACAAGAGAGCTAAGGATGAGTGCAGTGACATCAAGAACGAGGTGAAAAACCTTTTGTTCTACTTGGTGCCTTCTAGCAACGAGCAACACGTTGCTAACTTACTCTTGGCGGAGGAACCCTTGTTTATCTTGTATGACATGCTGCTGGACATGGACGACCAGCCCCTAGGAGGAAAAGATGTCGACAACGTGGGTAGTTCCAAAACCAAGGTTGTCATCACTCTGTCGGACTCCACCACTGAGGTCTAAGATGGAGGTTGAAAGTGGAGAAGCGGTTGTTTCAATTTTCTTTTCTTTTCTTCTAGTTGGTTGATGTTTTTTTTTGTTGGTGTGTGAAGGCTGTAAATGCCTTCATAAGGCCTAATTTTCCTATTTAGTTGGCCTATTATGAATGGAATCAAGGTTTATCTATTAAATTGAGTCATTTATTTTAATCGTAATATCACATATTAAATCGATAAATTAGAAATCAGATTGAAACTTTCCAAATTGTGGATAATAAAAAATTTGTATATATCTAGCGAGTAAGAAACATACTCTACAACGCTTACTAAATAATTTGAAATTTAACTATATTATAATATTAATTTCCATTGATAACCAATTATACATTGATTGAAATTTAACTCATCTAATTATGCAGTTGTGATATAACTAAGCTACAATTTTATATTAAGGATGATTTAGAATAATATTTAAGAATAATGAGGTATAATGTAAATTGCATGAAAAATAGAATTTCCTAAGATGACCAAGTATGGTCTTAGAACAAAAATATAATTGTTACAAGTATAGCTTTCAGAAACAAAAAAAAATGCCAAGTGATGCCTTGGGCAGGAATCGAACCCGGATCAATTGATAAATTAAAGTGTAGTTTGCGTAAAGTGCCGGCCCGCGATAATAATTGGATACATTAATGTATTTAATTCCCTTTCTCTTTCCCTATATGCAGTATAAATTATGGAAATAAAAAGACAAAGTACGGCCTCAATAAGAATCGAACCCCGTCAGTAAACAAGTTAAGTGATATTTTGCCACTGAGGTAAGTGGCGGCCCGCGGTATGTATTCGATACATTAATATATTTAAATAGCTCACCCTATGTATATATTTAGAGGGAAATAAATAGAAAAAAACTAAAAATAGTACGGCTTTCTAGGTGCTCAGTCGCTGATTTTTACAGTAAAGAGAAAAGAAAAGGAGTGAAGTGGTGGGAGAGAGGAAGGGGGTTTGGTTTGGTTTGGTGGTGGGAAAGAGGAAGGGGTTTAATGCACATGTTACCATTAATATACCGTACTTTAATAGTCATTAATTTATTGTTTTTTTATGAGGATAGGGAAATAAAGATTAAAAATAAATATAAATATAGATGAATTTGAAATTCAAATTCAAATTTGGTCTAACCAGTCTCTCTCTCTCTAAACTTAAACACTAAGGATAATTAAGTAAAAACCTAAACTCCACTAACAGCACTCATTAATATCATTTGTAAATGATATGTTCAAATTACTAAAATACCTTATTTTGTCTGGACAAATTTGTCCACCAAGCTTTATTGTTATATTTTTTACCGAATCAAGCTGATCTCGAGTCAAACTTTATATCTTGTCAAATATACATTTATGTTCAAATTTGATTCGTTACACTAACGAGTATTATAACAATCAAGCTGGAATCGAGTATCACATGGATTTAAGTTAGTATGTAATAATAGGACATCCCATACCTCGAGATGAGTAGTACATCAGTCAAATATCTATAATACTATAAGATTCAGTCCTATAATTTAAGGTGGAGTAATGATGATAGAGGTTTTAGAGTTAGAAACAAGTTGGAGTCGTTTAGTATTCATCCAGAGTTAATTCCTGCTTATCAATGCCTTACCTGTGTATCAATGCAGAACTTTTAGAATTAAAATCGTTGAGTATGCAAAGAGTCATCGTTTATTGTTCTGAAGGATTAACTGCAGGTATGATTATGCAAAATGAAGAGTCTCTATTTTTTTTAATCAACCCTAAGAAGTCCACCGATCCAGGAAAAAACCATCCTGCATTTACATTCATGAAAAAAAAATTCCGTTTAAGAAACATGTAAGTATCTCTCTGATTTAATATGTTATCTTTTTTGTTTATTGCTTTTAATGATTTTTTGCTACTGCTACGTATTCTTTGTTCTTTGAAAGTTTTATGATTTATGATAGATGTGATTCATTGCCATCGTTGGATTTAAGGATTCAAACAATAAGACTTCACAATACTGAGATCCCTAATTTATTTTGTAAGTTTATAAACCCTAATTTCGGGATTATTGTTTTTATTCACAAGAATTTAGGGTTTTTTATTTAACTGGAGATTTCTGTTTAGACTGCTGTTAGGCGTATTTTTATGCGCTTTTATATCATTATTTTATATCCATCTTGAGCCTAATTCAGCCTAAATGAGCTTTTAATGCATTATTTTTATATGTTTTGCAGGAAATTGGAGTCCGGAAGCTAAAACGAGGCAAAACGGGCGAAAACGGCAATTTTTGGCCTGCGGCCGCGGCACGTACCAAGTGAGCCGCGGCACACGAAGGTAGCCAGCAGACACCGAGTAAACTGTACTCTGAGCCGAGGCACAGATGAAGTGAGCCGCGGCCCAGGAGGAAAAATCTGCGCCCAGGCTTCCCGCTGAGTGCCGTGAGCCGCGGCACAGATTAAGTGAGTCGCGGCCCACGGGGCGGTTTTGCTGAATATTCCGCGGTTCTGGGCCGTTTTGGAGCCTGTTCTCGACCTAATCACACGGACGCGTTTTGGAGGCTTAGGACTGATATAAATAAGCATTGAAGGGCTGAAGACAAGGGGGATCATCATAACTGGGAGGTGGATCGATAGCTAGGGCGAAGAACACAAGTAGGAGATTTGTGGGCGACGACAAGACCACGGATCCCTACGGTTTTTCTTAGTTTTTCTGCATCTTAGTTCCTAGATCTATTCGAGTAGGATTTTGATTGTAGCCGATTTCATGACGGTTTGATTATTTATTATTATTTCGATTTACTCGTTATTCTATAGAATTGGATTTTTCTCATTGTTCTTAATGCTTTTTAATTGTCTGGCCAACAGTTAATTTGTTTTGAATGTCTTTATGGATTCGGGAGATGAAATTTAGGCATAGTTCTTGTGAGACGAATCATAGTTTTCGTGAGATAGAGATATACTCATGCGAATTGTGAAGCCTGTTATTGTGGGAATTCTTGAACTGTTTTAGCTATTAATTATCTAATTCGAATAGGGATATATCGAGTTAATAATGCGTAGTATTTTCTATCGACCTTGGGAAAGCTTTAGAATTTTTTTTTTTTTGAAAAAAAAAATTTAATAATCAAACCGTCATGAAATCGGCTACAATCAAAATTCTACTCGAATAGATCTAGGAACTAAGATGCAGAAAAACTAAGAAAAACCGTAGGGATCCGTGGTCTTGTCGTCGCCCACAAATCTCCTCCTTGTGTTCTTCGCCCTAGCTATCGATCCACCTCCCAGTTCTGATGATCCCCCTTGTCTTCAGCCCTTCAATGCTTATTTATATCAGTCCTAAGCCTCCAAAACGCGTTCGTGTGATTAGGTCGAGAACAGTCTCCAAAACGGCCCAGAACCGCGGAATATTCAGCAAAACCGCCCCGTGGGCCGCGGCTCACTTAATCAGGCTGCTCACGGCAGACTCACGGAAGCCTGGGCGCAGATTTTTCCTCCTGGGCCGCGGCTCACTTCATCTGTGCCGCGGCTCAGAGTACATTTTACTCGGTGTCTGCTGGCTACCTTCGTGTGCCGCGGCTCACTTGGTACGTGCCGCGGCCCCAGGCCAAAAATCGCCGTTTTTGCCCGTTTTGCCTCGTTTTAGCTTCCGGACTCCAATTTCCTGCAAAACATATAAAAACAATGCATTAAAAGCTCATTTAAGCTGAATTAGGCTCAAGATGGATATAAAATAATGATATAAAAATGCATAAAAATACGCCTAACAACTGCTTGCGGCAAGTATAGTGTTTGTTATGGGATTTTAAGTTTGGATTTGCGTTGGTTCCATAATCCATATTTTACACACCATTTAATCTTATTTGCATGTCTGAAATTGAATATCTTTCGTTTGGTGTTTGGACTGGTTCTCTGGATGAGATAATGAAGTTAATAAATTATGTGTAGTTGATGTAGACGGCTATGGTGAGTTGAAGGATGCCCGTATCATGTTTGTTGAATCGTAAGCACCCAAGATAGACTGACATGTTTGAATTTGGAGGTTCAGGTTACACTTTTTTCTTCTTTTAGTATACGTATTTTAACTTTATAACTCAACTTTTGATAATGGGTGACTTTTTGTAGTTGGTTCACACTGGAAGATAATGAGCCGAAAATGATCCTCGAGCATTAGAGACAAGGGTTCACCCAATTACATTGCTATTCTGATGGACTAAGAGATTCTTTATTGATGACATTGTAATCATATCTTTCTTTTCTCTTCTTTATCACCTGAGATGCTGAGATGACACCCCATGAGGCCATGAGTGTGCTTACATAGCCATAGCAACATAAACTACATCGAGACATGATTTAAATAACAACATAAACTACACCAACCTGAACGCAACTATGTTATGTATCCGATTCAGATATGTTACTTTAATATACCAAGTTGCCATCAATAATGGTACACTGTTTCTGATAAGAACTTCAAAAAATGATTTTCTTCTATAACCATGAGGAGCATGATCAGCCCATTGGTAGGTTCTTACAAGGTATCATGGACTTGCATGTATACAAATAGTTCTTAGGTCATGTTTCAATTGTTTATATTAGTTGCTCTGACATTGCAGACCAATGGGTCAGTCAGCCCCATTTGAAGAAGCATCGACCACCAGACTTGATCTCTCCAAACCTTCATTAGCACGTGTTCAAGACTTGAAATAATGCCCGGAAGGTATTTTAACTTACGGTATACATCAGTTAAGGAACAAAATAAGCTATAATATTTGTGTTCACATGATCTTTTGTAATTTCTAAGGTTTCTCCTATAATAAATGATTGGGTCCATAAAGCAAAGAAAAGTAGTCAAACTGCTAATCTGATCTCTAGAGGGTTTTGTTAAGTGTCCTTTAATCATATGGTACAACCTGATGCTAAATACATTTTAATTGCAAAAAATTCTATTTGAAGTAATGAAAAGAGTTCATTACAGATGGTTGAGATCGCGGCTGATGAAGAAGGTGGTTTTCTTTTTGGAAATTAGGTTTGGTACCCATGATTCGCATATATTATAAATATTGCTTAAAAAATTAGTATATACCTTTTCTCATTAACATATTGTCTACAACTTATAACCAAAACACTATTGAATGGTTATTCATTTTTTATATTTCCAAGCAGCTATAAATTTGCATTGTTATACTTAAAAATTTAAATCAGTTGCAATGTTACTGAAATCCAGCTCACATCATAAGCTAATATTCACGTACAAAAAGCTTTAACATTTTGAAAGTTTTAAGGTCCGTAGGTTATGATGGTTCTCCAGGTATTAAAGCCTGCAATAGTGTTACAACAGTGGGTATGAGTTCATCAAGTTTTTAAGCTTCTAGCCCACGTTCTGCAAATTAAGGTAGTTATGTTATGGCCTGTTTCATGTCACTGTCGTACAGGTGTTGTGTGTCAATGTGGTACAATAGTTAATAGTTGCAAGGAATTTGAAAGTCAAATGCAGTTAAGCGGGCCCATGTGCTGATTCGGTCAAGAACTAATCATGTGCAACTGATATCACAAATATAACATCTTATGATGGATATTCGTTACGGGAAGTTTGAGGAAGGTGATTGCGAAGTTAGAAAATATTGGAGTTAAAGAACTTGAATTGCAGTATATGAAGGTAAAATGACTTTTTGTGATGTATTTATTGTTTGACTATTGGGTTAGCTTACTATTGAAATAGAATTGTGGTCCATGTTGAGTATGGCAAAACATGTGTCAAAGTTACAGCAAAAAAAATAATATCTCCTTGACATATCTGAAGTTTTGCCCTTGCATGTTATTATCAAAATGTTAAGTTTAATATATCACATAAACTATTGTTTAATTCAATTTATCACCGCTATCACATCAGTTTCTATTCATTTATATTACCACCAATATATCATTCCCTCATTTGACTCATTAACAATAAAAATGTGCCCGAAACTGAGCAAGTTCAAATAAACTGAAACAATTTTAATGGGTACAGGTAGAGCAGATTATTGTTATTGGACACGACTAATGTGGAGGGATCAAGGGTCCTATGATCTTCCCTGCCGAAGGACCACACACCACGTAAGTCTCTTTTCTATCTGATCAGTATTTTTGAGGACGGTGTGAAAGTATGCTCCAACGCTAAGTCAAAGGTCCTTGGAGAAACATGAGGTTTAGGCCTTGAGGTTCATTTGCACTCATTTTCTATAAAAACTAAGCTTGATCTATTTTGATGGAGATGCTTTAGCTTGACTTTTATATTCATGATGCATTTGCTATCTTATATATGGATGTCACCTAATGATCTAATAGGGGTAGACTTTCTCATTACCATAGTGACTGTTATACATCTTGGTGATTTACACATCTTGCTAAAAGTCCAGTTAAAGTCATCTAAGTCATCTTGCATGGTTTGCATTGGATTCACCATGTGTATGACTGTGTTTGTAGCATGTTGTTGATAAAAGAATACTTTAGGGTTTCGATCAAAGGGGATGAGTCTGATTCTTTTTTTTTTTTTTTTAATTCCTATTTTCTTTTATTTCATGTTATCTTTTTTTCTTTTTTTTCTTTTTTTTTTTTTTTTTTTTTCATTCATTCTCTTTTTTTATTTGCTTTTTTCTCTACTTTTTCCCTCTTTTTTCCTTTTAAGTTATTTATGTAACGATTATTGACGGTTTCAAAGTTTGATTCATGTTAGCCGACCCCAAATCATTTTGGGACTAAGGCTTAGATGTTGTTGTTGTTGTTGTTGCATATCTTGATCAAGACATGTGGAAGGGAGGAGGAGATTGACATGGTTATTGTTTTGTTGAAGAAATTAACTAATAATGTAAATTTATTATAATGTTGACACTTATTTTGAGAATTCAAGATATGACTGTTTTTATAGAGTCGTATGTGTTTGATTTTCGTTTTGGGTTGTTTAAGTTTATATTTATCGAGTATTTGTGGAAATCAAACTATCACGCTACGGGATTGATCAAGTCGGTCCGGGGCATAATACTTAACGGTTATGTTACATTCGAGGTAAACTCAACATATTTTTAGAACTTTTTGACTAAGAATTGCGATGCACGTTTCAATCAGATGCACCATTAGATTTACTTCAACGGTTTGCACTGAAAATTATGAAAGGAACAATCTTATACAAAATGTGTGCATTGCAACACCTTATTTAAACCTTTACACACATTTTCAAAAAATTTATAATTAAAAAAAAAGACAACAACAAAAAATTTAAATGGTTAAATTATACTTTTTAGCATGATTAGTTTATGTAAGCATGCAACTTGAATAATGAATATAAAAGAAAAAGTACATAATTTTTGCTCAAACCCATTTGTAAATTAAAAAAATTAAGTGTAAGACATAATAGTGGAGTCCAAAGGTTTTAGGAATTATTAATAGTGTGTTAATTAATATTCATTTAGTTGGCTATTTAGAATTGAGTTTATTGATAAATTTATTAATATTAGTTAGACTTCAATGTTAATTTTCAATGAAATTAGTTGTATAATAAAATAAGATGAAGCTAAAAAGGTTTGTAACGATTTTTATACAGTTTATGTGGCATTATTATATATACATTATTACACAAACTTTAACTTACAAACTTAATATAGAAAATATTTAACGCACATTAAACTATAACCAATTACATAGACCCCGTGTGCTTCATATTACCATGCAAAAACCATCTAATGGACAAGTATTGTAGGGATAAGTAATAGACCAAAAGAAATAAAACTATTTTTTTTATCATGCAAATAAGTAATAGACCAAAAGAAACAAAGCCATCACAACTTAATAACCAAAACCCCGTATATAAAATACAACACCACAAAACCAAAACAACACTTTTAAATTTTTATACAAGAAAGTTAAAACATTTCATACAACATACTAAACAATTTAAGTATACACTCGCCAATATACAGAAAGAATACACGATTAACAATTAGATTCTTAGCTCGTGCGTAGTACGGGTTCGGTATGTCTTGTTGTATAATAAAAATGACTTGAAAATATAAGTCACAATCAAGGCTGGAGGTCCGGATGTCCTGTTCTGAAAATTAGAGCGTGTGTGATATCATACTCTACATGCTACAGAACACGTGGAGTAATATTCGTAGACAGGCTGGTGAAAGCAAAATGAATTTAATTTACTAACCAAAGGGCAATTTTCTTCTATTTAAAGTGTACGTGTGCAAAGTTCTACTCAAACAAACCCTAAGCCCAAAACATGAGTAGCATAGTTGGTGCGGCTCACAACGTCCGAATCCTGGGCTCCGGTCGGACAACCGTAGTCCTCGGCCACGGCATTGGCATCGATCAATCCGTCTGGAGACATTTAGTCCCACGCCTCGTCGATCACTACAGGGTCGTCCTGTACGATAATATGGGCGCGGGCACAACTAACCCGAACAACTATGATTTCGATCGGTATGCAACACTAGATGGTTTTGCCAACGATTTGATCTCCATTTTGGAGGAGTTCAGCCTCGGGAAATGTATATACGTTGGCCACTCTTTGTCCGCCATGGTCGGAATCATGGCCTCGGTTTTACGACCGAATCTTTTTCATAAACTGGTCTTGATATCTGCTATTCCGAGGTAATCACTCAATCTGAATTAATGGAGATTTTTGTAACTTCTTATCTTCCACATCTTGTCATTTCGCGAGTAGTTAATGGATTTTTTTAGTTTCGAAAATTTCATGATATAACCGACCTATGTGCTCATGCATATTTTGGAAAAGTAACTAAGTAATACTCCCTCCGTACAGTCACTTTTTATCATTTTCGTATGTCTCAAAGAATATGCACACTCTATTTTTAATAAAATCACTTTATTATTTCTTTATATAAAGTCATGCACTATGTCCACTCAATATACCACTTTACTTATTTTTATAAAGGCATACTCTCTCTCCACCCAACACATTCTTTATTAAAACTCGTGCCACTCATCCATGTGCCTATACTTAAAGGACGGAGGAAGTATGAATAAAGAACAAAGAAACCGCAAATAGTTAATAGAGATTTAAATATTATTACTATGTTCATTGTTGTGATTATTGTTGTTGATGGTGGTGTTGCCGATTAGAATGTCGAGCACGGAGGACTATTATGGAGGATTTAATCAGGAAGACGTCGATCAGCTCGTAGCCGGGATGGAAACGAACTTCAACTCAATGGTACACGGAATGGCTCCGTTGGTGATCGGTGGTGACATGGACTCGGAGGTGGTTCAGGAATTCAGTCGGACGCTCTTTAACATGCGGCCCGACATAGCCTTGAGTTTAGTCCGTATGGTATTTTCATACGACATGAGACCCTTTCTTGGGAGCGTGGTGGTGCCGTGCCATATTATTCAGAGTTGTAAGGACCATTTCGTGCCCGTCACGGTGGCAGAGTATATCCACCAGAACCTTGGGGGAAAGTCCGTAATGGAGGTGATGTCCGTGGAAGGCCACCTGCCGCATCTTAGTGCGCCGGAGGTCACGATTCCGGTGCTGCTCCGGCATATAAATCACGATATTGTTGATGGTTGAGAAAATGGTGCAGCCGCGCGCCCGCCGGGAGGGTTTGTGTTGTATTGTGGTGTATGCGATTATAAGAAAATGTCTAAGTCTTGTTGATGTTTTGTTTCTTGTGTGTGTTGTGTTATTGTTGTAGCTTCGGTATTACTTCATATGCTCTGGGTATTTTGTTTGTATAAATGTTTTCCGATAAATATCGTTTTAGTTTTCAGCACGAAATGACTTATCATCTCATCTTGGTTTGGATATGTACCCGGTTATTTTACATGAATTGCTTTGGTATTTGGCTTCATTCATTATGATCCCTTTTGATGATCAAGTCTTTTTTCTATCACTTTCTATTGATGTGTGTTTGTCTTAATAATTGGAATAAATTTTCGTGTAAATATGTGTTCAAATATTAATTCCAATAGCATAAATATAAATCTTGTCTGCAATATGTATTAATCCCATTCATTTTTAAATGCAATGCTTCATTCTCTACATTATTTATATATTAATCTTCGGTCGTACTTTATATCGATCATACAAGAAAATGGCATGTAAAATATGGATATGTCTCAATGTATCACTACTATAAATTTGGCCTTTAACAGCGCCACTTTAACATCGGTTGTTCAAAAACTGCTGTTAAATTAACGCAGTGGCATACCTGTAAATATTGTGTAATAAATTAACAGTGGTTTTTTTAAAAACCGTTGTTAAAAGAACAATTAACAACGGTTATTAAATAACCGATGTTAAATATTTCCAAAAAAAAAACTTAACATCGGTTGGTAATAAACAACCGATGTTAATGTATTGTTGATTAACATCGGTTCGTTTTAACAACCGCTGTTAAATAATTCTAAAAAAAAATTAACATCGGTTGTTAGAAACAACCGATGTTAAATTAGTCCGACAAATTATTAAAATAAATTCAACGCTTAACAGCGATTTTCGTTAATAACCGTTGTTAATTGTTAAATAATTCAGAAAAAAAATAACATCGGCTGTTAATAAACAACTGATGTTAATGTATTGTTGATTAACAGTGGTTCGTTTTAACAACCACTGTTAAAAAATTCTAAAAAAAAATTAACATCATTTAACAACAATTTTTAATGGCAACCGCTGTTAATATCACTTTAATTACACGAAGCAAGTCGGTCTAATAATCCTCCTCTGTACTACCAAGGCAAAAACATACCTTAGTCTTCCTCCTGCGCAAAACCCCCCGATTTTTCCCTATATATATATATTTAAAAATATTATTTTGTGATTTTTACAAATATATAATTAACGATATTAATAGTCAAAACTATACACTGAACTCTGTAAAAAATCCAACATTACAGTTAATTATGACATATGAAGTATTAATTTGACATAGAACCCCAAATTATGAACTTCGGCGAATTCTAACCCTCCAATATAGAACAAATTAAGTGTCGTGCAACACGCTATATATAATAGATTTTTGTCTTACATTGAGGTAATTAAAATTTGATTTTTATGAAAGATTCTTATGACATAACCGATCTAAGATTATATCTAATAGTAAATTCTGAAAACACACACACACACACACATATATATATATATATATATATATATATATGTGTGTGTGATATTATATAATTTCTCATATTCATGACTAGGAAAATATAATTTTATCACTCATCATATTAGTATTACTATCAAAAAAAGGGGTTCTGCTGACGATAAAAGGTCATCGGCTAAAACCTAAAAGTCGTCCGCTAAAAAAAAGATCGTTGGCTAAATTCTGGTCGACTAAGATTTATCGACTAAACTTTAGTCGAAGACAATAAAGATTTCGTCAAATAAATACGTACTTTGGCCGAAGAGTAAGATATTGTAGGCTAAAGTTAGGCCAACGGATGGTTTGCTAAAGTTTATTATTAATAATTAAAAAATGTTTATCGGCCAAAGTATTTTTTAGATAATAAAATTAATACTTTAGCCAACCATTTCTACTAAAACCGTCGACTAAAGTGTATTCTTAATAATTAAAAAAATTGGACGACTGTTTGTGTAAAGGTCGTCAACTAAAGTCATTTTTTAATAAAAAATAAACCTTAGATTTTTTTACCCAATACCTGTTTTTATACACCACCATCAATCAGATTCCAACATAAAATATTAACAATACAACTCCAAATGTACAAGAAGTAAAAAAAATATATATAAATCAACATCCTCACAAAACACAACTCTATCAAGATATACCAACCTCAATAAAATCACAATATTCACAAATATAGTGTCCAAAATATATCATCACATCTACACAAATATATAGAAAAGATAACTATATACTCTCCAAACAGCAGAAAATATAATAATACCTTTATGTTAGTCCTTGCCATGGTGCTATGAAGATGAAGGTGGAGTATGTAAAGGCATAATCGGAGGTGGTGTTGGATATCCCACCTGGGTCATAGTCAATCTGAGTGAGGTCATATACGCTAACATCATATGTATATGCCGAGCCATCGCTTGTTGCTGCCTCTTCTTCGCTTGATGGTGGTGGGCCGCAATCGCTTGTTGCTGTTGGGTCATCAAGTGTTGTTTCTTTTCTTGGAATCTAGCAAACTTCTCTTCAATTTGCCTTTCTTACTCAACTTGGAGCCCATTTGCTATCCTCAATTGCTCCTACAGAAAAGCCTTATGCGTGTCGCCTCGAAAAAATGTCAGAATCCTGATACTTGTATGACCCTATCAGCCCATCATCGACGTGCGAAACTAGCTCCTTTTAGGAGGATAAAAGGTAACTCACACCCTAGCTTTGACATAAGGATCCGTGTGATCGACCTGGTCGATGGTTGTAGTGAAATCTATCTCGGCTAACTCAGGATTCTGATCTCTCATGACCTGTTCCAACATATCCTCAGACTCCTGATCCTCGCCTAATTTACAATAAAAATAAGTAATTGTATATGAATAAAGGTAAGAGAAAAAGACATGATGCCATAAGAAAAAAATCAGTAATTATTTATGTTTCCTTACATGTTGTTCAATACGTCTCGAATATGCCTTCTCAACCATATAGGCAAACCGGTGGTCCATTTTGTCATAAGTAGTGGCCTCATGTGCAATATATGCTAGCAACTGCGATCCCAAACTATGGTGGTCGTCCAGACGACCATGGTTGGTCTTGTTGGTCTTACTAGTCGACCTGAAAAAGATTCATGTCAAATCAATAATAAGCTATTTCGGCATTGAACATAAAATATATTTGAAAATAATAAATAACATATTCATAACACACAATACTATAAAATTATAAATAATGCAATTTCTAATACTTATACCATGTAGTTAGAGTCGTTGAAATGAACGCACAACCACTTGTACTCGTGTACCCGGTACTTGAACTTTTCAGTAGTATTTATGCCACAAGCCTCCCAAAATGGGTGCAACTGATTTTTCCAAGACTTGTACGATACAAGCGACATAAAAACATGAAGATTTGGGATTTATTTATTCGAGCACATAAATAACTCAAGCACATATAAATAACATTACTTACTCCGTGGCCTGCTCCTCATCACACCAAGTGTGCAATAAGGATAAAAGAATGTCAAACCAAACATGTAAATTATTATAATAAAGACAACATATTTTTTCAATGATATTCCCAATAAAAAAACGTTACTCGTAATATGAAAACAAAAAAAATTATATACCATATGTAGGAATATTCTTACTGACATGGCATTGTTTAGTTTTTCCTTCACGCACATTGGGACGTCCTTCTACTCAGCCTGCAACACTGGAACACAGTCTCAAATGAGAATTCCCACATAACAAAAATAAGCAACAATGTTATTATAAGACAACACGGGAGAATCATACATATTAATAGGTATGGTTTAACGACCACTTTCTTTAAGATATTTCTCTAAGTGATAGGATCTTACATGGCCCTCAAGTCTTAATCTTCTTCTTATCGGGTCTTTACAGCTGTTAAATTTCTTCTGTTTGAATTCCCTCAATTTTTATCTTCTACCTTCTACAACGGTTCCATGTCATGTCCTCAAGTCAAGACACAGTCACGTAGCCTCTGTAAGGCTTATCAAACTAGATAGCCATGGCCGAATGGTATCTTCGACCTCAGGAATGGACGGTACCATAGGGGCATGAAAAGTCAGGGCAGACTGTTTGGTACCTCTGGCGAACTATGTGCATGCCCTGAAGTGGAAGGGGTAGGGTCAGGCGTTGTATAGAAGGCATACAAGGTGATGTAGCGATCGTAGGGGTAATGGTAGGTTTGGATTCCATGTGGGGGATATAATAATCCAAACATCTCAGATAGTCTAAAAGGTTGCTCTGTCAATTGATGTAAAGTGGTAGCCTCCAATATCTGAGTGGCATGTCCCATAGTCTGACCAATATAACGGTTTGTGGGTGTGAGTTCCATAGGGACCGCATGGCTAGAAGCTGTAGAGCTCCCATTTGAGTCAGGAGTCTTATTATTATTATTCCATCGAATAATTTTTGATATTTTATTAATTTTACTTGCATTAAAATGATAAAATGAACAACAAATTCAAAATGGTCGTGCGCGTTGACACGATAGTGTCATATATATTTTTTTAAATTAACTTTAGCCGATAATACATCACCTAGTCGTCAGCTAATATATATATATATATATATAATAATAATAATAATAATAAAATTTAGTCATTTGTCAAAATGTTATAAAATTTTCAATCGACATATTACATCATTTTTTCAATTAAGGCTCATAATCAGAATCATCACTAGAGTCGGTCTCGGTGTCAGGATTGATAACTGGCAACACGTGTCTCAAATCTTCTCCATCGTCTTCATCAGAATTTGCAAGTAATTCATCTGCATTAACATCAGTGAGACCGTGTGCATCACCTTGCATTCGAACAACTCGACCTCCGAAAATATTATTCAAAGAATTGTGGAAGATCGTGGAATATTGGTTGCATGTGGCTCTTGATATGCATCATATTCATCATTATCTCCTATTTTGTCTGACTGTAGCAGTACTGAATATGTTTTTGGATAAAGTTGAGCCAACAGATCGCGATATGTTTCTTGTAGACACATGGTTGACTATCTTCCATGGCCCATTGTTGACCAAGTCATCGAGATAATGCACCGATTTTGCTGATGTTGCAAAAATAAATGGATCATTTTCATATCAAGTTGTATAAATGTCAACGGAAAAAATCCCATAGTC
The DNA here is from genome assembly GCA_033398695.1 of Orobanche coerulescens. Classification (NCBI taxonomy): domain Eukaryota; kingdom Viridiplantae; phylum Streptophyta; class Magnoliopsida; order Lamiales; family Orobanchaceae; genus Orobanche; species Orobanche coerulescens. The sequence goes on from CM065802.1 coordinate 231,149,940, forward strand.
GTCTTTTAATTGAATTCCAAGGTTAGTATCAAACCATATGCACTTGAACATGTACACTATCAAGGCCTCTCCATGAGCTAGTTCTACAAATTTTGAAAAGAACACCATGTTGGGATAAATTATACCCCAAGTGTTTTGATAAATACATCCTACAGCCTTTTAGAATACAACTAATTTCAAATTGAATAATTATATTCATTACAATTTACCTAATGTACAAATATATATTTATTTTATCATTAAAGTATTACTACCATTTCACTAGTATCACTAGTAGAAAAATACCATTTCACATCGGACATTTTAGATCGGTTCTATAATAACCGACTTAGAATGTGACGCGGTCATTTTCTAAATCGATTCTAAAATAACCGATCTAGAAAGTCCATTTTCTAGATCGGTTCTAAAATAACCGATCTAGAAAGTGATATGACCATTTTCTAAATCGGTTGTTTTAGAACCGATCTAGAAAATGGACTTTCTAAATCGGTTGTTTTAGAACCGATCTAGAAAATGGACTTTCTAAATCGGTTATTTTAGAACCGATTTAAAACCCACTCGAGAAATTATATTTAAATTTAATATAAATGTAAATTTCTCAAACAACTTTAGCCTAGTGGTTGGGACTTCACTCCCCAACGACAAGGGCAAGGGTTCAAACCCTCATGGCAACAAATTGAAATTCATTGATATTTCAAGACTGGGGCGGGCTCGATCTCGGGTCGGGTAGGGGCCGGGCTGTTGTCGGGTCGGAACGAAGACTTTCTAGATCGGTTCTGAAAACCGATATAGAAAGTCCAGACTTTCTACATCGGATGTATCTATAACGGTTATTTAACCGATTTAAAATGTCTATTTTATCCGATTTAGAAAGTATTTTTTCTAGTAGTTACTATCAAAAAATAAGTATATAAATATTTATATTTAATCGTTAGATAATTTATTATACGACCACCAGGATAAAAGTTGTTCAGTAGTCTCATCTCATAATCTCATTATTTTCTTAATTTGATATAATATCTTAACTTTTATTACAAACTCCATAAAATTGTACAAAATTACATGAAATGTAATATAATCTCTATAAATAAATATTGAAAAGGTTTAAAACATTTAGAGTAGAGCTTTTAATTTATTAAAAATTTATGCTCGGCGAGCTGCTCATGGGTGGAGTCTTTATCGACATGTGAAAAAAAATTGCGGACTACCGCAGCCCGTGGGCCTCGATTGATTAGCTCGGTCTAGGTTAGGTACGTAAATAATCTAAATGAGTTGAATGTATATCTGTTTAAATTTGTTTGAAAGTTTTATCGAGTTGTAGATATTATATTTGAACTTGATTTGATTACTAATTGAGTCGGTTTAGAATGAATTTTAATTGAACGAGTACGAATCGAGCTCACTACACCATAGATTACCTATTGCAACCATATTTCTAAAAAATTGTTAAAAACCATTGCCATTGAGAAACCAAATCACATAAATTGCAATGCTTTTGAAAAGCATTGCAATTCCATTGAAAAAATCTAAGAAAGTTAAAAATATGCATTCTATTGCAATACTTTTTTAAAATCGTTGCAGTATCTATTCATTTTGGGGGCAAATGTTGGCGGGCTTGTAAAATATGAGTGGGATTTCTTCCCGGGCTTACAAAAAATAAGAAAAGAAAAAACAAAAGCCAGAACCCACACGGACACAACCCACACGGCACAACACAACACAAACACACGCAAACAAAATCAACTCGAATAATCATGCTCGAAGAGGGTAAATCAAGCTCAAAGAAGATTAAAAATCGATAAAGGTAAATCATCGATCCGAAATCCTTTTTGTTTTTTTGTAGTTTTGAATCGAGTTTGTTACATGCCCAATGCTTCTTCCTTCTTCTTATATTGCTCTATTTTTGTGTTCTTAATTAGGATTCCTATGTTTCTTGTGTAAATTCGAACTATGTAATCGAGTTTGTTTGGGGGTTTATATTTGTTTGCTTGTTTGTTTATAATTGGGGATTTATTTTTGTTTAATTTAAGTTTTTAATTTGATTTTAATTTCGATCTCTCTCCCTATCTCCATCTCTCTCAAAACCATCGGTAAAAGCTGTACTAATTTGTGTTCGTTGAACATTTCGAACCTGAACAACTTGACTGATTTGGGGTTGGAGTATCTTGCCAATGGTTGTAGATTAATTCAAATGCTCAAACTTTGCCGCAATGAATTCAGGTTTCTATCAAGCCAAACATAATTCCTTGATTACGTCTTTTGATTCCATTTGTTTGTTATCTAGCAATTGTTAGATTTTTGGCATCTCTTCTTTTTATCAATAATTGGATAATGGTTAATCTTCTGCATCTAGTGAAGAAGATGCGGCGGTATTTCTAGAAAGCTATGGAGAGTCTCTGTTGGAACTTTTACTGAATCATATGGCAAAGGTATTCTTAAGCGAGAACTCAGCCCTCCTAAGTCTGAGCTTCTTAGGAAGAGAAGGATCAATTATACTCTATTTTAGTTCATATTTTCACATCACCTCATTCTTTCTTGAATTCATGTGTTTCTCAGTTTTAATTATGTGTAGGAGATTTTATTGTTTTCCCCCCTTTTCTCCAATGATTGAATGTAATTACTGTATGTGTTTCTATTTTTGCTGATCACCACCGGATTTTGAAGGACACTCGAATTTGCTTGTGAGGATAATTGGGTCGAAATTTACTCTGATTCTGGATCATATATCCAGATCTGCTTGAACTTGAGTAGATGTTCTTGCGGTACTCACCTCTCCTAGTTTGCACAAAAGAACATGCCTAGAACTCCGACGATGCGTCTATGTAGAGTATTGCAGTATTCTTCATAGATAGATTATTTCTATTAAAATTATTGATTATCTTCATTTGCATAGTCTACAAAGTAACATATAAACACACTTCCCCTCTTGATTTCATGATATATATATATATATATGGATACTTGGAATATTTGCAGGGTGAAGGTTTTAATGGCATTGATGCACGTGTAACACCCCCAGATCAAACCGGGAATATTACACGCCGCAGACCCTCTCCGTGAGGATCCACCAGGCTAGACATCAACACAACACATTACATTACATACTGACGAATCAAAATAACGAATCAATAGACCGATTTGGTCTTCCGTCACTGACTTACAAATCAAAATACATCAACTCATCCAGACTCATACACATGCAAGGGTAAAACACTTGCAACGACGAACAACAAGACAGCGGAAAAGACAATACAATGGACTCCGACTAACTGAAGTCAAAACTGGCCTTAGTGTGATTAGTATCATTCGTCTTTCATCATCCCTCGCACCGATCCTGTGTCTTGCTCCCAAAAACCTGCATGCACCTGGACACAATACAGATATCCACCCCCCGATTACTCGGGGGTTAGCAAAACTCCACTGTTTCGTAGAATACACAACACATTCCGAGAATACAACGAGATACCTCCCGAGGTATATTTAGTTAAAAATAGTTCAAGTCTTGAAAGTAGAAACGAAGTAAGTAAGCACTTTGAAAACATTTCCAAATCTCGGGAGTTTTAAAAACGTTAGAAATTGAAAAATTCTAAAGTTCCTCGAAAGCCATTTAGGGTCACAGCCCCAAAGTTCATTTTTCAAAATACAAATCCGTTTAACAAAACACGGGGTCCACGACCCAACCATTCCGGTCACAAAACACAGGGTCCACGACACGATCATCCACTTCAAATCACTTACAAGGACACATTACACATAACACATTAATCCTATGCCATTCTAGCCAAGCACCAAGACTCGATATACAATGTCTCTCAACCCCGAGCACAAAGCATTGTGATACTCCGGACAATATCACAATTAACGATAACATCGTCATCCTCAAGATGTAAACCACAATCGGTAACCCGCGGCCGTACCCCTTAGTATCGACCCCGGACATCCCGTCGACACTCCGGGTGGGAAACCACTTCCGCGGCCGTACCCCTTAGTATCGACCCCCAGACATCCCGTCGGACACTCCGGGTGGAAGTTCATCCACACACGCACCCAAGTCCACTTCCGTGGCCGTACCCCTTAGTATCGACCCCCAGACATCCCGTCGGACACTCCGGGTGGAAGGAACAACACACACACGTTCCAAAATCACAGTTGCAAACCACAAGCCTCGAAGGTTAATCACAGTATATAAAGTCGAGGTACCTTGCTAGAATGGCCAGTTCATACAACATATACTCACAACCAAGTAATGATACGATTCATACTAGAATTTCAACGATGCAGCTAGTACAAATAACATAGCAACGAGGGAAAATACCTATCCAACCACGTCGAACGACACAATGAGACAGGATCATCAATATGCATACGTTCCATATATATCTCAAGGAAAGGTTAAGCTATAAATCCTCAACGTCATAATCACACAAAACAATACCCCACACATACTTAGACAAGCATATTTAACAACGAAATCATACGAGTCATCTTTAAAGGAAGTATTGAAAAGCATATCAATTTCTTTGAAAGTTAATTATAGACATTCATAAATCACGTATCGAAAATTACTAACTAATATATCCACAAAACACGTAATGTATGGGCAAGATACTTGCCTCGAATAAGAACAACGCGGAGAATCGACCGAAGTAGGTTGGCCCGAACCGACTACGTACCCGCCGACTCCATCGAACGCCAACTCACGTTCATAAACTACGAAGGACAAATAATAACAATGAAATGAATTTCATAACACGACTCAAAGCCGTTGAATTCAAAGAACGAATGACGAAAGTTCACGGATTTCCCCCAAAATGGCCAAGAACACGATTCGTTCCGTCAAAACCCGAAAACGGAATTCCAAGTTGAAATATGGATATACAATCCATAGAATATGTTTAACAACATCATTTAACCATAATCGATCCATCGAAAACGGATGAAAAACGAGTTCGGGGACAAATCCCCAAAAAGTCAATTCAGAAATCAAGAAATATACTTCGATTCGACGAAGAACAATGGATTAAATGATGTTAAACACAAGAATACTATCAAGATTAATCATACCCATCATGAATTAATCAACAACACTAACGAATCGGACGAAAATGCAAAAATCCCCAAATTCACGAAATTAGGGTTCTAAGGAAGATTACCTTGATTATTGAATCAAAGGTTGATAACGGACGATCGATTGATGTTATGGACTCCATAACTTCATGGTTTTGTTGTTAAACAACATGGCTTCGCCGCCATGAATCGCCACTCGCGGATGGAGAAGGAAGGAAATGAAAACGAAGTGAAATGTGATCGCCACCATATTTATACTCGCCAGACTAGCGTGCGCTAGCCTTTTCCGGACTAGCGTGCGCTATCGGCCAGATCGGCCGAGCACCCTCGGCCAGTGGCCCACACGACCCGGCATCACCGACCAACCCCGCCGACCAAACTCGCGACCCAACTCCCGCTAGGCGTGCGCTACGGCCGGATGCTGCGCGCTAGCCGACTTGCCCGCAGCCACCGGATCGACCGCCCGGCCAGTAACGACGCTAGCCGGCCGACAGCAAGGCGCTACGCCGCCGACTAGCGCGCTACGCTCGGCGTAGCGTGCGCTACTCGCCGATCCCGACCGAGTCGTAACCTCGAAACACCATCGCCTGTGCCCGATAGCGTACGCTAGGCCACCCGGCAGCGTGCGCTACACCTGCCGGTTAGCGCGCGCAGCCTTCCGGCCGTAGCGTGCGCTACGCCGGTTCCTGCCGCACCCGTCCGGCCGGTGCCCGAAATCGTCCGGCCAGTCCCGCAACCGTCCGGCCAGTCCCGCAACCGTCCGGCCAGTCCCGCAACCGCCAGGGCTCGACGACCCGATTACCGAAAACGCACGGAACGAACACGACGAAAAGTTCGCGGACAACATAAACGACTCGAAATGAAAGCGTAATACCATAATTAGTCATACGCGACCAAGAAACGGGTCGAGACAACAATTACAGATACGGATACCCGTAACTTTCAAGAAATTACAAAATGGCCCAAAACGCCCGGAAATCACGATACGTGATCGAATAACCAAACCGAAGTTCACAACACGTCTAACAAAGTTAAACGGACTTGCGGGAAACTCAAATGTTAGCTTCGGTCGAGATTCGCAAGAATCGAACTCAAGTGCGTAAAAGTCGCTAAAAAGCACAGAACTCAACAAAACAACACCGAAACGAACTCGGATGACAAAAGTGTAGAATTAATCATTCTCGAATGACGAAACGGTCATGAGCGAGTCGTCAAACGGACTCGACCGAAAAAGAAATTTACCGAAAATCGAAAATTGCGATATTACATTCTACCCTCCTTAAAAGAAGTTTCGTCCGAAACTTAAAACAAGTAGGAGAAGAAATATTCCGCCAGAAAACTCAACGAGATACACAAGAATGCGCAACTAACGCCCAACGGCGAAATGTTACAAACAACGCGAAGGAATATACGGCGTGTAAACACGCTCCACGGCGACCAACACGACGTCGCCGTTAGGGATATAATAGAACCAACAAACGACAAGCGTCATCAAATGGATAATATAGCCAAGTCAATTATCCGACAATAACAAGACACAACGAACGAAAATCGATACGATTGACCAACCTAACGGTACATTGATCAAAACGCGAGCCAATCGCTGAACAAATACAAAATTCCACCGCCCAAGGGTTGGAAGATCGAAAACGAGACTAATTTTCCGAACTTGGAAAGGTCACAACGATATATAGGTCAATTTGAGACAATATCAGAACTCGCTCGAATGACAAAGGTGAGAAACAACACTGTGTCGAAGCATCAACGAACACAGTCGAGTCGATACGGTTGGACGAAACAGAAGAGAAAGAGAGAAAAATGCGGGTATTACATCGTATCACCTTTAAAAGAGGTTTCGTCCCGAAACCTAAACAACGAGAACGAAGTGCTGGAATAGCAACCTTCCCGACCATATCCTATTGGTCCCATATCTGATCTCCACGACAATCTATACCGCGGTCACGACCGTATCCCCTGTCCCTAGACATACTAAGCGGATTCTCACTCGATACGATGGCGCAACTTCGCAAAAATAATATACTAAAGTACCAACCCAGCACGACATAACACATAAGGTAATCAATAACAACTCGAAAAGAAAATCCACGAGGTATCCTTTTAAAGGAAATCTTTTGAAAATCCTTTACTCGAATTATTTGAAAATACAACAATACGTTAAAAATCATTTTCGAAAATTCTCCCAACACTTCACAAACATCAACGACGGTAATACTTTACAAAATGTCTACATGTACTTTAAAACAACTCTTTCAAATACCATCGAGGTTTTATTTGAGAATCCAAGGCCGGCTTGACAATTCCAAATAATTTTCAAAGTATACACGGAGCCGCCGATTAATCGAACCGTCAAAACTTTGTGAAGTTTCCAGGAAAGTGTTTTTGAACACACACAGCAGACATAATTTATCAATTCATCAACCACAATCAAATATCACCTAGCAATACGAAAAGTCTTAACACGCATTCACGCACAACAGTTGTTATCACTAGACACCACGTAGAGAATACAACTACAAGTGATTGGCAGCAAAAGTTAGACCTGACGGCTATAATGCGGTTCCATAGCCTCCGCCCGGAGTTGATTAGCGCACATAACAAAGGTTAACGTGCGCTAAACACGCCACGTTAGCGCGCGCAGGCACGTACTAAGCCTCGTGCTAATCGCTCTAATCACCAACAAGATTGTAAACATATATGAGGTAATGCTAGACTCGAAGGTTACAAGTAAGCAACAACATACAAGTCTAAATGTCATCGACTCACATAATTATAACAACTCACAAGCAACCATCAAAAGAAAATCATCCTACAAAAATGAAAATTTTACTTCTCAATATAGAGGACTATCTCAACACATACATACCGATGGACTCAACATTCAAGTTACTATTTGAATTTTAAAGCGCACCACTGCTCAACAACGAGAGCATCATCAATACGCATCTTTTGACCAACATTCATGAAACCGAAAAGTTACAAACGAGAGTCACGTCTCGAGTATATTTTGAAGACCTTATTTGAGTTAAAAACTCGAGTTTTGAAAACTTATAGTACACAGTGGAAAAGAATTATCAATAATTCGAGTTTTGAACTTTCACCTTGTGGTCAACATACGAAAATCAACTTTTTCCTCCTCGAGGGCATTTTAAAAATTTTTACGTGACTCCGAAAGGATTCAAAACTTAAAATTCCAAGGTTTATACTCTTGTAAGAAAAATGATTTATACAAGGATACATTCAGCAATATCATTCTACATTTTAGCGCAAGACGGAATCAACAAATATATGTCACTTACTCACGATGCATCTTCAAATATTAACTACATAACACAAAATCACACAGCTCGTATAGCTCGTGGTACAACCCGTAGTAGGGAGACTTACATCCACAGTGTCGCACGAAGATGATGGCCGCATCCCGATACTAATCACGGCCGACATTCCAAACGACGCGTCGCGACACGACATCGCCGACTCAATCGACAAGACAAGACCCAACAATACACGATCGACCCGGCACCTAGGTTTCCGCAACCTAAGCTCGATACCATAAATGTAACACCCCGCATCAAACCGAATATTACACGCCGCACCCTCTCCGTGAGGATCCACCAGCTAGACATCAACACAACACATTACATTACATACTGACGAATCAAAATAACGAATCAATAGACCGATTTGGTCTTCCGTCACTGACTTACAAATCAAAATACATCAACTCATCCAGACTCATACACATGCAAGGGTAAAACACTTGCAACGACGAACAACAAGACAGCGGAAAAGACAATACAATGGACTCCGACTAACTGAAGTCAAAACTGGCCTTCGTGTGATTAGTATCATTCGTCTTTCATCATCCCTCGCACCGATCCTGTGTCTTGCTCCCAAAAACCTGCATGCACCTGGACACAATACAGATATCCACCCCCCGATTACTCGGGGGTTAGCAAAACTCCACTGTTTCGCTAGTGCAAGTATAGAGTGCAAATACGAGCCATACACAACACATTCCGAGAATACAACGAGATACCTCCCGAGGTATATTTAGTTAAAAATAGTTCAAGTCTTGAAAGTAGAAACGAAGTAAGTAAGCACTTTGAAAACATTTCCAAATCTCGGGAGTTTTAAAAACGTTAGAAATTGAAAAATTCTAAAGTTCCTCGAAAGCCATTTAGGGTCACAGCCCCAAAGTTCATTTTTCAAAATACAAATCCGTTTAACAAAACACGGGGTCCACGACCCAACCATTCCGGTCACAAAACACAGGGTCCACGACCCGATCATCCACTTCAAATCACTTACAAGGACACATTACACATAACACATTAATCCTATGCCATTCTAGCCAAGCACCAAGACTCGATATACAATGTCTCTCAACCCCGAGCACAAAGCATTGTGATACTCCGGACAATATCACAATTAACGATAACATCGTCATCCTCAAGATGAAAACCACAACTGGTAACCCGCGGTACCCTTAGTATCGACCCCGGACATCCCGTCGGACACTCCGGGTGGGAAACCACTTCCGCGGCCGTACCCCTTAGTATCGACCCCCAGACATCCCGTCGGACACTCCGGGTGGAAGTTCATCCACACACGCACCCAAGTCCACTTCCGTGGCCGTACCCCTTAGTATCGACCCCCAGACATCCCGTTGGACACTCCGGGTGGAAGGAACAACACACACACACGTTCCAAAATCACAGTTGCAAACCACAAGCCTCGAAGGTTAATCACAGTATATAAAGTCGAGGTACCTTGCTAGAATGGCCAGTTCATACAACATATACTCACAACCAAGTAATGATACGATTCATACTAGAATTTCAACGATGCAGCTAGTACAAATAACATAGCAACGAGGGAAAATACCTATCCAACCACGCCGAACGACACAATGAGACAGGATCATCAATATGCATACGTTCCATATATATCTCAAGGAAATGTTAAGCTATAAATCCTCAACGTCATAATCACACAAAACAATACCCCACACATACTTAGACAAGCATATTTAACAACGAAATCATACGAGTCATCTTTAAAGGAAGTATTGAAAAGCATTTCAATTCCTTTGAAAGTTAATTATAGACATTCATAAATCACGTATCGAAAATTACTAACTAATATATCCACAAAACACGTAATGTATGGGCAAGATACTTGCCTCGAATAAGAACAACGCGGAGAATCGACCGAAGTAGGTTGGCCCGAACCGACTACGTACCCGCCGACTCCATCGAACGCCAACTCACGTTCATAAACTACGAAGGACAAATAATAACAATGAAATGAATTCCATAACACGACTCAAAGCCGTTGAATTCAAAGAACGAATGACGAAAGTTCACGGATTTCCCCCAAAATGGCCAAGAACACGATTCGTTCCGTCAAAACCCGAAAACGGAATTCCAAGTTGAAATATGGATATACAATCCATAGAATATGTTTAACAACATCATTTAACCATAATCGATCCATCGAAAACGGATGAAAAACGAGTTCGGGGACAAATCCCCCAAAAAGTCAATTCGCAGGAAATCAAGAAATATACTTCGATTCGACGAAGAACAATGGATTAAATGATGTTAAACACAAGAATACTATCAAGATTAATCATACCCATCATGAATTAATCAACAACACGGAACGAATCGGACGAAAATGCAAAAATCCCCAAATTCACGAAATTAGGGTTCTAAGGAAGATTACCTTGATTCGCTGAATCAAAGGTTGATAACGGACGATCGATTGATGTTATGGACTCCATAACTTCATGGTTTTGTTGTTAAACAACATGGCTTCGTCGCCCATGAATCGCCACTCGCGGATGGAGAAGGAAGGAAATGAAAACGAAGTGAAATGTGATCGCCACCATATTTATATCGCTGGACTAGCGTGCGCTAGCCTTTCCGGACTAGCGTGCGCTATCGGCCAGATCGCCGAGCACCCTCGGCCAGTGGCCCACACGACCGGCATCACCCGACCAACCTCGCCGACCCAACTCCCGCTAGCGTGCGCTACGGCCGATGCTGCGCTTAGCCGACTGGCCCAGAGCCACCGGATCGAATCGCCTGGCCAGTAACGACGCTAGCCGGCCGACAGCGTGCGCTACGCTGCCGACTAGCGCGCGCTACGCCGCGTAGCGTGCGCTACTCGCCGATCCCGACCGAGTCCGAACCTCGAAACACCATCGCTTGTGCCCGGGCAACAGACGCTAGTTACCCGGCACAGGCGCTACACTGCCCGGTTAGCGGCGCAGCCTTTTCCGGCCAGAAGGCGTGCGCTTACGCCGGTTCTGCGCACCGTCCGGCCGGTGCCCAAATCGTCCGGCGATCCATGCAACCGTCCGGCGATCCCCGCAACCGTCCGGCGATCCCGCAACCGCCAGTGGCTCGACGACCGATTACCGAAAACGCGGAACGAACACGACGAAAAGTTCGCGGACAACATAAACGACTCGAAATGAAAGCGTAATACCATAATTAGTCATACGCGACCAAGAAACGGGTCGAGACAACAATTACAGATACGGATACCCGTAACTTTCAAGAAATTACAAAATGGCCCAAAACGCCCGGAAATCACGATACGTGATCGAATAACCAAACCGAAGTTCACAACACGTCTAACAAAGTTAAACGGACTTGCGGGAAACTCGAAACAGCAGTTTCGGTCGAGATTCGCAAGAATCGAACTCAAGTGTAGAAAAGTCGCTAAAAAGCACAGAACTCAACAAAACAACACCGAAACGAACTCGGATGACAAAAAGTGTAGAATTAATCATTCTCAGAATGACGAAACGGTCATGAGCGAGTCGTCAAAACGGACTACGACCGAAAAAAGAAATTTATCGAAAATCGAAAATTGCGGATATTACATTCTACCCTCCTTAAAAGAAGTTTCGTCCCGAAACTTAAAACAAGTAGGGAGAAGAAATATTCCTCCAGGAAAAACTCAACGAGATACACAAGAATGCGCAACTAACGCCCAACGGCGAAATGTTACAAACAACGCGAAGGAATATACGGCGTGTAAACACGCTCCACGGCGACCAACACGACGTCGCCGTTAGGGATATAATAGAACCAACAAACGACAAGCGTCATCAAATGGATAATATAGCCAAGTCAATTATCCGACAATCACAAAACACAACGAACGAAAATCGATACGATTGACCAACCTAACGGTACATTGATCAAAACGCGAGCCAATCGCTGAACAAATACAAAATTCCACCGCCCAAGGGTTGGAAGATCGAAAACGAGACTAATTTTCCGAACTTGGAAAGGTCACAACGATATATAGGTCAATTTGAGACAATATCAGAACTCGCTCGAATGACAAAGGTGAGAAACAACACCAGGTCAGAAGCATCAACGAACACAGTCGAGTCGATACGGTTGGACGAAACAGAAGAGAAAGAGAGAAAAATGCGGGTATTACAGCACGTAATAGTGGTGATGAGGTCGAGAAGAACTAGGGGAAGTACCTGAACTGAACGTTGCAGCTCATAGACCAAATTGGATGGTTGGTAGGAGTGGCAGAACAAGGAAAAGCAAGAAAGACATGTCGAGGATACGTGGCAAGAGTGGCTAGATATGGATGGTAGTAACTTTTTCTCGGTCTTGGTTATCCACATTTGCTTGTTGCTGGGGTTTGCTTTTGCTGATGATCCTTATGCTAACTTTTAGTTTATGGTTTCACCACTTGGTGTCCCCTAGCAGGTGTATATATATATATATATATATAGATATATATATATATATGCATTTCTCATCCAATTTTGGTGTCTAACTTTTGAATTCGCGATGTGGGACTGCTTGTGATTTATTTTCTGCTAATGAGGTTGGCTTTAGATTCGTGAAAGTTAGAATCTTTAGCTCCAGATCTAGAAATATGGTTTAAAGATTTGAAACTTATATATATACTGCTTCATCTTCATATCAAATTTTTTGTGTATATGTGTATACTGCAGGTGATTGCTATAAATGGAAAGTTTCCAGGTCCCACTATGAACGTGACCACTAATAACAATGTTGTTGTCAATGTGAGAAACAAATTATACGAAGACATCTTAATCCATTGGTAATATTTTTCTTCATAGTGTGTGTTTCTTTTAGATTTTGTGAGAAGAAAAGAATTGTTGATAAAAGATTACTGTATTTCTTTTTATTTCTATTTCCCTTTTTGAGTGAGTCAGGTCAGGTATACAGCAGAGGAGGTGTTCAAAAGCTACTACCATCCATATCTAGCCACTCCTTGGCCGAACAAGGAAAAGCAAGAAAGAAATGTAAAAGAATTATGTGCTACTACTTCTGTCGAGGACAGAGATGAGACAGATGCATATGGGGAGGAAGAGGAAGCAGGGCCATGACGACTCATGTTTATATAATGTTTAACACTGAATTTGGTCTATATGTATTACTAAGTTGGATTGTGTTATTTGAACTTAGTTATTTTTGCTTGAACTTGGTCATTTTCTTGAACTTAGTTATTTTGCTTGAACTTGGTAATTTTCATCAACTTGTTTGAGTGATTTGTGTATTGATATTGGAACAGCAGCAATACTGCTTGGTTAGATTGATGTTATGATATACCAATTAAAATTGGTGGTGGTTTATGAAATAAGACCATGTCTATTTTTATTCAGCGTTGCAATAGTAACTTAAATGTTGCCATATATATCATATTCGTTAATGAAATAGATTGCATTTGATTCAAAATACGTTGCAATTGGGCATATATATGTTGCCTTAGGGCAACCTGAGTCCATGTATTGCAACAATTAACACAAAAAATCGTTGCAAAAAATGGTTGTCATTGATAGTCCAAGATATTGCAATGGTGTTAAATTTGTTGCAATAGCCATTAAATCGTTGCCATATACAATATTTGCAACGATAAAAAGGCGTTGCAATATGGTACAAAATTCGTTGCCATAAGGGCCCTATGGCAACCAGAGCAAAGTGCACGCCTAATTTTTTAATAATCGTTGCCATAGACCATATTGCAATGAATTTAGGGCATATTGCAACGTATTTTACACGTTGCTGTATGCAATCTATGATGTAGTAATTTGTTCTTTCATGTGCACTTTATATTATTTATCAAATCAAGCCGAGTTCGAGCCAAACTTTATATCTTATCAAACAAAAATTTATGTTCAAATTTGACTCGTTAGTGTAATGAGTATTATAACAATCATGCTAGAGTATCACAAGTTAGTATGTAATAATATGACATCCCATGCCTCGAGACGAGTAGTACATCAGTCAAATATTGTATAATAAAATGACTCTTGAAAATATAAGTCACAATCAAGGCTGGAGGTCCGGATGTCCTGTTCTGAAAATTAGAGCTTGTGTGATATCATACTCTACATGCTACAGAACACGTGGAGTAATATTCGTAGACAGGCTGGTGAAAGCAAAATGAATTTAATTTACTAACCAAAGGGCAATTTTCTTCTATTTAAAGCGTACGTGTGCAAAGTTCTACTCAAACAAACCCTAAGCCCAAAACATGAGTAGCATAGTTGGTGCGGCTCACAACGTCCGAATCCTGGGCTCCGGCCGGACAACCGTAGTCCTCGGCCACGGCTTTGGCATGGATCAATCCGTCTGGAGACATTTAGTCCCACACCTCGTCGATCACTACAGGGTCGTCCTGTACGATAATATGGGCGCCGGCACAACTAACCCGAACAACTATGATTTCGACCGTTATGCAACCCTAGATGGTTTTGCCAACGATTTGCTCTCCATTTTGGAGGAGTTCAGCCTCGGTAAATGTATATACGTTGGCCACTCTTTCTCCGCCATGGTCGGAATCATGGCCTCGGTTTTACGACCGAATCTTTTTCATAAACTGGTCATGATAGGCGCTACTCCGAGGTAATCACTCAATCTGATTAATGGAGATTTTTGTAAATGTGAACTTCTTATCTTCCACATCTTGTCATTTCGCGAGTAGTGAATGGATTTTTTTAGTTTCGAAAATTTCATGATATAACCGACCTATGTGCTCATGCATATTTTGGAAAAGTAACTAAGTAATACTCCCTCCGTACAGTCACTTTTTGCCATTTTCGTATGTCCCCCAAAAGAGTATGCACACTCCATTTTTAGTAAAATCACTTTACTATTTTTTTTCTATAAAGTTATACTCTCTGTCCACTCAACACACCACTTCTTTCTATAGAGTCATACCCTCTCTCCACCCAACACACCTTTTATTAAAACTCGTGTCACTCATCCAGGTGCCTATACTTACGGGACAGAGGAAATATGAATAAAGAATAAAGAAAACGCAAATAATTAATAGAGATCTAAATATTATTACTATGTTGATTGTTGTTAATTGTTGTTGTTGATGGCGGTGTTGCCGATTAGAGTGTTGAACACGGAGGACTATTATGGAGGATTTAATCAGGAAGACCTCGATCAGCTCGTAGCCGGGATGGAAACGAACTTCAACTCAATGGTCCACGGAATGGCTCCGTTGGTGATCGGTGGTGACATGGACTCAGAGGTGGTTCAGGAATACAGTCGGACGCTCTTTAACATGCGGCCCGACATAGCCTTGAGTTTAGCCCGTATGATATCTGCATACGACATGAGACCCTTTCTCGGGAGCGTGGTGGTGCCGTGCCATATTATTCAGAGTTGTAAGGACCATTCCGTGCCCATAACTGCGGCGGAGTATATCCACCAGAACCTCGGGGGAAAGTCCGTAATGGAGGTGATGCCCGTGGAAGGCCACCTGCCGCATCTTAGTGCGCCGGAGGTCACGATTCCGGTGCTGCTCTGGCATATAAATCACGATATTGTTGATGGTTGATAAAATGGTGCAGCCGTGCCGCCCGCCGGGAGGGTTTGTGTTGTATTGTGGTATGTGCGATTATAAGAAAATGTCCAAGTCTTGTTGACGTTTTGTTTCTTGTGTGTGTTGTGTTATTGTTGTAGCTTCGATATTACTTCATATGCTCTGTGTATTTGTTTGTATAAATGTTTTCCGATAAATTATATCGTTTTAGTTTTCAGCACGAAATGACTTATCATGTCATTGCTTTGGTATTTGGCTTCATTCATTATGATCCCTTTTGATGATCAAGTCTTTTTTCTATCACTTCTATTGATGTGTGTTTGTCTTAATAATTGGAATAAATTTTCGTGTAAATATGTGTTCAAATATTAATTCCAATCGCATAAATATTAATCTTGTCTGCAATATGTATTAATCCCATTCATTTTTAAATGCAATGCTTCATTCTCTACATTATTTATATATTAATTTTCGGTCGTACTTTATATCGATCATACAGGAAAATGGCATGTAAAATATGGATATGTCTCAATGTATCACTACTACAAAATTGGCCTTTAACCGCGCCACTTAAACATTGGTTGTTCAAAAATCGCTGTTAAATTAACGCAGTGGTATACCTGTAAATATTGTGTAATAAAAAAAACCGCTGTTAAAAGAACAATTAACAACGGTTATTAAATAACCGATGTTAAATTTTTCAAAAAAAAAAAAAAATTAACATCGGTTGGTAATAAACAACCGATGTTAATGTATTGTTGATTAACAGCGGTTCGTTTTAACAACCGCTGTTAAATAATTCTAAAAAAAAAAAAAATTAACATCGGTTGTTAGAAACAACCGATGTTAAATTAGTCCGACAAATTATTAAAATAAATTCAACGTTTAACAGCGATTTCCGTTAATAATCGTTGTTAATTGTTAAATAATTTAGAAAAAAAATAACATCGGTTGTCAATAAACAACTGAGGTTAATCTATTGTTGATTAACAGTGGTTCGTTTTAACAACCACTGTTAAATAATTCTAAAAAAAATTAACATCATTTAACAACAATTTTTAATGGCAACCGCTGTTAATGTCACTTTAATTACACGAAGCAAGTCAGTCTGATAATCCTCCTCTGTACTGCCAAGGCAAAAACGTACCTTAGTCTTCCTCCTGCGCAAAACCCCCCGAATTTTCCCTATATATATATATATATATATATGTTAATTTTTTGTGATTTTTATAAATATATAAGTAACGATATTAATAGTCAAAACTGTACACTGAACTCCGTAAAAAATACAACATTACAGTTAATTATGATATATGAAGTATTAATTTGATATAGAACCCCAAATTATGAGCTTCCGCGAATTCTAACTCTCCAATAGATAACAAATTAAGTGTCGTGCAACACGCTATATATAATAGATTTTTGTCTTACATTGAGGTAATTAAAATTTGATTTTTATGAAAGATTCTTATGACATAATCGATGTAAGATTATATCTAATAGTAAATTCTGAAAACAAACACACACACATATATATATATATATATGTGTGTGTGTGATATTATATAATTTCTCATATTCATGACTTGTAAAATATAGTCTTATCACTCATCATACTAGTATTACTATCAAAAAAGGGGTTCCGCTGACTACAAAAGGTCATCGGCTAAAACCTAAAAGTCTTCCGCTAAAAAAAAAGATCGTCGGCTAAATTCTGGTCGACTAATATTTATCGGCTAAACTTTAGTCAAAGACAATAAAGATTTCCGTCAAATAAACACGTACTTTGGCTGAAGAGTAAGATATTGTGGCTAAAGTTAGGCCAACGGATGGTTGGCTAAAGTTTAATATTAATAATTTAAAAAAAGTTATCGGCCAAAGTATTTTTTTTAGATAATAAAATTAATACTTTAGCCAACCATTTCTACTCAAACCGTCGGCTAAAATGTATTCTTAATAATTAAAAAAAATTGGACGACTGTTTGTGTAAAGGTCGTCAACTAAAGTCATTTTTGAATAAAAAATAAACCTTAGATTTTTTTTTATACCCAAAACCTATTTTTATACACCACCATCGATCAAATTCCAACATACAATATTAACAATACAACTCCAAATGTACAAGAAGTCAAAAAAATACATATAAGTCAACATCCTCACAAAACACAACTCTATCAAGATATACCAACCTCAATAAAATCACAATATTCACAAATATAGTGTCCAAAATATATCATCACATCTACACAAATATATGGAAAAGATAACTATATACTCCCCAAACAGCAAAAAATATAATAATACTTTTATGTTAGTCATTGCCATGGTGCTATGAAGATGAATGTGGAGTATGTAAAGGCATAATCGGAGGTGGTGGTGTTGGAAATCCCACCTGGGTCATAGTCAATCTCACTGAGGTCATATACGCTAACATCATATGTATATGTTGAGCCATCGCTTGTTGCTGCCTCTCCTTCGCCTGATGGTGATGCGCCGCAATCGCTTGTTGCTGTTGGGTCATAAAGTGTTGTTTCTTTTCTTGGAATCTAGCAAACTTCTCTTCAGTTCGCTTTTCTTACTCAACTTGAAGCCCATTTGCTATCCTCAATTGCTCCTACAGAAAAGCCTTCTGCGTGTCGCCTCGAAAATGTCAGAATCCTGATACTTCTATGACCCTATCAGCCCATCATCGACATGCGAAACTAGCTCCTTTTAGGAGGATAAAAGGTTACTCACACCCTATCTTTGACATAAGGATCCGTGTGATCGACCTGGTCGATGGCTGTAGTGAAATCTATCTCGGCTAACTCAGGATTCTGCACTCTCATGATCTGTTCCAACATATCCTCAGACTCCTGATCCTCGCCTAATTTACAATAAAAATAAGTAATTGTATATGAATAAAGGTAAGAGAAAAAGACATGATGTCATAAGAAAGAAATCAGTAATTATTTATGTTTCCTTATATGTTGTTCAACACGTATCGAATATGCCTTCTCAACCATATAGGCATAACGGTGGTCCATTTTGTCATAAGTAGTGGCCTCATGTGCAATATATGCTAACAACAGCGATCCCAAACTATGGTTGTCGTCCAGACGACCATGGTTGGTCTTGTTGGTCTTACTAGTCGACCTGAAAAAGATTCATGTCAAATCAATAATAAGCTATTTCGGCATTGAACATAAAATATATTTGACAATAACAAATAACATATTCACAACACACAATACTATAAAATTAGTAATAATGCAATTTCTAATACTTATACCATGTAGTTAGAGTCGTTGAAATGAACGCACAACCACTTGCACTCGTGTACCCGGTACTTGAACTTTTCAGTAGTATTTATGCCCCAAGCCTCCCAAAATGGGTGCAGCTGATTTTTCCAAGACTTGTACGATACAAGCGACATAAAAACATAAAGATTTGGGATTGATTTATTCGAGCACATAAATAACTCAAGCACATATAAATAACATTACTTACTATGTGGCCTGCTCCTCGTCACACCAAGTGTGCAATAGGGATAAAAGAATGTCAAACTAAACATGTAAATTATTATAATAAAGACAACATATCTTTTCAATGATATTCCCAATGAAAAAACGCTACTCGTAATATGAAAACAAAAAAAATTATATACCATATGTAGGAATATTCTTACTGACATGGCATTGTTTAGTTTTTCCTTCACGCACATTGGGATGTCCTTCTACTCAACCTGCAACACTGTAACACAGTCTCAAATGAGAATTCCCACATAACAGCAATAAGCAACAATAATATTATAAGACAACACGGGAGAATTATACATATTAATAGGTATGGTTTAACGATCACTTTCTTTAAGATATTTCTCTAAGTGATAGGATCTTACATGGCCCTCAAGTCTTAATCTTCTTCTTATCGGGCCTTTACAGCTGTTAAATTTCTTCTGTTTGAATTCCCTCAATAGTTTTTATCTTCGACCTTCTACAACGGTGCCATGTCATGTCCTTAGGTCAAGACACAGTCACGTAGCCTCTGTAAGGCTTATCAAACTAGATAGCCATGTCCGATTAGTATCTTCAAACTCAGGAATAGACGGTACCATGAGGCTATGAAAATTTGGGGCAGACTGTCTGGTACCTCTGGCGAACTATGTGCATGCGCTGAAGTGGAAGGGGTAGGGTCAGGCATTTGATAGAAGGCATACAAGGTGCTGTAGCGATCGTCGGGGTAGTGGTCGGTGTGGACTCCATGTGGGGGATATAATAGTCCAAACATCTGAGATAGTCTAGAAGGTTGCTCTGTCAATGGATGTAAAGTGGTAGCCTCCAATATCTGAGCGGCATGTTGTAACACCCCAAATCTTATATGTGACGTTACATGGCGTAGAACCTTTACAAGGCCTACCAGGCTAACACAAGACACCAAACTCACAACAGAATCCCACAAAACACATTTGTTATAACGAGCAGGGCCGTGGCCTCGGCCCAAACAATTTAGTTCAATACCAACAAAACAAAGGATGAAAAGTATTCAATGCTCATGCAGGGGACTTTCAACGACATCATTTAACAATAACGGAATAAATATGGTAAATGAATGACACCGACTAGAGCCTTATCATCATGTTGGACCATCTTACACATACGTGTCCCGTGTTGGCTCCTCAGCTCGCCCGGTACCTGAAATGCATAAGACGCATTTCCCCCATTTAAGGGGTTAACATTCGAATAGCTAGTACAAGTACACAATTACACTACATTATACATACGAATACGATCCAACATAGTTATTCATTTGGAAAATATTTGAAAATAATATTCTGGAATATCACATTTACGTCAAAATAGCATATCAACACATTTCATCAACTCATTTTATCACAACAATTATCCATACTTGGTAACCCGCGGCCGTACCCATTAGTATCGACCCCCAGAGGCCCCGTCGGACCATACCTGGGTGGGAAACCACTTCCGCGGCCGTACCCATTAATATAGGCCCCCAAAGGCCCCGTCAGACCATCCCTGGGTGGAAGAAAATCTTCACACACACACACGGTATCACAATTCATGATCGCATTGAAACCGTAAACCACATAACGGAATGTAATACATGTACTTGCCTTGAATAAAGTGACGTGAAGGAAAAGGATAAAGGAAAGGTTTCGGTTCGAATAATCTTCACAAATCCGTTCCTATCATAATAACAATATACAAACAATCTCAATATTGCGGAAACATGGAAATTCATCCTAATTCTACCCGTTGGGACAATTCGCCGGTCACCACGAAGTCATAATCAATTCTACTATATTAACGGTGAAAACCTTGAAGTTTAATCCGTTAAAATATACTGAAAGCAAGGGATTACGACTACACAATCGTAATCTAACAACTTATCGAAGCTAAATCGGGTTCAAATGGTAGAATCATGTCAAAATCCCAAAATCCCCAAAAACTAGGATTCTAAAGAAATATACCTCGATTCGGACGGAGAAAGATGATTACGATGATGATAAACCTCACTTGGAACACAATAATAGGCCTCTTAAGTAACTCCACAGATTTGCTCTGGGAGAATCGTTCGAAATCGCCCAGAAGAACTCACATCGCGCACAAGGGAGGAGAAAGAAGGAAATGACTCGATTAAGGTCTCTTCAGGTTTTTATAACCTGATGGTTCGTTACATACGTTAACATAGTGAGGTTAACGTACGTTATGCCTCTTACGTACGTAACGTTCAGGTGTTAGCGTACGTAAAGGCTCGGCAGAACAATCTGCCCAAATCGCTGAAGCCGATAACGTACGTTATATCTAAAGGTTAACGTACGTTACTAGTACTAACATAGCGTACGTAACATAGCATGCATAACGTACGTTATGCATGCAGCAGGCCAGTACCTGAGTGCAGTCCAATGTTCAAGGAGGTATAAAAATCGAAATGCAGCACAAGATGGGATCCGAAGATAGAATTACGAGGTATTCACGACGACGAAACTAAGTGCTGAAAAAAGTACGATTCCGACTACTGGGAGGTTTGAAATTCGACAAAGGAGATAAAATTCCCTAAACTTATAGGAAATTACAAAACGGCCCAAACGTCCGAAAATCACGATACGACGTCGGATTAACGATCCATAACTCACAACATGAACAACTCAACCATACGAACTCATGGAAACAAAGAAACAGCGAAATCGAACGAGTTTTATGAGAATCGAACGTACATGCGACAAAACATAACTCAAAACGAAAATACGTAAAAACATCTTCGAACTCGTTCAAATGAAAAAACTCCAAGAACACAATAGATTCAGAATTCCAAAACAGTAACAAACGAGTCGTCCAAAATGAACATACACCAAAAATAAAAATTACCAAAAATAAAAAGTACGGATATTACATTCTCTTCCCCTAAAAATAAGTTTCGTCCCGAAACTTACAACGTGAACAACTCGGGGTATCTCGACTTCATATTCTCTTCCGTCTCACACGTGGCTTCCTCGGATCCATGTCTCGACCATTGCACTTTAACCAGAGTAATGGTTTTGTGCCTAAGTTGCTTCACACGACGCTCCAAAATCTGAATCGGTCTCTCTTCAAAGGTAATGTCGGGACCCAACTCAATCTCTCCAAAATCATAATATGGCTTGGGTCCGGTACATACTTCCTCAGTTGGGAAACATGAAACACGTTATGCACGTGACTCAAGGCTAAGTTTACCCTTCCGGCCGAAGCGATAAACTCCCAGAGTCGGCAACACCTTCAGCAAAACGTGGTCTCCCACCTCAAACTCAAACGTCCGTCGACGCGTGTCGGCATAGGACTTCTTTCGACTCTTGGCCGTTAGCAACCTATCACGAATCAATGAAATCTTCTCTCTCGTTTCAACTACCATATCTGGTTCAGTGCCAGTCAACTCGGATGTATCATCCCAACACAACGGCGATCTGCACCTCCTTCTATACAATGCCTCAAATGGTGCCATTTTGATCGAGGCGTGCCAACTATTATTGTATGTGAACTCTATCAACGGCAAGTATGACTCCCAATCATCTTTCCCGTCTAAAGCACAGACTCTCAACATATCTTCCAGAATCTGTATCGTCCGCTCTGACTGCCCGTCTGTCTGAGGGTGGTAGGATGTGCTGAGTCTCAACTCAGTCCCCAAAGCTTGATGAATAGCCTGCTAAAAATGTGATATAAACAGACCATCACGATCCGAAACGATACTCTTAGGAGTCTCATGCAACCTCACGATCTCTGCAATAAACACTCGTGCTAATCTCCCCGACCCCAAAGTATCCTTAATACCCAGAAAATGAGATGATTTGGTTAGTCTATAGATAATAACCCAAATCATGTTCATTCCAGTCTGAGTCCTAGGTATACTGGTAACGAAATCCATGGAAATGTCCTCCCACTTCCACTCCAGAATGGGAAATGGTCGTAATAACCCCGCAGGTCGCTGATGCTCGATCTTAACCTACTGACATATCAAACACTTCGCCACAAACTCGCTAACATCCGTCTTCAAATTGCTCCACCAGTAGTTACTCCTTACTTCCTTGTACATTTTGCTCGTACCAGGATGTATAGAATAAGGCGTAGTATGAGCTTCACTTAAGATCTTCTGTCTCAACTCAACATCACTCGGTACACATAACCTGCCGCGAAATCTCAAAATTCCTTCATCCTGAACCACAAATACAGGGGCTTTCCCCTTCTTCACGTCCTCTCTCAACTGGACTAAAAACGGACCATCATGTTGTCTCGCCTTGATATCATCAACCAAAGACGAAGTGATTTCCAATGCACATAACTGACCCTGAACTCTCTGAAACCAAACCTCTATATCCTGACAAATCAAATCCCGCTTGATCCTGCTCTGAGGCGTAAGTACCTCTAACATCTGTAGCGCCATCGGCTTACGACTCAACGTATCTTCCACAACATTGGCCTTGCCCGGATGATAAAGAATCTCGAGATCGTAATCTTTAATTAGCTCCAACCACCTACGCTGTCTCATGTTTAATTCTTTCTAACTTAAGATATATTTTAGACTCTTTTGATCCGTGTAAATCTTACACGACGACCTATAAAGATAATGCCTCTATATTTTTAAAGCGAAGACGACCGCAGCTAACTCTAAATCATGCGAATGGTAATTTGCTTCATAAGGTTTCAACTGACGGGATGCATAAGCAATAACCCTATCTCTCTGCGTCAAAACACATCCGATCCCGATGCCCGAAGCATCACTATACACCAAAAAATCCTCATTCCCCTGAGGCAAAGCTAAAACTGGTGCGGTAGTCAACCATCTCTTCAGCTCATCAAAGCTATTCTGTCTATCTCCGTCCCACTCGAACTTATGAGTCTTCTGGAGTAACTGAGTGAGTGGTCTAGAGATCTTAGAAAATCCTTCAACAAATCTACGGTAATATCCTGCAAGTCCCAGAAAACTCCTCACTTCCTTCACATTTTTAGGCGGTTCCCATGCCATCACTGCCTCTATCTTCTGCGGATCTACCCGAACTCCCTCCGCTGAAATCACATGCCTGAGGAACATCACTTCCTTGAGCCAAAACTCACACTTAGAGAACTTTGTGTACAACTGTTCAGCTCTCAAAATGTCTAACACAGTCTGTAGATGTAAAGCATGTTCCTCCTGACTCCGAGAATAGATGAGAATGTCGTCGATAAAGATGACTACAAATTTGTCCAGATACTCAATAAAAACTTTGTTCATCAACTGCATGAACACTGCTGGGGCATTGGTTAGCCCGAAGGACATAACCACAAACTCGTAGTGTCCATATATCGTCCGAAAAGCAGCTTTCGGTATATCACTGTACTGAATCCTTAACTGGTAATAGCCCGGTCGTAAATCAATCTTCGAAAAGACTCTCCCTGAAGCTGATCAAACAAGTCGTCGATCCGGGGCAAAGGGTACTTGTTTTTTATGGTCAACTTGTTTAATTCTCGATAGTCGATGCATAAACGAAGCGATCCATCATTCTTCTTAACAAAAAGTACAGGCGCACCCCAAGGCGATGCGTTCGGTCGAATATTCCCTTTATCTAACAACTCCCCCAACTGCTTCTTCGATTCTAACATCTCCGATGGTGCCATACAGTACGGCGCTCGAGAAACAGGAGTCTCATTCGGCTATATATCAATAGGGAACTCAACTTCCCGCTGCGGTGGTAATCCCGGTAAGTCGTCCGAAAATACGTCGGAATACTCATTCACAACTGGAATCGATGACATGTCAACTCCACCATCTTATGATCTTAAGGCGTAACAGCAGTAGCCTACACAACCCTGGTTCAGAAGTTTCATCGCCTTCAATGCACTAATCACATTTTTGTCAATCTACCCGGCTTACAACCGACGAGAGTATGCTCTGTGCCATCCTCTGTAACATCCCCAAAACCGTATGGGAATATTACACGCCGTAGACCCTTTCCACAAGGATCTACCAGGCTAAACATCCATAAACAACCAAGTGCTTGCCCGACCAGGGTCAAACAATAAAATGATACAGACCGATATGGTCACTTACACGTGAATACACAGACCGATGAGGTCACACAACCCAATCGATAAAACTGACTTAAATAACATTACCCACACAGGGGTCGAAATACAATACAGCGGAAGACTGAAATCAACTCTCACAACACAACAAAATTCAAAATAACTCTCGACTCATGATTAGTATCGCAGCTCGTCATCCTCTTGTGCCAATCGTGATCGCCCTCGAATCGCATGTACCGACGCAAACAGACATCCACCCCCGATTACTGGGGTTAGTAAAACTCCACGCTTTACTAGTGCAAGTATCAAATCATACGAAATATAACAAGCAAGTAATAATCGTGAATCAAATATGACAATCAAGTATCAAAATATCCTGGAGGTTTTCACAAGGAAAGATAAGCTATGAAGCATTCGAAAATAAGATTATCACCTCGGAAATTTTAGAATTTCAAAACCTTTCGAAAATCTTGTGGTCTTAACCCAAATCTCAAAATTGTGTTACGACAATTTACAAGATTTAAAACATTTCCATAAATCTCATGGGGCTCGCCCAACATTCTTTTCTTAAAACTTTCTTACAAAAAGGTTTGATTTACAAAACATAGTTCGTGACACCGTGATCCCCTGTCACGTGTCTCCGTAGGTTCAACAACCCGCACGGACTTAACCAATCACAACAATCACAACAATCAATCATGCTCATGACTCCGTGATCGCTTGCCACGAGTCTCCGTAGGTTCAACAACCCACACGGATTGAGCAAACACAACAATCACAACAAACAATCATGCTCATGACTCCGTGATCGCTTGCCACGAGTCTCCGTAGGTTCAACAACCCACACGGATTGAGCAAACACAACAATCACAACAAATGGTCCCACCCCGTGAACTCCGTGTCACGTGTCACCGTAGGTTCCGCCGAACCCGCACGGCCGACGCATCGCGTGTCCCGATTCAATGGACTGTGCCATGAATCATCGTAGGCCTCGCTGCACCCGCACGATCGACCTCGCACCACACACTAAGTTCCGATCCCACGGACTGTGCCATGAATCCTCGTAGCCCTGGCCGAACCAGCACTAGTGAACCTAGCGTTCCAGCACATCACATTCGCATTACATACAACAATGAGCACAATTAATCAATCACCTTGATCACCACAAAATCATATATTGCACGCACATAACACAACCTCAACACTCGCAACAACTATCATCAATCAACGACATTTAACCAACATAACACACATTCGGTACACAATACATTGCACAACCACGTGTACAACCATCTCATATGTACATCGCAATCCTGCACAAATGGCACAACGCCTAACACGTATACCAATATAACACTATTATCACAAAGCCTTCAAATTTCGGAAAACACAACCTGTAATACCCGTAATTTTGATTCCTGGTAATTTTCTATTTTTGGCGGAAGTCCGTTTTGACAACTCGCTTGGGACCGTTTCGTCACCCTGAGAATGATTAATTTTACACTTTTTGACATCCGAGTTCGTTTCGGTATCGTTTTGTTGAGTTCCGTGCTTTTCAGCGACTTTCCGCACTTGAGTTCGATTCTTGCGAATCTCGTTCTAAACTGCTGTTTCGAGTTTCCCGTAAGTCCGTTTAACTTTGTTAGAAGTTTTGTGAACTTCGGTTTGGTTATTCGATCGCGTATCGTGAGTTTCGGGCGTTTTGGGCCGTTTTGTAATTTACCCAAAGTTATGGGTATTCTATCTGTATTCGTTGTCTCGACTCTTTTCTCGGTCGCGTATGATTAAATTATTACCTTACGCTTTCATTTCAAGTCGTTGATGTTCTCCGCGAACTTTTCGTCGTGTTCGTTCCGTACGTTTTCGGAAATCGAGTCGTCGAGCCCTGGTGGTCGGGCACTGGCCGGACGATTATGGATCGACTGACGGCCGCAGTGTTCGCCGGACGATGGTCGGTAATCGACCGAAAGCAGCACGGCAGAACCGGCGAGCGCACGCCACGGCCGGACGCCGCGCTTAGCTCGCAATGTAGCGCACGTTGTCGAGTCACCACCAGACGCTATCGGCCCGGGCAGAGGGATTCGAGGTTCTCGACTCGGCCAGATCGGCAGTAGCGCACGCTATCGCTTGGCCGAGCGCACGCTAACCGGCAGGTAGCGCACGCCGCCAACTAGCGACGCTACCCGGGTGAGTTTGTTAGTCCGGGGCTACCGGATCGCCGCCAGCGCGCGCAGCTTCCGGCCAGCGCACGCTAGCGGAGTCGCGCCGAGTCATGGTCGGCACTGGTCGGTGGTGCCGGTCATGCGGGCCATGGCCGAGAGTGCTCGGCCGACATCGGGCCGATAGCGCACGCTAGGTCGGGAAGGCTAGCGACGCTAGTTCCGGCCCAGTATAAAAATGACAGACCAGCGACTTTCTCCGTCATTTTTCATTTCATTTCTCTTCGTTCCGCGACTGGGGTTTCGGAGGAGACGAAACCATGTTGTTGAACAACAAATCCACGAAGTTTATGAGTTTATATCACCGATCAATCGTCCTATAACATCCTTCGATCCAGCGAATCAAGGTTAGATCTTTAGAACCCTACTTTTGGGGAGATTTGGGGATTTTCGTGGTTTTGTCCGATTCATTCGGTTTTGATGAGAAATTCATGATGAATATGATTAATCTTGTTGGTACTCTTAGTTTCCCTACGGATTCATGGTATATTTCGTGATTTTTACGAAATCGAGAGGGTTTGCTGTGGTCCGCCTCGTTGTCGCTTTTATACGAATATACATGAATCGTAGGTGGGTTTCCGGCGTATTCCAATTCCGTATTCGTTTAGAATCTGCTGTGATTGTATTGTTCGAATCGTTAGGTTCGCTGATGGTTCCTAGCATTCGCTTCTGACTTTCCATTCCGTTTCAAGGCCGCCGATTATTCAAGGCAAGTATATATTTATGAATGTGCGTTCTCGACTTTGAAAGTATGAAATATTAATGGCATGCTTATTTATATCCACTCCGGGACGGACCGACGGGTCCTCTGAGGGTTTCGTAGCCTCTGGTGCGATTCCATGGATAATATGAATTAACCACTCCGGGACGGACCGACGGGTCCTCTGAGGGTTCCGTAGCCTCTGGTGCGGTTCCACGGTATTCATATATGTATTGTTGCGATGCTATGAGATTTAGTTATTCCGGAATACTAGTCTTATATTGATGAATTGACGGATTACATTTACTTTATTGTCGAGGAGTATTGTGTTTCATACTGTTATACTTGCACTAGCTATTCGACGGCTAACCCCTTTATGGGGGAAATACCTTTTATGTATTTCAGGTTCCAGGAGAGAGGACAAAGTGTATCGGGTCGGCATGAAGATGATGGGCAAGTGTGATACCGTGTCTTGTCTCCGGTTATCTTTTGGATTCCTCCATTCGGTGTTGTTGTACTGGAATGGATTTTAAATACTCGAGTATTGTATTTCGCTTCCTTGATGTTCCGGCTGTGTTGCCGAGGTATTGATTTGTGCAAAGTTGATGTATATGGTTTCATTGGTTATGGTTTTGAATACCATTTGTATCGTCTTTCTTTCCATTGTATGTAGACCTTCTCGGTCAAGTTTTATAGTTCCGCGTATGTTTAGCCTTGTGTGTCCTACGGCGGGCTCACGGCGCCGTAATATACCCCGAATAACTTGGGGGTGTTACGGTAATATGGTATCGAGCTTAGGTTTATGGATACCTAGCCGCCGGTCTTTCGGGTCGATTGAGTCGTCATTTGCCCACAAGATCACTACTCGCCATCATCACAAAGGCGACCGGTACTTGTAAGTCCTCTCACTCTTCTTGTATTATCTTGACCGCTTCGCTTTTAGCTTGGTATTCTTTGGAATTGGTCACTTCGAGAAGGTGCGATTTGATTATACTTCCGCACGTGTGTGCCCTTTAGAATGTTGAATGTAAGGAGAAGAAGTCTTGACTGTGGTTACGGACGTGAACCCTTCATTGAGATTCTGTCAAATTGCTAATTTTGATATTATCGTGTATCGGTTTTGTGTTGAGACTTTGTTTGGGAGTCGCATGCTAGTACCACGAGATCATCGACTTCACTGCACTGTAAGTATGTTGTTTGGATTATTCGATAATTCTTGGTTATCTTGGTGATTTTGGATTTATATGTTGGATAATTGTGCTTGAGGATGATGTGAACGTATGACAATGTTGCCGAATGCGTATATGTATTCATTGTGCCGTATGATCGCTTGGTATGTCGAGATGTTGGTAGAGAATAGCGGAAAATGGCTAAGTACTGCTACGTTAGCGCACGCTACAAGGTATGCCTAGCGCGCGCTAAGATATATACTTAGCGTACGCTACGGTGCATACTTAGCGCACGCTAAGAGATTCGGTTACGACGCTAAGGAGGACCCATAACGAACCTAACGACTTGCCGGGTTAGTTTCGGAAGGTGGCCGATGTGTAGGCCTGTGATGATTTTTATATTTAGTTAGCGCACGCTAACGCATGTTGGTTAGCGCACGCTAACACCAGATCGCCAATAATGGAATCTTAGCTTTCCGGGTGGACCCGCCATGTTCGACGCGTGTCCAGATAAGGTCAACGAGTGCTTATCGTGTAGAGTTAGCGACGTTAAAACCGTATGATTAGCGCACGCTAATTCCATATCGGCCAAAGGAATCCCGATAATCGCGATGCTTTCGCATGTGGGGGCACGAGCATCAGAGCAAGTCAACGACGATTAGCGCAAGTAAGGTCAAGAATAGCGCACGCCATCGAGCATTTCACCGTATCAAGTCAACGCTGTTAGCGACGCTAATGCATGGGCATTACGACGTTAAATGAATTTTGAAGCAATGTAGTAGCTTCGATCGCCTGTTAACGCACGCTATCAAGGAAGGATAGCGCACGCTAGTCATGTAGCGCACGCTAAATATAAGGTCTAGCGCGCGCTAGTGATGTGTTTTATAGAGAGGATAGACGAGTGCTGTGAGGCATTTTGTCTATTCTCCTTCCTTCAGTCAATAGAGAGAACCTTGGGAAGTACTTGAAGTTCCTAAATATTGAGAGATGATTCTCTCAAACAAGATTAAGATGGAGAGCTCGGATTTAAGTATTGTTCTTGAAGTTTTTGATGATTCTTGGAATGGAGTTCAAATTATTCTTCTTCGTGGTTCGTCCATACATGGTAGTCCTCGTACCCCTTTGATAGTGGTTCATTTCGTTAAGGATTACTACTTGGGAGGGAGTATGTTGAGAATCGTGTATTTTGATGTTCGTCTTATTTCAATGAAAATGCATAAATTGGACTCTACTTTTATCCGCTGCGTGAGTATTTTGAAATGGCTTTTGGTATTTTGTCAACTGAATTTTTATTTTGTAAAACCGATTCCCTAAACTGAGTCTTTGGCATTTTGGCCTTGATTATTTTGACGGTATTTGGAAAATGATTTTTTCTTAATTTTTTTAAAAAGATATATATTACCGTCATCGATCTTTTTAACATTTTTGAAATGACGTGGAAAATTGTGCTTAGCCTGGTAAATCCTTGTGAGAAGGGTTTACGGCGTGTAATATTCCCAGGAGGATCTGGGGTGTTACAATTGTGGTATCATGTGATAATGTTATACGAGATTTATTGGAATTGTAAAAAGAGATTTCGGATGTTGATATGATTATTGAGACCTTCTTCATATGGTAATGACAGTATTGTGCGACTCTTAAAGTTGTATGACTGGCATGACGAAGAAAATGGTAACATGGAGATATACACCTCGGATATGTTGTTCAATGGGATTTCGATATTTCGTGTTCTTGAAGAACTCTTGAATTATGCGAGGTGATGAATTTTTTTAGAAGTGTTGATGTTTTGAAAATGAATATGTAATATTCTTATCTAGTGCTAAACTATGTGTTCGATATAATATTCGTATAAGAATACGAATGTGATTATGAGTTTGATGAGACTATTATTCATCTCCGAATTTGGAAGTCCATACGTATTGGAGCAAATGTTCAAGTCGAATGATTGGACTATTTGATAACCTTTTAGTAGGATTATCTATTGTTTTGAACTAATCGGATGATTCAAATGATGACGGTCATAAGTAAATTTTAACGATGGATTTACGAGAAGGGAACCTTATCAATTCGAATTTAAGAATTTAGTTTGGAACATTTAGACCCTTATTATTGGTCCTCATTTGTTGCTGATATGATCATCATATTTCGACTCGTATTGTGGACGGGATGTGTAAGTGTCTGAGTTGGATTGTTCAGACTGTGATTAGTCAAGATATAGTGAAACGATTGAGTTTGTGGTTTGGTGGTATTGATATTGGTCGTCATCGAACTTGTTGATTATTAATCCTTCTTTTTACAATAAGATATGATGTTTGATCGTGAATTATGACTGTTGTGTTGCGGTTAAGGTTGAAGGGTTCGTAGATTAACTTGGTCGAGACTGAGGAATTCGTAAGACGAATCAACTGAATTGGTAACAGTTCGTTGTATTGATATCGAGGCAAGCTTTATACTCATACTAATCAATGAGACTAATGTTATCGTGTAGGTGTACGAATGTGTGAATCATTTCAAGACTTGGTCTCCTTATGATTGTTTTGATATCAGGGGATCGTTTGATACGACACCCGTCGACAAATCATGCCAAATGCTATTGTTGTTCGTAACGGACGATTGAAGGCATTGATGTATTCAATTTCATCTTCATTATCGAATCGATTTAAGTGTGCCGAGACATCCGTTGTACCGTTGTTATCGAGTTACCGCTCTAAGGTAACCAAGTATCAATCGACACCAAGATAGTTCCCATCCGTTGAGTCGTTATCGATTGGTCGCTCAAGACAATCGAGATATTGAATGGGGATCGCCGAGGATAGTGCCCATCCGTGAGTTATTATTGTCGTGTTGGCCAACTCAAAAGGCACACTATTATTCGTGAACTCGATAATTTTGTGATCGTTGAGGGTGTAGGATTTCAATTGTGGTGTTGTGGTTATTGCCGTGTTAATCGGTCCTTGGGAATTCTCGATCCCGTGGATGGTTGTTTTGAATATCGTTGGTCGTGTCGATCTTTAATTATTCTTTTGTAATCGTTCACTTGGTGAGTAGTATGATCCGTATTGATGTTTTATCCCTTGAGTTTCGTTGTCATGTTGTATCGTGGCATATCCGGGATCATGTCTCGTGCCGATTGGTTATGTGTAGGATTTTTAGCCATGCACTCGATGGTCATGCGTGGATGTTTCCGCATTGGACCGTGCACACGAGACGTAGTTCTTGAGGCTAATTAGGTACATTGTCACACGTATATTCTGGATTCTATATACGGGGTGGACATGTGCACGGACACATTTCCGGATCGGGCGTACTGTGATGTCCCTTTTGAGCTTTATTGGTTGATCGTTCGTAGTCCATGTTGTATCGATATGTCCGACGATTTGCGATCGGTTGTTCATACGCCGAGGGGTATGTCCGACAAAGTTGATTTCTTTGAGTTATATTTTTTGATGATTTACTTTCGGCTTTCAGCCATTATGATGTATCGGTATTTTCCGTTGGAGCCTTCGGGCATTGTGAATTCGTATCTTTTCGGCATTGGTTCGGTTTACCTTCTGGGTAATGTATTGTTGTGTTCTATATTGATGACTCGCCGTTTGGGCGTAAGTTTTCGGTTCTTGTGTATCTCGTTGAGTTTTTCCCGTGGAATGTTTCTTCTCCTACTGCTTTAAGTTTCGGACGAAACTTCTTTTAAGGAGGGTAGAATGTAATACCCGTAATTTTGATTCTGGTAATTTTCTATTTTTGGCGGAAGTCCGTTTTGACAACTCGCTTGGGACCGCTTTCACACCCCGAGAATGATTAATTTTACACTTTTTGACATCCGAGTTCGCTTGTATCGCTTTTGTTGAGTTCCGTGCTTTTCAAATGACTTTCCGCACTTGAGTTCGATTCTTGCGAATCTCGCTCTAAACTATTGTTTCGAGTTTCCCGTAAGTCCGTTTAACTTTGTTAGAAGTTTTGTGAACTTCGGTTTGGTTATTCGATCGCGTATCGTGAGTTTCGGGCGCTTTGGGCCGCTTTTGTAATTTACCCAAAGTTATGGGTATTCTATCCGTATTCGTTGTCTCGACTCTTTTCTGGTCGCGTATGATTAAATTATTACCTTACGCTTTCATTTCGGTCGTTGATGTTCTCCGCGAACTTTTCGCCGTGTTCGCCCGTGACGCTTAAATCGAGTCGCCGAGCCCTCGGTGGTCGCACCGGCCGGACGATTATGGATCGACCGGACGGCCGCAGTTCTCGCCGGACGATGGTCGGCATCGACCGAAAGCAGTGCACGGCAGAACCGGCGAGCGCACGCCACGGCCGACGCCGCGCGCTAGCTCGGCAATGTAGCGCACGTTGTCGAGCCGCCAGACGCCATCGCCCGGGCAGAGGGATTCCGAGGTTCTCGACTCGGCCAGATCGGCAGTAGCGCACGCTATCGCTTGGCCGAAGCGCACGCTAACCGGCAGGGGTAGCGCACGCCGCCGCCAACTAGCGACGCTACCCGGGTGAGTTTGTTAGTCCAAAGGCTACCGGATCGTCGGCGCCAAGCAGCTTCCGGCCGTAGAGCGCACGCTAGCGGGAGTCGGGCCGAGTCATGGCTCAAGAATTGGTCGGTGGTGCCGGGTCATGCGCCATGGCCGAGAGTGCTCGGCCGACATCGCCGAGAAGCGCACGCTAGGCCGGGAAGGCTAGCGCACGCTAGTTCCGGCCCAGTATAAAAATGACAGACCAGCGACTTTCTCCGTCATTTTTCATTTCATTTCTCTTCGTTCCGCGACTGGGGTTTCGGAGGAGACGAAACCATGTTGTTGAACAACAAATACACGAAGTTTATGAGTTTATATCACCGATCAATCGTCCTATAACATCCTTCGATCCAGCGAATCAAGGTTAGATCTTTAGAACCCTACTTTTGGGGAGATTTGGGGATTTTCGTGGTTTTGTCCGATTCATTCGGTTTTGATGAGAAATTCATGATGAATATGATTAATCTTGTTGGTACTCTTAGTTTCCCTACGGATTCATGGTATATTTCGTGATTTTTACGAAATCGAGAGGGTTTGGTTGTGGTCCGCCCTCGTTGTCGTTTTTATACGAATATACATGAATCGTAGGTGGGTTTCCGCGTATTCCAATTCCCGTATTCGCTTAGAATCTGTGATTGTATTCTTCGAATCGTTAGGTTCGCTTTCGATGGTTCCTAGCATTCGCTTCTGACTTTCCATTCCGTTGCGCTGCCGATTATTCAAGGCAAGTATATATTTATGAATGTGCTTCTCGACTTTGAAAGTATGAAATATTAATGGCATGCTTATTTATATCCACTCGGGACGGACCGACGGGTCCTCCGAGGGTTTCGTAGCCTCCGGTGCGATTCCATGGATAATATGAATTAACCACTCCGGACGGACCGACGGGTCCTCCGAGGGTTCCGTAGCCTCCAGTGCGGTTCCACGGTATTCATATATGTATTGTTGCGATGCTATGAGATTTAGTTATTCCTAATACTAGTCTTATATTGATGAATTGACGGATTACATTTACTTTATTGTCGAGGAGTATTGTGTTTCATCTTGTTATACTTGCACTAGCTATTCGACTAACCCTTTATGGGGGAAATACCTTTATGTATTTCAGTTCCAGGAGAGAGGACAAAGCGGTATCGGGTCGGCATGAAGATGATGGGCAAGTGTGATACCGTGTCTTGTCTCGGTTATCTTTTCGATTCCTCCATTCAAAGTTGTTGTCTCGAATGGATTTTAAATACTCGAGTATTGTATTTCGCTTTCCTTGATGTTCCTACTGTGTTGCCGAGGTATTGATTTGTGCAGTGATGTATATGGTTTCATTGGTTATGGTTTTGAATACCATTTGTATCGTCTTTCTTTCCATTGTATGTAGACCTTCTCGGTCAAGTTTTATAGTTCCGCGTATGTTTAGCCTTGTGTGTCCCACGGCGGGGCTCACGGCGCTGTAATATACCCTGAATAACTTGGGGGTGTTACACAACCAACTCAAACGGAACATATTTACGAAGGCACGCAAAATCATCATAAATCTCATACGTGATTACTAGTCGCAAGATACAAGTCGTATAGTAAGATACTTGCCTTAATAACCGCTACCGAACGCTCCGAAGAACACGGTTCGACCGGGAAGCTCGGACCCCAAAGAAGGCAACGAACGGAAGGGTTCCGACTCGAGTTCTTCACAAGAATTCGCTCCTAAGTCACAACGATATCAATTCAATCACAATTCTACGAAAACGTATGGAACTTCCCAAGTTCTACCCATTGAAGCATTTTATCGGACACTTTGAAGGCGTAGTCCAATTTAATCGATTATTCAAAGAAATACTCAAATCCGTTCCACAAAACTTCAAGGGTATTGAATGATTACGAGTTTACAATCAAGTTCTAACAATAATATGAATCAAAACGAAGCAAATCGGCCAAAACACCAAGAAACCTCAAGAACATCCAAAACCAAAAGTTTAGGTGTTCTTACCTTCGATCCGGTGGAAGATGATGTTAATCAATGATTAGAACTTCCAAAACATGTTGCTCTATGTGATATCCATCCAAATCCATCCATTATTGACGAAGAAACGCCAAGAAACGAAGAAAAAGGGTGAAAATGGCGGATGACTCGGTCCAGGCCCTTAAATAGCCGACTGCCGGCAGGACTTGACCGTGTCCTCGCTAGACACGGTCGCGTCACCCGATAGTGACCCGTCCGACAAAGAATCCTCAAGACGACTCGACCGTGTCCCGAACACGGCCGGCGTGTCGGCACGGCTCCGGCATTTCCGGACGAGTACAAGACGGGCCGCGGCCGGACGACACTGGCCGGTCCCGAGACGAAACTTCGCATTTCCGACGAGTACGGCACGGGCCGTGTCGGACGACACGGCCGAGTTCGGCCGGCAGTGATCGGCCAATAACGAGCGGGTGAGTTAAAACGACCATAACTCTCTCGTCCAGACTCCGATTGACTCACCGTTTGAACCATTGGAAAGCTAACTCGATGCTCTATAATATTGCAAAGATTCAGAATTTTTGGAGTTACCAAAAATTAATGGTGATCTAACAAAGTTGAACTCATACTTAGAAAAGTCGTTTAGTAATCCTGAATTCAACAAAACGACACCGAAACCCGAACCTGAATACGAACCGAAGATACGGTTACGAAGTACTCACAAAGACGAATCTAAGAGCTAGTAAACACACGATTCCGACCACCCTAAGGCTCGACATTCGACAACAGAAGGTAATTACCCCAAACTTTGGGAAATTACGAAAATGGCCCAAATGCCCGAAAATCACCATACGACAACGAATAATCAAACCGAAGCTCACAACACGTATAACAACGTTAAACGGACTTACGGGAAACTCGAAACAGCAGTTTTGAACGAGATTCGCAAGAATCGAACTCAAGTGCGGAAAAGTCGCTAAAAAGCTCAGAACTCAGTAAAACGATACCGAAACGAACTCGGATGACAAAAAGCGTAGAATTAATCATTCTCATAATGACGAAACGGTCATGAGAGAGTCGTCAAAACGGACTCCGGCCGAAAAAAGAAATTAACCAAAAATCGAAAATTGCGGATATTACATTCTACCCTCCCTAAAAGAAGTTTCGTCCCGAAACTTAAAACAAGTAGGGAGAAGAAATATCCCACCGGAAAAACTCAACGAGATACACAAGAAGCACGTAACTCATGCCCAACGGAGAAACGTTACAAGCAACGCAACGGAATATACGGCGTGAAAACACGCCCCACGACGACCAATACGACGCCACCGGTAGAGACATAATAAAATCAATACGATTGACCAACCCAACGGTTCATCAATCAAAACGCGAGCCAAACGCTGAACAAATACGGAATTCCACCGCCCAAGGGTTGGAAGATCGAAACGAGACTAATTTCTCAAACTTAAGGGAATTACGAAGGAGTCTGAACGTTCAACAATCACGAAACGAGATCAACAAAACCGATCAATCAAACAATCGAACCACAACGATCGAGACAACAAAAATCGAACAATCACGTTCGAATCACGAAGGACAATAAAATTCAAACAACAACTCCAAGGTTCACATCTCGACTCGAGACAATATATGATCTGGTGAAAACAACATGTGCCTTCACATAAGATCCACAGGAAAGGAAGTAGAAATTGAAAAGTCACAACAACAAACGAGTTATTCAAACAATACCACGCTCGTTCGATCAACCAAAGCAAGGGGCAGGACAAGCTCGAGAAAATGTCAACGAACATAAACGAGTCGATAGACTGAGAAAGAGGAAATGCGAAGTCAAAACGATACAGGCATTACATTCGACCTCTTATAAAAGAAATGTCGTTCCCGCAACTCACAACAACTGGAGTAAGGTGACAACACAAAAAGCAAACGGCGTAAATATCTCCCATGGGCCTCTCGATCCGATCCTCATATCTATCTGAAGTTCGCGCCCGAAAGACTCGGAACCCAACTCGCAAAATCGATCCTCGTGTCTCTCGGGTCCACACTTGAAAAGCGCACGACGAAGGACAATTGGCACGTACATGCCCCGGCAAAATACGCTCAAATGCCTCGGCTCGGCATATCGAAAATACAGATGCTAGATACAATGGAACATAACACCGCAAAACAACATACCGGAGATGCCAACTCAAAGATAATAAAGAATCATAACACATATCATATACAACGATTACCATCACAAGTAATACACACACAAACACTACAACAACGATGATCGTTCGGCGACATCAACGGCCCGAACGATAATCGCACATAATTACAAACATTATGAAACAATCACACATGTACACAAACGTACAAACCCAAGCTTCAACATCTCACACTCGTGCGACAACACGCAAATCGCGACGAGGCGATAAACAAGAAACACCGGTTCACACCTCTCACAGAGGGCTAGTACAAAGAAATGTGTGGCAACGCCTCGACGTTCATGGCACCAATTCGATCATACTGGAGCAAACATCATAACGACAACGTGAACATCATACATACATACCCAGCCCTCAAACGGAATGGATAGGTTTTTAAAAACGAAAACCTCCTTTTGAAAATAATTTTGGAAACACCGATTGATCTTGAGTATCACCCTTCAAAAAAGTACAATCGTGAAACATCGTTATCGAGACTTTGGAAAACTATTTCGCATTCGATAAAAATGAGGACACTTTCTTTTCGTGAAAACTTTCGAAATATTCGACCCTCGGGTCTAAGTAAAAGTGTTTATAAAACATTGAAAAATATCTCAAAACATTTTGGTCCTCGAGGTAGAAGGATTCGAAACATATCGTGGCACCTTGGAAGTACCATGAGAAAACAATTCTTTTAAACGTACGTCTCGAAGTTTATTTCTAGGATACTCAAGATTTTCAAAGATAATTCAATGGGCTAGAATGCCCAAAAATCTCAGGTAATTACACGGAACATTATAGCGTTGTGGGTCCCGCGCCGGAACCCACCAGAATAAAAACTATTTACAAAAACGCCAAAAGGGCCGATGACGGTAATATTTCAAAAACTCACAAAAGCCATTTACAAAATTACTAAATACCGTCATAAGAATTTCGCCAAAACGATCAAGGCCATAATGTCAAAACTCGGTTAAGGGAATCGATTTTCAAAATAAAACTCAGTCGCCGATACCTTTTCGAAATCCATCAAGGTTTACAACTTCCACACCATACCACACCACCCGGTGGTTCAAAGATAATACAATAATGTGCCCAGTTCTATACACATACTATATGCCCCAAGTACTAAACACAATTATATTACACAATACTGTGTAAAGAAAATCATGCACCGCAATTAACTCACTAAGATAAAATCAAGATACACAGGTACTTCGCATAAAAGAGGAGACTTACATCCACAGGTCGCACGGAGGTGACGGTCGCCCACGATACTAATCTCGTCCGACAACATAACCGACACGTTGTGGCTACGCACAACTCAACTTGTCACCTGATGACTCAAACGACATGACAACACATTACTCGACAAATCACGACTTGACTCGACCCGACAGCCTAGGTTTCCGCAACCTAAGCTCTGATACCATAAATGTAACATCCCCAAAACCGTATGGGAATATTACACGCCGTAGACCCTTTCCACAAGGATCTACCAAAGCTAAACATCCATAAACAACCAAGTGCTTGCCGACTGTGGTCAAACAATAAAATGATACAGACCGATATGGTCACTTACACGTGAATACACTGCACCGATGAGGTCACACAACCCAATCGATAAAACCGACTTAAATAACATTACCCACACAGGGTCGAAATACAATACAACAAGATCAAATCAACTCTCACAACACAACAAAAATCAAAATAACTCTCGACTCATGATTAGTATCGCACTCGTCATCCTCTTGTGCCAATCCCGTGATCGCTCCCGAACTGCATGTACCGGACGCAAAACAGACATCCACCCCGATTACTCGGGGTTAGTAAAACTCCACCGCTTTTACTAGTGCAAGTATCAAATCATACGAAATATAACAAGCAAGTAATAATCGTGAATCAAATATGACAATCAAGTATCAAAATATCCTGGAGGTTTTCACAAGGAAAGATAAGCTATGAAGCATTCGAAAATAAGATTATCACCTCGAAATTTTAGAATTTCAAAACCTTTCGAAAATCTTAGGGTCTTAACCCAAATCTCAAAATTGTGTTACGACAATTTACAGTACGAAAACATTTCCATAAATCTCATGGGGCTCGGCCCAACATTCTTTTCTTAAAACTTTCTTACAAAAAGGTTTGATTTACAAAACATAGTTCGTGACACCGTGATCCCCTGTCACGTGTCTCCGTAGGTTCAACAACCCGCACGGACTTAACCAATCACAACAATCACAACAATCAATCATGCTCATGACTCCGTGATCGCTTGCCACGAGTCTCCGTAGGTTCAACAACCCACACGGATTGAGCAAACACAACAATCACAACAAACAATCATGCTCATGACTCCGTGATCGCTTGCCACGAGTCTCCGTAGGTTCAACAACCCACACGGATTGAGCAAACACAACAATCACAACAAACAGTCCCGACCCCGTGAACCTGTGTCACGTGTCACCGTAGGTTCCGTCGAACCCGCACGGTTGGACGTACTGTGTCCTGATTCAATGGACCTGTGCCATGAATCATCGTAGGCCTCGTCAGACCCGCACGATTGGACCTCAGCACCACACACTAAGTTCCGATCCCATGGACCTGTGCCATGAATCCTCGTAGGCCCCGTCGAACCCGCACGAGTGAACCTAGCGTTCCAGCACATCACATTCGCATTACATACAACAATGAGCACAATTAATCAATCACCTTGATCACCACAAAATCATATATTGCACGCACATAACACAACCTCAACACTCGCAACAACTATCATCAATCAACGACATTTAACCAACATAACACACATTCGGTACACAATACATTGCACAACCACGTGTACAACCATCTCATATGTACATCGCAATCCTGCACAAATGGCACAACGCCTAACACGTATACCAATATAACACTATTATCACAAAGCCTTCAAATTTCGGAAAACACAACCAACTCAAACAGAACATATTTACGAAGGCACGCAAAATCATCATAAATCTCATACGTGATTACTAGTCGCAAGATACAAGTCGTATAGTAAGATACTTGCCTTAATAACCGCTACCGAACGCTCCGAAGAACACGGTTCGACCGGGAAGCTCGGACCCCAAAGAAGGCAACGAACGGAAGGGTTCCGACTCGAGTTCTTCACAAGAATTCGTTCCTAAGTCACAACGATATCAATTCAATCACAATTCTACGAAAACGTATGGAACTTCCCAAGTTCTACCCATTGAAGCATTTTATCGGACACTTTGAAGGCGTAGTCCAATTTAATCGATTATTCAAAGAAATACTCAAATCCGTTCCACAAAACTTCAAGGGTATTGAATGATTACGAGTTTACAATCAAGTTCTAACAATAATATGAATCAAAACGAAGCAAATCGGCCAAAACACCAAGAAACCTCAAGAACATCCAAAAACCAAAAGTTTAGGTGTTCTTACCTTCGATCCGGGTGGAAGATGATGTTAATCAATGATTAGAACTTCCAAAACATGTTGCTCTATGTCATATCCATCCAAATCCATCCATTATTGACGAAGAAACGCGAAGAAACGAAGAAAAAGGGTGAAAATGGCCGGATGACTCGGTCCAGGCCCTTAAATAGCCGACCCTGGCCGGCAGGGACTCGACCGTGTCCTGCTAGACACAGTCGCGTCGCCCGATAGTGACCCGTCCGACAGCGACTCGGCACGACTCGACCGTGTCCTGGAACACGGTCGGGCGTGTCGGCAGTCGGTTCCGGCATTTCCGGACGAGTACGGCACGGGCCATGCCGGACGACACGGTCGGGTCCTGAGACAGAAACTTCAGCATTTCCGGACGAGTACGGCACGGGCCGTGTCGGACGACACGGCCGAGTTCGGCCGGCAGTGATCGGCCAATAACGAGCGGGTGAGTTAAAACGACCATAACTCTCTCGTCCAGACTCCGATTGACTCACCGTTTGAACCATTGGAAAGCTAACTCGATGCTCTATAATATTGCAAAGATTCAGAATTTTTGGAGTTACCAAAAATTAATGGTGATCTAACAAAGTCGAACTCATACTTAGAAAAGTCGTTTAGTAATCCTGAATTCAACAAAACGACACCGAAACCCGAACCTGAATACGAACCGAAGATACGGTTACGAAGTACTCACAAAGACGAATCTAAGAGCTAGTAGAACACACGATTCCGACCACCCGAAGGCTCGACATTCGACAACGGAAGGTAATTACCCCAAACTCTGGGAAATTACGAAAATGGCCCAAATGCCCGAAAATCACCATACGACAACGAATAATCAAACCGAAGCTCACAACACGTATAAAAACGTTAAACGGACTTACGGGAAACTCGAAACAGCAGTTTTGAACGAGATTCGCAAGAATCGAACTCAAGTGCGGAAAAGTCGCTAAAAAGCTCGGAACTCAGTAAAACGATACCGAAACGAACTCGGATGACAAAAAGCGTAGAATTAATCATTCTCATAATGACGAAACGGTCATGAGAGAGTCGTCAAAACGGACTCCGGCCGAAAAAAAGAAATTAACCGAAAATCGAAAATTGCGGATATTACATCCTCGGCCACTATCAAGATAGTATGAGTCTGATAGTTCATGATGGAACTGTGACAATCCAATCAATCGTCCCCGAGGATCAAATCCTCACCCTTAAGGTCTACAACAATGAGGTTCGAGGGCCAATCCCGGCTCCCGATCCTGACTGGACAATCTCTAACTTCCCGGTTCCCAACCATACGATCCCCACTAGGCATACCCACTACAAACGGTTCACACTCGAATAAGCAGTCAATACCGATACGACATATACAATCAGAAGCAATAAAAGAGTGAGTAGCACCCGAATAAAAAAGCACCAAAACTGGATGAGAAAAGGATCTGAGTGGTACCTGATGCCACCGGGATGTCTGTCTCCTCCGCACGTCTC
Organism: Orobanche coerulescens; assembly: GCA_033398695.1. Classification (NCBI taxonomy): domain Eukaryota; kingdom Viridiplantae; phylum Streptophyta; class Magnoliopsida; order Lamiales; family Orobanchaceae; genus Orobanche; species Orobanche coerulescens. Next base: position 231,193,110 of record CM065802.1, read on the forward strand.
GTCTGATACAAGCGAGGGTGTACTGAGCCCGAACTATATACTGCTCGGTGGTCCGGCTGGCCCCGTCCCCTACCACGGTCTGTACTCTGAGGGGTCTGAGTGACTGGTGTCCTCTGGTCAACACTGTTTTCCTTATGCACTGAGGTGGAAGTCGGAGCTCTGGATGATCTGGTAGCCCTCTCACAGTTGGCTGCCCGGTGACCACTATGCCCACATGTGAAGCAAGTAACTAATGGACAAGGACAATATTTTACGACATGCTCGGGACGATTGCAGTTGAAGCAAACCCTGCCACTAGGGACTGAGGACTGAACCGGATGGTTACTCTGGAGACCTCCAGCCTGAGGGAACGGCCTCTTCCCAGATGCAGGAGCAGACTGAGACTTCGAAAACTGACCACCCTTACCGGCTGAGAAACTGCTAGTAGTCTTCTTCTTCTTATCCTCGGAACCCAACTTTGATTCCGGGACAGCCATCTCAATCGCTAGGGCACGATCCTAGTATTCTTTCAAGGTGGTACACATGAGCGGTGCCATACTCTGCCTGATATGCGGCTTCATGCGCATATTGAAATAACGAATTTTATCAGCCTCGGTTCTCACCTGATCTTTCACGAATCCTAAATGCTGGTTATAAGTGATGATGGCCTGAGAAATCAGCACATCTTGTGGCGTAGCAGTAAAGAACTCCATAATCCTGCGCTCCTTGACTGGCGATGGACAGTACTTCGCTTCTATAGCGGTCTTAAACTCCTCCCAGGTAGCTAAACGGTCCCTGGGCATTACCGCTTCCCACCACTCCGCAGCTTCCTTATCCAGGAGGTACTGAGCAATAGGTACCCTCATGTCGTCAGGACAAACCACGGCACCGAACGTCCTACTCATCTGTAAAAGCCAATTCTCCTAACCCAGGGAGTCAGCAGAACCGGCGATGCGAGGGGGGTGCATCTTGGTTACTTTCTGAAGGCATTTACTAGCTTCATCTTCTAGAGTCAGGGGCGGATTATGACATCCACCCTGAGCTATCTGGGCAAGCTGAGCTACCAACTGCTGAAGCACAGCAGTAGCTCCAATGTTGACATTAATATCCGACTGCTGATCCTGACTGACTGATAAATCCTGATGTCCGTCAGAACTCAGAGGTAGAGTATTCGGCACTGAATGAGAGGCCGATCTGCAGAGGACTGAGAAAACGAAACTTTCTCATTATTATCACCACGACCACAGCCTCGGCCGCGCCCCCTAGCTGGTCTACCGCAACCCCTCAACATACTGAAGAAAAGAATTGAAAAGAATAAGATCAGAAAAATTCGAAGTTTACAAAGTTGGTATCACAATTCACAATTCCAATCTACACAAGGAAAATGAATTATTGGAATATAAGAGTTCGAGGAGACTTACAGCCATGGGTCACACGAAGAGATGGTAGCGTGATGATATTAGGCTCAACGACTGACTCTAACGACACGACTGACAGACCCAAAATTAACCAACAGCCTAGGCATTCATAACCTAAGGCTCCGATACCATAAATGTAACACCCCAAATCTTATATGAGACGTTACATGTCGTAGAACCTTTACAAGGTCTACCAGGCTAACACAAGACACCAAACTTACAACAGAATCCCACAAAACACATTTGTTATAACGAGCAGGGTCGTGGCCTCGGCTAAAACAATGTAGTTCAATACCAACAAAACAAAGGACGAAAAGTATTCAATGCCCACACAGGGAACTTTCAACGACATCATTTAACAATAACGGAATAAATATGGTAAACGAAATGACACCGACTCGAGACTTATCATCATGCTGGACCATCTTTCACATGTGTGTCTCGTGCCGGCTCCTCAGCTCGCCCGGTACCTAAAATGCATAAGACGTGTTTCCCCCATTTAAGGGGTTAGCATTCGAATAGCTAGTGCAAGTACACAATTACACTACATTATACATATGAATACGATCCAACACAGTTATTCATTTGGAAAATATTTGAAAACAATATTCTGGAATATCACATTTACATCAAAACAGCATATCAACACATTTCATCAACTCATTTTATCACAACAATTATCCATATTTGGTAACCCACAACCGTATTAGTATCGACCCCCAGAGGCCCTGTCGGACCGTCACTGGGTGGGAAACCACTTCTACGGCCGTACCCATTAGTATCGGCCCCTAAAGGCCCCGTCGGACCATCCTTGGGTGGAAGAACATCTTGACACACACACATGCTATCACAATTCATGATCGCATTGAAACCGTAAACCACATAACGGAATGTAATACATGTACTTGCCTTGAATAAAGTGATGTGAAGGAAAAGGCGAAAGGAAAGGTTTCGGTTCGAATAATCTTCACAAATCCGTTCCTATCATAATAGCGATATACAAACAATCTCAATATTGCGGAAACATAGGAATTCATCCTAATTCTATCCATTGGGACAATTCGTCGGTCACCACGAAGTCATAATCTATTCTACTCTATTAACGGTAAAAACTTTGAAGTTTAATCCGTTAAACTATATTGAAAACAAGGTATTATGACTACACAATCGTAATCTAACAACTTATTGAAGCTAAATCGGGTTCAAAGGGTAAAATCATGTCAAAATCCCAAAATTCTCAAAAACTAGGGTTATAAAGAAATATACCTCAATTCGGACGGAGGAAGATGATTAGGATGATGATAAATCTCACTTGGAACACAATAATCGGCCTCTCAAGTAACTCCACGGATTGCTCTGGGAGAATCGTTAGAAATCGCCCAGAAGAACTCACGTCGCGCACAAGGGAGGAGAAATAAGGAAATGACTCGATTAAGGTCTGTTCAGGTTTTTAAAACCTGATGGCTCGTTACGTATGTTAACATACTAAGGTTAACGTACGTTATGCCTCTTACGTACGTAACGTTCAGGTGTTAGCATACGTAAGGGCTCGGAAAAACAATCTGCCCAAATTGCTGAAGCCGATAACGTACGCTATATCTAAAGGTTAACGTACATTACAAGTACGTAACATAGCATACATAACGTACGTTATCCATGCAGCAGTCCAGTACCTGAGTGTAGTCCAAGGTTCAAGGAGGTATAAAAATCGAAATGCAGCACAAGATGGGATCCGAAGACAGAATTGCGAGGTATTCGTGACGATTAGGGGTGTATTTCGAACCGAACGAACCGAAAAGTGACTTTAACGAACGCTCATTCGTTAAGGATTCGGTTCATTCGGTTCGTGTTCGTTTTCGATAAAATTGAAAATCAGTTGTTCGTGTTCGGTTCGTTAAAATTTCATATATTTCGTGTTCGTTCGTTAGAGTTCGATTGTTCGGTTCGTTTTGATCGTTCGTTTGTTCGTTTGTATTCTAAAATATAAAAAAAGACTAAAGTACAAGCAATAATAATTAAAAAAAATAAAAAAGAAGAAGATATATTTAGAAATTAAGGGTTATAGAATGGTAGGTTTTATTTTGTATTTATATTTATTAATTATTGTAAAATTATTAATTATATTTATTAATTATTGTAAGCTTATTAATATATTTATTAATTATTGCAAATTATTAATAAATATATACAAACCCTTTGTTCGCGAACTAACGAATATATATTATTTTGTTCGTGTTCGGTTCGTGTATGTAACGAACATGTTCGCGAACTATTCGAATTTGACCGAATCGAACACGAACTGAACGTTGACCGAATATTTTTGCGAAATTTTCACGAATGTTCGGTTCGAAATACACCCCTAGTGACGATGAAACTAAGTGCTGAAAGAAAGTACGATTCTGAATACTGGAAGGTTTGAAATACGACAAATGAGATAAAATTCCCTAAACTTATAGAAAATTACAAAACGGCCCAAACGTCCAAAAATCACGATACGACGTCGGATTAACGATCCGAAACTCACAACATGAACAACTCAACCATACGAACTCATGGAAACAAAAAATAGCAAAATCGAACGAGTTTTATTAGAATCGAACGTACATGCGACAAAACATAACTCAAAACGAAAATACGTAAAAACATCTCCGAACTCGTCCAAATGGAAAAAACTCCAAGAACAAAATAGCTTCAGAATTCCAAAATAGTAACAAGCGAGCCGTCCGAAATGAACATACACCAAAAATAGAAATTAGCAAAAATAGAAAGTACGGATATTACACATGTCCCGTGTCTGACAAATATTATGGGTTGCGGGTGTGAGTTCTATAGGGACCGCATGGCTAGAAGCTACAAAGCTCCCATTTGAGTCAGGAGTCTTATTGTTATTATTACATCGGATAAATTTTGATATTTTATTCATTTTACTTGCATTAAAATGAACAACATATTTGAAACGGTCGTGCGCGTTGACATGATAGTGTCATATTTTTTTTAACCATCATTGTGATTAGTTCAGCTAGGTTCTAAGGTAGCTGAACAGTAGGTGGCTGAAGTGAAATTTCAGCTTGGTTCTACGGGGTAGCTGAGTTTTTCACCAGGGGGAGACTTGGTTGATGGATGTTCTCCCTGTCTCTCAATCTCCATTTCAGCATTTGATTGATCAGCCATATTCTTTCCTTGATCAGGTGCACCTTGATCCTCACCATGATCAGAGTCATCCTGGTCATCTTTCTTCTCCTCCTGCTCTTCTTCTTCTACTTCTTCTTTTTCTCTTTCACCAACTTCTTTTTCAACCATGTCCTCCTTTTCTACTTCTTTTTCTTCAATTATTTCAATATTTTTATTTTCAACTCCAACCGATCCATCTTCATCAAAGGTTTTACCTTCGGTTACCCCTTCCATAGCATCAAAAATGAATTGGTCCATATTTCATTTAAAGTTATTGATGAACCAATTTTCATCCAGTAGAAAACTTATCTCAGTTTCATTGGAGAAAACCTTGATAAGTTGCTCTCTTTTCAGAAGATAGTCCCACCCACTTTTAATACCCAGATAAATTGTTGAGTATTTTCATCTGTATTTGAACCTTACGGTTTTTGATTATGTCGTATTGATAATAGAAGTGTGATGTTTTTGTATTTGTATTCAGATATTCTTGATCATATCATGGGGAGTTTGTCAATTTATATATGCTTTTTCATGACACATACGTACATCACTACACCAGAATCACGATTTTGTGACTGTCAAAAACTATCACAAATGGCAAAAACAGTCACAAATGACTGTCATAAAATCACCAGTCACAAGTTTTTTTGTGACTGTCAAAAACAGTCACAAAACAGTGACAAAACCTCATTTATATGACTTTACAATACCACTTTCCTTAGCAGTCACAAATATCAGTTATGACTGTTTTTGGCAGTCACAAATTTCATATTTTGTGACAGTCATTAGCAGTCACGAATTTCAACTTTCATGACTTCCATGGACAGTCACAAAAATTATTTTTCTTGACTGTCTTGTGACTGTTTTTAGAAGTCACAAATGTTGAAACAAATATAAAAAAAATAGTAAAACCCCATTTTTCTCTGAATGGAATCTAATTATTTTTCACAATGAATTCATAATACAATCCAAACATATTTCTCAAAGTATTCACACAACGCTCCAATTAATTTTTACAAGACATAAAAATCACAATGTAATGCTAAAAATTAGCACATGTAAAAAAAACTCCGAACCAACCCATTGGGAATTGAATAAGTACGGAGTATTAGTTATATATTGAAAAATATCAACAACTAACAAGTTAAATAAATAGAATCATAAACTTCATCTATGGAACACACGGGTGGAGCAACGCCTGCTAAAACAACGGTTTCAGGAGCACCTTTTGCCTGAACAACAAAAGAAAATATATAAATCAGTCATTAACCAAAATAAATAAAGATAAAAAATTCCTTGCTGTGCAATACTACATTTAGATATAATTTGGGAATATAAAGAGCAGCAATAACTATTTAGTTCATTTGAATATGTCGACCAAATAATCTTAATATACCTGTTCCACTACAATATTCAAGAATTGGATCTCTTTGTACTTGAGCATCGCCATCTAAAACAAATTATGTAGCAATAAAAGTTATTGTGAATCATGACAATTTGTTATTGCTCGGGCTTAATAAAAGTTATTGTGAATCATGACAATTTGAGATGCATCAGAATGTGTTGATATATTATACCTTAGCCTTGTGGCAGCAAATGACAGATGCGGAGACAATTTCATTTACATTATGTTTCTCGTTGATGATAGTTTTCAGATTTATTGCTGTAACCACAACTAGAGGAATCTCTGAAATACTTTTTGAAGAAGTTGAAACTTGAATATCCTTTGAAAAATCAACAATGACCTCAAATTTACACCAGCTCACCTGTCAAAGAAATAATTTATCACAGGATGAACACAAAAGTCTCTATATAACATAAACCTGAGAGTGTTAGAAGGACACACACGCTGAGCAGATGCACAGCTCGAGAATTTTGAGATTGATAGCCATGATGGTCCTTAGTCAGGAAAAGCTCCAAGCAGCTGCAAGCAACATTGATTTTTAGTCATTTCAATTAAATGATATCGTTTAATGCACTGATTCAGATGATAACAAATTTATCTTGCCCTGAGATATGTTTATGCGCATGAAAAGAAGTCTAACGACCACGCGACTAACATAGTCTTTCATTCGAGCAGTTTCTATCATTGACTGCAAAGAAAAATATTTAGTTTGATTAGGAGGTAAGCAGCATGATATATAAGATTTATACAATCACCAACTTATATTCAAGTAATGAGTCCTGAAACAAAGCTAAGAACTTATCAATGTTGAAGTCCTTGGCCAATCCTGAAAGAATCTCCAAAACATCCCTTCAAATCAAGAGGGAAGAGAATAAGAAACTAAAAATTTTAGAACTTTCAAATTTCAGAGCATCAATCTGTGAAATGGAGTGGATGCTTGAATATTATTACCTGATTTCATTTAAGACATTCACAGTCTTCTTTGGGATCAATTCCACAGATTGAAGCTAGATAATCAATATAAAGTTAATGATCATTGACATATCACCTCAAAGATAACACATATTGCATCTCAGTTGTTCACAAAAACATTGACTAGTTCTAAGATGCATAAACCAAAAAAAAAAATATATGTTTTTGACAACTTAATTTTTCCATAACATTTGCAAGAAAAAAAGTCATACCTGAATAATGCTGACTAAAGTCATAAATAACATGTGCAACCATTGCAAATCACCTTTGTCTTTCGCCTCTACCCTAGCTAGGTCAGCCACCAAATGCAACAAGCTTCTGACAACATTAGGTGCAGTACGCATACAGGCTAGTAAACTCACAATTATTAAAGCCCCAGCCTGCATATGAATAAAGATAATATCATTCTCTAAGAATGCAAATCTTAATAGAGTAAAAAAACGACACGAAATTGGCATATTCAGATTTGACCTTCTGGTCCTGTCCTTTGGCACCAGGTTAAAAATCGACATAACGGTTAAAAATTGACATAACAGTTAAAAATCGTTAAAAATAGTAATGACTAGAAATATTACCCTACCTTGAGATTTAACCTAATTGCCCCCCCAAAAAAAACTATTAGCTACTAAATTTCAACTACCCTTTTAGAGATGTTATATATTACAAATTTCACCTATTGCAGGGATATTTGTAAAACACACAAACCTCAATGAAGAACTTGTGATTTTAAAAGTAAATGTATTGTTTTGTAACTAGGCTAAACCTCGGAAGTAGTTTTTAGAATTTTTATGCAGCAGTGCACATTCTGCCTAAAGGCAGGAAACTATCATACATAATGCTTTAATATTACCTGTATCATTCCAGGATGATCCCTTACATTATTTCCTGGCCATGGAGTACCGTCTTGTATGGTCCAACCCTCCTTCGGAACCTTATGTGCCATGGCAACCAATGCATTTATTCGAACTTTAAACTCTTCATACTCCCTCTGTCAAAATCAAAATCAACAATTATAGCAAAAAAGTCCAATCATCAAAATCGAAACCTAAATTACATTTTACTTTAAGAAACCCAAATAACATCAGATTCTTTAGTAAATAAAAAATAAAAATTTTACCTTCATTGCACGGCGCTCCCTCACGAATGTTGGTTCAACCTTGTCTTTCAAATAGTCGAGCTTTTGGGCAAAGTACCATTCGGGAGCTCGAGGCTCGATGCTGAATTTTTTGCAGAATGGGACCCATTTACTGGCAAACTCGGATGTCTCTGATAGAGCTTCGAAAGTAAGCATTGCTGCACCATCGTCCGATACATAGCACGCAACCTTGTCGAGAGGGTAATCACAAGCAAGAATAGAAAGAACTGTGTTAGCCTTAATAAGTGGAGGTTCCTTCAACGGATCCACTGTACTCACAAATACGTCCACTGAAGCCAGCTCAGACGACTTTCCCTCCTTTTCATACCTGGTAAAAGAAATTCAACATGAAGACCTCGGAATGTGATTGCGTATGGGAGTGTTCAGAAAATGTATTATTCCCTCATTTTCTCTTTTGCAATGGCCATTCACATTTACACATCTATTAATAAGGGGGAGGAAAATAGTACTATACTACTATTACATACATCTTCTCATAAATTCCACTATTCACAAATTACATTTCCAGTCATAATTTTACTATGTTTATATCATATCAATTTCTATCATTTCATTTCCATCAAATCAAATTCTCAAATTCATCTTTCAATCTCTCAATACTTTTATTACTATTTGCTAGAATCCAAAATAAACATAATAATGAAAGAATATCGAACAATGTCCTCATTTAACCCAGAAGTATATATTAGAGAAAGAGAGAGAGAGCATAAAAAAACATATATATACCTCAGAGAAAGTCTGTCTAAGTATGTTTCACGCTCGATAGGGAACCACTTTGGAAATTGATCGAATATCCATGACAGCGAACCAAATCTCGCATATAACTGATGTGAGCCACAATCCATATGCATCATTGACAGGGTGACGAATTCTATAGAGAAAGAACAATCCAAAAATAACCATCCGCGTTAGAATGACCATTCTCTAAGGGCTTATCTTGCTTGAAGGAATTGGTAGCTTTATGGAAAGTGGTTGTTTGCCTTCATCCCTCTTGTAAATAAGAAAATAAAGTTAATCTCAGATAATTCTAAAATCTTAGAAGGAAGATGATTTCTAAAATATTATGCAAGGGCGAGACATAACGGTTAAAAATCGACACAGGTAAGGGCGAGACATGGACAGGAAAAGGTTAAAAAATATATCAATAACAAAAAAAACCTTTGTTAAACCTGCTATTGAAGTCCCTTGATTCTACTCACAAGTCGACAGACAAATTTGGTATTTGGGGCTAGGGTTTAAAAATTAAAGGATCTTGAAAATTAAACCTGTCAAAATGGTAGACTGGAAAAGAGATTGCAATGGCAGTGGTGGTGAATGGGAGACGAGTGCGAGTGGTAGTGGTGGACTTTGGACTGTGGTCTTTTTCTCGCATTGCATACGGCGGACACGAGACCAAACAAACTGATACGAACAGAAGCTGGACTGGAGAAGCAGAGGCGTCGGTGGACTGAAGAAGCACTCGGTGGCAGGGCGGACTGTAGCAGCGGTTGAGGCGCGGCGGGGCGGGGCGGGGCAGAATAGAGAAGTGTTGGGTTACTGCTCAAGAGAAAGAAAAAGAAAAATAAAGAAAACGAGAACTAGAAAGGAGCGGTGGACTACTACCGGGTTATTATCGTTTAACTGTGAAAAGTTTATGACTGCGGCAGCAGTCCTAACGCTCGTGTGATCATTATGATCACAAATATTTGGATTTATCACTGTTTGGTCTTTGTGACTGTTATTGGCAGTCATAAAGTTGTGACTGTCATTGACAGTCACAAATTCAGCGAGTTTCAATGTCACGAAATCCTGTTTTTGGTGTAGTGCATTAAGAGTTGTACATAACATACGTAATGGAACTGCATGTAACGTACATTACAGTTGATACATAACGTACGTAATGGGCAGTTAAAGCAGATAAGGCGTGATCGGAATGTGGATCCAGATAAGGATATTGTTGGTAGAATCTGTACAGCTTTAGATAAAGCAAGTCAACAAGCATAATGTACGTTAAAGAGGGGTAGATAACTTACGCTATGATGATCGGATTACATACATAAAGTATTGTTAACGTACGTTATGGAGATCAGGAAATGTGACAGTGAGTACTGCCCGGATATAACGTACGTAAGGATTTGTTGTTAACGTACGGTAGGCGGTTAACGTACGTAATGCCTTGTGCATAACGTACGTAATATCGATGGACTCTATTTATAGACATCAACCTCCTTTCATTTCACCTCCACCCCTTGTCCGATTTTCTGCATATTTGAGAGTTCCCTAGCTCTATAAACCCCTTGTATCAGCCTCTCAACTTGGTTTAGAAGATCTTAGACCTTTTGGTTTGGAGTTCAAGCTTCTGGTGTTGAGTTCCACCAAGTGTTTCGTCGTTCTCCTCTATATTAAGGTATGTTGAACCTTCACCAACTGGAATTCATGTTCTTAATGATGTTATGAGCTTGTTACTGAGATTACAGAGTTTGTTATTATCATGATGAATCGAACACCATGTTTAGGAAGATTGTATTGGATGAACTTAGGTTTTCCCATCGATATAAGTTGAGCCTTATTTATGCTAAACGTCGGGATGAAGTTTTCTGAGATTATATCATGCCTTTGATGATGATTTTCGAGATATTCATATGTTGGACAACTTGTTAATATTTTCACCTATGTTAGAGGAATTCATGGAGATGAATGTAGAGGATGTCCTTCAAGTAGGTTCATGTCTCGAAATGATTGTTTGGATTCAATAATCTTCATATGATTGGTTGGAATGATGTGATTACGTTAAGTGACAATCGTTTTGAATGTAGAACCTTTGTATGAAGAACTATTTCACCGTAGAATGGAAATCCTTGTGATAGATTAACCTAGAACTCGGTTGATTATGTCCATCCTTATTATGAATCATAGATTAAACGAACCATACCTTAGGATTAATAAACGAGATTGGAGTACAGATTTTGATGTCTAGCATATCCTTGAGTTGTAGAGGTCGACATCTTATCCCAGTTATGACCTTTCGCTTTGGATGTAGTATGGTATCGTTCGACGTTGTGTTCTTTGAGTAGTTAACCGGGAATCGGTCGTACGATGATAACTAGTTCAGTAACTTTTGGAATGTTTAGCATGTTAGTGTGATAGTCTTGTTATGTAAGTTGACTTTGTCGTTATTTCCTTTTGTGTAAGGTTCGACCTTTGCGAGCGGTTGATCGAAGGGGCGGCCCTCGAGTTTGTTGAAGTCGTTGAAGCATTTATTTTTTTCCATCTTTCTAAGGCAAGTACTTTAATTATGTTTATCCGTGTTGATGTCGATTATGTTGTTATGTGTCGTGCATATGTGTTGTGATTGTTTTGTCCACCATGTGTTGGTCCGACGGAATCATCATGGGAATCTATGCTGTGTGCGGAAGACTTAGCTGACTAAATGCAACAGTTAAAGATGGATGCAACAGTTAAATATGATGTTTAAAATAGTAAACAACACGGCACTTATAGTGGTTTCAGAGGTTGATTAATCCTCTACTAATCCACTTATCTCCAATCCTCTTGGAGTTATATTCACTATAACTTTCAAGGTTACAATAGTCTAGTTACAACTGCTTTCAACCAGTAAAAACTTGTGTCCGTTGTAACTCATTCTCTTTGGTTGTTTCTCACCTCTTGATCGAAAACCCATGGATGCCTCAACAACTCTCAAGTTGTCACCTTCCAATCAAGAATCCGTGGATGACTTACAACCTTTTACTTTCAAGAACCCCGTCCAAGAAAGTACTTCGTACTCAAAACTTTTAAGACACGAGTGCTTGTATTCTCCAACTTCTAAGAGCTTCTCAATATTTAATCTTTATGATCTTTGATCTTCATGATGCTATAGTTGTAGCTTGTATTTCTTTTGAATGCTTTGATTGCTTGTAAGTGTAAATCGCATCGTACTTCTGCTCAATAATTCTTCAGATATTTATAGTATGATCCTTTGAGCTTTTCATAGTCATTGCATCCTTTTAACAAATTAGTCCGTTTGAGAGTGGACTTCTTTGTTTAGCTTTTCATCTCTTTGCACGGCTTGTCTCTTTGTTCAAATCTACCTGTTTGAAGATATACAGTTGTTGCGTCCTTTTTCTTTGATTACTATAATAAGATGTATTCTAGGCGTGCATATCAAGGAAGTATATTATTCCTCAATTTTTGGGAATCGTTCATATTGTCTCCTTGGATTTCTTTAAGTTTGCATGTGATTTGCCACCTTTATGGACTTTTAAACGTTTTCTGACGTGGACATAGCTGATTAATACTTGCTGATTTTGGTCCAAGTATTTTGACATCCATACTTGCTGATATTTTGACTTGACGGTATTCATCTTATATGCGATACTCAGCTGATATGTGATTCTCAACTGATATGTGATACTCATCTGATATTCGATATTCATCTGATATGCGATACTCAACTGATATGCGATACTCGCTGATCATCTGACTTAGCGATACTCAGCTGATCTTCTGACTTAACGACACTCAGTTGGTCTTCTGATTTAGCGATACTCATCTGCTCTTATTGTTAGGGTTGTATACATCAAAGCATACTTTATGCTTGTATTACCTAATTTTCCAGTCTTTATCTATGAGAATATTTAATTCATTTGTCACATGTTTTGCACATTTATTCGCGCTATGGTTATGCAAATGTTGTCTAAATTACTTTATATTATAGATAATGTGGTGTGTCGAGTCACACAGAAGATCACATTATCGGTTCCTTGTATAGTAATAATTAGTTCACAACCTATATACCATTAGACCGTCATGTGAGAGGTTGTAATATATGCTTGAGATTGGTTGGTCTTGACCATTAGCATATATTAGCGTATTCGGTATACGTTGAACAGGATCAAGGTGAGATAGATTCTTCTGTACTGACTATAAGAAGAACGTACATGTCGGACAATTATTATTTCTTAATTCTAGTGATTAATATTTAATTATATATATTTAATATTTATTGCTTTGATTTATCATGGGTGGGAGCCACAATGATATTGACTCAATATGCTCGATATCTTGGGCAATATTGTTATTTATATAATAATTAACATTATAGCTATAAATCGTGTCCCGACTAGTCGGGTTGATCATGTCCCTTGAGGCACTCGAAAGAATTATTATATTAAACCCTGCAGGTGGAATTAATTTTCCAATATAATAATAAAAGTCGAGTAGTATACTCATGTATAACACATTAATTAATCAAAAGCTGTGAGTAGCTTAAATTAATTAATGAGAATGGAATATCTTAGACATGGGAAATAATTAATTCAAAAGGGAGCCTAATTTCGTAATTTAGGATTTTAATAGGAAGTGCAATATCAACATTTTTGTGGACTAAGTTGATATTAATAGAGTCATTATATTAGGAAGAGTCCTACGATTGGAAAGATAATCTCTATTGGGAGTCCTTACCTTATCCTCCATAAGGTCCCTAGAGTACCCCACAACACCTATAAAAGGAGCATATGGGGTGGCCGATTTTACTGACTTCTGGGAACAAGAATTTTCGATTTTTCATCTAATTTTGTGTTTAATTGTGGATCTTTACTTGTGACTTGGATTCCATAATTTAGCTAGCACAATATTTTCCTAAATGCATAAATATTCAAGAAAAATAGAGAGAAAATTCGTGAGGTATTTCTTGAAGAAATTTCGCCCGATCCCATACTGCAAGTCCAAGTTTGATCCGGTAGATTATTGCCCACACGATATCTGGATCATAGGCGGGATATACTCTAGAAGATCTTGAGGTAGAAATACAAGAAGATCAAAAAGGAGTATGAGGAGGAGTTCGATCGACCCAAAGGGATTTTCTACCACTACGCTTCAAATGTATGAATTACCAATCCTACTGCATAAATACGTATACTTAAATTATTAATTAATCTGTTTAATTAATTAAATAGACAAGCCTAAATAGATCCGCTATTTACGTTGGTTAGCTTATAAAACCTCTCTATTCCATCTCGCTTCCGTTGCGTTTTATATTCCAACAATTGGTATCAGAGCCGGTCTTTAAGTTCTGTTCAATTTAATTAATTTGCTAGCAATTTAAATATTCATATGGTATGATGTTTGGAATATTTTGCTAGAAATTGTCTTGGAGGTGAATATGGTCCAATTATCATGGCTATGTGATTTTTTATTTATTTAAGCGTTTTGGTAATTTGGCCCAGTTTTGAGGCATGTATAAAGTTTTTCTCGTGAGAAAATCCACGGGTAGAATAGGATTTAATTTTCCTTGTAATTTTTGTTGTAAATTCGATGTATTTTATTTGGTGTAAAATTATAATCGAATTGGAATACACAAACTACCGAAAGAAAATAAGTCTAGCGCGAAAAGGAGTCCTGATCGGACGAACCGACCGAGACCAGGCTGCTGCCGATCAGGACTCGGCCAGAACAGGCGGCCTCGGCCGAAAGTCTGGCCTGCCGCGCGTCGGCCAGGGGCAGGCTGGCGGGCCGCGGGTCAGGTCGGGCAGCGGGTCGGGTTTTGTCCAGGCAGGTTCGTTCGGTGTATGGTCTTATTCGTTTATCCGCCGTTCGTTGCGCCCATTGGAGCACAATTATTTTAATTTGGAAATTTCTTGTGCAATTAATTTTGCATGGAAGAAAGTTTCTAAATTTGGCAATTTTTATGCTGTTGTTGCCCAAAATATCTATCCGAAGATTAAATACTGCTGGAGACGGACAACAAACAACAATTGCGGGAGCACTTCCGAGAGAAGATAAATAAGACAAGATTTGCCGGGTTTGTTAGGCCCGGGCTTGAATGCTCTCGCGAGATGTTATTAATACAAATATTCGTGGATACAAGTATTAATGTGAGAAATCTAGATACAATGAGTGTAAAAAGACTCTGTTAATCCGGCTCTTGAGCGAAGCTCGATGTTCTTCGTCCCCGCCGATAATCTGCTGGATGAGATAGGCCGGGAGAGGAAGGACCGAATGATAGCTGTTGCCAAGAGTTGGAGATTAGCCAAGTGCTGTATATTGTTTCTGTATTGTATGCTCAAATCGCGATAATGCAGAAGAAGTGGCCGAGAGCAGGGTGCCTTGTTTATATAGGGACAGCCGGGTCTTGTCCTTAGGTGGGCGATCGCCTTCCGGCCATTATAATAATGGGGCGATCGTCTGCCGGCCAATACTATAATGGGGCGACCTCCTGGGCTGTCGGGCTAAAGTCCAAGGAAGAGGTGCTGGCGCCAGCTGGGCTATCCAATGAGGAGCCAGCACGCGTCCAGAGTCAATGTCACATGTGGCCCTACTGACAGCTTTCGGCGGCTTGTCGGCTGGTGGAGAGATTCTGCCAGGCTGTGGTCAATGTCCTGAGATTCGCGGATCTTGTCTCGGCTCTTGCACGTGGTGTCAGTCTTGAGGCTCGGCCTTTGCCGACTGGATGGCCATCGATGCTGATCGACATGAAGCGGTCGTCTCTAGTTGATCATCCGAGGTCGCCATCGGCCAGTGGATGAGGGTCGGCAATGGTCGGTCACCAAGGGTCGGTCGGCAGGTGCCGAGAGACGGTCGGTCTCCAAGGGTAGGTCGGCAGGTGCCGAGAGACGGTCGGTCTCCAAGGGTAGGTCGGCAGGTGCTGAGGGATGGTCGTCCGCTTGTCGGTCGCCAGGAGTCGGTCGCCGAGTACCGAGAGGCGATCGTCTTTGATGTCGATCGCTCGGCACCGGTGTAACACCCCCAGATCAAACCGGGAATATTACACGCCGCAGACCCTCTCCGTGAGGATCCACCAGGCTAGACATCAACACAACACATTACATTACATACTGACGAATCAAAATAACGAATCAATAGACCGATTTGGTCTTCCGTCACTGACTTACAAATCAAAATACATAAACTCATCCCGACTCATACACATGCAAGGGTAAAATACTTGCAACGACGAACAATAAGACAGCGGAAAAGACAATACAATGGACTCCGACTAACTGAAGTCAAAACTGGCCTTCGTGTGATTAGTATCCTTCGTCTTTCATCATCCCTCGCACCGATCATGTGTCTTGCTCCCAAAAACCTGCATGTACCTGGACACAATACAGATATCCACCCCCCGATTACTCGGGGGTTAGCAAAACTCCACTGTTTCGCTAGTGCAAGTATAAAGTGCAAATACGAGCCATACACAACACATTCCGAGAATACAACGAAAGACTTCCCGAGATATATTTAGTTAAAAATAGTTCAAGTCTTGAAAGCAGAAACGAAGTAAGTAAGCACTTTGAAAACAATTCCAAATCTCGGGAGTTTTGAAAACATTAGAAATTGAAAAGTTCTTAATTCCACAAAAGTCATTTAGGGTCACAGCCCCAAAGTTCATTTTCCAAAATGCAAGTTCGTTAACAAGACACGGGGTCCACGACCCAACCATTCCGGTCACAAAACACAGGGCCTACGACCCGATCATCCACTGCAATTCACTTACAAGGACACATTACACATAACACATCATTCTTATGCCATTCTAGCCAAGCATCAAGACTCGATATATAATGTCTCTCGACCCCGAGCACAAAGCATTGTGATACTCCGGACAATATCACAATTAACGAAAACATCAACGTCATCCTCGAGATGAAAACCACAATTGGTAACCCGCGGTCGTACCCCTTAGTATCGACCCCCAGACATCCCGTCGGACACTCCGGGTGGGAAACCACTTCCGCGGCCGTACCCCTTAGTATCGACCCCCAGACATCCCGTCGGACACTCCGGGTGGAAGTTCATCCACACACGCACCCAAGTCCACTTCCGTGGCCGTACCCCTTAGTATCGACCCCCAGACATCCCGTCGGACACTCCGGGTGGAAGGAACGACACACACACACGCTTCAAAATCACAGTTGCAAACCACAAGCCTCGAAGGTCAATCATAGTATATATAGTCGAGGTACCTTACTAGAATGGGCAGTTCATCCAACATATACTCACGACCAAGTAATGATACGATTCATGCTAGAATTTCAACGATGCAGCTAGTACAAATAACATAGCAACGAGGGAAAATACCTATCCAACCACGCCGAACGACACAATGAGATAGGATCATCAATAGGCATACGTTCCATACATATCTCAAGGAAAGGTTAAGCTATAAATCCTCAACGTCATAATCACACAAAACGATACCCCACACATACTTAGACAAGCATATTTAACGACGAAATCATACGAGTCATCTTTTAAGGAAGTATTGAAAAGCATATCAATTCCTTTGAAAGTTAATTATAGACATTCATAAATCACGTATCGAAAATTACTAACTAATATATCCACAAAACACGTAATGTATGGGCAAGATACTTGCCTCGATACCACGAGCACCGAACCACGAACGGATACGGCTCCACCGGGAAGCTTCGGACCGCCCGATGCTAACGAAAAGGAAGACGACAATGAACGGAACGGAAGAATCAAGCACGACCGCGAGGAACCGACGAAAATGAACCTAACGATTCGAATAGCACAATCACAACCACTTCTAAACGATTATGGAAATGGAATACACCCGGAACCCCGCCTACGATTCATGTATATTCATACCGAAAACAACAACGAGGGCGGACCACAACCAAACCCTCTCGATTCCGTAAAAATCCACAAAATATCCATGAATCCGTAGGAAAACTAAAGATACTAACAAGATTAATCATATTCATCATGAATCCATCAACGAAGCGGAAAGAATCGGACAAAACCCCAAAATCCCCAATTATCCAAAAAGGTAGGGTTTCAAGAGATATTACCTTGAGTGATTCAAGTGTTAAGATCCGTAGAACACGCGTTAGATTGATTATCCGAGCCTCACAACCGAAAAGAAATGATGAAAATCGACTCGGATGAAGAACTCCCCCCCTCTATACTTCTCTCTCGCGACGCAGTGGAAAAATGGGGAAGGAAATGAGCTTCACGCTCAAAACAACACATTTATAGTGTAACATAGCAGAACCTATCGGCCAGCCTATCGGCCGATAGGCCCAACCGATACCCATACGGAATGCCGGCAGTAGAGTCTATCGACCCCCCCTATCGGCCGAAAGGCTCTTGGAAGTGCTCGGCCAAAAAGCGAACGACCATAACTCTCTCGTCAGGACTCGATTGACTCACCGTTTGAACCATTGGAAAGCTAACTCGATGTTCTATAATATTGCAAAGATTTATAATTTTTGGAGTCACCAAAAATTAATGGTGATCTAACAAAGACGAACTCATACTTAGAAAAGTCGTTTAGTAATCCCGAATTCAACAAAACGACAGAAACCCGAACACGAATACGAACCAAGATACGGTTACGAAGTACTCACAAAGACGAATCTAAGAGCTAGTAGGACACACGATTCCGACCACCCGAAGGCTCGAAATTCGACAACGGAAGGTAATTACCCCAAACTTTGGGAAATTACGAAAATGGCCCAAATGCCCGAAAATCACGATACGTGATTGAATAACCAAACCGAAGTTCACAACACGTCCAACAAAGATAAACGGACTTGCGGGAAACTCGAAACAACAGTTTCGGATGAGATTCGCAAGAATCGAACTCAAGTGCGGAAAAGTCGCTAAAAAGCACAGAACTCAACGAAACGACACCGAAACGAACTCGGATGTCAAAAAGTGCAGAATTAATCATTCTCAGAATGACGAAACGGTCATGAGCGAGTCGTCAAAACGGACTCCGACCGAAAAAAGAATTTTACCGAAAATCGAAAATTGCGGATATTACATTCTACCCTCCTTAAAAGAAGTTTCGTCCCGAAACTTAAAACAAGTAGGGAGAAGAAATATTCCGCCAGGAAAAACTCAACGAGACACACAAGAATGCGCAACTAATGCCCAACGGCGAAATGTTACAAACAACGCAAAGGAATATACGGCGTGTAAACACGCTCCACGGTGACCAACACAACGTCGCCGTTAGGGATATAATAAAACCGACAAGTGACAAGCGTCATCAAACGGATACTATAGCCAAGTCAATTATCCGATAATCACAAAACACAACGAACGAAAATCAATATGATTGGCCAACCCAACGGTACATCAATCAAAACGCGAGTCAACCGCTGAACAAACACGGAATCCCATCGCCTAAGGGATGGAAGATTGAAAACGAAACTAATTTCCCGAACTAAAGGGAATTACGAAGGAGCCTGAACGTTCAACAATCACGAAACGAGAACAAAAACCGAACAAACAAACGATCGAGACAACAAAAATCGAACAATCATGTTCGAATCACAAAGAACAATAAAGTTCAAACAACAACTCCGAGGATGATCTTGTGAGAACTACAAGACATACATTGCCGAAGATCCACAGGAAAAGGAAATAGCGATTGAAAGGTCACCACGACGAACGAGTTATTCCGAAACGATACCATACTCGTTCGATAAACAGAAACAAGGGCAGGACAAGCTCAGAAATGCCAACGAACATAAATGAGTCGACAGAGTCGAAAACATAAGAGTTCCAAATCCGATCCACTTCGAATAAAAGAACTAGTAGAACCAGATGATGTCACTCCCAAACAAGGTTCACAAGAATCGAACTGAACCCGAAAAAGTAACATCGATAACCAGATCAACTCAAAACAAGATCACAGTTCGTTCGGACGATGAAACTGAAATACCGAACAAGTTCATAAAGTACCAACGAACATGAGCGAATCGATAGACTGGGGGAAGAGAAAATACAGAAGTCCAAATAGTACGGGCATTACCTCCGACCTCGTCCACGAAATTCACAAATACGGAAGCAAGGTAACAAGACATTAAACAGCGGACACATAACGGAACGATCACCGATGCACACGGCCATACCAACCCAAGTTCTAACAGCTCGCACATGCGCGACAACACAGAAATCACCACGAGACGACAACATTCAACACCAACATCCCACCTCTCACAGGGGGCTAGCACAACAAATGTGTGAAAAGCGACTCAACGCTTACACCGCCAATTCGATCATACTCGGGAGTAAACATCATAATGACAACGCGAACATCATACATACATACCCAGCCCTCAAACGGGAATGGATAGGTTTTAAAAACGAAAATCTCGTTTTGAAAATAATTTGAAGAATACTGGTTGATCTTGAGTATCACCTTTCAAATAGTACAAACGTGGAACGTCGTTATCGAGACTTTGGGAAAACCATTTCGCGTTTGATAAAAATGAGGACACTTTCTCTTAGTGAAAACTTTCAGAATATTCGACCCTCGGGTCTAAATAAAAGTGTTGAAAATATCGCGAAACATTTTGGTCCTCGAGGTAGAAAAATTTTGAAATATATTGCGGCATCTAGGAAGTACCACAAGAAAATAACTCATTTGAAAAGTATGTCTCGAAATTTGTTTTTCCAAGATACTCAAGGTTTTCAAAAATCCAATAGGCCAGAATGCCCAAAACTCACACATACCGACGTTCACTAAAACAACTCCTAGCACACGCACCAAAACGTTTAAAATCAAGACAATATATGTCCTTAAACGGAAATAAACGATAAAATACCACATTCAGAACAAAACCACTGATAAAATACTCTCCCGCACTGGCTAGTGAACAAGTCGAACGCGTATAAGCACAAAGCTTTTACGATAGAACTTGTAAAACGTGCAAATCGATTCGAAAATCATCGACAACGAACAAAAACAACAATAAAAGGACATCACAAATGACAATACTCCTCGTATAAATCAAATACGAAAGTCGACTAAATACATATCGTGTAATCAAAATTCACATAAAAATTCCACCACTTAACAAATAATCATAAAAATAGCTCGTGTCACACGAGGCACAACACAAAGAAGGGAGACTTACTTCCACAGGTCGCACGAAGATGATGATCGCCCCACGATACTAATCACAACCAACAAACTCAAACGACGCGTCGCGACACGACTCAGTCAGATAAAAATCCAACGAAACAAGACTCAAACAACACGACTTGACCCGACAGCCTAGGTTTCCTCAACCTAAGCTCTGATACCATAAATGTAACACCCCCAGATCAAACCGGGAATATTACACGCCGCAGACCCTCTCCGTGAGGATCCACCAGGCTAGACATCAACACAACACATTACATTACATACTGACGAATCAAAATAACGAATCAATAGACCGATTTGGTCTTCCGTCACTGACTTACAAATCAAAATACATAAACTCATCCCGACTCATACACATGCAAGGGTAAAATACTTGCAACGACGAACAATAAGACAGCGGAAAAGACAATACAATGGACTCCGACTAACTGAAGTCAAAACTGGCCTTCGTGTGATTAGTATCCTTCGTCTTTCATCATCCCTCGCACCGATCATGTGTCTTGCTCCCAAAAACCTGCATGTACCTGGACACAATACAGATATCCACCCCGACACTGGGGTTAGCAAAACTCCACTGTTTCGCTAGTGCAAGTATAAAGTGCAAATACGAGCCATACACAACACATTCCGAGAATACAACGAAAGACTTCCCGAGATATATTTAGTTAAAAATAGTTCAAGTCTTGAAAGCAGAAACGAAGTAAGTAAGCACTTTGAAAACAATTCCAAATCTCGGGAGTTTTGAAAACATTAGAAATTGAAAAGTTCTTAATTCCACAAAAGTCATTTAGGGTCACAGCCCCAAAGTTCATTTTCCAAAATGCAAGTTCGTTAACAAGACACGGGGTCCACGACCCAACCATTCCGGTCACAAAACACAGGGCCTACGACCCGATCATCCACTGCAATTCACTTACAAGGACACATTACACATAACACATCATTCTTATGCCATTCTAGCCAAGCATCAAGACTCGATATATAATGTCTCTCGACCCCGAGCACAAAGCATTGTGATACTCCGGACAATATCACAATTAACGAAAACATCAACGTCATCCTCGAGATGAAAACCACAATTGGTAACCCGCGGTCGTACCCCTTAGTATCGACCCCCAGACATCCCGTCGGACACTCCGGGTGGGAAACCACTTCCGCGGCCGTACCCCTTAGTATCGACCCCCAGACATCCCGTCGGACACTCCGGGTGGAAGGAACGACACACACACACGCTTCAAAATCACAGTTGCAAACCACAAGCCTCGAAGGTCAATCATAGTATATATAGTCGAGGTACCTTACTAGAATGGCCAGTTCATCCAACATATACTCACGACCAAGTAATGATACGATTCATGCTAGAATTTCAACGATGCAGCTAGTACAAATAACATAGCAACGAGGGAAAATACCTATCCAACCACGCCGAACGACACAATGAGATAGGATCATCAATAGGCATACGTTCCATACATATCTCAAGGAAAGGTTAAGCTATAAATCCTCAACGTCATAATCACACAAAACGATACCCCACACATACTTAGACAAGCATATTTAACGACGAAATCATACGAGTCATCTTTTAAGGAAGTATTGAAAAGCATATCAATTCCTTTGAAAGTTAATTATAGACATTCATAAATCACGTATCGAAAATTACTAACTAATATATCCACAAAACACGTAATGTATGGGCAAGATACTTGCCTCGATACCACGAGCACTGAACCACGAACGGATACGGCTCCACCGGAAGCTTGGACCGCCCGATGCTAACGAAAAGGAAGACGACAATGAACGGAGCGGAAGAATCAAGCACGGCCGTGAGGAACCGACGAAAATGAACCTAACGATTCGAATAGCACAATCACAACCACTTCTAAACGATTATGGAAATGGAATACACGGAACCCGCCTACGATTCATGTATATTCATACCGAAAACAACAACGAGGGCGGACCACAACCAAACCCTCTCGATTCCGTAAAAATCCACAAAATATCCATGAATCCGTAGGAAAACTAAAGATACTAACAAGATTAATCATATTCATCATGAATCCATCAACGAAGCGGAAAGAATCGGACAAAACCCCAAAATCCCCAATTATCCAAAAAGGTAGGGTTTCAAGAGATATTACCTTGAGTGATTCAAGTGTTAAGATCCGTAGAACACGCGTTAGATTGATTATCCGAGCCTCACAACCGAAAAGAAATGATGAAAATCGACCCCCGGATGAAGAACTCCCCCCCTCTATACTTCTCTCTCGCGACGCAGTGGAAAAATGGGGAAGGAAATGAGCTTCACGCTCAAAACAACACATTTATAGTGTAACACAGCAGAACCTATCGGCCAGCCTATCGGCCGATAGGCCCAACCGATACCCATACGGAATGCCGGCAGTAGAGTCTATCGACCCCCCCTATCGGCCGAAAGGCTCTTGGAAGTGCTCGGCCAAAAACTGAAACGACCATAACTCTCTCGTCCGGACTCCGATTGACTCACCGTTTGAACCATTGGAAAGCTAACTCGATGTTCTATAATATTGCAAAGATTTATAATTTTTGGAGTCACCAAAAATTAATGGTGATCTAACAAAGACGAACTCATACTTAGAAAAGTCGTTTAGTAATCCCGAATTCAACAAAACGACACCGAAACCCGAACCTGAATACGAACCGAAGATACGGTTACGAAGTACTCACAAAGACGAATCTAAGAGCTAGTAGGACACACGATTCCGACCACCCGAAGGCTCGAAATTCGACAACGGAAGGTAATTACCCCAAACTTTGGGAAATTACGAAAATGGCCCAAATGCCCGAAAATCACGATACGTGATTGAATAACCAAACCGAAGTTCACAACACGTCCAACAAAGATAAACGGACTTGCGGGAAACTCGAAACAACAGTTTCGGATGAGATTCGCAAGAATCGAACTCAAGTGCGGAAAAGTCGCTAAAAAGCACAGAACTCAACGAAACGACACCGAAACGAACTCGGATGTCAAAAAGTGCAGAATTAATCATTCTCAGAATGACGAAACGGTCATGAGCGAGTCGTCAAAACGGACTCCGACCGAAAAAAGAATTTTACCGAAAATCGAAAATTGCGGATATTACAACCGGGACTGGTCCTGAGACCTTCGGTCGGTCGATGTAGCTTGTCCGCTGGGCTAAGGCTCGGTCGCCTGATCGCTGGTCGGCAGATCTGCCTCGACCGCTCGGCAGTGACTCGGTCGCCCGACCTCCGAGGCGATCGCCGGTCGGAAGGTGTTAATTCTTGACACAACAATTGCCCCCCAGCTTGCTCCTATGTTGAAGACATGGGGCGAGGTGGTTCTTGCTGGCGATCGTGTCTGGATGAGGACGGGCGATCTGAGCTGACTTAGGATTCGGACTTGGGCTATCATGGTCGATTGGCTAGCTATCTTTCGGTCTTGTACCTGCAAAAACAACATTGGCCGATCCCTCACGGAAACTTGGTGGTTTCGCTTGTTTGAGGAATCGTGCACAGTCGCGGAGATCGATGGACCGACTCCATGACCGTGTCTTGGTGCGCGAAGACATTGAGTGTCTCGTGACTCACTTTATTATGAGGGTCCTCTGTTAGGCTGCGCCTCGCCTCGTATTTAAACGAAGGGCGTGCGGTCTCGGTCTAGAGGAGTCCTTGCGCGGGGCAGCGTCGGATGAATCAACTCCACGCCCGTGGCTTGTTAGCTCTGCTTCCACCTCGGCCAGCCATGGAGATGGCCGACCTCGACGGCGTACGTTGAGACGGGGGTTGTAGCACGTGTCCACTGATTAATGTTGGAGAGCCCTTAGACTACGCCGGCCTCGTATTTAAACGATGGGCGGGCGATCTCGGCCGAAAGGGACCTTGCATGGCCGAAGCAGCCGGTTCCATCGACTGCCAGGACCATGGCTTTATGATGTGCGGTGGAGGCGATCTTATGCCTTAGTCCGTCATGTTATATGATGGACTGTAGATGGCGATCGTGTCCACCGGGTTGCTGATGATGTAGCGTGATGATCGGCGATCGGGCCGGAAGACTGGCGATCGCCGCTCGGCAGCCGATCGTTTTATTCGTAGGTCGATATCGGCGATCGGGTGGGAGTTAGTCCCTCATTTTAAATGGTGGACTGTATGCGGTGAGCGAGTCCTCCGGCCCTGCTGGATAGTAGCGGTCGGGCTGGTGGACTGGAGGTCGTCGCGCGGGCGCCGATCGCTCTACTCCTAGGCCAAGAAGAAGCCTTTCCCTGGACAGGAAATCTGCGGCTCTAGCCCGGAAGGCTGCGTAGGTCGTCGGTAGGGTCTTCGTGAGATGCCTGAACATAGGCGAGAAGCCCTGAAAACCTCCTAAGACCGCGTAGAGGGCGGTCTCATTGCTTACGGGCTCGCCGTTGAGGATGATCATGTCAACCCTGTCGATGTAGTCCGAGTCGGACTCCTCTTCCCCTTGCCTGATCCGCCATATGCGATGGGGACCTTCTGGCCGAGCGGCCCTGGTGGCGAAGTATTTTGTGAAGACGTGCGCCAGCTCGTTAAAGGAGCCAATGGACCGAGGTGGCAATGAGGTGTACCACCGGTGGGCGAGGTCGTCCAGCGTCAGAGGGAACATTCGGCACCGGGTCGCGTCTGATGCCCCACACCCGGTCATGTAGATGTTGAACTTGTGCAGGTGTGTTTGGGGGTCCGATCGCCCCTGGTACACGGGTGTCTGAGGAGGAGCGATCTTGTCTTTGCAGGCGAGATCGATGTCGATCGCGAGCGGCTCGCTTGGCGCGGCGATCGTCTTCACGGCGCCTGCCCCGGATTGCAGGAGCGCCTTCACGTCATCGAGCTGACGTTGCAATGCGGCAATCGCCGCGGCTCGGCTGCTTGCGGATCGGCTTTGGGAGCGGGGGCCGAGGCGATCGTGTGCGATCTCGGACTCCTGCTGCCGACCTCGGGAATTTGGCGGCGGGAGCCAGGCGGCTGGATCGCCTTTCGGGAGCCGGGTAGGCCGAGCTCCCGGTGAGGGACTCAAACTCCGTCGTCTCGTAGCCGGGCCGGGCGCCCGGCCGCTGTGTCGGTCACCGCCTGCAATCGAAGACAGAGGTTCCCAGTGCCGGCGCCTCTTCTTGCGGGCGAGCCTTCTGGCGATCGCTCGGCCAGTAATGCCTTGAGCTTCCGCTTGGACTTCCGGCGGGAGATCGAGGGGGTGATAGCAGGAGGCGCGTCAAGAGTACTCCGTCGCTCCTGAAGGATGGCTATGGCCTCTTCGATCTGTTCATTGGTTCGGAACTGATCGAGCGAGAGGCTCGGGCCGCCGTCCCGGGACGGGATCGAGCGTCTCTGACCGCGGCGGCTACCTTCCACCATCGGCTGCGGCTCGGGCCCAGGGCCAGGCAGGGTCCGCCGGGCGATCAGCGGCTTTCTTCGACGCGGAGGCGGAAGACATGATTTCTGAGGGATTTCTTTGAAGCGCAGTGAGTGTCACTTCAAGTATCTGCCCCGAGAACAGTGAGTGTTCTTCGGGACGGTAGGTATAAAAATTCGAGGGTTGGATGCCCCCCTTCCTCTAGCGCCAATTGTTGTTGCCCAAAATATCTATCCGAAGATTAAATACTGCTGGAGACGGACAACAAACAACAATTGCGGGAGCACTTCCGAGAGAAGATAAATAAGACAAGATTTGTCGGGTTTGTTAGGCCCGGGCTTGAATGCTCTCGCGAGATGTTATTAATACAAATATTCGTGGATACAAGTATTAATGTGAGAAATCTAGATACAATGAGTGTAAAAAGACTCTGTTAATCCGGCTCTTGAGCGAAGCTCGATGTTCTTCGTCCCCGCCGATAATCTGCTGGATGAGATAGGCCGGGAGAGGAAGGACCGAATGATAGCTGTTGCCAAGAGTTGGAGATTAGCCAAGTGCTGTATATTGTTTTTGTATTGTATGCTCAAATCGCGATAATGCAGAAGAAGTGGCCGAGAGCAGGGCGCCTTGTTTATATAGGGACAGCCGGGTCTTGTCCTTAGGTGGGCGATCGCCTTCCGGCCATTATAATAATGGGGCGATCGTCTGCCGACCAATACTATAATGGGGCGACCTCCTGGGTTGTCGGGCTAAAGTCCAAGGAAGAGGTGCTGGCGCCAGCTGGGCTATCCAATGAGGAGCCAGCACGCGTCCAGAGTCAATGTCACATGTGGCCCTACTGACAGCTTTCGGCGGCTTGTCGGCTGGTGGAGAGATTCTGCCAGGCTGTGGTCAATGGCCCGAGATTCGCGGATCTTGTCTCGGCTCTTGCACGTGGTGTCAGTCTTGAGGCTCGGCCTTTGCCGACTGGATGGCCATCGATGCTGATCGACATGAAGCGGTCGTCTCTAGTTGATCATCCGAGGTCGCCATCGGCCAGTGGATGAGGGTCGGCAATGGTTGGTCACCAAGGGTCGGTCGGAAGGTGCCGAGAGACGGTCGGTCTCCAAGGGTAGGTCGGCAGGTGCCGAGAGACGGTCGGTCTCCAAGGGTAGGTCGGCAGGTGCTGAGGGATGGTCGTCCGCTTGTCTGTCGCCAGGAGTCGGTCGCCGAGTACCGAGAGGCGATCGTCTTTGATGTCGATCGCTCGGCACCGGCCAGTCTGAGACCTTCGGTCGGTCGATGTAGCTTGTCCGCTGGGCTAAGGCTCGGTCGCCTGATCGCTGGTCGGCAGATCTGCCTCGACCGCTCGGCAGTGACTCGGTCGCCCGACCTCCGAGGCGATCGCCGGTCGGAAGGTGTTAATTCTTGACACAACATATGCCCCAACCAGGAGGAGGTGACGAGATGCTTGAAGCAGTGGGAGCAAAAGAGCCTAGTATTTTCTCGTTACTCAAAATGAGGAATAAAAGCCATGATAATTGGATTTAATTATCCAATTTTTTACGTTGGTTTTTACTGTTTTGATGAATGCATGTATGGATGTATGCGTGATATGTTTCTTGCTTGTTAGGACGAGAAAATTAAAAATCTGTTTCAGGAGAATGTAAAAGACTGTAAATACGAGTCAATCAATTGTATTCATAACACTGATAGAGGGGCCTTTATATAGGCATTACAATGAGAGTCCTTCCATACATAGGATTCCTAGATAAGGTAAGACATCTAATAGGATTCTACTACCTCTAGAAGGGTTTAGAACCTTCCATCTATGTATCTACAACTAGTATTAGGTAAGACACATCACGGGAATAATAATCCCCGGAACACTCCCCCTGTGTCGAGCACTAATACAACAATGGTGCAGAAGATATTGCCTTTGTAAAAACCTATTCCAAGCCAAGACAAAACCCCATAGGAAAAATAAAGGCTTGATGAGGAAAAGATTGCAACGCACCAATATAACATGTCATATATACTCCTCATGATGTATACATAATGACTCCCCCTAATGAGTACCTCAAATCATAGGAGTCAGATGCCAAGTTGCCCTCACAACTATACCAAGGAAAAACCCAGTGGGAAAAATACCTCTTGGTCTAAGTTGAACAGAAGTACAACGCATCATTGTATGGATGTTCTCATAGGTCGCCTCGTTAAAAACCTTACCAAGTGAAAACCCAATGGGAAAAAACAACCTTGGTATAAGGAACAAAAGAGCGCGACACATCCAAAGTACAGAGTCGCTAAAGACTTATCACGTTTTCTAAAGTCTAGACCTTCATGCACTAAATTAGTCATAACTTCTTCGATTCAATAGGTATCAACGAAATTGTAAGAACTTATGAAAACTAGACACCCATAGCTTTTCATTCACATACAGTATGTAACCTAGATCGACCTGAGAAGATCACAAAGCTCTATCGAAGTTGACTCAGGAAATTACCGGACATATCCTATCCTACTTTGCAACAATAGTCATATGTCACTCAAAATGATGGTTGTGATCAAATGGTTGGTTTCCTTGGAAAGTAGACACAAACCTTTTCAATGGTACCAATTTCACCATTTTCCAGCAAGTGAGCTACCCTGTAGGTCATATGGGAGATAGAACAATACATTCAGGGCAAATTCGGGTATCGATATTCAAGTGTCCTTTTATCACGATAGAGCGAGCTTCAAGTTTCTTGTCAATCACAGACATTGCGTGAGCGCATCATAGACCATCATCACAGTGGCTTTACCAGATTACTACGAATGAGTACATCGAGTCAAACATGAGTACATAATACCGTACTTTTCTCTTAAGATTGCATCATCACTTAAATGAGCCAAGTCTTATTATGACTTTGACTAGTCATTGGGAATCATATAGGCATTACTTTATCGTCTCTTAGGGAAATCGTCCCTTAGATTGCCTTAAACCGATTGATGAATACGCATCATCAAGTGTCCCCAAGATCCTTTCATTCTTAACTTTGGATTTAGGGGAATCTCTTAGTCTCACAAGAGTACATCACTATAAACCCT
The DNA here is from genome assembly GCA_033398695.1 of Orobanche coerulescens. Classification (NCBI taxonomy): domain Eukaryota; kingdom Viridiplantae; phylum Streptophyta; class Magnoliopsida; order Lamiales; family Orobanchaceae; genus Orobanche; species Orobanche coerulescens. Next base: position 231,222,534 of record CM065802.1, read on the forward strand.
TAGTTTTACACGCAAAAGCTTCATATCTCTTCCAAATCAAGTATATACTTAGTATGCGTTCCCCACAATCACTTGTCAACACGCTCCGTGGTCGGGAGCCACTTGATTTGAGTCTGATCCACCACGAGATCCTTTTTATCACTTAACTTAGTTCTCCACTAAGATAAAATTTAACCACAAGATGCACGTCAGTTTTTGGGAAACTATCTAACTGAAAAGATAGTGGATGCTATAACATCCATTACGATACCACAACTAAGTTTTGTGTCATCGTAGTCGATTCCAATGCGTTCGTCAGAAACCTCGCACCATGAGGTGAGTTTAACTCCTTCTCTCACTCGCTTTAACAAAGTATACGGATAGATCTTATCTTTGGAGTGTCGGAACCACTTCAACAAAGGGCTATCACTTTGTTCATACTGGAGTCGCATATATTTCCATTTTAGGCCAATGTTACAATGTTGTAGATTTTCAATGAAGTATAGTTCGATTAAACTCACATTCCATGTCCTCATGAACCGGCTTTATTCATAGAGTACTCTTTATGGATTGGCATTCATTGAGGCGTCCCCCAATGATGACTATAATCCAGAATCACATGAGACGGATGAGTTCATTTGATCATATGATCAAGTTTCATGTACCAAACTCGCATACATTCTTAGCGAGAGTATTTATCGAACCAAGTGGCATCCCAATACTCGATGAAATCCATGGCCTAGTAACACCATCAACCACAATTTGTCGTGTTACCATATCACTATTTATAGGTGACGAACGTCCATGACCGGACACAATCCTTGCAGACATGTTTGCAGCAAGTATTTAATCTCGTCACTTTAGGTAACTTGGTGAGACACAGTAGGGACAAACTACGACAATTCCAAGTCGTTCTACTCGAACATGATCGTTAGCATCTCCCCCTAACGACGGGAAGACTGGCTCATCAAAGTGACTTACGAGATCGTCTGCCAAGGTTAAGCGGACTATGAGTGAAAGCGCATGTCATAGTCATAATGCGTTGTAGTGACGCACTTTGGCACATGAACATGTAGACGACAAAGGTTTTTCATTGTTAACACAATCCAGTTAACAAAATACATACGGTTACACTTGTAACTAAGCATTTGAATGATGATAGGTATAGGTTAATATGACATGTTGACCTATGCTATATAATCGTAGCTACTAGTCTTTAGAATCCAACAAAACCGCCACCATGCACCACCGGGATCGAACATAAAGAAACGATTGAACCGATGATAGGCCGTTGGTTTTATCGAACCTCTAGTGATTTCTTAAAGAGTTCACTCCGTTCACCAGCCCCAAAACCTAAAAATTTCGTGATCATGTATAAACGGGTGTTTAGGATTCCAAAACCATCAACCTTGTGGTCAAAAACCGGTCGAAATGACATCGAACTGGTCGTTGGGATGGCTGGTGGTATGTGGAAACTTCATTTAAGTGGTTCACCTCCTTCCAAGTCTCCAAATGACACCAAATTTGTGAGAAGGTAGTCTTGTATGTTAGAAAGTACTCGTTAAAATTTCACTTTAAGACTTGGTCTAAAAGTGGGTGAACCAACTTTTACAATGACTGGTCCACAAGTTAGACAACCATAAAACTCAGGTTTCATCAACTTATCAATCATTGTCAAAGGAACCACATAAAATATATCACTTGAGTACGACCATTTATGAACATCATCATAGCATCATAACCCACCCAGGCTACTACTTATGATCATGTATGTATAAGGACTCAATGAAAAGGGAGGACTCAGCACCATGCTTATGCGAGTCGTTGCATTATTCTCTTTAGCATAGGAGGGTGTCATCTCCTAATCGTGCTAGAGAATAGGCTATAATCAATGAACATGGCTAAGAAGGATCATCAGGGGGTCTTTGGCGTCACACATGCTTATGAAAGCAAGACGCGAATGACATAACTATCATCATCGGTCATAAGCCCTGCTCACGACTCCACCAACGTACTTTGGTGTCTTTGATTCAGTTAGCTCCTTTGTTCAAAGAAAAATGATGTCCATGGCAATACCATTGTATATGGATCATCAAACTGTCCAAACTCCAGACTATTAAAGCCTAAATATGTCAATGTCCCAATACATCTTCTGGTTACAAAAACCGATGCAAGCCGGACCATATTGACTCATGAATATTTTTCTTTTTACATATCCAATACAAGTGATGCATAAGATTTTATTTTCACAAATCACAACGAGATGCTATGAGTGATACACTTTGGCATATATCATCGAGTCATAACATAGTTCAATTGTTACGGAACATATGTGACTAGAAAATGCCATTCGGCATTCAACAACTTGAGGATTGTACTACTCATTGATTGTGATGACCTAGTCATCATAGTCATAATGGATTTATAACACGAAATCTAAAAATATTGTGTTTCTTGGAAATAGCTTAATACGCGCTCAATTTTGCTTGCAAAATTTTACAAACATGAGCATAGCGAACACTCCAACAACATAGAGATTTTACATAAGATACGATCAGAATGATCTATCATATTGAGTGCATAACATGGCAATATTATATGCCTATGGAGCAAAATCACGACACAAACATGGTGTAAAACAACCATGCATACGCTCGACCTTCTTATAAGGGTGCGTATTTTTGGCTTCCCCGAGGAAACTGTTTTTCAACATTTGAAAGATGATATTTTAGCGTACAATGCATACCAAAAATTGCATCATCTATGGTAAATTAGGCAAAAAAGAGGTTGAAAAAGTGTGTCATTAGACCACTTTCAAATTCAAGATGAAAACCAAGTTGGTTTGGATAAAAGTCATCACAATCGCTGGAAATAAAATTCTGCGCAGCTTGACCTTTGTTTACTAAAACAACAGTAACTCCCTTGTTAGGAAGGTTATGGACGAACAGTCATATGTTATGGAGGCTAGACTTTCGTATCTTTCTATCCATAGGTTGTGCACCACACGGATCATTAAACTCAAATCACAGTGCATGTTTTAATTGGCTGCTTTAGTATTTCCCAAGTTTAGTGAAAAAACAAGGTTGAGACCATATCCAATGGCATAAGTGTTGATGCAAAAACATGGCAATGACAGCCACATGTGCGTTTAAACGCAGCAGGGTGTTCGATTTCTTATCTCGACTAATGATCCTTTCAGTAACTCCAACTTGGTAAACTTGCAAAGAAAGTAAGAATGTCGGTACAGCTAAGGCTGTTTAAAAACCACTGATTCCGTTTGAAATTTCAAAGTATAAACAAATACCAAGGAGGATGCGCCTAGTCATGATCAAAAGTGTAGAAAAAATCCACCAAATTGCATCAAATCAACCAAGAATTTTAATTCTCAATTTGCAAGTATACGTCATAATAGCCATGTTATATAGATGCAACGCGGTGCATCAATATTAAGCATTTTGAACCATGAGACGTAATGAATATACCATAACCAACTCGTCTTGACCATCCAATAAGATCGACTAAACATAGTCAAATGTATAAGCCACATGCCTTTACAAATACTCGGAAAAGTATTCGGACCTATAGTCACACGAACTATAATCGAGGTCAACGAATTCATGTACTTATCGCAATATGCCATTGCTTTACCTGTTAAAATTCATGAGAATTACTCTTACACTCTTTCATATATCATATTGCAAGGAGACGGTGCATGACTACACCCACATGTAATATTTTATTTTAATAGGATGAAAGATGGAGTTTTCCAAGTATGGGATTGGGTCAAGATCAACGTGGTGGTCGCTCAATTCAACGTGACAAATCTGTCACAAATCGATTTTAACCACGACATATCCGTCGCAATCGATGTTTGTCCCATTTATACATCACAAATTCGTGACTAATCATGAACAAGTCATAATTTTACCATTACCGACAATGTTCATTTTTATTCAATTGTTGGTTTAAAATTGACAAAACGGCGACGTCAAATCGCACCCAAAACGTGGTGTATGCAACAACCACAAATATCGACTTTCAAAAATTATCCGTGACTCCTTCAGGACCGTCACACAGTTTACTTCGACATATGAGAGTAATACCACCTCTCATAGTCTCATCCACCGCAAAGTAGCGTGGGAGATAAAGAACCCAAATACCCAATTCCCAAAAAAAAAAAGAATTCCCAAAAGAGAGGAATTGAAAAACGGAAACTTTAATAAATTCTTACGGGTACTTGGTTCCAAATTTCCTTTGATCCTTGAACGGGATAATAAATTTGGCTTCTCTCCATATGAGCAACATATTTCCGTAGGTACCCCGTTCTATATTTACTTTGATCCATGAACGGGATAACAAATATGGCTTTTCTCCATATGAGCAACATATTTTCGTGGGTACTCCGTTCCATATTTACTTTGATCCTTGAATGGGATAACAAATATGACTTTTCTCCATAGCGTGCATATCATCATGAGCAACATATTTTCCTATATGCACGTAAAACATAAACATGGTAAGATTCATAAGTCTACAAATTAATTAACAAATGAATCATTAATTAGGAAAAGATGGAGAGTTGAGAAATGCCCGGAAAGGGCTACTGGGCTCGATAATCGGCCGAAAAAGGACTCGGGCGCGGCGGTGCAGCAGCTCGGCATTGGATGAGGTTGGATCTCCAAATTTCCTTGTAAACATCTGCTTATGTTCGGCAGCAGATTCAGTAAGCAATACTACTCAGAATCAGATCTCCACCGTTGAATATATAGATATTTGTGTTAGGAAGTTCCTGTCAAAATTTCAAATCGATCCGACGGTTAACGAATCGGAAAATATGATTTTGGTACGACTGCGCTGTGTAGAAAATTTACGCGCGGAGATTTTCTCTTTTTTTGTGTGTAAATACATGCTTCTGTTCGCATACAGTTTTGTCGATAATACTTTTCCGAATCAGATCTCCACTGTTGGACTTGTAGTTCCTACTTCGTTAGTCGGGCTAAAAAAATTGATTGAAAGTTTTCGGGTCGGGCTGGGCAGCAACCGGGTCAGGTACAAACTGGGGTGGGCCGGATGCGGGCTGGGCGAGCGGGCCGAGACTCTACGGACTGGTTACAACTTGGGGATCCGGCTGGTGTCTGTACTGTGAGACGGTTTTCCGTGGTGTTGTCTGACTTGGAGGATGGAATCGCGGCCGGAGTGCAGTGTGCTAGGAAGACGGCGGCACGCAGTGCAGTGTCTTTGCGAGAGAAGGCAGCGGCGAGGCCCAGTGTCTTTGGGAAAGATGGCGGCGGCGGAGTGCAGTTTCTTTGCAGAAGACGGCGGCGACGCGGATGGAGGAAGAAGACATATTGAGGGAGAAAATGATGTCGGTTGGGGAAGATGAGTCGCAGGGCTGTTAGGTCTTTCTGAACGGCGGTCGATTGAGTGCAGACGGCGACAGCTAGGGTTTGCAGGAGTAATTTCGATTTTCTCTCTTTTTTTCCGGGATTTTCAGAGTTTTTTGGTCGGATTTTTCATGCTCTGTTGGTAGAGTACGTACTGATAATGTGTTTCAGAAGAATATAAAAGACTGTAAATACGAGTTAATCAATTATATTCATAACACTGATAGAGGGGCCTTAATATAGGCATTACAATGAGAGTCCTTCCAGACATATGATTCCTAGATAAGGTAAGACATCTAATAGGATTCTACTACCTCTAGAAGGATCTAGAACCTTCTGTCTATGTATCTACAACCAGTATTAGGTAAGACACATTACGGGAATATTAATCCCCAGAACAAAACCTTATTTCTCAAAATAACTAAGTGATTTTAATAATTGATTTTTTTTTAAAAATCAAATTGGCCTCCATAATTGGTTTAAATTGTGAAATAATTAGCATGCGCGTTGACATTAGAGTCTTCCTCCACCTCGGATGTGCTGATTATTGGCTCACTAGTTTTAAACTTCAATTAGATAGCAAAAATGTGAATATTATTTTTATGATAGGACCTCTCCATCTGTAGGACTATTATCATTAAATAATATTCTAAGGATTGTTAAATTATGGTGTTCACTTAAGTGTATTAATTAATAAGCTCCCCATTGGAGTCTATGTTAATTTAATACATGGCCAAGAGGAACCAACTATTAATTTTACTTGTCAAAACGCATCTTGACTAGATAGTAAAATTAAAGACGTTAAAATCTAATTGAAAAAATGTATATGTAAACGTCCACACTAGCGTGGCTTGCATGTGTGGTTTTTTGAGGTGTTGGTTGACTGCATATATATTGTGTTTTAAGCTTTTTCAATATATTTTGCGTCGAATTATGTGATGAATGGTGTTTTTAATTCTCATATGTATTTCATCCACTAGCTATCATTCTCATAGAAAATAAACTTGATGGCACTAACTTTGCCGATTGGAAAAGAAATCTTGACATTGTCCTGACTGTTGAAGGGCATAAATTTGTTCTAACTGAGGAGAGCCCTCTGGAGCCAGAACCGGATGTTACTCCTGAAGAGTTGGCTGAATTCCGAAAATGAAAAAACTCTGATGAGATGGCTCGCTGTTACATTTTGGCTTCACTGACAAATGTATTGTAGCATCAGCATCATACGATGGGCTCAGTCGCGGAAATGCTGAAAAATCTCACCGATATGTTTGGTCATCAGAACCGGGCGGCAAGGCAAAATACAATGAGGGTGTTGATGACAACCCAAATGTCTGAAGGAACTCCAGTAAGAGATCATGTTCTGAAAATGATGTCTCATTTGAACGAACTGAGCATACCGGGGGCCAATCGATGCCGAGTCGCAGGTCGATATTATCTCGGGCAGCTTGCCAAGAAGCTTTGAGCAGTTCCGCCTTAACCACAATATGAATCGTAGGACTTACACTTTGGCATAACTTCTCACAGAGCTTCAATCTGCTAAAGGTCTCTTCAAACAAGGTTATCATCAAATTCTTGCGGCAACCGGTGCTAGTTGTTCTAAACCCAAATGGGGAAAGAAGAAAAAGAAGGTTGGCTAGAAGCAAGTGGCAACCTTCAAAGCTAAGGGCAAGGCTCCTCAGTCCAAGGCTCCTCAGTCCGAGGCAAACAAAAAGCCGAAGGGCAAATGCTATAAGTACGGTCTGAAGGGGCATTTCAAGAGTGACTGCCCTAAATGCTATAAGTACGGTCTGAAGGGGCATTCCTAAGCGTGGAACGAGATGTGGCATGTCTTGATTCGGCCTGTCTAGATGACTCGGGCCGTTCTATTTCTCTTTCTTCTTCCTCCTCTGTTTCTCCTTCGTCTTCAGGGCCTCTCTCATAGGCGAATTCCTCCTCCATTCTTTCCTCCCGATCTTCTTCTCGCATCCTCTCGGCTCTATCCTCATTTTCCATACGCCTAGGACGGACATTCCGAGCAATGTATCTTTCACTAGGAGAGATTAATCCATCAGCTTCCCGGGCCAATTTATGCTCCTCCGTGGCCATTTGTAGATTTCCTAAATCCCGAATACTGTCAATAGTTGTCAAAGTTGTATTCGGGAGTAGGAAATGAGTGTCGTCATTCTGGAGGAAAATAACGCGAGAGTCGTAGTCAAGAATATACATCAACTTCATGACTTGGATAGATAGGAGCATATTTCCCGGGAGGGGAGTTCGGTTTTCTAGTGGTACATCAAGATGAAGTGCGATAGGGGTAATTAAACCCCCTATCCAAATCTCCCCTCTCGGTTTAGTGGCAACATCCTCAAAATGATCCATGATAATAGCTCCGGTTGCTGGATTTGTTCCGTCGAGTATATGTGATAAAACGTATAGCTCTCCTTGAGTAATTGGCCCCGTTTCTTTCCGGCCGAAGATAGTGCTCGCAATCACCTTATGTAGATAGCGGAGGATAGGATTGGGAAGAGAGGATCCTTTTGCCGACTTTGGGATGTAGGGGCGTGCATCGCTCCCCGGATACTCAACCATTGCCCTTCAATAAGTCTCACACTTGAACCGATTGATTCGGTATTCTCTGTACTTTCGAGTGTCGTATATAGCATCCAATTCTATGGGAGATAGTTTTTCGTTTTTGTTGTTTAGCCGGAATTCCAAAGCGGTCGGCTCATGTGAAATCGGGTCTCTTTTAACAGTGAGTGTGCTCAGGAATTCCAACGTGAGACAGCGGTAGGTGGGCCAATGTTGGGTCATTAACGTTGTCCAACTTATTCTTTCAAGTAGCCTCATGACATCGTCTCTTATCCCCATCGCCGTCATGCACTTGTCGTCCGGCCATCGAGTGGGGAGCATTTTTTTTCTACCCCAATATCTCCCATCATGCTAGGCGACTTGGCGGAAGTTCTATTCCATATGTCTCGGGTGTCTCGATAGCCCCTTGAGTAGGTATTCTCTCCGGTTGTTCAATTTCTGTTGTGGGTCTTCCTCGTCCCCTTTGAGCTACACCCCGTCCCTGTTGGGCATTTCCTCGTTCTTGTCCCCTGGCCATTTTTCTGCAAGAGATTCATCGATTATCATTTGTTTCACAAAAGCTCAGAATCATTATTTTTCGATAATAAACGCTCCCCCAAACTTCTTACAAATTACACATTTTCCCCAAAATAAGCATTTCTTCAAAAATACCCCAACCGTAAGTTTCAATCCCAATCATCATTGTATGTAATATCTCAACAATTTCAAACATGTAATAACATCTCTCAATCATATACGTCCAACATGTGATTCACAAATTCACCAACAAAATTTCAACGTATTTTTACTCATGACAAATCCCACCAAAAAAAAATCCATTTAAGAACCCTAAATTGCTCAATAAATCATATTTCACATAATCTCAATGCAATGAAGAATTAAACCATCCAAAATCGTGAATCATACTTTGAATTCGGAGTGAAAATTGAAGAAAATTTCAGAAAAAATCGCGACCCAAAAACCCGGATGAATTCGTCCGATTCGTACCCTTTGAAGCTCTAGGATTGTGGAATAATGATGAACACTTTGTTATTATGTGAGATTTAACACGATTCTTGCTTGATTTTGCCGGATTTTAGTAGACTTGGGGCTAGGGTTTATGATTTGGGGAAGAAATAGAATTGGGGAAGAAGGAAATGAAGGAGTCGGCCGGCTTCAGGTTTTATACTGCTCGATTGACATGGCCCGTGTCAAACGACACGGCCCATGTCATACCTGTCTCCATTTTTAAAAACGTTGCTGTCCACCTGACCCGGCCGTGTCAATTGACACGGCCCGTGATCAACTGCCCCAGAAAGTAAAATTTCCACAGAATACCTGACTCGACCGTGTCGAATGACACGGCCTATGTCGTACTTGCTTGGAACGTCAAAATCGACTGGCCATCAGACCCGACCGTGTCAAATGACAAGGCCCGTGTCATACCTGCACATAAAGTGATATATGAACTGTCTACACGACCCGACCGTGTAAAATGACACGTCCCGTGTCGTACTGGCCTTGAAAATGCAGTTTTGTTTTCGGGTCTTTTTCCTGCGAATTGAACACCAGAAATTGAACCGGTTAGTTTTACAACAAGTAAAAATACAAAAAAAATGCGAAAAAGATCAAAATATGAAAATAAAAACTATTGGGTTGCCTCCCAATTAGCGCTAAGTTTAATGTCTTCAGCCGGACGTCTTCAACTGGAAGTTTTTATGGATCGATTAAAGTTATTACGGATACGGCTTCCTTTTGATTAGGATGATAGTAGTGTTTGACTCGTTGTCCGTTAACTTTAAATAGCTCTCCATCTCTGCTCATGAGCTCGACTATTCCATCTCTGCTCCATCTCTGGTTTTGACACCATCAGTTAGGTTCCTAACGATTTGTTAGATGAGATGGTTTTTTAACCATTTAGGAGTAAGTTCTGCTTTTGGTTGAGGTTCATCATAGATCATCCCCCTGGAGAATTGCCCGAAATATTTGATGTATCCATCTATGATTGAACTTCAGTTGAGTCTCGTTAGGTTTGAGTCAGCTGAGAGTGGTTCAGCTAGGTTTGAGTCAGCTGAGATTGGTTCAGCTGGGTCTGAGTTAGCTGAGACTGGTTCGGCTGAGTCTGAGTCAGCTGAGGCTGGTTCAGCTGAGTCTGGTGACCCTGGCTGATCTGCAGTTGGATCTTCATCAGTTGAGTTAATCAATCTTATGTTTTAGCATGAAAAGCATTCAGTTATGTTTTGCCATTGTTGTGGATGAAACACTTGCAACAAAAAATATAAACAGATGCAACAGTTGGTAATCTGCCATTCCAAACCTCATAGGGAGTTTTACAGTGTCTCCCTACAATCATGCTTCTGTTGAGAGTATGAAATGATGTGTTTTTGGGATTCGGTGATTAAAATCGAGTTACGCAGCGGAAATATAAATCGGTCTAATCAGATAAAACTGAATCCCTAAGAGGACCGATCAAGTATCATATAAACGAATATAAATAGATGAAGATAAAACTAACGAAGTCATACCCTCGTAGACCTTTGATAAATTTTTTTGATGGAAAATGTCCGAGCCAAGCTTTGATCGTTTTCGGTCACGAACACGAATCCAATTCATTAAAGCTTGATGAATGATCAAACACCAAAATTGTTGAGTGTCTCTACGTTATCACGCGTCGAATTTGATCGAGAAAATTATATATCAATTCATTCTCAAAGAACACGGCTAGGAATTGATTTAGTATTTTTCTTCTCTCCTCTTGTTCCTTTTCTTTCTCTCTAAGATGAACAAAATCAAGAAAATATTTCTCTCCTCTCCCTTGTATTAGCTTCGGCCGAAATGTATGGTGTGTGTGGGGGGGGGGGGGGGGGGATCACTTCACTTGATGTTAAAGTCTTAGTTTTTTTATATACAAATATGAGATCAAAAGATGATATATGATAGCTAATCTTTTGTCCTCAATGCATAAAATAACCACCACAATCCCACATAAGATGAAGTAACACGGAAGATAAGGAGAAAATGGGAGGGGGCGGGTACATGGTGATTGGTGAGGAAACGAGTCGAGCCACTCAGTTCGTGTGTCGGATGTTCGTATGTCTAGTCTGTTAAGTACACTTCATTTATCTCAAATATATTTATACTTAATTAATTAATCTAATTACTTAATTTTATCAAATACAACATTATAATAATATATTTTCAAGAAATAATTGTCTATGAATTAAATTAATCACCCAAATTAATTTTAATTCACAAGACCGCTATGATTTATCAAATAAATCAAATTAGATATCCAATATCCAATATTAATGAAGAGATAATAAATACATATTTATCCATAAAATATCCTTGTGCGCGACTCCATAGGTCCGTCTTAGTCGGCAATGGGAGGAACCAAGGAGCACGGGTAACACTTAGCTAGTCTAGTGCTCCGTACCATAACCCAACTAAGAACGAATGATGGGATCATTCCAAAACCATTATGTCGTGAATATTGTATACGTATAAACTCTTCAATCATATGTCCGGTCAAGTATTAGGGTCACGGTAAAGTCAAACCCTATTGTAACTTGACTCTATGCATTTGTTAATGCAAATCGAGATCATCGAGTTCTTGTGTATCAAATAAAACTCGCTCTAAATGCTTTGGCCAAAGACCTATGATCTCATTTTTCATTAACTGCATAGGACATTTACCTGCTCACTTATATGAGAAATAATCCTATTTTGGTATTCAGTAGAGACTGCTACTTGCCCACTAAGTTGTATTTCGAGGTTGACCCCACCAACCGGTGATTGGATCGAACTACTCTAATGACTAACATAATGTCACAAGCACATCTCTTACTGAAATCTCAAGTCAAAGGTCCATGTATATCTATCACAACTTTTCGATTCAGTCATTTGACAATCCCAGAGTCATATCCATGTGACCGAATTGAGGTGAGTCGTGTTCGAGTATACTAATCCCATTAGCATACCTATAACATGTGCTCCCACTAACTCTTAGTGAATACAGGCATTCTACATATCAAAGTACACGTTATACAAGTCTTGTCTAAACTTACTGCCCAGTTAAGTTTTATCGACCTGCGAACCAATTAAGCATTCGAGCCCTAAATATTTCCAGTACTTATCTCCTTATGTCCATAAGTAGTGGAATGTATGCTCGCAAATACATAGACTATTATTCTATATACCAAATCATAATGCCCATGATATACAATAATATATAAATAATAAATGCCTTATTTAATTTAATATTCATAATTACAATACAATGCTCTCACTCTCTCATCCTCTGAGTGACATTCGAAGGCATATTCCTAACAGTGTTGACAGCTTAAGCCCAGAACTTTTTGAGGAGATCAGTTTATTCGATCATTGTCTTGGTTGCTTCTTTGAGTGTTCTGTTTCTTCTTTCAGCTACACCATTTTATTGTGGTATTCTTGCAGGTGACACTTCATGTTGGATTCTATTCTGATCATAGTATTCAGTTTTGGCCTTGTTGAGAAATTCTCCTCCTTTGTCTAATCTGATCTTTATAATGGATAGGGATTTCTCATTTTGTATTCTCCTCAAAAGTTCAAGCAGCTTGGTTAGGGTTTCAATCTTCTTGTAGAGAAAAACTATCCAAGTTTATCTTGAGTAGTCATCCACAACTACTAATGCATGGTTTCTTCCACTTAGTGTTCTTGGCTTGATAGAACCAAAGAGATCCATGTGTAGTACTTACAATTCCTTATTGGTTAGAGTGGTATGATGAACAGATTTTAATGAGGCTATGGTTTGCTTCCCTTCTGGCATGCATCACACAGTCTCCTTCTTGAATATTCCTTCTTGGAGACCTCTTACCAATTTTTGAGATCTTAACTTGTTGAGAGCTTTGAAATTAAGATGACTTAGTCTTTTGTCCCAGAATCATCCATGTCCAGCTACTGTCTTTGATATGAAACAAGCATTTGGTGTGCCGATTTTCCAGTCTATTACATATACATCCCTTCCTCTGAAGCCTTGTAGTTTCACTTCTTCAGATTGAAGATCAATCACCATACATTTTCATTTGGTGAAACTAGATTGTTCATATTGTACTTGAGTCTTTTGACATACTGCATTTTTTGTCCACATGAGCTATCCCATATTCATACCAATTTCTTGAGGGGGATCAATTGGAGTAGACACACTAGGATTAGAAACGTTATCCCCATCTACTGGTGAAGAGCAAGAATCCCCTTGAGATTTTGTTTTCTTGAATATAAATTGTCGAAGATTGGATTGCTTAACAATTTGCTTAACAATTCCTTTTGATATTGGATTTAGATGCAGCACTCTTCATTTCCTAACAATTAAGAATAAACAAAAATCTTATAACAATTATTATGTGCTAGGGTATGGAGAATAGAGAGAGACGAGAGGGAAAGAGGAGTAGGAGAGAGGAGGTGAGAGGAGAAGAAGATGGGAAGGTATTAGGGCAACTCAAAATTTATTATTGTTCAAGATAACAATTAATGAGTATTTATACTAGCCCTATCGGTTCAATAAATGCGTCGTGGGAAAGAACCGAAAAGAAAACCCATGAAGGAGTTCGTAAACTCTATTAAAAAATTATAATTTATTAAGAATTAAGAGATAACTAATGATAATAATCTTCTAAATGTCTAGGTTTCTTCCGAGCTCTGACGGGGCGTGATCTTATGTTCCCTTCTTCAGCTCGTGTTGTATCAATCTCTCCCCCGTTGGCAATCGACTTGTCCTCAAGGCATAAATCAGGGAAAGACCCTTGTAAATGCTCAACTGGTTCCCACGAAGCATCATCCAGCGATCCATCTTCCCAAACAACTAACCATTCTAACCGAGAAACATCGTCAACCAGAACTCGGCGTTCATCAATAGCTCGCAATGGTCATGACACCGGTCGGTCGTTAATAAACTCATCGGGAAATGTAGATGGCACGTAAGAGGAGTTGGCTTCGATGAACGGTCGGAGTAAGGAGACGTGGAAGACATTGTGAATATGCGCATTTTCTGGCAACTCCAAGCGGTATGCTACTGCTTCGATTCGTTCGGTGACACGAAACGGCCCATAAAAACGACGCGCTAACTTGGCGGATAGTGGCTTAGCGACCGAATGTTGCCTGTAAGGTTGTAGCTTCAAGAGGGCCTTATCGCCTACCTCGAACTCGAGCTCACAACGATGTATGTTTGCTTATGCTGTCATGCGTTGTTGCATCTTACGTAAATTATCGCGGAGCAAAGTCAATACCTCGTCGTGTTCCTTGATCGTTTCGACCGTCGCTGAATTTAAACCTGGGGGGGCTATTGTTTGGATCAACGGTTGTGGTTGGCGACCATACAACGCCTGAAATGGTGACATTTTTAGCCCTTCATGAAACGTGCAATTTAATGCTAATTCTGCCCAAGGAAAGAAATCAGCCCAGCGCTTCGTTCGGCCTTGCGTTAATGCGTGCAGATATTGCTCGAGACCTCGATTTTTTACCTCCGTTTGGACATCTGTTTGTGGGTGATAGGCCGAACTGTAACGTAATTTCGTTCCACTCATGCGGTGCAATTCCTTCCAAAAAACAATAGTGAAGATGGGGTCCCGATCGGATAGAATAGAGGCTGGAATCCTGTGGTGCTTAACTACAATTTCGACGAACAGGGCTGCCACTTGTGCCGCGTCGTAATGCGTGTTGAGTGCACCAAAGTGCGCGTATTTAGAGAGACGATCCACCACTACCAAAATAGTAGTATGCTCGCGGTATGGAGGGAGCCCCGTGATAAAATCCATGGAAACCGCATCCCACACTTGGTGAGGTACGGACAATGGTTGCAATAGACCCGCCGGTTTTTTGGTGCTATATTTGGTGGATTGAGAAATAAGGTATGAATTGACAAATCGTTTAACATCACTGCGCAATCCTGACCAAAAGAACACCTCAGCCACGCGCCGGAAGGTGCGATCAACGCCTGGATGTCCCGCACTGGGAGAGGAATGAAATTCTATGAGGACTTCAGCCTTCAGAGGGGAAGCTTTGCTCAAGGCGAGTCGGTGATCGTAGTAAAGGGTCCCATCGTGAACGCGAAAAGGTGTCGACAATGTTCCGTTAGCAGCAGCGTCGTGCAATTCAATTAGATCCGCAAATTCAGAATTTTCCAAACGGACCTTAGATAACAAATCTGGCACGGGCGATGACAAGGACATAAATTGTTTGAACTCGGGCTCGACATCTATCATGCAATGGGATAAGGCGTCTGCGACCTTATTACTAGCGCCTGTTTTGTACTCGATTCGAAATTTATAACCCATTAGTTTTCGAATGAAGAATTGCCGGTTGGGTGTCTGGATAACTTGGGAGAGAAGCTCCTTAAGGCTTTTTTTATTTGTGCGAATAAGGAATTCCCGACCTAATAGATATTTCCGCCATTTCTGCACGGCTCAAACAATGGCTAATAGCTCGCGGTGATATGCAGACGATCCCCGTCGCCGAGGAGTCCGTAGTAATCGGTAAAAGCTCAAAACATTTGGCTAATTCTTCCGCTGCAAACAAACAATTCAGCACATGTAAAGAGATTACCTTTGTGGATTGAGAGTCGCCTTGAAAGAAGACATGTTTGCCCTCCCAAGAGAATTCCATCGTCCGTTTGGCGTAATTATGAGAAACGTTGCCTAGAGTCTGCAGCCATTGGACGCCTAAAACAACCTGAGGTCCGTGAACCGTTAGCACAAATAGGTATATCGAAAAAATGTGACCCTGCAAGAGAACCTTTGTGGTCGCGCACTGATGCGTACATAACAATGAAGCGCCATTACCGACGTAAACTCGGAAAGGCCGTACCTTCGACAAACGAAGGTGTAGTTGTTCTGCCACTGTGGGATGTACAAAATTGTGGGTGCTTCCTCCGTCGATCAATACCTGAATAGACATATCGTTAATGGATCCCAAAATCTTGAGGGATTGGGGATTAGTACGGCCCTTCATGGAATGAATACTAGAAATATCCCCTGTAACTGCTAATTCATCAACAAGTTCATTGGTGTCCTCATCGTTCGGATCCTCACTGCCTAACAATGCGAGAAAGCAGTGCTTGCAGCGATGTCCCGGTGTATATTTCTCATCACTATTCCATCAGAAACCCTTCTTAGTTCATTCTTCCCGCTCCGCGACAAAGAGACGTCTTGGGAGGTTGGTGATGTTCTCTCTCGGTGGTTGAGCATTAGTCGTAGTAGGAGGTGCCGCCATATTCGGATTGGCTGCGGGCGTAATGCGAAACCCTAAGAGGTTCCAACGACCTTGATTAGGTAGACTCTTGACTGTGTCAACATACGAAGCGGCTAGTTCCCGATCTAAAGCAAAGGCTTGGTCTAACGAGATTGGGTTTCTCAGGTTGAGCTCCCGTTTGACGGGCTGTTTCAAACCGACTTTAAACAGAGATGTTGTGTCAAGATTTATTCATCTCGACAGGCGATCGACTACAAGGCCGAGCGACCGAGTGCACAACCAGTTAAGCTATGGCGGACTCGCCTAAAGCAAAGATACCAGACCACCTTTAGACATCTAGCGACCGACTCCCAAGGCGATCGCCCTTTGGCGATCAGCGACCGTCTCTGATATCCGACCTAAGACGATCGTCCTACGCCACCTACTGAAACCATCGTCCGTCCAAGTCCACGAAGACTGAGTCTCAAAGCAGCTCCCATGTGCAGATCCCCGACAGCCGCCGCGATTCCCGGATCATTGACCACAGCCCGACACCACCTCATCACCTACCGACAAGCCCGCCGAAAGGTACAAGGTGGGGCCGCCCATGACAGCGACTCGGACGCGTGCAGGCTTCTCATTGGACCGCACGGTTGACTGCCAGCAACTCCTCCAGACTTTAGAGGGACAAGCCCATGTGCTAAAAGGCGATCGCCCGCTTATTATAATACAGCAAAGGCGATCGTCCAGCAGGTCCAAGTGCTATAAATGAAAAGCACCCAGCAACCGGAAAAAGGTTGGGAATCCATTACAAGCAGTTCAGAAATTGATTCCACATTCAGTTCACGAATCCTTCATTCAGTTCAAGCATTCTCCATTAAGTTCAGAGAAAATACATACAAACATACATAATATCAGGCTCCCGGCTTCCTCACCGAAATCTACCTTAGGATTCTCTCTCAGCACCTCTCAACCAGAAGACGGTCGGCAGAGGCAAGAAGTCTCCACAGGTCAGATTCACAAGCCCCGGAGCTCAAACCAACAGCTTATACACTCCGTGAGAGAAGATCGATCTCTCACCGACGTCACAGCTCACCAACGTTGTTACAAGAACTCACAGAACACCACATCTGGTTCTTCCGGCAATCTATACGCTCACAAGCTTAGATAACTAGAATCGTTACACTCATTGTAATAGTATTCTAATATTAATACTTGTATCCCCGAATATTCGTATTAATAACATCTCGCGAGAGCATTCAAGCTCGGGATTAACAACCCCGGCAAGTCTTGTGTTATTTATTCTTTCCCACGGAAGTGTTCTCGCATTTTGTTTGCTATCCATCCATTCCAGCAATATCTATCTCCGGATAATATTTTGGGTAGCAACAATTGGCGCTAGAAGAAGGGGGGCTTCTTGATCTAAACCTTCATTTTTATTCCTACCGTCCCGAAGAACACTCACTGTTCTCGGGGCATATACTTGAAGTGACACTCACTGCGCTTCAAAGAAAGCCTTCAGAATCATGGCATCCACTTCTGCACCGAAGAAAGACACTCCCCCAACCGCCGGACACCGAATACTGGCTCAATCCGAGCCCCAGCCGACGGCGGAGGGGAGTCGCAGGAATGCGAAACTCTCGATCACGCACCTGAGGAGTGGTCCCAGCCTCTCACTCGATCAGATCCAAACTACGAAACATATCGAGGAGGCTATGGCCATTCTGAAGGAGCGACGGAGAGCATGCGCGACATCCGCTATAACTCCCTCGGCCATCCGCCGCGTGGGCAAACGGAAGTTTAAGGGGCTACTGGGCGAGCGATCGTCAGGAGGCCCCAAATCGCGAGAAAAGGCCCTCGCAAGGTCAGACGGTTCCGTATTCAGTTGCCTGGGGAGCGATCCATCATGGCGATCGGGGCAATCTGGCCCCAACCACGAGACGGCGGATTCCGAGTCCGTCACCAGGAGTTCGGCCTACCCAACTCCCAGCCGAAGGCAGATCAGCCTCTTGGCCCCCATTCCGAATGCCAGAAGATCTGTACTAGATCGCCTCGGCTCTCACTCTGATCGCCTAGCCGCGAACAGCCAGGCCACGGCAATGGCCGCTATGCAACGCCAGCTCGACGAGATGAAAGCACTCTTGGACACCGGGGCAAGCACCAGCAGGAAGATCGTCGGGCCGACCGAGCCACTCGCGGCCCACATCGATCTCGCCCCCGTACAACCAAGGATTGCTCCTCCCAAAACGCCTCTATACGAAGGGAGATCGGACCCCGAAACCCACCTAAGTAAATTCCGGATCTACATGACCGGATGTGGGGCCTCAGATGCAACCAAGTGCCGAATCTTCCCGTTAACATTAGGCGATCTGGACCACAGGTGGTACGTCTCGCTGCCACCACGATCGATCATCTCCTTTGAGAAACTGGCGAACGACTTCACGTCGTACTTCGCCGCCAAGGTCGCCAGACCAGAAGGCCCCCACCGCATGATGAAAATCAGGCAGGGGGAAGACGAATCCGACGCGGATTACATCGACCGAGTGGACGAGATCATCCTCGCCGGCGAGCCCATCAGCGACGAGCTCGCCCTCTATTCAGTCCTGGGGGGATTATACGGTCACTCGCCCATGTTCAGACACCTGACGAAAGATATCCCCCCAACTTACGCGATCTTCCACACTAAGGCTGCCGACTTTCTGGCCAGGCAGAAGCTGCTCACCCTCCGCCTAGGCGAGGAGACGCCACCTCCTGTCCGAAAGACGGCGATCGGCAAAACCAAGAAGGCGATCGCCAAGCCACCCGGAGATCGCAAGACCTTCGAGGACATGAAAGCCCATCTCCTCCATACATTCAACCGAACTCCGGCCCACATTTACTACGCCGTCAAAGGGCGCGAACCGCTGAACAAGCCAAAGGCGATAAGGGACCACGGTCATCTGGACCACAATCAATACTGTGCCTACCATATGATTCCCGGCCACAGCACCAACCAATGTCGCGATCTCCTCAAACAACTCTGAAAATTGTTCGAGGAAGGCAAGTTGGACAGCTTATTGGCTTAGCCGGAGCCCCTCCAAACTCCCAAACACGATCGCCCGAGTCGAACGCGAACAGGCTGAAAAGCTCATACGAGCCAACCCCTCGATCAATCTCGGTGATCGTATACTTCAATCAAGAGAAGGGAACCTCGGATGTCTCTCCCCGATTTCCCACCTCATCAAATCAAAGGCTACTGCCTGAACGAACATTTCGAAACCGGAGGACTCGTTTGCCATCTACAGTTCATCATCTAACATGGTGGACTACGGCACGAGATCGCCTCCACCGCACAACGTACACCGTCGAAGGTCGGCATCTAACATGACGATCCGAGGTGGAAGAGTGCAGCCATGGTCCTGGTAGTCGATGGAACCGACTGCTTCGGCCATGCAAGGTCCCTTTGGGCCAAGATCGCCTGCCCTTCGTTTAAATACGAGGCCGGCGTAGTCTGAGGGCCCTGCAAAACTAATCAGTGAACATACTCGCCCGCCCTCAAAGGTTCATCATCTAACATGGTGGGCCCGGACAATGCGACGCGTCCCTACCCCCGTCTCAACGTACACCGTCGAGGGTCGCCATCTTCGTGGCGGCCCGAGGTGGAAGCAGAGCTAACAAGCCGCGGAAGTGGAGTTGATTAATCCGACGACGCCCCGCGCAAGGAATCTTCCAGACTGAGACCGCACGCCCGTCGTTTAAATACGAGGCGAGGCGCAGCCTTCGGAGGACCCTCCCAATTAAGTGAGTCACGAGAACTTAGCCATCAGACGGAATGTCGCTCGTGCATAAGACACGATCATGAAGGTTGGTCCATCGAACTCCGCGATCGTGCACGGCTCCTCAAGACCGAGATGGACGGCTCCTTTCGAGGATTCGACAAACTTGAAGACCGCTCACTCAACGGTTTATATTCGTCCCCTTACTTTCACTAAGTAAACAAAAACAAGGGGGAAAGGAGTGTGGAGATACATACTCGGCGATCGTCCCTATTCCATTACATACGGCGATCGTCATTAGTCAGATGTTTGTGCAGCGATCGAATTTGTTGTATAAATTATCTATACGAGTTTATCAATTCACGTAGACCTACGCTTACAGCAATCTCTCCTCACACATTTGTACATAGTCAAGCAAAAGACTCAAAGTAGCAATCATTCAAATGACAAATCGAAGATCAAATATTCGTTTCATTGCTCAATATCTCAGAAATACTTACAAGGTCGCCCGAAGGCCTAAATACAAAAGGAAAGCTACAAGTTACAAGCTAATTGAAAACAATAAATGAGAAGTGCCTCAGGCCCCTGCCTGGCCTTCGCCTTCAGCCGCGAGATCGGTCCGCGACCCCTCGCCTGCCTGCGGGGCAGCCTCCCCATCCTCCGGAGCGTCAGGATGAATGAGGTTCGCCGGGATCGGAAACCAGCTTAGGTCCACACCAATGTCCGCGAGATCCAAGATCGGCACGGAGAAGTCAGGGTGAAGAGGGTGCTCCAGCGCGTACGCTTTGAAATTTTCGGCTAGAGGCCGACCTCCAACCCTCCTCTCTTAGCAACTCGGAGAGAGTCAGCGAACGCCATGTAATAGGCGAACTCACTTACAAACTCCACATTGCGAAAGGGATTGGCCTGGGTCGCCTCTTGCTTTCCCTTCAGCTCCGCCGTCGCCTATTGCACGCCCTGGAACTCGGCCTCCCGTGCAGCTGTCTCCCCCCTTGACTCCGCCAACTCGCTAGTCAGCCGAGCGATGGTCACTTTCAGACGATCAGTTTCTTTCTCAGCGGCCTTCTGCGCCCGCACGGCATCTGTCATCCGATCCCGAAATCGATCAACCGTCACCCGAGACATCTCGGCATCCTTCCTCGCCAGCTCAAGCTCTTGGCTCGCCCGCTTAGCCGCGTCCAAGGAGTCCTTCTCCATCGCCACAATCTTGTCGGCGAACTCGGCATTCTCTTTTCGAGCCGCCTCGAGATCCGCCTGCAGGCGAGCAGTGGAAGGACGCCCTCCGAACTCTTGCGCAGCTTGGACAGCCATCGTTGCCGTCTGAAGAGAGAGGGCGAGAACAATCTGCATTGTACTCCCAGATCGCTGACGAGCGATCGCATCTAGATCGGTCATCCAAGCCTTCGGTAGAGCAGAAACGGCCCGGTTGACGTACTGCGGGATGTCGCAGGATTGGCGAGGAGATCGGCTCGCTAAGAAGTCCACCACCATCGGCGGACAAGTTGGATTAGCTCTACGGATCATGCATCAGAACCACAAAAAGTTAACACATCTCCTACGCGAATAACCAGTTTCAACTCAGCAATCTAAGCTTACCTCTCGGCTCTTTCAGGATCGCGGCCAAAATATGGCTTCCCACGAGGGGTCTCGGCCTCAGCGATCGCCATCTCTCGCAAAAAATCCGCAGAGGGCGGCTCACTCTCCGGAGGAAGAACGGTGATCAGAGGAGCGGCGATCGGCACCTCGCCGGCAGGGGCAGAAATCGGAGTTCCTTCCGACCTTGGCCGCTTGCGGTTCATTCGAAGCCCCTCCTCAGGAACTTCCCCCTCAGCCACGATCGGCTCCACGCGAGGCTCCACCTCCGGAATGATTGGCAATGCAACAGGTGGAGCCCGAGACGATTTCTTGTGGCGGAGACGGCCCAAAACTCCGGGATCCGACATGGCGATCTCCTGTGGAGGCTCCAAAAAGCGAGGGAAACGGACCTCTATAATAAAGTTAGTCGATCAACAGTTAGACATCTTACTCAAGCAAGGCGATCGCCAAGAAAGTGAAGATCGCAGAAGCTCATACCTGGTACCGAGAGATGTCTCGGGAAATGGAATAACCGATCCGCCAGCCAACGACTCTCCTTGTTGATCCGGCTAGCGTCTAGGTCGTCGTCCGACAAGCTCCGTATCCGCTCCCAGACAACCAGGAAATCAAAGAGCAGCTCCTCGATCGCAGGAATATGAAAACCTGCAAAAACGAAATCAAATTAGATCAGTTCAGAACACATCCGAACAAAGGGAGAGTCTAAACCCTTACCGGGATTCCTCTCCCGAAACTCAATGGGGATCTCCGGCTCGCCCGAAGGATTGTCGCTCGCAGAAGCCCTCCACGCACCGGCGACCCAGAACCACTTCGTCGGGTTGCCCCGCGCCTTATTCGGGACTCCGAGGATTACCCGACCAGATCGGCCCTGAATATGGTGACCTCCGACCGACCCTTTCTGAGTCGTCAGCTTGAACAAGTGGTTCATGTTGCGATATTTCTTTACACGCAAGTGCACGTCATCGTTTACAAGTAATAAAGTGATAAGTAGAGTATCGTTCCCACGAGGACTGAATCTCTAACTACTGATTTTTTCGTATTCCAATTTTATCTGAACAATCGAATTTGGGATTTGCGATTAATAACTAAAAGAATTACTAAAAGACTAGTAGAAAACAATATCTTGGATAAAAGAAATCAAATGATGAATAAGTCTAGGGTTCTGAATCCACCTTAGTTTATTCGAATTTACTCTCGATTATCCGTAATAAATAATTTTCCCAATTTATTGAAGGCGGAGACTGCTAATATATTCTACCGCCTCTCCCGAGGTCAATAGATTTATCTAAGGGCGAATAACGCACTCTATCCCTAGGTGAATTAATTCATCGATAGGCAAAAAGCATAAAATCTCCTAACGGCCACGTAGTTCCTATGAGTATATTCCTATCTCACAGAATAAAACGGTCCTCACCAATAGTTCCTCACCAAATCTCCTCTCCCGATTCGAAGTGAATGATTAAATCAATACAACTATTGGCCAGATAATTGCAAGCATTAAACATAATTGGGAAAACTCAATAAAAAGGTAATAAATTGGATAATCTCAATCAATTCGTCAAAACAAAGGTTTCATCAAAACCCTAGATTAGGGCTTTAGCCTGACATACTAAAAACTGAAAATACAGAATAAATAAACGAAAGCATAAAATTCAAACGCAGATGAAGCTCGGATTCCTCCGTTCTTCAGCTTCCGCCTTCTGCCCTTGAAGTCTTCTGCTTCCCTCTTCTCTTCTCCCGTCTCCAAGCTTAAGCTCTAAAATATTCAAGATCCAAAGATGATTTTATTAGGGTCTTAAACCCTATTTATAGCTCAACATATCCTCTAAATCGCGTCCGTATTAGTTGGTCGAAAACTGGCTTCGAAACAGCCCAAAATCCGCGCGGGCATACAAAAACCGCTAAGTGTGCCGCGGCTCACTAAACCTGTGCCGCGGCACATCGCCTTTAGCTGAATGCCTGGGCGTTAATTAATTCTTCTGTGCCGCGGCTCACCTGGGCTGTGCCGCGGCACAGTACAGTTACTCGCCTTGGTGTCTTCCTGTGCCGCGGCTCAGCTTCCTTGTGCCGCGGCTCAGAGTCCAGATTTGCCGTTTTCGCCCGTTTTGCCTCGTTTTAGCTTCCGGACTTCAATTTCCTGTCAATCATACAAAATTAAGGCATTAAAAGCTCATTTAGACAGTTTCACTCACCAAAACACTGCAAAATAATGATAAATAAGCGTATAAAAATACGCCTAACAAATACCCCCAAACTTGAGCCTTTGCTTGTCCTCAAGCAAAAAGAATTAAATTCAATAAAAGAATGTCGTGAATCATCGTGCAACTCATAGTGTTCAACCTAATCAATACTATCCTGTAATTCTCTCTAAATAATACGAGTGTCGTAAAAGCGAGCTGCACTCAGAATAATGATTCCGCAAAGTAATCAAGTTCAGTCCTAATCACTCGTTCATGAAGAAAATCCAGCTCAAAGATTAACAAAACGTGAGTCAAATCGACCGTCAATATGAAAGGCTAACACAACCAAGCTAGTTCGTCCCGTTCCACAGTCGAAAGGCACAATTTTCACGAGTTTCATAACAATTAAACCTCGGACAGTATTCCCTTATATATATATGCTCAAGAATTTGATTCGAGATGACCACTAGGTTAGGATCTCGGGATGTTTCATCGGGATAATCCTAGGGTGGAAACTCCATTCTCATGTATTGGAAAACCGTTTGACGTAAAAGACACTCATGGGGCACATGGATGCTTCTAGTTACTAAGTTCCCGTCTACAGCGGAGAAACAACTCGAATATATAATTTCCGCATGTCCGAATCAAGGTTGCCGTTTTACGCGAGAGTAAACAGCGGGTCACGCGAATACCCCCGGTTACTAGGCTCCCTCTCATTGGCACATGTGAAATATCTAAATCACTAGTCTAATCAGGGTCGTCGTTTTACGCGAGAGTAAACAACGGGTCACGCGAATGCCCCCGGTTACTAGACTTCCCTTCATAGAACACAATATCTCGACTTTTTGGGAAAAACTGACCGACTCTAAACTCAATCTAAGTGCCAAAACGACTAAAGAAAAAGTACGACTCACTATCCGGAAAATGTGACCAAACGTATTGACGGTGATTTAAAAACAAGTATGTATCGTCTCTTATCTGCCAAGACCTCTACAATCACGAACAATTTTGGACCTAAATGAATACTAAGCAGAACAGAAATAACTGACTACAACTCGACTAAAACTCGACCGTTTCTTCAGAGAGAAAAACAGTGTCGTAACATCAGTATCACACAAATAGAAGCACGAAAAATTCACGAATAAAGAAAAACTAAGACAAGCAAGGCTATCTAAAAAAAAAAATTTCACGCAAAGTAATGAAAAGTGCAACGAAATAAAGTACAACAATAAAATAAAGTACAGCAATGAATGTAGCAACTGAAAGTAACCCCCCCCCCCCCAAACTTAGGACGTACATTGACCTCAATGGACAAAAATGATATGCAATAAAAGTAAAAGGTCAAGTACTCCCCTCCGCTCAGAGCCGGTGCCAGCATCGTCGGTGAGCTTGCACGCTTCTTGACTACATCATGCGGAGTGTGAATAAATGAGCTTGCATCATTAAAAAGGAAGTTAAGTACGAGCTCTCAAGTTGAACATGATGTAGGGGTTGGGGATAATGTAATTCGACAACACGATTCATTGCATATAATTTTGAAAATGCCTAGCTTACCAATTTTTCATTGCTGCAATTTATCAAACACCTTGTGTGCACAAGTTAAAATGAAGAATAAACATAGTTATAGCTCGATTCAACCCCCAAAAACCGAAACATAATTCAATCATCATCAACTCAACACATTCAACTCATTGATATTCCGATTTAACCATGAAAAATTGATTAAAACTACCATGTTATTCCCTAACCCATCCTAGAAATTTCGAAGGAGAATAAGCATGTTCCATTCATCCAAAGCATAAACAACTTCCAAATATAAACCATAAGCGGTTAAAGATTAAAGATTGAAACGTACCTTTTGAAGATTGCAAGAAGAAATCGCAGGAAAAAAATGGAAGAAGTTGGTCGGCCGGTTCGCGCGCTGGGGAGGGAAGGAGAAAGGAAGAGAATAATACCTGGGTGCTCGGCCGATTGTGAATTATAAGCTACCAGGCCTTTTCAGATTCCGCATAGTGTGCCGCGGCACAGCTAAAGTGAGTCGCGGCACAGGGTACAGTCCCTTTTACCTGTGTTCTTGTTTTGTCGTGTGCCGCGGCACAGATTTCATGTGCCGCGGCTTAATGCTCAAGTGTGCCGCGGCTCATTTATGCCGTGCCGCGGCACAGGGTACAGTTGGTTTAGCCTCCCCGTGCGATTGATGTGTGCCTCGTCTCACAATACCTGTGCCGCGGCTCATACTTCAGTTTCTTCCCTCGGACTTTCCTGCACAGAATTTTGAGAAGAAGACGTTAAAAGCGAGAGGCAGAAGCAAATTTAAGCACAAAAAATGATGAAAAATAAGAATCACGAAAGAAATGCAAAAATCTACAACTACGAACTCGGGTTGCCTCCCGAGAAGCGCTAAGTTTATAGTCTTCAGCCGGACCTATTGGACAACGTTAGTTCGCTTTTCGCAAACTCCATTTGGTTTCCGCCCCGTTCATCGAACTGTTCATATTTTTGTTAAAATTATGACCATTGGTCATTAGCGGTTCGACTTTCGGTTCGGTCATCAAATGTTGTTTGCGAAAAGGTTTCGACGTGAGTAACTTCCCGAAACACCCGGTTTTTCCATGTCTAATCGTCCGCTTGGCTTTCGGCTCACTCTCCTCCTTCACAAACGCACTCAAGCTGCGTGATTTTCCTCATGCTCTAGGAACGCCACTCGGTCTTCATCCTTCTTAAGACTTGGACCATTTAACACAAAATCTGAATTTTCCCAACGACGATTTTTTCGGTGCTTTCCTCTTTCAACAACATCCACACTTTCAATTTGTGACCCTTTATCAACACTTCCGGGACATGGGAACGATTTGAATACTTGAAAAGTAACTTGCTCGTCTTGGACCCTCAGAGTTAACTCCCCTTTTTCCACGTCTATAAGGGTTCGGCCAGTCGCTAAAAATGGTCGTCCCAAGATGATTGGAATATTTTCATCTTCCTCCATGTCGAGTACGATGAAATCGGCCGGAAAGATGAACTTGTCAACCTTAACTAATACATCCTCGATCACTCCCCTCGGATACTTTATCGATCGATCCGCCAATTGTAAGGAGACTGTTGTTGGCTTGGCTTCCCCAATATCCAGCTTTTTGAAAATCGATAGAGGCATGAGGTTGATACTCGCACCAAGATCGCATAATGCCTTATTAAACGAAAGGTTCCCCATGGTGCACGGTATGTTGAAGCTTCCCGGATCTTTCAATTTAGGTGGGAGCTTCTTTTGAAGAATTGCACTGCACTCCTCTGTCAAGGCGACCGTTTCAAACTCCTCAAGCTTTCTTTTCTTCGATAATATCTCTTTCATGAACTTGACGTAACTCGGCATCTGTTCCAATGCGTCGACGAACGGAATGTTTATGTGAAGCTTTTTGAACACATCAAGGAACTTAGAAAATTGTTTGTCCGCCCTTCTTTGCTGTAATCTCTGCGGAAACGGAACGGGGGACACACATGTCTTCGAGAGGTCCGGCTTCAAATCCTTCGACTCCTCTGGCTTTAAATCCTTCACTTCCTCAATTTCCTTCTTCTTTTCACATTGCTCGGGCTGATCCAGCACCTCTTTCCCACTTCTTAAGCTGATTGCGTTTAGACTCTCTCTAGGATTTGTCTCTGTTGTACTCGCGGTGCTCCCTCGGACATTTGTCAACACATTAGCAATTTGGCCCAGCTGGACCTCCAAATTCCGAATGGAAGCGGAATGATTTTGCAATGTTGCTTCAGTACGAGTCATAAATTGACTCGTATTTGCCGCTAATTTTGCAAGAGCATCTTCGAGAGACACTTTGGGACCAGTAGGGGGCTGCTGTTGATTTTGAGCGAACGGGGGCTGGTGTGAGTTCTGTCCGTTTCTCCATGAAAAGTTGGGATGATTGCGCCACCCCGGATTATAAGTGTTGGAGTACGGGTTATTCGGCCGATTCCCATTTCCCACGAATTGAGCCTGCTCCATCTGATGTTGCTCGAACGGATTTCCAACTTGACATTCCGCGCTCGGGTGTGATCCGTTACACCAATTGCATGTCTCAATGGTAATGGGGGAAGGTGCGTGCGAGAATGCCTGGAGCTGTTGGGTCAAAGCGGCGACTTGAGCTGACAAAGTGGAAATCGGGTCATTGCTTGAAACTTCCATGACTCTCTTCGGTGTCAATCTTTCCGATGGCCATTGGTATGCATTTTCGGCCATATCTTCCAAAAGCACGTGTGCCTCGGCCATAGATTTTCCCATGAAGGTCCCACCAGAGGCCGCATCCACGAGAGTGCGTGTAGAAGCACTCAAACCATTATAGAACGTATGAAGCTGACCCGATCGGGAATGCCGTGATGAGGGCATCTTCGTAGCAAATCTTTATATCGCTCCCACGCCTCGTGGAGCGATTCCATATCGTACTGACCAAAGGTGGTTATTTCGTTCCTCAACCTTGCCGTCTTAGCTGGTGGGAAGAATTTGGCAAGGAAGGCTTGCGCTAACCTCTCCCATGTTGTAATCGACCCCGGCGGTAAGGAATTTAACCAAAACTTTGCTTTATCCCTCAAAGAGAAAGGGAAAAGCCTCAATCGGATGGCATCGTCGGTGACACCATTAGTCTTGAACGTGTCGCATATCTCAAGGAAAGAAGCAATATGGGCATTCGGGTCGTCATTCGGCAGTCCAGGAATTGGCTACTTTGCACCATATGAATAATAGCAGGCTTGATCTCAAAATTATTAGCTTGGATAGTGGGACGCCGAATTCCCGAAAAATTAGCGTTGACCTGCGGCATGGCATAATCTCGAAGAGCTAGTTCCGGTTGAACTTGCCGCACTTGGTTATCTCCTCCTTGGACTTCGATATTTTCGGCCATGTTGACCGTCGTCTGCAACTCTCTTTTCTCCTTTTTGTTCCTTCTTAGAGTGCGCTCGAGCTCGGTATCCAAAGGTAGTAGGCCTTCGTTACCGAGTCTTCTCATGCACTGCACGAAAGGTCCTGAAAGGAAAAACAAATAAATGAAATTAAATACACAAAAATAAAAATAAAACGTTCAAATTAAGACTGGAAATACTTAAATCGATATTAGAAAATTTCAGTCCCCGGCAACGGCGCCAAAAACTTGTTGCGATATTTCTTTACACGCAAGTGCACGTCATCGTTTACAAGTAATAAAGTGATAAGTAGAGTATCGTTCCCACGAGGACTGAATCTCTAACTACCGATTTTTTCGTATTCCAATTTTATCTGAACAATCGAATTTGGTATTTGCGATTAATAACTAAAAGAATTACTAAAAGACTAGTAGAAAACAATATCTTGGATAAAAGAAATCAAATGATGAATAAGTCTAGGGTTCTGAATCCACCTTAGTTTATCCGAATTTACTCTCGATTATCCGTAATAAATAATTTTCCCAATTTATTGAAGGCGGAGACTGCTAATATATTCTACCGCCTCTCCCGAGGTCAATAGATTTATCTAAGGGCGAATAATGCACTCTATCCCTAGGTGAATTAATTCGTCGATAGGCAAAAAGCATAAAATCTCCTAACTGCCACGTAGTTCCTATGAGTATATTCCTATCTCACAGAATAAAACGGTCCTCACCAATAGTTCCTCACCAAATCTCCTCTCCCGATTCGAAGTGAATGATTAAATCAATACAACTATTGGCCAGATAATTGCAAGCATTAAACATAATTGGGAAAACTCAATAAAAAGGTAATAAATTGGATAATCTCAATCAATTCGTCAAAACAAAGGTTTCATCAAAACCCTAGATTAGGGCTTTAGCCTGACATATTAAAAACTGAAAATACAGAATAAATAAACGAAAGCATAAAATTCAAACGCAGATGAAGCTCGGATTCCTCCGTTCTTGACTTCATCGCCCTTGAAGTCTTCTGCTTCCCTCTTCTCTTATGCCGTCTCCAAGCTTAAGCTCTAAAATATTCAAGATCCAAAGATGATTTTATTAGGGTCTTAAACCCTATTTATAGCTCAACATATCCTCTAAATCGCGTCCGTATTAGTCGGTGGCGGCAAGCTTGACCCAAAATCCGCGGGCATACAAAACCGCTAAGTGTGCCGCGGCTCACTAAACTGTGCCGCGGCACATCGCCTTTAGCCGAATGCACAGGCGTTAATTAATTCTTACGTGCCGCGGCTCACGGGATCGTGCCGCGGCACGAGTACAGTTACTCGCCGGTGGTGTCTTCCTGTGCCGCGGCTCAGAGTCCAGATTTGCCGTTTTCGCCCGTTTTGCCTCGTTTTAGCTTCCGGACTTCAATTTCCTGTCAATCGTACAAAATTAAGGCATTAAAAGCTCATTTAGACAGTTTCACTCACCAAAACACTGCAAAATAATGATAAATAAGCGTATAAAAATACGCCTAACAGTTCATCTCCGACGGCGAAGGGAGGCGGTACAGGCGGTGACCGCCGAACAGAGTGAGAGTGCAGATTATCTGGAGCCAAGTGTTTGGCGTCAGCTGAAGTGGCGCCACGTTCCAAGCGGCCAGCAGGTGGGAGACACCAAAAGATAGAGGGAAGCGCAGTCCGGCCTCCATAATCGCCTCATTCACGGTGACCATACCCATCGGGGGTTGATCGGCTCGCTCATTCTCCGCCGGCGCAAATATATCCACATCTGAAGGAACGTGGAACCTCGTCCTCCAGACGGCCAGGTCTTTCCTGGTCGTCGAACTCCTGATTTGGCCAAGCGACCACAGAGATCGCTGCGCAGCACGGAACTGCGACCGCTTGGCAAGCTGGTAAGGGTGGGCGATCGAGTAATCCCGAAAATCGAATCTTGGATACGGACCGGCCAACTTCTCCATAATCTCAGCAAAAGCCAGATAGGCCCGGCCGAAAGCACTGTGCTGCTCCCAGTGGGCCCTAATCGCTAGATCTCTCTCCATCTGCGATCGTCTGTGTTCAGCGGCCGCCTCCTTAGCGATGTCGGCTTCATTAAACAAAGCCTCGATTTCAGCAGGATCAATTCCGGCCCGGATAGCCTCAGCGGCCATCTCCAGATGAATGTCGGAAGAGGATCCTCCCCGGACAGTCGATGTCCCGGCGGCTGAACTAGTGCCCACTCCATGTGATGATGATGTTCCAGCCATTCTCAAAGAAAGAAAAGAGAAAAGGATTTTTTTCTTACCAAAAGATGGAATCGATCGACGATCGGCAGTCGAATCTCTCAAGAAACGTTCTTCAGCAAATTCCTTCTTTCTCCAGTGATAAAGCGCGTAAGAGTTTTGACGTTGCGTCGTTACGTCCTTTTATAGGAGGTGAAAAGGACTCCTGTGTAATTAAGAAGAATCTCAGGGGTCGGAAGTGCAACTGTCGCATTTATTGACCCCCTCGAGACCTGCGTACGCATCTTTTCAAGGACGCGTCAGACGAGGAGTCATAAATGACCGTTGATATCCTCCAACAGGAATCCGACACGTGCGCGAAGACTTTTCCACGCCCGTTACCATTTCCCGCTCAGTTCAGCGACCAACCAGGTCGTCCAAATTCAGGTTGAAACCGCTCGATGACAATCGCCAGTTCAGTAAAATGCAAAGACACTCGCCATAATTCAGCGATCGCCAGCAGAACCACCTCACCCCACGTTTCGAACGTAGGAGCAAGCTGGGGGGCAATTGTTGTGTTAAGATTTATTCATCTCGACAGGCGATCGACTACAAGGCCGAGCGACCGAGTGCACAACCAGTTAAGCTATGGCGGACTCGCCTAAAGCAAAGATACCAGACCACCTTCAGACATCTAGTGACCAACTCCCAAGGCGATCGCCCTTTGGCGATCAGCGACCGTCTCTGATATCCGACCTAAGACGATCGTTCTACGCCACCTACTGAAACCATCGTCCGTCCAAGTCCACGAAGACTGAGTCTCAAAGCAGCTCCCATGTGCGGATCCCCGACAGCCGCCGCGATTCCCAGATCATTGACCACAGCCCGGCACCACCTCATCACCTACCGACAAGCCGCCGAAAGGTACAAGGTGGGGCCGCCCATGATAGCGACTCGGACGCGTGCAGGCTTCTCATTGGACCGCACGGTTGACTGCCAGCAACTCCTCCAGACTTTAGAGGGACAAGCCCATGTGCTAAAAGGCGATCGCCCGCTTATTATAATACAGCAAAGGCGATCGCCCAGCAGGTCCAAGTGCTATAAATGAAAAGCACCCACCAACCGGAAAAAGGTTGGGAATCCATTACAAGCAGTTCAGAAATTGATTCCACATTCAGTTCACGAATCCTTTATTCAGTTCAAGCATTCTCCATTAAGTTCAGAGAAAATACATACAAACACATACATAATCTCAGGCTCCCGGCTTCCTCACCGAAATCTACCTTAGGATTTCTCGCTCAGCACCTCTCAACCAGAAGACGGTCGGCAGAGGCAAGAAGTCTCCACAGGTCAGATTCACAAGCCCCGGAGCTCAAACCAACAGCTTATACACTCCATGAGAGACGATCGATCTCTCACCGACGTCACAGCTCACCAACGTTGTTACAAGAACTCACAGAACACCACATCTGGTTCTTCCGGCAATCTATACGCTCACAAGCTTAGATAACTAGAATCGTTACAGTCATTGTAATAGTATTCTAATATTAATACTTGTATCCCCGAATATTCGTATTAATAACATCTCGCGAGAGCATTCAAGCCCGGGATTAACAACCCCGGTAAGTCTTGTGTTATTTATTCTTTCCCACGGAAGTGTTCTCGCATTTTGTTTGATATCCATCCATTCCAGCAATATCTATCTCCGAAAATTCCTCCCAAGTACGTATACAATTGTTTCGTCGCTGATAGCGGAACCAATCGGATGCGGGGTGGTCAAACAGCATACCTACAAGTTGTAGACGATCCCTGGCAGTCGTATGGAAATAGTCGAAATAGCATTGAACTTTGTAAATTCAACCGGCGGGGTTCGACCCATTGAAACGAGGGGCGACCACTCGAATCTTCGGATAATTAGTCGGTCGTTGTTGCCCATCGGCAGCCCAGCGGTGGTATTGAGCCGTGTCTACACGGTATTCCTGCGGTGGATCATCCATGCAACGATCCTAGGATGTAAGAATAGGCGGTTGGTGATGTGGTTGATGATTACCTTGTTGTTGCTGACGGCCCGCGAACGGATTCTCGGCGAAAACCCCTCGACTATTGTCGTCCAAAATATTCCGATTGCCGAGGATGTGGAAAACCTGGTCTGTCCGCAGCCGTTGCAGCTCTTGTTCTTGCCGTGTGTTGCGTATTTCCGTCGTCAGTTGTTGAAGAAGGTCGCGGATATCGGCGTCGTTGTTCATGTTGTCTGCTGTGATCTCATCGTGGGAAGTCATGTTGATGGGGAGTTCGGGGATGAAAGCATCACTTGTTATGTGTTAGGGTAGAGAGAGAGAGAGAGAGAGAGAGAGAGAGAGAGAGAGAGAGAGAGAGAGAGAGAGAGAGAGAGGATGGATTAGGGCAACTCAAAATTTATTATTGTTCAAGATAATAATTAATGAGTATTTATACTAGCCATGTCGATTCAATAAAAGCGTCATGGGAAAGAATCGAAAAGAAAACCCATTGAGTAGTTCGTAAACTCTATTAAAAAATTACAATTTATTAAGAATTAAGAGATAACTAATGATAATAATCTTCTAAACGGATAGGTTTCTTCCGAGCTCTGACGGGGCGTGATCTTGTGTTCCCTTCTTCGGCTCGTGCCGTATCAAATTAACAAAAAATAATTAACTTTTCTAATCCACGAAATAACTATTTTTACATAGATTATAATATAAGGTTTATATACAATTAGCAATCAGTAATCAACAGTTATCCTCTCTACTTCACCAATTTCACATTCACAAATGATAAGATTCACAAATCACAACTAAAAGTTTCAATTAGTAAATAAAAATTTGTGGTTTGGAATTGAATACCTTGAATGAGATTATAATAATCTTAACAAATAGCAAGTTGAAATAAATGAGATTCGAGCATAAGGAGAGCTGGAGAAGACAAGAGCCGTCATGAACTCGTGTAGAAGGAAAAAATTAAAGAAGAGAACTGAGCTGAGTAGTCAAGCAGCGAGCAGCGAACCAAAACTATACTCTGTTCTTTTCTTTTCTCGTTTATTAATACAGAATATTTTGAATTTTGAATTTTAATTCTTAATGGGTTTATTAGGCTATGTTCTTTTGGATTGAATAAATCAACTGAATCGAATCAATTGATTCGAATCGAATCGAATCGAATCGAATGAATGAAATCGAATCGAATCGAATCGAATCGAAATATATATTAAGGGTAAATAATAATAATAATAATAATAATAATAATAGTAAATAATAATAATAATAATAGTAAACAACAAAAATGATAATAGTAATATTATTAGTAATAATAACAATAATAATAATTAAGATTAAAAGAATCGAATCAACTGATGAATCGAATTGACTTAATCGAATCGAATCGAATGGGCCATAAATCAATCAAAATCGAAAAATAAGTCCAAAAAACAGGGCCTTAGTCGTAAGTTGTTTGGGCTCTTTTAATTTCTTTTCTTTTTTGGAATAGGCTACAAACCTGCAAGTTATTGCTTGGACTTCGGGGTGCAGATTTTTTTTATCGATACTAGTATTGCTCCATATTGGGTCCACCGGTCCTGGAACATGGAGATTCGACCCACACCATCCCTGCCCGGAGCATTTCTTGATTATACAAGAGTGATCAAGACACCAATAATTGTGACTTAATTAATTTAATGAGTAAAATATCTTATTCGATCAGACGTTTGGAGGCGTTTACTTGTGATTTAATGACTTATTCGTGCAGACAAAAATATCTTATTCATTAAGCATGAAAATGAGTGTTGTCACCATTAAGACAAAAAAATGACTCTCCTACCCCTAATTGAAAACCACATATTTATATATACAATATAAATAATTTAAGACAAAAAATAACTCCTCTGTCCCCATTATATATACTCATTTATATATACAATATAAAAAATTTATGTTTTAATATAAATGAATGTAATATATATTATTCATATGTAAATAATATATATTATTAATTTATATGTAATATTTGTTACAATATGTATAAATAAACATTTGTATCTACAAAATATTATATATATTATGAATATATAAATAAATATTATATATTACTTATATTAATATTTATTCATATGTGTAATATTTATAATATATGTTCTTATCTATTTAAAATATATTTCTATATAAATATATATTGTATATTATAAGTATTATTTATATATTTATTAAATATTTTATATATTACTTACATACCTGAATCATTTAT
Organism: Orobanche coerulescens; assembly: GCA_033398695.1. Lineage (NCBI taxonomy): Eukaryota > Viridiplantae > Streptophyta > Magnoliopsida > Lamiales > Orobanchaceae > Orobanche > Orobanche coerulescens. The sequence goes on from CM065802.1 coordinate 231,257,520, forward strand.
ATATATATATATATATATGCATAGAAGATGAGTCAAATTTGATTTTTCAATAATATTTAAATTTGTCTACTTTGTATTTGAATTTAGCTACTTTGCATCTGAACTTGACTTCTTTTTGTTCGAAATCGAATTTTTAAGTACTTTATGAATTTATGTTTTGATTTTTGGATTATATCATTTATATTGCTTAAGAAATAAACAACAATTTATAAAAGAGCTTATAATTCATATTCAGGAATAAATCGATCATTTATGTTATTCAAACAGTTTATTCAAATGAAAAAGTAAACAATATCAATTTACCCAAAAAGATACATTTATCCAGACATACAAATTTATCCAGACAGACACAATTTACCCAGACAGACAAATTTGGTATTTAAACAGTACAGATATTTGTACAAAACAATGTTGTACAACACAAAATGACGTCGTTCTGCTCTGAATGTACTGTTAAAGGGGAAAAAAAACGTTCTGTATTATTATACAACAATGTTTGAGAACATTGTTGCACCATGTTAATACACATCCAACAATTTTTACCAAGCTACCTAGCTTTAACGAGGTTAACACCACTTGCATGATGCATGTGAATTTAAAAAAAAAAATCCGTTACCTTTAGTCTATTCGGCATAAACGCACGATCAAGAATGTCATAAAAAGGCATTCTAATTCCCTACTACCGATATCGAAACCTAGTGTTGGCTCGAGAGTGCACATTTTACCGCTCCTTTCAATTACTTTCTCACACCACCTAGTACAACAGCTGCCAGGTTTTTTCAACAATCAGAAAACATACATACAGTCTGCCCCTTGTCAAGGTCAGTAAATTAAAATGGATCCACACACACACACACACAAAAAAAAAAAAAAAAAAACATTAAAGGTTAGTGGATTACAACCCCATCAAAACCGACATATTTGGATTTTGTTATCACAGATATCATTAGTCACCTTTTTTTTTTTTCCAATCATGTCGATCAGTAGTAAGCTTGCTGGTGGTAAGCAGATGCCATTCCGTAACCTGGATAGTTCACGGGAGAGACGGGGTACAATCCCACGAGTGTCGGTGGTGGAGCTTCAGGGGAGTAAGCATATGGAGGACTCCTGTTATAGACAGCTGGCACAGCAGGGTAAGCTGGGACGGGGGAAGGGTATTGGGCGTGAGAAGGAGACCTGATATATGTAGGAGGAGATGGGAAGGATGAGACGTAAGCTTTTGTTGAGCGGCCAGCCTTGGCCGGAGGCATTGGGCCTCCGTTGCTAGCCCGTGTACGTTTGGCGGCTGGGCTCGCGGGCTTTCTCTTCTCCATTTTGGTCCTCTCTAATTGCTCGAGGCGCTTCTTCAGGCTTTCGGGTGGGAATGCAGTCTCAAGTTTGTATTCATCGATGCACTTGAGAACAGCACGGATGGCAGATTGTTCTTTTTTGGCAGCCATATGCTGTGCAGAATTGAAGAGAGGTGTCAATTCACAAGTACACCCACAGGCTGAGCACACACGATATGCATTCAATGAGATCAGTGTATCATGGGCCGTCTTTAGGTAGTGCTAAATAACGTGCTTCTGAAAGAAGGGACTTGTTGTAGGAAAAAAAAAACTAAAAAATAGTTGAGAATCAAAAGCTGGTGCTTCGGAAAGAGATGAAAATGACGGAATAAGTTGATAAGAGTGTTCGGTAAATAAGTTGTGAATGTGCTTATTTGTTTGTAAAAGTTAACCCAGAAGCATAACAAAGAATCTAAAGCACCATCGCCATTTTTTTATATTTTAAATTCAGTTGTACAGAATGTCAAGCAGAAATTGCCATTCGCAAACACTAAAAAGTAGAAACTAGTTTTCTTTTTCAACCAAAAGCCAACAGTCACATTTATTTTTGTGTGTGCGCGCGCGTGATGGGAATCGTTAATGACAAGTTAAGATGCGGAAAGAGGAACGACGAGTGTATCCCATCACATTCATCGTTGCATAAATATATGAGAAAATCTTACTCTGCGGAAAATTGTCACGAAAAGAAAAGTTACTTAATCTTAAAATAAACAATAATTCAGTATCAGGAATATACAAACTAAAAGCTTACTGCAGCACGTCCTGAATTGTTGGGATCCTCCATAATCGATGTAGCCGCCGTTTTCGCATCGTTTAGAAAAGCCTTCAGCAGTGGGACAGGTGGGAATCTGTCGGCAAGGCCAACTTCGTAAGTAAAATGTACGGCATCAACCTGTTGTCCCCTTCCAATTAATTCTTGAATCATATCTGCAGAAGAGGCATGAGGCATTGAAACACTACGGCAGCAACCATGATTTAATTTTATGTACTAATTCCCTATCTTTAACCACCGGAGGGAGAAAATGTCCCATCCGCTACTCAGCAAGGCGTAAAAAATAATACCTTAAGCATGTTAATATTTCATCAAAAATTTAAATACTGCAATAACCTTGAACATATATATTCAGCAGGTCCAACTGAACTGATACAACAAAGCTCATTAAAGCTGAATGAGTAATGTGATATGGTTAGAGAAAGATTCAGTATTAGGTTCAGGAGAAGTGGATGACCATACACTTGTACACTTATTTTTATATACCCCTACAACTTACAAATAATGGTAAAAATATATTATCACCCACTTTTCCTGAACCTATTCCTAAACCTTCTTCTACCCATATCATTACTCGGGAGCTGAATAGACTGAAGTTTAGATATGCTACAACGACTGGTAAGATCAATAATTAATCCTGGTTTCTTGAGATCAATACCTTTGGGTACATTTTTCGGTCCAACCAACAATATTAATATAGCATGTGTCTCATAACGATGGAAAATGCCGACCTAACAGACATAAGACAACCATCAAACTAAATATACCCAATTTGGAGTTCCTTAAGGTTTAATTGTAATTGCCCTACGACTATTAAACTCGACAGCCAGCCACAATTCCACACTTAGCTCTACACCAATGCAGAATGTTGTGAACAGTCATTAATAATATGTAAATTGCAATATCTTAAGTTGCACAATTTCCCTCAGAAACAGAAGTGGGTTTTGAACTAAAGAAAAACCCAACAAAGTTCCGTATACAAGCATATCCAAACCAAATAAAAGATTTAAATTCAAGAAATGGCCGTATGCTACTGAATACCCCCCAAGAATACCGGACAGCATATGGTTTGCATTTCAATATCTTCATAACTTAGAAAATATCGATCCATACCAGGCCACATTCCCAACGAGAGGAGGCTATATTGTACACAAAAACTCGAGGAAGTTACTCCAGAGTGACCGCAAGCACATCTTCTATTATACAGTATGTTTTCTTTACTTTATACATCCAGAAGACACCGTTAGCTTCTAAATATAGTATCCCAATTTCAATAATCAACAACTATATGTGTTCGAATCTAAAATAACCCACAAATTACTAAAATTAGGAGGATTCGAGGAGAGAGAGAGAGAGAGAGACTTTACCGGGCATCTTATCGCCAAGGCCAAGAGAAACAGCAAGCTTGGGCATCTGCTTCCTCCACGCCGACGCCACCACAAGCTTCCTGTACAAATCCACATCCTCCTCCTTCACAATTCCAAAGGTGACCAAATGTTGCAGAAAAGTATGCACATCGGGCGTTCTTACTTTCTCAATCCCACCCCTCGCCTCCAAGCTCTTCTTCCATGTCTCGGCGATCACCTCCGCCTTCCCTTTAATTCTCGGAGTCACCAGCATCCTCTCCTTGCCCAACACAGGATCCACCATCACCGGAATCAGAGACTCCAACAACAACACGCACGCCCACCCCAAATCGCTCGAGGTGCAACTCTCCGCCACAGGAAAAACCTCGGAGATCGCTTCCAGAACAAATCTTGGTGGGTCCACACAATCAGCTAAGGCTTTCGACAACTCCGATCTGAACAATTCCAGTTCCTTCTTCCGAGAGGTGACGAAGATCCAGAACTCCTTCGCCGCCATCTTGTGGCAGAAACTCTTCAACTTCATCAACAGACCTTCAGAATCGTCGACCTCCGGCTTCTCAACTTGGCAATCAGCGTCCGGAACCGCAGCGGATATGGACATCTTCGTCGATTTCTCGAGCGCCTCGAATGCGATCGACAAGGATTTCGAAATGGAAGCCTCGCGGGTGTCGAGAGCTTGCATAGACTGCTGACTCTCGTTGTTTAGGGCTTGGAACTTGGCCTTGAGAGCATCGGACTTTTTGATGAGGTCCTGCTCGATAGATGAGAAGTGATCGGAGAGCTCTTTCCAGAGGAGAGTGCAGCTCGTCATCAGCGAAGTCTGGCGCTGGAAATCGTCGAAACTCGGCGGCGGGGGATGAGTCACCTCGCTTGAATCGGGTAGCGAACCCATTGTCGAGAGATGGGAATTGAGTTCGAGTGGGAGAACTCGGTTGAGGAAAATTAAAACCCTTAAAGGAAAGTCTAGAGAGGGGGGGGGGGGGGGGTTGAGAAAGTGATGGGGAAGATAAAGTTAAGGTAACGTGAGGGTAGAAGGGGGCAGAGTACGGAGACTGATGGCGGACGATTGTAGGAGCGACATGTGGAAATATTGTCGGATAAGAATTGGGTTTTTTAACAGGCACTTCAAAACCGGATATCCATTATTTTGGATATTCGAAAATTTTGATAGTGTTATAAACATAGGAAAAAAAGAGAGAAATTGAAAGAGAAGAAGTATAATATGTGTATTTTTATGAGTAGCGCTTTATTTATAGGTCTGTGTCCCAGGGTTTTGAGGTATAAAGGCCATTCATTAATAAATACATTAATTACAACACTCCATGAATGACCTTTTAATACACGCCTTTCATTAAAACCTCGGGGAAAACTCGGTGGGAAAAAACCCGATCGAAGGAAAAAGAGTGCACTACTCCTCAAATCGATTACATAAGATCTTTGAGTTGACGATTCCAATCTTGTGTACTAGTCTTACGAATGTTGATGTCGGCAACACCTTTGTGAATAAGTTCGCGACTAATCACTTAAGTAAATATTTGATGTAGCTACCTTTGAGATACAAGTGACATCGTCTTCATACAATACTTCCTCTTGAATATTATGATGTTCATGCCTCATCGCCTCCTTGAAAAAACCTGTGGGAAAAACCGATAGAAAAAGAGTACATAGTATAAATTTGCTCATGTGTTGCATTGGTTGCCTCGTTAAAAACCTTAACTAAGAAAACCCGGTGGGAAAAACTTAGAAAAGGAAAAAGAGTACAACCATTTGGTCTTCAGGACCTTTTGACCTTCAGGGTCGACATAATCTTCAAACTAATTTAAAAGTTATCACTTCTCCCCCTCAAGATAACAATCTTGCACTCCAATACCATGAATATAATTTTCAGACATGGAGAGATTTAGTGAATAAATCTGCTAGATTATCATTATTGCTCTTCTGAAGCTCGTGTGGAAATAAGTTTCATCTTACTTGCCCAAACATTATATGCAACACATAAATGGAGAATATTTATCATCAAAATAAATAGGCAGTATGAGAACAAATATGAGATCATAATCCCTAATAGCCACCAATATCAAATCTCGATCTCTTTCATGTAATAAACCAATATGGTTAACACCATTCCACATTCTCCTTCCTGGAGAAATATTAAATTTTGCTAGCATGTTAGCTTCAAATTGTATATCAGGCCTGATAATGTAATGCTTCAATAGCATACAAGTACGGAACTTCTGTTTCTCTTATATCTTTGTTATTTTCTTGAGATCTATATGAGTCGGTATCCACTTCAAGTGGTAATACAACCTTTAGGTAGCTAAATGGATAAAAACTTTTCATCATATATGCTCGATCTACAAGTCGAGACAATACTAATACTTAGTTTTATCTAAGTTTTTAATTTGAACTTGTCTTTAGACACGAGTTCAAATAATTCACATATATCCTCTTCAGGAAGAATTCACTTAGTCGGTTGATCCACCAGACTATTTCAAAATGTATAAATATTTATAACTCAAAATAGTACATGTTGCGAATTTCATGTTCCTATTACTTTAGGAACCTCAAGTCCGTCAGGGACTTTCATATAGATATTCGTGTCCAATAACCCATAGAAAATATGGTGATGACGTCACTAATTGAATATCTATATTCATAATAATTGTCATATGTATATTAAATGACGAGATGTAGTGCCAACGGGAGAATATGTTTTGGGTATGCGCTTAAACCCTTGATATGCTAATCTTTCACCACTTTATTTTATTTTGCGAGTTAAGCTCTGTCTCAATTGTTTTATATTTTATTTAGTGCTTCAGGCACTCCACTAGCAATTGTTAAGACACAAAGTTAAACAATTCTCCCATACTCACAAAGTCAATGACAACTTCAACAAAATCAAATATTCAACCTTTCCCATAACATTTGATTTGGTCGTCCCATAATCCAATACTGTAATTATTTAGTGCACGTGCAAATTAAGGTATTGAGATTCTCATCTTCGGGACGATCCTCTTCAGGAGGTTTTTGAAGTGATGTTGTAGTTTAATCTATTTGTATTCCGCGGATTTTATCTTTAATACCAATAAAGAATACGTCTCTCACGCTTCTGGCGTCGAGGAGTATCAACAAATATATTTCGTTCACATTCGACTTTAATTCTTTATGGTACATATACAACTGGTATATGAGATTTCATCACTCATTTGGCAATCAATAACTTGTTGAACTTCGAGTTCATAGTGCGTAAATTTAAATATCCAACCCAATGAGAATTTTCCGACTTTCTCTTATTTATATTTCATATCTCCCTCTAATGTCGGAGATAGTTGGAATTGGATTATAAAATCAATCATCTTCAGGAGGTGCACTAATAACAGAGGGCGTGACTCAAATATTGTGCCTTTGATATGGATACTTGAATTTGAAATTCATCGCAACATGATCATTGGATAAAATATTATATCGCTTATAATTAATTCGATACTCATTGAATAAAGCTCCTTTTAGAGCCGACAATTGTAATATCCGTAATTTTCCGTTTTTAGCAGTTTCTATTTTTGGTGTATGTGTATTTTTATCGACTCGCTTGTAACCGTTTCGACATTTTGAATCTACTTTATTCTTGGAGTTTTTCCATTTGGACGAATTTTGGTGATGTTTTCACGTAATTTCATTTTATGGCATGTTTTGCCGTATGAACGTTCGATTCTCGTAAAACTCGTTCGTTTTCGTTGTTTCTTGGGTTGTACAAGTCCGTATGGTCGATTTGGTCATGTTGAGACTTCCAGTTTGTAAATCCGACGTCGTATCGTGATTTTCGGACGCTTGGGTCATTTTCGTAATTTCCTATAAATTTAGGGAAATTCATCTCCTTGTCGTATTTTGGATTCCTCGGTAGTTGGAAGTGCATTTACTTTCGAGCACTCAGCTTCGTTGTTATGAATACCTCGTATTTACACTTTTGATTATATCCTCGTGTTGTAGTTCGTCGTCGAATCGATGCGTAATGGTGTTGAATCGAGTGCATTACGTGCATAACGTCGTTATGCATGATCCATAACGTCGTTATGACCCTTCACAATTGATCTGAGACATTTGGTTACGTACGTTAACCAGCATTGGGTTACGTACGTAACCATCATAACGTACGTTAACAGCTTGTGTTAACGTATGTAACGCACTGTCAGCGTTTTTAAACCTGACTTAACCTCAGTCAGTTTCTTTTCATTCTTCCTCAACCCTTCTCGCGACGTGAGTGTTCTTTAGTGCCTTTGGAGCGATTTGTCCAGAACAATCCGTGGATTTCCTTTAGAGATTCATTATTGTGTACCAAGGAAGATTAATCTACAACATTCACATCTTCCATCAGTCGAATCCAAGGTATTTCCTCAAGAACCCTAACTTTAACGAATTTGGGGGGTTTTCGGGATTCTAGGGTTTAGTTCCGAATTGTTCATCTATATATCGATATTCTTTATCGATTGTGATTATTGAGTGATTCTAAATCCAATTTCCTTGATTTTAATCCGTGAATTATCAATACGGGGAGATTTTTGCGTGAACCCTCGCCCGTATCGATTGAACGTCTATTATCGTGATTTGTAATCGGGGTTTTGGGAGTATTCCTTTCGATTATTGATGTCCGTTGGGACTGAGTTATGCTAATTCTTCGTTTAGGAACCGTTGTTTTCCATTCGGATCATCCGTAGTCACTTTTCACTTCCGATTCTTCGAAGATGTCACAAAGGCGAGTACTTTACATTTGTTTACATGTTCTAGTATTTGAATTATGGCTGTATCGTGGTTGTTGTGGATGGATATGTGTATGTTCACCTAGGGACGGTCCGACGGGGCCTCTAGGGATACGTATTGCCGTGAGTGTGCGTATCGTGAACTGTGGTTAACCACCCAGGGATGTCCGACGGGGCTCTGCGGGGTACGGTGGCCGTGAGTCTCGTACCAACGGTTAACTTTGAATTGTGATTTGTTGGAGATAATGTGTTTTGCGATTGTACATTGTAAATATTACGGAATATAAAACGTTTTCAAAAATGATTTTTGGCGCATTATTCATCTGATTAGAATGTAGTTCAAATGGATTGTACTTGCACTAGCAGTTGTCGCTAACCCCTTAAATGGGGGAAATACTTTTTGTATTTCAGGTATTGATCGTGGGGACAAGCGAGCACCCGAGCCGTATGAGGATGATGGGCAAGCATGATATTGTCCAGAAGTTGATTATTGGTGTTCTGTCTGTCCATTATTATTGATGTCTGATTTTGGGATTCTGTATTATAAAATTGGTTTAAGTACTCGAGTACTTCCGGTTTGAGTTTGTTAATGTTGTGTTCCCGTTTTGGGGAAATGGATTTGATGTCAGAATTTTATTTGTCGGTTATAGTCTTTTATTTAGCGTGTCGTTTTATTTATGATGGTTTGTCGTTGTCGAATGTCTTGTTTGGTACGTTAGCCTGGTGGATTCCACAGTGTGGGGTCCACGGCGCTGTAATATGCCCCGAACGTCTTGGGGGTGTTACAGAAAATGGTATCAGAGCTTAGGTTTATGGAAACCTAGGCTGTCGGTTATTTAGGTCTAGTTAAGTGTTGTTTTTGGGACAGTATCACTGCTATGCCATCATCTCAGTACGTCGGTGCTCGTAAGTTTTTCCTAACTTGATTCGTTTCGCTGTTCTGTTCTATTCCTGTCTTAGTATCTTGTTGCGTTTTGCGTTTGAATTGTACTTACCCGTTACTTCTTCAGAATTCCTGCTGGTAGAGGACGCGGACGCGGTAGGGGACGTGGCGCAGCCGGTGGGGCGGCCATGTCCGATCACTCGGGAACTGATTCGGCGATGCCTTCTTTGTCGGACAGTGTTCCCCCTAGTTCCGGAGGTCAGCAGGACCAGTCTGCTAGCTCCGGTAATGCACATGAGAATGTTGGAGTGGCCAACATTCTGCAACAAGTAGCGAACCAGATGACGCTACTGACTCAGGCCGTTCTAGTCGGCCAAGCTAATGCCAACCCAGTTCCGCCTACTGGATCCGGCAGTGATAAGTTACTTCAGGACGTGATTCGTATGCGTCCTCCGCAGTTTGATGGTGCTTCCGACCCCTCTGGTTGGGAGAATTGGCTATTCGAGATGGAGAAAGTATTCGAGGCTGCTAATTGTTCTGAGGAGAGGAAAGTACCCATTGCCCAGTACTTCCTCGCCAAAGAGGCAGCAACGTGGTGGCAAGTGGTGAAACCGCGTGACCGGGCAGCCACGTGGGCAGAGTTTCGGGATCTGATTGAAGATGAATTTTGCCCATGGCCAGTGAAAGAGGGGAGAATCCGAGCCTTCTTTGAGGCTAAGCCCCAAGATGTTCCTATTTCTCAAGCTATCAAGGACTACAATCAACAGCTGCATTATGTGAGGAACCAAGTCTGAGATGAGCTTGATAAGATCCGCCACTTTGATATGCGGATGAAACCTAGGGTGCGCCACTACATGTCTGGTCTGGGGTGCACGACTTTGAAAGAATATCAGAATAAGGCGATGGCTTATGAGATGTCGTTTTCTGCGACAGAGACGGCAACCGAAGGAAAGAAACAGAAAACCGCCGGTCAGTTTTCGGGAGGCAAGTCAGGAGGGTATCCGAAGACTCAGTCTGGTTCGCGAGTCTTCGGGAGTCAGTTGCCATCAGTTGGGCGAGGAAACGGTTCTAGGTCTGCTCCTGCTGGTTCCATTCGTGGTCCTACGTGCTTCAACTGTAGTCGTCCGGGCCACATGATGAGTGAGTGTGATAGGCCTCCGATTCAGTGTCTTGCTTGTGGTCGGATGGGTCATTGTGCCAAGATCTGTACGGATGCATCTCGAGCTCCAATTACTCATATATCAGCCCCAACCGCGGGAGAGCCGAGTGTGAATCAGGCACCGACGGTTCCTCAGCCGCAGCAGAGTTTTGGTAGAGGTCGAGGACGTGGTCAGCCTTCTAGAGGGGGAGCTTCTAGTGCGGGGTTTGTTCCGCCCCGAGTGTACGAGGTGAGACGAGCAGGAAATCCTGACGCGACGGTGGCTACAGGTACCGTCCACATCCTTGATCATCCTATTTCCGTATTGTTCGATTCTGGTGCTACGCATTCTTTTATATCTATGGATTGTGTGCGTCGTCTGCATGTTGATTGCCTAGTTGCTTGTGAGCCTTTTGTTGTTAAACTTCCTAGTGGGGATAGCATCGAGGGGGACCGTGAGATTAGAGATTTTTCTGTGAGTATCGCGGGGACGGATTGACCTTCTAATCTGATTGCGGTAGATATTAAGGATGAGGATTTGATTCTGGGTGAGGATTGGCTGGACCGTCATGGGGCGATCATGAATTATAGAACGAGAACCGTTTCGATGTTAGCCTCTGACGGTACCGAGCATTCTTTTGTGGGGCGTAAGCGGAGTAGCCAGAGATTACTGATCAGCGCCTTGAGGGCGGTGAGACTTCTTCGGGGAGGTTGCACGGGTTATTGGTGTTACGCCTTGAGATCGGAAGAAGGGGGAGTCGAGCTCTCGTCTATTCCGGTAGTGTGTGAGTATCCTGATGTCTTTCCAGACGAGTTGTCGGGTTTGCCGCCAGACCGAGAAGTTGAGTTTACCGTCGATTTAGAGCCGGGTGCACTTCTATCTCTAAGACGCCATACCGTATGGCGCTGCCGAGATCTTTGGAGCTGAAAAAGCTTGATTGGGAGTTGCTAGACATGGGGTATATTCGACCGAGTGTTTCACCTTGGGGCGCAGTCTGTTTGTGAAGAAGAAGGATGGGTCACTTCGTTTGTGTATCGACTACCGAGAGTTGAACAAAGTGACCATCAAAACAAGTATCCGCTCCGAGGATTGATGATTTGTTTGATCGGTTGCAAGGGGCAAGCTGTGTTTTGAATTGATTTGAGATCGGGGTATTATCAGCTCCGAGTGAAGGATACCGACATTCCGAAGACGGCCTTTCGGACGTGATACGGTCACTACGAGTTTGTGGTTATGCCTTTTGGACTAACTAACGCCCCAGCCGTGTTCATGCAGCTTATGAACAAAGTCTTTATCGAGTACCTCGATAAGTGTGTAGTCATTTTTATCGATGACATCCTGATTTACTCGAGGAGCGAGGAGGAGCATGCCCGTCATTTGCATATCGTGTTAGATATTTTGAGAACTCAACATCTTGTTGCGAAGTTCTCAAAATGCGAGTTTTGGTTGCGGGAGGTAATGTTTCTCGGTCATGTGATCTCGGCCGAGGGTGTTCGTGTGGACCCACATAAGGTAGAGGCAGTGTTGGATTGGGCGCCGCCCAAGAATGTGAAGGAGGTCCGCTTGATTTTAGGGGTTAGCCGGGTATTACCGTAGATTCGTCGAGGGTTCTCTAAGCTCGCTCGATCGCCGACTCGGTTATTCTGAAGTCAGAGAAGTTTGTGTGGACCGATGAGAGGCAGAATAGTTTTGAGGAATTGAAGAAGTGGTTGACGACCGCTCCCGTTTTGGCTTTACCGAGTGGTAATGATGGTTTCTCAGTTTTCAGTGATGCTTCGGGCCAAGGGCTCGGATGCGTACTTATGCAGCACGGGAGGACGATTGCCTATGCTTCCGTCACCAAACCGTATGAGCTGAATTACCCTACGCACGATCTTGAGTTGGCCGCAGTTGTATTTGCGTTGAAGATCTGGCGTCATTACTTGTATGGCTCGTCGTGTCAGATTTTCACCGATCACAAGAGCCTGAAGTACATTTTCACACAGAAGGAGCTTAATATGAGACAGAGGAGATGGTTGGAATTGATTAAGGATTACGATCTCGAGATCCTTTATCATCCGGGCAAGGCTAATGTGGTAGCATATGCCTTGAGCCGGAAATCGGTATCGCTTCGGGCGCTTGAGTTACTCACGGCCCAGTCGGGACTTCAGCGAGAGTTTATGAGGTTGAGCATTGAGATTGTACTGCCAGAGAGTTCCGGGAAGTTGCGTACTCTTGAGATTTCTTCATCTCTGGTCGAGGACATTAAGTCGGGACAGTTAGAGGACCCGATGTTTATTCAGCTTCGAGAGAGTGTAGGGAAGGGGAAAGCCCCGAGATTCGTTATTCATGAGGATGGTGTGTTGAGATTCCGAGGTCGGTTGTGTGTTCCGAACGACTCAGAATTGAGATAGAGCATTATGCGAGAGGCTCATGCGTCACCTTACTCAGTCCATCCGGGCTCGAGTAAAATGTATAAAGATCTGAGGAAGAATTTCTGGTGGAACGACATGAAGAAGGAGGTAGTTCAGTTTGTGGCTAAGTGTTTGACTTGTCAGCAAGTCAAGATTGAACATCAGCGGCCAGCCGGGTTGTTGAAACCACTTCCCATCCCAGAGTGGAAGTGGGAGGATATCTCTATGGATTTTGTCACGGGTTTGCCGAGGACGAAGACGGGTATTAATATGGTGTGGGTGATTGTAGACCGACTGACTAAGTCGGCACATTTTCTGGGCATCAAGGATACTTGGGGTCCAGAAAAGTTGGCTCGTATTTTTATCGCGCAGATAGTGAGACTTCATGGTACACCGAGGACCATTATTTCAGACAGAGATGGCCGATTTGTATCGCGTTTTTGGCAGGAGGTACATAAGGCATTGGGGACACAGTTACGTTTGAGCACTTCGTTCCATCCCCAGACCGATGGGCAGTCCGAATGTACCATTCAGACGTTCGAGGATTTGTTGCGCGCGTATGCGTTAGACTGGAGTAGTGACTGGGAGGAACATCTGGCCTTGATTGAGTTTACTTATAATAATAGCTGGCATGCATCGATTAAGATGGCACCATATGAGGCACTTTATGGACGACGTTGCCGATCGCCGATATGTTGGGATGAGCCGTCCGATCTAGTCGGTACCGAGCCAGACCTTGTGTTAGAGACGAGGGAGAAAGTTGAATTGATTAGAAAGAGAATGTTGGCTGCTCAGAGTCGACAAAAGTCTTATGCGGATGTTAGGCGTCGACCCTTGGAGTTGGAGGTGGGAGATCATGTTCTGTTGAGGGTGTAATACCCGTAATTTTGATTCCTGGTAATTTTCTATTTTTGGCGGAAGTCCGTTTTGACAACTCGCTTGGGACCGTTTCGTCACCCTGAGAATGATTAATTTTACACTTTTTGACATCCGAGTTCGTTTCGGTATCGTTTTGTTGAGTTCCGTGCTTTTCAGCGACTTTCCGCACTTGAGTTCGATTCTTGCGAATCTCGTTCTAAACTGCTGTTTCGAGTTTCCCGTAAGTCCGTTTAACTTTGTTAGAAGTTTTGTGAACTTCGGTTTGGTTATTCGATCGCGTATCGTGAATTTCGGGCGTTTTGGGCCGTTTTGTAATTTACCCAAAGTTATGGGTATTCTATCTGTATTCGTTGTCTCGACTCTTTTCTCGGTCGCGTATGATTAAATTATTACCTTACGCTTTCATTTCGGGTCGTTGATGTTGTCCGCGAACTTTTCGTCGTGTTCGTTCCGCACGTTTTGGAAATCGAGTCGCCGAGCCACAGTGGTCGCATCGCCGGACGATTGCGGGGCCCGACCGGACGGTCGCAGTTCGCCGGACGATGGTTGCATCGACCGAGCAGCACGGCAGAAGAGCCGTTGTTGCCCAAAATATTTATCCGAAGATTAATCTGCTGGAAGACGGACAACAAACAACAATTGCGGGAGCACTTCCGAGAGTAGATAAATAATACAAGATTTGCCGGGTTTGTTAGGCACGGGCTTGAATGCTCTCGCGAGATGTTATTAATACGAATATTCGTAGATACAAGTATTAATGAGAGAAATCTAAATACAATGAGTGTAAAAAGACTCGTTAATCCGGCTCTTGAGCGAAGCTCGGTGTTCTTCGTCCCCGCCGATAACTGCTTTGGATGAGATAGTAGGGAGAAGTAAGACCGAAAGATAGCCGTTGCCAAGAGTTGGATGTTTGTCAAGCGTAAGTATTTTGCTTACATGCAGTGTGAAATGCGGGAATGCGAGACCCTTTTTCCAAGTGCAGTGCCCTCTTTATATAGGGTTGAGATGCCTTGTTTCCTAGTGGGCGATCGCCTTTCGGCCATTAATGTAATGGGGCGATCGTCTAAAGGTCACATGGGCGCCCGCCAAAGTCCAGAGATCCAGTGGCGGCCAGGTGAGTGGCCCAATGAGGAGCCGGCACGCGTCCGGAAATCATCACAGGAGGTCCCACTTTGTTACTTTCGGCGGACTTTGTCGATGGTCGGGGTAGGTGACAGTTGTGGTCACCGTCTTGTCCGTCGGCTCCTTTCGCAGGCACAGGCCTGTTGGTAGGTGAGGTAGGTGACAGGTTTGTCGGCGCCTTTTGTGGATCTGCACGTGGGTGCTGTCTGTTTGCTCGGCCTTGGCCGACTGGATGGCCATCGGCCCAGATCGTCATGATGCGGTCGTCTCTAGCCGACACCGAGATCGTTCTCGGCGATCCTGAAGGTCGGCAATGGTCGGTCACCAAGGGTCGGTCGGCAAAGCGCCGAGAGATGATCGTCCATAAGTCGGTCGCTGAAGTCGGTCGCCGAGTACCGAGAGGCGATCGTATTCGAGGTCGATCGCTCGGCACCGGGACTTGTCACGGGACCTTGGTGGGCGATTCATGCTTGTCTGTAGGGCTAAGGCTAGGTCGCACAGTCGGCGGTCGGCGGTTCTTCCTCGGGCCTTCGCGGTGACTCGGTTGCGACCTCCTAGGCGATCGCCGGTCGGAAGGTGTTAAATCTTGACACAACAATTGCCCCGACTTGCTCCTATGTTGAAGACATGGGGCGAGGTGGTTCTTCTGGCGATCGTGTAAGGATGAGGACGGGCGACCTTGCCGAGTGACTTACGATTTCGGACTTGGGCTACCATGGTCGATTGGCTTAGCTATCTTTCGGTCTTGTACCTGCAAAAACAACATTGGCCGATCCCCCATGGAAACTTGGTGGTTTCGTTTTGTTTGAGGAATCGTGCACAGTCGCGGAGATCGATGGACCGACCCCATGACCGTGTCTTGGTGCGCGAAGACAATGAGTGTCTCGTGACTCACTTTATTATGAGGGTTCTCTGTTAGGCTGCGCCTCGCCTCGTATCTAAACGAAGGGCGTGCGGTCTCGGTCTAGAGGAGTCCTTGCGCGGGGCAGCGTCGGATGAATCAACTCCACGCCCGCGGCTTGTTAGCTCTGCTTCCACCTCGGCCAGCCAATGGAGATGGCCGACCTCGACGGTGTACGTTGAGACGGGGATTGTGGTATGTGTCCACTGATTAATGTTGGAGAGCCCTCAGACTACGCCGGCCTCGTATTTAAACGAAGGGCGGGCGATCTTGGCCGAAAGGGACCTTGCATGGCAAGCGGCCGGTTCCATGTTGCCGAGGACCATGGCTTTATGATGCGCGGTGGAGCGATCTTATGCCTTAGTCCGTCATGTTATATCTTTGTAGATGGCGATCGCGTCCTCGGGTTGCGGATGATGTAGCGTGATGATCGGCGATCGGGCGGAAGGCGCGATCGTCGCTCGGTGACGATCGCTTTATTCGTAGGTCGATATTGGCGATCGGGCGGGAGATCGTCGTCCAGTGCCGATCGCGCTGCTCACGGGCTAAGAAGAAACCTTTGCACTGGCGGAAAATCTGCGGCTCTAGCCGGAAGAGGCTGCGTGGAGTCGTAGGTTGGGTCTTCGTGAGATGCCCGAACATAGGCGAAAAACCACGAAATCCTCCACAGACCGCGTAGAGGCGGTCTCATCGCTTATGGGCTCGCCATTGAGGATGATTACGTCTACCCGGTCGATGTAGTCCGAGTCGGACTCTTCTTCTCCCCGCTTGATTTGCATCATGCGAAGGGGACCTTCGGGCCGGACGACCACAGTGGCGAAGTACTCGTGAAGTCGTCGCCGGCTCGTTAAAGGAACGATGGACCGAGGTGGCAATGAAGTGTACCACCGGTGGCGAGGTCGTCCCGGTGTCGGAGGAACATTCGGCATCGGTCGCGTCGGATGCCCCACACCGGTCATGTAGATGTTGAACTTCCTCGGGTGCACTTGGGGTCCGATCGCCCCTCGTACACGGGTGTTTGCGGGGAGCGATCTTGTCTTTGCGAAGCGAGCTCGATGTCGATCGCGAGCGGCTCGCTTGGCGGCGATCGTCTTCTTAGCGCTGCCACAGATTCGAGGCGCCTTCATGTCGTCGAGTTGACGTTGCATCGCAGCCATCGCCGTGGCAGGCGCTTGCAGATCGGCTTTGGGAGCAGGCCGAGGCGATCGTGTACCGATCTCGGGCTCACCGTGCCGCCGGCCTCGGCAATTCGGCGAGGGGGAGCGGCTAGGCGCCTTGCAGGAATAGGGTAGGCCGAGCTTCGGTGACGGACTCAAACTCCGTCGTCTCGTAGGCCGAGGCCGGGCGCCGGTAACAGTCGGAGTCACGCCCGGGCGATCGAAGACGAGAGGTGCCCCGGGCGAGCGCCTCTTCCTGCGGACGGGAGCCTCACGCGATCGCTCGGCCGTGGCGCCTTGAGCTTCCGCTGACTTCGGCGGACGGCCGAGGGGGCGATAGCGGGAGGCGCGTTGAGAGCACTCCGTCGCTCTGTAGACGGCCGGGGCCCCTTCGATCATTCCTTGGTTTGGAACCGTCGAGCGAGAGGCTTGGGCCGCCGTCCGAGGGCGGATCGAGCGTCTCGGCCGCGGCGGCTACCTTCCACCATCGGGCGTGGCTCGGATCGGGACGGAGCAGGGGTTTGGCCGGTGGTCGGCGGCTTTCTTCGACGCGGAGGCGGAAGACATGACTTGAAGGATTTCTTTGAAGTGCGGTAAGTGTCACTTCAAGTATCGCCCGAGAACAGTGAGTGTTCTTCGGGACGGTAGGTGTAAAAAATCGAGGGTTGGACCCCCTTCTTCTAGCGCCAATTGTTGTTGCCCAAAATATTTATCCGAAGATTAATACTGCTGGAAGACGGACAACAAACAACAATTGCGGGAGCACTTCCGAGAGTAGATAAATAATACAAGATTTGCCGGGTTTGTTAGGCCTGGGCTTGAATGCTCTCGCGAGATGTTATTAATACGAATATTCGTAGATACAAGTATTAATGAGAGAAATCTAAATACAATGAGTGTAAAAAAGACTCTGTTAATCCGGCTCTTGAGCGAAGCTCGGTGTTCTTCGTCCCCGCCGATAATCTGCTGGATGAGATAGGCCGGGAGAAGTAAGACCGAAAGATAGCCGTTGCCAAGAGTTGGATGTTTGTCAAGCGTAAGTATTTTGCTTCTGTCTGGTGTGAAATGCGGGAATGCAGACCCTTTTTCCAAGTGCAGGCTGCCCTCTTTATATAGGGGTTGAGATGCCTTGTTTCCTAGTGGGCGATCGCCTTTCGGCCATTAATGTAATGGGGCGATCGTCCTAAAGGTCACATGGGCTGCTGCCAAAGTCAGAGATCCAATGGCGTGACCGGTGAGTGGCCCAATGAGGAGCCGCACGCGTCCGGAAATCTTGTCACAGGAGAGGTCCCACTTTGTTACTTTCGGCGGACTTTGTCGGTGGCGAGGGGTAGGTGACAGTGTGGTCACGGTCTTGTCCGTCGGCTCCTTTCGCAGCACAGGCCTGTTGGTAGGTGAGGTAGGTGACAGGTTTGTCGGCGCCTTTTGTGGATCTGCACGTGGGTGTCTTGTCTGTTTGCTCGGCCTTGGCCATTGGATGGCCATCGGCCCGGATCGTCATGATGCGGTCGTCTCTAGCCGGACACCGAGGATCGTTCTCGGCGATCTTGAAGGTCGGCAATGGTCGGTCACCAAGGGTCGGTCGGCAAAGCGCTGAGAGATGATCGTCCATAAGTCGGTCGCCAGAAGTCGGTCGCCGAGTACCGAGAGGCGATCGTATCTGAGGTCGATCGCTCGGCACCGGGACTTGTCCTAGGACCTTCGGCTGGGCGATTCATGCTTGTCTGCCGGGCTAAGGCTAGGTCGCCTGGTCGACGGTTCTTCCTCGGACGCTCGGCAGTGACTCGGTTGCCCGACCTCCTAGGCGATCGCCGGTCGGAAGGTGTTAAATCTTGACACAATACCGGCGTAGCGCACGCTACGGCCGGGACGCTGCGCGCGCTAGCTCGGCAATGTAGCGCACGTTGTCGAGTCAGCCAGCGTACGCTATCGGGCCTGGGCAGAGGGATTCTGAGGTTCTGGACTCGGTCAGGATCGGCAGGTAGCGCACGCTACTGTCGGTCGTAGCGCACGCTAACCGGCAGGGGTAGCGCACGCTGCCGGCCAACTAGCGTACGCTACCTGGGTGAGTTTGTTAGTCCAGTGGCTCTTTGGATCGTCGGCTAGCGCGCAGCTTCGGCCGTAGCGCACGCTAGCGGGAGTCGGGCGGTCGAGTCATGGTCGGCGGGGTGGTCGGTGGTGCGGGGCATGCGGGCCAAGGCCGAGAGTGCTCGGCCGTCTTGGCGATAAGCGCACGCTAGGCGGAAGGCTAGCGCACGCTAGTTCCGGCCCGATATAAAAATGACAGAGACGGCGACTTTCTCCGTCATTTTTCATTTCATTTCTCTTCGTTCCGCGGCTGGTGTTTCGGAGGAGACGAAACCATGTTGTTGAACAACAAATCCACGAAGTTTCTGAGTTTATATCACCGATCAATCGTCCTATAACATCCTTCGATCCAGCGAATCAAGGTTAGATCTTTAGAACCCTACTTTTGGGGAGATTTGGGGATTTTCGTGGTTTTGTCCGATTCATTCGGTTTTGATGAGAAATTCATGATGAATATGATTAATCTTGTTGGTACTCTTAGTTTCCCTACGGATTCATGGTATATTTCGTGATTTTTACGAAATCGAGAGGGTTTGGTTGTGGTCCGCCCTCGTTGTCGTTTTTATACGAATATACATGAATCGTAGGTGGGTTTCCGGGCGTATTCCAATTCCGTATTCGTTTAGAATCTGTTGTGATTGTATTCTTCGAATAGTTAGGTTCGTTTTCGATGGTTCCTAGCATTCGTCGGTGACTTTCCATTCCATTCGTTGCGTCGTCGATTATTCAAGGCAAGTATATATTTATGAATGTGCGTTCTCGACTTTGAAAGTATGAAATATTAATGGCATGCTTATTTATATCCACTCCGGGACGGACCGACGGGTCCTCTGAGGGTTTCGTAGCCTCTGGTGCGATTCCATGGATAATATGAATTAACCACTCCGGGACGGACCGACGGGTCCTCTGAGGGTTCCGTAGCCTCTGGTGCGGTTCCACGGTATTCATATATATTGATGACGGATGATATGAATGAACCACTTTGGGGCGGGCCGACAGGTCCCCTAAGGGTTCCGTAGCCTCTGGTGCGGTTCCACGGTATTCATATACGTCTTGATGTGATGCTATGAGATTTAGTTATTCCGGAATAGTAGTCTTATGTTGATGAATTGACGGATATTGATGAATTGACGGATTACATTTACTTTATTGTCGAGGAGTATTGTGTTTCATACTGTTATACTTGCACTAGCTATTCGACGGCTAACCCCTTTATGGGGGAAATACCTTTTATGTATTTCAGGTTCCAGGAGAGAGGACAGGCGGGTATCGGGTCGGCATGAAGATGATGGGCAAGTGAGATCGTGTCTTGTCTCGGTTATCTTTTGGATTCCTCCATTCGGTGTTGTTGTCTTGGAATGGATTTTAAATACTCGAGTATTGTATTTGATTTCCTTGATATTAGGCTGTGTTGCCGAGGTATTGATTTGTGCAATGATGTATATGGTTTCATTGGTTATGGTTTTGAATACCATTTGTATCGTCTTTCTTTCCATTGTATGTAGACCTTCTCGGTCAAGTTTTATAGTTCCGCGTATGTTTAGCCTTGTGTGTCCCACGGCGGGGCTCACGGCGCTGTAATATACCCTGAATAACTTGGGGGTGTTACAGAATATGGTATCAGAGCTTAGGTTTATGGATACCTAGGCTGTCGGTCTTTTGGGTCGATTGAGTCGTCATTTGCCCACAGTATCACTACTCTGCCATCATCACAGTGCGACCGGTACTTGTAAGTCCTCTCACTCTTCTTGTATTATCTTGACCGTTTCGTTTTTAGCTTGGTATTCTTTGGAATTGGTCACTTCGAGAAGGTGCGATTTGGATTATACTTCCGCACGTGTGTGCCCTTTAGAATGTTGAATGTAAGGAGAAGAAGTCTTGACTGTGGTTACGGACGTGAACCCTTCATTGAGATTCTGTCAAATTGCTAATTTTGATATTAGCGTGTATCGGTTTTGTGTTGAGACTTTGTTTGGGAGTCGCATGCTAGTACCACGGGAGATCATCGACTTCACAGACCTGTAAGTATGTTGTTTGGATTATTCGATAATTCTTGGTTATCTTGGTGATTTAGGATTTATATGTTGGATAATTGTGCTTGAGGATGATGTGAACGTATGACAATGTTCTTGAATGCGTATATGTATTCATTGTGCCGTATGATCGTTTAGTATGTCGAGATGTTGGTAGAGAATAGCGGAAAATGGCTAAGAAATCTGACTACGTTAGCGCACGCTACAAGGTATGCCTAGCGCGCTAAGATATATACTTAGCGTACGCTACGGTGCATACTTAGCGCACGCTAAGAGATTCGATTACGTACGCTAAGGAGGACCCATAACGTCGTAACGACTTGCCGGGTTAGTTTCGGAAGGTGGCCATTGGTAGGCCCGAGTTGATTTTTATATTTAGTTAGCGCACGCTAACGCATGTTGGTTAGCGCACGCTAACACCGGATCGCCAATAATGGAATCTTAGCTTTGGGGTGGACCCGGCCATGTTCGACGCGTGTCGAGATAAGGTCAACGAGTGCTTATCGTGTCGAGTGAGCGCACGTTAAAACCGTATGATTAGCGCACGCTAATTCCATATCGGTCAAAGGAATCCCGATAATCGCGGATGCTTTCGGCATGTGGGGGCACGATACTGTAGCAAGTCAACGGCGATTAGCGCGTTAAGGTCGAAGAATAGCGCACGCCATCGAGCATTTCAACGTATCAAGTCAACGCTGTTAGCGTACGCTAATGCATGGGCATTACGTACGTTAAATGAATTTTGAAGCAATGTAGTAGCTTCTGGACTGCCCGTTAACGCACGCTATCAAGGAAGGATAGCGCACGCTAGTCATGTAGCGCACGCTAAATATAAGGTCTAGCGCGTGCTAGTGATGTGTTTTATAGAGAGGATAGACGAGTGCTGTGAGGCATTTTGTCCATTCTCCTTCCTTCAGTCAATAGAGAGAACCTTGGGAAGTACTTGAAGTTCCTAAATATTGAGAGATGATTCTCTCAAACAAGATTAAGATGGAGAGCTCGGATTTAAGTATTGTTCTTGAAGTTTTTGATGATTCTTGGAATGGAGTTCAAATTATTCTTCTTCGTGGTTCGTCCATACATGGTAGTCCTCGTATCCCTTTGATAGTGGTTCATTTCTTTAAGGATTACTACTTGGGAGGGAGTATGTTGGGAATCGTTTATTTTGATGTTCGTCTTATTTCAATGAAAATGCATAAATTGGACTGTACTTTTATCCGCTGCGTGATTATTTTGAAATGGCTTTTGGTATTTTGTCATCTGAATTTTTATTTTGTAAAACCGATTCCCTAAACTGAGTCTTTGGCATTTTGGCCTTGATTATTTTGACGGTATTTGGAAAATGATTTTTTCTTAATTTTTTAAAAAAAATATATATTACCGTCATCGATCTTTTTAACATTTTTGAAATGACGTGGAAAATTGTGCTTAGCCTGGTAAATCCTTGTGAGAAGGGTTTACGGCGTGTAATATTCGGGAGGATGCAGGGTGTTACAATTGTGGTATCATGTGATAATGTTATACGAGATTTATTGGAATTGTAAAAAGAGATTTCGGATGTTGATATGATTATTGAGACCTTCTTCATATGGTAATGACAGTATTGTGCGACTCTTAAGGTTGTATGACTGGCATGACGAAGAAAATGGTAACATGGAGATATACACCTCGGATATGTTGTTCTGAATGGGATTTCGGATATTTCGTGTTCTTGAAGAACTCTTGAATTATGCGAGGTGATGAATTTTTTTTTAGAAGTGTTGATGTTTTGAAAATGAATATGGAATATTCATATCTAGAGCTAAACTATGTGTCTGATATAATATTCGTATAAGAATACGAATGTGATTATGAGTTTGATGAGACTATTATTCATCTCCGAATTTGGAAGTCCATACGTATTGGAGCAAATGTTCAAGTCGAATGATTGGACTATTTGATAACCTTTTTAGGATTATCTATTGTTTTGAACCAGTCGGATGATTCGAAATGATGATGGTCATAAGTAAATTTTAACGATGGATTTACGAGAAGGGAACCTTATCAATTCGAATTTAAGAATTTAGTTTGGAACATTTAGACCCTTATTATTGGTCCTCATTTGTTGCTGATATGATCATCATATTTCGACTCGTATTGTGGACAGGATGTGTAAGTGTCTGAGTTGGATTGTTCAGACTGTGATTAGTCAAGATATAGTGAAACGATTGAGTTTGTGGTTTAGTGGTATTGATATTGGTCGTCATCGAACTTGTTGATTATTAATCCTTCGTTTTACAATAAGATATGATGTTTGATCGTGAATTATGATCATTGTGTTGCGGTTAAGGTTGAAGGGTTCGTAGAGATTAACTTGGTCGAGGCGAGGAATTCGTAAGACGAATCAATCGAATTGGTAATTCGTTGTATTGATATCGAGGCAAGCTTTATACCCGTACTAATCAATGAGACTAATGTTATCGTGTAGGTGTACGAATGTGTGAATCATTTCAAGACTTGGTCTCCTTATGATTGTTTTGATATCGGGGATCGCTTGATACGACACCGTCGACAAATCATGCCAAATGCTATTATTGTTCGTAAACGGACGATTGAAGGCATTGATGTATTCAATTTCATCCGCATTATCGAATCGATTTAAGTGTGCCGAGACATCCGTTGTACCGTTGTTATCGAGTTACCGTTCTAAGGTAACAAGTATTGAATCGACTGTCGAAGATAGTTCCCATCCGTTGAGTCGTTATCGATTGGTCGCTCAAGACAATCGAGATATTGAATGGGGATCGCCGAGGATAGTGCCCATCTGTGAGTTATTATTGTCGTGTTGGCCAACTCGTGGCGGCACACTATTATTCCGTGAACTCGATAATTTTGTGATCGTTGAGGGTGGAGGATTTCCGAATTGTGGTGTTGTGGTTATTGCCGTGTTAATCGGTCCTTAGGGAATTCGATCCCGGGATGGTTGTTTTGAATATCATTGGTCGTGTCGATCTTTCATTATTCGTGTGTCATCGTTCACTTGGTGAGTCGTATGATCCGTATTGGATGTTTTATCCCTTGAGTTTCGTTGTCATGTTGTATCGTGGCATATCCGGAATCATGTCTGCGTGCCGATTGGTTATGTGTAGGATTTTTAGCCGCACTCGATGGTCATGCGTGGATGTTTCCGCATTGACCGCACACGAGACGTAGTTCTTGAGGCTAATTAGGTACATTGTCACACGTATATTCGGATTCTATATACGGGGTGGACATGTGCACGGACACATTTCGGATCGGGCGTCTTGTGATGTCCCTTTTGAGCTTTATTGGTTGATCGCTCGTAGTCCATGTTGTATTGGATATGTCCGACGATTTGCGATCGTTGTTCATACGCCGAGGGGTATGTCCGATACCAAAGTTGATTTCTTTGAGATCTATTTTGTGATGATTCTGACTTTAATGCTCGGCTTTCGTGCCATTATGATGTATCGGTATTTTCCGTTGGAGCCTTCGGGCATTGTGAATTCGTATCTTTTCGGCATTGGTTCGGTTTACCTTCTGCAATGTATTGTTGTGTTCTATATTGATGACTCGCCGTTTGGGCGTAAGTTTTCGGTTCTTGTGTATCTCGTTGAGTTTTTCTGGCGGAATATTTCTTCTCCTACCTATTTTAAGTTTCGGACGAAACTTCTTTTAAGGAGGGTAGAATGTAATACCCGTAATTTTGATTCTGGTAATTTTCTATTTTTGGCGGAAGTCCGCTTGACAACTCGCTTGGGACCGCTTTCACACCACGAGAATGATTAATTTTACATTTTTGACATCCGAGTTCGTTTCGTATCGTTTTGTTGAGTTCCGTGCTTTTCAAATGACTTTCCGCACTTGAGTTCGATTCTTGCGAATCTCGTTCTAAATCATTGCTTCGAGTTTCCGTAAGTTCGTTTAACTTTGTTAGAAGTTTTGTGAACTTCGGTTTGGTTATTCGATCGCGTATCGTGAATTTCGGGCGTTTTGGGCGCTTTTGTAATTTACCCAAAGTTATGGGTATTCTATCCGTATTCGTTGTCTCGACTCTTTTCTCGGTCGCGTATGATTAAATTATTACCTTACGCTTTCATTTCGGTCGTTGATGTTGTCCGCGAACTTTTCGCCGTGTTCGCCCGTGACGTTTTGGAAATCGAGTCGCCGAGCCACAGTGGTCGCATCGCCGGACGATTATGGATCGACGGACGGCCGCAGTGTTCTCGCCGACGATGGTCGCATCGACCGAAAGCACGGCAGAACCGGCGAGCGCACGCCACGGCCGGAGGCCGCGCGCTAGCTCGCAATGTAGCGCACGTTGTCGAGTCACCAGCAGACGCTATCGGGCCCGGGCAGAGGGATTACGAGGTTCTCGACTCGGCCAGATCGGCGGTAGCGCACGCTATCGCTTGGCCGTAGCGCACGCTAACCGGCAGGGGTAGCGCACGCCGCCAACTAGCGACGCTACCTGGTGAGTTTGTTAGTCCGGTGGCTACCGGATCGTCGGCTAGCGCGCAGGCTTCCGGCCGTAGCGCACGCTAGCGGGAGTCGGGCGGTCGAGTCATGGTCGGCAGAATTGGTCGGTGGTGCCGGGGCATGCGGGCCATGGCCGAGAGTGCTCGGCCGATACTGGCCGATAGCGCACGCTAGTTCCGGCCCAGTATAAAAATGACAGACCAACGACTTTCTCCGTCATTTTTCATTTCATTTCTCTTCGTTCCGCGGCTGGGGTTTCGGAGGAGACGAAACCATGTTGTTGAACAACAAATCCACGAAGTTTCTGAGTTTATATCACCGATCAATCGTCCTATAACATCCTTCGATCCAGCGAATCAAGGTTAGATCTTTAGAACCCTACTTTTGGGGAGATTTGGGGATTTTCGTGGTTTTGTCCGATTCATTCGGTTTTGATGAGAAATTCATGATGAATATGATTAATCTTGTTGGTACTCTTAGTTTCCCTACGGATTCATGGTATATTTCGTGATTTTTACGAAATCGAGAGGGTTTGGTTGTGGTCCGCCCTCGTTGTCGTTTTTATACGAATATACATGAATCGTAGGTGGGTTTCCTGGCGTATTCCAATTCAGTATTCGTTTAGAATCTGTTGTGATTGTATTCTTAGAATCGTTATGATCATTATAGATGGTTCCTATCATTAGTCGGTGACTTTCCATTCCGTCGCGTTGCCGATTATTCAAGGCAAGTATATATTTATGAATGTGCGTTCTCGACTTTGAAAGTATGAAATATTAATGGCATGCTTATTTATATCCACTCCGGGACGGATCGACGGGTCCTCTGAGGGTTTCGTAGCCTCTGGTGCGATTCCATGGATAATATGAATTAACCACTCCGGGACGGACCGACGGGTCCTCTGAGGGTTCCGTAGCCTCTGGTGCGGTTCCACGGTATTCATATATATATTGATGACGGATGATATGAATGAACCACTTTGGGGCGGGCCGACAGGTCCCCTAAGGGTTCCGTAGCCTCTGGTGCGGTTCCACGGTATTCATATACGTCTTGATGTGATGCTATGAGATTTAGTTATTCCGGAATACTAGTCTTATATTGATGAATTGACGGATATTGATGAATTGACGGATTACATTTACTTTATTGTCGAGGAGTATTGTGTTTCATACTGTTATACTTGCACTAGCTATTCGACGGCTAACCCCTTTATGGGGGAAATACCTTTTATGTATTTCAGGTTCCAGGAGAGAGGACAGGCGGGTATTGGGTCGGCATGAAGATGATGGGCAAGTGTGATACTGTGTCTTGTCTCCGGTTATCTTTTTGGATTGCTCCATTCAGTGTTGTTGTACTGGAATGGATTTTAAATACTCGAGTATTGTATTTCAGTTTCCTTGATGTTCCGGCCTGTGTTGCCGAGGTATTGATTTGTGCAGTGATGTATATGGTTTCATTGGTTATGGTTTTGAATACCATTTGTATCGTCTTTCTTTCCATTGTATGTAGACCTTCTCGGTCAAGTTTTATAGTTCCGCGTATGTTTAGCCTTGTGTGTCCCACGGCGGGGCTCACGGCGCTGTAATATACCCTGAATAACTTGGGGGTGTTACAGAGGGTATCCCCGACGAAGGGAGTTTTCCGTTTTGGGAAAAAGGGGAAGCTCAGTCCGAGGTATATTGGGCCCTTCGAGATATTGGAGAGAGTCGGTGAGTTGGCATACCGTTTAGCTTTGCCTCCGTCGTTGAGTCATGTTCATAGCGTATTTCACGTCTCCCAGCTGAGGAAGTATGCTCCGGACCCGTCCCACATTATTGATTTTGGAGACGTGGAGATCGAGAAGGATGTTACGTTCGAGGAGAGGCCCGTTAAGATTTTGGAGCGTCGAGACAAATAGTTAAGGCACAAAACCATTCCTTTGGTTAAGGTGCAATGGTCGAGACACGGAGTAGAAGAAGCGACTTGGGAGTTAGAGGAGGATATGCGTTCGAGACACCCCGAGCTTTTTGATTCTTAAGTTTCGGGACGAAACTGTATTTTAGAGGGGGAGAATGTAATATCCGTAATTTTCCGTTTTTAGCAGTTTCCATTTTTGGTGTATGTGTATTTTTATCGACTCGCTTGTAACCGTTTCGACATTTTGAATCTACTTTATTCTTGGAGTTTTTCCATTTGGACGAATTTTGGTGATGTTTTCACGTAATTTCATTTTATGACATGTTTTGCCGTATGAACGTTTGATTCTCGTAAAACTCGTTCGTTTTCATTGTTTCTTGGGTTGTACAAGTCCGTATGGTCGAGTTGGTCATATTGAGACTTCCGGTTTGTAAATCCGACGTCGTATCGTGATTTTCGGACGCTTGGGTCATTTTCGTAATTTCCTATAAATTTAGGGAAATTCATCTCCTTGTCGTATTTTGGATTCCTCGGTAGTTGGAAGTGCATTTACTTTCGAGCACTCAGCTTCGTTGTTATGAATACCTCGTATTTACACTTTTGATTCTATCCTCGTGTTGTAGTTCGCCGTCGAATCGACTCTGCAATGGTGTTCGTAATCGGGTGCAGCATGCGCATAACGTCGTTATGCATGATCCATAACGACGTTATGACCCTTCACAATTCAAGATAGACATTTGGTTACGTCGTTAACAAGATTGGGTTACGACGTAACCATCATAACGCACGCACAAACAGTGTTAACGTATGTAACGCATCACATTGCTTTTAAACCCGACTTAACCTCGCCGATTTCTTTTCATTCTTCCTCAACCCTTCTCGCGACGTGAGTGTTCTTTAGTGCCTTTGGAGCGATTTGTCCAGAACAATCCGTGGATTTCCTTTAGAGATTCATTATTGTGTACCAAGGAAGATTAATCTACAACATTCACATCTTCCATCAGTCGAATCCAAGGTATTTCCTCAGGAACCCTAACTTTAACGAATTTGGGGGGTTTTCGGGATTCTAGGGTTTAGTTCCGAATTGTTCATCTATATATCTATATTCTTTATCGATTGTGATTATTGAGTGATTCTAAATCCAATTTCCTTGATTTTAATCCGTGAATTATCAATACGGGGAGATTTTTGCGTGAACCCTCGCCCGTATCGATTGAACGTCTATTATCGT
Source organism: Orobanche coerulescens (assembly GCA_033398695.1). NCBI lineage: Eukaryota > Viridiplantae > Streptophyta > Magnoliopsida > Lamiales > Orobanchaceae > Orobanche > Orobanche coerulescens. The sequence goes on from CM065802.1 coordinate 231,285,942, forward strand.
GATTTGTAATCGGGGTTTTGGGAGTATTCCTTTCGATTATTGATGTCCGTTGGGACTGAGTTATGCTAATTCTTCGTTTAGGAACCGTTGTTTTCCATTCGGATCATCCGTAGTCACTTTTCACTTCCGATTCTTCGAAGATGTCACAAAGGCAAGTACTTTACATTTGTTTACATGTTCTAGTATTTGAATTATGGTCAGACGTGGTTGTTGTGGATGGATATGTGAATGTTCACCTAGGGACGGTCCGACGGGCCTCTGGATACGTATTGCCGTGAGTGTGCGTATCGTGAATCGTGGTTAACCACCTGGATGTCCGACGGGCTCTGGGTACGGTGGCCGTGAGTCTCGTATCAACGGTTAACTTTGAATTGTGATTTGTTGGAGATAATGTGTTTTGCGATTGTACATTGTAAATATTCCTAATATAAAACATTTTCAAAAATGATTTTGGCGCATTATTTATCCGATTAGAATGTAGTTCAAATGGATTGTACTTGCACTAGCGATTGTCGCTAACCCTTAAATGGGGGAAATACTTTTTGTATTTCAGGTATTGATCGTGGGGACAAGCGAGCACCCGAGCCGTATGAGGATGATGGGCAAGCATGATATTGTCCAGAAGTTGATTATTGGTGTTCTGTCTGTCCATTATTATTGATGTCTGATTTTGGGATTCTGTATTATAAAATTGGTTTAAGTACTCGAGTACTTCCGGTTTGAGTTTGTTAATGTTGTGTTCCCGTTTTGGGGAAATGGATTTGATGTCAGAATTTTATTTGTCGGTTATAGTCTTTTATTTAGCGTGTCGTTTTATTTATGATGGTTTGTCGTTGTCGAATGTCTTGTTTGGTACGTTAGCCTGGTGGATTCCACAGTGTGGGGTCCACGGCGCTGTAATATGCCCCGAACGTCTTGGGGGTGTTACAACAATAAGAATATTGTCATATGAAATTATACCAATCCTTCGGGGATTGTCTTTCCATTCCTCAAGTAGAAATTGAACGAATCAATATGACATAAAGTTATGTATTTTTCATTTGAAATAAATACATGCAACTTCAAATGTAAATTTCTCTCCAGGAGCATGTATTTTTCTTCAAAAATATTAATTGTGCTAACTCAGGAGCAACAATTTAAATCAAAGATAATCATATATTACCGAAAATATGAAGTACTCATCAAGACTATGTGATATTTTTCAAAAGTATCAATTATGCTACCTTGGGAGCAACAATTTATAAGCATATAACACCCAAAATATAAATTACTCTAAAGAGTATGTAAATATTAATTAAAAGTATTAATTGTGCTACGTCATGAGCAACAATTTATATCAATGTGGTGATAACAAAAGCAATTCAATAACACAAGGCCATATAGAAAATATTCAAAATAATGCCTTTTTTTTGTTTAATATTCTTCAGGAATATTAACTTTAATTGATGTGTTTATCATAAATACTATCATAAAAATATGACTATATATCGTTGTGTTTTAACAAGAACATCAACAATTTCTTTTTAATAATCTTCTGGATTATTAAAATTACAAATTCATGTTTCTTCAGGAAACCATGAAAATATATTAATGTAATGTATTAAAAGAATCATAACAAATAATTTTATATCATTGATACAAGTATTATCATCAATATAATATGTAATAACTATCGTTATTACTCTTCTTCCAAAAAAAAGTGCAATAATTATTATGCAATTAATCCAACATCTATAAGATGTTGATGAAAATTGGTCAACTCAAAATAATAAAATTTTAAGTGTATAAATGTACTTCATGATATGTACTAGTAATTTATGATATTTATCATACAATATGTGTGAATTTGTATTAATATATCTTCATGATATATATCATAAATAAATATATAGTTAAATAAAATATAAAAATGATATAAATAGACTTTAACACCAAACACGCAAATTTAAACATGTAAATATTGAAAGTATTGGGATGAGTAGACTTCTGGTCTAATAAGTGGTGAATTTTATACGTCATTTACATTGATATTTTCTCTAATACCAACTTCTTTTCTTCAGAAATTGTAGATATCATTTGTCTCACTTGTTATCGCGGAATCATACATATTTCAAGCGATAGTTTAGAAATCCATAGATTTATCGATACTTAGAAGATAATAGTGCATAATCTTCGACCATATAGGAAGAAATTTAGTAGTTCTGCAGGAACTGTCAATAAATTTAGCACTACCCTTTTTTCATACGAAAAATATCATTCTAAAGATATCATGCATATTTGCACTTTGATGAGACAATAAATCATGACCACTATTTAATCCCAATAACTTGGCATTCTATTCACAAAAAGAAGAAACAAGATAAGCCAAGAATTTGAATGATACAAATATCTTCAGGAGATTTGACCCTTTTATCACTAATTATATAGCAACGATCAATTCAAATCATACTCCAGGTATGACATCATATATTATATTGATAAAAACTCACAATATATCATAAGAGATAATAAAATATTAAACTACACAATATATAAGATTATATATTGACATATAATCTTAAGATTATCATTTTCGTGTCCTTATCATTAACCGTTGATATATCAACTCCACGAGATAAAATTTATAAATAATTATCCCCTACAAGGATAAACTCTAAATTTTATCTACTTCGGGAGATAAAATTTGAGCCATGTAATATTGAAGTTTTTAATTTAATATTATTCACTTCCGGGAACAACTTGATAGGAATATTCGACCACTTACTAATCTTGCTATCATTGGAGCACAGTCGGATTATGATTGTGGAGTATATCATATCTTGTACAATCTCGATAGAGGATATTCTCACATCATATTAATATTTTTTATTTGAGATATAAGTATATTTTCCTTCAGGGATAATATCATGCTACATCAAGGGCATAATGATTTAATTATGCTATTATATTTATAAATAACAAATCAATATTCTTCAGGAATACTGTATCATCACATAATTCATATATAAATAAGAATTATTCATTTAGAATAGTAATATTCTTCAAGAATATTACAATTAATTGTGCTACTTCGGGAGCAATAATTTTAACATCCATAATTGAATATACAAAGGGAAAAAAATAGTACGAGAATTAATCAAGGCTCGAAATAACTAAACTAAAATAGTTGCTTCTTCAAGAGCACTTACAATATTCTTGAGGAATATTATTTTGTATTTTTCATTAGGAATTGCACAAATTATTAGATCTCATAGTGTTCTTCATGAACACATCATATTCAACTAGAATATGACGAGATAACGTTGTCCTTCTTCAAGGAATACAACAAATTTTTTATCTTAATAATCTTCTGGATTATTAAGTATTGTTGAATCGTGTTTCTTCCGGAAACAAAGAGGAATATGATTTGATAATAAATTTTGAGGTCATCATATATATTATTTATATATGATGCACACAAAAATATAAAATTTAATAACTAAATATAATATATTTTTCCTCAAAATCATCATATGCAAGAAAGTTTTTGAAGGAGTAACTAGAATTAATACCTTTCACCAATGTAAAAAAAAGACTATTTCTGTTCGGATTTTTTTTTATGCATGCAATACGATTTAGAATCCGATCTCCACCGTTGAATTTATAGATCTGCTTGTCAGGAAGATACTGTAAAAATTTCATGATGATCCGACGGTTAACAAAATAGGAATCGCGATTTTAGCGCGATCTCGCAGTGCAGAAAAGCTGCTCGCGTTTTTTTTTTTTTTTTTGAATTTCGAAAATCGGAGAGAAAAAATTACTCGTAGAGTATCGTGCTGATAACGTGTTATAAACATGAGAGAAAAAGAGAGAAATTGGAAGAGAAGAAGTATAATGTGTGTATTCTTATGAGGGCCAAAGGCCTTTATTTATATGTACACATCTAGGGTTTCAGGGGTATAAAGGTCATTCATTAATAAATACATTAATTACAACAGGTAGTAAATTTTGATATCACATATTCGTATTCGAAATTTCGAATATTCTTCGGATATCGGATATCCGGAAAAAATATGAATTATATTTGAATATCTTTATATTCGAAAAATATATTCGGATTTGGATATCAGATATACGAATATCCGAAAAAAAATCGGATATTCGAATATCCGAATACCGTCTATTATTTAAAATATAAAAAAATAAAATTTTTAGGATTTTTCGGATATCCGAATATCCGGTTTTTTTTAAAAGTACTATCCAATATCCGAATTCGGAGTTCCGGATATCCGAACTTCGAATATCTGATTTTTTTGATTTTTGATTTTAAAATAAAGTTTATATATAGATATGTATTCTTAAATTTCCAAAACAAAAAAAAAAAAACTAGATATGTATTGTGGGAGTTTTATTCCACAACTTACACTTATCTACCGATAAAAAATCATTCCTTTATTTTTTTAACTTAAAATTAAATGTTTATAATTTTTAATGCAAGTTTATTTTTAATGAAAAATATGTTAAATTAATTTTTATTTCACAAATTTCAACTTGACATCCATATGAATGTAATAAATTTGATGGATTTATAATAATGACCGAGTGCACAAAAAAATTATATTACAAAAAATATAAATATTTATTTTCAGTAAAATTAGTTGATGCAAAATAAAAATATATTAACTCATTTATTACTTACATAAAAAAATAAATTATGATATTTATTTAATTATAATGAGTAAAAATAATAAAAATACACTGCACACACACACATATATTAAGACTTAATCACATATTACTTTCGTCCCCAAAATTTATTCCTACTTTTTTTTCGTTATGTCCAGGAAATTTGTTCATGTAATTTAATGGACACTAATTGACTTAGCACTCCCGTAATGTGGTACTCTTTCTTGAATTATATTACACTTCATAATACACTCAATAAGTCTTTTATTAATATTACGCTAATATGATACTCATGTCAAAAATCATCAAAATAAATTTAGAAATCGAGAAATTATTTTCTAATAAAAGTATCTTATGCGGTGCGTCGCACCGAAAAACATCTAGTATTAGAAAAACTAATCGGAGCCGAATCGACAGATACTTGTTCGATTTTGCGATTCTCGGTTAAAAAATCCCACCCTATCCGAGATCATGATATTATGAGTTCAGATTTATAATATAGATTACCACTCCACCTGTTCCACAAAACTAATTTAATTTTGACTTTGACCCACTTTAAGTTACACTTAATTATGTTGAAAAAAATAATATTTAATTATATATTGTCCAACATACCCATATATTAAATGACTGTAGTTTATATTACGGTAAAACTTCTCTAAAGTCATATCCTTAGAAACATAAAAAAATATTCCTAAATAGAGGTTATTCCTAAATAGAGTTTTAAGAAGATTTTTTTTAAATTTTAAAGTGCATATATAATTTATAAATATTATAATTAGTAGATACATGTATGTAATATGTTGTAAACTTAGGAATTAGGCAAGAAAATTGTTTATGCTTTAACCGATGAAGAAATCACTGAAGGAATTAGGCAAGAAAATGAGGAAAATAATCCGGAGGATGATAGCATAGAAGTACAAAAAATTTCATGTGAAGAAGCTTTAAGCTTACTCGACAAGTTGGAAATGTTTTGGGTTCAACAAGAAGGTGGACATTTGGACGAGCTAATGGGCACACACTGTAATATCCGCAATTTTCGATTTTCGGTAAATTTCTTTTTTTTTTCGGCCGAAGTCCGTTTTGACGACTCGCTCGTGACCGTTTCGTCATTCTGAGAATGATTAATTCTACACTTTTTGACATCCGAGTTCGTTTCAGTGTCGTTTTGTTGAGTTCCGTGCTTTTTAGCGACTTTTCCGCACTTGAGTTCGATTCTTGCGAATCTCGTTCGAAACTGCTGTTTCGAGTTTCCCGTAAGTCCGTTTAACTTTGTTAGACGTGTTGTGAACGTCGGTTTGTGTATTCGATCACGTATCGTGATTTCCGGGCGTTTGGGCCGTTTTGTAATTTCCCAAAGATTTGGGTACTTGTGTTCGTATTCACTTTACCCTACTCAGGAGTGTCAGGATCATGTACTTGTTTTAAACTTGAGCTCGTGTTTTTATTATTGTACTACTTGTCTTGTTCGACGGTAGTGATTCGTGTTCTGCCGCGTCCGCGATCCTTCGATTCGATCTCCGGCACTGCTCAGCATCGCCAGATGATTAGCGACGCTATTCTTCATAGATAGCGACGCTATCGATGCCGCCTTACGACGTAACACAACAATGGTTACGACGTTACCTAGTTCAGATTGATCCAAGAGGTAATCGAGTACCCGTTAGCGCACGCTATTCCTCATCGATGCGTAAGCTATCCGTGCCTTCCTAACGCATTTAACACGACTTGTTACGACGTTACGTTGTTCAGTCTTCGGACGTTGAGTTTGGATTAACTCTACGCACGTAATAACTTGTCCATTACGCACGTAACATCACTAGCGACGTTAAAGCTTATGGCTTACGTACGTTAGCTTCGCGCAGGTTTATATATCTGAGGGTTGACCGATTTCGTGTCATTTCTTCCTCTCCTCCTCCCTGCTGCGTCTTGGGCGATTTGGGGTAGATTTTGGACGAGCCTTCGTCGATCTTTGACGGAAGTAATCACTCCGGTGGGTCTTCTTCGTGTTCATCAACATCTAGCCTTCATTCTTCTTCGAATCAAGGTAAGGTTAGAACCCTAGTTGAGATATTTTCGGGATTTGTTTCGATTTCGTGATTTCAATCCGAGATTGTTAGTTCTATTGTCGTTATCTATTCGCTTTGATCATATCCCACGGATTGAAATTCCGTTTTCATATTTTTGTCGGGTCAATTCGTGTTCTTGGCCATTTTGGGGGAAAACCTTGAACCTTCGTCATTTGTTCTTTGAATTTAGCGGCTTTGGGTCGTACTTTGGAATTCATTTTCATTGTTATTGTTTTCGTTCATAGTTCCTTGTTGTGGATTGTCGTTCGGTGGAGTCCGCGAGTTCGTAATCGGTTCGTGTCAACCTACTTTGGTCGATTCTCCGCATTGCTCTTATTCGAGGCAAGTACCTTGTCCATACTTTTCTTGTTTCGTGGATATGATGATTGGTGATCGTCTTGATTTGTTTGTTTGTTTGAAATGAGTTTTCAAAAGATTTGGTTAGCCTCGTTAAAGGCCCTCTTTCAAAACCGTGTGTTTTGTGATTGGTGTGGTTCGTGGATAACTATGTGAATTCTATGTATATGCTTGGTGTTCATGTTGCACTTGGTATTGTGTCTGGACGTATATTATTTTATTTCGGTGCGTTATGGATTGACGTGGTGTTTTGCTAAGTGTTTGATGCCTCTGGGCGAATTGTTTGAATATCCTTGACATGATATGTTATTTGTGTGAATGTGTGGATATGGTTGAAGGTCTACGGTGGCACATGGCATGTGATCATGTGGCCAGGATGCAACAAGTGATTGATCCAACCGTGAGAGCCTGAGATAATCTACGGTGGCACATGGCATGTGATCATGTGGCCAGGATGCAACAAGCGATTGATCCAACCGTGAGATGTGTGTGATTTGTTTCGCTAGCCAGCTCGGGAGGGTCCTTCGAGGCCTCGAGTGGGACGTCGGTGGTATCGTCCCGGTCCTAGGCGATGCGCGTGCATGATTATGTTTCGTTGATTTTACGTCCGTTGAGGACACGTGATGTTGGGCTCTGACCCTGTTAATTGTTGGTGATTTCCTATTTGCGAAAACTAAACCTTTCAATGTGACTATTGATTTTGGAAAGAGAAGGATTTTATAATCCTAAATTGTTTTCTATTAAAACTCTCGATGGCATTTTAAACTGTTTTGTAAATTGTTTCCCTTATTTGCAATCTTTCGGTTTTGGAAATGTTTACCCAAACTCTTGCCTCGGGAAGTACTTTTCTTTACGTTTGGATCTTTGAGGATTCCTGATTATTATTGTTCTTGGAACTTGTATTGTATGGCTCGTATTTTTGCACTTGTACTTGCACTAGCAAAACAGGTGGAGTTTTGCTAACCCCGAGTATTCGGGGTGGATGTCTATTTTGCATTCAGGTTTTGGAGCATAGCACAGGGTCGGCACGAAGGATGATGAAAGATGAACGATACTAATCACACGAGGTTCCGCTGATGTCGTATTGGTCCAGTTGTGTTTTCTTTTCCGCTGCGGTATCTTTTCCCCGTTGTACGGGAGTTTATTTTATTTTGACCCCTGCGTGGGTATGTGTTTGGGAATGAGTTGTATGTTATTATTGAAAGACCAAGTCGGTCTACTGAGTCATTTTAGCCTTAAAGGCGATGTTTAGATGTTTGATTTTAGTTATCAGCCTGGTAGATCCTCGAGGAGAGGGTCTACGGCGTGTAATATCCCTGAGTGGATTGGGGGTGTTACATAAATGGTATCAGAGCTTAGGTTGTGGAAACCTAGGCTGTTGGGTCAGTGGTGTCTATTGAGTTTTTGTATCGTCGGATTTTATCTGACTGAGTCGTGTCGCGACGCGTCGTCTGAGTTGGTTTGTTGTGATTAGTATCGTGGGGCGATCATCATCTTCGTGCGACCTGTGGATGTAAGTCTCCCTTCTTTGTGTTGTGCCTCGTGTGACACGAGCTATTTTTTTTTATTATGAGTTAATTGACCGAATCCTCTTATGGATTTTGATTTCGTGATATGTGATTGTTTGACTCCCATTTTTCGTTCATATGAGGAGTAGTGTTGCTGTCTTGTGCATGTTTGACTTTATTTCTTTTATCCGCTGCGTGAGTTCTTCTGTAATGGCTTTCGGTATTTTACCGACTGAGTTTTATTTCGAAAATCAATTCTCTTAACCGAGTTTTTGGCATTATGGCCTTGATCATTTTGGCGAAATTCTTATGACGGAATCTAGTATTTTGTAAATGGATTTTGTGAGTTTTTAAAATATTACCGTCATCGGCCTTTTTGGCGTTTTTGTAAATGGTTTTTTAGCCTGGTGGGTTCCATGGGACACACGGCGTCATATTGTTCCGTGTAATTACTCAAATTTTTGGGCATTCTAGCCCATTGTATTATTTTGAAAACCTTGAGTATCTTAGAAAATTAAAATTCGAGACGTACTTTTAAAACGAATTATTTTCTTGCGGTGTTTTCAAGGTGTTTTCTAATGCCGCAATACATTTCAAAAATTTTCCTATTGAGGACCAAAAATATTTTGAGATATTTTCAAATGCGATTGCTTAGACCCAAGGGTCGAATATTTTTGAAAGTTTTTCACTAAAAGAAAGGTGTCCTCATTTTTGTTCAAACGCAAGATGATTTTCAAAGTCTCGATAATGGTGTTTGTACTACTTTTTGTAAAATGATACTCAAGATCAACTGTTGTTTCCAAACTGTTTTCAAAAGGTGGTTTTCATTTTTAAAACCTATCATTCCTGGTTGCGGACCGGAAATGCGTGTATGGTTTTCGAACTTTCGTTACGGTGTTAACCCCGAATTGTGATTGAATTGGTGGTGTGAACGTTGAGTCGTTCGCCACGCATATGTTTTGTTAGCCCTCTGTGAGAGGTGTGAACTGGTGTTTACTGTTTATCGCCTCGTGGTGATTTGCCTGTTGACACGCGAGTGTGAGCCAAGCTTGGGTTGGTATGTTCGTGTATATGTGTGATTATTCCATGATGTTTTGTGAGTATGTGCTGGTTATCGTTCGGGACTTTGAGATTGCTGATCGATACGGTCGTTTATATGATTTTAGTATGCATTTTGCTTTACGATGGTAATTGTTGTATATGATATGTATTATGATTCCTTGTTGGCCGAGTGGTTACTTATTTAGTATGCCGAGGGGCCGAGGTCGTGGTCGTGGGCGATCGGACGCGTGGTCGAGAGCATGCCACCGGTGATGGTATTGGTATTGGTGTTGCTACTATTTTGCGCAGGTAGCCACTCGATGACTCGATTGACTCAGGGCTTCGGCGTGTTACAGATGTGACCCAAAGACACCGGTGCAAATCGGTGGCTTCGAGAAGTGGTTCGTATGAATCCCCCTCGTTTACCGGGTGCTACAGATGCTTTAGGTCGACGGTTGGCTTTTCCGGTTGGAAAAGATTTTGAGATAGTTGATTGTCCGTAAGAACGTAAGGTCCCTAGCTCAAGATCTTTTCGACAAAGATGCCGCTTAGCCGGTGGGAGGCTATTAAGCCTCGAGATCGCGTTGTCACGTGGGCGAGTTCCGTAAATTCATGAGAGATGAGTTTTGTCCTAACCGATCAGAAATCGGAGGATTAATGAATTCTTTTCGCGAAACCGCAGGATGTACATGTCTCAAGCTATTATTGATTTTAGCAAACAGCTCGGCTATGTGCGTAATCAAGTAAGGACAGAGGAGGACAAGATTTGTCATTTTAGTAGGCGGATGAAGCCGAGATTCGCCAGTACATGGCAGGTCTCGCTTGTACTTCCTTGAGAGATTATCAGAATAGGGCGTTAGCCTATGAGCTATCCAGATTATCGACCGAGAGTATGTCTGACTCGAAGAAACAGAAAACCGTTGGGAACTTTTCAGGAAAACAGGGGAGTGGGCCCCTTGAGGTTGGGACTTCGTCTCGTCATCCCAAAATGGTTCCTAGATCGCGTGATCAGAGGAGTAGTACCCCTGCAGTGAGTAATGTGAGCACTTCAAGATATGTTATAACCGTAGTCGAGCGGGCCATCTGCGAAGAATTGTCGTTCACCGTTAGTCAATTTGTTTGAGTGTGGCCAGGTGGGTCACCAATCCGTGCATTGCGAGACGGTAGCTGAGAGATTTGGGGATCGAGGTTGCGTCTCTGCTCCGAAAGGACACGGAGATGCCTAGGGTGGTTTTGAGGATTTCGGCGTAGTCCGAATTATTTATAATTACCCTTGTGGATCGTTTTGTGTTTATTCTCTGTTTTCTCGACTGTGCGTGTTTTCTTGTAACAAGTACTTTGTGTTTTGTGATTGTTTGGATAATTGACTTGATTGTATTATCCATTTGATGACGCTTGTCATTTGTTGGTTTTACTATGTCTCTACCAGCGACGTTGTGTTGGTCGTCATGGAGCGTGTTTTCACACCGTATATTCCGTTGAGTTGTGTGTAACATTTCGCCGTTGGGCGTTAGTTACGCGTTTCTTGCGTATCTCGTTGAGTTTTCCTGGCGGAATATTTCTTCCCCCTACTTGTTTTAAGTTTCGGGACGAAACTTCTTTTAAGGAGGGTAGAATGTAATATCCGCAATTTTCGATTTTCGGTAAATTTCTTTTTTTTCGGCCGAAGTCCGTTTTGACGACTCGCTCGTGACCGTTTCGTCATTCTGAGAATGATTAATTCTACACTTTTTGACATCCGAGTTCGTTTCAGTGTCGTTTTGTTGAGTTCCGTGCTTTTTAGCGACTTTTCCGCACTTGAGTTCGATTCTTGCGAATCTCGTTCGAAACTGCTGTTTCGAGTTTCCCGTAAGTCCGTTTAACTTTGTTAGACGTGTTGTGAACGTCGGTTTGTGTATTCGATCACGTATCGTGATTTCCGGGCGTTTGGGCCGTTTTGTAATTTCCCAAAGATTTGGGTACTTGTGTTCGTATTCACTTTACCCTACTCAGGAGTGTCAGGATCATGTACTTGTTTTAAACTTGAGCTCGTGTTTTTATTATTGTACTACTTGTCTTGTTCGACGGTAGTGATTCGTGTTCGTCGCGTTCCGCGATCCTTCTTGGATTCGATCTCTGGCGGTACATTGCATCTTGCCCGGATGATTAGCGACGCTATTCTTCATAGATAGCGACGCTATCGATGCTCGCCTTACGACGTAACACAACAATGGTTACGCACGTTACCTAGTTCAGATTGATCCGGTAGATCCGGAGTACCCGTTAGCGCACGCTATTCCTCATCGATGGCGTAAGCTATCCGTGCCTTCTAACGTCGTAACACAAAGACTTGTTACGTGCGTTACGTTGTTCAGTCTTCGGACGGTTGAGTTTGGATTAACTCTTACGTGCGTAATAACTTGTCCATTACGTACGTAACATCACTAGCGTACGTTAAAGCTTACGGCTTACGTCGTTAGCTTCGCGCAGTTTATATATCGAGGGTTGACCGATTTCGTGTCATTTCTTCCTCTCCTCCTCCTGCTGCGTCTTGGGCGATTTGGGGTAGATTTTGACGAGCCTTCGTCGATCTTTGTGAGTAATCACTCCGGTGGGTCTTCTTCGTGTTCATCAACATCTAGCCTTCATTCTTCTTCGAATCAAGGTAAGGTTAGAACCCTAGTTGAGATATTTTCGGGATTTGTTTCGATTTCGTGATTTCAATCCGAGATTGTTAGTTCTATTGTCGTTATCTATTCGCTTTGATCATATCCCAGATTGAAATTCCGTTTTCATATTTTGTCGGGTCAATTCGTGTTCTTGGCCATTTTGGGGAAAACCTTGAACCTTCGTCATTTGTTCTTTGAATTTAGCGGCTTTGGGTCGTACTTTGGAATTCATTTTCATTGTTATTGTTTTCGTTCATAGTTCCTTGTTGTGGATTGTCGTTCGGTGGAGTCCGCGAGTTCGTAATCGGTTCGTGTCAACCTACTTTGGTCGATTCTCCGCATTGCTCTTATTCGAGGCAAGTACCTTGTCCATACTTTTCTTGTTTCGTGGATATGATGATTGGTGATCGTCTTGATTTGTTTGTTTGTTTGAAATGAGTTTTCAAAAGATTTGGTTAGCCTCGTTAAAGGCCCTCTTTCAAAACCGTGTGTGTTTTGTGATTGGTGTGGTTCGTGGATAACTATGTGAATTCTATGTATATGCTTGGTGTTCATGTTGCACTTGGTATTGTGTCTGGACGTATATTATTTCATTTCGGTGCGTTATGGATTGACGTGGTGTTTTGCTAAGTGTTTGATGCCTCAGGCGAATTGTTTGAATATCCTTGACATGATATGTTATTTGTGTGAATGTGTGGATATGGTTGAAGGTCTACGGTGGCACATGGCATGTGATCATGTGGCCGGATGCAACAAGTGATTGATCCAACCGTGAGAGCTCGAGATAATCTACGGTGGCACATGGCATGTGATCATGTGGCCAGATGCAACAAGCGATTGATCCAACCGTGAGATGTGTGTGATTTGTTTCGCTAGCGGCTCGGGAGGGTCCTTCGAGGCCTCGAGTGGGACGTCGGTGGTATCGTCCGGTCTAGGCGATGCGCGTGCATGATTATGTTTCGTTGATTTTACGTCCGTTGAGGACACGTGATGTTGGGCTCGACCACCGTAAATTGTTGGTGATTTCCTATTTGCGAAAACAAAACCTTTGGGTGTGACCCTATTGATTTTGGAAAGAGAAGGATTTTATAATCCTAAATTGTTTTCTATTAAAACTCTCGATGGCATTTTAAATGTTTTGTAAATTGTTTCCCTTATTTGCAATCTTTCGGTTTTGGAAATGTTTACCCAAACTCTTGCCTCGGGAAGTACTTTTCTTTACGTTTGGATCTTTGAGGATTCCTGATTATTATTGTTCTTGGAACTTGTATTGTATGGCTCGTATTTTTGCACTTGTACTTGCACTAGCAAAACGGTGGAGTTTGCTAACCCCGAGTATTCGGGGGATGTCTATTTTGCATTCGAGTTTTGGAGCATAGCACGAGTCGGCACGAAGGATGATGAAAGATGAACGATACTAATCACACGAGGTTCCGCTGATGTCGTATTGGTCCAGTTGTGTTTTCTTTTCCGCTGCGGTATCTTTTCCCCGTTGTACGGGAGTTTATTTTATTTTGACCCCTGCGTGGGTATGTGTTTGGGAATGAGTTGTATGTTATTATTGAAAGACCAAGTCGGTCTACTGAGTCATTTTAGCCTTAAAGGCGATGTTTAGATGTTTGATTTTAGTTATCAGCCTGGTAGATCCTCGAGGAGAGGGTCTACGGCGTGTAATATCCCTGAGTGGATTGGGGGTGTTACACACACAAGCATAGGCGGATACATGTGAAGCATGGTGGTGCAAGTGCACCACCAAATTATTTGGATCAAAATCAAAACGACGTCGTTTTGTGTAAAATAAAAAACGACGTCGTTTTGGAACGTATTTTGTCTAAGTGTATTAAATAAAATTAAAAGCTTAGGACCAACAATAATTGTATCATTTCTTCTTTCTTCCCCGACTTTACTTTCTTCCCCGCTTCGCTCCTCCTGAAACCAGTGGCGAAGCTAGAAAATTTTCAGTGGGGGGTCGGGATCTAAATTTTTTTTTCCTAACGCTATTTTTCGGGTAATACCGAAATTGGGGGGGCGAAACTGAATATATCGAAATTTTTCTACACGAAAACTATATACCCCCTACATCGCACAAAAAATTAGGTCGCCCCCCTTATGTAGCTGCGCCCCTGCCTGAAACTACCCGCCCGCCCGCCAACCTCCAGCCGCCTCTCGCCCGCCCGGGTGCCCGCCAACCTCTAGTCGTACGGTTTGTATCTTTCATATGAATTTAGGGCCTTGATGAATCCCCGTACGATACAATTAATTCACACAATACCTTGAACAATTCAAAACTCGTTTTTTTTAAAACTCGTTTTTTTTTTCAATTCAGGAATAAGAAAACTATCTGTTCAGGAAAACAACCGATATGTGTATTTATGGTTATGGTTTACGGTTTTGTATTCAGAAATGTATTTATGGTTATGGTTTACGGTTTGTATTTAGTAATGATGTATTTTAGCATATTTTCAGGAAATGGACGGTAAATGTAGGCGATTTTCTTTGTAAATCTACGGATCCTTTGTTATATATATTTTATCGTTCGATATTTTTTTTCGTGGGACAGTCATTGCACCAGTGGTTTTTCGGTTCTGGATCCGCCTATGCACACAAGTTGAAGGATATGGTTACAACACAAAAGATTAAATCTTTGTCACAATCAATCTTGAACAAGTATTTTAGATCAACTTAAATCTATTGTAAAAATTATATATATATATATATATGTGTGTGTGTGTGTGTGTGTGTATTTTATTACGATTTATTCCTAAATGGAGGTGCATTTTTTAATGTTGGGATTTGAAAATATATGAATTATGACAATATGAAGTTTATTCCAAATTATAACTAGTCTCAAGTTGGGACCATAAATTTTTATTCCTAAATAGAGTTTATTTCTTAATAGAGTATTTTTTTTAGAGGTTTTACTGTAACTTATAATAAGACAGTTCATTCAAGGTATAGTGGATAGTGAAGGGTGTTAATACATAGAAATGACACCACTTTGAGATAGATAAAAAGGAAGCTCAGTGACAAAGGAGGGGGATATCTTTCGCGCTGGTGGCACGCAGCGTGGGTTCGAATCCTCGTGGGAGCATCCGCTCTTTTCAGGGATTTGGACCTTGTGTGTTTATTCAGTTGAAGCATCCTCAAAATCGGGTTGCTGAGGCATAACCTGCGATTTAACCGGGGGTAGGAATGAGGGATCGGACCTACAACCCCAAGATTAAACCTGGGTCATCAAAAAAAAAAAGGAAAAATAAAACTATCTCCATTGAATGGATGAGGTATAAATTTTTGTTGGCGTAGGACTATGAGAGAGATAAAAGATCACCAATGAAGTAAAATTAGTGTATTTTACAAGAATAATTATATGCTGATAGATGAGTAAATTTTATAAATATTGATGGTAAATATATTGTGTAAATTAAAATGTAAAAAATATTGATGATAAGTTGTATGATGAAGATTAAAAAATAAAAACTTGCACTTCTAAATTAGTACTTTTTTGGGCGAAATATTACGTTTCGAAGGGACGGAAGGAGTACTGCATTTCAAAAGAAAAAATATCAACACCCTAAAAATATTAAAACAACTAAATACTACTTCCTCCCGTTCACCGAAGTTGTTACGTTTCTTTTGGACACGGAGTTTTAGAAGAGGTTGAAAAGTAGTGTAAAGTGATGATAGAAATATATTATATAATGTTGTGTGAGTAATAATGTTGTCCCAAAAAGGAAATGTAACAACTTCGATGGATGTGACCGAAAAGGAAAACGTAACAACTTCGATGAACAGGAGGGAGTACTACACAAGGTTCTTATCCAATAGAATTATAGAATAACTATAATAATCAGTGACATTGGTTCACTGGCCACGGGGCTTCCACTTCAAGTGGGAGACCCGGGTTCGAGTCCCGCTGTGGACAAGAATTTTCAAGGGTTTATGACTCTTTAATCTATGATTAAAAGAAGAGACACTAGTCTTCCGGGTATGTTGGTGGAACAATTAAATATTGTGAGGGTTTGAAGCGGCAGTGTGGGAGGCCAGATCTCGATGGGACCTTGTAGTTGGATTTTAGGGGACGACTCCTTGTGCGCGGTAGGAATCAATTGGGACGACTCCTTGTGCGCGGTAGTTGAGGATATTTAAGAATTTAGGAACCGGATACACATCTCGTGATTTAATTGATAGCAATATTGTGGGTCAGGACTGTTATCTCGATAACTAGTAAGGTGTAAGTTTGAAACTAAGTATAAAAAAAAAATAACTTCATAGTTCCCATTCCGAATGCATAGGTTTTCATACCTACCAAAGGGTGTTCAGCCTGATGGTTATTGCAATGAAGATAAGATCCCTTAGACATAGTCGCTGGGGTTCGAGTCCGAGCAAGCGCGGGGTTTTAATCCGACCGTTACTCCAGCAAGGAAACTTGTGTGGAGGCGGTACGGTTTCCTCCGGAACCCGTAGCCTCACTTGTCACCAGCGTGGATCCGGTTAAGACAACATAATCTGAGCTAGTGGTGGTTAGAGCCCTCTGTTTGGAGTGTGGTTGAGTGTAAGTTGAAATTCACCGTTCAAAAAAAAAAAAATAGGTTTTCATACCTATGGAGATAATTTAACAAATAAACGCTTTTCCCAAAAAAGCTGAAGAGAGGATAAAGGCAGGCGGAAAAGCTGGAAAGTGGAGAAGCTGGTGGGGGGCGTGGCGGTGGTGGTGGTGGCCCAGACCACTCATGACTGACCACCACATGGTTGCAGTCAGATAAAGTAAAGTCATGGCCGGTCTTTAAAGAGACTATACACAACGTATTGGGATCTTTAGGTCACACACGATTTTGGTCTAGGGTTTAACTAATTGAATTTTTTTGATTCGATTTGTGATTTTCGTTTAGATTGATTCATACTCGTTTTTTTTAATTCGAAATCGATTTTATATTCGTTGATATAACGAATCAGAATATAAATCTGATGATATTCGATTTGTTTTGTCACGGATATTCGATTCAAATCAATTATTTATATATTTAATATAATATATATATATATATATATATATATATAATAAAAGAAAATATGTAGGGTTTCATTTCATTTCTCTCTTTTTCTACTGCTGATCCTGTTTTCATATCGAATTATGGTGGTTTTTGACTTGTATTATTATTTTTAGGTTGTATTGTAACTTTTTTATGATAAAATTTTGAATCTTTCATTCTATTTCAAAAACAGAAAATCAAATCAAATACTCGAATCGAATCGAATAATAATATTTGAAAAAAATCGAATCGAACCATAGTCGTATAGTTTCACGAATACGAACCTAATACACTGGTATTCGCTTCGATTCGATTCTTTTACAACCCTGCTTTGGTCCGTTTGATATTGATTAACTTTAAAAATAATCTTTTTTTTAATAAATTTTAATTTTATAGCATTTTATAGAAAAAGATATTTTTTTTAAAAAAAATTTACGAATCACTGACCTCAAATTTAGGAAATAGCATTAGAGTTGATTTTAAGAGCTCCTACCATAAAAAATACTAGAAATTTTAATATTTTACATCTTAAAAACCACTTTAAAAAAAATATTTATCAAATATAAATCTGTTTAAATTCACTATTATCAAATTATAACTGCATCAGTTGGAGCAAGTGATGTACTCGGGGCCATGACGGGTACAGATGCTCAACTGTTCAAACCAATAGTTTTATTTTAATCGGCGGTTCGCCAATGACAGGGTCGGCTCTGGTATTTTAAAAATTTGAGACGAAGAACTAAAATGTAGTTTTCCAATATAAACTATGTAATTTTGCAAATTTAAAAGTTATGGCTAGAACACGGAATTTACAATATAAAATCAAAAGGCTTGTTATTAAAAAATTAAAAAATACAGTCTTTTGGCTACTTTAACTACAGTGGTGCAGGTGCATGATCAAAATTTTTGGGTCAAAATCAATACGATGTCGTTTAATCAAAACAACGTTGTTTTTTCGTAAACAAAATAAAAAAGTACTTTGAATAGCATCCTAAATTTTAGCACATTTTTTGAGAAATAACAGTAGACGGCTTCTGTAAACATATCGATATTTTATTGTTAGTATGATTCATTATTATTTGTAATCATTAATGTAATTTTAGTATAATATTTTATTGCATAATATTTTATTGTCAGTCTGTTACTTTTTCTCGCCGTACGTTGGTGCACCATTAGATTTTGGATCACAGATCCACCTATGCCTGCAGAGACGATGGCCTGAGCCAACTGCCTCACTTAGTTCCTCTCGGGACCAGCCCTGGCCAATCGGAAGATTCCTTGCAACTCAACACTCTTTCCCACAAACATCTATGCAAGGCCCTGTTTTTTTAGACTTATTTTTCAAGTTTTCAATTCAGTTCCATTCAGTTCAGGTCAATTCAGGTCAATCCAGTTCAGTTCAATTCAGTTCTTCTTCTTCTTATTGTTAATTATTATTATTGTTGCTGTTGTTGATTACTATTATTATTATCATTATTATTATTATTTTTTTATATTTATAATTATTTTATAATAATAAGAAACTCATAGGGTTTACAAGAAATTAGTGGGGAGCCGAGAAACAATCTGAGCCCCACTCCTCTAGCTATAGCGAAGCTAACCCTACTAAAAATATGAGCAGCAGCACGTGCTCCAATGTCTTGAGTCACCGAGAATCTACGGATACGTTTTAGTAAGACCACCGCATCCTTCTCAAGTTCTCCAAAAGAAGAGAATGAAAAGGGGAGAAACCCATATCCCATATCAGAACATTTAGCCTCGTACTTGACGCGTTTACGTTGTGCGGCTTCAATCACCGCACGACCTGGCACAAAATCAACCATGCCAGTTTGCGTTAAGGGCAATGACCCTGTCAGATCAACACATACATCAAGCCCACCATCTCATGAGTAAAGTAGCATATCCGCAGGACGTAAGGGTTTGTCCCTGTAATGCCCGAGATTTATGTTATGTAATTGGAACTTGTGATATTGTAATGATTGTACTTTTGTCTGAGTATTATTCTCCGTATTTCATAATCCGATGTTGCCGAGCGTTTAATTTCATGGTTGTGATTTGTAAGGTTGAAATTCTGTGCATGTAGCGCACGCTACAGGCTAAGGGTAGCGTACGCTAACATGGTTTCATAGCGCACGCTACAGAATGTAATTAGCGCACGCTATGCGTGGTCAAATTGATTGGGACGTGCGGTAGGTGAGATCTGGCCGGGACCCCAGCCGGATCGTGTCGGATGTACCTGGACGGCTTTCGGGAAAAGCCGAGTCAACGCCTTAGCGCACGCTACAGGTATATGCGTAGCGCACGCTAAGTGCCGAGTACGATTTAGATCGTGAGCGTTAGCGCACGCTACGGTCAGGTCTAGCGCGCTAATAGCCATTTATTATAAATAGGACATCATCCTATTCGAGATTTCGCTTTTCTCCTCCCATAACCCGAACTCTTACACTTAGATCATAACTCCCTTCGTCTAAACACTTCATATCAACCTCCTGGTTCTAGATTGAAGTTCGTATATGATTGGAGATTGGTGTTCAAGAGTTGGGTGTTGGATCGCTTCATTTTCCTCCGTATTATTGACTAGTTTGAGGTAGGTGATTCTTCACTGATGTTAGTTATGTTCCTAATTAAGTTTGATTCTTGTTTTGATAGCAAGTATTTCGATGATAATTGGACATCACATGTTAGAAGGATACTATTGACGTATCACGCATTATATATCGTATGAACCTTTGAACCATCTTATTATAAGGACTCCTAAGCATGTTCAAATCGAGTTATGATCAATAATCGGATATTTACCCGTTGATACGCTTTTACACGATGGAATCATGTGTTTTGGAACGTAGAACAAATGGAACTTAGATTATTTCTTGGAGATCGTAGATGAATTATGATGTTGAGTTGGCTATCCGTATATTTGTATTTCACGATCATAAATCTTCCACAAACCTTATTAGCATGATTTGCCCGAGGATAACTTGTATTATCACGGTAGGATTCATGAGTTCCTCACCATTCAACCCAGTTTGGCTTGCGATTCTCGCCATGCAATATTAGCGCACGCTAACACGTGTGAGTTAACGTGCGCTATCGGGCCGATAACGCCCAAACGCACGTAGCGCACGTTATGAGACCAGCCGAGTCGATCGCCAGACCGTGGCTAGCGACGCTAGTCTTATACGATAGCGACGCTATCAGTCGTCTTAGCGCACGTTACGTAGAGTACGAGCGCTAAGCAGTCCAAGCAGATTGGTTATTTTGAGCTTTTCGGCCGTAGACCGAATTGTTAGGCCATCGTTCGACTTGAGATGATTTGTATATCGTTCCTTTTGTTAAGGTTCGAGCTTGTTACGTTGATCGAAGGAGGCGGCCTTCGAGCGTGTCGAGAACATTGAAGTGTTTCGTCCTTGCCATTTTCGAGGCAAGTATCATATGTCGAGTTCGATTTATCATGCTTGTGGTTTTATTCATATTGTTGAATATGAGATGTATTTCTGAGAATTTTCGTGATATTCGTTGTTGTTTGTTCGTATTGATGAACATATTCAAATGCATATGTGTATGCATAATTGTTTCATTTATGGTATAAATGATCCGAGGGGATCATGAGGATCTATGCTGAGGGCGCTGGATCGAATGTCCACCATGCGTTGGTCCGACGGGATCATCATGGGGATCTATGCTGAGGGCGCTGGATCGCTGGACGGGTTTTCCACCATGCGTTGGTCCGACGGGATCATCATGGGGATCTATACCAAGGGCGCTGGATCGCTGGATTACCCTGTATTGTGTAGATGGAATCGTGAGGATTCGCATCGTTGGATTCCGGTGGCGGAAGTCCATTTGCATGTTTTATGATGTATTAATGATTTATTCTATGACGATACTTGTACTAGCATTGTTTTGCTAACCCCTTCGGGGGTGGACATTGTTTTTGATGTTCAGGTAGTCGAGGAGCGGGAGGGCAGCCACAAGATCGACAGGACGATGAGATGGCTCAGTGATGTGGTTGATGTTCTTATTATTATGATTTGTCTTCTTGGTTCGTTTAGTAATCGAGTATGTCTGTATTAATAAAGTCTTTTCGATATGGTTGTATAAGTCCGCACATTTGATCGTTTGTTTCAAATCTGTATGTGAATTCCAGTGTACGATTGGTTTATTTTTACACTTCTTTTAAAATTAGCCTTGTAAATGCTTATCTAAAGGGTTTACTACTGTAATTATTCGAATATCTCGGGTGTTACGTAATATGGTATCGGAGCTAAGATTTATGGATATCTTGGCAATGGGTTAGTTGGGTCTGCTTTACGTTATTGATTATTGGTCGTTCGTAACATCACTTGAGCCAAAGATCGTCAATTAATCGTGGTTGTAAGTTTCCTAATCTCGAATACTACTGTTTTATTTAATTCACGTCTTGTAAACATTAATGAATGTACTTTGAGAAAGTTTGTCCCAGATATTGAGTATTTATGTTTACGGTATGTTGAGAGGAGGTCGTGGACGCGACGCGGTCGTGGACGCGACGTGGTAATGCGAGGCAAGAAGAGTCGGTATCTACCCCAGAGATAACCGCTAGTCAAACGGATTCACATTAGGGGACGGCAGGATCGGCAAATAATAATGCATCCTAACGTGTCGAGTGCTTCACAGTGGTTGCCAGATAAACCAGTTTGCTCAAGTTGTGGATCGCATGCAGACGGCGATGGGACAGCAGAATAACGTAGATAATCGGGAGATAAATGGCTTATCAAGTGATCAAATTGCATCCTCCGAAATTTGATGGTTCGACCGAGATGCTTTCTTGGGATCACCGGTGAAAGAATTAGAGAAGATTTTTTGGGATTAATTGTCCCAACGATAGGAAGGTTCCGGCCGCCCAAGATCTTCTCGACAGGAGGCTTTCGACCGGGTGGGAGGCCATTCGACCGAGGAGCATAATGTTGATCGGACAGAATTCAAACCGATGATGGAGGCGCAGATTGTCCTCGCCTGTTAGAGAGGCCCGAGTTCGGGAGTTTTTCTCACCGCAAAATTCGTGGCTAACCGTGACGGAAGTGATTAAGACTTTTAATCACCAAATGACTTATGTGCGCCACTCCGGTCAGACCGAGGCGGAAAGGATTTTCCATTTTGACATGCGAATGAAGCGGAAATTCAGCAATATATGTCCGGATTTGATTGTACCACCTTGAGGCAAGATTGTGACAAGGCGTTGGCCTACGATATGAAGGAAGCAGCAGAGAGAAATCGATTAAGCAAAGAAACAGAAGGTGTCGGGCAACTTCGCGAGAATAAGAATAGCGGGCCCCCGCCGGTCGGTCCTCTTTTCACTCATCCAGAGACCTCCGCATCCTAGTCGAGGAGGAAAGAAGTTCCGGCAAGACCGATCAAGCTTCGACACAGGAAAGAAGTGTTACAACCGTGGCAAGGCGGGACATGTTCGACGTGATTGTTTCGCGCCCGCTGTGACTGTTTCGAGTGTGGACAGGAAGGACATCGCGCAACATTTTGTGGGAATGCGACCCGATCTTTTGGTACTCGCGCTCCGGCTCCGGTCCCGAAGGAGACGAGTGTGAACCAGACGCAGCAAAGTGGATTTCAGCAGCAGAACGCCGGGAAGAGAGAGGCATCCAGGCCGGGTCCGTTCCTCCACGCCTGCACGAGATGAGGAAATCGATGATCGAACACACTGTTGCATCAGTACGATTCAGATCCTTTTGCAACCAGTTAGTGTCTTGTTCGATTCAGAGCCACGCATTCTTTTATATCTTTGAACTGTGTTAATCGTTTGAACATCTCGTGCTTGTATAATTGTGAACCTTATGTTGTGGGATTACCGAGCGAGAGAAAATTGTGGGAACCTTAGAAGCTAAGGATTTCCAAGATCTATAGAAGGAAGAGATTGGCCATCGAATCTTATTGTGGTTGACATCTGCGGTGACGATTTAATTTCTGAGATGATTGGCTCAACCGTTATGGAGTCATCTGAATTACCGAGAGAGAGTCATTTCCATCATTGCCGATGACGGATCGAACACTTATTCCGAGGATGGAGACCGGGAAGCTCGGGGAAATTGATCAAGGCAATGAAAGCCGTGAAATTACTGAAGCAAGGATGTCACGGACTTTGGTGCTATGCCATGAGGAAAGAGGAAGGAGTAGAGCTCTCATCTATTTCAGTTGTGAATGAGTTCTCAGATGTTTTTCCTGACAAACTACCTGGATTACCTCCGCAGAGAGAAGTGGAATTCACTATCGAATTAGAGCCTGGAGCAGCTCCTATTTCCAGAGCACCATATCGCATGGCGCCAACCGAGATGTATGAACTTAAGAAACAACTGGAGGAATTGTTGCAGAAGGGTTATATTCAACCAAGCATTTCTCCTTGGGGAGCACCCGTTCTCTTTGTCCGGAAGAAAGACGGATCCCTCCGACTGTGTATTGATTACAGGGAACTCAATAAGATGACAATCAAGAACAAGTATCCTATACCTCGGATCGATGACTTGTTTGATCAACTGCAAGGGGCAAGGGTATTCTCGAAGATTGACTTGCGAACGGGATACCATCAGTTGAGAATTAAGGAATCGGATATACCGAAATCTGCTTTCACATCCCGGTACGGGCATTATGAATTTGTAGTGATGCCATTTGGACTTACCAATGCTCCTGCGGTATTCATGCAATTGATGAATCGGGTATTCTTGGAGTACTTGGATAAATTTGTGGTCGTTTTCATTGACGACATCTTGATATATTCGAGGGACGCAGAGGAACATCTCCGAACATTTACGTGTGGTTTTGAGCATCTTGAGAAAGGAACATTTGTATGCTAAGCTTTCTAAATGCGAATTTTGGCTTAAGGAAGTAACCTTCCTTGGGCATGTGATATCATCCGACGGAGTTCGTGGACCCGAAGAAAGTCGAAGCAATCTTGGAGTGGGAAGCTCTAAAAACGTGAAAGAAGTCCAAGCTTCTTAGGACTTGGCCGGATATTATCGCCGCTTTGTAGAGGGATTTTCCAAAATTGCTCGTCCGCTCACTCACCAATTAGTAAAACTCAAAAGTTCATGTGGAATGAGGAGTGCCGGCTAGTTTTGACGAACTTAAGAGGAGGCCGACGACAAGACCTATATTAGCGCCGCGAAGGAACCGACGGATTTATGGTATACTGATGCTTCAAATCGGGGTTTGGGTTGTGTGTTGATGCGTATGATAAAGTGATTGCTTATGCTTCTCGGCAATTGAAACCGCATTGAAGTTAATTATCCGACTCATGATCCGGAGCTAGCACTGTGGTCTTTGCCTTGAAAATCGGCGACATTATTTGTACGACACTCATTGTCGATCTTTACAGACCATAAGAGCCTCAAGTACATTTTCAATGTAAAGAGTTAAACATGAGGCAGAGAAGGTGGTGGAATTGATCAAGGATTACGACTTGGAGATTCTCTATCATCCGGGAAAGCAAATGTAGTAGCCGATGCTTTGAGCCGTAAACTGTTTCCCTTCGAGTGTTGGAAGCACTTACGTCCCAAACCAAGATTCAACGGAACCGATCCGCGAGGATTGAAGTATGGGCACCAGGAATCCAAGGGCAACTTTATGTGATGGAACCGACTTCATCACTAGTCGAGGAGATCAAGTCTAAACAATTGAACGATTCTCCGATCCTTCGATTATGTGACGAAGTAAAGAAAGGAAAAGCCCAGGATTCGTGATACAAGATGATGGAGTTACGAGATTTGAGTCGACTTTGCGTTCCCGATGATGATGATTTGAGAAGGACTATTCTCAAGGAAGCTCACAAAGACGCCCTATTCTATTCACCCGGCGTGCAGTAAGATGTATAAAGATTTAAAGCAAAACTTCCGTGGGGAATATGAAGAAGGACGAGCGGAGTACGTTTCAAAGTGTTTGACTTGTCGCAGTTAAGATTGAACATCAACGACGTGCCGTAATGTTAAGACCGCTTCCGATCCCCGAGTGGAAGTGGGAGGATATCTCGATGGACTTCATTACTAGTATGCCAAGGACTAGAACGGAATGAACATGATTTGGGTTGTAGTTGATCGACTAACCAAGTCGGCTCATTTCCGGGAATTAAAGATACATGGGGACCCGAGAGATTGGCACGAATATTTATTGCGGAGATAGTCGATTGACGGACGCCGAAGACCATTATTTCGGATCGAGATGGTCGCTTCGTGTCACACTTCGAAAGCGATTCACAGGGCTTTGGGATCGAGCTCAACTTTAGCATGACTTATCATCCCCAAACGGATGGTCACCTGAAAGAACTATACAGACAGTAGAAGACATGCTTAGAGCTTGTGCTTTAGATTGGTCGATGATTGGGAAGTTCACTTGCCCTTGATCGAGTTCACCTATAATAACAGTTGGCATGCTTCTATTAAGATGGCCCCATTTGAAGCTTTATACGGAGAAGATGTCGATCGCCCCGTGGCCGGGATGATTCTTCTGATTTGATCGGACGGAACCGAATTGATTATTCAGACTCAAGAGAAGATAGCCTTGATTCGAGAGAGACTGCTGATCGCCTGCAGTCGATGAAGTCTTATGCCGATGTACGTCGTCGCCCTCTAGAGTTCGACGCTGGGGACCACGTACTATTGAAGGTGTCTCCTACACGAGGGATTTTCCGTTTTGGGAGAAGAGGCAAGCTTAGTCCGAGATATATCGGACCATTTGAGATCCTAGAGAGAGTTGGGGATTTAGCATACCGGTTGGCCTTACCGCCATCGCCGAGTCATGTTCACAATGTGTTTCACGTATCCCAATCGCGGAAGTATGTACCGGACCCGACCACGTCATTGATTTCGACGAGATCGAGATAGCTAATGATGGCACCTTCAAGAGAGACCAATCAAGATACTTGAGAGCCGGATCAAACAGCTTGAGAAATAAACCAATACACTTGGTTAAAGTACAATGGTCACGACATGGAGTCGAAGAGGCCACTTGGGAAACGGAGGACGGTATGAAGGCTAAATATCCGGAGTTGTTTTCATCATAAGTTTCGGACGAAACTTCTTTTAGAGAGGAAGGATGTAATGCCCGAGATTTCGTTATGTAATTGGAACTTGTGATATTGTAATGATTGTACTTTTGTCGAGTATTATTCTCCGTATTTCATAATCCGATGTTGCCGAGCGTTTAATTTCATGGTTGTGATTTGTAAGGTTGAAATTTCATGCATGTAGCGCAGCTACGTGCTAAGGGTAGCGACGCTAACATGGTTTCATAGCGCACGCTACGAATGTAATTAGCGCACGCTATGCGTGGTCAAATTGATTGGGACGTGCGGTAGGTGAGATCCGCAGGGGACCCCGCCGGATCGTGTCGGATGTACTGGACGGCTTTCGAAAAGCCGAGTCAACGCCTTAGCGCACGCTACGGTATATGCGTAGCGCACGCTAAGTGCCGAGCGCTTAGATCGAGCCGTTAGCGCACGCTACGAACAGGTCTAGCGCGCGCTAATAGCCATTTATTATAAATAGGACATCATCCTATTCGAGATTTCGCTTTTCTCCTCCCATAACCCGAACACTTACACATAGAACAAAACTCCCTTCGACCCAAACACTACATAACAACCACCTAGATCGAGATTGAAGATCGTATAACATTGGAGATTGGTGTTCAAGCCTTCGGTGTTGGATCGCTTCATTTTCCTCCGTATTCTTCACTACTTTGAGGTAGGTGATTCTTCACTGATGTTAGTAATGTTCCTAAGGAAGTTTGAATCATGTTTTGATAGCAAGTATTTCGTTTATAATCGGTCATCACATGTTAGAAGGATACTTTTGACGTATCGGCATTATATATCGTATGAACCTTTGAACCATCTTATTATAAGGACTCCTAAGCATGTTAAAATCGAGTTATGATCAATAATCGGATATTTACCAGTTGATACGTTTTACACGATGGAATCATGTGTTTTGGAACGTAGAACAAATGGAACTTAGATTATTTCTTGGAGATCGTAGATGAATTATGATGTTGAGTTGGCTATCCGTATATTTGTATTTCACGATCATAAATCTTCCACAAACCTTATTAGCATGATTTGCCCGAGGATAACTTGTATTATCACGGTAGGATTCATGAGTTCCTCACCATTCAACCCAGTTTTCGGCTTGCAGTATGTTGTTGCCCAAAATATTTATCCGAAGATTAATACTGCTGGAAGACGGACAACAAACAAATGCGGGAGCACTTCCGAGAGAAGATAAATAAAACAAGATTTGCCGGGTTTGTTAGGCCCGGGCTTGAATGCTCTCGCGAGATGTTATTAATAAATATACTGTCGAGTACAAATATTAATGTTAGAATCTAATACAATGAGTGTAAAAGCTTCTAGTTATCTAGGCTTTAGAGCGCGTAGATTGCCGGAAGAACCAGATGGATGAATCTGTGAGTTCTTGCTTGGAATTTATGATGAATGTGTGTGAATATCACTATGAATATGTTAGTGCTTGCCAAAAGAGCCTTTTGTTCTCTCTTTGGTGTGTATTTTGCACTTAATTTGTGGTAGGATCCCCCTTTTTGGCCGCAACAGTGAGTTCTCTATTTATAGGGGCTAAGTAGTTGGGATCCTCAGGCGATCGCGGGCGATCGCCGTTTTCTATATTAAAATAAACGGCCGATCGTCCCGCCACGTGGGCCTGTTCCTCCGAGGTCCGAGGTTGCGGTTGGAGGCCACCGGTGGACCAATGGGAAGCCACGCGCCGCGAGTCGCCGTCCGAGGAGGGTCCACTACGTACCTTTCGGCGGCCTTGTCGGTAGGTGCGGTAGGTGACAGTCGGGTCAATGATCCTTTTTGTTGGTATCTCCGTGAAGATCCGCGGTGGGCCATCGTCCAAGATTCGGTCTTCGACGACTTTGACGGACTGGATCCCCACGTGGCATGAGACGATCGCCTCGATCCGTTAGACAAAGACGATCGCCAGCATCAAAAGACGATCGCCGGTTACCAAAAGACGATCGCTATATCATGCCGGACTTTAGGTGTTCGTCGGAGTTTGGCTTCTATGGTTGACTTTTCGTGGAGGTCGCCGATCGCCTATCGCGGCGAATTAATCGTCGCACAACAATTGCCCTCACTCGCCTTGATGTTGAAAACACGGGGTGAGGTGGCACCGTTGCGATCGCCGATGTTTAGACGACTCACCCGATCTGAATTCAAATATGGACGACCTTCTTTCGCGTCGGAGCGGCGGGAAAAGAAGGCGGGCCTTCACAAGCGGCCGACACGCGTCGTGCCGCTGCTGGGAATCCGACGGTTTGTCGACTGGCTTACCGGGCGTGCCCTCGAAAAGACGCGTATGCGGATTCGAGGGCCGCATTTAATGCGTCCCCACGTGACGGTTCCGATTCGGCCCCGAGGTTTCTCCTTTTGCACTTAGGCCCTCGTTCCCATCTATAAAAAGGAGGGCTTCTTCTCCTTCACTTTTACGCGCCTTAGCATCCATAGCCGAATCTCTGCAGAAATTTCGGAGCCTTTGAGTGCCGATCTTCTTCTTTTTCCTAGGTAAGATTAAATTCAACCTTTTCCTTATTTTTACTTTCCAATATGTCGGGAGGATCGAAAACCTTCGAGACCGGAAGTTCTTCCACGCCGCCGCGTTGCTGAACGGGAGGAGGTTCCGTTAGAGTGGATATGGAGACGGCCGCAAGCTATTCGAGCGGGATTGCACCGAAGAACTCGAAAACTTTTCAACGAGGCCGAGGTGGCGAGGACGGCGAGACGGCGGAGCAGGGGGTTCGCCGGTAGATGAAGACGATCCAGTGCGGAGGCACCGGGAAAGAGAGAGCAGATTCGGCCCCTCCTATGTGGCTTTTGCTCGATGATGGAAACGATCACTGACCTTGCCCGAATTCGATTTCGAGGCCTACTCCGCCGCTCACCCTTACAAACATGTGAATCGGACGGTCTTTCAGCCGCCGTCCGTCTCCGTGGACTCTCGGCCGATCCGAGTACGGCGACCAAGAGTGACTCGAGCTACCGGAGGGCCAAATATCACATCCCCTCGACGTTTCCCTTCACTTGCCTTTGAGAATGAGCGCCGACCAACCGCCCCAGGATATGGCCGCCAACGAGATGATTATGGAGGCGGGTCTGCGATTCCGTTGCCACTCGCCGTCTCCTATTTGCCGATCGCTCGAATTTGGCGCCTTCAATCGACGCCGAATGCTTGGGCCGCAGATCATCCGCACGCTGACCTTGTTCGGGTCACCGGTTATTTCGTCACCTTAGCGCGCTGGAGATGAATTATCTGTTTAAACTGGCTGCGCAGAAAGGGACGATCGGCGGTTATCATATCCAGGGCCGAATCGGGAGAGTGGTTCTTGGCGTGCCGAATAAGACCAGGGGCGACCTGGCAAAATGGTGTTGGGTCGGCGGGGCATGGCGATCGGCGTTGAGTGAAGGGCTGAATGAAGAGTTGGAGATTCCCACTATTTTCCGGGAGAGGAATCCGAGTAAGGATTTAAACTCTCCCTTTGATTGAGCTTGTCTTGGACTGATCTAATTTCGTTTTCTTTTGCAGGACCTCTCGTATCGGCGACCAAATGACCTCCCATTTGATTTCTTGATCGTTTGGGAGCGTATTCGTGCGTTGCCGAACTCCTTTATTGACGTTCGATCGCTTGGTACCGAAGCTCATCGGTTGGGGGCTCGTTTGTTTTGCTACCCTCGTCACTTGAAAGTTCAGGTATGAGGTTAAATGGTGTTTCCTTTCTTTGACGATCGTCTCCAAGATGTTATTTTATTTTATCTAACTTGTTTGCACCTTTTCTTTGACAGAGGCTTATTTTCCCGACCGCCGAACCTCCGCGAGAGATAGCTATGTCGGACTTGGGAGTTCTTGGTCGCCTTAATTTGGGCAAGCGGTCGCGTTCTCGCGACGACGTCTCAACTCGCCCGGTGACGAGACCCGCCGAGGCGCCGGCCAAGCCGGTGGTCGAGGGAGAGGAATACTCAAACGCCGCAAGAGGCGGAGGTCGAGTCCCCGTCGATCTCCGAGGCGGACGTATCGATTCTTGAGCCTCCGTGCTGCGGCTCCTATCTCCGCCATCCCGATGATGGAGCGTTCGCGCCAAGCCCACGGTCACGGACCCGGTCATCCGCGGCTCGGCGAAGAAGATGGCGATCGCCGATGCGGAGACACCCTGGGCAAGCCTTTTTCTGACGTGACTCGAAATGGTCAATAGGTAAGAGTGGGTTAAAAGTTTCTTCTGAGTCGAGGCATTAGAGCATGGTATGGGCTAACTCCTTGATTTCCTTGGTTTGCTTGCAGGTTCGCCTCGCCGACCGGACGTCGCCCCATGGTGCCTTGGATTTCTGTCGAGCAAGGCTCCACAAGGTTGCCGAAGTCCTCGCTTATGTTCGCCAGCAATCACTTCCCGCCCAAGGCTTGACGACCGACCTTGACGCGATCGCTCGTCGGCGATCCGGAGATGCCATGCAGCGGCCGTGCCACGGCTCTTCAGCGGCGACGATGGCCGCCCAGCCGCCGGGATTTTGAGGGGCGACCCTCCACCGCTCATCTCCATCGCGAGCTCGAGACCGCCTTAAGTAAATATCGAGGATGCGAACCGGATTCGGTCGATGGAGAAAGAGTATGAGGAGACCGCCAAGCGGGCTAAGCGGTGACGTGGATCGATTGAAGCGGTGAGCCGAGTCGCTCCAAGGAAGCCGCCGATCGATCCTGTAATAAGGAGAAGGAGACTCGCGAAGCTCGAGGCTTCGCAGGAGGAGGCGGCCGGGTGAAGGTGTGGTGGATCGGCTCGGTGGTGAGCCGGAGGCGGCGAAGAGAGAGCTGAGAAAGCCGGGGCGAGAATGTTGCCAAGGCGGCCGAATCAGCGGAGGTCGAGAAGACGGCGGCGGATCCGAAAGGCGGTGAAGGCGATCGAGGTCGATCCTACCTTAACGTCGGGCACGTCGGCGAGTTCGCTTACTATTTGGCCTATGCCGATTGTCCGAGTCGCTAAAAAGGCAGGGTCGAGACCGGTCCTCGATGGAAAGCTTCAGATCCTATGTCTCCAAGCATCCTCTGCATCGAGAATTCTCCGCCGATCCTTGATTTGGTCGACCTCGGGATTGACTTGAGTTGGTATACCGGCAAACTCATTCATCCCGAGGCCGATGCCCAAGCCGATCCGCGACCCGAGGCGAAGACCAAGGCGGGGGCTTTGAGAGGCTTTTGTTTTTCCTCCGTAACTTTGTACTTTTTGTTGTAATGCCTTCAGGCCTTGAAATGTATGAAGCTTGTGTTTATGAATAAAATACTCCTTTTCTCATTCCGCGTAATGCATTATATGCGATCTCCTTTGACTATTTGTGTGCAATTTTTTCGAGTATGCGTATATTTGCTTTCGATTTTTTGTTCGACCGGCCGATTGTCTGAGTGTTGAAAGTATTGACATGTTTTGAATTGGGATTCTTACTTGTAATTTTCGTCGGACGATCTCGATCGCCCTGCATGCTTTTGAGCGAAGCCGATCGAATATGGTTTCTCTTTGTTCGATCGTATTTGAGAGTAGCTCGGCCTATCCCTGCCCCCTTGTTTTTGTTCACTTATTGTAAGTAAGGGAACAAAGACTAGTCTGTCTGGCGAGCTATCTTCATTTCGCCGATTCTGAAGAGTCATGTGTGGTTGCGGCGTTCGATGGACCGATCTCCCCAATCGTGTCTTCGTGTGCGCGGGATATTTAGTATCCTGCGACTCACTTTTTGTGAGGGTCCTCCGTTAGGCTACGCCTGCCTTGTGTTAAAACGAAAGGCGGGCGATCTCGGTCTGGAGGAGTCCTTGCGCGGAGTGTCGTCGGCTTATTCGACACCACGTCCGCGGCTTGTCAGCTCTGCTTCCACCTCGGCCCGCCATGAAGATGGCGATCCTCGACGGTGTACGTTGAGACGGGGGTAACGGCACGTCGCATTGTTCGGGTTCACCATGTTAGATGATGTACCTTGAGAACGTGCGATCGCGCCTACTGACTATTTTGGAGGGTCCTTCGGCTACGTCGACCTCGTATTTAAACGAAGGGCGGACGATCTCAGCCCAAAGGAACCTTGCATGGGCGAAGCTGTCGGTTCCATCGACCTCCGTGACCATGGTCGCAATAATTTTACCTAGGATCGTCGTGATCGCGATCGTCGGTGATATGCGATGCACAGTGGGGCGATCGCCATAACAGATGGGATAACAAAAATCTCATTATATTCCTTGTACATCATTGAAATCGAATACAAATTTATCACCGATAGTATTTTTCGGATGCACGGCGTTCAGGGTATTGGTCCGAGTACCGTGATGTTCCAGTAGGCTCCTTTAGTTAACCATCTGGATACTCGAAAGGTCCTTCGATTTGGACCAAAGACGCTGTATGGGTTTGATTTTCTTGAGGACGAGATCGCCCACTTGAAATCTTCTTTCTCGACCTTTGAATTGAAGAACTTCTCGGCTCTCCTTTTGTGGATTGTGTTCTTCATTTCGAGGTCACCGCCTTTCTTCAAGCATGTCTAGGTCGATTCGCCGGCTACATCGTTGTCGGTCGTCATCTCCTGCTCGGTTCGATGGCCGAGGACGGCGATCTCCGAAGGAATCACCGCTTCATTCGAAGGTAAGGGCGAACGGGGTTTCGCCGGTGAATTGCGGGTCGTCGTTCGGTAGGACCATAAAACGTCTGGGAGCTCGCCGCCCATCTTCCTTGCCGGATTCGAGTCGTGCTTTGATCGTGTGTTTGAGGATCTTATTCACCGCCTCTACCCGCCTGCTCGTCCGAGGTGATAGGGCGCCGAGAATAACCTTTTGACTCCCCACTTTTCACGAATTGCATGACTTCTAAGCCGCCGAATCTGCTTTCCCGTTGTCGGAGATGATGGCCTGGGCAAACCGAATAGTCATATTAAGTTATTCCATATAAACTAGATCACTTGTTCTTGACCGATCTTGTTGAGCGGTTCGGCCTCACCATTTGGTGAAATAATCGACCCAACGATGGCGAACTTCATACCCTGGAGCCGTCGGCAAGGGACCTATAAGGTCGATGCCCCATTGCGCAAATGGCCAAGGGCTATACATGGAGGTGAGCTGTTCGGGTGATAGTTTTATGTTGGGGCCCATTATCTGACATCTATGACAAGATCTGGCATAAGCGATCGCATCTTTCCGAAGTGATGGCCAGAAGAATCCTTGTCTGGTCGTCTTATGGAGGAGGGCTCGCCCGCCCGCGTGGTTCCCACAAATCCCGTCATGGATTTCAGCTAAAACGAGCCGACCTTCCTCCGGTGTAATACACTTGAGGAGGGGAAGGCTGAAAGCTCGCTTGTAAAGCCGATCGTCCAACAGGGTATACCTGGTCGCACGAAGCTGGAGTTGGCGAGCCTTAACACGGTCGTCAGGGACCGTTCCGTCTTTTAAGTATTTGATGAACGGAGTCATCCAATTCTCTTCGGCGATGGCGACCGTGGTAACCAAGTTCCTGTCGATCGCGGCCTTGCCGACTTTGTGATTTGGATGTTGGAGAAGTCGGTGCCTGTCCGATGATGCTAGTTTGGAAAGTGCATCGGCACGGGAGTTGTGCTCTCTCGGGACTTGCTCGATTAGTACTTCTTCAAATTTTGTGCACATTTCGCGACCGGCTCTTGGTATTTGACCATCTGTCGCCGCGTGCCTCATATTCCCCTTGACTTGGTTCACGACCAAAAGGGAGTCCATGTAGATATGGAGGCGTCGAACATCTAGGCGAGGGCTAGATCAAGCCCGCCTACGAGCTTCGTATTCGGCCTCATTGTTGGTCGCACGAAAACCGAAACGCACGGCATTTGTGAAACTCGACCGTCTGGGCTAATGAGGACAATCCCATTTCGCTCTCGCATTGGTCGCCGAGCCATCCACGTATAATTTCAGCAGTCGGCCGACTGGCCTGACCGTGAGGGAACGTTAATTCCACCACGAAGTCCGCCAGAGCTTGGCCTTTGATCGCCGTGCGAGGAGCGTAAGTGATACCGTATTGTGCGATCTCCAGCGACCACTTGAGGAGTCGTCCGTTGGTGTCCGGTCGGTGCAGGACTTGTCTTAGGGGTAGAGTGGTTAGGACCTCCACCTGGTGATCGAAGAAGTAAGCTCTCAGTTTTCGTACACTCATGACAAGGGCATAGGCGATCTTCTCCAATGGTGTGTAACGTGTCTCGGCGTCGTGGAGCGCCTGGCTAACATAGTAGATCGGCAAGTGGGCTTGCCCTCCGCCGCACTGTAACGGCACTCGGCGACCTCCGAGGCCGCTAAGTAAAGGAATAATTTTTCACCGGGGATCGGCTTTGCCAGATCTCGGGGTTGGATAGATATTCCTTTATTTTGGCGAATGCTATCGGCTTTCTTTCGTCCCATGCGAACTTCTTGTTCTTGATGGTCGCGAAGAAAGGCTTGCTTTTATCGCGAGCCGTGATATGAAGCAGTTGAGGGCGGCTAGACACTGTGAGGCGTTGCACTGCTTTGATGTTTCGCGGTTCCCGCATGTCAAGGATCGCTCGTATCTTGGCGGGTTCGCCTCGATCCCCTTGGCTCACTATGTGCCCCAAGAACTTCCTGAGCCCACCCCAAGTTGCATTTCTTGGGGTTCACCTTCATGTTAAACTTCTCAAGGATGGCGAACGTCTCGGCAAGATCGTTGAGGTGATCTTCCTTCTTGAGGCTTTTGACCACGATATCGTCAATGTAGACCTCCATGGTCTTGCCGATCCGATCGGCGAACATCCCGTTGACTAATCGCCGGTAGGTCGCCTCGCTTTTCAAGCCGAACGGCATTCGACCCAAAAGTATATGTCTTTTCTCGTGTGGAAAGATGTGTGTTTTATGTCTTCCTCGCCATCGGGATTTGATGATATCCGCGAAGGCATCCATAAACGACATCATTTCGCAACTGCCGTGCTATCGACCGGATGATCGATATGAGGCATTGGGAAGTGATCTTTTGGACATGCCGCGTTGAGGTCGGTGAAGTCTATGCATAATCTCCAGAGCGTCGGCTTTTGACGAGCACCGTTGGCGACCCACCGTGGTTCGTCCGTCGCTACTCCGATCACCGTTGTTGAGTAACCACGGACTTCTATGTCGAGCGCCGCGTATT
This sequence comes from Orobanche coerulescens, assembly GCA_033398695.1. Classification (NCBI taxonomy): domain Eukaryota; kingdom Viridiplantae; phylum Streptophyta; class Magnoliopsida; order Lamiales; family Orobanchaceae; genus Orobanche; species Orobanche coerulescens. Next base: position 231,321,425 of record CM065802.1, read on the forward strand.
TCTCGACCGAACTTCCTACGCTCGGTGAACAGGTTTCATTGCCGGCCGATCTTGAGATAATGGCGGGCGTGTTCGGGACTTATGCCAACCATATCTTGATGCGACAGGCAAAGACACCGATGTTCTTACGTAGCAAGTTGATCGAGATCTCCCTTTAATTCGCGGTCGATGCTCGCGCCGATCGTACTTCCCGCTCGGATGATCGGATCCATCGTAATGCTTTCCAACTCTTGGCGAGGCAGTCGCCTCTCGTTTGGTACGATCTCGGACTCGGTCCTTGGATCGATGTCGAGACTTGGCTCGAAACCGATCCTTGGCTCGATGTCGTCCGTCGATCGATGAGAGATGGCGTCCCGAGTCGGGTTGGTACGGTCTCGTGCTCGTCGATCTCCATGGGTTGATCGTCGGTCGCTTCAATGTTACATACAAGACGGGAAGTGTTGGAAGAATTAACAACATAGGAGTAACTCAAACATCTCTTTGCCATTAGCCGATCTCCTTTTACAAGACCGACCGTCCCATGGCGGTGGGAATTTGATACGGTAAAGAAAGATGAGGCGACCGCCTCAAAGGTTTCTAAAAGGCGACCTAGGAACCCATTATAGATCTTTGGGCCTATCTATGATTACAAAGCTTAGGTTCTAGTAATCCTAACCTTGGGATCATAAAAACATATTAGCTCGACGGAGAGCTTGATCCTCCCGTAGGCTTGGTGTGTTGTCGCCGAACCCTTGGAGCACGGTGTCGAAAGGCTTGATGAATTTGATCAGGTTGCCGAGCTGGTCTAGGGCGGATTTAAATATGATGTTGCAAAAACTCCCATTGTCGACCAACACGCGATCGACCGTCTTCCCAAGGATGCAAGCGGAGATCACTAGTGCATCCTCTTTGGGACATTGCACTCCTTCCCTGTCCTTGTTGGAAAAGGTGATGAGCGCGTCTCTAGAGATGGTCGGCTCCGGAGGTACTACAACATGGACTCGCGAATGCCTCGGCTCGGCTTTTCGCTTCCTGTTTGACAAGGTGGAAACCGGGGAAAGGCCCCCGAGGCTCCCACCTCCTGCTTGGAGCATGTTGATCCGACCGCCAGGGTTGATCGGAGGGATCGATTCATCAGAGTACTCCGGCTCATGTTCGATCCTGGCGATCGGATTGGGAGGAATTCTCTCGCTCGGTCGGCGTTCGCGCCCTCCGGCTCTTTCCGTCCTGGGTTCTGGCTTGGTGATCAAATTATCCAGTTTGCCTTCCTCAAACAGTCGCGGAGGCATCGAGGAGGTCGCGGCATTGGCTAGTGTTGTGGCGGGACTCTTATGATAGGCACAGAATTTGCTGCGGTCTAGATGACCGTGGTCCCTTATCGGCTTTGGCTTGGAAAGCCACTCGCGACCCTTGATCGCGTTGAAGATGTGGGCCGGAGATAAGTTGAGGTTGTGAAGAAGGTGGACCTCTACATCCTCGAAGGCTTTGAACTCGCCAGGCGGCTTGGCGACCGCCTTTCGGGCTTAGCGGCCGTCTTCTTACGGACATGGGAAGGTGCTTTCCCTACTTGGACTGTCCCTCGTCCGGGCGGAGTGAGAGCATCTTCTGGCCGGATAATCGCGGCTCGACGCGGGCTGTATAGGTCGGTGGAAAATCTTTTGTGAGGTGCACGAACATGGGCGATCGTCCGTGGAATCCGTTCAGATTGCGTGGAGAGCGATCTCGTCGCTGACGGGCTCACCGGTGAGGACTATCTCGTCCACCCGGTCGATATAATCCTCATCCGATTCATCCTTCCCCTGCCTGATTTTCATCATGCGGTGGGGACCTTCCGGGCGAGCGACTTTGGCGGCGAAGTATGACGTGAAGTCGTTCGCCAGCTTCTCAAAGCAATTGATTGAGCGAGATGGTAGCGAGATGTACCACCTGTGGGCGAGATCGCCCAGAGTTAGCGGGAACATACGACATTTTGTCGCATCCGAAGCTCCGCATCCAGTCATGTAGATCCGGAATTTGCTTAAGTGGGTTCCCGGATCCGTTCTCCCCTCGTACAGAGGTGTTTGTGGGGGATTGATCGTTGATTGGGTGGAGCGATCTCGATCTGGACCGCGAGTGGCTCATTTAGCCCGCCGATCGGTCTCTGGCGTTGCCCCAATTTCTAGGAGCGTCTTCATCTCGCCGAGTGGCGTTGCATAGCGGCGATCGGCCGCCTTCGCTCGCCGATTGGCTCTCGAGGCGAACCAAGGCGATCGTGTGCGATCCCCTAGCTCCGTGGTGAATGACGATCTCACCGCGAGAGGGTTCCCTTCTTGGGCGGCAGGGCTCGTTGACCGGTCTGTCTTTTGGGAGTCGGATAAGCCGAACTCCCAGTAAAGGATTCGGATATCGATGTCTCATTTGGGGCTCGAGTGCCCGGTCGCCATGAGGGATCGCTCCTAGGCGGTGAAGACGGAATCGTCCCGCCTTACGAGAGCCTTCTCCAGGCTCGGGGCTTCTGTCGATTTCTCAACATAGATCCCCTTGAGCTTCCTTTTGCTTGCCGTGGTTAGCCGACGGGGTGATGGTAGGCGTATCGCGGGCCTCTGCCGTTCCTCGAGGATGGCTATAGCCTCCTCAACTGCATTAGATGTCTGGGCCCGGTCGAGTGAGAGGCTAGAACCGTCCCTCGGGGCGGGAGTGAGCTAGCGTCGCCACGGCCGCTTCCGCCGTGGTGGGATTCGGTCCTCGCGGAATAAGATTTCGTGAGATCTCGAGTGGCCCTCTTGGAGGTTGTTGCTGATGTCATTTTCTGATGGTTTTTCTATTGAAGAACAGTGAGTGTTTCTTCAAGTATATGTCCGGAGAACAGTGAGTGTTCTTCGAGACGGTAGGAAAAAATGAAGGTTTAGATCCCCTTCTTCTAGCGCCAATTGTTGTTGCCCAAAATATTTATCCGAAGATTAATACTGCTGGAAGACGGACAACAAACAAATGCGGGAGCACTTCCGAGAGAAGATAAATAAAACAAGATTTGCCGGGTTTGTTAGGCCCGGGCTTGAATGCTCTCGCGAGATGTTATTAATAAATATACTGTCGAGTACAAATATTAATGTTAGAATCTAATACAATGAGTGTAAAAGCTTCTAGTTATCTAGGCTTTAGAGCGCGTAGATTGCCGGAAGAACCAGATGGATGAATCTGTGAGTTCTTGCTTGGAATTTATGATGAATGTGTGTGAATATCACTATGAATATGTTAGTGCTTGCCAAAAGAGCCTTTTGTTCTCTCTTTGGTGTGTATTTTGCACTTAATTTGTGGTAGGATCCCCCTTTTTGGCCGCAACAGTGAGTTCTCTATTTATAGGGGGCTAAGTAGTTGGGATCCCTCAGGCGATCGCGGGCGATCGCCGTTTTCTATATTAAAATAAACGGCCGATCGTCCCGTCACGTGGGCCTGTTCCTCTGAGGTCCGAGGTTGCGGTTGGAGGCCACTGGGTGGACGATGGGAAGCCAAGACGCGTCGCGAGTCATTTGTCCGAGGAGGGTCCACTACGTACCTTTCGGCGGCCTTGTCGGTAGGTGCGGTAGGTGACAGGCTGGGGTCAATGATCCTTTTTGTTGGTATCCTGTGAAGATCCGCGGGTGGGCCATCGTCCAAGATTCGGTCTTCGACGACTTTGACGGACGCTGGATCCCCACGTGGCATGAGACGATCGCCTCTGATCCGTTAGACAAAGACGATCGCCAGGCATCAAAAGACGATCGCTGGTTACCAAAAGACGATCGCTATATCATGCCGGACTTTAGGTGTTCGTCCGGAGTTTGGCTTCTATGGTTGACTTTTCAGGGAGGTCGCCGATCGCCTATCGCGGCGAATTAATCGTCGCACAACACAGTATTCTGCCATGCAATATTAGCGCACGCTAACACGTGTGAGTTAACGTGCGCTATCGGGGTCAGATAACGCCCGAAACGTACGTAGCGTACGTTATGAGACCAAATGAGTCGACGCGGACCGTGGCTAGCGACGCTAGTCTTATACGATAGCGTGACGCTATCGTCGTCTTAGCGCACGCGTTACGTAGAGTACGAGCGCGCTAAGCGATCAGCAGATTGGTTATTTTGAGCTTTTCGTAGTAGACCGAATTGTTAGGCCATCGTTCGACTTGAGATGATTTGTATATCGTTCCTTTTGTTAAGGTTCGAGCTTGTTACGTTGATCGAAGGAGGCGGCCTTCGAGCGTGTCGAGAACATTGAAGTGTTTCGTCCTTGCCATTTTCGAGGCAAGTATCATATGTCGAGTTCGATTTATCATGCTTGTGGTTTTATTCATATTGTTGAATATGAGATGTATTTACGAGAATTTTCGTGATATTCGTTGTTGTTTGTTCGTATTGATGAACATATTGAAATGCATATGTGTATGCATAATTGTTTCATTTATGGTATAAATGATCCGGGGATCATGAGGATCTATGCCGAGGGCGCTGGATCGAATGTCCACCATGCGTTGGTCCGACGGATCATCATGGGGATCTATCTTGAGGGCGATGGATCGCCGACGGGTTTTCCACCAGGCGTTGGTCACACGGTATCAACAAGGGGATCTATACCAAGCGCTGGATCATTTGGATTACCTGTATTGTGAAGATGGAATCGTGAGGATTCGCATCGTTGGATTCCGATGGCGGAAGTCCGTTTGCATGTTTTATGATGTATTAATGATTTATTCTATGACGATACTTGTACTAGCATTGTTTTGCTAACCCCTTCGGGGGTGGACATTGTTTTTGATGTTCAGGTAGTCGAGGAGCGGGAGGGCAGCCACAGTACCGACAGGACGATGAGATGGCTCAGTGATGTGGTTGATGTTCTTATTATTATGATTTGTCTTCTTGGTTCGTTTAGTAATCGAGTATGTCTGTATTAATAAAGTCTTTTCGATATGGTTGTATAAGTCCGCACATTTGATCGTTTGTTTCAAATCTGTATGTGAATTCCAGTGTACGATTGGTTTATTTTTACACTTCTTTTAAAATTAGCCTTGTAAATCCTTATCTAAAGGGTTTACGGCGCTGTAATTATTCCGAATATCTCGGGGTGTTACAGTCCCTTTCCCCAATAAGCCCAATATCCACCTCCTTACGTGCCGAAATCCCGGACCGAGAGCATATGTCCACAAGAACATCACGCACAATATTATGCCGATGTTTAATACCAATAATACCGGCGCACGATACAGCATGGTCCCCATAAATATCCCCAGAAAAGACCTTGGAACAAGCTGAGCACGGCAGCTGAACAGAAAAAAGGGAAACACCAAGCCGATAACACAGCACACATCGGTAAGTCCTGACGTTCATAGTCTGTCCTAAACCAGATATTGGAACCACTCTGAGCCAATCTGAAGTGTAGTCCTCCTTTTGCGAATTCCATAACACCATCCCCAATATTATTATTATTATTATTATCATTATTGTTATTAATATCATTAATATTATCTATTACATGACAAAAAACCGATTATTATTATTATCATTATTATCATTGTTATTATTATTATTATCGTTATTGTTATTAATATCATTAATATTATCTATTAAAAATCCTCATCATTTTTTTCCATGCCATCTCCATCGTCGTCTTCATGATCACTCTCCATTCGATTTGCTCGTCAAATTTGTCTTGCTAAAGCATTTCGGACCTTGGACATTACTTATTTATGATTGTCTTGAAACATAAGTAAATCTGCTCTTCCTTGACCATTTGCATCATGTTATATAATTGGTATCCCAAGTGTGTGCATTCTAGTGTGAAAATGGAAACAATAATTGACATTTGATACTTTTGTGACATTTGGAACATATTTTTTAGCAACTTGCACATTTTCTTTATTATTATTATTATTATTATTATTATTATTATTATTTGTGACATTCGACACTTTTGTGACATTTGAAGCATATTTATTATTACTATTATTGTTATTATGATTGTAAATAATTATATTATTATTAAACTATATATTATTATTATTTTTTTATTATTATTTATTATTTTATTATTTTTATTATTATTTTGTTACATTTATTATTTTCAATATTTATTATATTATTATTATTAGTGTTACTATTATTTATTATTATTATTATTATTTACTCTTAATATATATTCCAGTTTAATCCAATCCAATTCAATTCAGTTCAGATTCAGCCATTCCAAAAGAACAGAGCCCAAGAACGTATATTACAAGCACCATAGTCATCATGAGCGGCATTTGGTCCATGAGCAAGCGGGATCGGATACCATGTTTAAGCTTTTTTCTACTACATTTACACTATCCAACGATTTTTTTCATAATACTTTCATATCAAAATGAAAATGAACAGTTTATTTGTCTTTAACACATGATAAAATATGTGAAATAATGAACAATATACATATTAATGTGTTCTTTCAGGCACCGAATATGTGCTTTATCCATAAAATCAAAAAATAAAAATAAAAATTGTTCAACCAATTAAGAATAAAATAAATTCCTTATAAATAATGAGTTGTCATGAGGCTCAACTAAGTTGAGCAAATTAAATGGTTGTTAGACACATGCCTAATGCACTATGCATGTACCCCTCTACTCCTTAAAGTCATACGAGCAGGAAGTGGTTCAAAGACACTCAGAAAAACACGTATATTACGTGCATCTTTACTTGTACGCAAACATCATCACTAAAAGAACACATTATATTATATATATATATATATATATAGGGATAGGTTCAAGTAGAAAAGCTTTTTTCCGTAAGAAATAAGAATGATTTTGGGCTTTTGATCTTTGATGATCTAATGGCTGTGATTTGGTCACGTTGTGCTAAGAATTTAGCTTAAATGTGCTACGCGGAATATTTTTGTGGGGATATATTTGTAATTATACAGATTGTATGTTTGGTATTTCCTATAATCATGGGATTTCATATCCCACTTTCCCATCTCTTCCCAACGTGTAAGCCGTGATTTTGTTTTCTCTTTCCTCCATCCTTTTATCTCTTTCCTTCATCCTTCATCCTTCCTCCATCATTTATACCCTAATTTCATACAGTAAATTGCCGCAAATATAATCCCTACGTTCAGCTTCATCATCCTCATTTCTTGGCCTCTTCAAATGATTAGGTCCATTCGACGCTTTACTCTCCCATCTCCACTTGCTTTACCCTTATCATTATCTGTAAAAAAAATATAATAATAATAATAACTTAAGCTCTCAAGAAATTTACAAATTGCAAAAAATAAAATAAAATTATATTTATTGTGCTTACTAATAAATCACATTACACTACTTAGCACAAATATTACTGCTTATTTTTTTTCTAAATGTGCAGAAACCATCAGCTAAATGTGCTGAAAAATTATTATAAATGTGCAGTAACAATCAGCTAAATGTGCTGATAATAAAAACACTTATGCTGCAAAATAATATTAAATGTGCTTACTAATTACAAAGATTGTGCTAACTACTCAGAATAATCGTGCTAATATACAGCGGCGACGGCGGCAGAATTCTGGAATGGGGGAGCAGAAATGAGAAGAAATGGGGGAGAGAAAATGAACGGACGAAATTAGGGATTGATTGAAATGAGGAAAGAGAAAATTAATTTTGAAAATAAATTCAGAATCCCTTAAAAGATGGATAAGATGAATGGAAAGGAGTGAGAAAAAAATTTCATTTCAAAAATACCCTCGTTGTTAAAATAGGGTGAATCAATGATGATGTCAGCATCAAATCTAGTTAAATCTGCACCATTAATTCTTTATAGATGTAAGGTTAGGATACATTCTTATTTCTTACACTTAAACCATTTCACTCCATAACCCACCCATATATATATATATATATATATATATATATATATAGAGAGAGAGAGAGAGAGAGAGTCAAGTTAGGTTTCAAGCTGAGAAGCAACTGATGGCATATCCAATTTGGGGATTGTTCATGCCGCTTGCTAGTCAGCCTTGAACCATCCGAAAATTGACTAAGTATGAAAATTTAGCACAACGAAAGAGAAGCAACGAGTTAAGAGAAATTCTATTCCACTAGTCACACCAATATTACAAGAGTGCTTACAATAGATTTTCCACGGATTTGAGGGATTTTCTATGAATTTGAGGAATTTTCGGGATTTCAGGGATGGTTTGCAAATGAGCCTCAAAGCTCCTATTTATAATACCTAGTACCTACCTATGTCCTAGAAATTGTAAATTTGTAGGAGGATCTAGAAACCTCCAAATGAGGAGGTGGAATGTCTTCGCTCGGCAGGGTATAGGGAGTCGATCAAAGTGCCCATTGGCCAACTTCGAATAGGAGAAGGCTTCTCTTTTATATATATATATATATAAACTTTTCTCTAACCCGTTTCCTGCGTATATCATTACTCAATTTTTCTTCTCTACTTGCTAACTGCTAATTTGTTTTTTCTTTTCAATTTTTTTTAATAACGAAGAAACCCGCAGCAGCTACTCTTCGAGCGCGCACTGAATAAACCCTCGAGCTGAACGTAATTGCCTGCAAACTACGCATATCAGTTAAACCACATTAGGTAGGCCCTGTGTGAAAGGCTCAACCGAGAAAGTGTTGGCAGTGGGAATCAAATTCGCGATCTTTCTGTCCCGCGCTCACATAGTCTATCAACTTGGCTGCTCTTGCTGAGTGTTTATTATTTTCATTATTACTGGGCATGGTAGGCTTGCACATTGTGCAGCCCTACCCCGATGTTACCATGCAAATAATCATGTAAATGCAATCAATGACGATGATTTTTGGTAAAAGTAAGATAAACATCAAACCCCTTTAATGCAAACACAAAACTGAACAGGACTACTTATATTAAAGCCCAAAAAAATCATACATAAAACGGTTGAAATTTTCTATAGTTTTGGAACCTTAAATTTGAAGAAAAAGCCTCTCAACTCAAGAAGGCTTGGGGTTTAATTTTTCCCTTTTTTTTGGGCAGAAATCGAAAAACCAATCCGAATGGAACTGATTAGGTTCTTTTGTTTAATTTAAGAACCGAACTGTATGGATTTAGTTTTTCGGTTTTTTCGGTTAATTTAAGAACCAGACATTATTAATTAACAAAAAAACTTCAAGAACCCAAAACTTTAAGAACCGACAATTTCGATAAATTAAAATGGTTATATCAATGAATTTTTATTAAACTTCAAAAACCCAAAAACCATATTAGGAACAAAAATTTCTATAAATATATAACTAATGAACTCTCTCTCTCTCTCTCTCTCTATATATATATATATATATATATATATATATAGACTTTATTTTCAGAACTCTCTTAGGTGCGAGAATTCTTCTAAATCAATCGAGATTTTTTTAAATATTAAAAAACATTATTAATTCAAAAGGGTATTATAGTAAAATACAATTTTTATTACGGGAGATAACCCCTACTGATGATAACCCTACTATAATAGCTCCTACTATATATATATATATATATAGATATATATAACCCCTACTATATAAGAGTTATGATCAGTACGGGTTGTATGCATTGACATGATGTACATTATGTATTATTAAGAGTACAAAAGGTGGTTCTCGCAGTTCTCGCACTTAATAGGGTTTTGAAAATAAAGTTACACTATATATATATAGGTGCGTTCTATGTATTATCAATATTAGATGCAGTACTTTACAGTACTAATTTATGCATGAGTTTTGTACTAATTATGAGTGAAATATATGCATTTCGTGCATCAAAATTTCAATGCTTCTAATATTTTAATGCATCGATATTTTAATGCATATATTGCATATTTTAATACATTAAAATTTTGATGCATGAAATGCATATAATTCATGCATAATTAGTACAAAACTCATGCATAAATTAGTACTGTAAAGTAGTGCATCTAATATTGGTACTGCATAAAACACGACACTATATATATATATTAAAGCTCACCCCTCATTTTCCCGTTCAAAACATTATCGAAAAAAAAGAAAAGTAATAAAAAAATTCGAAATATCCAAACATACCTATCTTTACAAAACAAACAAGATCTCACAAAATATATGTAAATATTATTGTTTAATATTAGCATCATTATGTTATAATTAACAATCTTCACATTAACAACTAATTGATTAAATCAGCAACCAAATTAAAAAAATTGTTCTATATCTCAGAAGATTATCAAATTTAACAATATAAATGAATCGATCAATATATATATAGTTCTCACGGTATTAAATATGACTAAGCATAATATTATTAATTAGAATTGCAAATTAAGATAATGATAAATACAACAACGATAAGATAATCACAACTCATAAATAATATCAATTATCTCAGCATATCCCCAAAATCGAGCCATCACAATTTTTTAATTTGATGAATATTTATCTGATTAAATTATTAAGTTTAATCAGATAATTAGTTTATTACTAATATTATTAATCTATTCTAATTTATATTCTAGGTCTGTAAAATAAAATTATTCCAGTTTACAGAAAACAAAACAGGTTAAAGAAGTAAATCCTTATTATCTATCTTCGTTTGAATACAAATCCATTATTACAAGATAACCACAACATAAATGTTACGATTGATAAGATATAATTAATTTATTCTTGATAGAATCAAATTTGTATACTAAATTAAATATCAATCAATTTATTCTTGATAGAATCAAATTTGTATACTAAATTAAATAATGAGGTTGTGTGTAATTTATACGAAAATAATGTCCAAAGTAAGACTATGCAATAGGACAAAAATGATCGTGACCAGACTTGAAACCCACGTGGAACACGGGGCACAAAGTGCTAGGTAGAGAATATTGAATATTTCAAAATGTTAATTGTGTAAATTTATGAACTTCGTTCTTTTTTGGTTATTGATGTGACCTAGTTTTGACAACCACAATCGGAACCCAAATGTTCATAAAAGAATAGAACCAAAAAAAATATGTATTTCAATTCTAGGAACCGAATAGAATTAGTCGATTCCAATCCGATTTGGTTCGTTTTCCGATTTTTCGGGTAGAGAACCCCAGCCCTAGATTCGGCATTCTGTGGCAACGAGCTACGTCCATTACAATCCGTTTGTTTGTTTTAATGCAACAAGTAATAAACTTCGATTTTAAGTTGTTCTATCATTTTCTAAATTTTCGTTATGCCATATTCATTATTATTTAAAAACACAACCGCTGAATAATCATTTGCCGAAAGATAAGAAGTGCACGTGCCAAGTGCATGTCAATAAAGTTTAAGAGTCGATTGACTTCGACACATGTTTTGACTGTGATAAGGAACCTAAGGATGGTGGCAGTCATGCTTCCGAAATTATCCATACCTCCTAAATCCACCAATAATATCATTTCACCTCATTCCACCTCATCCATACTTTTTTCATACCTCCCAACCCCTTTTTAGTGGCAACCATACTTTTTTCATACCTCCCAACTTTTTTTTTCCATAAATTATATTAAACAATTTAATAAAAACATAAATATTTCATTAATAATTAAAAGAAAATTACATAATACCTAAAAAAAACATAATTGAAAGAAAATTACATTATTCTTAAAAAAAAAAGGAAATAACTAGTCATCGAGAAATGTTAAGTTTTGAGCCTCTACGTGGTCCGTAAGATCATATAGGAGACGGTAATGGATTTGTTCGTCGAGTAACTCTTGTAATACACTATCGTCATAAACTGGCGCGACCGGCGGATCCATTATATGAACCGGTGATATTGCAACTCGATCGTCTTTTAATATCATATTGTGAAATATGATACACGCATAAACGAGTTGTCGAATCTTGTCAACCGACATAGCAGGAGAGGACGATTGAGTATCATCCATTTTGTTTTAAGGCGACAAAATGCTCGCTCGACATCTTTTCTTGCGAACTCTTGTAGCTTCTTGAATCTCTTTTCTGCGGTTCAACCGATACTTATATGCTTTAACAAGCGATGAATACGTAGGATAGATTCCATCGGTAAGATTTTATCCTCGTTTGTTAAACCGTCCATTTAAATGAAATGAACTGTTTGCCGCCGTTCGATTTCGCTCCGCAAGATACAATGGTGGTGATTCAAAACATTGGTATCGTTGTTTGCACCGGGAGGACCAAAAACGAATGCCAAATCCACAAATCGTTTGAAGCGGCGGCTTCAAGCATAATAGTTAGTGCGATGATCACCTCGCTTATACATGCCTTTCAATTCTCTAGGACAATTTCGCCACACAAAATGTGTACAATCAATGCTACCAAGCATTCCAGGAATGTGATGTTTTTCTTCATGGAACTCGTATAAGCGTGCAATGTCATGGGATGTCGGCCTACGTAAGAACTCTCGACCATATAATTGAATAATCGCATGGCAAAAATGATCAAGGCATTCTCCTATAAACATAAGTTTGTAATTAATAACGATAAGTAAAAAAAAAATATATAACGATAACTTTAAAAAAAAATATAACAACTTAAAAAAAAATATAACGATAACTTAAAAAAAATATAACGATAACTTTAAAAAAAAATATATATATATAACCTGACGTTCGGCGTGCCATGTTTAAATAGTCATCAAATCTATCTGGAGGTTCACCCGTTGCGAGTTGCCGAATGGCCGATGTGCATTTTTACAACGCCGTGAAACTTTTTTTTCCCCTCGCATCCAGGCCCTCTTGAAACCATTCGAAATTCGCTTCAACATCAGCAACAACTCTTAAAAACAAGCTTTTATTCATACGAAACCTATCACGAAAAGTATTGTCGGAAAACTTTGGACGTTCAACGAAATAGTCATTCATAAGGGTTTGTAAAGCTTCTTCACGAAAACGGGTTACATACTCCCGACTTTCGTCGGAGCTTGCCGTGTCGTCAATTGAATCGTACAAGGCTAATAAGGTTTCTAGGGTGCTACCGGATGCCAATAGTTCGGACGATTCACCGGGAATATATATCGAGTCGGACGAAGAAGAGGATGCCATTGTAAAAATATGCGAATTGTTTGTGTTAAAGAAATGTTTAGAATTTGTATGTGAATTTGTTTGTGTTTAGTTTGTATATATAGGCTTTTTTTTTTTTTTTTGCTTTTGGATCGGTTGAACGGATCTTTTTTTTTGCTTTTGGATCCGTTGATTTCCTCACCCAACGTCTCTTTCTTTTTTTTTTTTTTCCCAACCCCGCTCCCCATACTTCCGAATCATTCAATCCCGTCCAAGCCTTGCCGCTGGCCATACCGCCGAGGTGGCGGCGGTGTTCACCGGCGGTATGGCCATACCGCTGACCAAACCGTTGGCCATTGCCACCACCCTAAGGGTTCACAATGTAACAAAACAAAAATTATTTTTCTTACCATTTCTTAATTATATCCTTTATTAGATGAGAACTAATTTTGAACCATACATATAGACACAAAAAGTGGGCCAGCCAAGTACCTACCACCCATGAATAAATGGGCTTTACTTTTTTAAACATAGAAACTTGGGCCTTTGCCCGCCATATTTTGGCCAGCCCAGAAGGCTCATCATGCGCGCCAGAGGCCATGAAAAATTTAATAGCTAATAAATATTAATTAATTAGGCTAAGGTTAATGGGTCTAACCTTACACCGTAACTTATTTCAATTTAAAGTTGATTTTGTTTAGATTTTTGTATTGATATTTTGCTATCGAATACAGATAATGGACCAAGTGATGAAACTTTCTGCATTGGTTGTAGTGCAAGAATCTAACGGTTTTAATAGTATTGAAATGGATGTTTGAACTTTTTAAAATAGTTGAAAATATATTTCTATCAATACTTTTAATATATTTTGATTAATTAAGTTGGAAGCAAGAAAAATCAGAAAGCCAGCCCATGGACGCCACTATGATACAGCCTCAATATTTAGGCCCAAAAAATCCTGGGCCTTTTTGACCCAGCCCAAAATTTGACCCACCCGTTGGCAGCCCAGCCCGTTTGGGCTGGCCCAGCCCGTTTGCCAGGTATACATACATACTCAAATAAGTAAGCGCATAAGATCTAAGAACGTAGAAATAAGACTCTTTTATTGGGACAAAATTATGTTTAAAAAGTAAAAACTAGACTCTTCAAGTGGGACGACAGAGTATAAACTTCTCAACTCACTATGGACTATGGTTGTAAACGAATCGAATCGAAGCGAATACCACTGTATTCGATTCGTATTCGTGAAACTATTCGAACTATTCGATTCGATTCGATTTTTTTTCGAATATTAAAAGTTGATTCGAGTTCGATTCGATATGGATATTCGAATTATTCGATTCGATTCGAGTATTCGATTTTATTTTATTTTTTTAGAATTGAATGAAAGATTCAAAATTTTATCGCAAAAAAGTTGCAATACAACCTAAAAATAATAATACAATTCACCAAAAAAAATAATACAAGCCAAAAATCACCATAATGTGATATGAAAACAGGACCATCAGTAGAAGAAGGCAGAAAAATGAAATGAAACCCTTTTGATTATATATAATATACTAAATATATAAATAATTAATTCGAATCGAATATTCATGAACAAAACGAATCGAATACCATCAGATTTGTATTCTGATTCGTTATGTCGGCGAATATAAAGTAGAATTTGAATTCGAATTCGAATTCGAAAAAAACGAATACGAATCGGCCTAAACGAATTCGAATCACGAATCGAATCAAAAAAATTCGATTCGCTAACAACCCTACTCTGGACAAGGCCGTAGCTGACTGTAGACGGGCAAGGTACCCGCCTAGAGCCTCACTTTTCGACAGATCTCAATTCTTTTTACATAATGCTACGTATATAACAAAATTAGACGGAAAAAAAATTATTAGAAAAACTTGTTCAATTTTTTTCTTTTTCGGTTTTTCTTTTTGGCCTATATCCTCTTCCATCACATATCCTGGTTACTGAATCTGATCATTGTCCTAAAATAGGGAAATACCAATACTTAACCACATATTCTGGTTACTGAATCTAATCACTGTCTGGCTTATACTACAACAGTGATGCTTCAAAATGCATGAGAAGAGCTGGAAGAGAGATGAGATGGAGACGAGACAAACCTTGTAGCTGTTTCCTTTCTGAGAAATTGAGGATTAGTTATACGAACATGGATCCGACTTTTGGCATTATTGATGAGGCATCAGGATCGGCAGAGGACACTTATCCAGCTACAAGCAGGGAAAGTGCTATGTTGAGTTTTATTATAATAATGACAACAAAAAATTGCGGTCAATTTCAACAGTTTGTTTGAATAACATCATGGTGCTCAATCCATTATACTTTCTTGATTTTTTTTTTTTTTTTTAGATTCTTGTATAAATCCACACGTATAGTTGTTAGTTTGACTCGACCCACTGGTTTGCGTCCTTTTGTTTACGTATGGAGGTCGTCGGGCTTTAATGAAGTCAAATTTTTTGCTTTGTGAAAAAAATCCTTCTTTTTCTTCTTCCTTTTTTTCTAGATATTTCCTTATTACTATAAATAAAACGTACAAAAAAAAAAAAAAAAAACTTTTTAACAAGAGAGCAAAACACAAACCTTGGCACATTTCCACGACCGCGAGGACCATATTCTGTCGCATGCCGAAGAGCCCTTGCGAAGGCCTTGAAAGGTTGCCTCAATAATGTGGTGAGTATTTCTCCCAGCAAGCTATTTCCCATTTCAAAGTTCAATTTCACATTAAATGTACAACACCATTGACATTGCAGTTCAATTTTAGGTAAGCTTGTATTGAAATATACCAAAAGCAGTTGTCTGCTAACGACAGTATCGAAGCCTTCACCAGTTCCATACTCTCAACAATCTATACAAAAACTTCTACCTGTCGTATATGTAGAGTCATTCCAGAAGTATTGACCAAAGACTGAAAGAAATGCTCCACCAACAACTGAAAGCAACAAAATGTTCAAGTGGAGTCAGTAAACCTCAAGAGGTGCTTAGTTCAAAATAAAAATAAAAATTATAGCTATACGATAAAGGGAAGACGGACAGTACCAAACACATGCGCAAATTGAGTAACAGCATATAAAGGAATAGTACGATAATTCAATCTGGGACCTATGAATGTCAGTCAAGTGCATAAAGAACAGACATACCTGTGTGGCATAAGTTCCGACTCGCTCTGTTGGTATCCGCAAATCATAACACGAATGCTGTGAATCAGTAAGAATCAATTGCATTCAGTAATAATCAGTTTTAATCCGTAAAAATCATATTTTTCCGCAAAAATAATTTCGATTTATCAAAAACTGGGTGAAGAGACCAAGAGCTGAGTCTGTAATCAAAACTTCCGTTCTCTTTATATAGACATCATGCCACAAAATCCAAATTATGGCATGAAGATGATGTTGCAGTATGTGAGACGAAGGTCACAATGGACTAAAATTAATTAACACTACATTTCGTACATAAAGCAATTTTAACAAAGTTTATGCCGGATACGCAACCCATCACAACTGAGGAGGAGGATTGAGATGAAATCCCAAAACCTTTATCATCCCATGCGTGTGGAACTAATATAGATCATTAAATAGCTCCAGAAATCATATGTGCATGAGAACATACAGCCCAAAATCCATAAGCGAAAAAAAAAAAAAAAAAAAATCAGTCGATTCTCATTGAAATTGTGAAATGGGTACAAATTTTCATCAGATTCACCTGATTAGCCTGTCTTTTAGCACATAAAATATATTCCTAACCACAACATTAAACACAATTTTATTGACCGCTAGTTGATTAACTTTAATAGTCTTCCTCCACAGCTTTACTTTTACCCTTCTCCTTGCTCCTCACATCCTCCGACGTCTTTACAGCAGCCAAATGATTTCTCAGCATGCGGACTTCTTTGATGTAATAATGGATTCTGTCAATTATCAACGCCAGGAATAGGGCAAACCCTGCACCCATCAATTGCAATTTTATTCCAATTGCAACATTCTCGAAAAATGGGGATCATAGTATGTAGAGACGTGTACACAATAATAAGAAATCACTGTGAGCAAACATTTTCTCGGGTTTAAATTAAAAGGGAAAATATCTCGGGGTGTTATTGAATAGACATACATGCAGTAAACCAATCACGTTAACGGGAGGTTCTCTACACAGGCAATTCCTTCTCTAACTTGAGAATCGAATGATTCAAAATACTTACACGAATTCTTACAGAATACTATCATGTATCATTATTTAGCAACTACAAAGTTATAAAACCATGATTTCAAACGTGGTCGGGAATGCAACAAAAAAATTGAAGGAACATCACAAGTATGCCATTGAACATTATACAACATTCCTAATACATTTCGGGTGCAAAATAAAACCTGAAAAACCTACAACCATCTTTTCTAATTTTCACATTTTCGGAAGATTTTGAAATGATATTTTCATTTGATGGATTCACACATTTTTCAACCAAAGAATCACTCATTAGCTCAATAATCTCTTCCACAATAATAGCTGTAATAGTAAAAATATATTGATAGCTTCCTGAACAAATATACTAATGGATATTTTGACACGCTTTAATCAGTTGGGTGCGTATGAGTGAGGATACATGTGGATTATACATATTTTTCCCGAACCTCTCTCTAACCCTCATAACATACTAATCTCTCTCTAACCCATTATTTAAAATTCACATTAAAAACTAAAAAATGAGCGAACAGGAGGAAATAAATTAGCTGACAGGCAAGGATCGTCAAAAAAAAAAAATTATACCCAAAAGTGATGCTTCTAGAAGTTGGTTGGCCAAGAGAACCTGGTCCGTCGGATTAACACCGCCAGATTCCACCGACCGGTTCTGGATTGTGGTGATGTTATATAAGAGGGAAACCATAATCACGAACAAAGTCCCTCCGGCAGTGGACGCCACAACAGGGCCCCTACCCTGCTTCAATCTGTCCAGTAAAATCAGAAGCGGCTTCCTCAGCGGCGTACGAAACAGAAGAATCAAAATCACCGCCACTTCTCCCAACACCAGAGCATACAGAGGCTGAATCATCTCTTCAAGATTTCTTTCAAGATTTCGAACGGATTGATTTCTGAAATGATCGGGAAAAGGATTTATAGAATAACTAAAGAGAAATGGAGATCTGTACTGTAGGGAACGGGAGATTAACAAGTGAAGGAAGAAAAGAATAAGGGGAGGAGACGTGGCTAATAGATAATACCTGCACACTTTTCAGTAGGCTAGTTGGGCCTCGGGACCCAACTTCTCGTGAAACAGATGGGTTAAGGGCGGCTCAATATTTGGAGTTTTTAAAACCCACGAATTCGTTCACCAAGCTACATGAAATTCTAATAAATGAATTCGAAATATTATCATTGTATGAAAATATTAATATAACATCTTTTCATGGTTTTCCTCTACAACTCTTATAGTTTTTCTATTTAATTTCTTATTATGGCTCGCCTATTTAGCTATTTTATGGTTCTCATGTATAACATCTTCTTATAGTTCTTCCATATTACCATGTAGTGTCTTCTTATGATTCTCTTGTGCAGCATCTTTTTATGGTTCCTCTATAATATCCTCATTTTTTTGTTTTTTGTATCTTCTCGATTATAGCGACCCGTTTATACTCATCATCATATTTGAAACTTATTTTGTGCTGCATTCTTTGCCAATCGAGCGAGTTTCGAGATTGTTCCGGATTAATTCTTGAGTGATGTATCTGAGCTGACCGGCCACCAAGAATCGGGTTCTTCTTTAGAGGCTTGAGCTAAGAAACCGTTTCATGCTTAGGTTTCTCCGGTGCTCAGGTAAGGCTAAGTTCTAAGAAAAACCCTCATATGTTATCACGAAGTATGTATGTGTCTTTTCTGGTTTGTTTGACCTAGGATGGACAACATCTCTCCTATTTATAGAAATGAGAAAAAGCCTATCACTAAGATCGTGCTCCTAGACTAGTGGGGATCTCGGGTTTTTTGGGTTTGGCTGTGGGGGCCAATCTGTGGATATCTGAATTTTGTTATGATGTTAAAATGCCAGCTTTCGGGGGATTTTATCCTCATAGATCAGGACTCTTCCTGCCTCGTCTATCTTGTTGCCATTTAGATATTAACCTCCGAGCTCGGAGTAGAGACTTGAAGCTCGGGTCGCAGACACAGAGCTCAGACTCTTTTACGAGGAGACCCCTTGTCCGAGTGTTTGACCTCTCCTAATTTCGATCGACCTCCTATGAACCGAGAGGTCGGTGGGCCAGCTGAGGATCCAGATGCTTAGATCGGGTTCTTAGGAGCTTCACACATATGGTCATATAAACCCATCTCCCCTACTCTAGTCGAGCTACAAGACCGAGTAGATTAGAACTGTTTGGATTCTAGCGACCTCAATATCATCAATTCTGAATGGATGTTTCCCAGGTAATCATGGGTTGCCTCTAAATTCGGGCGCATTTATGGCCACGCCTTTTCTTTTCTCGGGCTTCGCTCCCAACTGCCGCCCTTCTCTACGTCCAGGTCCAGATGTCACCATGTTATCGGTCTGCCAATGTAGTGCTGGATCTGGGCCGTTCTTTTGAATAGGTGACCGAACGCTGCAGATCGTCCTAACCTCCCTCGAGCTTCGCCCCTTTCTTCTATAATAAAAGGAGGGCTTCAGACCCCCTTTTTCATTTCTGCACCCTCGCCCTATTATACCAGAGCACAAAAATTCTATGGCGACATATTCGATCGTAGCTACTGTCCGCGGCGACTTCCTTCATCCCCCATCTCCGACGTTATTCTTCTTCTTCCTGCCCAATTTATGGGTATGTTTTCCTCTCTCTCTCTCTCCCTCTCTCTCATTTTTCTGGGTTTACTTGGAGTTTACTTTTAGCTATAATGTCGTCCGCCTCCGACTCTCAAAACCTTTCGGCCAGTCGCCCTCCATGAACCTTGATTTTTTGGAAGGTTTATCCTCCTATGTGGAGGATTTAGGACATTCAGGTGGTAGGTCGGCCCCAGCTCTTAGCTCATCTCTTCATCTGATAGACGAGCCTGGCGGAGATGTAGATTGGTCCGAGCTAGGGGATATATTCGATACCCTTCCCCCTGGGATCCTTTTAATTTTTGTAGACCCCATGTAACACCCCCAAGTTATTCAGGGTATATTACAGCGCCGTGAGCCCCGCCGTGGGACCCACAAGGCTAAACATACGCGGAACTATAAACTTGACCGATAAGGTCTACATACAATAGAAAGAAAGACGATACAAATGGTATTCGAAACCATAAACAATGAAACCATATACATCACTGCACAAATCAATACCTCGGCAACACAGGCCGGAACATCAAGGAAACTGAAATACAATACTCGAGTATTTAAAAATCCATTCCAGTACAACAACACTGAATGGAGGAAACCAAAAGAGATAACCGGAGACAAGACACAGTATCACACTTGCCCATCATCTTCATGCCGACTGCACTACACTTTGTCCGCTCTCTTGGAACCTGAAATACATGAAACGTATTTCCCCCATAACGGGGTTAGCCGTCGAATAGCTAGTGCAAGTATATGAAACATAATATTTCTCGACAATAAAGTAAATGTAATTCGTCAATTCATCAATATCCGTCAATTCATCAATTTAAGACTAGTATTCCGGAATAACTAAAATCTCATAAGACGTATGTGAATGCCGTAGAAACGGTTCGTTCACCTCATACGCCGTTACGTATGTGAATGCCGTCAAAACGGTTCGTTCACCTCATACGCCGATACATGTAGGAATGCCGTCAAAACGGTTCGTTCATTACATGCCAATTAATATATCTATGAATGCCGTAAAAATGGTTCGTTCATGATATGCCATCAATATTTCTTACTTTCAAAGTCGAGAACGTACAATCATAAATGTATATTTGCCTTAATAAACGTTAAGAAGATCCGAAGAACACGGTTCGACCAGGAAGCTTGAACCACGAAGAAGACAACGAGCGGAAGGGTTTCGACTCGAGTTCTTCACAAGAATTTGACCCTAACAACATAAATTCAATCAATCATCGATCATACGAGGAAGAATAATCGCGACGCCCGAAAACCCCTCTATGACATTTCTGGGACACCTTCAAGGCGTCGGTCAAGAACTCGACCAAAACAACGAATCGATACGATCCAACCATGGGATAACAAGGAAATGATACAATACATCTAAATAATCATCAATCCATCACAATCCTAAGTTAAATCGGATTAAACGGACGAAATCGAACAAAATACCCAAAATCCCCAAAATTAGATTTCTGGAAAATCGGCTGATTCGCTCGATCAAAAGATGTTATAGGATGGATGATTGATGATATGAGCTCCAAGACTCCATGGATATGTTGTTAAACAACATGGCTTCAAGCTTAGAACACGCCCGGTGCGGAAGAGGAGAAGAAGAAGGTGAAAATGGCAAGAAAACGTCTGCGGGGCCTTTATAGGGGTTGGATCCTGCCGGACACGGCCGTGCCGATCGGCACGCGGTCGTGTCGCACACCGGCCGACAGGACTCGACCGTGTCCCGCTTGACACGGTCACGGCGCGGAGGGCCTTCCGATGACCCGTCCGACAATGACTTCGGCATGACTCGGCCGTGCTGCACGACGGCCGGCGGCCGGGCGATTTATCAGCTTATCCGGAAGAGTTCGGCACGGGCCGTGTCGGACGACACGGTCGGGTCCTGAGGCAGAGACTCCGGCATTTCCGGACGAGTACGGCACGGGCCGTGTCGGACGACACGGTCGGGTTCGGCCGGCAGTGATCGGCCAATAACGAGCGGGTGAGCTAAAACGACCATAACTCTCACGTCCGGACTCCGATTGACTCACCGTTTGAACCATTGGAAAGCTAACTCTATGCTCTATAATATTGCAAAGATTTAGAATTTTTGGAGCTTCCAAGAATTTATGGTGATTTAACAAAGTCGAACTCATACGTGGAAAAGTCGCTAAAGAACACGGAATTCAACAGAACGATACCGAAACGAACTCGGATGACAAAAAGTGTAGAATTAATCATTCTCAGGATGACGAAACGGTCCCAAGCAAGTCGTCAAAATAGACTTCCGCCAAAAATAGAAAATTTCCGAGGAACAAAAATTACGGGTATTACACCCCACGTCCCTCATTCCTTCTGGTGAAGTGACGGTTACCGGCCTTCTAGCTGATTTAGTCAGGCGAGCGTTGGGGCAACCCGCGTCCTTCCTCCTCATCCTTTATCTAGAACCAGTCCGGATGCTTTAGAGGGATTTCTAAGGTTCCACAGGCTTCCTCAAGGGTGGGATTTTGTAACCTCTTAGGCTATTGAATTCCCTGATCCTCCTCCTCCAGGTCATATTACTTAGTTTGTGGATCAGGTGAACAGTGGCTTTCGTTTTCCCCTTTATCCTTTTCTTGTTTCTATTTCTATCAAGTATAACCTTCCTTTTAATCAGTTTTCTCCGAACTCCTTCTGCTTCATGGTCGGTTTTCTCGTGCTTTGTTATTATAAGAATGAGGAACCCGACCTCGATTTCTTTTATTTTTGTTTTGGGTTAAAAAGTAAGGTCTCCTTTTATCCGATCTCTCAAAACGACGCATATTTTTTACCCACCTCTCTTCCTATGTGAAGGACTGGAGAACCCGATTCTTTTTTCTTCGCCTTCCTCTTGACGAATCTTGGGTTACCCGACAAAATGGGTGCAAGCCACTTCAATCCAGGATCTGATCCCAAAACATAGCACTGTCCGGGCTATGGATTAGTAAAGTTCACGAATGGAATGTCGTTTTCTATAATGTCTTCCAACTAATGCATTTTCATGACCTGTAATTTCACTGCAGATTGAGTTCCAATGCTTACCCGTCCATCCCGAATATTGGTAGGTCTAACTTTTTTTATTCTTTATTATTATTATTATTATTATTATCATTATTATTATTATTATATATATTTTGTCTTCTTTTCCTCTGCATATATTGACTGTGATTTTTTTTAGATCTTTTTGTGCGGACCTATCAATCCAACGCTACTAAGCCTGCTAAGCCTTCAAGGGATAAAGCGGTTAGTGCTTCTAAATTGGTGCAGCCTCCTAAGGATAAGGCTGTGGCCTCGTCTAAGTCAAAGCAGAAGCCTTTTGGGTCCAAGGTGGCGAAGGTTGGAGTAGCTCTTCCTTCTGACTTAGCTCCACTACTAACAAATGGGCTTGGTAGCTTGGCTGGGAAATGGAAGGGAGGCAAGCAAGCCCGGTCTCCCAGTCCCCCAGCTCATCCTAAGTGGTCCAAGGCTGCGGGTGCTAGTACTTCCGGTTCAGGAATGGAGACCCTGCTCCGATGTAAATAGTTCGACAAACTCTGGCCTTTCTTCAGCTCGGTGATCCGTGATAAAGACAGGAAGATGTTGCGGAACTCCCCGAAGGATACACGTCTAGATATGATGATTATGTACTTCGTGAAGGTAATTACTTCGGCAAAAACTTCTTGCCTTTATTTTTTTATCATAATTATTTTTGTTTTTGTTTTTTACTTTTCTTATTTCTCTTTTTTTAGCTCTACCTTGATATATGTAGCTCAGGATCAAAAGAGCGAAGGCCCTTCTCCTTCTGCTTCTCATGTGGCTCATTTATCGGACGAGCTTAAGGCCGCTATGGAGACAAAAGAAAAGTTAGAAGCAAAGTTAGCCGAGAGAGAAAATCGCCTGGACATCCCCTGGGGAAGATTTCCGAGCGAGAAATTGTTTTAGAGCGCGCTCAAATTGCTAATGTTCAGCTGAACAAGGAGTTGAAGCTCACGAAGACTCATGCCCATGATGAATCTGAGAAGGCCAGGGCTGCGTCTGAGAAGGTTTCCCAACTCGAGGTTCAGTTTGCGGAGGCCAAGGTTGAAGGGTCTTTGGCTTATGAGCAATGGGTTTGTGGCGGCCAACGTCGTTTTTTTTACCACTGATGTTGGGTGTCCTTCTTGGGAGCTTATCATTCAGCCCTCCTAGCTTGTTACCACAACTCAACCCCCTTCGTGGTCCGACTTTCCCCAGCTGCGAGTCTGTGACCTATGTTGCACGGGTGCGGGGGCGGGTGGATACGGGTACGGGGATACGAAATTTTGAAAATTTTAGGGTACGATACGTCAAGGATACATCTGTTATATTTATATTTTATTATATATAATACCTGTAAAATATATATATATAAGCCACAATTAAAACTCATCATCAATTCAATAGATAAGTCCTTAGAGATTTATAATCAATTTAAAACAAACCATATTGTCAATTTAAGTCATTTACCCCAAATGTCCTCCAACATTACGCGCAGAACATTCCAAAAGCTAGATTCTTCAAATTCACTCTTCTGCTCATGTTCGAAAATAACCCTTTTCACTTGAAGTATCATAGTATCCCACATCTAATAAACCAAGTGAAGACCAGGCTTATCCGTATCACAACTTCTCAACATAGAATAAATTGACTCAGTAAAATGAAGAATGTGATCAATTGGATCCCACCAAACATCATCCAACAATTTCTCTTTCACAATTCTAGCTTTCTCGGTATTATGTTCGCAGTACAAAGACCACTTATCACCATGGATTGCAATTGACATTTCACACTTTTAAATCTATTTCAATTAATTTTTATTTTAATTAATTAATTTTAATAGTTTCAATTAATTACAAAAAGACCCTTAAAATTTAAAAAAAAACATATTATCCCGGATACGCGTATCCCCTACCCCGAATACGCGTATCCAAATCCGGATACGCGTATCCAAGTTTTTATTTTTGAAATTGAACACGGACTCGCCACATGGTGAATCCCGTGCGAATCCACGCGCACCTGCCCCCTCGGAGTATCCGATACTGCATAGTACTGATTTTTAAAGAGTTCGTGCATCATAGGCTGCGACACAATACTTTGATTTTGCTTTGTCCCATGTTCAGAAGAAATTGACGACTCTGGGTTTTGGGGGTGAGTTAGATAGGGAGGCTGCTAAATGACCTGACCCTCTCATTTAATGACCTAGTGTCCAGCTCAGCTTGAAAATCGGTTAAACAAAGAGTTATGGGAAAAAAGGGCCAAGGTGATTACAATAGCCGGTATCTTGTCCTTTTTCGTTAAAAAAATTAATTTGGGGTTAAACCGTAAACTGACTCAAAATATTCAGACTTTTTCGGAGATTTCTCCGTGGAATAATAGCAAAATATTGTATCTTTTGTCGTGCCACCTCAAGCAAAATATTGTATCTTTGTTCCATGTCTACCAAAAAATTTGCCTAAAAATATTGAGAAATTTAGATCAGATATGAGACATTTACCTATCCAGATAATAAAAGTAAAATAAATAGAAAATATGACGATTTAAACAAAACTTGTACTTCTATATGAAACACAATTCTAGTAACAATATTTTAAATTCAAATTTCAATGTCACATGTTGGGTTGGGAATTTTCAACCTGAAACCCGTAGAACCGATCGGAACCGAACCGAAATCCTCGGTTCGATTCGGTTCTTGGATGTTGAAATTGTTTATTTTTTGGAACCGAACCCGAATTTAGAAATTCGGTTCGGGTTCGGTTCCTGCGAAAAAAAATTCATAAAAACCCGAAATTACCTATTTACCTTTTTTTAATTAATATTAGTTAATTTATAAAGTAAAATAAAGAAAATTCTAGAAGTATACCGTCTTACTTAATTTATTGAAGTTCAAATTATTTTTTTGTTGCTTCATTTTGTTTGATATTTTGATTGTATCAACTAAACATTCTTTTTTTTTTGAACGGCAATAAACAATATATTAAACAAAAAATGAACTATTGTATCTTCACTATCTTGTTTTTAATTGAACTATTGTTGTTTAGAAATTTAAATTGGAGTCAAACTTTGCTTTTAAATAAGCTATTGTTGTTTAAAATAAAATTTTTTTAGATTAAAACAGATGAATAGATTTATATAGACATGAGAAAATGAAATCGAAATATTATTGGAACCGAACCGAAAATTTCGGTTCGGGTTGTGTTCGGTTCCGAATGGAAAAAAATATAGAACTGAATCTGAAATACACAATTCGATTTGAGTTCGGTTCATACAAAAAAAAAATAGAACTCGATTTCTGACCGCCCTAGTCACATGTATCTTTTCTTATGGTTTTATGTCAGGACAAAATTGGTTAAGAGCCATATGCAATATCAGAAATATTAGCAACCCTCGTCGTCTTCCAGCATTATCCCGTGCATGTCATAAAACCTTCATACATAAATTAAAAAGTTGAGAGCGGATAAGAAATTAAAACACTATATAAGTGGTAAAAGGTAAAATTTGACAATCATATCTACTAATATGAACAAGAGAAATCAGATTTATTTTTTTATTAAAATCCTTAAAGGTAAAAAACAATTATCCAAATTTGGAAAATGTAAGAATTTACTTAATAAATATATTAGGTAAACAATGAGATACAATAGGTGAAAATAATTTTTCTATTAAAAGCTATTTTTTTATAAAAATATATTGATTTTTTTATTTTACCTATTTTAACTTGTACATATTTATTATTTTTACCTAATAATAATGCTAATTTTCTTTATTTTCATCATCAAGGTTTGATGAAGATATGGGATGTACACGAATAGAAGAAATAGTAACTCGTCGAATGATAAAAAACTAAAATTAATATTTGCCATTAATATCACATATCATATATAATCAAAGATTAGGTCCTAAAAATGATTGGGGAGTATTAATGACAATAATTTTAAAACATTTATTAGGGTTTTGCAATTTAGCCCTCATATTTTCCTGCAACTTTCAATTTAACCCCAGAAATTCTGTATACTTCAATTTAAACCCGTTTTGATTTATGATTCTTCGATTTTAACCCAATCAACTTCTCAACTCTTACAATTTGACCTCACTCAATTTTAAAACCTCCAATTCAGTCCCATTTTGACCAGGACATTAAAATGTTGACATTTCAATTAATATTAATAATTAGTCCGATTTTATGCATGTATATTTTAATTTCCGTCATTATATCATAATATTTTATAATGATTAAAATATTATTACATGTAGACTTTATCGAAGATTTACTGACTTAGGATCGTGAGTCGAGCATCTCCATATTCAAGTCAAACAAAGATCATTTATTCGTGGGAATTTTCACTATCACTTTAATTGCTTTAATTAGATTGTAAATGGGATATTCAATTCAATATGTGATATTCAATTCATGTTTAAAAATTGACGATACATGTTGTGAATCAGGCTCACATGTATACGTGTAAATAGGCTATCTTAAGATATATGTTGTTGCGGGGACACTGCGCAACCTCAATATTCACATGCGTGCTCGATTCATGTTATATGTGGTATTTTGTGTATGTTTCATGTTGTTGTGGGGACACTGCGCAACCTCAATATTCGTGTTATGCGTCTTTAGATTCATGCTATACGTAATATTGTGTGTATGTATTCATGTTGAGGAAAAGATATGATAGATTATTCATTTTATACTTTCCATGAGATTATATATTCTTGTGATAAGTGAGATTTCCACGAGTGAAAAGAAGCTCACCCCACCTTCATTGATCTCGCAGTTAAATCGAGGATGAACGAAGGAGCAAGCGAGAGGGCATATGAATGAAAATTATTAAATGATGTTTTTCTTATGTCAAATGTTTCGAAATTCTTTTGGGGAAACTTTTGTTAGAAATTAACAATTTATAATTTATTCTTCCGATGCAAATTTTATTTCGTATCTATGACGTGTTATTGCCTTAATTAAAGGTATTTAATTTATGTCAGTGTAGCGACTCGACTTTGTAGGCGTTATTCTTCGTCAAATTTACCTTTTATTTATTTCCCCCAATAATTATCCCTAGAAAGTCGGGGCGTTACATAGTGATATAACTTATATTATACACATTAACGCAACCTTGATACAAAGTATATAAACATCTGCACAAACATTACGTACAAAACACGTAGATATTCAACCAAAAGCACAGCCGGTGCATCGCACGGGTTCGTAACGCCTAGTTAATTATATGAATGCTGCTTAAAAAAATTATAAATTAATTAGTTATATAATTGGATTCATTGATAAATCAAAATTAGTGGATATTGAATACAAAGATGATTTATTATTTGTTATTTATCTTTACTGTTACATATTGATTATATAAATTTATATTAAAAAATTCAAAATTATCATTAATTACCAATGTATGTTTAATAATAGTAGACACAGAATTTAATATATATACAAATATATATTCTTTGTAGTGAGAATCAATTTTTTAATACCAAACCATAAAATTGATAAGTTATATATCCTCATTCATAAGAGTGTAAGTTATTGATACCATTTTGCTTATAAATACTAAAATGTCCTCCAAAAAGGTGTTGATGTTGACTTTCCTTTTTTTATTTTTTAGTGATAGATTTAAGGGTATTAATGTCTTTTGGTATCAAAAACTTATACTCTTATGAATGAGGATATATAACTTGTTACTTTTATGGTTTGGTAGTATATTATCAAATTGTAGCAAGTAATCATTATTTAGTTGCTTTGGTGGAGTGGTTTATCACGAATGGATATTTTCTATTTTAATTAATTATAAAATAAACATCCAAAATATCAAAATAAAACATACTTCCTTCGTTCTCTTATTATTGCAACATGTTGACTATTACACTATTCACATACTTCTTTTTGACCATCTTTTGTGATTTATACATAATAATAGTCAGGTGAAATCTTTTTAAATTTATTTCAAAATATACTTTCAAAGTATCAACTTTTTATAAATTTTAAAAATAAAACATTAAAGATATTAATAATCAAAGTTGTGCATTGGCAAGCGTGAAAGTAGGGGTGTACAGTACCGGTTAACCGGTACCGAGAACCGGTTTACCGGTTACCGAATTAAACTCTTTTTAGGTACCGAGAATCCCGGAATACCGGTTATGGTACCGATTTTTTAAAAAAAAATTCAAAATATTTCTTTTTCTACTTTTTAGATACAATTTTATGTTTTAATTTTTTAATTGTTAAAATTAATAATAAAAAATAATATTAATTTTATAAAAAATATATAAAGTATTATATATTAACCGGTACCCGATCGGTGCAGTCGGTACTGTGAATCCCGATTAGTAATCCTGTTAGACACCTGTGAAAGATACGTCAGAATTATGTAATTATAAGAAACGATTTGACATATAAAGCATGAGAAACGTAAAATAAATTTCTGATAAATGGGGTGCAAAACACCTGTCATAAATTATATTATATATACAGATTGGGACATGTTTGTGCTATGCTATATCAGGATTATAAATCCTATAATTCGAAATATTAGTGATAGGAAGGTCAAATCATGTATGAAAAAAATAATATTGTATTATTATATTAGTAGTATGAATTATAAGATCCACAACATAGGAGAAATAGAGCTACAATGTGACAAAAGAGATATGTAATTATATTTATTTAAAGATAAAAAAAAAAAAAGAAAAGATGTAATTATATTTATTTAAAGATAAAAAAAGGAGAGGAGATAAGTGATGACAGATTTAGGATGAGTTAGGTTTAAAAAGTTATTGAGAAAAAAATTAAATTTTAACACAATGTGCTTAAGAGCCATTTAAAATATTTTTTAATCTAATAATAAAATATTTTACAGTGAACTTTATTTGGGCCACGTGAACATCACACTTATAAGTAATTTATTTTATTATTGATTTGTTGAATATTTTGTTTATTTTATGATGTAGATAAGAAACACGTTTAATAAGGAATTTATTCTGATTATGATCTTGCTCTAGCTTCTTTATTTCTTAACAAACATGGCTTCATAGGCCTGCAACATATAATTCTTAAAAAAACTATTCAAAAATTTACTCAAAAAATAGTTTAAATATTTAAAACCCCTATTTTTTTAACATAAATACAATGCATTTGCTATCTTATGACATATTAATTAAAATATTAACTCATTCTCTTATACTCCGTCCGAATGTAACATCTATCTATGCTATATAATACTTATCCCCCTTAATTTAATGTGGAAGGGGGATTTAATTATACTATATAATACTTATAATACTTTTTTGCATATTTATAATATTTATCCCACTTAATTTAATGTGGAATGGAGATTTAATTGTAACTTTTAATTGTAAATATATGAAGAGACTATTTTAATTGTAACTTTTAATGTAAATAAACTAATTTAAATACAAAAGTTATGATAAACATTACAATGCAAATGCACCTTCTAATACACAAGGTGATTAAAATGAACTTTTAAATGATAGTATAAATTACAAGATGGTTAAATTTTAGCTATGAAATCTTAGATACAATCGGTGCATCGCACGGGTTGAATAAATCAAAAACAACCCCGGAGCAACATACGGATTAGTAAAGCCTCATTTTATATAACTAATTACATAGACTAAAATAAAAGGACAATAACAATAAAAAAACATATAAACTTCTCTAAAAGGCATTTAAATTCTGTCATCTGCTCATTCAACCGTCTGCCCCAACATTATGTACAAAACACGTAAATATTCAACCAAAAACCGTGCATCGCACGGGTTGGATAATGCCTCGTTTCATCTAAAAAATCATCCATCCAGAAGAGTTAATATTACATCAAATTAGGGGTGAGAATTTGGGACCGGAACATGGGACATTCTCGTCCCGACCCGAGTCCCGACGGGATTCAGGACCCCGAGTCCCGAAAGTTTCGGGTTTGGGACCAGGACCAGGACTTGAGTTTTGGAAAATTTCGGGACTCGGGAGTCCCGAATCCCAATCGGGACTTTCCCAAATTCCCGAAAATTAATTTCAATTTAAATTATAAATTTAATTTTAAAATTCTAAATTAAAAAACTCTAATTCCTAAAAATTGATATTCAATTCACAATTGGTGTGATTTGTTTATGTCGTCATTTGTTGGTGAATTATGATTTGTGTAATTTGAACCATGCTAATGGAAAAAAATTTCGAAATATTGTAAAAAAAATATATATTCGGGTAAATTTTTTATCCCGATCGGGACAGTTGGGACATTCGGGACATTCGGGAAATTATAGGCCGGGACTGGGACAGGGACCGGGATTAATATTTTCCCATTTCAGGATTCGGGACTCCCGTAGTCCCGAACGAGACCAGGACCGAGACCATAAAATTGACGATTTTCGAGATCGGGACTTCGGGACGGGTACCCGGTCCCGGCCCGATTCTCAGCCCTACATCAAATGCACACAATTAAATCAAACAACCACATCATCCGGCATTCACCATACGCTCCCCATCAATAATCTGTCCCTTTTAATTTCAACTACACTCACCATTCTATCATATTCTATTATTCTCCTAAAATAGACATCTGTTACACCAAATGTTACACCTCAGCTGGAACGAAGGGAGTAATACTCTAAAGAGTAGTATCATTACACAATGATCACAAAATATAAACTATTTGTATTTCGGGATGCCATTCTATAATGTCATGCAATCAATTATTCATTGTATATTTGTACAAATTAGCTATTAGAAAAGTTGGGGCCACTTGAGACTTAATTTTTGTACTGACGATTATAATGAATGCTTGATATCTGCTAACTAATCATAATTTAACCATTCCCAACGAGGAAACACAGTACTCCCTCCGTCTCACCAGAAGAGACTACACTGATAAGTATTCAGCTTTTTCTTGTTTGCAAAATACAATACAAAAATATTCTTTTCTTACCATTTTTTTCCAAGTACATCCTTATTAGATGAGAACTAATTTTGGACAATACATATTCACACAAGCAAGGACATGAGATGTAAGGAAGTAGAAATAAAACTCTTCTATTGGGACAAAATTGTGTTTAACAACTAGACTTTTCACGTGGGCGCGGGGAGTAACTTCTCAAATCACCCTAGACAAGGCCGTAGCTGGCTACAGACGGGGGCTAGGCTCCTGCCTTGAGCCTCATTTTTCAACAGATCTCAATTTTTTTTACACAATGCTATGTATATAACAAAATCTAAAGAAAAATACATAAATTGTTACAAAAACTTGTTCAAGTAAGTTTATTTTTATAGCACTCAAAATTTTCTTTCGGCCTATAGCCTATTCCATCACAGCTACAGTCATGGCCCTAAAATAGGTTAATGAAATACAAATATCTTAACCACATACCCTGGTTACTGAATCTAATCATTGTTTATACTACAACAATGATGCTTCAAATGCATGAAAAAAGGCTCAGAGAGAGATGAGATGCATAGGAGGCAAACCTTGTGGCTGTTTCCTTTGTGAGAAATTGAGGATTAGTTATACGAGTACGAACATGGATCCGACTTTTGGCATTATTGATGAAGCATCAGGAACGGGAGAGGACGCCTTTCGAGCTACTTCATCAGGAACGGGAGAGGACGCCTTTCGAGCTACAAGCAGGGAAAATGCTAATTGAGTTTTATTATAATACAACAACATCTAAGCCTTAGTCCCAAAATGATTTGGGGTCGGCTAACATGAATCAAACTTTGAAATCGTCAATAATCATTACATAAATAACATAAAAGGAAAAAAAGAGGGGAAAAAGTAGAGAAAAAAGCAAATAAAAAAAGAGAATGAATGTTAAAAAAAAAAAGAAAAAAAATGAAAAATCCTGAAAAATAAATTAAAAGATAACATGGAATAAAAGAAAATAGGAATAAAAATACAGATTAAAAAAAAAAGAATCAGATTCCATCCACCATCCGTATTCTATTATAATAAACCAAAAAAAAATCGCAGTCAATTTCAGCAGTTTGTTTGAATAACATCATAGTGCTCCATTCATTATACTTTTTTGATTTTTTTTTTTTTTTTTGGGTTCTTGTATATAATCCACATATGTATAGTTGTTAGTTTACTCAATTGTCACGTTCGGAGAAAGAACGCTCGTCTCCATCGAAGCTATAAAACCCACTGGTTTGCGTCCTTTTGTTTTCGTATGGAGGTTGTCTAGCTTTAATAAAGTCAACTGTTCGGCTTTCTGAACAACACCCTTCTTCTTCCTCCTTTTTTATAGACATTTCCTTATTATTAAAAAAAAGCTATACAAAAAAAGTCATCAAACCATTTTAACAAGAAAGCAAAATGCAAACCTTGGCACGTTTCCACGACGGCGAGGATCATATTCCGTAGCTTGCCGAAGAGCCCTCGCGAAGGCCTTGAAGGTTGCCTCAATGATGTGGTGAGTATTTCTCCCAGCAAGCTACTTCCCATTTCAAAATTCATTAATTCAGAAAAATGGATTGAAGTGTATTTACACTTTTTGAAAGAATTATGGCAATTTTATCTTGGATATGTAAATATATATATATTTCAAGATTTTATTTGTATTGTATAAGAGATTAATTAGTATCTTCCAAGGTTATCACGACGCCAAGTCACTCATGCACTGTCAGGACGACAAGCCGACAAGTCGTCCAACTAGTCGTGTCAAGTCGACAAGAAGTTCATATATATATATATATATATATATATAGATTTAATACATAATATAACTAGACACAATAATTTTAATAGCTTTCATAAAAAACTAATAGAATATAAAGTTCAAATTCAACAAACATCCATTAGACCATAGTCCCCGCATAATAACATCCAAATGTAATTGAAGTTGTAGACTAGCAAATAAAAAGCGTAAACGAGATGGAAAAACGTGTATGACTTCATATGCTTTAACCATTTCTAATTTCAGATCCAGTTTACGGGTCGGTTTCTAGGTAAAAATTTGTGTTTCCATGTCGGGTTCCGGGTTAAAAAAATTTAACTTCTAAACTCAATAGGTTGACTTTTTTCATGTGAGATGGAGACCTGTTGCTGCCCCAATGAGGAGGTGGAAGACTCGAGAACAGATAAAATTGTACAGGGTAGAGGAAAACCCAAGAAAATATGGAGAAATGTGATTGAAAATGATATGAAGTTCCTTGGAATCGGAGAACATATGCGATGGAGAGAACAGTGTGGAGGGAAAATATACGGGTGAATGATGAAGTTTGATTCTTTTCTATTTCTATTTTTATTTTTATTCTTATTTTATTTTTTAATTATTATTATTATTTTTATTAGTTTTCTTTTTTTCTAGAGTCGATTTGATTTTTCTTTACACTCGTATCTTTATTTATGTTCTCTTTTTTTTTTTAGGTCGACAGTTTCAAAAGATGATTCATGTTATCCGACCCCAAACCAGTTTGGGATTAATTAAGGCTTTGTTTCCGATTTATCATTTTCTTCGGTTTTTAGTTCTTTTAGTTTTTCCTATGGATTTTCGATTTTTTAGGATTTTTAGTTATTTTTAGTTTGGTATTTTTTAGAGATTTATTGTTAGTTTTCTATTTTTCCAAAGATTTAGGACGGGTCAAAATCCGTCAGACACGATATGATTGTGCTATATAAATGTACAACACCATTGACATTGCAGTTCAATTTTA
The DNA here is from genome assembly GCA_033398695.1 of Orobanche coerulescens. Lineage (NCBI taxonomy): Eukaryota > Viridiplantae > Streptophyta > Magnoliopsida > Lamiales > Orobanchaceae > Orobanche > Orobanche coerulescens. The sequence continues at coordinate 231,355,862 of CM065802.1, forward strand.
GGTAAGCTTGTATTGAAATATACCAAAAGCAGTTGTCTGCTAACGACAGTATTGAAGCCTTCACCAGTTCCACACTCTCAACAATCTATACAAAAACTTCTACCTGTCGTATATGTAGAGTCATTCCAGAAGTATTGACCAAAGACTGAAAGAAATGCTCCACCAACTGAAAGCAACAAAATGTTCAAGTGGAGTCAGTAACCCTTAAGAGTTGCTCAGTTTAAAAGAAAAACTATAGCCATACAACAAAGGGAATTCGAACAGTACCAAACACATGGTCAAATTGAGTAACAGCATACCATGGAATAGTTCAATAATTCAATCTTAAATCTATGAATGTCAGTCAAGTGCATAAAGAACACAGATACCTGTGTGTCATAAGTTCCAACTCGCTCTGTTGGTATGCGCAAATCATAACTCAAATGCGGCCTTCCAGATAAATCCTACAATAGATTTTAAAAATGAAAAAATTGCAGAATACCGACATTTCTAGTCAAGGTGTCAAAGACCACAACAATGTCTATCCTTTCGGTTTCGTTTACACTTCGTACACCAAAAAATCAGATAGAACGGTCAGCCTGTTATCTCTAGACTGTTATCTCTAGAGTAAATTTTATCCGTTGACGATGGTCCTTCCACTCGGCACCGTCGGTTTCTCAGTCTAAGAAACTGTACTTATTAGCTCGGACCGGATTTAACCCAAAATCGAACCAATTTGTATATATATATATATAGAGAGAGAGAGGGATTTTTTTGCTTTTTTGTGCCAGCCTTTCTGTGTTTAATGTGGGGATTCTCTATCAATACTTTTTTACATTTTTGAGATTTTTCTTTCTAGTACTTCCCATCACCTCTATATTCGTCACTAATCCATACTACATCATATATCTGGGTCCATGACGTACCAATCCTAATTTATTGTCCTTGATTGATGGATGAAAAATAATGGCTTTTGGTGAACCCATGTTTCGTAAAAGAGTCTACTCTACCACAATCATACCAGTGAAACATGTACAAGTGCTTCATCAAGAGGAGCTGAGAAGTCTCCAAACCTGTTGATTCCTTTCCTATCACCAAGTGCTTGCAACAAAGCCTGCGTGAACAACAACCAACATTACTGCTGTTAGTTATTGCACTCGCAAACGAAAAATTGCAGGCAAACAAGAAGAATCACTATGGCAATGAGCAAATGTATGTTTATAGACTTCATGGTTCAAGGTGGCCCACTTTAAACATCAGACTTGAAGAGCAAAAATCTGAACCTACGGTAGGGATTAAAATCGATTTTTGTTTTATAAGAGTTGAATAAGAATCCATCCAAGACCAAATTAGAAGGCCTGTAGTAACAATTCTTTCGCAGTAAAGTGGTGCAAACTACAGAAGAAATTTTAAAACATAGGAAAACAACACGTGAAGCAACATAAAAGTAATGTGGTGTAAACATCTTCTACCAAAAGGTCACAATACATAAAAACGAAACACACCAATATTTGGAAACTTACTGTCCCCATTGCTAGGGCAACATCTTCATTTGTGTGATGATCATCAATATGAATATCCCCAGTGGCCTTCACATCTACGTCAAATAATCCATGCGAAGCAAGTTGCTGAAACATATATTAGGAAAGGAATACACAATGTTTAGCATTCACGGAGTTTTAAATTAAAACTTAAACACATGTAACACTTATTCCAGGTAGAATAGTACTCTCGACTACTCAACAATCATTGATGCCAAAAAGATCAGGTATATATATGTTCGATTGCTTAAAAAAAGTACTTATGTTTTATGAACAAATGTGAAAAGATAAGCAAAAAAACAATCAATTAAATATAAAATAAACTGAAGGAGAAGTATACTCCTAATATTAGCCCTCTTACAATAACTTACAACCGAACTAATGTTGAACACATACAATCACCTCCAAATGCTCCTAACTCCTCAACATGGAACAGCATCTCAAAGAAATTTGAGCGAACTTATTTTACAACATCTAAAGTTGAGGATTTCAATCTTGTGTAGGTTGAAACTGTAAGCTGAACATCAACCTGTGTGGAATGTCAAACCGCTTTAAATTGTATTGAAACATATAAGTGCCCTAAAACAGTCTTAATATCGATACACTAACATTATCTCCAAAATTCTACATCACCATGCTGCTCCCTAAAAAGACTAAACACACGGATCCCCTATCTAAAGGATGATAGGTAGATAGAGGTTTAAAAGAGCAAGAACCGATACACGTAAACAAATTAACAAACAAATGACAAAGCTAACAACGAATTAACAAAAATGAAGAAACTAACATCTAACATGTGATCAAGAAAAGGGATGCCCGTATTATTATCAGCAATCGCATCACCATCCAGATTGATCTTCACATTCACATTCGTCTCCTTCGTAGCCCTCTTCACATCTCCAACTCTTCCTACTACAATTCCGGGCGATTATCAAAGACAAACCAAAACAACAAAAGGATAAAAATTAATAATAATAATAATAATAATAATAATAATAATAATAATAAATTCACAACTAGTTTACCCTGCGATGTTATTGTCGATGGAGAATCGTTGTTAACGACACGAGGGATTGTGGAGTCCATCGGAGGAGCTGTTAAGTTTGTGAAAAAGAGTTGTACCTTGCGCCGCTGGCGGTGTACGGGAAGGAGGACGCGCTGCGAGATATGAACTGGTGAGTTAGAAGGACGCGATTGAGCCAAAATGGAATGGTTGCCGCCGCCGGAACCCTGACGAATTGAGAGGTCCATACGTGCGCAAAGCAGCGGCGACTAGTGGTGGTTGCCAAGGAAGTGAATTGCTGTGTTTGGTAAAATATACATCACCGGATATTATGATATATCAAGGGCTTGTTTGCTACGTCTCATTAAGGTGTATAATATATTTAATACGTCTTTATATCTTGTTTGTTATAAAGTATAGGGTCCTTGATAAAATTCGGACTCGTATAAATAATACTGATTTTTAGTATTATGTATCCCACCTAAGAGGTGATATTAGGTGATATTAAACAATAATGCAACTAATAAATTCAATAAACTACCATGATATCTATATTTTGCAGAGAATTTAATACATTATACCAAATATGATATTAATTTCTTATATTGTATATAAGAAATCCCAATCAATCTTATCGAGCTTTATCCCATACAAGTTAGCAAACGAGGGTATTACTAAACACCGCCCTAAATTACTAGACATCGTCCTATAATATTACCTTTTTATCCATTTGACAATCTTTCATTATTTCTACCCAACACACCAACACACAAGTTTTTGGAATTGAAATCTAGAAATAATTTTTCATTTATTCTACAGAACACACAATCAAATATATATCGTCAATATCATCGACAACTACGAAAATGGACGAGAATTCACATCTGGAGGTAATTTTTCGGAGAAAATGACGCAGGCGTCTGAATATTCCGCTTGTTCCATGGTACAAGCGTCCACAGATTCCGCCTAAACCATGGTACAGGCGTCTGCTACGGACGCTCCGTCCTAGGTCTAGGCGTCTAAACCAGGCGCCTGAACCATGGTCTGGACGTCCGATTCAGACGCCTGTGCCATGGCTAGGCGTCTGATTCAGATGCCTGTACCGTGGCCAGGCGTCCATGCCAGATGCCTCGGCCATGGTCCAGGCGCAATTTTTGGACGCATGGACCCTTTTTTTGCATGATTTTAAATTTTAATAATAATATTATTGGTATTATTATTAACATTCTGTCAATTAAAAATTTCAGGTTATATTTGAATAATTTGAAGGTGACGGCGTTGATTATAGTGGTTATTTCGTTAATGACGAAATATTCGCTAGTGATTGTGATGCGATTGGTTGGGCGAAAAAAATTGCTCTTCAAATTGGTTTCGAGTTGATCATTTCGTCGTACAAGAATAAAGGAAAGACAAAGCTATTGAGATGTAACCGTGGTGAACGGTACAGAGGGCTATTAAGAGATTTGGATGTCGCTGTTCGAAAGGACACAAAGACGAAAGCATGCAAGTGTACATTTCAGATAAAGGCCGAACAATTGCATGACTTGAGTGGTTGGATAATCAGACCGATGTCTGAGAGTAAGGGCATGCACAATCACTCATTTATTGTATATCCGGAGGGGCATCGTCAAATGAGTGGACTGAGTAAATCGGCCAAACAAGTTGTTCGTGAGATGAGTGTTGCTCAAGCCAAGCCGTGTGCCATCTTGGCGTTCATTCAGAATAAATTTCCCGAGGACAAACCGACTAGACGACATATCTATAATTATAGAGACCACTTGAGAAAGCATGATTTTGAAGAAAGAGATGTCGTCGGTCAGTTTCACCATTTGGATGTGACGAATAACTACGTACATTGGACGCAGGCCGACCCGGATACAAATATTGTTACCCACGTGTTCATGACTCATCCAACATCAATCAACTTAATCCGGACCTACAGATGGTTCATTGGCATGGATTCTACCTACAAAACGAATAAGTATAAGATGCCATTTCTCGAGATAATCCTCAGTACCAAAATCAGTATAAGGTACGTCCTCGAATCCCCTACCCCCTGCCTCCCGCTGTCTATGAACGGAAGCATCAACACCATGAGCTCTGGTGTGACGCGCTCCATAACCCATCAACTCTGTGACTAGCGGCATAGATTTGCCCGCTCCTCCTCTCATCTGCATTTAGCAAACAATACAACTAATAAGTAATAATCATACAAAAAATACACATTATTAATTATTAATTAAAAATTTTATTTTTTTCCGAAAAAATGACTGGGCGTCCGGCCAGGACGCCTGAACTAAGGCAGGAGCATCTGGTCTGGACGCCTCGATCATGGCTCAAGCGTCCGGCCCAGACGCCTATTCCAGCGGCTAGGCATCCGATTTGGACGCCTGTGTATGGTTTGGACGTCCGACATGAACGTCTGCACCACTGGCTGCGCGTCCGCCCTGGACGCCTGCGCCATGGACAGGCGGAATCGGCGGACGCCTGTGCCATGGCCAGGCGTCATCGTCGGACGCCTGTGACAAAATAACGGTCACGGCCTCTGTCGTGCACTCCGACACGACGGTCGCGGCCAAAGTATCAGTAAAACGAAAAAAATTAGTTACCGGAGCTTTTCCTTTTCCGGTCATGGCGGAGGACGGTGGCGGACGGTGGCTGTGCGGCGGTGCGGCTGCAGCTGGTGGGGTCTTTACAATAGGTCGAGAGAGAAAAGTATTAAGAAATTAGGATTACAAATCTGCTTAATATGAATTAAGGGCAAAAAGGTAATATTATAGGGCGGTGTCTAGTAATTTAGGGCGGTGTTTAGTAATCCAGTATATTAAATGTAGACAACTCTTTTACATTATTTTTGTATATCACCTTTTTTTGGAGCGGCGACAAACTCGTCCAACCCGTATCAGAGGTCTCTTGACCAGGCAGGTGTTAAATCAAGGAATATGTACTAATGGCAGCCCTGCAAGAGAGAAGACCAACTAGACACGAATTCAGCAACAAACCTTGCAATATTTCATCAAAGTATTGTCACCACACGGATTCGAACCCACGATGTCGGAGTGTTTCCACCTCAATCACTTTGCAACTTACCATCAGTCTATGCCTCTGGAAACTTTGTATATCACCTTATTAGATACTATGCGTAGTATTTTGGAAATTTATTATGAAATTTTTATTTTATATTATATTGAACAATGTGAAATCTGTATAATGTCAATGTGAAATCTGTATTATGTACCCGAATCAGGGACGACCTTCTTGTAAAACTTAGCTATTGTTTTATGTTCCAAAAAAAGGGAAAATTCTACAAAAAAACACTCTTACCGGGCATCACAGGTTTTATTGCTAATAGTAACAATAACAATAATAATAATAATTAGTAATATTAATTCTAAAGCTGAGTTGAACTAAACTGAACTATGCTGAACTGAAGGTTGTTGGAACTTTGATGAAATTAAGCAAAAAAAAACAGAGTCTGAATAGGCAACAAAAGCTTATGGAATTCATAAGTCACCAAGTTAGAACTGAATTATCAATAGAATTTGCATCCATTATTTCATATTCATTCTCAAACTCAAACTCAACAGGATCTTCATTTCCTTGACATAACACAATCACAATTCTGATCAACATAATAGACAATAAAACAAGGAAAATAAATAATGAAACAGATTACTCTATTGTATTTCTTCTCATTCAGGCTCTTTTCTTATCGATAACCCCAAATCTTATAAAATTAAATCCAAATAAAATTAGATGGGGTTATTTTGGAAGAATATAGAAATTTGGGATGAAATTGTATTTCAAAAGACTTCAAATCATCCAAATGACTAATATATTCCCGCTTATTTGGATGGAAAACCCAATTTGACAGCGAAATTTGACTAAATGACGTCTTAAAGCGAAAAGGGCAAGCACAGTGATGTTGTCGATAGCCTTCTAGACGTGGGTGATGAAACGCAAATATTTAGGAAACCTTAGTGATCGTTTCGGATTTTGCCCTGTCAAAAAATAGCAAGAAACCATAATGAAAGGGCAACCATTGGCTTCCTTCATAGACCACACGTTCAAGCACTTATCTAGCGACACGCTAGAATGCGCGGGTTCACTGAGTAGACGGTTCAAGTGATCGATATACTGCGCAGCATATGAACAACTATAATGATATTATGCAGATCATTCTGCTGAGTTTTCCTTGCACAACATCCACATTTTTAAAGGTATTAGTTCCAAGTTTATTATATCTATGACTGGCTGCCAAAAAAAATTTTCATAAGAAGAATTATGCATGTAACTTTTTGTGAGATAATGCAATACAATGCAGAATACGGTAAGCTATGTCCATACTAGTGATATAGGAAAAATACTAGAGTTTTGAAGACAGATTGAGGTAATCACGCAACATCAAACAGAAGCGCAACATGCAAAATGCAAACCACCCTCAGATAAATGTCCTTCCTATAGGAGTTATTTCCGAAATATAGGCATTCTCGGAGTCGACTGGACTCCGGGCCACGGCACACCACCTTGGCCGAACACCCCCCAACTATTGTACTTCGGGCCGCGGCCCCTGTCCATCCAGGCCGCTCCCTCACTGAAATCACCCAACCAAACCCTGTCGCCACTGTACTATGGGTCGCGGCTCCCTACCCTCCGGCCCGCGGCCCCCTGAGATTTCTTTGGGCAATTTTTTTGAGTGTGCCGCAGCACATCCTGCTTGGGCAGCACCCAAAGTCAACAGGCGATTTGGGGGTCTTTTTAGCAGCAATCATCACCATTTTGAGAGAGCAACAATAGAGATAGATACAAGAGAGAAAAGAAAGAGAGAAATACTTGTTCGATTTCCTGGAGGTATATCGATCGAATCAACGTGATATTTTGACAAGAGTTTGATAGCTATTGGGCAAATCTTTTCACCGAAATAGATCGAGGGTTTGAGTCCGGAAGTTCGGGTATTTTTGTTAGCCTTTTGTGTAAGATATTTATGGTGTTTCTTCTTCTCGATCTTGTTGTTATTGTTGTATTCCAAATACTTGAAGAGTGTTTATTACAAAGTAATTGAAGATTATTGTTGTATACCTCTAGTTTGTACTAGGGACGAATTGTTCATTGTGTATTGGTGATAGTGGATTTAAGCAGCTTCGGTCCCATGATTTTTACTCTCGTCTTGAAGGGTTTTCCACGCTAAAAATTGTGTCTCATTGTTTATCGTTTTTGGATATCATTTGTATTGTTTGTCGAGTTGTAATTGATTACTATACTCATCGGTAACCTTTAAGTTACAATTGAAGATTGGGAAAGTTGTCAAACGAGTTTCCACATTTTGTTGTGACGTTATATTGTCGGTTTTTCCCAACCAAGTGGTGTCAGAGCCACGAGATTTTTGTTTGGTGGTTATATTATCTCAATTGTAAGATGGAAGCCAATACAAGTATAATGGTAAATTTGAATGGTTCGAACTACCATGTATGGAAGGGCAAGATGGAAGACCTTCTATATGTGAAGGATTATTATCTACCGGTCTTTAGCAAAGACAAACCGGAAGGCAAGTCCGACCCGGATTGGGCTATTTTGCATCACCAAGTGTGTGGCTATATTCAACAATGGGTTGATGATAATGTGTTGAATCATATTAGTGGAGAAAAGGACGCTCGAGACTTGTGGCACAAGCTCGAGCAATTGTATGCTCGGAAGACGGGGAATAATAAGCTATTACTCATTAAACAAATGATGAACTTAAAATATCGAGATGGGACTCCTCTGTCAAATTATTTGAATGCATTCCAAGGCATCATTAATCAACTTGCGGGAATGGGCATTAAATTCGAAGAGGAGGTTCAAGCTTTGTGGTTGTTCGGCACATTGCCGGATACTTGGGAGACATTTCGTACGTCGTTGTCTAACTCTTCCCATGATGGTGTCATTTCGATGGAAATTGCTAAGGGGAACATGCTGAACGAAGAGGTCTGAAGAAAGTCACATGGATCTTCGTCATAGTCGGATGTTCTAGTTATCGAAAGACGGGGGAGAGGTCAAAGTTGAGGCCCGAGTAATAGAGGGCCACAAAGAAATAATTCCAGAGGGAAGTATGGCAATATTGAATACTACCATTGCGGTAAGAAAGGGCATACGAATAAATTTTGCCGACAATTAAAAAAGAAAAATCGCCAAAGCCGAGAGAACACTCAAAAGAAGGAGAGCGGGAGTAATGAAAAATCCGAAGTAAATACTACTACCGAAGAATTCTCTGTATGCTGTGATTATGATATGGTGAACCTTTCCAGAGATGATTCGAGTTGGGTGGTCGATAGTGGAGCTACGTGTCAGTTACTTCCGAACCCGGCACGAAAATGAAGAAGAATCATCACCGCCCTCCTGATCGTCGGCCTCATCGTGCGAATAATACTCGCTCGAATCCTCAGTACCAAAATCAGTATAAGGTACGTCCTCGAATCCCCTACGCTCTGCCTCCCGCTGTCTACGAACGGAAGCATCAACGCCACGAGCTCTGGTGTGACGCGCTCCAGAACCCATCAACTCTGTGACTAGCGGCATAGATTTGCCCGCTCCTCCTCTCATCTGCATTTAGCAAACAATACAACTAATAAGTAATAATCATAAAAAGAATACACATTATTAATTATTAATTCAAAATTTTATTTTTTTCCAAAAATATGGTCAAGGCCCGAACGGACGCTAGAACCACGGCATGTGCGTCGTCCGACGCCATTTCGTGGTCGAAGCGTCCGAGGCGACGCTTATCACGGCCAGCGTCCGATTCGACGCTGTGTTATGGTCGGACGTCCGCCGTGGGCGTTTGTACCATAGTCAGGGCGTCGCCGTGGGCGCTGAGCCATGGACAAAGGAATGCCGGACGCCAGGCATGGTTGGCGCCCACGGCGGACGCCAGAATAAATACTCGCCGCGCCTCTGTCGTGCACTCCGGCACGGCGGCGCGGCCACTGAAACAATAGACGGATGAAAAAATAAGATTACCGGCGCTTTTCCTTTTCCGGACATGGCGGCGGTGCGGCGGCAGACGGCGGCAGACGGCGGCTACGCGGCGGTACGATGGCGGCGGACGGCGGCACTGTTGTGTCGGTTCGGCTGCGTCGTATGAGTTGTTTAGAGAGAAAACTATTACTAAACTAGGATCCAAAATCTAATTAAACTGTAGTAAGGGCAAAAAGGTAATTTTCTAGGGCGGTGGCTAGTAATTTTGGGCGGTGTTTAGTAATCCAGTTATGCAATAGAAGTCATTCTTGAAGACACGCACAGCGCAACATGCTATCCATAAAATAAATCTTTTATTCACATATCTTCTACTTATATCATCATTTATTAATCAAAAAATAATCTTAAATCGTATATGTTCACATAGAAATATGATTTTTTATTAAGACAAAATTATATTTAAAAATAAAATGGCAATGAGGTATAGTTTTGGAAATAGTTAGACAGACAAGGTGGGAGTAATAATTATATAAATATATATTCATTTGTTTACTATTGTTATTTATTTACGGTGGTTCTACAATAAATAAATAAAATACAAATATATACAAATATGTGAACTTTTGTGTACATGTGGCAATAGACTCATTACAATGCTCTGTTGGTCAGTATCGGTCCTGATATTTTGTTGGAGAACATTATCAAGAAAATAGTACTCTCTCCTAATTTATTGAAAGAAATACCGAAGAGTAGAAAATTTGTGTGAACATAAAATCAAAACGACAGAGGCAAGACAGCAACCAACCAATAAGTAATTTTCATATCATTAGATTGTCTCTGGTTCCCTAATTTCTCATTTTCCTCAAATTCTCTTCTTTTTACTTCTCTTTCCAAATAAAGGTATTAGAGGAATAAACACAACCAAATGCACAATTTAAGGTTTATAAATTACTAATGAAACTGCTGAAAAGAGAAGAGAGTATCAAAATTAATTTGGAGTTGCTCCGAGTTAAAAACAATCTTGCCCAGCTTTGACATTTATATTACAAATTGGATAAGAAATTAGCTAGTTTGGCTACAAATACAATTGTTGGGAGGAATTTGTGATTTGTAATTGTAAAGAAACAAAACAAGAAGAAGAGAGCAATATGTCACGGGGTTGGGTTTGAGCACTCGAAAGCTCCTCGGACCCGTGCGGCACTAGACTAGAATTGCCTCGATCTAGCTAGTAAGCCTAACTCACTCGGTTGCTAAGTATGAAAGGAGGGGTTTAACACTTGGGAGTTGAGAGAAAACTTCACTATTTCACAAACTTACTTACAAGTACAAGAATGTTGAGTCTTTGAGGGTTGGGTGCAAATGAGCCAACCTCAAGCCTATTTATACTACTCCTAGGGACCTAGAATCTTCTACTCCACCTCCTCATTTGGAGGGTTCTAGACCTATCTACAGCATTACAATTCTAGAACCTAACTCTAGAATCATCCACACTTGTCTACAATTTACAAGTCTTACAAACACATTCTAGAGTATTCTACCAAGTATAATCTAGAATGCTCCACAATCTTCAAGTACTTCATCCTTCTAGGAGGGTCCTAGAAGGTTCTCCCATCATCCGGGCGCCTGCCGTCTCTCGTCCGTCCCGGCCCGTATCGGCCCCGCCCGCACCGCCCGTCTCGGCCCGACCATCCGGGCCGTCTCCACAATGTTCGGACTCTTCCCGAACCTCTGGACCAAGCCGGTCCGCTTCTAGTTGCTTAGGTCGAGTCTTTCTGTTGAGTGGCTCCTCGCCTTTTCAATGTCTACCGCCCTACAAGGCTTTTTCCGTCTAAGCCTATTATAGGGGAGGGTCTCTCTCGCACCTCAAGGCGCCACAAGACGCCGGCCGCGCCGCATCCCACGCCTGCGTCGGCCGTCGGCTCGAGTCCTGTTCCCGGACTCGGCCTTGTCCGTCGTGCCTTGTCCCACACGACCGTTGCTCACCCGACCTTGCCGCGTCCCTCGCGCTGTCGGACGATCCGGACATGTCCGTCCCGCAATGCCCCTTGGGCGATCCGCTTCCCATAGCGGCGTCCGTGCTCTCCCACGGCTTACTCGCGTGATTCTCCGTCCGATCACGCCGTCTCAAGGCCGACTCTTCACATGCGGCCGATGCCATCCATGGCGTCCGCCGTGCTTGGCCTCGGCACCCTGTGCGACCGTCTGCGCACACATGTCTCGTTGTCGACTGTCGGCCGTGACATTCTCCCCCGCCCATTTCGTCGACGTCCTCGGCGACGTGGCGGCCCCTCGATGAACCGAACGGCTCCAAGGTGGTAACTCGGCTCCTCCTCAAGCTTCCTCACATACTTGAGTGCCGACATAGCTTGTCTCGAAGGCTCTGTGGTCAAGTGTATTTCCTGCAGCTTGGCTTGATCACACACGTACAGCGCCCTCTTGTGCGGAACAACACCAACATTATTCTTCCTCAGGAAGTCCATGCCCAGTATTATGTCCCGATCATCCATGCTCGTCACCTTGAAGTACACGCGCGGTTCCCACGTGCCAATCTTTAGTCGCACCCCATTGGCGACTCCTGTGACTCGAACGGGTGGTGCATTATTCGACTTCATCCAGCCCCGTCCCTCGATGACCTGAAGCCCCAACCTCGTAGCTTCACCTCAATGTAGTTGTAATCGGCCCCTGTGTCGACCAACGCCTTGACGGGTTTCCCATTGATCAGCCCCGTCGCATACAGCAGATTTCCCTCAAGCGGTGCTCCGTCCCGCGATGCCATCCCTATGGCTGAGTTCAACACCTGAAGCGCCATCGATGTCCCATCACCCTCGGCATCATCCCGTGCCTTGGTGTACTCCATGGCGGCTACCCTCGGAAACTTCGAGCATTGCCTCGTTGAATGCTCCGTGCTCCAAAGAAATCTCACATTTCTTCTTCTTCGGACACGCTGCTACGAGATGGTGCACTCCGCACCCATGGCAAGTCCGAGCCCATCCCGACCGCTTGCCGCCCTTGGGCACAGCCATCCTCGCGCCCTATCCGCACTCAGTACGACTTGTCCTGCGTACCGATGCCGCCTCGTCCCTCTGGACTTCCGGCTCTCCCCGGGGTTTCAACTCGATCGCCTGTTCCGCTTATCGCACCGCCTCGACACGTTACGTGCCTTGCCCGCCGCACCTCCAACTTTGCCCACGGTTTTAGCCCATCCACGAACGCGAACAAAGCTTCCCGCTCACTAAGGCTAGGCAACTCCAAAGACGATCTCCTGGAACTCCTTCACATAGTCCTTGATCGCCTTGCCGTGTGTCAACTCCTTCAACCTAGCCGGACCTCAAACTCAACATTCTCCGGGTAAAGCGCCGCTTGAACTCGGCCTTGAAATCCTCCCATGTCTCCATCCGACATGTACCACGCGCGATCTCTGTTTCGCGCCTTCTCCACCATAGCGCCACATCTGCTAAGAAGAATGGAGCCGTCTCGCAACTTGGTCGCATCATCTACTATCCCCGATGCACCAAAGTAACGCTCCATGTTCCACAGAAGTCATCCACTTCCCTACCATTCCGCGATCCTTGGAACGAACACTACGGGGATGTCGATTCGATGGGGTGCCGCACCCATTGGTCCCGACCGTGGGCCATTGCCCGCTCGCATAAAGGTCTTGTCCTTCCTTCGATGGTCTCGATCCTCCCTATGATCTCCTCTCGAAAGGTGCGATCATCGACCAACCTCCTTCCCGATGCCTCAAGGATCTCTTCACACAAGTCGCGTCGCAACGCGTTAAGGGTGCCGTCACCCGATTCTCAAGCTCCTCCAACGACTCGCTCATCTCCGTCACTGATCGGCCACGTTGCTCCATACCTCGAGAGCATCTGCGTGCTTGCCCATGGTTTCCTCGGTGAGCCACTCGTGCTTCCATGGCAACACCTCTTTCCACGGACTTGTCCCTAGACCCTTTCTGGACTTGTCCTTCTCTGGCCGGTTGAACTTTGGTGACGCCCGGACGTAGTCTCCATCGGTCCTCCTTGCACAAAACCTCTCAGCAACGTCTCAATGCGGAAGTTCCTTGAACCACTAGCGTGGCTCCGATACCACTTGTCACGGGGTTGGGTTTGAGCACTCGAAAGCTCCTCGGACCCGTGCGGCACTAGACTAGAATTGCCTCGATCTAGCTAGTAAGCCTAACTCACTCGGTTGCTAAGTATGAAAGGAGGGGTTTAACACTTGGGAGTTGAGAGAAAACTTCACTATTTCACAAACTTACTTACAAGTACAAGAATGTTGAGTCTTTGAGGGTTGGGTGCAAATGAGCCAACCTCAAGCCTATTTATACTACTCCTAGGGACCTAGAACCTTCTACTCCACCTCCTCATTTGGAGGGTTCTAGACCTATCTACAGCATTACAATTCTAGAACCTAACTCTAGAATCATCCACACTTGTCTACAATATACAAGTCTTACAAACACATTCTAGAGTATTCTACCAAGTATAATCTAGAATGCTCCACAATCTTCAAGTACTTCATCCTTCTAGGAGGGTCCTAGAAGGTTCTCCCATCATCCGGGCGCCCCGGCCCGTCTCTGTCCGTCCCGGCCCGTATCGGCCCGTCCCGGCCCGTCTCGGCCCGACCATCTGGGCCCGTCTCCACAATGTTCCAGACTCTTCCCGAACCTCCTGGACCAAGCCGGTCCGCTTCTAGTTGCTTCCGGTCGAGTCTTTCCTGTTGAGTGGCTCTCGCCTTTTCAATGTTCATCGCCCCCACACGGCTTTTTCCGTCTAAGCCTATTATAGGGGAGGGTCTCTCTCGCACCTCAAGGCGCGCCAAGGCACGCCGGCCGCGCCCGGCATCCCACGCCCGCGTCCGGCCGTCCAGCTCGAGTCCTGTTCCCAGACTCGGCCTTGTCCCGTCGTGCCTTGTCCCACACGACTGCTGCTCACCCGACCTTGCCCGCGTCCCCTGCGCTGTCGGACAGTCCCGGACATGTCCCGTCCGCAATGCCCCTTGGGCGATCCGCTTCCCATAGCGGCGTCCGTGCTCCTCCCACGGCTTACTCGCGTGATTCTCCGTCCGATCACGCCGTCCTGAAGGCTGACTCTTCACATGCAGCCCGATGCCATCCATGGCGTCCTGCTCGTGCCGGTCCCTCGGCACCCTGTGCGACCGTCTGCGCACACATGTCTCGTTGTCGACTGTCGGCCGTGACAAATAGCTAACCGTAAGGCCAAAACAAGAACGCCACCGCAAGGCCTGGGTGTAGTCGCGCAGACGGCCATTGACAGGCAGCACGCCAACGCCGTCTTCGTCTTTCTCTTTCTGTACGCAGGCCGCACGGGTTAGCCCGGTTTCGAACAAGTCCAGCTTTGGGTCGATAAAGTCCAACTATTTACATTCCGGTCCATTTCGAACGGGGTCGGGCCGGACCGGGTATGGCCCGGTGCTCAACCCCAGTTGATAGTGTTGTACGTGGTTTCTGTTCTTCAGCTCGTACCGAGACAGAAATTTGAAACATTTGGGAAAAGAAAGTAGGAACGAGAAACCAGTGATATTGGTTCACTAGCCACGGGCTTCCACTTCAAGTGGGAGACCCGGATTCGAGTCACTCTGAGGACAAGAATTTTCAAGAGTTTATGACTCTTTAATCTATGATTAAAGAAGAGACCTTAGCGCAGCCGCAGTGTGGGAGTTTTATCCCTCCAATGTGGGGGATAGCTCCTTGTGGGCACCAGACACTGTTCCTTCCACCTAGTGGGCTGTTGAGTCACCATGATTTAATTCCTCCACCAATCCCTGTCGGGCCGGGGGTGGGGCCCTGAGGGCGAGGGATTTTGCCTTTTGCTACAAAGAAGAGATCTTAGCCCTCCGGGGTACGCTGGTGGAATAATTAAATATTGAGGACTTCAAGCGGCAGTGTGAGAGACCAGATCTCGGTAGGACACTGCGGTTGGATTTGGGGTCCAGCATGGAGCAATCACTTGGGGGACGACTTCTTGTGCGTGGTAGTTGAAGATATTTAAGAACATGAGAGTCGGATACACATCTCATGATTTAACTGGTAGTAGTACTGTGGGACCGTTGCTGTTATCCCAAGAGGTAGTGAGATACGAAAAAAGGTAGGAACTAGAAAAAAAAAAGAGAAAAGAGAAAAGGTGGAATAAAAAAAAAGGGAAAACAATGATTTTCGTCCCTGTAATTTGTATGATTTTTGCTTTTAGTCCCTACGAAAATTAAAATATTATTTTCATCCCTGTAATTTTTAAAACGTTCTTTTTTAGTCCCTGCCGTTAACCTCCGTTTATTTTTAAAGGAAAAACAATGCTTTTCGTCCCTGTAATTTGCGTGATTTTTGCTTTTAGTCCCTACGAAAATTGAAATGTTATTTTGATCCCTGTAATTTCTAAAACGTTGTTTTTTAGTCCCTGCCATTAATTGTATATTCCAAATAACATAATAGTGCAGTAACAAATTAGACCCTGCAATTTACCACACGATACGAAAACACGACATGAAAACGACACGAAAATTTAGTGTTTGGGTTTGCATTTTGAGTACACGACACGAAAATACACGAACACGAAAGTACACGACCGAGATTTAGTGTCGGTTTTGTGTTTACCCTTTGGGTACACGACACGACACGAGATACACGAAATAAATAAATAAATAAATAAATATAATATTTTATATTTAATTTAATAAAAATATATATTTAATGAATCCTGTTTATACTAAACTTTAAAATTTGAAAATATAATGTGAATTTTCATAAATTTCATGTAAACATTCGTGTTTTCGTTGCCATTCGTTTCATTTCGTCTACTAAAACCTATAAAAATAATATTATAATATTAAAATTATTATTTTTATAATATTTTAATATTTATTTTATATTATGTGCGACACGAAAACACGACACAAAACAACACGAATTTGCGCGACATATTTACATGACACGAATTTATTTAGTGTCGTGTATGGGTTTGGGCTTTGGTACACGAAACACGAAAGTACACGACACTAAATGATTACGTTGTTATTTTCGTGTCGTGTACTTTCGTATTTCGTGTACCAAAAGTCCAAACCCATACACGACACTAAATAAATTCGTGTCATGTCGTGTCGTGTACCGCGCAAATTCATGTCGTTTCGTGTCGTGTTTTCATGTCAGGCACATAATATAAAATAAATATTAAAATATTATAAAAATAATAATTTTAGTATTATAATATTATTTTTTATAGATTTTAGTAGACGAAATGAAACGAATGACAACGAAAACACGAATGTTTACATGAAATTTATGAAAATTCACATTATATTTTCAAATTTTAAAGTTTAATATAAACATAATTCATTAAATATATACAACAACATCTAAGCCTTAATCCCAAAATGATTTGGGGCATTAACATGAATCAAACTATGAAACCACAATGATTGTTACATAAATAACATAAAAGGAAAAAAGAGGGAAAAAGTAGAGAAAAAGCGAAAAAAAAGAGAATGAATGTTAAAAAAGAAAAAGAAATGAAAATCTGAAAAATAAATTAAAAGATAACATGAAATAAAAAAATAGAAATAAAATAAAAAAGAAAAAGAGAAGAAAAAGAAGGAAAAAAAGAATCGATTCCATCCACCATCCGTATTCCTTCCCGCCAAATTTATGAAAATTCACATTCTATTTTCAAATTTTAAAGTTTAGTATAAACGAATTCATTAAATATATATTTTTATTAAATTAAATATAAAATATTATATTTATTTATTTATTTATTTCGTACCTCGTGTCGTGTCGTGTACCCAAAGGGTAAACACAAACCGACACTAAATCTCGACGCAGACTTTCGTGTTCGTGTATTTTCGTGTCGTAGACTAAAATGCAAACCCAAACACTAAATTTTCGTCGTTTTCGTATCGTGTTTTCGTGTCGTGTGGTAAATTGCGGTCTAATTTGTTCTTCGCACTATTACGCTATTTGGAATATACAATTAATGCATGACTAAAAAGAACGTTTTAAATTACGAGGATCAAAATAACATTTCAATTTTCAGAGTGACTAAAAGAAAAATCACGCAAATTAGAGGGACGAAAAGCATTGTTTTTCCTTTAAAAATAAACGGAGGTTAACTATATGACTAAAAAGAACATTTTAGGAATTACAGGGATGAAAATAACATTTTAATTTTCGTAGGGACTAAAAGCAAAAATCGTACAAATTACAGGGACGAAAATCATTGTTTTCCCAAAAAAAAAAAAAGCCCTTTTGTCCCTTTTTGATGGAATCCTCCCCAAGACCCCAAGGTCTATTCTCTCTGTATTTTTTTTGTTTCGTTTTCCTTTTTAATTCTATCATAGAAGATTCCTTTTAATAATTCTTGAACTGGGGATTCATTATTTCCCTCTCTCTCATCACAGAACTGAGCTAAATTAGAGAGAGAGAGAGAGAGAGAGAGAGAGAGAGAGAGATTGTAAGGTATGAATGATGTTGTCAATCTTGATTCAGATGATTCTGAGTTTGTTGAAGTTGATCCTACTGGGAGATATGGAAGGGTATGTGTATACCTTTTCTAGTTTTCAATTTCATTTAATTATTGGCAGATATATTTTTGCCCAGCATTTCATGATCTTGATTTTCATTTCTTATGCCCTTCTCTATTATTATTATTAACATTATTATTATTATTATTATTTAATTATTTGTGATTGCAGTACAATGAGATCCTTGGAAAAGGGGCATCAAAGACAGTGTATGTTTTTACTATTTCCTAAACCAGAAAGAAAAAAAAAACTTTAAAGATGGTGTGCAGTATTTATTTATTTATTTATTTATTTATTCTCCTTTGTTTTATTTCCTTCTAATATTTTTATTTTTTTAATTTTTTTGGGGGGTGGGGGGTCATATATTCTGCAAAATGCTGCAGTTATAGAGCTTTTGATGAGTATGAAGGGATTGAAGTAGCCTGGAACCAGGTGAAGCTTTATGATTTCTTGTACTGTCCTGAGGATCTTGAGAGGCTTTACTGTGAAATTCATCTCCTCAAGACTCTAAACCACAGCAACATTATGAGATTCTGCACCTCTTGGGTTGATACTACTAATCGGAACATCAATTTCGTGACGGAGATGTTCACTTCCGGTACTCTCAGACAGTAAGTTTTTCTCATCACTCTTCTTGGATTCTCTCGGACACGAGACACGACGTGGGGACACACTGTTAGGCATGGGTGTATTTCGAATCGAACGAACCGAACGGTGACTTTAACGAACGTTTGTTCGTTAACGATTCGGTTCGTGTTCGATAAAATTGCAAACCACTTGTTCGTGTTCGGTTCGTTAAAATTCCACATATTTCGTGTTCGTTCGTTAGCCTTCGGTTGTTCGGTTCGTTTTGATCGTTCGTTTGTTCGTTTGTGTTCTAAAATAAAAAAAAAACTAAAGTACAAACAATAATAATTAAAAAAATAAAAAGAGAAGATAAATTTAGAAATTAAGGATTTTGGAATGGTAGGTTTTATTTTGTTTATATATTTATTAATTATTGTAAAATTATTAATTATATTTATTAATTATAGTAAAATTATTAATAAATATATAAAGAAAATCCTTTGTTCGCGAACTGTTCGCGAACTAACGAACATATATTATTTTGTTCGTGTTCGGTTAGTGTATGTAACGAACATGTTCGCGAACTGTTCGAATTTGACCGAACCGAACACGAACTGAACGTTGACCGAACATTTTCATGAAATTTTTACAAACGTTCGGTTCGAAATACACCCCTAGGCATATACCCTAACTTAACCCAAAATGATGGTCAAAGATAAAAGTGTCGACTTCCCGGGTGGCAACTCCCATTGGGCCCAATCTCCGGGGTGGCAACTCCCATTGGGACCACCATCGGATAGCCCCTTTCCGTAGCCCGCCCAAATACGATAGGTCGGACTAAATTGTTAGTCATATAAGCTAGGGAACCCTAACTTCACCCGAAAATATGGTCAAAGGTAGATGGTTGACTCCCACTTATATATGCTTCCACACTTTATGTGGAATAGATGTGGAATACGGTAACACACACGTCTTATCTTAGCGTAAAACAGGACACACCATGGTTAGAATTTTTGAATTTTGGAAGTGTGTGTGCTTCATTGGTGTACTTTGCAAACATAAGTTGAACTCTAGTTGGATTAAATAGAATCGGGATTAGGAATCCGAGGGAGTGTTTGCAAAAGCTTATGCTTTTCGAGAAAGTGATTTATTGTCGCGTTAGTAAATTGGAAGTTAGTAGTAGTATTTTTGGAAAATTGCTCGTGTTTAGAGAGCTTTTTCGGTGGATAAGTTGTAAAAGTGATTTATTTGTATGTAAGGCAAAACACAAAATTGTCCAATAAAAGAGTCCACTTTCAAAATAAAATATTAGTATTAAGTCAAAATTTATATAATATTCCTTAATTTAGTGTTTTTGTTACATAATCTAGTAGTTTACTGGATAAAATAATTAAAAATATTTAAGTGAGAATATATGATTTAAAAAAAGTTTTATATTTGTTTAAATGGCTAAAAATACAAAAGTTTTACATTCACATAAGTGGACTCTTCAAGTGAGATGGAAGGAGTAATTTGTTTTCCCCGGCTAAAGATGAGAATCACTTACTCGTAGGTGTTTGCAAACACTCCCTTAAAAGCACACATCTCTCGTAGGGCTGTTCGCGAACAAAGCTCGGCTCGGCTCGTTAAGGGCTCGGCTCGGCTCGGTTCGTTAAGAACTCGAGCTCGAGCTCGAACACAAAAAACTGTTCGTTAAGAAAACAAGCTCGAGCCGAGCTTGGGCATGTGCGGCTCGAGCTCGGATCGAGATCGGCTCGAGCTCGGTTCGGCTCGGTTCGGCTCGTTAAGCTCGATTAATAAATATATTTTTAAATTTTTTTAATAATATTTATATATTATATTATAGATTAATAATTTGTTAAATAATTTTCATATATTAAAATATTAATTTTTATATATATTTAAAAAAATATATAATTTTTAATGATTATTTTAAAATATTTATTTTAAATAATTCAAATATATTATTTAAATAATTTAAAAATATATAATTATTCGCGAACAGCTCGAGTTCGACTCGTTTTATTAACGAGCTCGAGCTCGAACACATTTTTTGCGCGATAACAAAGCTCGGCTCGGCTCGGCTCGTCAGGGAAAAATTGAGCTCGGCTCGTTTAGGTCAAAGCTCGGCTCGGCTCGGTTCGTTTCCAGCCCTAATCTCTCGTATTAAATTATGTTGACATTTTTTCTTTCGAACTAAGAGCTGACAATCACTTTTTTTCAAATGTTGTAAATATTCCCATAATATCGTAATTACCGACTTTTTTTTTTTTTTATAAATTTAGATCGAGCTTCATTTTTTTTTTCATTAATAATTCAAAACAGGTATAGACTGAAACATAAGAGGGTCAGCATTAGAGCAATCAAGCATTGGTGCCGACAGATTCTGCAAGGTCTTCTTTATCTTCATAGCCATGATCCTCCTGTCATTCATAGAGACCTCAAGTGTGACAACATTTTTATCAATGGAAACCAAGGTGAAGTCAAGATTGGTGACCTTGGCCTTGCCGCGATTCTTAGAAAATCCCATGCCGCTCGTTGTGTAGGTAGTTTTTATATTTTCCGAATCTTCTCAAAATTCTATCCCAAATGGTCGTCGATGCGATGTTTTTTTTTTAGCAAATTTCCATCCTAGTATTTTTTAAGATTGTAAAAATGATTATTATCTAGTGAAAAAATGTAAGAAAGCACTTAATTTCTTGAATTTTATCAGGAACGCCCGAATTCATGGCCCCGGAAGTATACAAAGAGGAATACAATGAATTAGTCGACATTTACTCGTTCGGCATGTGTATTCTTGAAATGGTGACATTCGAGTATCCATACAGCGAATGCCCCCATCCCGCACAAATCTATAAGAAAGTGATCTCAGTAAGAACGCGAAACTTAAATCTCCCTCGCAATTGGAAAATCTAGTCCAGTATCATCACATAATCAAGATTTTTATTTTAATTCTATAATTTTTTCATTGTCGTTTTTAATCAAGATTTTGCATGAACTTATAGTGTTAACTAAGTTTTACACAATTAATTGACACTATAATTTTTATGCCACCGACCCTAACCTAGTTGGGATTAAGGTGCAGTTGATGATGATGATAATGTCGTTTTAGGGTAAAAAACCCGATGCACTTTACAAAGTGAAGGACCCCGAAGTGCGTGGATTTGTCGAGAAATGTTTAGCAATGGTCTCCGACAGGCTGTCGGCGTGGGAGCTTCTAAACGACCCCTTTCTCCAAATTGATGATTATATTTACGATTTGAAGCCGTTGAATTATCAAAGAGACTACGACGAGCTTGGCCCGATATTTCTCGGCCACGAATTGGAAAATGTCTTGGATTGTCACTCGGTCAGAGACGAAGCGAATGAGATTGATTTATTCGTGAGCCAGGAGGACGAGCACTTGGAGAATGTGGATATTACCATCAAAGGGAGGAGGGGGGAGGATGGAAATATCTTCTTGAGACTCAGGATAGCAGATGAGGAAGGTAACAACCTCTTGCCTTCATTATCGGGTTAATTGCAAAAAATACCCTGGACTTTGGTCTAATTATAGTATGTCACGGTCATTTTTCAAAAATTACAAATAGCGCCTTGATACTTGTTTTAGTTTCACAAACTGCACCCCCTAGTATGGAGAATTTGCTACAGTTAAACCTCGATAAATGAATGTTCGATAAACGAATAACCTCGTCAAATGAATAATTTTTTCCGGTCCCAACTCTGTATAACATGTTCAAATTTTCTTTCGATAAATGAATAATTTCGCTAAATGAATATTTTTATTCGGTCCCGATCATATTCATTTATCGAGGTTTTACTGTATATATTAGAGAGAATTTGATTGTGAATATGGCCTTTGAGGGGTATTTATAATCTTGAAAGCTAAATGTGCCTTTGCAAGGCTAAGCGTGAGGGATAATTTTCAGGAGTGATAATTATTAATTACAACAACAACAATATCAGACCCTTAGTCCCAAAATATTTTGGGGTCGGCTAAGGAAAAAAAGAAGGATGATAAGATTTCGGGTACTTACCAAGTAAAAGAAAAAGAAATTACGAAGAACTCCTTGATATTTTATTAAGTTTTAAGGGGTAACTGTAATATTCTTACTAATGCAAGGGGGTGTTTGAAATTTTTAAGCTTATGAAGGGGATAACCTTGTAATACATAAACAAACCCCAAGGTTGTTTTCATAATTTTCAAAAACCTCTGGGTTATTTTGTAATTAGCCCAAACCTCAGAGGGTTACTTGTAATTATCCATTTTTATACTTTATCCCTTCGTTTTATTTAGTAATAACTACAAAAGCTACCCTTGAGGTTTGGCCATATTAGAAAGAACCCGTCTAAGTTTGAAAATTACAAAAATCCATCAAACTTTGAAAATTAGAAAAACAACCACTTGGGTTACATTCGTCTTGCATTTTACACGTGATGTTAGTGGAGCTAAAGGAAATTGATGATGTAAATTTGTCACCGAAATTATTCGCAATTGCATCCCTTAACTTTCCTAAATATCACATATTACCCAAACTTTTCGTCTTACATTATATATTCACATGTTCCAGTTTTTCTAAGCAAATAGCCAAACGCAAAGTCGGGGCTCTTTGTAATATTTCGAAGAGTTGAGGGGTGTTATTGTGAATTACTTGATAATTCGCAAATTCCATCAGATCAACTAACAGTTGGGCCGAAATGTAAGACAGAATCAAACCCCGAGGGTGGTAATTATGATAATTTTCATGGTTAGCTTAGTTTTTTTATTGAACCACATGGGTAGTTTTTGATATTATCCCTTTTAATCAAATGATCTTCCATGATGTCAGTAGATGTATTGAGAAAAAATCGGCCTTCATTTGCAGGGGCCGTTCGAAACATTTATTTTCCTTTCGACATCGAAACCGACACTGCACTCAGCGTCGCTACCGAAATGGTTGCCGAGCTGGATATCACGGACCAAGACGTGACCGATATTGCCGAGATGATCGACGGTGAGATCGCGTCCTTGGTGCCCGAATGGAAAAAAAGTGGGGTCCGCGTGGACGAAAGCCCGAACCACGGAAACGGCGATTGCTGTCGTAACTGCGGCTCGGATGGTTCTCTTACTGTCTATTTATCTTCTCAATGCAATGAACATGGGTGCGGAGCCACACACGGACGGTTTGAGGAAGTCACGTACCAGTTCAAACACGAGGAGGAGGGCACGGAAGTAAATTCCCAAAACGACCTTGGCCATGAGTATGGAAATATTGAACGATAAACGAATGACGATAAAGAGAGAATCGCAACGACAAATTCTGCGACACTAGTGGAGGATTACGAGAATGAGATAAGACAAGAGCTAAGATGGCTCAAAGCCAAGTATCAAATGCAGTTAAGGAGGCTCCGGGATCGGCAACTAGTGGTAAAAATGTCAAATTCGGGCTCCAAAGGCAAGGAATATGAGGAATTTAATTTTTCGACGGACTCGAGCGCGCGGGAACGAGACAAAGATGATTTCGTGCCTGAATATTTATATTCGGGTCCTTTGCTTCCAAATTCACTTCACCGGACAATTTCCTTACCGGTTGATGCGACAAATTTGTAAAAATAGTTCAATAAATATATACCAAGTAATGTATTTCCGATTCGAGGACAAAAGCTTAAGATGACTTGAAGGTTCTGAGAGTTCCCCTGTACTGTAATGACTGATATGTGCATCACTGACTGATTTAAGTTAAATATAACAAACATGGTAAAATATATAAATGAAATTTGATGTCGAGCTATATGTTAATTTCTTGATTTTTATCACCTCCTCATTGTATGTATAACTGCAACTAGGGTCGTAAACAAAACGAATCGAAGTGAAAACCACTTTATTTGATTCGTAGTCGTTAAACTATTCGAACTATTCAATTTGATTCGAAATTATTTTCGAATGTTAGAAGTTGATTAGACTTAGATTCGGTATGAATATTCAAATATATACGATTCGCTTCGAAATTAGAAATTCAATTTTTTTTTTGTATTTTTCAGTTAAATTATTTAAATATGTAACTACAAATAATATGATAAATATATAGTATATAATAAAAGTATATTTGATAAATATTCTATACATTTATATATGTATATTATATAATAAAACTACTTTTAGTAATAATATATATTATATTATATATAAATAAACGAGCCGAATATTCGTATCGAATACAATTATATTTGTATTTGGATTCGAATATTCTATGAACATAAAAATAATTCTGAATTCAAATTCAATTTATTTTTTTTGAATTTGACTCAAGCTACGAAATAGAGGTGCCCAAATTTGGGTCCGGGTCCGACCCGGTGGGTCCACGGGTCGGCCCACCAGGATCCGGACTCCACCCGTACATATGAAATACACCAGTCCGGGACTTCACGGGTCAGCCACGGCCACGGGTCCGGGTCCGACCCGTGTTTTTTTTTTTTGAAATGTATTTTTAAAATTTTATTTATTGTCATTTTATACATGAAAAAATAACTAATGAAGAAAGTAAATAATTAGAAAAAAATGAGCTTATATTTAATTTTAGGTTTTCACTTAAAATTATATTGCATACGTATACTCGTGAGGAACCAAAGCCCCACGTAGCTCTTTTACTTAAAAAAGAATTAAAAAAATGATTGTACTTAATTTTAGGTTTTCGTTGTAAACTAAAAGAGAAAAGAGAGAATGTAAATTTTTGTATATTACAACTGAGGGTGAGGGTCTCTTTTATAGAGTACAATAGCTTGGAGTTCAAGCAATATAATACCCAAGTTAGGGTTACTACAATACATCAATGGACCTGATTAAGTGGGCATCCACAACTGTTATATTTATAAAACTCCTCGATGTCCAAGCTTTAAGTTCGATTGTCATTAAAACTCATAGAAAACCCTATGGGATAAAATCATAGCTAAGGAAAAAGAGTACAATGAACTTAGGACAATGTTGGACACGCATATGTTGCCTCGTTAAAACCTTGATAAGAAAAACCGAGTGGGATAAAACATATTGAAGGAAAAAGAGTACAACGTGTTGTGGTCCTGAAAAATGCTCCCCCTCGAGTAAATGCTACCCGAAACATTACTCCCCCTCGAAGTAAGGACACAACTACTAATTGGTTTGATGATTGAGTCGCCGCATGCCTATCCTATATACCAAATTCGGAAACGTTGACTTCGGCAGTGCTTTTGTGAACAAGTCTGCTAAATTGTCGCTTGATCTTACTTGTTTTATAGCTATCACCTTTCTTCGTTGAAGCTCGTGTGCGTAGAACAATATTGATGGCAGATGCTTGGTTCGATCACCTTTGATAAACCCTTCTTCTACTTGAGCAATGCAGGCGGTATTATCTTCATAAATAGTCGTTGGTTCATTTGTGGTTGGGGTTAACTCACAATGTCCTCGGATATGTTGAATTATCGATCTCAACCACACACTTTCTCTTGTTGCTTCATGGAGTGCAATCAATTCTGCATGGTTAGAGGAGGTTGCAACAATACTTTGCTTTGTTGATCTCCATGATATAGCTGTATGGCTATTAATGAAAACATAACCTGTCTGAGAGCATCCCTTATGGGGGTCAAAAAGATAACCTGAGTACGCATAACCAACTAGACGAGAGTTGTTAGTGGAATCACAATAATAAAACAATCCCATGTCAGTTGTCCCACGAATATATCTCAATATATATATATATATATTTAATACCATTCCAATGTCTTCTTGTAGGTGCAGAACCATATCGAGACAATAAACTGACTGCAAATACAATATCAGGTCTAGTGCATTGTGCAAGATATAAGAGTGCTCCAATAGCACTTAAATGTGGGACTTGAGGACCAAGAATATCTTCATGTTCTTTCCTTGGTCGAAATAGATCTTTATCTAAATCCAAACTCCTTACAACCATAGGAGTACTAAGCATGTGTGCTTTATCCATTCTAAACCGTTTCAAGACCCGTTTAGTATACCTGGATTGATGGAGTAAAATTCCATTGAAATTTCGTTCCACTTGTAAACCGAGACAAAGTTTTATTTTGCCTAAGTCTTTCATCTCAAATTCTTTCTTCAAGTAGTTAGCAATTTTCTGCAATTCTTTGGATTGCCCGATAAGATTAATATCATCTACATATACTGCTACTATAGCAAATCCATCTACAGATTTCTTGATGAAGACACAAGGGCAAGTTTGACTAGTTTTATTGTAACACCCCGAGATATTCGAAGTATATTACAGCGCCGTGGACCACTACGTGGGACCTACCAAGCTAAAACAAGAAAACACTACTCGACTAACCATCTCGATTAGCGAGGATACACACAATAACAATACGCCCGAAACAACCGGCAGGATAAAACATCAACCGACAAACATAAAAGTTCCAACAAATAACAATCACCATTCGAACACAAAAGCCTAAGTACTCACGAGTACAATCTATTAGTTTAGAAAATAGACAACAACCATATCGAAAGGAACAACGGAAATAAAAGGACTCAAATGTACATGTCAACGACCTTAGCCAGCATCCTCGTACTGTCCCAGCGCTCGCTCGTCCAGATGATCATAACCTGAAATTCATAACAAGAATTTCCCCAAAACGGGTCCCCAGAGGGGTTAGCAATTACGGTAGTACAAGTAATCAAGGCAAACCATTCGCTTACACATTTCATAGTACAATGCACCAATTTATTTCAAAAACCAAAACTAGACATGTCTTTTCCGGAAACAAACAGTCAAATCACATTTGCCTAGGACTGGGACGAAGCCACAAATCCCACTCGAGGCCTCTAAGGACCCTCCCGAGCTGGCCACAATCGTAAAACAAATCACGCACAGGCATCGCCTAGGACTGGGACGAAGCCGCAAATCCCACTCGAGGACTCTAAGGACCCTCCCAAGCTGGCTAGCGAAACAAACTCGTGAATCCAGAGTGAAGTCATAGATTCTCTCGAGGCCCCGTCGGACCCTCCCGAGGTGAGCAAAGCACACACAATATACATTACCATTTCATGTTAAGCATAAAGGTTTCCAAAAATACTTGCCTTGAATAATTGACGACGCAACGAACGGAAAGAAAAATCACCGACGAACACTACAAACCGATGAAACCGAAAAGAACATAATCACAACCACTTCTAAACGATTACGGAAATGGAATACTCCCGAAAACCCGCCTATGATTCATCTATATTCGTATAAAAATAACAACGAGGGCGGACCACAACCAAACCCTCTCTATTTCGCAAAACCATGAAAATATACCATGAATCCGTAGGAAAACTAATGATATCAACAAGATTAATCATATTCATCATGGATTAACCAACGAAACGGAACGAATCAGACGAAAATCCCAAAACCCCCAAATTATCCAAAAGTAGGGTTCTAAGAGATTTACCTTGGATTGAGGATGAAGAACATAAGTAGGTGTTGTTAATCTATTACAAAAACTTAAGGTAAAAGACGCCTGAAATGATCATAGGAAGAAATCGCCCGAAAATTGCCCAGCTCGCGGTGGAAGAAGGAAAGAAGAAAAAGTGAGCTGTTCCGGGTAAACTCCCTGGTTTATATAGCCATGGGGCGTTAGTGCGCGCTAATCCTAAAAAGTTAGCGTGCGCTAACAGGACAAAACTCCAGTCCAGAAAGTTAACACCCTAGTCCAGTTCCCAGAGTTCTGGACCGTTAGCGTACGCTACCCAAAACGTAGCGTGCGCTAATAGCCTCTCGGTAGCGCGCGCTATCGGCCATAGCATGCGCTACCTGGACATCAGCCGAGTCCGTGAATCTGGCCCGACTTCACCGACGTTCGAAGGCGCCGCCGCCGACGTTGCGGCGCTAACAGCGTCTGTAGCGCGCGCTTATCGCCATAGCGTGCGCTACTTGGCACTGACCGAGTCCATGAGTAAATCGTTTCGATCGATGCATTCGCTAGCGCGCGCTACCAAATCAATCGTAGCGTGCGCTACTGAAGGATGCTTAGCGCGCGCTATACCATAATATTAGCGCGCGTTAGGCACAGGATAAAAACGGTCCTCAACACCGAAACACGACCGAAACATCAAACGGAACCACAAAATACGCATAATAACATATAATTTTACGGCAACCCCGTACGGCGGTTCCGAGCAACAATTACGAGAATTAGATCAACAAACGACGAAAGAACAGAGAATTGCAGAACCGGACGACCAAAATCTCGAAACAATTACTCTCGAAAATTGATACGGTTACACGAGGGTTGCTAAAATAAAACGAGAAATACACCAAAATGAAAATAATGGAAAAAGAAAATGCGGATATTACATTCTTCCCCTCTAAAAATAAGTTTCGTCCCGAAACTTAAGAAACAAACAACTCGGGGTACCTAGCACGCATGTTATCCTCGATTTCCCAATAAATCTCAGACTCAACTTTCCCTTCTTCCCGAAGCGGAAAACTCCCCTCGTCGGCGACACCTTTAGCAAAACATGGTCTCCCACCTCGAACTCCAAAGGTCGACGACGGACGTCGGCATATGATTTCTGTCGACTCTGAGCAGTCAACATCCGTTCTCGAATCAATTCCACCTTCCACCTCGTCTCTAAAGCTATATCCGGTTCGGTCCCGACCAAATCGGATGCCTCATTCCAACAAATCGGCGATCGACATCGCCGCCCATAAAGTGCCTCATACGGTGCCATTTGAATCGACGCGTGCCAACTATTGTTGTACGTGAATTCGATCAACGGCAAATGCTCTTCCCAGTCACTACTCCAGTCGAGAGCAAAAGCATGCAACATATCCTCGAACGTCTGGATAGTGCGTTCCGATTGTCCATCCGACTGAGGATGAAAAGAGGTACTCAAACGCAAACGAGTGCCCAACGCCTTATGCACCGCCTGCCAAAAGTGCGATACAAAACGGCCATCCCGATCCGAAGCAATAGACTTCGGAGTACCACGAAGCCTCACAATCTGCGCAATAAACACACGAGCCAACCTCTCCGGTCCCCAAGTCTCCTTGATGCCCAGAAAATGTGCCGACTTGGTTAGACGATCAACAATCACCCAAACCATATTCATGCCCGATCTCGATCTCGGCAAACTCGTGATGAAGTCCATCGATATATCTTCTCATTTCCATTCCGAAACGGGAAGTGACTGTAATAACCCGGCCGGTCGCTGATGTTCGATTTTGACTTGCTGACAAGTCAAACATCTCGCTACAAACTGTTCGACCTCCTCCTTCATATCATTCCACCAGAAATTCCTTCTCAGGTCCTTGTACATCTTACTCGAACCAGGATGAACGAAGTAAGGCGTACCATGGGCCTCACGTAAAATACCCTGCCTCAATTCCGAGTTGTTCGGCATACATAGACGACTCTGGAATCTCAATACCCCATCTTCATGAATCATAAACCCAGGAGATTTTCCCTTAAGAACATTCTCTCGGATTTGGTAATCATCGGATCCTCCAACTGCTTCTGTTTAATTTCATCGATCAAGGATGACGAAATCTCTAAAGCACAGAGTTGCCCAATGGCTCCCGGCAACAAAACCTCAACACTCAACCTAATCAAATCTCGCTGAAGATCCGATAGAGATGTAAGGATCTCAAGTGTCCGCAACGAGACCGGTTTCCGACTCAAGGCATCGGCCACGACGTTCGCCTTGCCCGGATGATACAGGATTTCGAGATCATAATTCTTAATCAACTCTAACCACCTCCTCTGCCTCATATTCAAATCCCGCTGAGTAAATATGTATTTCAGACTTTTATGATCGGTAAAAATCTGACATGCAGAGCCAAAAAGATAGTGACGCCAAATCTTGAGTGCAAAAACAACTGTCGCTAACTCCAAATCGTGAGTAGGGTAGTTAAGCTCATACGGCCTCAACTGTCTTGACGAAAACGCAATAGTCTTGCCGTGTTGCATCAACACACACCCAAGACCCTGACCCGAAGCATCGCTATAAACGGAAAAACCCTCGTTGCCACACGGCAATGCCAAAATAGGGGTTGAAGTCAAACGTATCTTCAGCTCCTCAAAACTCGGCTGCCTCTCGTCATTCCAGACAAACTTCTCGGACTTTTGGAGTAACTGCGTAAGTGGCCGAGCTAGTTTCGAGAAACCCTCGACGAACCTACGATAGTAGCCAGCTAGACCCAAGAAACTACGGACCTCCTTCACGTTCTTAGGCGGTGCCCAATCCAACACTGCCTCCATCTTCTGCGGGTCCACACGAACGCCCTCGGCTGAAATCACGTGACCTAGAAACATCACTTCCTTCAGCCGGAACTTACATTTCGAGAACTTTGCATAGCTCGGTCCTCAAAATGTCCAACACTACTCGCAAATGATACGCGTGTTCCTCCTCATTCCTCGAATAAATAAGGATATCGTCGATGAAGATGACGACACACTTATCCAAATACTCAATAAAGACTTTGTTCATCAACTGCATGAACACCGCCGACGCATTAGTTAACCCGAAAGGCATAACTACGAACACATAGTGTCCATATCTCATCCGAAAAGCTGTCCTTGGAACGTCGGACTCCTTCACCCGAAGCTGATAGTACCCCGATCTCAAGTCGATCTTCGAGAATACCGCAGCTCCCTGCAACTGGTCGAACAAGTCATCAATCCTCGGCAGAGGATACTTGTTCTTGATGGTCACCTTGTTTAGCTCGCGGTATTCGATACACAAACGTAGTGAACCATCTTTCTTCCAAACAAACAAAACCGGTGCGCCCCAAGGCAAAGCGCTCAGTCGAATATATACCGATTCAAGAAGCTCACTCAACTGCTTCTTCAACTCGGCCATCTCTGAAGGTGCCATGCGATACGGCGCCTTCGAAATCGGAGCCGCACCCGGCTCTAACTCTATAGCGAACTCGACCTCGCGATCCGATGGAAACCCCGGTAACTCATCAGGAAAAACATCAGGAAATTCATTAACGATTGGAATCGATGAAAGCTCGACTCCATCATTCTCCACCTTCAAGGCGTAGTACCAATAACCAGTACACCCCTTTCGCAGGAGTCTCATTGCCTTTAAGGCATTAATAACGAACTCGTGGTTTCTCTTTCGCCCCGTGAAAGAGTGCTCGGTGCCATCCTCGGCTAGCATGGTAATGATCCTCGTGCGGTAGTTCATGATTGCACCATGCCGCTCGATCCAATCATCCCCGAGAATCAGATCCTCGCCCTCAATACTCACAACAATAAGATTAGAGAGCCAAGCCATCTCACAAATAAACACGGAACAGTCCCGAACGTCTCGATCGCCAACAATTCTATCACCGCTAGGAAGTTTAACGATGAAAGGCTCGCAAGGCGATAAACAGTTAAGAATCAAACGGCACACACACTCTAGAGAAATGAATGAATGCGTAGCACCCGAATCAAAAAGCACACTGACAGGATGAGAATGGATGTGAACGGTACCTGTCGCCACGGTGGCCGCTGGATCATCGGCCCTTCTCATCTCATAGATACGTGGAGGGGTAGATCCGACACTGGAAGCTCCCCCTCTAGCGGGCTGACCCCAACCTCTCCCTCGGCTGGCACTCGGTGGAGACTGCGGAACAAATGAGCCCTAGTTCACACTCGGCTCTCTAAGTGTTGGAAAAGAATTCTGAGCACCAAGAAGATGTCCTACCCGCTCACAAAAGAAAGCCTTGTGGCCCGACTGACCACAAGTATGATAAGTCAAAGGCAGACGAGGGCACTCCCGATTCCGATGGCCCGTCTGGCCACAGTTAAAGCATTTGGCATCCCAAACGGAGGCATTTTCAGTACCTCGATAGCCCCCAGAAAATCGAGCCACACCACCCCCAGGAATATTTGCAGACTGAGATTTCTGCTGACCTCCACCCTTGTGACCCGAAAAGTTCCCAGCGGATTTCTGCTTCTTACTCTCTCGGATCGCCGCACTGGCCGTCACGGACATATCATAGTGTTGGCCACTAAGTATACTGGATACAACTTGTAAAGTGTTTTAAACAACAAGCTGTACTGTTTTTAAATCTGAGTGCATAGCGGAAGTCTTAAATAGTAAGTTGCTGTGGATACAGTAACTCGATGTGCAGTGTATACTTAAATAATCACAGTTAATAAAACAATAAAGTCAGAAGGTAAATAACACAGTATTTAAAGTGGTTCGAGGTAAATCCCTCTACGTCCACTGGTCCTCCACACAGGAGTAAAAAGTTTATTATAATTACTGCGTACACAACTACGTAATTATAACAACACTTAATCAATATATCGTTCACACAGATTGATATAAAGATCTTAGCTTTCAACCGTTCACACAGATTGGTTTGAGCTAACACTTGACTGGATTCTTCACACACAGTTCTGAAGCTTCGTCTTCTTCGATACAAGTCCTTCACACACAGTTTGGGAGTAGCAAAGATTCCTCAGTCCACACAGGGCTAATATGAGTTTGTTCAAAGATAGAACAGGGTAGAACAACAGGTTTGACTTTCTGGGCTATAAGCTGATGATGTGTTGTTCAAGGTTTGAACACTGTATATCTCTTATATTTGAATAGAAGAAAGCTTGGGGAGATATGTTTTGCTCTGAATATTTCTTGTAAGCTTGATCATTTGTAAGTCGTTCAGTCATGTAGTTCAGTTATTCAGTAGTTGATGATCTTCAAACTCTGGAGATATATATAGCCTTCTGAAATATATCCGTTTGAAATCTATCTGTCAAGCAAGATTCTGTGACAACAGATATTTGACTGAGATCCGGATATTATGGGATTTTGAAGATCTTCTGACTTATAGTATTTAAATACTTTATCCTTTAGTATTTAAATACTTCTTTGACTTGACTTCTAGCGAATACTGAAGATTCCTTCTTGTCCTGTTGAGAGCTGTATGGAAGGATCACTGCATTGATATTCGAGACAGCTTCCATACTTTGGCTTTGATGGACTCGTTGCTGTATGATCAATATAATGTATGGATGAGAAGTCTTCGATACAGGTTTGATACTTGATCAGCTTTTCGATACAGCTAGAGGCGGTATTCAGGATTTGGCATATTGTCAAAACATTCTGACAATACGATCGATACAGGGACTGTTTATTCAAGCAGTATCAATACAGGGATATGTTATCCCAACAATTTCCCCCTTTTTGATAATTTGCCAAGTCCTTCCGAGTCTTCCTTTTTGAAATCATAGGATGTTATCCAAACATCTTTGATGATGCCTAAACTTTGACACTTAGCGGTTTGAAGTAGGGCAGACTTCTTGGTCTTCTTTCGAATGTTCTGGCCTTCGGTATTTGGCTTTAACACTAAGAACTGCTCGCAGGCAAGTTCAACATTTATCAAAAGAAAGTTACATTGAAAACTTATGATTGGCGCGCAGGCACAATCTTACAATGTTTTCTAGATGCATACAACTTGAACTATGAACTGTTCGCATACGAGTTCTTTACAGTTTGTGTATGAGATAGATTTCATAATATGAATACAGTAAGAATAAATAAAGTGACTGTAATCAAATAAGAACACAGTAGATTACGAGTTGTAATCTTTCAAGATAGGCAAAAATTTTATTGATACTGAAATAGAGTACAAAGATTGCTGTTTTGAAAGTAAAATTTCAATCGAATAATACACTAAGGTATTCAGCTCCTAAAGTCAGAGTGTCTCCATGGTCGCCTGGAAGGGTCATTCTTGGTGTTTCGCCACCAGTTTTGGTGAGCGTCCTTGTCTCGATTCTGATAAATTGCACGTCCTTCATAAGATTTATCAAAGACTAGGATCCAGTCTTCTGGATGGGTCACCAAGTCACCTTTTCGATGCTTTTACTTCATCTGCTGCTGTAGCGGGAGCGATCCGTCTTCCAGCTTCGTCTTGAATTCCTCGGCGGCTTCCTGTACCGTTCTGCATCTATTAAATAAAGCGGATTCCCTGATAAGTATAACGAAGTATCTTAACAGTTCATTTCTCCTCCAGTCTTTGATCTCTGCAGCGGTAGGTTGACGGTCTTCAAGAAGGTTCAAAGAGTGCGGCTTTCGGACTAGGCTTTTCCAAGGATACTTAGGATCCTGGAATTCTGGTCTATCTCCCTGTATCCTCGCGTTCGGTGTTGATATACGGGCTATATCAGCAGTGATTGAGTCTTCAAATGGAGCTAACAATTCTTTATCTTGCTCCAACCGCGTTCTCCTAGCGGCTTCCCGTGCTTCTTCCCCATTTTGGCATCATCAAGGTATGATACCTTTACATCAAGATTTTCCAGGATCTCCAGAGCGGCATCCTGTTTCATCTCTATATTTGACATTCTCTCAACAAGGGAGGAGAGCACCTGCGATATATCCTTAATCTTCTTGTCATGAGCTCGCAGTTGGGAACCGGATTCGATTAGAGCAGATGCGGTCTTGGCCTCAGATATGCGTAGTTTCGATTGCTCTTCTCTCAGGATCGTTTCTTGCTTCTCTTGCAGATTGCTCAGGGCTTGCTTGAAACTTCTGGCAAGATAGTGAAGACTTCGACTACTCGAGAGACTTCATGCCTTAATCCAGTCATTTCTTCAAAAGCAGATGTGTGAAGCCAATCCAGAGCCTTTTCTACTAAGTGTAGAGCATTGACTGCATCCTGAATAAATATAGTTTGGAGGCCAAGAGCATGTAATCGCTCTTTTCTTGTTTTAGTGCGGGGAGAATCTGGCTGGGCGAAGTCTTCTACTCCATTCAACCTTCTCAAGTTCACGTTAGGACGTGAAGTGAGTTGGATATCCTCAGGTATAGTACCGTTGTCGGATTCCAAGGCGGTTGGTGGGGCGGGAGCAGCTGTTTCGGTTTCGGTGGCAGGAGGTGCGACATCCTTCTGTTTCGAAGAGGTTTCTGTAGATATGGATACAGGAGGGACCAATTCCTCCTGGTGTCTCTCAGCGTCCGCCTGTTCCGGCAGAGGGACTAATTCCTCTTGTTGGAAGGCGCGTGATTCTTCTTCTTCGGCGGTGACGGCAGGCTTGGGTGCCTGTTGCGAAACATTTTCTTTTTCCTCGACATGAGGGACTGAAAACTCATTGTCAGGAACATTGTCTTACTGTGGCGAAGGGGATGATTGATGGGTGGATGTCCCTTCATCCTTCTTGGCTTGGGCTTCCTCTCGACTCATCCGCAAAGCAGCTTGGAGTGCGTCGTCATCATCATCGGAATCAGGATCAGATTTTGGACTGTTGGGAGTTTCCATTGACAAAGCTTTTCCTTTCCTATTGTCCTCATCCTTATCAAGCAGATAACTCTCAATTAGCTCCTTGACAAATAAGTTGTCCCATTGGATCAGGACATCAATTTCTTGGGTGACCGTCACTTCCAAAACGAACTTCTCTTCGTTACTCCACTCACTCCAGTTGTACAAGGTTTCGTACGGAGCAAGTCTAAAATTCTTCCATTAGAGAAATCGCTCGAATGACTGCTCAATCTGCACGGAAAGCAGGGTCTTGGAAATTATTATGTCCAGGGAGGGACTCCGTACAACATCTGGGTTTGTTGTAGGAAGGGGTTCCTCTACAGGTGTGGGATCCTGTATTGGAGAGGGATTCTTTACAGGGGATGGTACCCCGAAGGAAGGTAGATCCTGAACGGGTGTGGAATCCCGCATAAGAGAGGTAGCTGTTAGCTCCAAACAGGAAGCCAACTCGCCAGAGTCTTTTGAGTTGGCAGATGTCCTTGTATCCGTCGTAGCCGCCAAAGGCTCGGGATCTACTGTCGATACAGTAGCGGGAATCTCTTCCACAGGGGTTGGGCCCTGGGGTAGTTGATCAGTGGGTTGCGCCACGATAAGAGCATCCTCGGAGGGTTCTGTAGATTTAGCTTTCGTAAGCCTCATTAGCTTCCTTTTCGGCTTCTCAGCAGCAACTGATGTCTTGCTGTGAGATCTTTTTCGTTTCTTTGAAGATTCAACACTCTGGGACTTAGAAGAAACGTCCCTTGGATCTTTAGATAGCGGCAAGTTCCGGATAAAAGGCCTATTTGCGATTAGAATGCTTTGATTGAAGGCAGTGGGCCTGACTCCTCCTAAGAATATCCACGAACTTATATTTTTTGCATCTGCGGTTTGATGAAGTTCGCACTTTGTCAAAACATGGTTTAAGAATAAACCAAACAATTTCTTCCAAGTAGCAGGTTTGGATACCTCTTCCTACAAGCGCTTCAGAATAATCTGACACCAATTGACCTTTTCACAGGTCATAATTGCTATCATCATCCTAAACCTAAGATTTGTGCACATCTCAAATGCACCTGTACGATTCTCAATGATGCGACAGCAAAAATCATGCAAATAAACAAACGGTAAGTAAAATTTTTTCTTATGGCATGTGGTGTGAACCACTTCCACCGTTGCCAAACCGGTAAACATGCCATAGTATTGAGTCAGCAACTCTTGAGACCCAAAGGTCTCAAGTTCTTCCATGGTCAGGCCATCAGAGGGTAGCCTGAAGATGATTTTGAGAAGCTCTTGGTCAACGCGGATCTCCACTCCGCGAATGACTGCTGTGATATCAGTAACATGTCCTCCTAGAGCCAGAGGCAGAAAACGAACCACGGCATTGAGGTAGAACTCCTCAACAAGATGAACGTCATATTTCTCGGCGATGTGGCTCCCAAGGCGGTAGAGGCCTTGTTGACGGATTTTAGTGATGACGACCTCCATCGTATCGACGTCATCAGTTTCAGTGTGAATGCGTTCCTTCACGACAGATCTGGAGAAAATCCGTCCTTCGATAAAGTTCAGAGACTTCTTGTGAGAGGTGGAAGATGTCTGAATAGACGCCATTGATGATTCTCAAGAAAAGATGAAAAAGATTTAAGAAGAATATGCAGTAAACACAGAAAAACTTGTAGGCTGAATTGCTTGAGTGCTCTTAAAATATGCAGAAGGCGTAAAGAGTCTCAAATTGCATTTGCAGTCCTTTTATAGTAGGCAGCGAAGAAGGGTTTTCAGAGAATGAATGGTCAGATTTAAGGGATGGGAACCGGTGTTTGAAATGAACGGTCACGATGGACTGAGTGTAACTGGTACACTTATCCATTAAATTTTAAAATAGGAGCGGGTCCCACTTCTGACATTTGTTGTTACCCTTAATGCCTGAAACGACGGTATTAAATATTAAACAATTTGAAAATATTGCGGCTTTTGAGATTCGATTGTCCAGATGTCGTGTAAGGCATTTAATGTAAACGACGTTTGAAATGAAAACAGGGCATGTGGACAAAAATTATTTTTAAAATGAAATATTATAATATATATAATGAATCAAAATTCCATAGTATGTGCTGTATCCGCGACGATACAGCGTTCCCCCTTAAAAGGTACATATAGGTTTCAATTTCATACAACAACTTTTGGATTAATGCTGTATTCATGGGTCATACTGTATTCCCCCTTAATTATTGCACACGTCAGCTGTAGGATGATTCATATTGCTTTGTTCCCTACAGTGCTATATTGAAGGCTCTGAGTGTACAGATAATTAATGGTGGATACTGTATTCTTGGGTCTTATAGCTTCCCCCTCAATTGTTGAGTAAAAACAGTAAATACTTATAGGGAGTCAGACTGTAGCAATCCCAATTCTTGTCGAAGCATGTTGAATCTTGCTGTATCGAGAGGTTTGGTGAAGATGTCGGCCAATTGAATATCTGTATGAACTTTTTCAAGCCGAACATCCTTGTTCTCGACATGATTCCTTATGAAATGATGCTTCATGTTGATGTGCTTAGTGCGCGAGTGCAATACAGGGTTGTGCGTTATTGCAATTGCACTCGTGCTATCACACATGATTGGCATTTCCTTGGCTTCAATCCCATAATCTGACAACTGTTGCTGCATCCAAAGGATTCGCATACAAAGAATCGCCAAAGAAGATAGTATTCTGATTCAGCCATGGAAAATGAATTTGCCAATTGCTTCTTACTGAACCAAGAAACAAGTCTAGGTCCAAGAAAGTGACAAGTTCCACTTGTACTCTTACTATCTAGATTGCAGCCTCCGAGATCCGAGTCGCTATATCCAACTAAATCGAATCCGCCTTCTTTAGGATACCACAATCCTACATCGACTGTTCTTTTAATATACTTCAGGATTCGTTTAGCTGTATTGAAGTGTGATTTTTTGGGTGCTACTTGATATCTCACACACACTCCTACAACAAACTGGATATCGGGCCTGCTAGCTGTTAGGTACAGGAGAGAGCCAATAAGCTTCCTGTAGAGTGATTGGTCAACCGACTTTCCGGC
The DNA here is from genome assembly GCA_033398695.1 of Orobanche coerulescens. Lineage (NCBI taxonomy): Eukaryota > Viridiplantae > Streptophyta > Magnoliopsida > Lamiales > Orobanchaceae > Orobanche > Orobanche coerulescens. Next base: position 231,394,715 of record CM065802.1, read on the forward strand.
CTCATCAGCACTAATTTGCACGGAAGTGCTCATGGGAGTTGACGATGATTTGGAAGTGTTTATTCCAAATTTGTTGAGAAGCTCCTTTCTTTATTTTTCCTGGTTGATGAAAATCCCTGTAGGCAACTACTTTGCCTGCAAAACTAGGAAATAACTAAGTTCTCCCATCATACTCATTTCAAATTTACTTTGCATGAGATGAGAAAACCTATGACATAAAGCAGGGTTAGTTGAACCAAATATAATATCATCTACATAGATTTGAACCATTAGAAGGTCATCGCCTTCCTGTATTTTGAACAAGGTTTTATCCATAGCACCTTTCTCAAATCCATTATCGGTTAGATACTGGGATAGGGTCTCATACCATGCTCTAGGGGCTTACTTAAGTCCATACAGTGCTTTCCTCAACCTGTATACTAGATCGATGCCGTCTGTGTTGGCAAACCCTGGTGGTTGTTCAACATAAACTTCTTTGGCAAGGTCTCCATTTAGGAATGCACTTTTGATGTCTATTTGGTATACAATGAAGCTCTTATGGGCGGAAAATGCTAAGAATATCCTAATGGCTTTTAGTCTGGCTACAGGGGAAAAAGTTTAATCATAGTCTATGACTTCTTCCTGTCAATAGCCTTGTGCGACTAGCCTTGATTTATTCCTTATAATTAGTCCATTTCGATCCTTCTTGTTTCTAAATACCCATTTGGTTCCAATAACTGATTGATGCGTAGGTCTGGGTACGAGATACCATACATTGTTTCTTTCGAAACCGTTAAGCTCTTCTTCCATAGATGTTATCCAATGAGAATTATTAAGAGCTTCTATGGTAGAAACAGGTTCGGGCTGTGCTAAGAATACAGTAATAGTGCACATATTGAGTCTTCTAAGCTCGGATTGAGATTTCCATTCAGGAAATGGTGATATCTCAGTATCTAGTTCTTCTTGTGCACACAGTACATTTCCTTGTGTACTCTGTATTCTCCTTCGGGTATAAACACCAGCATTAATGTTTCCAATGATCAACTCTTGCGGATGATCTCTCAACCATCTTCGGTCGGGTTCTAATTCGGGTGGTCCCGTACTGTATCTTGAGTTGCTGTAGTTTTAGCTTCAGCTTGTACAACATCGGCTTCATCTACGTCGATTCTTACAGCTGCAGGGTTGATTTCTAGGTCAACAACAGGTTCTATGGGAGTTGGTGGATCTAAGATGTAAAGTTGTTGGATGTTCTGAGTAACAGCTTCTACTCCTGTGGGGTCATGGTGAGGTTCGTCGAACACTACATGAACTGATTCCTCGATCCTCAGCTTCCTTTTATTAAAGATCCTGTAAGTTTTGCTGACGGAGGAATATCCTACAAATATTCCTTCATCTGACTTCTCATCAAAAGTTCTAAGTTGATCCTTCCCATTATTCAACACATAGCACCTGCATCCAAAAATGTGAAAATACGAAACTAACGGATTTTTGTTGTTCCATACCTCGTATGCTGTTTTGTTTTGGTGTTTGTTGACGATACAGCGGTTTTGAGTGTAGCATGCTGTATTGGTTGCTTCACCCCAGAAATGCTGTGGCAACTTGCTTGCGGAAATCATTGTCCTTGTTGCTTATTTCAGCGTCCTATTATTTTGCTCGGCAACACCATTTTGTTGAGTTGTACGAGCAGTTGAGTATTCATGCTGTATCCCATTTTCCGAAGAGTATTGCTCTATAAAGCGGTTAGTAAATTTTGTACCTCTATCGGAACGAATAGACACAATATTCAATCCCTTTTCATTTTGAAGCTTTCTCAGGAGCTCGGGCAGTTTTGATGTTGTTTCCTTTTTCTTGCTTAAGAAAATTGTCCAAGCATACCTGGAGTAATCATCAACAACAACAAGATAGTATTTCTTACCTCCCAAACTTACCGGGTCTACAGGACCGTAGAGATCCATGTGTAGCATCTCCAACACTCTGTGGGTTGAAAGGTAGGATTTGCTCTTCAGGGTGGACTTGATTTGCTTGCCTTTTTGACATGGTCCACATACACTGTCTTTTTGGAATGATACATTCGTAAATCCTCTAACCAATCCCTGTCTTGAGAGCTTGTTGATCGTCTTGAAGTTGATGTGTGACATCCTCTTGTGCCATAGCCAGCTTAGATCTGCAGTGCCTTTGGCAACTAAACAAGGAATTGTGGAGCTCGTAGCATCCAGTCAACAATATACATATTACCTGATCTGCTTCCTGTGAGCACAACTTCTTTGGTCAGGATGTTCTTGACTCTACAGTGATCTATATAGAATTTCACTGAGAACTGTTTGTCACAGAACTGGCTAATACTAAGTAGATTGTACTGTAAGCCTTCAACATAAGCTACATCGGTGACTTTGAATTTTCCGACAAGAAGGTTTCCTTTTCCTCTTATTCTTCCTTTAGATTTATAACCGAAGCGCATTTTTGGACCGCGACCTTCTACGAAATATGATAGCTTGCTTCTATCTCCTGTCATGTGCCGGGAGCATCCGCTGTCGAAGTACCATATGTCCTTCTCCAAAATGTCCTGTAGCACATACATTATGTAGATTTAGGTCTCCTTTGATTGTTGGGTCCATGAATGTTAGTGCCTTTAGGTACCCAAATTTTCCTGACAGCAATTGGTTTACTGTAGGTAACATTTGGTGCAGACTTGCGGTATCTACATGGGGCATGTACGTAGTTACAGTATCCATGATAATCATTATGCATGTAAAAATCAGGGTTATTATTATTAATCCAGTACGTATGCCGTCTCGGAGGTGGAGCCATTTTCTTTGACTTTACAACTTGCCTTCTAGGTCTCCAGTTAGATTCCCAGAGCTGTTGTTGATACTGTGCGGACACTTGCAGTCTCGATGGATAATGAGGCTCATGTATCCAATACCTAAGCGTGTTGTACTGAAAGTACTGTCGTGCGGGCCTTTGGTATTTGGATATAGCCTTCTTTCTGAACGGCTGTTGACGCTGTTGATGTGCTCGGGGAGCATGCTGTTGCGTGCACCTTACAGGTTGGAATGGCTTATGATTCCGCTGTCTTGAATAGGATTGAGGGGGCGGAATGGCAGCCTTTGCTTTTCGCGGTGCAGCAGGTTCCTTCATAGGACTGGGAGTATCTTCCGATACAGGAATGTGTTCCACACTCTTGACGAACACTGTACTAGTTTTCCCTTTATTGGAAAATGAGCTGTATCCTAAGCCACTTTTATCGTGAGCATATTGCCCAGTGCTTAGAATTTCTTCCATTCTTTTAGATGATTTCTCGAAAGATTTCAGAATGGTCTCAAGTTTGCTTTCTCGTTTCTCGAGAGTATTAAATTTAGCTTGAAGTAGAACAAAATCATTTGTCTTGCTTCCATTTTGAGACTTGGTCTCACTTAGTTCATGAGCAAGTTGATGATTGCTCTCCACGAGTTTTTCATGCTCGACCTTGCTGTTTTCACAATCAATAGACATATTTTTATAATTTATCTTTAGCAAGTCGTTTTCTTCTTTCAGCTCTATGTTGGAAAGTTGAAGCTGAATGTTTTCATTTTTCAAAGTCTCGTGGGCTTTTTGAATATTTTTAAATTCATTCATCATGTTTTTGAAAGTATGCGATGTGTTGTTGCCCGAAATATTATTCGAAGATAGATATTGCTGGAATGGTCGAGCAATAGCAAATTGCGAGAGCACATCCGAGGGAATGGAAAAATACAAGATTTGCCGGGTTTGTTAGGCCCGGGCTGGAATGCTCTCACGAGATGTTATTAAGACAAATATTCGTGGATACAAGTATTAATGTAAGAATGCGATTATAATGAGTTTAAAGGATCCTATTTATCTAGCTCTTGAGCGAAGCTCTGCTCGTTTCGTCTCTGCCGACCGTCTTTCGTGTAAGAGGTGCTGAGAGAGAAGAAAGGCCGAGAGATAGCTGTTGCCAAGAGTAAGAAAGCCAAGTTATGAGCTGAATCAGAGAGAGACCGAGAGTTCAGATTGTGAGTTATGCTCCTGAATTGGACGTGAAGCAGACAGAGAGACAGACCGTTTTCCAAGTGCAGGCAGCCTTCTATTTATAGGGGCTGAGATGTCCTGTTTACTGGCGGGCGATCGCCTTTTAGGTAATATAATAAGGGGCGATCGTCTTTATGTCACATGGGCCGCTCGCCTTTAAAGCTCGCTGGCCGGGCAAATAGTCAGGCGGTCCAATGAGGAGCCAGCACGCGTCCTGAGTTGCTGTCACGGGCGGTCCCACTGTACAACTTTCGGCGGGTCTGTCGGTTGGTGGAAAGATGCTGACAGGCTGTGGTCAACGATCCATGTCCTGCGGCGCCTTTTCCGGATCTGCATGTGGGTTCTGTCCCGAGCTTCGGCCTTCTCCGACCAGGCGGTCGATAGCTTCGAGTGGCATGAGGTGGTCGTCATTTGGTCGGTCACCAGGGGACGATCGCCAAGTACCGAGAGACGATCGCCTTAGATGTCGATCGCTCGGCACTGGGACTTGCCCTGGGACCTTCGGTCGGCCAATCTTCCTTGGCCGTTGGGCTCTGGCTCGGTCGCCCGGTCTCTGAGGCGATCGCCTGTTGAGACGTATAAATCTCGACATAATAATTGCCCCCCAGCTTGCTCCGATGTTGAAGACATGGGGTGAGGTGGTTCTTGGTGACGATCGTGTAGGATGAAGACGGGCAATCCGTTGAGCGGGCTTTGGTTTCGGATTTGGGCGATCTGGTCGATTGGCTAGCTATCTTCGGTCTTGTACCTGTAATAAACAATTTTGCCGATCCCTCGTAGAAACTTGATAGTTTCATCGCTGAGGAACCGTGCACAGTCGCGGAGTTCGATGGACCGACTCCATGACCATGTCTTGTGCGAGAGCGACATTGTCTGTCTCGTGACTCATTTTATTGTGAGGGTCCTCCGTTAGGCTGCGCCTCGCCTCGTATTTAAACGAAGGGCGTGCAGTCTTGGTCTGGAGGAGTCCTTGCACGGGGCGCCGTCGGATGAATCGACTCCACGTCCGCGGATTGTTAGCTCTTTTCTACCTCGGATCGTCATGTTAGATGGCAATCCTCGACGGTATACGTTGAGACGGGGGTAGTGACGCGTCGCATTGTCCGGGTTCACCATGTTAGATGATGAACCTTTGAGGGCGGGCGATCGTGTCCACTGATTTGCTTGGAGGGTCCTTTGACTACGTCCACCTCGTATTTAAACGAAGGGCGAGTGATCTCAGCCCAAAGGGACCTTGCATGGCCTAAGCAGTCGGTTCCATCGACCACCAGGACCATGGCTGCACTCTTCCACCTCAGATCGTCATGTCAAATGCCGACCTTCGACGGTGTACGTTGTGCGGGGGAGGCGATCTCGTGCCTTAGTCCAACATGTTAGATGATGAATTGTAGGTGGCGAGCGAGTCCTCCAGTTTTGGTGATGTAGCTTGATATCGGCGATCGGGCTGGAAGATTGGAGACCGTCGTTCGGGCGCCGATCGCACTGCTCATAGGCTAAGAAGAAACCTTTGCTTGGCCAGAAAGTCTGCGGCTTTAGCGCGGAAGATCGCGTAGGTCAGGGTATGGTCCTTCGTAAGATGCCTGAACATAGGCGAAAGGCCATGGAATCCCCCTAGGACCGAGTAGAGGGCGATCTCATCGCTTACGGGCACGCCGTTGAGGATGATCTCGTCTACCCGGTCGATGTAGTCTGCATCGGACTCTTCTTCTCCCTGCCTGATTTGCATCATGCGATGGGGACCTTCTGGCTGAGCGACCTTGGCGGCGAAGTAAGCTGTGAAGCTGTTCGCCAGTTGATGAAAGGAATTGATGGATCGCGACGGTAGTGAGGTGTACCACCTGTGGGCGAGGTCTTCCAGCGTCAGTGGGAACATTCGGCACTGGTCGCGTCTGATGCCCCACATCCGGTCATATAGATGCGGAACTTGCTCAGGTGAGTCTCGGGGTCCGACCTCCCCTCGTACAAAGGTGTTTGCGGAGGAGAGATCCTGCGCTGCACGGGGGAGAGCTCGATGTGGACCGCGAACGGCTCGCTCGGCCCGGCGATCTTGCTATTGGCGCCTGCCCCAGATTCTAGGAGCGCCTTCCTGCCGTCGAGCTGGCGTTGCATCGCGGCCATCGTTGTAGCTTGGTCGCTCGTGGCTCGGCTTTCAGAGCGGGAGCCGAGGCGATCGTGTACCGATCTCTTGACTCCTCTGTTGCCGACCTCGGTTCCTTGGCGAGGAGGATCGAGATGGCTGGCCTGCCTTATGGGAGTCGGATATGCCGAACTCCTGGTGACGGACTCGAGCTCCGTCGTATCGTGGCTGGGTCCGATCGCCCTGGCCGCCATGACGGGCCGCCGCTGGCGGAAAAGAGGTGCCTGGCCGCGAGCGCCTCTTCTTGCGAATGGGAGCCTCCTGGCGATCGCTCGGTCAGTAACGCCTTGAACTTTCGTTTGGTCATGTGGCGGATGATCGAGGGGGTTATAGCGGGCGGCGCGTCGAGAGCACTCCGTCGCTCCTGTAGGATGGCCAAGGCCTTTTCGATCTGTTCCGCAGTTTGGAACTGATCGAGCGAGAGGCTTGGGCCGTCCCACAGGGGCGGGATCGAGAGTCTCGGACCCCGGCGGCTACCCTCCGCCATCGGTTGTGGCTCGGATTGAGACGGAATGAGGCATCTGGCGGATCGGCCAGCGGCTTTCTTCGATGCAGAGGCAGAAGTCATGATTCTGAAGGCTTTCTATGAAGAACAGTGAGTGTTTCTTCAGGTATATGCCCCGGAGAACAATGAGTGTTCTTCGAGACGGTAGGAATAAAAATGAGGGTTAAGATGCCCTTCTTCTAGCCCGAAATATTATCCGAAGATAGATATTGCTGGAATGGTCGAGCAATAGAAAATTGCGAGAGCACGTCTGAGGGAATGGAAAAACACAAGATTTGCCGGGTTTGTTAGGCCCGGGATTGAATGCTCTCGTGAGATGTTATTAATACAAATATTCGTGGATACAAGTATTAATGTAAGAATGCGATTACAATGAGTGTAAAAGATCCTATTTATCTAGCTCTTGAGCGAAGCTCTGCGCGTTTCGTCTCTGTCGACCGTCTTTCGTGTAAGAGGTGCTGAGAGAGAAGAAAGGCCGAGAGATAGCTGTTGCCAAGAGTAAGAAAGCCAAGTTATGAGCTGAATCAGAGAGAGACCGAGAGTTCAGATTGTGAGTTATGCTCCTGAATTGGACGTGAAGCAGAAAGAGAGACAAACCGTTTTTCAAGTGCAGGCAGCCTTCTATTTATAGGGGCTGAGATGCCCTGTTTACTGGCGGGCGATCGCCTTTTAGGTAATATAATAAGGGGCGGTCGTCTTTATGTCACATGGGCTGTCTGCCCTAAAGCTTGTGGCTGCTGCTGGCAGCTAGCTGTGCGGTCCAATGAGGAGCCAGCACGCGTCCTGAGTTGCTGTCACGGGCGGTCCCACTATACAACTTTCGGCGGGTCTGTCGGTTGGTGGAAAGATGCTGACAGGCTGTGGTCAACGATCCATGTGCTGCGGCGCCTTTTCCGGATCTGTATGTGGGTTCTGTCCCGAGCTTCGGCCTTCGCCGAACAGGCGGTCGATGGCTTCGAGTGGCATGAGGTGGTCGTCATTTGGTCGGTCACTAGGGGACGATCGCCAAGTACCGAGAGACGATCGCCTTAGATGTCGATCGCTCGGCGCTGGGACTTGCCCTGGGACCTTCGGTCGGCCAATCTGCCTTGGCCGTTGGGCTCTGGCTCATTCGCCCGGTCTCTGAGGTGATCGCCTGTTGAGACGTATAAATCTCGACACAACACGATGCATTTACTGGAATAATTGAGGTTGAGCTTACCTCATCATCACTATCTTCTTCTTTCGGAATGTCCTTTGCCATAAAGCACATGTATGCCCTATCTTCGAATTCATCGTCAAATGAGTCACTTTCAGTGACTACCTGAAGACATTCTTTGGATTTGGATGGTGTGGGGGAGGCTTTTGATTCTCCTATCAGTGCCTTGAGCTTGTTTTTCCAAGCACGTCTTCGTTCATCCCTCTCTTGTTGCCCGGCTTCCGGCAACCTTTGAACTTTGGGATGAGGACATTTGTTTGCATAATGTCCTGGTTTCCTGCAATTATAGAATAGGTTAGCGTCACCAGAGGAAGTTTCAGTACTTACCTTGTGACCAGGCTTGGGCCTGTAGGGAGTCTTTCAAGACTGTTTGATGAACTTTTTGAATTTGTGCATGAGGAGCGCCATTTCATCTTGTGACAGGATATCGTCGTCACTGTCAGCATTTTTGTAATTTGGCTTTGATGGGCTGGGCATGCTGTGTTCACCAACAATTCCAGTGAATCTGAGGTCAAGTTCCTCGAGTGTTTCAGTTGGTTTCATTTCAACAGATTCAAATTGCTGAGTTAGTTTTGAAATTTTAATTTCTTTGGAGAGCTCAGTTCCCTCACAAATCAACTTGAGTTTATCCCAGATATCCTTGGCTGTTTTACAGCTCTTCACCTTCGAGAATGTGCCTTTGTCAAGGGTGACAAACAATGCATTATTCGCAACATTGTCGAGGTTAGCGTGCTTTCTTTCATCTGTGGTCCATTGTTCGCGCTCCTTCTCGAGCATCTCAGCGTGGGCTTGGCCTTCAATCCTTGCGGCCGTATTTACCTTCATGATCTTAATGGGGCCATCCTGTATAACAAAAATCATTTCTTCGTGCATTGCTGCAAGATGAGCCCCCATCCTGATTCTCCAATCATCAAATTCATTAATAGAGAACATAGGAACTTTGTTGATCATTGATTTATCCATATGAGAATGTAGGAATGAAAAAGACTGTTTTATAAAATAAGTGAATACTGGATCTAATTCGGTTAAAAATACGACTGATTCTTTTTAGAATCAACCGCTCCGATACCACTTGTTGGCCACTAAGTACACTAGATACAGCTTGGAAACTATTTTAAACAACAAGCTGTACTGTTTTTAAATCTGAGTGCACAGCGGAAGTCTTAAATAGTAAGTTGCTGTGGATACAGTAACTCGATGTGCAGTGTATACTTAAATAATCACAGTTAATAAAACAATAAAGTCAGAAGGTAAATAACACAGTATTTAAAGTGGTTCGAGGTAAACCCCTCTACGTCCACTGGCCCTCCACACAGGAGTAAAAAGTTTATTATAATTACTGCGTACACAACTACGTAATTATAACAACACTTAATCAATATATCGTTCACACAAATTGATATAAAAGATCTTAGCTTTCAACCGTTCACACAGATTGGTTTGAGCTAACACTTAACTGGCTTCTTCACACACAGTTCTGAAGCTTCGTCTTCTTCGATACAAGTGCTTCACACACAATTCGGGAGTAGCAAAGATTCCTCAGTCCACACAGGGCTGATATGAGTTTGTTCAAAGATAGAACAGGGTTGAACAACAGCTATGACTTTCTGGGCTATAAGCTGATGATGTGTTGTTCAAGGTTTGAGCACTGTATATCTCTTATATCTGAATAGCAGAAAGCTTGGGGAGATATGTTTTGCTCTGAATATTTCTTGTAAGCTTGATCGTTTGTAAGTCATTCAGTCGTGTAGTTCAGTTATTCAGTAGTTGATGATCTTCAAACTCTGAAGATATATATAGCCTTCTGAAATATATCCGTTGAGCAAGATTCTGTGACAACAGATATTTGACTGAGATCCGGATATTATGGGATTTTGAAGATCTTCTGACTTACAGTATTTAAATACTTTATCCTTTAGTATTTAAATACTTCTTTATCAATGGGACTTGACTTCTAGCGAATATTGAAGATTCCTTCTTGTCCTGTTGAGAGCTGTATGGAAGGATCACTGTATTGATATTCGAGACAACTTCCATACTTTGGCTTTGCTGGACTCGTTGCTGTATGATCAATATACTGTATGGATGAGAAGTCTTCGATACAGGTTTGATACTTGATCAGCTTTTCGATACAGCTAGAGGCGGTATTCAGGATTTGGCATATTGTCAAAACATTCTGACAATACGATTGATACAGGGATTGTTTATTCAAGCAGCATCGATACAGGGATTTGTTATCCCAACACATAGGAAAGAGCTCGACTCTGATAATCCTTCAAAGTAGTACAGACGAGTCCGGATATATAGTCCTGAATCGACAGTTTCATCTGTCTGGAAAAGTGAAAAATTTTGTCGCTCTCCTCGACAACTTGGGTCTTCAAATAGCCCAACTCAATGTTGAAATCAGCAATAGCTTGGGAGACAGGAATATCCCGCGGTTGAGCATCATAGAAGGCATGGACTCGAGCCTGTCTAACCGGCCACGGGCAATACTTGGTCTCCACCAGGTTCTTAAATTCTGCCCGCGAAGCAACGTGATCCTTAGGCCCAACGGCCTCCCACCAATCAGTAGTGTCCCTAGTGAGAAAATAATGGGCAATTGGGACCTTGCGGTCCTCGGGACAGTTGGTAGCGACGAAGACTTTGGATATCTCCTTGATCCACCCTTCCCAGCCGATCGGGTCAGAGGCTCCCGTAAACTGAGGAGGATGTATCTTGATGATATCCTGTAGCCAATGGTCAGCTCTGCCCCGAGCAGCATGGGCCGGATTCTGAACTGTAATATCCGCAATTTTCGATTTCCGGTAATTTCTTTTTTTCGGTCGGAGTCCGTTTTGACGACTCGCTCATGACCGTTTCGTCATTCTGAGAATGATTAATTCTACACTTTTTGACATCCGAGTTCGTTTCGGTGTCGTTTCGTTGAGTTCTGTGCTTTTTAGCGACTTTTCCGCACTTGAGTTCGATTCTTGCGAATCTCATCCGAAACTGTTGTTTCGAGTTTCCCGCAAGTCCGTTTATCTTTGTTGGACGTGTTGTGAACTTCGGTTTGGTTATTCGATCACGTATCGTGATTTTCGGGCATTTGGGCCATTTTCGTAATTTCCCAAAGTCGGGGTAAGTACCTTCCGTTGTCGACTTTCGAGCCTTCGGGGGGGCGGAATTGTGTGTCCTACGAGCTCTTAGTTTCGTGTTTGTGTGTACTTCGGATCAGTATCTTCGGTTCGTTTTCTGGTTCTGGTTTCTGTGTAGTTTTTTTGAATTCTGGATTTATAAACGAATTTTCTAATTATGAGTTCGTCTTTGTTAGATCATCATTAATTTTTGGTGACTCCAAAAATTATAAATCTTTGCAATATTATAGAACATCGAGTTAGCTTTCCAATGGTTCAAGCGGTGAGTCAATCGGAGTCCGGACGAGAGAGTTATGGTCGTTTTAGTGGAAGATCACACCGTTTGGGCACCGCCCAGAGCCTTTCTACGATAGGTGGGCGAAAGACTCAACCGCCGCATTTACGTATGGTATCGGCCGATCACGTCCGGGAGCCTTTCGCCGATAGGTGGGCCGAAAGACTCAACCGCGGCATTTCGTGGGGTATCGGCCGACTGTCGGCCACTTTATCGGCCGATAGGTCCTTGTGTTGCACTATAAATGCGTTGAATTGAGCGTGAGCAGCTCATTTCTCCTTATTTTTCACTGCTGCGCGAGAGAGAAGAGATAGAGGAGGAGAGTTCTTCATCCGGGGGTCGATTTTCATCATTTCTTTTCGGTTGTGAGGCTCGGATAATCAATCTAACGCGTGTTCTACGGATCTTAATACTTGAATCACTCAAGGTAATATCTCTTGAAACCCTACCTTTTTGGATAATTGGGGATTTTGGGGTTTTGTCCGATTCTTTCCGTTTCGTTGATGGATTCATGATGAATATGATTATTCTTGTTGGTATTCTTAGTTTCCCTACGGATTCATGGTATATTTCGTGATTTTTACTGAACCGAGAGGGTTTGGTTGTGGTCCGCCCTCGTTGTTGTTTTCGGTATGAATATACATGAATCGTAGGCGGGGTTCCGGGTGTATTCCATTTCCATAATCGTTTAGAAGTGGTTGTGATTGTGCTATTCGAATCGTTAGGTTCATTTTCGTCGATTCCTCGCGGTCGTGCTTGATTCTTCCGTTCCGTTCGTTGTCGTATTCCTTTTCGTTAACATCGGGTGTTAGAAGCTTCCCGGTTGAGCCGTATCCGTTCGTGGTTCCGTGCTTGTGGTATCAAGGCAAGTACCTTGCCCATACTTTTCTTATTTTGTGGATATGATGATCGGTGATCGTATTAGTGTGTTGTTTGGTTATTTGAAATGAAGTTTCAAAAGGATTTCGGTTTGGCCTCGTTAAAGGCTTTCTTTCAAAACGCGTGAGTTTTGTGAACGGTGTTTTGAGAATTGATTATGATTTGATTATTTTGAACGTTGAAGGATTTTATGAGGATACTCCTCTTGTTTAAAGTTATGGAATCGTGTATTCCGTATTTAAGCTTGTTATTGTATTTTTGAAGAGTTTGGTAATGGTGTCGAGTTAATGACCATCTCTAGTGGGTATTCTTAATGAACTTACATTCTTAGCATGTTAGTATTGCATGAGTAACGTGTATTGTGTGTAATTTACTCACCTTGTGTTGGCGACGGTCAAGGAGGGAAATCTATCCGCGCCCGGATTTCACGAGTTTCGTACCGCTAGCCAACTCGTTAGTGGTCCTTGCAAGGCCTCGAGTGAGAATGTATGCCGCCGCCTGTTCTCACGGCTTAGCGTGTGCGCTGCTTTTGTTTTTGTTGTAATTGTAGCCAACTCGGTAGGGTCCCTATGAGGCCTCGGCGAGAATGTATGCCGCCGCCTGTTCTCGAGGCTAATTGTAGACTGCTCATTTAGGAAATGAGTGCTTTGAACGGTTTTCATGATTGCATGCATTGACTAAGTGTGTAAGAGGTAAGTGTTCGTTTGGCTTACTTGGCTAGGATGGCCTCGGAGTATTTTGTTGTTGTTTTAAATCCTTTATTTGTGGATTTTGATGTTGGGATACGAACCTCCCGGTCGTTCTTGTGTACCGTGAGTTGATGAGATTTGGGGCTAAAATCCCAATGGTTTTGTAAAAGTCGTTTACGGATTTGGGGCTAAAATCCCAACGGTTGGTTAATGTCATTTTTCGAAGTAAACCTTTGGGGCGGTGACCCCTTTTGTCTTTGGTTTTCGAAAAGTAGGATTTGATAATCCTAAATTGTTTTCTATTAAAACTCTCGATGGCATTCTAAACTGTTTTATAAATTACTCCCATTAATTTATGATATTTCGTTTTTGAAATGTTTTCTCAAACCCTTGCCTCGGGAAGTACTTTTCGTTTCGTTTGGATCTTTGAAGATCCTCGGTTATTGTTATTCGTGGAATGTGAATTGTATGGCTCGTATTTGCACTTTGTATTTGCACTAGCAAAACAGTGGAGTTTTGCTAACCCCCGAGTATTCGGGGGGTGGATGTCTGTTTTTGCATTCAGGTTTTGGAGCATAACACCGGGTCGGCACGAAGGATGATGAAAGATGATCGATACTAATCACATGAGGAACCGTACATCGTGTGTTGGTTCAGTTGTACTTTATTTTCCATTCTTTGTATTGTTCCCGTTATGCGGGTGTAGTTGTATTTTGTCCCTGGCGGGCATGAGTTGTATGTATTTGTGGAAAGACCAAATCGGTCAACTGAGTCATTGTAGCCTCGAAGGCATTGTCGAGATGTTAAATGTCGTTACCAGCCTGGTAGATCCTTGAGGAAAGGTTCTACGGCGTGTAATATCCCTGAGCGGATTAGGGGTGTTACATAAATGGTATCAGAGCTTAGGTTGAGGAAACCTAGGCTGCCGGGTCAAGTCGTGTTGTTTGAGTCTTGTTTCGTTGGATTTTTATCTGACTGAGTCGTGTCGCGACGCGTCGTTTGAGTTGTTGGTCGTGATTAGTATCGTGGGGCGATCATCATCTTCGTGCGACCTGTGGAAGTAAGTCTCCCTTCTTTGTGTTGTGCCTCGTGTGACACGAGCTATTTTTATGATTATTTGTTAAGTGGTGGAATTTTATGTGAATTTTGATTTCACGATATGTATTTAGTCGACTCTCGTATTTGATTTATACGAGGAGTGTCGTCGTTTGTGATGTCTTTTTATTGTTGTTTTTCTCCGTTGTTGATGATTTTCGAATCGATTTGCACGTTTTACAAGTTCTATTGTGGAAGCTTTGTGCTTATACGCGTTCGACTTGTCCACTAGCCGCCATGGGAGGGTATTTTATCGGTGGTTTTGTTACGAATATGGTATTTTATCGTTTATTTTCGTTTAAAGACATGTATTGTCTTGATTTTAAACGCTTTTGATGCGTGTGCTAGGAGTTGTTTTAGTGAACGTCGGTATGTGTGAGTTTTGGGCATTCGCCTATTGGATTTTGAAAACCTTGAGTATCTTAGAAAAATAAATTTGAGACATACTTTTCAAATGGGTTATTTTCTTGTGGTACATCCAAGATGCCACAATGTATTTCAAAAATTTTCTACCTCGAGGACCAAAATGTTTTGAGATATTTTCAACAATTTATTTTAGACCCTATGGTAGATTATTTTGATAGTTTTCTTTATGAGTAAGTATCTTCATTCTTATCAAATGCGAAATGGTTCTCCGTGTCTCGATAACAATGTTTCACGTTTATACTTTTGAAAGGTGATACTCAAGATCAACGAATTCTTCTAAATTATTGTCAAAATGAGGTTTTCGTTTTTTTAAAACCTATCCATTCCCGTTTGAGGGTGGGTATGAATGTATGATGTTCGCGTTGTCATTTTGATACTTTCTCCCGAGTATGATCGAATTGGCGGTGTGAGCGTTGAGTCGCTTTCCACACATGGGTTGTGCTAGCCCCTGTGAGAGGCGGGATGTTGGTGTTGAATGTTGTCGCCTCATGGCAATCTCTGCGTTGTCGCGCATGTGCGAGTTGTTAGAGCTTGGTTTGGTATGACCGTGTGCATCGGTGATGGTTCCGTTATGCGTCGATCGTTTAATGTCTTGTTACCTTGCTCCCGTTTTTGTGAATTTCGTGGACGAGGTCGGAGGTAATGCCCGTACTATTTTGACTTCGTGTTTTCTCTTCCCGATCTATCGATTCGCTCATGTTCGTTGGTACTTTATGAACTTGTTCGGTATTTGATTTCATCGTCCGAACGAGCCGTGACCTTGTTGTGGGCGATCCGGTTATCGGTGTGACTTTTTTTCGAGTTCGGTTCGATTCTTGAGAACTTTGTTCGGGAGTAACATCATTTGGTTCTACTAGTCCTTTTATTCGAAGGGATCGGATTTTGAACTTCTGTATTTTCTACTCTGTCAACTCAATTATGTTCGTTGACATTTCTGAGCTTGTCCTGCCCTTGTTCTTGTTTATCGAACGAGTGTGATATCATTTCGAATAACATATTTGTCGTTGTGACTTTTCAATCGCTATTCCCTTTCTGTGGATCTTATGGGAATGCATGTCTTGTAGTTCTCACCGATCATCCTCGGGAGTTATTGTCGAACTTTATTGTTCTTCGTGATTCGAACATGATTCTTCGATTTTTGTTGTCTCGATCGCTTTGTTTGTTCGGTTTTTGTTCTCGTTTCGTGGATCATGAACGTTCAGGCTCCTTCGTAATTCCCTTTAGTTCGGGAAATTAGTTTCGTTTTCAATCTTCCATCCCTTAGGCGATGGGATTCCGTGTTTGTTCAGCGGTTGACTCGCGTTTTGATTGATGTACCATTGGGTTGATCAATCATATTGATTTTCGTTCGTTGTGTTTTGTGATTATCGGATAATTGACTTGACTATAGTATCCGTTTGATGACGCTTGTCACTTGTCGGTTTTATTATATCCCTAACGGCGACGTTGTGTTGGTCACCGTGGAGCGTGTTTACACGCCGTATATTCCTTTGCGTTGTTTGTAACATTTCGCCGTTGGGCATTGGTTACGCATTCTTGTGTGTCTCGTTGAGTTTTTCCTGGCGGAATATTTCTTCTCCCTACTTGTTTTAAGTTTCGGACGAAACTTCTTTTAAGGAGGGTAGAATGTAATATCCGCAATTTTCGATTTCGGTAATTTCTTTTTTCGGTCGGAGTCCGTTTTGACGACTCGCTCATGACCGCTTCGTCATTCCGAGAATGATTAATTCTACACTTTTGACATCCGAGTTCGTTTGGTGTCGTTTCGTTGAGTTCGTGCTTTTAGCGACTTTTCCGCACTTGAGTTCGATTCTTGCGAATCTCATCCGAAATGTTGTTTCGAGTTTCCCGCAAGTCCGTTTATCTTTGTTGGACGTGTTGTGAACTTCGGTTTGGTTATTCGATCACGTATCGTGATTTTCGGGCATTGGGCCATTTTCGTAATTTCCCAAAGTCCGGGGTAATTACCTTCCGTTGTCGAATTTCGAGCCTTCGGGTGGTCGGAATTGTGTGTCCTACTAGCTCTTAGATTCGTCTTTGTGAGTACTTCGTAACCGTATCTTGGTTCGTATTCGTGTTCGGGTTTCTGTCGCTTTGTTGAATTCGGGATTTCTAAACGACTTTTCTAAGTATGAGTTCGTCTTTGTTAGATCATCATTAATTTTTGGTGACTCCAAAAATTATAAATCTTTGCAATATTATAGAACATCGAGTTAGCTTTCCAATGGTTCAAACGGTGAGTCAATCTGAGTCCGGACGAGAGAGTTATGGTCGTTTTAGTGGAAGGCGTCATTTGTCGGGCACCGTCCCAGAGCCTTTCGGCCGATAGGTGGGCCGAAAGACTCAACCGGCATTTCGTATGGTATCGGCCGATCACGTCGGGAGCCTTTCGGCCGATAGGGTGGGCCGAAAGACTCAAGCTGCGGCATTTACGTGGGGGTATCGGCCGGGCTGTCGGCCACTATCGGCCGATAGGTCCTTGTGTTGCACTATAAATGCGTTGAATTGAGCGTGAGCACTCATTTCTCCTTATTTTTCATCACGCGCGAGAGAGAAGAGATAGAGGAGGAGAGTTCTTCATCCGGGGGTCGATTTTCATCATTTCTTTTCGGTTGTGAGGCTCGGATAATCAATCTAACGCGTGTTCTACGGATCTTAATACTTGAATCACTCAAGGTAATATCTCTTGAAACCCTACCTTTTTGGATAATTGGGGATTTTGGGGTTTTGTCCGATTCTTTCCGTTTCGTTGATGGATTCATGATGAATATGATTATTCTTGTTGGTATTCTTAGTTTCCCTACGGATTCATGGTATATTTCGTGATTTTTACGGAACCGAGAGGGTTTGGTTGTGGTCCGCCCTCGTTGTTGTTTTCGGTATGAATATACATGAATCGTAGGCGGGGTTCCGGGTGTATTCCATTTCCATAATCGTTTAGAAGTGGTTGTGATTGTGCTATTCGAATCGTTAGGTTCATTTTTGTCGATTCCTCGCGGTCGTGCTTGATTCTTCCGTTCCGTTCGTTGTCGTATTCCTTTTCGTTAACATCGGGTGTTCCGAAGCTTCCCGCTGAGCCGTATCCGTTCGTGGTTCCGTGCTTGTGGTATCAACGCAAGTACCTTGCCCATACAAATCTAATTTTGTGCATATGATGAACGGAGATCGTATTAGTGAGTAGATTGGTTAATTGAAAAGAAGTTAAAAAAGGATTTGGTTTGGCCTCGTTAAAGGCTTTCTTTCAAAACGCGTGAGTTTTGTGAACGGTGTTTTGAGAATTGATTATGATTTGATTATTTTGAACGTTGAAGGATTTTATGAGGATACTCCTCTTGTTTAAAGTTATGGAATCGTGTATTCCGTATTTAAGCTTGTTATTGTATTTTTGAAGAGTTTGGTAATGGTGTCGAGTTAATGACCATCTCTAGTGGGTATTCTTAATGAACTTACATTCTTAGCATGTTAGTATTGCATGAGTAACGTGTATTGTGTGTAATTTACTCACCTTGTGTTGGCTGACGGGTCAAGGAGGGAAATCTATCCGCGCCTGATTTCACGAGTTTCGATCGCTAGCCAACTCGTTAGTGGTCCTTGCAAGGCCTCGAGTGAGAATGTATGCCGCCGCCTGTTCTCACGGCTTAGCGTGTGCGTCGTTTTGTTTTTGTTGTAATTGTAGCCAACTCGGTAGGGTCCCTATGAGGCCTCGGCGAGAATGTATGCCGCGCCTGTTCTCGAGGCTAATTGTAGACTGTTCATTTCCTAAATGAGTGCTTTCGAACGGTTTTCATGATTGCATGCATTGACTAAGTGTGTAAGAGGTAAGTGTTCGTTTGGCTTACTTGGCTAGGATGGCCTTTGGAGTATTTTGTTGTTGTTTTAAATCCTTTATTTGTGGATTTTGATGTTGGGATACGAACCTCCTGGGTCGTTCTTGTGTACCGTGAGTTGATGAGATTTGGGGCTAAAATCCCAATGGTTTTGTAAAAGTCGTTTACTGATTTGGGGCTAAAATCCCAACGGTTGGTTAATGTCATTTTTCAGAAAGTAAACCTTTGGGGCGGTGACCCCTTTTGTCTTTTGGTTTTCGAAAAGTAGGATTTGATAATCCTAAATTGTTTTCTATTAAAACTCTCGATGGCATTCTAAACTGTTTTATAAATTACTCCCATTAATTTATGATATTTCGTTTTTGAAATGTTTTCTCAAACCCTTGCCTCGGGAAGTACTTTTCGTTTCGTTTGGATCTTTGAAGATCCTCGGTTATTGTTATTCGTGGAATGTGAATTGTATGGCTCGTATTTGCACTTTGTATTTGCACTAGCAAAACAAAGGAGTTTGCTAACCCCAGTATTCGGGGGGTGGATGTCTGTTTTTGCATTCAGGTTTTGGAGCATAACACCGGGTCGGCACGAAGGATGATGAAAGATGATCGATACTAATCACATGAGGAACCGTACATCGTGTGTTGGTTCAGTTGTACTTTATTTTCCGCTGCTGTATTGTTCCCGTTGTACGGGTGTAGTTGTATTTTGTCCCCTGCGCGGGCATGAGTTGTATGTACTTGTGGAAAGACCAAATCGGTCTACTGAGTCATTGTAGCCTCGAAGGCATTGTCGAGATGTTAAATGTCGTTACCAGCCTGGTAGATCCTTGAGGAAAGGTTCTACGGCGTGTAATATCCCTGAGCGGATTGGGGGTGTTACATGAACCGCCTGGGCTATCACCGCCATTTGGTTCACCGTCTGTTGCATGACAGCCGCAACACCAAGGTCAGCGCTATTTTGAGAGGAAGCATGGCTATGTCGGTCACCGGTGCTGCCGGCTTCCGAAGAATGCGACGTGGCCGCTCCACCGGCTGCCCCACGTCCCCGGCCGCGTCCACGACCACGACCACGACCACGGCCTCTTCCAGCATCCATACTGGTGTTAAGAGGTAGCAAAAGCAACTCGATGATAAATAAGAGAGGAAAACATCCACAATTCAAGAAACGGAATTATGTTACAAGAAAACAAAGAATCGAGTAAGGAAAACTTATGAGCACTGGAAGTACCGAGATGCTGGCAGCGGTGTGACAATGTGCAACACAAAACACAACTAGACCCAAATAACCGACAAGCCTACGTATCCATAAACCTTGCTCCGATACCATTTTCTGTAACACCCCGAGATATTCGAAGTATATTACAGCACCGTGGACCCCTATGTGGGACCCACCATGCTAAAACAAGAAAACACTACTCGACTAACCATCTCGGTTAGCGAGGATACACATAATAACAACACGCCCGAAACAACCGGCGGGATAAAACATCAACCGACAAACATAAAAGCTCCAACAAATAACAATTACCATTCGAAGACAAAAGCCCAAGTACTCGTGAGTACAATCTATTAGTTTAGAAAATAGACAACAACCATATCGAAAGGAACAACGGAAATAAAAGGACTCAAATGCACATGTCAACGACCTTGGCCAGCATCCTCGTACTGTCCCAGCGCCTGCTCGTCTAGCTGATCATAATCTGAAATTCATAACAAGAATTTCCCCAAAACGGGTCCCTAGAGGGGTTAGCAATTACGCTAGTACAAGTAATCAAGGCAAACCATTCGCTTACACATTTCATAGTACAATGCACCAATTCATTTCAAAAACCAAAACCAGACATGTCTTTTCTGGAAATAAACAGTCAAATCACATTTGCCTAGGACCGGGACGAAGCCACAAATCCCACTCGAGGCCTCTAAGGACCCTCCCGAGCTGGACACAATTGTAAAACAAATCACGCACAGGAATCGCCTAGGATCGGGACGAAGCCGCAAATCCCACTCGAGGCCTCTAAGGACCCTCCCGAGCTGGCTAGCGAAACAAACTCGTGAATCCAGAGTGAAGTCATAGATTCCCTCGAGGCCACGTCGGACCCTCCCGAGGTGAGCAAATCACACACAATATACATTACCATTCCATGTTAAGCATAAAGGTTTCCAAAAATACTTGCCTTGAATAATTGACGACGCAACAAACGGAAAGGAAAATCACCAATGAACACTACAAACCGATGAAACCAAACCTAACGATTCGAAGAACATAATCACAACCACTTCTAAACGATTACGGAAGTGGAATACTCCCGAAAACCGCCTACGATTCATGTATATCCGTATAAAAATAACAACGAGGGCGGACCACAACCAAACGCTCTCTATTTCGCAAAACCACGAAAATATACCATGAATCCGTAGGAAAACTAATGATATCAACAAGATTAATCATATTCATCATGGATTAACCAACGAAACAGAACGAATCGGACGAAAATCCCAAAACCCCTAAATTATCGAAAAGTAGGGTTCTAAGAGATTTACCTTGGATTGAGGATGAAGAACACAAGTAGATGTTGTTAATCTATTACAAAAACTCAAGGTAAAAGACGCCTGAAATGATCGGAGGAAGAAATCGCCCGAAAATCGCCCAGCTTGCGGTGGAAGAAGGAAAGAAGAAAAAGTGAGTTGTTCCGGGTCAACTCCCTGGTTTATATAGCCAGGGGGCGTTAACGCGCACTAATCCTCAAAAGTTAGCGTGCGTTAATGGGACAAAACTCCAGTCCAGAAAGTTAACACCTCAGTCCAGTTCCCAGAGTTCTGGACCGCTAGCGTACGCTACCCGAAACGTAGCGTGCGCTAATAGCCTCTCAGTAGCACGCGTTATCGGCCATAGCATGCGCTACCTGGACATCAGCCGATTCCAGAAGTGAACTGTCCAGTACTCACCTAACCCCGTTAGCGTGCGCTGCCGGCCAGACTTAGCGTGCTCTAACAGCATCTCGGTAGCGCGCGCTATCAGCCATAGCGTGCACTACCTGGGCACCTGACCGAGTCCAGTAGTAAAATGTCCAGTACTGGACAGATTCGCTAGCGCGCGCTACCAAATCAATCATAGCGTGTGCTACTGAAGGATTCTTAGCGCGCGCTATACCATAATATTAGCGCGCGTTAGGCACATGATAAAAATGGTCCTCAACACCAAAACACGACCGAAACATCAAACAGAACAACAAAATATGCATAATAACATACAATGGATTTACGGCAACCCCGTACGGCGGTTTCGAGCAACAATTACGAGAATTAGATCAACAAACGACGAAAGAACCGAGAATTGCAGAACCGGACGACCAAAATCTCGAAATAATTACTCTCGAAAACCGATACGGTTACACGAGGGTCGCTAAAATAAAACGAGAAATACACCAAAATGAAAATACCAGAAAAAAATCGGATATTACATTTATATCATTCCTTAGTTCAAATATATACTATGACGAGTGACCACATCCTTCCGGATTGAATTTAACCCATATATTGCTCGTTTTGGTTTTATCGAACACATCTTTTTTGACTTTGTCTCAGGCATTTTAAACCCTTCTGGGATATTTATATAGATGTCAGTATCCAAGTCTCCATATAGATATGCAGTTACAACATCCATGAGCCTCATATCAAGGTTTTTAGAAACTGCAAGACTAATTAGATATCTAAAAGTAATAACATCCATAACTCAGAAGTATATCTCCTCATAATCAATCCCGGGTCTTTGAGAGAAACCTTGCGCTATAAGTCGGGTTTTATATCCTTCAACTTCATTTCTCTTATTTCATTTTCTTACGAAAACCCCATTAGAACCCGATAGGATTTACACCTTTTGGCGTTTCCACTATAGGTCCGAACACACCACGTTTCCCTAGAAAATTTAATTCTGCTTGAATAGCATCTTTCCACATTGGCCAATCTTTGCGTTGTCGACATTCATTTACACTACATGGTTCATGTTCATCATTATCATTGTCCTTTGATATTTCAACAGCTACTGCATAGCTAAATATGGCGTCGATGACAAATGCTTTTCTGTCCCACAATTCATGTGAACATGTATGGAAAATTTAGATCTCATCATTTTCAGGTACATGTGCCTCCTCATCAGGGGCTATCATAGACATTTCAATGAATTTGGGAACTTCTGCATCTTCATTATTTGTTTCTGGAGCTCCAATCTTTACCAGGCTTTTATCAAGACAAGATGTTGCATTGGATCTCCTTTTTCTAGGAGCACTATCCTTGGAACCTATAGGTATTCCACGCTTTTGGAGTGTAGTAGAGTCATTTTCTGCCAACATTGGAGCTTGTCCAACTGGAACATTTATTCTGGCTGGCACATTCATAGATGGCACATGCGATTTTGTTACCTTTGCCGCATCATTAAATGCATCAGGCAATTTATTTGCAATTTCCTGCAAATGTATCATTTTTAATATTTCATTTTCATGTTGTAGAGTTCTCGGATCTAGATGAGACAGGCTAGGTGTGTGCCATGTCAATTTACACCATTCACGCTGTTCCTTGGCAACCAGATTTTGTTGCTTATCTCCCCCTAACGGCGGGAATATTTGTCTCATCGAGTTGGCAATATGCAAATCTTGAGGTGAATACATCCCCTGTCATTTGCTCAAGATATTTTATTATAGATGAAGACACAAAACCGATGTAAATACCTAAATCTTTGGGGACCCATTTTTGTTCTCCTTGGAGGTGGAATTGGAACATAAACTGCACACCCAAATTTTTTTAAGTGTGATATGTTAGGTTGCCTACCATTAGAAGCTGTAGATGTGAGAAACTATAGTAAGTAGAAGGTCAAAGCCTAATTAGAGATGCAGCATGTAGGATGGCATGTCCACAATCAGTAAGTGGCAAACTAGATTGCATGAGTAATGGTCTAGCTATAAGTTGAAGACGTCTCACCTAATCCATTTTATGTATGTACATGCGGAACATGATGTTCTACTTCAATCCCTAGAGATGTACAATAACTATCGAATGTTTGTGATGTAAATTCAGCCTCATTATCCAATCTAATTGATTTGATATGGTTATCTGGAAAGTGAACTCTAAGCTTTATGATCTGAGCTAATAGATTGGAAAAAGCTAAATTTCTGGTTGACAGTAAACAAACATGTGACCACCTAGATGATGCAGCAATAATTGCCATGAAATACTGAAATGGTCCACTAGTAGGATGAATAAGACCACATATATCACCTTGTATCCTTTATGTAAGAAAGCAGGAGATTCATTCCCAACCTTTAAGAAAGATGGTCT
Organism: Orobanche coerulescens; assembly: GCA_033398695.1. Lineage (NCBI taxonomy): Eukaryota > Viridiplantae > Streptophyta > Magnoliopsida > Lamiales > Orobanchaceae > Orobanche > Orobanche coerulescens. The sequence continues at coordinate 231,418,214 of CM065802.1, forward strand.
AGTTATTAGCTTTCCTTGCGAACATGGGACACACAAATAATTCTTAGGTACGTCGAGATGGTACTTGTCTAATGTATATCCACAAGAATTGCCAATGATCCGCTTGAACATAGTTTGCCCAGGGTGACCCAAATGGTCATGCCAAATTGTACACAAAGCAGGATCATGCTTCTTATGTTTCACCACATTCGAGTAGATTCAATTACACTGATCTTGGTGCAATACAGACCCACTAAAAAACATGAGAACTCTTCTAATGTGAGCTTCTTGCTCCCAACATTAGATATGATACACAGAGTCTCTTTGTTACCATTATTTCGAGTTTCAATATGGTATCCATTTATGCGTATATCTTTGAAACTTAGCAAATTTCTCCTTGAATTGCTTGAATATAACGCATTCTGCACAATAATTTAGATACCATTAGGTAACATAAGGTGTGCTTCTCTATAGCCCTCAATTATATGAGTCAGCCCAGCTATAGTTGACACTTTATGTGTATCAAATACAATTTTAGAGAAAAATTTCCGACTTTTAAAAATTGTGTGAGTCGTAGCACTATCCACCAAACCAATATCTGTATCATTTTTCTCCATGTGTCCATCCATACCTTTATCATAAAATAAGATTTCATTACCACAAAACATAAACAAATTCAAATAATTAACTAGAAAAATATTCATAAGCATGTTCAAAGATTCACAACTTGCTAAAACAAAACCGACTCTCATGGTCTAGACTTTCCATGATAATGACTCATGCAAACATAAATTTTGTAAGATTTAAAACATACTAAAAAAATTAAACTAAGATGGAGATAAAAAGAAATTATTCCAGTTCAGAGTATTTCTTGAAGTTCGTTTCAGATATTGTTGCTGCAAAAGTACATTATTTACGTGAAAGGTGGAAAGGGTCTTCTCAATTAACTAGTGCTCAATTACTTTTTCTCCACAAAGTCTCAAGCGATAAACAATATTGAACAAGCAGAATTTTACTCCTTTACAGTTTTGAAATCCTGATATCGCAGGTTTAACCAATCAGTTATAGCTTGGGGATGGATTAGAGGTGCCCAGAAAACTCGAACCTGGCGGGTCGACCCATCGACCCGGACCCGCAGGACCGTGTAGGACTCGAACCCGGTCGACCCGTCGGACCCGGGAACCCGGACCCGTGGTATACACGGGTGGGGTCTGGGTCTTATGTTTCCTGACCCGTCGACCCTTCGGGTCCGACCCGTATGACCTGGCAGTGAATAAAAAAAATTGAAAATTTGAAAAATTTGGCCGTTGGACCAGGCGGGTGGGACGGCCAGGTTTTACAAATTTAAAAAAAAAATCCAAAATTCTATCTATAAATACTCCCCCAACCCATCTCATTTTTTCACACCTTCATTTTAATCTATCTCGCAAACTCTCATTGCTAATTGCTATAATATTTAATCTTTCTTTTTTTACTAGCATTTAATCATTATGTCGAGTTCGGACAAGGGAAAAAGTATTGCTACATCTCCTAAAAAATCCAAAATGTCCAATCTCGATCGAATGGTTCTTTGGGCAAATCAAAGAAACCATCTGGCATAACTATTCGGGAGCCCCAAAAACCAACCTCCGCACGGTTTTGAAAATGAAAGTCAAGAAGATGAATATGATGCTATACACGAAAGTATCTATTATGGTAGTACAACAACTACTAGTGAAGAAGAAGTCGAACCCCGGGGATTTCGACGTGTCCCAGATCGTCAACAATTGCAAAACATTGATGAAGAAATGGATCATGAAATCGATGAAGCTATGTTAAATCAAACATATGCAACATTCGAGCGCACTCTTCATGGCTACCAACTCCGACGCAAAAATCAAAGTCGAAGCGTCATGCGACAAGCCAAGCTGAAGAAGAACCTCCTTATGTACAAGAGTTATCGTTCAAGGAGAAAGAACCTATGAAGGGAAAAGAAAGCAAGAAAACTAAAGCGAGAAAGAAGCCTGACCCTGTGTAACACCCCAAAAACCAACCGGGGATATTACAGCAAAGTGGGCCCCGTGCCGGAACCACAAGGCTAAAAATTATTTTTGCAAACGTTACAAACACGCAAATGAGGCGAAGACGGTGATATTTTAAAAACTCAAATATTTATCAAAACATAGTTCCCAATTACCGTAAATACCAATTGAATTTACGAGACAAAGATACCGAAAGGGCATTTTGAAAGTATACACGAACCGATAAAATTTTAAAAGCCATTTAAAGATACACACGCAGCGGATATAACGTAATAAAATACAGTGCAGCGGAATTATAACAACCAGAAAGGAATACACGATTCTCAAATAACCATGCCATAGCCAGTATCACCCGGGAAGCTCATACCTTCACGACCGCTACTAGATCGAACTCCGAGTACCTAAAAGATAAAGCCCACGACGGGGTCAGCCACAATACTCAACAATGATAACGATCACATCAACATAAACAATTACATATCAATGTAATTACAAGTAAGAATACTTCCAATGAAATCTTACCATAGTAACCTTACCAATGGTGATAATTCATATCAAATCAATCTTTACCTCAATCCACACTTCGCGTTCTCAAGTGACAATGAATTCTAAAATAACCATCTGTACTCTATTCAAATGATACCGAGATTCTCAAAACATAAGTATATTCCAATATGGAATAATCCATCCCTGTCCAACTCTGTCCACTGGATCTCACAATCGAATTCCAATTCTGATAAAACCGATAATACACAATACATCTGTAGACCAACTGCCCCGAAACAATAACAAGTCCCGGATATCGATAAAAGTAGGAATGCTCACATAAGCAACAATAATAAACAACCAATGCATCACACGAGAATATCATTGACATGATAACTTCACTCAAGATCAACAAAGGACCAACCACGAACGAGAATACCATCGATGTGGTAAATCCCAACAAGTTCAAATAAAGGATCAGCACGACCGAGAATACCAACGATAAGGTAAACTAAAAACAAGATCAATAAATGATCAACAACGAACGAGAATACCAACGATATGGTAAACTCCAACAAGATCAATAAAGGATCAACAGCGAACGAGAATACCAACGGCATGGTAAACTCCAAACAGCATCAATAAAGGTTCAATAACGAACGAGATTACCAATGATATGGTGAACTCCAAACGAGATCAATAAAGGATCAATAACGAACGAGATTACCAATGATATGGTGAACTCCAAACGAGATCAATAAAGGATCAATAACGAACGAGATTACCAACGATATGGTGAACTCCAAACGAGATCAATAAAGATCAACAACGAATGAGAATACCAACAATATGGTATACTCCAACAAGATTAATAAAGGACCACAGGGACAGATACACGAGAGAATAAAATCGTCAAACATATACAATCACATATATGGGATTTTGAAGACAAACCCGACCATCGAACATATTCGATTATACATGGACTATGAACGACCAATCAATATGACTCAAGATGGACGTCACGATATGCCCGATCCAAAAATGTGTCCGTGTACAAGCCACCCATAGGTATCGATCGAATACACGTCTGGTCTCATACCTAATCAGTCTCACGAGGTACGTCTCGCGTGCACGATTCAATATGAGGTCGAAGCCAACACATGCTACATGTGCCCGCCCTGAAAATCCTACACATGACCGATCAGAACGTATCTGACTTCAGATATGTCACGACACAACATGACAAGGGAACTCGAAGAAACACATATCCAATAAGAATCGGAAGACTTTCCAAGTGAACAACGACAGTTCGATAATGAAAGATCGACACGATCACAATGTCGTACTTCCGTTAAACAACAGTTCACAGCATGCTCAACGATGCATATAATATTAACACATAAACTCCCAAGGTCGCAACCAAGGGTCACGGAAGCATCTACTCAGGAATACTCCAGACATTATCACATAAACTCCCAAGGCCGCAACCAAGGGTCACGGAAGCATCTATTCAGGACTACTCCGGACATTATCACATAAACTCCCAAGGTCGCAGCCAAGGGTCACAAAAGTATCTACACGGGAATACTCCGGACAATGATGCATACTCATTACATGAAACATCAACACACACATATACAACAATGCAACAGGATAATTATCATAATTCAGCAATATTAAATTACCTCAAAGTCGGAGATACTAACCCTTCCACGACCAACATTCCTGAACGAGTACACAATTATACGAATAGTCCGGAATGAAGTACTGTTCATCACTATCAACAATCCACCACCTCGAGATCAATGTCGGCATGGTAAACTGTCCTCAATATCCAACATTTCATATAATTGACTAAAGATAATTCACATATCCGTTTCTACTAGACATCTTTAAATCACATACATTATGATTTATCCCAGTCCAAGCATAATATACATACCATCATCCCGACAGTTCATATTCATAATATCATTGCTATATGAATCATAAATGAAATGAAATCAAAACCATTTATTAAACATTATGAAATGAGCAAGCATAACTTGCCTTTATAACGATACGGCGAAGCCGTTACCAATCCCATCGTCTTCATCTACAATCTCCTCAGCCCCAACCAAGGCGATCCATGCATTCTCCAATCTCAATCTTGGCAAAACGGTTACATCTACGATCGCTTATCATAACCTAATGCAATAATCAATTAACAATACATTCGATGACAATCAACAACCGATATAATCAACCAATCAAACTCAACGGTACAACGATAACTCGATCATATACAAAACCAAACCGTTCAGCTCATACAATTATGAATACAAGTCACAGTTCAATAATCGATCAATTCTAACAAGTGTCTCAACGTTCTCGATTCCGACTTCAACCTAAATTATGGTTTTAACAAGATTTCTTCTTGTTCATATTCGTAAATTCATAGAAAATCAATTACCATTTATTATCACGAATAATCACATACCGAAATTAACCGTAATCTTTCCAAATTTCGTTCATAAATCACGATATATATAACTCAAGAGTTCTTCAAGAACACTAGTCCGTAATCACGTTCATACTCAACAAAATGGTATACTCCGATATCTTCTAACATCTAAATAATCACTTAATTCACAATCTAAGGCATATATCATCTTGTTCTTCAATATACAATTCATATAACCTCAAGAATCATAACAACAACACCATAACCATCATCATACGAAGAAGGACATCAACAACAATATCAAAATCCGAATCAAAGAGAGGAGTTTTTTAGCATACCTCTTGAAGAAGAACTACACCGAACAAACACTTCCAAAAACATCAAGAACTCCAAGCTTCAAGCTTCTAATCAAATCATCAAGGTCTCAACCAAGGTAGAAGGGTCTGGAATAGGATTGAAAGTGAAGAGGGACGAAGCTGGGGTGGAAAAATATGTTTCTTCTCGTGAAGAAATGAAAGACCGAACCTTAATATATAATCTGCATAGCTCGTTACGTATGTTAAGACCCAACCTTAATGTACGTAAGCCCCTTTAACGTATGCTACATGTCCTGTATAGCGTAGTAATCGGCATCCAGGCTTCACTGTCTTATTTTGTGGCATGCATTACGTACGTAATTTCCTTGCCATAGTGGACGCAATATAGCTGTTGACTTGCTATAGTGATATACGTGTTTACGTACGTAATGGGCTGTCCTTAACGTACGTAAAGCTCGATGTTGGCTCGCCTGTCCACATCCGTGCCGAAAGCTACCGACACCGTGTAACACCCCCAATCCACTCAGGGATATTACACGCCGTAGACTCTTTCCTCAAGAATCTACTAGGCTGGTAACAAAATCGAACATCTCAACAATGCCCTTAAGGCTAAAATGACTCAGTATACCGATTTGGTCTTTCGATAAAAACATACAACTCAATCTCAATACATGCCCACGTAGGGGTCAAATACAAAATACTCTCGTACAACGGGAAAAATACTGCAGCGGAAAATAAAGTGTAACTGAACCAATACAACAACGTACGGGTCCTCATGTGATTAGTATCGATCATCTTTCATCATCCTTCATGCCGACCCTGTGTTATGCTCCCGAAAACCTGAATGCAATACAGACATCCACCCCCCGATTACTCGGGGGTTAGCAAAATTCTACTATTTTGCTAGTGCAAGTACAAAGTGCAAAATACGAGTCATACAATTCAATTTCCAAGAATAATAATAACCAGGAATCCTCAAAGATTCAAACATAACTAAAAATACTTCCCGAGGCAGGAGTTGAGTAAAACTTTCTCAAAATTGAAAGATTACAAACCCAAAATCGAAAGATTACAAATCAAGGGAAACAATTTATAAAATGATTTAAAAATGCTATCGAGAGTTTTAATAGAAAAACAATTTAGGATTTATCGAATCCTTCTCATTTCAAATCCAACAGAGGTCACAACCCAAAGATTTGTTTTCATAAATAAAACCAACAAAAATCCACAGGGTCAAAACCCACGTCACGTGTCCTCGACGGACATAAAATTAACACAACATAATCACCCAAGATACGCAAATCTCGGTCACACAAATACAAAACCAACTCGTGAATCCAGAGTGAAGTCATAGATTCCCTCGAGGCCTCGTCGGACCCTCCCGATGTGAGCAAAACACACTCATAAATCATATACACACCAGCGTGAACACTTGCCACAACATATCACGGTTGGATCAATCACTTTTTATCTCCTGACCATATGATCGCATGCCATATATCACCGTAGGTATCCTTTGTCGCTCACGGTTGGATCAATCACTTGTTTCATCCTGACCACATGATCACAAGCCATGTGTCACCGTAGTTTTTCTTAGGCTCTCATAGTTGGATCAATCGCTTGTTGCATCCTGACCACATGATCGCATGTCATGTGTCATCGTAGGCCCCGCCCACTGTAATACCCGGTCGATAGTCATGTCATTTCAAACCTCTTCATTTTCTCCGAATCGTGATTTGTTGGGCGAACCCTTGTAATCGTTGCTTGGAACCACCGTTTTGGGGTTTCCGTAGTTCCATTTCGTGTTATTGTTTCCCCGATATTGAGTCCTATTGCTTTTATTCTCTTCCCGGGTCATTTTTCATCATTTTAGGACCCGAGGAGGGTGTGAGCCGCGGCACAAGGAATGTGTGCCGCGGCACACAAACATTTCCTAGACCTGGCCGAGCGGACTGGGTCGGTGCCGCTGCACACGCCGTGGCCGCGGCACACTGCCGAGTCACTGCCGCGGCACACCTAGGCTGAGCCGCGGCACACTAGTGTTGCAACCTCAGCCATAAACCGAGATGACCGGGTGCCGCGGCACACTGGCTGAGCCGCGGCACCTTGCGAAACACAGGAGCGATTTTGGCACAGCACACCTGGGCTGAGCCGCGGCACACAATGCGGTCAACTACATTATTTGTGCTTTATGAGCGAGATGCAGCTCATTTCTCCATTTCCTTCTTCCACCTGCGAGAGAGAGAGAGAGTTTGAGGGGAGGAGTTTTCTCACATCTATCACTTGTGTGTTGGATTTTTACCACTTTCGTTCGGTTGGGAAGCCCGGATAGTCGATCTAACGCGTATTTCTTGGATTATAGAGCTTGGATATTCAAGAGGTAATTTCTTCGACATCTTGACTTCTCGATTTTGTGTGGGTATTGACGTTTTGGATGATAAAATCATGGTGTATGAAGTGATATATGCATGATTATGGACATGTTTGAGTATTCATCGGATTATTGAAAGATTATTCAAGAACACTTTGAATTTTGTGTTGGATTTTGGGGGTTTTCGTAGATTCGTCCGATTTATCCGATTGAAGCTTGAGAGCCTTGAGATTATGATATATCTATACCGTATGCGTGTCTTCTTACGATTTTACGGGTTGGATTGTGCCGTTTTCGGACTTGTGGGAGTTTGGGCGATTTCCCAACCTTTAGTTGTTCACCCGTGTATTTTCTTGAATCGTAGACGAGTTTCGGAGTCTCTTCATGTAATTTAAGTATGGATAATTAATTGTCATATTCCTTGCGAATCATTTAGGTGCCGGAAGCGTGTTCTTGGACCTACCGAACTCATACCTTTCCTCCGTTCGATTTCTCGATGTCTCAAAGGCAAGTATACAATTATGATTGTACGTTCTCGACTTTGAAAGTAAGAAATATTGATGGTATGATATGAACGAACCGTTTTTACGGCATTCATAGATATATTGATGGCATATTATGAACGAACCGTTTTTACGGCATTCATATATGTATTAATGGCATGTAATGAACGAACCGTTTCTACGGCATTCCTACATGTATCGGCGTATGATATGAACGAACCGTTTTTACGGAATTCACATACGTATCGGCGTATGATATGAACGAACCGTTTCTACGGCATTCACATACGTCTTGATGTGGCACTATGAGATTTTAGTTATTCCGGAATACTAGTCTTGAATTGATGAATTGACGGTTACATTTACTTTATTGTCGAGGAGTATTGTGTTTCATATTGATATACTCGCACTAGCTATTCGACGGCTAACCCCTTTATGGGGGAAATACGTTTCATGTATTTTAGGTTCCAGGAGGACGGACAAGCAGGTATCGGGTCGGCATGAAGATGGTGGGCAAGTGTGATACTGTGTCTTTCTTCCAGTTATGTTTTGAGTTTTCCATTCAGTGTTGTTGTACTGGATTGGATATTGAATACTCGAGTATTGTTTTCCATTTTCTTTGATTCCCGGCCTGTGTTTTCCGAAGTATTGATTCGTGTTGTGATGTCTGTGAATACATTGGTTCTGTTTTTGAATACCTTTGTATTGTTTTCATTCTATTGTGTGTAGACCTTCTCGGTCAAAGTTTACAGTTCCGCATATGTTTAGCCTTGTGGGCCCCATGGCGGGGCTTACGGCGCTGTAATATACCCTGAATAACTTGGGGGTGTTACAGAATATGGTATCAGAGCTTAGGTCTATGGATACCTAGGCTGTCGGTCTCTTGGGTCGAATGAGTCGTCAATTGTCCACAGTATCACTACTCTGCCATCATCACAGTGCGACCGGTACTTGTAAGACCTCTTACTCTTCTGATGTTTCCTTATTCATTATGCTTCTTCTATGGATATTCTTGAGAATCGATCACCTTAATGACGTGCGATTGAATTGTGCTTACGTACCTTGTGTGTGCTTCAGTATGTCAGCTGGTAGGGGCCGTGGCCGTGGTCGTGGCCGTGGACGAGGAAGAGGTCGTGGCGCGGCCGTTTCCATCGATTGATTCGGGTCGACCAACCCCGATTTGTCGAACTCGGTGCATCCCGACACCGAGTCGGCCACGACGATCGGGACGGTCAGGGGAACAACGCAGACGTTGGAGTGGCGAATGCACTTCAACAATTGGCTACTCAGATGACTATTTTGGCCCAAACTGTTCAACTGAATAACCCGAACCCAAACACAGATGCCTTGCTTTAGAATGTAATCTGTATGCACCCTCCACAGTTTGGCGGTGCCACAGACCCGTTAGGCTGGGAAGACTGGCTAGCGGAATTAGAGAAGATTTTCGAGGCGGTTGATTGCCCCGAGGTGAGGAAAGTACCAATTGCTCAGTATTTCCTCACTAAGGAGGCCGCTACTTGGTGGAAGGTCATCAAGCCACAGGATCGTATTGCCTCGTAGGATGAATTTAAGGAGCTCTTGGAGGCCGAGTTTTGTCCTTGGCCGGTACGAGAGAGCCGAATCCGAGCCTTCTTCGAGGCTAAACCACAAGAAATTCCCGTTTCGCAGGCGATCGTGGAGTACAACCAACAATTGATCCATGTGAAATACCAGGTGCGTAACGAGCGTGATAAGATCCGTTATTTTGATATGCGGATGAATTTGGATTTACGGCGGTACATGGCCGGATTTGCTTGTACCACACTAAAAGAGTATCAGGACAGAGCTTTAGCCCATGATATGTTGAGCCCCGACAATGATACCGTTGAAGAACCGAAGAAGCAAAAAGTCGCGGGAAATTTTTCTGGCTCTAAGGGTGGAAACTTTCAGAAGTCACAGACGACTAACCGTTTTGCCGGACAGTCGTCACGTTCTAATAAAGGGAAGAGGGGTTACCGTCCCACTCCGGGTATCTCAAATCGCACAGTGACTTGCTATAATTGTGGTCGTCCAGGCCACTTTAATTCGGAATGCTACTTCCCACCATTAAAGTGTCACACGTGTGGACAGATGGGGCATAGAGCGGTTTATTGTTCCGAGCCGAATCAGACTTTGGACACTCGGGCTTCTGCCCCAGCACCACTTGATCAAGGTATTAATCAGCGACAATCTTTTGGTCAACCTCAGCAGAATTTTGGCAGGGGCCGGGGTCGGGGTCAGAACGCTGGAGGGGGAAACTCTAGCGTCGGTTCGGTGCAACCACGGGTTTATGAGATGCGTCGAACAGACGAACCCGACGCGGCGGTGGCTTCAGGTACCATCCATATTTTATCTTATCAAGTCCGTGTACTCTTTGATACGGGTGCTACACATTCTTTTATTTCTTTGGAGTGTGTACGCCGTTTGAATATAACTTGTTTGTCTGCTTGCGATCCCTTTATCGTGAAACTGCCTAGCGGGGATAGGATTGTGGGGAATCGGGAGATTAGAGATTTTCCGGTGGTTATATCCGGTATGGAATGGTTATCGAATCTAATTGTAGTTGATATGGAAGGCGAGGACGTAATCCTCGGCGAGGATTGGCTTAATAATCACCAAGCGATTATGAATTACCGTACCAAGGTTATTACTATGATGACTAAAGACGGATCTGAGTACTCGTTTTTGGGACGTAAGTCGGGCCAATCCAAGTTACTTATCAGTTCCATGAAGGCCGTAAAACTTTTGAATAAAGGTTGTACGGGCTATTGGTGTTATGCTTTAAAAACGGAAGGAAACGAAGTCGATTTCTCTTCGATTCCGGTTGTTAATGAGTATCCCGACGTTTTTTCGGGTGATCTTTCGGGACTACCGCCAGATCGAGAGATAGAATTTACCGTAGACTTAGATCCAGATGCGGCTCCGATTTCTAAAGCACCTTATCGGATGGCACCTTCCGAGATGCAGGAATTGAAGACTCAGTTGGGAGAAATTTTGGAAAAAGGGTACATCAGACCGAGCGCTTCGCCTTGGGGCGCGCCTGTCCTCTTCGTGAGGAAGAAAGATGGTTCACTACGTTTGTGCATCGACTACCGTGAGCTGAATAAAGTAACCATCAAGAATAAATATCCTTCGCCTCGTATAGACGATTTATTTGATCAACTGCAAGGAGCTGCGGTTTTCTCGAAGATTGATTTAAGATCCGGGTATTATCAACTCAAGGTGAGGGAGTCCGACGTTCCGAAGACGGCGTTTCGGACGAGATATGGGCATTATGAATTTGCAGTTATGCCTTTTGGGTTGACGAATGCGCCGGCAGTATTCATGCCGTTAATGAATAAAATATTCATCGAGTACCTAGACAGGTGTGTAGTCGTCTTTATTGACGACATCTTGATCTATTCTCGAGATAAGGAGGAACATGCCCGACACTTGCGTTTAGTTTTAGACATTTTGAGAACCGAGCACCTCTATGCAAAATTCTCGAAATATGAGTTTTGGTTGGAAGAAGTTATGTTTCTCGGCCATGTGATTTCGGCCGAAGGGGTTCGTGTAGACCCGCAGAAGATCGAGGCAGTGCTAGATTGGGCACCGCCTAAAAATGTTAAGGAAGTTCGTAGCTTTTTGGGCCTTCTTTGGTATTACCGGTTTGTTGAGAGGTTCTCGAAACTCGCTCGACCGCTACGAAATTACTCCGTAAGACCGAAAAGTTTATTTGGACGGATGAGAGACAACGGTGCTTGATGAATCAAGAGACGATTGACTTGTGCGATTCTAACTTTACCACATGGTAGCGAAGGCTTTGCAGCTTTGATGACGCTCGGTCAAGGCACATTTGTGTCCTTATGCAGCATGATAAGACAATAGCTTTTGCGTCACGACAATTAAAGCCTTATGAGATGAATTATCCTACTCACGATTTAGAGTTGGCCGCAATTGTCTTCGCACTCAAGATTTGGCGACATTATTTGTATGGTTTGCCGTGCCGGATTTATACCGATCACAAGAGCCTGAAGTATATTTTCAGTCAGAAAGAGTTGAATATGAGACAGAGATGTTGGCTAGAGTTGATAAAGGATTATGATCTGGAAATTCTTTACCACCACGGAAAAGCCAATGTCGTTGCAGATGCTTTGAGCCGCAAATCTGCATCTCTGCAAATGCTCAGACATCCTGCGAAAATTAAATTCCAGATTTAATTGAACAAGGGATAGAAGTTTAGCTTCGACGAGTACAAGGACAGTTGTGTACTCTCGAAATTACCTCGTCCTTAGTTGACGACATCAAAGGGAAGCAGTGGAGTGACCCGATGATTTCTCAATTGAAGGAAGATGTAATTAAAGGAAAAGCTCCTGGCTTTATGGTTCACGAGGATAGTATTCTGAGATTTGAGGCGTGCTTTGTGTTCCGAATGATTTGGAGTTGAGACAGGATTCTCCGAGAAGCTCATGCTACGCCTTACTCAATCCACCCCGGAACGAGTAAGATGTACAAAGATTTGAAGCGCAATTTTTGGTGGAATAACATGAAGAAGGATGTTACGGAGTTTGTACTACGATGCTTGACGTGTCAACAAGTCAAGATCGAACATCAATGACCGGCGGGGTTGTTGAAACCACTTCCCATTCCCGAGTGGAAGTGGGAAGACATCTCAATGGATTTCATCACTGGCATGCCGAGAACTCGGGCCGGAATGAATATGATTTGGGTGATTGTCGATCGGTTGACCAAGTCTGCACACTTCTTGGGTATTAAGGATACTTGGGGACCGGATAGACTGGCTCGAACCTTTATTGCTGAGATCGTGAGGTTACACGGTGCCCCCAAGACCATTGTTTCTGATCGGTACGGCCGTTTCGTATCGCATTTTTGGCAGGCCGTTCACCAGGCTCTGGGTACGGAGTTGAGATTGAGCACTTCCTTTCATCCTCAGTCGGACGGTCAGACAGAGAGGACGATTCAGACACTGGAAGATATGTTACGGGCTTGTGCCTTGGATTGGATTAATGATTGGGAGCTTCACTTACCGTTGATCGAGTTTGCTTACAATAATAGTTGGCATGCGTCGATCAAAATGGCACCCTTCGAGGCACTCTATGGTAGGCGATGTAGGTCGCCATTATGTTGGGACGAGGCTTCTGAGCTAGTTGGGACAGAACCGGATATGTTGTTGGAGACTAAGGAAAAGATTTCTATTATCCGAGATCGATTACTAACTGCCCAGAGTCGTCAGAAATCTTATGCAGATACTCGTCGTCGACCTTTGGAGTTTGAGGTGGGAGATCATGTCTTGCTCAAGGTGTCGCCGACCAGAGGAGTTTTCCGTTTCGGGAAAAAGGGGAAACTTAGTCCGAGGTACATCGGACCCTTCGAGATTTTGGACAGAGTTGGGGATTTAGCTTATCGCTTGGCATTGCCTCTAGCTTTGAGTCACGTCCACAGTGTTTTTCATGTGTCTCAGTTGAGAAAGTACGTACCGGATCCGAGCCACGTTATCGACTACAGTGAGATTGACGTAGCCGAGGATTTTACCTTTCCGCAGAAACCCGTGAAGATTCTTGAGCGCCGCGAGAAACAACTTCGGCATAAGACCATTCCACTGGTTAAAGTGCAATGGTCGAGGCATGGAGTCGAGGAGGCGACTTGGGAGACGGAAGAGAAGATGCGAGTGGAATACCCCGAACTATTTATTTCTTAAGTTTCGGGACGAAACTTCGTTTTAGAGGGAGAGAATGTAATACCCGGTCGATAGTCATGTCATTTCAAACCTCTTCATTTTCTCCGAATCGTGATTTGTTGGGCGAACCCTTGTAATCGTTGCTTGGAACCACCGTTTTGGGGTTTCCGTACTTCCATTTCGTGTTATTGTTTCCCCGATATTGAGTCCTATTGCTTTTAATCTCTTCCCGGGTCATTTTTCATCATTTTAGGACCCGAGGAGGGTGTGAGCCGCGGCACAAGGAATGTGTGCCGCGGCACACACACATTTCCTAGACCTGGCCGAGCAGACTGTACCGGGTGCCGCGGCACACGCCGGCAGGGCCGCGGCACACTGCCGAGTCACTGCCGCGGCACACCTAGGCTGAGCCGCGGCACACTTGTGTTGCATCCTCAGTCAAAAACCGACTGTACCCGGTGCCGCGACACACCTGGGCTGAGCCGCGACACACTGCCGAAACTTGGGAGCAATTTTTAGGCCTGTGCCGCGGCAAACCTGGGCTGAGCCGCGGCACACAATGTGGTCAACTACATTATTTGTGCTTTATGAGCGAGATGCAGCTCATTTCTCCATTTCCTTCTTCCACCTGCGAGAGAGAGAGAGTTTGAGGGGAGGAGTTTTCTCACATCTATCACTTGTGTGTTGGATTTTTACCACTTTCGTTCGGTTGGGAAGCCCGGATAGTCGATCTAACGCGTATTTCTTGGATTATAGAGCTTGGATATTCAAGAGGTAATTTCTTCGACATCTTGACTTCTCGATTTTGTGTGGGTATTGACGTTTTGGATGATAAAATCATGGTGTATGAAGTGATATATGCATGATTATGGACATGTTTGAGTATTCATCGGATTATTGAAAGATTATTCAAGAACACTTTGAATTTTGTGTTGTATTTTGGGGGTTTTCGTAGATTCGTCCGATTTATCCGATTGAAGCTTGAGAGCCTTGAGATTATGATCTATCTATACCGTATGTGTGTTTTCTTACGATCTTACGGGTTGGATTGTGCCGTTTTCGGACTTGTGGGAGTTTGGGCAATTTCCCAACCTTTAGTTGTTCACCCGTGTATTTTCTTGAATCGTAGACGAGTTTCGGGAGTCTCTTCGTGTAATTTAAGTATGGATAATTAATTGTCATATTCCTTGCGAATCGTTTAGGTGCCGGAAGCGCGTTCTTGGACCTACCGAACTCATACCTTTCCTCCGTTCGATTTCTCGATGTCTCAAAGGCAAGTATACAATTATGATTGTACGTTCTCGACTTTGAAAGTAAGAAATATTGATGGTATGATATGAACGAACCGTTTTTACGGCATTCATAGATATATTGATGGCATATTATGAACGAACCGTTTTTACGGCATTCATATATGTATTAATGGCATGTAATGAACGAACCGTTTCTACGGCATTCCTACATGTATCGGCGTATGATATGAACGAACCGTTTTTACGGCATTCACATACGTATCGGCGTATGATATGAACGAACCGTTTCTACGGCATTCACATACGTCTTGATGTGGCACTATGAGATTTTAGTTATTCCGGAATACTAGTCTTGAATTGATGAATTGACGGTTACATTTACTTTATTGTCGAGGAGTATTGTGTTTCATATTGATATACTCGCACTAGCTATTCGACGGCTAACCCCTTTATGGGGGAAATACGTTTCATGTATTTCAGGTTCCAGGAGGACGGACAAGCAGGTATCGGGTCGGCATGAAGATGGTGGGCAAGTGTGATACTGTGTCTTTCTTCCAGTTATGTTTTGAGTTTTCCATTCAGTGTTGTTGTACTGGATTGGCTATTGAATACTCGAGTATTGTTTTCCATTTTCTTTGATTCCCGGCCTGTGTTTGCCGAAGTATTGATTCGTGTTGTGATGTCTGTGAATACATTGGTTCTGTTTTTGAATACCTTTGTATTGTTTTCATTCTATTGTGTGTAGACCTTCTCGATCAAAGTTTACAGTTCCGCGTATGTTTAGCCTTGTGGGCCCCATGGCGGGACTTACGGCGCTGTAATATACCCTGAATAACTTGGGGGTGTTACACCCACATCCACACATTCACACACATAGCACAATACGACAAAGATATCCAAATAATTCACCCAGAGGCATCAAACACTTAGCAAAACACCACGTCAAACCACAACACACCGAAATAAAGCAATATACGTACACACGCATTACCAAGCACAACATCAACACCAAACATATCCATAGGATTCACATAGTCATTTACGAAACCACACCAATCACAACATACATACGAGTTTGAAAGGGAGCCTTTAGCTAGGCTAAACCAAACCTTTTGAAAGTTCATTACAAACAACCAAACGAACATATTTAGACGATCACCGATCATCATATCCACAAAACAAGAAAAGTATGAACAAGGTACTTGCCTCGAATAATCACAAACGCAGAGGGTCTGCCGAAGCGAGGAGACCCGCACCG
Source organism: Orobanche coerulescens (assembly GCA_033398695.1). NCBI lineage: Eukaryota > Viridiplantae > Streptophyta > Magnoliopsida > Lamiales > Orobanchaceae > Orobanche > Orobanche coerulescens. The sequence goes on from CM065802.1 coordinate 231,434,543, forward strand.
TCTACGAATCCGCTGACTCTGCCGAACGACAACCTGCAACAATAAACTACGAAAGACAATAACAACAATGAAAATGAATCCCAAAGCAAGACCCAAAGCCGCTGATTTGAAGGAACAAATGACAAGAGTTCAAGGGTTTCCCCCAAAATGGCCAAGAACACGAATCGACCGACCAAAATATGAAAACGAAATTCCAACTCGGAATATGGATATATAGTCCATAGGATATGTTTAACAACATCATTTAACAACAATCAGTTCATCAAAATCGTATAGAAAACGAAATCAAGAACAAAACTCCCAAAAAGTCACTCTAGGGATTCAAGAAAAATACCTTGATCCGGCGAAGAACAATGGATTAGATGATATTATAATCACCTAGGATACTCCAAAACACCTTTGGATTGAGCAAAATCAGCCAAGATCGCGATCCCTAGTCGCCCTTGACTTACTCCCGCGGAGAGAAGAGGAAAAAGAGTGAAAATGAGAATAATGTCTGCTGTCCAGTTTATATACACTGGACAACTTAGCGTGCCTAATCCTTAAGATTAGCGTGAGCTATCGAAGCATCAGAACAAAACATTCTGTCAAAATGTACAGTTAGCGTGCGCTAACTACAAAAGTTAGTGTGCACTAACGAGACCCCCAGACCTAGTCCAGTAGCTTCTGGACTGCCTCGAACTACCAGTTAGCGTGCGCTACCACAACCGTAGTGTAAAACCCGTAATTTTGATTTCTGGTAATTTCTTTTTTTTCGGCGGAAGTCCGTTTTGACGATTCGCTCATGACCATTTCGTCATTCTGAGAATGATTAATTCTACACTTTTTGTCATCCGAGTTCGTTTCGGTGTTGTTTTGTTGAGTTCCGTGCTTTTTAGCGACTTTTCCGCACTTGAGTTCGATTCTTGCGAATCTCGTTCGAAACTGCTATTTCGAGTTTCTCGTAAGTCCGTTTAACTTTTTTAGACGTGTTGTGAACTTCGGTTTGGTTATTCGTGATTTTCGGGCGTTTTGGGCCATTTTGTAATTTACTGAAAGTTACGGGTATCTGTATCTGTAATTGTTTTCTCGACCTGTTTCTTGGTCACGTATGATTAATTATGGTATTATGTTTTCATTTCGAGTCATTGATGTTGTCCGCAAACTTTTCGTCGTGTTCGTTCCGTACGTTTTCGGAAATCGAGTCGTCGAGCCACAGTGGTAGTCGGCTGACGGTTGCGGATGGCCCAGGCGGACGGTTGCGGGGCGCCGGATGATTGCGGTACCGGCCGAACGGTGCGCGAGAACCGGCGTAGCGCCTTCTGACCGGAAGGTAGCGCACGCTACGGCCGGAGGCGGCGCACGCTACGCCCGGTTGTCTGCTTGCGCTAGCGCCGGCGATAGAGGCGGTGGGAGTCTTGGACTCGGTGGATCGGCAGGTAGCGCACGCTACTGCCGGAGACTACGTACGCTACGGTCGGCAGGTAGCGCACGCTACGGCCGGAAGGCTGCGCACGCTACCTGGCCGAGCAGTCTAGTCCAGGAGGTCACTGGATTGCGGCCTGGGCCGATAGCGCGCGCTAGTTCGGCAGCCTAGCGCACGCTAGTCCGGCCCAGTATAAATGTGGCTGAGCAGCCTAATTTTCACTCATTTTTCATTTCCTTTCTTTCCGATCCGCGGCTGGAGATTCGGAGGTGATGAAGCCATGTTGTTTAACAACAAATCCACGAAGTTCTTGAGTTCATAACATCAATCAATCATCCGTTATCATCCTTTGATCCAGCGAATCAAGGTAATCTTCCTTAGAACCCTAATTTCGTGAATTTGGGGGTTTCTGCATTTTTGTCCGATTCGTTCCGTGTTGTTGATTAATTCATGATGGGTATGATTAATTTTGGTAGTATTCTTGTGTTTAACATCATTTAATCCATTGCTCTTCGTCGAATCGAAGAATATTTCTTGATTTCCTTCCAATCGACTTTTTGGGGGATTTGTTCTCGATCTCGTTCTCCATCCGTTTTTGTTGGATAAATTGTGGTTAAATGATGTTGTTAAACATATTCTATGGATTGTATATCCATATTTCGACTTGGAATTCCATTTTCGTATTTTGTCGGGACGAATCGTGTTCTTGGCCATTTTGGGGAAAACACTTGAACTTTCGTCATTCGTTCTTTGAATTCAACGGCTTTGAGTCGTGTTATGGAATTTATTTTCTTTATTGTATTTGTCCTTCGTAGTTTATTATTGCGAGTTGGCGATCGGTGGAGTCGGTGGGTTCGTAGTCGGTTCGTGTCAACCTACTTCAGTCGATTCTCCGTGTTGTTCTTATTCGAGGCAAGTACCTTGCTCATACATTTCTTATTTTGTGGATATGATGATCGGTGATCGTCTTGGTGTGTTCGTTTGGTTGTTTGAAATGAAGTTTCAAAAGATTTCGGTTTGGCCTCGTTAAAGGCTTTCTTTCAAAACGCGTGTGTTTTGTGAACGGTGTGTTTTGAGAATTGATTATGATTTGATTATTTTGAACGTTGAAGTCTTTTATGATGATACTCCTGTTGTTTAAAGTTATGGGATCGTGTATTCCGTATTTAATCTTGTTATTGTGTTTTTGAAGAGTTTGATAACGGCGTCGAGTAAGTAGCCATCTCTAGTGAGTATTCTTAATGAACTAACATTCTTAGCATATTAGTATTGCATGAGTAACGTGTGTGTGTGTATGATCACTACGGGTTAGATCCGAGGGGGTCTCGGTAGGGGTCCACAGAGGTGTGGATCGACGAGCTTTGCTTTTAACCACTACGGGTTAGATCCGACGGGGTCTCGGTAGGGGTCCACGGAGGTGTGGATCGACGGTTAATTGTGGTGCATTTTACAAATGTGATTTGATTATGGCATTTCCGGAAATGAGTGCTTTTGAACGGTTTTCATGATTGCATGCATTGACTAAGTGTGTAAGAGGTAAGTTATGGCTAGGATGGCACTAGAGTATTTTTTTGTTTGTGTTAAATCCTTTAATTGTGGATTTTGATGTTGGAAGACGAACATTGTTGTTGTTCTCGTGTACTGTGAGTTGATGAGATTTGGGGCTAAAATCCCAATGGTTTTGTAAAAGTCATTTTACGGATTTGGGGCTAAAATCCCAACGGTTTGGTAAATATCATTTCACGGAAAGTAAACCTTTGGGGCGGTGACCCCTTTCGTCTTTTGGGTTTTGGAAAGTAGGATTTACTAATCCTAAATTGTTTTCTATTAAAACTCTCGATGGCATTCTAAACCATTTTATAAATTATTTCCATTGATTTGTGATCTTTCGATTTTGAAATGTTTTCTCAAACTCTTGCCTCGGGAAGTACTTTTCGTTTCGTATGGATCTTTGAGGATTCCGGATTATTATCGTTCATAGAATGTGAATTGTATGACTCGTATTTTTGCACTTGTACTTGCACTAGCAAAACAGTGGAGTTTTGCTAACCCCCGAGTATTCGGTGGGTGGATGTCTATTTTTGCAATAAGGTTTTGGAGCATAACACAGGGTCGGCACAAAGGATGATGAAAGATGATCGATACTAATCACATGAGGAACCGTATATTGTTTATTGGTTCAGTTGTACTTTATTTTCTGCTGCTATATTTTTCTCGTTGCACGGGTGTGGTTGTATTTTGACCCCTGCGTGGGCATGATTTGTATTTGAGTTATATGTATTTATTGAAAGACCAAATCGGTCTACTGAGTCATTTTACCCTTAAAGGCATGGTTGAGTTGTTATATGTTGTTACCAGCCTGGTAGATCCTTGAGGAAGGGTTCTACGGCGTGTAATATCCCTGAGTGGATTGGGGGTGTTACATAAATGGTATCGGAGCTTAGATTGAGGAAACCTAGGCTGTCGGGTCAAGTCGTGTTGTTTGAGTCTTGTTTCGTCGGATTTTATCTGATTGAGTCGTGTCGTGACGCATCGTTTAAGTTTGTTGGTCGTGATTAGTATCGTGGGGTGATCATCATCTTCGTGCGACCTGTGGAAGTAAGTCTCCATTCTTTGTGTTGTGCCTCGTGTGACACGAGCTATTTTTATGATTAGTTGTTAAGTGATGGAATCCTTATGTGGATTTTGATTTCACGATATGTATTTAGTCGACTCTCGTATTTGATTTATACGAGGAGTGTCGTCGCTTGTGATGTCTTTTTATTGTTGTTTTTGTCCGTTGCTGATGATTTTCGAATCGATTTGCACGTTTTACAAGTTCTCTTGTGGAGGCTTTGTGCTTATACGCGTTCGACTTGTTCACTAGCCAGTGCGGGAGGGTCCTTAGAGGCCTCGAATGGGGTCAGTGGTTTTGTTCTGAATGTGGTATTTTATCGTTTATTTCCGTTTAAAGACATGTATTGTCTTGATTTTAAACGTTTTGATGCGTGTACTAGGAGTTGTTTTAGTGAACGTCGATATGTGTGAGTTTTGGGCATTCTGGCCTATTGGATTTTTGAAAACCTTGAGTATCTTAGAAAAATAAATTTCGAGACATACTTTTCAAATGAGTTATTTTCTTGTGGTACATCCAAGGTGCCACAATATATTTCAAAAAATTTCTACTTCGAGGACCAAAATGCTTTGAGGTATTTTCAATGTTTTAGAAACACTTTTATTTAGACCCGAGGGTCGAATATTCTGAAAGTTTTCACTAAGAGAAAGTGTCCTCATTTTTATCAAATGCGAAATGGTTCTCCAAAGTTTCGATAACGATGTTTTACGTTTGTACTTTTTGAAAGGTGATACTCAAGATCAATCGGTGTTCTTCTAAATTATTTTCAAAATGAGCTTTTCGTTTTTAAAACCTATCCATTCCCGTTTGAGGGCTGGGTATGTATGTATGATGTTCGCATTGTCATTTTGATGTTTGCTCCCGAGTATGATCGAATTGGCGGTGTGAGCGTTGAGTCGTTTTCCACACATTTGTTGTGTTAGCCCTCTATGAGAGGTGGGATGTTGGTATTGAATATTATCGCCTCGTAGTGATTTCTGCGTTGTCGCGCATGTGTGAACTGTTAGAGCTTGGTTTGGTATGACCGTTTGCATCGGTGATGGTTCCGTTATGTGTCGGTTGTTTAGTGACATGTTACCTTGCTCCCGTTTTTGTGAATTTTGTGGACGAGGTCGAAGGTAATACCCGTACTATTTTGACTTCGGTATTTTCTCTTTCTCCAGTCTATCGATTCGCTCATGTTCGTTGATACTTTATGAACTTGTTCTGTATTTCGGTTTCATCGTCCGAACGAACTGTGATCTTGTTGTGGGTTGATCTGGTTATCGCTGTGACTTTTTCGAGTTCGGTTCGATTCTTGTGAACCTAGTTCGGAAGTGACATCATTTGGTTCTATTAGTTCTTTTATTCGAACGAGGGTGGTATTGTTTCGAAATAACTCGTTTGTCGTTGTGACTTTTCAATCACTATTCCCTTTCCTGTGGATCTTATGGGAATGCATGTCTTGTTGTTCTCACCAGACCATTCTGGGAATTGTTGTTTGAATTTTATTATCCTTCGTGTTTCGGACATGATTGTTCAATTTTTGTTGTCTTGATCGTTTGTTTGTTCGGTTTTTGTTCTCGTTTCGTGATTGTTGAGCATTCAGGCTCCTTCGTAATTCCCTTAAGTTCGGGAAATTAGTCTCATTTTCGATCTTCCAACCTTTGGGCGGTGGAATTCCGTATTTGTTCAGCGATTGGCTCGCGTTTTGATTGATGTACCGTTAGGTAGGTCAATCTTATTAATTTTCGTTCGTTGCGTTTTGTGATTGTTCGGATAATTGACTTGACTATATTATCCGTTTGATGACGCTTGTCATTTGTTGGTTTTATTATATTCCTAACGGCGATGTTGTGTTGGTCGCCGTGGAGTGTGTTTTCACGCCGTATGTCTCTTTGCGTTTCTTGCAGCATTTCGCTGTCGGGCACGTGTTTTTGGTTTTTGTGTATCTCGTCGAGTTTTCCTGGCAGGGGATATTGCTTCTCCCTACTTATTTTAAGTTTCGGGACGAAACTTCTTTTAAGTAGGGTAGAATGTAAAACCCGTAATTTCGATTTCTGGTAATTTCTTTTTTTTAGGCGGAAGTCCGTTTTGACGACTCGCTCATGACCGTTTCGTCATTCTGAGAATGATTAATTCTACACTTTTTGTCATCCGAGTTCGTTTCGGTGTTGTTTTGTTGAGTTCCGTGCTTTTTAGTGACTTTTCCGCACTTGAGTTCGATTCTTGCGAATCTCGTTCGAAACTGCTGTTTCGAGTTTCCTGTAAGTCTGTTTAACTTTGTTAGACGTGTTGTGAACTTCGGTTTGGTTATTCGATCACGTATCGTGATTTTCGGGCATTTTGGGCCATTTTGTAATTTATTGAAAGTTACGGATATCCGTATCTGTAATTGTTGTCTCGACCCGTTTCTTGCTCGCGTATGATTAATTATGGTATTATGTTTTCATTTCAGGTCGTTGATGTTGTCCGCGAACTTTTCGTCGTGTTCGTTCCGTATATTTTCGGAAATCGAGTCGTCGAGCCCTGGTGGTCGGGTACTGGCCGGACGGTTGTGGGACTGGCCGGATGATTGCGGGCACCGGCCGGACTGGTGCGGCAGGAACCGGTGTAGCGCACGCTACAGTCGGAAGGTAGCACACGCTACGGCCGGGAGGCAGCGCACGCTACGCCCGGTTGTCTGCGCGCGCTAGCGGGCCGAGGCAGTAGGGCAGTGGGGGTAGTGGACTCGGTGGATCGGCAGGTAGCGCACGCTACTGCCGGACACTACGTACGCTATGGCCGGCAGGTAGCGCACGCTATGGCCGGAAGGCTGCGCACGCTACCTGGCCGAGCAGTCTAGTCCAGGAGGTCACTAGATTGCGGCCTGGGCCGATAGCGCGCGCTAGCTCGGCAGCCTAGCGCACGCTAGTCCGGCCCAGTATAAATGTGGCTGAGCAGCCTCATTTTCACTCATTTTTCATTTCCTTTATTTTCGATCCGTGGTTGTAGCTTCGGAGGTGACGAAGCCATGTTGTTTAACAACAAATCCACGAAGTTCTTGAGTTCATAACATCAATCAATCATCCGTTATCATCCTTTGATCCAGCGAATCAAGGTAATCTTCCTTAGAACCCTAATTTCGTGAATTTGGGGTTTTTTGCATTTTTGTCCGATTCGTTCTGTGTTGTTGATTAATTCATGATGGGTATAATTAATCTTGGTAGTATTCTTGTGTTTAACATCATTTAATCCGTTGCTCTTCGTCGAATCGAAGTATATTTCTTGATTTCCTTCGAATCGACTTTTTGGGGGATTTGTTCTCGATCTCGTTCTCCATCCGTTTTTATTGGATAAATTGTGGTTAAATTATGTTGTTAAACATAGTCTATGGATTGTGTATCCATATTTCGACTTGGAATTCCGTTTTCGTGTTTTGTCGGGACGAATCGTGTTCTTGGCCGTTTTGGGGAAAACACTTGAACTTTCATCATTCGTTCTTTCAATTCAACGGCTTTGAGTCGTGTTATGGAATTCATTTTCGTTGTTGTATTTGTCCTTCATAGTTTATTATTGCGAGTTGGCGATCGGTGGAGTCGGCGGGTTCGTAGTCGGTTCGTGTCAACCTACTTCGGTCGATTCTCCGTGTTGTTATTATTCGAGGCAAGTACCTTGCTCATACATTTCTTATTTTGTGGATATGATGATCGGTGATCGTCTTGGTGTGTTCGTTTGGTTGTTTGAAATGAAGTTTCAAAAGATTTCGGTTTGGCCTCGTTAAAGGCTTTCTTTCAAAACGCGTGTGTTTTGTGAACGGTGTGTTTTGAGAATTGATTATGATTTGATTATTTTGAACGTTGAAGTCTTTGATGATGATACTCCTGTTGTTTAAAGTTATGGGATCGTGTATTCCGTATTTAATCTTGTTATTGTGTTTTTGAAGAGTTTGATAACGGCGTCGAGTAAGTGGCCATCTCTAGTGAGTATTCTTAATGAACTTACATTCTTAGCATATTAGTATTGCATGAGTAACGTGTGTGTGTGTGTGTGTATGCTCACTACGGGTTAGATCCAACGGGGTCTCGGTAGGGGTCCACAGAGGTGTGGATCGACGAGCTTTGCTTTTAACCACTACGGGTTAGATCCGACGGGGTCTTGGTAGGGGTCCACGGAGGTGTGGATCGACGGTTAATTGTGGTGCATTTTACAAATGTGATTTGATTATGGCATTTTCGGAAATGAGTGCTTTTGAACGGTTTTCATGATTGCATGCATTGACTAAGTGTGTAAGAGGTAAGTTGTTCGTTTGGCCTACTTGGCTAGGATGGCACTAGAGTATTTTGTTGTTTGTGTTAAATCCTTTAATTGTGGATTTTGATGTTGGAAGATGAACATTGTTGTCGTTCTCGTGTACTGTGAGTTGATGAGATTTGGGGCTAAAATCCCAATGGTTTTGTAAAAGTCATTTTACGGATTTGGGGCTAAAATCCCAACGGTTTGGTAAATATCATTTCACGGAAAGTAAACCTTTGGGGCGGTGACCCCTTTCGTCTTTTGGGTTTTGGAAAGTAGGATTTAATAATCCTAAATTGTTTTCTATTAAAACTCTCGATGGCATTCTAAACTGTTTTATAAATTATTTCCATTGATTTGTGATCTTTCGATTTTGAAATGTTTTCTCAAACTCTTGCCTCGGGAAGTACTTTTCGTTTCGTATGGATCTTTGAGGATTCCGGATTATTATCGTTCGTGGAATGTGAATTGTATGACTCGTATTTTTGCACTTGTACTTGCACTAGCAAAACAGTGGAGTTTTGCTAACCCCCGAGTATTCGGGGGGTGGATGTCTATTTTTACATTCAGGTTTTGGAGCATAACACAGGGTCGGCACGAAGGATGATGAAAGATGATCGATACTAATCACATGAGGAACCGTATATTGTTTATTGGTTCAGTTGTACTTTATTTTCCGCTGCTATATTTTTCCCGTTGCACGGGTGTGATTGTATTTTGACCCCTGAATGGGCATGATTTGTATTTGAGTTATATGTATTTATTGAAAGACCAAATCGGTCTACTGAGTCATTTTAGCCTTAAAGGCATGGTTGAGTTGTTATATGTTGTTACTAGCCCGGTAGATCCTTGAGGAAGGGTTCTACGGCGTGTAATATCCCTGAGCGGATTGGGGGTGTTACACGTAGCGTGCGCTAACTACAGCACCTTAGAGCACGCTAGCTAATAGGCGTAGCGTGCGCTAACGGGCCTGAATACAACTACTGACCTCTGACCTGCTGCTCGATAGCGTGCGCTAAGGAGATCCCCTAGCGTGCGCTAATGTACCCGGAACTACAGCAGTAGTGCTCTCAAGGCTGGTTACAACAACGAACTCCTCCGATCGAAATACCAAATGCAAGATACGCATGGAAAGCTCCAGAATAAGATCATACTAAGAGCTTGAGCTACAATCAAGCTCACACGCAACCATGAAAAGGGTCAAGACAACAAATACGAATGCGGATACCCACAACTTGGGGAAATTGCAAAATGGCCCAAAAATACCCGAAAATCACGATACATGATCGAATAACCAAACCGAAGTTCACAACACATCTAACAAAGTTAAACGGACTTACGGGAAACTCTAAACAACTGTTTTGAACGAGATTCACAAGAATCGAACTCAAGTGTGGAAAAGTCGCTAAGAAGCACATAACTCAACAAAACGACACCGAAACGAACTCGGATGTCAAAAAGTGTAGAATTACTCGTTCTCAGAATGACGAAACGGTCACAAGCGAGTCATAAAAACGGACTCTCACCAAAAAAAGTTTTTTACCGGAAATCAAAATTGCGGATATTGCACACTGGGTCCACCTATCGACCACAGCTCGGACCTATTCGATTCTCTTCATAACGTACGTTATGTACTCAACCTAACGTACGTTAAGCTCGCATTGTTACGTACGTAAGCTCCTCTGTTTAGCGCACGCTACACTTGCGCCTTTACGTACGTAAGCTCCTGTTTTAACGCACGTAATGGCTTTTATACTTAGCCATTTTTGCCCCTGTCTGTCGTCTCAATATACCGAACACGTACACGCGACATACTGACACATATACTCGTTCCAATAACATTCTCATACGATTGATACACAATATCCTCAAATGCAATTGTCAACCAAGTACGACAATTATACAAGTACTCATACAGTATATCCGACATCGGAAGACCTGTCAAGCATGTAATATCCTAGAATTAAAAATAACCTCGATATAGATACTGGTACAACTGTCACAGTTCCCAAAATTATTCATCCATACTGCTTCGGTCCCACTCTGTACAGTACAACTCAGATAAATAATGCGAAAAATTCGTAGCGAAATTCTAGGATGTTGAAGAAATGAAACCGGTATCCGTACTTTTTTCAAAACACTTTAAGAAGGAAAAAATGGCGGATGGTTCGATGAAGTTTTTTTGCAACTACTGCAATAAAGAATATTCGTATAAAACGGGGGATGGATATGGAAATTAGAAGGCATTTTGAGAATAACCATGCTTCGGTCCATGGAGATCAAAAGTCGCAAAGTCAACTCAACTTCCAACCTTCTACTGGAGCCGGCCCAGCCGGCATTCAAGGTATGTCTAAATCTCAACTTTATAAATATAATGAAAAAATTGCTAGAGCACAAATGGCAAAATTATGTGCACAAGAATCTTTACCTTTTAATTTCGCGGATAGTATGGGTTGGGAATATAGGATGCAAAATGCCTATAATCCTGCTATTAAGAGAATTCCACGTACCACAATGACTAGACAAGTAGTATACTTAGCCAAACAACATAAACTTGGACTACGAGCTTATTTTACTTCTATAAATCATAGAGTTTCTTTAGATGCTGATACGTGGGCAGATTTTAAACAAAAAAAATGATTATATGGGAATAACAATACACTGGATTGATGAAAATTGGAACTTAAACAAAAGACTACTTGCGATTCAAAAATTTAATTGTACATATAGTGCAGATAATATTGCTAGAGAAATTATTAACATTTAACTTTATATTGCTTAAAAGATAAAATTTTCACAATTGGTTTTGATAATACTAGTTCTAATACTGCAAGTGTACCAGCTTTAATACAATCTTTAAATCCTGTTTTAGCGGGTCGATTATTTGATACTAGATGTATATTTCATATTCTAAATTTGTGTACAAGATGCATTAAAATATGTAGATGAGGCAATAGAACCAATTAGAAAATGTGTCTTGTTTTTACATAATCGTACTAAGTTAGCTAGACAATGGGCCAAATTTTTAAAATCAAAACAAATGCAACCCAAATTTTTTACTTCAGGCGTAAAACATAGATGGAACTCAACTTATGAGATGTTAAATTCAATTAATGAATATAAAGAATTATTGTATGAATTTTTTGATACATTTTTCTACGTAGAAGGATTTTATTTATTGCCAACATATTGGGATGAAACCAAAGATTTAATAAAACTATTAATGGTTTTTGAAAATGCAACTAAAGATTTAAGTGGTTGTTATTATCCCACGTTTCCTAAAGTTTTATTTCATTGTTGTTTTATTGTATCCGAAATGGATGCTTGTAGTAAATCCGAAAGATTGAGGAATGCTATTTACAATATGTGTTTAAAATGGTTAAAGTACTTTAATCCTATTCATGGTATTTTCTTGATTAGTGATGTTTTATCTCCTGATTTGAATTTAGCTCAAGTACAACAATTACTTAAAATTTATTATAATATTCTTAAAAATTCGAGTTTTCTTAATATTGTGGATAGTGTTGAAAGTCAAACTTTGTTTGAAAATATTCCTGGTGTTGAACAAGTAAAAATTGATTTAAGAAATAGTTGTGAAACTGTTTTGCTGAATATTTAGCTAAATATGGAGATATGATTCAAACTCCAAAAACAAGAACTAGGACTACAAAACATTTAATGTGGAAATTGAGAGAACTCCCACTAACCCATTTCAACAACAACTCTATAATATATCAAGAAATAGGGGGGTAGTAACGTCGGTCAAAGAAATGACCTTAGTCGATATTATGCAACTAGTTTTGTGCTGAAGGATGACAATGCGGTACATTTGATCTGTTGGATTGGTGGAAGAGAAGGGGAACCGAATTTCCTATACTTTCCATTATGGCACAAGAAATTCTTGCAGTGCCCGCATCTACAGTCCCATTGAGAGTACTTTTAGTGAATGAGGCTATATGTTGGACGAGCGGAGACGCCAAAAAATCTCGAGGCTCAAATGATGCTTAAAGGCGCAACAAAAGCCGAGTTACGAGATCAAGAAAATAAGTGGGATGACCTATTAGCGGACCAAGACGCCTATCAAGAATGCACTACTGAAGGAGAGTCTAGTCAAATGAGTCAAATTGACGATCAATACGACGATGACATCGACTTCGACTAAAATTAAGTAAGTCAGGTAAGTAAAAAGAACTATGTAGGGCTTTGATTCCTCACGAGGATGTGTAGGCAATTTAATTTTAAGTGAAAACTTAAAATTAAATACAAGTCCATTTTATTTAATTTTCTTAATTAAAAGAATTACGTAGAGCTTTGATTCCTCACGAGGATACATATGCAATTTATTTTTAAGTGAAAACTTAAAACTAAATACAAGCTCATTTTTTTCAATAATTTTCTTGTTCATTATAGTTATTTTTTCGTGTATAAAAGGACAATAAATAAAATTTTATAAATACTTTTTTTAAAAAAAAAGTTCACGGGTCGGACCCGTGACCCGACGGGTCAGACCGGGACCCGAACCCGTGGTCGACCCGTGAACCCGCCAACCCGTACATTTCATTTGTACGGGTGGGGTTCGGGTCCTGGTCGGCCGGCCCGGACCCAGCGATGGGCACCTCTAGGATGGATGACCATAGTCTGGTGATCAAATCTGTCTCTTAACGATATCCACAGATTTAATGGATCTTCTTCACAAAGATATTCTGCCTTCAAATCATCATGGATATGGTGGCGCAGAAAAATTAGGGCTTTCGCCTTATCTTCAGAAGCTACTGTACTTTCTTCTTTGATAGCATGATCAAGTTTGTTTGAGTGAAGATGCAATTTTGCTTCCAATCTCCATGTCATATAATTATCCCCACTCACATCAAGAGCTTTGAAGTAAAACTTTATAAGGTTCGACATCTGTTAAAAACTTGTATTTGAGGCTTATAATTAAGAAATTCACTACAATGTGAAGCATTATCAAATTACATATACAACAATGTAATTATTACTTATGCCTCAATATATCGCATATACAACAATGCGACTTATACACTCAAAATTGCACCATCAATTACATGTACTACAGTGTGTTCGATTGAACAACATATACAACAATGTAATTTATAGAACCATACATACAACAGTGTGTTCGATTGAACCACATATACAATAATGTGTTCATAATCACATATACAACAGTGTGATTTAGTCACATATACGACAATGTGATTAAACGTTCTTTAACCATAAATACGATAATATGGTCTATATCACGTATACAACAATGTGAAAACTAAAATATTATCAAACGAACTCAGATAAAAACAAACAACCATTATAGTTTTAAAAAATTTATGGCTTTGATTATATTCTTAATTACTGGAAAGTTATTATAGAAGAAAAATGTCAATTTTATTGATAACTGAATTAATTGAACAAGAGTTTGCAAAAATCCAAATTAAAACTAAGTTGCAGCATCTCGATAACTAAAACCTTTTAAAGGGTAAACAAATAGGAAGGTCTTATTATGGTAAAGAAAATCAATCGTTTACCTTCCTAATGCGCTAGATAATTGGCCGAAAAAGGACTCGGGCGCAGCGGTGCAGCAGCTCGCTGTTGGGTGAGGTCGGATCTTCAAATTTTCTCTTAAAAATCTGCTTCTGTTCGGCGAAAGATTCAGTAAGCAATATTACACAAAATCCAATCTCCACCATTGAATATATAGATATTTATGTTGGAAAGTTGCTGTCAAAATTTCAGGATGATCTGACGGTTAACGAAGTAAAAAACGCAATTTTCGTCGGCCTCACGGTGCAGAATATCTGCCCGCATTTTTTTTTTTGCGAATTTCGGAAATCAGGTGAAAAAAAATCTCCTGTTAGAGTATCGTGCTGATAACATGTTGTAAACTAAAAGAGAGAATTGAGAATGTAAATTCTTGTATATTACAACTGAGGGTGAGGGTCTCTTTTATAGAATACAATAGCTTGGAGTCCAAACAATATAATACCCAAGTTAGGGTTACTATAATACATCAACATGCCTGATTATGTGGGCATCCACAACCGTTATATTTATAACAATTTTCACTTTTTCTTCACTAGTGGTTGTTGTAATACCATAATAGATACTTTCATATATCGTACCCTCATATTCATCTTCTTGACTTTCGTTTTCAAAACCGGATGGAGGTTGATTTTGAGGCTCCCAAATAGCTACGCCAGGTGGTTTCTTCGATTTGCCTCAAGAGCCATTCGTTCTAACTTGGATATTTTGGGTTTCTTGAGAGACATAACCTTTTCCTTGTCAGAGCTTGACATATGAAAAAATGATAATAGAAAGAGAGAGATATTAGATTATAGAAATGAGAGTTGAGGGATATAGATTAGATTGGGAATGACTATGAAAAATGAGAGAGAACTGGGGGTATTTATACGTATAATTTTTTATTTCTTTTGGAAAAATTTTGAATTTTTTCTGTTGGACCCGTCGGGTTTTAAAAAAAAGAACTTTTTTTTTTAATTTTCATTCGGGTTGATGGGTCGGATCTGGTGGGTCGGCGGGTCGCTAAAGCTATGACCCCACCCGTGTATATTACGACTCCATGTCGCGAGGTGCGAAGGGTTGTCGTCGACTCGCTGGATTCTGGTTTTCTGAGCACCTCTAATTCGAATCACAAATGGGATCAAAACAATTAAATTTGTTTGCGACCCAGCAACCCTAACTACAACGTTAAACTATATGCCAATTTTCATGACAATTTGTGATGGTTCCTTAATAGGGGTGTTTTCGGTTTCGGTCGGGGTAAAATTTTCGAAACCTAAATTCTCCCCAAACTTTAAAATTCGGTTTCGGTTTCGGTCGGTTTCGGTTTTCAAAACTCAAAACCCAAACCTTCCCCAAATGTTTCAGTTTCGGATTAGTTCGGTCAAATTCGGTTTTGACCTAAACATATTTAATTTATATATATTTATTTAATAAAGTGACAAAAAAATTAATCATATTAATAAAACTTGTTCTAAAATAATAGATAGATCTTTAATTGATATATTTAATCATTGTTTTTATCAAAACTATAATATATGTGTAGACATATAATTTTATAAGTTTAGAAATTTTAGTCATATAAATAAAATTTTATATAATATAGATAATTCGGGTTAATTCGGTCCAATTCGGGGTAATTCGGTTTGGTTCGGTTCTAAGTTATCTAAACCCGAATTAATTCGGTTTCGGTTTCGATTTGTAAGTTTCAAGATCGGGGTTGCTTTCGGTCGGGGATTTTCGGTTCGGTGTAGATTGGTTCGGATTGGTTGGTCGGTTTTCGGATTTCTATTAACACCCCTATTCCTTAACGTTTGGACATCCCCCCCCCCTCTCTCTCTCTCTCTCTCTCTCTCTCTCTCTCTCTCACACACACACACACACACACACATACACACACTCACTCTCTAGCGTGTGTATATATATATATACTAGTATATACTAGTCAGGGGCGGATCACAAGCCTTTCAACTACGGGACCGAAGCCAATATCTTATATATTTTTAAAAATACAAAAGATATATCATCCAAAGTTATAAATAACAAAATATTAAAACTAGACGTTAAATATAAAAATACCAAACATCGCTCATCAAAGTAGAACCCGTCGATCCTTCGCGGACTTGAAATCTTCTATAATTTCATCCAAAGTAATCTTTTCAGCAAGTTATCTTTCTATATACAAAACCGACGAGTCATTTAGAAACTCATCTTCCAATTTACTCCGTATCCTTGTTTTCACAATATTCATTGCTGAAAATGATCTCTCGGTTGTCGCGGTAAAAACTGGGAGAGTAAGTAACAGTCTGATTACTCGATAAATAAGATCAAAATTGGTTTCTCTTCTACGGAGCTTGAAAACTGCGTTTATGTGTTTCTGGCCCAGATTTTGGAAAGATGGGAAGTGTTGGGTGAAGAGGACCAAGATTCATATAGCCTCGTCGAATTGTATCTTGTTGATTGATAGGACAATCATAAACTTGATGATGCAAGCCAGGGTCTCGTTCTAATGCACTAAGATCAATATAATTACTATGTAGGTCACAAGTCGTCGAGGAACAAGTCTAGAGGGGGGTGAATAGACTTGTTGAAACTCTTGAACTCTTTTTCACGAAGAGTGAGTTTCTTCAGCTGATAGTTAAACAAATGACTTCGAGTCGTTTGTTCTTGGATATGTGCGGAAGTCAGCTGATGACGAATAGAAATCAACTTAATGAAACACTTAACAATGTATGCAGCAGTTAAAGTATGATGCAGTAAAACAGTAAATAACGCAGGCAATTATAGTGGTCTCAGAGGTGGGGTAATCCTCTACTAATCCACTTTTCTCCAAACCAGTTGGAGATGAATTCACTATAATTTTCAACCAGTGATAAATATTACAGTGATTCAAACCACACTACAACAGCTTCCAACCAGTGGAAATCCGTGCCGTTGTACACACTTGACTGCCTTGCACCTCTTGATCCTCGATCCTCGGATGCCTTTACAGTCTCTTACTTCAACCAGTGAAGTACCCCGTACTCAAGATTATAGACAAGAGTGTTTGTCTTCTCCAACTTAAGAGCTTCCTTAAGTATGAACTGTTAGATCTGCTTTTTTCACGATGTTATTGATTGCTTTAGATTGCTTGATTGCTTTGATTGCTAGAATGTATGTTCGCACCGGTAGTTGCTCAGTTTCAAATCTCTGGATATATATAGGTCAGATCTCTGAGCTTTTTCCTTGTAGCCGTTGCAAATCTTTTGAACAAATCCGTCCGTTGGAGGGAGACTTCATTGTTTAATCTTTCTGAACGTTGCAAGGCTGGATTCCCATTATTTTATTTTATCTTCCGACCGTTGTGAAGACTTATGCATGTGAGCGCCGAATCTTTTGAATATAAAAGGATTAAAGTCTTCAAGGTGGGTCTGGATGATTTATTTAAATCATATCTCTTGCGGGAATCACTCCAATTTGTCTCTTCACGTTGCATGTGAGCTTTCCGTAATACTTGACTTTTCAACGCATGCTGACGTGGACTTGGAGTACTTGGCTGCAGTCGAGTAGGCTGATATGCAGCTAACATCTTTGCAGATAGGTCCTCTCATTCCTTTGTTTGTGACTTATCCGGTCGGGTGACTTCCCGAGGTACCTCGGTGTGATCTGGTCAAACTTCTCTCGATAAATTTAGTTGACTGAGCTACTCGATCGAGTCAATTTGTTCCTCTCTGATGGACTAAGCTGTACTTAGTACTTAGCCGTTTTTCAGCCTAACAAATTTTTGGCCTACAGAAGATACTCATTTGGTTCTTCTTTACATTTTGCCAAGTTTTATACTTAACATATTTGGCCTATAGAAGATACTCATTTGGTTCTTCCTTACATTCTGCCAAGTAATAAATATTTGATTTTATATTAATGACATCATCAAAATCTAACAAGTATTCCTAACAAATTCCCCCTATTTTGATGATGGCAAAACTTTAAGTAAGAAATCAAATGACCAAGTCTGCACTTAAGTGCGAGACATAAACTGAAATCAGTCTAATATTGAGACAACTGGAAATTGTCATTCAACAGACTGTTTATAAAATTTCTGACTTATTATTGAAATTTTACAAGAAAGTTTTAAGTACAGAAAATAAAATTACAAGTAAAAGAAATAACTAAAAGGTCATCTGCCTCTTCCTCTGCCTCTTCGAATAGGCTGCTTGGCAGGCTTGAATGGTTTGGCTCCGATTGGTCTTATCTTGACTGGAGCAAGACCATATTTTCTCTTCACAACAAGTGCTGCGAAGTCTTGTTCTTGCTGGGATCTGAATCTGTTCTCAAGACACAATAGCTTGATTTCCCTTTGAAGTGCTAACTCATCAAGTTCACCGTCCATACGGATTGGTGCTTCCTCTGCCCTGAATAAGGGAATCATAGGATAAGCATTTTGTTCTTTAGCGTGCTTCTTCAGAATAGCCCAAAGCTTCGGATGGATTTCTTCCATGAAGTTTATGAAAATTTCTTGTGGGGAGAGTTTATCATCCTGGAGTAGTTCCCAGATGTAATAGTCTTTGATAAATCTCTTCTTAGCAGATCCCCACATCTCAAGAGCTTCAAATGGAATGAAATCCTCAACAAACCATAGCTCCTTCCCATCCCATTCTAGAGTAGGTCCAAAGCCACCTCTAGTTCTTCTTCTTTTTCCTTCAGGCTGATCAGCCTGGTCATTTGGATCCACAGCTTCCTTTCTTTTCAAAGTAGAGGGTCCTTCAATTTGAAGGACATCCTGCTTCTTCTTGCTTCTTATTTCTCTCTCTTCCCCATGAATTCTTTCTTCCCCCTTTTTGCCAGCATCAGCAAGGGTAGTTAACTGCTGTTCCATCCTGCTCATCCAATCAGACATGCCAAATGGCATTCTGTTGTTGGTAGGGGGAGAGGGCTGAGGAATTTCTCTCTGTAGAAGGGTGTCTATCTTGGCATTTATTGACTGAAGGTCAGGAGTGACCTGAGTTGATAGCAGCTCTCTAATAGTGTCTCTGACGATTTGCTTGATCAGCTCAGTCATGGTAGGGGATAACTGAGCTGATGGAGAGTGCTCTCCTGATCCTTCTGCAAAGGAACCACTGGACTGCATGCTCCGGTCTGCAGCTGGTAGGTCAGAGTGGGTTTTCTCCGGGGTCCCTAACCTGGAGTCTTCACCGACTCTGCGTCTAGCCAGTGTACTGGGCAGTACCACGATCTATCTGCAGCTTCGTGAGTAGGCTCTGGCTCCGGCTCTTGTTCTGGTTCCTTGTCTCCTTCTCTCTTCCTCTTTCCCTTCTTCTTCCTTTTCTCCAGAGTTTTCTTTTTCTTCTTCCTCATCTTTTTCTTTTTCATTTTCTTTTTCTGCTCCTGCTTCTCCTCCATCATCATTATCATCATTATCATCATCCTTATCATCATCCTTCTCCTTCTTTTCTCCTTCATCATCCTCATCCTCCTTTTCTTCTTCATCTTTTTCTTGATCTACCTCCTCTCCTTCTTCTTCATCTCCTTCATCAGCCACTTCCTCTGTCTTCTCAATTTCTTCTGGCTGTTTTTCAACTGAAATATTTTCTCCTGTTTTTCTCTCTTCTTCATCTTCTTCAGCCACCAAATCAATAATTTCATTATCTCCATCTACTTCTTCAATCCTTATCTCCTTTTCAACTTCCTCCTCCTCTTCCTCTCCAAAAATGCCATCAAAAATGCTGAGCATGATAGAATGGATAAAGTGGTCCATGTTTGTTTTAAAATGTGACATGAACCATTTATCCTGGAGGATTAAAGCCAAGTCTGATTCTTTGCAAAATTCAATCAGAACCTCCTCAGTGGCTTGGGGATATTCCCAACCACTAGTTGCAATGAAGGTTTGAAGATTTGTAAAAGGCATAGTTTTGAAAGATTTCCACTCTTCAAAAATATGTACAAAAGAGTGTTTTTCTGCTTGTGGTTTAACAAGCTGGAGTTGTTCAATAGAAAGATTGAAGGTATTATTTTTTAACAGGTTAAAAGTATAGTCAACTTCAGGAATAGAGATTATTAGACATGCTTCCTCTTCTTCGGATATATAGACTGGGGGAGTGAGAACAGGTACAATCCGAGTTTCAGTGGTGTCAGTGCAGTGTGTCTTCGTGGATGAACGGTGATCGGGCGATGGGCTGGCGAGGTGTTCAGATTTCTCTCCCTCGCTAAACTGCAGTTTCCTTGGCCTCTTAGGAGAGGGTTCCGGTGATGACTGCAGGTTAGAGGGTCCTTCTGGGGCTGGTCCCCGTCTCTTGAATCTGATTGCAATGGGTGTATCGTCAGACTCGTTGTCGGACTCGACTGCAGTTGGTATGTCAGCTGCAGGTCTTTCCGATTCTCCCGATGAGTAGTATCTTGGGTATGTTCTTGAATCCGGCAGCTCCTTCAACAACTGAGCTGCTTTCCCAGTGCCTCCGACTTTCTTCTTTTCATGGTCCATATGACCAAGCCGTTTATTTGGGTGGAAGGGGTCAGTGTTTCCCTTAGCCACTCCGGTCTTCTCCAAAAACCAACTAAGATGCGTTCCGAACGCCAGCTTAGTTTTGAACTTCTTCTCATCGTCAAGCCACTCGACCTTGTTCACCTCGCGCACGAGTTGCCTGAAAATATAGTCTGCCCAATCGACTTCCTCTTCCTGAATCAACGCACCCAACACCATAAACTTCGACGATGACAGTTGGTCATAACTGCCTGCCATCCCCATCACTATCTTGTTGGTAATATCCAACGCAACACGGTAAATCCTTTTTAATTCATTCCTCTTGGCTGTAAATTTTAATTTTTCTGGGATATTTTAATCGTTTTCCAGGTTTCGGCGGCGGATTGCTTGAGAGCTTCGACCGCCAAACCACGGTGCTTCATCCCGAATACAGAACGAATCTTCTCTCGATCTATGCTGACAGGTACTCCGCCGACTGTGCTGTGAATCCCGTGTTGAATCAGATAAGCATTGCGATAGAACTCAACGACATCTTCTTTGAACAGATGTTGCGGGTTGATGTCGAGAAATGGGTAAATCCCATTAAGCTTCATTGCCCGGATCAAATTGAGCATGTCTTAGTCCTCCAGGTTTGCTTCTAGTAAACCTTCAAAGTCGACAACCATGGAGAAAATGACCTGGTCCTTCACCGCCTTCAAATTCACTCCTT
This sequence comes from Orobanche coerulescens, assembly GCA_033398695.1. NCBI lineage: Eukaryota > Viridiplantae > Streptophyta > Magnoliopsida > Lamiales > Orobanchaceae > Orobanche > Orobanche coerulescens. The sequence continues at coordinate 231,455,514 of CM065802.1, forward strand.
CGAAAGATGCCATTTCTGCAAATAGAGGATTTTTTTTTTAGAGTATATTTTTGCTCTGTAAAATCTAGGGTTTCTGTAAACGTAAAAAGTAAAGTGAAAGGTCTTCTTTCCTTATAAAGAAGATGAAAAGACGTTTGTATTAGTTTATTATATATTTGAACGGTGGTACGCCTTTTGATATTCTTTTGAATTTCAAATTTGAATCGGTGGCCCAATTTAAAATTCGACGGTTGATTCTGATTGGCCATCGTAGAGGTTGATTTAATAGGCGTTTGACGCGTGTATTAAAATTGCCACTTGGCTTATAAAATGTATATTTTAAATGCCATTTCGTTAGCCAAAATAATATTTATAAATGTGGCAGATAATAAAAAAAAAATTAGAGGTTAGTTTAGAAAACTTAGCTGGTTCGTTTCGTTGACTGTTGACCACTCTGCAACAGGTTAGTTGACTTCTACTTTGGTATTACGAGCAGCTAAGTTGCTTAAATCGGCCTTCGTCTTTTACTGCATCGGCTTAGGTGATTACGAGGTCAGTCCTTCATTTAACTTGCTTCAGTTCTAGATTCCCAATCTAGTAATCCAAGTTCTCTGCTAAGTTCTAGGAATCTTTCTTCTGGCAAGGGTTTAGTGAAGATGTCAGCTATTTGGTAGTCTGTGCTGACTCTTTCAACTCTAACCCTTTTGTTAAGCACATGGTCTCGAATGAAATGGTGCTTAACGTCAATGTGCTTCGTCCTTGAGTGCAAAATGGATTGTTGGTTATTGCAATAGCACTATTGTTGTCACACCAAATAGGAACTTCGTTGGCAATTATATTATAGTCCCTTAATCGTTGTCCGATCCATAGAATCTGTGCATGACTACTGCTGACTAGGTATTCGACTCTGTAGTGGAGATAGAGTTAGAAACCCGCTTCTTGCTAAACCAGGATATCGATCTGGTTCCTAGGAATTGACACGTTCCACTAGTGCTCTTCTGTTGATTTTGCATCTGCGAAATCCGCATCCGAGTATCCTGATAGCTCGAAGTTTTCATCCTTGGGATACCATAGTCCAACATTAATTGTAGACTTTAGGTACTTAATTATTCTCTTGGCTGCATCTAGGTGTGATTGCTTCGGCTTGGACTGGAATCTTGCACAAACTCCAACGGCATATGATATGTCTGGCCTGCTTGCAGTGAGGTACAGAAGAGATCCGATGAGTCCTCTGTAGTGGGTTGAGTCCACTGATATGCCTGCCTCGTCTGCATCCAGGTGAGTACTTGTGCTCATTGGAATTCTTGCGGGTTTGGCCGATTCCATTCCATATCTCTTGATAAGATCTCTAGTATACTTTGCTTGGTTGATGAAAATTCCTTTTTCCATCTGCTTAACTTGTAATCCGAGAAAGAAGTTAAGCTTTCCCATCATACTCATCTCAAATTCTCCTTGCATGAGGTTGGAGAATTTCTCGCATAGCTCTGGATTGGTTGACCCGAATATGATGTCATCCACATAAATCTGGACTATTAATATGTGGCCTCCGTGCTCCACTCTGAGTAGGGTCTTGTTCAATTTTCCCTTTGCAAAATCCATTTTTCTCAAGAAACACAGACAGTGTTTCATACCACGCTCTTGGTGCTTGCTTGAGTCCATACAGAGCCTTCAACAGCTTATAGACTTTGTCTCCTTTGACAAAACCTGGGGGTTGCTCTACATAGACTTCTTCTTCTAGGATTCCGTTCAGAAACGCACTTTTTACATCCATCTGGTAGACTTCAAAGTCCTTGAATGCAGCATATGCGAGGAATAGTCTGATGGCTTCTAATCTTGCAACAGGTGCATAAGTTTCATCAAAATCTATTCCCTCACACTGTGCATATCCTTTTGCTACGAGTCTGGCTTTATTCCTAACAACAGCTCCGTCTTCATCACTCTTGTTTTTATACACCCATTTGGTGCCAATAACTTTCTTGTGATCAGGTCTGTCCGTTAGTTCCCAAACTTTGTTTCTTTCCATCTGCTCCAATTCCTCTTGCATGGCATTTATCCATGAATAATCTTCCAAGGCTTGTTCTGTAGTCTTGGGTTCAATTTGCGACATGAAACATGAGAACATCGCCATTCCTGCTGGTAGGGTTGACTGTCTCGTCTTAACTCCATCAGTCAACTTTCCGATAATTTGATGAATTGGGTGATCTTTGAGCCATTTGGGGATATCGTCCTCTTCTGGGTTTGTTCCCCCTGTTGGATTGCTCTGGTGGTTATCTGCATCAGTTGGGTTCTGGTCTGCAACTGGATCAACTACCGCCTTGTTATCTGCAGCTTGGTTCTGATCTGCAGATGAGTCTTTGTCGACTCATTTGGTCTTCTTCCGCAGCAACTGGATCAGATAGGTTTGGTGATCCTGTCTGATCTGCAGTTGGGTCTTCATCAGCTGCAGTTGGGTCATCAGGCTGGTCTGCAGATGAGTCCACCATTCCAGTGTCATGTATAATGACTTCTTCAAGGGTTGCTGACTTGAGCTTGTTCTCAATTAGCTCAAGTTGTTTCCTGTACTCAATGGTAGATTCATCAAAAACAACATGGGGTGTTTCCTCCACAACTAGGGTTCTTTTATTAAAAACTCTATATGCCTTGCTTCTTTGGGAATATCCCATAAAGAGACCGTCATCAGTTTTAGCATCAAAGGCATTTAGCTGTGTTTTACCGTTGTTGTGGATGAAACACTTACAACCAAAAATATGAAAGTAAGCAACAGTAGGAGTTCTATTATTCCAAACCTCATAGGGAGTTTTGCTATGTCTCCCTACTATCATACTCTGATGCAGGTGTGGCAGTGTGTTGTGACTTGACCCGAGAACCTTTTGGGTAGGTCCGCTTCGCAATCATGGACCTTCCGCTTCCTTCGAGTTCGGTTCCTTCTTTCGAAACACCATTTTGTCGGGCGTCACTGCGAGAGAGCTCATCTTTGGATCCCATTCGATCGGCTATGTCGATTATCGCCTTGTTGAGAAACTCTCTTCCTATATCTGATCTGATTTTGATTATTGAGAGGTATTTCTCATTCTTTATCCTTCTCGGCAGCTCGTAACTTGGTCGTGGTTTCACTTTTCTTGTATAGAAAAATGATCCAAGTGTACCTTGAATAATCATCTACTATTACAAGGGCATGTGTTCGGCCGCTCAAAGTCCTTGGTTTGATAGGACCAAATAGATCCAGGTGGAGTAGATCTAAGACCCTTGATGTGAGCGTTGTAGGTGAATCGGCTTGAATGATGCCTTAGTCTCGCTTTCCCTTCGACATGCATCACGAGTGCTTCCTTCTTGAATGCTTCATTTGGAAGTCCTCGACCTTCCGAGAGCTAATCTTGTTGATGGCTTTGAAGTTTAGGTGACATAGTCTTTTGTGCCATGACCATCCATTCTCGGCTCATGTCTTGGATAGAAAACAGGAGTTAGGTGTTCCTGTGTTCCAATCAATCATGTAGACATCTCTTCTTCGGAATCCTTGTAGCTTTATTTCTCCAGATAAGATGTCTATCACCATAAACTTCAAGATGGTGAAGACTACTATATTCTTCTCGTCACAGAACTGGCTTATGCTCAGGAGGTTGTACTTGAGCCCTTTGACATAATGGACTTTGGATATGACAATGTTTCCTCGGTGCAGCTCTCCAAAGCCTTTTGTCTGTCCTCTAGAGCTATCTCCAAAGGTTACATCGGGACCTCTTTCTTTGATATATTTGGTCAGCATCTTCTTGTTCCCGGTCATATGCCTCGAGCATCCAGAGTCTACAAACCATTCTTCACCTCCAAAATTTGAGCTTGAGGAGATGTGGTTGTAGTCCTTCCACCTTTTCTCTTCATCAGCTAGGTTTGCCATCAGGCAATCATACTCCTCGTCTTCATCAGAAAAGAAACCGCTGCTTGATTCAACATGCTCCTGGTCTTCTCCGATGAGAGCCTTTCTTCTATCTTCCTTTATGCCCACATCCTTCTTGGTTTCGTCCTTCTTGAGCTCGGGACAATCCATTTGGATGTGTCCTATTTTGTGACAGTTGTAGCATTCTACTTTCCAGTTTCCAGCCTTCTGGTTCCTTCTTGGATTCTCCTTGTAGTTTTTCTTATACTTGGAGTAGTTCTTTCTGAAATTGCTGAACCTTTGCATTATGAAAGCCATTTCTTCCTCAAAGTCTAGTGGATTTGGAGGTTTCACATCAGATAGGCTCTTGGCAGGGGACTCGGCTGCAAATGCGATTCCCTTCTCTGCAGGCTCAGTTGAGGATGAACTTGGAAGCTCGAACTCATAAGCCTTCAGATCAGAGAACAGCTCCTGAATCTTTATCTTATTCAGGTCCTTGGACTCTCTCATGGCTACGGCCTTCAAGATCCATTCGGGGTTGAGAGATCTGAGGACCTTCAATGCCATTTCCCTGTTGCCATAGGTTTTGCCCAGGGAGTTGATCTCATTGATAATTTCAGTGAACCTTGTGTCCACTTGATCTATGGATTCACCATTCTTCATTTTAAAGTTGTCAAATTTTTAGATAGCAATTGACAGCTTGTTTTCCTTGATCAGTTCCGTTCCTTCACACATTAGAGCTAATGTGTCCCAAATTTCTTTGGCATTCTTACAGTTCTTGATCTTGGCCATGGTGGATTTGCCAAGAGTTTGATATAACACATCTCTGGCCCGGTTGTCAAGATTGGCCAGCTTTCTTTCTTCGGGGGTCAGCTCCGTTCTCTTCTTAGGAATCTTTTCTGGCCTCCCAGCTGCGATCTCCTCTGCTGTGTTGTCTTTTTCAAAGATGAATGGACCGTCTTCAATGATGCACCACATATCGTCATGAATTGAAGATAAGTGTGCCTGCATCCTTATCTTCCACAGATCATACTCGTCAACTGAAAAGACAGGGAGTCTAGAGTGCATGTGTTCCATTATAAAGTGAGGGTTAAGATATATATATCTAATATAGATCTGGTTCGTGAAATAAATGAACCAACCGCTCTGATACCACTTGTAGGTCACAAGTCGTCCAGGAACAAGTCTAGAGGGGGGGTGAATAGACTTGTTGAAACTCTTGAACTCTTTTTCACGAAGAGTGAGTTTCTTCAGCTGATAGTTAAACAAATGACTTGGAGTCGTTTGTTCTTGGATATGTGCGGAAGTCAGCTGATGACGAATAGAAATCAACTTAATGAAACACTTAACAATGTATGCAGCAGTTAAAGTATGATGCATTAAAACAGTAAATAACGCAGGCAATTATAGTGGTCTCAGAGGTGGGGTAATCCTCTACTAATCCACTTTTCTCCAAACCAGTTGGAGATGAATTCACTATAATTTTCAACCAGTGATAAATATTACAGTGATTCAAACCACACTACAACAGCTTCCAACCAGTGGAAATCCGTGCCGTTGTACACACTTGACGCCTTTACACCTCTTGATCCTCGATCCTCGGATGCCTTTACTGATCTCTTAATTCAACCAGTGAAGTACACCGTACTCAAGATTATAGACAAGAGTGTTTGTCTTCTCCAACTTAAGAGCTTCCTTAAGTATGAACTGTTAGATCTGCTCTTTTCACGATGCTATTGATTGCTTTAGATTGCTTGATTGCTTTGATTGCTAGAATGTATGTTCGCACCTGTAGTTGCTCAGTTTCAAATCTCGGATATATATAGGTCGATCTCTGAGCTTTTTCCTTGTAGCCGTTGCAAATCTTTTGAACAAATCCGTCGTTGGAGGGAGACTTCATTGTTTAATCTTTCGAACGTTGCAAGGCCGGATTCCCATTATTTTATTTTATCTTCCGACCGTTGTGAAGACTTACGCATGTGAGCGCGAATCTTTTGAATATAAAAGGATTAAAGTCTTCAAGGTGGGTCGGGATGATTTATTTAAATCATATCTCTTGCGGGAATCACTCCAATTTGTCTCTTCACATTGCATGTGAGCTTTCCGTAATACTTGACTTTTCAACGCATGCCGCGTGGACTTGGAGTACTTGGTCAGGTCGAGTAGGCGATATGCGGCTAACATCTCTGCAGATAGGTCCTCTCTACTGCATTCCTTTGCTTTGTGACTTATCTCGGTCGTGACTTCCACGAGGTACCTCGGCAGTGATCAGTCAAACTTCTCGATAAATTTAGTTGACCAGAGCTACTCGACCGAGTCATTTGTTCCTCTCTGATGGACTAAGCTGTACTTAGTACTTAGCCGTTTTTCAGCCTAACAAATTTTTGGCCTACAGAAGATACTCATTTGGTTCTTCTTTACATTTTGCCAAGTTTTATACTTAACATATTTGGCCTATGGAAGATACTCATTTGGTTCTTCCTTACATTCTGCCAAGTAATAAACATTTGATTTTATATTAATGACATCATCAAAATCTAACAAGTATTCCTAACATACTATTCATTTGAGCTTTTTTGCAAGGGTTTTCGGTAACTGGAACACTAGGTGAAGGGGTATTATCATCTAGATTTGTTGTCTCTTCAGTATCTTGAGAAGAAAAACCAACATGTTTTCTTTTAAAAAACCATGAATGTTAGATTGAGTTTTCTTTATCTACATGTCAAACAAAATTAACAATTTTATCACATTTTAAACCAATTGAACTATAAATATTAAACAATTTCATACCAATTTAATCTCAATAAGCAATAGCAATTATCAATGGAATGAGCTTATAATATATGATCTATTATCTAACTTAAACTGAAACTACGAGATACAGAGTATGGGCAAAACCCAAAACACTCAGGCTACAAATAAACCGAATCGGTATATCCAAAGAAAATGGAAAAAATAGTTATTTTGAATAAATAAATTATAAATTCAATATAATACTTACTTTTATATTCCGCTAAAATAAAGTATGTCAGACAGCTGACTGACCACCTTAACTAGTCGAGACTAGTCAAGTCGATCCTCTACTTACTGAATGGACTTGAGAGTAAGTCTCTAACCAGATAGCCCCATCTCATCAATCAAACTTCATTTCTGGTCTCCCTAGAAACCAAGGAAGCAGAGGTACAAAATCTATAATTCTATTAAAAGAGAGTCGTGGACATGTGTCATTTTGTAAGTTTTTTGATTTTTTATTTTAAAATATAGCTTATACATAGAGATGCATTCTTAAATTTCTAACAAAAAAATAGATATGTGTTGTGGTAGTTTTATTAAAAAAAATCTTCTTTTGTTTTAAAATTTTAAATGTCTAGAATTTTTTCTATCAAATTTATTTTTAATAAAAAATATATAAAATTAATTTTTATTTCACAATTTTCAACTAGACATCCATATGAATATAATAAATTTGATGGATTTACAGCAATGACCGATTGCACAAAAAAATTATATTAGAAAAATATGAACATTAATTTTCAATAAATATATTGATGCAAAATAAAAATATATTTACTCATTTTTATGAAATTAGATTTCAGACTCATATTGCTGACATAAAAAAAATTATGATATTTATTTAATTATAATAACTAAAAATAATAAAAATATACACGGCACACACACATATATTAAGACTTAATAACATACCGCTTCCATCCCCGAAATTTGTTCCTACCCTTTTCGATATGTTCGGTTCATGTAATGGACACTAATTGATTTAGCACTCCGCTAATGTGGTATTCTTTCTTGAATTATATTAAATCACATAATACACTCAATAAGTCCTTTATTAATATTACGCTAATATGATACTTATGTCGAAGATCATCAAAAACAAATTTGGAGATCGAGAAATTATTTCTAATAAGAGAATATTTTGTGTGGTGCATCGCATCGGAGAACACCTAGTTATTATTATATAGTACCTAATTTTGAACATAAACTAATAATTGAGCATACGTACCCAATAAAAATAAAAAAAAAATCACTTTTTTTATCAAATAATACAAACTATATTATACATTATTTGATTAATTAGTTGTGATATAAATTATATTGTACTTTATCTCATGTAAATTTAGCATTAAAAAGTAAAAAAACTAATTGTAATTTTAATAATAACAAAATTATTATTATAGTACCTAATTTTAGACATAAAACTAATAATTAGGGATGGAAATGGGGCAGCCGGGGAGGGTATTTAGGCTCTGTTCTTTTGGACTGAACGAATCTGAACTGAACTGAACTGAACTGAACTGAATGGAACTGAACTGAACTAAACTAAAATATATATTAAGGGTAAATAATAATAATAATAATAATGGTAAATAATAATAGTAATTAACAACAACAATGATAATAGTAATATTATTAGTAATAATAACAATAATAATAATTAAGATTAATAATAAGAAGAAGAAGAAGAAGAAGCTGAGTGAACTAAATCGAATCGAATGGACTCGAATCAATCAACCGAATGGACCTAAAGAATCGAATCGAATCGAATCAAAATCGAAAAATAAGTCCAAAAGAACAGGGTCTTAAAGGCCCAGACCCGCCCTACAAGGTGGACGGGGCGGGGCGGGTTGACCCACCGCGAGTCGCGGGGCGGGTCAACCCGCATAGAAAAAAATATTACTTCAAATTTAATAAAATAAATATTTTGATGAGTTTTCAATCTAAGTATTTCATTTTTTTTATAATACGTATTATTTATAAAACTTGTCATTGTTAACGTAAATATGTAAGATCTAATAATAAATAAATGAAAAGTATATAAATATATAAACTATATATAAAAATCTATACTATATATTAAAAGAAAAGTATAAATTTTCAACTTGCATCACATTCATCGAAATTTCTAAGCAATGCCACATCACTAATTGTAAAAAAAAAAATCATCTTTTAATATAATCCTGCGCACTCTTTTTTTAGAAAAAAAAACTAATTATTTAATATAGAGTCCTAATGCACTTAAGAGTCCTAACCCATCATATATACAATTAAAATCCTGAGGATGACGTTGCGGTTCAAGATTCGAGGTCGAATCTTCTCCACCCTGGAGGAAATGATGCGGTTCAGTTCGAGGAGGATTTTATGCAGAAGTTGGCACATCAGAAGTTTCAGCGGAAGCGTCAAAGTTTGGCCAGGAAGGGTCGTTAAGTGGGTTAAAGTCGTGTTTTATCACTTTTGGACTGTTTTGTCATATTTTTAAAGTTTTAGGACTTTGTTTCGTAATTTATTTACATTCTATAGGTAAGGGTTTACCTATTTAAAGACTGCATGGATGTTTCTGTGAGGGAGTTTTTGATGATTAATAAAGATATTCGAGGTTTTCCTCAACCCTAATATATTCTCCCTGTTTGTCCTCCACGTACGCTGCATCATAAAGTAAATTACATCTGTAAAAGTCATAAATGCTCAGACGATCACGAGTTTAACGAATACACGGACTCTTTATATCAACAACTCATGATAGTTACTTTTATTCTCAAAACTAAATCAACTTTCGTGTATTTATATCCCAACACTCGTTCAAGCTCGACCATAACTATCGAGTATGTCCTGTACATATTCAATAAATTTACTTGATACGACAAATCGTGTCAGTCCAACCTGAGGTCAGATAATAACAACAAATATCATGAAACTATAATTAATATACGAAAAAAAACGTAGAAGCAAAAACAATAATAGACAAGAAATAGGGCAGAAATATGAATCATTATCATTAATGGTATCCTTATATGGGGAAAGATTATAATACATCATGTCTAATCCTACTCTAACTAGAAAAATCCATAACTTGCAAATTGTGGCACACATATGTGCATTTACTTTAACACTCCCCCTTGTGACGAGTATTCAGTGCATGTCAAATTGCCTCATTAAAATCTCATCAAGCAAATACCCCATGAGAAAATGTCTTGATCGTAGAAAAAAGAGTACAATATTCAGACATATATGTTAGGCTAATTTCATTAAATAAAAACCTTTATTGATCACTTCGTCGATCAATGTGAGCAAGGACGTGATCAATTCATCGATCAATGAGCTAAACATCTAGTTACCTCATTAAAAATATTTCCACGTGATAAAATCCAAGTGGGAAAAATAATTATTGGTTAAGAAAAGTAGTATAACTTCACGTAAGACTTCCTCTCAAGTCTATATACCCCTGTGATTAGTTCGTTAATCAAGAAATTTTGAAAAATGTATCGTTGTCTCATTAAAAACTTCGTCAAAATAACAATATTTATTGGGATAAAATGAACCCCGGTCAAAAAAAAAAATATAATATTGGTGTGTAAGCTTCATTATACCTCACCCTCACAACCGAAGTAATTTTGTTAAAAAACCAAGAATACCCAAATCAAAATTCACCATTCAAAATTCTCAAAAACAACAAAAAAGAATTGATTTTTTTGTTCGATTACTCAAGTTACTTTGATTATTTCAAATTTCCAATGAGGATGGGTTAGTAAATTGGGATTGTTTAGTTTATACAGTAGATAAAAATAGATATAAAAATAATTATAACAAACATAGTAGGTTTATATTTGGGGTAATACGGGTTATAATATATTGTTTGGTTATTAACAGTAATTTTGGGTACTACGATTATTGAACATTTGAGACTATAATAACTGAACTCAAATTCGAAGTTTATTTCAGTATTTGAACTCGAAGCTTTTGAATGATTTTTTTTCTCATTATTCGAATCGAAATTAACAATTCTGATCGGATCATTGGTTATTCAAGTCCTAAGTCCTAATTTTATAATATATAAATTAATCACGGCCGAATGTAGTTTCACTCATGACCCAAAAAAGGATGATATCGTGTCCGCCTTTATTTTTTTGTAATAATCACTAGATAAAAGAGAAACAGAGATGTAGGAAGTCGAACCCAGTGTAATACTTAGTGAGAGAACAACGACCACGGTATGCCCAATGAGCACGTCGCCGTATAGTCGTCGCTGGACGGATACACGTGGCGTGCATGAGCAGTGCTGATTGATGCACTAGATGGGCATCGACCGCACTGGCGTCCGTCTGTAGCGCGTGCATCCGGCAAGATGCTTATATGAGATGTATCAGTGGGCCCAACCCAACGACCACACTCTCCTTCTTTTCTTCTCTCTCCTCCTTAATACCTCATCAATTTACTCCTCGTTATACTAATTTATTTATTGTTGATGTTGGCCCAATCATAACCGGCCCACTTATCATACTCCATCACGAAACAACATGGTTGAGTTTGGTACCGCCACTAGAAGGGGGTTGAATAGTGCAGTTAAGAGTATTGAACTCTTTTGCGATTGCGGAAGCGTAGATAAGTGTGGAAATAAAATAACACAGAGATTTATAGAGGTTCAGCCAATATGCCTATGTCCTCTCTCCTTCACTATCTTTTTCTATAGGTTCAAGAAAAATCTTTTCGCCTTGTCTTCGATCGGTCCAAGGTAAATCGTTACAATCTTGTCTTTTTGTCAGCCCAAGATAAACCATTTTTCCTTTTTTATCAGACAAGGAAACAACCTTTCTAACTTTCTATTGGTACTAGAAAACCCCCACTTGAATTTAAATTATGATTCTAACAATGCCGGATCCTTGATACTAATAACACCGAATCAAATCAACAATTCTTTCTTTTCTCTCGTGTATCGTTGAGTGAATTAAACACTCATACTCTTATCAATTAAGCTCGATTACAACAGCAATAATGTATATAACGTATATCGGATGTATAGCAACTTGCTTGAAGTTGCTCTTATGAATAATACTAAATGCTTTGGTATTTATAGGCTCCAAAGCCTAACTAGACATTAGTGAACGCCTTAGTTATCGTGCGCTAACTATTGATCAAATCAGTTCAGTAGCTTCTGCCTCTTTCTTTAGCGTACGTTAACTTTCACCCTTAGCGTACGTTAATGTTATGTATCAGTTGTATCTTGTTGACCTTCTAGAATCAATCCAACGGAGTGATTTATTTGGATTCGTAATTCAAACTTCCATAGCGTATGTTAATCACTTCATATTGCGTATGTTATTCACTGCACTTAGTGAGCGTTATCGTGCATCATAGCGGGCGTTAACTGCTTCAATGCAGAATGCAGAACTTTCTGTCTTGATGACTAGCGTGCGCTATCTTTACTTCCATAACGTGCGCTAGTATGTGAACTAACGTGTGTTATCTGCTTGTTTCTTTGCTTTTCTGTCCGGCTTTTGCATCTTCGATTTCTTGTTGATTAATTGTTGTTTTTCTTTGTTTATCAGCTTATCATCAAAATCTTTAATATGAATGTTTGAAACAAAATGTTCCAATTATATCCCCCTTTTTGATGATGACAAAACAACAATTCTTGATGAGATATATACCTGTAAAAAATACAGTAAAACTATATAGATCAAAGTTTTCAAATTTATTATTTCCACAAGAAAATTTGTTCTTTAAATTTTTAAGTTCATTTTGAATTTTTAGTAAATTATTTTTCAATTTAATTTATCTTTCTAAACAAAGAGAATGATCGTTTTCAATAAACTTTCATTTTTCTCGATTTTTGGAGATTTCATCTTTTAATAATTTATTTTTCATTTTGAGGGATTTATTATCTCTTAACGAATTTTGAAAATCTGTATGTAATTGTTTGAAAGCATTAAAAAGTTCGTCCTGAGACGAGGTACTTACTTGACTCTCATTGTCACTGTCGTCGAATGAGCTCTTTGCCATGAGTGCGAAATTATTTTGAATATTTTCATCTTCATCGTCTTCGTTACTCCAAGTGGCTATGTACACTTCCTTCTTGGAAGTCGAGCTATAACAGTTCTTCGCAAGATGTCTGGGTTTCTCACAGTTCGACAATTTTGTCGAAGCTTTTTGACTCGTTTCGGGCTTGCGAGTTGATGTCTTTTCTTCTTCGATTCAATAAATTTTGGTATTTGTTGATGTTCTTCGCATAAAATGCCGATTCTTCATTGTTATCATCAACCAGATTTCGTTATCATTATCTGACATCATTTTTGCTTTTAAAGCTGTGGATTTTTCTTTTTAAGCACGATCTCGTAGTTTATTAGCTAACCGATAAGGGCACTAAAATCAAGCGTGTTGAGATCTTCCGAGTCCATGATAGTCGTGACCGTCCCATCCCATTCACGAGGTAGTGATCGTAATGGTTTCCCAAAACAAACTAGTCCATTTGTGATGACCGAAAATCGGTCGAGCATATTTGTATGGACTCGTCATCTTTCATCATGAAAAGCTCGTAGTCGTGGAGAAGCATATTGATCTTCGTCTCATTGACTTGATTCGTTCCTTCGTGAGTTATCTCTAACATTTTCCAAATTTATTTTCCTTCGTGAGTTATCTCTAGCATTTTCCAAATTTATTTGGCACTATCACACGATGAAATGCGATTATATTCTTCCGGACTAAGAGCACAATAAAGCAATTGTGTTGCTTTACAATTGTGATGGTCATTTTTCCAATCCGCATCATCATATTCTTCGGAGCCTTTTAGAGTACCGTCGGATTTTGTAGGAATTTTTTGACCAAGGCAAATTACCTTCCAAAACTCGATATCATATGCTCGAATAAATATTGACATCTTCTTTTTCCATGTCATAAAATTTGATCCGTCGAAAAATGGTGGTTTGTTTAAGGCAAGGCCTTCGTCTTGAGCAAAAATAAGCGTCATCGGATCTTTTTCTCCTTCGATGTTAGGCCGACTATTATGAGAGAACCGCTACTAGAAGGGGGGTGAATAGTGCGGTTAAGTGTAATACCTGGTTGTAATTCAGTCATTATCATTCAGTAATTATCATTCAGTAATTGTCACTCAGTATTTTTCACTCATTAATAATCATTCATCATTCATAGTCAATCATTGTATTCACCGTTCAGAGTATATTGTATCGTGTATCCGTTATTATTCGTCTTTCTACCTGGTTGGAGGATCGAGCCGTGTTTATCATCATTGTCCTTTTAGTAGTAGGTTGTGTGTGATGAGTAGCTCATGCTACGTACTCTCTTTAGCGCGCGCTAATTGAGTACGGGTAGCGCACGCTACCTCTCAGCATTAGCGCACGCTAGCGTGGTTCAGGCAGACAGTCCAGAAGGCACTGGACTGCAGTTGAGTTGTAGTAGCGCATGCTACGAATGGTAAGTAATGCGCGCTAGTGAGTTCGGATAGCGAACGCTAAGGTCGATCAGGCAGAGTCCAGTGGGTACTAGACTGTTTTGGAATAATTCATAGCGTACGCTATGAGTGGATATTAGCGTACGCTAATGGTGTAGTAGCGCACGCTGAGTTTTTGGTGTAGCGTACGCTATCGGGAGCAGATCAGAGAACAGGAGGTTCTAGACTTCAGTCACTGGGCATCAGATATCAGTTAGCGCACGCTAATATTTTGGGTTAGTGCACGCTATCGGGAGGACGTAAGCGCACGCTACCAAGTTCGTAGCGTACGCTAACGAGGAAGTCAGAGCTCACTGGACTGTCCCGTTAACCCATTAGTGCATGCTACATATCAGGTCATAGCATGCGCTAAGCTGAGACCAGTATATATTGGACAATGCAGTCCAGATTCGTCATTTCTTCATTCCACTTCATTCCTTCGTTGGTTTTGGGCGATTTCGGACGTTTTGGAGAGATTTCTTCGAGCTGAATCCATCTATCATCATCTTCAAGCTTATCATTCGGATTAATCATTATTTCATCCTCTCCAACACATCAAATCAAGGTAATGATTCTTGAATCTGGAATTTTGGACTTTGAGTATTTTCCTTCCGATCTCTTCGTGTAAGCTTGGTTTTAAGTTGGAATATGTTAGATATGGATTATCTACATTGGATAAAGGTATTCCTACGGATTTATTGGCATATATTTCGGAATTCATGAATGTTGGGGGTTTGATTCAAGAACACTTTGGAGTTGACTTTGATGATTTGAGGGTTTTCGATTAGATGTTGTCGTTAACTCGATTTGTGGATTCCTATGGGAATATTGATATTATTGAAGGTTTTTTGTTGGTTTTAACTACTCATTTTTGGAGTTTGGTTCCGATATAGTTGGGGTTGATTATAATCCAAAGATGAATGTTTGCTAAGTGTTTGTTTGAATGCCTCAATGAGTTTGGTTTTGTTGTGTCGACCTTTGAGTTGGTCATGATTCATGCTTGATGCGTATATTGAGCGGATTATTGGTAATTGTGTTATTCAAGGTTGTTCGAGCGACTGACATCTCATTTTAGGACGTTTGTTCGAGGAAGAACATTCTTCACCGGTATTGAGTAAGTTAATTCTTACTCGGTTAAAAGGATACTCATTCCTTTCGTTGTTGTTCATTCATAATCATAACTCATTCATAATGTATTAACCGTATTGAGACTTGTAATTATCAAATAATCACTTCATTCACGAGGAACGACGGTTCCAATCATTTCAGCGAGATATCATTCATTTCACTATTATTTCATCTCGGTGAGTCATTCTTGACTTTGTCGGATTGTTATTCATTAATATTCTTCATGGTCATTCTTCTTCATATGATCTTCTGGGTTCATATTGCGTGGCCGGGTGGGGATGTATGAAATTTTTAGTCGGGCACATGATGGTCATGTGTTCGGGTTCACCGACACAATGGACTGTGCACACGGTAACGTACCTCCGTGAGACTAATTAGGTATAAGGACGGGTGTGTCCGGACACTCGTCTTGTGCACTTGCACATACTATTATGGGCGTACTATGATGCTCCTCTTCAGCTTAATTTCATAATTGAGATATATCATGATTGTGTTTATTCAACTCTTGAGGATTGTTGTTCTGTGTAACTGACCCCGTTGGGGGATGTTGTTTTCAGGTCATGGCAAGGCTAAAGCACGGGAAGATAACGTTGACGGCGAAGAGTCCCAGTGATACTAGTAGGGGGCCCTAGTCCTTTTTAGTCATTCGTGTTTCTTCATTTTATTTCCGCTGCAGATTTCCGTTTGAATACGCATTTATTCAGTGTTGTATATTTTATCTTCATATAAAATATACATGTATTCTGTATTATCTTGGTTGTGTTGTACTTGAAACTCCTCATCGGAGTAATTGATGATATAATGTGGTTCAGTACTACAATTATATTATTTAAGTCAATAATTTTCATCCGCCTGGTGGGTCCCAGTCGGGGGTCCACGACACTGTAATAGTCGCCTAGTTTGGGGTGTTACAGAGTTGTTATCGGAGCGTGGTTTTGAATACTACCTTCCGAGTCATGTCTCATTTGAAATCATCGTTCATCAGACTAGTATCATTGGACTTTCGCGTCACATGTGACCTGTGCAAGAGCCGAGCCCCTCAGACCAAAGAACAGTAAGATTTCTGACGCCATGGTATAATTTCTGGCAATAAGAATCACTCATTCATCATTCAACAGTCAACAATCCTCAATCATCTTTTTCATTTTTGATCATGTCGATCATGTTAACTCATTAATCATTCAGTTCATTTCATTGCTCAGTTGTTGATCTTAAGGATTGTATCATTAATATTGTTAAATTGTTCAAGATAATCATTTCAAAAATTTCATCAGATAATCTTGTCACCTCAGTTGATCATTCATGAAATCATTGTGTTAGAGCGCGTATGCTCGTTTTCATCATTTCATGACGTAATCATAATGCAATATTCATGCGAGATCTATAATTATCTTGTGACTTTCCTACTTCAGTATGGAGAGAGCAGGCAGAGGTCGCGGTGCGGGCCGAAACCCGAGAGCTCATGTGAATACACGCGCGAATGCGAGGAATAATACAAATTTATCGAGCAGCGACGCTGCCACTCATTCACCCAGAAATGATCATTCACTGTCAGGGAGTCGTACCCGGGACACAGCTCATTCAGAAGGTGTTCGGGTTGATCCACTCGCTTTTATGCAGGGCATGATGGCCCAGATGACTCATATGGCACGCCTCATGGAGACGATGCAGAGCTCAACCGCTCAGAATCAGCAGGCTCATCCGCCACCACCTCAGGGGCAGGAGAGGGGCGTGAGCAGTATCATTGGCGACATCTCTCGCCAGAGACCACCTACTTTTGAGGGCTCGTCCGAGCCGGCGGATATTGTTCACTGGATTGAGCATTTCGAGAAGTTGTTCGATATGGTGGAATGTCCCGAAGGACACAAAGTTTCAGTTGCGGCTTACTATCTGGGTAAGAGCGCTCATTCATGGTGGTTATCGTTGAAGCCCACCGACGAATCTTGTACTTGGGAGCAATCTAAGACTCTCATGATGGAAAGGTATTATCCAGCCACACTCAGAGAGGCCAAATTATCAGAATTACTCACTCCCGACCTCTCAGCGGACGATGATGTTCTCTCCATCGCCGAGAAATTTCAGGAGCTACTCCCTTTCGCTTCGTCTATTATTCACTCCGAGGCGGACAAGATTAAGTATTTCAGCAAGAGGTTGAAACCTCGTATGAGGATGCAGTTGCTTAATCACAATTGCACCACTCTGGACGAGTTCATCGAGAAAGCTCTTACTTATGATCTTACTGCTAAGGAGATTGCTAAGCAGCAACCTTCATTTGCTAGAAAGAAGTCAAAGAATCGTAATCAGTCTGAAGGCAGTCAGGCAACTTTCAAGAAGCCTCGCGCGGGCTCTACTTTTTCTGAGCGACCTCCTATGGAACCTAGACCTGCGGAATCTCAGTCCTGAGCGGCCAGTTCGGCCGTCACCTGTTTCAACTGTGGAGAACTTGGTCATTTCAGCACCAAGTGTCCGAGGAAGACTATCACGTGCAATAACTGTGGGATTGCTGGGCATAAGGCCCGTTTTTGCCGAAGGGACTCCAAATCTACTCCGGCGTCATCTCAGGCCCCGAAGAAATCAATTGTTCATAATCAGGCCACTCAGTCTGCGTCATTTAAGACGCTAGGAGCAAACAAAGGCGGAGCCCATAGTCATCATACAGGAGCGTCCGGTGCGGGGACTAGCAAACCCCGAATTTATGAGATGAAGAAGACCGACGATCCAGAGGCTCGGATGATCTCAGGTACACTCTAAATTCTATCTCAACTTGTGTGTACCCTTTTTGATACCGGTGCATCGCATTCATTCATTTTCGAGTCATGTTTGAGTAGACTACGTCTGGGTAGTGCTACTAGTTGTGAGCCTTATGTCATTGGTCTACCTGATGGTAGAAGAATTATCAGAAATCGAGATTAAGAATTATCCGATTCAGATTCATGGCCGTGATTGGTTAGCAGACCTAATCGTAGTAGATTTACCGAGAGACGACGTCATCTTGGGTATTGATTGGATGGATCGTCACGATGCCATCATTGGTGTCCGTAAGCGTATGGTCACTATCATTTCAGACGATGGAGTCAAATTTGTATTTCAGGGAGGTAATCCCAGTTGCTCCGGGAGAGTCATCAACTTGATGAAAGCGGTGAAATTACTCAGTCAGGGGTGTGTTGGTTATTGGTGCTATATGACCAACCGAGAAATCATCAATAATGTTGGCGGATATTCCGGTAGTGAGAGAATATGCTGATGTATTTCCAGACGAGTTACCTAGTTTGCCTCCACAGAGAGATGTGGAATTCACGATTGAGTTGGAGCCTAGTACGTCTCCAATATCAAAGGCACCGTATCGGATGGCCCCGACCAAAATGCAGGAATTGAAGAATCAATTGGAGGATTTGACCGAGAAAGGTTACATCCAACCGAGTGCGTCCCCGTGGGGAGCACCAGTGTTATTTGTGAAGAAGAAGGACGGTTCATTTCATTTGTGTATTGATTATCGGGAGTTGAACAGGGTGACGATCAAGAATAAATATCCTCTACCCCGTATTGATGATCTTTTAGATCAACTTCAGGGAGCTTCAGTATTTTCCAAGATCGACTTAAGATCTGGATATCATCAGTTGCGAATTCGAGAGTCGGATATCGCAAGGACCGCGTTTCGAACACGCTATGGTCATTATGAGTTCATGGTAATGTTGTTTGGGTTAACTAATGCACCTGCGGTATTCATGGAATTAATGAATCGAGTTTTCATCAACTATTTGGATCAATTCATGGTTATATTCATTGATGACATTTTGATTTATTCTCGTGACCCAGAGGAGCACGAATTTCATCTTCATCAGGTTCTCGATGTGTTGAGAGGAGAGCAACTTTATGGAAAGTTTTCCAAATGTGAGTTCTGGATGTCCGAGGTGACGTTTCTCGAACATGTAATTTCATCAGACGGAGTTCGTGTCGACCCTCAGAAGACGGAGGCTATCTGAGATTGGCAACCTCTGAAGAATGTTAAGGAAATCCGAAGTTTTCTCGGATTAACTGGTTATTATCGACGATTTGTGGAAGGATTTTCTAAGATCGCCCAATCCATGATGAACCTTTTGCGGAAGGATAAGAAATACACGTGGTCCGATGCGTGTCAACAGAGTTTCGAGGAACTCAAGAGCCGGTTAATTTCAGCACATGTCCTTTTCTTGCCGAAAAGGACGGGGGGATTCGTGGTTTATAGTGACGCGTCCGGACACGGTCTTGGATGTGTATTAATGCAAAACGGGAAAGTTGTTGCTTATGCTTCACGACAATTGAGACCTTACGAGGTTAATTATCCGACCTACGACCTGGAGCTAGCAGCCGTGGTGTTCGCATTGAAGATTTGGCGTCATTATCTTTATGGCGTTACCTATCAGATATTCACCGATCATAAGAGTTTGAAGTATATATTTACTCAGAAGGAGTTAAATATGCGACAGAGACGGTGGTTAGAACTAATCAAAGATTATTATATTGAGATACTATATCACCCGGGCAAGGCGAACGTTGTCGCCGACGCCTTGAGTCGTAAGTCCGTTCAGGAGCAAACGCTTGCTCGTTTGACTGTTCAGAAGGAACTTCAACAGGAACTCCTAAGATCCGAGGTCGAGGTTTGGTTACAATGAGTACAAGGGAAACTTTGTATGTTAGAGATTTCATCGCCACTTGAGGAGGCGATCAGAGTGAATCAGGGTTCGGACCCATCTTTGTTGCGCATTCGAGATGATGTGACTCAGGGGAAAGCCCCTGGATCTGTGGTCCATGAGGATGGACTTTTGCGATTTAAGAACCGGTTATGTGTTCCGGTGAATGACGAGTTAAAAAACTCGATATTGAAAGAAGCTCATGCTACCCCATATTCCATTCATCCGGGGTCTAGCAAGATGTACAAAGACTTGAAACAAAAGTACTGGTGGAGTAATATGAAACGAGAAGTCGCAGATTTTGTTTCGAGATGTTTAACCTGTCAGCAAGTCAAGATAGAACATCAGCGACCGGCGGGTATGCTAAAACCTCTCCCTATTCCAGAGTGGAAGTGGGAAGATATTTCTATGGACTTCATCACGAGTTTGCCAACGAGTCATCGTGGCATGAATGCAATTTGGGTAATTGTGGACCGTTTAACTAAGTCAGCTCATTTTCTTGTGATTAAGGATACGTGGGGTCCCGAGAGACTTGCCCAGTTGTTCATCAAAGAGATAGTGAGACTGCACGGTACTCATAAGAGTATCATTTCTGATCGTGACGGGCGATTCGTGTCGCATTTTTGAAAATTAGTTCATCGTGCAATGGGAACTCAGCTTAATCTCAGCACAGCTTTTCACCCTCAGTCCGACGGACAATCGGAGAGGACTATTCAGACGTTGTAGGACATGTTGAGGGCATGTGTTCTCAATTGGAAGGACGATTGGGAAGCCCAACTACCGTTGATTGAGTTCACGTACAATAACAGTCGGCATGCTTCGATTAATATGGCACCTTACGAGGCCTTGTACGGTCGTCATTGTCGATCTCCTTTGTGTTGGGATGACTTATCAGAATCAATCGGCACCGAGCCCGATATGGTTATAGCCGCCTGTGAGAAGGTAGCTTTGATCAGGAGTCATTTGTTGACCGCTCAGAGTCGACAGAAATCATATGCAGATAACCGTCGTCGGCC
Organism: Orobanche coerulescens; assembly: GCA_033398695.1. NCBI lineage: Eukaryota > Viridiplantae > Streptophyta > Magnoliopsida > Lamiales > Orobanchaceae > Orobanche > Orobanche coerulescens. The sequence goes on from CM065802.1 coordinate 231,476,412, forward strand.
ATTAGAGTTCGAGGCGGGTGACCACGTTTTGGTCAAGGTATCCCCGAGTCGAGGTATCTTCCCATTTCGGAAAACGGGGGAAGTTGAGTCCGAGATTCATTGGACCGTTTGAGATTTTGGATCGAGTAGGCAATCTGGCTTATCGATTGGCCTTACCTCCGGCTTTGAGCCAAATTCATAATATGTTTCATGTCTCTCAGTTGCGGAAATATGTTGCCAACCCGAGTCACATACTTCAGTTCGACGAAATCAAGATCGCGGATGATCATTCGTATGAGGAGCGTCCTATACGAGTTTCAGAGCGGTGAGTCAAAAAGTTGAGGAACAAGACGATTCCTTTGGTTAAAATTCAGTAGTCTAGACACGGAGTCGAAGAGGCTACTTGGGAAACCGAGGATAGTATGCGGGAGAGTTATCCCGAGTTGTTTGACCCTTAGTTTCTGTAATACCCGAGATCTTTATTCCAGATTCGTTGGGTTTTCTGGATTTTATCGGATTGTCATTGTCCTCATAGTTGGAATTTCGTGCCATGTTTGGTTGTGACTTGTTGGGACATGTTTTTGGAGGCATTTCGGATCGCTTTGTGAGTTTTTGAGATTTTGTGGTGTAGCGCACGCTAATGCTTGAAGCATAGCGCACACTACTGCGTGGTGTTTAGCGCACGCTACTGAATGTGTAGCGCACGCTAACTGGCAGTTCAGAGGCAGTCCAGTAGCTACTGGACTGGGACTGGAGCTTTGTTAGCGCACGCTAAGGCCGATAGCTAGCGCACGCTATCGACTGCTTAGCGCACGCTCCCTCTTCTTTCTAGCGCACGCTACTCGGTAGGTGCGCTTCGCCTGTGGGCTACTGGTTTTGTGACCCGTTAGCGCGCGCTACGGTTGGCTAGCGCACGCTAACTATGTTATACGCGGTTTCTCGGGAGCGTTGACCCGTTAGCGCACGCTAATGAAGGGTGATTAGCGCACGCTAATAAGCATCGATATAAATACTGGACAGCAGCATTAAGTCGTCATTTCCCACTTTTCTTCATCCCTTCCGACGGGAGTGAGATCCAGAGGCGAGTAGGACCGATCCTTTTCTTCTAGCTTCATCCTTGAGCGGATTTGTAGATGTTTAACAACATCTAATCGTCTTCTTGGTCCAAATCAAGGTAATCTCTTGTTAGAACCCTATTTTCTTAAATTTGGGGTTTTTGCTTGGATTTGTGATTCTTGACCGATCTCATCCGATCGGTTATTTGTTCTTGTTTGTCTTGACCGTAATCTTCAGATTTTGTTAACCGTTCATCGATTTTTATCGCCCGGATCAACGATTCTTGATTTCTTTGAGAATACTTAGATCCTTGTCGTTTTTAGGATCGTTTCGGATTTCGATTAGTGTTATTGATTCGTGGTGATGCTATTTTCGTAGTATTCGTGGGCTGTCGAAGTCTTGATCGTTTTTGGAGGTTCGAAGGTTGCCCGATCGTGCCCGTTCGTCATTTCGTTGCTCGTGATATCGAGGCAAGTATCTTTGTTGTGTCACGATTTATTCATCCCGACAGGCGATCGACTATAAGGCCGAGCGACCAAGTCAACTCCAGTCAAACCATGGCTAGCTCGCCAAGTCGAAGATATCAGACCACCTTCAGTTACCTAGCGATCGACTCACAAGGCGATCGCCCTTGGCACTTGGCGATCTACTCTACTAACCGGCTAAAGGCGGTCGACTGCGCCCGGCAGAGACGATCGCCGTCAAAACCGTCAAGGACTGGATCTCGAAAAGCACCCACGTGCGGATCCACCTAAGGCGCCGACAAGATCTCCGCCACAGATGAGATCTTTGGCCGACAGACAAGACCTTTGACCACACTGTCACCTACCTCACCTACCGGCATGCGCGCCGAAAGTCGTCGGTGGGACCACCGCGGCGGCAACTCAGACGCGTGTAAGCTCCCCATTGGACCGCACTGATTGGCCAAAGAACTCCTGCAGACGTTGAGGGGACAGGCCCATGTGCTAAAAGACGATCGCCCGATTATTATATTGCGGTAAAGGCGATCGCCGGCGTATCCAAGCCCTATAAATAGAGAACCTCCTCCTACTTTGGAAAAGGGTTCACAATTTCACTTAACCTACGGTTCTCGGTTCAATTCATTCGACCAAAGGCTCGGAATTCACTTACGGTTCGAATTCATTCGACTTACGCTCGAACTCATTCTCTCAAATTCCGATACATTCACTAAATCTTGAAGAACATACATATCATCAAGCTCCATTGCCTCACCTAATCCATCTCGAACTTCTCTCTCCAAACCTCTCGTCCGTAAGACGATCGGCGAAGACAAGTCTCCACTAGACGGATTCCAAGGGATTCACAAGCCCAAAAGCCCAAACATCCGGCTATATACTGCCGTGAGAGGCGGTCGATCTCTCACCGCCGCGATTGTTCATCACCTTTGTTACAAGAACTCACAGAGCATCAAATGGGTTCTTAGGCAATCTACACGCTCGCTAGCTAAGATAACAAGAAACTTTACACTCATTGTAATTGTTTTCTTACATTAGTACTTGTATCCCCGAATATCGGTATTAATAATATCTCGCGAGAGCATTCAAGCCCGGGACTAACAACCCCGGCAAATCTTGTGTTATTTATCTTTCTCACGGAAGTGCTCTTGCATTTGTTTGCTATCCCATCCATTCCAGCAATATCTATCTCCGGATAATATTTTGGGTAGCAACAATTGGCGCTAGAGGAAGGGCGTATCTAACCCTCACATTTTTATTTCTACCGTCCCGAAAAACACTCACTGTTCTCGGGGCAGATACTTGAAGTGACACTCACTGCACTTCAAAGAAAACCTCCAGAATCATGACATCCGCCGGTCCATCGAAGAAAGCTGTTCTCCGAACCGCCGGACACCATTTTCCGGCTCGGTCAACCCCACCGACGACAGGGAAGCGCGGCAACGCGAGACTCTCGATCCCGCATCCGAGAGATGGCCCCACCTCTCACTCGATCGGTTCCAAACCGAGGAATGATCGAGGAGGCTATGGCCATCTGGAGGAGCGACGAGAGCATGTGCGTCGCCCGCAATAACTCCTTCGATCATCCGCCGCATGGGAAAAGCGGAAATTCAATGGGCTACCGAGCGAGCGATCGTCAAAAGCCCCAATTCGCGAGGAAAAGCTCTCGCACGGCCGGACGGATCCATATTCGATCGCTTGGGACGCAACCCGTCCCGGCGGCCGGGGCACTCTGTCTCCAACCTTGAAAAGACGGAACCCAAATCCGTCACGGGGAGTTCGGCCTACCCATCTCACGGCCGAACACGTGTCGCCCATCGACTCCGGCCCGATCGCTGAGGATTGATGCTCAATCGCCTCGGCTCCGCTCCGAGCGCCGAGCCGCTAGCGATCGGGCCACGGCGATGGCCGCCATGCAACGCCCGACTCGGCGAGATGAGAGCACTCTTGGACACTGGGGCAAGCACCAGCAAGAAGATCGCCGGACCGACCGAGCCACTCGCGGTCCACATTGAGCTTGCCCCCATACAACCCACGATCGCTCCTCCCAAAACACCTCTGTATAAGGGGAGATCGGACCGAAACCCACGAGTAAATTCCGAATTTACATGGTGGGTGTGGGGCATCTGATGCAACCAAGTGCCGGATCTTCCCGCTGACATTGGGCGAGCTGGCCCATAAGTGGTACGTCTCACTACCACCACGTTCAGTCACCTCATTTAAGAAACTGGCGAATGACTTCACGTCATACTTCGTCAGCAAGGTCGTCAGACCAGAAGGCCCCCACCGCATGATAAAAATCAAGCAGGGGAAAGACGAAACCGACACGGATTACATCGACCGGGTGGACGAAATCATCCTCACCGGCGAACCCGTCAGCGACGAGCTCGCTCTCTATTCGATCATGGGGGGATTCCACGGTCACTCTCCCATGTTTAGACATCTCTCCAAGGATATTCCCCCAACTTACGCGACCTTCCGCGCTAAAGCTGCCAACTTCCTGGCCAGGCAAAGGCTACTCACCCTCCGCTTAGACGAGGAAACGCCACCTCTTGCCCAGAAGATAACGATCGCCAAAGCAAAGAAGGCGATCGCCAAGACACCCGGAGATCTCAAGGCTTTCGAGGACATGGAAGCCCATCTCCTCCATACGTTCAACAGGACTCCGGCACATATTTTCTATGCCATCAAGGGGCACGAAGAGCTCAAAAAGCCAAAGGCAATACGGGACCACGGTCACCTGGACAACAATCAATATTGCGCCTACCACAAGAGTCCCGGCCACAGCACCAACAATTGCCGCGACCTCCTCAAACAGCTCTGGAGATTGTTCGAGGAGGGCAGGTTGGACAGCTTATTGGTTTAGCCGCAGCCCCTACCAATCTCTATAGACGATCGCCCGAGTCGAACACAAAACAGGCTGGGAAGCTCATACGAGCCGACCCCTGGATCAACCTCGGCGACCGTCCCTATATGCTTCAATCAAGAGGAGACCACGGAAGTCACCCCGATCTCCCTCCTTATTAAAGAAACCGGAGGACTCGATCGCCATCTGCAGTTCACCGTCTAACACGATGGACTAAGGCACGAGATCGCCTCCCCCGCACAACGTACACCGTCGAAGATCGGCATCTGCATGACGATCCAAGGTGGAAGAGTGCAGCCATGGTCCCGGTGGTCGATGGAACCGACTGCTTAGGCCATGCAAGGTCCCTTTAGGCCAAGATCGCCCGCCCTTCGTTTAAATACGAGGCCGGCGTAGTCTGAGGGCCCTCCAAAATTAATCCGTGGACACGATCGCTCGCCCTCAAAGGTTCATCATCTAACATGGTGAACCCGGACAATGCGACGTGCCACAACCCCCGTCTCAACGTACCGCCGAGGTCGGCCATCTCCATGGTGGCCGAGGTGGAAGCAGAAGCTAACAAGCCGCGGGCGCGGAGTTGATTCATCCGACGCCGCGCGCAAGGACTCCTCTAGACCGAGACCGCATGCCCTTCGTTTAAATACGAGGCGAGGCGCGGCTAACAGAGGACCCTCATAATAAAGTGAGTCACGAGACACTCAATGTCTTCGCGCATCAAGACATGATCAAGGAGACGGTCCATCGAACTCCGCGATCGTGCACGGTTTCAAGACGGACGACCGTCCCCGAGGATTCGACAAAGTTGAAGACCGCTCACTCAAGGAATTGTTCTCATCCCCTTACTTCCTCCAAGTGAATAAAAACAAGGGGCAATAAGAGTGCGGACTACCTACACGACGATCGTCTCTATTCAACCACATACGGAGATCGTCATTTTTTCAGATGTAGTGCAGCGATCGAACTTGTTGTAAAAGTTGTATTATGAGTTTATCAATTCATTTGGAACTACCCTCGCAACGATCTCTCCTCACACATTTGTACAAAGTCAAATAAAGACTCAAAAATAAACTTTCATTCAAGTAATCGAAGATAATCAAACATTCAGTTCATTGCTTGAGAAGATCAAAGTACACGGTCGCCCGAAGGCTTACGTTCTACAAAAGAAAGCTACAAAACTACAAGTAAGCTAAAACGTCAAAGGAAGCGCCTCGGGCCCTGCTGGCCTTCGCCATCAGCCTCCGGCGCGGTCCCTTCATCTTCCGGAGCGTCGGGATGAGCAAGACTATGCAGAGACGGATACCGGCTCAAATCCACGCCGATGTCCGCTGAGTCCAAGATCGGCAAGGAGAAAGCCGAATGAAGAGGATGCTCCAATGCATATGTCTTGAACTTCTCAGCTAGAGGACCGACCTCCAAGCCTCCCTTCTTAGCCGCTCGGATCGAGTCGGCGAACGCCAAATAATAGGCGAACTCGCTGACATTCTCCAAGTTTTGGAAGGGATCGGCCTTGGTCGCCTCAACCTCTCCTCTCAGCTCGGCCAACGCCTTTTGCGATCCCTGGAGCTCGGCCTCCCTCACAGCAACCTTCTCTTTCGCCTCCGCCAGCTCGCTCATCAGCCGAGCGATCGTCACCTTCTGGCGTTCGGCCTCCTCCTCAGCAACATTCCTCGCCTGGACGGCACTCGCATCCGGTCCCGAAATTGGTCGACCACTATTCGGCATTTCTCGATCTCCTTCTTCTCGAGCAAGCTCATGACTCGCCCGCTTGGCCGCCTCAGAGCGTCCTTCTCCATCGCCGTGATCTTGTCGGCAAACTCGGCGTTCTCTTTCCGAGCCGCCTCGAGATCCTCCCAAGGCGAATGGTGGAGGGCCGCCTCAAACTCTGGCGGCACTGACGGCCATGGTCGCCGTCTGAAGAGAAAGGGCGACAACGGCATTCATCGAACTCGGCGATCGCGGCCGAGCGATCGCATCGGTCGATTGTCCACGCCTTCGGCAAAGCAGAAGCAGCCTTGCTAACATAGGGAGGAATGTCGCAGGAATGGCGAGGAGATCGACTCGCCAGGAAATCCACGACCATCGGTGGACAGGACGGATCGGCGCGACGGACCCTGCATCAAAACAACTAAAGTTAATACAACTCCTAGGCAGAGGCGATTGTCAACGCAGAAATGCTATCTACCTCTCAGCCTTCTCGGGATCCCGACCAAAACGGTTTCCCTCGAGGAGTCTCTGCATCCGCGATCGCCGTCTCCCGCAGAAAAGCCGCAGAGGCGGCTCGCGCTCGGAGCAACGATGGTGATCGGGGCGCGGCGATCGGCACTTCATCGCCGGGGCGGAAACAGTTCCTTCCGACCTCGGCCTCTTGCGGTCGCCCAAGCCCCACCTCGGACTTTCCTCCTCAACCACGACACCGCTCCACGCGAGGCTCCGGCTCCACGCGGGGCTCCGCCTCCGGAACTATGGGCAGTGCAACGGGTGGAACCCGAGTCGACCTCTTCGCCTTGAGACGGCCTAGGACTCCTGGGTTCGACATAGCGATCTCCAACGGAGGCTCCAAAAAGCGAGGGAAACGAACCTCTGCAGTTAAAGACGATCGACTAACGGTCAGACACCGTCCTTAAAATAAGGCGATCGCCTAGTAAGTAAAGATCGCAGGACCACATACCTGGCACCGCGAGATGTCTCGGGAAGCGGAATAGTCGAGCCGACAACCAGCGACTCTCCTTGTTGATCCGAGTGGCGTCTAGGTCGTCGTCCGACAAGCTCCTAATTCGCTCCCAAACAACGAGGAAGTCGAAAGGCAGCTCCTCGATCGCCGGGATATGAAAGCCTGCAAAATGTAAAATCAAATTAGATCAGTCAAAACGCATCAGCGAAGGGAGAGTCTAAACCCTACCGGGATTCCTCTCCCGAAATTCGGTGGGGATCTCGGTTCGCTGTGGGATTGTCGCTGTCGAAGCTCTCCACTTGCCGGCGACCCAGAACCACTTCGTCGATCGCCACGTATCTTATTCGAACTCCATGAATCACCGGCCAGATCGGCCTTGAATATGGTAACCGCCGACCAACCCTCTATGAGCCGTCGGTTTAAGCAGATGATTCATCTCCAATGGCGACGGGAGGCGGTACAGGCGGTGACCGCCGAAAAGGGTGAGAGTACAGATGATTTGGAGCCAGGCGTTCGGCGTCAGCTGAAGTGGCGCCACATTCCAAGCGGCCAGCAGATGGGAGACCGCAAAGGACAGAGGGAAGCGTAGACCGGCCACCATAACTGCCTCACTCACTGCGACCATACCCATCGGAGGCTGGTCGGCTCTTTCGTTCTCCGCAGCGCGAACATGTCCACATACGAAGGAACATGGAATCTTGTCCTCCAGACGGCGATCTCTCACGGTCGCCGAGCTCGTATCCGGCCGGCGACCACAACGATCATTGCCGCGGCACGACATCGCGATCGCTTGGGAAGCACATAGGGATAAGCGACCGAATATCCCCTAAGTCGAATCTCGGAGTAGGACCGGCTAACCTCTCCATTATTTCAAAGAAAGGCCCTATAGGCCCGTCCAAAATCGCTATGTTGCTCCCGAAGCCCGGATCGCGGATCTCTCTCGATCTGCGATCGTCTCTCCTCGGCCAGGCCCGACTCCGTAGCAATATCGGCCTCATTGAACAAAGCCTCAACCTCGGCGGGTCAATTCCGGCTCGAATGGCTTCACCGGCCGCCTCTCAAGTGGAAGACGGAAGATGTTTCTCCACAGGCGGCGATGCCCCGGCGGCGGTCGTTCCGCTCCAAATGACGATGAGGTTCGGCCATTTTCGAGTTAGAGAAGAAGAAAAAGGATTTTCTTACCCTAAAGTGAAAGCGAAGGTCGATCGGCACCGAGCTTCTTCGAAATTTCGGCAAGTCCTTCTTTCTCCAAATGTACGCGTGAGTGGAGCCGCAGCCCCGCGCCCCTTTTATAGGGGAAGGCAGGGACCCGATTGCAAAAAGGGAAAACCTCAGGGGCCGGATCTCAAACGGCGCACTAGTTGACCCCCTAGAGACCCGCGTACGCGTCTTTTCGAGGACGCGTCAGCCGAGGAGTCATTAATGACCGTTGGCGTCCTCCAATAGAAGCCTGACACGTGCGCGAAGACTTTTCAACGCCAGTTGTTTTTTCCCGCGATTCGGCCAACCAGTCGTCCAAATCCAGTATATCACTCAAAGACGATCGCGATTCAAGAAACACGAAGTCGCCACAAAGTCCAATGATCGCTAAGAAAGCCACTCACCCCACGTTTCCAACGTATGAGCGAAATGGGGCAATTGTTGTGTCACGATTTATTCATCCCGACAGCGATCGACTATAAGGCCGAGCGACCAAGTCAACTCGGTCAAACCATGGCTAGCTTGCCAAGTCGAAGATATCAGACCACCTTGATTACCTAGCGATCGACTCACAAGGCGATCGCCCTCAACATTGGCGATCTACTCTACTAACCGGCTAAAGGCGGTCGACTGCGCCCGAGCAGAGACGATCGCCGTCAAAACCGTCCAAGGCCGGATCTCGAAAAGCACCCACGTGCGGATCCACCTAAGGCGCCGACAAGATCTCCGCCACAGATGAGATCTTTTCTTGACAGACAAGACCTTTGACCACGGCTGTCACCTACCTCACCTACCGGCATGCGCGCCGAAAGTCGTCGGTGGGACCACCGCGGCGGCAACTCGGGACGCGTGTAAGCTCCCCATTGGACCGCACTGTTGGCGCCGGCAACTCCTGCAGACGTTGAGGGGACAGGCCCATGTGCTAAAAGACGATCGCCCGATTATTATATTGCAGTAAAGGCGATCGCCCGGCGTATCCAAGCCCTATAAATAGAGAACCTCCTCCTACTGGAAAAGGGTTCACAATTTCACTTAACCTACGGTTCTCAGTTCTGAATTCATTCGACCAAAGGCTCGGAATTCACTTACGGTTCCGAATTCATTCTGACTTACGCTCAGAACTCATTCTCTCAAATTCCGATACATTCACGGAAATACTGAAGAACATACATATCATCAAGCTCCCGGCTGCCTCACCGGAATCCATCTCAGAACTTCTCTCTCCAAACCTCTCGTCCAGAAGACGATCGGCGAGCGACAAGTCTCCACTAGACGGATTCCAAGGGATTCACAAGCCCAAAAGCCCAAACATCCGGCTATATACTCGCCGTGAGAGGCGGTCGATCTCTCACCGCCGCGACTGTTCATCACCTTTGTTACAAGAACTCACAGAGCATCAAATCTGGTTCTTCCGGCAATCTACACGCTCGCTAGCTAAGATAACAAGAAACTTTACACTCATTGTAATTGTTTTCTTACATTAGTACTTGTATCCCCGAATATCGGTATTAATAATATCTCGCGAGAGCATTCAAGCCCGGGACTAACAACCCCGGCAAATCTTGTGTTATTTATCTTTCTCACGGAAGTGCTCTTGCATTTGTTTGCTATCCCATCCATTCCAGCAATATCTATCTCCGGATAATATTTTGGGTAGCAACAATCTTGTCCATACATTTCATGTTTTGTAGGCGTAATTAATGGTAAAGGAATTCGTGCGAAACCCAATGTTTAATGAACGTAAAAAGGGATCGGTATATTCTCGATAAATGTTGTCTTTCAACGATAATTTATGTACTTCGTGAATATATGTGTTCTCGGAATATGTGTGTTGGATTTGTATGTTGAAACGATGATATGATCACTTTGAATGAGTTTATTAGACCGTAATCCCTTGCCGGGGATTACGTAATGTTATGTGTACTTGTTCGTTAAGAATGTATTACGTGGGATATTAGTTGTTACTCCTTTGAAAGGAGGTTGTGATGTTTAAGTGTTGCTTGGCTTGATGTTCTGCTCATTGTGATGTGATTGCTGAAAGTGATGTGCCTCCGGGTAGGATTGTTGAATCTCCGGGATCCATACTTGCTAGTATGGGTCGGGCGTGACCGTAGGGTTATCCAATCCGGGTATGTCTTGCGGGGACTCCGAGGTTCGGGGCTTGCTAGCCCGATGCCGAGATAACTTGTGGGGTTATCATCGGGTATGTCCTGCGGGGAATCCAAGGTTCGTGGCTTGTTAGCCCGATGCCGGGATAACTTATGGTTGTGATTTGGAATGGTTCTGTGGTTGTGGCCACGAGGACGTGATTTTTGGTATGGCTTCCTGTTGGGTTATTCACTCAGGTATGTTCTACGGGAGCATCTGAGGTTCGTGGCTTGTTAGCACGGGACGCGAATAATCCTTAGGAACATGTGATATGTGATTCGGGTCGTGGACCCTGTGGCTTATGATTAGGGTCTTGGACCCCGTGTGTTGTGAATTGGGTTGTGGAACCGCATTTTATTATTGGAATCGTATTTTGGAAAGTTGATTTTGGGCCGTGTCCCCAAGTGTTTTCGAAAGACTTGAGAATTCCTTATTTCCAAATGTTTTCAAACTCCCGAGACCGTAGAATATTTTGTATGAGACTCATGGTTCTTTTCCTACCTTTTATAAATCAAACTGTTTTGATTAAGTGATTTATCTCGGGAAATATATTCAAAATTATTATATTCTTGAAGCACGTTGTGTATGGCTTGTACTTTTAGTTTTATACTTGCACTAGCAAAACGGTGGAGTTTTGCTAACCCCGAGTATTCGGGGTGGATGTCTGTGTGCGTCCGGTACTTGCAGTAGGCGGGAGCGAATCACAGGATCGATACGAAGGATGATGGGAAACGAAGATACTAATCACGTGAAGACCAATTATAGAGTATTTGGTAGAGTCGTATTGATTATTCCTCCGATGTGTTATTTTATCGAATTATGGAAGTGATATTGTATTCTAGCCCCTGCGTGGGTATGTGTTCTGGGCAAGGATCTTGTATGTATTGTTCTGTGTGTTGTGATATAAGACCATATCGGTCTAATGGTCCTTTATGTAGCCATGTCGGCATGTGAAGTGATGCATTATTTTGTATTTAGCCTGGTAGATCCTCGCGGAGAGGGTCTGCGGCGCTGTAATATTCCCGAGTGGTTTGGGGGTGTTACAGTTTCGGGGAAGAAACTCTTTTAAGGGGGGTGTATGTAATACCCGGTTATAATTCAGTCATTATCATTCAGTAATTGTCACTCAGTATTTTTCACTCATTAATAATCATTCATCATTCATAGTCAATCATTGTATTCACCGTTCAGAGTAAATTGTATCGTGTATCCGTTATTATTCGTCTTTCTACCTGGTTGGAGGATCGAGCCGTGTTTATCATCATAGCGTGCGCTAATTGAGTACGGGTAGCGCACGCTACCCCTCAGCATTAGCGCACGCTAGCGTGGTTCAGGCAGACAGTCCAGAAGGCACTGGACTGCAGTTGAGTTGTAGTAGCACACGCTACGAATGGTAAGTAACGCGCGCTAGTGAGTTCGGATAGCGCACGCTATGCTAGCAGTGTAGCGCTCGCTAAGGTCGATCAGGCAGAGTCCAGTGGGTACTGGACAGATTTGGAATAATTCGTAGCGTACGCTATGAGTGGATATTAGCGTACGCTAATGGTGTAGTAGCGTACGCTGAGTTTTTGGTGTAGCGTACGCTATCGCGAGCAGATCAGAGAACAGGAGGTTCTGGACTTCAGTCACTGGGCATCAGATATCAGTTAGCGCACGCTAATATTTTGGGTTAACGCACGCTATCGGGAGGACGTTAGCGCACGCTACCAAGTTCGTAGCGTACGCTAACGAGGAAGTCAGAGCTCACTGGACTGTCCGGTTAACCAATTAGCGCATGCTACATATCAGGTCATAGCGTGCGCTAAGCTGGGACCAGTATATATTGGACAATGCAGTCCAGATTCGTCATTTCTTCATTCCACTTCATTCCTTCGTCGGTTTTGGGCGATTCCGGACATTTTGGAGAGATTTCTTCGAGCTGAATCCATCTATCATCATCTTCAAGCATTAATCATCATTTCATCCTCTCCAACACATCAAATCAAGGTAATGATTCTTGAATCCAGAATTTTGGATTTTGAGTATTTTCCTTCCGATCTCTTCGTGTAAGCTTGGTTTTAAGTTGGAATATATTAGATATGGATTATCTACCTTGGATAAATGTATTCCTATGGATTTATTGGCATATATTTCATAATTCATGAATTTTGGGGGTTTGATTCAAGAACACTTTGGAGTTGACTTTGATGATTTGGGGGTTTTCGATTAGTGTTGTTGTTAACTCGATTTGTGGATTCCTATGGGATTATTGATATCATTGAAGGTGTTTTGCTGGTTTGAACTACTCATTTTTTGAGTTTGGTTCCGATATAGTTGGGGTTGATTATAATCCAAGGATGAATGTTTGCTAAGTGTTTGTTTGAATGCCTCAATGAGTTTGGTTTTGTTGTGTCGACCTTTGAGTTGGTCATGATTCATGCTTGATACGTATATTGAGCGCATTATTGGTAATTGTGTTATTCAAGGTTGTTCGAGCGACCGACATCTCATTTTAGGACGTTTGTTCGAGGAATGACATTCTTCACCGGTATTGAGTAAGTTAATTCTTACTCGGTTAAAAGGATACTCATTCCTTTCGTTGTTGTTCATTCATAATCATAACTCATTCATAATGTATTAACCTTATTGAGACTTTTAATTATCAAATAATCACTTCATTAACGAGGAACGACGGTTCCAATCATTTCAGTGAGTTATCATTCATTTCACTATTATTTCATCTCGGTGAGTCATTCTTTACTTTGGCGGATTGTTATTAATTAATATTCTTCATGGTCATTCTTGTTTATATGATCTTCTGGGTTCATATTGCGTGGCCGGGTGGGGATGTGTGGAATTTTTAGTCGGGCACATGATGGTCATGTGTTCGGGTTCACCGACACAATGGACTGTGTACATGGTAACGTACCTCCGTGAGACTAATTAGGTACAAGGACGGGTGTGTCCGGACACTCGTCTTTTGCACTTGCACATACTATTACGGGCGTACTATGATGCTCCTATTCAGCTTAATTTCATAATTGAGATATATCATGATTGTGTTGATTCAACTCTTGAGGATTGTTGTTCTGTGTAACTGACCCCGTTGGGGATGTTGTTTTCAGGTCATGGCAAGGCTAAAGCACGGGAATATAACGTTGACGGCGAGGAGTCCCAGTGATACTAGTAGGGGGCCCCAGTCCTTTTTAATCATTCATGTTTCTTCATTTTATTTCCGCTGCAGATTTCCGTTTGAATACTCATTTATTGAGTGTTGTATATTTTATCTTCATATAAAATATACATGTATTTTGTATTATCTTGGGTGTGTTGTACTTGAAACTCCTCATCGGAGTAGTTTATGATATAACATGGTTCGGTACTACAATTATATTATTTAAGTCATTAATTTTCATTCGCCCGGTGGGTCCTAGTCGGGGGTCCACGACACTGTAATAGTCGCCTAGTTTAGGGTGTTACATTAAGAGTATTGAACCCTTTTGCGATTGCGGAAGCATAGATAAGTGTGGAAATAAAATAACACAGAGATTTATAGAGGGTCAGCCAATATGCCTACGTCCTCTCTCCTTCACTATCTTTTTCGATAGGTTCAAGATAAACCTTTCCGCCTTGTCTTCGGACCAAGGTAAACCATTACAATCTTGTCTTTTTGTCGGTCCAAGATAAACTTTTTTTCCTTTTGTATCGGACAAGGAAACAACCTTTCTAGATTTCGATTGGTACTAGAAAAAACTCACTTGGATTTAGATTATGATTCTAATAATGATGAATCCTTGATCCTAATAATACCGAATTAAGTCTACAATCCTTTCGTTTCTCTCGTGTATCGCTGAGTGAATTAAACACTCATACTCTTATCAATTAATCTCGATTACAGCATAATAATATATATAACGTATATCGGATGTATAGCAATTTGCTTGAACTCGTTTTTATGAATAATACAAATGCTTTGATATTTATAGGCTCCAAACTTTAACTAGCCGTTACTCCAAGCCTTATTTAGCATGCGCTATTTCATCCTTTAGCGCGTGCTAACTGTTGATCAAATCAATCCAGTAGTTTCTGCCTCTTTCTTTAGCGTAGGTTAACTTTCACCCTTAGCTTGCGTTAATGTTATATATCCATTGCATCTTGTTGACCTTCTAGAATCAATCCAACAGATTGATTTATTTGGATTCGTAATTCAAACTTCCATAGCATATGTTAATCATTTCGTAGTGCATACGTTATTCATTGCACTTAGCATGCGTTATCGTACACCATAGCGTGCGTTAACTGCTTCAATGCAGAATGCGGAACTTCTTGTCTTGATGACTAGCGTGCGCTAGCTTCTTGTAGCGTGCGCTAGCTTTACTTTCATAACATGCACTAGTATGTAAACTAGCGTGTGTTATATGCTTGTTTCTTTGATTTTTTGTCCGACTTTTGCGTCTTCTATTTCTTGTTGATTAATTATATTTTTCTTTTTTTTCAGCTTATCATGAAAACCTTTAATATGAATGTTTGGAACAAAATGTTCCAACACACTGGCAGCCCACCTCATTAATACCCGAATGGCCCATTACCCTGCATCTGTAGCCCACCTCATTAAAACCCGGGTGGCCCCTCACCACTTTGTTGTGTCGAGATTTATACATCTCAACATGTGATCGGCACAGAGACCGGGCGATCGAGTTAGAGTCGAATAGACCAAGGCAGTTTGGCCGATCGAAGGTCCCAGGTCAAGTCCCAGTGCCAAGCGATCGACATCTAAGGCGATCATCTCTTGGCACCTGGCGATCGACTCTGGTGCCCGGCCAATGAAGACCGCCTCATGCCACGCAAAGCCAGCATGTCTAGTCGGCGAAAGACGAAGCTCGGACAGAGAACCACATGGAGATCCAGAAAAGGCTCTGCAGGACATGGATCATTGACCACAGCCTGTGACCAATCTCACCTACCGACAGACCCGCCGAAAGGTGCATAGTGGGACCTCCCGGTACAGCGACTCAGGACGCGTGCATACTTCTCATTGGTCCGCATAACTGGAAGCCAGCCCATGTCCCGAACTTTAAGGCAACCAGCCCATGTGCTAAAAGACGATCGCCCCTTATTATATTACAAGGAAGGCGATCGCCCGTCAGTAAAGGGCATCCCCAACTCCTATAAATAGAAGGCTTCCTACACTTGGAAACCTCAACAGCTAGATAAATAGGGTCTTTACATTCCTTGTAACTGCACTCTTACATTAATATTTGTACTCAAACGTATTCATATTAATAACATCTCGCGAGAGCATTCAAGCCCGGGCCTAACAAACCTGGCAAATCTTGTGTTATTTCCATTCCCACGGATGTGCTCTCGCATTTTGTTTGCTGCCCATCCATTCCAGCAATATCTATCTCCGGATAATATTTTGGGTAGCAACAATTGGCGCTAGAAGGAGGGCTATCTAAACCTTCATTTTTTATTCCGACCGTCTCGAAGAACACTCACTGTTCTCCGGGGCATATACCTGAAGAAACACTCACTGTTCTTCATAAAAATAAACCTTCAGAGTCATGACATCGGCCAACTCATCGAAGGGAGCCACTCTCCGATCCGCCGGACGCCTTATTCCGGCTCAATCCGAGCCCCAGCCTGTTGCTACCCAAAATATTATCCGGAGATAGATATTGCTGGAATGAGTGGATAGCAAACAAAGTGCGAGAACACTTCCGTGGGAAAAGTAAATAACACAAGATTTGCCGGGGTTGTTAGTCCCGGGCTTGAATGCTCTCGCGAGATGTTATTAATACAAATATTCTGGGATACAAGTATTAATGTTAGAATCTATTACAATGAGTGTAAAGACTTCTAGTTATCTTAGCTAGTGAGCGTGTAGATTGCCGGAAGAACCAGATTTGATGCTCTGTGAGTTCTTGTAACAACGTTGATGAGTTGTGACGGCGGTGAGAGATCGACAGTCTCTCACGGCATATATTAGCTGTATGTTTGAGCTCTTGGGCTTGTGAGTCTCTTTGAATCTGCACTGTGGAGACTTCTTGCCTTTGCCGACCGTCTTCTGGTTGAGAGATGCTGAGAGAGAAATCCTGAGGTATATTCGGGAGAATAAGCTGGGAGCTTGATAGTGTGTATGATTGTATATATTTTCTCTGAACTTAATGGAGAATGCGTGAACCGAATGAAGGATTCGTGAACTGGATGCGGAACCTTTTTCCAGTAGAAGGAGGTTCTCTATTTATAGGACTTGGATATGCCGGGCGATCGCCTTTGCTGTATTATAATAAGTGGGCGATCGTCTTTAGCACATGGGCTTGTCTCCTTAAAGTCTGCAGGAGTTGTTGGCGCCACCAGGCGGTCGATAAGAAGCTCGCACGCGTCTCGAGTCGTCACACGGGCGGTCCCACCTTGTACCTTTTGGCGGGTTTGTCGGTAGGTGAAGCCGTCCTTGTCAGAGACAGCTGTTGGTGGTCAATGATCCATGAAACGCGGCGCCTGTCTCGGATCTGCACATGGGTGCTGTTTTGGGATCCAGTCTTTGTGGACTTTGACGGACGGTGGTCCCTGTTCGTGGTGTAGGACGGTCGTCCTTAGCCGAGCACCAGAGTCGATCGATAGGTGCCAAATGGGCGATCTCCTTGAGACTCGATCGCTAGATACCTGAAGGTGATCTGGTATCTTCGCTTCAGGCGAGCCGCCATAGTTTGATTGGTTGTGGACTCGGTCGCTCGGCCTTGATGTTGATCGCCTGTCGAGGTGAATAAATCTCGACACAACAATTGCCCCCCAGCTCGCTCCTATGTTGGAAACGTGGGGTGAGGTGGTTCTGCTGGCGATCGCTGAACTTCGACTAGTGACTCTGCATTTTACTGAACTGGAGATCGTCTTTGAGCTGATTGATTCTGAATTTGGACGACCTGGTAGGTCGCTGAAAAGATCGGGAAATGGAAGCGGATGCGGAAAAGTCCCTAGGGCACGTGTCGGGTTCCTGTTGGGGGAGACCGACGGTCATTTATGACTCCTCGTCATCCCTGAAAAGACGCGTATGCGGGTTTCAAGGGGGTCAATAAATGCGACGGTTGCACTTCAACCCCTGAGATTCTCCTTAATTGCACCAGAGTCCCTGCCTTCTCCTATAAAAAGGTGCAGGGTTGCAGTGTTCATTCTTACGCGCATTTGTCGGAGAAAGAAGGATTTCGCTCAAGATTTTTCTAGAGACTTTGCTTCTGATCGTCGATCGATTCAATCTTGGGTAAGAAGAACACTCCTTTTCTCCTCTTTTTCTTCGAGAATGACTGGAACATCTTCTTCGTCGGGAAAGGGCACTTCCTCCGCCGCTGGGACTTCTAATGTCCGGGGAGGATCCTCCGCATATTTCCATCTGGAGACGGCCGTTGAGGCTGTTCGAGCCGGTATCGACCCCGCAGAAGTTGAGGCGCTGTTCAATGAGGCTGACGTGGCTAAGGAGGCGACCGTTGAACACAGACGCTCGCAGATGGAGAGAGAGATCTTGCGGTCAGGGCCTACTGGGAGCGGCACAGTGCCTTTGGCCAGGCTTATGTGGCATTTGCTGAAATAGTGGAGAGGTTGGCCGGCCCATCTCCTAAGTTCAATTATCTGGAGTATTCGATTACTCATCCTTATCAACCTCCCAAGCGATCGCTATTTCGGGTTGCTCAGCGATCTCTGTGGTCTCTTGGCCAAATCAGGAGTTCGGCGACCAGGAAGGATCTGGCCGTCTGGAGGACGAGGTTTCATATCCCTTCAGACGTGGATCTATTTGTGCCGGCTGAGAATGAGAGAGCCGATCAGCCTCCGGAGGGGATGGTCGCTGTGAACGAAGCGATCATGGAGGCAGGGTTGCGATTTCCTTTGTCGTTCTCCGTCTCCCATCTGCTGGCTGCTTGGAACGTGGCGCCACTCCAGCTGACACCAAATGCTTGGCTCCAGATAATTTGCACTCTCACCTTGTTCGGCGGTCACCGACTGTACCGCCTCCCTTCGCCGTCGGAGATGAACCATCTGTTCAAGCTGACGGTTTAGAAAGGGTCGGTTGGAGGCTATCATATACAAGGCCGATCCGGTCGGGTGATCCTTGGAGTCCCGAACAAGGCGCGGGGTGATTCGGCGAAGTGGTTCTGGGTCGCCGGTGCCTGGAAAGCCTCAGCGAGCGACAACCCCACTGGCGAGCTGGAGATCCCCACTAGCTTTTGGGAGAGGAATCCCGGTAAGGGTTCGGACTCTCCCTTTGTTCGGATATGTTCTGAACTGATCTAATTGGGTCTTGCTTTTGCAGGTTTCCAGATTCCGGCGATCGAGGAGCTACCTTTTGATTTTCTGGTCGTCTGGGAGCGGATACGGAGTTTGCCGGACGACGACTTAGATGCTCAACGGATCAAAAGGGAGAGTCGTTGGTTGTCTGCTCGGCTATTCCATTTCCCGAGACATCTCTCGGTCTCAGGTACGAATTTCTACGATCTCCATTTGTTAGGCGATCGTCCTATTGGAGGAATAGGTCTAACTGTGGTTTGGTTGTCCTCATTGTAGAGGTTCGTTTTCCTCGCTTTTTGGAGCCCCCACTAGAGATAGCTATGTCGAACTTTGGAGTTTTGGGTCGCCTCCGCCAGAAGAAGTCATCTCGGGCTCCTCCTGTGGCGCTACCTATCATTCCGGAGGTGGAGCCTCGCGTGGAGCCGATCGTGGCTGAGGAGGAAGTTCCTGAGGAGGGGCTTCGAACGAACCGTAAACGGCATAGGTCGGGAGAAACTCCAGTTTCTGCCCCTGCCAGTGAGGTGCCGATCCCCGCGCCTCCGATCACCGTTGTTCCTCCGGAGAATGAGCCTACTCCCTCCACGGATTTCTTACGGGAGATGGCGATCGCCGAGGCTGAGACCCCTCATAGGAAACCATACTTCGGCCGCGATCCCGAGAGGGCCGAGAGGTAAACTTTGCTTGCTGAGTTGAAGCTGGTCATTCGCGTGGGAGTTGTTAACTCTTGTGTTGTGATGCAGGATCCGTAGTATAGATCCATCCTATCCGCCGATGGTGCGGGATTTTCGGGCGAGCCGATCTCCTTGCCAGCCCTGTGATATCACGTTATACGTCTGAATACAAGCAATAGTCTGCATCGAGCACCGGGTACTGTGATGTCCTATTGTATCATAGTTAAATCAAACAATGGTCGAACCCGTCGCCTGAGAAGAAAATGTTTTCCCAGCACGAAGACGGATAGAAGACGATCTCTTCGACGTCGGAGCTTGATGTCCCTCTGAACAAACCGGCATCCTAGTCCTCCCACCATAAGAAACTGAAGGGTTCTTCCGAGCAAGCTCCTTGATCAAAAGCGCTGATCCAAAAGCCTTCTCGATGAATTCACCAAGTGAGTTACAATTATGGTTGAACAACTGCATCCTCAACTGCGGGTTTAGCCTCTTGCTAAAATACTTGATCTTATCCGCTTCAGTATGGATAACAGACGAAGCAAACTGAAGAAGTCCTTGAAACTTCTCAGCAATAACAATAACACCCTCGTCCTTGATGGATTCGGGGCTCAAAACCTCTGACAACTTGGCTTCATGAAGTAGAGCCGGATAATACCTCTCTAACATGAGAGTCTTGAACTCGCCCCAAACACAATCACAATCGATGGGCTTCACAGAGAGCCACCAAGAATAAGCACCTTTACTCAAATAGTAAGCCGCTACTTCCACCTTACTCTCTTCCGGACACTGAACCATGTCGAAGAGCTTATCAAAATGCTCAAGCCAATGAACAATGTCAGCTGGTTCCGACGAACCCTCAAAAATAGGCGGCCTCTGACGAGAGATATCGCCGAAAATCTGGCTCACTCTCCCAGCCTGTCCATAAAACGGCACCTGGAGTCCCTGTTGTGGTGTACCACGAACCATCGAGGCCTGCATGGTTTCCATTATCCGCGTCATCTGTGTCATCTGGGTCATCATGCCCCTCATAATCAAGAAAGGGTCGATGTCAGTCTGATCGACTCATCGAGTATGACGTCCCGAAGGAGAACCGGTTGCATAAGTCACATCTCCGGCCGAATTCTGATCCATCTCGGCATCCGTACGCGTATAAATATGAGATTCTGGGTTCTGGCTCGATCTACAGCCCTTACCCGCTCTGCCACGTCCTTGGATTTCTCTTTCCATATTGAAAGAATAACGTTCGATCATGATCATAACTCAAGTACGTCTCAACGGCCAAATCAGAATGATAAGTCAATAGCCAAACATGAGTATAGATACTCAACACAGTCACATCAGTCATGCTTATCATAGCCAACATAGATCTCAAATGTTCCAAAACAAATAATCATGGTTCAATCGTACCACTAATGTCACATACAGGGTGCAACAAAACATGTATAATCAATGACATAATGAATGTATGAACATAAAGAGAATCGAGTCCTTACACAGGTCATACGAAGCTTCGAGGTCTTGCGATACTAGTCTTCACTGATGACGACTCGATGAAAGAATGACTCATACAGTCGTCCAACTATCACGACTCATAAAACCCGACTGTCCAGACTGTCATAACCAGACAGCCCCACTACTACTGTGTCGGTAGAGCCACAAAACTCACATATCAGGGTGTCTCACAACCCAATTCTCTAATAGCATCTTCTGTAACACCCCTAAATCCCATTGGGTCATTACAGTGTCGTGGACCCCACACCAGGAGATCCACCAGGCGAACACGACCAAAATACAACAAACCGACCAAAAGGGGAATCTCAGTCCCTACTATGACATCCGACATAATATTCCGATATGGAATTTCAACGACAAAAGTGGGCTTACATGGCCAAAATAAAAATACAACAACATCCATGAGTCTTGCTCGGATAATACAAAATGACAACAACTGAACAAAACTGGAGTACTCCAAACTGTCAGACTAACATGAACAACAAAACATCTCGGACTAGTATCGCTCGAGTACCTCGTCGCCATCATCATGCCCTTGTGTCTCAACTCTCTCCTCGCAAGCACCTAAAACATGAAAACATGTTCCGCCCCCACGGGGTCAGTCATCCAGATAATGAACATCAAATATATGTACAACATTATATGCATCCAAAGGCAGAATGAACAGTATGACAATGGTAATACGAGATGCTCACAAACCAAGGTAAGAATCGAGCATTCGTGAAACACTAAGCCCACAATATACGATCAATACCTGCTCAACAGGTTAGAATACAAGTGCACAACGGAAAAACATCAATATAGAACACAACACTGAATTACCCAAAGGTAAACCAAACCAGAGCTAAAATAAAATACGAATTACAATACCCAAAGGCTCCAACAGAGATACCAATATATCACAATGGCCTGACCCTAAGCCGAAGCTACCAATCATCACAATGGTCTGAAACCACTCAGCCGAAGCTTTTAATCATCACAATGGCCCGAAGCCAAAACAACTCGAAACTGTATCACATGAGATCATCCAATGACCGTGACCTGCTAAATTGCAGGTGCTGGGAAACCAACCGCGAAGGTTCAAGCCCCAGACTTACCCATAATGAGATCACCCAGTGACCGTGACCTACTGAACTGTACATGTTGAGAAACCAACCGCGAAGGTTCAAGCCCCAAACTTACCCATAATGAGATCATCAACATAACCGTGACCTACTCAACTGTAGGTGTTGGGAAACCAACCACGAAGGTTCAAGCCCCAAACTAATCCGTAATGAGATCATCAACATGACCGTGACCAACTGAACTCTAGGTGTTGGGAAACCAACCGCGAATGTTCAAGCCCCAAACTTACCCATCAAGCACTAGCCGCGACTAGCCTCCAAACACAATTAATCACAAACGGCAATGATCCCAAGATTACCGAAATCACAAGAATAAAATTGTGCTGCCTTGAGTCGGACAACACGATAATAATAACTCGCGGATGGGCACTGTCTTCGGTGGTCCCAATTCAAATACCTCTTAGGAATGGCCAATCGATTACAACGAGATCAACGAATGGGAT
Source organism: Orobanche coerulescens (assembly GCA_033398695.1). Taxonomy (NCBI): domain Eukaryota; kingdom Viridiplantae; phylum Streptophyta; class Magnoliopsida; order Lamiales; family Orobanchaceae; genus Orobanche; species Orobanche coerulescens. The sequence continues at coordinate 231,498,814 of CM065802.1, forward strand.
CCATCCTCGACAGTCCCAATTAAATACCTCAATTGTCTTAGAACGACCAATCGATAACAACGACACAACTGATGGGAATCATCTTCGATAATCCCAATTCAATACGTCGATTACGTTAGAACGATCAATCGATAGACAATGATACAAAGGATGGGAATTACCTTCGATAACCCCAATTCAATACGTTGATTACCTTAGAACGGTCAATCGATAAACAATGATACAACGGATGGGAATCATCTTCGATAATCCCAATTCAATACGTCGATTACCTTAAAACGGTCAATCGATAAACGATGATACAACGGATGGGAATTACCTTCAATAATTCCAATTCAATACCTCGATTGCCTTAAAATGGCCAATCGATCACATGAAACGATTAGAACAGATGTCCCAGTGCCTTTAATCGGTTACCGACGACGGAGATGATAATCGAACGCGTCAATGCCTTCACTCGGCCAATTACAGTATCAAAAGCAGAATGCCAATATCAATAACAATGATCGCAACAAGGTCTTAAGCCGACATCAATATCAATAATAACAACCGATACATCGATACCGCGAACCGGCTATCAACAATAACATCAACAACGAGTACCTCAAAGCCCTGAATGGATTTTATCGAACAACGACAACATTTCGCATAATTTGCCGAAGGGTATCGTATCAAACAATCCCCTGATATCAACAAAATCGTAGAGAGACCAAGTCTCGAAATAATACAACACATTCATACACATACATGATAACATTAATCTCATTAACTAGTACAAGTATAAAACATGCCTCAAACCGAAGGCGAGAAGTCCTTCCACGATCAACGTCCTCCCACAAAACGACAAACGGCGCCTTCCGACGTTGACAAACACTCGAACAACCTTGAATGAAATACAATTCATTCAATAACACAAAATCAATAGAAAACAACACCAAGGACAAACCGATTCGATCACGAATCGATTAAACTCCACAAACGAATATTATAGTTCTCAACTATGAATTCTAACATCCTCCAACACCTCAACGATCGATATGATCAAACGTTCTTAACACTTGCGAAAACAATTCAACAAGAATCACTTAAGAACATCATCAAATTGATCCTCCTACAATGATAATATCATCAATATTATCACTACCACCTCAAGAACATCATCAACACAACAAACATGATGTCTAAACAATAATCAATCACCAATTCATCATGAATTTAGATTAATCAACAAGATTAAATCAACCATTGCAAGATTATGACAATCATTACATAATTCATCATAATCCTTTCTCAAAATGGTTATAATCTCCCCGAGAAACACAAACAACAACATCAATCATATCACGACTATGTTAATCATATAACAATCTTAACATAATCCTTCCTAGACATGATTATAACCTCCAAACATTCTAAAACATCAAGAACAACTCCTCCTAAAGACACAATCATCATGTTCTTCATCATAAGTTATAAAAACTTATCAAGAATCATCATATGCTCCAACAATAAATTAATACACGAAGAAAGCAACAACAACAACAACATCAACATACTCGAAAATCACTTGAAGAACAAGAGATTAACTTACCAATGAAGAACAAGAAGAACTCTCCAAACACCAAAGGAGTACCAACAAGCTTCCAACCTCAAGCTTCAACCAAGCTAGGATGATCAAAATCACGTTGGAAGAGTCTAAATATGAAGAACAAGTCCATAGGGACGGTTCTAGGGAGAGAAGAGAGGTTTTGGTTCGTGAAGAAATGAAATACGAAACCAAAATATATAACCTGACAATCATATTACGTATGCTATACACCAAGCATAACGTATATAAGGAACATTACGTACGCATATCAATAGCTTAACGTACGTAATGCTAGTCCAGAATCAACTGACCAAAAATATGAAGACCCTAACGTACGTAAACAACAACCATTTACGTACGTTAACAAGCTGCATGAATAACGTACGTAGGGCTCACACCCTAACGTACGTAATGATCCGTTGACTGCAATAGTGAGATCTGATCGAAAGATACCCGGCCCTACCAGCCGAAAGTTAACCACGAGGAAGGTTCCTACAACCGACCACTCATTACGTACGTAACCCTATAGGTTTAACGTACATGATACTCATCTCGTAGCGTACGTAATGTTACACATGTAGCGTACGTTATGGCTAGTATACTTAGCCAAAAATCCAAACTCTCCAAGCAACATCCAAACGACGGAACAACACCGACGACAAGTATAAATATTTCGATCCCGAAATATCCCAATACAATATACATTGTATCAGTCCAAAACAACAATACTTGTAAAATTCCAAACGAATACGCACAACTCAACAGTGAAACGAAAAAAATTACCCTCGGATATTACATACTCCCCCTTAAAAAGAGTTTCGTCCCCGAAACTCAGGGTGCACAACTCGGGGTAGGAACTATCCATCAGGATCTGAAAACAACATCTCCAGGAATACTCCTGAATACGAACAACTCCGTCTGAGTAACTGGGTCAACCCCTTGGGTCCCTGCGTCTCCCCTGCCCGAACACGGTGAAAACCAAGTGATAAAAACACTCAACCCAGTGCGAGATTAGTCGAATCATGACTCCTCCGTTAGAGACCAGCCAGAAAGTCGTATCAACCGCACGACTCGTAACACCGGCATACACAACCCGTGGGAGCCGCCCATTGAACATGTCTACAATCATCGGTGTACACTTCCCTGTTCTCGTCGGCATCGGATGCCCATGCAAATACTGACTCACGCCATGCAAAGATGCTAACAACACAGACATAGTCCTCGGGACCATATCAATCGCACGCCCAAGTCCTCATGACTTGACGTCTCGAATCATAATGAATAATTACCCATATTATCACGAAATCTCGGGTACAACACCAAAAGGAAAGAAAAACACATCAAACGACCTCAAATCCCAAGATTATCAAATACTATCGTTACAAGATAGATCAAAAATAAATGGTTCACAACCACAACACTACAATACATACTGAGTCAAACATCAATACGAAAACAAAGAAATTACAATTCAAGGTTACATCTCAAATGTACCCGAAATCAACATCATCTAGATCATCATCTCCTCGATCTCACCGACTTGAGGAAAACCCAAACCCGAACTCGCTGCTCCTCCTCGGCTGTCCTTACCTCTGGCTCCCGAAGCCTGATAGGACACATTGGATGAAGTACGGACTGGAGTAATAAAATTTCTCGAGGCCCGTGAGCTCTCTCGAGACCCACTGGCGCTAGAACTCCTGCAGTATTTCTGAAGGTGTCCCTGCCTCCCACACAGAAAACAAGCAATAGTCTGCATCGAGCACCGGGTACTGCGATGTCCTATTGTATCACAGTTAAATCAAACAATGGTCGAACCCGTCGCCTGAGAAGAAAATGTTTTCCCAGCATGAAGACGGATAGAAGACGATCTCTTCGACGTCGGAGGTTGATGTCCCTCTGAACGAACCGGCATCCTAGTCCTCCCACCATAAGAAACTGAAGGGTTCTTCCGAGCAAGCTCCTTGATCAAAAGCGCTGATCCAAAAGCCTTCTCGATGAATTCACCAAGTGAGTTACAATTATGGTTGAACAACTGCATCCTCAACTGCGGGTTTAGACTCTTGCTAAAATACTTGATCTTATCCGCTCAAGATGGATAATGATTTAAGCAAATCAAGAAGTCCTTGAAACTTCTCAGCAATAACAATAACACCCTCGTCCTCGACGGATTCGGGGCTCAAAACCTCTGACAACTTGGCTTCATGAAGTGGATCCGGATAATACCTCTCTAACATGAGAGTCTTGAACTCGCCCCAAACACAATCACAATCGATGGGCTTCACAGAGAGCCACCAAGAATAAGCACCTTTACTCAAATAGTAAGCCGCTACTTCCACTTTACTCTCTTCCGGACACTGAACCATGTCGAGGAGCTTATCAAAATGCTCAAGCCAATGAACAATGTCAGCTGGTTCCGACGAACCCTCAAAAATAGGCGGCCTCTGACGAGAGATATCGCCGACAATCTGACTCACTCTCCCGGACTGTCCATAAAACGACACCTGGAGTCCCTGCTGTGGTGTACCACGAACCATCGAGGCCTGCATGGTTTCCATTATCCGCGTCATCTGTGTCATCTGGGTCATCATGCCCCTCATAATCAAGAAAGGGTCGATGTCAGTCTGATCGACTCATCGAGTATGACGTCCCGAAGGAGAACCGGTCGCATAAGTCACATCTCCGGCCGAATTCTGATCTATCTCGGCATCCGTACGCGTATAAATATGAGATTCTGGGTTCTGTCTTGATCTACAGCCCTTACCCGCTCTGCCACGTCCTCGGATTTCTCTTTCCATACTGAAAGAATAACATTCGATCATGATCATAACTCAAGTACGTCTCAACGGCCAAATCAGAATGATAAGTCAATAGCCAAACATGAGTATAGATACTCAACACAGTCACATCAGTCATGCTTATCATAGCCAACATAGATCTCAAATGTTCCAAAACAAATAATCATGGTTCAATCGTACCACTAATGTCACATACAGGGTGCAACAAAACATGTATAATCAATGACATAATGAATGTATGAACATAAAGAGAATCGAGTCCTTACACAGGTCATACGAAGCTTCGAGGTCTTGCGATACTAGTCTTCACTGATGACGACTCGATGAAAGAATGACTCATACAGTCGTCCAACTATCACGACTCATAAAACCCGACTGTCCAGACTGTCATAACCAGACAGCCCCACTACTACTGCGTCGGTAGAGCCACAAAACTCACATATCAGGGTGTCTCACAACCCAATTCTCTAATAGCATCTTCGGTAACACCCCTAAATCCCATTGGGTCATTACAGTGTCGTGGACCCCACACCAGGAGATCCACCAGGCGAACACGACCAAAATACAACAAACCGACCAAAAGGGGAATCTCAGTCCCTACTATGACATCCGACATAATATTCCGATATGGAATTTCAACGACAAAAGTGGGCCTACATGGCCAAAATAAAAATACAACAACATCCCTAAGTCTTGCTTGGATAATACAAAATGACAACAACTGACAAAATTGGAGTACTCCAAACTGTCAGACTGACATGAACAACAAAACATCTCGGACTAGTATCGCTCGAATACCTCGTCGCCATCGTCATGCCCCTGTGTCTCAACTCTCTCCTCGCAAGCACCTAAAACATGAAAACATGTTCCGCCCCCACGGGGTCAGTCATCCAGATAATGAACATCAAATACATGTACAACATTATATGCATCCAAAGGCAGAATGAAAAGTATGACAATGGTAATACGAGATGCTCACAAACCAAGGTAAGAATCGAGCATTCGTGAAACACTAAGCCCACAATATACGATCAATACCTGCTCAACAGGTTAGAATACAAGTGCACAACGGAAAATCATCAATATAGAACACAACACTGAATTACCCGAAGGTAAACCAAACCAGAGCTGAAATAAAATACGAATTACAATACCCGAAGGCTCCAACAGAGATACCAATACATCACAATGGCCTGAAAGCCCCTAAGCCGAAGCTACCAATCATCACAATGATCTTAAACCACTCAGCCGAAGCTTTTAATCACCACAATGGCCCGAAGCCAAAACAACTCGAAACTGTATCACATGAGATCATCCAATGACCGTGACCTGCTAAATTGCAGGTGCTGGGAAACCAACCGCGAAGGTTCAAGCCCCAGACTTACCCATAATGAGATCACCCAGTGACCGTGACCTACTGAACTGTACGTGTTGAGAAACCAACCGCGAAGGTTCAAGCCCCAAACTTACCCATAATGAGATCATCAACATGACCGTGACCTACTGAAATGTAGGTGTTGGGAAACCAACCACGAAGGTTCAAGCCCCAAACTAATCCGTAATGAGATCATCAACATGACCGTGACCAACTGAACTCTAGGTGTTGGGAAACCAACCGCGAAGGTTCAAGCCCCAAACTTACCCATCAAGCACTAGCTGCGACTAGCCTCCAAACACAATTAATCACAAATGGCAATGATCCCAAGATTACTGAAATCACAAGAATAAAATTGTGCTGCCTTGAGTCGGACAACACGATAATAATAACTCATGGATGGGCACTGTCCTCGGCGGTCCCAATTCAAATACCTCTTAGGAATGGCCAATCGATCACAACGACATCAACGGATGGGATCCATCCTCGACAGTCCCAACTCAATACCTCAATTGTCTTAGAACGACCAATCGATAACAACGACACAACTGATGGGAATCATCTTCGATAATCCCAATTCAATACGTCGATTACGTTAGAACGATCAATCGATAGACAATGATACAAAGGATGGGAATTACCTTCGATAACCCCAATTCAATACGTCGATTACCTTAGAACGGTCAATCGATAAACAATGATACAACGGATAGGAATCATCTTCGATAATCCCAATTCAATACGTTGATTACCTTAAAATGGTCAATCGATGAACGATGATACAACGGATGGGAATTACCTTCAATAATTTCAATTCAATACCTCGATTGCCTTAAAATGGCCAATCGATCACATGAAATGATTAGAACAGATGTCCCAGTGCCTTTAATCGGTTACCGACGACGGAGATGATAATCGAACGCGTCAATGCCTTCACTCGGCCAATTACAGTATCAAAAGAAGAATGCCAATATCAATAACAATGATCGTAACAAGGTCTTAAGCCGACATCAATATCAATAATAACAACTGATACATTGATACCGCGAACCGGCTATCAACAATAACATCAACAACGAGTACCTCAAAGCCCTGAATGGCTTTTATTGAACAACGACAACATTTGGCATAATTTGCCGAAAGGTATCGTATCAAACAACCCCCTGATATCAACAAAATCGTAGAGAGACCAAGTCTCGAAATAATACAACACATTCATACACATACATGATAACATTAATCTCATTGACTAGTACAAGTATAAAACTTGCCTCAAACCGAAGGCGAGAAGTCCTTCCATGATCAATGTCCTCCCACGAAACGACGAACGGCGCCTTCCGACGATCACAAACACTCGAACAACCTTGAATGAAATACAATTTATTCAATGACACAAAATCAATAGAAAACAACACCAAGGACAAACCAATTCGATCACGAATCGATTAAATTCCACAAATGAATACCATAGTTCTCAACTATGAATTCTAACATCCTCCAAAACCTCAATGATCGATATGATCAAATGTTCTTAACACTTGCGAAAACAATTCAACAAGAATCACTTAAGAACATCATCAAATTGATCCTCCTACAATGATAATATCATCAATATTATCACTACCACCTCAAGAACATCATCAACACAACAAACATGATGTCTAAAAAATAATCAATCACCAATTCATCATGAATTCAGATTAATCAACAAGATTAAATCAACCATTGCAAGGTTATGATAATCATTACATAATTCTATCATAATCCTTTCTCAAAATGGTGATAATCTCCCCAAGAAACACAAACAACAACATCAATCATATCAAGACTATGTGAATCATATAACAATCTTAACATAATCCTTCCTAGACATGATTATAACCTCCAAACATTCTAAAACATCAAGAACAACTCCTCCTCAAGACACAATCATAATGTTCTTCATCATAAGTTATAAAAACTTATCAAGAATCATGATATGCTCCAACAATAAATCAATACACGAAGAAAACAACAACAACAACACCAACATACTCGAAAATCACTTGAAGAACAAGAGATTAAGAGAACTTACCAATGAAGAACAAGAAGAACTCTCCAAATACCAAAGGAGTACCAACAAGCTTCTAACCTCAAGCTTCAACCAAGCTAGGATGATCAAAATCACGTTGGAAGAGTCTAAATATGAAGAACAAGTCCAGAGGGACAGTTCTAGGGAGAGAAGAGAGGTTTTGGTTCGTGAAGAAATAAAATACGAAACCAAAATATATAACCTGACAATCATATTACGTACGCTATACACCAGGCATAACGTACGTAAGGAACATTACGTACGCTATATCAATAGCTTAATGTACGTAATGCTAGTCTAGAATCAACTGACCAAAAATATGAAGACCTTAGGGGCTTACACCCTAATGTACGTAACGATCCGTTGACTGCAATAGTGAGATTTGATCGAAAGATCCCCAGCCCTACCAGCCGAAAGTTAACCACGAGGAAGGTTCCTACAACCGACCACTCATTACGTACGTAACCCTAGATGTTTAACGTACGTAATACTCATTTCGTAGGGTATGTAATGTTATACATGTAGCGTACGTTATGGCTAGTATACTATGCCAAAAATCTAAACTCTCCAAGCAACATCCAAACGACGAAACAATACCGACGACAAGTATAAATATTTCGATCCCAAAATATCCCAATACAATATACATTCTATCAGTCCAAAACAACAACACTTGTACAATTCCAAACGAATACACACAACTCAACAGTGAAACGAAAAAATTACCCCCAGATATTACAGAATCCCCCCTGCTCGAAACAAGGTGGAGCTGTACATTTTCTCAAATAATACTGATAATGTGCAAACTGGAATGGATCTTGATAATCATGATGATGCTAATATGCATAATGAAACTAAGGAGATGCATGAACAAGACTTGCATGATTATTTAACTTACTAGGTATAGGCCTAGGCGAGATGTTAAAATGCCATCACACTTGAATGAATTTTATATGACTTCGTATGCTTTCAACATGTTTGAAACAAACGGTACCTATGAACCCAAATCATACGATGAAGCTTTGGAATATGATAATTGAAAATAGTGTCTTAACGCAATGAATGAAGAAATGACTTCATTACACACAAATGAAACTTGGGCACTTGTGCCAAAACCCGCCAACTTTCCTGTTGTTGACTGCAATTGGCTTTTGAAAGTAAATAATGAAAATGATACGATCAGATTCAAAGCAAGACTCGTTGTTAAGGGTTTGACTCAGAAAGAAGGTATTGATTATACCTAAATCTCTACTCATGTTGTTAAATTCACTACTGTGCGAATAATGTTTGCTCTAGTTACACAATTTGATTGGGAATTAAAACAGTTAGATGTTAAAACTACTTTCCTGCATGGTGAACTTGAAGAAAAGATTTTTATGAGACCCGCCGAAGGCTTTGTTAATCCTAAGCACACTAATCATGTTTGTTTGCTTAAAAGTCACTTTATGGTTTAAAATAATTCCCTAGACAGTGAAATAAAAAGTTCGATGAATACATGCCCTCTCTTAAATTTACTAGAAGTAATTATGATCATTGCTTGTATTTTAAAAATGATTCCAAAATTATTGTTTTCTTCCTGATATGTTGATGATATGCTCTTGGTAAGTCCTTGTCTGAAAACTATGGATTGTGTCATTAAATGCTTGATTGCTAACTTTGACATGAAGTACCTCGGGGATACCAAAAGAATCATTGGTATGAATATCCAGCGGGATCGCAAGAATTCCACAATTATTTTAAACCAAGATACATATGTGCAGAAGATCATATATAAGTTTTCTATGCTTTATTATTAGCCTGCTAGTGTGTCTTTAGCTAACCATTTGATTCTTAGTAAAGATCAGTCTTCTAAGACTAATGAAGATATTAAATACATGGAGCATGTGACAGATTCTAATGCTATAGGCTTAGTTATGTATTTGATGGTTAGAGTGAGACCTGATATCACTTATGTTATTAGTTGTCTTAGCTGGTATATGGCTAACCCGGGGGTCTATCATTGGCACGTCGTGAAATCGCTACTCAAGTATTTGAATTGTTCTGCAAGATGCGGTTTAAAATTCCCTAAACACCCTCAAGGTGTTAAATTGGTAGGTTACGTGGACTCGAATTATGCTTCAAACCATAACAATCGTAAGTTTACTACCTCTTATGTATTTACTCTCTGTGGCGCACCCATTAGTTGGAAATCCCAATTGCAACCTATGGTCGCTTTATCAACCACTCAATCTGAATTCGTTGCAATTACGGATGCTTTAAAATAAGCAATTTGGTTAAGAATGACTCTTATCTGAAATTAGTTTTCTAAAGATAAAGTCGAGGTTTTTTCAAATAGTCAATCTGGCATCCAACTATGCAAAATCCTATTTTTCATGATAGAACAAAATACATTGATGTTCGTTTCTATTTTATTCGAGATGTTGTTGGTAAATGAATAATCTATCTTGAAAAAATATCATCTCAATTTAATCCTACTGACATGGTACTAAGTGTTTGCCCATTAAAAAATTTAAATTTTGTCTAAAAAGACTGAATTTCGATTAAGTAGATTTTTTTTTTAAAACTTTGTGTTTGTTAGGGGCATCTGTGTGATATTACATACTTTGTGTTATGTTATACCTATTACTAACTTTGTGTTCGAGTGTAGGTACCCCAAGAGGCAATGATGAAAATCCTGAGGACATTCATGGAACAGTAAAATGGGATTAGGCCAAAGGTGAGGAATGTTGATATTGGCCCAATCATAACCGTCCCACTTATCATACTCCATTATGACACAATATTGGAAGCCCATCTCATTAATACCCGGATGGCCCATTACCTTATACATCGCAGCCCACCTCATTATAACCTGGCTGGCCCCTCACCGTTTGATCTTTGATCCTGTAATATCTGCATTTTTTCTCTTCCTGGTACCTTTTCGATTTTTTGTGTTTTTCCTGTTTTGGTGGCTCGTGTGTAACCGTACGTGTATTTCGAGAATACTTAATTTCGGATTTATTGTATTCAATTCCATTATTGTTGGCTTTTCCGTCGCTTTTTGGTCTGATTCTTGTGATTACTGTTGGAACCGTCGTTTTAGGGTTGTCGTATATCTATCATATGTTATTGTGCGTGTTGTGAACTTCTGTATGTTGTTCTGAGCGTGTTTCGTGTGTTCCGGGTGTTTGAATCATTTTTCTCTTGGCAGCCTAACGCACGCTACGATTGTTGATTAGCGCGCACTAGTCTTTCTTGGTAGCGCATGCTACACTTGTTTGGTAGCGTGCGCTAGTGATTCGGGCACAGCAGTGTCAGTAGCCTGCTTATGCCTTCTGCCCTCTGGAAAGTTGTTCTAGCGCACGCTAATAGTTTGCTCTAGCGCACGCCACTTTTCAGGTTTTAGCGCACGCAGAGTGGCCGGTAGCGCACGCTAACCCGGCAGCCCAGTACTGGGCAGTTTACTTCTGGACTCGGCTGATGTCCAGGTAGCGCACGCTATGGCCCGATAGTTCGCGCTACCAAGGGGCGGTTAGCGCATGCTATTTCCTAATAGCGCATGCTAACGGTCCAGAACTATAGGTTCTGGATTGGAGTGTTAGCATTCTGGACCGAGGAATTAATCGATAGCGCACGCTAACTTGTACATGTTAGCGCACGCTAATGACCTCTGGTTATAAAAACCAGAGGGTTGATCGGGGCAACTCATTTCTCCACCTTTTCTTTTCTTCTCTGAGAGTTAGGCGAGTGGAGCTTTGAGAGCCTGGATTCGAGCGGTCATCATCATCATCTATTCAAGATCTTGAGTCTCTAGCACCGATTTATCATCATCTAATCATCCTCCACCTCTTGAATCAAGGTAAATATCTTAGAACCCTACTTTTTGGGTAAATTGGGATTTTTCGCATTTTGGTCCGATTCGTTCCGTTTTTTTGGTTAATCATGATGAATATGATTAATCTTGTTGATATTCTTAGTTTTCCTACGGATTCATGGTATATTTCGTAGTTTTTGCGTAGTCGAGAGGGTTTGGTTGTGGTCCGCCCTCGTTGTTGTTCCTATTCGAATATACATGAATCGTAGGTGGGTTTTCGGGTGTATTCCATGTTAGGAGTATGACCTCGAATGCCACTCAGAGGTTGTTGAGTGAGGGCATTGTACTTGTAATTATGTAAACCATTTATATAAGGCAAATGAATGTTTCTTTATTTACTGGTAGTTACTGGCATTCCTAACTCGTAAATAAACATATAGAAACTAGTCCGTGTATTTGAGAGCAAAACGTTCCACTCCTTATTGGATAAGGGGGTAGGCACCGGAAAGGTTATAGCTCAAATACTTAATCGTTCGCAAGTCGATGAAACTTGACTGGGCGTTAAGTTTATGTGAAGACTTGTATGACGTGTTCTTTGACATGGAGAGTGCCTGTCGAACACTAATGGTTAGTGGGAGCACACGTTAAAGGTATGCTAATTGGATTAGTATACTCGAACCGACTCACCCTCGATTCGTCACATGGATTTCACTCCGGGACAGTCAATGACGGAATCGAAAGGTTGTGATAGGTATTCGTGAACCTTCGACTTGAGGATTTAGTAGGGATCTGCTTGTGACGTCAAGATTTTCATTAGAGTAGTTCGACCCTGTAAACCGGAAGGCGGGGGTCAACCTCGACGTGCATCTTGACAGGCAAGTAGCAGGTCCCATCAATACCAAGATAGAATTCTTTCTCCCGTTAGTGAGCGGGTTATATGTCCTATGCGGTTACTGGAAGATGAGATCATAAGTCTTTGGCCAAAGCATTGGAGCTAGTTGTATTGGATACACGAGAGCTCGATGATCTCGATTTGCATTAACGCATGCATAGCGTCAAGTACAAATAGGGTTTGACTGACCGTGACCCTATAACTTGATCGGGACATTTGAAAGAAGGGTTTATACGTATACCGGTATTCACGACAGAATGGTTCTTGAATGATCCCAATCATTCGTTCTCAGTTGGTGCAGTGTAGGCCACCAGTGGCTAGGTGGTGCTACTACTCTTTAGTTCCTCCCATTCTTGGAGAGACAGACCTACCGAGTCGCGCATTAGGATTGACGACGGAATGAATCAAGCTTAATTCTCTCATTATGAATATTAGATATTGGATATCTAATTCGGGACATTGGATGTTTAAATTGATTTATTGGATAAATTAATTTACGGCCTAATGAATTAAATAAATTACTGGGTGATAAATTTAATTCATGGATATAATTATTTCTTGGAGAAATTAATTATGTCATAATGTATTTGATATGATAAAAATCGATATAAATACATCGGAACGGAATCGGAGTTTATCTGTTTGGACTCACGGGAGTCCGAAACGAACCGAACTCATCCGTTTTTCATCATAGCCGCCGCCCCACTTTCCACCTTATTCCCTTTTGTTTTTGTTCCCATTGATTAATGGGTGATAATGACATGGTGGGGTTGATTCTCAATCAATGAGTTGTTTTAAGATGAGTGGAATTTGAATAAGAAAAGTAGACTTCATTCTCTCATTTTTAATAGGCATTCATACGGATCAATCAATGAGAGTTCAAGAGAGAGAAAAGTTCTTCTCAAAGTAGTCTTCTTCTTCTTCACTTTCCTCTTGGTTTTCTTAGAGAAAATTCAAGAGTATAATTGAGAATTATGAGTTATACACTTAGAGTGTGATGATCTCATATTGGAAGCTTCATTACTTAGCTCTAGCCGCATCCTCGGAGGATAGCAAGGTGATCGTCGTTCCGATCGTTTCTCCGGCGCGTGGCAAGTAGAGACGCGGTGCTTTCGGCGTTGGATCATTCAAGAGCTTGGAGCGGATTGAATTGCAAGGAGATCGCCTAAAGCTTGGGGAATAGCTCGAGAGAAGATTACCATTTAATCAACGGACTTCGAGGGTATGTGTTTCTCGTATCTTCTTTGTTCATTCAATATTCGTATATATGTAGCTCGATCGATCCTCGTAGGGATTCGGATCGAATTAATTTTCGTTACCGCTTACTGGCCTTCGTTTTAGGCACCGAATCCCAACAGTGGTATCGGAGCGTAGGTCTTGCGATCGTATATACGATATTGGCATTTGGAATGCTTGATTAGATGGTGAATGATTTGGAATCATTTTAGTCATAATCGTGGTATATATTTTTACGTTCGTTGTAGTTATATATTTCGTAAGTTTATGTCTAAATATAAATCTTAATTTCTTGGAAATATGATTTATATTGAAGATATGAATGTTGAAAAATATTGATATTGGATATCCGGTCGAAAATCGAGCTCCGAATCGTCGTCGGACGATTTTTTCGGACAAAGGGCGGAGTTCTTGCCAGGTGACCGGCCGTGTCCGGTGACACGGGCCGTGTCGGCGATCCCAGCCCGCCCGGCAGACCGGCCGTGTCGAGACACGGGCCGTGCCCGGCGGTGCAGCGTGATCGGCCATGCTGGGCATGTCTGCCGGCATCTTTGCGGCGATGACTTCGGCATGGCAAGCCAATTTCGCCCGCTCGATTTTCGTGTATTCTTGAAAATTAATCTCCCGCCTCTTAAATTGGATTTAATATGATTAAAATGATTTATGGTATTTCATTTTATAAGGGAAATTTGATTAATTGGAATATTTATGGTCGATCAATTATTTTGAGCGTTATCATATTACCGATTGTGTGAATCGATTGGATCGGTTCGTATTGTTGATTGGATCAATGTATCTCTACGCTTTCCATTTATTTAGTATTTATTGAATGAATGCTTTTGAATGGGGATGTGGTTCGTGGACTTAGTTTTGAATCGTTCGTTTTATTCGATTGGGTTGTAAAGGCCGTTTTGAGCCTATTTATTTTACTAGAAATGTTTGTATCTAGGATGCAATTTTCAATGTAAAATTTATATGTAATGACGAAGACCGGAGGAAGATCCATTTCGAGAAGACGAAGATTCAAGACGAAGACTTGTAACTAGATTACGGAGTTTTTGTTTTCTAGGAACGGTCCATGAACCACATGTTGGTAGCAACTAGGTTGTGAATGGTTGTTTCATATTGTATGAATGCCACAAATGCGCTTAAACGATTAATGTGCAAAGTGTAACGTTAATCGCGATAATTCTCCCACAACAAATAATTAAGTTTATAAGGTTTCAAGGTTTTCCTTCCCTCCATCGAGTTTTCGGGAAATTGAAATCCAAACCGGATGTGCTATGCTTCCGAGTTATCGGGGTAGTCGTTTGGGGAGGACGGATAAATTAATGGAGCGCATCGGATGCCTTCGGTTGGAGCAAATTTTATCCCTAAAACACGATAGGTTCTTAGGATAAGATTCAATTGTGAAACTGATTTGCGTCGATGGTATAAACTTAACTTGTTCACGAACCATAGAAACCGTATAGGTTAAGGGGAGTGAACAAGGGGAAAAAGAAGATCGAATCATCCATTAGATGGGTTGGTGTTGGACACCACTTTATGAAAATTAATAGACTAGAAACATTCGGTTGCCCTCTATTAAGATTTATAAAGAACTCGATCACCACTATGAAGTAGAGCGACGATACTTAGGATTTCACATGGGAGTGTGTTATTCCGATAAAAATAGTGGGAGCCGGGTAACAAGAATAGAAAAGACCTTAAATTCTATACTCGAACATAATTGAATGAGTCACTAATTAATCTGTTATACTTAATGCATAAATCTCAATATGACAATGAATCCACTCGCAATTCTACTCGAAAAGAACACCTTAATGGGACCTAACTTTGTGGATTGGCTCCATGATCGATGATTGTCCTCGGTATAGAGGCCTTGGGATACGTCTTGGAGACGGACATTCCGGCGCCTCTGTGCGGACCGAGCCAATCAGGAAGAGATTGAAAACCACGAAAAGTGGGTTAAGGATGACGTGAAAGTCCGTGCTTATATGATGGCTTCCATGTCTAATGAGCTTCAGAGAGCTCATGAGAAAATGACTTCTGCTAGGCAGATTCTATCTCACTTAACCGAGCTTTATGGTGAGCACAGCAGAACTGCTAGATATGAGATATCCAAGCAACTGTTCGGTGCAAGGATGAAGGAATGTGAGAAGGTTGGGGAACACGTCCTCAAAATAATATCCATGATCGAGAGATTGGAGGCTCTTGATTTTAAAATGGATACTTCTCTCCAAACCGACCTTATCCTACAATCTCTCCCTGATTCCTTCTCACAGTTTGTTATGAACTTCAACTACAATGAGATTGCATGTAATTTAGCTGGGCTAATGAACAAACTTGTGACCGCTCAGTCTCAGATGAAGACTCCGCGGATGAAGGAGTCTGCTCTTGTGATTTCTTCAGGACCTCGGAGGTCTAAGAACAAGAAGAAAAAGACCAAGAAGCAAACTGGACTACAAGTTAAGGAGCTTAAGGGAAAGGGCAAGGCCCCGATGGTTCCGAAGAACAAGAAGAAGAAGGATACTTGTCTCAAGTGCGGTGAGCTGGGCCACTGGGCTAGAGACTGTCCGATTCTTCATGGCACTTCAGGTACAGAACTTTTAGTTTTGGAAACAAATTGTTCTGCTACTGTATTTTCTACTTCTGATATCGGATTCGTGCTAGTTCTCATATTTGTACCGTGAATCAGGATCTGGAACAAAGTAGGAAGCTTGGAGCTGGAGAAGTTATGATCACAGTCGGAAGCGGGCATAGTGTCGAGGCGACCGACATAGGATCACTTCTTTTGGGTTTAGAATCCGGTTTTGTTTTGACTTTAGAAGATGTACTTGTTTTACCCAAGGGGCACAAAAACATTGTATCCATTCCGGTCATGGACCGAAAAGGCTTTTCATTTTTCATTGGTGATGGTTCCTGCAAATTTATTTCAGAAATAAACTAGTGGGTACTGGTACATTGTTAAATGGATTGTATCATCTAAATCTCAGCAACAAAGTAGTTGTGAATACTATGACTAGAAAACGTGGTAGGGATGAAACCAATCAAGTTTTGAAATGGCATCTTAGACTTGGTCATGTTGGTCAGACCAAGGTTTACAAGATGGAAAAGGATGGACTTATGGGTCCATTGGGATCGGATCCCTTTCCTACTTGTGAATCTTGCCTTAAAGGTAAAATGACTAAGTCCCCTTCAAGGGACTTTTGAAAGAGCCGCTGATAAACTGGGATTAATCCATACTGATATTTGTGGTGCTTTGAAGCGACGTGACGGATATCAATATTTCATTACGTTTCTGAGATGATCATAGTAGGTATGGTTATGTATACTTAATGAAACATAAATCCGAGGCCTTTGAGAAAATCTAGGAAATCAAGGCAATAGTCGAGAAACAAACCGGAAATCAAATCAAAGCACTTCGGTCGGACCGAGGTGTCGAGTATATGAGTACGGAGTATGATGAGTTCCTTAAGGAACATGGAATAGATTCACAACAAACACATCCAGTACTCCTCGGTTAAATGGTGTGACAAAGAAGGAACCGACCACGTTGAACATGGTCCGTTCCATGCCAGCTATCTTGACTTGCCGATTTACCCGTGGGGTATGCACTCTGACCGCCGCGTATATCTTGAGCAGATGTCCTTCCAAATCCGTTCTGAAACTCCACATGAGATGTGGGAAGGAAGGATACCAAGTCTTTTTCATATTAGGTTTTGGGGTTGTCCCGGTTATGTCATGAAGACTTAGGTGGAAAAGTTGGAAGCTAGGTCGGTGAAGGGACGTTTCATTGGATTCCGTGCAGGACGATGGGATATCTATTCTACATGCCCGAAGATCGAAAGATCGTTGATGCTTTACAAGCACACTTCTGGAAGATGAATTCATTCGGGAAGGCGGAGCAGGTAGAAGTATTTCTTTGGAAGAATACAATGAAACTTCGAGGAGACACTGTGCAAGAAATTGGAACCGAACCTTCAAACACAAGTACAACCACCTAGTAGGTCTAGTAGGGTGTCTCAATTACCTGAGAGGTATAGTTTTATGCACTTGGAGGAACTGGGTTTCCTCGAGGTTCCAAGTGATAAACAAGAGACCGACCCACGACCAATGACCTAGCAATGGTGGATGTAGACTCCATGAAATGGTATGTGATCTTCATGTAGTTGGGACCTTCATTTTGATGAGACGGTCAAAGAGTTTGACTTCGTTCAAAATGAAGAGGAATCTTGTGTATACAAGAGGGTTAGTGGGAGCAAGATCACATTCTAAGTACTATATGTAGATGACATTCTACTAATAGGAAATGATGTGGGGATGCTCAGTTATGGGAAAGCTTGGTTTTCGAGTAATTTCTCCATGAAAGACTTGGGAGAAGAAACCTATATTCTTGGGATTCGATTATACTGGGATAGATCGTAGAGAATGATAAGTTTTTCCCAAGCCCTCTATATAGATTAGATCTTAAAGAGGGTTCCTTCCGATGCGACATGGAATAAAACTCTCCTTGAAGATGTGTCCTCAAAGCGAGGAAAAACGAAAGGAAATGAGTTATATACCATATGATTCGGCAGTGGGTAGCCTTATGTATGCTATATTGTGTACGAGACCTGACTTGCGCATGCTGTAAGCGTGGTGAGTAGGTTTCAGGCAAACCCAGGTAGGGAACATTAAGACTACCTTAAAGAACGTTCTCAAGTACTTTAGAAGGACTAGAGATATGGTTCTTATATATGGTGGTGGAGAACTGAATGTGATGGGATTCACTGTATTGAACTTCCAAGGACAGAAAGATGATTCTATGTCTACTTCTGGCTACATTTACTCTTAATGGAGGAGCAGTATCTTGGCATAGTGCCAAGAATAGCGCGACTGCTAATTCCACCTGTTAGGCTGAGTATAAAGCGGCCTCGGAGGCCTCCAAAGGAAGAATTTAGAAGTTACTGGGTAAACTTCACGTGACACTGGTCTTGCTGCCGGAGAGTATACGTGCCTAGGAGCCAAGGTTTCATAACAGTTCCAAACATATTGAGAGAGAGTAGAATCTCGTAAGAGCATTCGTTCGCAAAGAGATACATTGAGCTGCATAAAGTAGAGTCAGCCGACTACGTCGCTGATCCACTGACCAAGCCACTTTCTCAGACTAGCTTGGAGCGTCATCTGGAGAACATGGATTAGATACCATAGTGTGTGGCATTGAGTGTAAGTGGGAGATTGTTAGGAGTATGCCCTCGAATGCCACTCAGAGGTTGTTGAGTGAGGGCATTGTACTTGTAATTATGTAAACCATTTATATAAGGCAAATGAATGTTTCTTTATTTACTGGTAGTTACTGGCATTCCTAACTCGTAAATAAACATATAGAAACTAGTCCGTGTATTTGAGAGCAAAACGTTCCACTCCTTATTGGATAAGGGGGTAGGCACTGGAAAGGTTATAGCTCAAATACTTAATCGTTCGCAAGTCGATGAAACTTGACTGGGCGTTAAGTTTATGTGAAGACTTGTATGACGTGTTCTTTGACATGGAGAGTGCCCGTCGAACACTAATGGTTAGTGGGAGCACACGTTATAGGTATGCTAATTGGATTAGTATAATTGAACCGACTCACCCTCGATTCGTCACATGGATTTCACTCCGGGACAGTCAATGACGGAATCGAAAGGTTGTGATAGGTATTCGTGAACCTTCGACTTGAGGATTTAGTAGGGATGTGCTTGTGACGTCAAGATTTTCATTAGAGTAGTTCGACCCTGTAAACTGGAAGGCGGGGGTCAACCTCGACGTGCATCGTGACGGGCAAGTAGCAGGTCCTACTGAATACCAAGATAGAATTCTTTCTCCCGTTAGTGAGCGGGTTATATGTCCTATGCGATTCTTGTGAGATGAGATCATAAGTCTTTGGCCAAAGCATTGGAGCTAGTTGTATTGGATACACGAGAGCTCGATGATCTCGATTTGCATTAACGCATGCATAGCGTCAAGTACAAATAGGGTTTGACTGACCGTGACCCTATAACTTGATCGGGACATTTGAAAGAAGGGTTTATACGTTATCGGTATTCACGACAGAATGGTTCTTGAATGATCCCAATCATTCGTTCTCGGTTAAGTGCGGTGTAGGCCACCAGCCGGCTAGGTGGTGCTACTACTCTTTGGTTCCTCCCATTCTTGATCGAGACGGACCTACCGAAGTCGCGCATTAGGATTGACGGAATGAATCAAGCTTAATTCTCTCATTATGAATATTAGATATTGGATATCTAATTCGGGACATCGGATGTTTAAATTGATTTATTGGATAAATTAATTTACGGCCTAATGAATTAAATAAATTCTTGGGTGATAAATTTAATTCATGGATATAATTATTTCTTGGAGAAATTAATTATGTCATAATGTATTTGATATGATAAAATTAATTGGATTAATTAATCGATATAAATACATCGGAACGGAATCGGAGTTTATCTGTTTGGACTCATGAGTCCAAAGCGAACCGAACTCATCCGTTTTTCATCATAGCCGCCCCACTTTCCACCTTATTCCCTTTTGTTTTTGTTCCCATTGATTAATGGGTGATAATGACATGGTGGGGTTGATTCTCAATCAATGAGTTGTTTTAAGGTGAGTGGAATTTGAATAAGAAAAGTAGACTTCATTCTCTCATTTTTAATAGGCATTCATACGGATCAATCAATGAGAGTTCAAGAGAGAGAAAAGTTCTTCTCAAAGTAGTCTTCTTCTTCTTCACTTTCCTCTTGGTTTTCTTAGAGAAAATTCAAGAGTATAATTGAGAATTATGAGTTATACACTTAGAGTGTGATGATCTCATATTGGAAGCTTCATTACTTTGCTCTAGCCGCATCCTCGGAGGATAGCAAGGTGATCGCTGCCCGATCGTTTCTCCGGCGCGTGGCAAGTAGAGACGCGGTGCTTTCGGCGTTGGATCATTCAAGAGCTTGGAGCGGATTGAATTGCAAGGAGATCGCCTAAAGCTTGGGGAATAGCTCGAGAGAAGATTACCATTTAATCAACGGACTTCGAGGGTATGTGTTTCTCGTATCTTCTTTGTTCATTCAATATTCGTATATATGTAGCTCGATCGATCCTCGTAGGGATTCGGATCGAATTAATTTTCGTTACCGCTTCCGCTGGGCCTTCGTTTTAGGCACCGAATCCCAACATTCCATTTCCGTATTCGTTTAGAAATGGTTGTGATTGTATTCTTCGAATCGTTAGGTTTGGTTTCGCCGGTTCCTA
The DNA here is from genome assembly GCA_033398695.1 of Orobanche coerulescens. Classification (NCBI taxonomy): domain Eukaryota; kingdom Viridiplantae; phylum Streptophyta; class Magnoliopsida; order Lamiales; family Orobanchaceae; genus Orobanche; species Orobanche coerulescens. Next base: position 231,519,833 of record CM065802.1, read on the forward strand.
GTGGGTGTGTTTGATCCTTCCCTTCCGTTTATGTCACCGACTATTGATCGAGGCAAGTACCCTTATGAACTTACAATCTTGACATGTTAGTTTTGCATGAGAAACTGTGTGTGGGGGTATGCTCACTACGGGTTAGATCCGACGAGGTCTCGGTAGGGGTCCACGGAGGTGTGGATCGACGAGCTTTGCTTTTAACCACTACGGGTTAGATCCGATGGGGTCTCGGTAGAGGTCCACGGAGGTGTGGATCGACGGTTAATTGTGGTGCATTTTACAAATGTGTTTTGGATTATGGCGTTTCTGGAAATGTGTGTTTCAACTCATGTTTTCTGAATTGCATGCTTGACTATATGTGTAATGTGTAAGTTGTTCATTTAGTTACTTGTACTAGCGTAATTGCTAACCCCTTTGGGGATCCATTTTGGGGAAATTCATTTTATGAATTTCAGGTCAGGTTCTTCGAGACGAACGGGCGCTGGACCAGTACGCGGATGACGGCCACGCGTGATGATTGTGCAAAAGTGTATCTTTGTGGTTTCCTGTCTTTTGATGCGTTTCACCATTTGTAAACTATTAGAAGTACTCGAGTACTTAGGTGTTTTTGTCCGTTCGGATTGAAGTGTGCGTGTCTATTGTATTTGTGTTGTATGATTGTGTTGTGCCTGACCGGTTGAACCGGGTGGATTATTTTGTTTTGCGTCTTTATGACGTGGTGTTACTATGTTGATTCCGCGAGTCGACGAGTATATTTTGGTCGTTTAGCCTGGTGGGTTCCATGTAGGGATCCGCGGCGCTATAATATACCATGAATATCCTGGGGGTGTTACAGATCCCTCATCCTAACCGTCCCTCTCACCCTTAATCACTGCTTAGGGTTTTACCCTCATTTTCTTCCTTCGTCGCCTCCCGTGTGCGACTTGTTCTCTCCTCCGATTCTCTCATCCTTATCCCTATCTTTCGCTCGTTGCGGGTCTTCCGGCAGTGCGACTCCTCAAGGAATCGTTGCTTACACCCCGCGTCGACCTCCTCCTACCTCTATAAAAGGTACCCTAGGACGAAATGGAGGGATATCCGAGCTCTGACAATATATTCTTGTGAACAAAGCAAACTTCGATTTTATCTTTGTGAGGTTGAGATTTAGAGTGAGATTGGTGTTCGGATCTATTGTGCTATCGATTTTCTGAGGTTGTCGGTGCTAACGGTTGTGTCTCGATGGTCCTATCGTCGTGTTTACTGTTCTAAGGAAGGAATCTGTCCGATTTTTCAGAAAATCTGAGCCACAATATTACTCCAAAAAAGGGATTTTCTGGAATCTCAACTTTTCAGATTATTTATTATTTTTCCCTGATCTACATATATATATATATAGGTTATATATTAATATATAATATCTAATAACCGCTCTAATACATATATATTATTAATATTGGTTATTATTAATATATATTATTTTATCTGGATCGATTTTCTGTGGGAGTATTCAAGCTCATAATCTTACTGTTACATTTGGTTGTATGTCAGATTTGTTCAGGACCTGACTTAGGCTCTGTTCTTTTAATCGAATCAATTGACCGAATCAATCAATCGAATCGAATAGATTCAACCTGATCAATCTGAATCGGAATTGACTCAATCGAATCAATTGAACTAAATTGAACTGAATTGAATTGAAGAGTAAATAATAATAATAAATTATTAATAATAATATAATAAATATTAAAAATAATAAATATAATAAATAATAAGAAAATAATAAAATAATAATAAATAATAAAAAATAATAATAAATATAATGTAATAATAATATAATTAATTACAATCCTAATAATAATAAAAATAATAATAATAATAATAAATATGCCCCAAGTGTCCCAAATGTCACAAAAGTATCAAATGTCACAAATAATAATAATAGTAATAAAAATAATAATAATAATAACAACAATGATAATAATGATAAAAATAATAAAAAATAAAAATAATAATAATAATAATAATAGTAATCAACAATCAACAACAACCAAACCAAACCAAACCTACCCAGTATATCCCGCTCAGAGCAGGTTCTGAGGAGGGTAAGATGTACGCAGACCATGCCCCTACTTTTTAAAGTAGGGAGGTTGTTTTCGTGAAGACCCCCAGCTAGTGCACGACAAAATTGTGAGTGCTAAATAGAAAGAGATATATAATACATATGATTTGGAAAAGCTCACAACAATACCTGAGCACATGACTTTGCCCACATGGGACTTACCTGAGAGGAATTTTGATTACTCAAGTCTTGATGCACTCTACTCTTACCAGTAAAGAGGTTGACTTCGTGCAAAAAACAACAATAGTAATCAACAACAGCAGCAACAACAACAACAATATTAATAATAATAACAATAACAATCAGGATTAATAATAATAATAATAATTATTATTATTATTATTAATAATAATAACTGAACTGAACTGAATGGACCTGAATGGAACTGAACTGAATGGACCTGAACTGAATTGAACTAAAAACTGGAAAATAAGTCCAAAAGAACAGGGTCTTACTTGGCCTTGGTGTTGCTGGATTATTGACTGAAAAGCGATATGTTCATTGTCTGGATAATTTTCAATTATATTATCTGTTTAATGAAGCTGACCTGTAATTCTTAAATTCTTTTACCTAGAATAAAATTTTGTAATATTTATATTTATTAATTCATATTATATTATTAATCCTTGTTTGTTTAAGTATTGGATCGATACCCAACATTAATATGGAAGGGGGATTTATGTCACTTATTCATGTTAAAAGATTACATATGAAGAGACTATTTTAATTGTAATTTTTAATGTAAATAAACTAATTTAAATACAAAAGTTATGATAAACATCACAATGCAAATGCACATTCTAATACACAAGGTGATTAAAATGAACTTTTAAATGATAGTATAAATTACAAAATGGTTAAATTTTAGCTATGAAATCTTAGATACAATCGGTGCATCGCACGGGCTGAATAAACCAAAAACAACCCCGGAGCAACATACAGGTTAGTAAAGCCTCATTTCATATAACTAATTACATAGACTAAAATAAAAGGACAATAACAATAAAACAAACATATAAACTTCTCTAAAAGACATTTAAATTCTGTCATCTGCTCATTCAACCGTCTGCCCCAACATTACGTACAAAACACGTAGATATTCTAGGGGTGGGACCGGTTCGGTTATTACTAATATTTTAAGTACCCTAAACCGGTTTTAATACACAAAAACCGGATCGGGTTTTGTGTAATTTTTTGGGGAACCGGTTTAGGACCCGAACCGGTTTTAGGTTCGTATTCCGGGTTTTTGGGTAACAATCTCGCTAAAAACCGAATTCTGCTAAAACCACTCGTTAAAACCCGAATTCTCAATAATAACCGAATAAGCAACTAGAACCGAAAATATATTCAATAATTTGAACATATGTTTAATGAATTTTTATTACATAAATAACAATGGTATACACAAAAAAATCAAAATTTTAACATTAATAATATTAGATTGATTTAATAATGTCCAAAAACAATAACAATAAAGTCCAAAGTCAACTCCCAAAATAAGATTTAAACGTCCAAATCCAAATGTCCAACAATCCAAATGTCTAAATATTTGCATAAATAAATTCTCGCATATTAAATTACTACAACCTTGCATACTAAGTACTAACAACAATAATAAATTAAACATAAAAACTCTTAATCTCTATTCCCTTTGCTTGTCTTTGACGACCTTACTTTTCTTCTCCATGAGTTCCTTTTCTTCTTGCTCAAACTCTACAATAATTAATCAAATAATCAATAAACCAACGAGATATTTAGAGTATAAAATGAAGGTGCGACGATGAGTTTTAAATTAATTAAAACAAGTATGAAAAAATGATGTACCTTGTTCCGTTTTCTCAAACCATTCCATTTCCTCGTGTAGGAGCATATTCCAAGTTTGTAACGACATCCGACTCAACCAACTTTGTAGGCAAATCAATGCCTCAACCGATCTAGGAGTCAAAGAGCTCCTATGAGGATCAATTACTTATTTCCCGTGCTAAAACTTGACTCGGATGCAACGGTGCTGACTTGAATTGCTAATATATCTTTAGCCAAATTTTGTAAATTTGGGTACTTAGGACCCACTAGTTTCACCATGCCAAAATATCAAATTCTTCATTTTGTTCTTCAATAGGATCTAGAATATACCTTTCCACTTCATGAGTAACAACAACTTGATTTCCTCCTTGAAGATCCTTCTCCCACTCTTCAAAGAGTGATGCCTTTCTATTCGGTATACGTCTCTTGTTCGCACTAAAAAACATATCAAAACAACTATTCAGTATGCATATTTTTCTGAAGTTGTATGCATATTTTTAAAGTTTGAAATCATTTTTAAAGTCACATGAGAAATCATTTTCAAATCAGCCTTCACAAGTCAACTAAGTTACCACTCAAATTAGCCTTCCAGTATGCATATCATATCATTTCCAGTATGCAGCCTTCACAAATCATTTTGAAATCAGCCTTCCAGTATGCATATCATTTTCAAATAACCTCTACAGCCTTCCATAAGTGCCCAGACGATGTTATGTTGCGCCAGAGGTGCGTTTTTTCTTGATCATGCATTCACTTAGTCCTTTACAGATAACTAACTACAAATGCTTAGGTGCGAAGATATATCCGGTGAATAATGAGGATAGGAAATGCTTTTAAATGCATTATGGATTGTTTTGCTGCTAAGGGACATTCCATATTCATGTGGTGGTATCACATTCCTTTCTGTTAAGTTAGGATGCACATTAGCAAGTAGATATACTACCTGTACCGTACAGGTACATTACCAAACATGTTTTTATTTTTTAATTATATATATATATATATGTATTCTTTTGTTATTGTCAGAAAGTTATAACACTAAAACAGAAACTATCAACTTAGCTCATATGTGCCCAGACTATTAAATTATAAACCCTACACAAAAAGAAGCCCACCATAAGTGCCCAAAGATATATCATGTGTAACCTAGTCAGAACCTCCTACACAAATCATTTTCAAATCATTTTCAAATCAGCCTTCAAATAGTAAATAATAAAAACAACAATAAAAGCAATTTCTAAAAGAATATAAATAATATATTGTACTGCTAGATGCATTTTGAATTACTTCTTTCTCCAAGTTAGACCTTTGATTTGGAGTACCACTTGTTGAAGCGTAAATGTCGGTGAGTGTGACAATAAACTCTTTCAATTCATCACATTTTTTCTTCGCCAAATCAATATCAAACCCCATCATTTTTTGAAGAAGTAGCATGAAAAATCTTAGCTTCCTTCTAGGGTCTAACACCAAAGCAACGAGTAAGAGTTGATTGATATCTTCTAGCTTATCAAAATATTTTCTATATTTGCTCTTCATGTGAATCGACATATCAAAAATAACTTTTCCGACACCAATATTATCCTTCGCATAAGGGTGGTTGCAAACATTATCGATCTCATATTTGATTCCAACAACCTCAATGAATGATTTGTTGGCAAGTGGCTTGTTTGATGAACTAATATTCATAGTTGTTTCATAAAAAACGCGCAAAAACTTCACCAACTCTAAAGCCCTACCCCAATCATCTTCATTTGGAGGTCCCACCCTTTTCTTACCATTTCCCCCAATATCCAAGTCCAACTCATCTTCTTCACCTTCTCCATCTTCTTCATCAAAATACCCCGTATACTTCAAATCCTCCTCCTCTAACAACCTATCAAATGCTTGCCTAAGCTCAAGTGCCGTCTCAAGCATTAGGTAAGTCGAATTCCACCTAGTGGGAACATCCAAAACACACACCTTCTTACTCTCTAATGACTCTTTTTTAACACACTCTTTAAAAGTCTCAAGTCTACTCGGGGAACTCCCAACATATTTTATAGCGTTCCTAATTGATGCAATGGACTTCTCCACACATTTCAAACCCGATTTAACAATAAGATTGACAACATGAGCTAAACACCTAACATGGAGATATTTCCCACCCAACAAAATCTCTTTATCACCATTGTTTAACTTTCTCTTTATGTAGTCTAATGCCACTTTGTTAGAAGCGGCATTGTCTACGGAGATAGTTAAAAGCTTTTTAATTGACCATTCTTGCAAACATTTTTCTAAAATTTTTCCAATTGTTAAGCCTTGGTGATTTGGAATTACACAAAAGTTAAGAACTTTCTTATGCATAATCCATTTATCGTCAATAAAGTGGGCGGTCAATACCATGTAATTTATGTTTTGTATTGAAGTCCACGTGTCGGTTGTTAAACTTACACAACGATCTCTAAGCTCATTTCTCAAACTTTCCTTCATCTCACCGTACATACCCAAAAATATCTTAACCACCGTTTTCCTACAAGGGACATTCCATTTAGGCACCACAATCTTACAAAATCTCCTAAAACCCGCTTCTCAATTGCACTAAATGGCATTTCATCAATAACAATCATTTCAACGCCGCTTTAGTGCAATTGTCTTGGGTCCAATGAGTAACCAAAGCATCCACACCTTTAACATCTGTAGCAAAGTGTCTTTGGCCCTTAATCGAGTTCTTGGCACTACCAGGATATTGCGAACAATGAATTTCTAAGTGTTTTTGTAGTGTACTCGTGCCGTTCCTTGATTCAAAGATTAAGTGTGGTGAAGCAATACTTACATTGAGCTTTTGTAGTATGCCCACTGAATCTCTTTTCCATCTTGATTATTGATCAAAGGTATACATTGTGCATTGAAATGGTCCCACACCCAAGACTTATTCGCTCTCGATTTATCTTTCGATTTCCTCTTTCTTGAATTCTTCTTTGGTAGTTGAGTTGTATTTGTAGCACCATCACGTATTTCATTCTTCGTATCGCCGCTACTTATGCTCTTAGTATCATCAGAAATAGAAGCCATTGAAAATCGGAATCTGCATGACATAAACAATTTAAATAAAATGCTTTGGCATCATCAACATTGAACAACATTCAACATTTAAGCAACATTCAACATTTCCAGTTTAATACATCATAAAGCATAAAGTACAGAAGGAGACATATGTTATACATCATTTAAGCATTCAATCAACGCAGAGATGAAATGATTTTTTCTTTACAAGGGGGGAAATAAAAAAGAGATGAAATGATTCATCTGCACACAGAGATGAAATGGGGGGGAAATAAAAAAAGAGAAAAAGGCATTACATCCAAATGTGAATGATACATCGGAATTTCTCTATGTTTCGATACCATCGAATCGAGTACGAAATGATACATCTAAACTCGAAGCCAAGTTCAGCTTAGGTTCAAAATGTTAGAAAAGGCCATAAGCATGTAAAAAAACCTCATACATTGTTCTACTTTTTATGTTAAGAGACTCAAACATAGACACCAGAAGAGAGCAGCAAGAATAGAGATCCAAAACCCAAGAAAACTGAAGCAACTGCACCAGTAGTCAATTCCTTTGTAAGATTGCGGTTTTTTCTAGAGGAAGTAGCTTCATAAATGAAGAAAGAGGCGGTGATTACGAGGCCGAAGGCGAGCAGAATAACTGCGAGCGTAGGGTACCACGCATCTGGAACTGGGCTTGAAATTGGTTTCGCCGACGGAGCCATTTTCTCGAGGAAATCGGAATTGGGGGTTTAGACAGCAGCAGATCTGCAGCTTCTTCGGTGGCTTAAGTTTTTTTCTTTTTTGTTTCGCACCTTCCTCTTAACACACCATTAGTGTTTTAAACTAAAATTCTCAAAGAAACAGGAAAATTTACCTTGTGATAGCAGGAGTTTCGGTGAAGAAGAAACGTAGAAGAAGTCTTTCCGATCCGTTACTGGAAGAAAGGTAGAAGAACTGAAGAACCCTCTTTTGTTGTTTCTCTGGAGTCTGGAGTGAAAGAAGAATGACGAGAGTCAAAGGGTGTGGGCTGGGTAGGCGGCGTTTCTTTCTTAAACTAGGTTAAAGCTGCCTTTATTTTTTATATCATTAAATATAATTATATTATATATATATTTAAAATCCGGTTCTTAACCGGGTAATGTGTGTTCTGAAATTGAAGACCCAAAACCCGGAACCGATTTATTTAAATAGACCCGAATTAAGAACCGGACCCGCTTTTTGTTATAAAACCCGGAATCGGAACCGGTTTTTTCGGTTCGGTTTTTAAAAAAAATCGGTTCCTCGGTTAAAAATCCCACCCCTAAGATATTCAATCCAACACCGTGCATCGCACGGGTTGGATAATGGCTCGTATATATATTATTATATGGCTTATATATTCAAGACAATGTTGAGTGGTGTATCTAGAAGTAGGGCTGAGCACAAATGGTCCGACCAGTTTTACCGGACCGGCCAGACCGGACCGACCGGACTGGACACATTAGGTCCGGTCCCGGTCTGCATTTTGTCTAAAACCGGTTCGGGCAGACCGGTCAAGACCGGAAAATCCGGTCTGCCTGGAACGACGATAAAAATAAAAATACAAAAAAATATTTTTATTATAATTTACCCTCGATGGTGATGAAATAATGATGATTAATGGCTCGATTATGATTGCACTTTATTCTAATTAAGTTTATTTATACTAAAATATTGTTGAACTTGGGAGTTTGATGACTAAATGAAGATATTAAGATTGATAATTGTATTTTATGGGAGTATGTAAAGAAGAAAGTATTTTATATGTAATAAAAGGACATTTAATATGCAAAAAAAAAAAAACTTTTTACAAAATCGGGCTAGAATGGCAAAATTTGGCGACCGACCGGTTTTTCCGTCGGACCGGTTGACCGATTCTGAACAATCCGAGCCGGTCGATAAAGTCCGACCATTTATAATCCGGGTCATTCCGGGCCGGGTCGGTCCGGGCCGGGTCAGACCCGGTGCTCAGCCCTATCTAGAAGCACACCGGACCCCCCCCCCCCCCTCGGTCTTTTTCTATCTTTTGATTGATTCCCCGGAAAATTACGTCAAGAAGTTAGAATTGATATCCGATTAAATAAATGCTCATGCGTTTCGGATGAGGTAAAATTAATCACAATTTTCGTAAATTATTGGTTGTTTGTTGAGTATTTTTTGGTGGGTTTCTTAGTTTTGCTTCAGATCCTGGTAACCGGGTCTACGAAATTCAGAATCTCTTTTTCCAAAAGGTTGTAGAATTTTCGTGTAATATAAAGGTGATTTCAGGGTTGAGCTTCATGCGAATTTGATTAGAATTCAACGGCCTTTTTCTTATGCGGTTGATGCATGAAAATGGAAGGTAGCGTTAAGTCAGGAGTGCTGAAAAGGAAAAGTTCCTCGGGGTGTTTGATTATCAAACAGAAAAGTTTGAATCGGAATTCAGGAGGCGAGTCAGGGGGTTTGATTGATAACAGTAAGGAAAAGAACAGGGCTAGATTAATTGAAAGTGAATCGGATTCGAGTTCTGATTCTGATGACGAGCCGTTGGAGCTCATGAGAAGAAAAGTGAACGAGAAGAGATCGAGTAACGGTTCAAAATTATGTAAGAAGAATGAGCTTGAAAATAGAGAGCGTGGCAGCGACAATGTTGTTATTAACATTAGTGGTGAGAGGAAAAGGGGTAGGTTGGAGTTGTTTGATTTTGATGAGTACGATGAATTCGATGCGAAGAAGATGAGAATCGGGTATTTTGAGGAATTTGGTGTCGGCTCGTCGAGTAGGAATCATGTTGTGGATAATGGTTCTAGTAATGGAAGCAAAAAGGGGTTAAGGAATAAAGGACCTGCATTGGAGGGCGATGAAGCGAACATGCCCATTTCGCTTTTAAAGTCGAAGTACCAAAATTCGGCTGGCGAGCCAATCAGGGTGCAGGGAAAAAACGGGGTGTTGAAAGTTATGGCGAACAAGGAGGAGAAAGTGGATTTTCCTTCTCTGTCTAAAAATGACGTCTCTATTGACCTTCAAGAGAGAAAAGGTTCAAGGTCCAGTAATGTCGTCAAGAAGGACTTGTTTGTCGACAAGGAGACCGAAAAAAAGGAGAGGATAGAAGGAGGTCTACATGTATATAGCTCAAAGAAAGGAATGAAATTGGAAAATGAGGAAGAAAAATATCCACGTCCAGACAATTTCACCCCTCTCAAAGGAAAAAAGGGGAAAGAAGGCAAAGCTCAGCGTGGTGGAAGTACGGAAAAGCAAAAATTGCGCGAGAAGATAAGACGAATGTTATTGGATTCCGGGTGGACCATTGATTATAGACCGAGAAGGACTAGAGACTACTTAGATGCTGTCTATATTAATCCTAGTGGAACAGCCTACTGGTCGATTACTAAGGCATATGATGCGTTTAAAAAACAGTTAGAAGATGACAATGTCGAAACTAAAGCGGAAATTGGGTCTCTGTTACGTGGGCCTCTCTCTGAAGATTTTATACATAAACTTACGAGACAAACTAAAAAGAAAATCAATGAAGAAATGAGAAGGAAGAGAAAAGAGGACAAGTGTTCTGAGAGCTCGGATAGCGATCGAAATAATGACAAAAAGCTAAGGAAATATGAAATGTATGAAGTGGATAGTGACAGTGATGATGATTTAAGCGATGAGTCCCCGAAAAGGAAGAGAGACAAAGTCATACGAGGAGGAACGAATAAAGTAATCGGAAGACGCACGCTTATGGTCCGTGGTTGTGATAAAGGCGAAAGCTTTGGAAAAAGAACCATTTTAGCATGGCTGATTGACTCTAGGATAGCACGGTTAGGTGAAGGAGTGCAGTATATGAACCATAAAAGGACTCGGATTATGTTAGAAGGGTGGATTACAAGAGACGGGATCCATTGTGGTTGTTGCAGTAAAATTCTCACGGTTTCGAAGTTTGAGATGCATGCTGGCAGTAAGTTGCGTCAGCCGTTTCAGAATATATTTTTGGAGTCCGGCTCGTCCCTTTTGCAGTGCCAAATTGATTCATGGAATAGTCAAGAGGAGTCTTTATGTCGGGGTTTTGTTAATGTTGATGTTGATGGTGATGATCCGGATGATGACACATGTGGGATTTGTGGCGATGGAGGTGATCTGATCTGTTGTGATAGTTGCCCGTCAACTTTTCATCAGATCTGTTTAGACATACAGGTACTTTTTTAGATGGATTATGGCATAACACCTGTGTATTTGTCTGTGTTTATTTCATCATTATAATGGAATTTACTTGGGAGTATTATTAGCTTTTTATTATTTAATATTATTAGCATTTTGGGACTAAGGCTCTGATGTTGTTGTTGTATTGTTATTCGTTCTGTCTTCTAACTCTTTAGTTACTCGTAACATCTTTTCTTCTTCTTCTTGGGTTCTGTGTGTCTGTTCGTGTTGCTTGCTTGTACATAGTTGAACTCCACTCATTCAGAATTTTCGCCTCGTGAATGTTTAGAGGAAGGATTAAGTCTACTTCAAACTCGTGATTTTTGAGTAGCATTTTTTTGGGTATTAAATGCATTTACTCCATTCATCCCACTTGAAGAAGAGTCTACTTTGGTTAAGGCATAATTTCTTAATTTTATTCATTTTAACGAAGTCACAACTCGTTTTAACCATCTATTCTCACTTTTATTTTATTTTATTTTTCTAGTATTATAATTTGTACAACAAAAACTTCAACTTCGAGGAATATTATATAAATTTTATATAGATATTAAGGTTTTATTTGAAAGTAGACTCTTCTATTCGGGCAAAATCATGTTTTGAAGTAGACTCTTCAAGTGGGGCTGGACGGCGGGAGTATTTTTCTTGATTGTGTAGGTTAGGTTCTTCTATTCCTTCTCTTATTGCAGGTGCTTCCTTCAGGGGATTGGCACTGTCCAAATTGTACATGTAAATTTTGTGGATGTGGCAGTGGAAATGTTGCTGAAGAAAACAATACTGCTGGAAAAGAACTCAAAAAATGCAGCTTCTGTGAGAAAAACTGTAATGGTTTTTACGGGGTTTGAGTTCTACTTGCAAATTTTTTTCCCTATCTCCCTATCTCTCAGAAATATGCAATTGCATTTCATTTTAGTATAACTATGCTTAAATAATTCTTTCTACATTTTTATTTTGTAGATCACAAATCTTGCAGTGAAAAGGCAAATGCTCTACCTTTGAGTTCAAATGGTGCATCTTTCTGTGGGCTGAAGTGCCAAGAGGTATTAGCATGTGTTTCCTTAATCTTACTTATACTGATGTTTCTGCATTATTCTGAAAGCTTTGGTTTTAAATAAGCTGTAAGCGGATAAAGAAAGTATTGCATATGGAAGATATAGTGTAATGCCTTTGTGCATGTTGACATTCTGATATATGCATCATCTCTTGGTGCGACGCAAATGAAAAGATGAATTAATGAAAGGGAACTGAATAAATTGAAAGGAAGACAAATTTGCAAGGGACACGTAGTTTCCTTGCCATTTGTTTGGGATGAGAGAATGGGGGTTTCCGGGTTATGCCATTTTTCATTTAAGTAATCTGGTATTCACATAATGGCACCCTAACATTCAGCAATTTCGTACTTCCTTCCAAATCTGCAAAAGAGAGTATGCACGGACTATTTTCTTTTCAAGAGGATCCGGCATTTGAGCTAAAAAACTGAGAAAAGTCTAAAGCCGTAGAATAGGCGACTAGAGACTTTGTTTGCTATCCCCTTTCGATCTATGTGCTTATGATTCTTTATATAAGATGTATTGAGCTGTCATTTTTTGGCACCATATTCTACGTATGTATCTTATTATATACTCTCTTCGTCCCACTTGAAGAGCCCACTTTCAAAACATGATTTTGTCCCAATAGAAGAGTCCGCTTTACAAAAATAACATTAATATCTAATTAAAGTTTATTTTATATTTCTCAAATTAATGTTTTTTGTTATCTATAAATAAGAATAGTAGCTTATTGGATGGAAAAAAATTAAAGAAATAAGTGAGGATGCATGGGTTAAAAAGAATTGTACATTTGTTAAAGTGACTAAATCAAAAGTTGTACTTTCAACAAAGTTAACTCTTCATATGGTATGGGGCGGAGGGAGTAGAGATTTTTGTGGGCCTCATTATACCTTGTTTAACGTAATGTTGATCGTGCTTTATGCCAACTGTATAAACAGTCATCATATTCGGATTTGCAGCTCTATGATCATTTACAGAAAATACTTGGGATCAAACACGAACTGGAAGGCGGATTTTCATGGTCTCTTATTCAACGAAAAGATGTATCTGATACCTCGCACCATGGATTTCCTCAAAGGGTGGAATGTAACTCTAAGCTAGCTGTTGCATTATCTGTCATGGATGAGTGTTTTCTGCCCATTATTGACAGGAGGAGTGGGATAAATTTGATACATAGTGTTATGTATAACTGCGGGTAAGATGTACTTGACTATGCTATATATATATATATATATATATATATATATATATATATGTGTGTTGATTTTACAATATCAATCACGTATTGTGACATGACAATAGCAATTATCTCAAACTCATCGCCGTCTCATGATATTTTCCATATAAATGGAAAAAACTATGATGTTGACGGTTTTGGAATTTCGTTCTATTTCTCCTTCATATGAAGGTTGCGACAGGAAGGGCATCCGGCATAAAACTTTGCCACTTTGTTATTTGCATGAGTTATGGTGTTAACTAATTTTAGACAATTAAACGACACTATAATATTCATGCCACTGACCCCAACATAGTTGGGATTAAGGTGCTGTTGATGATATATATATATATATATATATATATATATATAATTTGGTTTTCTTCTTACAACTTACAAGTGCTTAAGAAATCGTGTTGTTCTGGTGTTTATGCAAATCGTGGGTGTAGTACAATGTTCAGGAGTTCTATGGATTTCTTATGTAATTATATAATATTAATAAGTGGAAAATATGGGTTTAAAAAGAGTTGTACATTAAAAATAAAAAGTTGTACATTCACCAAAGTGGACTCTTCAAGTTCGATGGAGGGAGTATTACTCATAATTACATTTTAATGTCTTTTGATCTTCTGGGTGTAAGACACTCTCCATGTCCAAGTAAATTCATTTCACCCCTTTCTTTCACATCTTTTTTGTTCTGATTTTTTTATGAGTAGTACCCACACCACAATTCATTTACGCGCACGCGCACACATACACACACACACACACCCTCACAGCACTGCTTAAAATGTGCCTTCTAGGTTTTATCTGTCATATAGTGAGTAGTTCAATACTTCTTTATCTGCCCCTATTTCATATAGTACCATTTTCTACTCTTGTTTATCACCCCCCCCCCCCCCTGGCTGGCGCGCGCACACAAACACACACAAGTAACACTAATAATCATAAATGGAATATAACTCATTCTAAATTAGTCCTTGAAATAAAAGTCTATAATATTGTCTTTATTTTGCAGATCAAATTTTAACCGGCTGAATTATCATGGATTTTATATTGCAATTTTAGAGCGGGGTGATGAAATGATATCTGCAGCGTCTATCAGGTAATAATACAATACTTCACGATGACCTTTGTCTCTATTTGTGGTAGTGATTGTAGAAACATGACTTAGGCTTGTAACCTTAACAAGATGTACAACCACTCCGGGGAACTATGTGACGTTTTATTAAGAGTGTAACGAGGGAGTGATTACCCTTATGAGCCTGACTTGTTTTTCCGCTTCAGCTTCACTTGTTTCTAAATTTTATTCAAGTATTTGTACCAATATTCGTTTTTTATGGTCGAGTTGATTCTTTAATTGTATTGACCAACAAGGTAAAGTAATCTGATTATTTGCATTTTTTTTTGCATTTACTTGTTAGGCTCCATGGAGACCGTCTGGCTGAGATGCCATTTATCGCGACCCGTGAGATCTATAGGCGACAAGGAATGTGCCGGCGCCTTTTATCCGCAATCGAAACTGTAAGAATACTGGAATTGTTGCCATGATATTTCTACACTTGTCGGTATGCTAAAAACGACGTCTGCTGGACTCATGTATTTGTGCTTGTTTTGACAGTAAACGGCTCACCCCAAGCCCCTTGCCGTGTTCTTTTATTTTTTTGAAAAAAATATATGCTGGAATAGTGATTTAAGGTATATTTTTTATGATTCCAGGAACTTTGTTCCCTCAAGGTTCGACTATTAATTATTCCCACCATATCGGAGCATATGAACACGTGGACCACAGTTTTCGGTTTCCACGAACTTGAGGATGTTCACAAGAAAGAAATGAAGTCCATGAATATGTTGGTCTTTCCAGGGATGGATATGCTGCAAAAACAGTTGTTTAAGCAAGAAATTTCTGATGGTAAAATATTTTCATATGTGATACAATTATCCCTTCGATTCTGTTTTCAGCAATGAAACTTTGAACTATTTTCTTGCCTCATAATATACTGTTGTGTTTATTACAAAAAGCTACACGCGAGATTTAGCTTGATTATGGAACACTCATGTTTTATTTAGATATAAAATTAGCCCCTTGAAGTTAAAATAATCCCCTCTTGAGGGCGCAGTTTGTTAATTGTTATATCATGCACCCCATCATATGTACTCTTGAACTCTACACTGCAAAAAGATCCTCCCAAAACTGGAAAATATTACAAAATGAATCTAAAACTGAAAATTTTAAAAAATAAACTCTATAAATAAAAAATGAACCCTTAAAAAGCGGAATATTGAAAATACACTTTAAAAACAGAAAATATAAAAATAAAGCCTAAAACTGTCTAAAAACTGAAATTAAACCATAAAAAAAATCCCCAAAACTGAAAAATCATAGGAAATATTAAAAGAATTAATACATATTCATGCATCCGAGTGCATGAGGAGGTATCATGCACCCGGATGCATGCTATAAATCGCCCCTTTTATAGTTTATTTTTTTGTAATTTTGGAAAATGACGGTTTTTGTATCTTTGCCTCTGATTTCACCTTTATATTTCAATTGCAGCTGTTAAAATCTCTGATTCAGCTATCAACCAACCTCAATTGCCTGTTTTAGTTGTTGAAAAGTCCGATAGACAGGCAAGCACTGGCAGTGATTCTGTACCGTGCCTCGAGTCCACGTCCAAGACTAATGACAATATTCATTCAGTCGATTCTCACTCTCCACCAACAACAATACCTTCAGCGGCTATTCAAGAATCAGATAATGCAGCAACAGCTTCTATTTCAGGTGCTATGAGTGAATCTGTCATTCTTCCTCGCAGCCCGGAGACAACCGCCCTGAAGCCCAAGATTGAAAACGAACAAAAAGAATCTTCTGAAAGCAACACATGCGAAATCGAAGCTCCTTATGTGGATTCTATTACCGCCGTTACTTTAGAGATTTCAAAATCTGTGGACAATGCCAGTCCCGATTTTGAGAAATCTACGGAGGAAGTAATGGACAACCTGGTGAAGAAAAACGAGACGCCTCATATGCTTAATTGAAAATGTGCCGAGCACGAGACGACATGCATGCAGCAGAACAAGGGAACAAGTCCGTCGTGACATAGAGCCCTGAATAACAACCACTAGTTTAGAGAACCATGGTTAGTATTTTTTTTTTTTTTTTTTTTGCCTCGATAGAAAATACATGGTAATGATAATGTGCCATGGGAGAGTGATATGAAAACTGGTATTTGGCATGCGGTAATTTTAGTGACGTGTCCGGTAGTCATGGACGGGGTTTTCAATTTTACAAGGTTGTAAATGATATCTGGCCATGGTTGCTGCAAGTGAGATCTGATCAAATAAAAGATGCAAGTTGAAAGAAAAAAATGGCAGCCTCGACTGTTTAGTAGGCGATTGAAGCTCAGCCACGACAAGTTCTGCCAATTTTGTCTACTTTTTAGGTGTGTATATTTTTAATTGTAGATGTATTTCTCTTTTTTTTTTTTTGTTACCCGTGATATATACATTATTTTTATTTCTTCAACTAAATGTGGATATTTAGCGTGTTCGTGCATTCTACTTATCGTCATGTTAATGACAACATCCGAATATCTCGCACCATATTCCAATTTATGCCGACAGATATATTCTTAGTGACCGAACCGAGTAGAAGCCAACGGAGCATCAAACACATAATATTGAGATCGATAATATTCCATGAGGCTCGGAAACTTATGGTTATGTTCTGGAAGCCAAAATATTTGTTTATAGTGAAATGTGCTTGGTTTAGTCGTTGAATTTTTGGATTATTTTGGATTGGAATATGCAAATCAGATCGAGATTTCAACAACTTTTCTGTATATTCAATTTCGGTTACAATCCCCTTGAGAGGAGAGGGGTTGTAAGGGTGGAAAAGATGTCGTAGCTGCTGCTTCACCTGTTATTGCTGTTAATTTCGTACGAGGTAAGAAGAGGGATGCCGAGGAACAAATCGCGAAGAATTTTCAGAAGGAAAAGGTTGATGACAAGGTAGCCATTTTCTCTTGTTGTGTTAAACCCAAATAGCATTTTTTTTATGTTAATTATATATTCATCTTTTCATTGTTGTAATAAACCTCAAAGCTGTAAAATGTTTCATATTTCTGTCCTTTCCTTAAAAATTTTCGGTCTAAAAATCGTATATTGTTTGATTCGAGTTCGAACCATATTTTCCGATTTCGATGTTTGATTCGGCTAGGCCCAGTCCGATTGAATGTTTGCAAATAGTTTGGTCCGAATTTTAAACAACTGTTTTAACAAATATTTTACAAATACAAATATAAGACTGGACCCAACGGTTCGGTCCGGGAACTACGATTTGAGATGAATACTAAAATGTCGAACCGGACCGAATGGTTCGGTCCGATTTGCACCGAATCCAAATTTAACATTTGATTTGCTATTTGATTGCACAAATCGAATTCAAATCGAGTTTTTTCGAGCAGAATACTTCGAGTCGATCGAATATTTGCGTTCCCTCCGAGTCCTACCAATGACCTCTTCTGCCCATAACCTATTTCTTTCCATTGCTAAATCTCATTTGATAGAGTTCTTTAAAGAGGCTGGGGAAATCGTTGATGTGCGCTTCGCTACACCTAGGCCTAGGAATATAGTTTATACGAGAGAAGGGACTAAAGTTTAATTTACGAGAGTTGTTGGGCCGTCCCGTTTGTCTTACCAATATTTTCATTAAGTCACGTATTGATAAATTTGTCTGGATAAAAATATTTTGGTATTTTTTTGTTGAATCAACAATCTGAATGAGATAAATGACATATAAACTAATTTTTATATAAATTAGTTTAATTTTTTTAAAGAAAATTAATTTTTCAAATAATACATCCCATATTTCATAGATATTTTCACATATCTTAAATGTATTTTTTGAGATATTAAATAATTTTTAGATTATATAAAATAATTATACGACTAATTTTAAAAAATAATAATTATCTGGAAATCATATTAAAATAATTGTAATATTTTTTAAAATAACTTTTTAGAAATCAATAATTTTCGATTCATCTTGTGATTTTTTAAATAAATTCCAGAAATAAAATTATTATTCATATTTTTAACCTAAGGGGTAGAAGAGATACTTTTGTTGGCTTAATCTGGATGTTGTTGCCCAAAATATTATACGTAATGGTTTGCTGGATATGGGTACGGGTGAGTAACAAACAAAATGCGAGAGCACGTACGAGGAGTGTAAATAACACAAGATTTGTCGGGGTTGTTAGTCCCGGACTTGAATGCTCTCGCGAGATATTATTAATAAGAATTTCGCTTGGGAGTACAGATATTAATGTAAGATTACAATTACAATGAGTATAATAACCCTAGCTATCTATCTCTTGAGTGTTGATGATTGCCGGAAGAACCAGAGTTAGAAGCTCTGTGAGTTCTTGAAATGTAGGGGGTTCTCGTTTCTGCCGACCGTCTTTAGGTTAAGGGGTTCCGAGAGTGAGAGAGAGATCCCAGAGAGAAGCCTCAAAAGTCCCAGGAGAGTCTTTCCAAATGATGGAAGTCTCTTACTTATAGAAGAGGAGGTAGTTGAGATGTCTTAATCCCAAGCGGGCGATCGCCTTTCCTGTATTAAACTAAGCGGGCGATCGTCTCAGCACATGAGCCGGTTTCCTCTGCTGGCATCCAGATGTGCGAACCAATGGAAAGACAACACGTGCCTCATGTCGCAGTCTTGGGAGGTCCCACCTAGGACCTTTCGGCGGGTCTATCGGTGGGTGAGAGACAGTCCTTATCACCTACAGCTGGTGATGGGCTGGAGTCAAAAAGCTTTATTCTGCGGCGCTGTTTGCGGATCTGCACGTGGGCCATCATCCCGAGATTCGGTCTTCGTAGACTTTGACGGATGTTTGGCTTTACACGTGGCATAAGACGGTCGTCTTGGTCGGGTACTAGAGACGATCGCTATGTGCCAAGAGACGATCGCCCTGGGTGTCGATCGTTCGGTACTTGACCTTGATCTGGAACCCTCGTTCGATTAATCTGCCTTGGTTCATCTGACGCTGGATTGGTCGCTCGGCCCTTATGCCGATCGCCGTCGAGGCGTATAAATCGCCGCACAACACTGGACAAGTGCCCAAAATGAACTATGCGATTAAGCTATCGTATGTTTCATTAAGTTGCAAATAAACATCCTAAAATATTTGTGCGAATAAACTCAATCAACCATTTAAGTCGAGTCATTAGTAAACAAAACCTTAGCTTTGTTTCTCCGATCACTTCTATCCGAGATTTTGATACAGCTTCTTTGCCGATTGATATGATATGGAGCTCCCTCAGAAAGCATTTCTACATGTGGAAATATCTATTGGATGTTCCTTGGGACGGATGACCACACTGGCGCTCCTAATGGGATTGCTTTCTTGGAGTTCTATTATTCGAAGCATTGCCCGTAGCTCTTGTGATTAGTGGCGGAAGCAGAACATTCAGAGCTATAGAAAATACGAGGTCGGACAATTATATATATATATATATATATATAGCTTCTCCTATTTTATAAGGGAATTTCCGTCTGTCGGAGGGGGCCGTGGACCCCCTTGGACCCCCTCCCTCCGCCCCTGCTTGTGATGAATGGACATAAATTTGGTGATTTCCCCCTCCTTGACAATTGAAGATTAAACATGCTCAGAAAACTCGAACCCAGGGAATCGACCGCGACTCGGACCCGTCGGATCCGTGTAAGACCCGGACATGGCCAACCCGTCGGACCCGGAAACCCGGACCCGTGGTATACACGGGTGGGGTCCGGGTCCTACATTTCGAGACTCGTCGACCGTTGTGTCCGACCCGGATGACCCGACTGGGAATAAAAAGAAATTAAAAAGTGATCGTTGGACCCGGCGGGTCGGACCCGTGACCCAGCGGGTCGGATTTATTTTCAATTTTTTTCAAAAAAAAAATCAAAAATTATATCTATAAATACTCCCCAACGACGACTTCCACTAAAGGTAAGTAATGTAAGTTAGGTAAGTAAAAGAACTACGTAGCGCTTTTATTCATCACGAGGATACATAGGCAATTTAATTTTTTTTACTTCTTTTTTAAGTAAAAGAACTACGTAGAGTTTTGATTACTCACGAGAATACGTAGGTAATTTAATTTTAAGTGAAAACTTAGAAATTAAATAGAAGCTCATTGTTTTCAATTATTTCATTTGTTCATTAGTCATTTTTTCGTGTATAAAATGATAATATGTAAAATTTTATAAATACTTTTTACAAAAAATTATGAGTCGGGCCTGTGACTCGACAGGTCGGACCCGGACCTATGGCCGATCGATGAACCCGCCAACCCATAAGTTGTAACTCATAAGGTAGAACCAATGCATGTCAATGTCTAGTTCGTTGCGCGGACATCCATATTATTTTCCATAAAAAGATTAATGATTTAAAATATTGTTCGAAGAATATTTCATATGTTTCATAATATAGTTTGTTGTCTAGTTCAAAATGTTTTTTTATTTGACTGTATAGGTTTTCCATGTATTTTTCGGTTTACTTTCTTGATTTCCAATAATAAATTTGATTTCATGTCAAATATGACAATGGGCCAACAATAATTATAATTAATTGACGGAGTCAAAATAAAATTTTTTAATTGTTCAAACTAGTTGCTAATATGGATGCTTATTTGAACAATCACATCAATACCCAAATCTCACATTCAACGTCGACTTTTGGATAAATTTATAGTTGTTCAAACTATAAGTACTAATCTGATTTGTAGGCATTTAACATTGATGAAATATATAAATATCCCTTTGATATCATGTCAAATATGACAATGGAGAAACAATAGTTATAATTTATTGAGGGAGCCAAAATAAAATTTCCTAATCCTTCACACATTTGAGCTAAACAATCAACTGTTATGTTACATATTAAGTATTAAAACTGATCGACTTAAGTCACCGTCAATTATAATAAAATGTACATTCACCATTAGAACCGTGCTTATTAATTTTACGAATTAAGGAATATGAATTACGAATAAATAGGAATTGATTATATTTACAGAAATATTTCACGTTTTCATTAATTAAAAAATATAAATCCAAACAAAAGAAAATTTAATATAGTAATGTGCATTATATATTAAAAACTTAAACCTAAAATCTCGTGTAAATATTATATATATCCACAAATTAATTAGTTTATATTAGTTAGTCACTATAATTAGGTATATCAATAAAAAAATATCAACTGAAATGAAAGATTCTTGGGGTATTGCAAAAGAAATGTTGAATATATATAATTTAAAAGGTACTCAAAGTCCTAATCAATTAAATAAATCGACCTTATTAAAAAATATTATGAAAGTGTAGAAATAGTGGTTTTAGTTATTATTTATAAATAAATCAAAGAAACTATGGAATAAATCAATTAGTCCATTTTAGTTTTAAATCTTATTTAATTAATATAAAATAACAAAATACATTAAAAAACTCATATTTACTAAATTATATAATTACTGATTTTATGAATTTTTAAAGATATATTTCTAAATATATAAGAAATTAAATTTAATAATAATATACTAATTCGTAGATTCATCTTTGTACAAAGAGAAATTCAGAAAATAAAAATTGATCGTTTAGGTTATTTTTAAGTGATTATTTATTTTTTTTAGTTTTAAAATATTTGTTAATTTATCTACTTTTGAAATCAACTATATATTTTTGAAAACCTTGTATTTTAAATTATATCTAAATAATTTATGTAATTTTTTTTTTTCAAATATAAGGATTAAATTATCTCCTTTTTGGCCATTTAACAGAAACCGTTAAATACTTAATGAGTTGGACCATTTTGGCAAAAAAAGGACCAAAAAGAACGTGAAACCAAAATTTCATCAAATATAGTTTAACACAATCCGATATAAATTGAAGTTTTGTCTAATACGAGTTTTCGAAATTACTAAAAGTGCCCAACTATTTATGTGTTCTCTTGAATGTAAAATGTGTCAACTTTCTTACTTCTATATGTTAAATTAAATATTTGAAAATAATATCATATAAAATTATATAAAATTCCAACTGAACCAAATGTCACTTAGGGTTTTTGTAATACAAGTTTCACAAATTACTAAAAATATTTTAATTATTTATTTCTTCTTTTGAATGTAAAATTTCTTGAATTTAGTACTCTTAAATATGAAGTTCAATGCGTGAAAAGTACCTTATGATTTTTCGAGGCTCATCTTATGTTACAAACAAAATTGGTCATTTTTTTTACTTTTAAAAAACGGGGATAATTTTAATTAGGCTAAGATGTGGATGTAGTTTTCTTAGTTAATCCCGCGATTAATATATTTATAATAAGTCATACAAGTAATTCACTTATATATATACTACGATAATGCTGCTTTTTTTTGGCAAATTGGGAAGTACTTAATTTTAAGTTATAAGTCATAATCTCCTTACATTGTAATTCCAAAACCTATTTTAAAATAAATATACATATAGTTTCACTTCAACTAAATGCCGTCGGGATTTTTTGTAATATAAGTTTCAGAAATTACTAAAAGTACTTCAATTATTTTTCTATTTTTCTAATGTAAAATGGGTAGACTTTAGTACTTTTAAATATGAAGCTAAATGTTCGAAAAAATATCATACAAGCATAAATATGGCATTTCATTTCAATCAAATCAATTGGGTTTTTCTTTTGTAATTTTCTAAAATTTTAAGGTCATTTGAAATTATGATAAAATTTTGATGTATATTTTTTAATTTATCCAAGCTATTTTTATATTACAATCTAAATTGTTAAATTTCTTGGTAATTTTAAGGCTATGACTTGGATGTAGTTTTCTAAATTAACAGGTATATTTATAATAGGTCATACAAGTAACTAAATTATATATACTACTATTATATTTTTTATTGTAATTTGAGAAGTGCTTAAGCTATAAGTCAAAATTTCTTATGTATTTTCAAAAGCTTTTTAAATTTCAAATATTACTAAAATTACCATTGCCACAATTATTTAGTATAATTCTACATATGAAGTTGTACCAAAGGACAATGTATATATCGTTTATTCAATTTTAAGCTCTTCTTCACTTTGGCATCATTGCAAACTCATAAGACTGACCAAGAATATGAGATTAATTATTGGGCAAACAATGTCATCTCACCATCTACAAGAAATTAAGGACTTCTCCGAATGAATCCTTAAATTATAGATGGTGAGCTATGTGAAGAAGTCAATAGAGAAACCTTGATTGATATTCTTGATATTTACTAAGGGGAAATTACACTCAACTACCCTATTAGATGGCCTATTTACACTTTAGTCCCTATTGTTTCATAAATTACAGCGAAGGACAAAAATCTGAATTGGTGTTGACTTCCATTTAAAAGACGAAAATGTCCCTCTATTTACTTGAATAAAATATTTCTTTTAAAATACATTTCATATGAAACAAATATAAGTTATTAAATATTTGGCTAATACATTTCTTTTAAAAAATATTCATTTTTCAGAAAATAATTTTTTTTTCGAAATATAATTTTTTCCAGAAAATATATTTTTTTATTTTTTCGCAAAAATATCTTTTTTTTTTTTCAGAAAATAATTTTATTTTTTCCAAAAAATAATATTTTTTCAAGAAAATAAGTTTATTTCGAAAACATATTATTTTGCCAAAAAATAACTTTTTCTAGAAAATATTTTTTATTTTTTTCGGAAAAATATTTTTTTTTTATTTTTTTTCCAGAAAATAATTTTATTTCGAAAAAATATTATTTTGCCAAAAAATATTTTTTCCTCCAGATTTTTTTTTATTTTTTCGAAAAAATAATTTTTTTATTTTTTTCCAGAAAATAATTTTTTCTCCAGAAAATATTTTTTAATTTTTTCAAAAAAAAAATAAAAAATTCCATAAAATAATGTTTTTTTTCAAAAATATAATTTTTTTCCCCGGAAAATATTTTTTTAATTTTTTCGAAAAATAACATATTTTTTTCCAAAAAATACTCTCTTTTTTGGAAAAAATATTTTTTCTAGAAACCTTGAAAATTTATTACACTGAAGTCAAAAAATGTTATATATATTACAAATGAGGCGTATGCGCGTGAAAAATAAATGGGTGAAAAAGAAAAATAAAAATAAAAGGGCAAATTCGGAATATCGATTTCTCTCTCAGGTGACATCATCCGAAAATTTGACTTTTGTCGCCCGTTGTAAATATAGTTTAAGACGGTCTGAAATTTGTCCTTCATTGTAATATCTGAAACAATAGGGACTAAACTGTAGTTAGGCCATCTAAAAAGGTAGTCAGATGTAAATCGCCCTACTTACTAATCTGGAATGCCGAAAATCATATTGCAGCCATTGCTGAAAGCACTATCATTCATTTATAAGTAACTTTTCTTAAAGTGATTTTTTTGAAGAAAGAGCAATCCTGGCGCCAACAAACAACGTTGTGGAGATAGTAAACGATTACGTGATGTCTATAATTTCAAAAGACAAGCAGATATATCTCAGTTGTGATAGTATATGCAAAATTTCTGCGACCTCTAAAAGTCAAAATCAAGTATATCCAGTAGATTTTTTTGAATAGCATCAAGTGTTCTAGAATTCCAAATCACATCTTGAAATCGTAAGTTAGAATTTCAATTATGATAATTCAAAATATGGATCAATCATAAGGATTATGCAATGTCGCATCATTAATAATTATCCAAATCCGTAACCATATTATTGAACAAAGAAATTCGGGGGATAATTTTGAGAGTAAAGTAATTCCACAACTGAAAAGCCCGTTAGATAGCAGATTACCATTTAAATTTCAAATACGTCAGTTCTCACTTATTATGAGCTTTGCCATGACTATATTTAAGAGTCAAGACCAAACGCTCTCTCATGTCGGTATGTATCTTCCAAGACCTATATTCAGCCATATTTAGTTTTATGTAGCCATATCAAGAGTGAAGATCAAGAAAGACTATAAATCTTTTGTTGCGATGAGAATGGTGTAATCATAAACAGAACAAACATTGTAGTTTATAAAAAAGTATTATGAAATTTATAATGAACGATTTACATATTATATATTTACATAAGAGTTTTTTTTGTTCCCGTGTAATTACACGGGTGTTATACTAGTTAAGTACTAAAACTGATTGACTTAAGTCACCGTCAATTATAATAAAATGTACATTCACCATTAGAACCGTGCTTAAGCCGAAACTGAACAAGTCCCACTGGACGAATTTATAATTATTCAAACTATAAATAATAATCTGATTTGAAGCCATTTAATATTGGTCAAATGTATAAATATCCCTTTGATGCCATGTCAAATATGACAATGGAGAAATAATAGTTATAATTAATTGACGGAGCCAAAATAAAATTTCCTAATCATTCACACATTTGAGCTAAACAATCAACTGTTATGTTACATATTAAGTACTAAAACTGATCGACTTAAATCAACATCAATTATAATAAATGTACATTCACCATTAGAACCGCGCTTAAGGCGAAGCTGAGCAGGTCCCACTTTCAATTCCATCCAAATTAATTCTTACTTATTATTTTTTTGCCCTTTTGTTTTCGGTTTAGTTTAAAGAGGTAATTTTTCGCCTTAATTTTCATTTTATGTGTTACTGTAATTATTTGGAATACTAATTTTTCAATTCTTGTTTCTAATTGACGTTTTTTTGCTATATAAAATTGGCATATTTATTATGGGCTTCAGTGTTTGTAGAAATGCTCGAGTCAATTTTGATAACAAAGTTGTATTTTTAACCTTAATAATGAAGATGTACTGTTGAAATGATTGTTTATTGAAATAATTCGGTACTCCCTCCGCCTCAATATGATAAAAAATGCGAGGGAGTTTCAAGTAATCATAAAAGAAAGGAACGAAGATTATAAAATAAAATTACGTAAATAGATATTTGTAATTAATGCTTAAAATTGAGAGAGAAATTCATTTGACAGAGGGTAAATAAGGAATTTAATTAAAATAGGCTAAAATTGAGAAAAAAAATAAAAAGCTGTAATCTATAAGTTCAAACGCTACTTCAAGTAGCGTTTCAAAAAATATTATAAACTACTAGGGGTGTGCATGGTACCGTATGGTACGGTTTTAGGGTAAAACTGATACCGTACCAAATATGTTCGGTTTATTATGATTTAATAGTTAATACCATACACATACGGTTTTTTTCGATTTGGTAGTTAGGTATTTCGGTTTGGTTTACATCAGTACGGTATTTTTTCGGTTTTTCTACTTGATACTTGATAGCATTAATAATACAAAAATACTCGAATAAATTAATTCAACAAGGTACCATAAATAGTTGATCCAAATTAATAGCTAAACCAAAAAAATCACACCAACTTTAAGATAGTAACTAATTTAATGTTCAAGTTTTCATCCAACTATTTTGAAGGATAAAAATAAAAAAATAAAATAAAAGACAAACAAGTGTCTTAAATTTCAATAAATTTGTTATACTTCTATATTCATATGAGTTTGTAACTACTATATATATATATGATATATTATCATAAAAATATTTAATATAAATAACTTGATGCAGTGCGGTTTTCACGGTATTTAAGTCAAATACTGCATCAAGTTTCGGTTTTATAAAAAATAAAAATCATGTATGTCGATTTAAACAATTTATCGATTTTTTTATTACGATTTTTACGATGTGGTGCGATTTTTCGATTAATCAATTTTTTTACATACACCTATAAATTACTGAAAAACGTTATAAGCTACTTTATGGCTCATCCATTGAAATTGACAAACAGGGACAAAAGCAGAAGGAACATGTGGCAGGAAACAGAAGATGCAGATGAATAAAGAAAAAGCTACATATAACGAGAAGGGTAGAGGTGGCATTCGGGTCGGGCTGGGCTGCTAAAGCCCGTTCTATTTAAGGGCCGGGCTGGACCGGTCCTTCTTTTTTGGCGGGCTGGGTTGGGCCGGTTTTTTCTACAAACATAAGGCCCGGCCCGGCCCACAGTCTATTGTAAGACATAAATTTTATTACAAAGACCAACAAAATGAACTTGAAATTTATTATAAAGAAAGAACAACTCTCTCTCTCTCTCCCTCTCTCTCTCTCTCACATTTTACTCCTCTTCAAGTTAATTGCGAAGTGCTCCTATAGTGCATCGGACTATTGTCGGGTGTGAAATGTTAGTGGACATAGAATGCTGAAATGTACTCTCACTACTGCATGCCTCTTGGACATAATAAGATGTGATTTACTAAATGAAAACTGGATTTTGTACATTTTTCAGGCTATAAATTGATAGGAAAGAAATAAAAAACCCTATTGGGCATTCCCAGTTCAGGTCTTTAGACGGGCTAAACGGATCGGGCCTTCCCGGTTCACGGGCTAACACGGGCTCGGGCCGATCCACACCGGGCCAGCGATTTTAGGCGGGCTCGGTGTAACACCCCCAGATTTGACCGGAAATATTACAGCGCCGTGGGCCCCGAGATGGAACCCACAAGGCTAAAAAGAAATTTTCACAAACATTTACAAATGCCCAAGAGGCCAACGACGGTACTAACTTTAAAAATTCACAAAGACTTATAAAATCCATTTATCAAAAACCGTCAGAAACTCATTTGAAATCGCAAGGCCAAACAAAGATACTTAAAAGTTTAGAAAACGATTTCCAAAGTAACCTCGATTACGGATACCAAAAGAGCGTCTCAAAATACTCACGCGGCGGAAAAGACCAACAAACGATACTCTAGCGGCGGAAAACAAGAACCAATCAAGAAACTCAATGTATGCAGAACATGTCCTAGCCGGTATCCTCAGGAAGCTCATCTCTTCACGACCGCTACAAGCTCGATACTCCGAGAACCTAAAAGAAATCCACGACGGTCGGCCATAATATCCAACAATGATAACCGTCACATCACATTAATAATAACATACCAATGAGAATACAACATAAGAATACGACCAATGTAATCTTACCGCCATAACTTTGCTTACTCAAGTGATTCTCATCAGAGTAGCCATTATCACATTTCACATCCCGTACTCGATTTACCAATAAACTCGAACATAATATAAGTCTTGTACCTCAACAATACTCAATGTTCTCAAACTATCATAACCAACTCACGATACGGAAATATACCATTTCTGACCAATACGATCCATCGAATAACATCATCAAATCCCAAGAGGATAACCGATCGTCCATCAAGACAAATACCAAAGGAAAATACGGAACATACCTCGAGATATGAGGTGCCACGACAATCATACCGGTCTAATCCGAGATCTATTCAATGCAATACGGACAAGGTCCTAACACAAGACCTACAAATGCATACTCATATGACCACGTCAATATGATCACAACAATAACAATCATGTATACTCAATGGAAATCCGACGATCCAGCGCCTCAAGATAGATCCCTTTGTTGATCCTATCGGATCAACATAAGGTGGATAACTAACAATGCACATGTGAACAACAACACATGATAAAATCAATGATGCGAATTCACCGATTCCATCAACACAATCGGTAATCCAACGATCCCGCCTCAAGATAGATCCCCATGATGATCCGTCGAACCAACGCATGGTGGAAAACACGTCCCAACGATCCAGCGCCCTCGGCATAGATCCCCATGATGATCCCGTCGAACCAACGCATGGTGGACATTCGATCCAAAGACTCAAGATAGATCCTCATAATCCCATCGGATTATTTACACAACATAAACAACACAATATGCATACACATATGCAAATCAACACGTTCATCCACATGAACAACATAACATGCACGACAACATGACAATATACTAGGACTACTTCATGTTCAACAACATGAAAGAAAATGTACGAGACCAAAATAAATAACACTAAACCATAATCAATATGGAATACTTGCCCCGAGTCCTTCGGGAGCCACCTCGATGTCCAATCATCACCGACGATTATCCTCAATGCTCGGCGATCCAAACGTACAATGAACTATAGATACTCATATCTTCGTCTTTATTATAATGTAACCTCGATACTCGAAGTTACCAATAACTGAGATAAAGCATATACATTATGATTTACCTCCTAAAATCGAAAGAACGCTATCCAATCCAAATACCCAGAGTTCACAATAATAATCATCGCTATATGCATTATAAACGAAATGAAACCGAAATCATTCATTAAATATTATAACTGAGCAAGTAATAACTTGCCTCGATACCGATACCACGAAGCTGCTGCCGAACACATTGCCTTTGTCTACGAGCTCCTCAGCCCTGATCAAAAGCAATACAATGGACATACTCGAACACGACCGCAATATCCGGTTATAATCACCGATCAGCAATCTCAACCTATCGAAGAAATCAAATAACACATATCCGATAACAATCAACAACTGACAATACTAACCAATCGAACTCAACGGTTCAACACAACCTCGAATAAACACAGTCAGAACCAACCAAGTCAAACCATCACGAATTCCTAATCAAAACACAAAAATCGCCTTTATCGCCTACTTAGCGCACGTTAATCACCTAACGTGGCGTGCGCTAAGTTGCTCCCGTTAGCGTGCGCTAGCCTAAGCTTAGCGTGCGCTAATGTCGCTGATGGCATGCATTCCAAGCATCGACTAGCATCTTGCAACTACGAATCCGAATGAAGGGAGACATAAATCTCCATATCTCTTGAAGATAAACGACACCATAACTATCACAAGGATCATATCAATGTCCATATATCAATAATAACATCAACAATCAAACCGACTCGATAACAAGGATCATATCATATTCAATCCGGAATTCAACCTCGTATCATGATTTAACTCCTCTAAATCGATCAATATAATTAACAAGATTCAGAAATCCATCTTAGATCGGGTTAAACGAATCACCATCCTTATAGTAAGAAGAATCTTAACTAACATCCGAAACTCTTATCAAAATTCCACTGAATCTCATATAACATCATCATATGATTATACAACATGCTCCTTACATGAAATCATCCAAGAAAAACGAATCATCATCAAGAGGATACGAAAATTACCTGGATTGGATGAACCAAGAATAAGAACACTAGACTCCATTCCAAGAATCATGAATAACTTGAAGAACGAGGCTTGAATCCATGCTCTCCATCTTAATCTTGTTAAAGATTATCATCTCTCAGTGTTTGGGACCTCAAACCTCTCTCTAAAAACTCTCTCTCTCGGTTACAAGGAAGGAATGGACGAAATGCTTCATAACACCCTTCTGTCCCTTTTTATAATATTCATTATTAGCGTGCGCTAACATCTCATGTTTAGCGTGCGCTACCGCCTTAGCGTGCGCTAACTGACTTTGTTAGCGTGCGCTATCGAAGCCCAGAGGCTACTGCCTCGCTTCGTAAACTATCTTACGTTCGTAATGCCCATGCATTAACGTAAGTAAAACATACTGCTGCGCGGACGCCAGTCATTTATCTTAGCGTGCGCTATCCGAAGTTGACTAGCTACCGAGTTCACCTACAACTCGCCCCCACATTCCGACAAAGATTCGCAAGGATAAGATTCCTTGTTGATCGATACATAGTTAGCGTGCGCTAAGCCTAATATTTTAGCGTGCGCTAATACTTCAGGACAACAACCGTTGACTTACGAACGTGCGCGCCGGCAATGGGTCCACACGCAGATTCCTTCCGATTCATGCGCACTAGCGACGCTAACCTATAAACGTAGCGTGCGCTAATCCCGCACGATAGCGTGCGTTATGCATGAATATCGTGCGCTAATAAGGCTATACTTAGCCATTTTCCGCAGTTCTTGTCCAACGTCTCGACATACCAAAAGCGAACATAAGACACACTGAACACAAACAATGAATCCAATAATATCATCATACGATATACCCAATATCAAAAGTACGACAACCTGATACACAATATCCTCAAATATAATTGTCGACCAAATACGACAATTATACCGATATCGATATCTCGGTCCTTTATTTATTTTATCTCTCTGCATGATTCCACGCTGTACAATGTAACTCGGATAAAATAATATTAAACATCAGTAGTAGAAATTCCGGATATTACATTCTACACCCCTTAAAATAAGTTTCGTCCTCGAAACTTGCAATCCATCATAAAACGAACAAACATACCGTTCAACTCAAAATATCCCAAAACCATCACGACAACGATTAATCATCATCATTACCGAATATCCAAAAGAGCATACTTCCAAATACGCAGGTCGACGATCTCCGGAGATACTAGCCAGCGTTCTCACTGTACAATCTCAATACGCTTACGATCACAATTCCCTGAGTCTCAACAAAAAAAAAATATCATCTACGGATGAAACAATCTGCCCGAATCAAAATCCTGTCTGCCTCATTACACAATCAGTCCCAATTCCGATAAGACAAATAATACACAATACATCTGCGAAACAACCGCCCAAAACAATGACACGAATCCCGAAACATCAACACAAAATCCGAACGCTCAGATGATCACCAACAATGATCAACAATCAATCGAATTTATCATCGACATGATAATTTCTAATATGACCAACCAGAGGTCAAAACACAATCGAGAATATCATCAACGTGATAAACTCCAATACGACCAACGAACGATCAACGGAAATCGAGAATACCTTCACACGGTAAACTCCAACACTATCAACACAGAACCACAGAAACAGATATACGAAAAAGCAAAATTCTCAAAACGACACCGATCACATACAGTGGATCTCAATAAACATCTCCGACTGGCGAACATACCCCTCGGCATATGAACAACCAATCACAAACTGACGAACATACCCAATTCATACAAGGAGTGGGAACGACCACTCAATATCCAAAACAACCAGCATGTGGTCACCATCCCCAAATTTGCACTTACAAGGAAATCATTCCAGAATCACTGTGGTAAAATCGCGCTACTACCGTACCAATGGAATCACATAGCACATATGTCCCAGTTTCACAAAATCCCCAGTTTCCAAGATAATATTATGTGCATGAATCTACAACACGCAACATATTTCTCTTATCCGATAAATCAACTGATCATCCGTGGATAACCAAACTACCATACTAACGTTCGAATCTCTTTCATCGTACCATACTGATGTACCATCCAGTTCGTGAGTCTTATTCAGAACTTCACCACGATATGCATTATGCACTAAATGCGTATGTATATCAATCACATTTTCAAAACCAGTTTGAAATCATAAAGTCTCGTCAAGAATACAAATTTTCGAAAGTTCTTTCAAAAATTTCAAAACTAAAAACATAAATTTTGGTAAGGCCACAAAATCAATTTTCGAAAAATTAACTTGGCTCGATGGTGCCAAGTATTTGATAACAGTTTTCTTCGAATCCACACGATTTCGAAGTTTTAAAATGAAAAGTATGCAAATGCTCGACTATATCCATACTCCTGTATACCAATTCAGTTCGTCACCAATATCCACTGATATTCCATCGGAAAACCACACGATCGAGTTCCAAAATCTCAATGTATAAATTCCGACTAAACTCCTTTTCCACACATGACTCATATCGTCAACCATTTACCCATCCTGGATCACCTCCAATATGATATGACAAAACGTTGAAACAAATCAAGCAAATCAAACACGGCGAAAGACTTCCCGAGAGGTTCCATTTGAACAAGTAAACCAAAGCCTCGAAAGGCGGAAATAACATAGGTAAACGATTGGTAAAGTATTTTGCAAATCTCGGGAGTTTTAGAAAACATGAAAGTCTTTTGAAACATTAGGGTCTCAGCCCGTATCTCATTCCACATTACAAGAAGTTTAAAAAGTAGAAAACCCTCTTTCGAACCCAAGTCCTGAGTTATAAAACCATTTCAAAATCAATTGGGTCTCGGCCCAAAATCATTTTCCGTAAAACATCCGTAAGACATTCATTTTGAAAAGTGTCATTTTCAAATGCTCAAAAACAGTTTCATGTATCACAAAATGATCTATCATGACTACATGTTCTTCTCAACAATCCACAGCATTTCTCCCAAATGCATAAAACAGTTACGAAATCTAACCGACATATTGATTTCCTAAACCATAACTTCTCAAGATCATCAATCCTATCCCAACTCTGTCACCTTATATTGAAATGCATAATATCTGCTGAATCTCAAAACATATCAACTTAGAACGGCAGTAAATCTCAATGAAATTCAAAAATCCGAATACTTACAGATCGTGAAGCCGACGATTCCCCGTGATACTGGCACATGTCTAGACTCAAGAAAATACTCGACACAGGTATTTTCAAAACTCACGTTTTGCAAACTCAGTGCAACTCAAGAACACAATATATCACGTAAACACCATTTGGAAAAGTTATAACAAGCCCGATGACGATCTGGCAAATCCGATAACGCACAAGCCCGAGTGAACAACAAAGACTCACGGCTCTAGTATTTGTCAATCGACAACTCGAATGACGCAACAAAACACGACCCAACTCGACCCAAATGCCTAGGTTTTCTCAACCTAAGCTCCGATACCATATTCGTAACACCCCGCATTTGTGGAAATATTACGGCGCCGTGGGCCCGAGATGGAACCCACAAGGCTAAAAAGAAATTTTCACAAACATTTACAAATGCCCAAGAGGCCAACGACAGTACTAACTTTAAAAATTCACAAAGACTTATAAAATCCATTTATCAAAACCGTCGTAAAACTCATTTGAAATCGCAAGGCCAACAGTGATACTTAAAAGTTTAGAAAACGATTTCCAAAGTAACCTCGGTTACGAGATACCAAAAGAGCGTCTCAAAATACTCACGCAATGGAAAAGACCAACCAAAACGATACTCTAGCAATGGAAAACAAGAACCAATCAAGAAACTCAATGTACGTAACATGTCCTAGCCAAGTATCCTCCGAAGCTCATCTCTTCACGACCGCTACAAGCTCGATACTCCGAGAACCTAAAAGAAATCCCACGACTGGTCAGCCATAATATCCAACAATGATAACCGTCACATCACATTAATAATAACATACCAATGAGAATACAACATAAGAATACGACCAATGTAATCTTACCGCCATAACTTTGCTTACTCAAGTGATTCTCATCAGAGTAGCCATTATCACATTTCACATCCTGTACTCGATTTACCAATAAACTCGAACATAATATAAGTACTGTACCTCAACAATACTCAAGGTTCTCAAACTATCATAACCAACTCACGATACGGAAATATACCATTTCTGACCAATACGATCCATCGAATAACATCATCAAATCCCAAGAGGATAACCGATCGTCCATCAAGACAAATACCAAAGGAAAATACGGAACATACCTCGAGATATGAGGTGCCACGACAATCATACCAGTCTAATCCGAGATCTATTCAATGCAATACGGACAAGGTCCTAACACAAGACCTACAAATGCATACTCATATGACCACGTCAATATGATCACCACAATAACAATCATGTATACTCAATGGAAATCCGACGATCCAGCGCCCTCAGCATAGATCCCTTTGTTGATCCTATCAGATCAACATAAGGTGGATAACTAACAATGCACATGTGAACAACAACACATGATAAAATCAATGATGCGAATTCACCAGATTCCATCAACACAATACTGGTAATCCAACGATCCAGCGCCCTCAAAGATAGATCCCCATGATGATCACGTCGAACCAACGCATGGTGGAAAACATGTCCAACGATCCAGCGCCCTCAGCATAGATCCCCATGATGATCCCGTCGAACCAACGCATGGTGGACATTCGATCCAGCACCCTCAGCATAGATCCTCATAATCCCATCGGATTATTTACACAACATAAACAACACAATATGCATACACATATGCAAATCAACACGTTCATCCACATGAACAACATAACATGCACGACAACATGACAATATACTAGGACTACTTCATGTTCAACAACATGAAAGAAAATGTACGAGACCAAAATAAATAACACTAAACCATAATCAATATGGAATACTTGCCCCGAGTCCTTCGGAGCCACCTCGATGTCCAATCATCACCGACGATTATCCTCAATGCTCGCGATCCAAACGCATACAATGAACTATAGATACTCATATCTTCGTCTTTATTATAATGTAACCTCGATACTGGTTACCAATAACTGAGATAAAGCATATACATTATGATTTACCTCCCAAAATCGAAAGAACGCTATCCAATCCAAATACCCAGAGTTCACAATAATAATCATCGCTATATGCATTATAAACGAAATGAAACCGAAATCATTCATTAAATATTATAACTGAGCAAGTAATAACTTGCCTCGATACCGATACCACGAAGTCATTGCCAACACATTGCTTTGTCTACGAGCTCCTCAGCCCCGATCAAAAGCAATACAATGGACATACTCGAACACGACCGCAATATCCGGTTATAATCACCGATCAGCAATCTCAACCTATCGAAGAAATCAAATAACACATATCCGATAACAATCAACAACTGACAATACTAACTAATCGAACTCAACGGTTCAACACAACCTCGAATAAACACGGTAGAACCAACCAAGTCAAACCATCACGAATTCCTAATCAAAACACAAAAATATCGCATCGTCGCCTACTTAGCGCACGTTAATCACCTAACGTAGCGTGCGCTAAGTTGCTCCCGTTAGCGGCGCTAGCGGTAAGCTTAGCGTGCGCTAATGTCTGATGGCATGCATTCCAAGCATCGACTAGCATCTTGCAACTACGAATCCGAATGAAGGGAGACATAAATCTCCATATCTCTTGAAGATAAACGACACCATAACTATCACAAGGATCATATCAATGTCCATATATCAATAATAACATCAACAATCAAACCGACTCGATAACAAGGATCATATCATATTCAATCCGAATTCAACCTCGTATCATGATTTAACTCCTCTAAATCGATCAATATAATTAACAAGATTCGTAAATCCATCTTAGATCGGGTTAAACGAATCACCATCCTTATAGTAAGAAGAATCTTAACTAACATCCGAAACTCTTATCAAAATTCCATGAATCTCATATAACATCATCATATGATTATACAACATGCTCCTTACATGAAATCATCCAAGAAAACGAACCATCATCAAGAGGATACGAAAATTACCGGATTGGATGAACCAAGAATAAGAACACTAGACTCCATTCCAAGAATCATGAATAACTTGAAGAACGAGGCTTGAATCCATGCTCTCCATCTTAATCTTGTTAAAGATCATCATCTCTCGGTTTGGGACCTCAAACCTCTCTCTAAAAACTCTCTCTCTACATAAGGAAGGAATGGACGAAATGCTTCATAACACCCTTACGTCCCTTTTTATAATATTCATTATTAGCGTGCGCTAACATCTCATGTTTAGCGTGCGCTACCGCCTTTAGCGTGCGCTAAATGACTTTGTTAGCGTGCGCTATCGAAGCCCAAAGGCTACCGCCTTGCTTCAGAAACTAACTTACGACGTAATGCCCATGCATTAACGCACGTAAAACATCCCGCTTAGCGACGCAAGTCATTTATCTTAGCGTGCGCTATCCGAAGTTGACTAGCTACGGTGTTCACCTACCACTCGCCCCACATTCCGACAAAGATCGGCAAGGATAAGATTCCTTGTTGATCGATACATAGTTAGCGTGCGCTAAGCCTAATATTTTAGCGTGCGCTAATACTTCAGACAACAACCGTTGACTTACGTAACGTGCGCCAAAGCAATGGGTCCACACGCAGATTCCTTCCGATTCATCCCGCACTAGCGACGCTAACCTATAAACGTAGCGTGCGCTAATCCTGCACGATAGCGTGCGTTATGCATGAATATCAGCGTGCGCTAATAAGGCTATACTTAGCCATTTTCCGCAGTTCTTGTCCAACGTCTCGACATACCAAAAGCGAACATAAGACACACTGAACACAAACAATGAATCCAATAATATCATCATACGATATACCCAATATCAAAAGTACGACAACCTGATACACAATATCCTCAAATGTAATTGTCGACCAAATACGACAATTATACCGATACTGATATCTCAGTCCTTTATTTATTTTATCTCTACTGTACAGATTCCACGCTGTACAATGTAACTCGGATAAAATAATATTAAACATCAGTAGTAGAAATTCCGGATATTACACTCGGGCCGGTCCGGTCCGGGCCTCTAAAACAAAGGCCCCTAAAGCCCACATAACCTAAATGTACACGGACCGATCCAGGCCAAATAGCAAACGGACCGGTCTGGGCCGGTTTTTAAGCGTGCCGGGCCGTGCGGAGCTGTTCTGCGACCGGCCCAGATACCACTTCTAGAGAAGGGTAAAGACAAGGACAAGCCCCACGAAATTCTAACCGGTAGTAAACACATTGAGGATAAAATCGATAAGACGGAAGAGGGAAATAGGAATGATGGATTGAAGGTAATGTGTACCTCTGCATTTGCATACAAGCACCTAGGCATGTCCAAGGGTCAAGGGTCGACCCG
This sequence comes from Orobanche coerulescens, assembly GCA_033398695.1. Lineage (NCBI taxonomy): Eukaryota > Viridiplantae > Streptophyta > Magnoliopsida > Lamiales > Orobanchaceae > Orobanche > Orobanche coerulescens. The sequence continues at coordinate 231,557,802 of CM065802.1, forward strand.
GACCCGGCGGGTTACGACCCGGCGGAACCGTCCGACCCGACCACGGTCACGGTCATACGGGTCACGGGTCTTGCGGGGTGCGGGTTAGGGTTAGGGTCGACCTAATTCCCACCCGCTGACCCGCCGGGTCGACCCGCCGGGTCGACCATTTTTTAAAAAAAAATTGCCGACAGCTGACCCCCCATCCCACCCACAGTCCACCACATTTGCAGCAATATTCTTTGCTTTTGGAGCCGTTTGCAACGGCTTGTCCAATTTTTTAAAAAAAAATAATAAATTGGCCGGCCCCACCCCACCAACCATTACCACCTTTTTGTGCTTTCAATTCAAGCAACTGGAACGTTAGAAAAAATAATAGAGCCGTTGCTTCTCATGCAACGGTCATCTCAGACCGCACCGCAAAGGTGCATTTTTTCTTTTTTTTTTATAACAAATTAATATTTTTTCCTATAAATACCCAAAATCCATTTCATTCATCTCACACCAATTCATACAATCATTTACTTATACTCTTATACTCTATCATAATTTCAAGTTCACAATTTTTAATTCTCAAGTTTACAAATTCAAATTATTCTCATAATGTCAAACCGAAGACGTAACTCCGTGAGCGGTTCTTCAAGCATGTCCGGACTAAGGGACGAGGAGGAGTTCGATATGGAATCACCTCCTTTCTTGAACACCCAAAAATCCGAGACTCAAGTGCCCGGCTCCGAGGAGACGGACGTCATCGAAAAAGCTCAACTTAGAGCGGCGGTATTTCTATTCTGGTTTACTAAAAGTGATCCCGATATTAATCAAGTGTCTATGGTTAAATGTAGATTTTGTAGCTCAAAGTACAAGCACAAAAAAGGCGAAGGGTACGGGAATTACTACCGACATATTAGGACGAAGCATCCCGGAAAATACGGATTGGCACGAGGACAAACGCAACTATCCGGGTACGCATCAACCTCTAACCAACCTCCTTCTTTATTTTCATATGATCATTCTTCATCTATGGATGCATTTTCGGAAATGATAGCCGTTGATTCATTGTCTTTTAGCTTTGCACAAAATGTTGGTTTTAATGATTGGGTGACAAATCATGTTCAACCCGCATATAAACAAATTTCTCGACAAACCGCAAAAAGAAAAATGATGCATAGATATAAATCACGTAAAGAAAATTTGATTAAATATTTTATGGAAAATAGTGATTTACAAGTTTCAATTTGTAGTGATATTTGGACCGATTCATAAAAATTCCTACATGGGCATTACATGTCATTATATTGATAAGTTTTGGGTGTTAAACAAAAGAGTTTTGGCATTACGAGTTTTTAACGACCCACACACCGCGCAAAATATAGCTCGTTTAATTGCAAATATTTTAGAAGAATATAGATTAGTTTCACGAGTTTTTTCAATCGGATTTGACAATGCATCCGCTAACACGACTTCGATTCAAGAACTAATCACTTATTGTACGCCGTCTATTGGAGGTAAATTTTTTCACATTAGGTGTGCGGCTCACATTTTAAACTTATGTGTTCAAGAATGTTTAGCTTATGTTGGAGAATTAGTAAAACCTATCCGAGACATTCTTAATGAACTTTGGACTAAAAAAAGTGTTCGTCGTAAATGGTACCAATATTGTAAACAACATAATGTATATCCAAAAAAATTTCCAAAAGATGTTTGCACAAGATGGAACTCTACATACAAAATGATTTCCGAATCATATTATTATAAAGAACTTTTAAGTGGTTTTGCCGCACAACACATTAATGGTAATTTTGTTTTCGGGGAAGCTTGGGTTTTAGCAAGAGATGTAATGGATGTTTTTATAACATTTCTACGAGGCTACTAAAATTTTTAGTTATGTTTACAAACCAACTTCGAACTTATTTTGTTACGTAGCAATTAATATTGCATTTGCACTTAAAGACGGTCTTAACGTACCTTCCATTAAAGTTGCCATAAGTGATATGAGAATTAAATGGCTAAGTTATTTCAAAATTATTCCGGATGTTTACCTTATTGCATTTGTTTTGGACCCTCAACGTAAAATGGAAGGTTTGAAACAATTTTTGGAAAATTATTATTCGTTTCTACAAATACAAAATGATCCCGCATGTATTGTTTCTACTATACTTACTAACGTTAGGAATTTACTTGAACAATTGTATGCTCATTATCATATTTCCGATCAAGCTCAATCATCTCAACAACCACCTCCAATTTCTTCTTCATCATCTACTAGTAGACGTTTGACATCAATTGCTAGAGATTTATTTGCCCCAAAGAGGGCAAAAACCACGTCGAGTTCCAATTCGAAGCTCGACGATTATCTAACCATTACCTTTGAGTTTGGATATGAAGAAGAGTTAGAAGACTTTGACATCTTGGAATGGTGGAGTCGACCGGAGAGATCAAGGTTTCCTACTCTAAGCAAGATTGCGGCACAAATTCTCGCCGTTCCCGCCTCAACGGTAGCCGTAGAGCAAACCTTTAGTCGGAGTGGAAAGGTTCTCAATCCCACGAGGTCAAACTTGTTGCCCGAGACGTTGGAAGCTCAAGTGCTACTAAGTGATTGGCGGAGAGCGGAAATGAAGACACAAAAAAACAACGAATCAACCGACGATGATGAAGATGAAGAACCACTCACTCCATCGGAGGGATCCGCGGGAAGCACGTAACCACCAAGGTAAGGGCGGCGGGGATACAAAGAAAGGTAAGAGAACTACGTGGGGCTTTGATTCCTCTTCCCCGAGAGGATACGTAGGCAATCGGGAAATCGATTCAAGTCCATTCCTATTTAAACTTTACTCCCCCTCTTTTTTTTTTTAAAAAACAACCCTATTATCCTCATTAAAAACTATATAACAAATTAACAATTGTATTTCAAAAAAATAAATTTATATTACAAAAAAAAAAAAAAAAAATCCGACCGAGACCCGTTGACCCGGCGGGTTGACCCGCTGACCCGCCGGGTTTAGAACCCGCCGGGTTGTTCATTTTTCCGGGTTAGGATTCGGGTCCTCCTTATTGGACCCGGTGACCCGGCGGGTCCGACCCGTGGACATGCCTACAAGCACCTAACACGATCCTATATGTCCGCTACACGATTATTACCATTGAACTAGTTCTACACTGTTGTGTAAACAGTGGCGGAACCAATGGAGATATGCACAAATTCAACACCGACTTGTAAGTTTCTCGATAGTTAGGTGATGGTTTTGGAGGTGTTGGGAAAAACCGACAATATAACGTCACAACGAAACACGGAAACTTGTCTGACAACTTTCCCAATCTTCAATTGTAACTTCTAGGTTACCGACGAGTAGAGTAATTAATTACAACTCGACAAACAATACAAATGATATCCAAAAACGATAAACAATGAGACACGATTTTTAGCATGGAAAACCCCTCAAGACGAGAGTAAAAACTATGGGACCGAAGCCGCTTAAATCCACTATCACCAATGCACAATAAACAATTCGTCCCTAGCACAAACTAGAGGTATACAACAATAATCTTCAAATACTTGGTAATAAACACTCTCCAAGTATTTGGAATACAACAATAACAACAAGATCGAGAAGAAGAAACACCTTAAATAGCTTACACAAAGGGCTAACAAAAATACCCAAACTTCTGGACTCAAACCCTCGATCTATTCCGGTGAAAAGATTTGCCCAATAGCTACCAAGGTTTTGTCAAAATATCACGTCGATCCGATCTATATACCTCCGAAAAATCGAACAAGTATTTCTCTCTTTCTCTTGTATCTCTCTCTATTGTTGCTCTCTCAAAATGGTTATGATTAATGAAATCCCACAGCAAATTACTGCTAAAAAGACCCCCAAATCGTCTGTTGACTTCGGGTGTCGCGGCCCGAGCAGGATGTGCCGCGGCACACTCAACAAAACTATCCAGAGAAGTCTCAGGGGGGGCGGCCCGGAAGACAGGGGGCCGCGGCCCGGAGTACAGGGGGCCGCGGCCCGGAGTACAGTGGCGGCAGGGTTTGGTTGGGTGATTTCAGGGGGCGCGCGGCCCCGATGGGCAAGGGCCGCAACCCGGAGTGCAGTAGCTGGGGGGAGTTCGGCCAAGGTGGTGTGCCACGGCCCGGATGGCTTGTGCCGCGGCCCGGAGTCCAATCGACTCTGAGAATGCCTATATTTTGGAAATAACTCCTACAAATCTCCCCCTTTCCGGAATATAGGAAGAATTCGCCATCCCGGCGATCGAACAACACACTTTAACCTTCTCTCTACTCAACGCCTTGGTTAACATATCGGAACCATTATCATCGATGTGAACTTTATCAAGTTCAAACAAACCATCCTCCAATGCATCTCGAATCCAATGATATCTCACATCGATATTTTTGTTTTTTTGTGAAAAGTCGCATTCTTCGCCAAATGAATCGCACTCTGACTATCACAAAAAATCATGTAACGTCGTTGTCGGAAGGCCAACTCTCATAAAAATATTTTCAACCATAAGAGCTCTTTACACGCTTCCACCGCCGCAATATACTCGGCCTCCGTTGTTGACAAGGCAACACGCTTTTGCAATCTCGATTGCCATGACACGGCTCCCCCTGCAAATGTCATCAAATAACCGGATGTGCATTTTCGGTTATCTTCGCTTCCTACTATATCCGAATCTGAATAGCCAACAAGCATCGCTTTCCCATTTCCAAATGTAATCGCCAATTTGGAAGTACCCCGTAAATATCTAAATATCCACTTTATGTCTTCCCAATGCTTCTTTAACGGATTCGATAGAAAATGGCTTACCACTCCCACGGCATGAGCAATGTCGGGCCTCGTACATACCATGACATACATCAAACTCCCGACCGCAGAGGCATAAGGAACTTTATCCATTTCCTCAATTTCTTCCTTCATCGTAGGGCAATCCTTGCTCGTCAATTTAAAATTGTTAGTAAGAGGCGAACTAACAACTTTAGCTTTATCCATGTTAAAGCGTTTAAGCACTTTCTCGATATATTGCTCTTGTGACATGTGCAATTTCCGGGCGATTATATCCCGAGTGATTCTTATCCCAAGAATCTGTTTAGCGTCCCCCAAGTCTTTCATGGCAAAAGACTTATTCAACTCTTTCTTCAAGTTGGCAATCCTTTCGGCATTCTTGCCAACGATCAATATGTCATCCACATAAAGCAATAAGATTATAAAATCATCTCCAAATTTCTTGAAAAATACGCAATGGTCCAGGGTCGTCTTCCGGTAGCCTTGCTCCCCCATGACCGACTCGAACTTTTTATACCATTGTCGTGGTGCTTGCTTCAAGCCGTATAGACTCTTTCGGAGTCTACAAACATAATCCTCTTTTCCCTTAACCTGAAACCCTTTAGGTGTAACACCCCAAACTAGGCGGCTATTACAGTGCCGTAGACCCCCAACTGGGACCCACCATGCGAATGAACATTAATAAAATAAATAATATAATTGTAGTACCGAACCACATTATATTACCAATTACTCCGATGAGGAGTTTCAAGTACAACACACTCAGGAAAAATACTGAATACATGTATATTTCATATGAAGATAAAATATACAACACTGAATGAAATGAAAATCCAAACGGAACTGCAGCGAAAATACAAATGAAAAAACATGAATAACTGAAAATGACTGGGCCCCCCTACTAGTATCACTGGGACTCCTCGCCGTCAACGTTCTCTTCCCGCGCCTTTGCCTTGTCATGACCTGAAAACAACATCCCCAACGGGGTCAGTTACACAGAATAACAATCCTCAAGAGTTGAACAATCACAATCATTAAATATATTAGTCATGAAATCAAGCTGAAGAAGGGCATCATAGTACGCCCGTAATGGGACGTGTAAGTGCACAAGACGATTGTTCGGACACACCCGCCCTTGTACCTAATTAGTCTCACGGAGGCACGTTACCATGTGCACAGTCCATTGTGTCGGTGAACCCATATCACATGACTATCGTGTGCCCGACTAAAAATTCCACACATAACCACCCCGCCACGCAATATGAACCCAGAAGGTCACAAGAACAAAAGTGACTATGAAGAATATTAATGAATAACAATCCGACAAGGGTCAAGAATGACCCACCGAGATGAAATAATAATGAAATGAATGATAGCTCACTGATAATTGGATCCGTCGTTCCTCGTGAATTGAATGATTAGTTTGAGAAATTAATAAGGTAGGTAGGAGTTATTTGAGGTATAATTATAATGTAATTAATGCAATGGTGATTAGGCGAGTAATTGATTATGTGTCAGCTGAAGCATAAAAGGATGACACATAAGCACACGAAGCACCAGCAGAAGACATGTGGCAGCCGAAGCATGAGAAGCTGCCATTTAGGCTCAACGTATTCTGCATTAGTATATAGTGGAGATTTTGAACTTCTTTCTAAAATCTACACTTAATATTAAAAGAGAATTGCAAAAAAAATAAATAAATAAAAAATATGTATTATCTCCATCTTAATTCCTCTTTTAAAAATCTTAAAAAAATAAATATTTAATTTGGAGTTAAACGGTTATTTCATTATATACTATCTACCAATTAAAAAACTTACTCTCATTTTCTTCTTTTAACTTTTAACCTAATAATTTAAACAATTATTACTTTTGTATCAATTTTATTTTTTGAAAAAAATATATCAAATTAATTCTTACTTCGTGCTCTTTAATTTGACATCCATGTAGTATATGTATAAAGTAATTTAAATATAATTATGATATATTTAGATGATTAAAATAATTCCTTAAAAAATATAAGAATATTAAAGAAAAATATATTTTTAATTTATTATCATAGCTTCTTACTTTAATAATTATTTGATTTTTTCAGAATTATTTTGTTCTGATTATAATAATAAAATATATTACATTAATGCCGAATTATATAAAAAAAGTTATATTAGTAAGAATCTGGGTTGTATACTTTTAACGAACGTTCATAATACAACGACAACAACAACATAGCTTTAAGTCCCAAAATGCTTTGGTGTCGGCTATAATGAAAGTTGATAATAATAAACATAATTTAATTTCTTATTTATAAAATTAGATACAAGACTCATATTGTCCTACATGAAAAAATAAATGCGTGTGCTTAATTAAATTACGGTTTTCTTATCATGTGCCCTTAGATCACATGATAAGAATTTATAACTGAAAATAAATCAAATAATAGTGTTTGTGAATGTGTGTATATTAACTTGTGTATATTTTATAATAATTTTATAATATTATTGAAATTCAATCACATATTATTAATATAATATAATATTTAATATTTTACGCCGTGCATCCCACGAGACGATTCTAATAATATGACGTGTTATGTACACAACTCCCTATGACATTTTACAACTTTTTTTAATATTTTATCTAACTTCTAATAATAAGCCATGTGTCATTTACAACTTCCACGTGTCATTTAGTATTTTTGAGTTTTTTTTCTTAAATTCTATAATAAATCATTTGTCATTTTCAGCATATTAATACATATTCATATTATATGTTAAACTTTTATTTTCTTTCTTTTGTTATTTTCTGCATATTCATATTTTTGGTTATTTTGTCATTTTTGGGGTTGGTTTTCTATTTAAATAATTTTATAAGTTACTTTGAATTAAAAAAGGGTGTTTGTGTTTGAGGAGAAAGTAAAAAGACTGTAAATAGAGTCAATCAATTGCATTCATAATATTGATAGAGGGGCCTTTATATAGGCATTACAATGAGAGTCCTTCCATACATAGGATTCCTAGATAAGGTAAGACATCTAATAGGATCCTACTACCTCTATATGTATCTACAATCAGTATTAGGTAAGACACATCACGGGAATAATAATTTCCGGAACACTCCCCCTGTGTCGAGCACTAATACAACAATGGTGCAGAAGCTGTTGCCTTCGTAAAAACCTATTCCAAGCCAAAACAAAACCCCATGGGAAAAATAAATGCTTGATGAGGAAAAGAATGCTACGCACCAACATAACATGTCATGTATACTCCCCCTGATGTATACATAATGACTCACCCTGATGAGCAACTCAAATCATAGGAGTCAGATGCCAAGTTGCCCTCACAACTATACCAAGGAAAAACCCAGTGGGAAAAATATCTCTTGGTCTAAGTTGAACAGAAGTACAACGCATCATTGTATGGATGTTCTCATAGGTCGCCTCGTTAAAAACCTTACCAAGTGAAAACCCAGTGGGAAAAACAAACCTTGGTCTAAGGACAAAAAGAGCGCGACACATCCAAAGTGCAGAGTCGCTAAAGACTTATCAAGTTTTCTAAAGTCTTGACCTCCATGCACTAAATCAGTCATAACTTCTTCGATTCAATAGGTATCAACGAGACTGTAAGAACTTATGAAAACTAGACACTCGTAGCTTTTCATTCACATACAGTACGTAACCTAGATCGACCTGAGCAGATCACAAAGCTCTATCGAAGTTGACTCAGCAAATTACCGGACATATCCTGTCCTACTTTGCAACAATAGTCATATGTCACTTAACATGATGGATGTGATCAAATGGTTGGTTTCCTTGGAAAGTAGACACAAACCTTTCCAATGGTACCAATTTCACCATTTTCCATCAAGTGAGCTGCCCTATAGGTCATATGGGAGATAGACCAACACATTCTGGGCAGATTAGGGTATCAGTTTTCAAGTGTCCTTTTTATCGAGATAGAGCGAGCTTCAAGCTTCTTGGTCAATCACAGACATTGCTTGAGCGCATCCTAGGCCATCATCACAGTGGCTTTACCGGATTATTACGAATGAGTACATCGAGTCAAACATGAGTACATAATAATGTAATTTTCTCTTAAGACTGCATCATCACTTAAGTGAGCCAAGTCTTATGATGACTTTGACTAATCATTGGGAATCATATAGGCATTACTTTATCGTCTCTTAGGGAAACCGCCCCTTAGATTGCCTCAAACCGATTGATGAATACGCATCATCAAGTGTCCCCAAGATCCTTTCATTCTTAACTTTGGATTTAGCGGAATCTCTTAGTCTCACAAGAGTACATCACTATAAACCCTTAGTTTTACACGCAAAAGCTTCATATCTCTTCCAAATCAAGTATATACTTAGTATGCGTTCCCGACATTCACTTGTCGACGCGCTCTGTGGTCAGGAGCCACTTGATTTGAGTCTGATCCACCACGAGATCCTTTTTGTCACTTAACTTAGTTCCCCACTAAGATAAGATTTAACCACAAGCTGCACGTCAGTTTTTGGGAAACTATCTAACTGAAAAGATAGTGGATGCTATAACATCAATTACGATAGCACAACTAAGTTTCGTGTCATCGTAGTCGATTCCAGTGCGTTCATGAGAAACCTCACGCCATGAGGTGAGTTTAACTCATTCTCTCACTCGCTTTAACAAAGTATACGGATAGATCTTATCTTTGGAGTGTCGGCACCACTTCAACAAAAAGCTATCACTTTGTTTATACTGAAATCGCATATGTTTCCATTTTTAGGCCAAGGCTACAACGTTGTAGATTTTCAACAAAGTATGGTTCGATTAAACTCACATTCCACGTCCTCATGAACCGGCTTTATTCATAGAGTACTCTTTATGGATTGGCATTCATTGAGGCGTCCCCCAATGATGACTATAATTCAGAATCACATGAGACAGATGAGTGCATTTGATCATATGATCAAGTTTCATGTACCAAACTCGCATACATTCTTAGCGAGAGTATTTATCGAACCAAGTGGCATCCCAATACTCGATGAGATCCACGGCCTAGTAACACCATCTACCACAATTTGTGGTGTTACCATATCACCATTTATAGGTGATGAACGTCCATAACCAGACACAATCCTTGAGACATGTTTGCAGCATGTATTTAATCTCGTCACTTTAGGGAACTTGGTGAGGCACAGTAGGGACAAACTACGAAAATTCCAAGTCGTTCTACTCGAACATGATCGTTCGCATCTCCCCCTAACGACGGGAAGACTGGCTCATCAAAGTGACTTACGAGATCGTCTGCCAAGGTATATTTTAAGCGGACTATGAGTGAAAGCGCACGTCATATTCATCATTTATAACCCGTCATAATGCGTTGTGGTGACGCACTTTGGCACATGAACATGTGGACGATAAAGGTTTTCAGTGTTAACACAATCCAGTTAACAAAATGCATACGGTTACTCTTGTAACTAAGCATTTGAATGATGATAGGTATAGGTAAATATGACATGTTGACCTATGCTACATAACCGTAGCTACTGGTCTTGAGAATCCAACAAAACCGCCACCATGCACCACCGGGATCGAACATGAAGAAATGATTGAACCGATGATAGGCCGTTGGTTTTATCGAACCTCTAGTGCTTTATTGAAGAGTTTACTCCCTTCACCAGCCCCAAACACCTCAAAATTTCATGAGCATGTATAAACGGGTGTTTAGGATTCCAAAACCATCAACCTTGTGGTAAAAAACCGATCGAAATGACATCGAACTGGTTGTTGGGACGGCTGGTGGTATGTGAAAACTTCGTTTAAGTGGTTCACCTTATTCTAAGTCTCCAAATGGCACCGAAATTTGTGAGAAGGTAGCCTTGGATGTTAGGAAGTACTTATCAAAATTTTACTTTAAGACTTGGTCTAAAAGTGGGTGAACCGACCTTTACAATGACTGGTCCGCAAGTTGGACAACCATAAACTCAGGTTTCATCAACTTATCAATCATTGTCAAAGGAACCACATAACATATAAATGTTATCACTTGAGTATGACCATTTGTGAATACTATCATAGCATCATAAGCCACCCAGGCTAATACTTATGATCATGTATGTATAAGGACTCGGTGAAAAGGGAGGACTCAGCACCATGCTTATGCGAGTCGCTATATTATCCTCTTTAGCATAGGAGGGTGTCATCTCCTAATCGTGCCAAAGAATAGGCTTTAATCAATGAACATGGCTAAGAAGGATCATCGGGGGGTCTTTGGCGTCACACATGCTTATGAAAGCAAGACGCGGATGACATAAATATCATCATCGGTCATGAGCCCTGCTTACGACTCCACCAACGTACTTTGGTGTCTTTGATCCAACTAGTTTCTTTGTTCAAAGAAGATGATGTCCATGACAATACCGTGGTATATGGATCATCAAATTATCCAAACTCCGGACTATTAAAGCCTAAATGTGTCAATGTCCCAATATATCTTCTGGTTACACAAACCGATGCAAGCCGGACCATATTGACTCATGAATATTTTTCCTTTCACATGTCCAATACAAGTGATGCATAAGATTTTATTTCTCACAAATTATAATGAGATGCTATGAGTGATATACTTTGGCATATGTTGTAATATCCGCAATTTTTTTCTTTCCCTTGTATTTTTTTTTATTTATTTTCGGTGTATTTCTCGATTGTAGCGACCCTCGTGTATCTTTCAGTGTAACTCTTCCGTCATCTATTGATCTGATTCTCGTAATTATTGTGCGGAACCGCCGTTTCAGGGTTGCCGTGGATTCATTCTATGCTATGATGCGTTTTTGAGGTGTTCCGTTTGATGTTTCGCTCGTATTCTGGTGTAGTGGACCGTTTATGTTCTGTACCTAGCGCACGCTAATTTGTCTGCATAGCGCGCGCTAGAAGTCTCCTTGTAGCGCACGCTACGTTTACTTCGTAGCGCGCGCTAGCGAGTGAACCCTGGGGTGGCGATCAACTCCTGTGCCTGGATCGGCTTGATTAGCGCACGCTATCTTGTCTAGCGCACGCTAAAGTTGGGAGACTAGCGCACGTTAAGTTGTTCAGTAGCGCGCGCTAGCGTGACTGTCCAGTACTGGACAGTTTACTACTGAACTCGATCAGGTGCTAGTTAGCGCACGCTACGCTTGTATGGTAGCGCACGCTAACGGATCAGGTGGGTTCTGGGCAGTTTGTCACTGGACTCGACTGATGTCCGGGTAGCGCACGCTATTGGTCGATAGCGCACGCTACCGAGAAGCTATTAGCGCACGCTACGTATCGAGTAGCGCACGCTAACGGCCAATTACCTGGCTACTGGACTGGGACGCTAGCGGTAGGGTTTGGAACCTTATCCCGTTAGCGCACGCTAACCTTGAGGTTTTAGCGTGCGCTAACACTCCCTGGCTATATAAACCAGGGAGTTGACCGAGAATATCACAACTTCTCATTTCTCTCCTTCTTCCGCGGCCGAGCGACTCCAGAGGCGATTTGAGGCGATTTTCTTCTTCCAATCACTTGAGATTCTTTGCTTGAATTCTTGGTGTAGATTAACATCATCCACTTGTGTTTCTCATCCTAAATCCAAGGTAATCGCTTAGAACCCTACTTTTGGATAATTTGGGGTTTTGGGATTTTCTTCCGATCCGTTTCGCTTTGTTGATGGATTCATGATGAATATGATTAATCTTGTTGGTATTCTTAGTTTCCCTACGGATTCATGGTATATTTTCATGGTTTTGCGAAATCGAGAGGGTTTGGTTGTGGTCCGCCCTCGTTGTTATTTTTGTATGAATATACATGAATCGTAGGCGGATTTTCGGGTGTATTCCATTTCCATAATCGTTTAGAAGTGGTTGTGATTGTACTATTCGAATCGTTAGGTTCATTCTCGTCGGTTCCTCACGGTCGTGCTTGATTCTTCCGTTCCGTTCGTGTCGTCGTCTATTTAATCGAGGCAAGTATCCTTATGAACTTACAATCTTGACATAGTAGTTTTGTATGAGAAATTGTGTGTGTGTATGCTCACTACGGGTTAGACTCGACGGGGTCTCGGTAGGGTTCCACGAAGCTGTGGGACCGCGAGCTTGCTTTTAACCACTGTGGGTTAGATCCGACGGGGTCTCGGCAGGGATCCACGAAGCTGTGGGTCCGCGGTTAATTGTGGTGCATTTTTACAAATGTGGTTTGATCTTTGGCATTTCCGGAAATGAGTGTTTTGGAAACTATGATTTCTTGATGGCATGCATTACTATATGTGTAAGATGTAAATTATTCATTTGGTTACTTGTACTAGCGTAATTGCTAACCCCTCTGGGGACCCGTTTTGGGGAAATTCGTTTTATGAATTTCAGGTCATGTTCATCGGGACGAGCGGGCGCTGGACCAGTACACGGATGATGGTCGTGCGTGATGATTGTGCATAAGTGACGTCTTAATGTCTTTTTGTCTTTTCATCTTTTGTGGCTTTTGAACTAATAGTTGTACTCGAGTACTTAAGAGTTCTTGTTCGTCCGGATTGTATTGTTGCCTATATGTGTGTGTTGATTGATGATGTTATGTTTGACCGGTTGAACCGAGTGGATTATTCTGTTTTGCGTCTTTATGACATGGTGTTGATCTGTCGTTTATGTGAGTATGATGTTGTTCAGCCTGGTGGGTCCCATATAGGGATTCACGGCGCTGTAATATACCTCGAATATCTTGAGGGTGTTACATATGTATCATCGAGTCATAACATGGTTCAATTGTTACGGAACATATGTGACTAGAAAACGTCATTCGGCATTCAACAACTTGAGCATCATACTGCTCATTGATTGTGATGACCTAGTCATCATAGTCACAATGTATTTATAAACCGAAATCCAAAAATATTGTGTTCCTTGGAAATAGCTTAATACGCACTTATTTCGCTTGCAAAATTTTACAAATATGAGCATAGCGAATACTCTAACAACATAGAGATTTTATACCAGATACGATCAAAATGATCTATCATATTGAGTGCATAACATGACAAGGTTATATGCCTAAGGGGCAAAATTACGACACAAGCATGGTGTAACACTACCATGCACACGCTCGACCTTCTTATAAGGGTGCGTATTTTGGGCTTCCCCAAGGAAACTGTTTTTCAACATTTGAAAGATGATAGTTTAGCATACAACGCATACCAAAAACTGCATCTATGGCAAATTCGGCCAAAAAGAGGTTGAAAAATATGTGTCATAAGACCACTTGCAAATTCAAGATGGGAACCAAGTTGGTTGGGACAAAAGTTAGCACAATCGCTGGAAATAAAATTCCGCGCAGCTTGACCTTTGTTCACTAAAACAGCGATAACTCCCTTGTTAGGAAGGCTATGGACGAACAGTTAGATGTTCTGGAAACTAGACTTCCGTATCTTTCTGTGTACCACACGGATCATTAAACTCAGATCACAGTGCATGTTTTAATTGACTGCTTTAGTATTTCCCAAGTTTAGTGAGAAAACAAGGTTGAGACCATATCCAATGGCATAAGCGTTGATGCAAAAATATGGCAATGACAGCCATAAGTGCGTTTAAACGCAGTAGGGTGTTCGATTTCTTATCTCGACTAATGATCCTTTCGGTAACTCCAACTTGGTAGACTTGCAGAGAAAGTAGGAATGTCGGTACAGCTAAGGCTGTTTAAAAACCACTGATTCCGTTTGAACTTTCAAAGCATAAACAAATACCAAGGAGGATGCGCCTAGTCATGATCAAAAGTGTAGACAAAATCCACCAAAGTGCATCAATTAACCAAGTATTTTAATTCTCAATTTGCAAGAATACGTCATAATAGCCATGTTATATGGATGCAACGCGGTGCATCATAATTGAGCATTTTGAACCATGAGACATAATGAATATACCATAACCAACTCGTCTTGACCATCCAATGAGATCGACTAAACATAGTCAAATGTATAAGGCACATGCCTTTACAAATACTCGGAAAAAGTTTCGGACCTATAGTCATACGAACTATAATCGAGGTCAACGAATTCATGTACTTAACGCAATATGCCATTGCTTTACATGTTAAAATTCATGAGAATTACTCGTACATTCTTTCATATATCTTATTGCAAGGAGACGGTGCATGACTACACCCACATGCAATATTTTATTTTAATAGGATGAAAGATTGAGTTTTCCAAGTATGGGATTGGGTCAAGACCAACGTGGTGGTCGCTCAATTCAACGTGACAATTCCGTCACAAATCGATTTTAACCACGACATATCCGTTGCAATCGATGTTTGTCCCATTTATACGTCACAAATCCGTGACTAATCATGAACGAGTCATAATTTTACCGTTACCGACAATGTTTATTTTTTTTCAATTGTTGGTTTAAAATCGAAAAAACGGCGACATCAAATCGCACCCAAAACGTGGTGTATGCAACAACCACAAATATCGACTTTCAACAATTATCCGTGACTCCCCCAGGACCGTCACACAGTTTACTTCGACATACGAGAGTGATACCACCTCTCATAATCTCATCCACCGCAAAGTAGCGTGGGATATAAAGAACCCAAATACCCAATTCCCCAAAAAGAAAATTTCCCAAAAGAGAGGAATTGAAAAACGAGAACTTTAATAAAGTCTTACGGGTACTTGGTTCCATATATGCTTTGATCCTTGAAAGGGAGATTCTCTCCATATGAGCAATATATTTCCGTGGGTACTCCGTTCTATATTTACTTTGATCCTTGAACGGGATAAATATGGCTTTTTCTCCATATTTTGCACATCATCATGAGCAACATATTTTCCTATATACACGTAAAACATAAACATGTAAGATTCATAAACATACAAGTTAATGATAAATAAATCATGAATTAGGAAAATAGAGAGTTGAGAAACGCCCGGATAGGGCTACTGGGCTCGATAATTCGGCCGAAAAAGGACTCGAGCGCGGCGATGCGGTCAGATCTCCAAATTTTCTCGTAAAAATCTACTTCTGTTCGGCAGCAGATTCAGTAATCAATATTACTCAGAATCCGATCTCCACCGTTGAATATACAGATATTTGTGTTGAGAAGTTTCTGTCAAAATTTCACACCGATCCGACGGTTAATGAATCGGGAAACATGATTTTGGTTCGACTGCGCTGTGCAGAAAATTTACTCGCGAAAATTCTCGTTTCTCGTTTTTTTTTCTTTCGCGTACAGTTTCATCGAGAAATACTGCTCCGAATCAGATCTTCACCGTTAAATTTGTAGTTCTTGCTACACGGGTGAGAGGGTAAAAAAATTTGATTTGTTGGTCATCGGGTCGGCGAGGTTGCAATCGGCGGACAACACAAGAACCGGCCGACCGAGGTAGCAATGGGCCGGCACCGTAAGGTGTTGGGCACGGGCGTTCTGAAATCTGGACTTGCGAACGGGCTCGACGACGAGCCAGGATCGAAGCAGCGGGCCGATCTAGCGTGAGGCGGGCGGCTTGGTGCGACCTGGTGTCTGCACTGGCAGGCGAACTGGCCGGGAGCGGGGTGGCAGCAGTGGGCTGGGAATCCGATCTGCTGTAGTCGGTGAAGACAGCGACGGGTCTGGTGAGAGGGGCGGCGCGCGGGTCAGGTCTTGGTAGCGCGGGGGTTCTGCGCGACGAGCAGGGCGAGCGGCGACGGCTGGTCGCGCGGGGGAAAGAAAAACGAGCAGGAGCGGCGACGGTTGGTAGCTGCTAGGGTTTGCAGGCGTCACGGCGGGGGGGCGACGGCGGCGGCCGATCTAGGGTTTCTGCCGAAAGTTTTTTTTTTTTTTTTTGTATTGAACGATTTTTCTCGGTCTCAGTGGTAGATTACGTGCTGATAACGTGTTTCAGGAGAAAGTAAAAAGACTGTAAATAGAGTCAATCAATTGCATTCATAACATTGATAGAGGGGCCTTTATATAGACATTACAATGAGAGTCCTTCCATACATAGGATTCCTAGATAAGGTAATACATCTAATAGGATCCTACTACCTCTAGAAGGATCTAGAACCTTCCATCTATGTATCTACAATCAGTATTAGGTAAGACACATCACGGGAATAATAATTCCCGGAACACTTTGATAATTTTTGGGCGCGTATCCTACTTTTCTCTTTTTATAAATTATTTTAACTATTAAAAAGATAAAAACAAACAAAATGCATATTCATGCTTATGGTTGTTTGTCATTTCTGATTTGTTTTCCTATTTTTATTTTCTTTTTAATTTTTTCTTTAAAATGATACAAATATTCAATTTGCATTAATGAAATAAATGATGTCTATTATGTTTATATACACCACTTCTTTATTTTTAGGTATACAATAGATAATAAATGCAATAAAAAACGACAAACTTTATAACCATGAGGCATTATCCAACCCGTGCGATGCACGGTCTTTGGTTGAATATCTACGTGTTTTGTACATAATGTTGGGGCAGACGGTTGAATGAGCAGATGGCAGAATTTAAATACCTTTTAGAGAAGTTTATATATTTTTTTATTGTGATTGTCCTTTTATTTTAGTCTATGTAATTAGTTATATAAAATGAGGCTTTACTAACCCGTATGTTGCTCCGGGGTTGTTTTTGATTTATTCAACCCGTGCGATGCACCGATTGTATCTAAGATTTCATAACTAAAATTTAACCATCTTGTAATTTATACTATCATTTAAAAGTTCATTTTAATCACCTTGTGTATTAGAAGGTGCATTTGCATTGTGATGTTTATCATAATTTTTGTATTTAAATTAATTTATTTACATTAAAAATTACAATTAAAATAGTCTTTTCATATGTAATTCCACCCCAATAATTGCTGCCGTTTACAAACTGATGTTTCTCTCCCCAAAATACCCTTCTGCAATCTCTTTGATAGAACCAAAAATTAATAAATGAAAATATGAAATTATGATAATAAAAATTAATAAAATGAGACAGCTGTTTTTAGTCTTACAGAACCTCCAAATACGCCCGCCCATCTTTTGAAGTTAGGTATAATTATAATTTGTAAATCTTTTTTTATGTATTTTATTAGATTCTTTTATATTATATATTTAAATAAGTGACATAAATTCCCCTTCCACACTAAATTAAGGGGAATAAGTTTTATATATTATAGATATACGAGTAAGTCAGAACCCGTGCTACGCACAAACTTGCTCTCTAAATATTTCACATGAATTTGTTTATATTTTTGTAAATATAACTTTTTTGATTAGTTTATAGTTTATTAGTTATTATAGTTGTTTTTTATTCTCAAGTTTTGTTTTAACTTGATATTATTCATTTAATTGGAATGAGCTTTTAATATTCCTTTTTCTAGATTATATATTCTTAGCATAACATAGAAATTCATGCTTTATCTAATTGTTTATAGCGCAATGTTTGTGTAAATTGTCGGGTTGTTAGTATGATGGTGAGGCCCAAATATGTAACAATCTATAACTCGTGATGTCTCGTGACAATTTTGTTGATTATTGAAAGAATTTTGTTAATGTTTACGTAACGGTAATTATTTTGTGGATTTATAGTTTAGTTCTCGTAGTTGTGTTTATTTACTTTGTTATATGTTTTGTTCGTAACGAATTTTGGTGCTGTTATAGGTTTTAGGTAAATGCTTATCAAATTTCTAATTTCTCCAACAAAATGACATGAATAACAGCTATAAGATCCATAACTTTTCCATTCTTTATTTACCCAGCCATGTCATCAGGAGATATAGCTCCATTTATCCTAAACGAAATTGGCCATTATATTTTCTTCCACAACACAATGGTTACAAATAAAAGTCTACATGCTTATATACACCTATCTGTAAAAAGATGATCTCTCATCAAAGCTCGTACTTTGAATCTTACTAACTGAATGTTTAGTTATGTATTCCAGTGTACTTTTTGACCGTCACATGACCTGTATGAGTGTCAACTTCATTTCTTACAACCTTGTATTCTAATTACTGTTGCGGGAGTGGCAGATAGTTGTAATTCTGCAATAACAGAGTATGATGTTTAGTTGCAAACTTAAAAGAGTAATGTATTATGATTTAGCATGTGAGTAAATGACATGAAATAACCGCCAAAAGAGGCCCAAAAAATGCCTATCTAGTCAAGACATTGTCCACATTAACTAATATTATTTGCTCATTGCACTACTAAAAAGTTTTTTGCCTGAAGAATTCATAGTTAAATGATGTAATTTACACTTATGGATGAAAGGAGAAGATATTCGGTGCTATACTACTATAATTCATTTTTAGTTAATATTGAAGGATGCATTAATGGACTGAAAATCATATATAGTCAAATTTGATATCTCATGATTTTCTCAAATATATTATAGAACAAAAGTACTTTTCTGAAGTGAGTAAATTTATAAATTAACTTGATGAATTTTTATAATTCAAAAGTACATAGCATGCACAGGGGCTAAGGCAGTAATAAGTTAAAACTTTTCAGGTCTTCAAGCCGTCACCTATTTTCACTATATGATGATTTATTATTCTTTTGCCCACTGCAAGGCTGTGTATATTTCACTACGGGATGATTTAAGTTGCATACTAAATTACTTCTGCAGTTTTGCCTACTGTAAGTTACATACTATACTATATTAGTATTTGAGTACCTAATATTGGTAACTCTTGTTCTACATTGCCTAGTGCAGTCTGCAACAAACAAATGTTGCTGCAACTGTTTTATTTTTCCATTTTATGTTAGTATCATCTTGGGACGTGAACCTCTCTTATACATTTGTATGCATAATAGTTATAGGTCGACACTCATTTGACAAATATATCTTCTCAAACAGGTGAGACCAGAAATCAGCTCAAGACCCAACTTGCATAATATCTTTTTTAGTTTGATGGCTATCCTTTTTTAGTCAAGTTAATTTAGAATTGCCTTAATTGATGCTAGAATCATAACTTCTAATATATAAAACACAATACATAAAAAATGTAAAAGACTTGAACAACCTGAAGAAACCATTATTATTTATATCAGCATCCAAAAAATCCTTAACCGTAATCTTCCTCTGCAAAAGCCAATTCACAATCCTCTTATGCCTCTTATCAGAGCTCGCTTCGGCCAAATACAAAAAACCAAAAAATGCAGTACTAACTGCGAAATAGCGATTGCAAGGTAGTAAAAGCGGTTGCTTAAATAATTGTTGCAAAAAAAGAAAGTTAAATTGATCCATTTAAAGATTTCATTAACTTATTCGTACACACATACGCAGACAATTTGCAGATTTCATTAACTTGTTCGCCACACACGCAGGCATGGAAAAGGTCAAACTGGAACATGTTTCAATTTATTATAACTTATAAGTTAGCGAGTGTATTGCAGATATGGCAATTTGAATGCAATGATGATCTTAGCACATCAAAAGATAATCTATCTTCTCTATCATTAATGGTGTATACTACTTAGCAAAACCATAGAGTTCGAATTATCAATACTGTCTCATTAAATAATGGCGCAATGTACCTTTGACCCTAGACTTTGCTTCTTGGTCGGAGACATCCCATTAGAATTCTCAGCAATTTCACGTTGCTTCTCCTTTACTTTGAACACTCTGACCATTTTGCCTATAACAAAAAATTGCAAAGGAAAAAAATACATTGATAAGATTCAGTTTCCATGGATCAATACTTCAAGCAACAATGCAAAAGAACAACTACAAAAAAAGAGATAAGTGTGTATGCAACTCGTTCAGGCTAGAAGTGTACATTATAAATAGATTAAGCTGCATTGATCATAACAAAACATGTTTGGTTACAACTTGAAAATGAATAAGGCAAAATGCATGAAAATTTATTTTGCTTTTCATTCAACTGTGGGAGGCTATTATTCAAATCCTGAGTTGCTTTGGATCTAATGGCATTGGAAACAAAAGTCATCAAATATGCCGCAAATCCATATCCATATCTGCAATAGCTTAGTGTTCACAATTAGACATTTTGCACTTCTCTTTTGTATCATACGCAATATGTTATGTATATATGAGATATAAACTATTTTAACTTTTAAGTACTCTGTAATAACCCATATCATCTGTAGCTTCACGGAAAAAAGCTACAACTTACGGGGAGTGCAGCTGAATAATTTTTTTTTGAGTATTTTATGTATTTGTTTTATTGGCTACTCCAAATTCAAATAAGGTCATAATCCGGCTAAATACGCTAAACCAAACACCCCATAAGCACAAATGAGGGCACACATAGTTAATAGATATTCATTATGGACTTCTGTACACACGTTTCGATATTATTATAACATCTATGCATATGGTTTTGCACAACCTTTGGACATGATCTAGAAAGTATTTATGGATGCACATGCCTGTCTTCATAGTTTTATTTTACAGGTTTATGATGCACAAATTCCTTTTCTGGGTCTTTGGATGTGCCCTTGAAAAAGCAAGCTAAAATTACCACATCATCAACCACGGATAGGCCTGCTCCAGCAGCAATCAGTGACTCAGTGACTCAATATAACTGATTAATCAATTATGTCACATCACATTTAGAAATTAATATCAAATGTAACCAACATTTGTTGAGTAAGAAACTAAAATCTTAATAAACTAACATTTTTTAAGTAAGGTATCAATATTAGATTCAGTCAACATTCTTGAGTACGACAATCATTACAAACCCAGCTAAATTTTTAATACAAATTTCTTTTACCGTGGCAGTAGCGTATGTGTCTTCGGAGCTATTAACGGCTACAACACCCTCGTTTGAAGCCCATTCCATTGCCTATATATATATATATATATATATATATATAAGATCATCAATTAGTGGTGGCAACTGTCCCGATAAAAATTAATGCAAATGATTTTTTTTAACTATCTAACTTGTCCCTGTTATGCTAGGTAAATACACTCGTCAATACAAATGGCTCGAGAAATAGCTGGTTACACATAACAGTTTTGCATTTTTCTGTTTGGATAAGCCTTAAACACGACCTTAAACATAAATGAAAACAACTATACTAAACAGGTGTTTAAATAAACTTACTTTACGAGCTTCTCAGCTTATAAAGATATACAAATGCCGAGAAAGTTTGCTTTGTTGCTTATCAAAACTGCTTATCCACATATTGCGTTTGTTGCAACAAATAAGCCATTTTGAGAATATCTTGTATTGCTTAGAGAGTTAAATAAGATGTTTCAAAATAATTAGTTTAAAATCCACAACAAAAAACTAAATTAGATTAACAAACATAAATTAAAAATTAAAAAACACATCTTACATGGTTTAAATTCTGAATCCTATTAAGCCACTCCGCCCTTGAGTCACTCAATTCCTGTAAAAACCCAGAAACAAATTTAGGCATTAATCTTTCATAATATAAAATAACACAAAAATTAACAAAATTTACCACAACAATTAATTCATTAATATATAATACTAATCTCTTCAAATAAATAAAACCCTAAATTAAAATTGAGTATTACACCAAAGATCAATCCCCCACTCCCCCTCCCCCAAAAAAACAGCAAAACATACCTGTAAATTGAATGTGTTGAAATTGCTTTAAGAATACGAAATGAGCATATTGGCTGGCGTGTGGATTATGTGTGCGACGGGTTAATGAAAGAATATTCGGGAAAAAGCATTTGTAACTGCTTGAAGGATTCTTGGTATTCTCTTTTGTTGTCATCAGATGAGTTACAGCTTTAACACTCCCCCAATAAATGATGGGGACTGAATCGTTTGTATTATCATATAGGGTTATTCCTGAAACCGCAAAACCACTTCATATTCATCTTCCTCCTTGCATTTAGTTGTTGCACATTAACTCTAATACTCTATCATTACTCAGGTCGAACAATTAAGCCTTGAATCACACGATTTTACTCTACAAAATGTGTCATAAATACTACACAATGAATGATGGGACTGAATCTTATAATATAATAGATGGATAGGCATAGAACCACACTATGCTTATGTATCATATAAGGTCATCCGATATTACTAGTGGTGAGATTTCCTTTTTTTTTTTTTTGAATTTATTGATATGTCGTGATTAAATTTTTTAATATTGTTATGATGCATATACTAGTATTTTAGTAATATTGGTTGTTGAAATTAATTATTAAATAATTGATTTATTGTTAACAATTATTATTTGATAACGGGTGGTTGTACATATAGTCGTCACGACTACATACAATCAAGGATTGGTACGAACATCGTATCTGAGTTGCCTTAGAATGGTAATAAATAATAACTTTTTATAGAAAAAATAGAATAAATGTCCATTTATTTAATAATAAAAAATATATGTATTGCAAAATTATATCCAGTACTCTTCTTGTAGTGAGTTCACGCGTGAATCTGAAATGTCGGAACACATTAAGAAGACATAGCTTATGATCCGGTGCGAGGCACCAATGGCATATAAATTATGCTGTGAAGCTCTATATTCGAGCTTGAAGGATGTTATGAGACCTCGTGATGGACAGCCATCCGACAGACCATTCGAGGGTGTGGTTGTAGTTTTGGAGTTGGAGGTAACAGTGAGAGCATATATGATATTATGTATGCTTCCATAAGTTCTTCAAGAGTTCGGCTAAATAGCATGTATAACTATACAAGTTTGAGACGGAAATGGGTAATAAATCACATATTAATCAGATTTGAAACGGTACAGGTATATAACTTCTAAACTAGTTTGGTTTAGTTTAACCTCAATCTCGTCGTTTGGGATATCACTGTATGGATTTGTGATGAAAATAGGTAGTAAAAATCACACTTTACGCGGATTTTAAACGGGGACAATTATATAAATTATAACGGGTCTGGATAGCTGAATCATTGCTTTGTCGTTTCAGTTCATCGCAATGTTCTTTCACGGTGTACTTCTATTTATAAATTACAATATAAAGTAATTTCTCGTCGAAATTCGACGGGCTATACACTGGTTTCATTTAAGTATATGTAATCACATCAAACATCACATTTTTTCATTAATCTCCACAACACACTCACATCGATTTTTTTTAGCTTTTAAGATATACCATATATTAATCATTATTATTTAAAAAACTAATACATCTATTATATTTAATTATATAGTTAAATACACAAATTTTCTAGCAAAAATATTGTAATTATAATGTGGCGAAGACATGCGATTGTCACATCTTATATATATAAAGCTTAAGAAGCCTTATAAATGTAAGTGGTCATGATTAATGCTTGATGAATTGATTGTATCATATTTGTTATTCCACATTGATTTCCAGACATGTCAAACAACTTTCGTTAAGTGTACAATGAATATTCACATAATGACCATTTATATGTTAAAAGCTTAACTAGCCTTAGGGGGGAGGGAGTGGGGCTCGGGTAAGGGAATCGGGTACCCTTACCCGAGCGGTAACACCGCCGCCGAGGCCTCGGGTAAGGCGGGCGGTGTTCTCATTCGGCTTCTGAAGCCGATCGGTGTGTGTGTGTTTGGTTTTTCTTTTTCCTTTTTTTTTTTGTTTTTGAAACCCCCAGCTTTAAATTTGGATATATATATATATATAATGAAATGGTATGTTTTTATTTTAATATTGTATGTGATTTTATGTATGAAAAAAAAATCGGGTATGTTTTTATGTAATGTTTTTTTTAAGTATTATGTAATGTTTTTATTTTTAATGAAATGGTATGTTTTTATTTTAATATTGTATGTGATTTATGTATGAACAAAAAAAAATCGGGTATGTTTTTATGTAATGTTTTTTTTTAAGTATTATGTAATGTTTTTATTTTTAATGAAATGCTAAGTTTTTATTTTAATATTGTATGTGATTTTATGTATGAACAAAAAAAAATCGGGTATTTTTTATGTAATGTTTTTTTTAAGTATTATGTAATGTTTTTATTTTTAATGAAATGGTATGTTTTTATTTTAATATTGTATGTGATTTTATGTATGAACAAAAAAAAATCGGGTAGTATAGGTGACCACTCCCTCCACTTAGGGTAGTGTTAGGGTAGAATTGAGTAGTTTTGAGTTGGAGGGTTTTTATTGGATAGAGCTGATGTGGCACCTAGGATATTATGTGACCACTCCCTCCCCGCTTATAAATGTAAAGTGGTTATAATAAATGGTTCACGAATTGAAAGTGAAATGTGGAGATGAAGTGTTCGGTGCCATGAATGCATAAATTAAACACACCAATTAGTGTTAGTCTTTTTACCTTCCCGTCCATGAGTTATAAATATTTTATCAACTATATAATATGTCAAAAATCACACAGAATAAAACACAACTTCCTCCACACAGCGTGCACATTGGGCTACAACTTATTATGGTGGTAAAGTAAGCATCATATCGTCTAGCTTATTTAGCATATTGATTTATATTGTTTTATGTAAATTTCACGTGTGTTTTGTGTGTGTAACAATGTAGGACATAAAGACGGTGCTTAAGAGGTTTGGTAGTAACATCATCTTCTCTAATGGTTTAAGAGATCCTACACATCGTTGTCTTATCAATTATGTGGTACATGCACGGACATTTTTACTTTGATCGAAAATGTAATATATTGATTAACTGTATTTAAGTTACTAACGATCAACTATATCTAATTGTTTTTTGTAGCGCGTCAAGAAGCATTAAAGAAAGATATCGAGAAGTCACAAAATTTGTATGAAGAACAAAACATGAAAAAGGCTAATGAACAACAACGACAAAGACAACAACAACAACAAAAACAAGAACGACGCCATGGCCATCGGTGGGATGAATACTTAGCATTCATATTAATATATGTTACAAATTAAACATGCAATATTTTTCTTCATGTAATACCGATAAATGGGTTAATACTATTGATTCGTTAGCAAGTAAGTTTATTGAAAATAATGTGACGAGTTCAATTTTTAGTCAATAATTATTACTACACTTTGTTGGTGCATTTTAATATTTTTGCTCTTAATTTAATTTTTTGTCTTGCGGTGTGTTAATCTCACTTTCTTATTTAAATGTCTTGAAATATTGCGTGACTTTGATACTTGATATGATTGTGTAAGTTATGTCGATGTTACATATTGAAAATGGTAGTATATAATAAAAATATCTTCACACTATCATCTTTATCCATAAATGGTGCAAAACAATAGACTATATATAAAACAAATACGTATTAATGATTCGGGTAATCATATCCACAATTAGTATCGGCAATTAAGTGATTATGTTATTTTGAGAATTTAGCATTTAAACTCCCTTTGACATTCAGTATGTAACTTATACATATTAAAAAGTTACATGTGAAGAGACTCTTTTAAATGTAGCATCTTGAAAAAAGTCTCTTCACATATACTCTTTTAATGTCAATAAACTATTTTAAATGTGTGTCATGCTTAGAAAAGGTGTGATACATTACAACTTAGATATATAATGACGAAAATAAGTGCCAAAGATTACGCTATGAACACTTATATACAGCCCATGTAATGACAAAAATTAGTGTTCAACAATACACTATGAACATTTAGATTAAGCCCGTGTGCATCGGACGGGTCTGAATGACTCGGTCTAAATATAAAAATCACCAAACGACTAATTAAACTCATTCATCTTAAACTCATGCGATGCTTACAAAAGTTGTGATACCATCACAACTTACAAACCTAATAACGAAAATAAATACCACACGTTATACTATGATCAATTAGATAGAGTCCGTGTGCAACGCACGGGTTTGAATGACTAGTCCAAAATAATGGTGCAAAAGTCCCGACGTCGACTTTTTATGCAATAATATTTGACTCTTAAGCATAAAAATCATTATAACGCAACAAAACAATATTCGGATTGGTTACTTTTGGGTGATACGACCACTCCATCTAATTTAAAATGATTTAATATATGGTAGATTTAATATATGGTAGTTGAGGGGTTGAATAGGGAGGACAATGGGGCGGATCCGGACAGGTATTTGAAAATCCGGGTGAACGAATTGGGGCGGGTCGACCCGTTGGTGATCGCGGGACGGGACAAGACGGGTCGACCCGCATAGGAAAACATATCACCTCAAAATTATCAAAGTAGATATTTATAATAATAAATGTATAAAAAAGTATATAACTATATAAACTATATATAAAAAATATATATTAAATATAATAAAAAATAAAAAAATTATGCCGGACAGTACCCACAAGCCAAGAGTGACACCCAGATCCGCCCCGCCACACTGCGGGGCAGGGCGGCACATACATTACGGGTAAGGGCGGGGAAATGCAGGTCGGACCAAAATTGCCATCTCTCGGGTTTAAGATGATCTGATACTGGTATACATGTGTAATTAGATTACAGTCAACAATCCCGGAAATAATAGGTAACCCTAATAATATAATACTCCATTTCGTCTCGTTCGAAATGCAACATTGGTCCAGAAAAATGTCTATTTAGAAATGCAACATTTTAATCCACTACACACTTACTTTAAATACTCTTTAATCTACACCATACACTCACCATCAATACTTACAGAACTTACACATTCCATATTCAATCATTCTCCTAAAATACACAAATTTTATTCCAAAAATATTAAGAAATTAGGAAATACCAGGAAAATTGAGAAAATTAAAGTTATGTTATGCAGATATTGAAATAGAAAAGAATCGAGAATATGTTTATATTTTATTCTTAAAATTTTGATATATACAACTTTTAGACTATGTACAAATATTAAATATGTGTATTAATTGCATCGAATTTTGTATTAAATAATACATCTATATTATATACTAATACTTATCCCCTTAATTTAATGTGGAAGTGGGATTTAATTGTAACTTTTAATTGTTATACTATATAAAAATTATCCCCCTCAATTTAATGTGGAAGGGGGATTTAATTGTAACTTTTAATTGTAAATATATGAAGAGACTATTTTAATTGTAACTTTTAATGTAAATAAACTAATTTAAATACAAAAGTTATGATAAAAATCACAATGCAAATGCACCTTCTAATATACAAGGTGATTAAAATGAACTTTTAAATGATAGTATAAATTACAAGATGGTTAAATTTTAGCTATGAAATCTTAGATACAATCGGTGCATCGCACGAGTTGAATAAACCAAAAACAACCCCGGAGCAACATACGGGTTAGTAAAGTCTCATTTCATATAACTAATTACATAGACTAAAATAAAAGGACAATAACAATAAAAAAACATATAAACTTCCCTAAAAGGCATTTAAATGCTGTCATCTGCTCATTCAACCGTCTCCCCCAACATTACGTACAAAACACGTAGATATTCAACCAAAGACCGTGCATCGCACGGGTTGGATAATGCCTCGTTAGAATTAAAAGCAATCCATAATTTAGTGCAATTAATACACATTATTAATAATATTATTTGCCTTATATTTATAGTGTGTGTATTTTTCCAAGACCGGATGATAAAAATCATAGTAGTATAGTGCATTAAATACAACTATAATAAGTTCATGTAGGACTTCTATGTGCGCTTTCCCCCTTTTTTTTTTTGTGTTTTTTTTAATACGGATGTTCTAAATTTACTCTAAATTAATCTTCGAGATAACAGCTTCAGTTATACAGTACTGTTATCGGTTAAATCGCGAGATGTGTATCCAGCTACCAAGTTCTTAAATATCCCCAATTAACGCGCATAAAGAGTCGTCCCCATGTGATTGCTCTATGTTGGACTCCTCAAATCGTAGAGTCCTATCGAGATCTGACATCCCACACTGTCGCTTGAATTCCTTTAATTGTTCCAACAGCGTACGCCGAATGGCTAAAATCTCTTCTTTAATTATAGGGTATGTTTGGATGCATTAACTGATAATCTAGCTGATTGTTGATAATCTAGCTGAAAACCAATAATCTAGATTATATCAGATAATCTAGCTGAAAATTGATAATCTAGCTGTAGTATGATAATTTAGATTATTGTATCTAAAAGTGTTTGGCAAAACTAGCTGAAATTTATAAAATAACATAAAAGTACATTTTTTATATTTATTGTTATGTTATAATATTTCAAAAACAACCTTAATATTTATATATTAACTCTCATGTTGCTTATTATTTTTTGACATTATGCAATATTATTATTTATTTTATTTTCAACTTCTAATGGTATTTTAGGGTTTTTTATGTTATCACTTATATTATTATATAAATTTTATACAAATAATTATTAAGGGTAAAATCGGAATGAAAAAATAAAATTTGTATATATATATAATATACATTAAGGGTAAAATCGGAATGAAAAATAAAATCTCAGAAATTTTGGGTTGAAAGCTATATTCGAAAACGTTTGAATTTAATCTAGATTAAGATTATAATCTAGATTAAATTAGCACCATCCAAATAAGATTTTGAAGGTCAAATTAGATTATTTGACCAACTTTAATCTAGATTAAGATTATAATCTAGATTAAATGGTCATCCAAACATACCCATAGATTAAAGAATTTTATGAACAGTTGAAAATTCTTATCCTTGAAGGACTCGAACCCAATCTCCCAATCGAAGAGGAAGGCCCGTGCACGGTGAACCAAGGTCACGGTTCGCTTTCCCCTTTTCTTCTTCTTCTACCTTCTTTTCCCCTTCTTTTTATTCTGCAATTATATAAACACACACTACACAGACAAAGTTCGTGGTGTGTGTGTGTGAGAGAGAGAAATCCAGATATGATCCTCACGCACGCCCAAATCTGGTGATTGTTTCGCCTCGCACACATTCGCTTCATAACCTTTACAGATCTCTCTCTCTCTCAAGAATTCCCTCACTTTTTGCTCTAATTTGTCGCAATAAGGATTCGTTGCCTTCCCTTTTCTTCTTGCATATTCAATTCAACAATATTGGGTTCATATGTATAGATAATAGGTGAATACAACTCAACACGCACAGAATCGATGTGTGGCTGTGTGTAATACACTAACATGGCATGCGAAAGAATATAGGATAATGGGGTCCAAGAAAAAATCAAGTTCTACCAAAAATCCTCGCAAAAGGGGCATGTCGATCTCAGGCAAGTTTTCCATATACTATGGATTTTGAGCATGTCAATTTGATGTGAGGGGTTTGTTTTTTGAGATAGGTTTGACTTTCAAAGAGGAAACATCATAAATACCTTTTTTTTTGGTATTTTTTTTTGTATGTTATGATTCTGTAATTCCAGTCATATGGTGTGAGTTCTAGTATATGCTTGTTTTAGTTGTTGGATTTGATGGTGGAGAGTGCTGTGGTTGCAGGGATGAATATGATGTTGACTTTTTTTCTTTTTAACCTGTTAACTTAACTATTTTGTTTGTGCTTGCCTTTTTCTTGTATGTATATATTGTTTGTATGAGGTTTGATTACCGTGAGCATTGCTCTCGTTAAGGTTCATTTACTTTGTTGGGAAGTGTGTTTTAAGGGGATTGCTCAAAAGATACTATATGACGGCAATGCACATTCGAAAATGTGTTTTTATAGAACTAATTCGCTGAAATTTGCGAAATTGCTGAATTTTTTTGTTATTGATCCACGTGTATTGGAACTATGAGGTAATTACAGATTTTGGTCATTTTGGGATATGATTCGGCATCTGACGGGGACATGACCGTGTTGTGGGAATGTGGGTAACATGATTGGTTACAGTCTTACTCGATACGGAAGTTTCGTTATTTGCACGGATGTTTGGACAATTTATAACGTTTTTTAGATTGAAGTTTTATACATGTTGGATGAACTTTATAGATTCAGTGTATTTGAACTGTGCTTTATCCTCCGTACCTAAACCAAGTCAATCATTGGTGCACTATTTTAAAGTGAAGTAATGGCAACTCCTGTTATGGTGTTCAATGCTCACTTAATCTAACAACATTTAGTACTCAACGTTTAGTCTCATACTTAAATCTTTTAGTAGCTGTTCGACCGTGTTGCCGTTATGGAAGAGGTATAAACTATGGTCTCTAATTAAGTAATTGCACAGCCCCGTACTTTACTATCTAGGAATCAGATTAGGTTTTGATTAGACGAAGTTTAAAGGCCTTATTAGCATTCGTGTATTCTTTTGTATGGTTTTAAGAAGAGAATGATTTTGTTGGAGCTATATTTCCTCAACAAGAAATTCAAGTTTACCAATTTGCCATCTCGCTCTTTTCATTGATATAATGCATGAGATGAGTTTTGGACCTTTTGGTAGCACTCATAAATTATTAATTGAGGTTAAAGTTTGCTTTGCTCTCGTAAGTGATTCTCTGGGTCGTGCTTGAGTTTTATATGCTATAAATGGGAAAAATATATTACTCCCTCCGTCCCACTTGAAGATTCCACTTTAATGAATGTACAACCTTTTATTTTCAATCATCCGAACAAATGTACAACTCTTTCTAAACCATATATTATCATTTAGTTTTATATGTAATTTTGTTTGACCAATAAGCTACAATCGTTACTTATTTAACAGAAATCATTAATTTAAGGAATATTATATTAGTTTTAATTAGATATTAATGTTTTATTTTGAGAGTGGTATGTTCTATGGGACAAAATCATGTTTTGGAAATGGGCTCTTCAAATGGGAAGGAGGGAGTACTAGTATATACAAATCAAGGCTTACAAATTGTCGAACAAAATATATTATTTTAATATCATGGTTCAACGGAGATTTATTTTAGTGTACAATGGCCTTTATACATTTTGATTTGCCTGAATAATAATTAGCAATAAAAAAATCCAGGGAAATGGCTGCTCTTCATACATTAAAATAGTACATTTCTGTGGTTGAATTCAGATATCAACATTTATACTCCTATTGTCAACACCTGCTTTTGCAGGACTCCGTACGAAGCATCAACAAGAATTAGAAAATTTCAGTTTGACCTCACAGCCTTTCAAGACACTAAAACTTTTCTTTCTTGCCGTCATACAATATCTCAGACAGTCATTATCTTATCTTTTATCACATCGTGGTTGGCTTATGCTGTTGGGTGCCATTGTTGTAACTGCTGGGATCCTACTCGTTGTTGTTGATGGTCCTCATGAGAAGGTATCTAAAATGGTTCATTTGGTATCCTAAATTGGTCAAGATAGTTTTGTGAGATCTCCAAGCTTCAATTTTGTGAGAATGATGGTTCCTTTATTTCATAGAGTTGGTTTCAATTTCTTCTGTAACCAATCATAATTCTGGTGCTGTTGCTTTTGTGGTTGATGGTTAATACATCTTTGGTTCGTTTTGTGCATTTTAATTTGAAAGCAGCATGTTGAGGAAGTTCTACGTTATATGCGATTTGGAATATGGTGGGTGGCTCTTGGTGTTGCATCTTCCATTGGACTAGGTAAGAAAAATTGATTGACTGATCAATGGGGAGAAGCTTTTTCCGATGAGAAAATTTAAATATGAATGCAGCAACTAGCTTGGGATTAGAACTTATATCCTTTTCCTTTTTCTTTTTTTCTTTTGCGAAAATGCTATAATGCACGGAGTCCTTTGATTTTTGGTATCCAAAATCGGTTACGCGGGGGATACAAGTGTTGGTGCAATTCATGATGGATACATATCATATCCGATTCACCGATAATCGGAGCATTAAAAGAAATGGGACACACGGAGGATACCCGTATCCGACTTTTCTAAAATTTTGAACTTTTTGTATTTTTCCAACGTAACGTAAAATGTTTCCTTCAAAAATCCCAACTGTTTATTTTAAGGTTTCTACTGTCTCCTCAAATTTTTAGAGGATAGAATTTGTGAATATGCATACGTTTCAATTATTCGATTTTTGATGATTTCTTAATATTTACATATTTTAAAGCGCTGCATATAATAAAATATATAATTAATTAGACCTATCCTTGCTGAGTCTTGTCCTAAAAGTTTTTAAAATCCGTACCCTGCACCCGTGCCTTGTCGTAGTTTGTATCCACTCCCCCGTACCGGTGGAACATGGGTGGAATAATATCAATCCTCATTCTAAGTTCTTTTTGATAAACATGCATTAGAAAAGGTAGCCTAGAGAGCTATTCAACAACATGAACTTTCTCAAAGTATAACTAAGTTGGAAGTACACCTGTTTTCCCATGGAAAATCCTCAGATGATTATTTGAACTTTTTTTCTTGTTATATTTTTTTTCATAGGTTCTGGATTGCACACTTTCGTTCTCTATCTTGGACCTCATGTTGCATTGTTCACCATAAAAGCGATGCAATGTGGTCGAATAGACATTAAAAGTGCTCTATATGATACTATTCAGTTAAAAAGAAGTCCCTCGTGGCTTGACAAGGATTGTGCTGAATTTGGGCCCCCTTTGTTTCCATCCTCACATGGCGTACGAATTCCCCTTAGTAGCATTTTACCTCAGATCCAGTTAGAAGCAATACTATGGGGTCTTGGGACTGCACTAGGCGAGCTTCCCCCTTATTTCATTTCAAGGGCAGGTATATATTTTACATTGATGTTGCCTGTCTTTTGTCCATTTGAATGAATTGCTGCTGTGCATTGTTATTAAGTCGGTCGACGACTAGTCGGCCAGTCGCTGCAGAACCTTCGACCGGATGTGATGACTTGGTGATTGTAGAGAAGTTGGGCGACGTGGAGCGTCTGAGTCGACCAGTCGGTCCGACTCAGTCGACTGGGTCGCAACTGGTTGACCCGATCCGCAGTTATAAAAAAAAAGATTCATACTGTTTGACCCATTTGACACAGCAGCCAATTATACAGACATCGCGACTATTAGGTGTAAAACCCTAATTTCCTAATTAGAGCCCAGCAGCAGAGGAGAGCAGCGGATGTCGCCGTCGTTCACAGACCAGAACTTGGAACTTGGAAAACTGCCCAGATTTTCTTATTGCTACTGCCCAGATTTTTTTTTATCTATAATTTATTATTTATAATTTTATTCCTTGTCGACTAGTGTCAACTTGTCTATGACTAGTCTCGAGTAGTCACGACTCGACTTGCCGGAGTCCCTGTCCGACTCGACTAGACGTACCGACGTAGCAACTATGCTTCGTGGCCTCGATGTTACTTAAAATGACTGCGTCAGTTTTATAAATGATATTAGAGAGTAATTATTTAAAAACTATCTTTGAGGTTTTGTCTAATTTAAACAAATATACATCTCTTTCAAAATGTCATGTTCCATGATTTTCATGTTGATTTTACATGTAATTGGAACACCTATGATGTCGACGGTTTTGGAATTTCATCTCATTTTCGTTCGTATGAAGGTCGCGATAGGAAGGGTATCCGGCGTAAAACTTTGCCACTTTTTTTTTTGCATGAATTATAGTGTTAACTAATTTTAGACAATTAATTGACACTAATTTTCATGCCACCGACCCTATTATAGTTGGGATTAAGGTGAAGTTGTTGTTGATGATGATATACATATCTTTCGAAATTATAATATTCTAAAAAATCCCCTTGAGGTTTGCCTTTAAATAAATATCCTCCTATCGAGTGTATAATTTGTAAAATTAAAACAAATGTCAAGGAGGTACTCATAATGTTGAAAAAGCAGACGCCTTTTGCCTTATTAGAGAATAGGCCATAATGATAAACTCTTTACAAGATTTAAGTTTTAATAGTGCCAAAAGGTAACATATATATTACTCCAATTGTGGCCCTCCGTCCCATAAAAAGAGTCCACTTTGGTAAATGTAAAGCCTTTTAACTTTACGTCATTTTAAAGACATTACAACTACTTTGAAACCATCTATTTCCACTTATTTTATCAATTTTTTTCTCCAATCAACTAATTTGTAATTTGTACGACATAAAACATCAATTTGAAAGGTATTATTACGAATTACAGTTAGAAGTGATGTTGATTTTTGAAAATAGATTTTTTTTTCTGGGACAATTATGTTTTTCCAAGTGGATCCTTTTATGGGACGGAGGGGGTACTATGGAATCGCTTTTTACTTAGTGATAAGTGAAATTTTATGTCGATTTGATGTATCAGTGGCGAGATTTTTGTTAGCAGTATGTCGTGTGACTTGTTGTAACATTGAAGGACCTTACATATGTTACTCTTTTTATACAGCAAGCTTGTCAGGCGGTAAAGTGAATACTATGGAAGAATTGGATGTTTCCTCGAGAAAAGATGTTGGATTTATATCTTCTATCAAGCGCTGGTTGCTGTCACATGCTCAATATTTGAATTTCTTCACGATTTTAGTTCTTGCTTCGGTTATCTTCTTTACTTCATATCTTTCTATATTTGAATTAGTCTCTCACGGCTCGCAATTGTACACCTGTGGTTATTTAAAGCCTCTTTGTATGGTACACATTGCTCTTTTCTCAAAGTATAGGGTGAACTACAAAAAACTACCCGCGAGGTCTATCCTAGACCCTGATTACAGAAAAGAAAATCAAAGAAGTTCCAAAGTTACAAAAACCACCCAGTGAGGTTTGATTTTGTTTTGAATGTAAGGGGTAACTTTAATATTTTCACAAATGTAAGGGGGTGTTTGAGTTTTTTTTTTCCTTATGAAGGGGGAGAGTTAAATACACAACCAAACCTCAAGGGATGTTTTGTAACTTCAAAGACCTCCTCTTTGTAATTAGGGAAACCTAGGGGTCATTTTTGTAATTCAATCAAAATACTCTCCCCCTTCTCCTTTAAGTGATCCATGATTTTAGTGGTTTTATTTTTTAATACTGGATCATCTCATTTCTGTTGGGGACAACTCTTAGGTGCCTAATCCGTTGTTTGATCTTGCGGGAATAATGTGCGGACAGTTCGGAATTCCTTTCTGGAAGTTTTTTCTGGCAACAATGATAGGCAAAGCAATAATCAAGACCCACATACAGGTGCCTAACCATCTTTCCTTTAACTTGTGACATTCTTAACTCACACGAACTGTTTTTCCTTAATTATGAAATGTCAATAACCCGCAGACGGTGTTCATCATTTCTGTGTGCAACAACCAACTTCTTTACTGGATAGAAAACGAACTAATTTGGGTACTTAGCTTTGTGCCGGGTTTCGACTCTGTTTTATCAAGCCTCATTCCGAAGCTTCATTCAATGAAAGACAAGTACTTGGCCACCAAAGTTCATGTTCCTGCTAATATAAAGGTTCTTATTTTTTTTCTTCAAACTTACTGTGATTTATACATGGGGTTAATTACAAAACTACCCATGATGTTTAGACTAATTACAACAAGAAAAATTATTTGCAAATCGCACTTGATATTTGTTTCTATTTACAAATTGTACCCTCAAGTGGAGGTGGCAAAACTGGTCCCACCCAGGCCCGAATAGAACGGGCCAATGACATAAATTGGGCCTGGCCCTGGTAGTATTCCTTCTGGTCGTAAAATCCCCAGCCGAAGTATGAATTTTGTGGACAAACTCTTTCGGAGTGGGCAAATAGTAATGTAAGCCTAGTGTTTTCAGGTTCATAAAATGAGGCCGGGCTTTGTTTTGGCGCCTCTACTCTGAAGAGGGAGTTATTTGTTTGGTAAATACAAATCTTAATGGTGTGTTTGTAACAAACACTTTAAGGGGGTCGTTTTCCGAGAGTTTTTGTAATTTATCCCTTTATACTCATGCAAAAAACTGGCCCGTCCCAAGCCCAAACCAAACGGGCCAATGACATAAATTGTGCCTGGCCGTGCCGATGTTCCTTCTGGTCGTAAAATCCCCAGCCGGAGTGTACATTTTTTGGACGAATTTTTTATTACTGTACTTATATTTTGTTTTCATATCCAGGGCAAGAATTGGGATTTTTCTCTTGCTTTCATATGGAACACTGTAGTTTGGTTCATGCTAATGAACTTTTTCGTCAAGATCGTGAACTCGACCGCAGAAGGGTATCTAAAGAAAGAGCAAGAAAAGGAAATTGCTGCTTTGAAGAAGAATAAATCATTGAAGCAATCTTCGGATGACTCCGATGCTTCATCTAGATGAATTTCTTTTTTCTTTTTATCGATTTTTCATCCCATTATAATACAAATATATTCTGTATTTTCTATTATGTTTATGATTAGGGGGTAGATTTCCGGAATGACGTTTATAATAGTCATCGGTTAAGCCCTCGACAAGCGGATGCATTTTGTAAGTTCCGATTTGAAGCTTGTTGTATGAAAAGGAACAGAAAAACTGTGGGACGTTTTATTTTGTGCAACATTTGAGTTCAAAGACAGTTAACAGTTTTTTTTAACACGGAATTGGCAACTTGAACTGTCCTTTGGTCAATGCTGGTTATGCCCCATTTCTTTGGTTTAATTAAAAAACTGAGATTGAGGGCCTGTTTGGCAAACGGATATTGGTGATTGGTTGTTTCATTTGGCTGGTTTGACTGGTCGTTTAGGTTAGCTGTTTGACTATGGTAGATTGTGAATATGTTTGGTAAGTCAAAAGTCGATAAAAAAAAAAGATAGTCCCACAATTGGTAAATTCAGTTGAACTTGAAACTCGCAACCGAGCATTATGAGCATCGAACCAATCTTGGTCTCCTCTATGTAGACAATTATTCTCATGTTCGTTTGATTTGTTGTGTTTTATGTATTCGTTGAGTTTTCGATTGATATAATAGATAGTAGCTATTGGTATGTCCATTCGTCTTTGTAACAATGGGATATTGTATTAGGTGGTTGGGTTAGGGGAATTTTCTCCTCTTGGGTGAGCTCTAGGGCTGTAAACGAGTCGAGTCGAGTCGACCTTTCACAAAGCTCGGCTCGTTAAGCATTAAAACACACTAGCTTGAACTCGAGCTCGATATAAATTTTTCCTATTCGAGCTCGGCTCGCGAGCTTCAATTTTTTTAAATTTTTCCTACTCGAGCTCGGCTCGTGAGCTCGAAAATTACCAAACTCGAATTAGGGTTAGGGTTTTATATACATATATATATATATATATAAATTAATAAAAATATAAGAAATATCGAGCAGCTCGTCGAGCTTTCGAGCCGGGTATATATTTGAACCCGGCTCGATTAATATATCAATCTCTAATATATGCTCAGATTCAAGTTCGAGCTCGAATTATCGAGTATCGAGTCGAGCTTTTTTCGAGTCGAGAATTGCTCGAAAAAAGCTCAAATCGTTCACAAGCCTAGTGAGCTGTCATTGAAGTTACCCCGACTTCCATTGTTTTTTTTCCTTGCGATATTTCACTTTCACGGGAATATTACTCTCTCCATGCATTGAAAATGTACATTGATTAAGATGGTTACTCTTGTATCTTGGGTTTTCAACTGAGGAAAAAAACTTGGTTGAGGGCAGTTCTTCTCTGATTGGGCCTCCGATGTTCAATAGCGCCGAAAGGCAGCAGGAGGTGCAACGGTGATGCTGCTAAGGAGAAGGATAGGCTCTGTTTCAAATTTGATATTTTCAAAACCAGTCGACCCACTCCCCAAACATATCAACTTCGTGAGCGTCGAATTTTTTTTTTCTCGACCCACTCCCGCACCCATATCCACTGCGTATCAAATACTGCAATACATGAATTTTGGGTCGAATCTGTGCATCCTTTATCTGGATTTATTCCCCTTCAGACGTTCTAACACAAATTTTCGCTGTTCTATCAACTGTTCGAAATAGTTTTTTCTTTTCCTTTAAAAAACAGCTTATTTATTTATAGAATCAAAGTTAAAAGTTCTACAAAAATCACTAATGTACAAAGGCCTCAGCTAATCACTAGTACCTGTTTTATCTACATGATTACACCATGCTAGACAAAGAATTGACACCACACTTGTCATGTGACTCAGTTTCACAACCCCTTGATACATCACTTCTTACATCTACATATTTATCCCCCTGAGTTAGAAAATAGAAATAAAAAACAGAATATATATATATATATATATATATATATAGTAACACACTCGACGCAATTCCTACAGCCAACAAAAAACTCGAGATAATAAGAAATAGTAATTTTGTTAGAAAAATCAATGATGGAGCTGCAGAAACCTCATCTCCGATGCTGTGATGCACCACCATCAGTAGTCGTGGCAATTAAATGAGAAAACCATCGAGTAGTGGTTGTTCAGTAGCCGTTCTCCTCCTAGACGACCGTCTCTCGTCTTGACAATCCCTGCATAACAAAAAAAAGGAAAGTGAACTTCTCCAAATATGGAGCTGACAAATAACAAAATCAGCAAAAAAAAAAAATTCTGAAAATAAAGATTTAAAAAAGTCTAACTTCCAATTAAAATTTATAAGTCATGTTCCATGATGTACGTGTCGATTGTACAATATGGTAAGCAATTATCCCGACTCATCACCGTCTCATCATATTTTCTAGGTAACTGAATGAAGATGGTTTTGAAATTTTGTGTCATTGCTCCTTTGTATGAAGGTTGCAAAAGGAAGGGCATCCAGCATAAAACTTTGACACTTTGTTTTTTGCATGAATTATAGTGTTAACTAATTTTAGACAATTAACTGGTACTATAGTCCTCATGCCATCGACCCCGATATAGATGGGAATAAGGTGCCGTTGATGAATTGATGATGCAATGATTCCAATTAAAATTTATACATGGAGGAATTGAATATATATATATATATATATATATTTTAGAACTCTCTTAAGTGCGAGAAGTGCAAGAACTCCTCTAAGTCAATGAGATTTTTTTAAATATTAAAAATATTATTAATTCAAAAGGCTATTATAGTAAAATACAATTTTTATTACGGGAGATAACCCCTACTGATGATAACCCCTCCCATAATAGCCCCTACCGATGATAACCCCTACTATATATATAACCCCTACTATATAGTAGGGGTTATGATTAGTAGGGTTGTATGCATTGACATGATGTACATTATGTATTAGAAAAATGATACAATCACAACCGTTGTAACGGTTGTGATTGTTTTGGACCATTGATTATGTGGGTGGTGGGGTAGGTGATGGAATAAATAATGAATTTAGTGATAAATGTGTGGTGAGATGGTGTGTTGTAAAGTTTGGTTGTGTAAATTGGTTGTGCATGTAGCATTGTTGTATGTATTATTAGGAGTACAAAAGGTGGTTCTCGCAGTTCTCGCACTTAACAGGGTTCTGAAAATAAAGTTACACTATATATATAAACAGAGAGTCATGTTCCATGATGTATGTGTTGATTTTACAATATCAATCACATATTGTGACATGACAATAGCAATTATCTCAAACTCATCGCCGTCTCATGATATTTTCCATATAAATGGAAAAACCTATGATGTTGACGGTTTTGGAATTTCGTTCTATTTCTCCTTCATATGAAGGTTGCGACAGGAAGGGCATCCGGCGTAAAACTTTGCCACTTTGTTATTTGCATGAGTTATGGTGTTAAGTAATTTTAGACAATTAAACGACACTATAATCTTCATGCCACCGACCCCAACATAGTTGGGATTAAGGTGCTGTTGATGATGATGATGATATATATATAAACAGAAAGGAAGAAAACGAACTGGGAAACGAGTAAATTGAAGTACTACAGGGTTATAGTCCACATTTAAAAAGAAAACAAGTTCATGTGATGCTTTATAGGGGGAATGTACAATGTATAGTACATATCACCACAGATATATATCCCACGTGAACGAAAATCTACAGATAATGATCTCTCGGTTGAACTGAGAAGATACGTCGTTGTCTAGCGACTTTTGGCTTCTTCACTGATTTTTTTCCAGTTAAAATAAAGGGATATCATTACAAAAACCACCGTTGTTTTATATTTTGCACATGTCGTTAGGTGGAGCTAATGAGAATTGCCGACTTCATCAAACATTTTTACAATTACATCCCTCAAACTTTTCAGATATTACAAATAACCTCGCATCTTTGTCTTGCAAGTTACAGTATAGAGTTACATCCCTCAACTTTTCTTATAATTAAAAATTGTCAAACAAAAAATTGAAGCTATTTGTAATATTTAGAGAAGTTGAGTAATTGCAAA
Source organism: Orobanche coerulescens (assembly GCA_033398695.1). Lineage (NCBI taxonomy): Eukaryota > Viridiplantae > Streptophyta > Magnoliopsida > Lamiales > Orobanchaceae > Orobanche > Orobanche coerulescens. Next base: position 231,598,488 of record CM065802.1, read on the forward strand.
ATATTTGACGACATCAACAGATTCTATGAGGTCAACTAACGATTGGGGAGAAAAAATGCAACACATATAATCAAACCTCAGCAGTGGTTTTTGTAATTTTCAAAGTTAAATCGTTTTTTTTTTCTTTTTTCCGATTGCCGCTAAGCTGAGGTTGTGTTTGTAATTATCACTGAAATAAATCTAAAAAGGTTAGCTCCAGATTACTACTCCCAGTTACACGATAATAAACATAGACGATGATGGAAATTATATTTAATCCACCTAGCTAAGAAAGGTCTCATATCACGTCAACACGGCCACTATCTGAATATCAATTTAACTAATGCCAATATGCGCTTCATGCCGAGTGATAAAGGTAAAAGCAGCAGAGAGAGACCTTACACTCGTGGATTGAAGCTCTACAGCCGCTGTGTCTTCATTATCCTGCAAAGTAGGAAAAAATAATGCTAATACGCACCAAGTTTGTTATTACATATAATCGAGAATAACAGAGAAAAGCGTAACTGAAAGTACCTCTATTAATAGATCCTTCCTTGTAATCATCCCAACAACACGTGAAGCACGTGGAACAACAAGTATATGCCTCAATCCTAATTGCCGGAATAAATTATATACCTGAATCATTTAGGCATAAGTTCAAACACACAAATCACCCCTTAAAGTGTTACTAACTCCATTTTACAATATAAGTCATTTGTGGGTTTTTCCTTTGTAATAAAATATGTCATTTTACAAACCTTTACCAATTTGTTCCCATCATACCCCTATCCTTATCTGGACAAAATTTTGCACATTCCAAAATAATATCTCCTACATAGAGTATTAACTTAAAAAAATATATATGGTAGTATAATCACTAGGAGACTATATAAATGGAATTAATTAAGAGTACATTAGTCACTTTTTCGTTTTTTACTTTACATGACAAATCCTAAAAGACAAATATTGTAAAAACATCTCCTTGAAGTTTGTATTTTCCCAACAAATACCCCCTCTTGAAGGTGCAATTTTTGAAATAGAAACAAATGTCAAGACAGAGTTTGCAATTTTAAACAACTGTTTTTTTTTTCAGTGATCAGGTATGTATATATATATATATATAGTGGCGCGTTCTATGCAGTACCAATATTAGATGCAGTACTTTACAGTACTAATTTATGCATGAGTTTTGTACTAATTATGCATGAAATATATGCATTTCGTGAATCAAAATTTCAATGCATTAATTCTCACATCATATAATCTAATATTTTAATGCATCGATATTGTGATGCATATATTGCATATTTTAATGCATTGAAATTTTGATGCACGAAATGCATATATTTCATGCATAATTAGTACAAAACTCATGCATAAATTAGTACTGTAAAGTACCGCATCTAATATTGGTACTGCATAGAATATATATATATATATAATATAAGATAAATTTGTCACCTTCGTTAATGACATATCTTCGGGGACAACATAAGGAGATGGATTTAAAAACGGAGCAAGGTCGATGTACATTTCCAGATCATCAGGGGTTAGGTGAATGTCATCTATAGATAACCCCTTACTAGAAACAGGCTTGACAAATTCCGTGAGATTGTGCCTGCAATAACAACCAACCAACCAATCAACGATAAGCCTTTCCCTACGTGTAACTAAATGAAAAAGCAGGCTGAAATTTTCATTTCCCCCTTCAATTTACCTGATTGGCGCAGGCCCATCTCCTGAATTAAACGGCAATGGACTGTGTTGAAAATCAACCTTCGACTGCAAAAGTACTAGCAAATGACTGCAAGAATGAAACAATGATTTTCATGTTAACCAGCCATACAAATAATTATAGCAATGCCATCAAGCCGTGTTTCTGAGAGAAGAAGTGGTGCAAATTAGAAAGTCAAAACAAAGTTTAAAAAGCTAACCTTCTCAATATGAGGCCAATAACAAGTGTCTCTCCACTTCTCGTGTGATCGATGACCTGGAAGGTAAGAAGTAAGAAAATAATATGCAGATGTCCAGTAGGCTTAGAATTAAAGCAAAGTATTACTTGAAACTTACAGGAAAACCATTGTGATTATTGCTCCTCAAAATAGAAAGTACATCCACAACCTTCACAACACGAGGGAAATAGACAACCTACGAGATGTGGGACACCGGACAAATAATGGATTGAAGATTTTTTGAGGTAATGAAAAGAGAGAATGTGTGAGTAGGAAGAAAAGACAACCGGCAATCTCAAAATTACTGATGGCATATATATTGGTCTTGTAAGTTACATTTATCTAAATATAGATCCAAGTCACCATTTGAAAATTATATAAAAAAAAAAGCCTAATTATCCTTGGATAAAAGTTTTAGGAACAAAACAATCTTGGAAGCTTCCTAATAATAGACCATACGTAACACCTACTATATGCCGAATTTTTATTTATGAACAAATAATAACACAGAGAGTAAAAAATAGAGCTGTAAACGAAACTAGCTTTTAACGAACAAGCTCGAGCTCGGCTCGTTAAGGGCTCGGTTCGGCTCGGTTCGTTAAGAGCTCGAGCCGAGCTCGAACACAAAAATATGTGCGATAAGAAAACGAGCTCGAGCCGAGCTCGAACACAAAAATATGTGCGAAGACGAAGATCTATGTACGCAGGCCGTGAAAAATGAGTCCTATTTCTCTCTTGCTTGAGCGGATTAGCCGCGATCGCAAGTGCAGCTAAGCAGGTGTAGCTAAACGCCGGTGTAGTCGAGAACAGCGACGGGTTCTCTGCCCCTGGGGGCATGGAGCGGCCCTAAAATGGCACCTTATATCTCTGCCAAGCACAAGCTTTCACCATGCGTGGCTCGAGCTCGGCTCGAAAAAATGTATGTTTTAAAATTTTTATTTTTTATTAAGATCTCCAACCAAATTAATTTTTTATTTTTTGAAAATTTGGAAATATCAATAAATTAGATACATCTTGACATCCGTACGGTTCGATCATCGAGAAATAATTTTAAAAAAATAAAAACAATAATCCGGGACAAAGCACTAGTTATGAGTACTAGTTAGAATAGCAGTGATCTACTAAGATCTTCAACCAAATTAATTTTTTATTTTTTGAAAATTTGGAAATATCAATAAATTAGATACATCTTAACATCTGTACGGTTGGATCATCGAGAAATAATTTTAAAAAAATAGAAATAATAATCCGGGACAAAACATTAGTTACGAGTACTAGTCAGAATAGTAGTGATCTACTAAGATCTCCAACCAAATTATTTTTTTTTTTTTTGAAAATTTTGAAATATTAATAAATTAGATATATCTTGACATCCGTATGGTTGGATCGTCGAGATTTTTTTTTTGTGCGACAATGGTTTAAAATTCTTTTTTGTTAACGAGTTGTTCGTTAAGAGCTCGTTTCGGCTCGGCTCGTTTGTGTTCGATAAAAGCTCGTGTGCGGCTCGGTTTATTAACGAGCTCGAGCTCGAACACGATTTTTGTTCCGTAAGGAAGCTCGGCTCGGCAGAAAAAAAAAAATAAAGCTCGGCTCGGTTCGATTTTGAACCTCAACGAACGAGAACAGTTTGTGCATGAAAACTCAGGTGAAACCTTATGTCAAACTTTGAACTTGACACAAGTGAACAAGAATAGCAACAGGGCAACGCCACCAACCTGTTGATGTCCACTAGCTTCCTTTGCTGTCATATTCCGCATTTGGTATTTTGGTCTCGATTCCAGTAAAGGAATGCCTCTTAAACGAGCCTGCTCCTCATACAGGCCTTCATTGAAGGCATCACCAACAGCCTACGGAGACAATTCTATGGGACTTAAAGTATGCCACAAACAAAAGAAGTAAATAGAGACTTGATGACTTTACACCGTGATCCGTAGATGCCTTTGCTTATATCATCGAAAAAATATAATATATAAAGATACTTTGTTGTAATGGCAGATTAATTTTATAAAACATAATTTTTCATAATATTAATCCAAAAAGTAGTTTTTTTTCTCTTTCTTCTCCACAAATTCTAAATGGAACCCTTTAACAAACATGTATTAAATTTATCATGTAAAAACAAGCGTTAACAGAAATATATTGAAAAATGATACACATACGTAATATGTGAATGTGTACATATATAATAGAGAGAGAATGTGATGGAAGGAGATGGATAAATCTGAAAAATAAAAGAAGAAATTAATTTAAACGAAATTTGTTTTAACATATTTGGACGTGGGTTGTGTTTTCAAGTGACAAACCAAAGACCACAATGCCTCACATGATAATTCTTAATTACATCACATTACATATCTCAAAAGAATCATACCTTTGATATAAGAAGGACCAGCATGATAAGAGGTAGAAACTTCAAGTTATTTGAAATCTCGACCATAATTACACAAAGGGAAACAGTCATCCGCATAGAGCCACCAAGAAAAGAAGCAGCCCCTAACAGTGCATATCTGAAATTCCAGCACCAATAACAAAATTCTCGAATTTTACAACAAGATATAGTCATAGACATTAATATTCAAAACTGCAAGGTTAACCACCACAAAAATTTTAGGTTCAAATCAACTTCTATAACAGCAAACAGAATATAATAACAATCTATTCTGAACCATAAAAATGTAAGCAACTACAGGATATAATATATGAATGCATTAAGGAAAAGAGCTACAAGAAAACTACAGAAAATGGGTTAAATTTTTATTTATATTCAGAATCATCTCCATTATCATCAAATATCAAATGTGTGCAACTATATGATCCTCTAATATTCGAAGCACTGATCCATTAAATATCTGGGGCCAGCAGTACCTTCTCAACACAACATTAATACTTGCCCTCCAGCCCCCAACACCCCACCACCACCACCACCAAAAAAAAAGGAATAAATAAATAAATTTAAAAGCTAGGATTTAGAGAGCTCAGAGAAAAAGGGAACTCACGTTCCTTCTTCAATATTCAACTTCTGGTAAAAGCTGACAACAAACATGCCAACAAGACGCCCATAAGTTGATCCAATCATTATGCCAGGAACAAACTGACCAGCCGGAACAGCAGTGCCAAAAGTCAGAACTGCTAAAGAGTAAAACATAACCTGAACAAGAAAACATAACAAAGAAATAATTGCATCTACAAGATCATCATAATAAATATTTATAGACGAATTCACCAAAATATGGGCAGAAATGTTGGTAACCTAAAAGATCTCAGTGAGAATAAACTGACGCAAGTTTAACTTGATCAAGCTAACTATAATAAAGCAAGATGGAGTTTAAACATTTCAGACAATCGATACAACGATATGCAATCACACTTTTCTTTGCATAAAAATATGAGGAGATACTTATGAAGAACTTCCCAATTAGTTACGAAAAATTAACACCAAACCCCATTTGTTATTGCATAGTGTACCACACACATAATGTTATTAGCATTTATGCTACATAGCTAAACCATATTTGCACGCATAGCAAAAAATGATCTGAAAGGTAATGCAATACCAGAAAGGTCAGTAGGCTCTGCGCACTAAATTCATGAATTGTTTTAGCACTAAACAAATTTCTGATGGCATCATCCTGCAACATACACAGAATGCATAGCGGATATCCATTACAACCACCGTTAAATATAAAAAAAAAAAAATTATTTTGGACTTCTGCCGACCTGCGTATTGAAGAATATAGTTGCAAGGTCGTTGTATTCCTTGTCACCACAATAAAACTGCAATAACATAAACAAACGAGCACAGTTAACAAAGATATTTCAACGGAGGAAGAAGCATGCAAGTCGATGAGCCGTCTATAAAGCAATTTACCGCATCAGGCAAATTTTGCAAGTAATATGTCATTGTTTAGACATCAAGGTTTAGTAAAGCTTACGAGTTCTGTGATTACTAGCTCAAATAAACCAGATACGAACTAAATAAGAAGGAACGGCTCAAGAGATCTTACATTGACATAATTCCCATACATTCCTGGGCTGCGAGGACATTCAATACCAGAATTGGCATCTGCATCAGGGCAAGGGGTGCATTTTCTAAAAAGTGGCAACCCAAATGAAATAACTGAAGTTATCAAGGACACAATACACACTTCAATAACCTACATACGAGGAAACAAGATCAATATATAGCTTACAACATAGGGCCAAAGCATGATCATCTCACTTCAGAATCTATTACTTACTTTGACACGATATCCTCTTTTATGTAAATAATTTCGGCGCCAGTGAGCGATGTAGAAAGTAAGCTGATTAAAAAGTGCTCCTGCACAGGGAATGAAGAGACATTCATGCAAAATTATATCACCGAAAGCATTATTCTAGAAACTATGTTCAGTTTTGTGTATATTCACACATACCTAGAAGACCCCCAATAATGCCAATAACTGCCATTGGCAACAACTCCTGAAATGAGTAATCCTCTTGACCACTAAAAAGAACCTTGGTTAAAATGCAAGCAACGACAAAAATAAATATTCAACATGAGAGATCAGGTAAATATGAACACGATCAAGCAAAAGGTCAAATTGTTACCCCGATATGTCCCATATAATAAAACCTCCAGAGCCAAAATGTCCACACTTGCCACTTTTACACCATCCCATTGCTGTACGTACAACAACACCGACAATGGCAGACGTAAAAAAGACACGCCACATAAGCTGACTCCTCCACCTTAAACAGGAAGTAAAACAACAGCATTCAGGTAGTATCAATCAGCTGGCACAAGTAACTGCACTGGTCAGTGTACCCTTCAGGTTATTTCAAAGTTTTACATTCACTACAGTTTTAGCTCTATCTTTCACTTGTACATGATTTGTAGCATGCAATAAAAATTAAAAAAATAAATTTTAGCATATGTGATGCATAAAAAAAGATGTTATCCACATGAATCACTCATATTTCTCCTTCCTTTTAAAGTATTCGAGACATTACACTGATTTGAGAGGTCAAGTTCATGCTACTTTGACTGGCGATTGATGTATCACTAGGTAACGCTTGAGACCCAAAATCAAGGGATCCAAGAGCAGGAAACAAAAGGTGCAGAGATATACCACATATTAAAAATAATCGTCGCATCATGGAAACAAAATTTACCATGATGTTACTTCTTCTAGTGCAAACAACACACCACCAACTGGAGCTCTAAAAGCAGCAGCTACGCCTGCTGCACATCCACAGGTGACCTTGTTCAAAACATTAAACCAGTAAAAATGAGCAAAACCCTCAGAGGCCTTATCACCTCTTTCACCACAACAACAATACATCCATCTTTTTCCTCTATGAATCAGCCATAGAAGAGGTGGAAAGTAGGCAGATTAATTACAGATCTCGAAGACATGAAAACCAATAAAAAAGCCACAAATGTGCCATACTCTCAGCTGACTTTTGAAACATTGAACAATATATAAAATCAGAAATATTACAAGGTAGGAGCTGGCCGTATTGCTTCTATGCCAACACTTAGGGCCTCATTTGGATGCCACAAAGTGGTACAAATTGACTTCCAGCAAATAAGTTGCTTCTTTTGTTTATAATGTCATATTCTATAAAAACTGATATGCACATCAACATAATATGTGCAGGAAGTCAGTCACCATTTTGTAATATTACTCAAATGCAACATGATCTAAGTTAAGGCTGAATCCAGACCCAAAAAGATAATACTATCAAATTTGCAATGAATTCAAATAACCAGAAGTACAAGGAGACGATGCTAGTACCTAACTGCCACACTTGTAGCTTAAAGGAGTTGTCATATGTAACTTCAACCAAATCCAGAAAAACTTATCCGCAGCAATGTAGAGAAGGCGCAATTTGGGGGGGGGGGGGGAGCACACACAATTAATAGAAGTAAAACGGGAACCAGCTTCCAATGTATATTCAAAAGGTTCAACATTTAACATATCACTTACAAGATCACGACGATCACGCTCACTTGTGAATATTTGTAGCCATCTCGAACGCAGGTGATATTTTGTAGAACCACCCTATAATTACAAGTAAAAGGACAATTAACAAAGCAACGGTGAACCAAAATAGCTATAGTATAAACAAAAAAATCAACCTGGCCTGCTAGTTGCAAGCAAATTAACTCAGAGCAGTTCCTTAGCAGCCACTAAGTAATATTTTACATGTAATAATTTTCGTACCAAATCTTTACATAAAAAAAATAGTAAGATGTAAGATCTTTAAACTGCAACCTAATCCTGCAACCAAGAAATACACACAATATATATTCTAACAAATTTGGACTTACTTGCCCAAGCAACGAAGCAATACAAGCACCAATATGTACAAGTGGGCCTTCTTTACCAAGGGCCAAGCCACCTCCCACAGACCCTATGCTACCAAAAATCTACAAAGAGGAGCAAAGCACCATGTAAAACCATCACCTATAAAAAAACATAAGAAAAAAATGTATGTAGAAAAGCCATCAGACCTTTCCGATTAAGGTTCGAAACAGAAGAATGCCAGGTGTGTCAATTCCTGCAAATGTTTGAAGAGCATTAGCACCAGTTTAAACAATAAAGATTACCACTCAACTCATATGGATACAGAAAATTAGAAGTACCATTTAAATAACCCTTGATTTCAGGAATTCCTGATCCTGCAGCTGCTGGTGCAAATTGCGTGACAATATATACAGAGGATAACACTAGAGCCAAGTTGATGAATGTATAGACCAAAAACCCGGCAAAGTACGACTTCTGAATTATATTGAATGTCAAGGAGTACTTCCATCCAGCAAAATTCTCAACAGAAATATTGATGCAAACAGCAGCTAGTGCAGTGCCTGAATGTATATATTGACAATCAATACAAATTACTTCTTACTTTAATGCGGCATAAGTCGAAGTAAGATGAGAAGGGTAGGAGTAGGATTGAATAGATGAAGGTCAAATGCATGTAAGAGAAAGACAGTGAATAATGACAGAGTATGAACATATCGTTTATTGCTTGCATTGCTATCTTCAGGTCCACAATAAGAGCCAAAATCTGGAGAATCATCAATTCTTGAAATATCAATTATCATATGGTTTACTCTGATCAAGTCAAATTAGAAAAAGATGCATGTTGTTTAGAATCTCGACCTAAAATCTACTAAATTTGCAATTAATCTTACAATTGATGTATGAAACTAAGAGCAGCTTCAGCTATTATTACTTTTGTTATATGAGTGTTGAGAACTCATTGGGTAGCGAAAAGAATAACTACTTCAAATCCAGATAGAAGTAGGGTAGATAACAATTTTACAATCATCCACTGAAGAACGCATTCCTAATGCTGGAAAACACTTTGCAGCATATGTAAAGCAAAATCCAAAAATGGAATGAAATTTGTCTTCAAACTTTATGACAAGTTAAAGAGCTATCTAACAAACATGTCACAAAAAAATTATATCAGATATGCCAGCTACATTGAACTTATCTGAACACCCAGTTCACCACTAAATCATTTAACATTGTTGCACTGCTAAATGATTTGAACAAATTTAGGCAAGCGAAATTCTAAAATGACCACTCATGTGACACGAATTCTGCTAATGCTGTCTGACAAAAAACAACAGCCATCTGATGTTGCTGCATATTTTGCTTCACTGCCTAATAATCCTGATTTTTGTAGATTTGTTGCCATCACCTAAACTATTATTTGATAAGTTATTTATAAATTAGGACAATCCTAATTCTCTTTATATATCTTTGAAAACAAAAGTTATCGCCTGCTCTTCTACATAAGGTATCTCCTGATTCTACTGTGACAATGTAGCTGAAGGAAAAGTGAAAAACGCACTTATTCTTCCAAAACTTTCTTTTACATTATCCTTCTCCTTTAAGCTGCATTTTCTTCTCCCTGACCCTGATGTTAAGCAGGCCCACCCGGTTTCGGTAGGAATAGAATGATTGGAAAAGTAATTTTTGAAAGTTAATGTGGCTGAGGGTTGCTCATTCAAAAGAATTATAATTGTAAAAGGATCAAGAGTATTCAGAGAAGAACTGCTGTTGAGCCTGGTTGGCTGCCAGCAGAATCTTGTCATGATACCGCATAGCAAGACAAGCAAGTATCACCTAACATTAGCCAATGGTGCAACTACTATAGTTCTGCTCAAAATAATGGTATTTTGAGTAGGAAACATGCCACAACTCAAAAATGATGTGTCATCAGGATATCATGCGTGTACATACATTGAATAATTTTCAGGTGGGAAGCAAGTCATAACACAAAACAAGTTGAACTCAGGATAGATGTGTGTGTGTGTGTGCGCGCGCGCGTGCGCATGAGTGTTATCATGTTATTGAATTTTGTTTATATTATAAGATTAAAGCACAGAGTTTACTATATTATAAACAACCTAAAAAATAATTTATAATAAATCTTTGAAACTTACCAATGCCAATAAGCAATGCCAAAATCCATTTCACCACCACACTATGTGCCATATAAAGCTTCCCCCTCTTCGCCTGCAATTTTAAACACCAAGTGAACCAGCATTATAATAGGAAAAAAAATATTATGTCAATAAATAACAATAACTAGTATTCTAATCAAAACCACCAACTTATTTGTGTTAAAAGTCCATTTAAAACTTATAAGCTCCATATGTTAGCTCTATGTTTTTCCATTTACTCCGTTGGAGGGTATAACTGGTCCACAATTACGCAAATTAACATAAAAGGAAAAAATTTGGCTAAAAAACACAAGGCAAATACAATTAACACCCTGGAGTAATATGCAGATAAATATCATATACAATAGAATCTCTACAAATTAATAAAGGATAAATTAATTAACTGTATAATATATTAAATCTGTATAGTCCCGACTTGGCATTGGGCAGAAAAGTATCCCCGATAAATTAAAACCAGTTTAAATTAATGGATTTATGTGGTCGCGATGAGATTAATTTATAGGGGTTTTACGGTAGGTAAACGCACATTAGTAAATTTAGATTAGTCTATACAAAGCAGCGGCGCAACACCTTACCCCCCTTTTTCTTTTTCATTATAAGCTTTATTCCAAAATTTCTCCCAGTAAAAGTATCAAAAACTTTTCTTGAACTTATTCTTCCGGATTAAGTATACGAATCCAAAAAAACAAAAAAACCATAAAACTACAACATCTAAATCCAGTCAAGCGAATTCATAACACCATAATCACAAAGAAAAAGTACAACTCATAAGTTTGAAAACAAATAAAACTTAACATATTAAGTGTGTTCGCACCTGCTCTTGTCTGTAGGCCAAATTCTCAATAACTTCATAGTCAAGGCTTTCATCAGTGCTTCCGTCGGTTTTCTTAAGCCGGCCGAGCGCATCGTGAGCACTCCCGTCATCTGCCTCCACCTCCGAGTCCGGCAGACGCGACCATATCAGCTTCGCTGTCTCCATTCCATTTTGCAAATGATTGGATAACATCTCTCTCTCTCTCAAACCCAAATACTAATTTAGATCAAACCAAAACCCTCATTAAAGTACCGAATCTAGGAGAGGTTCCCGTAGAAGAAAAAGCCCTTTCCCGTACCAGATTAAAACCCTGTAATTTATGCCAAAGGTAATCCTTAGGGTAAATTCAAAGAAATATAGAATCTCTAAAAGATCGTAGAAAATTCCCTAACAAGAAAAAAAAAAGTTCTTGAGGTGAAGAGAGAGATGGTTGCAGCGTGTTTCTTCTCCCCCCCTCTCTTCTGTGTGCGCGGATTGTGTGCGTATTTTCCTTTGTTTTGTCAATACGTGGTCTACTAGTTCTCTATCCCAACGCGAACTTTTTCCTTCTCCGCGATCGCAGTGACCTTCAATTTTGTGGGAGGGAGGGTTCAATTCTCGGTGACTCCTTAGGAGTTTTAGTAAAAGAAAAAAAAGAAAGAAAATTACAAGAAGAGAAAAAAGTGGAAGGAAATTGTATTTTGTGTTCTCGAGTTTGAAGAAAGTGAAAGGAAGATTAACCATTTTGCTTTTTTTCTCCAAATCCTTCCAAATTGGAAGGAAAGTTAGGAGAGAAAGTTTTCCTTCTATTTTTTTTCGTTTCTTTTCATTAAAAAACTCAGGAACACCAAATATTTTTTCTTCCTTCTTATTTCCATCAATTTCCCTTCTTTTTCATCGTTAAGTTAAACTCGGAAACTAAGCATTAGTCTTTCATTAAGGATTATGTCCTAGCCTCTCGGGGTAGTTGGCGAATAGTTACAATATCATGTATTTCAAGCGGCAGTATGGGAGGCCTGATCTCGGTGGGAACCTGCGGTTGGATTATGGAGACCCGGCATGCCTATCTATCGGGGTCCAGCATGGAGCAATCACAATAACTCCTTGTGCGTGGAAGTGGAGTATATTTAATTGCTAGTCAGGTACATTATCTCACGGTTTAACTTGAAGATGTTCTGAGGGACCGGAGCTGTTTCTCATAGGATTAGTCATATGAATGAAAGTATGGATCACCTATGCAATAAGAAAACAAAAAGAAATAGGAATTGAAAGAAAATAACGATAAAATATTAAGTTTACCGTATTAAAAAATTATCGAAAGTATCAAAAATTTGAGAAATTAAATTCTCGCTATGATATAGTGTCGTACTAAATATTTTCGGTATAATGCGGTACGATATACAACCACCACTAATTAGAAACAATATTTTTTTTGCTTGTAGAAACAATATTTTTTTTGCTCATATTAAATATTTTTTCCTTATTACAATGGCTCGGTCGAAAGCCTCGCCAGGAGGCATGAGCATGTGCAGGCCCGACGTGATACATGATGGTCATGACTATGCGTGCGCTGGTTGGGGGATGACCATTCTCAGGTGGATGAACGATCCACATATACGATCAAGCGTGGGTTGGTGGAATAGCAAGCTACAGGTCGTGGAATAGAAAACCACATGTAACACGTGGAAAATCCATCTGAAGTTTTAAAATAAATTATTCTAATATTATTTTTTATTTTAGTATTACAATCGTCAAACTTTCATGCATTCTGTATCTATATAAATTGCAAGCGAAAAGTTATATGGTGAATTATTTCACCAACACTCTTAGAACTCAAAATTGATAAGATATTTTTTGAGTTGAATTTTGTTGAATTTTACTGAAGTGAAATAAACGGAATTTTGTTGAAGCCGAATCGAATCGAACTAAATCAGATTACTTTGAATTAAATCAAGCTATCAATAATAATAATAATGATAAAAATAATAATAATAATATAAAATAATATATTAATAATAATAATAATAATAATAATAATACAAAGGATGATATATAGATAACATCCACAATAATAATATATTAAGATAATAATAAAATATATATAGTATCATTAATAATATTAATATAATGAAAAATAATATTCCCTCCGTCCACCAAGTTAGTGCACTGTTTTCCATTTAAGGGCATCCACCAAGTTAGTGCACACTTCATCCTTTCTATTTTTGGACATAATTTTTTTATGGCAAGCTATCATCATTTTTCTTGATTTGTATGTACAGCACTGTTTTCGGTCCACAATTTCACAGTTATCAACAAATGAAATTAATTTTCATTTCGCGGCTGAAATGAGAATGTTATGCTGGTCGTGTGGTCGCACAATGTTAGATAGAATCTCGAACGGGGTCTTCAGGAACGCGCTAGAAGTGGCGCCCATTTCAGCGAAAGTTAGGGAAGGGAGATTGAGATGGTTTGGCCACATCCGCAAGAGGCAGGCATCTGCTCCGGGGAGGAGGGTCGAGAGTTTATTGGTTGTCGGGGAGAGGAGGAGAGGCAGACCGAGGAGGACGTGGGAGGAGCAACTGAGATTAGATTTGAAGGCTTTAAACCTTTCCGAGACCATGACGGTTGATAGGTGCGCTTGGAGGCGCCAGATCAGAGTTGTGGATTCTTTAGTTGGGAGTGGTGCTGTAGTTGAGAGCCTTATGGTTGGGTTGTCTCGGTTAACTTTGACCTAGAGCTTTGTATTTTTACTTTTATTGTATATTTTATCCTATTGCCTTTTGCGTATGGTGTATTTTTGACAGGGAGCTGTGCGCGGAGTCAACCTCTCTTCTATTTGAGCAGCGTTCATCGGGAGTGAAGTAGCCAAATTCTTCTTAGGTAAGTCCCATGTGGATTAAGCCATGAGCTCAGTTATGGTATTAAGTTTTTTCGAATCATATGATGCCCTTTGTATTTTTCACGCAATATTTTGCTGTGCACTAAGCTGGGGGTCTTCACGGAAACAACCTCCCTACCGTAATAAGTAGGGTCATGGTATGCGTACATCTTACCCTCCAAGACTCTGCTCTGAGCGGGATATACTGGGTATGTTTGGTTTGGTTTGGTTTTCATCTAAAGATTGATCTGTTCAATTTTAATTAAATATTGGTCAATTTTTATTGTCGTTTATTTTTACGACTATTCAATAATTAAAAAAGAATTAGTTTAAATTTTGTAATTTGATTAGAGAATAATTAAGGAATCATCATATCCACATTAAGTAACATATCAAAATAATAAATGGGACCATTTCTTAACTAGCTAAACACACATCATACCTTTTTATTAAAACTCGTGTCACTCTCAAGTGTGCACTAACTTGGTGGACGGAGGAACTATCACATACAATATATCCAACAACAATAAAATTAGTTATATCACAACAACAACAATAATAATAATTATAATAATAACACTAATAATAATAATAACATTAATAATACACAGATTGTACAGTATAATACTATTGATAATATTTGTAATATCCGTATTTTTCTTTCCCTTGTATTTTCATCTTTGGTGTATTTCTCGATCGTAATGCCCCTCGTGTACCTTTCAGTGTGTCCTTCCTGTCAACTGTTGAACTGTTTTCTCGTTATTGTTGTGCGGAACCGCCGTTTCGGGGTTGCCGTGGATCCATTTCGTGTTATTAGTTCCCAAATATTGATTCCTATCGTTTTTATTCTCTTTCCGGATCATTTTTATCATTTTGGGACCCAAAAGGGGTGTGGGCCGCGGATAAGGTGTGTGTGCGCCGCAAGACACAAATTTTTCCAATTGTTGGTCGAGCGATGCATCACTTGTGCGCGGCACACCAATCCAAAGCCGCGCACAAGCCGAGTCGGTGTCGCGGCACACCCGTCGCAGCCGCGGCACACCCGTGACATCTGCGACCAAAACCCGATCAGCGGTGCCGCAAGACACGCAGCCGTGCCGCAGACACCGCCGAAACCTCAGGAGTAATTTTTGGCTCGTGCCGCGGCACACTTCTGCCAGGCCGCGGCACACAAAGCGGTCAACTGTGCAATCTCGTCCTTATTAGACGAGATCGGCCATTTTTCTCCTTCATTTCACCTGCGCGAGAGAGAGAGGTCTAAGGGGGGAGAACTTCTCAAGCATTCTTCATTCGGGGGTCGATTTTCATCATCTTCCTTCGGTTGTGAGGCTCGGATAATCAATCTAACGCGTGTTCTACGGATCTTAGTACTTGAATCTTCAAAGGTAATATTTCTAGAACCCTATTTTCGATTAATTTGGGGGTTTTGGGTTTTTCTTCCGATTCGTTCCGTTTTGTTGGTGGATTCATGATGAATACGATTAATATTGTTAGTATCTTTAGCTTTCCTACGGATTCATGGATATTTTGCGGATTTTTACGGAATCGAGAGGGTTTGGTTGTGGTCCGCCCTCGTTGTTATTTTCGGTACGAATATACACGAATCGTAGGCGGGTTTCCGGGTGTATTCCATTTCCGTAATCGTCTAGAGTTGGTTGTGATTGTGTTATTCGAATCGTTAGGTTCATTTCCGCCGGTTCCTTGCGGTCGTGTTCAACTCTTCCTTTCCGTTCGTATCACCGTCTATTAACCGAGGCAAGTACCCTTATGAACTTACAATCTTGACATAGTAGTTTTGTATGAGGAATTGTGTGTGTGTGTATACTCACTACGGGTTAGATCCGACGGGGTCTCGGTAGGGCTCCACGAAGCTGTGGAACCGCGAGTTGCTTTTAACCACTACGGGTTAGATCCGACGGGGTCTCGGTAGGGATCCACGAAGCTGTGGGTCCGCGGTTAATTGTGGTGCATTTTACAAATGTGGTTTTGATTATTGGCATTTCCGGAAATGAGTGTTTTGGAACTATGATTTCTTGATTTCATGCATTGCTATACGTGTAAGATGTAAATTGTTCATTTGGTTACTTGTACTAGCGTAATTGCTAACCCCTATGGGGACCCGTTTTGGGGAAATTCGTTTTATGAATTTCAGGTCAGGTTCATCGAGACGAGCGGGCGCTGGACCAGTATGCGGATGATGGCCGTGCGTGATGATTGTGCACGTGTGGTATCTTGTTGCTTTCTATCTTTTACCCTTGTGGTCTTTAAACTAATAGAAGTACTCGAGTACTTAAGAACTTTTACTTGTCGGGATTGTATTGTTGTTTATTATGTTGTGATGGATTATGGTGTCATGTTTGACCGGTTAAACCGGGTGAATTATTTTGTTGGGCGTCTTTATGACGAGGTATTTTTCTGTTGTTTCTGTGAGTCGATGAGTATGATGCTTGTTCAGCCTGGTGGGTCCCATGTAGGGATTCACTACAACGTAATATACCTCGGATATCTCGGGGTGTTACAGAAAATGGTATCAGAGCACTAGGTTTATGGATACCTAGGCTTGTCGGTTTATTGGGTCTTGTTGTATTTTGTTTTGCACATCATCATCACGCTGCCATGATTCCGGTACTACCAGTGCCCGTAAGTTTTCTTTCCTCTCTTCCTTATACTCTTGTATCGTACCTCTAGTTCTCGATTTGCGATCGTTCTTTTCTTGTACTTACCATCGTATGGCTTTTGCTACTTATTTAACTCCAGTATGGATGCTGGAAGAGGTCGTGGTCGTGGTCGCGGTCGTGGTCGTGGATGCGGCCGGGACGGGGGGCACGGTGGGGCGGCCACGCCACGCCGGGAGCCGGCAGCATCGGCGATCACGCCATCATGCTTCTTCTCAGAGCGCGCCGACCTTGGTATTGCGGCATTTATGCAACAAATGGTGAACCAAATGGCGGCAATAGCTCAAAGTGTTCGTAACCGGAACAAGCCCATGTTAATCGGGCGGAGCAGGCACTGCTGGCTCCAAGATGTCATCAAGATGCATCCTCCTCGGTTTCGGGAGCTTCCACCCGATTGGTGGGAAGGGTGGATCAAGGAGATATCTAAAGTCTTCACTGCTACCAACTGTCCCGAGGACCGTAAAGTCCCTATTGCTCAATACTTTCTCAGGGACGCCAGCATCGGTGGGAGGTCGTTGGGCCCAAAGATCATGCTGCTTCGTGGGCTGAGTTTCAAGAATTGATGGAGACTGAATATTGCCCGTGGCCGGTCAGACAGGCTCGGGTACATGCTTTTTATGATGCTAAACCGCGGGATATCCCTGTATATCAAGCTATTGCTGATTTTAACAAGGAGTTGGGTTATGTGAAGACCCAAGTTGTCGAGGAGAGCGACAAAATCTTCCATTTTTCCAGGCGGATGAAATTGTCTATTCGGGACTACATGTCGGGGCTCGTCTGTACTACCTTGAAGGATTACCAGAGTAGGGCCCTTGCTTACGATATGTCTGTGACGGCGAGTGAGGCGGCCCGCGAGAGCAAGAAACAGAAGTCCGCCGGGAATTTTTCGGGCCACAAAGGTGGGGGTCAGCAGAAATTTCAGTCTGCTAACTTTTCCGCTGGTGGTGGCCCAGCTCGATCTATTGGGTTTCCCCGTAGGGCTGTCAGTGCCCCTGCTCGAGAGGTGAAATGCTTTAACTGTAATACCCGAGATTTCTGTTATGTAATTGGAACTTGTGATATTGTAATAATTGTACTTTTGTCTGAGTACTATTCTCCGTATTTCATAGTCCGATGTTGTCGAGCGTTTAATTTCATGATTGTGACTTAAAGATTGTAAATCTGCGCATGTAGCGCACGCTACCGACTATGTTTAGCGTGCGCTAGCGTGGATTCATAGCGCACGCTACAGAGTGTCATTAGCGCACGCTATGCGTGGTCAAATCGATTGAGACGTGCGGTAGGTGAGATCTGGCCGGGGGACCCTTGTCGGATTGTGTCGAATGAACATGGACGGCTTTCGGGAAAAGCCAAGTCAACGCCTTAGCGCACGCTACAGACATGTGAATAGCGCACGCTAAGTGCTGACTTCAGTTAAGTCAGACAGCCGTTAGCGCACGCTACGAGCAGGGACTAGCGCGCGCTAATAGCCATTTATTATAAATAGGACAGCATCTTATTCGTGATTTCAGTTCTTCTCCTCCCATAACCCGAACTCTTACACTTATAACATAACTCCCTTCATCCTAAACACTTCGTATCAACCTCCTAGTTCGAGATTGAAGATCGTATATCATTGGAGATTGGTGTTCAAGCCTTCGGTGTTGGATTGCTTCACTTTCCTCCGTGTTCTTCACTACTTTGAGGTAGGTGATTCTTCACCAATGATTAGTAATGTTCCTAAGGAAGTTTGAATCATGTTTGGATAGCTAGTATTTCGTTTATAATCGGTCATCACATGTTAGAAGGATGCTTTTGACGTATCGGCACTATATATCGTATGAACCTTTGAACCATCTTATTATAAGGACTCCTAAGCATGTTCAAATCGATTTATGATCAGTAATCGGATTTTACCCAGTTGCTACGTTGTATACGTTGGAATCAGGTGTTTTGGAACGTAAGACGATCGGAACTTAGATTATTTCTTGAAGATCATAGATGGATTATGATATTGAGATGACTATCCGTATATTTGTATTTCAAAACTTCCACAACCTTTTTAACATGATATGCCCGAGGATAACTTGTATTATCACGGTAGAATTCATGAGTTCTTCACTATTCAACCCAGTTTTCGGTTTGCGATTCTGCCATGCAACGTTAGCGCACGCTAACATATGTGAGTTAACGTGCGCTATCGGGGTTCAGTTAACGTATAAAACGTACGTAGCGTACGTTATGTATCGGCCGGTTCAAACTGTCAGTTCATAACTAGCGCACGCTAGTCTTACACGATAGCGTACGCTAACAGGCCTGCTTAGCGCACGTTACGTAGAGTACGTAGCGCACGCTAAGCAGTCCAGGCAGATTGGTTATTTTGAGCTTTTCGGCCGTAGACCGAATTGTTAGGCCATCGTTCGACTTGAGATGATTTGTATATCGTTCCTTTTGTTAAGGTTCGAGCTTGTTACGTTGATCGAAGGAGGCGGCCTTCGAGTGTGTCGAGATCTTTGAAGTGTTTCGTCCTTGCCATTTTCGAGGCAAGTATCATATGTCGAGTTTGATTTATCATGCTTGTGGTTTTGTTCATATTGTTGTATATGAGATGTATTTCTGGAAATTCGCGTAATATTCGTTGTTGTTTGTTTGTATTGATGAACATATTGAAATGCATATGTGTATGCATAATTGTTTGATTATGGTATAAATGATCCGGGGGGGTCATGAGGATCTATGCTGAGGGCGCTGGATCGAATGTCCACCATGCGTTGGTCCGACGGGATCATCATGGGGATCTATGCTGAGGGCGCTGGATCGCTGGATGGGTTTTCCACCATGCGTTGGTCCGACGGGATCATCATGGGGATCTATGCTGAGGGCGCTGGATCGCTGGATTACCATGTATTGTGTAGATGGAATCGTGAGGATTCGCATCGTTGGATTCCGGTGGCGGAAGTCCGTTTTGCATGTTTTATGATGCATTAATGATTTATTGTATGACGATACTTGTACTAGCATTGTTTTGCTAATTTCTTGGGGTGGACATTGTTTTGATGTTCGGGTAGTCGAGGAGAGCGGGAGGCAAGCGGTGACGATGAGATGGCTCGGTGATGTGGTTGATGTTATTATTATTGTGATTTGTCTTCTTGGTTCGCTTTAGTACTCGAGTATGTCCGTATTAATAAAGTCCTTTCGATATGGTTGTATAAGTCAACACATTTGATCGTTTGATTCAAATCAGTATGTGAATTCCAGTTGTTCGATTGGTTTATTTTTATACTTCTTTTAAAATTAGCCTTGTAAATCCTTATCTAAAGGGTTTACTACAGTAATTATTCCGAATATCTCGGGTGTTACAGAATATGGTATCGGAGCTAAGATTTATGGATATCTTGGCAATCGGGTTAGTTGGGTCTGTTTACGCTATTTGATTATTGGTCGTTCGTAACATCATCACGAGCCAAAGATCGCCGTGGGACTGTGGTTGTAAGTTTCCTAATCTCGAATACTCTTGCTTTATTTAATTCACGTCTTGTAAACATTAATGGATGTACTTTGAGAAAGTTTGTCCTGGATATTGAGTATTTATGTTTACAGTATGTTGAGAGGAGGTCGTGGACGCGGACGCGGTCGTGGACGCGGACGTGGAAATGCGAGGCAAGAAGAGTCGGTATCTACCCCAGAGATAGCCGCTAGTCAAACGGATTCACATTCCGGGGGACAGCAGGGATCGGCAAATAATAATGCAGATCCTAACGTGCCGGGAGTGCTTCAGCAGGTGGTTGCCCAGATAAACCAGTTTGCTCAAGTTGTGGATCGCATGCAGACGGCGATGGGACAGCAGAATAACGTGGATAATCGGGGAGATAAATGGTTTACCGAGGTGGTCAAATTGCACCCTCCGAAATTTGACGGTTCCACTGAGACGCTTTCGTGGGATCATTGGCTGAAGGAATTAGAGAAGATTTTTGCGGGGATTAACTGTCCCAACGATAGGAAGGTTCCGGTCGCCAGTATCTTTTGACCGGGGAGGCTTTCGACTGGTGGGAGGCCATTAGACTGGAGGAGCATAATGTTGACTGGACAGAATTCAAGTTGATGATGGAGGCACAGTATTGTCCTCGCCCAGTTAGAGAGGCCCGAGTTCGGGAGTTTTTCTCACCACAAAATTCGGAAGCATCTGTGACGGAAGTGATTAAGACTTTTAATCACCAGCTGACTTATGTGCGCCACCTGGTCAGGACCGAGGCGGAAAGGATTTTCCATTTTGACATGCGAATGAAGCCAGAAATTCAGCAATATATGTCCGGATTTGATTGTACCACCTTGAGGCAGTATCAGGACAAGGCGTTGGCCTACGATATGAAGGAAGCAGCAGTAGAGAAATCGACGGAAGCAAAGAAACAGAAGGTGTCTGGCAACTTCACGGAGAATAAGAATAGCGGGCCCCGCCGGGGTCAGTCCTCTTTTCACTCATCCAGGAGACCTCCGCATCCTAGTCGAGGAGGAAAGAAGTTCCGAGCAAGACCGATCAAGCTTCGACGCAGGAAGAAGTGTTACAACCGTGGGCAAGGCGACATGTTCGACGTGATTGTTTCGCGCTGCCGTTGTGACTGCTTCGAGTGTGGACAGGAAGGACATCGCGCAAAAATTTTGTGGGAATGCGACCCGATCTTTTGGTACTCGACTCCGGCTCGATCCGAAGGAGACGAGTGTGAACCAGAAGCAGCAAAGAGGATTTCACAGCAGTAACGGGAAGAGAGAGGCATCCATCCGGGTCCGTTCCTCCATGCCTGTATGAAATGAGGAAATCTGATGATCAGAACACAGCTGTTGCATCAGGTACGATTCAGATCCTTTTGCAACCAGTTAGTGTCTTGTTCGATTCGGGAGCTACGCATTCTTTTATATCTTTGAACTGTGTTAATCGTTTGAACATCTCGTGCTTGTATAATTGTGAACCTTATGTTGTGGGATTACCGAGCGGAGAGAAAATTGTGGGAACACTAGAAGCTAGGGATTTCCCAGTATCTATAGAAGGAAGAGAGTGGCCATCGAATCTCATTGTAGTTGACATCTACGGTGACGATTTAATTCTCGGAGATGATTGGCTCAACCGTTATGGAGCTGTGCTGAATTACCGAGAGAGAGTCATTTCCATCATTGCTGATGACGGATCTGAACACTTATTCCGAGGATGGAGACCGGGAAGCTCGGGAAAATTGATCAAGGCAATGAAAGCTGTGAAATTACTGAAGCAGGGATGTCACGGACTCTGGTTCTATGCCATGAGGAAAGAGAAAGGAGTAGAGCTCTCGTCTATTTCAGTCGTGAATGAGTTCTCAGACGTATTTCCTGACGAACTACCTGGGTTACCTCCGCAGAGGGGAGTGGAATTCACTATCGAGCTAGAGCCGGGAGCAGCTCCTATTTCCAGAGCACCATACCGCATGGCGCCAACCGAGATGTATGAACTCAAGAAACAACTGGAGGAATTGTTGCAGAAGGGTTATATTCAACCGAGCGTTTCTCCTTGGGGAGCGCCCGTTCTCTTTGTCCGGAAGAAAGACGGATCCCTCCGACTGTGTATTGATTACAGGGAGCTCAACAAAATGACGATCAAGAATAAGTATCATATACCTCGGATTGATGACTTGTTTGATCAACTGCAAGGGGCAAGGGTATTCTCGAAGATAGACTTGCGATCAGGATACCACCAGTTGAGAATTAAGGAATCGGATATACCGAAATCTGCTTTCAGATCCCAGTACGGGCATTATGAATTCGTAGTGATGCCGTTTGGACTTACCAATGCTCCTGCAGTATTCATGCAATTGATGAATCGGGTATTCTTGGAATACTTGGATAAATTTGTGGTCGTCTTCATTGATGACATTTTGATATATTCGAAGGACGCAGAGGAACATGCCGAGCATTTACGTGTGGTTTTGAGCACCCTGAGGAAGGAACAGCTGTATGCAAAACTTTCAAAATGCGAGTTCTGGCTTAAGGAAGTAACCTTCCTTGGGCATGTGATTTCACCGATGGAGTTCGTGGACCCAAGAAAGTCGAGGCAATCTTGACTGGGAAGCTCCTAAAACGTGAAAGAGGTCCGAAGCTTCTTAGGACTTGGCCGGATACTATCGCCGCTTTGTAGAGGGTTTTCCAAAATTGCTCGTCCGCTCACCCAAATTACGTAAAACTCAAAAGTTCGAATGGGATGAGAAACGCCAGCCGGTTTTGATGAGCTTAAGAAGAGACCGACGACAAGACCTATATTAGCGCCCGCAGAGGAATTGACGGATTTATGGTATACTGACGCTTGAATCGTGGTCAGGTTGTGTATTGATGCAGAAAGATAAAGTGATTGCTTATGCTTCTCGGCAATTAAAACCGTATGAGGTTAATTACCCGACTCACGATCTGGAGCTAGCATCTGTGGTCTTTGCCTTGAAAATTTGGCGACATTATTTGTATGGCACTCATTGTCAGATCTTTACAGATCATAAGAGCCTCAAGTACATTTTCAGTCAGAAAGAGTTAAACATGAGGCAGAGAAGGTTGCTGGAATTGATCAAGGATTACGACTTGGAGATTCTTTATCATCCGGGGAAAGCAAACGTAGTAGCTGATGCTTTGAGCCGTAAACCTGTTTCTCTTCGAGTATTGGAAGCACTTACGCCCAAACCAGTATTCAGCGAGAACTGATCCGCGAGGGGATTGAAGTATGGGCACCAGGAATCCAAGGGCAACTTTATGTGATGGAACTGACTTCATCACTAGTCGAGGAGATCAAGTCTAAACAACTGAACGATTCTCTGATTCTTCGATTATATGACGAAGTAAAGAAAGGAAAAGCCCCAGGATTCGTGATACAAGACGATGGAGTTACGAGATTTGAGTCGACTTTGCGTTCCCGAGGACGATGATTTGAGACGGACAATTTTGAAGGAAGCTCATAGCGCGCCTATTCTATTCACCCAGGGCGGTAGTAAGATGTATAAAGATTTAAAGCAAAACTTACGGTGGGGAATATGAAGAAGGACGTGGCGGAGCACGTTTCAAAGTGTTTGACTTGTCACGAGTTAAGATTGAACATCAACGACTGTAGGAATGTTAAAACCGCTTAGATCCCCGAGTGGAAGTGGGAGGATATCTCGATGGACTTCATTACTAGTATGCCAAGGACTAGAACGGAATGAACATGATTTGGGTTGTAGTTGATCGACTAACCAAGTCGGCTCATTTCCGGGAATTAAAGATACATGGGGACCCGAGAGATTGGCACGAATATTTATTGCGGAGATAGTCGATTACGGGACGCCGAAGACCATTATTTCGGATCGAGATGGTCGTTTCGTGTCACACTTCGGAAGGCGATTCATAAGGCTTTGGGGATCGAGCTCAATTTTAGTACAACTTATCATCCCCAAACGGACGGTCGATCCAAAGGACTATTCAAACCGTAGAAGACATGCTTAGAGCTTGTGCCTTGGATTGGTCAACTAATTGGGAGGTCCATTTGCCATTAGTTGAATTCACCTACAATACTTGATTGGCATGCTTCAATTAAGATGGCACCATTTGAAGCTTTGTACGGAGAAGATGCCAATCACCCCTATGTTGGGATGATTCTTCGGATCCGATCGGGACGGAACGAGAATTAATTATTCGGACTCAAGAGAAGATAGCTCGATTCGAGAGAGACTGCTGATCGCCCAGAGTCGCGAAGTCTTATGCAGATGTACGTGCCGCCCTCTAGAGTTCGACTGGGACCATGTACTATTGAAGGTATCTCCTACACGAGGGATTTTCCGTTTTGGGAGGAGAGGCAAGCTTAGTCCGAGATATATCGGACCATTCGAGATCCTCGAGAGAGTGGGAGATTTAGCATACAGGTTGGCCTTACCGCCATCGCTGAGTCACGTTCACAATGTATTTCACGTATCCCAATTGCGGAAGTATGTACGGACCCGATCACGTCATTGATTTCGACGAGATCGAGATAGCTAATGATGGCACCTTCGAAGAGAGACCAATCAAGATACTTGAGAGCCGGATCAAACAATTGAGGAATAAACCAATACATTTGGTTAAAGTACAATGGTCACGACATGGAGTCGAAGAGGCCACTTGGGAAACGGAGGACGGTATGAAGGCTAAATATCCGGAGTTGTTTTCATTCTAAGTTTCGGGACGAAACTTCTTTTTAGGGAGGAAGGATGTAATACCCGAGATTTCTGTTATGTAATTGGAACTTGTGATATTGTAATAATTGTACTTTTGTCTGAGTACTATTCTCCGTATTTCATAGTCCGATGTTGTCGAGCGTTTAATTTCATGATTGTGACTTAAAGATTGTAAATCTGCGCATGTAGCGCACGCTACCGACTATGTTTAGCGTGCGCTAGCGTGGATTCATAGCGCACGCTACAGAGTGTCATTAGCGCACGCTATGCGTGGTCAAATCGATTGAGACGTGCGGTAGGTGAGATCTGGCCGGGGGACCCTTGTCGGATTGTGTCGAATGAACCTGGACGGCTTTCGGGAAAAGCCAAGTCAACGCCTTAGCGCACGCTACAGACATGTGAATAGCGCACGCTAAGTGCTGACTTCAGTTAAGTCAGACAGCCGTTAGCGCACGCTACGAGCAGGGACTAGCGCGCGCTAATAGCCATTTATTATAAATAGGACAGCATCCTATTCGTGATTTCAGTTCTTCTCCTCCCATAACCCGAACTCTTACACTTAGAACATAACTCCCTTCATCCTAAACACTTCGTATCAACCTCCTAGTTCGAGATTGAAGATCGTATATCATTGGAGATTGGTGTTCAAGCCTTCGGTGTTGGATTGCTTCACTTTCCTCCGTGTTCTTCACTACTTTGAGGTAGGTGATTCTTCACCAATGATTAGTAATGTTCCTAAGGAAGTTTGAATCATGTTTGGATAGCTAGTATTTCGTTTATAATCGGTCATCACATGTTAGAAGGATGCTTTTGACGTATCGGCACTATATATCGTATGAACCTTTGAACCATCTTATTATAAGGACTCCTAAGCATGTTCAAATCGATTTATAATCGAATCGGATTTTACCCGATTACTCGTTGTATATGTTGGAATCAGTGTTTTGGAACGTAAGACGATCGGAACTTAGATTATTTCTTGAAGATCATAGATGGATTATGATATTGAGATGACTATCCGTATATTTGTATTTCAAAACTTCCACAACCTTTTTAGCATGATATGCCCGAGGATAACTTGTATTATCACGGTAGAATTCATGAGTTCTTCACTATTCAACCTTTTCGGTTTGCGGTATTCGCCATGCAACGTTAGCGCACGCTAACATATGTGAGTTAACGTGCGCTATCGGGGTTGATTAACGTATAAAACGTCGTAGCGCACGTTATGTATCGGCAGTTCAAATCCGATTCATAACTAGCGCACGCTAGTCTTACACGATAAGCGTCGCTAAAGCTCGCTTAGCGCACGTTACGTAGATTACGTAGCGCACGTTAAGCAGTCCAAGCAGATTGGTTATTTTGAGCTTTTCGGCCGTAGACCGAATTGTTAGGCCATCGTTCGACTTGAGATGATTTGTATATCGTTCCTTTTGTTAAGGTTCGAGCTTGTTACGTTGATCGAAGGAGGCGGCCTTCGAGTGTGTCGAGATCTTTGAAGTGTTTCGTCCTTGCCATTTTCGAGGTAAGTATCATATGTCGAGTTTGATTTATCATGCTTGTGGTTTTGTTCATATTGTTGTATATGAGATGTATTTCTGGAAATTCGCGTAATATTCGTTGTTGTTTGTTCGTATTGATGAACATATTGAAATGTATATGTGTATGCATAATTGTTTGATTATGGTATAAATGATCCGAGGGGGGTCATGAGGATCTATGCTGAGGGCGCTGGATCGAATGTCCACCATGCGTTGGTCCGACGGGATCATCATGGGGATCTATGCTGAGGGCGCTGGATCGCTGGACGGGTTTTCCACCATGCGTTGGTCCGACGGGATCATCATGGGGATCTATGCTGAGGGCGCTGGATCGCTGGATTACCATGTATTGTGTAGATGGAATCGTGAGGATTCTCATCGTTGGATTCCGGTGGCGGAAGTCCGTTTTGCATGTTTTATGATGCATTAATGATTTATTGTATGACGATACTTGTACTAGCATTGTTTTGCTAACCCCTTCGGGGGTGGACATTGTTTTGATGTTCAGGTAGTCGAGGAGCGGGAGGCAAATGCAAGACCGGAGGACGATGAGATGGCTCAGTGATGTGGTTGATGTTATTATTATTGTGATTTGTCTTCTTGGTTCGTTTAGTACTCGAGTATGTCTGTATTAATAAAGTCCTTTCGATATGGTTGTATAAGTCAACACATTTGATCGTTTGATTCAAATATGTATGTGAATTCCAGTTGTTCGATTGGTTTATTTTTATACTTCTTTTAAAATTAGCCTTGTAAATCCTTATCTAAAGGGTTTACGGCGCTGTAATTATTCCGAATATCTCGGGGTGTTACATTAACTGTGGCCAGCAGGGCCACATCAGTCGTATTTGTCCGAACCCTTTGCTGATGTGTAATCAGTGTGGCCAGTCGGGTCACAAAGCTGCTTTCTGTGCTGAGAGGGAGAAAATCATTGGTGCCCGGGTTTCCATTCCAGCGCCTAGGGAACCAAGTGTGAATCAGGGATCGTTTGCTCCTCAATCTCCGCAGAGTGCTAGTCGGGGGAGAGGTCGGGGTCAGCCCTCTAAGGGGGGAGCTTCCAGTGTCGGCTCAGCCCACCCGCGTGTCTATGAGATGCGGAGAGCCGATGACCCAGCGGCTACCGTGGCGACAGGTACCGTTTATATTCTTTCTCATCCTGTCAGTGTGCTTTTCGATTCCGGTGCTACGCATTCGTTCATATCTCTGGATTGTGTGCGCCGTTTGCGTCTCGACCGTTTGACGCCTTGTGAGCCCTTCATCGTTAAGCTTCCTAGCGGTGATAGGATCGTTGGTGATCAGGAGGTCCGAGACTGTTCTGTGTTTATTTGTGAGAGGGCTTGGCCTTCTAATCTTATTGTTGTGGGTATTGAGGGTGATGACTTAATTCTCGGGGATGATTGGCTCGAGCGGCATGGTGCAATCACGAACTACCGCACGAGAATCATCACCATGTTAGCCGATGATGGCACCGAGCACTCTTTCGCCGGGCGAAAGAGGGGGAACCAGAAATTCGTTATTAACGCCTTGAAGGCGATGAGACTCCTACGAAAGGGGTGTACCGGCTATTGGTGCTACGCCTTGCAAAGGAGAGTGGTGGAGTCGAGCTTTCGTCGATTCCAATCGTTAATGAGTTTTCCGATGTTTTTCCCGGAGAGTTCACGGATTGCCACCGGTCGCGAGGTCGAGTTCGCTATAGAGTTAGAGCCGGTGCGGCTCCTATTTCAAGGCGCCTATCGCATGGCACCTTGAGAGATGTCCGAGTTGAAGAAGCGCTTGAGTGAGCTTCTTGAGTCGGGTATGTTCGACCGAGCGCCGCCGTGGGGCGCACCGATCTGTTTGTGCCGAAGAAGGATGGTTCACTACGTTTGTGTATCGACTATCGCGAACTAAACAAGGTGACCATCAAAAACAAGTATCCTTTGCCGAGAATTGACGACTTATTCGACGATTGCAAGGAGTCTGCGGTATTCTCGAAGATTGATTTGAAATCGGGTACTATCACTCGGTGAGAGAGTCCGATGTGTCAAGACTGACTTTTCGGACGAAATATGGACATTATGAGTTTGTAGTTATGCCTTTCGGGTTAACTAATGCGCCGGTGTTCATGCGATTGATGAACAAAGTCTTTATCGAGTATTTGGATAAGTGTGTCGTCTTCATTGACGATATTCTTATTTATTCGAGGAACGAGGAAGAGCATGCCCATCATTTGCGGATAGTGTTAGACATTTTGAGGACCGAGCAACTCTATGCGAAGTTCTCGAAATGTGAGTTAAGTGAAGGAAGTGATGTTTTTGGGCCACGTGATTTCACCGAGGGGGTTCGTGTAGATCCGCGAGAAGATCGAGGCGGTATTGGATTGGGCACCGCCCAAAAACGTGAGAGAGCTCCAAGTTTCTTGGGTTTGGTGCTACTACCGTAGGTTCGTCGAGGGTTTCTCGAAACTGGCTCGACCACTTACACAGTTGCTCCAGAAATCCGAGGAGTTCGTCTGGAATGACGAGAGGCAGTTCAGTTTTGAGGAGCTGAAGAAGCGTTTGACTTTAGCTCCGGTTTTGGCGTTGCCATGTGGCAATGAGGGATTCGCCGTTTATAGCGATGCTTCGGGTCAGGGTCTTGGGTGCGTATTAATGCAGCACGGAAAGACCATTGCCTTTGCGTCGAGACAGTTGAGGTCGTACGAGCTTAACTACCCTACTCATGATTTGGAGTTAGCGGCAGTCGTATTTGCGCTCAAGATTTGGCGTCACTATCTTTTCGGCTCTACATGTCAGATTTTTACCGATCATAAAAGTCTGAAATACATATTTACTCAGCGGGAGTTGAATATGAGGTAGAGGAGGTGGTTAGAGCTGATTAAGGATTATGACCTCGAAATCCTTTATCATCCGGGCAAGGCGAACGTCGTGGCCGACGCCTTGAGTCGGAAACCGATTGCATTGCGATCGCTTGAGATCCTTACGTCTCAGTCCGAGTTTCGGCGAGCTTTAATCGAGTTAGATGCTGAGGTTCTCGCTGGAACTGTCCGGACAATTTCGTGCTTTGGAAATTTCGCTGCCTTTGATCGATGAGATTAAGTCAAGCGATCGAGAGGACCCGATGATTACTCAAATCCGAGAGAACGTTCTTAAAGGAAAGTCTCTGGATTTGTGATTCACGAAGATGGTGTTTTGAGGTTTGGGTCGGCTTTGTGTGCGAACGACTCGGAGTTGAGACAGTATTTTGCGGGAGGCCCATGCTACACCTTACTCCGTTCATCTGGTTCGAGTAAGATGTACAAGGACTTGAGAAGGAACTTCGGTGGAATGACATGAAGGAGGAGGTCGCGAGTTTGTAGCAAGGTGTTTGACTTGCCGGCCAAGTCAAAATCGAGCATCGGCTGACAGTGGGCTTTTGCATTCACTTCCGTTCGGAATGGAAATGGGAAGATATATCGATGGATTTCATTACGAGTGCCGAGATCGAGGTCGGGCATGAATATGGTATGGGTGATTGTCGATCGTCGACCAAGTCGGCACATTTTTGGGCATCAAGGACACTTGGGGCCGGAGAAGTTAGCTCGTGTATTTATCGCGCAGATCGTGAGACTTCATGGTACCCGAAGTCTATTGTTTCGGATCGTGATGGCCGTTTTGTATCGCACTTGGCAAGCGGTGCATAAGGCGTTGGGTACCCGGTTGCGTTTGAGTACCTCTTTTCATCCCGATCGGATGGACGGTCGGACGCACTATCCAGACGTTCGAGGACTTGTTGCGTGCTGTGCTCTCGATTGGAGTAGTGGCCGGGAGGAACATTTGCCGCTGATCGAATTCACGTATAACAATAGTTGGCACGCGTCGATTCGGATGGCACCGTCTGAGGCACTTTATGGCGGCGATGTCGATCACCGATTTGTTGGAATGAGGCGTCGATTTGGTCGGAACCGAGCCGGATGTCATTTTAGAGACGAGGCGGAAGATAGAATTAATCGGAAGCGGATGTTGGCGCCCAGTCGGCCAGTCGTATCTGCGGCGCCCGTCGTCGACCTTTGGAATTCGAGGTGGGAGACCACGTTTTGCTAAAGGTGTCGCCGACGAAGGGAGTTTTTCGTTTCGGGAAGAAAGGGAAGTTGAGTCCGAGATTTATCGGCCCCTTTGAGATCCTCGAGCGAGTCGGTGGGTTGGCATACCGTTTGGCGTTACCTCCGGCCTTGAGTCATGTTCATAGCGTTTTTCATGTTTCCCAGTTGAGGAAATATGTCCCGGATCCTAGTCACGTCATCGATTATGGCGAGATTGATATTGCCGAAGATATTACTTTTGAGGAGCGTCCTTTGAAGATTTTGGAGCATCGTGAGAAGCGACTGAGGCATAAGACCATCCCTTTGGTCAAAGTGCAGTGGTCGAGACACGGTGTCGAGGAGGCAACTTGGGAAACCGAGGATAGCATGCGAGCTAGGTACCCTTAGTTGTTTGTTCTTAAGTTTCGGGACGAAACTTATTTTTAGAGGGGTAGAATGTAATATCCGCATTTTTCTTTCCCTTGTATTTTCATCTTTGGTGTATTTCTCGATCGTAATGCCCCTCGTGTACCTTTCAGTGTGTCCTTCCTGTCAACTGTTGAACTGTTTTCTCGTTATTGTTGTGCGGAACCGCCGTTTCGGGGTTGCCGTGGATCCATTTCGTATTATTAGTTCCCAAATATTGATTCCTATCGTTTTTATTCTCTTTCCGGATCATTTTTATCATTTTGGGACCCAAAAGGGGTGTGGGCCGCGGCACAAGGTGTGTGCGCCGCGGCACACAAATTTTTCCAATTGTTGGTCGAGCGATCATCTGTGCCGCAAGAGCCAGTCAAGCCGCGCACACCCATGTGACATCTGCGACCAAAACCCGACTGCATCCGGTGCGCGTCACACGCAGCCTTGCCGCTGCACACCTTCTTGAAACACAGGAGTATTTTTGGCACGTGCCGCGGCACACTTCGGGCCGTGCCGCGCACACAAAGCGGTCAATCGTGCAATCTCGTCCTTATTAGACGAGATCGGCCATTTTTCTCCTTCATTTCACTCGCGAGAGAGAGAGGTCTAAGGGGGGAGAACTTCTCAAGCATTCTTCATTCGGGGGTCGATTTTCATCATCTTCCTTCGGTTGTGAGGCTCGGATAATCAATCTAATGCGTGTTCTACGGATCTTAGTACTTGAATCTTCAAAGGTAATATTTCTAGAACCCTATTTTCGATTAATTTGGGGGTTTTGGGTTTTTCTTCCGATTCGTTCCGTTTTGTTGGTGGATTCATGATGAATACGATTAATATTGTTAGTATCTTTAGCTTTCCTACGGATTCATGGATATTTTGCGGATTTTTACGGAATCGAGAGGGTTTGGTTGTGGTCCGCCCTCGTTGTTATTTTCGGTACGAATATACATGAATCGTAGGCGGGTTTCCGGGTGTATTCCATTTCCGTAATCGTCTAGAGTTGGTTGTGATTGTGTTATTCGAATCGTTAGGTTCATTTCCGCCGGTTCCTTGCGGTCGTGTTCAACTCTTCCTTTCCGTTCGTATCACCGTCTATTAACCGAGACAAGTACCCTTATGAACTTACAATCTTGACATAGTAGTTTTGTATGAGGAATTGTGTGTGTGTGTGTATACTCACTACGGGTTAGATCCGACGGGGTCTCGGTAGGGCTCCACGAAGCTGTGGAACCGAGAGTTGCTTTTAACCACTACGGGTTAGATCCGACGGGGTCTCGGTAGGGATCCACGAAGCTGTGGGTCCGCGGTTAATTGTGGTGCATTTTACAAATGTGGTTTTGATTATTGGCACTTCCGGAAATGAGTGTTTTGGAACTATGATTTCTTGATTTCATGCATTGCTATACGTGTAAGATGTAAATTGTTCATTTGGTTACTTGTACTAGCGTAATTGCTAACCCCTCTGGAGACCCGTTTTGGGGAAATTCGTTTTATGAATTTCAGGTCAGGTTCATCGAGACGAGCGGGCGCTGGACCAGTATGCGGATGATGGCCGTGCGTGATGATTCTGCACGTGTGGTGTCTTGTTGCTTTCTATCTTTTACCCTTAACTTTTACTTGTCGGGATTGTATTGTTGTTTATTATGTTGTGATGGATTATGGTGTCATGTTTGACCGGTTAAACCGGGTGAATTATTTTGTTGGGCGTCTTTATGACG
This sequence comes from Orobanche coerulescens, assembly GCA_033398695.1. Taxonomy (NCBI): domain Eukaryota; kingdom Viridiplantae; phylum Streptophyta; class Magnoliopsida; order Lamiales; family Orobanchaceae; genus Orobanche; species Orobanche coerulescens. Next base: position 231,631,118 of record CM065802.1, read on the forward strand.
AGGTATTTTTCTGTTGTTTCTGTGAGTCGATGAGTATGATGCTTGTTCAGCCTGGTGGGTCCCATGTAGGGATTCACGGCGCTGTAATATACCTCGGATATCCTGGGGGTGTTACAATATTGCTATCAATAATAATAACAATAATAATAATAATAATAATAATAATAATAATATTAGATAACAATATATACAATAATAATGATTTGTATTAAAACAATGAAAATAATGATAATGATAATAATAATTAGGTTAATCATAATAAATTTATATAATACTATTGATAATATTAAATTAATATCAATAGTGATACTCCTAGTAATTGATCTTACAACAATAATGATTACTATTATATTACGAGGATAAAAATAATAAAAATAATAATAAAACAAAGTAATTATAATAATAACTATTATATATAATATTATTTATAATATAAATAATAATAGTAGTAGTAATTAATAATATTGCTTTTAAAGGTGAACTGAATGAAAACTGAACTGAACTGAAATTAATTTTGTTGAATTGAATTGGACTGATCCGAACTGAAATATGCTTGAATTAAGTCCAAAAGAAGAGAGTTTAAAAGACAATATGGTTGAATCATAAAAATATTCGTAAAGTATAAGCAATATAATATATATGGAAAAACTTGACTCCCATTACATAATATGCAAATAACACAAAAATAAAAAAAATATAATAATTCAAGGAACTCCAACAAAATCCTGGCACTAGTTTATACCCTTAGAAAAGAAAATAAAAATAAAATAAATGTGTATATTAAGTATAAGATAAACTGTGAAATTCTTAATAGGATTTTTATTAGGAATGTAGAGGTTGTAGTATTTGTTTATATGTAGCATTTCATATTCATTAGACCAAGTTAAAATTAATCATAATCATTGATCATTAATAACATATAATCTATGTGTTATACTGTTATCAAAATAATATTGTATTTTTTATTTTTTATTTATAATTTTAAAAAGAACAGATAAAAATAAAGTGCCCGTAATACCCTTAAATAATTGCAAGTCTGCTGCCGTTTTTGCTATATCCTAAAGTAATATTTTTTATTACATTATCATATTATTAGATAATTATAACTTTGTAACTAAAATCAATTTCCAAAATAATTTAACTACACATAGTGTTCATCGTCTAAATAAGTATAAAACCAAATAAAAATATCAGAGACATTGAGATTATTTTGGATTTCAAGAAAATTTAGTTAATAATTTCCACTTCTTATTCTCATCAACATAATCGGCTTGACTCCACAGCTTGTTCTCCTCCGGCTTCAAGTTGTAAGCCAACTTCATGAGACAAGCTTTGTTCATATCATCTAGGCTTCTCAGCCACAAAGGTGAGTAGATTTCCAACCAGAGAGTTTTTGAGTTACCTTCTCAATTAGATAAGTAAAGTCGTGCTTCTTAGAAGCTCGATCAAGAAGCGGGATCCCAAGGTACTTGCCCAAAGTAGTGGCGACTCTAAATCCAGACATGGCGCTCAAGATACGCCGAATACGCACTTCTACATTCTTTGAGAAAAAGATACTGGTCTTCTCCGTGCTTACCATCGGCCCAGACATACCGTAGTAAATATCAAGAATATTCATGACGCACCCCATATTATCCTCCGTTGCCTTACCAAATAATAATAATAAATCGTTTACAAACATACAATGAGAAATACTAGGCCCACTCCTACCAGCCCGAATCGGAGTCCACTTATTCCCCTCAACCGCTTCCTCAATCAAATGCGTAAGCTTATCCGTACACAACATAGAAATATACGGGGACATTGGGTCTTCCTATCGTATACCCCTCTAAGGATCAAAACTCTCTGAACGACTACCATTCCACAAAACATTAGTAGTCACTGTAGAATGCATTTCATAATAATATTCTAGACCCGAGATGGAAAACCAATCTCATTTAACACCTTGACAATAAAGGATCGCCTTAACCAATCATAGGCCTTAGTAAGATCAGTTTTAATAGCAAAAAACTGTTCGAACATTTTATTCCACATATTCAATTTAGAGATTTGATGATAAGTTGCTAAACAAAAAACAACAACAATTAATCAGCAAGGAGTTGAAGACGCTTGAGACGGATAGAAAGGAAAAGAAGTAATCAATAGTGAAGCTAACGTACGCTATCACATGGACATAACATACGCAATATATCAAGACAGTGAGTACTGTATTCTGCATCGAAGCAGATAACACACGCTATGGTGCAAGGTTAACGCACGCTATGCATGGAGCTTAACATATGTAATAAACATCACATAATGTACGCTATGCAAAGTGAAGTTCAAATTCAAATAAATCAATATGTTGGATTGATTCTAGAAAGTCAAAAAGCATGCAACGGATATGTGATAATAACGTACGCTACAAGGAGAATACAACATATGCTACGGGAGAGACAAAAGTTACTGGACTGAACCGGACATCATATAACATATGCAGCATGTAAGGGTTATGTGTGCTAAATACCATTACGTACCCTATGCAATAAGCTTAACATATGCTATGAATAGGGCAGTGACCAATGGCTAGTTTGGGCCTTGAAGCCTATAAATACCACTTCATATGGTATTAACAAAACAACAACTTCAAGCAAAGCTTATATACTTCAGATATCATTATCTTCATTATTGTTGTTGTAATCGAGCTTATTTGTTAGAGTTTGAATGTTCGATACACTCAACCAATACACGAGAGAAAATAAAGGATTCTAGATTTGATTCGGTGCTATTAGGATCGCGGATCCGGCATTATTAGAATCATAATCTAAATCCAAGTGAGGTTCTTCTATTACCAATAAAAAGTTAGAAAGTTTGATTCCTTCTCCGATAGAAAAGGAAAACGGTTTATCTTGGACCGACATGAAGACAAGACTCTAACGATTTATCTTGGACCGATAAAAGACAAGATTGTAACGGTTTCTCTCGGACCGATAGAAGACAAGGTGGAAAAGGTTTATCTTAAGCCTATAGAAAAAGATACGAAGAGAGGACGTAGGCACATTGCTGAACCTCTATATATCGCTGTGTCATTTACATTTTGCACTTAATCGCTTCTGCAATAGCAAAAGAATTCTATATTCTTAACTGCACTATCTAAACCCCCCTTCCAGTGGCGGTACCAACCCAACAATTGGTATCAGAGCGGGTATATCTTATAGTCGGCTTAACATCCAAGGAGAAAAAAATCCCATGGCGCTTCATTATGCCCCGGTCGAAGGCCTCGCCTTAAACCAACCTCCATTCGCACGTGTATTCACACGAGCTCCTGGGTTTCAACCCGCACCGCGGCCTCTTCCCCTGCGTCCTCTGACAGCTCTCTCCATAAGTAGGAAAGTCACATGATAATTATAGTTCTCGCATGAGTACCGCATTATGATTACGTTATGAAATGAAAATAATTAGCATACGCATTCTAACACCACGATTACATGAATGATAAACTGAGGTGACATGATTATCTGATGAAATTCTTGAAATGATTATCTTGAACAAGTTAACAAGATTAATGATAGGATCCACAAAATCAACGACTGAGTAATGAAATGAACCGAGTGATTAATGACTTAACATGATCGACATGATCAAACATGAAAATGATGATTGAGGATTGTTGACTAATGAATGATGAATGATGAATGAGTGATTCTTATTGCCAGAAATTATACCATGGCATTAGAAATCTTACAGTTCTTTCGGTCTGAGGGGCTTGGCGCTTGCACAGGTCATATATGACGTGAAAGTCCAATGATACTAGTCTGATGAACGATGATTTCAAATGAGACATGACTCGGTAGGTAGTATTCAAAACCACGCTCTGATACCAACTCTGTAACACCCCAAACTAGGCGGATATTATAGTGTCGTGGACCCCCAACTGGGACCCACCAGGCGAGTGAAAATTAATGAATTACACAGTGCAAATGTAGTACCGAACCACATTACATCATCAATTACTCCGATGAGGAGTTTCAAGTACAACACACCGAGGAGAACAGAATACATGTATATTTCATGTGAAGATAAAATATACAACACTAAATAAATGACAATCCAAACGGAAGTACAGCGGAAAATACATAACAAGAAAATATGAACAAATAGATGGACTGGGCCCCCCTACTAGTATCACTGGGACTCCTCGCCGTCAACGTTCTCTTCCCGTGCCTTTGCCTTGCCATGACCTGAAAACAATATCCCCCAACGGGGTCAGTTACACATAACAACAATCATCAAGAGTTGAACAAGCACAATCATTAAATATATACATGACATGAAATCGAGCTGAAGAGGGGCATCATAATACGCCCGTAATGGGACGTGTAAGTGCACAAGACGAGTGTCCGGACACACCCGTCCGTGTACCTAATTAGTCTCACGGAGGCACGTTACCGTGTGCACAGTCCAATGTGTCGGTGAACCCTTCACATGACTATCGTGTGCCCGACTAAAAATTCCACACGTAACCACCCGGTCCGCAATATGAACCCATAAGGTCACAAGAACAAAAGTGACCATGATGAATATTAATGAATGACAAAACGACAAGGGTCCAGAATGACTCACCGAGATGAAATAATAATGAAATGAATGATCGCTCACTGAAATGATTGGGACCGTCGTTACACGTGAATTGAATGATTAGTTTGATAATTACAAGTCTCGACATGAATAATATATCATGAATGAATTATGAATATGAATGAACAACAACGAAAGGAATGAATATCCTTTTAACCGAGTAAGAATTAACTTACACAATACCGGTGAAGAAAGTCCTTCCTCGAACAAACGTCCTAAATAGAAATGTCGGTCGCTCGAACAACCTTGAAAAACACAATTACCAACAGCCCGCTTAATATAAGAATCAAACATGATCACAACCAACTCAAAACATCGATACGACAAAACCAAATTCATTGGGGCATTATAACAAACACGTTGTAACCAATCTTCGATTGTTTACAACCAACCTCAATTATATCGGTGCCAAACCTCCAAGGAGTGACACAATCCAACAGAACATCTTCAACACAACTAATAATCCAATATGAATACACAACTCAAGATTCAACAACATCTAATCGAAACCCCAAATCCAAATCAACATTCAAGGTGTTCTTGAAATAATCCTTTAATAATCCAATGAATATTCATACAAACTCATAATCATGTGTATATCTCTTCATATATCATGACTATAACATCCAAAACATCATATTCCATCTTACAATCGAAATCTAAGGTTTTTGAGAAAATTACCTTTGAAGATCCAACCTCTCCGATTCGTCAAAACTAGTGTTAATCAACCTCCCAAGCTCCACAAACGGATAAATATGATTAAACTCGAACACACAAGTGTTTGATGATGAGAAATCTCTCCCACAAGAACTCTCTCTCGGAACCAAAATGAAGAAGTGGTAAAATCCCGTCCAAGCCTTTAAATACTGCGCAGAGTTACGTCCGTAACTCTGCCACCTTACGGCTGTAACTTCCCAAGTCAACGTCCTTACGACTGTAATATCCATTTCATACGGCTGTAACAATGATTCGTTGGAAAACAATAATGCCTGCACTGACCGGGTTACGACTGTAACCAAAGCTACCTTACGGACGTAACAACAACACTTACAGCCGTATCCTGCCGAAATTACGGCCGTAAGTTGTCTTCGTTGACAACACCTTCCTGCACAAACGAATGCATGCTACGGCCGTAGTCTCCAAAACATACGGCCGTACCTTCCTACTTACGGCCGTAACTAGCATGACTTACGGCCCTAAGTTGTCTTCATCCAGAAAGACACCAATTCCACGAATGCATGTTACGAATGCATGATAAGTTACGGCCGTAACTCACTGTTGGAAATGACAAAATCCGACAACTCCATCTTCTCGTTACCAATGATGAATGATATGACATACCATACATGTATGAATGTAATTAAATCAAATAACATGCAATAGATGATACTTCTAACACAAGACTACCAATCGCGATAATTATGCTAATACTCTCGTCTTGATTCTCAAACGGAGTTGAATAACGATCGGTAACTGATACACGACTTAAAATACGCCAACGATGAATACAAATGAATGAACGTGAAAGATGAATGATTAATAATGAGTGAAAATTTAGTGAGTGACAATTACTGAATGATAACAAATGAATTTAAAACCGGGTATTACAAGGCGGCGACTGCTCGGCCGCGGCTGTCGAGCAGTCCGGGTGTCCCGGTTCTGCTCTATTTCTTTGCGACTTTGTCTTTTCCGAATTCGATTATAATTTCATAAGAAGTATATACATCGAAATACATCAAAATTACACGAAAAATAAAACCAAAGATCTACGCGTGGGCTTTCTCACGGAAAAACCATTACATGCCTCAAAATCGGGCCAAATCAACAATTACATATAATAAAAAATAACCATTCATATAACCATTAGAATTGGATCATATTCCCTGCAATAAAACTTCTAGCAAAATATTCCACCATCATATTACATGAATATTTAAACTGCTATTAATTAATCACCAAAATTAATTAAAATAGCAGAAGTCTAAAATTCTAGCTCCGATACTAATTGTCGGAAATAAGACACAGCGGAAGCGAAGTACGAAAGATTTGAATAAAGCATTTTACGCATCCACGAGCAGAAAATCTATTTAGGCATGTTAATTAAATAATTACTAAGATTGTTTAAATATAATTTATAATTTATTAAATAATATTGTTGGCTTTTAATATCCTAATCTAGATCAAAAGATCATAGGATATTATATTTTGAAGCGAAGTGGTTGCTACTTTTGTTCTTACTCAGAACCTTCTAGAGTATGATCCTGCCTCAATCCAAACATTGTGTGGACAACGAGCTACCGAATCTTGCTTGACAATTGAAGTAAATCGGCTGAAATTAATATTCTCGCAACTCTTGATTTTTTTTTCTTCAAGTAATTCCGATTGATAACAAGAATTAAAGTGTTATCTCAATTATGGAATCAAAGACACAAGTCAAAATCCACTACACAACACTTTGAAAAGAAAAATCTAAACCCTTGTATATGATTATGTATGTTCGGCCGATCCCCTCACATACGTCCTTTTTTATAGACTTTGGACTACTATAGGGATCTTAAGGAGGATTAGGGTTAGGACTCATAGTATAACCCGACCTTCCATATTAAGCTCTTCCTAATATGGTTGAGTTTACTAATTTCAATTCAATCCACTAAAGAATTAATATTGTATTTCCAACCCAAATCCCAATTTACTGAATCGGGCTCAATATTTAAATATATTGTTTCTCGTGTTTAAGATATCGAATGTCAATTAATTAATTTAAGCTACTCACAACTTTAATTAACTAATTTCTTATCCAAGAGTATTACCGCTCGAACCTTATTATTATATCGGAATTAAATCTACCTATAGGTCATTATCGAGCTCATCAAGGGGACATCATCAACCCGCACGAGACGGGATACGATTTCTAGTTATAATAATTATTATCATATAAATAATATTATTGCCCAATATCCGAAGCATATTGAGTCAATCACTCTGACTCTCACCCATAGTAAATCAAAGTAATAAATATTATAAGTACATAATTAAATATCATATACTTAGAATTAAGAAATAATAATTATTCGAGATTTACGTTCTTCTTTCAGTCAGTACAGAAAACACTATCTTACTGCGATCCAGTTCAACGTATGCAAATACGCTAATGCATGCTAATAGTCAAGACCAAGTAATCTCAAACATAAATTACAACCTTTCAAATAATTTGTCTACTAATTATATAGGTTATGAACTATTATATTATTTTATAAGGCACAAAAATGTGATCTTCCGTGTGACACCAACACACCACATTATATATAATATAAAATAAGTAGACAATATATTTGCATAACCATAACGTGAATTAATATGCAAAACATGTGATAAAATGTAATTAATATTCTCATATGTAGTTAGAGAGAAATAAGGTAATACAAGCATAAAGTATGCTTTGCAGTATACAATCCTAACATGAACTACTAGATATTATGGATCCACTAGATAGTCACATGTGTATATGTCTAGTAATCAAAAACTTACGAGATGATCTGTTCATGATTTGAACATATATTCCAGATCAGATAAAGTTAGTAATATATCCCAAATAAACTTGACGAGATCTATGAAGGATCAGACATGTGCATACAAGTGGGATATTATTTGGCAAACTATTTAAAGTCCTCCATCCAGTATCGAGAACATAATAGAAAACTCCCATGACTGAAGATGAATACTGAGATACTGGCCCATTGGTTTGGTGCTCATAAATCTCCTAGCATGAGGGGGAATATTAGTAGTTTGAAATATATGAAATGCATCACATTATATCCTCACAACTGAAATATGAACTTGAAGTTCAAAGATGTTTGATAGATTATTAATCTTTGATACCAACTACAACACCTTTGGTAAACAAATAATGATTCCCCGAGCATAAATCAAAGCAAATGATAAAGGAGCAATATACTTTTGAGAAGTATATATACATAACTATAATGTGTGATCCTATTTATAATGAGATATCTCGAAAAGTCATGTTGCTACGTGGAAATAAATGAAATTGAAATGTGTCGACACAGTATAAAAGAATAGCGCTATGAATGAAATGAGGATATCAATGATTGAAAAGAGGATACCAAAAATGATATGAGGATATCAAATGAAATGAAGATAACCATGGATGAAACAAAGATATTGAAATTCATGAAATGTGGATATCTAAATTTTGATGATTGTGAAATATGAATATTAGAAATGTGGATATTGCAATCCATAATTGTGAAATATGGATATTGAGAATGTGGATATTGAATCTATGGTTGTGAAATATGGATATTGAAAATGAGGATATTGAAATCCGTAATTTGTGAAAATGAGGATATTGAAATCTATAGAAATTGAAATATATACCCTTATAATAAAAGTATAACATATGGGCTTACTAAAAGTGAAAAGAAAATCGTTGGAGATTTTAAATATATTATCAGTGCATGCAGTGACTCAAAATTAGATGTTGTGAAGGAAAATTAGATGTTGTACTCTTTTCATTGGCTCAGATTTTATCCCACTAGGTTTTCCTAGCAAAGTTTTAAACGAGACAGCTTAATCACAACTAATATGAAATGTCCATTGAGATTCAGAATATATTGCAATATCGAAGTCGAGATTACAAATTGCACTGAATATGATACTCATACTAGTTCACAGAGGATTGTTGAAATGCCTGGGGCATATTTATATATAATAAGCGTTGCACTCTTTTTTCCTTGACTGGTGTTTTGTCCCATTGAGTTTTCCTAGCAAAGTTTTTAACGAGGCAACTCGCATGGCGTATTAGCATGAATAATATGCTTTTTTCCTTTATTAGGATTTTTTCCCACTAGGTTTTTCCTAATAAGGTTTTAACGAGGCATATTCATGGATAATGAGGAAAACTACAAAGATCAAAATTATTCCTCAAAGATTTGAAAAGAGAAGGAGTAGTTGTACTCTTTTTTCCTTCGATCAAGTTTTTCCCATAGTTTTCTTGACAATGTTTTAACGCGGCAACACATGGATACTCCAAACAATGAATCATATATATGATATAGAAACATATTATTCGCTCAGTTTTTGTCCCAATAGGTTTTACTAAAGCAGCAGATATACCCATACGACCAATGATCTACATAGGAGAGACTTATATGATCACTCAGTTTTTCTCCCATGAGGTTTAACTGAGACAGCACATGAATACTGATACAAAAATGATCAAGATAAGGGGGAGTAAATATTACGAGATTACAGATTGTTGATGTTTATCCCACAGGGTTTTCATAGCAACATTATGATGCAACAAGATATGATCGTTACAAGCTCGACTACAAACAGTTTGGAAGTTTTTCTCCCGTTGGGTTTTACTTCAAACTAGTTCATCGAAAATTTATGTAAATAGTCATTCGAGGGAGAGTGTTATAATATAAATCACAAGTGTAATAGTAAATCACTATTCTTGTAAAAGTGGTGTATAGTTTATTTTATATGATGTGAATGATTTTTTTGCTCCGATGTAATTATGTAACTTAAGTTTGAGCTTTTTCTTATCGAACCAAGTCGAGTTCGGTCTTGTTGGAACTCGAGCTTATTATCTTATTGAATCAAGTCGAGTCGAGCTTATCGAGTCTCGAGCTTTTATCGAGAAGCTCAATTATTTTACAGTTTAGATCCACATCAAGTCGTATATTGACTTATCGAACTCGGTTTCGAACTTTTCCTAATCGAACCGAGTCGAGCTTGATAAGCTTCGTATAAATTTTTTTATTCGAACTTGAGTTCGTTTTCTTATCAACTAAATCGAGACAAGCATACCGAGTTCGAATTCGAGCTTCTTATCGAACAATTCAATTCCTTTACGACTCTTGAGAAACACTAAAAACTAAAAATAAGACAAAACAACAAACTTAAACTCAAGCCTCAGTCAGCCACGACGGCCATTCCAAAAGCATCCCATCAACATAGTGATCCAAAAGCATCCCATCCAGCCATAGCGAGATCCATCTCTCCTGCCGTGCACAAAGTATCACATATTTTGCCACCTCGCAACCCTAAATTCTTCAACCCAACTTGGATGAGGCACTTTCCGCCGGCGTTATGCACAAAGTATCACATATCTTGCCACCTCGCAACCCTAAACCCTTCGGCTCCAACTTGGATGAGGCACTTCCCGCCGGCATCACTCACCGCCACTCGAATCTAGAACAAACCACATCCAAAAGGAAATAATTAAGCTAATAAAAGGAATCGCATCCTCTTCAACTCCCTTTTTCCATAAATCACCACCCCTACCCCGTTTCCACGAACAACCGCTGCAGGGAAGAACATCGAGATTATGCCAGTCATGACAAAGGGCGAACGGGTGGAAAAGGGAGGGGGAGACGACATTTTTTTAGGTCCAAGGGCGAGAAAATAATACAATATCAGATATCTACTTGGATACACAATATACTGTTCTTCTGTTTGGTTTGTAATGTTACACACACAAAAAAAAAAAAAAAAAAAAAAAAAAGTGAAAATGCCCCATCAAAGAGGGAAAAAAAATATCCAACATATCTACGTCCCTTCCGGCTGCCAAGCCCATTCCAACATGCAAATGCAACCCCCAAACTCAAAATGATGTTATATAGATGATTAAAAAAAAGGCATGCTACCAAAGAAAGCAACGTCTGACAAGAATTTCGATGTTCTCCACATTTATAATCAAGATAACCATTTCACAAGATACAACAGGACTCGTATAGCATTTATATACCAAACACTTTTTTAGTAATCCATCTCTCTACAACATATAGAAGCGTGTATTTGATCCTCAATCTCGACAATCAGCTTCAAATCTAAATTTATGAACAAGACTCCAAGAGAATGTAACTGCTTCCAAGTCAATTCGAACTATCTGTCTTCTAAAATAGTTCCATTAGTTGATGTGCAACATCTGCAAACAGTCACAAGTGTTGTTAATATAATATCCGGGGAAGGCAATAATAAGCACAAAGCACATTACCTATAACTTCGAACTCTATTTTCTAATCACCAATCGTATCGCATTCTTTCTCCAGTGTGCCGTTTTTATAATAATCAAATTGTTCGACAACGGTTTAATGACTCACTACTTCCTTTGTACAGCAAAAACTTTAAAATTGTGATTTCATACAAATACATAACCAGTAGATGATACTTGCATTCAAATACAATTAGAACTCTATAAATTAATCACCTCGGACCACATAAATCTATTAAATTAAAGAGGTTTTACTTGATCAAATGATAATATTCCTTCCAACACCAAGTCCGGACTACAAAAGGTTAATATGATATATCAGGCAATTGATTTATCGAGTATCATTTAAGATCTCTTGTTACGTAATCAGGAAAAGCACTAAACAATGGTTCACATGTACTACCCGTGAGAAAAACTTGTCGGAAAACATATTAGGCCTGTTATGAAGCATCTTTTATCCATATATTTAGAGCTAACATTTAATTAGAAAGGTTTGTCAAAACTTCTACTTTTGAGAAGAAATTGATTTTTTGTAGGAGAAGCTGAAACAAGTTTGTTCGTCTTCTTCTTTTCTTTTCTTTTTTGACCAGATAAGCTAAAAATATTGAGAACCATAAATTGGTAGTTCTTGCAGAGAGAAGATAAGGGTTAAAATAAGACAATAGGGTGGTGAGCAACTTGTAGAGGTGAATTGTTCGAAAAAAAGTCAACCGGAAAAGCAACATCAGAAGTACTTCTCCTCTGCTTTTAGATTTTGATTAATGCAGAATCAGAAGCACAAGTTGACAAGGCTAAAAAAACCACTCCCTAAGTTTCAAAATAGACGGTCGACTTTTCCATTTTTTGTTTCCAAATTGTAGTCCACTTGCTTTTTAAAAGGGTATATTTTGTCTAAAATACCCTTATTTAATGATTATATCAATAAGGGCATAAAAGGAATGTTGGGTATATTTTTTTCTGAAATATTATTCTTAATCTGTCTGTAAAATGAAGGTGGAATATCTTTTTGAGATGGAGGGAGTACAATCTTTCAGCTAGAAGCTGACAATCATTTTTTTCCTTTTTCTTTCAGGTGATTTCAAGCATCCCTAAAATTGCATCAGAAACACAGGAAGTTAAAAACAAAAGCAAACGCTCAGCGAGCATAGGATGCTTACCTCTCAGTACAGATGGTGGCGTATGGAATTCATTCCAAACATTATGGCATGAAGCAAGACTCAAATTCAAAAATTTGGCAGCAAGGTAAGCAGCACCTGCAGCTATCTCGTGAGGCTTGAACTGAAGCCAAAGTGAGCTTCGAAGCCTGCAAAAAGAAAGCTGGCTTCAGAAATATGACAAATGTAATCATTGCCACATCTACATAAAAACACATCAGCAACACCAACAACTGAACTTACATGGTCTAAAGCTGACTGGACGTATTTGCCGTAAATATACCACAACAATTAATGCATAGAAGTTAATTTTGCAATAAATGCAATTTCAAGTAAGGAAGTTTAATAAGAGAACCAAAATAATGTTTACCTTTACCAACGAATAAAGCAGCAACTGTGATGGAAAAATCCAAGATTCTTCTGCAGTATGTTGATAGGGTACCCTAATATAGTGTGTATATATATATATATATAGACCCGTTGAACTATTCCCAGTTGGTAGGTTATTTTCTCCCCACTGCTAATGTGGCCATGCACATCAGAATACCCCCCCCCCCCCCCCACCTACATAACTTCTAGAAAGAAGAAAAAATGCAAAAAAAAAAAAAAAAACTCATTCAAAGAAAACATAGACACATAAGTTCTTTCCCCAGCTCCTGTTGATGGCGCAAAAATCCTTCATCCCTCAACCCGAACTCCTCAGTTCCCATCCACGACCTTTCCGCCTTCTCCAGCAGATTTCGCCGGCCAATTTCCCATAAACTTCCGTGTGTGTTTGCTTCAGCTACCTCAATCTTCTCAAAATATTTTTGCAAAGAGATATAAGGCAACATTTATCAATGATTCCAAGGTCATTAATTTAAAAAAAAAAATCACCATCTATAAGTGTATGGACTTAAAGCCCCACCTTTGCTTCCACGATAAACCAACATAGTTCTGCAAATATTCAGGCAAGCTAAACCTCCCCGAGCGAGGCCAAATCTCCTCGAAGTTTCCAAAACGAAGGGATTGGAACACGAAAGTCTCATGCCCTTACTGAAATAGATATTGCCTGTCCACATATGTTTATATATACACACACACACACACAAATGTGTGTGTTTGTGGATGTGTGTGTATGTGTTGTGTGTGCGTGTTATTTTAAGAACTAGTATAATGATGCAGACCCTATTATGGTATACACGCACACACAGAGACATATGTGTGTGTGTTTTCTCATTTTTATAGTTAGACAAATAATTTATACAATCCCATTACCCTTATCAGTAACCTCGAATACAGAGGTATACCGTGCAACCTTTAAGATGAAGGATTGCAATTCACATGCCTTAGACTTACTGAAATAGAAATTGCCTGCCCATCATATCTTTACTTTATAGATAATCATCATCATCATCAACACTTTAATCCAAACTATGTTGGGATCGGTGACATGAAGATTATAGTGTCAATTAATTGTCCAAAATTAGTTAACACTATAAATTCATGCAGTAAGCAAAGTGGCAAATTTTATGCCGGATGTCGCAACTTTCATACAAAGGAGAAATGAGACGAAATTCCAATAGCCCCAACATCATATTCATAGGTTTTTCCAGTTACATAGAAATATCATAAAATGGCGATGTAAAATGGCGATGAATTGAGATAAGTGATGTAGTCATGTCACATTACGTGATTGAAAATGTAAAAATCAACAAGTACATCACTGAACATGAGTATCCTTACTTTATAGGTATTATAATATTTTGTGTGTGTGCATGCGTGTATTGTTTTACGAACTAGTCCCATGATGCATGCCCTATTATAATATATATACACACACACACACATACACACATATATATATATATATATGATCTTTTTTCTCATTTTTATAATTAGACAATAATTTGTACAATCCCGTAAACCTTATCAGTGTAAAACTAACACATGTACCCTCAAATACAGAGGTATATTTACCACCAAAAAAAATACAGATGTATATGGTGCAACCTTTAACATGAAAGTTTCTTCATAGATGGAAAAGGAAATGAAGTAATCATAAAAATAAAATAGTATAGAACATCTTGTGATATAAACTAACTATCACGAGGAATTGCACCCACAGATTCATACCTTTCATACTACAAAACCAAAAACAAATTCAAACTGATCCAAAATGAGGTAAGAACTGTTTTTTTGGAAAATGGATGTTTTACAATATCATAATTTCTTCTCAGTTTGGTACATCATAGGCGATCGTTTCTGCGCTCAGATTGGTGTTGAGACAAGTCCAAGTACAAATTATGATAAAATGGCAACTCTACCAAGAGTTACAAATAAATAACATATTTGTTTGGAAGGAAACTAATATTTTTTTTTCTAAGATAAAGGAACTAATCTTACCAAAAAAATGAGAGGAAAAAAGGAAAAACAGAGCATACCTCTAAAAAAAGAAGAATAGGACTCTTCTTATACAAGCATCTCTATACTAGATACCCATCCAAAGCTAAAACCAAAGACATGATCATAAAAAAGTACTTCACAATCAAAATGTCATCAGAAGCAACTTCGATATGGTGAGGCTACACTTTAACAGGTTTCAAACTAGACAAACTAACACTTATATCTGATTATCTACAAACCGTGCTATTCCATCTTTTTCAGCACTAATCTGAAAAAGGAAAAAATAAGCTTCCATGTATGAAGAAAATAGATTGATCAACACCAAACAGACTTACAAAGCCTGTAAGGATATATGGATAGACACTCCACAACAACATATGAGCCTTAACCCCAAAATGATTTGGGGTCGGCTAACATGAATCATCATCTGAAACCGTCAATGACACACACAAAAAAAAAATGAAAATATGAAGTTTAAAGAAAAATCAAATCGACTCTAGAGAAGAAAAAATAATAAAAACAATAATAATAGTAATAATAATAAGAAGAAGAAAGAATCAAACTCCATCATCCTCCCGTATATTTTCCCTCCACATTGTCCTCTCCATCGCCATATTTTCTCCAATCCAAAGGAACCTCATATCATTTTCAATAACAATGCTCCATGTTTTCGTGGGTCTTCCTCTATCCTTTACAATCTTATATGTTCCACATCTTCAAGCCTCCTCACTGGGGCATCAACAAGTCTCTGTCTCACAAGGCCAAACCATCTTAACCGATTCTCGATGATCTTATCTTTTATAGACCCTCCACAATGTAGCATTAAGTTACCAAAATAAAATCAATACTACCAATCACAGTCACAGAGATTGCCGATAAAAATTACGGCCACTATTACTTGTCTCACATCTCACTACAATTTAGATCCAGAACCTAGAGGAAGTATTTTTCTTGCCAGCTAAGAACTCCGCCAATTTTATCACTATAAGAAAGCAGTAGCGAATAATCACTAAATACGATCGAATCCCAGGTAAATTGTTAAAACTCACGCATTTTCCCCGACTTCTATAGACAATAGGAACGAATAAGCATTGGTTACAAGGATACTAAAATTGCTTGGTATTCCATTACAAGATGCTCCTACGTTTGGAATACATGAAAATGATTCCTCCCTCCACCCTGATTGTCTCACCACAAAGAAAGAAAATTCTGGTGAATCTAAAGAGCAAAATGTACATTCACTGCACAAGGTTCTCCCCCGTCCCTCCCACCTCCAAGCTCCATTCTGCAGTTGCAGATAACTATCACTCTTTTTCCACTACAGAAGGATAAGGACAGAGTACATGAAAAAAGACTTTTTTTTTTAATTTTTTGAAAGCCTAGATATACAGATTATGTACCCGAAATTCCCCAAAATTATGCTTGAATTATCACGAATCAGACAATTTGAAGTGAAAATTTTGATGCTGAAACAGTGGTCATAAAAGGAAATGGAAATAGTGGAAGATGTTTAAGAAGATGTGACACACCACAATGTCTGTAACATGGGTGCAAGAAAGGATGATGCCTTTTCAAGCAAATAAATCTGTAGAGGTTGGGAGAAAATGTTTAGAAAGTGAAGAAAGGAAGCCAGTTGGGTCACAATGTGGAGCTCATAAGCAATCAGCAGAATCATTGATAGCAAGCAACAACTCAGCTAGTATCTTCAGAAATCCCTCAGTCTGTTCATAGGCATCTCATGTGGAAATAAAGAGAACGGATTACATATGTCCCACAAGATACATTTCCATACGAACACCAGAGCGGGATGCTCAATGGACACAATTAGTTTGATTCATCCATGAACTATCTTCTATAGCCAATGGCGCATGTCATTAAGGTATCAACATGGAAAAGGCATCCACAAGCTATCTCTAGTTCAACTTCAGATGAAAAACAAAACATTTGATGAACAGCACATCAACCGCCAGCTATTAATATCATAAGGTGAGCACCCTGCAATTATATGTCAATCCAAAACATCAATAAATCATGCCAGAATGATTAGAGTAAAAAGAGAACAACACACGCTAAAGTAGTAGCACACAAATCAAGAACAAAAAGACAATATACTTGTCCTACTCTCCAATTATTGCAAGTGTTGGCCACTGTTGCTTGATCAATAAATAACAACCAGTCGTTTCAGTCTGAGGTACAGAACAATAATCAGCACTGGCTCTAACAGTCTTACTAGTTGCTAGTATTCTATCGCAAGTTCTCAGTAAAAATTAGCACCTTAAATGATGATGCAATGGACTTACCCTTCGCTGATCAAGCTCAATGCTAGATTCACCAAAGCGGATTGCGAAAATCCTAATTTTTGAAGAGTGGAAGTCAAAGATTCATATGGATGCTGCACGCCTAGCTCAAAATTTAAGGTTGTTAAGATCAGTTGTTCAGCCTCTATTATGCGCTCACGATATTGCTCGAACCAATCCTGTAATGCAAATGATGGCCAATGAATTGACAGAGCATAATGATATTTGTAGTTTACAGAGGGAAAAAAAGGAGAGAAAGGCATAAATCACAAATTGCTGCATCAAAACTTATGTTTGACATTTTAGTATTTCTTAGCCAAATTAACAACGCTCAAATCAAAACCATAGTTTTCAATAACATCACTTTTCACACAGCTGCTAAAATCTTTTAAGCATTTGCGAGAACTATGAAGAGCATGTATAGTTTTGGTACAGTTTTAGTACAACACGTTGCAAACATAATGCGGCATTAGCATAAATGCATGAGAACAGCTTTATTTCCCTCCAAGTGCCTTTGGAATAATCTGAGCATTGTGTATATAACATATAAACAGAATATTTAGAAGTATACAGTGTTGAAGATGCGAGTATAAATATGTGGACAGAAAAAAAAAAAAAAAAGAACACAACATTTGGAAAATTAATACAGTAAACAAAAAAGTAACATTTGATTTTGGTAGAATGGATGAGCCAATAGAAATGTGTGCTTGACTTTGAAAATTATGATTCTCGATTGCTATAGTAAGTTAGCAAACTCACTCATAGAAACAGGTGGATAAACATACAAAAAGTAGATAGAAGAAGAAGAGGAAGAGAAAACTTACAATAGGGAGCATATAAGAAAGGATAGAAAACTCCTGCCCATGAAGTATTTCAGATGACACTCTTAGTAAATCATTAAGTGGGCGTGGTGACTCCTCAGACTTTGAGGCAAGGAAAAGAGTGGCAGTAGCTATTAACTGCAGCAATAAATAGATCAAGCAATTAGCTTTTGTATTGGCAGAGCAAAACAATAACCAACGTTATTAAATAAGAAATGTCCTTTAGATCTCAAAGAACGTTTATTCAAACCAAGAGAAAATCAATATTGCATCTTAAATATCATTTTCCAAAAAAAAAAAAAAAGGTTTATAGAAGAGAAACATACAAATCTGTCATGTGTAGCATGAGAGCGGCGAACAAAAAAGCGGTGGCACAAAACCATTGCAGTTGCAATAGTAGTCTGTGGTCTGCAAATGCAATAGGCATCGGTCACCACAATATAATTTGACAAGTGTGTGTGTTTGTATGACGTGCAAGATAAAATAGCTTACAGATCAAGCAGAACTCCAAGATTCTGAAGGAAGGCACAATACGAGTATCGCAAACGTGTCTCGTGCAGCACATCAATACCGTCTTTTCTAGAAGGAGAGCACCTCTCTATCTCATCTCTTGACATAAAAAACACTTCCTCTTCATCCTCAAATTTCGAGCGGTCCCGTTTGGATGTAGCTGAAGCATAAGCACCGTTGTCACAGGCTAAAGGGTCATAGCAGTAATCACTGAAGAACTGAAGAGGGACGTGTTGCGGATGTTGCCATAGGTCAGCATTGTTTTGAAGACCATGTTCGTATGTAAATTGCTGTTGATAAGGTCTCCCAGTGCTTTCAGAAGAGAAACTTGAGATTTTCCTCCTTTTTGAAGAAGGTACAACTTCAGGCCAGACACCGTCGTAATTGGGTCCATCCAGCATTAAGTTTCTAGAGAAATCAAAGGAATCATGATTCATCATATTAAATATTGAATTGTAGAGGTGGCTATCATAGTTCCCGTTGTAGTTTGCTCTCATGTCCATGGTGCTCTTTTTACCATGAGAGGACTTTCCACTGCTGTAGAAGTGAGCACCTCGTGGCCGGTAAGGCTGTGCAACAGACATAATTCCTAGTCAAATTAACAAAGTAAGAAAACATATAAGAATGTGATACATAAAATAAAAGCTGCACTCTACGATTAACTCCTATGTTCATAGTGTCACGTCGGTATCAGGAAGAAAATGAGATATTCATGATCGAAGATGGGATGTATAAGAAACTAAATCCAATGGCAAAACATAACCTCTTAATGCAATTACTAAACTTTCATATGTCAATAATAATACAAATTTACAGAACTATACATTACTTACTCGATTACCTAGAAAGTAACAAAAAGGCACATACATGATATATCTTAATTTGAACCATAATTGATCAAGAAAGCCATAATTCTCCCTACCGGAATGGCTGATTCACTGGAATAAAATTAACGCAACTCCATGTATATACTAATACTATTAAATTGATCATAACAGAAAATTCAGAAAATAATCTCCAACTGTGATCACATAAAGCGGAATATGCAGCGAGATAATAAAGGACGGACCAATATCCAGATAATATTTTCATCAAACTTTCTACAACCAAAACAGAATCAACTCTTTTAAGCCACGACAACAGACGATTACACACACCCACACACCCACACAGACACACACACACACACACACACACACACACACACACATATATATATATATATAAGACGGCAGATATAATAACAGTATAGATCGGAGAAGAACCTACAACGAATCTTACCTCAACACAGCAAGAGGAGATAAAGATCAAAGATCTGAAGAAAATAATCGTCAGGGACTTGGATAGGGAATATATAACGAAATATTTTATGATGTGGCTTGCGATTAGGGTTTTGGAATGGGAAAACTGAAAAGTGGAACAAACGGCAGAGAAGAGAAAGCAAGAAAAGGCAGAAATGATTCTTTCTATTGCGTATGGGAATCAATTTGAATTTGTTCCCAGAAGTCAGGCCTCGGCCGCCTTAGATTTTTTTTTTGATTTAAGATCATTTCAGGACCAAACTTTTTTTACATACCAAGGATTAATCCCAACAATTTAAAACACCCACTTTCATCATTTTTTTTCAAATATCAATATCTTTCAAACCGTTAATCGTTAAGTCAAAAAAAATATACCGTTACGACGAGCATTTAATTATCTTTCTATAGATAAGCACTTTGATATACTTTCGACAATTTTTTTCCGCTTTTGCGTTTTTTTGGTAGAAAAAAAATATGTGATATATCATATATGATATGATATGTAATATCATATCATATATGATATTACATATCATATATGATATATCACATATGATATTTTCGCCACTTAAAAACGCAAAAAATGAAAATTTTTTTTTTGTCGAAAGTATATCAAAGTGCCTGTCTATAGAAAGATAATTAAATGCTCGTCGCGATGGTGTAATTATTTTCGCTTAACGATTAACGGTTTAAGAGATATTTAAATTATAAAAAATGTGTGAAATATTAAATGCTTTTAATCTCAACCATTGATTTCTTTTTGGATGGATGGTGGGGATGAGTCCCTTGGTATGTAAGAAAAGTTTGGTATTTAATATAACTCTACTCTTTTTTTTTTCCTTGTAATAAAGTTGATCATTTTTATCTAATTTACTTTATTACTTTTGTTTCTCAACTCTATTAATATTATACCCGGCAAAATAGGCCCAGGCCCGCGGGCCGGGCCAGCCCGCCCGTTTTTGGGCGGGCATTGGGCTATAGGGGTGGCATTTCGGAACCGAAAATCCAAAACCGAACCGAAAAAACCCGAAAAAATAACCAAAAAACCGAAACCGAAGAAAACCGAACCGAAAAACAAAAAAGCAACCGAACTAATTTGGTTCGGTTCTTGGTTCGGGGTAGAGCGGAACCGAACCGGACCGAAATGGACCGAAGTCAAATTTCAACATACTAAAATGACATTGTTTTTGTGATTTTGGTGTGTTTCGAATTTTAGTATAATTCGTTTTCCTTTTGTAAGACCCTCATGAGTCCAAGAAGGACCGATAATATGCTCATGAATTTGTGATTCAATTAATTTAGGTTGAGAGAATGAGCTACTGTGGTTTACGATTGTTATATATTTTGGCTGTGTTTAGCACTAGCTTATCAGCTAGCTTATAAGCTTCAGGAGCTTATTTGACCATTGACTAAAAAAAAGCTCGTTTAAGTAAACGACTAGCTTCTCAAACTACCTAACTTATCACCTAATTGATTGATAAGCTAATTTTTCAAGCTTATGAAAAAATAAGCTAGCTTCTCATCTTTATATATTCCATATATATCGTGACCTAAATAAAAATATATTTTCATGACCTAAATAAAAAAACTACCGCTATTCCGTCTTCTCTCGCGCTTTATTCATCCCCTATTAAACGTTCCTCGCATTCAAGGTACATCTTATATATATATATATTGAGTCCTTAAATTTATTGTGGAGTCTTAATGATATTAATTAATGGATATTTTTACATTTAATATTAGTTTATATTAAATTATTTCCTCTAATTTAATATATTAAATAATATTAAGTATTAAATTCATGTCTTAAATGTTTCATGTCTTAAAGATTGCCAACACATGCAGACATTATTCACGTCAATGTTGATGGTTTAATAAGTACGGTCGCTTCTATGTGTAATTTAAAGGTAGTATATATTAAAATAATAATAGACAAAAATATTATTTATTTTATTTTATAACAATTATTGTTAAAATATAATGAGAAAGTTTAAAAAATAGAAAAATAAAAGTGATGTCATTTTATGTAATTTTATAAAAAAAACCCAGCTAGCTTATCAGCTAATTTGCTAAACATCTACATTAAAATCAGTTAGCTTATCAGCTACCTAATCAGCTACATAATCAGCTAGCTTATCAGCTACCCAATCAGCTATCAGCTAGCTTATCAGCTACCAGCTAGCTTATCAGCTATCAGCTAGCTTATCAGCTAGTTTTGCTAAACACAGCCTTTGAGATATTTGGAAATTGCTATGCAACTCTAGCTTATATATATATATATATATATAATTCTTGTTGGCTTGTTGTTATATATAACTTATTCTATTGCATATAATATTTGAATTTATATTGTGAAGAACCGAAAAAACATCAAACCAAATCGAAACCGAACCGAATATTTATAAAACCGAACTTAACCGAACCGAACTTCAAAAAGAACCGAACCAAACCGAAACCGAATATTTGGTTCGACTCTCGGTTTCGGTCAAAAACCGAACCGAATGGAACCGAGTCCACCCCTATTGGGCTACATATTATTAGCTCAAAAAAACCCGGGCCTTTTTGGTCCGGCCCAGATTTGGCCCGCCCATAGAGGCCCGGCCCGCGGGCGGCCCGCCCGGCCCAGTTTTTTTTTTTTTTTTTTTAATTCATGTTATGTGTAATTATAATATTTAATTTTTTTCCTTGTTTGTTAAATTATAATCCATCTATATGTTAATTATTGATGTAATTTTATTTTTTTTTGGACTTTGTGATTATTTGTAGTATCTCATATCAATAATAATATTATTTTATGATTTTATAAGAAATTAGTAGTGATAAATGATATGATGATCAAATAAAAATATTTGTATATTTATCTTTTGATTATGGTAGTGTAGTAAATAATGTAATTATCAAATAAAAATAATTGTATATTTATTTATCTTATTGTGATAGTATAGTGAATAATATAATAATTAAGGATCGAAAAATATTTGTATATTTATTTCAGAATTAATATTTCAAAAAAAAAAAAAATCGAGGCCCGCGGGGCGGGCCACGGGCCTAATAATTTTGGCCCAGAAAAAACCGGGCCTTTTTGGCCCGGCCCAAAAAAGGCCCGCCCGTTTTATGCCCGACCCGTTTGGACCGGGCCCGCCCGTTTGCCAGGTCTAATTAATATGTCATTTTTGATAAACATTAATAGTTCAATCGAATTATTATATTAAGAATTTGAATTTATGATATAACTCGTATGGAATTCGTGAATAAATTTATGATATAAGACATTACTTTTTGTAATAATATTTATTTTATATATATATATATATTTTATATCCGTCAATCATATATTAGATCGTAAATTTTTATTTTATTTAATTTCTATATAATATGTATTAATTAGCGTGTATTTATGAATTCTCATATTAAAACTCTGATATTGAAAATTTCATATTTCCAACAAAAATTTAATACTATTTTTTTATTTCAATCTCATTCAATTAATTAACTTTTTTTTATCTAAAATCATCTAATATAAATATATTATAAAAAATAGATAAACTATGCACATGTCATGTGGAGAATTTTTTTTAATATATAATAGATAGATATGGGGTTGAACCAAATATAGAAAGTACGTTCATAGACAACACCAATAGCATCGTGGAGCAGCCAAAGCTTCGCTTTTTCAGGAACGTGGTCGATGGTGTGAATGCCCCTTGGGAATGCATATGCATGATGTGAGTGAAAGTCCGCAACAAAATTGCCCTCGTGAACATGATTAAACACTATCGCCTCAAACCTTTCCCGAAGTTTTCGAATCTCCATGAGTCATGACCAATGCTCGACAATGCCCGTTAATTTCCATCGCCCCATTGACCATGTCAATAGCAATATTGTTATCACTTTCCACACATAACTTTCGAATCCCAATAGACAAAGCATGCTGAATGCCGTGGAGAATGCACCAAGTTTCTGCTTTAAGAATGGAACAGTAACCAAAGTTAACAACGAAGCCACTGATCCACGATCCCAACTCATTCCGAATAACTCCCCCGCCATAAGCATGGCTAGTACCTTGGCTCAATGATGCGTCTGAATTCGGCTTGAAGTAACCGGTAGGAGGAGTGTTCCGACAAACCTATCTGCCCACTCGCGTACCCGGGTTGTCCAGCAAATGTGTATGCTTAGCAGCCTCTGTGAGATGAACCATTCTCCAGATCTTAGCAACAATAACGAAAGCATTCTCCTTTTTATCCTTGAAGATAGCCGAACATCGGCTTTTCCAAATTTGCCAACAACCAACGACAAACACCGTAGTCCAACATATACCATTCCCAAGCAATAGCCGAGAGCTAAATTTTTAACACACCTATCGATACGGTTCAAATTTAGATCACATAAATCTCCATTCGCACTTGAAGGAATCACTGCATCCCATACTCTTTTCGATTATGCACAATCTCGCAGCATATGAAGCGCGGTTTCAGTGGCACTCTCGCACAAGCTGTAAACACTGCTGACTGTTAAGTGACGTCTACTCCGCTCGTCATTTACCATAATTCCATTGTTGATAAGTAGCCAGGAGAAAGTCTTCACTCGCTGCGGCCCAAACCAATTCCACACTAACTTCCAATTCAACTCAGTTCTAGACTCAGAAGAGGCATGAATACAATTAAATGGTGTATCATAAAGAAGGAACCGAACCTTGTTGGACATGGTTCTCTCCATGCTTAACTATACTGATCTACCGATTTATTTGTGGGGTCACGCGCTCCTTACTACCGCACATATCTTTAACATATGTCTTTCCAAGTCTGTTCCTAAGACTCCACATGAGATGTGGAGGAGTAGGAAACCAAGTCTTAATCACATTAGGATTTGAGGATGCCCTCCTTATGTTAAGAAGACTAAAGTAGAGAAATTGGAAGCTAGGTCTGTGAAAGTTCGTTTCATAGGATATGCAGGGAATTTCATGGGATATCAATTCTACATGCACGAAGACTATATGATCATTGTTGCTTTACAAGCACACTTCCTCTAAGATGAGTTCATTCAGGAAGGAAGCACAGGTAGAAATATTTCTTTGGAAGAAATAAAAGAAACACCAATTGAGATGCATGTGCAAGATATTAGAACCGAGCCTTATGAAATACAAACACACCCTCGCAAATCTAGTAGAATTTTTCAATTACCTGAGAGGTATGGCTATATGTATCAAGAGGAACTGGGTGTCCATGAGATGACTGAAAGTAGTCAACAGAATTATCCTTCTACATACGACCAAGCGATGGTAGATGTTGACTCCACAAAGTGGCAAGAAGCTATAGAAGCTGAGATAGACTTAATGCATGTTAATCAGGTCTGGACTTTAATAGATCGTCCTGAGGGCATGGTGCCTATTGGAAATAAATGGATCTACAAAATAAAGACTGATGGAGATGGCAAGGTTGATACCTATAAGGCTAGGGTTGTGGCAAAGGGTTATTCCCAAAGAGAGGGAATCGATTACTTCGAGACCTTCTCGCTTGTAGTTACGATTAAGTCTATTCACATGATGCTTGATATAGCAACCCATTATGAAATATGGCAATGGATGTGAAAACAACATTCCTAAATAGATTCCTCTAGGATGAGATTTACACGGAATAGCCTAAGGGATTCATATCTGAAACCAATATTCATAAAGTATGCAACCTTTAGCGTGCCATTTATGGACTTAAGCAAGTTTCGTAAA
Organism: Orobanche coerulescens; assembly: GCA_033398695.1. NCBI lineage: Eukaryota > Viridiplantae > Streptophyta > Magnoliopsida > Lamiales > Orobanchaceae > Orobanche > Orobanche coerulescens. The sequence goes on from CM065802.1 coordinate 231,656,946, forward strand.
GTCGGAATCTTTGTTTTAACGAGACAGTCAAAGAGTTTGATTTTGTCCAAAATGAAGAGGTGCCCTGTATTTACAAGAAGGTTAGTGGAGCAAAATTGCGTTCTTAATACTATATGTGGATGACATTCTACTTATAGGAAACAACGTAGGAATATTCAGTTCTGTGAAAGCTTGGCTTTCTAAAGAGTTCTCAATAAAATACTTGGGATAAGATACCAATATTATGGGTATTCGACTCTATCGGGATAGAGCGGAAAGAATGTTAGGTCTTTTCCAAGCTCTCTACATAGAAAAGATCCTGAAGCAATTTAGGATGGAAGATTCTAAAAGAGGGTTCCTACCTATACGACATGGCATAAAAATTTTCTTAGAAATGTGTCCTTAAAGTGAGAAAAACATAAAGAAAATGAGTAAAGTGCCCTATGTTTCGGCAGTGGGTAGCCTCATGTATGCTATGATTTGCAGCAGACCAGACATTACCTATATTGTGAGCGCAGTAAGTCGGTTTTAGTCAAATCCAGGGCAAGAACATTGGACTGATCTGAAGAACATTCTTAAGTACCTAAATAGGACTAAAGGCTTGGTTCCTACGTACGGCGATGGAGAACTAAAAACGGAGGGTTATACAGATTCAGATTTTTCGGGGGACATGAATGCGAAGATGTCCACTTCACGGTATATCTTTACTCTGAATGGTGGAGCAGTATCTAGGAGAAGTGCCAAGCAAAGGGCAACTGCAATTTCCACATGTCAAGATGATATTAGGCAGCAACGGAGTCTCCTAAAGAAGCTTTTTGGATTAAGAAGTTCATTGAGGAACTTCAAGTGGTTCCTAACGCAGAGAAGCCCGTGACGTTGTTTTGTAACAACGATGGTGCTGTTGCACAGGCTAATGAGCCTAGGGCTCACCACAAAACCAAATATATTTAGATAAAATATCATTTTGTTAGAGAAATATTTCAGAAAGGGAATGTTATAATGCAGAGAGTAGACACCGCAAATAACATTCCCTTTAGACACAACAAATAGCATTGTTGATCCACTGACCATGCCACTATCTCAGATGGTCTTAGAGCAACATCTGGAGAGTATGGGCATTAGATACCATAGTTTGTGGCTTTGAGTGCAAGTGGCATATTGTTAGGAATATGCCCTTGAATGCCACTCAGAGGATAAGAGATTGAGAGCATTATATTGTAATTATGAACATTTATTATATAAGACATTATTATTACTATATATTGTATATCAATGGTATCATGATTTGGTATATAGAATAATAGTCCTTGCATTCGAGAGCAAACATTTCACTCCTTAAGGATATAAAGAGATAGGCACTGAAAGTGTTTAGGGCTCGAATGATTAGCTGGTTCGCAAGTCGATAAAACTTAACTGACCATTAAGTCTAGCAAAGACTTGTATAACGTGTATTTTGACATGTTGAGTACCTGTCTTCACTAAGGGTTAGTGGGAGCACACGTTATAGGTATGCTAATGGGATTAGTATACTCGAACATGACTCACCTCGATTCGGTCACATGGATTTCACTCTGGGATTTTCAATGACTAAATCGAAAGGTTGTGACAGGTATACGTGAACCTTTGACTTGAGGTTTTAGTAGAAGATGTACTTGTAACATTAAATTAGTCATTAGAGTAGTTCGCTCCAATCACTGTTTGGTGGGGTCAACGTCAAAAAACAACTTAGTGGGAAAATAACAGTCTCTACTGAATACCAAGATAGGATTCTTTATCCTGTAAGTGAACAGGTAAATGTCCTATGCGGTTAATGGCAAATGAAATCATAAGTCTTTGGCCAAAGCATTTAGAGCTAGTTGTATTTGATACACGAGAGCTCGGTGATCTCGGTTTGCATTAACAAAATGCATAGAGTCAAGTTATAGTAGGCTTTGACATTAGTGTGACCCTAATACTTGATCGGGATATTTGATTGAAGGGTTTATACGTATATTGTACTCACAACGTAAAGGGTTTGAATGATCCGTACATTCGTTCTCAATTGGGTTACAGTGTGAGCCAAGAGACTGGTTATGTGTTACTCACACTCTTTGGTTCCTCCCATTGCCGACTGATACGAACCTATGGAGCCATGTGTTGGATTGGTAGCGCCACTAGAAGGGGGGTTGAATAGTGCGGATTAGAGTTTTGAACTCTTTTTGTGCAGAAGCAGATAATCGAAGTAATAAACAAAGAGCGAAAAAAAATGACACCAGAATTTGTTCGAGAGGTTCGACTATTAATGAAGCCTACGTCCCCTACCTAGTGTACCGACTAGGACTTTTCTTCAATACTGAATGCACTTTGTAGTTTAGTTCCAACTCTATTACAATAGCACTTTCGAGCTTAGTGCTAAACTTCAGTTGCTTGATTTCCTGGCTCCAGCCTAACCTTACTATCTTGCTTTACGAGTATAAGATAACTCTCACAAATACAATGAAGGTTGCGAGTACATTTACTCGTATTATAGTACAGTTTCTCACAGAGATACAAGAATGTGTATATAGAAATGTAGAACAATTCTTCTCGTATCACAAAATAGAATGTATATCTCTCGAAATGATTTGCTTGGAAAGCTCAGATGAAAGTATGTATGCTTGATAGTACTTGTGTGTCTCAACACTTTGAAGCATCTCTATTTATAGCCCTTGAGGTTCATTTTCCCGTTAGAATAGTAAGCCTGAATTACGTATGTTAGGTAACCATTGTTACGTACGTAAGCAATATAACGTACGTTACACCTCCTGTGTAACGGCCGTAATAAGATACTAGAAAATGGGCAGTAGCTTCTATCTTCATTGTTACGTACGTTATGCTTCGTGCATTATGTACATTATTCTTGGTCTTTATATCCGTTGTATGGGATGATGTACTAGATGATGTCACTTCATGGAAAATCAACGGTTAGCACATAAATTCAAATTCAAAGCTGATAACGTACGTTATGTATGTGGATTTACTTACATTATATCATTTATCCGTTTCAAAGACTTTGACATTCTAAGACTTTATCAACGATTAGAAAACAATTTTTACGTACGTTATGTAACACATGTTACGTACGTTATGAGTGCACAGTTTTAACAAATGTGTTACAATATATGATTTAAAATAACGATGATAAAATGAGTAACAAGATAATAATTATTTTGCTAAAAATACCATCATCAAAATATGTATCAAAAAATATTGTTTCTCCCCCTTTTTAATGATGACAAAATAATTTTGAAAATATGGTTAAACTATAAAAATGAGGGAAAATAAATATAAGTAAGTTGCAAAAACTCCCCCTGAGTGTAACTCCCTCTGAGATAAACAATAATGAATAATTTCATGGAATATGAATACCATTTTGTAATGGTTCAACCATAGTTCTCTCCCTTTTTGTCATTAACAAAAAGTGAGGGAAAAATAATCTGCAAAACAGTTCTCAAAAACATGGTTAGAAAATGATATATATCATTAATTAAGCAGATGAATTATCCAACAGTAAAATAACCAGAAAAATAAAAGAAGATGGATTATCCAACAGTTAAGAACATTAAAGATACCCAAAAAAACAACACACGGAAAAATAAAATGCAGATTTAAAAAAAACTGAATGATATGTCTGGTCGGAATAAAAGATTGTCATAAATAGTGAAGAATAGTGCTAGTCAATGTCTGGCTGAGGGATGTGAGGCGGAAGAGCAATCCCAAAGAGAGTGCACAGATTCTCTAACATTGTCTCTGACCTTTGAACTCGTTGTTCTAATGCACTGACTCTGGCTTGGAGCAAAGAGGAGGAGGAGGAAGTACTCGGCCGAGATGGACCTGCCTGAGATGAAGGAATGTGAAGACGAGATCGCTCTACCTGAGGACCTCTAGAGAAAATGCGATCCTCCAGACGAGCCAAGGCACTCCCGTCTGTAAGAGAGTCTACATCCCTTAAGTAAGCAAAATAGACCCAGCCGCGGTTCCTGGTCTGCACATACTTCATAGTACGGGTGGTTCCTTTGTGAACCATGTTCCCTTTCGGAATATCCAATTTGTGCAACCCTGAAAAATCAACTCCGGCATCCTCAAATATACCTGTCAAAATAGAGCCAAAAGGCATCTCGGATTTTCGTTGCCTATCTTTATGGACATATCCCTGTTTATGAAAGATTGAGCCTTTCTCGACGAACCATTTCATCATCACTCTAGCAAAATTGACTTGATGGTCGTTCAGAACATGATAGATAATTTCCATATCGATGTTAACGAGCCTTTGCTGATCATTTACTTTTGGCATTAAGGAACGGGTTATGGCATCATGAAGTAGTCGAATGTTTAGGCCAAAATCATTGTTCTCAAATTTGTCCGAGCTAACATTTATCACAGCCTGAGATTGTAGATAATCACGTACGACTTGCTCATTAAGGTTATCATCCAATTCTTCATCAGTCGAGTCATTTTCCGACACAAAGTTGCCATTACACACAAATCCTTCATTTTGAAGGCCAAAAAGTTCAGACAACTTAGAGGCATCAAATGAAACAGGTTTTCCACGAACCAACGAATTAATAACCACAAGACCATCATCATTAAAACTTGTTGAGAAATTGGCATAAAATTCTCGAACTAATTCCTCATATATAGGTCGACAATAACTAACACATTTAGCAATTCCGAGCATGTTAAAGAAATCATCCAAACGTATTCCAATACCATTCAGTGAATCAAAATCGAAGTAATGACTGGAGGTTACCTCTTCATCAATCAAAATTTCGTTGAAGATTTTTGCAGTCTGGGGATTAACAAAACGGTTCGATTCAGGCGGATTTGATGTTGAATCTCCCCGTCTCTTCTTGCTCTGGCGAGTGTTAGGCACTGTTGGGAAAACAAGAACCCTGTATCGAAACAGCCGGGATATTCAATCCATGTATCGAATAGTATTTGATAAGAGGTTTTAACATATGTGCCAATCCGCATACAGTAAAGGAAACTGTATCGAAGTATTGAGGCATCATCCTGTATCGAAGACCTGTCTCGAATCCAGCATATAGTGAAGCCCCTCAGTACAACAAGAAATCTTATAAAGACCAAGTATGGAAACTGTCTCGAACCACCAATACAGTTATCTTCCATACAGCTCTCAACAGGACAAGAAGGAATCTTCAGAAGTCAAGTCCCGTTGAATAAAGAAGTATTTAAATACTCAAAGATAAAGTATTTAAATACTGTCAGTCAACAGATCTTCAAATCCCGCTAAATCCGGATCGTGCTTTTAATCCCATTGGAACGGAATCTTGCTCAATGGATACATCTCAACGGATATATATTTCAGAGACTATATATATCACATCAAGATGCTGAAGATCAGTTACCCAAGCTATCGAAATTATCAAGCTATCAAAGTTATAATCAGAGCAAAACATATCTCCAAAGCTTACTGCAACTCAGATCTAAAGAGATATACAATGCTTATCATCTTGAACAACACTTCATCAGCTGAGAGCTCTTAAAGTCAAAGTTGTTGTTCATCCTCTGTTCTATACTTTGAACAAACCCAGATCAGCCATGTGTGGACTGAGTAATATGTGCTTCTCCGGAACTGTGTGTGAAGAATTTGCATTGAAGAAGACAAAGCTTCAGAACTGTGTGTGAAGAAGCAAGTCAAAGCATTAGCTCAAAACCAATTTGTGTGAACGGTTGAAGCTAAGATCTTTATATCAATCTGTGAGAACGATATATTTATTGTGTGTTGTTATAATTACGTAGTTGTGTACGTAGTAATTATAATAAACTTTTTACTCCTGTGTGGAGGACCAGTGGACGTAGAGGGGTTTACCTCGAACCACTTTAATTACTGTGTTATTTACCTTCAGTTGATACTGTTTTAATTACTGTGATTAATTAAGTATACACTATACATTTAGTTGCTGTATCCACAACGACCCACTGTATCTAAGACTTCCGCTACGTACTCAGATTTAATATCAGTACAGTTTGTTATTTAAACTACTTCCCAAACTGTATCCAGTATACTTAGTGGCCAACAAGTGGTATCAGAGCGGTTGATTCTAAAAAGAATCAGTCGTATTTTTAACCGAATCAGATCCAAACTCCTTACTCTTTAAAAACAGTCTCTTTCATTTCTGTATTATCACATGGATACTTTTATGATCAACAAAGTGCCTATGTTCTCTATTAACGAATTTGATGATTGGAGAATTAGGATGGAGGCTCATCTTGCAGCAATGCACGAAGAGATGATCTTTGTTATACATGATGGCCCTATCAAGATTATGAAGGTAAACATGGCCGCAAGGATTGAAGGCCAAGCCCATGCTGAGATGCTCGAGAAGGATCGCGAGCAATGGACCACAGATGAAAGAAAGCGAGCCAACCTCGACAATGTGGCTAAGAACGCGTTATTTGTCACTCTTGACAAAGGCACGTTCTCGAAGGTAAAGAGCTGTAAATCAGCCAAGGAAATCTGGGATAAACTCAAGTTGATTTGTGAGGGAACTGAGCTCAAAACTGACTCAGCAATTTGAATCTTTCGAAATGAAACCAACTGAGACACTTGAGGAACTTGACCTCAGATTCATTGGTATTGTTGGTGAACTTGAAGCGTTGGGCAAAATTTATACCCAAAAGGAGAAGAATTTAAAAATTTTCAGATCTCTTCCAGCCCGATGGGACATTAAGACCACAGCTATGCGTGTATCTTGCAATCTTAATGAAATATCTACTTTTGATCTCTTCTCTGACCTCAAAGCTTTTGAGTATGATATTGACAGAAGAGAAAAAGCTGAAGAATCTCCTTCAAAGGTCACATCACTAGCCGCTGTATCAAATCGTCGACACAGCATGCCCAACTCATCGAAGCCTAGTCACAAGAATGCTGACAGTGACGACGACATCCTGTCTCAAGATGAAATGGTGCTTCTCATGCACAAATTCAAAAAGTTCATCAAACAGTCTGGAAAGACTCCCTACAGGCCCAAACCTACCCACAAGGTAAGTACCGAAACATCATCTGGTGACGCTAACCTGTGCTATAATTGCAGGAAACCAGGGCATTATGCAAATAAATGTCCTCATCCCAAAGTCCAAAGGTGCCGGAGGCTGAGCAACAAGAGAGAGATGAAAGAAGACGTACTTGGAAAAACAAGCTCAAGGCCCTGATTGGAGAATCAGAAGCCTCCCCCACACCATCCAAATCAGAAGAATGTCTTCAGGTGGTCACTGAAAGTGATTCATCTGATGATGAGTTCGATGATAAAGCATATATGTGCTTTATGGCCAAAGACATTCCTGAAGGTGAAGATAGCGATGATGAGGTAAGTTCAACCTCAGCTATTCCATCAAATGCATCTCATACTTTTGAAAACATGATGAATGAATTTAAAAACATTCAAAAGGCCCATAAGACATTGAAAAACGAGAATATACAGCTCCAACTATCTAACCTAGAGCTGAAAGATGAAAACGATTTGCTGAAGATAAATTACGAAAATATGTCTCTTGACTGTGAAACCAGCAAAGTCGATTTTGAAAAACTCATGGAGAGCAATCATCAACTTGCTCATGAACTAAGTGAGGTTAAAACTCACAACAAGAGCAAGACAAATGATTTGGTTCTACTTCAAGCCAAAGTCACAACTCTCGAAAAACGAGAAATTGAACTTGAGACCACTCTGAAATCGTTCGAGAAATCGTCCAAAAGAATGGAAGAAATTCTGAGCACTGGGCAACATGCTCATGATAAAAGTGGCTTAGGATATAACTCATGTTCAAACAAAGAGGAAACTAGTACAGTGTTTGTCAAGAGTGTGGAACACATTCCAGTATCGAAAGATACTCCGAGTCCCGTGAAGGAACCTGCTGTACCGCGAAAACCGAAGGCTGCCATTCCGCCCCCGCAATCCTATTCCAGACAGCGGAATCATTTGCCGTTCCAACCTGTAAGGCGCACTCAACAGCATGCTCCCCGAGCATATCAACAGCGCCAACAGCCGTTCAGAAGGAAGGTTGTATCCAACTATCAAAGGCCCGCACGGCAGTACTATCAGTACAGCACGCCTAGGTATTGGATACAGGAGCCTCGTTATTCCTCGAGACAGCAAGTGCCCGCTCATTATCAACAACATCGTTGGGAATCGAACTGGAGACTCAGAAGGCAAGCTGTTAGGCCTAATAAAATGGCTCCACCTCCAAGACGGCACTCGTACTGGATTAATAATAATAACCCTAAATTTTTCATGCATAATAGTCATCATGGTTATAACGACTACGGATATGCCCCCCGTAGATATCGCAACACTGTACCGAGTATGACCTACAGTAAACCAATTGCTGCAAGGAAAACTTGGGTACCTAGAGGAACTAACATACATGGACCCAAAAATCAAAGGGGACCTAAATCTACTTAATTTCTTTGTAACAGGATATTCTAGAGGAGGATACCTGGTACTTTGATAGTGGATGCTCTCGGCACATGACCGGAGATAGGAGCAAGCTATCAGATTTTGTAGAAGGTCGCGGTCCAAAAGTTCGTTTCGGTGATAAATCTAAAGGAAGAACAAGAGGGAAAGGAAACCTACTTGTCGGAAAATTCAAAGTCACCGATGTTGCATATGTTGAAGGCTTACAGTATAATCTACTTAGTATTAGCCAGTTCTGTGATAAACAGTTCTCGGTGAAATTCTATATAGATCGCTGTAGAGTCAAGAACATCCAAACCAAGGAAGTTGTGCTTATACGAAGCAGATCAGGTAACATGTATATTGCTGACTGGAAGCCTATGAGCTCCTCAATTCCATGCTTTGTTGCCAAAGGCACTGCAGATCTTAGCTGGTTATGGCACAAGAGGATGTCTCACGTCAAATTCAAGACGATCAACAAGCTCTCAAGACAGGGAATGGTTAGAGGTTTGCCAAATGTGTCATTTAAGAAAGACAGCGTCTGCGGACCGTGTCAGAAAGGCAAGCAAATCAAGTCAACCCTGAAGAGCAAATCCTACCTTTCAACCCAAAGAGTGTTGGAAATGCTACATATGGATCTCTACGGTCCTGTAGACCCAGTAAGTTTGGGAGGTAAGAAATACTGTATGGTTGTTGTTGATGATTATTCCAGGTATGCTTGGACAATTTTCCTTAGCAAGAAGAAGGAAACAACATCAAAGCTGCCCGAGCTCCTAAGAAAGTTGCAAAATGAAAAAGTATCGAGTATCGTGTCCATTCGTTCCGACAGAGGTACAGAATTTACTAACCGCTTTATAGAGCAATATTGTTCGGAAAATGGGATACAACACGAATACTCAGCTGTCCGTACACCTCAACAAAATGGTGTTGCTGAGCGAAAGAATAGGACGTTGAAAGAAGCAACAAGGACAATGATCGCCGCAAGCAAGTTGCCACAGTGTTTCTGGGGTGAAGCAACCAATACAAGATGCTATACTCAAAACCGCTGTATCGTCAACAAGCGCCACAACAAAACAGCATATGAGGTATGGAACAACAAAACTCCGTTAGTTTCATATTTTCACATTTTTGGATGTAGGTGTTATGTGTTGAATAATGGGAAGGACCAACTTAGAACCTTTGATGAGAAATCAGATGAAGGAATATTTGTAGGATACTCCTCCGTCAGCAAAGCTTTCAGAATTTTTAACAAAAGGAAGCTGACGGTCGAGGAATCAGTTCATGTAGTGTTCGACGAACCTCATCATGACCCTATAGGAGTGGAAGATGTTACCCAAAACATCCAACATCTATCTATCTTGGATCCTCCAACTCTCATAGAACTTGTAGTTGATTTAGAAATCAACCCTGCAGCTGTAAGAATCGACTTGGATGAAGCCGACGCTGTACAAGCTGAAACTGTATCCAAAGAATCTCTCGATACAGTACGGGATCCTGAATTAGAACCCGACCGAAGATGGTTGAGAGATCACCTGCAAGAGCTGATCATTGGAAACATAAATGCTGGTGTTTCTACTCGTAGGAGAATACAGAGTACACAAGGAAATGTACTTTGTGCACAAGAAGAATCTGATACTGAGATATCACAGTTTCCTAAATGAAAATCTCAATCCGAGCTTAGAAGACACAATATGTGCACTATTGCCGTATTCTTAGCCCAGTCCGAACCTGTTTCGACCATAGACACTCTTAATAATTCTCATTGGATAACATCTATGGAAGAAGAGCTTAACGGTTTCGAAAGAAACAATGTATGGTATCTTGTACTCAGACCTACACATCAATCGGTTATAGGAACCAAATGGGTATTTCGAAACAAAAAGGATCGAAATGGACTTATTATAAGGAATAAATCCAGATTAGTCGCACAAGGCTATAGTCAGGAAGAAGGCATAGACTATGATGAAACCTTCGCCCCTGTAGCAAGACTAGAAGCCATTAGGATATTTTTAGCCTTTGCCGCCCATAAGAGCTTTATTGTATACCAAATGGACGTCAAGAGTGTGTTCCTGAATGGAGACCTTTCCGAAGAAGTTTATGTTGAACAACCACCAGGGTTTGCCAACACAGACGGTATCGACTTAGTATACAGGCTAAGGAAAGCACTGTATGGACTTAAACAAGCCCCTAGAGCCTGGTACGAAACCTTGTCCCAGTATCTAACCAACAACGGATTTGAGAAAGGTGATGTGGACAAGACCTTGTTCAAAATACAGGAAGGTGATGACCTTCTTATGGTGCAAATCTATGTGGATGACATAATTTTTGGTTCAACTAACTTTGATTTGTGTCAAAGGTTCTCTCATCTCATGCAAAGTAAATTTGAAATGAGTATGATGGGGGAACTTAGTTATTTCCTAGGTTTGCAGGTAAAACAGTTGCCTACAGAGATTTTCATCAACCAGGAAAAATACAGCAAGGAGCTTCTCAACAAATTTGGAATGAACAATTCCAAATCATCGTCAACCCCCATGAGCACTTCCGTGCAAATTAGTACAGATGAAGCCGGAAAGCCGTTTGACCAATCACTCTACAGGAAGCTCATTGGTTCGCTCCTGTACCTAACGGCTAGTAGGCCCGATATCCAGTTTGCTGTTGGAGTGTGTGCGAGGTATCAAGTAGCACCTAAAGAATCACACTTCAATACAGCTAAACGAATCATGAAGTACATTAAAGGAATAGTCGATGTAGGACTATGGTATCCTAAGGAAGGTGGATTCGATTTAGTTGGATACAGCGACTCGGATCTCGGAGGCTGCAAGCTAGATAGGAAGAGTACAAGAGGAACTTGTCACTTTCTTGGACCTAGACTCGTTTCTTGGTTCAGTAAGAAGCAATTGGCTAATTCTCTTCCACCGCCTTGAATCAGTACTATGTCATTGGTAGTTCTTTGTATGCAGATCCTTTAGATGCAGCAACAGTTGTCAGATTATGGAATCGATGCTAGAGAGACTCCAATCATGTGTGATAGCACGAGTGCAATTGCAATCACGCACAATCCTGTCCTGCACTCGCGCACTAAGCATATCAACATGAAGCATCATTTTATAAGGAATCACGTCGAAAACAAGGATGTTCGCCTTGAGAAAGTTCATACAGACATTCAGTTGGCCGACATCTTCACCAAGCTGCTCGACACAGCCAGATTCAACATGCTTAGACAAGAATTGGGAATGCTACAGCCCGACTCCCTGTAAGTAATTTACTGTTTTTACTCAACAAATTGAGGGGGAATGCTGTAAGACCCAAGAATACTGATTCAACGTTAATTATCTGTACACTGTAACCGTCAATACAAAGATCAGTAGTGAGCGAAGACATATGAATCCTACGGTGACGTGTGCAATAATTAAGGGAGAATCTCAGTAGACCCATGAATACAAAGATTAATCCACAAGTTGCTGTATGGAATTTAAAACCTATAAGTACCTTTTTAAGGGGGAACGCTGTATCGACGCGGACACAGCACATACTATAGGATTTCGATTCAGTATATATATATATATTATATTATATTGTTTCATTTTAAAATGATTTTTGTCCACGTGTCCTGTTTTTATGTCAAACGTCATATACATTAAATGCCTTACACGACATCTGGACAACTGAATCTCAAAAGCCGCGATGTTTTAAATTGTTTATTGTTTTAAAACCACCGTTTCAGGCATTTAGGGTGACACAAATGTCAGAAGTGGGCCCCACTTATATTTTAAACATTTTAATGGATTAGCGTACCAGTTACACTCAGTCCATCTTAACCGTTGATTTCAAAAACCGGTTCCCATCCCTTAAAATCTGACCTTTCGTACTCTGCGAAACCCTATTTCGCCGCCCAACTATAAAAGGACTGAATCTGCCATTAGAGACTCTTTACGCTTTCTGCAAATTTAAGAGTTCTCAAGCAAAAACAGCCTACATACTTTTCTGCATTTTACTGCATATTACGTGTTTTCTTCTTCACTTTTTCTTGAAAAATCATCAAATAGGTGGACAAACTTCTTCTCCCGCTCTCAAGAAAACCGCTAACATCATCGATGGACGGATCTTCTCAAGATCTGTTGTCATTGAACGTCTTCTCGCTGAAACCAATGATGTCAAACCCATGGAGTACATTATCACTTGTCTTCGTCAACAAGGCCTCTATCGCCTTGGAAGTCAAACCGCTGAGAAGTACGATGCTCATCTGGTTGAGGAATTCTACCTCAACGCCGCCGTACGCTTTTTGTCGCTGGCCCAAGGAGGTCACGTTGCTGACATAACCGCTACAATTCAAGGAGTTGAGATCTGTGTTGATAGCGATCTGCTCCAGAATATCTACAGGCTACCCGCTGATGGCCTGACAATGGATCAACTTGAGACATTTGGGTCTCAAGATCTAATAACCAAGTTTTATGGGCTGTTCACAGGCTCAAAAGTTGTTGACATGGTTCAAACCACCTGTCACAAAAAGAATTTCTGTCTGCCTTATGTATATTTGCATGATTTCTGCTGCAGGATCATTGAAAATCGAAAAGTGCGTTCGAAATGTGTACTAATCTGAGGTTCAGGATGATGGTGGCAATTCTGACCTGTGAAAAGGTCAACTAGTGCCAAATAATCCTGAAGCGCTTGCAAGAGGAGGTATGCAAGCCTGCCACCCAGAAGAAATCATTTGGTTTAATGTTAAACCATATCTTGACGAAATGCGGACTGTCGCAATCCGCTGATGCTAAGAAGAATAGCTCCAGGATATACCTAGGAGGCGTCAATCCTACTGCGTATAACCAAGCCACTATGGTCTGCAACCACCCAAAAACCGCAAGTATGCCAATTTACGCAAACCCAAGAGATGAGTCTTTGAAATCCCAGGGCGTGGAATCTTCAAAGAAGAGAAAAAGATCTCACAGCAAGAAACCTATTGCTGGTGAGAAGCCAAAGAAGAGACTTATGAGGCTTTCTAAAGTCAAATCTGCCAAGCCCTCCGAAGAAGTTTCCACCGTGGCTCAACCCACTGAAGAACAACCCCAGGGCCCAACCCTTGTGGAAGAGGTGTCCACTACTGTATCGACATTAGATCCTGAGCCTTTGGCGGCTAGGATGAATGATGGGACATCTGTCAACGAGAAAGACTCTAGCGAGTCGGCTGCCCCTACGGAGCCAAATGCTACCTCTCCTATGCGGGATTCCACACCCGTACAGGATCAATCTTCCTTCGGGGCACCATCCCCTGTAAGGAATCCCTCTTCCCTACAGGATCCCACACCTGTAGAGGAATCCCTCGCTCTGACGGACCCGACCATTATCAGACGCAGTCCCTCACGACACCATTATTCACAAAACCCTTCTCGCTGTTCAGATAGACCATGCTTACGAAAGATTTCTGAAATGGAAAGGCTACAGGCTAGCTCCGTATGAAACATTGTACAACTGGAGCGATTGGAGCCAAGAAGAAAGCTTTGTATCAGAAGTGACGGACTCAATGGAAATTGAGGCCCTGATCCGATGGGACAACCCTTTCTGCAAAGAACTGATTGAAAGCCATCTTCTGCAGAAATCTGACGCTAGAAGGAAAGGTAAGGATAAGTCAGAGAACTCTCCCCCAAATCTAAAAGACGACGATGACAATGACTCAGACGACGACGACGATGCTTTACAAGCTGGTCTGAGAATGAGTCGTGAAGAGGCTCAAGATAGAGACGCCTCTCCACCAAAAGATGATGAAGGGCCGTCAACTCGAAGCAATCTCCCTCCGCCATAGCAAGAGAAAATTCCCGACGAGGAGGAATCAGTCCCTCAAGTCGAGGAAGTAGAAGCAGTTTTGGAACAGGCACCCGAGTCTGCCGCTGCTCAAGAAGAAGTAGTTGTCACTGAGAGACAACAGGAGGATTCAGTCCCTCCTGTATCCTTGTCTACCAACGAAACTCCGCAACAGGAAGCCACTCAACCCCCTGCCGCCGAACCAGAACAAGCTGCTCCCGCCCCTTCAACCGTGGAATCCGAGGATGGTATCGTACCTGAGGATGTCCAACTTAGTTCACGCCCAACCATGAACCTAAGGAGGTTGAATAGTGTCCAAGATTTTGCTCAACCAGATTCTCCGATTTCTGCCGCTAGGAAAGAGCGCCTGCGTGCTCTTGGTCTTCAGACTGTATTCATTCAGGATGCAGTGAATGCTCTGTCTTCAGTTGAAAAAGCCTTGAACTGGATGCATACTTCTGCCGTGGAAGAGATGACCACTCTACAACATGAAGTTTCTCGAGTAGTCGAGGCCTTCATTGTTTTGCCAGAAGTATTCAAACAAGCACTGAAAATCATGGAAGACAAGCAAGAGCAACTCCTGAAGGAAGAGGCAACCAAAACACGAATCGCTGAAGCCAAGACCGTATGTGCTATGATTGAAAACAGTTCTCAATTGCGAGCCCACGACAAATGTATCAAGGACATGTCGCAGGCACTCTCCTCACTTGTAGAAAAAATGACTAACATTGAGACGAAACAGGATGCTGCATTAGAGATCCTAGGACGTCTTGATGACGCCAAAAAGGTGGAAGAAGCAAGAGAAGCTGCTAGAAGAATCAGGTTACAGCACGAAAGGGAATTCGAGGCCGCTCAAGACAGCATCACTGCTGAATTAAACAAGCTAGCCCCTTCCTCCCATAGTTTTAAGATTTCAGGCTCCCGACCTGAATTTCATGATCCAAATGTCCCGTGGCAAAACCTAATCCAAAGACCTTATGAGATTCGTCTGCCGACCAACCGCCATCCTACTACCGATGAAGTGAAGCAATAGAGGAAGAACAAACTGATGAGATACTTTGTTAAACTCATCAGGGAATCCGCCATCTTCAAGAACTATAAAACTTTAGCAGAGACCGCAGACAAATTTACGAAGATGCTAGAATACGGAAAACTCCCTCTCCAGATCGAGATGAAATCCAAACACAAAAGAGGATATTGGATCACCCATCCAGAAGACTGGATTCTTGCCTTTGACAGATCCTATGAAGGAAGAGCTATATATCAGGATCGAGGCAATGATTCCCTACAGAACTGGTGGCGTGGTACCGAGAATGATCCAGGGAGAAAACCATGGAAACATGCGGACTACAGATAGGAGTCGAAATCCTTGTATATTAGTTTTTGTTTTTGTGATTTTTCCTTCGAAACAGCAAACCATGTACTCAATTTATTTTGAATATCAATAAAAGTGTTTGTTTGTCTTGAAAGATTACAACTCGTAATCTACTGTGTTGATGTATGATTACTTAAATTGTTTGATAACAATCTCAAGTATAGAAACTTGATTGAAAATTAAGCTGTACGAACTAGTCTACGAACAATTCATGATTTCAGTTGTAAGCTTAGATAACATTGTAAGATTGTGCCTGCGCGCCAATCATAAGCTTAAGTTGTAAAAGTCCTTAGCTGTATCGAACTCGCCTGCGAGCAGTTCATTAGATAGAATAAGTTGCTGAAAGACAGACCTTTTGACAAAAGACCAAGAAATCTGACAGAAGTCATCAAAGAAGATTTTTTTTCATGAAGAAGGTTTTGGCATCATCAAGAAGACTTGAATGTTAGAAAGTTAAAGTCTTGGCGAATTGTCAAAAAGGGGGAAATTGTTGGGAAAACAAGAACCCTGTATCGAAACAGCCGGGATATTCAATCCCTGTATCGAATAGTATTTGATAAGAGGTTTTGACATATGTGCCAATCCGCATACAGTAAAGGAAACTGTATCGAAGTATTGAGGCATCATCCTGTATCGAAGACCTGTCTCGAATGCAGCATATAGTGAAGCCCCTCAGTACAGCAAGAAGTCTTATAAAGACCAAGTATGGAAACTGTCTCGAACCACCAATACAGTTATCTTCCATACAGCTCTCAACAGGACAAGAAGGAATCTTCAGAAGTCAAGTCCCGTTGAATAAAGAAGTATTTAAATACTCAAAGATAAAGTATTTAAATACTGTCAGTCAACAGATCTTCAAATCCCGCTAAATCCGGATCGTGCTTTTAATCCCATTGGAACGGAATCTTGCTCAATGGATACATCTCAACGGATATATATTTCAGAGACTATATATATCACATTAAGATGCTGAAGATCAGTTACCCAAGCTATCGAAATTATCAAGCTATCAAAGTTATAATCAGATCAAAACATATCTCCAAAGCTTACTGCAACTCAGATCTAAAGAGATATACAGTGCTTATCATCTTGAACAACACTTCATCAGCTGAGAGCTCTTAAAGTCAAAGTTGTTGTTCATCCTTTGTTCTATACTTTGAACAAACCCAGATCAGCCCTGTGTGGACTGAGTAATCTGTGCTTCTCCGGAACTGTGTGTGAAGGATTTGCATTGAAGAAGACAAAGCTTCAGAACTGTGTGTGAAGAAGCAAGTCAAAGCACTAGCTCAAAACCAATCTGTGTGAACGGTTGAAGCTAAGATCTTTATATCAATCTGTGTGAACGATATATTGATTGTGTGTTGTTATAATTATGTAGTTGTGTACGTAGTAATTATAATAAACTTTTTACTCCTGTGTGGAGGACCAGTGGACGTAGAGGGGTTTACCTCGAACCACTTTAATTACTGTGTTATTTACCTTCAGTTGATACTGTTTTAATTACTGTGATTAATTAAGTATACACTATACATTTAGTTGCTGTATCCACAGCGACCCACTGTATCTAAGACTTCCGCTACGCACTCAGATTTAATACCAATACAGTTTGTTGTTTAAACTACTTCCCAAACTGTATCCAGTATACTTAGTGGCCAACAGGCACGATTTCTGGAGAAATGGAAGGAAATCACGATGAGATCGGAGGGTTTGATGAGGAATGGCGCTTGGATCGAGTTTGAGGTTTAGGGATTATGAGAGGAGAAAGGGAACAATCGAGTTTTAATATTCTGGGTATGGTATATTACGTACATTAAAGGGTATAAATAACGTACGTAAGGGAGGCTCAAGTGCTTATTGCCTGCTTCTACAATATTATTACGTACATAGAGAGCTATCCATAACGAACGTTATGACCTTTAACATGCCTTATTCTGATGATATAGAGGCCGTAATATAGAGTCCAACTCTGACTGTCCAAAAACCATTTTTTCGTTACGTACGTAAGCCGATATCTATAACGTACGTAAGATTGACCAAATGAATAGTACCATTCTTCTGATGATATCCTCTGTTTCCATGACCATTTTGATATTGATATGATGAATATGCAAATTTTTAAAACTGATCAACATATCCCATTCCTAAATTTATGCGAATGAAGTTGAAAGCATCTTCGGGTAATGGTTTTGTAAAAATATCCGTCAATTGTTCATTAGTACCAACAAATTGCAGACACACATTCCCGTTTTGGACATGGTAACGAATAAAATGGTGACGAATTTCAATGCATTTTGTCCTACTATGCAATATAGGGTTTTTGCTCAAATTTATGGCACTCGTATTATCACAAAAAATAGGTGTATTTTAAGCTGAATGCCATAATCTAGTAATTGATTTTTAATCCACAAAACATGTGCACATGCACTCCCCGCAGCCACATATTCTGCTTCAGCCGTGAAAGTAGCTACACTGGTTTGTTTCTTACTACCCCATGAAATTAAACACGAGCTCATGAAATGACAAGTACCACTAGTACTCTTTCTATCAATTTTGCATCCACCAAAATCTGCATCACTATATGCGAAAAGTTTAAAATCGATGCTCGATGGATACCATAGACCTAAACCAGCAGTACCTTTTAAATATCGAAAAATACGTTTGCAAGCAATAAGATGAGACTCTTTTGGATTGGCTTGAAAACGAGCACACAAACAAGTAGCGAACATAATATCCGCTCTAGATGCAGTTAAATAAAGTAGAGACCCAATCATACCTCGATACTGTTTCTGGTCAACAAACTTACTTTCTCGTCTTTGTCGAGTTTAAGAGTGAGGGCATTGGAGTAGAAATTTCTTTGCATCCTTCCATCTTAAATTTCTTCAGGAGCTCATTGACGTACTTGGATTGGTGAATGAAAATTCCATCATTGAGTTGCTTAATTTGGAGTCCGAGAAAGTGTTTCAACTCTCCCATCATACTCATTTCGAATTTTCCCTTCATAAAATTTGAAAATTCTATGGACAGGGATTTGTTAGTTGCACCAAAAACAATATCATCGACGTAAATTTGACAAATAAACATATTATTACCATAGTTCTTGATAAATAGGGTATTATCAACGTTACCTCTTTTATACCCATTAGAAATAAGAAAAGTGCTTAGACGTTCATACCATGCTCTCAGAGCTTTTTTTAATCCATAGATAGCTTTATGGAGCTTGTATACATGATCTCGATGATCATAGTCTTCAAATCCTCGCGGTTGCCTTCCTCCTGGATGACACCATTTAAAAAGCGTTTTTTACATCCATTTGATGGAGTTTGATTTTCTTGTAGGCGGCAAATGCACACAGAAAGCGGATAGCTTCAAGACGGGCAACATGAGCGAAGGTTTCTTCATAATCAAACCCTTCCTCTTGATTATATCCTTGAGCAACCAATCTCGATTTATTCTTTACTGGGAGACCATTATCGTTGGTTTTTACTTTATGAACCCATTTTGTACCGATGATTGTTTTGTCTTCCGGTGCCGGAACCAATTCCCATACTTTGTTTCTTTCGAATTGATTGAGCTCTTCTTGCATAGCAATAGCCCAATTTTCGTCATTTATGGCTTCGTCTATGTTCTTTGGTTTTGTAAGGGAAATGAATGCAATATTGTCATTCACATTTCTCCTTGTCGGTACACCATCGTCGATTTTTCCAAGAATTTGCTCCATAGGATGGTCTTTCACATTAGCCCATTCTTTTGGAATATTGAAAGGATTATCCTCCTGCTTTATGTCAAGCTTCTCTAATTCCTTTGTTGCTTCTAACACTTCATTACCTGGAACCATACATGCATCATCATCAAAAACAACCTTTCTCGGGGTAAAACTGTATCATCGAATTTTACATGAATCGACTCTTCTACTGAGCTTCTTCTACAATTAAAAACACGATAAACTTTACTATTAGTCGAATAACCAAGAAATATACCAATATCCGATTTAGAGTCAAATTTTCCCAAATTATCCTTACCATTATTTGAATAAATACTTTACAACCAAACAGATGAAAGTAAGATAAATTGGGCTTTTTACCTTTGAATATCTCATATGGAGTCATCATCTTGTTTCTCCGAAGATGGACTCAGTTAATAACATAACATGCAGTATTAACGGCTTCGACCCAGAAATATTTTGGTAGCCCATATTCATTGAGCATTGTCGGCTCATTTCTTCTAAAGAGCGATTCTTCCTCTCGACAACTCCATTTTGTTGAGGTGTCTGAGGTGCCGAAAAGTTGTGCCTAATACCATATTTATCGCACCAATCTTCAAAATCATTTGACTCGAATTCTCCACCGTGATCGGATCTGATGACGATAATTGGTAAATTCTTTTTTCTTTCTGGGTAACCTTATACCACTTAACAAACTCATTAAACGCATCACTTTTATTTGCTAAGAACTTTACCTAAGTAAATCTAGAAAAATCATCAACAAGAACTAATGTGTAAAGTTTTCCATTCAAGCTAGCATGTCGAGATGGTCCAATCAAGTCCATATGAATTAATTTAAGAATATGACTAGTGGAAATTTCCATTTTGTGTTTAAACGAGCCTTTAGCATGTTTTTCTTTAATACAGGCCTCACAAATGTGGTCTTTTCTGAAATTTAATTTTGGTAGACCAAGGACAATATCATTTTTGGCCAATGTTGAAAGTAGAGGTAAGATGCATGACCCAATTTTCGGTGCCAAATAACGGCATTTTCTTCATAAGAAATCAAACACTTTTCATTAAAAGAAGATTCATCTTGAAGATCAACAATATAAATGTTTCCATAACGTAAAACAATAAAAACAATTTGGTCTTTTCTCATTGCCGTGCAATGTGTAATTTCAAAAATTAATTTGAGACCAGTATCACATAATTGAGAAACACTGAGAAGATTATGTCAAAGACCATCAACAAAAAGAATATTTTCTATAGTTGGTAAAGGTTTCTTACCTATTTTCCCTGTTCATTTTATTTGGCCCTTTTTATTATCACCAAAGGTGTCACAACCTCGATCTTTCTTTGTCAGTTCTGTGAAAAGATGCTCGTTCCCACTCATGTGGTTTGAACATCCACTATCAACATACCATTTATTTGATAATATTGTTGTCCTATCTTGTATCTACAAAGAAAATTTTCTTCCCTTTTATAGGTACCCAGGCTAATTTGGGTCCTGTAGAGTTAGACATATAAACTTGATTTGGAATAATGGTCCCTTTAGGCACCCAAATTTGTTTTACTTTTATAGTTCGCCTGGAACTTCTACAATAATTTTTGGTATATCCCGGTTTTAAACATTTTGGACATGATGGAATTCCCGTTTTTAATTTATCCGAATAATTCGTGATAATATCTAAGGACCTTTTAATTAGAAATGAATTATACCCGAGTTCTTGTTTTGAAAGAGAAAATTTTTGACCAAATAAGAGTTGCTCAAATTTGTCATTACCACACGAGAATTTTCTAACATAAAGTTTGAGTTCTTTCTGAGTATTGTGTAAATCATCTCTCAGAATTTTTTCGGGTTCCAAGCATTTGAATGATCAATAGGCACATCTTTGCCTTTATTTAGTAATTTTGGATTTTCATTTTCAAGAACCTTTATTTTATTTTTCAAATCTTTGTTAATATTGCAAACTTTTTCATACTCGTTATTTAAAGATTCAAAAGCATCAAGAAGTTATTCATGAGAAGAATCAATTACCTCGTCTTCTTCTTCGCTGTCTTCAGATGCGCGGGCCATTAAAGCAAGATTGGTTTGAACTTGTGGTTCATCATCCTCATCATCATCGCTCCATGTAGCAACATAGACTTCTTTCTTTTTTAACTTCTCATGAGGTGGTTTTGATGAACTCATAGGCGCAGTAGCATGACAATCTTTAGCAAAATGACCTGGAACGCCGCACTTTCGACAAGTATTGTCGAACCTTTTATTTTTTGGGAAGTGAATCTTTTTAGATTCATCCCTTGGTTCCTGTTTGATATCTCTCCGGTGCCTTTGTAAAAGATTTTTGAATTTCTTTATGTTTTTAGCATAGAAGGATGTTTCTTCATCCTCTTCCCCAGTCGGGTCATCTTTTAGATCATTATCCTCTTTGGCTTTGAAGGCGATCGACCTTTCTCTTTCTTTAGGCATTGGTTTCGAATTTCGAGATTTAATAACAATCTCATAATTGATAAGGGATCCAATGAGAGCACTGAATTCTATGGTGTTTAGATCTTTCGACTCTATGATAGTTGTAACAGTAGCATCCCATTCTCTCGGTAGTGATCGAAGAATTTTCTTAGCTTTATCACTACTTGAGATCGGTTTGCCAAATGAGGCTATAGCCCTAGCCGAGAAACGGTTAAGCATAGTAGTAATGTGTTCTTCTTCTTTCATATTGAAGAGTTCATAATCGTGAAGAAGCATATTGATTTTTGTTTCTTTGACTTGACTCGTACCTTCGTGAGTAATCTCGAGCATCTTTCAAATTTCTTTGGCTGTCTCGCACGAAGAGATTCTGTTGTGATCTTCTGGATTAAGAGCACAGTAAAGCAGCTGAGTAGCTTTACTATTGAAATGATCATTCTTCTAGTAGGTATCATCGTACTCTTCAAAACTTTTGAGCGAGTCATACGTCTTCTTTGATATCGTGGGCTCGGATGAAGATAGATATTTTCTTCTTCCATGCCATAAAGTTCGAACCATCGAAGAAAGGAGGGCGATTAAGAGCATTGCCTTCAAGATAAGAATGGATAAAGGCCATTTCTGAATCTTTTCTCTAGCGTGTGTTAAATTGGTGAAAAAGAGACCGCTTTGATACCAATTTGTTGGATTGGTACCGCCACTAAAGGGGGGGTTGAATAGTGCGGATTAGAGTTTTGAACTCTTTTTGTGCCGAAGCAGATAATCAGAGTAATAAACAAAGAGCAGAAAAGAAATGACACAAGAATTTATTCGAGAGGTTCGGCTATTAACGAAGCCTACGTCCCCTACCTAGTGTACCGACTAGGACTTTTCTTCAATACTGAATGCACTTTGTAGTTTATTGCCAACTCTATTACAACAGCACTTTCGAGCTTAGTGCTAAACTTGAGTTGCTTGATTTCCTGGCTCAAGTCTAACCTTACTATCTTGCTTTATGAGTACACGATAAACTCTCACAAATACAATGAAGGTTGCGAGTACAATTACTCATCTTATAGTACAATTTCTCACAGAGATACAAGAATGTGTATATAGAAATGTAGAATAATTCTTCTTGTATCACAATATAGAATGTATATATCTCTCAGAATGATTTGCTTGGAAATCTCAGATGAAAATATGTATGCTTGATATTACTTGTGTGTCTCAACACTTTGGAGCATCTCTATTTATAGCCCTTGAGGTTCATTTTCCCGTTAGAATAGTAAGCCTGAATTACGTACGTTAGGTAACCATTGTTACGTACGTAAGCAATATAACGTACGTTACACCTCCTGTGTAACGACCGTAATAAGATACTGGAAAATGGGCAGTAGCTCCTATCTTCACTGTTACGTACGTTATGCTTCGCGCATTACGTACGTTATTCTTGGTCTTCATATCCGTTGGATGGGATGATGTACTGGAGGATGTCACTTCATGGAAAATCAACGGTTACCACATAAATTCAAATTCAAAGCTGATGTATGTGGATTTATGTACGTTATATCATATAGCCGTTTCAAAGACTTTGACATTCTTAAACTTTATCAACGGTTAAAAATATTTTTACGTACTGTAACATATGGTACGTACGTTATGAGTGCACAGTTTTAACAAATGTGTTACAATAGGTAATTTAAAATAACGATGGTAAAATGAGTAACGAGATAATAATTATTTTGCTAAAAAGACCATCATCAAAATATGTATCAAAAAATATTGTTTCACACCGCGATACAGAATAGATGACGAAATAAATAAGGATATTTTCTCAATATTAGACATTATATGTCTAATTTAAATTATTCGATAATAGTTATTTTAATTTATTGGATAAATTAAATCAGTCTAATGAACTAAATAAATTATTATGTAATTAGTTAATTCGTATTATTTATTAGAGAATATATATTTAATACAATTAATTAATTGGATTAGTTGTATTAATATTGAAACATACCAAGATTTATCTGTCGAATTAGATACACGAGGGTCCGTTTGAAGGAGCAAAATGAACCAACTCACTTTAGTCTCATCATGGCCGCCAAACACTTTCCTCTCACATTCCTTGATTTGACTTTATCAAATCATGAGGATATGTGGAGGATTTTAAGATACATGGTGTATACTAAAATGGTGTTGAATAATGATTATTTTAGGTGTGATGCTTGTGAGTGGGTGACTTTGTATATTAAAAGCACTCTACGTCCTTACACTAACATGATTTTTGAATCACAAAAATTTCAGCCGTGAGAAAGAAATGGGAAAGAGAAAGTGGTTTATTTTTCTTCAAGTTCTTCATATTTGTGCCGTGACTCCATAGGTTCGTCTTAGTCGACAATGGGAGGAACCAAATAGTGTGAGTAACACATAGCCAGTCCCGTGGCTCACACTATAACCCAATTGAGAACGAATGATAAGGATGATTTCAAAACCTTTACGTTGTAAATATCGTATACATATAAAGCCTTCAATCAAATGTCCCAATCCAGTATTAGGGTCACGGTAATATCAAACCCTATTATAACTTGACTCTATGCATTTTGTTAATGCAAATCAAGATCGCCGAGCTCTCGTGTATCAAATACAACTAACTCTTGTTGGTGCAATATTGGTCGGTATTGCCGTTTGGAGATAGAGTTATAAAACTCTTTCGCGTTGCCGAAGCGATTTAAATAAAGGTGCGGAAAATAAATCGACATAGGATTTATAGAGTTTCGGCCAAACGTGCCTACGTCATCTCTTCGGTATCTTTTTCTATAGGATGAAGATCAACCTATGCACCTCTCTTCTATCGGTCGAGGGATAACCGTTAAAAACTCGTCTTCTATCGGTCCGAGTAAACCATTCAATCACTTGTCTTTTTGTTGGTCCAAGTTAAACCATTTTTCTTTTCTATTGGACAAGGAATCAACCAATCTAGCTTTCTATAGATACTAAATAAACCTCACGTGGATATAGATTGCAATTCTAATAATGTCGGATCCTTGATCCTAATAACACCGAATCCAATCTTATCATTTCTTTTTCCTCTCGTGTATGAGTTTTCGTGTATCACACTCAAACTCTTGACAATATAAGCACAATTACAACAACAAGAATATATATATCAATATCTGATCAATGAGTCGATTGCTTTGCGTTGTTGTACGTGCAATACCATAGAAAATGGCATTTATAGGCTCCAAAGCCTCAACTAGCCGTTATCTCACTGGTGCCTCATTGCGTACGTTACGTATGCTCCATTACGTACGTTACTCATCTTACGTACGTTAACTCATCTTTGTTACGTACGTTAAGCTCTTCACAAATCAGCCCAGTAGCTTCGTTTCTCTCATTACGTACGTTAAGTTTCTCCCCCTTACGTACGTTATCTTTGTAATATCCGCATTTTTCTTTTCCCGGTATTTTCATTTTTGGTGTATTTTTCGTTTCTAGCGACTCGCTTGCAACTGTATTGATATTTCGAGAATATTTAATATTGGACTTTTTGCCATGTGAGCTTGTTTCGGACTTGTTTTACTCAATTCTGTGATTAATGTCATTTCCACCACTATTTCGTTCGATTCTCGTTACCGTTGTTCGGAACCGCCGTTTCGGGGTTGCCGCAGGTCCGTCTCATGTTGTTATGCATGTTGTGAGCTTTCGTTTATTGTTTCGATCATGTATCGTGTGTTTCGGATGTTTTGGGCCGTTTAATTTCCCAAAGTTTTGGGGTGATTACTAACGTTGTAGTTTTCCATACCCTTGGGTAGTCGGAATCATGTTTTCTTTTAGCGTTTTGGTTCTGACTCAATCTTGTTATTCGTGTGTCTCCTTCGGTTCATTGTTTGGTATCGGATGCGCGTTGTTTTCATCCGAGATGGAATTCGTTGTTTTCCATCCCTGAGTGCTGCTGTCTGCACTCGATAGCGCACGCTACTGTTGTTGTGTAGCGCACGCTATCGTTGTTTTGTAGCACACGCTATGACCGTTTAGTAGTGCATGCTAACGGCTCAAACACAGCAGTGACAGTGGGTTGTTTCTGCTCTCTGGACGAACAGCTTAGCACACGCTATATTTGTATATTAGCGCACTCTACGGCTTCGAATTAGCGCACGTTGGGTGATCGGTAGCGCGCGCTAATCCGGTAGTCCAGTACTGGGCAGATTGTTTCTGGACTCGGCCTGGTGCCCAGGTAGCGCACGCTATGGCCCGATAGCGCGCGCTATCGAGGGGTTGTTAGCGCATGCTATCCTCTGGTAGCGCACGCTAACGGGCCAGAACCGTAGGTTCTGGACTGATTTTAGCCGGGTAGCGCACGCTAACTCTAATCGTTAGCACACGCTAAAACTCTCTGGCTATATAAACAAGAGAGTTGACCCAGATTGGTCACTTTTTCATTTCTTTCTCTCTCTCTCTCTCCGGTTCTTAGGCGATTCTTGGGCGATCTCCGGCGATTTAAAGTCTTGCAACTCCTAGCTATCATTCTTCTTGAGTTTTTGGTGTAGATTAATAACACCAACACTTGTTCTTCATCTTTAATCCAAAGTAATCTCCTAGAACCTTATTTTGAAAAATTTGGGGGTTTTTGAGTTTTCATCCGATTTGTTCCGTATTGTTGATTAATCCATGATGTATATGATTAACCTTGGTAGTATTCTTGTTTTCCCTATGAGTTCATGGTAAGTTTCGTGATATTTGTGGAATCGAGAGGGTTCGGTTGCGATCCGTCCTCGTCGTTGTTTTGTTTGAACTTACATGAATCGTAGGTGGGGTTTCGGGTGTCTTCCATTATTGTTTTCTTGTCGAATTGGTTGTGATGGTGTTTGACGAATCGTCTAGGTTCGGTGTGTCCAATTTCTCGCAACCGCGATTGTTCCTTTCGTCTTTTCGTCGTAATATCGAGGCAAATACTCTTATGAACTTACACTCTTAACATGGTAGTATTGCATGAGTAACGTGTGTGTGTATGCTCACTACGGGTTATATCCGATGGGGTCTCGGTAGGGGTCCACAGAGGCTTGGATCGACGAGCTTTGCTTTTAACACTACGGGTTAGATCCGACGGGGTCTCGGTAGGGGTCCACAGAGACGGGGATCGACAGTTAATTATGGTGCATTTTATAAATGTGTTTTGGGTTATAGCATTTCCGGAAATGTGTGTTTCATGTTCAGCCGAACGATCGGGCACTGGGGCAGTACGAGGATGCTATCCAGGGTTGATGACGTGTGTAATTGAGTCTCTTTATTTCCGTTTCCCTTTTAATGCGGATTGTTTCTTTAAACTTGTGAACTTATAGAACGTTACTCACGAGTACTTAGGTATTTCTACTGCGAATATGGTATTATTATTATTATATGTTATTTATGATTGTCAGTGATTGTTTTGCCGGTTATACCTGGTGTTTCATCTATTTTTGTTCTGGTGATGTGTGTTTTCTCGCTAACCAAGATAGTTAGACGAGCGGTATTTCTTAATTAGCCTGGTGGGTCCCATGTAGGGGTCCACGGCGCTGTAATATTCCCTGAATATCTTAGGGGTGTTACAGAAAATGGTATCGGAGAACTAGGTTTATGGATACCTAGGCTTGTCGGTTAATTGGGTCTAGTTGTGTTTTGTTTTGCACATTGTCACCCCGCTGTCATCATCTCGGTACTTCCAGTGCTTGTAAGTTTTCCTTACTCGATTCCTTGTTCCATTGAATCGTACTTTCAATTCTTGAATTGTGACTGTTTTTCCTCTCGTACTTACCATCGAATTGCAATTGCTACCTCTTATCTTCGGTATGGATGCTGGGAGAGGCCGAGGTAGGGGTCGCGGCCATGGTCGTGGACGCGGTCGGGGACGTGGGGCAGCCAGTGAGGTGGCCACGTCACACAATTCTGGGGCTGGTAATACTGATGGTCTGTAACACCCCAAACTAGGCGGGTATTACAGTGTCGTGGACCCCCGACTGGGACCCACCAGGCGAATGAAGGTTAATCAATTACACAATACAAATGTAGTACCGAACCACATTACATCATCAATTACTCCGATGAGGAGTTTCAAATACAACACACCCAGGGAACACTGAATATATGTATATTTTATATGAAGATAAAATATACAACACTGAACAAATGACAATCCAAAAGGAAGTGCAGCGAAAAAAATACATAACAAGGAAACATGAATGGAATGAAGAGACTGGGGACCCCTACTAGTATCACTGGGACTCCTCGCCGTCAACATTCTCTTCCCGTGATTTAGCCTTGCCATGACCTGAAAACAACATCCCCCAACGGGGTCAGTTACACAGAACAGCTATCCTCAAAAGTTGAACAATCACTATAATTACATATCTTAGTTATGAAATCCAGCTGAAGAGGGGCATCGTAGTATGCCCGTAATGGTATGTGCAAGTGCACAAGATGAGTATCCAGATACACCCACCCTTGTACCTAATTAGTCTCACGGAGGTACGTTACCGTGTGCACAGTCCATTGTGTCGGTGAACCCGATCACATGACTATCATTTGCCCGACTAAAAATTCCACACATCCCCACCCGCCCACGCAATATGAACCCATAAGATCACAAGAACGAGAGTGACCAATGAACATTAATGAATAATAATCTGACAAGGGTCAAGAATGACTCACCGAGATGAAATAATAATGAAATGAATGGTAACTCATTGAAATGATTGGAACCATCGTTCCTCGTAAATTGAATGATTAATTGATAATTACAAGTCTCGACATGAATGATATATTATGAGTGAATTACATGTATGAATGAACCCCTTTAACCGAGTAAGAATTAACTTACTCAACACCGGTGATGAAAGTCCTTCCTCGACAAACATCCTACGTGGAAAATACCGGTCGCTCGAACAACCTTGAATAACATAATTACCAACAAACGCTCAATATACTATAGGAAACCACAACTCAAGGTTACGAAAACATTAATCGGAAACCCTCAAAATATCCAAAGTCAAACCCCAAGGTTTCTTGAATAATTCCCCAAATATTCATCAAATCCGCAATATACACCAATAAATATGTAGGAATATATGTATTCAAGGTAGATAATCCATATCTAACATATTACAACATCATAGCAAGCTCACACGAAGAGATCGGAAGGAAAAACACTCGAACTTCGAAATTCTAGATTCAAGAAATGATTACCTTGATTCAGACGGTAGGAGAAGATTAGGAGATGATAATTCGATGATATGAACTCAAAAACCTTGTTAGATGATGAATTCTCTGATCACAAGTGCATTCCAAGCTCTAGCCGCGGAAGAAGGGAAGACAATGGTGAAAATGAGGAAAAACTCGTCGGTCCAGTTATATAAATCTCAGGGACGCACGACCAAAACCGCACGATCAAGTGTCCGTGCGTCTGGTCGTGCGTGAGGCCTCTGCCAGCCACCGTTATAGCGCACGAGTGTCGCGCACGAGCAGTAACTCGTGCGGCCTGCTCGTGTGGCCCTGACTCAAACGCTGGGTCTCTACCCAGTCCAGCCGCAACACACGAGCACCACGTACGGACAGTTTCTCGTGTGGCCTGCTCGTGCGTCCCTGACTCAATCCGCTGGGTCTCTACCCAGTCCAGCCACAACACACGAGCACCACGCACGGGCAGTTGCTTGTGTGGCCTGCTCGTGCGGCCCTGACTCAACCGATGGGTCTCTGCCCAGTCCAGCCGCAACACACGAGCACCACGCACGGGCAGTTGCTCATGTGTCCTGCTCGTGCGGCCTTGCTCGACATGCAGTTCAGCCTATAACTAGTGTAACACCTCGTCTACTATCTGCTACGAACGCCAAGAATTAAAGGGTGATAAAATACTCATGTAGAGTCTTAAACGTTGATCAAAATACCAACTAGTATCCAACAAATGTAATGGAGGAAAGGAACATGACGAGAACAATAAATATAACGGATGTACCCAGTACAATAAATCACAGAATTCGAGAAGTACGGGAACAATTAGCACGAGTATTACAAAAATTACGCCGAATGGTGAACACAATTGAGTGAGTGTGAATGATGGATGATTATTAATAAGTGAAAAATTACAGAGGAATGATTTACTGAATGAGAATGAATTAATTTACAATCAGGTATTACATACTCCCCCCTTAAAAATAGTTTCGTCCTCGAAACTAAAGGTGAAACAATTCGGGATAACTCTCCCGCATACTATCCTCGGTTTCCCAACTAGCCTCTTCGACTCCGTGTCTAGACCACTGAATCTTAACTAAAGGAATCGTCTTGTTCCTTAACTATTTGATTCGCCGCTCTAAGATTCATACAGGACACTCCACGTACGAATGATCATCTGCGATCTCGATCTCATCGAACTGAAGTATGTGACTCGGGTCGGCAACATACTTCCAAAGCTGAGAGACGTGAAACACATTATAAATTCAGCTCAACGCCGGAGGTAAAGCCAATCGATAAGCCAGATCGCCCACTTTATCCAGAATCTCAAACGGTCCAATGAATCTCGGACTCGACTTCCCCCGCTTCCCAAAATAGAAAATCCCTCGACTCGGGGATACCTTGACCAAAACGTGGTCACCTGCCTCGAACTCTAATGGTCGACGATGATTATCTACATATGACTTTTGTCGACTCTCAGCGGTTAACAAATGACTCCTGATCACATCAACCTTCTCGCGGGCGGCTATAAGCATATCGGGCTCAGTGTCGACTGATTTTGATAAGTCATCCCAGCATAGGGGAGATCGACAATGACGACCGTATAAGGCCTCGTAAGGTGCCATCTGAATCGAAGCGTGCCAACTGTTATTATACGTGAACTCGGTCCATGGTAGTTGGGCTTCCCAATCATCTTTCCAATCGAGGACGCATGCCTTCAACATGTCCTCCAACGTCTGAATAGTTCTCTTTGATTGTCCGTCGGACTGAGGGTGAAAACCCGTGCTGAAGTTGAGTTGAGTTCCCATGGCACGATGAATTGATTTCCAAAAATGTGACACGAATCGCCCGTCACGATCAGAAACGATACTCTTAGGAGTACCGTGCAATCTCACTATCTCTTTGATGAACAACTGGGCAAGTCTCTCGGGACCCCACGAATCCTTAATCTCAAGGAAATGAGCTGACTTAGTTAAATGGTCCACAATCACCGAAATTGTATTCATGCCCCGCCGACTGGTCGGCAAACTCGTGATGAAATCCATTGAAATATCCTCCTACTTCCATTCTGGGATAGGAAGCGGTTTCGCATGCCCACCGGTCGCTGATGTTCTATCTTGACTTGTTGGCAGGTGAGACATCTCAAAACAAACTCTGCGACTTCTCGCTTCATATTACTCCACCAGTAATTTTGTTTCAAGTCTTTGTACATCTTACTAGACCCCGGATGAATAGAATAAGGGGTAGCATGGGCCTATCTCAAAATCGAGTTTTTCAACTCGTCATCTGCCAGAATACATAACCGGTTCTTAAATCGCAAAAGTCCATCCTCGTGGACCACAAATACAGGGATTTTCCCCTGAGTCACATCATCTCGAATGCGCAATAAAAATGGGTCTGGACCCTGATTCACTTTGATCGCCTCTTCAAGTGGCGATGAAGTCTCCAGCATACATAACTGTCCTTGTATACGAGGTAACCAAACCTCGACCTCATGCCTTAGGAATTCCTACTGAAGTTCCTTCTGAACGGTTAAACGAGCAAGTATCTGCTCCTGAACGGACTTACGTCTCAAGGCATCGGCGACAACATTCGCCTTACCCGGATGATACTGTATCTCGATATCATAGTCCTTAATCAGTTCTAACCACCATCTCTGATGCATATTTAACTCCTTCTTAGTAAATATATACTTCAAGCTCTTATGATCGGTGAAAATCTAACAGGTGATGCCATAAAGATAATGACGCCAAATCTTCAATGCGAAAACCACGGCTGCTAGCTCCAGGTCGTGGGTTGGGTAATTGACCTCGTAAGGTCTCAATTGCCGTGAAGCATAGGCAATAACTTTCCCGTTCAGCATTAATACACATCCAAGACCGTGTCCGGACGCGTCACTATAAACCACAAATCCTTTTGTCCCTTGCGGCAAGGAAAGGACAGGTGCTGAAATCAAACGACTCTTGAGTTCCTCAAAACTCCATTGATACGTGTCAGACTACGCATATTTCTTATCCTTTCGAAAAAAGTTCGTCATGGGTTGAGCAATTTTAGAAAATCCTTCCACAAATCGCCGGTAATATCCTGTTAATCCGAGAAAGCTTCGGATTTTCTTAACATTCTTCCGAGGTTGCCAATCTCGGATCACCCCTGTCTTCTGAGGATCGACACGTACAGCATCTGATGAAATTACATGTCCGAGAAACATCACTTCGGACATCCAAAACTCACATTTGGAAAACTTCCTATAGAGTTGCTCTCGTCTCAACACGTCGAGAACCTGATGAAGGTGAACTTCGTGCTCCTCTCGGTCACGAGAATAAATCAAAATGTCATCTATGAATACAACCACGAACTGATCCAAATAGTCGATGAAAACTCGATTCGTTAACTCCATGAACACCGCAAGTGCATAAGTTAACCCAAACGGCATTACCACAAACTCATAATGACCATAGCATGTTCGAAACGCCGTCATTGCGATATCTGACTCTCGAATTCGCAACTGATGATATCCAGATCTTAAATCGATCTTGGAAAATACTAAAGCTCCCTGAAGTTGATCTAAGAGATCATCGATGCGGGGTAGGGGATATTTATTCTTAATCGTCACCCTGTTCAACTCTTGATAATCAATACACAAGCGAAATGAACCGTCCTTCTTCTTGACAAATAATACTGGTGCTCCCCATGGGGATGCACTCGGTCGGATATAACCTTTCTCGGATAATTCCTCCAGTTGATTCTTCAACTCCTGCATTTCGGTCGGGGCCATCCGATACTGTGTCTTCGATATTGGAGACGTACCAAGCTACAACTCAATCGTGAATTCCACATCTCTCTGTGGAGGTAAACCAGGTAACTCGCTTGGAAATACGTCGACATATTCTCTCACTACAGGAATATCCGTCAACATCACTGATGATTTCTTGGTGTTGGTCATATAGCACCAATAACCGACACACCCCTGATTGAGTAATTTCACTGCTTTCATCATATTAATGACTCTACCGGAACAGCTGGGATTACCTCCCTGAAATACACATTCGACTGCATCGTCTGAAATGATAGTGACCATACGTTTACGGACACTAAGGATGGCATCATGACGATCCATCCAATCGATACCCAGAATAACGTTGTCTCTAGGTAAATCCAAAATGATTAGGTCTGCTAACCATACACGGACATTAAGCCGAATCGGACAATTTTTAATCTCACGCTCCCCGATAATTCTTCTACCATCAGGTAGACCAATGATATAAGGTTCATAGCTAGAAGCACTATCCAGGTGAAGTCTACTCAAGCATGACTCGGAAATGAATGAATGTGATGCACCAGTATAAAAAAGGGTACACACAGGTTGAGATAGAATTTCGAGTGTACCTGAGATCATTCGGGCCTCCGGGTCGTTGGTCTTCTTCATCTCATAAATTCGGGGCTTGCTGGCCCCCGAACCGGATGCTTCCGTCTGATAGCTTTTGGCTCCGCCTTTGTTTGCTCCCGTCATCTTGAACGTCGTCGACCGAGTGGCCTGATTCTGAAACCGCTGACTGTCTCGGGGCCTGAGATATCGCCAGAGTAGGTTTAGAGTCTCTTCGGCAAAAACGGGCCTTATGCCCAGCAATCCCACAGTTATGGCACGTGATAGTCTGCCTCAGACACTTGGTGCTGAAATGACCCTGTTCTTCATAGTTGAAATAGGTTATGGCTGAACTGGCCGCTCGGGACTGAGACTCCGTGGGTCTAGGCACCATATGAGGTCACTCAGAAAAAGTTGAGCCTGCACGAGGCTTCTTGAAAGTTGCCTGACTGCCTTCATACTTATTACGATTCTTAGACTTCTTGCTAGCAGATGAAGGTTGCTGCTTAGCAATCTCCTTAGTAGTAAGCTCATAAGTAAGAGCTTTCTCGATGAATTCGGTCAGAGTAGTGCAATTGTGATTAAGAAACTGCATCCGCATACAAGGATTCAACCTCTTGCTGAAATACTTAATCTTGTCCGCCTCGGAGTGAATAATAGATGAGGCGAAAGGAAGTAGCTCCTGAAATTTCTCGGCGATGGCGAGAACATCATCGTCCGCTAAGGGGTCGGGAATGAGTAATTCTGATAACTTGGCCTCCCTGAGTGGGGCCGTATAATATCTTCCATCATGAGAGTTTTGAATTGATCCCAAGTACAAGATCCGTCGGTGGGATTCACCGATAACCACCATGAGTGAGCGCTCTTACCCAGATACTAAGATGCAACTGAAACTTTATACCCTTAGGGACACTCCACCATAGCAAACATCTTCTCGAAATGCTCAAGCCAGTGAACAATATCCGTCGGCTCAGACGAGCCCTCAAAAATAGGTGGTCTTTGGTGAGAGATATCGCCAATAATACTGCTCACACTCTTCTCTTGCCTCTGAGGTGGCGGCGGAGGAGCCTGTTGATTCTGAGTGGTTGAGTTCTGCATCGTCTCCATGAGGCGTGCCATCTGAGTCATCTGGGCCATCATGCCCTGCATAAACGCGAGTGGGTCAACCCAAATACCTTCTGAATGAACTGTGTCCCGGGTGCGGCTCCCTGACAGTGAATGATCATTTCCAGGTGAATGAGTGGCAGCGTCGCTTCTCGATGAATCAGCATTGTTCCTCGCATTTGCGCGTGTATTCACACGAGCTCCCGGGTTTCGGCCCACACCGCGGCCTCTTCCCCTGCGTTCCCTGCCAGCTCTCTCCATACTGAAGTAGGAAAGTCACATGATAGTTATAGATCTCGCATGAATACTGCATTATGATTATGTCATGAAATGATAATAATAAGTGTATGTGCTCTAACACAATGATTACATGAATGATCAACTGAGATGACATGATTATCTGATGAAATTCTTGAAATGATTATCTTGAACAAGTTAACAATATTAATGATACGATCATTAAGATCAACAACTGAGCATTGAAATGAACTGAGTGATTAATGAGTTGACATGATCGACATGATCAAAATGAAAATGATGATTGAGTATTGTTGACTGTTGAATGATGAATGAGTGATTTTTATTGCCCAAAATTATACCATGGCATCAGAAATCTTACTGTTCTTTGGTTTGAGGGGCTTGTCTCTTGCACAGGTCACACGTGATGCGAAAGCCCAATGATACTAGTCTAATGAACGATGATTTCAAATGAGACATGACACGGAAGGTAGTATTCAAAACCACGCTCTGATACCAACTCTATAACACCCCAAACTAGGCGGGTATTACAGTGTCGTGGACCCCCCGACTGGGACCCACCAGGCAAATGAAGGTTAATGAATTACACAATACAAATGTAGTACCGAACCACATTACATCATCAATTACTCCGAGGAGGAGTTTCAAATACAACACACCCAGGGAACACTGAATACATGTATATTTTATATGAAGATAAAATATACAACACTGAACAAATGACAATCCAAAAGGAAGTGCAGCGAAAAAAATACATAAC
The DNA here is from genome assembly GCA_033398695.1 of Orobanche coerulescens. NCBI lineage: Eukaryota > Viridiplantae > Streptophyta > Magnoliopsida > Lamiales > Orobanchaceae > Orobanche > Orobanche coerulescens. The sequence goes on from CM065802.1 coordinate 231,692,365, forward strand.
AAAGAAACATGAATGGAATGAAGAGACTGGGGCCCCCTACTAGTATCACTGGGACTCCTCGCCGTCAACATTCTCTTCCCGTGCTTTAGCCTTGCCATGACCTGAAAACAACATCCCCCAACGGGGTAAGTTACACAGAACAACAATCTTCAAGAGTTGAATAATCACCATAATTACATATCTTAGTTATGAAATCCAGCTAAAGAGGGGCATCACAGTACGCCCGGAATGGTACGTGCAAGTGCACAAGACGAGTGTCCAGATACACCCGCCCTTGTACCTAATTAGTCTCACGGAGGCACGTTACCGTGTGCACAGTCCATTATGTCGGTGAACCCGATCACATGACTATCATGTGCCCGACTAAAAATTCCACACATCCCCACCCGGCCATGCAATATAAACCCATAAGATGACAAGAACGAGAGTGACCAATGAACATTAATGAATAATAATCTGACAAGGGTCAAGAATGACTCACCGAGATGAAATAATAATGAAATGAATGGTAGCTCATTGAAATGATTTGAACCGTCGTTCCTCGTAAATTGAATGATTAATTGATAATTACAAGTCTCGACATGAATGATATATTATGAGTGAATTATATGTATGAATGAACAACAATGTAAGAAATGAATATCCCTTTAACCGAGTAAGAATTAACTTACTTAACACCGGTGATGAAAGTCCTTCCTCGATAAACATCCTACGTGGAAAAGACCGGTCGCCCGAACAACCTTGAATAACATAATTACCAACAAACGCTCAATATACGTATAGGAAACCACAACTCAAGGTTACGACAACATCAATCGAAACCCCAAAATATCCAAAGTCAAACCCCAAGGTTCTTGAATAATTCCCCAAATATTCATCAAATCCGCAATATACACCAATAAATCCGTAGGAATATATGTATTCAAGGTAGATAATCCATATCTAACAGATTACAACATCATAGCAAGCTCACACGAAGAGATCGGAAGGAAAAACACTCGAACTTCGAAATTCTAGATTCAAGAAATGATTACCTTGATTCGGACGGTAGGAGAAGATTAGGAGATGATAATTCGATGATACGAACTCAAAAACCTTGTTGGATGATGAATTCTCCGATCACAAGTACATTCCAAGCTCTAGCCACGGAAAAAGGGAAGACAATGGTGAAAATGAGGAAAAACCCGTCGGTCCACTTATATAAATCTCAGAGACGCACGACTAAAACCGCACGATCAAGTGTTCGTGCGTCCGGTTGTGCGTGAAGCCTCTGCCAACCACCGCTATAGTGCACGAGCAGTAACTCGTGCGGCCTGCTCGTGCGGCCCTGACTCAAACGCTGGGTCTCTGCCCAGTCCAGCCGCAACATACGAGCACCATGCACAGGCAGTTGCTCGTGTGGCCTGCTCGTGCGGCCCTGACTCAATCCGCTGGGTCTATGCCCAGTCCAGCCACAACACACGAGCACCACGCACGGGCAGTTGCTCGTATGGCCTGCTCGTACGGCCCTGACTCAACCGCTGGGTCTCTGTCCAGTCCAGCCGCAACACACGAGCACCACGCACGGGCAGTTGCTCATGTGTCCTGCTTGTGCGGCCTTGCTTGACATGCAGTTCAGCCTATAACTAGTGTAACACCTCGTCTACTATCTGCTACGAACGCCAAAAATTAAAGGCTGATAAAATACTCATGTAGAGTCTTAAATGTTGATCAAAATACCAACTAGTATCCAACGAATGTAATGGAGGAAAGGAACATGACGAGAACAATACATATAACTGATGTACCGAGTACAATAAATCACAGAATTCGAGAAGTACGGGAACAATTAGCACGAGTATTACAAAAATTACGCCGAACGATGAACACAATTGAGTGAGTGTGAATGATGGATGATTATTAATAAGTGAAAAATTACAGAGGAACGATTTACTGAATGAGAATGAATGAATTTACAATCGGGTATTACATGGTCATCAGAGCCATAGTGGTACTCAGGAAGGCGCAACCGGTGGTGGCGCCGATCTTGGTGTTGTAGCTGTGATGCAACAGATGGTGAACCAAATGGATGCGATAGCTCAGGCGGTTCAGAACCCGACTCCGGACCATGCTACTCGGGGCGGAGGAGATCGTTGGCTTCAGGATGTCATCAAGATGCATCCTCCTCAGTTTTCGGGGGGCTTCAGACCCGATTGGTTGGGAGGGGTGGATTAAGGAGATATCCAAGGTCTTTGTTGCCACCAACTATCCCGAGGATCGCAAGGTCCCTATTGCCCAGTACTTTCTCAATGGGGACTCTACTGACTGGTGGGAATTTGTTGAGCCTATGGGCCATGTTGCTTCATGGGTCGAGTACAAGGACCTGTTGGAGATCGAATATTGCCCGTGGCCAGTTAAGCAGGCTTGAGTCCATGCTTTTTATGATGGCCTCGGGATCTTCCTATTTCTCAGGATATTGCTGCTAACAACCGGGAGTTGGGCTTCGTGAAGACCCAAGTTAGAGAGGAGAGCGACAAGATCTTCCACTTTTCCAAACGGATGAAACTGAAGATTCGTGACTACATGTCTAGGCTCGCCTGCACCACCTTGAAGGATTATCAGAGTAGAGATCTTGCATACGATATGTCTTTGACGGCCAGTGAGGCAGCTCGTGAGAGCAAGAAACATAAGTCCGCCGGAAATTTTTCGGGCCACAAGGGTGGAGGTCAGCAGAAATCTCAGTGTGCTAACTTTCCCGCTGGTGGTGGTCGAGCTCGTTCTACAGGGGGTTTCCGCGGGGCTGCCAATACTCCTTCCCGTGATGTGAAGTGTTTTAACTGTGGCCGATCAGGCCACGTCAGTCGTACTTGTCTGAGTCCTTTGCTGACGTGTAATCGGTGTGGCCAGCTGGGCCACAAGGCTGCTTTCTATGCTGAGAGAGAGAGAACTCTTGGTGCCCAGGCTTCCTTCCCAGCGCCTAGGGAACTGAGTGTGAACCAGGGGTTGTTTGCTCCGTAACCTCCACCGAGTGCCAGTCGAGGAAAAGGTCGGGGTCAGCCCACTAGAGGGGGAGCTTCCAGTGTTGGCTCCGCTCATCCGCGAGTTTATGAGATGAGGAGGGCCGATGATCCAGTCGCCACCGTGGCCACATTTACCGTTCATATCCAGTCTCATCCTGTGAGTGTGCTTTTTGATTCGGGTGCTACGCATTCATTCATCTCTCTGGAGTGTGTACATCTTTTGGGTCTCGACTGTTTGAGGCATTGTGAGCCTTTCATAGTTAAGCTTCCTAGCGGTGATAGGATCATTGGTGATCAGGAGGTCTGAGAATGTTCTTTGTTTATTTGTGAGAGGGCTTGGCTCTCTAATCTTATTGTTTTGAGTATTGAGGGTGAGGATTTGATTCTCGGGGATGATTGGCTCGAGCGGCATGGTGCAATCATGAACTACCACACGAGAATCATCACCATGTTAGCCGAGGATGGCACTGAGCACTCTTTCGCGGGGCGAAAGAGGGGAAACCAGTAGTTCGTGATTAACGCCTTGAAGGCGATGAGACTCCTGCGGAAGGGGTGTACTGGTTACTTGTGCTACGCCTTGAAGGCGGAGAATGGTGGGGTCGAGTTTTCATCGATCCCAGCCGTCAGTGAGTTCCCTGATGTATTTCCTGATGAGTTACCGGGGTTACCACCGGACCGTGAGGTTGAGTTCGCGATTGAGTTTGAGCCGGGTGCGGATCCGATTTCGAAGGCGCCGTATCACATAACACCTTCAGATATGGATGAGTTGAAGAAGAAGTTGAGTGAGATTCTTAAGTCAAGGTATATTCGACCGAGCGCTTCACCTTGGGGTGCACCGGTTCTGTTTGTGCGGAAGAAGGATGGTTCACTGCGTTTATGTATCGACTACCACGAGCTAAACAAGGTGACCATCAAGAACAAGTATCCCTTGCTTAGGATTGATGACTTGTTCGATCAGCTGCAGGGAGCTGCGGTATTCTCAAAGATCGACTTGAGATCGGGGTACTATCAGCTACGGGTGAAGGAGTCCGATATTCCGAAAATAGCTTTTCGGAAGAGACACGGACATTATGAGTTTGTGGTTATGCCCTTTAGACTAACCAACGCACCGGCAGTGTTCATGCAGTTGATGAACAAAGTTTTCATAGAGTATTTGGATAAGTGTTTCGTCGTCTTCATTGACGCTATCCTTATCTATTCGAGGAATAAGAAGGAGCATGCGCATCATCTGCGTGTAGTGTTAGACATTTTGAGGACCCAGCGACTCTATGCGAAGTTCTCGAAATTTGAGTTCTGGCTTAAGGAGGTGATGTTTCTGAGTCACGTGATTTCAGCCGAGGGGGTCCGTGTGGATCCACAGAAGATTGAGGCAGTGTTGGATTGGGAACCGCCTAAGAATACGAAGGAAGTCCGTAGTTTCTTGGGTTTGGCTGGCTATTATCATAGGTTCGTCGAGGGGTTCTTGCAACTAGATTGTCCACTTACACAATTGCTTAAGAAATCTGAGAAGTTCGTCTGGAATGATGAGAGACAGTCGAGTTTTGAGGAGCTGAAGAGGCGTTTGACTTCAGCCCCAATTCTAGCGTTACCATCTGGCAACGAGAGTTTTGCTGTTTATAGCGATGCTTCGGGTCAGGGTCTTGGGTGCGTGTTGATGCAGCACGACCAGTGTAGTGGATAAATTTTGTCAATCCAACCCAAGCCCAACAAAGTCTTTCCAACCAGCCCAACAAACCCAATAGACGACACTTTGTCTAAGATAAAATTCGTTGGGCCCATGGCTTGGAAAGATCCACAAACCAACCCGGATCCAGGGGTTCGACACGTCAGCCACACATATTCGAATGGTCAGATAAAATAACTTTTGAGCCAGTCAAAAGTCAAAAAAGCATGCTAAAGTAACGGACGAATAGAGTTGAGGGCCAAGGAGGTCAACAACAGACATGTGACAAGACAAATCGAATCAACGGGCATGTGACAGACAAAGCGAATCAACTGGCATGTGACAGACAAAACGAATCAACGGGCATGTGACAGACAAAGCGAATCAACGGGCATGTGCCACACAAACGAATCAACGTGACGGACGAATAAGGGAATAAGGATCCCAAGCTGTCCTATATAATGACAAGACAACCGACCCAATCGATTCATTGAATTCTAAGTCATTCTCTACTTAATTTATGCTCTCTAATAATTCTCTGTCATCCTCCTGCGCTCTCAACCACCGCCTTATCTCCATCACTAGCCGGACGTACCTGACTGTCCAATATCACCGATCTCCGGCGCTCTCAACCACCGCCTTACCTCCATCACTCATTGGACGTACCTGACCGTCCAAATACCACCAACATCATCAACTGCTCTATTATTTATTATATTTAATTCATTTATTTCAACTTTATTCAATATAAAATTGCTTACTGACTTGAGCGTCAGAGGCTCTTCGACTGACACCCCACCGGTGCTCTCTGAGGGCTCTTATGTGTTTTGTGATTGACAGGTTGCTAGTGCCCGATTCAATCAACCTGACTGACGTGTTTGACATCATCATAATCAATTGTAGGAATCACCCATGTAGGTTATGTTGTTACCCAAAATATTATCCGGAGATAGTATTGCTGGAATGATCGAGTAACAAACAAATGCGAGAACACTTCCGTGAGAAAATAGATAACACAAGATTTGCCGGGGTTTTTAATCCCGGGCTTGAATGCTCTCGCGAGATGTTATTAATAAATATACTGTCGAGTACAAATATTAATGTTAGAATCTATTACAAGGAGTGTAAAGACTTCTAGTTATCTAGGCTTTAGAGTGCGTAGATTGCCGGAAGAACCAGATAGATCAATCTGTGAGTTCTTGCTTGGGATATATGATGAATGTGTATGAATATCACTATGAATGTATTAGTGGTTGCCAAAAGAGCCTTTGATTCTCTCTTTGGTGTGTATTTTGCACTTAATTCGTAGTAGAATTCCCGTCCCATTGGCCACAACAGTGAGTCCTCTATTTATAGGGGACAAGGTAGTTGGGATCCCTCAGGCAATCGCGGGCGATCGCCGTTTTCTATATTAAAATAAGACGGCCGATCGTCCCGTCACGTGGGCCTGTTCCCTTGAGGTCCGAGGTTGCAGCTGGAGGCCAGCTGGGCGAACCAATGGGAAGCCAGCACGCGTCTCGAGTTGCTGTCCGGGGAGGACCCACTTTGTACCTTTCGACGGCCTTGTCGGTAGGTGTGGTAGGTGACAGGCTGGGGTCAATGGTCCTATCTGTCGGTATCCTTTGAAGATCCGCACGTGGGCCATCGTCCAAGATTCGGTCTTCGACGACTTCAACGGATGCTGGATCTATACGTGGCACGAGATGATCGCCTCTGGTTCGCTCATTAAAGACGATCGTCAGACATCAAAAGACGATCGCTGCGTACCAAAAGACGGTCGTCGTATAGTGCCGAACTCTAGGCGTTTGTCCAGAGTATGTCTTCCATGGTTGGCTTCTCTGATCGTGATGACGATCGCCTATCGAGGTGTATTAATCGCCGCACAACAATTGCCCCCCAGCTCGCCTCGATGTTGGAAACACGGGGTGAGGTGGCACTGTTGGCGATCGCCAATGTTTAAACGATCAGCCGATCTGAATTCAAATATGGACGACCTTCTTTCGCGTCGGGAGCAGCGGGAAAAGAAGGCGGGCTTTCTAAAGTGGCAGGGACACGCGTCGCGCCGCTATTGGGGGAGTCCGACGGTTTTGTCGGACTTGTCGGCTGGCCTGCCCTCGAAAAGACGCGTCTGCGGGATTCGAGGGCGGCATTTAATGCGTCCCCACGTGAAAGTTGCGATCCAGCCCTCGAGGTTTCTCCTATTTGCATTTAGACCCTCGTCTCCATCTATAAAAGGGCCTGTGCTTCTTCTCCTTCACTTTTTTACACGTCCTTTGTATCCATAGCCGAAATTCTGCAGAAATTTCTGGAGCTTTTGTGCCGATCTCCTTCTTTTCTCTAGGTAAGAAAAATTAACCTTCTCCCTCTCTTTACTTTCTAATATGTCGGGAGGATCAAAAGCCTTCGAGACCGGAAGTTCTTCATTGCCGCGCCACACGAACGGGAGGAGGTTCCGTTGGAGTGGATATGGAGACGGCCGAAGCTATTCGAGCGGGATTGCACCCGCAGTAACTCGAAGAACTTTTCAACGAGGCCGGGTGGCGAGGACGGCGCGACGGCGAGCAGGGGGCTCGCGGTTGATGAGGATGATTTGGTGCGGGAGGCACGGGAACGAGACAGAGATTCGGCCCCGCCTACGTGGCTTTTGCTCGATGATGGAAGCGATCGCGGACCCTATCCGAATTCGATTCAAGCCTACACCGCCGCTCACCCTTACGAACATGTGAATCGGACGGTCTTCAGTCGCCGTCCGTCTCCGTGGACTCTTGGAAAGATCCGAGTACGGCGACCAAGAAAGACTCCGAGCTGGAGGGCTAAATATCATATCCCCTCCGACGCTTTCTTTGCACGTGCCCTCGGAGAATGAGCGTGCCGACCAACCGCCCAAGGATATGGTTGTCGGCCGAGATGATTATGGAGGCGGGTCTGAGATTCCCGCTGCCATTCGCCGTCTCCTACTTGCTGATCGCCTGGAATTTGGCGCCTCTTCAACTGACGCCGAACGCTTGGCTACAGATCATCTGCACGTTGACCCTGTTTGGCGGTCACCGGTTGTTCCGTCTCCTTACTGCGCTGGAGATGAATTACTTGTTTAAACTGGCCGCGCAGAAAGGGTCGATCGGCGGCAATCATATCCAAGGCCGAATCGGGAGAGTGGTCCTTGGCGTGCCGAATAAGACCAGGGGTGACCTAGCTAAATGGTGTTGGGTCGGCGGGGCATGGCGATCGGCGTCGAGTGACAGGCCGAACGAGGAGTTGGAGATCCCCACCACTTTCCGGGAGAGGAATCCGAGTAAGGATTTTAACTCTCCCCTTGATTGAGCTTGTCTTGGACTGATCTAATTTTGTTTTCTTTTTGCAGGACCTCTCGTTCCAGCGATCGGCGACCTTCCATTCGATTTCTTGATCGTTTGGGAGAGGATCCGTGCCTTGCCGAACTCCTTTATTGACGTTCGATCGCTTGGTACCGAAGCTCATCGGTTGGGGGCTCGATTGTTCTGCTACCCCCGTCACTTGAAAGTTCCAGGTATAAGTTTAAGTGGTGCTCCCTTGCTTGACGATCGTCTCCAGGAGGTCGTTTTGTTTTGTCTAACTTGTTTGTATCTTTTCTTTGACAGAGGTTTATTTTCCCCAATTCGCCGAACCACCGCCAGAGATCGCTATGTCAAACCCGGGACTCATCGGTCGCCTTCACTTGGGCAAGCAGACTGGTCGCGTTCCCGCGACGACGTCTCGCCCTGCTCTGGTGACGAGGCCTGTCGAGGCGCCAGTCGCCGAGCCGGTGGTCCAGGGAGAGGAACAGCTCCAGCGCCGCAAGAGGCAGAGGTCGGAGGAGTCCCCGTCGATTTCTGAGGCGGATGTATCAATTCTTGAGCCTCCGGTCGCTGCGACTCCTATCTCTGCCATCCCGATGATGGAGCGATCAGGCCCTAGGCCCACGGTCCCCGGCCCCCGGTCATCTGGCATCTCGGCGAAGAAGGTGGCGATCGCCGAGGCGGAAACCTCCCGGGGCAAGCCTTATTTCGGACGCGATCCCGAGCTGGTCAATAGGTAAGAAAGGGTCAAAATTTTCTGAGTTAGGCATTCTGAGCATGGTATGGGCTAACTCCTTGGTTTCCTTGGTTTGCGCTGCAGGGTTCGTCTCGCCGACCCGGACGTTGCTCCCATGGTGCTGGACTTTCTGTCGAGCAAGGCTCCGCAACAGTCTCTCGAAGTCCCTGCTTACGTTCGCCAGGCTATCACCTCTCTGCCCAAGGCTTGGACGACCGATCTTGATGCGATCGCTCGTCGGCGATCTGGAGACGCCATGCAGGCGACCGTTGCCTTGGCTCTCCAGACAGCGACGATGGTCGTCCAAGCTACTAGGGATTTTGAGGGGCGACCCTCCACTACTCGTCTCCATAGCGACCTCGAGGCCGCCCAGAACAAAAATATTGAGGATGCCAACCGGATTAGGTCTATGGAGAAGGAGTTTGAGGAGACGGCCAAAAGGGCTAAGCAGGACGTGGACCGATTGAAGCAGGAGCTGAGCCGCTCTAAGGAGGCTGCCGACCGGTCCCGTGATAAGGAGAAGGAAACCCGCCAGAAGCTCGTGGCTTCACAGGAGGAGGCGGACGGGCTGAAGGTGATGGTGGATCGGCTCAGTGGTGAGATGGAGGCGGCGAAGAAGGAGCTGGAGAAGGCTAGGGGCGAGAATGTTGCCAAGGCGGTCGAGCTGGCGGAGGCCGAGAAGACGGCCGCGGATTTGAAGGGGCAGCTGAAGGCGATCGAGGTCGATCCCTACCTTAACGTCGAGCACGTCGGCGAGTTCGCTTATTACTTGGCCTATGCTGACGCTGTTCGAGCCGCTAAAAAGGCAGGGATCGAGATCGGTCCCCTGATGGAGAGCTTCAAATCTTATGTCCTCGAGCATCCTCTGCATCCAGAATTCTCCTTGCCGATCCTTGACTTTGTCGACTTCGGGATCGACTTGAGTTGGTATACCGGTAAACTCATTCATCCCGAGGCCGATGGGGGAGCCCAAGCCGATCCGCAACCCGAGGGCGATGGCCAGCCGGTGGGGCCTTGAGAGGCATTTTTGTTTTTCCTCCGTAACTTGTATTTTTTGTAATGCCTTCGGGCCTCGTAATGTATGAAACTTGTGTTATGAATAAAATGCTCCTTTTTTCATACTGTCTCTTTACATGCGATCGCCTTTGAATGTTTGCGTGCAATTTTTACAAGTACGTGTATGATTGCTTTCAAAGTTTTGTTCATCCGGCCGATTTTCTGAGTGTTGAAAGCATTGATATGTTTTGAATCGGAATTCTTACTTGTAATTTTTGTCGAACGACCCTGGTCGTCCTGCGTGTGTTTGAGCGAAGCCGATCGTGTGTGGTTCCTCTTTGTTCAATCGTATTTGAGATTAGCTCGACCTATCTCTGCCCCCTTGTTTTTGTTCACTTATTGTAAGTAAGGAAACAAAAACTAGTTTGTCTGGCGAGCTATCTTCATTTTGCCGATTCTGAAGAATCATGTATGGTTGGGGTGTTCGATCAATCGTGTCTTTGTGTGCGAGGGATATTGTGTATCCCGCGACTCACTTTTTGTGAGGGTCCTCCGTTAGGCTATGTCTGCCTTGTGTTAAAACGAAAGGCGGGCGATCTCGGTCTGGAGGAGTCCTTGCGCGGAGTGTTGTCGGCTTGTTCGACACCACGTCCGCGGCTTGTCAGCTGTGCTTCCACCTCGGCCCGCCATGAAGATGGCGACCCTCGACGGTGTACGTTGAGATGGGGGTAGTGGCACGTCGCATTGTCCGGGTTCATCATGTTAGATGATGTACCTTGAGGACGTGCGATCGTGCCTACTGATTATTTTGGAGGGTCCTTCGGCTACGCCGGCCTCGTATTTAAACGAAGGGCGGGCGATCTCAGCCCAAAGGAACCTTGCATGGGTGAAGTTGTCGGTTCCATCAACCTCCAGGACCATGGCTGCATTAATTTTACCTAGGATCGTCGTGATCAGCGATCGTCGGCGGTATGCGATATGCCTGGTGGGGCGATCGCCAGAATAGATGGGATAGGAAAAAATCTCATTATATTCCTTGTACATCATTGAAATTGAATACAAAATTATCACTGGTAGTATTTTTTCAGATGCACGGCGTTCCAGGGGTATTGATCCGGAGTACCGTCACGATGTTCCAGTTCGTAGGCTCCTTTAGTTAGCCATCTGGATACTCTGAAAGGTCCCTCGATTCGACCGAAACGCCTGTGTGGGTTTGGATCTTTTTGAGGACGAGATCGCCCACTTGAAACCTTCGTTCTTTGACCTTTGAATTGAAGAACTTCTCGGCTCTCCTTTTGTGGATTGTGTTCTTCATCTCTGAGGTCAGCCGTCGTTCTTCGAGCATGTCTAGGTCGATTCGTCGGGCCATATCGTTGTCGGCCGTCATCTCTTGATCGGTGCGATGGCTGAGGACGGCGATCTCTGAAGGAATCACCGCTTCTGTTCCGAAGGCAAGGGCGAATGGGGTTTCGCCGGTTGAATTGCGGGTCGTCGTCCGGTAGGACCACAAAACGTCTGGGAGCTCGCTCGCCCATCGTCCTTGCCTGGATTCGAGTCGCGCTTTAATCGTGTGTTTGAGGATCTTATTCACTGCCTCTACCTGCCCGTTCGTCTGAGGGTGATAGGGCGCTGAGAATAACCTTTTGATTCCCCACTTTTCACAGAATTGCATGACTTCTAAGCCGTCGAACTATTTCCCGTTGTCGGAGATGATGGCCTGGGGCAGACCGAATCGGCATACGACGTTTTTCCATATAAACTTGATCACTTGCTCTTGGCCGATCTTGTTGAGCGGTTCGGCCTCAGCCCATTTGGTGAAATAGTTGACCCCTACGATGGCGAACTTACAGCCCCCTGGAGCCGTCGGCAAGGGACCTATAAGGTCGATGCCCCATTGCGCAAATGGCCAAGGGCTATACATGGAGGTGAGCTGTTCGGGTGATAGTTTAATGTTGGGGCCCATTATCTGACATCTATGGCACGATCTGGCATAGGCGATCGCATCTTTCCGAAGTGATGGCCAGAAAAACCCTTGTCTGGTTGTTTTATGGATGAGGGCTCGCCCGCCCGCATGGTTTCCACAAATCCTGTCATGGATCTCAGCTAAAACGAGCCGACCTTCCTCCGGTGTAATACACTTGAGGAGGGGAAGGCTGAAGGCTCGCTTGTAAAGCCGGTCGTCCAATAGGGTATATCTGGTCGCACGAAGTTGGAGTTGGCGAGCTTTAACACGGTCGTCAGGGACCGTTCCGTCCTTTAAGTATTTGATGAATGGAGTCATCCAGTTCTCCTCGGCGATGGCGACCGTGGTAACCAGGCTTCTATCGATCGCCGGCCTCGCTGACTTTGTGATTTGGATATTGGAGAAATCGGCTGCCCCATCCGATGATGCTAGCTTGGAAAGAGCATCGGCCTGGGAGTTGTGCTCCCTCGGGACTTGTTCGATTAGCACTTCTTCAAATTTTGTGCACATTTCGGCGACCAGCTCTTGGTATTTGACCATTTGTTCGCCGCGCGCCTCATATTCTCCCTTGACTTGGTTCACGACCAAAAGGGAGTCCATGAAGATATGGAGGCGCCGAGCATCTAGGGCGAGGGCTAGATCGAGCCCGCCTACCAAAGCTTCGTATTCGGCTTCATTGTTGGTCGCACGAAAACCGAAACGTACAGCATTTGTGAAACTCTGACCGTCGGGGCTGATGAGGACGATCCCTGCCCCTGCTCTCGAATTGGTCGCTGAGCCATCCACATATAACTTCCAGGCAGGTCGGCCGACCTGGGTTGGACTGTGAGGGAAAGTTAATTCCACCACGAAGTCCGCCAGAGCTTGGCCCTTGATCGTCGTGCGAGGAGCGTAAGTGATACCGTATTGGGCGATTTCCAGCGACCACTTGAGGAGTCGCCCGTTGGTATCCGGTCGGTGTAGGACTTGCCTTAGAGGTAGAGTTGTTAGGACTTCCACTTGGTGATCGAAGAAGTAAGCTCTCAGCTTACGAACACACATGACAAGGGCGTAGGCGATCTTCTCCAATGGCGTATAACGTGTCTCAGCGTCGTGGAGCGCCTGGCTAACATAGTAGATCGGCAAGTGGGCTTGCCCCTCTGCTCGCACTGTATCAAAGACTCAGTAGCGACCTCCGAGGCCGCTAAGTAAAGGAATAATTTTTCACCGGGGATCGGCTTTGCCAGGATCTGGGGGTTAGATAGATATTCCTTTATCTTGGCGAACGCTATCTGGCTTTCCTTCGTCCATGCGAACTTTTTGTTCTTGATGGTTGCGAAGAAAGGCTTGCTTTTATCGTCGAGCCGTGATATGAAACGGTTGAGGGCGGCTAGACAACCTGTGAGGCGTTGCACCTGCTTGATGTTTCGCGTTTCCTGCATGTCAAGGATCGCCTGTATCTTGGTGGGGTTCGCCTCGATCCCCCTTTGGCTCACTATGTGCCCAGGAACTTCCCGGAGCCCACCCCGAAGTTGCATTCCTTGGGGTTCAGCTTCATGTTAAACTTCTCAAGGATGGTGAACGTCTCGGCGAGATCGTTGAGGTGATCTTCCTTCTTGAGGCTTTTGACTACGATATCGTCAATGTAGACCTCCATGGTCTTGCCGATCTGATCGGCGAACATTCTGTTGACTAATCGCTGGTAGGTCGCCCCTGCGTTTTTCAAGCTGAACGGCATTCTGACCCAAAAGTATATGTCTTTTTCTGTGTGGAAAGATGTGTGTTTTATGTCTTCCTCCGCCATTGGGATTTGATGATATCCGGCGAAGGCATCCATAAACGACATCATTTCGCAACCTGCCGTACTATCGACCAAGTGATCAATATGAGGCATCGGGAAGTGATCTTTTGGACATGCCGCGTTGAGGTCGGTGAAGTCAATGCATAATCTCCAGGAGCCAGTTGGATTTTTGACGAGCACTGCGTTGGCGACCCACTGTGGTTCGTCTGTGGCTACTCCGATCAATTTGTTGTTGAGTAACTTCTGTACTTCTATGTCGAGCGCCGCGTATTTCTCGGGACCGAATTTCCTTCGCTTCTGGTGAACAGGCTTCATCGCCCGGTCAATCTTCAGATAATGGCAAGCGTGTTCGGGACTTATGCCAACCATATCTTGATGCGACCAGGCAAAGACTCCGATGTTTATACGTAGCAAGTTGATCAGATCTCCCTTTAATTCGTGGTCGATATTTGCGCCGATCTGTACTTCCCGTTCTGGGTGATCCGGATCCATCGTAATGCTTTCCAACTCTTCGACAAGGACGGTCGCCTCTCGTTTGGTACGATCTCCGGACTCGGTCCTTGGATCGATGTCGAGACTTGGCTCGAAACCGATCCTTGGCTCGATGTCGTCCGTCAACTGATGAGAGATGGCGTCCCCTGAGTCGGGTTGGTACGATGTGTTAGGCTCGTCGATCTCCATGGGTTGATCGTCGGTCGCTTCAATGTTACATATAGTATGGGAAGTATTGAAAGAAGTAACAACATAGAAGTAATTCAAACATCTCTTTGCCATTAGCTGATCTCCTTTTACAGTACCGACCGTCCCATCGGCAGTGGGGAATTTGATACAGTAAAAGAAAGATAAGGCGACCGCCTCAAAAGGGGCGACCTAGGAACCCATTATAGATGCTGGGCCTATCTATGATTACAAAACTTAGGTTCCTAGTAATCCTAACCTTGGGATCATAAAAGCATACTAGCTCGACGGAGAGCTTGATCCTCCCGTAGGCTTGGACTGTGTTGTCGCCGAACCCTTGGAGCATGGTGTCGAACGGCTTGATGAATTTGATTAAGTTGCCGAGTTGGTCTAGGGCGGATTTGAATATGATGTTGCAGAAACTCCCATTGTCGACCAACACGCGATCGACCGTCTTCCCAAGGATACAAGCGGAGATCACTAGTGCATCCTCTTTGGGACATTGCACTCCCTCCCTGTCCTTGTTGGAAAAGGTGATGAGCGCGTCTCTAGAGATGGTCGGCTCCGGAGGTACTACAACATGGACTTCGGCGAAAGCCCTCAGCTCGGCTTTTCGCTTTCTGTTTGATAGGGTGGAAAACGGGGAAAGGCCCCCGAGGCTCCCACCTCCTGCTTGAAGCATGTTGATCCGACCGCCAGGGTTGATCGGAGGGATCGACTCATCAGAGTACTCCAGCTCATGCTCGATTCTGGCGATCGGATTGGGAGGAATCCTTTCGCTTGGTCGGCGCTCGCGCCCTCCGGCTCTTTCCGTCCTGGGTTCTGGCTTGGTGATCAAATTGTCCAGTTTGCCTTCCTCAAGCGATCGCGAGCCGTCCGAGGAGGTCGCGGCATTGGCTAGTGTTCTGGCCGGGACTCTTATGATAGGCACAGAATTTGCTACGGTCTAGATGACCGTGGTCCCTTATCGGCTTTGGTTTGGAGAGCCACTCGCGACCTTTGATTGCGTTGAATATGTGGGCCGGAGATAAGTTGAGGTTGTGGAGGAGGTGGACTTCCACATCCTCGAAGGCTTTGAACTCACCAGGCGGTTTTGCGACCGCCTTTCTGGGCTTAGCGACCGCCTTCTTTTGGACATGGGAAGGCGTCTTCCCTTCTCCGGATGGTTCCTCGTCTAAACGGAGGGAGAGCATCATCTGCCTGGCCAGGAAACCGGCGGCTTTGCCGCGGAAGACCGAGTAGGTCGGGGGGATATCCTTTGTGAGGTGCCTGAACATGGGCGAGCGTCCGTGGAATCCGCTCATGACTGAGTTGAGAGCGAGCTCGTCGCTGATGGGCTCGCCGGTGAGGACTATTTCGTCTACCCGGTCGATGTAATCTTCGTCTGACTCGTCCTTCCCCTGCTTGATTTTCATCATGCGGTGGGGGCCTTCAGGGCGAGCGACTTTGGCGGCGAAGTATGTCGTGAAGTCTTTCGCCAGCTTCTCAAAGCAGTTGATTGAGCGAGGTGGTAGTGAGATGTACCACCTGTGGGCGAGTTCGCCCAGAGTTAACGGGAACATTCGACACTTCGTCGCGTCTGATGCTCCGCATCCGGTCATGTAGATCTGGAATTTGCTCAGGTGGGTTTCCGGATCCGATCTCCCCTCATATAGAGGTGTTTGTGGGGGATTGATCGTTGGTTAGACTGGGGCGAGCTCGATCTGAGTTGCGAGTGGTTCGCTGGATCCAATGATTGATCTCCTGGCTCCTACCCCAATTTCCAGGAGTGCCTTCATCTCGTCGAGCTGGCGTTGCATGGCGGCCATCGCCGTCGCCTGACTGCTCTCCGAGTGGCTCTCAGAGCGCGAACCAAGGCGATCGTGTACCGATCCCCTATCCCCGTGGTGAATGACGAGCTCCCTGCCAGTGGGTTCCTTTCTTGGGCGAGCAGGGGCTCACTGACCGACCTGTCTCTTGGTAGTCGGATATGCCGAACTCCTGGTAAAGGATTCGGATACCGATGTCTCCCGGCTGGGGCCTGAGTGCCCGGGTTGCCATGAGGGATCGCTCCCCAGGCGGCTGAAGACGGAATCGTCCCTCCTTACGAGAGCCTTTTCCTGTGTCTCAGGGCTTTCTATCGATTTCTCAACATAGATCCCCTTGAGCTTCCGTTTGTTTGCCCGGCGGACGGTGGACGGAGTGATGGTGGGCGAGCCGTTGGCCTTCTGTCGCTCCCTGAGGATGGCTATAGCCTCCTCAATCTGTTCCGTGGTCTGGAACTGATCGAGTGAGAGGCTAGAACCGTCCCTCGGGGGCGGGAGTGAGAGCCTAGCGTCGCCACGGTCGCCCTCCGCCATGGGCTGGGATTCGGTCCGGGCCGGAATGAGATTTCCGGCAGATCTTAGGGTGGCTCTCTTGGAGGTCGTTGCAGATGTCATTTTCTGAAGGTTTTTCTATTGAAGAACAGTGAGTGTTTCTTCAAGTATATGTCCGGAGAACAGTGAGTGTTCTTCGAGATGGTAGGGATAAAAACGAAGGTTCAAGCCCTTCTTCTAGCGCCAATTGTTGTTACCCAAAATATTATCCGGAGATAGTATTGCTGGAATGATCGAGTAACAAACAAATGCGAGAACACTTCCGTGAGAAAATAGATAACACAAGATTTGCCGGGGTTGTTAATCCCGGGCTTAAATGCTCTCGCGAGATGTTATTAATAAATATACTGTCGAGTGCAAATATTAATGTTAGAATCTATTACAAGGAGTGTAAAGACTTCTAGTTATCTAGGCTTTAGAGCGCGTAGATTGCCGGAAGAACCAGATAGATCAATCTGTGAGTTCTTGCTTGGGATATATGATGAATGTGTATGAATATCACTATGAATGTATTAGTGGTTGCCAAAAGAGCCTTTGATTCTCTCTTTGGTGTGTATTTTGCACTTAATTCGTAGTAGAATTCCCGTCCCATTGGCCACAGCAGTGAGTCCTCTATTTATAGGGGACAAGGTAGTTGGGATCCCTCAGGCGATCGCGGGCGATCGCCGTTTTCTATATTAAAATAAGACGGCCGATCGTCCCGTCACGTGGGCCTGTTCCCTTGAGGTCCGAGGTTGCAGCTGAAGGCCAGCTGGGCGAACCAATGGGAAGCCAGCATGCGTCTCGAGTTGCTGTCCGGGGAGGACCCACTTTGTACCTTTCGGCGGCCTTGTCGGTAGGTGTGGTAGGTGACAGGCTGGGGTCAATGGTCCTATCTGTCGGTATACTTTGAAGATCCGCACGTGGGCCATCGTCCAAGATTCGGTCTTCGACGACTTCGACGGATGCTGGATCCATACGTGGCACGAGATGATCGCCTCTGGTTCGCTCATTAAAGACGATCGTCAGACATCAAAAGACGATCGCTGGGTACCAAAAGACGGTCGCCGTATAGTGCCGAACTCTAGGCGTTTGTCCAGAGTATGTCTTCCATGGTTGGCTTCTCTGATCGTGATGACGATCGCCTATCGAGGCGGATTAATCGCCGCACAACAGGTCACAAGTCGTCCAGGTACAAGTCTAGAGGGGGGTGAATATACTTGTAGAAACTCTTAAACTCTTTTTCACGAAGAGTGAGTTTCTTCAGCTGAAAGGTAAACAAATGACTTGGAGTCGTTTGTTCTTTAATATATGCGGAAGTCAGCTGATGACGAATAAAAAACAACTAATGAAACACTTAACAATGAATGCAGCAGTTAAAAGTATGATGCAGTAAAACAGTAAATAACGCAGGCGATTATAGTGGTCTCAGAGGTGGGGTAATCCTCTACTAATCCACTTTTCTCCAAACCAGTTGGAGATGAATTCACTATAATTCTCAACCAGTGATAAATATTACAGTGATTCAAACCACACTACAACAGCTTCCAACCAGTGGAAATCCGTGCCGTTGTACACACTTGACTGCCTTGCACCTCTTGATCCTTGATCCTTGGATGCCTTTACAGTCTCTTACTTCAACCAGTGAAGTACCCCGTACTCAGGATTATAGACAAGAGTTTTTGTCTTCTCCAACTAAGAGCTTCTTTAAGTATGAACTCTTAGAACCGCTCTTTTCACGATGCTATTGATTGCTTTAGATTGCTTGATTGCTTTGATCGCTTGAAAGTATGTTCGCACCGGTAGTCGCTCAGTTTCAAATCTTCGGATATATATAGGTCACGATCTCTGAGCTTTTTCCTTGTAGCCGTTGCAAATCTTTTGAACAAATCCGTCCGTTGGATGGAGACTTCTTTGTTTAATCTTTCTGAACGTTGCAAGGCTGGATTCCCATTATTTTATTTTATCTTCCGACCGTTGTGAAGACTTCTGCATGTGAGCGCCGAATCTTTTGAATATAAAATGATTAAAGTCTTCAAGGTGGGTCTGGATGATTTATTTAAATCATATCTCTTGCGGGAATCACTCCAATTTGTCTCTTCACGTTGCATGTGACTTTCCGTAATACTTGACTTTTCAACGCATGCTGACGTGGACTTTGGAGTACTTGGCTGACTTCGACTAGGCTGATGAGCAGCTAACATCTCTGCAGTCTGGACCTCTCTGCTGTTCACTGTTTGTGACTTATCTGATCAGGTGACTTCCCTGAGGTACCTTGGTTGCAGTCTGGTCAAACTTCTCTGATAAATTTTGTTGACCAGAGCTACTCTGACTGGACTCGGCTGATCCTCTCTGATGGACTTAGCTGTACTTGGTACTTAACTGATTTTCAGCCTAACTAATTTTTGGCCTATAGAAGATACTCATTTGGTTCTTCTTTACATTTTGCCAAGTTTTATACTTAACATATTTGGCCTATGGAAGATACTCATTTAGTTCTTCCTTACTTTTTTGCCAAGTTTTATACTTAATATATTTGGCCTATGGAAGATACTCATTTGGTTCTTCCTTACATTTTTGCCAAGTAATAAACATTTGATTTTATATTAATGACATCATCAAAATCTAACAAGTATTCCTAACAAATTCCCCCTATTTTGATGATGGCAAAACTTTAAGTAATCAAATGACCAAGTCTGCACTTAAGTGCAAGACACAAACTAAAATCAGTCTAATATTGAGACAACTGGAAATTGTCATTCGACAGACTGTTATAAAACTTTTCTGACTTGATTATGATTGAAATTTACAAGAAAGTTTTTTTACAGGTACAGAAATAAAAAAATTACAAGTACAAAGAAATAAAGTCATCTGCCTCTTCCTCTGCCTCTGCGAATAGGCTGTTTGGCAGGCCTGAATGGTTTAGCTCCAATTGGTCTTATCTTGACTGGAGCAAGACCATATTTCTTCTTCACAACAAGAGCTGCAAAGTCTTGTTCTTGTTGGGATGAAAATCTATTCTCAAGACATAACTGCTTGATTTCTCTTTGAAGCTCTAGCTCATTTAGCTCATTGTCCAGACGGGTCGGTGCTTCCTCTGCTCTGAATGAGGGAATCATAGGATAAGCATTTTGATCCTTAGCATGCTTCTTCAGAATAGCCCAGAGCTTCGTATGGGCTTCCTCCATTAAATTGATGAAGATCTGCTGTGGGGAGAGATTATCATCCTGGAGTATTTCCCAGATGTAATAGTCTCTGATGAATTTCTTCTTTGCAGTTCCCGACATGGGCAGGGCTTCATATAGTATAAAATCCTCAACATACCACAACTCCTTTCCTTCCCATTCTAGAGTAGGCCCAAAACCTCCTCTAGTCCTCCTTTTCTTGCCTTCAGGCTGGTCAGCCTGTTCATCTGGATCCGCTCCTCCCTTCCTCTTCAGACTTGAGGGTCCTTCAATTTGAAGGACATCTTGCCTCTTCTTTGTTCTTATCTCTGCCCTTATCTCTCCTTGATTACTTCCTTCCCCCTGAACTCTCTCTTCCCCCTTTTTGCCAGCATCAACAAGAGTAGTTAATTGCTGCTCCATTCTGCTCATCCAATCAGACATGCCAAATGGCATTCTGTTGTTGGTAGGGGGAGGGGACTGAGGAATCTCTTTCTGCAACAGAGTGTCGACCTTTGCATTGATTGATTGAAGGTCAGGAGTGACCTGAGACGCCAGCAGCTCTCCAATTGTATCTTTGACTATCTGCCTGATCAGCTCAGTCATGGCAGGAGATATCTGAGCTGATGGAGAGTGCTCTCCTGAGCCTTCTGCAAAAGAACCACTAGACTGCAAGCTTCTGTCTGCAGCAGGTAGTCCAGAGGGGGTTTTCTCTGGGGTCCCTGACCTGGAGTCTTCAGCTAACTCCGCGTCTAGGCTGGTGTACCGGGCAGGTACCACAGTCCTATCTGCAACTTCTTGAATTGGCTCTGGCTCCGGCTCTGGCTCTGGCTCCTTTTCTTCTTCTTTCTTTTCCTCTTTCTCCTGATCCTCCTCCTTCTCTTCTTCTGCCTTTTCTTCAATATTTTCCTTTTCTTCCTCCTCATCCTTTTCTTTTTCATTTTCTTTTTCGGCTCCTTCATCTCCTCCATCATCATCATCATTGTTGTCATCATCCTTATCCTCTTTTTCTCCTTCATCATCATCATCCTTTTCATCATCATCCTCCTTTTCTCCTTCATCTTTTTATTGTTCTACCTCTTCTCCTTCTTCTTCTTCTCCTTCATCAGCCAACTCTTCTGTTTTCTCAATTTCTTCTGACTGTTTTTCAACTAGAGTGTTTTCTTCTGTTCTTCTCTCTTCTTCTTCTTCATCAACCAAATCAACAACTTCTTTATTTCCTTCTCCATCTACTTCCTCAATTCTAATTTCATTTTCAAATTCCTCCTCCTCCTCTTCTCCAAAAGAACCATCAAAAATGCTAAGCATTATGGAATGGATGAATTGGTCCATGTTTGTTTTAAAATGGGACATGAACCAATTATCTTGGAGGATCAACACTAAGTCTGATTATTTGCAAAAGTGAATCAGTACCTCCTCTGTGGCTTGGGGATATTCCCAACCACTAGTTCCAATGTAAGTTTGAAGGTTTGTAAATGTCAGAGTTTTGAAAAACTTCCACTCTTCAAAAATATTGACAAAAGAGTGTTTTAATGCTTGTGGCTTAACAAGCTGGAGTTGCTCAATTGATAGGTTGAAAGTATTGTTTTCTAGCAGGTTAAAGGTATAATTAGCTTCAGGGATAGAAATGATGAGACCTGCTTCTTCTTCCTCGGAGATGTAGGTTGGGGGGGGTGAGTACAGCTATAATCCGAGTCTCGTGTGTGCCTGGGGCAGGCTGGTCTTCCAGATGAGATGGTGATCTGGCTGAGGGGCTGGCAAGATGTTCAGACTGCTCTTCCTCACTAAATTGCAGTTTCCTTGGCCTCTTGGGAGAGGGTTCTGGTGACGACTGCAGAATAGAAGGTCCTTCAGGGGCTGGCCCCCTTCTCTTAAATCTGACTGCAATGGGAGTGTCGTCGGACTCGGTGTCTGACTCGACTGCAGTTGCGATATCGGCTGCAGGTCTGTCCGACTCTCCTGACGAATAATATCTCGGATATGGCCTTGAGTCAGGTAGGTCCTTCAGCATCTGAGATGCTCTCTTTGCGCCTCCGAATTTTCTCACCTTCTCGTGGTCCATATGACCAAGTCTTTTGTTGGGGTGGAAGGGGTCAGTGCTTCCCTTCGCCACACCAGTCTTTTCCAAAAACCAACTTAGCTGCGTTCCAAACGCCAGCTTTGTCTTGAATCTCTTCTCATCGTCAAGCCACTCGACTTTGTTGACCTCTCGAACGAGTTGCCTGAAGATGTAATCAGCCCAGTCGATTTCTTCTTCCTGAATTAGTGCTCCCAGCACCATAAATTTTTCCGACGACAGTTGATCATAACTGCCGGCCATCCCCATGATTATTTTGTTGGTTATGTCCAACGCAAAACGATACAATTTCTTAAGCTCATTTCTCTTGGCAGTTAGCTTCAGCTTTTCCGGGATATTCTCTACCTTAATCTTCTTCCAGATTTCGGCAGAAGACTGCTTGAGAGCTTCGACGGCTATGCCGCGATGCTTCATACTGAAAACTCTGCGAATCGACTCTCGCGTGATGTCGATTTGCCTTCCGCGAACAGTGCTTCGAATTCCGTCTTGAATCAAACAAGCTTCGCGATAGAACTCGATGACATCCTCCTTGAACAGATGTTGCGGGTTGACATCAAGGAATGGGTAGATCCCATTGAGCTTCATCGCGCGGATTAGGTTGTACACATCATAATCCTCCAGATTAGCTTCTAACAAACCTTCAAAATCGACGACCAGCAAGAAAATGATCTGGTCCTTGACCGCCTTCAGGTTTACGCCTTCATTTCGTCCTTCTTGAGCTCAGGACAGTCCATTTGGATGTGTCCTGTTTTGTGACAGTTGTAGCATTCTACTTTCCAGCTTCCAGCCTTCTGGTTCCTTCTTGGATTCTCCTTATAATTTTTCTTGTATTTGGAGTAGTTCTTTCTAAAATTGCTGAACCTTTGCATTATAAACGCCATTTCTTCCTCAAAATCTAGTGGATTTGGAGGCTTTACATCAGATAGGCTCTTGGCAGGGGACTCGGCTGCAAATGTGATTCCCTTCTCTGCAGGCTCAGTTGAGGATGAACTTGGAAGCTCGAACTCATAAGCCTTCAGATCAGAGAACAGCTCCTGGATCTTTATCTTATTCAGGTCCTTGGACTCTCTCATGGCCACGACCTTCATGCTCCATTCAGGGTTGAGAGATCTGAGAACCTTTAGTGCCATTTCCCTGTTGCCATAGGTTTTGCCGAGGGAGTTGATCTCATTAATAATCTCAGTGAACCTTGTGTCCACTTGATCTATGGATTCACCATTCTTCATTTTAAAGTTGTCAAATTTTTGGATAGCAATTGACAGCTTATTTTCCTTGATCAGCTCCGTTCCCTCACACATTAAAGCTAATGTGTCCTATATTTCTTTGGCATTCTTACAGTTCTTGATCTTGACCATGGTGGATTTGTCAAGAGTCTGATATAATACATCTCTGGCCCGATTATCAAGATTGGCCAGCTTTCTTTCTTCGGGAGTCAGCTCCGTCCTCTTCTTAGGAATCTTCTCTGGCTTCCCTGCTGCGATCTCCTCTGATGTGTTGTCTTTCTCAAAGATGAATGGACCGTCCTCGATGATGCACCACATGTCGTCATGAATCGAAGATAAGTGTGCCTGCATCCTTATCTTCCACAGATCATACTCGTCAACTGAAAACACAGGGAGTCTAGAATGCATGTGTTCCATTATAAAATGAGAGTAAAGATATATATATCTGATATAGATCTGGTTCGTGAAATAAATGAACCAACCGCTCCGATACCACTTGTAGGTCACAAGTCGTCCAGGTACAAGTCTAGAGGGGGGGGTGAATAGACTTGTAGAAACTCTTAAACTCTTTTTCACGAAGAGTGAGTTTCTTCAGCTGAAAGGTAAATAAATGACTTGGAGTCGTTTGTTCTTTAATATATGCGGAAGTCAGCTGATGACGAATAGAAAGCAACTAATGAAACACTTAACAATGAATGCAGCAGTTAAAAGTATGATGCAGTAAAACAGTAAATAACGCAGGCGATTATAGTAGTCTCAGAGGTGGGGTAATCCTCTACTAATCCACTTTTCTCCAAACCAGTTGGAGATGAATTCACTATAATTCTCAACCAGTGATAAATATTACAGTGATTCAAACCACACTACAACAGCTTCCAACCAGTGGAAATCTGTGCCTTTGTACACACTTGACTGCCTTGCACCTCTTGATCCTTGATCCTTGGATGCCTTTACAGTCTCTTACTTCAACCAGTGAAGTACCCCGTACTCAGGATTATAGACAAGAGTTTTTGTCTTCTCCAACTAAGAGCTTCTTTAAGTATGAACTCTTAGAACCGCTCTTTTCACGATGCTATTGATTGCTTTAGATTGCTTGATTGCTTTGATCGCTTGAAAGTATGTTCGCACCGGTAGTCGCTCAGTTTCAAATCTTCGGATATATAGGTCACGATCTCTGAACTTTTTCCTTGTAGCCGTTGCAAATCTTTTGAACAAATCCGTCCGTTGGAGGGAGACTTCTTTGTTTAATCTTTCTGAACGTTGCAATGCTGGATTCCCATTATTTTATTTTATCTTCCGACCGTTGTGAAGACTTCTGCATGTGAGCGCCGAATCTTTTGAATATAAAACGATTAAAGTCTTCAAGGTGGGTCTGGATGATTTATTTAAATCATATCTCTTGCGGGAATCACTCCAATTTGTCTCTTCACGTTGCATGTGACTTTCCATAATACTTGACTTTTCAACGCATGCTGACGTGGACTTTGGAGTACTGGGCTGACTTCGACTAGGCTGATGAGCAGCTAACATCTCTGCAGTCTGGACCTCTCTGCTGTTCACTGTTTGTGACTTATCTGATCAGGTGACTTCCCTGAGGTACCTTGGCTGCAGTCTGGTCAAACTTCTCTGATAAATTTTGTTGACCAGAGCTACTCTGACTGGACTCGGCTGATCCTCTCTGATGGACTTAGCTGTACTTGGTACTTAACCGATTTTCAGCCTAACTAATTTTTGGCCTACAGAAGATACTCATTTGGTTCTTCTTTATATTTTGCCAAGTTTTATACTTAACATATTTGGTCTATGGAAGATACTCATTTGGTTCTTCCTTACATTTTTGCCAAGTTTTATACTTAACATATTTGGCCTATGGAAGATACTCATTTGGTTCTTCCTTACATTTTTGCCAAGTAATAAACATTTGATTTTATATTAATGACATCATCAAAATCTAACAAGTATTCCTAACAACCCCTACAATTTGGCGCCCACCGTGGGGACCTAGCAATCGAGTTAATCAACAATCATACTATAGAGTCTTTACTACCAGCCATGTCTGACGGATCCGCTTCGATGATTTTGTCCGACCCGACAGCCCAGTTGGATCTCAGTACCCAGATCGCCGCTCTGACCGAGCAGATAAACCAAGAGCGAGAGAATAGGCTAAAGCTGGAGAAGGAAAATGATGATCTACTTGTCCGCCTCGAGGCAGCAGCATCCAAAAGGCAGACTGACTCGACCTCTCGCTTCAGGGTTCCAGTCAACCCAATGATATGTGTTGATGATGACATCGTAACCCCTCCTGGCGGCGGATCTGAGCAACAAACGCTGAACCCGACCTCATTGGTAAAGAATTCTAATATTTCTATCGCACAATCTAACACAGGTCGTGTGACCTTCCGTGCAGGTGAACATATCACAACTCCCGAACCACCTATTATGACAAAACAAAAGGCTACTGGAGGACAGATGGGCGATACAATCACCACTGCAACCAGCGCCAACAACGCCACAACTGGATCTGGCCAGGCAGGGGCACCAACGATCGAACTTGAGCGAATATGACATCACTTACAGGCCACGGACCTCGCTAAAATCTCAGGTATTGGCCGACTTCCTTGTAGATTATACGCCTAACCTCTAAGTGCAGGCCGAAAAGGAATTGTGCTGCATGACTGAAGGAGAGACAACTGGAACCTGGAAGCTAAGTGTGGACGGGTCAAGCAACTCGAAAGGAAGTGGACTCGGACTTGTCCTGGTTTCACCGCATGGAGACACAATTGAACAGGCAGTCAGATGTGGCTTCAAAGCAACCAACAACGAGGCAGAATACGAGGCCATGATAGCCGTACTTGCCTTAGCTAAAGAGATGGGGGTGAAACGAATCAATGTCTACAGTGACTCCCAGCTAGTAGTCAACCAAATGCAAGGTAACTACCAAGCTCGGGACAACAAGATGATCGCCTACCTCCAGAAGACCAAAGAACTACAGGCACATTTTGAGGAGTTCTCCATCAGCCAAATACCGAGAGGAGAGAACAGCCATGCGGACGCACTAGCTAACTTGGGGTCATCAACCCAGATGACGGATCCAAAAACAATCCCTATTATCTATCTGCAATGGCTGGCAGTTTGGAAAGACGCAGAAGAACAAGTTTCAGACATATCAAGCAATCGGACCTAGATGACCCCACTGATGGAATATCTAGAACAAGATATACTCCCTGATGATAGGAACGAAGCACATCGAGTCAAAGCTCAATCAGCCCGATTCTCCATCATCCGAGGTAAACTTTACAAACGTTCTTATTCTGGTCCATACTTGAGATGTATTAACCCTGCAGAAGCAAAATACATCCTGGCGGAGCTACACGAGGGGGAATGTGGAAACCACTCAGGCGGAAGAAGTTTGGCTCACAAAGCTCTGACAAGTGGGTACTACTGGCCTACAATGAGGACTGATTCGATAGATTACGCGAGAAAATGTGCCAAGTGCCAACGCTTTGCCCAGGTGTCTCATCTTCATCCAGAAAAAATGACTGCGATCACATCACCATGGCCATTCATGAAATGGGGAATGGACATAGTAGGCAAGTTACCTACAGCACCTGGACAAAAGGTGTACATGCTAACGGTAACTGACTACTTCAGCAAATGGATTGAAGCAGAATCATTCCATCAAGTCCGAGACAGGGAAGTGAAAGGCTTCATATGGAAGAACGTAATATGTCGATACAGAGTACCTAAAGAAATCGTGACAGACAACGACTCGCAATTTATAAGCACTGCATTCCAGGACTTTTGCCAATTCTGGAACATCAAATTAAGCTTCTCAACTCCAAGGTATCCGCAAGCCAATGGACAGGCAGAGTCATCTAACAAGAAGATCATCAACACTTTAAAGAGGAGACTAGAAAAAGCCAAGGTAAAATGGGCAGATGAACTTCCCGGAGTCCTTTGGTCATATCGAACTACAGCTATGACATCGACGGGAGAAACTCCATTCTCCCTGGCTTACGGGATGGAAGCTGTCATTCCAATAGAAAGCGAAGTACCTACTGCAAGGCACGAAATCACAACAGACGATCAAAATTGGAGGGATATGTGCCACAAACTTGACACACTTGATGAAAAGAGAGATAATGCAAGAATCAAGATGGCAGCCTACCAACAAAGTGTCGCCAAATATTACAACAAAAATGAGCGCACTCGTACGTTTAAACCAGGAGACTGGGTGCTCAGACGAGTTTTTCAGAATACAAAGGAAGCTGGATCCGGCAAGTTGGCACCAACCTGGGAAGGACCGTACTTGATCACCAAGGTGGTCGGAGGTAGAGCTTACAAGCTACAGACACCAGACGGACGAGACATAAACAACAGCTGGAATGCCAACCATCTGAAACTGTATCACGCTTAAAACTTTTTCATGATTTCAAATATATTTTCGGTCTTACGAGACCAGCACTACAACCATATTATGTCTAACACTTCTACGCAGGTCCTTCTCAGAACTACATGGGGGCTTGATCCCTGAAATAGGGTATGTAGGCAGCTCTATGGAGCGCAGCCCATCAAAGCAACGCCCCTAAAAATAGGCGGAAGATGTTTATACAAGTTGAAAACCCAGCAAATAAGCGGGCCAACCCATCGATAACTCATCACACATGAAGTATAAGACAACCAAGACAATCAGAAGAAGATAAAAAGCTTCAATCATAGATATCAGTCAAAGTCTAAAAGCCTTACAAACAGACTTAGACTTGAGTTATGAGACGACAAAAACTACATGAAAAATAAAACCACAATCATGAATAAGAACAACAAACAACAAGTAATAATGGCACAAATATCAATCATCAGGAGGAGGGACGGAGTCTCCATCCTGACCCGCCTGCTCAGCGCCCTCGGCCTGCATTTGCTTGAACTCTTCATATTCAGCTTTGTATCTCGAGACATCCCATGTTCCCGCGGGACAACTCTCATACTCCTCAACTAACATGCCTCGGATTCTGACTTCCGCTTCAAGACACATGTCGGTCATCCGATCTTCTAACATTTTTGCCTTCTTTTGCGCCTTAAGGCTGTAGGCAACCAGGACATCCTCATAAGAAAAGCTAACTTCCCTCGCCTCAGTGAACGCCTGGATGGCCATCAAAACACGCCATACATTCAGCATCAACTGACTTGGCGCAATAACGTGGAACTTACAAGCTTCTAGCACCAGTCGGGGAAGCGGAAACCGAGCACCTAGCACAAATGGAAGCTCGTACATCACCAAGCAACCTGGATAAATCCAATCAGCCCTCTCTAGGTAAGAGGGAGCAACCAGACAGACATGTCTTGGGATGTCGTAGCTCTGGCGAAAACTCTTGAGATGCTCTAAGGTGATCTCAGACTTTGGATTCCTCCCCAAGAGCAATTTTTTAGGTTGGCTATCTCTAACCGGCCCAGCGCAGTCTACTCCAATACCGGAGGTATAGGTATAACTACCCTGACTATCCTTCCAACCTTTCAAATCATAACACGGTACGCGGGTTAACACCTCACCGCAAATGTCTCTATCATCGGACTCCTCGACCCTCTCACTAGTCGATCCACTAAACTGAGTTCGGTCGAAGGAATACATTATGACTAGATGTCCTATTGACAGGTTACCTAATGATAAAATAAGAGGGAAGGGCGGATGGTGTCAGTCGAAAGAAGTTGACAAAACTACTTGGATGACCATCCAGACATATCACTAGTTAGAATCATCACAATTAAACGAAATCAACAAACCCAACATACAAAACAAGTCAACAAGAAGACAACAAAAACACATCTTATGGGTCGACCTGACATAACAAGGCTATACTACCTACGTGGAAGAAGCCATATGAGACCATCGGTCTCTTACACTATAAAGCCCCTACGGGGTTAAACAAAGGAAACCAACCTCCTATTTGATTAAGAGCAATCAAACACAAACATAATTTGGCAAATCATGAAACTTCAAAATGATCAAACAATATGAAGAGCAATCAAGAATGTGAAGAACACATGAAGAACATATGAAGAACATTCAAATTCGTTGAAGAACATTCAAACAATATGAAGAACACTCGAAGAACTGACTTGACAAAGACCTTGCACCTTGCCCTTTTCCTTCTAACCCCTCCTTGCTTCCAAGCTCGCAACCCTCAAAGTATAGAATGAAGTATCAAAGTGAGAAATGAACACATGCTTCATCAAACTCTATAGGAGAGTCCTTCTCGAAACACGTACAGGTCATTATAAAATGCGTGTTGGATCTATCTTATCTCATTTAAATCACGTGCCAAGATATTTTGAGTGCGCGCTGTCTGGATAGATAGTCTAATACAGACAAGCACCCAGACTTAATTGATCGGATCAGACCGATGAAATCAAACAATCGAACTCTAATATAACGGACACGGTCCGATTCTGAATGAACGGATTGATTGGACAGACCTATCCACCCGACACCAATTAAATGAGTCGTCGAACAATCAACCAGATCAACTAGATTGGCCACATGTATTCAACTAGACAGACCAATCAGACTCATGCGCGTCATCCAAGTCATCAACCACAGAGCCAAATTGAGTCGCTTCCAGATCAATTGACTGGATGCATGACCAATTAGCCAGACGGATCGCTCGCGAGCTAGATCCAATCGGACGGAACAATCGGACGTAGGTCACGGCTACCTTCAATCGGACGTGAGCTGGATCTAATCGGACATGGCGAGTCAATCGGACATGGGCCACGGCTACCTTCAATCGGACGTGGATCGCGACTGGTTGCAATTGGATACTCGGCTTAGAGCGGGTCGATCGGACAGCCTGACTACGGGTCACTTTCGGATCAATCAGCAAGAGCTGTTTCTACTGCAACCAACTGGATCCGCGGGTCATTCGAACAGAACGGGTCGCCCGGATTCGGCCCGCCACAATCAGACCCGCGGGTTGTGCCTTGTGCCAAAATCAGCAAAAATATTTTGCTGAAGCAAGGACTCGAACGCGGGTTGATGAAGCCAGCAGCTATTGCCCGCGCCACTCGGCCAGGTCGCTAGTTATGCTATATATCGGATGCAGTTTTATATATAGCTGTTGGTCCACTTTCTCCTCAGATTCAAAAGATGAATCAGCCGATCCGAACGGTTTTATTCGAGTGATCAGTTGACAAAGCCTACTCGTAGAGATTTATTAGAAGCCGCTTGTCAAGAACAACTTTTCCACTTTTTTTCTTTTTTCGATTTATTGTCTAAATCAACGAAAATTCGCCATGGCCGGTGCCACATATGTTTAAACAAACAAACTCTAACGAACGGTCATATTGGACCCAAACGTTGACTCGAACGCAACACTGATAATCTCGATTACTTGACCTCATTAACTCTCCAATTAGAAAAATTCTAATTAGAGAGTGGGGGACAAACTGTAGTGGACAAATTTTGTCAATCCAACCCAAGCCCAACAAAATCTTTCCAACCAGCCCAACAAACCCAATAGACTAGACACTTTGTCTAAGATAAAATTCGTTGGGCCCCT
Source organism: Orobanche coerulescens (assembly GCA_033398695.1). Taxonomy (NCBI): domain Eukaryota; kingdom Viridiplantae; phylum Streptophyta; class Magnoliopsida; order Lamiales; family Orobanchaceae; genus Orobanche; species Orobanche coerulescens. The sequence continues at coordinate 231,722,847 of CM065802.1, forward strand.
GACTTGGAAAGATCCACAAACCAACCCGGATCCAGGGGTTCGACACGTCAGCCACGCGTATTCGAATGGTCAGATAAAATAACTTTTGAGCCAGTCAAAAGTCAAAAAAGCATGCTAAAGTAACGGACGAATAGAGTTGAGGGCCAAGGGTCAACAACGGACATGTGACAAGACAAAGCGAATCAACGGGCATGTGACAGACAAAGAGAATCAACAGGCATGTGACAGACAAAGCGAATCAACAGACATGTGACAGACAAAGCGAATCAACGGGCATGTGCCAGACAAACAAATCAACGTGACGGACGAATAAGGGAATAAGGATCCCAAGCTGTCCTATATAATGACAAGACAACCGACCTAATCGATTCATTGAATTCTAAGTCATTCTCTACTTAATTTATGCTCTCTAATAATTTTCTGTCATCCTCCTGCGCTCTCAACCACTGCCTTATCTCCATCACTAGATGGACGTACCTGACTATCCAATATCACCGATCTCCGGCGCTCTCAACCACCGCCTTACCTCCATCACTCATCGGACGTACCTGACCATCCAAATACCACCAACATCATAAATTGCTCTATTATTTATTATATTTAATTTGTTTATTTCAACTTTATTCAACATAAAATTGCTTACTGACTTGAGCGTCCGAGGCTCTTCGGCTGACACTCCACCGGTGCTCTCTGAGGGCTCTTACATGTTTTGTGATTGACAGGTTGCTAGTGCCCGATTCAATCAACCTGACTGACGTGCCTGACGTCATCATCGTCAATTGTAGGAATCACCCCTACAGCAAGACTATTGCATATGCGTCTAGACGGTTGAGGCCGTATGAGCTCAACTACCCTACTCATGATTTGTAGTTAGCGGCAGTTGTTTTTGAGCTCAAGATTTGGCGTCACTATCTTTTTGGCTCTGCATGTCAGATTTTTATCGATCATAAAAGTCTGAAGTACATATTCACTCAGTGGGAGTTGAATATGAGGCAGAGGAGGTGGTTGGAGTTGATTAAGGATTATGACCTCGAGATCCTTTATCATCCCGGCAAGGAGAACATCGTGGCGGATGCCTTGAGTCGGAAACCGGTTGCGTTGCTGACGCTTGAGATCCTTACGTCTCGATCTGAGCTTCAGCGGGATTTGATCGAGTTGAGTGTTGAGATTTTATTGCCAGAAGCCGTCGGGTAACTTTGCGCTTTGGAGATTTCGTCGTCGTTGATCGATGAAATTAAATTGAAGCAGTTGGATGATCCAATGATTACTCAAATCCGAGAGAATGTTCTTAAGGGGAAGTCTCCCGGGTTTGTGATTCACGAGGATGGTGTGTTGAGATTTCAGAGTCAGCTTTGTGTACCGAACGACTTAGCATTGAGGCAGAGTATTTTGCGAGAGGCCCATGCTACGCCTTACTCTGTTCATACTAGTTCGAGTAAGATGTACAAGGACCTAAGGAGGAACTTTTGGTGAAACGACATGAAGGAGGAGGTCGCACGGTTTGTAGCGAGATATTTGACTTGTCAGCAGGTCAAAATCGAACATCAGCGACCAGCCGGGTTATTGCAGTCGCTTCCCATTCCGGAATGGAAATGGGAAGATATTTCGATGGACTCCGTCACGAGCTTGGCGAGGTCGAAGTCTGGTATGAATATCGTTTGGGTGATTGTAGATTATCTGACCAAGTCGGCACACTTTATGGGCATCAAGGATACTTGGGGTCTGTAGAGGTTAGCTCATGTGTTTATTGCGCAAATTATGAGGCTTCACGGTACTCCGAAGTCTATTATTTCATATCGTGATGGCCGTTTTGTATTGCATTTTTGGCAGGCGGTACATAAGGCATTGGGTATTCGGTTGTGTCTGAGTACTTCTTTTCATCGTCAGCGAGATGGGCAGTCGGAACGCACTATCCAGACGTTTGAGGATATGTTGCGTGCTTGTACTCTCGATTGGAGCAGTGATTGGGAGGAGCATTTGCCGTTGATCGAATTTATGTACAACAATAGTTGGCACGCGCGCTTTATAGGCGGCGATGTCGATCGCCGATTTGCTGGAACTAGGCGTCCGATTTGGTTGGGACCGAACCGGATATCGATATGGAGACGAGGCGGAAGGTGGAATTAATTCAGGAGAGGGTGTTGACTGCTCAGAGTTGACATAAATCATATGATGACGTCCATCATTGACCTTTAGAATTTGAGGTGGGAGACCATGTTTTGCTGAAGGTGTCACCGACGAGGGGAGTTTTCCACTTCGGGAAGAAGGGAAAGTTGAGTCCGAGATTTATTGGGCCCTTTGAGATTCTCGAGAGAGTCGGCGAGTTGGCATATCGTTTGGTGTTGCCTCCGGCCTTGAGTCTCGTTCATAGCATTTTCCATGTTTCTCAGCATGTTCCGGATCCTAGTCACGTCATCGACTATGGTGAGGTTGATGTCGCCGAGGATATTACCTTCGAGGAGCGCCCCTTGAAGATTTTGCAGCACCGTGAGAAGCGACTGAGGCATAAGACCATTCATTTGGTCAGTGGTCGAGGCATGGTGTCGAGGAGGCAACTTGGGAAACCTAGGATAGCATGTGTACTAGGTACCCCGAGTTGTTTGTTTCTTAAGTTTCGGGACGAAACTTATTTATAGAGGGGTAGAATATCATATCCGCATTTTTCTTTTCTCGGTATTTTCATTTTTTGGTATATTTTTTTGTTTTTAGCGACTCGCTTGTAACCGTATTGATATTTCGAGAATATTTAATATTGGACTTGTTTTACTCAATTCCGTGATTAATGTCATTTTCGTCGCTATTTCGTTCGATTCTCGTAACCGTTGTTCGGAACCGCCGTTTCGGTGTTGCCGCAGGTCCGTCTCATGTTGTTATGCATATTGTGATTTGTTGTTTCGATCATGTATCATGTGTTTCAGACATTTTGGGCCGTTTTGTAATTTCCCAAAGTTTTGGGGTGATTACTAACATTGTAGTTTTCCGTACCCTCGGGTAGTCAGAACCGTGTTTTCTTTTAGCGCTTTGGTTCTGACTCAATCTTGTTGTTTGTGTGTCTCCTTCGGTTCATTGTTTGGTGTCGGATGCGCATTGTTTTCATCTGAGATGGAATTCACTGTTTTCCATCCCCGAGTGATGTATGTGCTGCTGTCTGCACTCAATAGTGCACGCTACTGTTGTGTAGCGCACACTATCGTTGCTTTGTAGCGCACGCTATGACCGTTTAGTAGCGTGTGCTAATGGCTCAAGCACAGCAGTGACAGTGGGTTGTTTCTACTCTATCTTTGGACGAACAGCTTAGCGCACGCTACATTTATATATTAGCGCATGTTACGGCTTCGACTTAGTGCGCGTCGGGTGACCGATAGTGCGCACTAATCCGGTAGTCCAGTACTGGTCAGATTATTTCTGGACTCTGCCTGGGGCCTAGGTAGCGCACGCTATGGCCCGATAGCGCGCGCTATCGAGGGGCTGTTAGCGCACGCTATCCTCTGGTAGCGCACGCTAAGAGGCCAGAACCGTAGGTTCTGGACTGATTTTAGCCGGGTAGCGCACGCTAACTCTAATCGTTAGCGCACGCTAAAACTCTCTAGCTATATAAACCAGAGAGTTGACCCAGATTGGTCACTTTTTCATTTCTTTCTCTCTCTCCGGTTCTTGGGCGATCTCCGGCGATTTAAAGTCTTGCAACTCCTAGCTATCATTCTTCTTGATTTTTTGGTGTAGATTAATAACACCAACACTTGTTCTTCATCTTTAATCCAAGGTAATCTCCTATAACCCTATTTTGGGAAATTTGGGGGGGGTTTGAGTTTTCATCCGATTTGTTCCATATTGTTGATTAATCCATGATGTATATGATTAATCTTGGTAGTATTCTTGTTTTCCCTATGAGTTCATGGTAAGTTTCGTGATATTTGTGGAATCGAGAGGGTTCGGTTGCGATCCATCCTCGTCTTTTTTTGTACGAACTTACATGAATTATAGGTGGGGTTTCGGGTGTCTTCCGTTATTGTTTTCTTGTCGAATTGGTTGTGATGGTGTTTGAAGAATTGTCTAGGTTCAGTGTGCCTAATTTCTCGCAACCGTGATTGTTCCTTCCGTCTTTTCGTCGTAATATCGAGGCAAGTACTCTTATGAACTTACACTCTTAACATGGTAGTATTGCATCAGTAACACGTGTGTGTATGCTCACTACGGGTTAGATTCGATGGGGTCTTGGTAGGGGTCCACAGAGGTGTGGATCGACGAACTTTGCTTTTAACACTACGGGTTAGATCCGACGGGGTCTCGGTAGGGGTCCACAGAGACGTGGATCAACGGTTAATTGTGGTGCATTTTATAAATGTGTTTTGGGTTATGGCGTTTCCGGAAATGTGTGTTTCAAACTGATATTTTCTCATTTGCATGCTCTGACTATATGTGTAAGTTGTTCATTTGGTTACTTGTACTAATTGCTAACCCTTTGGGGACCCATTTTGGGGAAATTCTTGTTATAAATTTCAGGTCATGTTTAGCCGGACGATCGGGCACTGGGGCAGTACGAGGATGCTAGCCAGGGTTGATGACGTGTGCAATTGAGTCTCTTTATTCAGTTGCCCTTTTAATGCGGATTGTTTCTTTAAACTTGTGAACTTATAGAACGTACTCGCGAGTACTTAGGTATTTCTACTAGGAATATGGTATTATTATTATTATATGTTATTTATGATTGTCAGTGATGTTTGTTTTGCCGGTTATACCGTGCGTTCCTTCTATTTTTGTTCTGGTGATGTGTGTTTTCTCGCTAACCAAGATAGTTAGACGAGCAATATTTCTTAATTAGCCTGTGGGTCCCATGTAGGGTCCCCGATGCTGTAATATTCCCTGAATATCTTGGGGGTGTTACAATCTTTAGTCAAATTATCTGTTGCATGCTGATGTATGCCATGACGTCATCTTCAACGGCTCCTTGTTTGAATTCAGAAACACTCCATTACGTACGTTAACCACATCCTCTTACGTACGTTAAACTTCCACTGTTACGTACGTTAAGCTCTCTCTATATAGCGTACATTAATAGCCTTTTGTCCAGTATTTTGCTTCCTCGGCTTCTTCGTTGTTTTGTTTAGCTTCCTTGTTATTTTTCTTTGTTCAACAACTAATCAGCAAAACTCGATAAATGAATATTTGGAATAAAATATTCCAACAATCTTCCCCTTTTTGATGATTACAAAACAACACCTTGAATTGGATAAAACATGCAAAATAAAGTATATATATTTGTACGAAATAAAATTTTCGGCTTTGATCGTTTCGTTCTCCTTTTCAACTTCTTATTTTCATTTTTCAACTTCTTCGTTTTCTTTTTCAACTTTCTTCGACTTTTCTACTTCATTTGGATTTGTATAAAAAAAAATTATTTTTCTCTCCCACATTTTACTTTTAGTTTTTCTCATCATTCTTCCATGACCCTTTTTATCCCATTCAACTATTTTCTCCCCCTTTTGTGATCAGTAAAAAGGGTAAATAACGATAATAAAATCGATATTATGATGAATGCATAAAAGGGTAAAAACCCCCCGACAAAAATCTCCTGTAAAAAATAATACTCCCCTGGGTATAATAATTATTGATGAAATTAATTTCTATTTTTGGGGATCCAAACGAAGTCGGTCGTTTTTTATTTAAATAGACGATATTTGGAATGGTGGTTCCTTTAGGAATCCAATTTTTTTAATTTTAATCGTTTGGCGTGGGCTTTTTACAGTTTGAAATATGATGCCCAATTTTTAAATATTTTTCGCAACGGGGTATTTTGAAATTTAAGGATTCATTTTTAGTATGCAGTTTGAATCCTAACCCTTGTTTATTCAAAGTATATTTTTGAACACATAGCATTTGTTTAAATTTGTCATTACCGCATGAAAATTTCTTTGTCAAAATTTTAAGTTCGTCTTGAACTTTTAAAAGATCATTCTTTAAAATATTTTCATTTTCATGGCATTGAGAATGACCGGTTTCGACAATTTTCTCTTTTTAAGAATTTTGGAAATTTCAGTTTCCAATAATTTATTTTTAGATTGGAGGGATTTAATTTCACTTAAAGCATTTTGAAAATCGGTATGTAATAATTCGAATGCTTCAAATAATTCGTCTTCAGACGATGTACTTAGTTGACTTTCGACGTCGCTTTCGTCGAATGTACTTCTTGCCATAAGTGCGAGGTTATATTGATCATTGATGAAATCTTCGTCCTCGTCTTCGTCACTCCACGTGGCAATTAGAACTTCCTTCTTTTGATTTGCTTGGCAATTTTTCGTGAAATGGCCTGGTTTACCACATATTCGACAATTGTTGCCGAATTTCTTAGATTCGCCCATTTTGATGTCTTTCTTTCTCCGGTTTAATAAGTTTTGAAACTTATTAATATTCTTGGCATAATATTCTGATTCTTCGTCACTTTCGTCCACCGGGATTTCTTCTTTTCGAGACATCTTAGCTTTCATGGCTAACATTCTTTCCTTCGGCTTCGGCTTGGTGTTCCGTGATTTAGAACTATCTCATAATTAATTAGCGAACCAACGAGGGCGCTAAAATCGAGCGTATTGAGATCTTTAGATTCCATTATTGCCGTCACGGTGCCATCCCACTCGCTAGGTAGTGATCGTAAGATTTTCTTGACTTTTCTCACTTCTTGATAGCGGTTTTCTGAACGAAGCTAGTCCATTGGTGATGATCGAAAATTGGTCTAGCATGTTGGTTATGGACTCGTCACCCTTCATCATGAATAACTCGTAGTCATGGAGAAGCATATTAATCTTCGTCTCCTTGACTTGAGTTGTTCCCTCGTGTGTAATTTCAAGAATTTTCCATATCTCTTTAGCACTTTCACACAATGAGATACGGTTGACCTCTTTTGGATTTAAGACACAATATAAAAGTTGAGTGGCCTTACAAGTTAGATGATCGTTCTTCCAATCCTCGTCATTATATTCTTCGAAACTCTTAAGAGATCCGTCGGATTTGATTGGAACTTTCGGGCCAAGACAAATGATCTTCCAGATTCCTATATCATAGGCATGAATGAAGATCGACATCTTTTTCTTCCAAGTCATATAATTTGATCCATTAAAGAATGGTGGTCGGTTCAAGGCAAGACCTTCTATCGGGGTAAATTGGAACGCCATTTGGATCATCTTCTCCTCGGATGTTAAGCCGCTTCTAGGAGGTACCGCTCCGATACCAATTGTTGGTGCAATATTGGTCGGTATTGCCGTTTGGAGATAGAGTTGCAAAACTCTTTCGCGTTGCGAAAGCGATTTAAATAAAGGTGCGGAAAATAAATCGACACAGGATTTATAGAGGTTCGGCCAAACGTGCCTACGTCCTCTCTTCGGTATCTTTTTCTATAGGATGAAGATCAACCTTTGCACCTCTCTTCTATCGGTCGAGGAATAACCGTTACAAACACGTCTTCTATCGGTCTGAGTAAACCATTCAATCACTTGTCTTTTTGTCAGTCTAAGTTAAACCATTTTCCTTTTCTATTGGACAAGGAATCAACCAATCTAGCTTTCTATGGGTAGTAGATAAACCTCACGTGGATATAGATTGCGATTCTAATAATACCGGATCATTGATCCTAATAACACCAAATCTAATCTTATCCTTTCTTTTTCCTCTCGTGTATGACTTTTCGTGTATCACACTCAAACTCTTGACAATATAAGTACAATTACAACAACAAGAATATGTATATCAATATCTGTTCAATTAGTCGATTGCTTTGCGTTGTTGTATGTTCAATACCATAGGAAGTGGTATTTATAGGATCCAAAGCCTCAACTAGCCATTATCTCACTGCTGCCTCATTATGTACGCTACATATGCTCTATTACGTACATTACTCATCTTACATATGTTAACTCATCTTTGTTACGTACGTTAAGATCTTCACAGATCAGTCCAGTAGCTTCGTTTCTCTCATTACGTACGTTAAGCTTCTCCCTCTTACGTACGTTATCTTCAGTCAAATTATCCATTGCATGTTGATGTATGCCATGACATCATCTTCAACGACTCTGTTGTGCGGCGATTTATACGCCTCGATGGCGATCGGATTAAGGGCCGAGCAACCGAGTCCACGACCAAATAAGCTACGACGAACTTGTCAGAACAAAGGTAACAGTTCACCTTCGAGCATCTAGCGATCGACCCCCAAGGTGATCGCATTTTGGCATCTAGCAATCGACTCTGGTGCCCGATCTAGAAAGATCGTCCTATGCCACGAACAAAACCTTCGTCCGTCAAAGTCTGTGACGACTGGATCTGCAAGCGCCCATGTGCAGATCCACGAAAGGCGCCGCAGAACATGGATCGTTGACCACAGCCTGTCACCACCTTCTCACCTACCGATATACCCGCCGAAAGGTACAAGGTGGGACCTCCCCGGACAGCGACTCAAGACGCGTGCAGACTTCTCATTGGTCCGCACAGCTGGCTGCCAGCAACAGCCGCGGACTTTAAGGAGACCAACCCATGTGCTAAAGATGATCGCCCGCTTATTATAATACAGCGGAGGCGATCGCCCAGCAACTCCCAGTGCTATAAATAGAGAACCTCCAGCAACTGGAGAAAGGTTCCAAGGACGACAGGAAAAGGTTCGCAATTCGTTCCTCTCAGTTTCATTCACAACAGGAAAACATTGGCAACTGTGTTAAGAATACATACACACTTTCAGGCTCTCGGCTTCCTCTCTTAAATCTATCTCATGATTTCTCTCTCAGCACCTCTCAACCAGAAGACGGTCGGCAGAGGCAAGAACTCCTTACAGTACAGATTCGAAGAGACTCGCAAGCCCAGGAGCTTAGACATACAGCTAATACACACTGTGAGAGACCGTCGATCTCTCACAGTCGTCAAAGGACATCAACGTTGTTACAAGAACTCACAGAGCATCATATCTGGTTCTTCCAGCAATCTTCATGCTCTATAACTAAGATAACTAGGGTCTTTACACTCATTGTAATTGTACTCTAACATTAATATTTGTACTCCAAAGTATTTGTATTAATAACATCTCGCGAGAGCATTCAAGCCTGGGACTAACAATCCCGACATATCTTGTGTTATTTACTTTCCCCACGGAAGTGCTCTCGCACTTTGGTTGCTACTCGATCATTCCAGCAATATCTATCTCCGGATAATATTTTGGGTAGCAACAGACTCCTTGTTTGAATTCAGAAACACTCCATTACGTACGTTAATAACATCTTATTACGTATGTTAAACTTCCACTATTACGTACGTTAATCTCTCTATATAGCGTACGTTAATAGCCTTCTATCCAGCATTTTGCTTCTTCGACTTATTCGTTGTTTTGTTTAGCTTCCTTGTTGTTTTTTTTTGTTCAACAACTAACCAGCAAAACTCGATTAATGAATATTTGGAATAAAATATTCCAACAGCTCTAAATGTTTTGGTCAAAGGCTTATGAACGCATTTGCCATTAACCGCATAGGACGTTTACCTGTTCACTTATAGAAAAAAGAATCTTATCTTGGTATTCAGTAGAGACTGATACTTGCCCACTAAATTACACTTTGAGGTTGACCCCACCAAACGGTGATTGGATCGAATTACTCTAATGAATAACTTAATATCACAGGTACATATACTACTTAAACCTCAAGTCAACGGTTCACGTATATCTATCACAACCTTTCGATTTAGTCATTGACAATCCCATAGTGAAATTCATGTGACCGAATCGAGGTGAGTCGTGTTCGAGTATACTAATCTCATTAGCACACCTATAACGTGTGCTCCCACTAACTCTTTGTGAACACATGCACTTTACATGTCAAAGTATACGTTATACAAGTCTTGGCTAAACTTAATGCCCAGTTGAGTTTTATCGACGTGCGAACCAGTTAATCATTCAAGCCCTAAACACTTTTAGTGCCTATCTCCTTATCTCCATAAAGAGTGAAATGTTTGCTCTCGAATGCAAGGACTATTATTCTATATACCAAATCACGATACCAGTGATATACAATAATATAATAATAATAAATGTCTTATATAATAAATGTTCATAATTACAATACAATGCTCTCAATCTATCATCCTCTAAGTGGCATTCGAGGGCATATTCCTAACAATAAACTCATATATTTTAAAAAGTCTATTCAAATCCATTAGAATTGAAATTGAATATACCCCTAGTGAGTAAAATATAAAAAGAAAAATATTCAGCTCTCATCAAAGTGCAAAATTGAGGTATAAATTAATTTATGGCATATCAAACAAATTTTTCCTTAATAAGTTTAAAAAACAAACTAGCTTATAAGATGACTTCTTTTTACTAAACATACTCTAAATATATATTTGTTTTCTTAATTTTTACTCAATACATCTACAAACTTATAAAATCAAATAAACATTATTAAAAACAAACACGAAACGCCCAATCTAGTTTCATCCAAAAAAATATGGACATTATAGTTTCCTGAAAATTCAATGAGGATCAAATTTTTAATACCAAACCATAAAATTAACGAGTTATATATCTCCATTCATATGTAGGATTGAAACTATTTTGGTTAAAAAGACTAAAATAACACCGAGTGCACATCTAAAGTACCCATGATTGCTGCACACGGTCATGGCACACGATCACATCCAACCGTGTGTTAGTTTGTGCAGCGACGATGTCATTTCTCATAATTGTTGCACATGATCGTACCTCATCGTATGCAACGATCGTGTCCACGACTGATTTTGTGCTTCGATCAGTTTTGAAGGTATTAATATCTTTAGTCTCAACAACTTTTATTACTCCCCCGCCCGAAGTGCAACATATGATCTAAGAAAGTATCCCTTTAGAAGTGCATCACTTCATTAATACCTTAAATCAAATCAAACAATCACCTTCTATTTTTAATCTCCACCAGATACCCACAATCAATATCTTTTACCTTTTAATCTACAACACACACTCACCATCAATACTTACAAATTTACACATTCATCACATTCAATTAATCATTCACCTAAAATACACCAAATTTTTTCTAAATATTGTTCTTAGATTGGGACGAAGGGAGTATTATAAATGATGATATATAATTTATATAATTTATTCATTGATATTAAAAAATATAAGAAGCAGTCATTTGTATAAACATCCATTAATCACCGATAGAAGGGACTTTTCATCTCAGTGGCAGAAAAATAGGGCCGACCTTGAAATTTGGGGCTCTAGCGCATATTAGTTTGGAACTCTCTTTATATATATTAAAATTAGAAAAATATGTAAATCCATATAAAAACTAATAGAATGGTGAAAATAGAAAACACGCCAAATTTGTTGGTATCGGTTGTCTGGGGGTTGCTGTTAGGGCTGACAATTTCCGACACGACACGATAACTCGACACGAACACACACAAAATTAATGGGTTAGTGTTTGATCTTATCGTGTTCGTGTCCTTATCGTGTCGACACGATAAGGACACGCTAATTTCATGTCGTGTTCGTGTCGGATTCGTATCGTGTTCGTGTAACACGATAACTTTCGTGTTCGTGTCGTGTCGTGCCGTGTTCGTGTAACCCGGTAATATTTATATATTTTTAGCATTAATTTTATTATCATTTTAAATATTTTAAGTTTATTTTCTAATTTTTTATTTGAATTTATCGATTCGTGTCGTATCGTGTCATTATTGTGTCGTGTCAACACGAAAAATATCGTGTCATATCGTGCTCGTGTCGTGTTCATGTCGTGCCCGTGTTTCAACCATTCGTGTCGTGTTCGTGTTCGTGTCGAGCATATACTTAACGGGTCGTATTCGTGATTGGCCTTATCGTATTGTGTCGTTATCGTGTCGACCCGATAACGACCCGACACGCACGAATTGCCAGCCCTAGTTGTTGTTCTTTCAGTTTTTATTATTAAAAAATATTACGACTGACACGTCAAATCAATGCCTTTAGCGCAAGCTTCTAATTTTGTTTGTTTTTGTAATTTATTTCTTTTGTTTATGATAAAATATAATATAATTATTAATTGGGGGCTTGTTAAATTTTAGGGCTCTAGGCCTAGGCCTAATTGAATTATAGTCAGGACCGGCCCTGCAGAAAAACCATTGTTCGTCTGTCCGTTTTCTTGCAGTTCTCCTTTATCTTGTTCTCTTTCTTCTCCTTTATTATTCAGCGAGATTCTCGCAGCCTTTCATTCTCTTTCACATTCAACGTCTCTACCTCCATCTACATTCTCTCATTAAGTTCAATCTAAGGCTGCGAACAAGCTGTGTCGAATCGAGTTTTGGTCTTAACGAAAGTGCTTTTTAATATTCACTCGAACTCAAGCTCGAGCTCAATCGAGCTGCAAAATCCAAGCTCGACTCGAGCAGTAATCCTGTTTTTTTATTAATTTTGTTGTTGAAAATAGTAAGAAAAACTGTCTATTTTAACAAATATAGTAGTAATAATAATAATTATTAATTGATAATTAAACTAATATGGATATTTATACATATATTAAAAATTAAAAAAAACGCTCACGAGTTAAGTATTCACAAGTTCGAATTAGTGAACTTAGAAGCTCGAATCGAGCTCGAGCCAAGCTTGATCAACTCAAGCTCGGATCAAATTCAATTGAACATGATTGCGAGTGCTCGTGTGTAGCCTAACTCGTTTGCAGTCCTAGTTCAACCAACCGCAATTCAAGCATTATACTAGTTTATCTATCAACACAGGACGCATGTTCGAGTCCTGGCAGCCGCAGTGTGGGAGTTTTATCTCTCCAATGTGGGGATAGCTCCTTGTGGACACCAGACATTGTTCCTCCCACCTAGTGGACCGTTGAGTCACCATGATTTAATTCCTCCGCCAATCCCTATCAAATCAGGGATGGGGACCCTGAGGCGAGGAATTTTCGCCTATTCCTACAAGTTTATCTATCAACACTATAATTAGTCTGCCTAAAACAATTACTATACCAACACCCCTAAAATTAGGATCACACAACACTCAACTAAAATGAGTTGCATTAGAAAATAATTTAAAGTACATTGTACCCCTAAAATCTAAATCTTATTCCATTAGGGGGTTGGTTCAAAATTTAATAGTATTTCATATTTTTCTCTTTCTACCCCCATCAATTATCCCTCTCTCTACAAGAACAAGGAACTCTCTCCACTCTCTCTCCCCCACCAACAAAAACTCTCAGATGCCGTAATCCGCTGCCTCGCCACCATGGGCCACCGCCGGCCAAACCTCAACCAGCCAGCCACCAAGTCCCACACCCTTCCCTCCTCCCCCACCCACTCCTCCTCCTCCGACTTCGAGTTCACCATTTCCTCCTCCCACCGGAAATCTTCCGCCGCTGCCGCCGACCTCTGTCCCGCCGACGAGCTCTTCTACAAGGGCCAGCTCCTTCCCCTCCACCTCTCCCCCCGTCTCTCCATGGTCCGCACCCTCCTCTCCTCCGCCTCCACTTCCTCTTCCTCCGACACCACCACCACCACCGCCTCCCGCGACTCCACTGCCTCCCGTTCCTCCGCCGATTTCTCCGGCCGTCCTAGCTCTGCCGACGACGAACCCGAGTTCAAACGCCTCACGTACAAACACTGGACCAACCCCGGACCGAAACCGGCTTCCAAATACTTCTCCCTCCCCAAACTCTTCCGGACGGAGCAGAGGCCGCCGCCGTCCGCCGCCGCCAATCCCGCGAAGCGCGTGGGCGCAAGCGCGAAAGAAATGATGCGCAGGTACTTGAAAAAGGTGAAGCCCTTTTACGAGAAGCTGTAAGAGGTACAAGGTATATCAGATGAATTATCACTCAAAGTTTCAGTGCATTCATTAAACAAAAGAAGTGGCCTTTAAATAGGCTTACATGCAAACGACTCTAAACAAAAAAATAGGAAACCACTTAACCACTACTGCAGTAAACTAGGAAATACCGAAATAAAAGGTCAAACATGACCAAGTAAATGAGACTGACTCAAACGTGGGTAGACGTGCCCTTATTCCATGCAAAACAAAGATAGATAACCCACTTGCACATATCACTTCACATGCACACGTGCACATGTTATGATCATATGCAACAAACACTCCCCTAAACTGGACAGTGTCACACTTCCAGTTTATCAACTCCAAGCATTTTCCTGAATTTGATGAAATCATCCAGCTTCATTGGCTTTGTCATGACATCAGCCAATTGGTCTTTAGTCCCACAAAACACTAACTTGATTGACCCCTTTGCCACAAGATCTCTAAGATAATGAAAGCGCACATCAATATGTTTAGTTCTTCTATGCATTACCGGATTCTTTGACAACTTGATGGTGGAACTATTGTCACAAAATATATCTATTGGAAGTTGCTGCTCGCTTCCAAGATCATTAAGTAAACCATCCAGCCACACACAATGCTGCGCACAAGTAGTAGCTCCCACATATTCAGCTTCGGTCGACGAGAGTGTCACTATGTCTTGTTTTCTCGAACTCCAACATACAGCAGCTCCACTTAACAAACAAACATACCCGGACGTGGATTTTCGATCTTCCAAATCTCGAGCATAGTCACTGTCGGTAAACACTTGCAAAACACCACTAGGAGCATTCTTGTACAACAACCCATAGTCATAAGTACCTCTCAGGTACCTCAAAATTCTTTTACCAACCAGCAGATGTTGTTCCCTTGGACTTGACATATAACGAGAAATTAGAGACACCGAATAAGTAATATCCGGTCGTGTTACCGTGAGATACATTAAACTTCCCACCAATCTCTTGTACATCCCAGCATCAATTTCTTTCCCCATACCTTCTTTTGTTAAAAACGTACCTGGGACTATTGGGTTTTTAACAGGCTTGGATTCCCACATCCCAAACCGCTCCAGAACTTCCTTTGCATACTGTTTTTGACTAACAAAAACACCATCTTCCTTTTGTTGCACTTCCACACCCAGAAAATAGTGCATCCTTCCCAAGTCTGTCATTTTGAATTCTTGTTGCATGGACTTCTTAAAATCTTCACACAGAACTTCATCATTGCCTGCATATATGAGATCATCAACGTAAACACTTACCAACACCATCTTTTCTCCTCTTTGCTTAATAAATAAGGTGTGATCATATTGACTCTTAGTGAACCCTTCCTTCATGAAATAAGTCTCCAAACGGATGAACCATGCCCTCGATGCTTGCTTCAACCCATACAGAGCACGGTTCAATTTGTAAACCTTGTCTTCTTCCCCTTGCTTCACAAACCCTCTCGGTTGCTCCACATACACCAACTCGTTTAACTCGCCATAAAGAAACGCACTTTTGACGTCGAGTTGGTATATAACCCATCCCTTTTGAGCCATTAAAGCTACCATGGATCGAATTGTGTCCCAACGAGCCACCGGAGCAAAAACTTCCTCGTAGTCCACCCCTTTTCGTTGTGCATAGCCTTTCACCACGAGACGAGCCTTGTGCTTGTCGACCTTTCCTTCTTCGTTGAACTTCGTTTTGAAAACCCATTTTAACCCGATTGGTTTTGCATCAGTTGGTGCATCAACAAGTTCCCACGTATCATTTTCTTCAATGGATTCTAACTCTTGCATCATTGCTCTCACCCACCTCTTGTCACCTTTGGCTTCTTCATAACAAGTTGGATCACCTGTTGAGCTATAGAGTGCAAAACCAGCTTCATTCTCTATGTCTTCCAAGGATTCTTCATCCATGTGATAATCTTCCATCCAGGTGGGTGGTTTTGTATTACGAGTCGATGTTCGACGCATCACATGATCATGATTACTTGAGCCATGTGCAATTGTACTGCCAACTTCCCCATGTGATGTCTCCTCCATGCTTTGTACGACATCATGAGGCCCATTATCTTGTGGTTCTGTTGCAGTGGGCCCCCTTTCTTGTGTTCCTTGCATAGAGTTGTCACTATCATCAGAAATAAAAAAATCCCCTTGTACCTCTTCTTGTGACCAGTCCCATCGTGCCTCCTCTTCAAAAAGTACATCACGACTTATCACCACTTTCCTTAACATTGGATCATACATTTTATAAGCCTTGGATTCGAGACTTATCCCAAGGAAAATACACTTATGGGACCTCTTGTCAAGCTTAGACCTGAATTGTGAAGGTATGTGCACATGACCGATGCACCCAAATACACGGAAATGTTCAACACTGGGCTTGTTACCTGACCATCTTTCCTCTGGAACACCTTCATCTAATGCCTTAGTGATACACCTATTCAATATGTGACAAGCCCAAGATGCCGCCTCTGCCCAAAAAACCTTTGGTAAATTCTTCTCAACAAGCAAACATCGGACCATGTTCATTATAGTTCGATTGCGCCGCTCGGCGATTCCATTTTGCTGTGGCGTGTAAGCCGTCGTGAGTTGTCTCCTAATCCCATTCTCTTCACAGAATTCATTGAAGCGAGTTGAGGTGAATTCCCCTCCCCTATCGCTTCTCACTGACTTAATCTTTCCCCCACTTTCATTTTCAACAAGTGCTTTAAACTTCTTAAAAGTTTCAAAGCAATGAGCTTTCTCAGCAAGAAAATAAACCCATGTCTTTCTGGAACAGTCATCAATGAAAACTAATATATACCTCTTTCCTCCTTGAGAAGGTGGGTCGATAGGTCCACACAAATCAGTGTGGATGAGTTCAAGCTTCTCTTTTGCCCTCCACGAGCTCATCTTTGGAATCGCTTCCCGTTGGTGCTTCCCAAGGTTACACACCTCACAGATTTGCGTCTTCCCAGTCACATGAGGCAAACCACGTACCATTTTCTTATCTTGCATGGTCCGGATTGCCTTTGCATTCACGTGGCCATAGCGTCTGTGCCACAGTTGTGTTGGACTATCCTCTTCTATCTTGAAACACCCTGGTTGGAAGGGTTGCATGTTGGCGCATACAATGAACATACGGTTCTTCGTCATCAGTGAGGTGATGATTAGACCATGAGTTGGATGATAGATCTTGCACTCCCCTCGTCGAATGGTCACAGTGAGGTTCTTTTCTTGCAACTGACCGATACTAAGAAGGTTCGAGGTTAAAGCAGGTATGTAATACACATTCGTTACGATGTGTACCCTTCCTCCAACCTCAAATTTTATGTCACCCAGCCCCTTTACTTCCAACCTTAAGTCGTTTCCCAGCCTTACTGTATTTTGATAGTTTTCATCAAGGTGCACGAACCACCCCTTTATCCCTGTCATGTGATTCGAACACCCTGAGTCAAGGAACCACGTCCCCTTGATGGGACGGTCCACATCTTCTACTTGGGTCATCAGCACCAACTCTTCCGATTCATCAAATTCAGCATAGTTTGCAGCTCTTTCATTCTCGGGGCATTCATATTGAAAATGCCCAAGTTTGTGACAACGATAGCACTCGAACGTGTGCTCGCCACGTCCCCTTCCTCGACCTCGGCCTCGGCCCCGGTTAGAGGTTCCTCTTCCCCTTCCGCGACCTCTCCCCGTGCCGTTGTCATTCTCAACTTTCATCACTTGTTCATCGCTTGCCCTTGGCTTCAGTTTCTGCTCATGGACGAGTAATGAACTTTGCAACTCATCAACAGTAAGTTTGTCTATGTCCTTCGACTCCTCAATAGAACAAACCACATAATTGAAATTTTCTGTCAAAGTTCTTAGTACCTTTTCGACGATCTTCACTTCCGGCATGTCTTCCCCAGCCGAACTCATCTCATTAGAGACCGTCATCACCCTTCCAAAGTAGTCGGTCACCGACTCGCCTGTCTTCATCTCCAGCATCTCATACTCTCTCCTTAGGCGTTGCAATTGTGCCCTCTTGACACGTGCATTCCCTTGGTACTTCACCTTCATGGCATCCCAAAGTTGTTTCGCAGTGTTCTTCTGTGTGATGGTTCTCAAAACATTCTTGTCAATGGAGTAAAACAAGAAATTTCGAGCCTTCAAGTCCTTCAGTCTCATCTCGTCTAGTGTCTTCTGCTGTGCAGCAGAGAGTTGGGTAGACGATTCAAGTTCAGCAAAACCTGGGTCGATAACACCCCAGTACTCCTTTGATCGAAACAAGTTTTCCATCACGAGACTCCAATGATCGTAATCGCCGTCGAACTTTGGGACGATCGGTGCTTGAGAACTGCTTCCTTCAGACGCCATTTGAAATGCCTCTCTTCTCTCACTGAATGAATTTTTAAAGTAGTTTGCTCCGATACCACTTGTAAGAGGTACAAGGTATATCAGATGAATTATCACTCAAAGTTTCAGTGCATTCATTAAACAAAAGAAGTGGCCTTTAAATAGGCTTACATGCAAACGACTCTAAACAAAAAAATAGGAAACCACTTAACCACTACTGCAGTAAACTAGGAAATACCGAAATAAAAGGTCAAACATGACCAAGTAAATGAGACTGACTCAAACGTGGGTAGACGTGCCCTTATTCCATGCAAAACAAAGATAGATAACCCACTTGCACATATCACTTCACATGCACACGTGCACATGTTATGATCATATGCAACAGAAGCTCGCCCAGAAACAGAAGGCGCCCACTCCGCCGCCACCGAAACCTCCGCCGTGGAGGATTTTCAGATCGGCGAGGAACACCCTGTGCATGGTCGCAGGTCACAAGGATCAAGAATTAAGCAACTGCCCAGATAAGGAAAATCGCCACGCGAGTATTCTCAACTCTTTCTCGGGAAATCTGAGGTTGTACCCCGGCGGCGGAGCGAGAAGCTACATCGCGAGCTGCCCGTCGTCGATGGGGTCTTCCCCCAACCATGGCAAGAGCGGGTTCGGGCTTTCACAAACGGATCGGGCCAGAACGTACAACTCGTACGCTTCGTCCATGGAGGAGTTGCAGAACGCGATTCAGGGCGCGATTGCGCATTGCAAGAACTCCATGCTTCAGAACCAGACTGTATATTGTCAGTAATGGAAGCTTGAGTTGAGAGAGAAAATGAAAAAAATAAATAAAGTAATAATTATAGATTATTAACATTCAATTTTGTTTTATTAGCTTAATTTCTACAATTTTAATGGATTTTTTTTTAGATTGTTAAATTAAATCGAATGCTTTTTAAAAGTACTTATTATTTATTTATGATGAAAAATGCAATAAATCGTAAAATCATTTTTTCAATAAACTAGGGATTTTTTGGATATTCAAATAACAAAAATAGCTTATAATTAAAATCTTTAGTATTTAGTTAGATTTAAATAATCATGTTATTGATTTAAATGCATTTAAAGTCTGCTCCCCTAATAAATATCATTCGCTCATCCGGCCCCTAATTTCTTATAATAACAAATTGGTCCAAATGAATAATAGATTGGTTCATTTTTGGGACCATTTTATAATTGATAATGGTATATTTTTTACTATTATATTATTATTATAGGGACTCTAATATTATTACAAAATTATTAAGGGGTGAAATGAAATTTACCCATTATTTTAATTAGTTTCTTAGTTCACAAAATCTATTGTCAAAAGACTGCATACTTTTTGGATGATGTTTTTTCAGATTCAAATATTTTATAGTTAAAAAAATTGCAAGAAATTAATCAAATCTCGAAATTGTGTACGTCAATCTAAACGAGTTGAATGTATATACGTTTAAAACTTGTTTGAAATTTTATAGCATAATTTTAAATATTATATTTGAACTTGATTTGATTCTTGAACCAGCCAAAATCAAATGAGTCTTAATCGAGGCGAAAAAGAATCGAGTTCGAGTAGTTTTATTTTTCTATATTTTACTCCTACCGAATCGAGCCTGTCAGAACTTTATATCATACCAAATAAAAAATGATGCTTAATCGTAATCGTTATGTTAACGAACCAAGCTCAAATAAATTTTTAATCGATCGGATTCGAATCAAATATATCGAGTAATTTTAATTTAAGTTAGTTTTGAATTCACTTACGTATCCCACAACAAAAGTCGCACTCTTACCCAGCCACAAAAAGGCTGAAAGTACGATTCATGCTACCCAATGCACATGCAAGATTCTTGTATAAAACTATAAAAATAATTCAACTGCATTTATCACTATATAGTAGTAGAAGTAATAATTTCGCAATTTATTGTCATGTGATCCCACATTGAACCACGTGGTAGATCGTATCCGCACCTCATTAACACTTAACAATGTAATCGTCTTGAGATATTGAGAATGATATATGTTTATATGTAGCATTGCTCTTATATGTATTGACGGATATAGAATTTTGATTTTATTGGTGCACTGATAAATCAAGAGCTAAAGTCTTAGTATATATTAAGATCACAATGATTTCAATATGGATCTTGAAAATTACGAGACATTTTTTTAATCAGGTTAATAATCTATATAATATGAAATTCAACCTAAATTGTAGGATTCTTTAAAATTTGTGTATTTCGTATTGTAGCTTTTTTGATGGAGCATATTATCTATTTCTCAGCACATTAACACATTAACACATCATTATATTGAGATTAAAATAAGTAAAAAAGAATATGATGAGAAGGGGAAAAAATGAACACCACTCATGATTATTTCTCCTCATTTTAGACACTAGATATTGATATACAATCAATCAATGCCAAAAAAAAAATTCATATAATCGACCACATATTATTTTGATTTTAACGATAAGTATATACAATTATATAATTTACATATTTATATATCGGACGTGCAGTCGAGGATATTTTTTTTACATAACACACTTGCAGTCAGAGATATCTAATCAAATTGAACGATCTAATTCATTAATTTAGAGATATTTTTGAAGGCAGTACAATGAGCCTTTTCAAAAAGAATTGCACATCCGTCATCACACAATTGAGATACACTAACTAGATTATGATACAAGCCTTCAACAAATAAAACTTTATTAATAGAAGGTGAAGGCTCCTTACCTACTTTACTCGTGCCCATAATATTCCCTTTCTTGTTGTCACCAAAAGTTACGTGTCCTTGTTCTTGATATTTAAGATCTCTGAACATCTCTTTGGTGCCACACATGTGTCTCGAGCAACTGCTATCAATATATAATTTGCTTTTCTTTGAAAGTGATACCTACAAAAATAGTTTGTTTCGATTGTTTTGGTACTCAAGCCTTTCTGGGTCCTCCAAAGTTAATAATTTTGATCGCATTTGGAACTATTGTTCCTTTAGGAACCCAAATTTATTTAATTTTATTGTTCTTAATTTTGATGAGACATTTTTATTATTTTCATCATTAGAATCTATTTGAGGTGGAATATTTGAATTTCTGGTCTCTTTAATTTTGGTTGAATTTATAAGAGATTGTTCTCTATTAAATGGATCAAAACCAATACCATATTTTAACAAAGAGATTTCTGGATATATAATAGTCTTTCAAATTTCTTGTTTCAAGTGTAAATTTATTCATTATATATTTTAATTCTTTTTGAGTTTTAGACTATTTAATTTCAAATTATTTTCTTTATTTAGGCAAGAAGTTTGGTCGATTTCACTATTTTTGCCGTTGTTTTGAAGTTTAGAATTTTCGATTTGTAAGGTTTTATTTTTTTCTTTTTAACGTCATATCAAGCTTTACCATCTCGTAATATTCGATCTTTAAAGATTCAAAAGCACTTAAAAGTTAATTGTCATGATTTGACTCTTGTGAGTCGAAACTATCTAAAAGATAATGGGCGAAATTAGGACTTACCTCGATAGCGTTTTCTGATTCAAGGGCAATAAGTGCTAGATTTGCTTCTACGGGTCATTCGATTTCTTCCTCGTCATCACTCCAAGAAGCGATGAATACTTCTTTCTTTTTATATTTTTCAACTTGAGGTTTGAAAGTAGACCCTCGATATTCTTTAACATAGTGTCCGGGTTGACCCCACTTTCGACAATTGTTGTCGAATTTCTTGGTAGGAACACACATATTTTTCTTTTGTTACATTCTAGAATATCGACCAAGGATGTTTCGTCTTTTTTGGAGTAAATTCTTATATCTTCTGAAATTCCGAGCATATAAGGCAAGTTCCTTGTCGTCTTCATCTTCCAGACCTTCTTCCTCAATGTCGCTACGGCTTTTTAAAAGCGACCACTTTCTCATGAGGCTTAGGTTTGGATCTTTTAGATTTGAGCACTATCTCGGAATTAATAAGTGGTCTGATAAGAGCACTAAATTCAAATTTGTTGAGATCTTTGGGTTCCATAATTGTCGTGATCATGGCAGAATTTTCTTGGTCTTATCATTACTTGATATCAGTTTTCCAAATGAACCAAGACCATTGGTTATAGCCGAGAAACGATCCAACATTCTTGTGATTGTTTCATCGTCTTTCATGTAGAATAATTCATAGTCATGAAGGAGCATGTTGATTTTGGTCTCTTTAACCTGAGTTGTCCTTCATGAGTAACTTCCTGTATCTCCCATATTTCTTTAGCACTTTCGTATGCAAAAATGCGATTAAGTTCTTCGGGATTGAGAGCGCAGTATAACAGTTGAGTAGCTCGAGAGTTGGTGTTCGTGTTTTTCCAGTCTTCGTCGTTCTATTCCTCGAATTTTTTTAACGACCCATCTTATTTCTTGGCAATTTTCGGACCAAGAGCAATGACTTTCCAAGTCTCGATGTCATAAGCTTGGACAAAGCTAGCCATCTTCTTCTTCCAGGTCATGAAGTTAGAACCGTCAAAGAATGGTGGACGGTTGAGAGCATTACATTCGAATTGAGCCATAAGGAAGGCTATGTTCATCAGCAACATACCCAACCACCCAAACACTTAATTTTTTTAATATTTAATTCATTTTTCTCTCTTCCGCATCATCAATATTCATCCGAACCAATCACATCTACTTTTTATAGTTTATCAACGACCACTCCAATCATCCAACCACAATATTAATTATAATTATGTTTTATTATTTTAATCAAAATACAACTAAAAACTATTGCAAAATATGTAAAAACTCATTAATCACTAATTAATTAAAATATAAAATATGATAAACGAAGAAAAAAATTACAATAGTTGAAATAAACGTGTACTTCAAACAAATGACAAATTACACTACTAGCATCGAGTTTTTTTGCCAAAACTATAGCAAGACAGGTCTCTATTTGTAGAGGATGAAGAAAGAAAATTTTTGATATAATTTTTATTATTTTTAAAAATATAATATAAAAGATATATCAAAATTGTCTTAATATTTATTAAATATTCGATGAACCAATCATTCCGTGACAGGTGTCACGAAGTGATTGGCCTTGAAAAAAGCAGTGGGCCTCCTTGCAATCTTGGGCTGTCTCCATCTTTCCTCCAACTAGGTCTGTTTAAAAGGTTCGTGGTTAGTGGTTTTAACCGGAACCGAATCGAACCGACGTGGTTTCGGTTAACCAAGAATCACTATTTGTGGTTAGGGTGCGGTTTGTGGTTCCTACTTTAAAAAACTATATGATTAATGGTTAACCGGAACCGAATGGTTCCAGAACCACAAACCGAAATTATGATAAATTAATAAATTATAATTATATATTTTTATCCTAAAAAGAAATTCAATTGAATTAATAATATGTAAATTAATTACACCCACATCAATTCCCCGTTTGTGATTATTTTGTATTTTGTTTATGGATTAATTTTGACGTATAGTTGTTGGATTTATGGACTAATTGTGTTGTTGTCTACTATTTTCGTTTTAAAAGATTAATTTTAGCATTTTAAAATTGATTATTTCAGTTTTTTCGGATAAAAAAAAAAGAAAAACGGTTTTTAAGGTTAACCGAACCGGAACCATATATAATCGGTGTGGTTCCGGTTAACCGAAATTTAGAGTGGTGTGGTTCGGGGTTCCTATTTTGGGGCGTTTATGGTTTCGGTTAAACTGAAAATTGTGGTTCGGTTAACCAGAACCGAACCACTCGACACCCCTACCTCCAACATCCCAGTTTTATTTTTTTTATTCATAATTATCTATGTGAAGGTCGACCATGGGGGCAAAAAGAGACCGATAAACGTAGTCTTAGAGACATTTGCGGATCTTTTTCCCTTCGATGGTTAAACCGTTTTTAAAAAAGAGCCGCTCTGATACCAACTGAAAAGTGAATAATTCCAATAGAAAGAGGGTTAAATAGTGGAGATAATAAAATCTAATTTTTTTTCGATGATATTAAACGAAGGTACCGAAACTAGACGACACAGCAATTTATAGAGGTTCAGTAATTTGCTTACTTCCTCTATTTGTTCCTTTTTCTATTAGATCAAGAAGAGCCACACTCAACTTTGGCCTTGTCTTCTATAGATCCGAGCACAACCGTTACACAACTTGTCCTCGATTGGTTCAAGCACAACCAAACAATCAAAAGCGATCTTATGACCATTCGTCCATAGGCTTTCTAACGAGGGAATTATCGCTGTTTTAATAAATAAAGGTCAAGCGATCAATAGTTAAAATACGAACCTAAGTTTAACTTTTCAAACTTCTCGATTCAAAGTTCAATTAATTCAGCCTCCTCTGTACTTTGTGTGACCCGATAGATCAGTTATAATTAGCAACTCGTTAGACTCAACAGACCCAAAGCAGTTTTCAACCAAATTTTAGTCACTAATTATCAACTGAATACATAAATCCAATGAACTATTATATGATAAATGCACATTGATTGAATGCCACTATTCTAATAATCTCCCACTTGTCCTTCATAACAAGTGTGCATTCAATTTCCTTCGTCACTTTTGTCTTTGTTCATAAGGTTAAATAACACGTCATTATTATCTAATCGAGATGTGTTTCCCGAATCTCCGAGTCAGACTGTTCACCCCGATGATAGATCCATAATCTGTAACACTCCCAGATTTAACCGGGAATATTACAGCATCGTGGGCCCCGAGTTGGAACCCACAAGCCTAAAGGAAATTTTCGCAAACATTTATAAATGCCCAAGAGGCCAACGACGGTACTATGTTTAAAACATTTGAAGACTATATAAAATCTGTTTATCAAAACCGTCGTAAAATCTCATTTCGAAAAGGGTAAGGGCAAACGGCCGAAACTCAATAGTTTAGAAAAAGATTTCTAAAGTAACTTAAATTACGAGAAACAAAAGGTCATTTCAAAATACTCACGCAGCGGAAAAGAAAATAGTTAAAAGTACTCTAGCAGCAGAAATACAACAACTGATAAGGAAACTCAATACAAAAATATGTCCTAGCCAGTATCCTCCGGGAAGCTCATCTCTCCACGACCGCTACAAGCTCGATATTTCAAGAACCTAAAAAGAAATCCCACGACGGGGTCAACCATAATATCCAACAATGATAACCGTCACATTACATTAATAATTACATACCGATGAGAATATAAAATAAGAATACGACCAATGTAATCTTATCGTAGTAACTTTACTTACTCAAATAATTCTCGACAGAATAACCATTATCACATTTCACATCTCGTACTTGATTAACCAATAAATTCTAACATAATATCTGTATTGTACCTCAAACAATACTCAAGATTCTCAAACTATCATCACCAACCCATGATACGGAAATATACCAGTTCTGACCAATACGATCCATCAGATAGCATCATCAAATCCCAAGACGACAACCGATTGTCCATCAAAAGACAAATACCAAAGGAAAATACGGAACATACCTCAAGATATGAAATGCCACGATAATCATGTCAGTCAAATTCGAGGTCGGATCAATACCACACATGGACATGGTCCTAACACAAGACTTACAAATGCATACTCATATGACAACGTCAATATGCTCAAAACAATATCAATAGTATAAACTCAATGAAAATCCCATGACCCAGCGCCCTCAGCATAGGTCCCAAGATGATCCTACCAGATTAACACGAGGTGGATAACCAACAATATACTTATACACAACAACATATGCAAAACCAACGATGCGAATCTATATGATTCCATCAACACAACACTGGGTACTCCAACGATCTAGCGCCCTCAGCATAGATCCCAAGATGATCCCGTCGGACCATAACGAGGTGGAAGAACCCGTCCAATGATCCAGCGCCCTCAGCATAGATCCCAAGATGATCCCGTCGGACCATAACGAGGTGGACATCTGATCCAGCGCCCTCAGCATAGATCACACGATCCCAATGGATCAACACAACATAAACAACATAAACAATACACATATGCAAATCAATATGTTCATCTACATGAAAAACACATGACTCAATAACATGAACGACATTATGACAAAACAACTAGGACGACCTCATTTTCAGCAATATGAAAGATAACCTGCATGATCAACATCATCAACACTAAACCGAAATCAAAACTAAGATACTTATCCCGAGTCCTTAAGGAGCAATCTCGATGTCAAATCATCACCGGCGATTATCCTCAATGCTCGACGATCCAAACGCACCATGAACTATAGGTATTCATATCCTCATCTTTCTCGCAACGTAACCTTGATACCCGAACATACCAATAACCGAGATAAAGCATATACATTATGATTTACCTCCCAAAATCAGAAGAACGATATACAATACAAATACCCCGAGTTCACAATAATAATCATCGCTATATGCATTATAAACGAAATGAAACTGAAACCATTCATTAAATATTATAACTGAGCAAGTAATAACTTGCCTTGATACCGATACCACGAAGCTGCTATCGAACACATTGCCTGTTAGGAGTATGCCCTCGAATGCCACTCAGAGGATGTTGAGTGAGGGCATTGTACTTGTAATTATGTAAATCATTACTATAAGGCAATGGATGTTTCTTTATTTACTGGTAGTTACTGGCATTCCTAACTCATAAATATACGTATAGAAACTAGTCCATGTATTTGAGAGCAAAATCATTCCACTCCTTATTGGATAAGGGGTTCGACACTGGAAAGGTTTATAGCTCAAATACTTAATCGTTCGCAAGTCGATGAAACTTGACTGGGCGTTAAGTTTATGTGAAGACTTGTATGACGTGTTCTTTGACATGTAGAGTGCCTGTCGAACACTAATGGTTAGTGGGAGCACACGTTATAGGTATGCTAATTGGATTAGTATACTCAAACCGACTCACCCTCGATTCGTCACACGGATTTCACTCCGGGACAGTCAATGACGGAATCGAAAGGTTGTGATAGGTATTCGTGAACCTTCGACTTGAGGATTTAGTAGGGATGTGTTTGTGATGTCAAGATTTTCATTAGAGTAGTTCGACCCTATAAACCGGGAGGCGGGGGTCAACCTCGACGTGCATCTTGACAGGCAAGTAGCAGGTCCTACTGAATACCAAGATAGAATTCTTTCTCCCGTTAGTGAGCGGGTTAAATGTCTTATGCGGTTATTGGCAAATGAGATCATAAGTCTTTGGCCAAAGCATTGGAGCTAGTTGTATTTGATACACGAGAGCTCGATGATCTAGATTTGCATTAACACATGCATAGCGTCAAGTAACAGATAGGGTTTGACTGACCGTGACCCTATAACTTGATTGGGACATTTGAAAGAAGGGTTTATACGTATACTGGTATTCACGACATAATGGTTCTTGAATGATCCCAATCATTCGTTCTCAGTTGGGGTACAGTGTAGGCCGCCAGGCTGGCTAGGTGGTGCCACTACTCTTTGGTTCCTCCCATTGCTGACTGAGACGAACCTACCGAGTCGCGCAATAGGATTGACGACGGAATGAATCAAGCTAATTCTCTCATAATGAATATTAGGATATTGGATATCTAATTTGGGACATTGCATGTCTAAATTAATTTATTGGATAAATTAATTTACGACCTAATGAATTAAATAAATTATCGGGTGATTAATTTAATTCATGAATATAATTATTTATTTGATAAATTAATTATGTCATTATGTATTTGATATGATTAATTAATTGGATTAATTAATCGATATAAATACATCGGAACGGAATCGGATTTTATCTGTTTGGACTCACGGGAGTCCGAAACGGACCGAACTCGTCCGATTCTTCCACATGGCCGCCCCCCTCTTTTTCCACCCACCTTCATTTTGTCTTTATTTCATTCTTTATTGAATGGTAAAGACATTGGGGTCATGGTATCTTTTGATGGTGGGGTTGATCACTTATATGATGAGTTGTATCATGTGAAAAAGGAATAGAATAAAAGAGGAAGACTTCTCTTTTCAAAAAACTATTATTCCATACGTGAACACAGCAGTGAGGAAAGAAAAGAGAGAGAGAATATTATTCTTCTCAAGTCTTCATCATCTTCTTCATTTTTATTCTTGAGTTCTCTTGGAGAAAATTCAAGATATATTGAGAGATATAAATTAAAACACTTAGAGTGTTATAATCAAAGCTTCATCACTTGATTCTAGCCGTAACCTTAGACGTTAATCGAGTGTTGTCATTCCGTTCGTTTCTCCGGCGCGTGACAAGTAGAGACGCGGTTTTTCGGCGTTGGATCATCCAAGGGCTTGGAGCATTTTGGATCGTTTGGGGAATAGCTCAAGAGAAGGAAATCCATATAATCAATGGACGGAAAGGGTATGATTTCGAATCTTCCTTTGTTTATTTTATATTCGTATATGCGTAGCTCGATCGATCCTCGTAGGGATTCGGATCGAATTAATTTTCGTTTTACCGCTTCCGCTGGGCCTTCGTTTTAGGCACCGAATCCCAACAGTGGTATCGGAGCGAGGTCTTGCGATCGTATATACGATATTTAGCATTTGGAATGCTTATTTTGTGATTTAGAATCACTTTGATAATCGTAGATATTTTATTGTTCGTCGTAGTGTTGTTTTTTCCGTGATTTTATGTTATGGTATAAATCAGGTTTTTCTTGGAAATATGATTTATATTAATAATATTCAAATCAGGAATAACATGATTTTAGAAATCGCGCCGAAACGAGCATGTCGAATCGTTGACGATTTTCCATACAATGCCGAGTATGGACGAGCACGTCACCATGGCGGACGCTTGTCAGACGAGCCGAGTGCTCATTGGATCCCCAGGACACTTAATGTATCGAGCCGAGTCCCGCCGTGTTGTCAGACGAGCCGAGTGCTCATTGATCCGGCCGACACTTGCCGTACGAGCCGAGTCTGCCGGGCGTGTTCTCAGACGAGCCGAGTGCTCATTGGATCCGGCCGGACACTTGCCGTATCGAGCCGAGTCTGCCGGGCGTGTTGTCAGACGAGCCGAGTGCTGCTTTGGATCCCACGGACACTTGCCAGACGAGCCGAGTCCCGCCGGGCGTGTTCTCAGACGAGCCGAGTGCTCGCCGATCCGCCGACACTTGCCAGACGAGCCGAGTCCCGGGCGTCTTCCAGACGAGCCGAGTGCTCGCTGGATCCGGCCGGACACTTGCTGTATCGAGCCGAGTGCTCGCTGGATCCGGCCGAGCGCTTGCTGTATCCTGCCGAGCACTTGCTGTATCCGGCCGGGTAGTGCTGTATCCTGCCGGTCGTGTCCGGGCATGGCCGGGGCCCCCTTTCCTGTCTGGAGCCGGGCGTGGCCTGTAGGCTGCCGTCGAGTGCTGGTGCCGCTGAGCGCTTTCAGCCGTCGGCACCGGGTCTCGTTTTCAAGATATTTTCGATTATTGAATTTTCCTGTATTAAAATCATTAATTTAGAATTTTTGATGAAGGAAAATTCAAAGAAAATATTTTAAGGGTACACTACGGACGAAAATTAAATTGTCGATTATTGTTGAATTGATTGGATCAATTCTATTTATTGTTGATTATTGATTGGATCATATGTAATCTTCTCGCTATCCATTTATTGAGTATTTATTGGATGAATGCTTTTGAATGGGGATGTGGTTCATGGACTTAGTTTGAATCGTTCGTTTTATTCGATTGGGTTGTAAAGGCCGTTTTGAGCCTATTTATTTTACTAGAAATATTTGTATCTAGGATGCAATTTTTCAATGTAAAATTTATATGTAATGACGAATACCGGAGGAAGATCCGTTTCGAGAAGACGAAGATTCAAGATGAAGACTTGTAATTAGATTACGGAGTTTTTGTTTTCTAGGAACGGTCCATGAACCACATGTTGGTAGCAACTAGGTTGTGAATGGTTGTTACATATTGTATGAATGCAACAAACGCGCTAAAATGATTAATGTGCAAAGTGTAACGTTAATCGCGAAAATTCTCCCACAACAAATTATTAAGTTTATAAGGTTTCAAGGTTTTCCTTCCCTCCATCGAGCTTTCGGGAAATTGGAATCCAAACCGGATGTGCTATGCTTTCGAGTTATCGGGGTAGTCGTTCGGGGAGGACGGATAAATTACCGGGAGCGCATTGGATGCCTTCGGTTGGAGCAAATTTTATCCCTAGAAACCTGATAGGTTGCCGGATAATATTCAATTGTGAAACTGATTTGTGTCGATGGTATAAACTTAACTTGTTCACGAACCATAAAAACCGTATAGGTTGAGGGGAGTGAACAAGGGGAAAAAGAAGATCGAATCATTCATTAGATGGGTTGGTGTTGGACACCACTTTATGAAAATTAATAGACTAGAAACCTGTTCGGTTGCCCTCTATTAAGATTTATAAAGAACTCGATCACCACTATGAACTAGAGCGACGATACTTCCGGATTTCACATGGGAGTGTGTTGTTCCGATAAAATAGTGGGAGCTGGGTAACAAGAATAGAAAAGACCTTAATTCTATACTCGGATCATAATATAACAAGTCACTAATTAATCTGTTATACTTCATGTAGACATAACTCTCAATATGACAATGAATCCACTCGCAATTCTACTCGAAAAGAACACCTTAATGGGACCTAACTTTGTGGATTGGCTCCGCAATCTGATGATTGTCCTCAGTATAGAGGCACTGGGATACGTCTTGGAGACGGACATTCCCGCGCCTCCTGTGCGGACCCGAGCCAATCAGGAAGAGATTGAAAACCACGAAAAGTGGGTTAAGGATGACGTGAAAGTCCGTGCTTATATGATGGCTTCCATGTCTAATGAGCTTCAGAGAGCTCATGAGAAAATGACTTCTGCTAGGCACATTCTATCTCACTTAACCGAACTTTATGGTGAGCACAGCAGAACTGCTATATATGAGATATCCAAGCAACTGTTCGGTGCAAGGATGAAGGAAGGTGAGAAGGTTGGGGAACACGTCCTCAAAATGATATCCATGATCGAGCGATTGGAGGCTCTTGATTTTAAAATGGATACTTCTCTCCAAACCGACCTTATCCTATAGTCTCTCCCTGATTCCTTCTCACAGTTTGTTATGAACTTCAACTGCAATGAGATTACATGTAATTTAGCTGGGCTAATGAACAAACTTGTGACCGCTCAGTCTCAGATGAAGACTCCGCGGATGAAGGAGTCGGCCCTTGTGATTTCTTCTGTACTTCGGAAGTCTAAGAATAAGAAGAAAAAGACCAAGAAGCGGACTGGACCACAAGCAAAGGACCTTAAGGGTAAAGGCAAGGCCCCGATGGTTCCGAAGAACAAGAAGAAGAAGGATGCTTGTCTCAAGTGCGGTGAGCTGGGCCACTGGGCTAGAGACTGTCCGATTCTTCATGGCACTTCAGGTACAGAACTTTTAGTTTTGGAAACAAATTGTTCTGCTACTGTATTTTCTACTTCCTGGATACTGGATTCTGGTGCTAGTTCTCATATTTGTACCGTGAATTAGGATCTGGAACAAAGTAGAAAGCTTGGAGCTGGAGAAGTTATGATCACAGTCGGAAGCGGGCATAGTGTCGAGGCGACCGACATAGGATCACTTCTTTTGGGTTTAGAATCCGGCTTTGTTTTGACTTTAGAAGATGTACTTGTTTTGCCCAAGGGGCACAAAAACATTGTATCCATTCCGGTCATGGAACGAAAAGGTTTTTCATTTTTCATTGGTGATGGTTCCTGCAAAATTTATTTCAGAAATAAACTAGTGGGTACTGCTACATTGTTAAATAGATTGTATCATCTAAATCTCAGCAACAAAGTAGTTGTGAATACTATGACTAGAAAACGTGGTAGGGATGAAACCAATCAAGTTTTGAAATGGCATCTTAGACTTGGTCATGTTGGTCAGACCAAGGTTTACAAGATGGAAAAGGATGGACTTATGGGTCCATTGGGATCGGATCCCTTTCCTACTTGTGAATCTTGCCTTAAAGGTAAAATGACTAAGTCCCCCTTCACAGGGACTTAACTGGGATTAATCCATACTGACGTTTGTGGTGCTTTGGAAGCAGCACGTGACGGATATCAATATTTCATTACATTTACAGATGATCATACTAGGTATGGTTATGTATACTTAATGAAACATAAATCCGAGGCTTTTGAGAAATTCCAAGAATTCAAGGCCCTAGTCGAGAAACAAACTGGTAATCATATCAAAGCACTTCTGTCGGACCGAGGTGGCGAGTATATGAGTATGGAGTTTGACGAGTTCCTTAAGGAACATGGAATAGTTTCACAACTAACACCTCCAGGTACTCCTCAGTTAAATGGTGTGTCAGAAAGAAGGAACCAGACCTTGTTAAACATGGTCCGTTCCATGCTGGGCTACACTGACTTACCAATTTACCTGTGGGAGTATGCACTCCTGACTGCCACATATATCTTGAACAGATGTCCTTCCAAATCCGTTCCTAAAACTCCACATGAGATGTGGGAGGGCAGGAAACCAAGTCTTAATCACATTAGGATTTGGGGATGTCCCGCTTATGTCAAGAAGACTAAGGTGGAGAAGTTGGAAGCTAGGTCCGCAAAGGGACGTTTCATTGGATTCCCATTTGGGACGATGGGATATCTATTCTACATGCCCGAAGATCGAAAGATCGTTGTTGCTTTACAAGCACACTTCATGGAAGATGAGTTCATTCAGGAAGGCGGAGCAGGTAGAAGTATTTCTTTAGAAGAATACAATGAAACTCCTCGGGAGACACCTGTGCAAGAAACTGGAACCGAACCTTCTGAAACACAAGTACAACCACCTTGTAGATCTAGTAGGGTGTCTCAATTACCTGAGAGGTATAGTTTTATGCACTTGGAGGATCTGGGTTTCTATGAGGTTCCAGGTGATAAACAAGAGACCAACCCGCGACCAAATGACCTAGCAATGGTGGATGTAGACTCCATGAAATAGACTGTAGCAGTCTTCATGTAGTTGGGACCTTCGTTTTGACGAGGCAGTCAAAGAGTTTGACTTCATGCAAAACAAAGAGGAACCTTGTGTATACAAGAGGGTTAGTGGGAGCTAGATCGCATTCTTAGTACTATGTGTAGATGACATTCTACTAATAGGAAATGATGTGGGAATGCTTAGTTCTGTGAAAGCTTGGCTTTCGAGTAATTTCTCCATAAAAGACTTGGAAGAAGCTACCTATATTCTTGATATTCGACTCTACCGGGATAGAGCGAAGAGAACAATAGGTCTTTCCCAAGACCTCTATATAGATATATCTTAAAGCGATTTAAGATGGATGATTCTAAAAGAGGGTTCCTACCGATGCGACATGGAATAAAACTCTCCTTGAAGATGTGTCCTCAAAGTGAGGAACAACGGAAGGAAATGAGTAATATACCATATGCTTTGACCGTGGGTAGCCTTATGTATGCTATATTATGTACGAGACCTGACATTGCGCATGCTGTAAGCGTGGTGAGTAGGTTTCAGGCAAACCCAGGTAGGGAACATTGGATTACCGTAAAGAACGTTCTCAAGTACTTTAGAAGGACTAGAGATCTGGTTCTTATATATGGCGGTGGAGAACTGAATGTGATGGGATTCACTATATTGAACTTCCAAGGATAGAAAGACGATTCTATGTCTACTTCTGGCTACATTTACTCTTAATGGAGGAGCAGTATCTTGGCATAGTGCCAAGTATAGCGCGACTGCTTATTCCACCTGTTAGGCTGAGTATAAAGCGGCCTCGGGGGCCTCCAAAGGACGGACTTAGAAGTTACTGGGTAAACTTCACATGACACCTTGTGCTGCGCTGCCAGAGTGGTAGTACAGGCCTAGGAGCCGAGGTTTCATAACAGTACCAAACATATTGAGAGAGAGTATCATCTCGTGAGAGAATTTGTTCGCAAAGAGATACATTGTGCTGCATAGAGTAGAGTCAGCCGACTACGTTGCTGATCCACTGACCAAGCCACTTTCTCAGATTAGCTTAGAGCGTCATCTGGAGAACATGGGTATTAGATACCATAGTGTGTGGCATTGAGTGCAAGTGGGAGATTGTTAGGAGTATGCCCTCGAATGCCACTCAGAGGATGTTGAGTGAGGGCATTGTACTTGTAATTATGTAAATCATTACTATAAGGCAATGAATGTTTCTTTATTTACTGGTAGTTACTGGCATTCCTAACTCGTAAATATACGTATAGAAACTAGTCCATGTATTTGAGAGCAAAATCATTCCACTCCTTATTGGATAAGGGGGTCGGCACTGGGAAGGTTTATAGCTCAAATACTTAATCGTTCGCAAGTCGATGAAACTTGACTGGGCGTTAAGTTTATGTGAAGACTTGTATGACGTGTTCTTTGACATGGAGAGTGCCTGTCGAACACTAATGGTTAGTGGGAGCACACGTTATAGGTATGCTAATTGGATTAGTATACTCGAACCGACTCACCCTCGATTCGTCACACGGATTTCACTCCGGGACAGTCAGTGACGGAATCGAAAGGTTGTGATATGTATTCGTGAACCTTCGACTCGAGGATTTAGTAGGGATGTGCTTGTGATGTCAAGATTTTCATTAGAGTAGTTCGACCCTATAAACCGGGAGGCGGGGGTCAACCTCGACGTGCATATTGACGGGCAAGTAGCAGGTCCTACTGAATACCAAGATAGAATTCTTTCTCCCGTTAGTGAGCGGGTTAAATGTCCTATGCGGTTATTGGCAAATGAGATCATAAGTCTTTGGCCAATGCATTGGAGCTAGTTATATTTGATACACGAGAGCTCGATGATCTCGATTTGCATTAACACATGCATAGCGTCAAGTAACAGATAGGGTTTGACTGACCGTGACCCTATAACTTGATTGGGACATTTGAAAGAAGGGTTTATACGTATACTGGTATTCACGACAGAATGGTTCTTGAATGATCCCAATCATTCGTTCTCAGTTGGGGTACAGTGTAGGCCGCCAGGCTGGCTAGGTGGTGCTACTACTCTTTGGTTCCTCCCATTGCTGACTGAGACGAACCTACCGAGTCGCGCAATAGGATTGACGACGGAATGAATCAAGCTAATTCTCTCATAATGAATATTAGGATATTGGATATCTAATTTGGGACATTGGATGTCTAAATTAATTTATTGGATAAATTAATTTACAGCCTAATGAATTAAATAAATTACCGGGTGATTAATTTAATTCATGAATATAATTATTTCTTGGAGAAATTAATTATGTCATTAATCAATATAAATACATCGGAACGGAATCGGATTTTATCTGTTTGGACTCACGGGAGTCCGAAACGGACCAAACTCGTCCGATTCATCCACATGGCCGCCCCCCTCTTTTTCCACCCACCTTCATTTTGTCTTTATTTCATTCTTTATTGAGTGATAAAGACATTGGGGTCATGGTATCTTTTGATGGTGGGGTTGATCACTTATATGATGAGTTGTATCATGTGAAAAAGGAATAGAATAAAAGAGGAAGACTTCTCTTTTCAAAAAACCATTATTCCATACGTGAACACAGCAGTGAGGAAAGAAAAGAGAGAGAATATTATTCTTCTCAAGTCTTCATCATCTTCTTCATTTTTATTCTTGAGTTCTCTTGGAGAAAATTCAAGATATATTGAGAGATATAAATTAAAACACTTAGAGTGTTATAATCAAAGCTTCATCACTTGATTCTAGCCGTACCCTTAGACGTTAATCGAGTGCTGTCATTCCGTTCGTTTCTCCGGCGCGTGACAAGTAGAGACGCTATTTTTCGGCGTTGGATCATCCAAGGGCTTGGAGCATTTTGGATCGTTTGGGGAATAGCTCAAGAGAAGGAAATCCATATAATCAACGGATGACAAGGGTATGATTTCGAATCTTCCTTTGTTTATTTTATATTCGTATATGCGTAGCTCGATCGATCCTCGTAGGGATTCGGATCGAATTAATTTTCGTTTTACCGCTTCCGCTGGGCCTTCGTTTTAGGCACCGAATCCCAACATTGCCTTTGTCTATGAGCTCCTCAGCCCCGATCAAAAGCAACACAACGGTCGTAATCCACGATCAATTATCGCAACCTAATGCAATAATCAAATGACAACACATCCGATAATAATCAACAACCGACAAAACCAACCAATCGAACTCAACGGTTCAACAAAACCTCGAATAAACGCAGTCAGAACAAACCAAATCAAACCATCACGAATTCATAATCACAACACAAAAATACTACACTGTCTGCCTACTTAGCGCACGTTAAACGCATAACGTAGCGTGCGCTAAGTTGCTCCCGTTAGCGTGCGCTAGCCAGTAAGCTTAGCGTGCGCTAATTCTGTATAGTGGCATGCATTCCAAGCATCGAGTAACATCTTGCGAACAAATCCGAATGAAGGGAGACATAAATCTCCATATCTCTTGAAGATAAACGACACCATAACTATCACAAGGATCATATCAATGTCCATATATCAATAACAACATCAACAATCAAACCGACTCGATAACAAGGATCATATCATACTCAATCTGGAATTCAACCTAGTATCATGATTCATCTCATTTAATTCGACCAATATAATTACCAAGATTCAGAAATCCATCTTAGATCGGGTTAATTGAATCAACATCCTTATAGTATGAAGAATCTTAACTAACATCCGAAACTCTTATCAAAATTCCATTGAATCTCATATAACATCATCATCTGATTATACAACATGTTCCTCACATGTAATCATCCAAGATAAATGAACCACTATCAAAGGGATACGCAAAATTACCTGGATTGGATGAACCAAGAATAAGAACACTTGACTCCATTCCAAGAATCATGAATAACTTGAAGAACAAGGCTTGAATCCATGCTCTCCATCTTAATCTTGTTAAATATCATCATCTCACCGTGTTTGGGAACCTCAAGAACCTCCCAAAGCTCTCTCTATCGACTGAAGGAGAAAGAATGGACTAAATGCATCTCAAAACCCGTTTGTCCCCTTATATAGAATACATTACTAGCGTGCGCTAACATCTCATGTTTAGCGTGTGCAATGTAATGCTTGGATAAAATGGTGTATTTACCTTGTATTCGACCTTGTATTATTCAACTTCGTGATGTTATTAATCGTAGATCGGTTTTCCGTATTCGTACCCTTACGTTTTTATATCTTCAACATTATGCATGCATGGTTCTATACGTGTTAACGTACGCTATCAGACGTCCATAACGTACGCTAAGGCTGCAGCATTACGTATGTTATCTGATATGCTTAACGTACGTAAGCTAAGTCAACTTGAGATCGGATAAGGGTCGGCGTGTGGGGGCCGAGGAAGGGGCCGGGAAGATTTGTGGGATGTTCCGCGTGAACCTGGACGTAGGAGTTACGTACGCTATGATGCATGTTTTACGTACGCTAAGGACATGGATATTACATACGTAAAACCATTGTGACTACGTACGTAAGGAAATGCCAAAATCAGGCCAGTGAGTTCTGGTCAGACGACTACGTACGCTATAGCTAGGGTATAACGTACGTTAAGTGTGTTACGTACGTAATGTTATTTGCATAACATATGTAATGCCAAAAAATCTATTTATAGAACCCGATCCTCACTTCATTTCCCACTCTTACCTTGGCCGATTTTTGTGTTCTTGAGACTATCCCGCACCTCATATCCCACATATCATCATCTACATCCGATTTTGGGGAGCCTAGACCGTGTGAATTGGTGATCAAGCTTCCGGTGAAGAGTTTATTCAAGATTTTCTTTGTTCTTACATCTCTTAAGGTATGTTAACTCTACACCAAGATGAAGACTTTGTTCTTAGTTATATTATGAGCTTTTTCCTGAGATTATTGAGCTTGTTCGTCATAATGAATCTAATACCATGTTTGAAAGGATTGTATTGGTTGAATTAAGGTTTTCATGGTTAGAGTTGAGCCATAATCTTCACCAACCTTAAGGATGAAATTTCTGAGATTGAACACACCTTGTTGATCCTTTCGTAACACTCTTTTTATGAACAAATGTAAGGATTACCCCCGTGTTTAATGAATTTGTGAAGTTGTACATAGAGTGTGTTCGATTATAATACTTGCCTTTGCTGAACTTGTGTGAATCTTCTTAGAGGAGTAGAAACCTTGAAAGGATTATTGGAACAACTATTTGAATGAAAGAATTTGTTAAGAAGAATCACCGCGGATGAACCAGAGTCGTAGAGACAAATTATCCTAGAACTAGGATGAACGTGATTATTTCATAATATTTCAATTTAGCCACCGAACCGAGCCTTCGAGTTACGAATCGGAATTTGAGTTTGGATTTTTGGAACATAATGATATGATGAATGTTCTTGAAACTTTAGATACCAACCTTGTGTCCCACTACAATCTCATGAATTCGCAAGTCTTTTTCCAAGCGTAGTACTCGTCGGAAAATAGGACCAAGAACCGATTGTCCATTATCGATAATATGTTTATAACTTTAGACGTTCGGGACTCATGATTAAGTTTCGGGAAGATTATTGAAATTATTGTTATTCCCTTGTACAAGGTGATAGATCGAGGGGCGGCGACCTTCGGACGAGTGATATTCGTGGGAGTATTTAAATCCTTGCCATCTTGAGGCAAGTATCGTATTTTAAAATTATTGATATTGCATTGTTGATCATGTGTACGATCTATTCATGTTGTTGAACTTGAGATTAAATTCCTTGAGTTGTCATGATAATTGTTATTGGTTCCTTGATTGTTCACGTCGATGAACGTGTTGATTTGCATATGTGTATGCATAATTGTAATGTTTATGTTGTAAATGATCCGAGGGGATCATGAGGATCTATGCTGAGGGCGCTGGATCGAATGTCCACCATGCGTTGGTCCGACGGGATCATCATGGGGATCTATGCTGAGGGCGCTGGATCGTTGGACGGGTTTTCCACCATGCATTAGTCCGACGGGATCATCATGGGGATCTATACCGAGGGTGCTGGATGGTTGGATTACCCTATAATGTGTTGATGGAATCATGAGGATTCGCATCGTTGGATTCCAGTAATGGGAGTCCATTTTGTATGTTTTATGATGTATTGATGATTTATGTATTACGATATTTGTACCAGCATTGTTTTGCTAACCCCTTCGGGGGTGGACATTTGTTTTGATGTTCAGGTAGCCGAGGAGCGGGGAAGCAGCCACAATACCGACATGACGATGAAGTGGCTCAGTGATGTGAATTATGTTATCTTGGTTTTATGGTTATTTTCCAGTACTCGAGTACGTTTATGTTGTTGATGTTTTGGAGATGTTTTGTATTATTGGACTCATTTGAATTGTCGAACGGGTTTTAAACTTCTTTTACATTGATGTCACTTTAGTATTATTTTCGTATTTCTCAATTTAGCCTTGTAAATTCTTATACAAAAGATTTACGGCGCTGTAATTATTCCGAATATATCAGGGTGTTACAGAATATGGTATCGGAGCTAAGATTCATGGATATCTTGGCAGTCGAGTTAGTTGGGTCTGTTTACGTTGTTTGGTTTATGGGTCGTTCGTAACATCACTGCTAAGCCAGCATCGTCGTGTGGACTGTGGTTGTAAGTCTCCTAATCTCTAATACTACCGTTTTATTTAATTTCTGCTTTGTGATTATTGACGGACTTTCTTTTAGAAATTTTGCCCTGGATATTGAGTATTTGTGTTTACAGTATGTTGAGGGGAGGTCGTGGACGCGGACGCGGTCGTGGACACGAACGTGGAAATGCGAGACAAGAGGATTCGGCGTCTACCCCAGAATTATCCGCTAGTCGAACTGATTCCCATTCTGAGGGACAACATGGATCAACAAATGATAACGCAACTCCTAATATGCCGGGAGTGCTTCAACAGGTGGTTGCTCAGATAAACTAGTTTGCTCAAGTAGTAGACCGCATGCAGACGGCAATGGGACAGCAGCATCATGAGGATAATCGGGGAGATAAATGGCTTACTGAGGTGGTCAAATTGCACCCTCCGAAATTTGACGGTTCTGCTGAGGCACTTTCTTGGGATCACTGGCTGAAAGAGTTAGAGAAGATCTTTGCAGGGATTAACTGTCCCAACGACAGAAAGGTTCCGATCGCCCAGTATCTTCTGACTGGGGAGGCTTTCGACTGGTGGGAGGCCATTCGACCTGAGGAGCATAATGCTGACTGGACGGAGTTCAAATTAATGATGGAAGCGCAATATTGTCCTCGCCCAGTTAGAGAGGCCCGAGTCCGGGAGTTTTTCTCACCACAAAATTTAGAAGCATCTGTGACAGACGTGATTAAGACTTTTAATCACCAATTTGTAATATCCGGATTTATTACTGTGTATTTTACCTGTATTCGAACCCTGTATTATTCGGAATTGTGATCTTGATGATTGGAATATGATATTTCTTACATTGATATCTTTGTACATAAGTATAACAACATGCAAAATTTCTCATGCAAACTCGTGATAGCGCACGCTAATAATGTAGCTTAATGCGCGCTATCGAGCTACTACTAGCGCACGCTATGTATGTAGGAGTTGCGTGCGCTAAGCACTCAATTATTGAACTGGATGGCTAGCACATGCGCCAGCCGGGACATGGGTCCGGATAAGATTCCCGCGGATGAACCTGCACAGATTTGGAGTCAACGCTTATTAGCGCGCGCTAAGGAATGCTTAGTAGCGTGCGCTAATTAGCTAAAGTGCAGAATATTATAAATAAGACAACAACCCGTTTTGGATTACATTTCATTCGTCCATTCTTCATTATTGAGAGGCCAGAGAGCTATAATAATCCTTCTACACACTTAGAATACATCTTATCGATCCTTGTATATTGGTTATCACTTGTGAGTGATCATTGAAGTGGAGTAGCACCTTGGAGTGGCATACAACCAACCGGAGTCGGATTCTACCTTACGGTTCAGTGATTTTCATCATATTAAGGTATGTTCAACCTATATCCAGACTTAGAGTTGGATTCTAAAGAATTGGATGATCATGTTAACGAGATATTGATTTTCATTAATGAATTATCCAAAGTACATCATGTTTGGAATATTGAGATGAATAAGCCTTAAGTACCTTGATTATGAACATCATGATTCGAATCTTATTACATTGAACAAGTAGAGGAAGCTTCTATCATTGGTAATCCAAATCTAGTAGATGACTTCATAACAATCAGGGACTTGACTTTAACATCATTATTGTTAGATGAATCTAAGGGATTGATCATGGAAGGATTTATCTAGTATAGATGGAATGTTAAACAACTACAGTATGATAATTTTGATTGATATAAAGGTGTTGATATCAACCGTTAAGCCTTTCGAATTGTCGTATGAAGATTTGTAGTCGAAATGGAATATGGTTTTATAATAGAATACATATTCTTGAATCCGAAGTTGTAGTTATCCGTAAGATCATTCATAATCGTATGAACATGATATTCATGGAGGTAACATGAATTATCACGGAAGATTTCATTGTTTTGATCATGATGAGAACAGTTTTCTGCCGGTAGTGAACTGTCATGCACAGTTAGCGCACGCTAAGTTATGTAAATTAACGTGCGCTATCGAGCATCGGTTAGCGTACGCTATGTTTGGTACGTAACGTACGCTAGGCCATCAGACGAGTCAGTCAGCTGATCAGTGAAGT
Source organism: Orobanche coerulescens (assembly GCA_033398695.1). Lineage (NCBI taxonomy): Eukaryota > Viridiplantae > Streptophyta > Magnoliopsida > Lamiales > Orobanchaceae > Orobanche > Orobanche coerulescens. The sequence goes on from CM065802.1 coordinate 231,764,681, forward strand.
ACTGACCATGCATAGTTAGCGTACGCTATGCTTTGTTGTTTGCTTGCGCTATCGAGCAGACTTAACGCACGCTACACAGAGTACTTAGCGTGCGCTAAGAAGTCCAGGCAGATTACATATTATGAGCTTTTGGCTGTAAATCGAATTGTTAGACATTCGTACGACGTGAGATAAATCCTATATTATTTCTTTTGTTAAGGTTTGAGCTTGTTACGTGATTAATTGAGGGGGGACGACCTTCAAGTGTTCGTTTTCGTGGAAGTATTGTTCTTGTATTCATCGAGGCAAGTACCTTATTTGTTTTACGTATTGATGTTATACATATTGTCATGCATGTATGTCGTTGTTGTATGTCCACCTCGTGTTGGTCCGACGGGATCATCGGGGGATCTATGCTAGCGTGCGCTGGATCATCGGAGGGGTTTTTCCACCACGGGTTGGTCTGACGGGATCGTCGTGGGTTCTAGGCAGTGAACGCTGGATCGACGGAATTACCATGTGTATGTTGTGATATCATGTTGTGATTATCAGTTGTGTATATTATGTATGAGTTTCTCGCAGGAGAAGACTCGTTTGACATTTTATCATTTACGTTATTATTATTCTGTGTGTGACGTTGAATAATATGTTGTGGTACTTGTACTAGCATCGTTGTGCTAACCCCTTCGGGGGTGAACATTTTGTTTATGTTCAGGATCCAGGAGAGCGGGGAAACAACCACTGGAGCTGCATGACGACGAGAGTGCAGAGTGATGTTCCGGCCGGGTTTAATTGCCTGTTGTTTATTGGTTATTTTAATAAGTACTCGAGTACGAAGTCATTTATGAGGAATTTGAATTTAATGATGTATTATTAAGTTTCTGTTGAACAATTGTATTTTCAGTACTTGTTCAGAACTGTTGTATCTTAATTCTGTTATTTCTATTCGTTAGTACCTTTTAATGTCTGTTCAATTCTCCAGCCTTGTAAATCCTTATGTAAAGGATTTACGGCGCTGTAATATTCCTGAATATATCGGGGGTGTTACAGAATATGATATCGGAGCTAAGATTATGGATATCTTGGCCATTAGATTAAAATAGGGGCCATTTACGTCTTTTGAGGTAACCGGCCGTGAATGACATCACTGCATTGCCTACGTCTTCATGCGAACGGTGGTTGTAAGTTCCTAAACTCTATCTCGTTCTTTACATGTTGTGTTTCTTTATACTCGAATATTAGAACGATGTTGTTTCCTGTATATTGAGTATTTATGCTTACAGTATGTTGAGAGGCGGACGTGGATGTGGTCGCGGTCGTGGACGCGGACGAAGAAATGCTGAAAGGGAAGCGTCGCCTTCTAATCAGCGGGCCATAGCTCAAAGTAGCCGCAACAATCTATTAATAACGAACCGTAACTGTCAGACCAGAGATACTTCGTCAAGTGGTGAACCAGATGACTCGGTTCGCCCAAGTCGTGGACCGAATGCAAGTGGCGGTGGGACTACGGCAGGGAGAAGGACGAAGGGATCCGGACATGGGAAATCGAGCCGACCGGTGGTCGCAAGAGGTGGCGAAGATGCAACCACCCAAATTCGACGGTATTTCGAGACTCCCACAGGGACCATTGGTTGAAGGAACTGGAGAAAATCTTTGCGGAATTAATCGCCTGCGACCGAGAGCCTCTATCGCTCAATATTTTCTGATAGGGGAAGCGTCTGAATGGTGGGAAGCCATCCGGCCTGTAGATCATGATGCTGATTGGACAGAGTTTAAATTGATGATGGAAGCTCAGTACTGCCCTCGTCCTGTGAGGGAAGCTAAGGTTCGGGAGTTTTTCTCCGCTCAGCCTTCGGATGTGCCAGTATCCCAGGCAATTAAGACGTTTAACCAACAACTGGCATTTGTTCGACATCTGGTCAGAACAGATGCAGAGATGATGATCCATTTCGATATGAGGATGAAACCAGAAATCCATAGGTACATATCCGGTTTTGAATGTACCACACTCCGTCAATACCAGGATAAGGCGTTGGCCTATGAGATCAAGGAAGCAGCTATGGAGAAAATTTCAGAATCCAAGAAGCAGAAAGTCTCTGGTACTTTTACAGAGCACAAGAACAGCGGGCCCCGTAAGGCCCAGTCATTCTTTCACTCTTTCAAGAAACCTCCGCACCCAGTTAGAAGCGGAAAGAACTTCGGAGCGACATCAACTATTACTGATGTTATCAGGAAATGCTTTAACTGTGCCCAGACGGGGCACTATCGACGGAATTGCCCCCTACCTGCCGTGACTTGTTTTGACTGTGGATGAGAGGGACATCGTGCAGTATTCTTTGAAGAGGCTGCAAAGTCTTTTAGAGCCCGTACACCACAGCCGGTCCAGAAGGAAGCCAGTATCCAACAGACATAGCAGAGTGTTCAGATGCCTCAGAATTTTAGCCGCGGACGAGGCAGAGGACAATGGGACCAAAAGGGGACATCAAGTGCCGGATCTGCTCCCCCACGTCTGTACGAGATGAGGAGGATAGACGATCAGGATGCTACTGTTGTAATATCCGCAATATTTGATTTTCGGTAAATTTCTTTTTTCGGCCGGAGTCTGTTTTGACGACTCTCTCATGACCGTTTCGTCATTCTGAGAATAATTAATTCTACACTTTTTGACATCCGAGTTCGTTTCGGTGTCGTTTTGTTGAGTTCCGTGCTTTTTAGCGACTTTTCCGCACTTGAGTTCGATTCTTGCGAATCTCGCTCAAGCTAACATTTGAGTTTCCCGTAAGTCCGTTTAACTTTGTTAGACGTGTTGTGAACTTCGGTTTGGTTATTCGATCACGTATCGTGATTTTCGGGCGTTTTGGGCCATTTTGTAATTTCTTGAAAGTTACGGGTATCCGTATCTGTAATTATTGTCTCGACCCGTTTCTTGGCCGTGTATGATTAATTATGGTATTATGTTTTCATTTCGGGTCGTTGATGTTGTCCGCGAACTTTTCGTCGTGTTCGTTCCGTATGTTTTTGGAAATCGGGTCGTCGAGCCCTGGTGGTCGGGTACTGGCCGGACGGTTGCGGGACTGGCCGGACGATTGCGGGCACCGGCCGGACGGGTGCGCGAGAACCGCGTAGCGCACGCTTCTGGCCGGAAAGGCTGCGCTAACCGGCGAGTGTAGCGCACGCTATCGGCGGCTAACGACGCTAGCGAGTGCGGGCAGTGGAGTCTGGGGTTACGGAATCGGTCAGGCTCGGCGGGTAGGCGCACGCTCTTGTCCGACGCTGCGTCACGCTACGCCGGAAGGTAGCGCACGCCTTCGGCCGGAAGGCTGCGCCGCTACACGGCGGCGATCTAGTCGAAGGCCTTTGGATCGCGGCACAGGCCGATAAGCGCCACGCTAGCTCGGCAGCCTAGCGCGCGCTAGTCCGGCCCAGTATAAATATGACAGAGCAGTCACATTTCATCTCGTTTTTCATTTCCTACCTTTCTCTTCCGCGGCTGGAGACTTAGAGATCGTGGAGCCATGTTGTTGAACAATAAATCCACGAAGTTCTTGAGTTCATAACATCAATCAATCATCCGTTATCGTCCTTTGATCCAGCGAATCAAGGTAACCTTTCTTAGAACCCTAATTTCGTGAATTTGGGGGTTTTTGCATTTTTGTCCGATTCGTTCCGTGTTGTTGATTAATTCATGATGGGTATGATTAATCTTGGTGGTATTCTTGTGTTTAACATCATTTAATCCATTGTTCTTCGTCGAATCGAAGTATATTTCTTGATTTCATTCGAATTGACTTTTTGGGGGATTTGTCCTCGATCTCGTTTTTCATCCATTTTTGATGGATCGATTATGGTTAAATGATGTTGTTAAACACATTCTATGGATTGTATATCCATATTTCAACTTGGAATTCCGCTTTCGGGTTTTGACGGGACGAATCGTGTTCTTGGCCGTTTTGGGGAAAATCCTTGAATTTTCGTCATTCATTCCTTGAATTCAGCGGCTTTGGGTCGTACTTTGGAATTCATTTTCGTTGTTATATTTGTCCTTCGTAGTTTATTATCGCGAGTTGGCATTCGGTGGAATCGGTGGATTCGTAGTCGGTTCGTGCCAACCTACTTCGGTCGATTCTCCGTGTTGTTCTTATTCGAGGCAAGTACCTTGCCCATACTTTTCTTATATTATGGATATGATGATCGGTGATTGTCTTGGTGTGTTTGTTTGGTTATTTGAAATGAAGTTTCAAAAGATTTCGGTTTGGCCTCGTTAAAGGCTCTCTTTCAAAACGTGTGTGTGTTTTGTGAACGTTGTGTTTTGGGAATTGATTATTATTTGATTATTTTGAACGTTGAAGTCTTTGATGATGATACTCCTGTGTTTAAAGTTATGGGATCGTGTATTCCGTATTTAATCATTGTTGTGGTGTTTTTGAAGAGTTTGATAATGGTGTCGAGTTAATGGCCATCTCTAGTGAGTATTCTTAATGAACTTACATTCTTAGCATGTTAGTATTGCATGAGTAATGTGTGTGTGTGTATGCTCACTACGGGTTAGATCCGACGGGGTCTCGGTAGGGGTCCACAAGAGACGTGGATCGACGAGCTTGCTTTTAACCACTACGGGTTAGATCCGATGGGGTCTCGGTAGGGGTCCACAGAGACGTGGATCGACGGTTAATTGTGGTGCATTTTACAAATGTGATTTGACTATTGGCATTTCCGGAAATGAACGCTTTTGAACGGTTTTCATGATTGCATGCATTGACTAAGTGTGTAAGAGGTAAGTTGTTCGTTTGGCCTACTTGGCTAGGATGGCACTAGAGTATTTTGTTGTTTGTTTTAAATCCTTTATTTGTGGATTTTGATGTTGGGAGACGAACCTTGTGGTCGTTCTTGTGTACTGTGAGTTGATGATATTTGGGGCTAAAATCCCAATGGTTTTGTAAAAGTCATTTTACGGATTTGGGGCTAAAATCCCAACGGTTTGGTAAATGTCATTTTTCAGAAAGTAAACCTTTGGGGCGGTGACCCCGTTTGTCTTTTGGATTTTGAAAAGTAGGATTTGATAATCCTTAATTGTTTTCTAATAAAACTCTCGATGGCATTCTAAACCGTTTTATAAATTATTTCCATTGATTTATGATATTTCGATTTTGAAAGGTTTTCTCAAACTCTTGCCTCGGGAAGTACTTTTCGTTTCGTTTGGATCTTTGAGGATTCCTGGTTATTGTTATTTGTGGAATGTGAATTGTATGGCTCGTATTTGCACTTTGTTCTTGCACTAGCAAAACAGTGGAGTTTTGCTAACCCCCGAGTATTCGGGGGGTGGATGTCTGTTTTTGCATTCAGGTTTTGGAGCATAACACAGGGTCGGCACGAAGGATGATGAAAGATGATCGATACTAATCACATGAGGAACCGTACATCGTGTATTGGTTCAGTTGTACTTTATTTTCATTTGCTATATTGTTCAGTTAAATGCAGGTGTGGTTGTATTTTGACCCCTGCGTGGGCATGAGTTGTATTTGAGTTGTGTGTATTTGTTGAAAGATCAAATCGTTTTACTGGGTCATTTAGCCTTAAAGGCATGGTTGAGTTGTTATATGTTGTTACCAGCCTGGTAGATCCTTGAGGAAAGGATTTACGGCGTGTAATATCCCTGAGCGGATTGGGGGTGTTACATAAATGGTATCGGAGCTTAGGTTGAGGAAACCTAGGCTGTCGGGTCAAGTCGTGTTGTTTGAGTCTTGTTTCGTCGGATTTTATCTGACTGAGTCGTGTCGCGACGCGTCGTTTGAGTTTGTTGGTCGTGATTAGTATCGTGGGGCGATCATCATCTTCGTGCGACCTGTGGAAGTAAGTCTCCCTTCTTTGTGTTGTGCCTCGTGTGACACGAGCTATTTTTATGATTATTTGTTAAGTGATGGAATCCTTATGTGGATTTTGATTTCACGATATGTATTTAATCGACTCTCGTATTTGATTTATACGAGGAGTGTCGTCGCTTGTGATGTCTTTTTATTGTTGTTTTTGTCCATTGCTGATGATTTTCGAATCGATTTGCACGTTTTACAAGTTCTATTGTGGAAGCTTTGTGCTTATACGCGTTCGACTTGTTCACTAGCCAGTGCGGGAGGGTCTTTAGAGGCCTCAAATGGGGTCGATGGTTTTGTTACGAATCTGGCGGTCTTCGATTGTGGTATTTTATCGTATATATCCCTTTAAAGACATGTATTGTCTAGATTTTAAACCTTATGATGCGTCTACTAGGAGTTGTTTTAGTGAACGTCGATATGTGTGAGTTTTGGGCATTCGGCTATTGGATTTTTGAAAACCTTGAGTATCTTATAAAAATAAATTTCGAGACATACTTTTCAAATGAGTTATTTTCTTGTGGTACATCCAAGGTGCCACAATATATTTCAAAATTTTTCTACCTCGAGGACCAAAATGTTTTGAGATATTTTCAATGTTTTAGAAACACTTTTATTTAGACCCGAGGGTCGAATATTCTGAAAGTTTTCACTAAGATAAAGTGTCCTCATTTTTATCAAATGCGAAATGGTTCTCCAATGTCTCGATAACGATGTTTCACGTTTGTACTTTTTGAAAGGTGATACTCAAGATCAACCGGTGTTCTTCTAAATTATTTTCAAAATGAGGTTTTCATTTTTAAAACCTATCCATTCCCGTTTGAGAAATTTGGTATGTATGTATGATGTTCGCATTGTCATTTTGATGTTTGCTCCTGAGTATGATCGAGTTGGCGGCGTGAGCGTTGAGTTGTTTTCCACACATTTGTTGTGTTAGCCCTCTGTGAGAGGTGGGATGTTGGTATTGAATGTTGCCATCTCGTGGTGATTTCTGCGTTATCGCGCATGTGCGAGCTGTTAGAGCTTGGTTTGGTATGACCGTGTGCATCGGTGATGGTTCCGTTATGTGTCGGTTGTTTAATGTCTTGTTACCTTGCTCCCGTTTTTGTGAATTTCGTGGATGAGGTCGAAGGTAATACCCGTACTATTTTTACTTCTGTATTTTCTCTTTCTCCAGTCTATCGATTCGCTCATGTTCGTTGATACTTTATGAACTTGTTCTGTATTTCGGTTTCATCGTCCGAACGAGCTGTGATCTTATTGTGGGTCGATCTGGTTATCGATGTGACTTTTTCGGGTTGAGTTCGATTCTTGTGAACCTTGTTCGGGAGTGACATCATCTGGTTCTATTAGTTCTTTTATTCGAAGTGGATCGGATTTGGAACTCTTGTGTTTTCGACTCTGTCTACTCATTATGTTCGTTGACATTTCTGAGCTTGTCCTGCCCCTTGCTTTTGTTGATCGAACGAGTGTGGTATTGTTTTGGAATAACTCGTTTGTCGCTGTGACTTTTCAATCGCTATTTCCTTTCCTGTGGATCTTATGGGAATGCATGTCTTGTAGTTCTCACCAGATCATCCTGGGAGTTGTTTGAATTTTATTATCCTTCGTATTTCGGACATGATTGTTCGATCTTTGTTGTCTCGATCGTTTGCTTGTTCGGTTTTTGTTCTCGTTTCGTGATTGTTGAGCATTCAGGCTCCTTCATAATTCCCTTAAGTTTGGGAAATTAGTCTCATTTTCGATCTTCAAACCCTTGGGCGGTGGAATTCCGTATTTGTTCAGCGATTGGCTCGTGTTTCGATTGATGTACCGTTGGGTTGGTCAATCGTATTGATTTTCGTTCATTGTGTTTTGTGATTGTTCGGATAATTGACTTGATTGTATTATGCATTTGATGACGCTTGTCACTTGTTGGTTTTATTATATCCCTAACGGCGACGTTGTGTTGGTCGTCGTGGAGCGTGTTTTCACACCGTATATTCCGTTGCGTTGTTTGTAACGTTTCGCCATTGGGCATTAGTTACGCGTTTCTTGCGTATCTCGTTGAGTTTTCCTAGCGGGATATTGCTTCTCCCTACTTGTTTTAAGTTTCGGGACGAAACTTCTTTTAAGGAGGGTAGAATGTAATATCCGCAATTTTTGATTTTCGGTAAATTTCTTTTTTCGGCCGGAGTGTGTTTTGACGACTCGCTCATGACCGTTTCGTCATTCTGAGAATGATTAGTTCTACACTTTTTGACATCCGAGTTCGTTTCGGTGTCGTTTTGTTGAGTTCCGTGCTTTTTAGCGACTTTTCCGCACTTGAGTTCGATTCTTGCGAATTTCGTTCGAAACTGCTGTTTCGAGTTTCCCGTAAGTCCGTTTAACTTTGTTAGACGTGTTGTGAACTTCGGTTTGGTTATTCGATCACGTATCGTGATTTTCGGGCGTTTTGGGCCACTTTGTAATTTCTTGAAAGTTACGGGTATCCGTATCTGTAATTGTTGTCTCGACCCGTTTCTTGGCCGCGTATGATTAATTATGGTATTCTGTTTTCATTTCGGGTCCTTGATGTTGTCTGCGAACTTTTCGTCGTGTTCGTTCCGTATGTTTTCGGAAATTGGGTCGTCGAGCCCTGGTGGTCGGGTACTGGCCGGACGGTTGCGGGACTGGTCGGACGATTGCGGGCACCGGCCGGACGGGTGCGGCAGGAACCGGCGTAGCGCACGCTACGGCCGGAAGGCTGCGCGCTTCGGCAGTGTAGCGCACGCTATCGGCTCCTAACGCACACTAGCGGAGTGCGGATAGTGGAGTCACGGGGTTACGGAATCGGTCGAGGCTCGGCGGGTAGCGCACGCTCTTGCCGGGCTGCGTCACGCTACGTCCGGCAGTAGCGCGCTTCTGGCCGGAAGGCTGCGCACGCTACCTGACCGAGCAGTCTAGTCCAGAAGGCCACTGGATCGCGGCCTGGGCCGATAGCGCACGCTAGCTCGGCAGCCTAGCGCGCGCTAGCTCGGCAGCCTAGCGCGCGCTAGTCCGGCCCAGTATAAATGTGACAGAGCAGTCACATTTCATCTCGTTTTTCATTTCCTACCTTTCTCTTTCGTGGCTGGAGACTTAGAGATCGTGGAGCCATGTTGTTGAACAACAAATCCACGAAGTTCTTGAGTTCATAACATCAATCAATCATCCGTTATCGTCCTTTGATCCAGCGAATCAAGGTAACCTTTCTTAGAACCCTAATTTCGTGAATTTGGGGGTTTTTGCATTTTTGTCCGATTCGTTCCGTGTTGTTGATTAATTCATGATGGGTATGATTAATCTTGGTAGTATTCTTGTGTTTAACATCATTTAATCCGTTGTTCTTCGTCGAATCGAAGTATATTTCTTGATTTCCTTCGAATTGACTTTTTGGGGGATTTGTCCTCGATCTCGTTTTTCATCCATTTTTGATGGATCGATTATGGTTAAATGATGTTTTTAAACACATTCTATGGATTGTATATCCATATTTCAACATGGAATTCCGTTTTTGGGTTTTGACGGGACGAATCGTGTTCTTGGCCGTTTTGGGGAAAATCCTTGAATTTTCGTCATTCGTTCCTTGAATTCAGCGGCTTTGGGTCGTACTTTGGAATTCATTTTCGTTGTTATATTTGTCCTTCGTAGTTTATTATCGCGAGTTGGCATTCGGTGGAATCGGTGGATTCGTAGTCGGTTCGTGCCAACCTACTTCGGTCGATTCTCCGTGTTGTTCTTATTCGAGGCAAGTACCTTGCCCATACTTTTCTTATTTTATGGATATGATGATCGGTGATTGTCTTGGTGTGTTTGTTTGGTTATTTGAAATAAAGTTTCAAAAAATTTCGGTTTGGCCTCGTTAAAGGCCCTCTTTCAAAACGTGTGTGTGTTTTGTGAACGTTGTGTTTTGGGAATTGATTATTATTTGATTATTTTGAACGTTGAAGTCTTTGATGATGATACTCCTGTGTTTAAAGTTATGGGATCGTGTATTCCGTATTTAATCATTGTTGTGGTGTTTTTGAAGAGTTTGATAATGGTGTCGAGTTAATGGCCATCTCTAGTGAGTATTCTTAATGAACTTACATTCTTAGCATGTTAGTATTGCATGAGTAATGTGTGTGTGTGTGTATGCTCACTACGGGTTAGATCCGACGGGGTCTCGGTAGGGGTCCACAAGAGACGTGGATCGACGAGCTTGCTTTTAACCACTACGGGTTAGATCCGACGGGGTCTCGGTAGGGGTCCACAGAGACGTGGATCGACGGTTAATTGTGGTGCATTTTACAAATGTGATTTGACTATTGACATTTCCGGAAATGAACGCTTTTGAACGGTTTTCATGATTGCATGCATTGACTAAGTGTGTAAGAGGTAAGTTGTTCGTTTGGCCTACTTGGCTTGGATGGCACTAGAGTATTTTGTTGTTTGTTTTAAATCCTTTATTTGTGGATTTTGATGTTGGGAGACGAACCTTGTGGTCGTTCTTGTGTACTATGAGTTGATGATATTTGGGGCTAAAATCCCAATGGTTTTGTAAAAGTCATTTTACAGATTTGGGGCTAAAATCCCAACGGTTTGGTAAATGTCATTTTTCAGAAAGTAAACCTTTGGGGCGGTGACCCCGTTTGTCTTTTGGATTTTGAAAAGTAGGATTTGATAATCCTAAATTGTTTTCTAATAAAACTCTCGATGGCATTCTAAACTGTTTTATAAATTATTTCCATTGATTTATGATATTTCGATTTTGAAAGGTTTTCTCAAACTCTTGCCTCGGGAAGTACTTTTCGTTTCGTTTGGATCTTTGAGGATTCCTGGTTATTGTTATTCGTGGAATGTGAATTGTATGGCTCGTATTTTCACTTTGTTCTTGCACTAGCAAAACAGTGGAGTTTTGCTAACCCCCGAGTATTCGGGGGGTGGATGTCTGTTTTTGCATTCAGGTTTTGGAGCATAACACAGGGTCGGCACGAAGGATGATGAAAGATGATCGATACTAATCACATGAGGAACCGTACATCGTGTATTGGTTCAGTTGTACTTTATTTTCCGCTGCTATATTGTTCTCGTCGTACGGGTGTGGTTGTATTTTGACCCCTGCGTGGGCATGAGTTGTATTTGAGTTGTGTGTATTTGTTGAAAGATCAAATCGGTCTACTGAGTCATTTAGCCTTAAAGGCATGGTTGAGTTGTTATATGTTGTTACCAGCCTGGTAGATCCTTGAGGAAAGGATTTACGGCGTGTAATATCCCTGAGCGGATTGGGGGTGTTACAACTGTCGCATCAGGTACTGTCCAGATCCTTTCCCAGCCAGTTAGCGTTTTATTCGATACAGGAGCTACGCATTCGTTTATATCATTGTCTTGTGTAAATCGTTTGAATATTTTCGGTTTTCATGCTTGTGAACCTTATGTTGTTGGTTTACCGAGTGGGGAGAGGATTGTCGGGAATTTAGAAACTAGAGATTTCCCTGTAACATTTGGAGGCAGAGAGTGGCTCTCAAATTTGATCGTGATAGAAATGCAAGGAGACGACCTAATACTCGGAGACGATTGGCTTAATCGATATGGAGCAATTGTAAACTACCGAAGGAGGAATATCTCGCTGATCGCTGACGATGGTTCCGAAATTCTGTTTGAGGGATGGAAACCGGGAAGCTCAGGAAAATTGATCAAGGCGATGAAAGCTGTCAAATTGTTGAAACAGGGCTGTACCGGATATTGGTGCTATGCAATGAAGAAAGAAGACGAAATTGTAGAACTTTCATCCATTCCTGTTGTGAACGAATTTCCAGATGCATTTCCTGACGAGTTACCTGGACTACCTCCACGAAGGGATGTAGAATTTACCATTGAGCTGAAACCCGGAGCTACACCAATTTCTAAGGCGCCATATCGTATGGCACCGACCGAGATGTACGAACTGAAGAAGCAACTGGAGGAGTTACTGGACAAAGGTTATATCTAGGCAAGCGTTTCACCCTGGGGAGCGCCAGTTCTTTTTGTCCGAAAGAAGGATGGATCGCTTCGACTGTGTATTGACTATCGAGAACTGAACAAGATGACTATTAAGAACAAGTATCCGTTGCCATGGATTGATGATCTGTTTGACCAGTTGCAAGGGGAAACAGTATTTTCTAAAATCGATCTGAGATCAGGGTATCATCAGCTGAGGATTAAGGAATCTGATGTTCCGAAATCAGCATTCAGAACTCGCTACGGACACTATGAGTTTGTAGTGATGCCGTTTGGTCTCACTAACGTACCTGCTGTATTCATGCAATTGATGAACCGAGTGTTCATCGAATATTTGGATAAATTTGTGGTCGTGTTCATTGATGACATTCTAGTGTATTCTAAGATCCCGGAAGAGCATGCCCAGCAATTGCGGATTGTATTGGAACTTTTGAGAAGCGAGCAATTGTACGCCAAACTCTCTAAGTGTGAATTTTGGCAAGTAATGTTCCTCGGCCATGTGGTATCAGCTAAAGGAGTCCGAGTTGACCCTCAGAAAATCAAAGCAATTATGGATTGGAAACCTCCAAAGAACGTGAAAGAAGTCCGAAGTTTCTTAGGACTTGCTGGGTATTTTCATCGGTTCGTGGAAGGGTTTTCCAAAATCTCCCGCCCACTTACTCGACTCCTGCAGAAAACTCAAAAGTTTGAGTGGAACGAGTCATGTCAGACTAGTTTTGATGAATTAAAGAAGAGATTGACGACGGCACCGATTCTATCACTTCCACAGGGGACTGGAGGATTCATAGTTTACAGTGATGCTTCGAACCAAGGACTCGGGTGCGTATTGATGCAGAATGACAAGGTGATCGCTTATGCTTCACGACAGCTGAAACCTTATGAAGTGAATTACCCAACACATGATTTGGAACTAGTAGCAGTAGTTTTTGATTTGAAGATCTGGAGGCATTATCTGTACGGGACTCACTGTCAGATCTTTACGGATCACAAGAGTCTCAAATACATCTTTAGTCAGAAGGAGTTGAACATGCGGCAAAGAAGATGGTTAGAACTGATTAAGGACTATGACTTGGAGATTTTGTATCATCCAGGCAAAGCGAATGTAGTGGCCGATGCACTCAGCCGCAAGCCTATTTCTATTCAGATGCTGGAGACTCTGACCTCCCAACTTAGACTTCAACGAGAGATGATTCGAGAAGGAATTGAAGTGTGGTTACAAAGAGTCTAAGGACAACTGTGCGTGATGGAGATAACTTCATCATTAACCGAAGAAATCAAATCTAGACAGGCAGATGATCCTCTGTTGATTCGGTTACGTGATGAAGTGATCAAGGGAAAGGCCCCCGGATTCATAATTCATGATGATGGAGTTTTGAGATTTCAGAACCGACTCTGCGTTCCCGATGTCATTGTTCTGAAACAGACGATTATGAAGGAAGCTCACAGTTCGCCCTATTCTATCCACCCGGGCACCAGTAAAATGTATAAGGACTTGAAGCAGAATTTCTGGTGGGGCAACATGAAGAAAGATATAGCGGACTATGTTTCGAAATGCTTGACTTGTCAGCAGGTTAAGATCGAGCATCAACGGCCTGCCGGAATGTTGAAGCCACTCCCGATTCCTGAATGGAAGTGGGAGGACATATCGATGGACTTTATCACTAGTATGCCGAGAACCAGGACAGGAATGAACATGATTTGGGTGATAGTTGATCGTTTAACCAAATCAGCTCATTTTCTAGGCATTAAGGACATGTGGGGACCAAAGAGGTTGGCACGAGTATTTATTTCGGAGATAGTTCGATTGCATGGTACGCCGAAAACCATTGTTTCTGATCGAGACGGCCGTTTTGTGTCTCACTTTTGGAAAGCAGTTCATAAGGCCTTGGGGACCGAATTGAACTTCAGCACAGCTTATCACCCGCAGACTGACGGACAATCCGAGAGGACTATTCAAACGGTGGAAGACATGCTAAGGGCCTGTGCCTCAGATTGGTCAAACGATTGGGAAATTCATCTACTGTTGATTGAATTTACCTACAACAATAGTTGGCATGCTTTCATTAAGATGGCACCATTCGAGGCATTATACGGGAGGAGATGCAGATCACCCCTATGCTGGGACGATTCATTAGACTTGATCGGAACAGAACCAGAGTTGATCGTGCAGACTCGAGAAAAGATAGCCTTGATTCGTGAAAGGCTGTTGACCGCCCAGAGTCGCCAGAAATCTTACGCAGACGTACGCCGTCGCCCTTTGGAGTTCAGTACGTGAGACCATGTACTTTTAAAATTTTCTCCTACTCGAGGAATTTTTCATTTTGGAAGGAGGGGAAAGCTGAGTCCGAGATATATCGGACCATTTGAGATCCTTGAGAGAGTTGGGGAGTTGGCATACAGATTGGCATTGCCGCCGTTATTGTGCCATGTTCATAACGTGTTCCACGTATCCCAGTTACGGAGGTATATACCAGATCCCAGTCATATCATTGATTTCGGCGAGATCGAAGTCGCGCAGGATGGGACGTTTGAAGAAAGACCGGTCAAGATACTCGAGAGTTGAGTTAAGCAGCTGAGGAACAAACCAATCGTTTTGGTCAAAGTTCAATGGTCACGTCACGGAATGGAAGAAGCCACATGGGAAACGGAAGCTGGTATGAAGTCCAGATATCCCGAGTTATTTTCGTCTTGAGTTTCGGGACGAAACTCCTTTTTAGTAGGAGAGTATGTAATATCCGGATTTATTACTGTGTATTTTACCTGTATTCGAACCCTGTATTATTCGGAATTGTGATCTTGATGATTGGAGTATGATATTTCTTACATTGATATCTTTGTACATAAGTATAACAACATGCAAAATTTATCATGCAAACTCGTGATAGCGCACACTAAGAATGTAGCTTAACGCGCGCTACCGAGCTACTACTAGCGCACGCTATGTATGTAGGAGTTGCGTGCGCTAAGCACTCAATTATTGAACTGGACGGCTAGCACATGCGCCAGCCGGGACATGGGTCCGGATAAGATTCCCGCGGACAAACCTGGACAGATTTGAAGTCAACACTTATTAGCGCGCGCTAAGGAATGCTTAGTAGCGTGCGCTAATTAGCTAAAGTGCAGAATATTATAAATGATACAACAACCCGTTTTGGCTTACATTTCATTCGTCCATTCTTCATTCTTGAGAGGCCAGAGAGCTATAATAATCCTTCTACACACCTAGAATACATCTTATCGATCCTTGTATATTGGTTATCACTTGTGAGTGATCATTGAAGTGGAGTAGTACCTTGGAGTGGCATACAACCAACCGGAGTTGGATTCTACCTTACGGTTCAGTGATTTTCGTCATATTAAGGTATGTTCAACCTATCTCCAGACTTAGAGTTGGATTCTAAAGAAGTGGATGATCATGTTAACGAGATATTGATTTTCATTAATGAATTATCCAAAGTACATCATGTTTGGAATATTGAGATGAATAAGCCTTAAGTACCTTGATTATGAACATCATGATTCGAATCTTATTACATTGAACAAGTAGAGGAAGCTTCTATCATTGGTAATCCGAATCTAGTAGATGACTTCATAACAATCAGGGACTTGACTTTAACATCATTATTGTTAGATGAATCTAAGGGATTGATCATGGAAGGATTTATCTAGTATAGATGGAATGTTAAACAACTACAGTATGATAATTTTGATTGATATAAAGGTGTTGATATCAACCGTTAAGCCTTTCGAATTGTCGTATGAAGATTTGTAGTCGAAATGGAATATGGTTTTATAATAGTATACATATTCTTGAATCCGAAGTTGTAGTTATCCGTAAGATCATTCATAATCGTATGAACATGATATTCATGGAGGTAACATGAATTATCACGGAAGATTTCATTGTTTTGATTATGATGAGAACAGTTTTCTGCCGGTAGTGAACTGCCATGCATAGTTAGCGCATGCTAAGTTATGTAAATTAACGTGCGCTATCGAGCATCGGTTAGCGTACGCTACGTTTGGTACGTAACGTACGCTAGTCCATCAGACGAGTCAGTCAGCTGATCAGTGAAGTACTGACCATGCATAGTTAGCGTACGCTATGCTTTGTTGTTTGCTTGCGCTATCGAGCAGACTTAACGCACGCTACATAGAGTACTTAGCGTGCGCTAAGAAGTTCAGGCAGATTACATATTATGAGCTTTTAGCCGTAAATCGAATTGTTAGACATTCGTACGACGTGGGATAAATCCTATATTATTTCTTTTGTTAAGGTTTGAGCTTGTTACGTGATTAATTGAGGGGGGACGACCTTCAAGTGTTCATTTTCGTGGAAGTATTGTTCTTGTCTTCATCGAGGCAAGTACCTTATTTGTTTTACGTATTGATGTTATACATATTGTCATGCATGTATGTCGTTGTTGTATGTCCACCTCGTGTTGGTCCGACGGGATCATCGGGGGATCTATGCTAGCGTGCACTGGATCATCGGACGGGTTTTTCCACCACGGGTTGGTCTGACGGGATCATCGTGGGTTCTAGGTAGTGAACGCTGGATCGACGGAAGTACCATGTGTATGTTGTGATATCATGTTGTGATTATCAGTTGTGTATATTATATATGAGTTTCTTGCAGGAGAAGACTCGTTTGACATTTTATCATTTACGTTATTATTATTCTGCGTGTGACGTTGAATAATATGTTATAGTACTTGTACTAGCATCGTTGTGCTAACCCCTTCGGGGGTGAACATTTTGTTTATGTTCAGGATCCAGGAGAGCGGGGAAACAACCACTGGAGCTGCATGACGACAAGAGTGCAGAGTGATGTTCCGGCCGAGTTTAATTGCTTGTTGTTTATTGGTTATTTCAATAAGTACTCGAGTACGAAGTCATTTATGAGGAATTTGAATTTGGTGATGTATTATTAAGTTTTTGTTGAACAATTGTATTTTCAGTACTTGGTCAGAACTGTTGTATCTTAATTCCGTTATTTCCATTCGTTAGTACCTTTTAATGTCTGTTCAATTCTCCAGCCTTGTAAATCCTTATGTAAAGGATTTACGGCGCTGTAATATTCCTGAATATGTCGGGAGTGTTACACAGTTGACTTATGTGCGCCACTTGGTCAGGACCGAGGCTGAGAGGATTTTTCATTTTGACATGCGGATGAAGCCGGAGATTCAGCAATATATGTCTGGATTTGAATGTACCACCTTGCGACAGTATCAGGACAAAGCACTGGCCTATGATATGAAAGAGGCGGCAGTAGAGAAATCAACAGAAGCAAATAAGCAGAAAGTGTCGGGCAACTTTACGGAGAACAAAAGTGGTGGGGCCCGTATGGGCCAGTCCTCATTTCATTCATCTAGGAGACCTCCGCATCCTTCTCGAGGTGGAAAGAAGTTCCGGCAAGATCAGCTTTGACGCAAAGAAAGAAATGTTATAACTGTGGCAAAACAGGGCATGTTCGACGGGATTGTTACTCACCTGCTGTGACCTGCTTCGAGTGTGGACAGGAAGGACATCGCGCAACGTTCTGTGGAAATGCTACTAGATCTTTTGGTACCCGCACCCCTGCACCGGTTCCGAAGGATACAAGTGTGAACCAGACGCAGCAAAGTGGTTTCCAGCAGCAGAGTGTTGGGAAAAGAGAGGCATCCAGCGCTGGGTCCGTTCCTCCGCGAATTTACGAGATGAGGAAGTCAGACGATCAGCACACTGCTATCGCATCAGGTACGATTCAGATTCTTTTGCAACTTGTCAGTGTCTTATTCGATTCAGGGGCTACGCATTCTTTCATATCTTTGAACTGTGTTAATCGTTTGAAAATCTCGTGCTTATATGATTATGAGCCTTATGTTGTGGGTAGGGCTGAGCACAAATGGTCCGGACCAAGTTTTTACCCGGACCCGGACCGGACCCGGACCGGACCTGTTAATTAGGTCTGGGTCCCGGGTCTCCATTTTCTCCAAAATCGGGTTCCGGGCCGGACTAGGTCAAAACCCGGAAAATCCAGGTCTAGCCCGGAACGACCCGGTAAAAATAAAAATACAAAAAAAAATATTTTTTTATTATAATTTACCCTCGGTGGTGATGAAATAATGACGATTAATGGCTCGATTATGATTGCACATTATTCTAATTAAGTTTATTTATACTAAAATATTGTTGAACTTGGGAGTTTGATGACTAAATGAAGATATTAAGATTGATAATTGTATTTTATGAGATTATGTAAAGAAGAAAGCATTTTATATGTAATAAAAGGACACTTAATATGCAAAAAAAAAATTTTTTTTTTTTACAAAATCGGGCTAGCCCGGACCGACCCGGTTTTACCGGGTCCGGACTGGGTTGGTGTAACACCCCAAATGGCGGCTATTACAGTGCCGTGGACCCCACACTGGGACCCACCAGGCGATATCCAAAACAGATTAAATAAATATTATTTGCGATACCGAACCACAATGAATATTCATTACTCCGATGAGGAGTTTATCAACAATATGGCCAACGGCCTTATAATACACAAGATCCGAAAAACAAGTATAAACCATATGGAGATGGAAAATACTTCAAATGTCAATACAACCAGCTAGCAATTTAAATGAAGCAGGAAATGAAATAACATAACACGGTTTAACATAACCGGACAACAAAAGATGTGGGGCCCCCGAACTAGTATCCTTCGAACCCTTCGCCGTCAACATGCTCTTCCCGTGCCTTGCCTTTACCTTGACCTAAAATACAATACAAGTATTTCGCCCATAACACAGGGTCAGATATACATGATAATCAATTCTTCCGACATTATACAATTCACATATATAGATCTCAAGAAAATCATTCCGACTATTAATCATACCCCTCGGGCGTATGAAACAATCAGTCACAAACCATCGAACACATCCAATCATACATGGACTATGAACGATTAACAATATAGCTCAAGATGGACATCACAGTACGCCCGATCCGGAAATGTGTCCGTGTACATGTCCACCCCGTATATGGAATCCAGAATATACGTGTGACAATGTACCTAATTAGCCTCACGAACTACGTCTCGTGTGCACAGTCCAATACGGAAACATCCACGTATGACTATACAAGTGCCCGGCTAAAAATCCTACACAATATCCAATCGGCACACAGATATGATTCCGGAAATGTCACGATACAACATGACAACGAAGTTCAACGAAATACATATCCGATTAAGGATCAAGGAAACTCACCGAAGTGAAAATAAAGACCAACGAGATCAACGATTCAAAGTGACGTGCTTGGGAATACAACACCCATGATGAAACGGAACAATGTCAAGGTCAAATCACGACAAGCATTTCATAAACATTTCATACACATGAAATATATAACCATCACAAGAATCTAATCATCATTATAACCAAGCAAGATAACTTGCCTCAATACGGAGACGAGAATATTCCTCTTCTTGTCGGAACGAACGAACGGTCCTCGACTAATATTGTTTACTCGAACAATCAACCTTAAACGAAATACATTTTACTCAATAACATATTCGTATAATTATCAATATAGAATTAATAAGACGTCATCCTACAATCCTTTAGAATAGTTTGCTATCTCCAATTATCGAAGCCTTATGTCAGGAGTTCTTTTAACATCATTACAACCATAAAAATCGGTTTACAATACTTACCGAATGTTCGCATGGTTCATCATAAACAAGAGTTCTATCAAGGGTATGTTGAATAACCAATTATGATGTTAAGATCATCTTATGATGATTAAATTTTCCAAAACCTTAAAACGTTGAAAGGTAAAATCTGCACATTTATGATCACTCTCCTCTCATCTAAATTGAATATTAAGCTTACAACAAATTTATTAGTTCTGAGATTACACCATATCCATGAGGGTTATCAAAATCTTTGTTTACAAGGCTGGAAGATTCATTAACATCATGATGAATTCACCATCTATCTAGTATGATGATCAAAACAAACTAAGTTCTCAACACATTAGATTAATGAAAAGTTGTTGTGTTGGTTTCACAATTATCCTTAACCATTCAAAATCTTGCTGAGCTAAACATAAGGAGAATATGATTCTTAAGAAATCTGAGTAAGAAAACATCCTTCTACTACTAACATGGCCAAGTTCTTCCCAAGGTAAGTGAAAACTTAAAATGGTGTTTAATCACTTTATGATAACAACCCTATTAGTTAAATCTAAATATGGTGAAGTTAACTGATTCAAAGGTATTTTACTGAGCTAAATTCGTCCAACAAGATGAGCATGATAGTCACAATGTGGTTAGAATCACTATATCATCAAGAACACATCCATCTCAAACCCTTATTTGTCATATTCATCAAAAGTGTTAAAAAGGTTGGATTAAAACTATGTTTTACTTGATTAATCTACTCTATGTGAAGTATAATTCGTTATTAACATCAACATATGAAAATAATGCAGAGAGGAAGGTACACCTACCTCCAGAAATGAAGAACAACTTCAATGCTATGAGAAAATAATTCCAAGCTCAAGAACACCTCCTAATCTCCAAGGAAATGAGCTCCACTCCAAGATTTAAGGCTTAGAAGCAAGTTGGGGGAGGTTGATATCGGTTTGGGAGTGCATAGGGACGATATATGGAGAGAGAATCGGTTTGGAGTTGTGAAGAAATGAAAAACAGGCTGGTCCTATAAATAGACTGTACATACTTAGCGCACGCTACCGGAACAGTTTAGCGTACGCTAATACACTTACATACGCTAACCGGTCGATATTACGTACGTAAGCGGCTTACAGTGGCTACTGTCTTGAATTCGCAGGTCGTTAGCGCATGTTGCGATATTTCTTGAACGCAAGTGTACGTTATCGTATACAAGTAATAAAGTGATGAGTGAGTATCGTTCCCACGAGGACTGAATCACTAACTACCGATTTTTATGTATTCTAGTTTTATTCGAACAATCGAACTTTGGGTTTGCAATTAATTACTAAAAGAATTAATAAAAGACTAAATAGTAAAAATGATCGCTTGAGGAAAGAAAATCAAATGATGAATAAGTCTAGGATTCTGAATCCACCTCGGTTTATCCGAATTTACACTCGATTATCTGAAGTTAATGATTTTCCCAATTTATTGAAGGCGAAGATTGCTAATATACTCTACCGCCTCTCCCGAGGTCAATAGATTTTTCTAAAGGCGAATAACGCACTCTATCCCTAGGTGAATTAATTCGTCAATAGGCAAAAAGCATAAAATCTCCAAAAGGCCACGTAGTTCCTATGAGTATATTCCTATCTCACAAGATAAAACGGTCCTCACCAATAGTTCCTCACCAACTCTCCTCTCCCGATTCGAATTGAGTGATTAAAATAATACAACTATTGGCCAGATAATTGAAAGCATTAAACACGATTGGGAAAACTCAACAAAAAGGAAATTAAATAGATAATCTCAAGCAAATCCGTCAAAACGTAGGTTTCATCAAAATCCTAGATTAGGGTTTTAGCCTGACATGCTAATTAATGAAAATACAGAATTAATAGATGAAAGCATGAAAATCAAACGCAGATGAAGAGCTCGGATTCCTCCGTTCTTCTGGCTTCCGCCCTCTGCCTTTGATCTCTTCTGCCTCTCTTGTCTGCGATAATCTTCTGTCTTCCTCCTTTTTCCCAGCCTCTCAGATTCCAACCCTCGATTCCCAGCTTTTCCAAGATTTCCAAGATGATTAATTAGGGTCTTAAACCCTTATTTATAACTCTGCACAGTCTCCAAATCGCGTCCGTGTGAGTAGGTCGAGAATCGGCTTCAAGCGGCCCAAATCATGAGCACACCAAAACCGCCTAGTGTGCCGCGGCTCACTTAATCTTTGCCGCGGCACATGGCGTCGAGTTAAAACACAGCTGTGATTTTCTTCAGGCGCGGCTCACTGGTATGCCGCGGCACATACGATCTACTTTGTGCCGTGGTCTCTGCGTGTGCCGCAGCCACGCTTCCTTATGCCATGACTCACGGCCAAAATTTGCCGTTTTCGCCCGTTTCGCCTCGTTTTAGCTTCCGGACTCCAATCTCCTGACAAACATACAAAATTAAGGCATTAAAAGCTCATTTAAGCAAATTTACTCTCCAAAATAATACAAAATAATGATAAATAAGCGTATAAAAATACGCCTAACAAATACCCCCAAACTTAAGCCTTTGCTTGTCCTCAAGCAAAAAGAATTAAATTCAACAAAAGAATGTCGTGAATAATCGTGCAACTCGTAGTGCTCAACCTAATCAATACTATCCTGAATTTCTCTCCGAATAATACGAGTATCGTAATAGCGAGCTACACTCAGAACACTGATTCTACAAAGAAACCACTTTCAGTCCTAATTACTCGTTCATGAAGAAAATCTAGCTCAAAGATTAACAAACGTGAATCAAATCGACCGTCAATATGAAAGATTAAAATAAACGAGCTAAATTCGCCCCGTTCCACAGTCTACAACAACATCTAAGCCTTAGTCCCAAAATGATTTGGGGTCGGCAAAATTTTCACGAGTTTCATAAAAATAATCCTCGGACAGTATTCCCTTATATATATATGCTCAAGAAATTGATTCGAGTTGACCACTAGGTTCGGATCTCGGGATGTTTCATCGGGATAATCCTAGGGTGGAACTTCCATTCTCATGTATTGGGAAACCGTTTGACGTAAAAGACACTCATGGGGCACATGGATGCTTCTAGTTACTAAGTTCCCCTCCACATCGGAGAAACAACTCGAATAGCTAATTCCCGCATGTCCGAATCAAGGTCGTTGTTTTACGCGAGAGTAAACAACGGGTCACGTGAATACCCCCGGTTACTAGGCTCCCTATCATTGGCACATGCGAAATTTCTAAACCACTAGTCTAATCAGGGTCGTCGTTTTACGCGAGAGTAAACAACGGGTCATGTGAATACCCCCGGTTACTAGACTTCCCATCATAGAACAAAGATATCTCGACTTTTGGGAAAAACTGACCGACTCTAAACTCAATCTCAGTGCCAACACGACTTATGTAACTGGATGACTAGCTATCCGAAAAATATAACCAAACGTATCGACGGTGATTTTAAAACAAGCATGTATCCTCTCTTATCCGCCAAGACCTCTACAATCACGAAAAAAAAATTTCGGACCAAAATGAAGACTTAGCAGAAATAGAAATCACTGACTACAACCCGACTAAAACTCGACCGTTTCTTCCGAGAGGAAAACAGTGTCGTAACATCAGTATTACACAAATAGAAGCACGAAAAATTCACGAATAAGAGTAAAATCAAGACAAGCAAGGCTATCGACAAAAAGATAACTAGAAATCAAAAAGTGCAACGAAATAAGTACAGCAATAAATGTAGCGACAGAAAGTAAACCCCCCCCCCCCCCAAACTTAGGACGTACATTGACCTCAATGGACAAAATATAATATGCAAGAGAATAAGAAGGTCAAGTACTCCCCTACAAACAGCTCACGAGCTGGTGCCGCATCATCCGGTAAGCTTGCACGCTTCTCGACTACATCATGCGGAGTGTGAATAAATGAGCTTGCATCATCAAAGAGGAATTTAAGTACAAGCTCTCAAGTTTAACATGATGTAAGGGTTGGGGACAATGTAATTCGATAAAATGATTCGTGGCATATAATTTGAAAATGCTTGGCTTACCAATTTTTCATTGCTGCAATTTATCAAACACTTGGTATGCACAAGTTAAAATGAAGAACAAGAATTTTGATGGTTAACTCCAAATCCCAAAAATAATAACACAGATAATAACCATGAATAACGACAACTATCATCACCAATTCGTTCATAATTACCAATTCCATCACAATCAAAAACCAAATTCCCCATATTCCAACTCCATTTTAGAGAAAACATTAAAGAACAACTAGCAACATATAACTTCAATTCACTTTTCAAATCATGTATCACTTATGATTAAGAGATCGAGATTTACCTGAAGAATTTGAGAAGAAGAATAAGAGAATGGTATCGACCGACCTCTTTGTGCGAAGGAAGGAAGGAAGGAAGGAAGGAAGGAACTTGTGCTGGCCGATCAAATGCATGAAGTATACCTGGGCATCTTTATATTGCGACGGGGGCCGCGGCACAACATAAGTGAACCGCGGCCCAAAGTACAGTCGGCCTGGGACTCTTTGTAATATAGCCGGGTGCCGCGGCTCAGTTTAGGTGTGCCGCGGCTCAACGTGTTTGTGTGCCGCGGCTCATTTGTTTCGTGCCGCGGCACAGAGTACAGTTTCCTGGGCATTTCTTGAACCTTTGATGTGCCGCGGCTCAGGGATTGTGTGCCGCGGCTCAGTGACCTGGTGTGCCGCGGCTCAGTGAGATCGTCTTTGCGGCCTGAGTACGATTTGTTTGGCCATGTTTCATCAACTGGTGCGTGCCGCGGCTCACTTTTATTGTGCCGCGGCCCATCATTGAATTCCTCCCCTTGGGTGATTCCTGCACAGAATTTTTAAACGAAAACATCAAGACGAGAGGGATGGACGGATCAAAGAAAAATGACGACAAATAAAGACTCTAAAAATGCAAGAAAACAAAAAAGATTCTACAACTAATACTCGGGTTGCCTCCAGAGAAGCGCTAAGTTTATAGTCTTCAGCCGGACTTTTATCGCATTCATCCGGCGGTGGATAAGACGACACTCGTTTTCTGTGTGTCTATTGGATTTCCCAAGTACGCCTTCAACCGTTGTCCATTAACTTTGAATTTTCGGTCATCTTTTTGTACTTCTACCGCACCATGTGGGAACACTTGAACTACGGTAAACGGTCCCGACCATCGTGAACGCAATTTCCCGGGAAATAACTTTAAGCGAGAATTAAATAGCAACACCTCTTGTCCCGGGACAAACTCTATGTGCGTGATGTGCTTATCATGCCAAGTCTTTGTCCGCTCCTTATAAAGTTTCGCATTTTCGTATGCGTCGTGGCGAATTTCTTCCAACTCGTTCAGCTGCAAACAACGCTTTTCACCAGCAGATTTCAGATCAAAGTTTAGTTTCTTTATCGCCCAGTAAGCACGATGTTCCATCTCTACGGGTAAATGGCAACCTTTCCCATAAACCAATCTGTAGGGCGACATTCCGATAGGTGTTTTATACGTGATCAGTGCGCCCAAAGTGCATCATCGAGTTTAAATGACCAATCTTTTCGAGACGAGTGACCGTCTTTTCTAGGATCCACTTCAGCTCTCGATTTGATATCTCGACTTGACCGCTCGTCGAGGATGGTATCTTTGTAGCAACACGATGAGTGACTCCGTATTTTCTCAAAACCGCATCAAGAAATTTGTTGTCGAAGTGTGACCCACCATCACTGATAATAGCACGTGGAGTCCCAAAACGTGTGAAGATATATTGTTTTATAAACTTGATTACGATATTGGACCCATTCGTAGGTAGTGCCACCGCTTCAACCCATTTTGAGACATAATCTACGGCCACCAAAATATAGAGATTCTTATTTGATGGAGGAAATGGACCCATGAAGTCGATCCCCCATACATCAAACAATTCAACTTCAAGTATGGTGTTCAGCGGCATTTCTTGTCGTCTTGAGATGTTTCCCGTCCGTTGACACCGATCACACGCGGACACAAAGGAGTGAGCATCCTTGAATAAGGACGACCAATAGAACCCCGATTGTAAGACCTTCGCCGCTGTTCTATTTCCACTAAAATATCCACCGTAGGGCGATGCATGGCAATGGTTTAGCACACTGTGGATTTCCTCATCCGGAATACATCTACGAATGATTTGATCGGGGCATCTCTTGAAAAGAAAAGGATCGTCCCACAAATAATACTTAGCATCCGAGATTAGCTTCTTCTTTTGATGGCGTGAGAGGTCGTTTGGAATTGTTTTACTTGCCAAGTAGTTCACTAGATCAGCATACCAAGGCGCGTGTTTTGAATCCAACTTGTAGAGCTGCTCGTCGGGGAAGGTTTCCATGATTTGTGGCTGACTTTCTCCCTTCTCGAGGGGACTCTCCAATCGTGAAAGGTGATCGGCTATAACATTTTCAGTCCCTTTCTTGTCCCGAATCTCCAAGTTGAATTCTTGAAGGAGAAGCACCCACCGAATCAACCTTGGTTTGGCATCCTTCTTCTCCAAAAGGTATTTTATTGCTGAATGGTCGGTCCACACTATCACTTTCGTTCCCAGTAGATACGCCCGGAATTTATCAAATGCAAAGATCACCGCCAACAATTCCTTCTCCGTTGTGGCATAATTTCTTTGAGCGTCATCGAGTGTTCGGCTCGCATAGTATATGACATGGAACACCTTCCCTCGTCTCTGCCCCAAAACAGCCCCAATGGCAAAATCACTTGCATCACACATTAACTCGAATGGAAGGTCCCAATCCGGAGCGACTATCACCGGTGCCGTGCTTAGAGCTTTCTTCAATAAATTGAAACTTTCTTTACACGACTCGTCAAAAGTAAATCGAACATCCTTCATGAGTAGATTGCACAACGACTTCGTGATCTTCGAAAAATCCTTAATAAATCGGCGATAGAAACCGGCATGTCCCAAAAAACTTCTAATCCCTTTGACCGAAGTAGGCGGAGGCATCTTCTCAATTGTTTCAATTTTCGCTCGGTCGACTTCAATTCCATGTGAGGATATTCGATGGACAAGCACAATGCCCTCCTGCACCATAAAATGACACTTCTCCCAGTTCAAGACCAAATTTGTCTTTTCGCATCTTCTCAAGACTTTCTGCAAATTTTTCAAACAAATGTCAAACGAATCTCCAAAAACAGAAAAATCATCCATAAAAATCTCAATACATTGCTCTACCATGTCAGAAAAAATAGCCATCATACACCCTTGAAAAGTAGCCAGCGCATTACATAATCCAAAAGGCATGCGCCTATAAGCGAAAATGCCGTAAGGACATGTAAACGTCGTTTTCTCTTGGTCTTCGGGGGCTATATAAATCTGATTATACCCCGAGTAACCATCGAGAAAGCAATAGAAATCGTGTCCGGCTAATCTATCTAACATCTGATCGATAAAAGGTAAGGGGAAATGATCTTTTCTAGTGGCTTTATTTAATTTCCTATAATCTATGCACATATGTAATACCACCAGTATTACATGCTTTTTACTTTGGGCGCTCACGTCTATTTTTCCTGTTTGATAAATAAATGTACTCCATTGCAATAAAACATATTCTGTATAATATGGTTGTACGGCATCGTATCTATTATTCGTGTATTGTGATGGCATGATGATTGACGAACTTTCAGTGACATACCTCGATGTCGTTAGGTAATTATCGGTGCGAATATGACGGTGGCCAACGTCTTGTTCCCCGAGAGATTTCCGGACGACATGGAGAGGGAGTCGTGTCATAATAAATTAATGAGATGATAATTTGACAAACAAAACTGTCCTTTACGTACGTTATACTCCGATCCATTACGTACGCTATGTCTGAGCCATTACGTACGTTATAGGTTGGCCCTTACGTACGTAACAACGGTCTTCGGTCTTCGGACAGGAATCTTCGTCCGGTAGTACGCGTGCCGACCAACTTTCGGCGTGATTGAGACAGGCAAGTCAACGAGGTGTTACGTACGTAAACCCGTTTTCGTTACGTATGTAACGATGTGGGTGAATCGTTCCAGTGAGTTCCTTACGTACGTTAAGTATTTTGCCATAACCTACGTAAAGCCTCTTACGTACGTAATGCATGAGGCATAACGTACGTAAGGGCAACTTTAGTTTATAAAAGAACACCTTGCCTTTCATTTCTCCCGTCCCAAACATCATCCCTCTTCCTTGTACACTACTCTCCACCATCGTTGAACCAATTCTAGCCTCCCAATTCAAGTGCTATCCTATTAGAGTGCGTTAATCAAGCTTCGGGGAAGGTCTTGAAGGTGTTATCTTCTCGTTCTCCTTCGTCCACCGTCGTTATTCATCATCTTTTGTCAATTAAGGTAAGTTTATTCAATCTTGAACTCATTCAGTATTGTTTAGTAAGTTTTAGTAAACCTCGGATGCCTTGGGTAGCTTAGAACCCTCCGTAATAATCGAACCGGTATATAGCTATCGCAATTGTTAATCGATATCCATCAAAGCTTGAAATTGGAATGAATAATGGTAGAACTCATAATCATATTGCTAATCACCAACTTCTCGGAATCATCTTGAAGGATTTCATATATAACCATACTATCATGTTGAATAAAACCGTCAATGAATCCTTGATGAAGTTACCAACAATTTCTAGCTAAATAGATACCGAAACATGTTAAAATGATGGATTAATCGTTCTAGACTTGCATATTAAGACAACGATGAAATATTGGTGATTGTCGGTTATAATTAACTAGGAATGTTGTGTTAAAACACTATTGTTTAGCGGACGGATAACTTATAGAGAATGTTGCCGAACCTAAGAACTTAATGGCACGCATTATGGATAAAAAATGGAGAAATTCGATTCCAACATCATAAACAACTAGGATAGGGTTTTAACTTACGGGAGGGGGAGGAACGTCGTTGATCATTATTAATATCACGAGATGTTAATCGACAAACATGTAATAGGTCGGATTTCCAAGTGCGATCGTTCTAGCCGTTGCCTTGTCCGGAGATAACTCGCGTCGGATTTGAGGCAAGTGAATCTTGCTCAGACTTTACGTCTTATAATTTTAGACCTATTAAATGTTACTATTGTGGAATGGTGCTATTACGATTATCTTGTCCGGAGTATTCCCGAGTAGATACTACCGTGACCCTTGGCCGCGGCCTTGGGAGTTTTCTTGTTGGACCGTGTTGCGGGATAAAACCTGAATGGTACCCATGTCCGGAGTATTCCTGTGTAGATACTTCCGTGACCCTTGGTTGCGACCTTGGGAGTTTATGTGCTGATAAAAAGAAATAACATGGAACATTCGGTGATAACTTTATTCCTGGAAATTATTAGATTTTACTTTTGAGTTAGGTTGGGATTGTTTCTGACCTAGGTTACTGGCACGACATGTCGTGCCAGGTAAATTTGTTGAATTTGTGCAGGACACCCCGAAGGTTACGCCGGGCGTGGTGTGTGTTGGAAGAAGGCCTGTTAATTCCTTAAATAAATATGAACATTCCACGTTGTGTAATAACCGTATGTACGGACACTATTTGCATTTGTACCTTGGGATGCACGAATACTTTCTTAATTACTTCCGTATATTACCACTTTCAATAAAATATTTTAGAAACTTGCCTTGTGGGTCCCTCATGGGATCTACGGCCCGTGGCGTCCGGTTCATTTTGGGGCGTTACGTAAAAATGGTATCGGAGCCTAAACACTCACGTGGAAAGTTTTACCAAAAATATTTTGAAAACGTTTTGCCTTCAAAATCCAACACTCCTGACGACCGTAACTCCTCGAGGGATGTCGAGGTAGAATACATGTAAATTCTTATGGATCAAGTATGATGTTTTGATTCAGTAAGGACTCAAAGAATGTTGCATTAAACTAACCTGTTAGATTGAACGAACATCACCAATGGCACGTCGAGGAGCTACAAGAAACGTAAATGACGCACAAGGTTCCGCTATGAACCAGCAGGGAGACAGAAACAC
This sequence comes from Orobanche coerulescens, assembly GCA_033398695.1. Lineage (NCBI taxonomy): Eukaryota > Viridiplantae > Streptophyta > Magnoliopsida > Lamiales > Orobanchaceae > Orobanche > Orobanche coerulescens. The sequence goes on from CM065802.1 coordinate 231,794,157, forward strand.
CGGAGAAACTAACCCAGCCGGAAATCAACCTCTGCCTGTTAATCAGAACGAACAGGAAGCGGAAAACCAGAACAACGGGGGATTTGATCCAGCCTTTGTTCAGACTCTCGCCCAGGCCATTGCTATGGGAATCGCCAGTCAACCGGCGAGCAGTACGATCATTAACATAGAAGAAAACACGGAAAGGACCGTTGGTGGGAGAAATCTTGAAGGCCGACCGCCATTATTCGACGGGTCGTGGGATAAGCACGTGGACGATTGGATCTCGGAAATGGAGCGCCTTGAGGTGATCACGCCCAGAAACCGGAAAGTGCCACTCGGAATCAACCACTCCGTGACACCGCGGCCCGATGGTGGAGGACCTATAAGCCAGAGGACAGGATAGTCGGATGGCCCGAGTTTTCCAAACTATTGAGAGACGAGTACTGTCCCCGATCGATTCAGACCGCACGAGCGAGCTTCTTCAGCCAGACCTTAATTTGCCGCACGTAAAATCATTCGGGCATACAGACCGAGCTAAGCTATGTCGCAGATGGTTCCATCCGAAGACCAAATTTGTCACCTTGCTCAACGGTTTCGGAGGATGTTCAACGCTACGCGCGGGGTTTCATTGCACCACGTTGAGGGCATATGAGGACGTGGTCACAAGATACGCCGACGGTTGTCGATTCGGATGCCGGCACAACCAAAAGAAGCGTAAGACAAGAAATCAGTCAGGAGCACCAAAGAGAGTGAATTTGGGAATTGGGTTCCCCTCCAAATCATCGCCTTCGTCCCCAACAGAAAGGAACATCCGACGGGCCTTCTCACGAGTGTTTCAATTGTGGCATAGCAGGGCATACAATGAGTCAGTGTCGTAAAGCATCGACAAAGTGTTTTTCATGCGGAAGAGGCGGGCACATGTCTCGCTACTGCTCTCGGATCAAAACTACTCCAAAACCAGCTCCTCATAGTCAACAAGGTTCGGCATGAGACATCCGCAGCGTCTGCCATGTCCGACTACCGATCTCCACCTCACCGCCTCCTCTACACGGTGCCTAAGAGGGCGTGGTCGCGGGGAGGTATCGCACCTGCTCGGGGACACTGCCGTCCCGCATGTTCGAACTAAGGGCTACCGACGACCCGACCACTCCTGCTGTCTCAGGTACTCTCCTTATTAAATCTCAGCCTGTTCATGTACTGTTTGATACTGGAGCAACCCACTCGTTTATATCCGTAGAATGTGTTAACCGTTTACATCTCCCTTGTGTACCCTGTGAGTCCTTTATCGTTAAACTACCCGAGGCGGCAGGTGGAGGGTAACTTGGAAGTTCGAAACTGTCTCGATTCAGACAATAACTGGCCGACCAATCTCATGGTCTTTCCACTCCGAACGAAGATGTGATCTTAGGTATGGATGGATGACGAAGCACAAGATGGTATTGATACCTATCGCCCGACCGCTTTCTATCACGACCCATGACGGTGCCACTCACACGATTAGAGGCCGAGAGCACTTGACACAAAGGGTCCCTCGGTCTCCTTTCGGTAGCACCTCGTGACGATCGAGGAGCGTATCTTGGTGCTATATTCTTCAGAGGGCACGTCACAATTGTCGGTTGCTAATATTCCTGTAGTGAATGAATTTAGGACATATTCCCGACGAACTACCCGGATTGCCACCACATAGGGAGGTCGATCTCTCAATCGAACTTGAGCCAGAACGACGCCTATCTCCAAGGCACCATACAGGATGGCACCACGAAATGAAGGAATCAAGTCACAACTCGAAGAATTGCTAAGGAAGGGTCTCATTCGTCCGAGTACTTCGCCATGGGGTGCGCCATTCTTTTGTGAAGAAAAGGACCGCTCTCTGCGCTGTATCGATTACAGGGAACTTAATAAGGTCACTATTAAGAACCGTTACCCACTTCCAAGGATTGATGATTTCTGGACCAACTGCAAGGGGCGACCGTGTTTTCAAAGATCGACTTACGTTCGGGATATCACCAATTAAGAATTCGAGAGGAGGATATTCCTAAGACCGCATTTCGATCGAGATATGGGCACTACGAGTACATGGTGGTGTCGTTTGGCACGACTAATGCTCCACTGTTTTTATGGAATTAATGAACAGGGTTCGCTGAATTTCTCGATAAATGTGTGGTGGTTTTCATTGACGATATTTTAATCTATTCCGGCCGATGGGAGCATGAGGAACACTTGAGGCGGAGTGTTGAGCGTTTTAAGGCAACATCAATCGTATGCTAAACTTTCTAAATGCGAGTTACGGATGCCGAGGTGACCTTTTTGGGACATGTGATTTCGGCGGGAGGCGTTAAAGTAGACCCCAGAAGATCGAGACAGTTATGAATTGGGAACCACCTAGGAATGTCAAAGAGGTGAGAAGTTTCTGGGATTGGCGGGATATTATCGACGGTTTGTCGAGGCCTTCTCCTGTGTCGCTCAGCCATTAACAAATCTGCTTAGGAAGGACACCAAGTTTGTTTGGACAACGGATTGTCAGGAGAGCTTCGACAAGCTGAAGAGGAAGCTTACTACTGCCCAGTGTTGGTACTACCGCAGGGTACGGAGGGATTCGTAATATGCACTGATGCGTCTAAGCACGGGTTAGGATGTGTGTTCATGCAGAATGACAGGGTTATCGCTTACGCCTCTCGTCAACTTAAACCTTATGAGGTGAACTACCCGACACATGACTTGGAACTAGCTGCAGTGGTCCACGCTCTTAAGATCTGGAGACATTACCTATATGGGGTTACCTGTAAGATCTTTACGGACCACAAGAGTTTAAAGTATATTTTCACGCAGAAAGAGTTAAATATGAGACAGAGGCGTTGGTTGGAGCTAATCAAGGATTACGATGTGGAGATTCTATATCACCTGGTAAGGCCAACGTCGTAGTGAGCACCTTGAGTCGGAAAAATGCGCAGGAGGTGACACTATCTGGTTTGTGATGCAGTGGAGTTGCGGCAAGATCTCGGAGAAATGACATTGAAGTGTGGATACAACACCGCCGAGGACAGCTTGAGCTCGATTGATATTCGCTCGTCCTTCCGGACGAGATACGCCAGCACAGATGGAGGATCCGAACCCGTGCGATCGGCGCAAAGGCCGAAGGAGGAGTTATTTCAGACTACAGGATCCAAGGGGGCTTAGTTAGATTCAAGAACCGGATTTGCATCCCACCTAATGACGAGCTTAAGCAAACTATACTTAAGGAAGCTCATTCTACTCCCTATTCGATACATCCCGGGGCGAGCAAAATGTACAAGGACCTGCGAAAGAGTTTCTGGTGGAAGAATATGAAGCAAGAGGTAGCAAGGTTTGTCGCTCGATGTATGGTATGTCAACAGGTGAAGATTGAACACCGTAGACCGGCCGGAATCATGCAGCCCTTACCCATTCCGGAATGGAAATGGGAGAGCATATCAATGGACTTTGTCACCAAGTTACCAGTGACGGCGGGGGGAAAAGACACGATATGGGTTATTGTAGACCGACTGACAAAGTCGGCACACTTCATTCCAATTCAGGAGGCCATCGGAACAGAACAGCTGGCTACCATCTTTGTTCGGGAAATCGTGAGATTACATGGCGTTCCCTCGGGGATTATTTCGGATAGAGACACTAGATATGTGTCCCGCTTCTGGAAGGTCCGGCCCACTGTGCCATGGGTACTCAATCGCATTTCAAGACCGCCTATCATCCTCAAACAGATGGACAAAGCAACGCACCATACTGCACTCGGAGGATATGTTGAGAGCATGTGTACTCGATTGGGGCAAGGACTGGCTAAACACCTCGCCAGCGTAATTTTCGTACAACAACTGGCATGCAAGCATAGGCATGGCCCCCTTTGAGGCCCTGTATGGTAGAAAGTGCAAGTCTCCCCTATGTTGGGACGATGCATCCGATGTCATCGCCACCGAGTTGGATCTAATCCAGGAATCCATTAAGAAGATATCCATTGTTCGAAAACACATGTTGGCAGCACAGAGTCGCCAAAAGTCTTACGCTATGGACCGACAGCGACCGTTGGAATTTATGGTTGGGGATCATGTTTGGGTTAAAGTATCGCCAATGCGGGGCATTCGACGCTTCGGCCAAAAGGGCAAGCTAAGCCCGAGATTTATTGGCCCGTTCGAAATACTAGACCGAGTCGGTAAACTCACTTATCGGCTAGCATTACCACCATCGTTAGACGGTGTGCATAATATCTTCCACGTCTCCTAGCTGAGGAAGTACGTGTACGATCCTAGCCACAAGATCAACTTCGAGGAAGTAGAGATTTCCAATGATGCTACCTTTAGGGAAGTTCCAACAGCGATTTTGGATCGACGCGTAAAGACACTAAGGAACAAGAACATACCCCTTGTGAAGGTTCAGTGGTCGCACCACGGTACGGAAGAAGCGACTTGGGAGACCGAGGCGAGCATGAGAGAGAATCATCCCGAGTTATTTTCTTAGTTTCGAGACGAAACTATTTTAAGGGGGGTGGTATGTAATACCACCAGTATTACATGCTTTTTACTTTGGGCGCTCACGTCTATTTTTCCTGTTTAATAAATAAATGTACTCCATTGCAATAAAACATATTCTGTATAATATGGTTGTACGGCATCGTATCTATTATTCGTATTGTGATGGCATGATGATTGTGAAATTTGTTGATATACCTCGATGTCGTTAGGTAATTATCGGTGCGAATATGACGGTGGCCAACGTCTTGTTCCCCGAGAGATTTCCGGACGACATGGAGAGGGAGTCGTGTCATAATAAATTAATGAGATGATAATTTGACAAACAAAACTGTCCTTTACGTACGTTATACTCCGATCCATTACGTACGCTATGTCTGAGCCATTACGTACGTTATATGTTGGCCCTTACGTACGTAACAACGGTCTTCGGTCTTCGGACAGGAATCTTCGTCCGGTAGTACGCGTGCCGACCAACTTTCGGCGTGATTGCGACAGGCAAGTCAACGAGGTGTTACGTACGTAAACCCGTTGCTACGTGCATTTAACGATGTGGGTGAATCGTTCCAGTGAGTTCCTTACGTACGTTAAGTATTTTGCCATAACGTACGTAAAGCCTCTTACGTACGTAATGCATGAGGCATAACGTACGTAAGGGCAACTTTAGTTTATAAAAGAACACCTTGCCTTTCATTTCTCCCGTCCCAAACATCATCCCTCTTCCTTGTACACTACTCTCCACCATCGTTGAACCAATTCTAGCCTCCCAATTCAAGTGCTATCCTATTAGAGTGCGTTAATCAAGCTTCGGGGAAGGTCTTGAAGGTGTTATCTTCTCGTTCTCCTTCGTCCACCGTCGTTATTCATCATCTTTTGTCAATTAAGGTAAGTTTATTCAATCTTGAACTCATTCAGTATTGTTTAGTAAGTTTTAGTAAACCTCGGATGCCTTGGGTAGCTTAGAACCCTCCGTAATAATCGAACCGGTATATAGCTATCGCAATTGTTAATCGATATCCATCAAAGCTTGAAATTGGAATGAATAATGGTAGAACTCATAATCATATTGCTAATCACCAACTTCTCGGAATCATCTTGAAGGATTTCATATATAACCATACTATCATGTTGAATAAAACCGTCAATGAATCCTTGATGAAGTTACCAACAATTTCTATCTAAATAGATACCGAAACATGTTAAAATGATGGATTAATCGTTCTAGACTTGCATATTAAGACAACGATGAAATATTGGTGATTGTCGGTTATAATTAACTAGGAATGTTGTGTTAAAACACTATTGTTTAGCGGACGGATAACTTATAGAGAATGTTGCCGAACCTAAGAACTTAATGGCACGCATTATGGATAAAAAATGGAGAAATTCGATTCCAACATCATAAACAACTAGGATAGGGTTTTAACTTACGGGAGGGGGAGGAACGTCGTTGATCATTATTAATATCACGAGATGTTAATCAACAAACATGTAATAGGTCGGATTTCCAAGTGCGATCGTTCTAGCCTTTGCCTTGTCCGGAGATAACTCGCGTCGGATTTGAGGCAAGTGAATCTTGCTCAGACTTTACGTCTTATAATTTTAGACCTAGTAAATGTTACTATTGTGGAATGGTGCTATTACGATTATCTTGTCCGGAGTATTCCCGAGTAGATACTACCGTGACCCTTGGCCGCGGCCTTGGGAGTTTTCTTGTTGGACCGTGTTGCGGGATAAAACCTGAATGGTACCCACGTCCGGATTATTCCTGTTTTGATTCTTCCGTTACCCTTGGTTGCGACCTTGGGAGTTTATGTGCTGATAAAAAGGAATAACATGGAACATTCGGTGATAACTTTATTCCTGGAAATTATTAGATTTTACTTTTGAGTTAGGTTGGGATTGTTTCTGACCTAGGTTACTGGCACGACATGTCGTGCCAGGTAAATTTGTTGAATTTGTGCAGGACACCCCCGAAGGTTACGGCCAGGCGTGAGCTGTGTTGGAAGAAGGCCTGTTAATTCCTTAAATAAATTTGAACATTCCACGTTGTGTAATAACCGTATGTACGGACACTATTTGCATTTGTACCTTGGGATGCACGAATACTTTCTTAATTACTTCCGTATATTACCACTTTCAATAAAATATTTTAGAAACTTGCCTTGTGGGTCCCTCATGGGATCTACGGCACTGTGGCGTCCCGGTTCATTTTGGGGGCGTTACAACATACGCCACCCCGTGACAATCCTAGTGGGAATTAATTCATTATTATCATTTTGAACAACCGTTATCCCACCCTTTTTCGACACAACTTGGACCGGACTTACCCACTTGCTATCAGAAATCGGAAAGATCATACCTGCGTCGAGGAGTTTTAAAACCTCGACTTTTACCACCTCCTTCATGTTTGGATTCAACCGGCGTTGATGCTCCACGGATGGTTTGTAGTCTTCCTCCATCAAAATCTTGTGCATGCAAATTGATGGGCTATCCGCAATAGACCATCCAAGAGCAGATTTGTACTCCCTCAAAACTCTTAATAATTTCGCCTCTTGATCCCCCGCTAAAGTGGCCGAAAGAATAACTGGAAGGGAGTCGTCGGGCCCCAAAAATGCATATTTTAAATTAGGCGGCAGCTTCTTGAGTTCCAACTTTGGAGGTTTTTCGATCGATGGGGCTGGTCGAGTTAGTGAACTTCCGAGCTCCTCGAATGGTTTACGAATGAAAATTGGCGGGGAAGTATCCATGTGGCGTACGTAGGCTGCATGCTCTGCATTTAGTTCGGAAACAGCCCCAATCAAAACGGATTCCAATGGATCGGGTGGATAATTCTCTCGAAAGGTTCTACTCACGCACGAGTCAATGACGTCAACTTGGAAACAATTTTCAGCATCCCTCGGATATTTTACGGATCGAAAGATATTGAACGTTACTTGCTCCTCTTGAACACGTAGAGTCAGCTTCCCCTTTTCCACATCGATCAAAGTTCGTCCGGTCGCCAAGAATGGTCTTCCCAAGATAATTGGGATATCTTGATCTTCCTCCATGTCGAGCACAATAAAATCGGCTGGAAAGATAAATTTGTCAACCTTTACTAACACGTCCTCTATTACTCCCCTCGGATATTTGATGGACCTATCGGCCAATTGTAAGGAGACCGTCGTCGTCTTGGCTTCCCCAATATCCAGCTTTTTAAAAATAGAAAGGGGCATAAGGTTTATGCTGGCTCCGAGATCGCATAGGTCTCTTTCAAAAGACGAATTTCCAATGATGCAAGGGATGGTAAAACTTCCCGGATCTCTCAATTTAGGTGGGAGCTTCTTTTGTAAAATAGCACTACACTCCTCCGTTAATGCGACCGTCTCATATTCCTCGAGCTTTCTTTTGTTTGACAAGAATTCTTTCATGAATTTTAAATAACTCGGCATTTGTTCCAACGCGTCGGCAAATGGGATGTTTATGTGCAATTTCTTGAAGACGTCGAGAAACTTTGAAAATTGCTTGTCTAGTTTTTGCTTTTGGAAACGCTGTGGGAATGGGATTTCAGGAGTGGGCTGAGTAGTCGATACTTCCTTTGGCTTGGGTGCCTCATCCTTTTCCTTCTCACTTTGCTCGATCGGCTGCTCTTTGTTATTGATAGGCTGCCCTTTCAACTCCTTTCCACTTCGTAATTTGATTGCTTGCACGTTTTCCTTGGGTTTCATTTCGGTTGTGCTGGGCAAAGCACCTTGAGACCGAGAGGACAATAGATTAGCAATCTTCCCCGTTTGTGTTTCTAGGTTTCGGATGGAGGTAGAATGATTTTGGAGGGTCGTTTCGGTGCGGGTCATGAATTGGCTCGTGTTAGCCGCCAATTGAGCAAGAGCATGTTCCAATGATACCTTTGGTGATTGAGGGGGCTGCTGTGGGGGCTGTGCGAAGTGAGCTTGTGGAGGTTTTAAAGCTTGCCCGTTCCTCCACGAAAAATTTTGTTGATTTCGCCACCCTTAATTATAAGTGTTGGGGTAAGAAATATTTTGTCGATTTCCGTTTCCCACGAATTGAGCTTGCTCCATCGGATGTTGCTCGAACGGGTTTCCGACTTGGCACTCCGCGCTAGGGTGAGATCCGTTACACCAATTGCAAGACTCAATGGTAACGGGGGAAGGAGCATGCGAAAATGCTTGAAGCTGCTGAGTCAAGGCGGCGACTTGAGCTGACAATGTTGAGATTGGATCATTATTTGAAATTTCCATGACTCGCTTTGGAGTTACTCTTTCAGATGGCCATTGATATGCATTTGTGCCATAGCTTCCAACAACGAGTGTGCCTCGGCCATAGTCTTTCCCATCAAAGCCTCACCGGCGGCTGCATCCACGAGAGAGCGTGTAGAGGCACTCAATCCATTGTAGAACGTCTGAATTTGAAGCCAGTCTGGAAGGCCGTGATGTGGGCATCTCCGTAACAAATCTTTGTATCGCTCCCATGCCTCGTGAAGCGATTCCATGTCATACTGACCGAAAGTGGTGATCTCGTTTCTTAGTCTCGCCGTCTTAGAAGGTGGGAAGAATTTAGCAAGGAAGGCTTGCGCTAACTCTGCCCATGTTGTGATCGAGCCCGGCGGTAAGGAATTCAGCCAAAATTTCGCTTTATCCCTCAAAGAGAAAGGGAAAAGCCGTAATCGGATAGCATCGTCGGTGACACCATTGTTCTTGAACGTGTCAAAAATCTCGAGAAAAGAAGCAATATGTGTGTTGGGGTCGTCATTCGGCAATCCACAGAATTGGCTCGCTTGTACCATATGAATAATTGCAGGCTTGATTTCGAAGTTGTTTGCCTGAATGGTGGGATGCCGAATCCCCGAAAAATTAGCATTAATCTGCGGCATAGCATAATCTCGAAGAGCCATTTCCGGTTGAGCTTGCTGCACAATATTATTTCCTCCTTGAATTTCGATATTTTCGGCCATGGACACTGTCGTCTGTAACTCTCGTTTCTCCTTCTTGTTCCTTCGAAGAGTGCGCTCGAGTTCGGTATCCAAAGGTAGTAGGCCTTCGTTACCGAATTTTCTCATGCACTACGCAAAAAATCCTGAAAGGAAAAACAAATAAATACAATTAAATACACGAAAATAAGTAAAAAAAAAAAACGTTCAAACTAAGACTAGAAATACTGAAATCGATATTAGCAAAATTTCAGTCCCCGGCAACGGCACCAAAAACTTGTTGCGATATTTCTTGAACGCAAGTGTACATTATCATATACAAGTAATAAAGTGATGAGTGAGTATCGTTCCCACGAGGACTGAATCACTAACTACCGATTTTTATGTATTCTAGTTTTATTCGAACAATCGAACTTTGGGTTTGCAATTAATTACTAAAAGAATTAATAAAAGACTAAATAGTAAAAATGATCGCTTGAGAAAAGAAAATCAAATGATGAATAAGTCTAAGATTCTGAATCCACCTCGGTTTATCCGAATTTACTCTCGATTATCTGAAGTTAATGATTTTCCCAATTTATTGAAGGCGAAGATTGCTAATATACTCTACCGCCTCTCCCGAGGTCAATAGATTTTTCTAAAGGCGAATAACGCACTCTATCCCTAGGTGAATTAATTAGTCAATAGGCAAAAAGCATAAAATCTCCAAAAGGCCACGTAGTTCCTATGAGTATATTCCTATCTCACAAGATAAAACGGTCCTCACCAATAGTTCCTCACCAACTCTCCTCTCCCGATTTGAATTGAGTGATTAAAACAATACAACTATTGGCCAGATAATTGAAAGCATTAAACACGATTGGGAAAACTCAACAAAAAGGGAATTAAATAGATAATCTCAAGCAAATCCGTCAAAACGTAGGTTTCATCAAAATCCTAGATTAGGGTTTTAGCCTGACATGCTAATTAATGAAAATACAGAATTAATAGATGAAAACATGAAAATCAAACACAGATGAAGAGCTCGGATTCCTCCATTCTTCTGGCTTCCGCCCTCTGCCTTTGATCTCTTCTGCCTCTCTTGTCTGCGATAATCTTCTGTCTTCCTCCTTTTTCCCAGCCTCTCAGATTCCAACCCTCGATTCCCAGCTTTTCCAAGATTTCCAAGATGATTAATTAGGGTCTTAAACCCTTATTTATAACTCTTCACAATCTCCAAATCGCGTCCGTGTGAGTAGGTCGAGAACTGGCTTCAAAACGGCCCAAATCCGCGCGGAGCACAGCAAAACCGCCTAGTGTGCCGCGGCTCACTTAATCTGTGCCGCGGCACATGGCGTCCAGGTTAAAACACAGGCGCGTGATTTTCTTACGGGCCGCGGCTCACTGGGTGCCGCGGCACAGAGTACAGTCTACTTTGTGCCCGCTGGTCCTCTGCGTGTGCCGCGGCCCTGCTTCCTTGTGCCGCGGCTCACGGCCAAAATTTGCCGTTTTTGCCCGTTTTGCCTCGTTTTAGCTTCCGGACTCCAATCTCCTACCAAACATACAAAATTAAGGCATTAAAAGCTCATTTAAGCAAATTTACTCTCCAAAATAATAAAAAATAATGATAAATAAGCGTATAAAAATACGCCTAACAGCGCACGCTAATGAAAAATGGGTTACGCACGCTAATAAAAGTTGACTCTGGCCGACATGACAGCTCAGACCTTACTCACATGCATGCCGACGGCTAAGGAGTTCACGTGCTGAAGTCAACTGATGCACGCTAAGGCACAGGATTAGCGTACGTTAATCATACTATGTAGCGTACGCTACATCAACAGAAAAATTCGAAAATGCAACTCTCTAATTAACATCGAATCATCACATATGAAATGAAATAACAACGATATGAAATTCAAATCTATAATACTTCAACATAATACTAAATGCAACGATTCATGATAATCAGATTATCCGAATAATACAATGACAGGTAAAAATGAAAAGTTACAGTCGGATATTACATACTCTCCCCCTTAAAAAGAGTTTCGTCCTCGAAACTAAGGGGTAAATAAATCGGGGTATCTCGCTCGCATACTATCCTCGGTCTCCCACGTAGCCTCCTCGACTCAGTGTCGTGACCACTGAACCTTCAGTAGGGGGATCGTCTTGTTCCGTAACTGCTTGATCCTCCTCTCGAGTATCCGCACAGGGCGCTCCTCGTACGAATGATCCTCTGCTAATTCAATCTCTTCGAACTGAAGTACATGGCTCGGATCAGCAACATATTTTCTCAACTGGGAGACATGAAACACGTTGTGAATCTTACTCAAAATCGGCGGTAAAGCTAGTCGATAGGCCAGATCACCTACACGCTCCAAAACCTCAAATGGCCCAATGTACCTCGGGCTCAGCTTGCCCCTCTTCTCGAAACGAAAAACACCTCGGGTAGGAGACACCGTCATTAACACATGGTCACCAACCTCGAACTCAAGTGGTCGTCGATGGTGGTCAGCATAAGACTTCTGTCGACTTTGAGCCGTTAACAACCGACTCCTAATCAAAGTGATCTTCTCCCGAGCTGCTAATAACATATCGGGTTCCGTACCCAAAGATTCTGACAGTTCGTCCCAACACAAAGGGGACCTACAGCGACGGCCATACAATGCTTCATACGGTGCCATCTGAATCGAAGCGTGCCAACTATTATTATAAGTGAATTCCACCAAAGGCAGCTGGGCTTCCCAATCGTCCTTCCAATCAAGAGCACATGCTCTCAACATGTCCTCTAGAGTCTGTATGGTTCTCTTAGACTGACCATCGGTCTGTGGATGAAAATCCGTACTGAAATTCAACTGCGTGCCCATCGCACGATGAACTGCCTTCCAGAAGTGCGACACGAATCGCCCGTCACAGTCTGATACAATACTCTTGGGGGTACCGTGTAATCTCACAATTTCCTTAATAAACAGCTGGGCCAATCTCTCGGGACCCAACGTGTCCTTAATCTCCAAGAAGTGGGCTGATTTGGTCAGACGGTCCACAATCACCCAAATCGTATTCATTCCTCGACGACTCGTCGGCAAGCTAGTAATAAAATCCATAGATATGTCCTCCCATTTCCACTCGGGAATCGGGAGCGGTTTCAGCATTCCTGCGGGTCGCTGGTGCTCAATCTTAACCTGCTGATAGGTTAAACATCTCGAAACAAATTCGGCAACCTCACATTTCATATTCCCCCACCAATAATTCTGCTTCAAATCCTTATACATCTTGCTAGATCCCGGGTGAATAGAGTACGGGGTAGCATGGGCTTCTCTCATGATAGAGTTTCTCAACTCTTCATCAGCGGGTACACAAACTCGATTTCTAAAACGTATCAATCCATCCTCGTGGATCACGAATCCAGGGGCTTTCCCTTGGGTTACTTCATCCCGAACTCTAGATAAGAATGGGTCCGTAATTTGCTTCGATTTGATCATATCATCAAGAGACGAAGAAATCTCAAGGGTGCAAAGTTGTCCCTGAACACTCTGTAACCAAACTTCAATTTCTGACCTCATAAGGTCCAACTGCAACTCTCTCTGTGCTGTCAAACGGCTCAGCATCTGCTCCTGCACTGTTTTACGGCTCAAAGCGTCGGCAACCACATTTGTTTTACCCGAATGATAAAGGATCTCGATATCATAGTCCTTGATTAATTCTAGCCACCTTCTCTGTCTCATGTTCAACTCCTTCTGAGTAAAAATGTACTTTAGGCTCTTGTGGTCTGTAAAGATCTGGCAGGTACCTCCATAAAGATAGTGACGCCAGATTTTCAAAGCAAACACCACGGCTGCTAACTCCAAGTCATGGGTCGGATAGTTAACTTCATAGGGTCGCAATTGTCTCGATGCATAGGCAATCACGTTCCCTTCCTGCATTAGTACACATCCCAGACCCTGTCTCGACCCGTCACTATACACCACAAATCCTTCCGTTCCTTTTGGTAAGACCAAAACAGGTGCCGAAATCAATCGACTCTTGAGCTCTTCAAAACTTTGCTGACATGTTTCTGACCACAAATACTTCTTGTCCTTTCGCAGTAAGTTAGTCATCGATTGCGCAATTTTAGAAAATCCTTCTACGAACCGTCGGTAGTAACCTGCTAGGCCGAGGAAACTACGAACTTCCTTCACGTTCTTCGGTGGTAGCCAATCTCGAATGGGTTCCATCTTTTGTGGGTCCACCCTCACCCCTTCGGCTGATATCACATGCCCGAGAAAGATAACCTCAGGCATCCAAAGTTCACACTTAGAAAATTTCCCATAAAGTTGTTCCCGCCTCAATGTATCGAGAACTTGGTGGAGGTGACGCTCGTGCTCTTCGTGGTCACGAGAGTAAATAAGAATGTCGTCAATAAAAATGACTACAAAGCGATCCAGATAGTTAATAAAAACTCGATTCATCAATTCCATGAATACCGCCGGTGCATTAGTCAGTCCAAATGGCATCACCACAAACTCATAATGCCCATAGCGAGTACGAAATGCTGTCTTCGAAATGTCAGACTCTCGAATCCTCAACTGATGATAACCAGATCTCAAGTCGATCTTAGAAAACACGGCAGCTCCCTGAAGTTGGTCCAATAAATCATCAATACGAGGCAAGGGATACTTGTTCTTGATGGTTACCCTGTTCAGCTCACGGTAATCAATACATAAGCGCAGAGATCCATCTTTCTTCCGTACAAATAACACTGGTGCTCCCCAAGGGGACGCACTAGGTCGAATATAGCCCTTGTTAGTCAACTCCTCAAGCTGGTTCTTTAATTCTTGCATCTCAGTCGGAGCCATACGATACGGTGCTTTTGAGAGCGGGGACGTACCTGGTTCTAACTCAATAATAAACTCCACATCACGATGAAGAGGTAAGCCTGGCAACTCGTCTGGAAATACATCTGGGTAGTCTCGGACTACCGGAATGTCGGCCAATTCAACTGATCGATCTGCTGTTTTGGTCATGTAGCACCAATAACCAATACACCCTTGATTAAGCAGTTTCACTGCTTTCATAGCGCTGATGACTCTCCCAGAACGACTGGGATTATCACCTCGAAAAATACACTCGAAACCATCATCGGAAGTGACGGTTACCATTCGCTTGCGGACACTGAGTATTACATCATGACGATCCATCCAATCGATACCCAAGATTATATCATCCTTAGGTAAATCGACTACAATCAGATTTGACAACCACTCACGGTCGTTCAAACGAATCGGACAGTCCTGGACTTCACGATTTCCAATAATTCTTCTACCATCAGGTAAACCAATCACGTAGGGCTCACAATTGATAACATGGTCTAGAGGCAAACGACTTAAACAAGAAGAAGAAATAAAGGAGTGTGAAGCACCGGTATCAAAAAGAACACACACAGGCTGGGAGTGGATCTCGAGTATACCTGAAATCATGCTGGCCTCGGGATCGTCAGCTTTCTTCATCTCGTAAATCCAGGGTTTCGCAGTTCCGGCACCAGGTGTACCACTTTAATTCCCACGGCCCATTCCCCTATTCGCCCCGGTGGTCTGATAGGAAGCGGACGGAGGCGTCCGGTTCTGGACAGAGGATTGAACTGGGGCATGAGACGCTACTGGTTTAGGTCCGGGCCCACCCCTGCAAAAACGAGCACGGTGACCAATCTTGCCACAAGTATGGCATGTGACGGCAGGCTTCTGGCATTTGGAGCTGAAATGCCCCTGGTCTCCGCAGTTATAGCACACAACAGATGAGGGGACCGCTCGAGAGTGCGATCCAGCTGGCTTCGACGCCATGGGTGGTCGATCAGAAGGGTTTGGCAATGACTGGGGCTTCCTGAATATCCCCCGGTTACTCTCGATCAGTTACGGTTCCTGGACCTTTTGTTGTTGGACTGTGGTTGTTTCTTGGAAATCTCCTTCGCGGTGAGTTCGTACTCCAGAGCTTTCTCGATGAACTCTGGTAAGGTAGTACAGTGGTGATTCAACAACTGCATTCTTATTCGGGGTTTAAGCCTCTTGAGAAAGTATTTGATCTTATCGGCCTCTGTTCGGATAATTGTCGTGGCGAAAGGAAGGAGTGCCTGGAATTTCTCAGCAACAGATAATACATCATCGTCTTCAGACGGGTCGGGGTTCAATAGTTCCGACAGTTTGGCCTCACGGAGTGGCCCTGGATAGTAACGGTCTATCATGAGGTTTTTAAATTCCTCCCAAGTGTAAACACCATCAGCTGGCCTTACTGAAAGCCACCAGGTATGAGCGCCTTTGCTAAGATAATACGCGGATACCGAGACACGATTCTCTTCCGGGCAGTCCACCATCTGGAAAAGTTTCTCAAAATGCTCGATCCAATGCACAATGTCAGCAGGCTCAGAGGAGCCTTCAAAAGTCGGTGGTCGCTGGCGAGAGATGTCGCTGATAATCCGACTCACGGGTTCGCCAATCACAGGAGGAGGATGAGCCCCCTGTTGCTGGCCAGTAGCGGCCCTCTGCATAGCTTCCATTAGTTGACCCATCTAGATCATCTGTGTCATCATGCCCTGCATTACGACGTAAGGATCGACACGCGCATCCCCGTGCCCACTGTGGTGCGATTGTTCCCTAGAAGGTGAACCACTGTCTGCGGAACTCTGATCCGCATTCGCGCGTCTGTTGGCTCGAGGTATTGGGATTCGGCCCCTTCCGCGGCCTCGTCCCCCTCTGCCACGACCTCTCAGGTTTCTTTCCATACTGAAAGAATCAATTATAGTGATAACCATAAGTACAGTTCAAGATACTAAAATTCATGCTGAGTTAATAACAACAAGGAATCACATATTCAAGAAAAACGGTTATCGATACCACGAATGTCGCACCGAATATTATATCGGTGTCAAGTCGAACAATTTCAATTATATAATCAATTCAGCATTTACCTCAGATTATCAATCAGATAAATCCTGTCACAATTCCTCGAAATAACATGATCAACAAGGAGACCCATACTGATATAAATATCATGCCAGTAATTAAATCATGGCTCATAAAGTACATACCGTATTTGGCTCGTAGGGTCAGGCGCTTGCACAGGTCACACGTGACACGAAGGTCTCTTGATACTAGTTCATTTCTCAATGACTCATAAAAAGGAAACAACGCTCTGATACCATCTTCTGTAACACCCCAAAAGGCGGCTATTACAGTGCCGTGGACCCCACACTGGGACCCACCAGGCGATATACAAAACAGATTAAATAAATATTATTTGCGATACCGAACCACAATGAATAGTCATTACTCCGATTAGGAGTTTATCAACAATATGGCCAACGGCCTTATAATACACAGGATCCGAAAAATAAGTATATACCATATGGAGATGGAAAATACTTCAAATGTCAATACAACCAGCTAGCAATTTAAATGAAGCAGGAAATGAAATAACATAACACGGTTTAACATAACCAGACAACAAAAGATGTGGGGCCCCCCGAACGACTATCCTTCGAACCCTTCGCCGTCAACATACTCTTCCCGTGCCTTGCCTTTACCTCGACCTAAAATACAATACAAGTATTTCGCCCATAACACAGGGTCAGATATACATGATAATCAATTCTTCCGACATTATACAATTCACATATATAGATCTCAATAAAATCATTCCGACTATTAATCATACCCCTCGGGCGTATGAAACAATCAGTCACAAACCATCGAACACATCCAATCATACATGGACTATGAACGATTAACAATATAGCTCAAGATGGACATCACAGTACGCCCGATCCGGAAATGTGTCCGTGTACATGTCTACCCCGTATACGGAATCCAGAATATACGTGTGACAATGTACCTAATTAGCCTCACGAACTACGTCTCGTGTGCACAGTCCAATACGGAAACATCCACGTATGACTATACAAGTGCCCGGCTAAAAATCCTACACAATATCCAATCGGCACGCAGATATGATTCCGGAAATGTCATGATACAACATGACAACGAAGTTCAACGAAATACATATCCGATTAAGGATCAAGGAAACTCACCGAAGTGAAAATAAAGACCAACGAGATCAACGATTCAAAGTGACGTGCTTGGGAATACAACACCCATGATGAAACGGAACAATGTCAAGGACAATGTCAAATCACGACAAGCATTTCATAAACATTTCATACACATGAAATATATAACCATCACAAGAATCTAATCATCATTATAACCAAGCAAGATAACTTGCCTCAATACGGAGACGAGAATAGTCCTCTTCTTGTCGGAACGAACGAACGGTCCTCGACTAATATTATTTACTCGAACAATCAACCTTAAACGAAATACATTTTACTCAATAACATATTCGTATAATTATCAATATAGGATTAATAAGACGTCATCCTACAATCCTTTAGAATAGTTTGCTATCTCCAATTATCGAAGCCTTATGTCAGGAGTTCTTTTAACATCATTACAACCATAAAAATCAGTTTACAATACTTACCGAATGTTCGCATGGTTCATCATAAACAAGAGTTCTATCAAGGGTATGTTGAATAACCAATTATGATGTTAAGATCATCTTATGATGATTAAATTTTCCAAAACATTAAAACGTTGAAAGGTAAAATCTGCACATTTATGATCACTCTCCTCTCATCTAAATTGAATATTAAGCTTACAACAAGTTTATTAGTTCTGAGATTACACCATATCCATGAGGGTTATCAAAATCTTTGTTTACAAGGCTGGAAGATTCATTAACATCATGATGAATTCACCATCTATCTAGTATGATGATCAAAACAAACTAAGTTCTCAACACATTAGATTAATGAAAAGTTGTTGTGTTGGTTTCACAATTATCCTTAACCATTCAAAATCTTTCTGAGCTAAACATAAGGAGAATATGATTCTTAAGAAATCTGAGTAAGAAAACATCCTTCTACTACTAACATGGCCAAGTTCTTCCCAAGGTAAGTGAAAACTTAAAATGGTGTTTAATCACTTTATGATAACAACCCTATTAGTTAAATCCAAATATGGTGAAGTTAACTGATTCAAAGGTATTTTACTGAGCTAAATTCGTCCAACAAGATGAGCATGATAGTCACAATGTGGTTAGAATCACTATATCATCAAGAACACATCCATCTCAAACCCTTATTTATCATATTCATCAAAAGTGTTAAAAAGGTTGGATTAAAACTATGTTTTACTTGATTAATCTAGTCTAGGTGAAGTATAATTCGTTATTAACATCAACATATGAAAATAATGCAGAGAGGAAGGTACACCTACCTCCAGAAATGAAGAACAACTTCAATGCTATGAGAAAATATACTCCAAGCTCAAGAACACCTCCTAATCTCCAAGGAAATGAGCTCCACTCCAAGATTTAAGGCTTAGAAGCAAGTTGGGGGAGGTTGATATCGGTTTGGGAGTGCAGAGGGACGATATATGGAGAGAGAATAGGTTTGGAGTTGTGAAGAAATGAAAAACAGGCTGGTCCTATAAATAGACTGTACATACTTAGCGCACGCTATCGGAACAGTTTAGCGTACGCTAATACACTTACGTACGCTAACCGGTCGATATTACATACGTAAGCGGCTTACAGTGGCTACTGTCTTGAATTCGCAGGTCGTTAGCGCACGCTAATGAAAATGGGTTACGCACGCTAATAAAAGTTGACTCTGGCTGACATGACAGCTCAGACCTTACTCACATGCATGCCAACGGCTAAGGAGTTCACGTGCTGAAGTCAACTGATGCCAGATTCCCTCTTAGCGTACGCAACAGAGGAAACATTACGCATGCTAAGGCACAGGATTAGCGTACGTTAATCATACTATGTAGCGTACGCTACATCAACAGAAAAATTCAAAAATGCAACTCTCTAATTAACATCGAATCATCACATATGAAATGAAATAACAACGATATGAAATTCAAATCTATAATACTTCAACATAATACTAAATATAACGATTCATGATAATCAGATTATCCGAATAATACAATGACAGGTACAAATGAAAAGTTACAGTCGGATATTACAGTTGGCCCGGTTCTGAACAGGTCCGGGCTTCGGGTCGATAAAGTCCGACCATTTATAATCCGGGCCATTCCGAACCGGGTCGGTCCGGGCCGGGTCGTACCCGGTGCTCAGCCCTAGTTGTGGGGTTACCAAGCGGAGAGAAAATTGTGGGAACCCTAGAAATTAGAAATTTTCCAGTGTCTATAGGGGGAAGGGATTGGCCATCAAATCTTATTGTAGTCGACATCCACGGTGACGATTTAATTCTCGGAGACGATTGGCTCATCCGTTATGGAGATATTTTGAATTACCGAAAGAGAGTCATTTCTATCATTGCTGATGACGGATCTGAACATTTATTCAAAGGATGGAGACCGGGAAGCTCAGGAAAATTGATTAAGGCCATGAAAACAGTTAAATTGCTAAAGGAGGGTTGTTACGGGTTTTGGTGTTATTCCATGAAGAAAGAAGAAGGAATCGAGCTCACATCTATTCCAGTGGTGAACGAATTCTCAGATATATTCCCTAACGAACTACCTGGGTTACCTCCGCGGAGAGAGGTAGAGTTCAATATCGAGTTGGAGCCTGGAGCCGCTCCTATTTCCAAAGCACCATACCGTATGGCGCCAACCGAGATGTATGAATTAAAGAAGCAACTGGAGGAATTATTGCAGAAGGGTTACATTCAACCTAGCGTTTCTCCTTGGGGAGCACCCGTTCTCTTTGTCAGGAAGAAAGACGGATCCCTCCGATTATGTATTGATTACCGAGAGCTAAACAAGGTGACGATCAAGAACAAGTATCATATACCTCGAATTGATGACTTGTTTGATCAACTGCAAGGGGCAAGAGTATTCTCGAAGGTTGACTTGCGATCAGGGTACCACCAGTTGAGAATTAAGGAATCGGATATACCGAAATCTGCTTTCAAATCCCGGTACGGGCACTATGAATTCGTGGTGATGCCATTCGGACTCACCAATGCTCCTGCGTATTTATGCAATTGATGAATCGAGTATTCTTAGAATACTTGGATAAATTTGTGGTAGTCTTCATCGATGACATCTTTATCTATTCGAAAGACACAGAGGAACATTCGGAGCATTTGCGTATCGTTTTGAGCACTTTGAGGAATGAACAGCTTTATGCGAAACTTTCTAAGTGCGAGTTCTGGTTTAAGGAAGTAACCTTCCTTGGGCATGTAATATCAGCTGATGGAGCTCAGGTAGACCCGAAGAAAGTCGAGGCAATCTTGGAGTGGGAATCCCCTAATAATGTAAAAGAAGTCCGAAGTTTCTTGGGACTTGCTGGATATTATCGCCGTTTTGTAGAAGGATTTTTCAAAATCGCTCATCCACTTACTCAACTGTTATAGAAGACTCAAAAATTCGTGTGGAATGAGAAATGCCAGGTGAGTTTTGATGAACTTAAGAGAAGACTGACGACAGCGCCTTTACTAGCATTACCAGATGGAACTGATGGATTCATGGTATACAACGATGCTTCAAATCAGGGTCTGGGATGTGTATTGATGCAAAAGGATAGGGTGATTGCCTATGCCTCTCGACAGTTGAAACCATACGAGGTTAATTACCCGACTCATGATCTGGAGTTAGCCGCTGTAGTCTTTGCTCTAAAAATTTGGCGATATTACTTGTACGGCACTCTTTGTCAGATCTTCACTGATCATAAGAGCCTCAAGTATATTTTCAGTTAGAAAGAATTAAATATGAGACAAAGAAGGTGGCTGGAATTGATCAAAGATTACGATTTGGAAATCCTTTATCATCCAGGCAAAGCAAACATGGTAGATGATGCACTGAGCCGTAAACCTGTTTCTCTTCGAGTGTTAGAAGTGCTTACGTCCCAAACCAACATTCAACGAGAACTAATCCGTGAAGGAATTGAAGTGTGGTCGCAAGGAGTCCAAGGGAAATTGTGTGTGATGGAACTAACTTCGTCGTTGGTTGAAGAAGTCAAATCTAAGCAGTTGGATGATTCTCTGATTCTTCGATTATGTGACGAAGTGAGCAAAGGGAAGGCCCCAGGATTCGTGATACAGGAAGATGGAGTTCTGAGATTTCAGAGTCGACTTTGTGTTCCCAATGATGATGCTTTGAGACAGACAATCCTGAAGGAATCTCACAGCGCGCCCTATTCTATTCACCCAGGCAGCAGTAAGATGTATAAGGATCTAAAACAAAACTTCTGATGGGGAAATATGAAGAAGGACGTAGAAGAATACGTTTCGAAGTGTTTGACTTGCCAACAGGTTAAGATTGAACATCAGCAGCCTGCCAGAATGTTGAAGCCACTTCCGATCCCTGAGTGGAAGTGGGAGGATATCTCGATGGATTTCATCACAAATATGCCTAGGACCAAGACGGGAATGAATATGATTTGGGTGATAGTTGACCGACTAACCAAGTCAGCTCATTTCCTGGGTATTAAAGATACTTGGGGACCAAAGAAATTAGCACGAGTGTTTATTACAGAGATAGTCCGATTGCATGGAACGCCGAAGACCATTATTTCGGATCGAGATGGCCGCTTTGTGTCACATTTTTGGAAGGCAGTTCATAGGGCTTTGGGGACCGAGCTGAACTTTAGCACGGCTTATAATCTTCAAAAGGATGGTCAGTCCGAAAGGACTATACAAACAGTAGAAGACATGCTTAGAGGTTGTGCCTTGGATTGGTCAACTGATTGGGAAGTTCATTTGCCCTTGATTGAATTCACCTACAACAATAGTTGGCATGCTTCTATTAAGATGGCACCATTTGAATCTTTGTACGGGAGAAGATGCCGATCACCCTTGTGCTGGGATGATTCTTCGGACTTGATCGGGACGGAACCGGAATTGATAGTTCAGACTCAAGATAAGATAGCTCTGATTCGGGAAAGACTATTGACTGCCCAGAGTCGACAGAAGTCTTATGCAGATGTGCGTCGTCGTCCGCTAGAGTTCGACGTTGGGGACCATGTACTATTGAAGGTTTCTCCTACCCGGGGAATTTTCCATTTCGGAAGGAAGGGAAAGCTGAGTCCGAGATACATACATTCGAGATCCTGGAAAGAGTTGGGGAGTTGGCGTACAGGTTGGCCTTACCGCCATCGCTGAGTCATGTTCATAATGTTTTCCACGTATCCCAACTGCGAAAGTATATACCGGATCCCAGTCATGTCATTGACTTTGGCGAGATTGAAATGGCTAATGATGGTTCGTTCGAAGAAAAGCCAATCAAGATACTTGAGAGTCGAGTCAAGCAATTGAGGAATAAACCTATCTCCTTGGTAAAAGTTCAGTGGTCTCGACATGGAGTCGAAGAAGCAACTTGGGAGACGGAGGACAGTATGAAGTCGAGATACCCAGAATTGTTTCCGTTTTAAGTTTCTTTTTTAGAGGGGTAGTATGTAATGCCCGGATAAAATGGTGTATTTACCTTGTATTCGACATTGTATTATTCAACTTCGTGATGTTATTAATCGTAGATCGGTTTTCCATATTCGCACCCTTACGTTTTTATATCTTCAACATTATGCATGCATGGTTCTGTACGTGTTAACGTACGCTATCAGACGTCCATAATGTACGCTAAGGCTGCAGCATTACGTACGTTATCTGATATGCTTAACGTATGTAAGCTAAGTCAACTTGAGATCGGATAAGGGTCGGCGTGTGGGGGCCGAGGAAGGGGCCGGGAAGATTCGTGGGATGTTCCGCGTGAACTTGGACATAGGAGTTACGTACGCTATGGTGCATGTTTTACGTACGCTAAGGACATGGATATTACGTACGTAAAACCATTGTGACTATGTACGTAAACAAATGCCAAAATCAGGCCAGTGAGTTCTGGTCAGACGACTACGAACGCTATAGCTAGGGTATAACGTACGTTAAGTGTGTTACATACGTAATGTTATTTGCATAACGTACGTAATGCCCAAAAATCTATTTATAGAACCCGATCCTCACTTCATTTCCCACTCTTACCTTGGCCGATTTTTGTGTTCTTGAGACTATCCCTCACCTCATATCCCGCATATCATCATCTACATCCGATTTTGGGGAGCCTAGACCGTGTGAATTGGTGATCAAGCTTCCGATGAAGAGTTTATTCAAGATTTTCTTTGTTCTTACATCTCTTAAGGTATGTTAACTCTACACCAAGATGAAGACTTTGTTCTTAGTTGTATTATGAGATTTTTCCTGAGATTATTGAGCTTGTTCGTCATAATGAATCCAATACCATGTTTGAAAGAATTGTATTGGTTGAATTAAGGTTTCCATGGTTAGAGTTGAGCCATAATCTTCACCAACCTTAAGGATGAAATTTCTGAGATTGAACACACCTTGTTGATCCTTTCGTAGCACTCTTTTTATGAACAAATGTAAGGATTACCCCCGTGTTTAATGAATTTGTGAAGTTGTACATAGAGTGTGTTCGATTATAATACTTGCCTTTGCTGAACTTGTGTGAATCTTCTTAGAGAAGTAGAAACCTTGAAAGGATTATTGGAACAACTATTTGAATGAAAGAATTTGTTAAGAAGAATCACCACGGATGAACCAGAGTCGTAGAGACAAATTAGCCTAGAACTAGGATGAACGTGATTATCTCATAATATTTCGATTTAGCCACCGAACCGAGCCTTCGAGTTAAGAATCGGAATTTGAGTTTGGATTTTTGGAACATAATGATATGATGAATGTTCTTGAAACTTTAGATACCAACCTTGTGTCCCACTACAATCTCATGAATTCGCAAGTCTTTTTCCAAGCGTAGTACTCGTCGGAAAATAGGACCAAGAACGTTCGGGACTCATGATTAAGTTTCGGGAAGATTATTGAAATTCTTGTTATTCCTTTGTACAAGGTGATAGATCGAGGGGCGGCGACCTTCGGACGAGTGATATTCGTGGGAGTATTTAAATCCTTGCCATCTTGAGGCAAGTATCGTATTTTAAAATTATTGATATTGCATTGTTGATCATGTGTACGATCTATTCATGTTGTTGAACTTGAGATTAAATTCCTTGAGTTGTCATGATAATTGTTATTGGTTCCTTGATTGTTCACGTCGATGAACGTGTTGATTTGCATATGTGTATGCATAATTGTAATGTTTATGTTGTAAATAATCCGAGGGGATCATGAGGATCTATGCTGAGGGCGCTGGATCGAATGTCCACCATGCGTTGGTCCGACGGGATCATCATGGGGATCTATGCTGAGGGCGCTGGATCGTTGGACGGGTTTTCCACCACGCGTTGGTCCGACGGGATCATCATGGGGATCTATACCGAGGGAGCTGGATCGTTGGATTATCATGTAATGTGTTGATGGAATCATGAGGATTCGCATCGTTGGATTCCAGTAATGGGAGTCCATTTTGTATGTTTTATGATGTATTGATGATTTATGTATTACGATATTTTTACTAGCATTGTTTTGCTAACCCCTTCGGGGGTGGACATTTGTTTTGATGTTCAGGTAGCCGAGGAGCGGGGAAGCAGCCACAGTACCGACATGACGATGAAGTGGCTCAGTGATGTGCATTATGTTATCTTGGTTTTATGGTTATTTTCCAGTACTCGAGTACGTTTATGTTGTTGATGTTTTGGAGATGTTTTGTATTATTGGACTCATTTGAATTGTCGAACGGGTTTTAAACTTCTTTTACATTGATGTCACTTTAGTATTATTTCCGTATTTCTCAATTTAGCCTTGTAAATTCTTATACAAAGGATTTACGGCGCTGTAATTATTCCGAATATATCGGGGTGTTACACGCAACAGCCTTAGCGTGCGCTAACTGACTTTGTTAGCATGCGCTATCGCAGCCCAGAGGCTACTGCCTCGCTTCGTACATGTGCTTACGTACGTAATGCCCATGCATTAGCGTACGTAACTTACACTGTCTAGCGTACGCAAGTCCTTTGCCCTTAGCGTGCGCTATCCGAAGTTGACTTACTACAGTATTCACCTACCACTCGTGCCCCCACATGCCGAAAGCATCCGCCATTTCCGGGATTCCTCTGACCGATCTGGAATTAGCGTGCGCTAACCATACGGTTTAGCGTGCGCTAGTCCTACATGACAAACACCTGCTGACCTTATCTGGACACGAGTCACAAGTGGCCGGGTCCACTTGCCGAAAGCCAAGATTCCCTGTCGGACAATCTGATATTAGCGTACGCTAACCATCCTTGGTAGCGTGCACTAAATGTCGATAAACATCAACCCGGGCCTACCTGTCGGCCGCCTTCCGAACCTTTCCCAGAATGCCTTACGTACGTTAAGGATCCTCCTTAGCGTACGTAATGTGAACCTATTAGCGTACGCTAACTTCACCACGTAGCGTGCACTACTCATACCTCGTAGCGTGCGCTAAGCATATTTCATAGCGTGCGCTAACGTGGTTGTACTTAGCCATTTTCAGTTATCCTCGTCCAACATCTCGACATACCAAATACGAACATACGGCATACTGAATACATACACTCAACACATTATATCCTCAAGTGCAATTGTCGACCAAATACGACAATTATACCAAAACTGACATCTCAGTCCTTAATTTATTTTATCCATACTTTACAGAACCCACGCTGTTAAATATAACTTGGATAAAATAATATTAAACAACAGTAGTAGAAATTCCTGATATTACATTCTACACCACTTAAAATAAGTTTCGTCCTCGAAACTTGCAATCCGTCATAAAAACAAACAAACAAACCGTTTAACCAAAAATATCCCAAAACCATCACGACAATGATCGATCGTCATCATTACCGAATAACCAAAAGAGCATACTTACAAATATGCAGGTCGACGATCTCCTGAGATACTAGCAAGTGACCTCATTGTACAGTCTCAATACGCTTACAATCACAGTTCCTTGAGTCTCAACAAAAATATATCATCTTCGGAAGAAAATAATCTGCCCGTGTCAAATCCTGTCTGCCTGATTACACAATCAAGTCCCAATTCCGACACAGTCAATAATGCGCGATATATCTGAGAAATAACTGCCCAAAATAACGACACGAATCCCGAAACATCAACACAAAATCTGAACGCTTGTACTTTCATTAACAACGATCAACCAACAAATTTACCGAGAATATCATCGACATGATAATCTTCAATATGACAAACCAGAGGTCAAAACACAATCGAGAATACCTTCACACGGTAAGCTCCAACACGATGAACACAGAATCACAGACACAGATACACGAAAGAGCAAAATTCTCAAAACGCTGAACAAATCACATACAGTGGATCTCAACGAAACACAACCGACTGTTGAACGGGCCTCTCAGGCGTACAAACAACCAGTCGCAAATCGGCGAACATCCCAAATCATACACGGAGTGGGAATGACCAATCAGCACGGCTCAAAATTCAAAAGTATTAAAATCACGCTACCACCACATCAATAGAGCCACATAACACACATGCTCCAGTTTCACAAAATCCAAAGTTCCAAATTTACGTCCTGTGCATGGATCTACAACACGCAACATATTTCTCTTATTCAATAAATCAACCGATCATCCCTGGATAACCAAACTACCATACTAGAGTTTGAATCTCTTTTCATTGTACCATACCGATGAAATATCCAATTCGAGAGTTTCGCTCAGAACTTCACCACGATATGCATTATGCACTAAATGCGTATGTACATCAATCACATTTTCAAGACCAGTTTGAAATCATATAATCTTGTCACGAAGACAAATTTTCGAAAGTTCTTTCAAAAATTCCAAAACTCAAAACATAAATTTTCGTAAGATCACGAAATCAATTTTCGAAATATTAACTGGCTCGCTAATGCCAAGTATTCAATAACAGTGTCCTCCGAATCCACACGATTTCGATGTTTAAAAATGAAAACTGTGCAAATGATTGACCACATCTATACCCCTGTATACCAGTCCGGCTCGTCACAAATTCCACTGACATTCGGTCGGAAAACTACACGATAGAATCCAAAATCTCAACGTATAGGCTCCGATAAAAAACTCATTTTTCCATATATGGCTCACAACGTCAATCATTAACCCATCCTGGATCACCTCAATTATGCTATGACAAAACATCGAATAATCAATAAATCAAACACAGCAAAAGACTACCCAAGAAGTTTCATTTGAACAAGTAAACCAAAAACCTCAAAAGGCGGAAATAAAAATGATTGGTAAAGTGTTTTACAAATCTCGGGAGTTTTAGAAAACAGAAAAGCCTTTTTTTTTTGAAACATCAGGGTCTAAGTCCATATCTCGTTCCGTATTTCAAAAAGTAGAAAACTCCTTTCGGACCCTAAGTCCTGAGTTGTAAAACTATTTCAAATGGGTCTCGGCCCAAAAATCATTTTTCGTAAAATATTCGTGAAACGTTCATTTTGAAAAGTATCATTTTCAAATGCTCGAAAACAGTTCCATATATCACAAAATGAACTAACATGACTACATGTTCTTCTCAACCATGCACAACATTTCTCCCAAATGCACAATTCTGTTCCGAAATCTAACCGATATATTGATTTCCAAAATCATAGTTTCTCAAATCATCAATCTGTCCTAATTCTGTCACCTCATACTGTAACGTATAATATCCTACTGAATCTCAATGCATGTCAACTTAAATTGGTAATAATTCTCAATGCAATTCAAAAATCCAAATACTTACAGATCGTGAAGCCGACGATTCCCCGTGATACTGGCACATGTCTCAACTCTAGAAAATACTCGACACAGATATTTTCAAAACACACATTTTGCAAACTCAGTTCAATTCGAGAACACAATACATCTCTATCCGAAGAAACACGTTAATACTATTTGGAAAAGTTTATAACAAGCCCAGTACTACACTGGCAAATCGCATAACGCATTGTCGATCGACAACTCGAATGACGCGACAAAAACGCGACCCAACTCGACCAGACTGCCTAGGTTTTCTCAACCTAAGCTCCGATACCATATTCTGTAACACCCCCAGATTTAACCAGGAATATTACAGCGCCGTGGGCCCCGAGATGGAACCCACAAGGCTAAAGGAAAATTTCGCAAACATTTACAAATGCCCAAGAGGCCAACGACTGTACTATCTTTAAAACATTTGAAGACTATATAAAATCTGTTTATCAAAACCGTCGTAAAATCTCATTTCGAAAAGGGCAAGGCCAAACGGCCGAAATTCAATAGTTTAGAAAAAGATTTCCAAAGTAACTCAAATTACCACAAACAAAAGGTCATTTCAAAATACTCACGCAGCGGAAAAGGCAATAGTAAAAAGTACTCTAGCAGCGGAAATACAGCAACTGGTAAGGAAACCCAATACAAAAATATATCCTAGACAGTATCCTCCGGGAAGCTCATCTCTCCACGACCGCTACAAGCTCGATATTTCAAGAACCTAAAAAGAAAGCCCACGACGGGGTCAGCCATAATATCCAACAATGATAACTGTCACATCACATTAATAATTACATACCGATGAGAATACAAAATAAGAATACGACCAATGTAATCTTATGGTATTAACTTTACTTACTCAAATAATTCTCGACAGAATAACCATTATCACATTTCACATCTCGTACTTGATTAACCAATAAATTCGAACATAATATCTGTATTGTACCTCAAACAATACTCAAGATTCTCAAACTATCATCACCAACCCATGATACGGAAATATACCAGTTCTGACCAATACGATCCATCGGATAGCATCATCAAATCCCAAGACGACAACCGATTGTCCATCGAAAGACAAATACCAAAGAAAAATATGGAACATACCTCAAGATATGAAATGACACGACAATCATGTCAGTCAAATCCGAGGTCGGATCAATACCACACACGGACATGGTCCTAACACAAGACCTACATATGCATACTCATATGACAACGTCAATATGTTCAAAACAATATCAACAGTGTATACTCAATGGAAATCCCATGACCCAGCGCCCTCAGCATAGGTCCCAAGATGATCTTACCAGATCAACACGAGGTGGATAACCAACAATATACATATACACAACAACATATGCAAAACCAACAATGCGAATCCATATGATTACATCAACACAACACTGGGTACTCTAACGATCTAGTGCCCTCAGCGTAGATCCCAAGATGATCCCGTCGGACCATAACGAGGTAGAAGAACCCGTCCAATGATCCAGCGCCCTCAGCATAGATCCCAAGATGATCCCGTCGGACCATAACGAGGTGGACATCTGATCCAGCGCCCTCAGCATAGATCACACGATCCCAACGGATCAACACAACATAAACAACATAAACAATAAACATATGCAAATTAATATGTTCATCTACATGAACAACACATGACTCAATAACATGAAAGACATTATGTCAAAACAACTAGGACGACCTCATGTTCAGCATTATGAAAGACAACCTGCATGATCAACATCATCAACACTAAACCGAAATCAAAACTAAGATACTTGTCCCGATTCCTTCAGGAGCAATCTCGATGTCAAATCATCACCGGCGATTATCCTCAATGCTCGACGATCCAAACGCATCATGAACTATAGGTATTCATATCCTCATCTTTCTCGCAACGTAACCTTGATACCCGAACATACCAATAACCGAGATAAAGCATATACATTATGATTTATCTCCCAGAATCGGAAGAACGATCTACAATCCAAATACCCCGAGTTCACAATAATAATCATCGCTATATGCATTATAAATGAAATAAAACTTAAACCATTCATTAAATATTATAACTGAGCAAGTAATAACTTGCCTCGATACTGATACCACGAAGCTGCTACCGAACACATTGCATTTGTCTACGAGCTCCTCAGCCCTGACCAAAAGCAACACAACGGTCGTAATCCACGATCAATTATCGCAACCTAATGCAATAATCAAATGACAACACATCCGATAATAATCAACAACCGACAAAACCAACCAATCGAACTCAACGGTTCAACAAAACCTCGAATAAACGCGGTCAGAACAAACCAAATCAAACCATCACGAATTCATAATCACAACACAAAAATACTGCACTGTCTGCCTACTTAGCGCACGTTAAACACATAACATAGCGTGCGCTAAGTTGCTCCCGTTAGCGTGCACTAGCCAGTAAAGCTTAGCGTGCGCTAATGCTGTACAGTGGCATGCATTCCAAGCATCGACTAACATCTTGCGACTACGAATCCAAATGAAGGGAGACATAAATCTCCATATCTCTTGAAGATAAACGACACCATAACTATTACAAGGATCATATCAATGTTCATATATCAATAACAACATCAACAATCAAACCGACTCGATAACAAGGATCATATCATACTCAATCTGGAATTCAACCTAGTATCATGATTCATCTCATCTAATTCGACCAGTATAATTACCAAGATTCAGAAATCTATCTTAGATCGGGTTAAATGAATCAACATCCTTATAGTATGAAGAATCTTAACTAACATCCGAAACTCTTATCAAAATTCCATTGAATCTCATATAACATCATCATCTGATTATCCAACATGCTCCTCACATGTAATCATCCAAGAAAAATGAACCACCATCAAAGGGATACGCAAAATTACCTGGATTGGATGAACCAAGAATAAGAACACTTGACTCCATTCCAAGAATCATGAATAACTTGAAGAACAAGGCTTGAATCCATGCTCTCCATCTTAATCTTGTTAAAGATCATCATCTCACCGTGTTTGGGAACCTCAGGAACCTCCCAAAGCTCTCTCTATCGACTGAAGGAGAAAGAATGGACTAAATGCATCTCAAAACCCGTCTGTCCCCTTATATAGAATACATTACTAGCGTGCGCTAACATCTCATGTTTAGCGTGCGCAACAGCCTTAGCGTGCGCTAACTGACTTTGTTAGCGTGCGCTATCGCATCCCAAATGCTACTGCCTCGCTTCGTACATGTGCTTACGTACGTAATGCCCATGCATTAGCATACGTAACTTACACTGTCTAGCGTACGCAAGTCCTTTGCCCTTAGCGTGCGCTATCCGAAGTTGACTTACTACAGTATTCACCTACCACTCATGCCCCCACATGCCGAAAGCATCCGCGATTTACGGGATTCCTCTGACCGATCTGGAATTAGCGTGCGCTAACCATACGGTTTAGCGTGTGCTAGCCCTACATGACAAACACCCGCTGACCTTATCTGGACACGAGTCACAAGGGGCCGGGTCCACTCGCCGAAAGCCAAGATTCCCTGTCGGACGATCTGATATTAGCGTACGCTAACCATCCTTGGTAGCGTGCGCTAAATGTCGATAAACATCAACTCGGGCTTACCTGTCGGCCGCCTTCCGAACCTTTCCCAGAATGCCTTACGTACGTTAAGGATCCTCCTTAGCATACGTAATGCGAACCTATTAGCGTACGCTAACTTCACCACGTAGCGTGCACTACTCATACCTCGTAGCATGCGCTAAGCATATTTCATAGCGTGCGCTAACGTGGCTGTACTTAGCCATTTTCAGTTATCCTCGTCCAACATCTCGACATACCAAATACAAACATACGGCATACTGAATACATATACTCGACACATTATATCCTCAAGTGCAATTGTCGACCAAATACGACAATTATACCAAAACTGACATCTCAGTCCTTAATTTATTTTATCCATACTTTACAGAACCCACGCTGTAAAATATAACTCGGATAAAATAATATTAAACAACACTAGTAGAAATTCCGAATATTACATAATCCATCTGCAGCATTTGATGATGCAGGGAATCGATGAAAGTTCGACTCCACCATCCTCTGTCTTCAGGGCGTAGCACCAATTACCAGTGCACCCCTTTCGCAGGAGTCTCATCGCCTTCAAGGCGTTAATTACGAACTTCTGGTTTCCCCTCTTTCGCCCCACGAAAGAGTGCTCGGTGCCGTCCTCGGCTAACATGGTGATGATTCGTGCGGTAGTTCATGATCGCACCATGCTGCTCGAGCCAATCATCCCGAAGAATCAAATTCTCACCCTTAATATTCACAACAATAATATTAGAGAGCCAAGCCCTCTCATAAATTACCACAGAACAGTCTCGGACCTCTCGATCACCAACGATCCTATCACCGCTAGGAAGTTTAACGATGAAAGGCTCACAAAACGACAAGCAGTCAAGACTCAAACGGCGCACACACTCCAAAGAGATGAATGATGCGTAGCACCAGAATCGAAAAGCACACTGACAGGATGAGAATGAATATGAACGGTACCTGTAGCCACGGTAGCCGCTGGATCATCGGCCCTCCTCATCTCATAAACACGCGGATGAGCAGAGCCGAGAATGGAAGCTCCCCCTCTAGCGGCCTGGCCCCGACCTCTCCCTCGACTGGCACTCTGCGGAGACGGCGGAGCTAACGACTCCTGGTTCACACTCAGCTCCTTAGGCGCTGGAAAAGAAGCTTGGGCACCAAGAGTCTGTCCTAAACGCTCACAAAAAGAATCTTTGTGGCCCGACTGACCACAAGTATGACAAGTCAATGGCGTACAAGGACACTCCCGGTTCCTATGGCTCGTCTTGCCACAGTTAAATCATCTTACATCACAAGTGGAGGCATTGGCAGTACCTCGAAAGCCCCCAGAAGAACGAGCCGAACCGCTCGCAGGAAAATTAGCAGACTGAGACTTCTGCTGAACCCCGTCCTTGTGACTCAAAAAGCTACCGACGGATTTCTATCTCTTACTTTCTCGAGCCACCTCACTGGCCGTAAAGGACATATCATAAGTAAGAGCTCTACTCTGATAATCCTTTAAGGTGGTGCGGGTGAATCCAGACATGTAATCACGAATCCTCGGTTTCATTCACCTCGAGAAGTGGCAAATATTGTCATCCTCCTCCTTAACCTGGCCCTTCACGTAGCCCAATTCCCGATTGAAATCTGCAATGGCCTGAGACACCGGAATATCTCGAGGAAGAGCATCATAAAAAGCATGAATCCGCACCTGACGAACCGGCCACGGACAGTACTCCACTTCCATAAAGTCTCTGAACTCGGCCCAAGAAGCAACACAATCCTGAGGCCCGACAGCCTCCCACCAATCAGTAGCATCCCCAGTTAGAAAATACTGGGCGATTGAGACCTTACGATCCTAAGGACAATTAGTGGCACTAAAGACCTTCGACATCTCTTTGATCCACCCCTCCCAGCCAATTGGGTCTGAAGCCCCAGAAAACTGAGAAGGATGCATCTTGGTGACATCCTGAAGCCAACGATCCGCCCGGCCCGAGCAGCATGAGCTGGAGTCGGGTTTTGAACCGCCTAGGCTATCGCAGCCATTTGGTTCACCATCTGTTACATTACAGCTGCAACACCAAAGTCGGCGCCATTACTAGCCGTGCCCTCTTTAGTAGCAGTATGGCTCTGACGGCCATCAGTACTGCCAGCTCCAGAAGAGTGTGACGTGGCTGCCCCACTGGCTGCCCCACGTCCCCGACCGCGTCCACGACCACGACCTCTACCTCGGCCTCTTCCAGCATCCATACTGGAGATAAGAGGTAGCAAAAGCAATTCGATGATAAGTACAAGAAAAAAACAACCACAGCACAAGAAACGGAAGTACGATACGAGAAAGCAAAAGAATTGAGTAAGGAAAGCTTACGAACACTGGAAGTACCGAGATGTTGGCAGCGTGATGACGATGTGCAAAATAAAATACAATTAGACCCAAATAACCGACAAGTCTAGGTATCCATAAACCTAGTGCTCCGATACCATTTTCTGTAACACCCCCAAGATATTCGGGGTATATTACAGCGTCGTGGACTCCTACATGGGACCCACCAGACTAAATAAGAACTACCACTCATCTAATCATCTCGGTTAGCGAGAAAACACATATCACCAGGATGAAAATTAAATAAAATGCCTGGTATAACCGGCAAAACAGATATCACCGACAATCATAAATAACATTTAATAATACAAATCATAATCCAAGTAAAAATGCCTAAGTACTCGCGAGTACTATCTATAAGTTCACAAGTTTGGAAAACAACCACATCAAATGGACAACGGAAAGAAGGGGACTCATTTGCACATGTCAACAACCCTGGCCAGCATCCTCGTACTGCCCCAGTGCCCGCTCGTCCAGCTGAACATAACCTGTAATTCATAACACGAATTTTCCCAAAATGGGTCCCAAGGGGGTTAGCAATTACGGTAGTACAAGTAATCAAGGCAAACCATTCGCTTACACATTTCATAGTATATGCATCAAGTCATTTCAAAAACCAGAACCAGACATGTCTTTTCCAAAAAATGAACAGTCAATAATCAATTTTCCTAGGACCGGGGCGAAACCACTGATCCCATTCGAGGCTTCTAAGGACCCTCCCGAACTGGCCATAATCATAAAACAAATCACGCACAGGCATCACCTAGGACCGGGGCGAAACCACTGATCCCATTCGAGGTCTCTAAAGACCCTCCCGAACTGGCTAGCGAACAAGCCCGTGAATCTGGAGTGAAGTCACGGATTCCCCCGAGGCCTCGTCAGACCCTTCTGAAGTGAGCAAAGCACACACATATATATACACATCACCATTTCATGTTAAGCATAAAGGTTTCCAAAATACTTGCCTTGAGTAATTGACGACGACACGAACGGAAAGGAAAATCAACCACGATCACTAGGAACCGACAAACCCGAACCTAACGATTCAAAGAATACAATCACAACCATTTCTAAACGAGTACGGAAATCGAATACACCCGAAAACCCACCTACGATTTATGTAAATTCGTACAAAAACAACAACGAGGGCGGATCGCAATCGAACCCTTTCGATTTCACAAATACCACAAAATTTACCATGAACTCGTAGGGAAAACAAGAATACCACCAAGATTAATCATATACATCATGGGTTAATCAACAATACGAAATGAATCGGACAAAAACTCAAACACCCCCAAATTTTCCAAAAATAGGGTTTTCGGAGATTACCTTGGATTAAAGACGAAGAACACGAGTAGATGTTGTTAATCTACACCAAGAACTCAAGGAAGATAATAGTTGAGGTGATTGGAAGAAGAAATCGGTTCTGGATCGCTCGGCCGTGGGGAGGAAGATAAATGAGTAAAATGGGCGAATCTGGGTCAACTATCGGGTATATATAATCAGATGGCTTAGCGTACGCTAACGGCTCACGGTTAGCGCGCACTAACCAGCAAAAAATAGGTTTTGACCCGTTAGCGTGCGCTAACAGCCCCCCGATAGCGCGCGCTATCGGCCATAGCGTGCGCTACCTGTTCGCCAACCCGAGTCCAGAAGCATTCTGCCCAGTCTGGACTACCGAATTAGCGCGCGCTGCCAGACACCCAGCGTGCGCTAAGTCTCAATCATAGCGTGCGCTAATATACATATTTAGCGTGCGCTAAGCTGCTCGTCCAGAGAACAAAAACAACCTACTGCCACTGCTGTGCTCGAGTCATTAGCGCGCGCTACAAAAGGAATATAGCGTGCGCTACACAACAGAATTAGTGAGTGCAGACAGTAGTACAGACAGCACCCCAAGATGGAAAACAACGAATTGTTCCCCGGATGAAAACAACGCGCACCCGACACCAAACAACGACCGAAAGAAGACACACGAACGATGAGTTCGAGTCAGAACTGAGGTACTAAAAGAAAACATGATTCCGACTACCCAAAAGTTCGAAAAACGACAACGATAATAATTGCCCCATAACTTTGGAAAATTACAAAACGGCCCAAAACATCTGAAATGCACGATACATGATCGAAACGCCAAACGAAAGCTCACAGCATGCATAATAACATAAGATGTATTTGCGGCAACCCGTAACGGCGGTTCTGATCAACGATTACGAGAATCGAACCAAATAGCGATGGAAATGACATTAAACGCGGAATTGAGTAAAACAGGTCCGAAACACGCTCAGATAACAAAAAGTCTAGTGTTAAATATTCTCGGAATATCAATACGGTTACAAGCGAGTCACTAAAAACGAAAAATACACCAAAATGAAAAATACCAGAAAAAGAAAAATGCGGATATTACAACTTGGGGTGATTTATAGAGGGAAAAAGTGTGGAGAGAGAGAGGGGGGAAGTAACAAGTTGAGTGTTGGTACCAATTATTTGTGTGGTGATTCTAGAGAGGAAAGTGTGTGGAGTGATTGTTAAATATTATTACCGACCACTCGAGTTGGTAATTTTAGAGAGAGAAAGTGGGTAGAGAGAGGGGGGAGAAGTAAAAAGTTGGATGTTGATACTGATTACTTGGGTTGGAAATTTTAGAGGAAGAAAGTGGATAGTGAGATAAAAAATATGAATGTTGATACGATTACTTGAGGTGGTAATTTTGAAAATAGAGATGACGAGTAAAAAGTTGAATGTTCGTATCGATTATTTGGGATGGTAATTCTAGAGTGAGAAAGCGGGTATAGATCAGATGGGTAAGTAAAAAGTTGAGTCTTGATACCTGTTTACTTGGGGTGGTAATTTATGAGATATAAAATGGATAGAGATAAGCGGAGTAAAGAGTCGAATGTTGGTACCGATTTCTTAGAGTGGTAATTCATGAGTGAGAAAGTGGATAGATAGATGAGGGTAAAAAGTTAAATATTGGTACGAATACTTGGAGTGATAATTCATGAGAAGAAAGTGGGTAGAGAGATGGAGGAGTAAAAAGTTGAATGTTGATACTGATTACTAGGTGGTAACTCTAGAGTGGAAAAAGTGGGCGAAGAGTTGATTACTTGAAGGTAATGATTCAGGAGAGAGAAAGTGGTAGAGAGATGGAGGAGTAAAAAGTTGAATGTTGGTGTCGATTACTTGGGGAGGATTGTTGAATGAGAAAGGGACACAATGATGGAGGTGTAAAAAGTTGAACGTTCGTGCTGATTACTTGAGGTGGTAATTCATGAGAGAGAAAGTGGGTAGGGAGATGGAGGAGTAAAAGTTGAATGTTAGTACTGGTTACTTTGGGTGGTAATTCTAAAGTGAGAAAGCGGGTAGAGAGATGTGGGTGTAAAAAATTGAATATTGATACCGGTTATTTGGGGTGGTAATTCATGTGAGATAAAGTGGATAGAGAGATGATAGGGTAAAAAGTTGGATGTTGGTACCGATCACTTGAGGTGATTATTCTATAGTGAGAAATTGAGTAGAGATGAGGGTGCAAAAAGTTGAATGTTGGTACCGATTACTTGAGGTGGTAATTGATGAGAGAGAAAATGGGTAGAGGGGAAGAGAAAGATGTAAAAAGTTGAATGTTACTTGAGATGATAATTGTTAAAAGATGATTTGGTCTTATCAGGTAAAATATGAGTTATTGGTCAAAAAAATTACTGGATTTAGTTGTCAATTTTTAATATTAGGTGTAGTTATTGGTCATTCTCCCAAAATTTAATTGCATGATTTATTTCAAGTACTTATTTAGATTCAGCCAACAAAATTATTTCTCCTATTTCTTTTTTTATGGGAATTTTCTCCTATTTCTTAGGTTAAGGTTTTTAATAATATTTCAAAATTCTAAATTCATTCTAAAAGTCACAAAATAAATTAGAAAATTTACATTTTTTAAAATTTATTTTAAAAATATTCGTATTATTTTATATATTTTGAAATCTGAAATTTTTTATTTACGGTATGTCAAAATATATATGAAATGTGGAAAGTAATTTTTTGGAAAATTAATTTTCTTAAAATATTTTAAATTATTAAAAATCATTCAAAATTCAGAAAATAATTTTTTAGAGAATCTAAATTTATGAAATAAGTTGACTGTTTAATTCAGAAAAATTAAAATTCTGAATCCCTTTTAAAAAACTTAAATAATTTCAAAAGATAAAACTTTCAATTTTTAATGAAAATTATGTAAAAAATTAATTAAATTTACGGACATTTTAAATTAATTAATAATATTTGAGAGTAAAACAGTCATTTATCCGTCCAAATTGTTGATTAAAAACATAAATACCAACATATTTTATCCAATCAGATAAATTTATTCATATCTTAACGAAAAAAATTGATAAACAATCCCTTACTAAACTTGCATTTGTATAAATTTTATTTATCATTTCCCTTTTACAATATTATGCTATATCGGTAAAAAAAAACCATACTCTCTCTCGTATAAATACACGGTGTGCGTGTAAATATGTTGGGTGCATTAACTCTCTCGTAAAATTCCATAACGTAGGAATATACAAGGCTTGATCCAACCCGTGCGATACACGATCTTTGGTTGCAGACGCTTGAATGAGCATTGGTTGCAGACGCTTGAATGAGCATATGAAGGTAGTTAGATGCCTATTAGAGAATTTGTATTGTATTTATTTTAGAGGATTTAATTGTGATGTTATCATAACTTTTAGATTTAAATTAGTTTATTTACATTTAAAGTTACAATTAAAATAGTCTTTTCACATGTAGTCTTTTAATATGAATAAGGACTTATTCGTAACGCTTTTTCCATGTAGAATTCTTTTAGTCTATGTAACTAGTTATATGTAATGTATTGTATTTATTTTAAATGTTCATAGTGTAATGTTTTATCAACCCGTGCATTGCACCCATTGTATCTAAATATTCATAGTATAATGGTCGGTACTAATTAGGTTTCCAGTACTTAAAATAGTTTATTCACATTAAAAGAGTACATGTAAAAGGATTTTTTCTAAGACGTTACATTTAAAAGAGTCTCTTCACATGTAATCTTTAAATACTAACAGTTTTTGTTTTAACATTCTACAATTTTATGCAATCTTGAAACTACGATATGATTTCGTTTTTAACACGATTGTTTGTATTCCTTGGAGTTTAATATGTAGATGTAAATTCGTGAGTTTATAAAAAACGAAATTATTTTTGGAATGACAATGTTAGACAAGATTAATTTTTGTCATGACAACTCCCCTTATATATTAAATTAAGGGGGGATAAACTTTATATATAATAGATGGTTTTATGATTTGTTGATGCAGATCGAAGCGTGATAAAAGCATAAATTCATTTTTGCTACTTGTAGTGATAAGGGCGGAAGTCAGCTACTTGTAGTGATAAGGGCCAAATCTTTGCTACTTGTAGTCTATCTCCCCATTTTCACCGAACGTCTTCCTGTTACATGTTCCTCTTCCGTTTTCTACATCTTAGCGCATATTTATTTTTTACTTAATCAGTTTAATCAGCTTAATCGATCAGTTATATCTTGCTGTTTATTTTCAACTTAATGATCTTAATAATATCTTTTCATTAAGCAATTTTTGGGGTGTCCTTACTATTAAGACATAAATACTTCCCCAATATACCAAAATTACCTTCTCTAATAATAAAAGAATTGAGTGTATATAATATAAATTATTATATAATATTAATTATAATTGAGTATATACAGTATAAATTTAAAATATATATTAATTTTTATATATTTAAAAGTCATAAAATATAAACTATTTATTGATAAAAAATTAATATAATTATATATATTAAAATATAACTTAATATATTTAGAAAATATTGTCTGATTATTTAAATATAACTGAAAATTATAATATGATTTATGAATATATATTATGATATAAATTAAAATATATATTATGTTATATTATATATTAAGTTATATTATATATACTCAATTTGGTACTAGAATAAAACTGAAAATCGAAGATATTTTTTTAAATAAAAATATTGTCTAATTATGTTATATTATATAATAAAAACTGAAAATCGAAGATTTCTTTTAACATCGATTTTTTTAGAATCATGTTAAATAATTTTTTTTTACTTTTAACATCGGTTTTTAGCATAACCGATGTTAATTTGCTTTAAATTTTCAATTATGTCATCGCGTCTTTTGTAACATTGGTTTTTCCAGAACCAATTTTAAACGAGCGACGTTAAATGTCTTTTCTGTAGTAGTGAATATCATTCAACTTAAAAATAAAGAACATTTTATCAAAAATTGACTTAATTTATATTGAGGGGTAAAATGGTTATTTATGTCATTCAGATAGTTCATTCAGAAAAGAAAGAAACAACAAGATATTTTTCCAAATCAGACAGATTAATCCACTCAGACAGCTTAATTCATTCAAAGATTAATGAAAAAAAAAGTAAATAGGGCCTTAGTTGAACAACATTAAGCCGTTTTCTCTGTGATGTGATAGTGTGTCAAGTATATGAAAAGTTTTATGTTTATGATAAGTATGTCAAGTGTATAAATAAGTATGATAAATGTATATTTATATAACAATGTGAACACCTTATTACGCGCTCCTGCGAAGCATGGGATGTATCTAACGAAATCGAGCCTAAAATAATTCAGACGATACAAACTATACCAATATTTGGCTCCAAGCTTTGTTAATCTGGACACGAAGTCTTAACCATACCAAGGGCAAATATTATGCCGCATCCAGAGCACCTAACAAAGTGCTCACATTGACATATTGAGAGTGATATAGAGTACAGACTCTCAATCTGTATAAATATACACTATTTTTTTCAAATATAAGAATATACTGCATACCACGTGGATAAAGCTTATTATATAAGATTCACGCAGACCAAAATCTTTATTTTATATTTTTACTTAGTGATACAGATTCTCTATAATCTAAGGCTTGTGCTTGATTTTTTTTCTTCTATAAACTAATACACCCTCCGTTTCTCAAATTTATATTCGGAGATCTTCGACTGCGAATGAAGAAATGTAATGCGAATGGAGAATACGTCTCACATTAACCTAGTGTTACGTTAACAGATATATGTTAACAGATTTCTGTAAATGACATAGGAACAAATTTGGAGAGAGTCATCGGCAACTGCATATTTAAATATTTTCATGGAGATTTGGCCAGTGTTTAATTAGCTGTTGTAGGTAAGTATAGTACACCAAATCTTTAATGCAAGCTTTCAGGACAGAGGGAATGATTTTCTTCAACTTTTGTACACAACAAAATGACAAGATTTGCCCATCTTAGGATGTTGAAAGTGAAATGATGCATAACTTAATAGGGGTGACAACTCGTAGTTTCAGGCTCGCATGGTATGTGAGTGTGTGTGTCTATATATAAATAGGGTGAGTTGGTGTGAGAATGTAATGTAAGTTAAGAAATAAGAATGAACTTTATCTATAAATTTTGATAAATGGATTACCTAAATTTATTATCACAAAAATTTGATACATATAATGCAATATTTTAATGCATCGATATTTTGATGCATATAATGCAATATTTTAATGTATTGCGATTTTGATGCACGAAATGCATACATTTCATGCATAATTAGTACAAAACTCATGCATATTTGCAATTCGCAGAATAAGAATTATTCTCATTTGATCCTAAATATATGGTGTGAAATCCTAGGTGAGAAACCCCTATATATATATATATATATATGTGTGTGTGTGTGTGTGTGGATTAGTTTCGGTAAGAACCTTCTCCCGTGTGAGAACTAGGACCCAATCTAAGCCATTAAATAATAAAATAAGGAAGGTCCAGATT
Source organism: Orobanche coerulescens (assembly GCA_033398695.1). Taxonomy (NCBI): domain Eukaryota; kingdom Viridiplantae; phylum Streptophyta; class Magnoliopsida; order Lamiales; family Orobanchaceae; genus Orobanche; species Orobanche coerulescens. The sequence continues at coordinate 231,836,156 of CM065802.1, forward strand.
TTGCCACATCATCACCGCATATGGAAGGTGTGAATGACATTAATTAAGGAGGAGGATAATTTTGTCCTTTCATAAATAAATTGTTCTCATTTAAAATATAATATATTATTCATTTATAATCTATTTTAAATAAAAAAAATATCAAATTAATCGTCTTTTCATAATCTATAATTGAAGATGCATATTGCATACCTCAAAATATGAAAATAAAAAAGCAGTGTATTGTAATAATAAAAGCAATGCGAATTACAGATAGAAATGCATTGCTTCATATAATATACAAAAATATTGCTCCATAATGTATAAGAAAAAATTATCAAATTGGTCCCGTATGTAGGACCAATTGGCCAAAAAGCCCTGTCTGTCTCCGACGGACCAAAAAACCTCACATCTCCTCCCTGCTTTAGCCAATTTAGTCCTCCGTCGCCGGTCGGAGTATTTTCCGGCTATCGGAGCTGACGTGGACGACACGTGGCTGACAAATATATAAAAGCTTAAATAATATAAAAAAAATCTAAACAGGTTTAAAAAAAGATTGAAACTTAATTTTTTTTATTTAAAAAAATTGGAAAATTAAAAAAAAAAAATTGGAACTTTAGGTAATTATTTTTAATTCTGAAATATTAATATGAAAATATTAGATTTTTTTAATTAAAAAATTCGAAAATAAAAAAATTAAAAGCATATGGAATATATTTATAAACTGCTTTCTATTTAAGGAAAATTGGAATTTTTTTCAATAAAATAAATAAAAAATCCGAATTAACAATTGAGAATTTTCCCAAATTTTTTTTTATTTATTTTATAGAAATTGATAATAATAATTTTCTCAATTTGATAATATATTATTAAAATATGTGATTATTTTAATTTTGGAATATTAATATAAAAATTAGAATTTATTATTTAAGTATTTTTTATTTTTTAATTCTCAAAAAAAAATTTAATTTTTTTTGTCATGTGTCAGCCACATGGCCTGCCATAGACCCACTATTTTTGCCATGTGTCAGCCACGTGTCGTCCACGTCAGCTCCGACGGCCAGAAAATACTCCGACCGGCGACGAATGACTAAATTGGCTAAAGCAGGGGGGAGATGTGGGATTTTTTGGTCCGCCGGAGACATGCGAGATGTTTTGGCCAATTGGTCCCACATACGGACCAATTTGATAATTTTCTCTAATGTATAAATATACTGCTTCATAGTGTATAAATGGAATGATTCATAGTGTATAAAGTATTGCTATTGCTTCAAAATTAATACAAAAATTCCTGATAAAACCTTCAACTTCAATGAATAAATTGGTTTCATTGAATATAAATTAAGAATGTTGCCATATACCATTGGAAAGCCAAATGTGTCTAGTTTCCAATAAAAAATGGTACTAAAAAAATAGTAAGTATAGAGAGAGTTATGATGCATTGAATGGAGACTGCCATGATGATTATTTTATAAAAAATATACAAATGAGTTGCTTCATAGTGTACAAATGCACTGCATCATAATGTATAAATGTCTGCTTCATCGTGTACAAAGTACTGCTTTTGCTTCAACATTTACTCAGAACATATTGGTTCTTAGTTTATAACTACAATGCTTTAATATACAAACGCACTGCTCCATGGTGCATAAATGCAGTGCTTTATAGCATATAAAGTAATGTTTTTGCTACAAAATTTGGATGAAATTCCTCCTCAAACTGTCAATTTCAATAAATAAACTGTTTTCAGTGGATATGAATATGAGTCGTGGCATATACAATTGAAAAGTCATGAGAGTCTAGTTTCCAACAAAAAAAGGACACTAAAAAATATTAAGTCGGGAGAGAGTTATGATACTTTGAATGCAGATTGTCACGATACTTGTTTTATGGGAATATACAAATGCACTACTTCATAGTGTACAAATGCACTGCTTTTTTTTGTTTTTTGTATTTTTAGGTATGTAATATGGATCATAAATTATAGATCATGAAAACACGTTTAATTTGATATATTTTTTATTTTAAATGGATAATAAATGAATAAGTTATTGTATTAAATGGAGACGATTTATTTATGAAGGGACTAAATTACCCTTCTCCTCAATTAAGGATATTCACATGTAATTTAAAAGCGATGATGTGGCAAAATATGGATCCTCCTTATTGATTGATCTAATGAATAAGAGTGGTTCTTAGTTTTCTCACGAGGACCAAGTTCACTCTTGAACATTGTGTGAACCATGTCCTGGTGTGAGAACTAGAAACCACTCTTATCCATTAAAACAATCAATAAGGAGGGTTCATATTTGGACACATCATCACTTATAAATGGCTTGTGGATGACATTAATTAAGGAGAAGGACAATCTTGTCATTTCATAAATAAATTATCTCCATTTAAAATAGAATAACTTATTCATTTATTATCCATTTAAAATAAAAAATATATCAAATTAATCGTTTTTTTTCATAATTCATACTTCAAGATGCATATTACAAATCTACAAATATAAAAAACAAGAAAAGCAGTATATTTGTACACTATGAAGCAGTGTATTTGTATATTTATAAAACAAGCATTCTGATAGCATGCATTCAAAGTATCATAATTCGCTTGATACTTAATATTTTTTGAGTCTTTTTTTTTCCAGAAACTAGACTCAAATGGCTTTCAAATGGTATATGCATGATTCGTAATTCATACCCAATGAAAGTAGTTTATTTATTGAAGTTGATGGTATGAGGAATAATTTTTGTGTAAATTTTGAAGTAGAAGTAGTATTTTGTATGCTATGAAACACTGCATTTGTACACTATGAAGCAGTGCATTTGCACATTGAAGTAGTGTAGTTATAAGCTAAGAAGCAATATATTATAAGTCACCTTTTGAAGGAGAAGTAATACTTTATACACTATGAAGCAATGCATTTTGTACACTATGAAGCAACGCATTTGTATATTCTTATAAAATAAGCATTCCATCAGTCTTCATTCAATCATCACAACTCTCTCCATACTTAGCATTTTTTAGTGCTTTTTTTTTTGCAAACTAGACTCCTTTGACTTTTCAATGGTATATGACACGACTCCTAATTCATATCCAACTAAAGCAGTTTATTCATTGAAGTTGACAATTTTATCAGGAATTTTTGTGTTAATTTTGAATCAAAATCACTACTTTGTATGCTATGAAGCAACGCATATACATTGTGAAGCAGTGCATTTATACACTGTGAAGCAGTGTGTTCGTATATTCTATGAAGCAGTACATTTCTCTCTTTAATTCACAGTGCTTTATTATTACCACTGCTTTTATTATTACAATACACAGTTTTTTTATTTTTTTTATATTTTTAAGTATGCAATATGCATCTTACATTGTAGATCATGAAAAGACGATTAATTCAATATAGTTTTTTACTTAAAATAAATGATAAATGATTAAGTTATTGTATTTTAAATAGGAATAATTTATTTATGAAGGAACAATATTACTCTTCTCCTTAATTAATGTCATTCACACACGACACCATCTCTTCTGATGATATGGAAAAATCTGGATCCTATTTGTTATAAATAAGAATAAAAATATTGAGTAATAAATAAGAATAAAATCTGAATCATTGATCTTTGTGTGATGTACGGTCCAGATTGGCTTATGCATGCAATATATGCATTTCGTGCATCAAACTTGCAATGCATTAAAACTCTGCATTATATGCATTAAAATATCAGTGTATTAAAATGTTATATTTTATGCATACGTTTTTGGAGAATAAATCTAAGCCATCTATTTAATCAAGATCTATGGAACAAATTCATTCTTATTTCTTAACTTTAAATATCATTATATATATATATATATATATATGGGCGATTTACATCTGACTACCTTTTTAGATGGCCTAATTACAATTTGGTCCCTATTGTTTCAGATATTGCAATGAAGGACAAACTTTGCACTGTCCAGAAACTATATTTACAACGAAGGACAAAAGTCAAATTTTCAGATGATGTCACTGGAGAGAGAGTACTGATATTCCGAATTTGCACTTTTATTTTTCCTTTTCTTGTTTACCCATTTATTTTTCGCTCACGCGTGGCACATACGCTGACCTCATTGTAATATGTATAACACTATGGAATTCAGTGTAATAAATTTTCAAGCTTTCTAGGAAAAAATATTTTTTCCAAAAAATAAAGTATTTTCTGAAAAAAATATTATTTTTCGAAAAAATAAAAAAAATTATTTTCTGGGAAAAAAATTATCTTTTCTAAAAAAATATTATTTTATGGAATTAAAAAATTATCTTTTCGAAAAAAAATTATTTTCTGGGAAAAAAATTATCTTTTTCGAAAAATTAAAAAATATTTTCTGGAGAAAAAATTATTTTTGGGAAAAATAATATTTTTTCGAAATAAAATTATTTTCTGGAAAAAATATTATTTTTTCGAAAAAATAAAACTATTTTCTGGAAAAAAATAAAAAAAATATTTTTTCGAAAAAATCAAAAAAATATTTTTTGGAGAAAAAGGTATTTTTTGGCAAAATAATATTTTTTCGAAATTAAATTATTTTCTGGAAAAAATATTATTTTTCGAAAAAATAAAATTATTTTCTGGAAAAAAATAAAAAAAATATTTTCGAAAAAATTAAAAAAATATTTTCGAAAAAATTAAAAAAATATTTTCTGGAGGAAAAAATATTTTTTGGCAAAATAATATTTTTCGAAATAAAATTATTTTCTTGAAAAAATATTATTTTTTCGAAAAATAAAATTGTTTTCTGAAAAAAAATAAAATAAAATATTTTTGAAAAAAAAAATATATTTTCTCGGGAAAAATTATATTTCGAAAAATTATTTTCTCGAAAAGAATATTTTTAAAAGAAATGTATTAGCCAAACACTTTAATAACTTATAAGCTATTTGTTTAATATGAAATATATTTTAAAAGAAATGTTTTATTCAAGTAAATAGAGGTATTTTCGTCCTTTTTAATAGAAGTCAACACCAATTGATTTTTGTCCTTCATGTAATTTATGAAACAATAAGTGACCAGTGTAAAGATGCCATCTAATAGGGTAGTTGGTTGTAATTTCCCCATATATATATATATATATATATATATATATATATATATATATATATATATATGGGTGTGTTCTAGTGTGTGTGTGAGAGAGAGAGAGAGAGAGAGAGAGAGGTTTAGTTAAAGAAATATTTTCACATAAATATGAAGGAATACATATTTTTCAAATAAAGGGCTTACTCTTCACATTATTTATAAAATAAAATATTCTCCTTAAAACACAATCCCCTAAATTTATGGTGGTGAAAAAATATTTTTTTCCCTAATTAGAAATAAACCTCTCAATAAAATATTGTTATTTGTACTTATTATCAAAATCATAGTGTAGAAAGACCTTTTTAAAAAAATTTTAGATTATATATTCGTGTAAACTTGAATAAAATATGCGAAAACTACAGCCGCCTCGCCCACACGTCGCTGCACCGACCACCTTCCGCCTCACAAAACTATAGTGCCGATGCACTTTCAAATTATGAAAGCGCCCCATCCGGTATAAAATCACCACCATGCAAGAATTGAGGGGGAGTGCGACTCTACCTTCGCCCCGCTCTAGGGTTGTAATTCGAGCCGAGCTGCTCGGAAGCAGCTCGAGCTCGAAGTCGTTTATCAGGACTCGGCTCGATCTAGCTCGTTAACAAGTCGAGCTCGAACATAGAATATGACTCGTTTAGATAAACGAGCCAGCTCGGCTCGAACTCGTTTATAATATGAGCCGATCTCGGACACAAAATTAAGCTCGTTTAAGTGTAATTTTAAACGAGCAGCTAGACCGGCTCGGCTCGTTTAGTTAAACGAAGCGGCTCGGCTCGTGAACTAAACAAGTCGAGTTCGATCAGTACTTTGAGCTCGTTTGCCTCAACGAGCCTGCTCGCCTCATAAAAAAAAACTCGCGAGCTCGTTTATGTCGAGCTCGAGCTCGCTCGGATTAGGGGTGGCATTTCGGAACCGAAAATCCAAAACCGAACCGAAAAAAACCGAAAAAATAACCGAAAAACCGAAATCGAAGAAGACCGAACCGAAAAACAAAAAAACAGAACCGAACCGAACTAATTTGGTTCGGTTCTCGGTTCGGGGTAGAGCGGAACCGAACCGGACCGAAATGGACCGAAGTCAAATTTCAACATACTAAAATGACCTTGTTTTTGTAATTTTGGTGTGTTTCAAATTTTAGTATAATTCGTTTTCCTTTTGTAAAACCCTCATGTGTCCAAGAAGGACCGATAATATGCTCATGAATTTGTAATTCAATTAATTTAGGTTGAGAGAATGAGCTACTGTGATTTACGATTGTTATATATTTTGAGATCTTTGGAAATTGCTATGCAACTCTAGCTTTTATCTTGAATATATATATATATATAATTCTTGTTGGCTTGTTGTTATATATAACTTATTCTATTGCATATAATATTTGAATTTCTATTGTGAAGAACCGAAAAAACATCAAACCAAATCGAAACCGAACCGAATATTTATAAAACCGAACTTAACCGAACCGAACTTCAAAAAGAACCGAACCAAACCGAAACCGAATATTTGGTTCGACTCTCGGTTTCGGTCAAAAACCGAACCGAATGGAACCGAGTCCACCCCTAGCTCGGATCGAATGACTGCCCTACCCCGCTCCAATCCACCATGTGCTCAATCCCAAGTTAAATCTTTTATTATATATTTAATTTTTTTTTTTTTTTTTGTAAATTCAGATATTCTACTAACATAATCTTTCATCAATAAAAAAATTACTGCGAATAATTAACAACGTAATGACAGCAAAAAATCGAATCAAACGAGTGGACTCTTCTGAAGGGTATTGATGTAATATATGTAAATCTCTCTTCACATAGGTTGTAATTAATTAATTAGCTTCATGTGATCACATGCGTATGATCAGGAGATTAACAGTATCTCTTCCTCTGTCAAATAATCCAATTTTTGACAGCAAGCATTAGTACTATTAATTACTTCTTAATGATTTGTCTTCCCCTTCTCAAATTCACCTCAATGGCTTCGCACGGTTGGGTTCATGGTACACTCTATGTAGTGCATTTTTTGCTGGATGCACTACACCTGACGTGTATGGACGGTGCAGATCGATGCTCCATTTAGTGCATCAATCTGCACCGTTCATACACGTCACGTGTAGTGTATTCAGCAGAGAATACACAGTGCACTACATGAGTGTACCATGGACGGTACCACTTTGCAGTAGTGCGTGTAAATGGTCCTTTTCTATCATTGAATATAATAACCACCAACTTCTTTGTCAATTTCTATAAAATAAATATTATTTTACCCATTTTTTGAGTGGAAGGACCAAATTGTGTACTAAGGGTACTAGCGGCACCCACGGTATGCCTTCGGCATGGGTTGAAACCGCACGGCAACACCGCCGCCACCTCTGTGGTGTGCCTGCGGTATGGTGGGTTGCGGCATATTTTGCCGAGACAGTATGAACTAAAAAGAGCCGTTGGAAATTAAATTTTGGAATGTTGGGGAGGGGACCGTTGGGGGAGCGTGGGTAAAACAAAAAAAAATTCCTCCTTTATATACTAGACGAATTTTAAAGGTTCCACACCCAAAAAAATAATACTACTATCTTCAATCAAAAATAAAAAAAAATACTACTACCTTCTAAATAAAATTGTATCATGGATCCAAGAAATCAACAATAGGTCGTGGACAGGGCTCTCAATCACAACCCGTTCGTCCATCGATGAATCCATCATACCGTCAACACCAAATGAATCCTCAATCGGGCTATTTTTCCCAACCTCCACCGATAAATCCACAATACCATCAAAACCAATGTTTTACCCAACCTCCACCGATGAATCCTTGCCAATACAATATATCAATGACAAGTGAATTCAACCCGTTTTTAAGTATTATGTAATTTTCTTTTAATAATTTTTTTAAGTATTATGTAATTTTTCTTTAATTATTAATGAAATATTATGTTTTTATTAAATTGTTTAATATAATTTATGAAAATAAAAAATAAAAAATAAAATTAGTTGAGGTATGGTGAATCATGGTTGCAACTAAAAAAGTATGGTGAGGTATGGTTGAGGTATGAGATGAGGTGGAATGATATTATTGGTGGGTAGTGAGGTATGGGGTTTTGGTTGAAGCATGATTGCCACCACCATAAGGTAAAAAATATATTAATGGTACATGTTTGTGGTCCGTAAAAATAGTTTATGTCAAAATTAAATATACTATACTTCGTTTCCGCCGACAACTGCGATCGTCAATTTTAATAATCTATTAGGGCTTGTTTGCTATGTGTGATTAAGGTGTATAATATATCTAATACACCTTTATATCTTGTTTGTTATAAAGTATAGGGCCTTTGATAAAATTTGGGCCCGTATAAATAATACTGATTTTTGGTATTACGTATCCCACCTAAGAGGTGGTATTAGGTGTATTAAACAATACTGCAACTAATAAATTTAATAAACTACCATGATATCTTTATTTTGCAGAAAATTTAATACATCGTACCAAATATGATATTAATTTCTTATATTGTATAAGAAATCACAGTCAATCTTATCAAGCTTTATCCCATACAACTTAGCAAATGAGCCTTTAGTGTCTTGATTATCTCGTTACAGTATACAAAGATATATTTTAAGGAGGAAAACAAGAAAAAAATATTATTTCATCCGTCCACTAAAAATGTAGCACATTTGACTTTCACAGTCAAAATTAATAATTTTTTACCACCAATTATAACTATTATATAAAAATATTATACTTGTGCAAATATTTGTTAGATTTGTCTTAATGTTTATATTCAAAATATTTTTTTTATAATTTTTATTAATATATAACTAAAATTATTAATTGTCAAATTTGTATTTTCTAGATCGTGAAAGTTAATTGTGCTATATCTTTGGTGGATAGAGGGAGTATAATTTTTGTAAGATTCGAGCAACCGAGTATTTGTTATATTTAATTTGAATGCATTTGGAGTACAAAATTTTGTACACATTTTTTTACCGATTTGAAAGAATTTAGTCCGTTTCATCTTAAAATTTGTATATCTTTATAAAGAAAAACAACATAATTCGCAAATGGACCGTGCAACCTACAACATATTATACATGCACGATCGTGTTTAAGCTGGTACTATTGTTTGGGCGAAATTTACACAATCACGAGGCATTATCCAACTCATGCGATGCACGGTTTTTGGTTGAATATCTACGTATTTTGTACGTAATGTTGGGGCAGACGGTTGAATGAGCAGATGGCAGAATATAAATGCCTTTTAGAAAAGTTTATATGTTTTTTGTATTATTATTGTCCTTTTATTTTAGTCTATGCAATTAGTTATATGAAATGAGCCTTTACTAACCCGTAAGTTGCTCCGGGGTTGTTTTTAGTTTATTCAACCCGTGCGATGCACCGATTGTATCTAAGATTTCATAGCTAAAATTTAATCATCTTGTAATTTATACTATCATTTAAAAGTTCATTTTAATCCCCTTGTGTATTAGAAGGTGCATTTGCATTGTGATGTTCATCATAACTTTTGTATTTAAATTAGTTTATTTACATTAAAAGTTACAATTAAAATAGTCTCTTCATATGTAATTCCACCCCAATAATTGCTGCCGTGTAAAAACTGATGTTTCTCTCCCCAAAATACCCTTCTGCAATCTCTTTGCTAAAACCAAAAATTAATAAATGAAAATATGAAATTATGATAATAAAAATTAATAAATGAGATATCTGTTTCGTCTTACAGAACCTCTAAATACGGCCCGCCCATCTTTTGAAGTTATATATAATTATATTTTTTAAATCTTTTTTATATATTTTATTAGCTTCTTTTATATTATATATTTAAATAAGTGACACAAATCCCCCTTCCACATTAAATTAAGAGGAATAAATTTTATATAGTATAGATATAAAATGGAATGGATTTTACACGATCATTCGAGTTCAACCACAAAGATGAGAAGGGAGCTTACACGTTTTGTAAGTCTTTAATTTGTTGTGGATGATGCACGATCGTGTAATTCTTTTACAATTATTACACGATCTATTCGAGTTCGATTACAACTCTAACCACATATATCAAAAGGGTTTACACGACCGCATAAGATAGGGGGTGCACGATGCACACGGAGTAGCTGCATGGATCATGCACCCCTATCTTAGAATGTATAGATGGAGACTTAATTAAGAATTCTATTAATTAAATAAGTGTAAATTAATCATTTTTTTTATTTCTTAACCCGTGATAAAAATACAAAATGGTTCATATTACGAAACAAATGAATACCATATTCCACCGTCCCAATTTTATGATTTATTCTACTTTTATGGTACATTAACTAAAATTCACTAGTGCGACGAAATGCGATAAGATGAGGGTAATCCGTTCCAATCCCGTTTATTTAGAATAAAATGAGACAATATGTGATTACTATTTCACAGAATTGATCATATCCCTAATTTAATCAGGACAGGACGGGACTATAAATTATTGTACTCTTATTATAATACCATCTTTGAGATGTAATTATATTATATTATTATCTTATTATTACATACGACAATCTATATTTAATTAATCATACAATAAAACATCTATAAATGAATGTTCGATAAACGAATAACCTCGCTAAATGAATAATTTTCTCATGTCTCAACTCTTTGTAACATGTTCAAATTTTCTTGGGTATCTATGCTGTGTGCGTTGGATCGCTGGACAGGTATTTCCACCATGCGTTGGTCCGACGAGATTATCATGGGAATCTATAGCTGTGTGCGCTGGATCGTTGGATTACCATGTGTTGTTGTGCATGTGTATATTATGAGTTATCCATCTCGTGTTGGTCTTTCAGGATCATCTTGAGATCTATGTTGTATGCGCTGGATCATCGGACCATAAGTATACATTGTTGTTGTTATCGTGGGCATATTGATGTCGTCATGTGAGTATGCATTTGTAGGTCTTGTGTTAGTGTAACACCCCCAATCCGCTCAGGGATATTACACGCCGTAGAACCTTTCCTCAAGGATCTACCAGACTGGTAACAACATAGAACATCTCAACAATGCCTTTAAGGCTAAAATAACTCAGTAGATCGATTTGGTCTTTCAATAAATACATACGGCTCAAACTCATTACATGCCCACGCAGGGGTCGAATGCAACACACTCCCGTACAACGGGAAAGAATACTGCAGCGGAAAATAAACTATAACTAAACCAATGACTTCATACGGATCCTCGTGTGATTAGTATCATTCATCTTTCATCATCCTTCGTGTCGACTCTGTGTTATGCTCCCAAACCTGAATGCAAAAACAGACATCCACCCCCCAAATACTCGGGGGTTAGCAAAACTCCATTGTTTTGCTAGTGCAAGAACAAAGTGCAAATACGAGCCATACAATACAAGTTCGAAGAACAATAATAACCAGGAATCCTCAAAGATCCAAAAGTAACGAAAAGTACTTCCCGAGACATGAGTTTGGGTAAAACATTTCAAAACCGAAAGATCACATATTAAGGGAAAACAATTTATAAAACCGTTTAAAATGCCATCGAGAGTTTTAATAGAAAACAGTTTAGGATTATCAAATCATTCTCTTTCCAAAAATCAATAGGGTCACAGCCCAAAGGTTTTGTTTTCACAAATAAAACCAACCATAATACACAATGTTAAAACCCACGTCATGCGTCCTCGACGGACATAAAATACACACGCACCCGTGAAGTTTCACTCGTGAATCCACGTCGAAGCCATTGGAATTCCCTCCGTGGCCCCATCGAACCCTCCCGAGGTGAGCAAACACATTCACAAAACATACACATGCACTCGTGAAGTTTCACTCGTGAATCCAGGTTGAAGCCATTGGAATTCCCTCTGTGGCCCCGTCGAACCCTCCCGAGGTGAGCAAACACATTCACAAAACATACACACGCACTCGTGAAGTTTCACTCGTGAATCCAGGTCGAAGCCATTGGAATTCCCTCAGTGGCCCCGTCGAACCCTCCCGAGGTGAGCAAACACATTCACAAAACATACACACGCACTCGTGAAGTTTCACTCGTGAATCTAGGTCGAAGCCATTGGAATTCCCTCCGTGGCCCCGTCGAACCCTCCCGAGGTGAGCAAACACATTCACAAAACATACACACGCACTCGTGAAGTTTCACTCGTGAATCCAGGTCGAAGCCACTGGAATTCTCTCCGTGGCCCCGTCGAACCCTCCCGAGGTGAGCAAACACATTCACAAAACATACACACACACTCGCATCGCCTAGGACCGGGATGAAGCCACAAATCCCACTTTAGGCCCCGTCGGACCCTCCCGAGCTGGCTAGCTAAATAATCAAGCACCACACGTCACCTAGGACTGGGACGAAGCCACGAATCCCACTCGAGGCCCCGTCGGACCCTCTCGAGCTGGCCGCGAAATAATCAAGCACAAGTAACATATCACACCAAGGATATCCAAACAACTCAACAAGAGGAATCAAACACTTAGCAAAACAACACATCAAACCACAATGCACCGAAATGAAACAGTATACATCCACACGCAAATACCAAGTGCATCATCAACACCAAACATATCTATAGGATTCACATAGTCATTTACAAGACACACCATTCACACACGTTTTGAAAACAAGCCTTTAACAAGGCTAACCCGAATCTTTTGAAAGTTCAATGCAAACGACCAACAAACACATTTAGACAATCACTAATTATCATATCCACAAAACAAGAAAAGTATGGCCAAGGTACTTGTCTCGAATAAGAACACGTGGAGAATCGACCGAAGTAGGTTGACACGAACCGACTATGAACCCACCGACTCCACCGAACGCCAACTCGCGATAATAAAATACGAAGGACAATAACAACAATGAAAATGAATTCCATAGCACGACTTAAAGCCGTTGAATTCAAAGAACAAATGACGAAAGTTCAAGTGTTTTCCCCAAAACGGCCATGAACACGATTCGTCCCGACAAAACACGAAAACGGAATTCCAAGTCGAAATATGGATATACAATCCATAGAATATGTTTAACAACATCATTAACAACAATCGATCCATCAAAAACGGATGGAAAACGAGATCGAGAACAAATCCCCCAAAAAGTCGATTCGAAGGAAATCAAGAAATATACTTCGATTCGACGAAGAACAATGGATTAAATGATGTTAAACACAAGAATACTACCAAGATTAATCATACCCATCATGAATTAATCAACAATACGGAACGAATCGGACAAAAACGCAAAAACCCCAAAATTCAAGAAACTAGGGTTCTAGGAAGAGATTACCTTGATTCGCTGGAACAAAGGATGATATAGGATGATTGATTGATGTTAGAAACTCAAGAACTTCGTGGATTTGTTGTTCAACAACATGGCTCCATGTTAACCACACCCCCAGCCGCGAAAGAGAAGGAGAAGAATGAGAAAAATGGTGGAGAAAACGTCTGCCCGGTCATATATACTGCCCAGCGACGCACGAGCAGGCACGCACGAGCGGCCGGTGGTGCGTCGGGTCGTGCACGTCCACTGCCAGCAAACTGCCGGGATGCACGAGCACTGGGCACGAGTACTCGCTCGTGCGTGTGCAGTCAGGGCCGCACGAGCACCGGGTCGTGCGCGCAGCTCGTGCGCCACGCTCGTGCGCGCCTGGCAGGTCCCTGCCGCACGTGGACGGCCAGTGCCTAGCCGCCAAGACTCGACGACTCGAATTCCCGAAAATGCACGAAACGAACACGATGAAATGCTCTCGGACAACAACATCGATCCGAAAAGAAATACCATGCAACAATTAATCGCACACGACTATGAAAAGGGACAAAACAACAAATACGAATGAGGATACGTGATCGAATAACCAAACCGAAGTTCATAACACGCCTAACAAAGTTAAACAGATTTACGGGAAACTCGAAACAGCAGTTTCGAACGAGATTCGCAAGATTCAAACTCAAGTGCGGAAAAGTAGCCAAAAAGCACGGAACTCAACAAAACAATACCCAAACGAACTCGGATGACAAAAAGTGCAGAATTAATCATTCTCAAAATGACGAAACGGTCATGAGCGAGTCATCAAAACGGACCTTCGCCGAAAAAAAAAGAAATTACCGGCAATCGAAATTACGGGTATTACAGTTAGGACCATGTCCGTATGTGGTATTGATCTGATCTCGGATTAGACTGACATGATTGTCGTGGTATTACATATCTTGAGGTATGTTCCGTATTTTCTTTGGTATTTGTCTTTTAATGGACAATCGATTATCGTGTTGGGATTTGATGATGTTATTCGATGGATCGAATTGGTCAGAGTTGGTATTTTTCCATATCATGAGTTAGTGATGATATTTTGAGAATCTTGAGTATTGTTTAAGAAACAATACAGATATTATGTTTGAGTTTATTGGTTAATCGAGATTACGAGATGTGCAACATGATAACGATTATTTTGACGAGGATTATTCGAGTAAGCAAAGTTACGGTGGTAAGATTACATTGGTCGTATTCTTACTTAGTATTTTTATTGATATGTAATTATTGACGTGATGTGATTGTTATCATTGTTGGATATTATGGCTGACCCCGTTGTGGGATTTCGTTTTAGGTTCTTGGGATATCGAGCTTGTAGCGGTCTTGAAGAGATGAAATTTCCGGAGGATACTGGTTATGGCTTGGGTTTGTGAATCGAGTCTTCTGATTATATGTTGTATTCTGCTGCTAGAGTATTTTTAATTGTTTGTCCTTTCCGCTGCGTGAGTATTTTTAAATGACCATTCGATATCTGGTAACTTAAGTTACTTTGAAAATTGTTTCCTACACTATTTTGTCGGTACGTGTAAGCAATAGCTTAACGAATATTTTTTAAACTGTTGAGTTTTGGCATTCCGGGCCTTGTAGTTTCAAATGAGATTTTTACGACGGTTTTGTTAAACGGATTTTACAAAGTCTTCAAATGTTTTTTTAAAATATAGTATCATCGTTAGCCTCTTGAGCATTTGTAAATATTTGCGAAAATATCTTTTAGCCTTGTGGGTTCCGTCTCGGGGCCCACAACGCTGTAATATTCCTGGATGGCTCTGGGAGTGTTACAGTTCTAGAGTGAGAAAGTGGGTAGAGATCAGATGGGCAAGTAAAAAGTTGAATCTTGATACCTGTTTACTTGGGGTGGTAATTTATGAGATATAAAATGGATAGAGATATGCGGGGTAAAAAGTCGAATGTTGGTACCGATTACTTAGAGTGGTAATTCATGAGTGAGAAGTGGATAGAGAGATGAGGGTAAAAAGTTAAATATTGGTACGATTACTTGGAGCGATAATTCATGAGAAGAAAGTGGTAGAGAGATAGAGGAGTAAAAAGTTGAATGTTGATACATATTAATGGATGGTAAATCCAGAGTGGAAAAAGTGGGCAGAGAGCTGATTACTTGAAGGCAATGATTCAGGAGAGAGAAAGTGAGTAGAGAGATGGGGGAGTAAAAAATTTAATGTTGGTGTCGATTATTTGAGGTGGTAATTGTTGAATGAGAAAGGGGCACAATGGTGGAGGTATAAAAAGTTGAACGTTCATGCTGATTACTTGAGGTGGTAATTTATGAGAGAGAAATTGGGTAGAGAGATGGAGGAGTAAAAAGTTGAATGTTAGTACCGGTTACTTGGGGTGGTAATTATAGAGTGAGAAAGTGGGTAGAGAGATGTGAGTGTAAAAAATTGAATATTGATACCGGTTATTTGGGGTGGTAATTCATGTGAGATAAAGTGGATAGAGAGATGATAGGGTAAAAAGTTGGATGTTGGTACCGATCACTTGAGGTGATAATTTTAGAGTGGGAAATTGAGTAGAGATGTGGGTGCAAATAGTTGAATGTTGATACCGATTACTTGATGTGGTAATTGATGAGAGAGAAAATGGGTAGATGGAAAGAGAAAGATATAAAAAGTTGATTGTTAATTCGGATGATAATTGTTAAAAGATGATTTGGCCTTATCAGGTAAAATATGAGTTATTGGTCAAAAAAAAGTTACCGAATTTAGTTGTCAATTTTTAATATTCGGTGTAGTTATTGGCCATTCTCCCTAAATTTAATTGCACGATTTATTTCAAGTACTTATTTAGATTCATCCAATAAAATTATTTCTCCTATTTTTATGGGAATTTTCTCCTATTTCTTTGGTTAAGGTTTTTAATAATATTTCAAAATTCTAAATTCATTCTAAAAGTCACAAAATAAATTAAAAAACATTACATTTTTTAAAATTTATATTAAAAATATTAGTATTATTTTATATGATTGTTATATAATTAATTATTTTATTTTTTAAAAACAAGTCTGTAAAATTATTTTATGAAATTTCAAATTTATTTTGAAATCTGAAATTTTTTATTTATGGTATGTGAAAATATATATGAAATGTGGAAAGTACTTTTTTGGAAAATTAATTTTCTTAAAAGATTTTAAATAATAAAAATACTTCAAAATTTAGAAAATAATTTTTTAGAGAATCTAAATCTATGAAATAAGTAGACTAGTTAGTTCAGAAAAATGAAAATTCTGAATTCCTTTTAAAAAACTTAAATAATTTCAAAAGATAAAACTTTCCATCTTTAATGAAAATTATGTTAAAAATAATTAATTTTCGGACATTTTAAATTAATTAATAATATTTGAGAGTAAAACAGTCATTTATTCGTCCAAATTGTTGATTAAAAATATAAATAACAATATATTTTATCCATATCTTAATGAAAAATTTGATAAGCAATCCCTTACTAAACTTGCATTTGTATAAATTTTATTTATCGTTTCTCTTTTACAATATTATGCTGCATCGGTAAAAGAATTCATACGCTTTCTGTAAAAAAATCTTTATTGTGGAGATCGAATAAGTTTATAGATTAAATAATATATATTCGCGTCTCCACTCAATATATGAAATTCAACTCCCAAAATCTTATAAGATCAAATATCCTCCCAAAAAGTTATTGATTTTTCAACCTAATAGCAATTTATGTCAAGTACCTAAGACCTAATATTGAACTCATATATCGAATTATAAACAATATTTGCTAACATGTAATAACGTAGGCCACGTGACAACGATGAATTAAAATCAAAATACTTGAATAAGACATAAAAAGAGAACAAGTAAAAACAATTAATTATTCAAAATTATCATAAAACCTAATCACATATGTTGGAATTTAAGGATTTAGTCGGACATGCTAAAGAAATAATACATGGGCTTTTCTACCGTCAGGCCAGGAAAATTTGGCCTGGCGTTAGGCCGGTACTAAAATTACATATTTTTTCATATTTGTCGATTCTAATCTACACAGTTCGATCCTAATAAGAAGAATATACAAACTGGAATCGACAAATATGAACAAATATGTAGTAAAATTAAGATATATTTTTTATCGTCAGGTCAGGAAAACTTGGTCTTATATTAGGCTGGTACTAAAATTGCATATTTTTTCATATTTGTTGGTTCCAATACACAGTTCAACCCGAACAAGAAGAATATACAAGTTGAAATCGACAAATATGAAAAAATATGTAATTTTAGTACCGGCCTAATGTCAGGCCAAATTTTCGTGACCTAACGGTAGAAAAGCCCATAATACATAGATATACTAACTCTAAACATGTTCAACAATAACAAAAGAGATAAAAAGATGAGATGAAATAAAATTCGAAAAGGCAAAGAATCTCTTGATCCATTTTCTCTCGTCGTATAACTTCCTTTGGTCTTGAATCTCCACCTTATTGCGCCACTTTTGTTCTTTCAATGATATAAAGCTGAATTATGGTGAATAATCTTGCTCTTGGGACCTAAGATGTATAGGTAGCCTTCTATAGGGGTCCCAATATCTAAAAGTCGTGTATTATCAAATATGGATCACCGACCGATATGGGTCGCCTCAATATGACACGGGTTGTGCAGCACCGTTTTAACCAAGTATGTGTGTGCTGCCAACTGACACGACCACTGACATGGCCATGTCGCTGGCCGTATGGCTGACACTGACCATGTCACATTCATGTTTGGTTGAGACATCTTCTTTGCTTGCTAATGACCTCCAAATACTTGAGTAATGCCCTAAAATCATATATAAAACTAGTAAGCTTCATCGAGTTCGAATAATTAAATCAAGAATTAATGCACAAAACTACAATTATAGCACATATGTAACTTAAGCAATTAGGCACGGTAAAATCACCCTAGATGTATGTAAAATTATAAGTTAATAAATACCTTCAAACTTAAACATTGATAGTCTGAATCAATACACTTAAAACTTTAGCATTCAAGACAAACACAACTCACCACACACCTCATAGGACAATCCTCCAATTTCTCAATATGCATCAAGTAGTAATTGGCAATTCTTATAGTCATCATATTTCAAATATTTTTTGTGATATTAAAAGTAGTACTTGAAAATATGGCCCTCCCCGACCACGTATTTACTCACTTTCAAAAGTATACAAAGGGACGTATATGCGCCAAAATTCACTAAATGAAGTAAGAATTACCATAAACTTTGACGATCGTCTAATGATCTTAGTTGGTTCTTAGTTTCACGCTAAAGATGGTTCTTAGTAGTACCACTCTTTATATAGAAGTGTATAATATAATACACACCCCATATAACAAAAATCATCGTGAATATCTTCATGAGTGGCTAGTATTGTGGGTTGGACTTTTGAAATCAAAACGTAATTAAATTCGAATATCCACATCTCCAAAGAGTGGTACTACTAAGAACCTTTTCAAGAAATCCTTTTAATTCGGAGATTTCAACATTATTAATAATTAGCCCACATAAAACTGGGTTTAATTTTACGTTTCAAATATGTATTTCAAACCTTATTCCACTCCATACATAATTGTCACGTGCACAAATGATCATAAATTAGAGATGAAAATTTTAAAATTTAAAAATACATCTACCCACGACACGTGCCGACTATATATATTAGATGCAATAGAATTTGGAACACATGTTTAGAACCGTAAAATTGAACCCTGAACGACATAAACCGAATTGACTACGTGGATCTAAGGAGCCCGGGCATAAGCCCAATAGGGCACACTAAATCAAGGCCCTACAAAGCCCAGGGGTAAACTCCCCAACTCGGCATAAGGGAATGGCATCCAGGTCGACCCGAAGGCCAGGTATCCTAACCCAGCATGCCTCAGCTCAGATTCAAGTTAAGACCTGTTATCAGGCGACCATTTTATCACGCCGACTCGGTTTGAGTGACAGAGCTGTAACACCCCCAAGACATTCAGGGCATATTACAGCGCCGTGGACCCCACACTGTGGAATCCACCAGGCTAACATACCAACAAGACATTTGACAACGACAAACTATCATTAATAAAACGACAATTAAAATAAAAGACTACCAACTGACAATTAAAATCTGACATCAAATCCATTTCTCAAAATGGGAACACAACATTAACAATTTCAAACAGGAAGTACTCGAGTACTTAAACCAACTTTATAATACATAAATCTCAAAACCAGACATCAATAGTAACCGACAGACATGACATCGAAAATCAAACACTGGACAATATCATGCTTGCCCATCATCCTCATACGGCCCGAGTGCTCGCTTGTCCCCACGATCAATACCTGAAATACAAAAAGTATTTCCCCCATTTAAGGGGTTAGCGACAACTGCTAGTGCAAGTACAATTCATTTGAACTACATTCTAATCGATGAATACATGCGCCAAAAATCATTTTAGAAAACATTTTATATTCGGAATATTTATGATGTACAAACACAAACACATTATCTCCAACAAATCATGATTCAAAGTTAACCGTTGGCACGAGACTCACGGCCACCGTACCCGCAGAGTCCGTCGGACATCCCCGGGTGGCTAACCACAGTTCACGATACGCACACTCACGGCAATACGTATCCCTAGAGGCCCCGTCGGACCGTCCCTAGGTGAACATACACATAACCATCCACAACCACCACGATACAGCCATAATTCAAATACTAGAACATGTAAACAAATGTAAAGTACTTGCCTTTGTGACATCTTCGAAGGATCGGAAGTGAAAAGTGACTACGGATGATCCGAATGGACAACGACGGTTCCTAAACGAAGAATTAGCATAACTCAGTCCCAACGGACATATGTATTCGAAAGGAATACTCCCAAAACCCCGATTATCAATAACGACAATAGACGATCAATTGATACGGGCGAGGGCTTACGCAAAATCTCCCCGTATCGATAATTCGCGGATTAAAATCAAGGAAATTGGATTTGGAATCATTCAACAATCACAATCGGTGAAGAATATCCTAACATACTGGAATAATTCGGTTCCAATTAGTAAAACCCTAAAACCCCCAAATTTGACGAGTTAGGGTTCTAGACGAAATTACCTTGATTTCGCATTTAATGGATGACGATTATAACGATGATAATATGTTAGCACAACTCTACGGTGATGGAATGTGAATAGAACGCCGATCGGAATCGATGGAAATCGCCCGAGGTCGCACGTCAAGAAACGAAGGGAAAAGAATGAAATCGCCGCTCAAAATCGCCTACTGGGCTTATATAATTGTGAAGTTAGCGACGCTAATCGCCATATGTAGCGTGCGCGCTAACGGGCCGCGATACCAGATGGCTATCACATATCGTTAGCGACGCTAACAATAAGGGTTAGCGACGCTAATCGCTTTCTTCCGTAGCGCACGCAAGGCAACAAGGGTAGCGTGGCGCTACCTACACAAAGAGCTTGATCGCTGATGTCATATCGCCAGAAGTCATTGCCGAGGGTACGATATACACGATACACACGACGAGACCGTAATCCAGAACATGAACACGAAGCATACAAGACGACGGAGCTAAGTGCTGAAAGAAAATACAATTCCGACCACCGAAGGGTCCGTAATGCGACAACGAAAACGAGATTCCCTAAACTATTAGAAATTACAAAAATGGCCCAAGTGCCCGAAAATCACGAAACGACGTCTGATTTACGAACCGAAAGTCTCCACAAGACCAACTCAACCATACGACCTTGTACAAACCCGAAATAACTAAAACGAACGAGTTTTACAAGAATCGAACGCTCATACGGCAAAACATGTCATAAAACGAAATTACGTGAAAACATCATCAAAACTCATCCCAATGGAAAAACTCCAAGAACAAAATAGATTCGAAATGTCGAAACGGTTACAAACGAGTCGATAAAAATAGACATACACCAAAAATGGAAATCGCTAAAAATGGGAAAATTACGGATATTACATTCTCCCCTCTAAAATAAAGTTTCGTCCCGAAACTTAAGAATCAAAAAGCTCGGGGTATCTCGAACGCATATCCTCCTCTAACTCCCACGTCGCTTCTTCTACTCCGTGCCTCGACCATTGCACTTTAACCAAAGGAATGGTTTTGTGCCTTAACCGCTTATCACGACGCCCAAAATTCTAACGGGTCTCTCTTCAAACGTAACATCCTTCTCAATCTCCACGCCCCCAAAGTCGATAATGTGGGACGGGTCCTAACGCATTTCCTCAATCGGGAAACGTGAAATACGCTATGTACATGACTAAGCGACGGAGGTAAAGCCAAACGGTACGCTAACTCACCGACTCTCTCCAATACCTCGAAAGGTCCAATATATCTCGGCCGAGTTTCCCCTTCTTCCCGAATCGGAAAACTCCTTTCGTCGGAGATACTCTCAACGTAACGTGATCTCCCACCTCAAACTCCAAAGGTCTACGCCTAACATCCGCATAAGACTTTTGTCGACTGGCGCCCAACATCCTCTTTCTAATCAATTCGACTTTCTCCCTCGTCTCCAACACCAGATCCGGCCTGCCAACCAAATCGGACGGCTCATCCCAACATATCGGTGATCGACAACGCCGCCATAAAGTGCCTCATATGGTGCCATCTTAATCGACGCGTGCGCCTATTATTATAAGTAAACTCAATCAAGGCCAAATGATCCTCCCATTACTACTCCAATCTAACGCACACGCGCGCAACAAATCCTCGAACGTCCGAATGGTACGTTCGGATCGCCCATCGGCCTGGGGATGGAACGAAGTGCTCAAACGTAGCCGAGTCCCCAATGCCTTATGCACCGCCCGCCAAAAATGCGATACAAATCGGCCATCTCTGTCTGAAATAATGGTCCTCGGCGTACCATGAAGCCTCACTATCCGAGTGATAAAAATACGAGCCAACTTTTCCGGACCCCAAGTATCCTTGATGCCCAGAAAATGTGCCGACTTAGTCAGTCGGTCTACAATTACCCATACCATATTCATACTGGTCTTCGTCCTCGGTAAACTCGTGACAAAATCCATAGAGATGTCCTCCCATTTCCATTCGGAACGGGAAGTGGTTTCAATAATCCGGTGGCCGCGATGCTCAATCTTGACTTGCCGACAAGTCAAACACTTAGCTACAAACCGAACTACCTCCTTCTTAATATCGCTCCACCGTAAATTCTTCCTCGTATCTTTATACATCTTACTCGAGCCGGATGGATCGAGTATGGTGACGCATGAGCCTCTCGCATAATGCTCGTCTCGCTCCGAGTCGCTCGAACACACAACCGACCTCGGAATCTCAACACGCCGTCCTCATGAATAACGAATCCCGGGCTTTCCCCTTCTCTACACTCTCCCACTGAATAAACATCGGGTCCTCCAACTGTCCCGATTTAATGTCCTCGACTGCAGACGAAGAAATCTCAAGAGTACGCAATCGCCGGAACTCTCTGGCAAGACAATCTCAATGCTCAACCTCATAAACTCTCGTGAAGTCCCGACCGGGCCGTGAGTAACTCAAGCACCCGAAGCGATACCGATTTCCGGCTCAAGGCATCTGCTACCACATTAGCCTTGCCGGATGATAGAGGATCTCAAGATCGTAATCCTTAATCAGTTCCAACCATCTCCTCTGTCTCATATTAAGCTCCTTCTGCGTGAAGATGTACTTGCTCTTGTGATCGGTGAAAATCTGACACGACGAGCCATACAAGTAATGACGCCAGATTTTCAACGCAAACACAACTGCGGCCAACTCAAGATCGTGCGTAGGGTAATTCAATTCATACGGTTTCAACTGACGGGAAGCATAGGCAATCGTCCTCCCGTGCTGCATAAGTACGCATCCGAGCCCTTGGCCCGAAGCATCACTATAAACAGAGAAACCATCATTACCACTCGGTAAAGCCAACACGGAGCGGTCACAACCGCTTCTTCAACTCCTCAAAACTATTCGCCTCTCATCGGTCCACACAAACTTCTCCGACTTCGTAACAACCGAGTCGGCGGTCGAGCGAGCTTAGAGAACCTCGACGAACTGCGGTAATACCCGGCTAATCCTTAAAATCGCGGACCTCTTTCACGTTCTGGGCGGCGCCCAATCCAACACCGCTCTACCTTATGTGGGTCCACACGAACACCCTCGGCCGAGATCACATGACCGAGAAACATGACTTCCCGTAACCAAAATTCGCACTTTGAGAACTTCGCAAAAGATGCCGAGTTCTCAAAATATCTAACACAATATGCAAATGACGGCGTGCTCCTCCTCGCTCCTCGAGTAAATCAGATGTCGTCAATAAAAACGACTACACACTTATCGAGGCACTCGATAAAGACTTTGTTCATAAGTCGCATGAATACGGCCGGGTGCGTTGGTTAGCCCAAAAGGCATAACCACAAACTCGTAGTGACCGTATCTCGTCCGAAAGGCCGTCTTCGAATATCGGTATCCTTCACTCGGGTGATAATACCCCGATCTCAAATCAATCTTCGAAAACACGGTCGCTCCTTGCAACCGATCAAACAAGTCATCAATCCTGGAGTGGATATTTGTTTTTGATGGTCACTTTGTTCAACTCTCGTAGTCGATGCACAAACGAAGTGACCCATCCTTCTTCTTTACAAATAGACTGTGCGCCCCAAGGCGAAGCGCTCGGCCGAATATATCCCATGTCCAAAGAATCCTCCCAATCGCTTTCTTCAACTCAAGCATCTCGGCAGCGCCATACGGTATGGCGTCTTAGAGATAGGTGCCGCACCCGGCTCTAAATCGACGGTAAACTCAACCTCTCGCCCGGCGGCAAACCCGCAACTCATCCGGAAAACGTCAGATACTCACATACTACCGGAATAGACGAGAGCTCGACTCCCCTTCTTCCGATCTCAAAGCGTAACACCAATAGCCCGTGCAACCTCCCCGAAGAAGCCTCACCGCCTCAAAGCGCCGATCGCAATCTCGACTACCCCGCTTACGCCCCACAAAAGAATGCTCGGTACCATCGAGGCTAACATCGTAATAGCCTCGTTCTATAATTCATGATCGCCCCATGACGGTCGAGCCAATCCTCACCTTAATCAAATCCTCATCTCTAATATCTATCGCAATCGATTAGAAAGCCAATCCCTCCCCGCGATACTCACGTAAAAATCTCTAATCTCACGGTCCCCCACGATGCTATCCCCGCTAGAAGTTTAACAACAAAAGGCTCACAAGCAACAAGGCAATCAACATGCATTTACGCACGCAATCCATAGATATAAAAGAATGCGTAGCACCGTAATCGAACAATACTAAACAGGATGGTCAAGGATGTGGACGGTGCACTGTAGCCACCGTCGCGCCGGGATCTCCGGCTCGCCTCATCTCATACACACGGGGCGGAATGCACTCCCGCACTAGAAGCTCCCCTCTAGAAGGCCGACCACGACCTCGACCTCTACCAAAACTCACAAGGGCCGAGGAATTGTCTGCCTCGATTCACACTCGGCTCTCCCGCACTGGAGCAGATATCCGAGTAATCGGAGCCCGAGCCGCATCCGTACAAAACTTAGCACGGTGACCCATACGGCCACAAGCAAGACATCGAATCGAGGCCTATCACACTCACTCATCATGTGACCGGACGATCTGCTTGAAGCATGTAGGACCACGAACGGAACCAGCAGGAGCAGACTAGAACTGCTCCTCGACCAACCGATGGCGATCGACCCCGAAGACTCGCGAACCGACCGAGCCTTCGGATACCCTCCCGACTTGCCTCCCAAAACCGACCGAGGTCTTCGCTTCTTTCCTTCACTGCCTCTGCCGCAGTAAAACGACATCTCGTAAGCCATCGCTTTATTCTCGATAATCTTTCAAAGTCGTGCACCCTGCACCATACATGTAGTGGCGCACCTCGGCTTCATCCGCATATCAAAGTGGCGGATCTTATCTAGCTCATCTCGGACTTGGTTTCTCACGTAATGCACCGTTGATTGTAGTCCTTGATAGCTTGAGAAATAGGAACATCTTGGGGCTTAGCCTCAAAGAAGGCTCGGATCCTCCCTCTTTCACCGGCCAAGGACAATATTCATCTTCCATCGATCTCGAAACTCGCCCACGTAGCCGCCGGCCACGCGGTTTCACCGCTTGCCACCACGTTGCCGCCTCCTTGGCGAGGAAGTACGAGCAATGGGTACTTTCCTCTCCTCGGAACAATTAGCACCTCAAACACTTTCTCCAACTCGAATAAC
Source organism: Orobanche coerulescens (assembly GCA_033398695.1). Lineage (NCBI taxonomy): Eukaryota > Viridiplantae > Streptophyta > Magnoliopsida > Lamiales > Orobanchaceae > Orobanche > Orobanche coerulescens. Next base: position 231,861,842 of record CM065802.1, read on the forward strand.
CAATTCTCCCAACCGTAAGGGTCAAGCACCATCAAATCCGGAGGACGATACGAATCACGCCTGAAGTAGCTTATCATTACCGGATCCAAGAGGCGGAACCGGGTTGGCATTAGCATGGCCGACTGCAACGGCCCGAGCCGCAGCGCCATCCGGTTCGCTACTTGCCGTAATATGTTGGCCACTCCAACATTCTCATGAGCATTACCGAGCTAGCAGATCGGGTCCCGCCGACCTCCGAACTAGGGGGACACTGCTCGACAAAGAGGGCATCGCCAATCGCCTCGAGTGATCGGACATGGCCGCCCCACCGGCCGCGCCACGCCCCTACAGGCGTCGCGATCAAGGCCCGCGTCCTCTACCAAGCAGGAATTCTCAAGAAGCAACGGGTAAGTACAATTCAAACGCGAAAAGCAAAAGATACTAAGACAGAATAGAAATGTAACGGTGAAACGAGTCAAGTTAGGAAAACTTACGAGCACCGCGCATCGAGATGATGGCATAGCAGTGATACCTGTCCCAAAACGACACTTAACTAGACCCAAATGACCGACCCTAGGTATCCATAAACCTAAGCTCCGATACCATATTCGTAACACCCCAAGACATTCGGGCATATTACACGCCGTGGACCCCACACCGTGGAATCCACCAGCTAACATACCAACAAGACATTTGACAACGACAAACTATCATTAATAAAACGACAATTAAAATAAAAGACTACCAACCGACAATTAAAATCTGACATCAAATCCATTTCCCAAAATGGGAACACAACATTAACAATTTCAAACAGGAAGTACTCGAGTACTTAAACCAACTTTATAATACATAAATCTCAAAACCAGACATCAATAGTAACCGACAGACATGACATCGAAAATCAAACACTGGACAATATCATGCTTGCCCATCATCCTCATACGGCCCGAGTGCTCGCTTGTCCCCACGATCAATACCTGAAATACAAAAAGTATTTCCCCCATTTAAGGGGTTAGCGACAACTGCTAGTGCAAGTACAATCCATTTGAACTACATTCTAATCAGATGAATACATGCGCCAAAAATCATTTTAGAAAACATTTTATATTCCGAAATATTTATGATGTACAAACACAAACACATTATCTCCAACAAATCATGATTCAAAGTTAACCGTTGGCACGAGACTCACGGCCACCGTACCCCGCAGAGTCCCGTCGGACATCCCTGGGTGGCTAACCACAGTTCACGATACGCACACTCACGGCAATACGTATCCCTAGAGGCCCCGTCGGACCGTCCCTAGGTGAACATACACATAACCATCCACAACCACCACGATACAGCCATAATTCAAATACTAGAACATGTAAACAAATGTAAAGTACTTGCCTTTGTGACATCTTCGAAGGATCGGAAGTGAAAAGTGACTACGGATGATCCGAATGGACAACGACGGTTCCTAAACGAAGAATTAGCATAACTGAGTCCCAACGGACATCAGTAATCGAAAGGAATACTCCCAAAACCCCGATTATCAATAACGACAATAGACGATCAATTGATACGGGCGAGGGCTTACGCAAAATCTCCCCGTATCGATAATTCGCGGATTAAAATCAAGGAAATTAGATTTGGAATCATTCAACAATCACAATCGGTGAAGAATATCCTAACATACTGGAATAATTCGGTTCCAATTAGTAAAACCCTAAAACCCCCAAATTTGACGAGTTAGGTTCTAGACGAAATTACCTTGATTTCGCATTTAATGGATGACGATTATACTGATGATAATATGTTAGCACAACTCTACGGTGATGGAATGTGAATAGAACGCCGATCGAATCGATGGAAATCGCCCGAGGTCGCACGTCAAGAAACGAAGGGAAAAGAATGAAATCACGTTTCAAAATCACTACCGGGCTTATATAATTGTGAAGTTAGCGCACGCTAATCGCCATATGTTGTAACACCCCAAATCCTATCAGGTTATTACGGTTGTGGACCCCACGCCAGAGATCCACCAGCGAACATGACTAAAAATACATTAATTTGAACAACAAGGGAAAATCATAGTCCTTACCATGATGTCCGACACAATATTCCGATAAGGAATTTCAATGACAAAAGTGGCCTACATGGCCAAAATGAAATACAACAACATCCACGAACATCCTGTCGTAATACAACATGACAACAATCGACGATGCCGAGTACACTCCAACCGATCGACCAACAATGAACAACTCGGACTAGTATCGCTCGAATGCCTCGTTGCCAACGTCATGCCTCTCGTGTCTCAACTCTCCTCGCAAGCACCTAAAACATGAAAACATGTTCCGCCCACTGGTCGACCATCCAGATAATGAACATCAAATACATGTATAACATGATATAATCCAAAGGCGTAATGAAACGGCATAATGATAATAATAATACGAGATGCTTACAAACCAAGGTAAGAACTGAGCATTCGTGGAAATACTATGCCCACGGCATACTATTAATACTGCTCGAAAGTTAGAACATAAGTGCCCGACGGCGAATCAAAATCACGTAATACCACAATGAATTACAAGACATGAACCAAACCAGATCGAATTAATTATGAATCACAATGCCCGAAGGCTCCAATGAAATTACGACAATAATAAAGGCTTACAAGCCGCTCAAATGAAATTAACAAATATCACAACCACGAAGTCGAATGTACTCAAGTCGTATCAATGAGGGTCGGGCCACGCACGAAGCCGTATCACAATGAGGGCGAAGCCACGGCATCCACCCGTATCACACTTAGGGCGAAGCCACGGCATCCATCAGTATCACAATTAGGGGGCCACGGCATCGGCCGTATCACAATTAGGGCGGCCACGGCACGAAGCCGTATCACAATTAGGGCCGAAGCCACGGCATCCACCGTATCACAATTAGGGCCGAAGCCACGGCACGGCCGTATCACGATGAATGATAGTGTGCCGCCTTGAGTCGGCCAACACGATGATAGTAACACACGGATAGACACCGTCCTTGATCCCCAAATTAACACCTCGATTGCCTTAGAACGGCCAACCGACAACAATGATGCGGCGGATGATTGAACACTTCGATTTGCACGAGAGCCGCCAATCGATAACAATGACACGATGAATGAGTGAATACCTCGATTGCCTTAGAAAGGTCAATCGATAACAATGACACGATGAATGAGTGAATACCTCGATTGCCTTTAGAAAGGTCAATCGATAACAATGATGCAGTGAATGATTGAACACTTCGATTTGCACGAGAACGCCAATCGATAACAATGACACGATGAATGAGTGAATACCTCGATTGCCTTAGAAAGGTCAATCGATAACAATGACACGATGAATGAGTGAATACCTCGATTGCCTTAGAAAGGTCAATCGATAAAAATGATGCAGTGAATGATTGAACATTTAGATTTGCCTGAGAACGGCCAATCGATGACAATGATACGAATGATGCCTCGGCACCTTTAATCGGTTACCGACGACGAAGGTGAGAAATGAATAAGCCAATACCTTTAATCGGCCTCGCATGCTTTTAATGACGATCCAAACAGGAATAACAATGATCTCAACGATGTCTTAAATTGACATCTATATTAACAACAATCGATACATCGATACCGCGAACCGGCTATCGACAATGACATTAATAATGAGTACTACAATTGAATCGGCCGTTAACGAACAACAATCAACATTTGGCAAAATTGCCGGAAGGTATCATATCGAACGATCTCTTGATATCAATGAATTCATGAAAAGACTAAGTCTCGGAATGATACAACACATTCATACACATACATGATGACATTAGCTCATTGACCAGTACAAGTATAAAACTTGCCTCAAACCGAAGGCGAGAAGGTACTTCCACGATCAACGTCCTTAATGAAATTACCGGCCGCTTGAACAACCTTAAACAACACAAAAACCAACAATTCTCTTAATACATGAATCAAGCATAATCACAACCAACTCAAAAGTCGATACAACAATACCCGAAACTCATTGGGGCATTTACACAAACGCGTTGTAAACAATCTCCAATTGTTTACAACCAAAACTCAATTACATCCGAAACCAACTCCCAATGAATGATTCAAACCCACAAAAATTCATGAATACTATCAATAATCCAATAGGAATACTTAGAACGATATTTCAACAACATTTAGTCGAAAACCCCCAAAATTCCAAAGTCAACCCGTAAGGGTTCTTGAACAAATCTTCAATTATTCACAAATTCCAAAATTACACCAATGAATCCGTAGAAATACATGTATCCAAGATATATAATCCATATCTAACATATTCCAACATAACATCGATTTAACACGAAGAGATCGGAGGCAAAACACCCAAGACTCGAAATTCTAGATCCAAGAATCATTACCTTGATTTGGAGTGATGAAACTGATTTAGATGATGATTAATCCAACTTAGAAGGTTGAAGATGATGCTAGATGATTGTAGCTCGAAAAGACCTTTCTGAATCGCCCGAGCTCGTCCAAAATGATTGAGAAATGAAGAAATGACGAACGCTGACCAAATCGCCCTATATATCTGCCCCAGCTTTAGCGCTAACTCCCCGATGTTAGCGTGCGCTAACGCTGTACCGGTAGTCCAAGACTTCGATCGAATCGTTAGCGTGCGCTAAGAACCTTTGGTAGCGTGCGCGCTAACACCGCCCTTAGCGACGTTAACCTTATGTTAGCGTGCGCTACCCGATAGTTGGTATCCAAAATCCTAGAGTCCGTAACCCATCGTCCCTCTCGACCGAGCGCTAGCGTGCGCGCTACTCAAGTCTTAGCGTGCGTTACAAGATAGTTAGCGACGCTATTTACCACTCGTAGCGCGTGCGCTACTTAATTTCCAATATCGCCCGCACCTTCGGATCTGCTCGCCTCACTTGCGCTAGCGTGCGCTAAAACTGAGTCATTACGTGTGTTACATGCACCTCATTAGCGCGCGCTAACTACAATGGGTAGCGTGCGCTACCTCTCAAAATGAAAATCAAAACATGATGATGATGATGACAATAATCTCGGCTCGATCTCAAACAGTGATGATCCCAAAATACGCCGAATGGTGAACATAGTTGACTGAATATGAATGATGAATGATTACTACTGAGTGAAAAAATTTCTGAGTGACAGTTACAGAATGATAATAAATGAATTCACAACCGGGTATTACATATGTAGCGTGCGCTAACGGGGCCGCGACAGTCCAGTGGCTACTGCCACATTCGTTAGCGTACGCTAACAATAAGGGTTAGCGACGCTAATCGTTTCTTGATAGCGCACGCAAGGCAACAGGGTAGCGTGCGCTACCTACACAAGAGATTAAGATCGCTGATGTCATATCGCCAGCAAGCCGCCGAGGGTACGATACACGATACACACGACGAGACCGTAATCCAGAACATGAACACGAAGCATACAAGACGACGAGCTAAGTCTGAAAGAAAAATACAATTCCGACCACCGAAGGGTCCGTAATGCGACAACGAAAACGAGATTCCCTAAACTATTAGGAAATTACAAAAATGGCCCAAGTGCCCGAAAATCACGAAACGACGTCGGATTTACAAACCGAAAGTCTCCACAAGACCAACTCAACCATACGACCTTGTACAAACCCAGAAATAACGAAAACGAACGAGTTTTACAAGAATCGAACGTTCATACGGCAAAACATGTCATAAAACGAAATTACGTGAAAACATCATCAAAACTCATCCCAATGGAAAAACTCCAAGAACAAAATAGATTCGAAATGTCGAAACGGTTACAAACGAGTCGATAAAAATAGACATACACCAAAAATGGAAACTGCTAAAAATGGGAAAATTACGGATATTACAAGAGTAGGCCGAGATCTCTCAACTTCTACCACTTGTCAGCAGATGAAGGTCCTATCCTTCAAACACACGGAATCTGATGAAGTCCAAGATAGAGACACATAAAGATATCCTTACTTAACAAGGACTCTTTTCCACAAGGAAACTACTAACACAATCTTTATCAGGATTCTACTTCCCATATATACATAAAGTCCAATATTAACACGGACTCGGTGACTTTCTCCGCAAGTTAGGGTTGCAACATCCATGCTTATAAATAGGTGTCCTCCACCTACACCTAGATAGATGCACTTTGACTCTCAATACAGTCAATTTATTTCCACCACATTCAATATACTTACTCTCACGCCGGAGGGCCTTCGCCGGTGAAGCCCCGACTCAGTTTACGTGTTTTCTTGTGTAGCTCCGATTAGGAAGTTCACTCGCCGGAATTATCTAAACTGCTTGGATAAAGACTGATCCGATACGTTTTGGCAGCATTAAACCCCATAAATTTCAACATTTTTTCATAATTAGCCTACATCTGCCAAATATATAACTGCAAACTTAAGTTCACAGCCTAGTGCTTAGCATGGTTCGGACCGGTCCGGAGTCTCCGGAACCAAACTAAGAACGGGAATATTTTAAAATTGGATTTCCGAAAACAAACCAAGATAAAAAACCTGCATACCGAACAATTCCAAAATTTTTAGAAAAGTTTGGTACGAAAATTCAGCTTTAATGAGATGGTTCGGTTCGAAATAAAAATTCGGAGAACTGCAGATTTTTTAGTGATACCATTTTTTTTTTCCAAATAACTAAAAATTAACGTATTTCTTAACGTTAACTCCACATAGAGGATTAGCAACATTAATAATGAAATATATTTAAATTCATACATTAAAATAATAAAAAAAAAAAGGTGGAATAAAATGAGGCCTTCGAGTTTGTTTTACATGTCCTTTTGGTTGAGATATTTTCATAATGTAAATTAGTTAAATATTATTCATCTTTTACATCATTAAACTTCATTAAAATATTTAACTAATTAGTTTGAAGTACATATGAATACTAATACTATTTTTTATAAGTTTATAAATATTTAAATTCGGTTCTCAGCTTCGGTCCCTCGTTTCGGTAAAGTTTAGTTCGGTACTGTTCGATTTTCGAAATGGATAATTGTAAACCTTCGTAATTGCACCAGAAGTTTTTTTGGAACGACTCTATCCGGTAAAATCAAACAGATATATTTCAATTCAAGCTAATTTCGGTACAATTCTTTTAATGATTTGGGAATCTCCAAGTCCCGTTCTTAGTGCTCCACAATCTTATAGTAATCTCTTAGAGGTTGCAACCCTCTTTTTAATTATACTGTGTTCGGGGAAATCCTTCCCGTATTGGTGTCTTACCTAATACTAATTGTAGGGGGATAAGAGTTATGGAAGGTTCTAGACTCTTCCATAAGTAGTTGGATCCTGTTAGATGTCTTACCTTAACTAGGAATCCTATGTATGGAAAGACTCTCTTTGTAATGCCTATATAAAGGCCCATCTATTCATTGTTATCAATACAATTGATTTGCTGTCTTTACTTTTCTCCTCAAACACGTTATCAGCACGAAGCTCGAACGAAAGAAAAAAAAAAAAATCGGCCGAGCACCGCATCCCTAGCCCAGCCATCGCCGGACCGCCGCACAGCTCCGTCGCCCACGACACCGCGCCTTAATCAGCCTCAGCCACCACCGGACCGGGCTGCCACCGCCTGCGCCACCGCAAGCCACCACCGGACCAACTTGCCGCCACATTGGCCCAAGCCGCAAATGGACCGCGCTCGCACCGGACCGCCGCCGCCTCCACTGCGCCGGACTCGCCGGCCTGCCGCCGAGATCCGCGAGAGCCGGACCGCGACGCCAGCAGCCTCCGCGCCTAATCGCCACCGCGCCACAGCGCCACTGGCTGCCACTCGCCACGAGCACCGCGCCGCGCCACCACCGCTCGCTGCGCCACCACCGCCGCCAGAGCCGCTTGAAGACAGCCATTGACGCTGCCAAAGACTGCCGGGACCGCCGCCGACTACCGGCTCCAAATTTAGTCCGACCTGGGCCCGACTCTCGGACCAAAACCCGAACATCAACTTATCTTCTGTCGCCAAAATTGCGCCTCCGATTTCACGTCGCCGCATCGAGTACCAACCGGTAAATCAAGCACACCACATTCAAAGACGACGTGCCTAATTTTATAATCGAGGTAACTATCCGACTTGTCCCTTTTCAATTCTCTCCTTTTTGGGAATTTTTCTTTTGGGGACACGAGTTTGGGTTCTTTATCTCCCACGCTACTTTGCGGTGGATGAGACCGCGAGAGAAGTCGGTATCTCTGCGTGTCGAAGAAAACTGTGACGGTCCCGGGGAGTCACGGAATTGTTGAAAAGTCGATACTTGTGGTTGTTGCATACACCACGTATCCGGGTGCGATCCGATATCGCCGTTTTGTCGACTTTACTAAACAACAATTAAGGGAAGTAAATCGAGTAACGGTTATGTTACACGCTTTTAAAAGCATCGATTGTGACCGTTACATTGTCACCGAAAATCCAACAAGACTAACTTCCTCTTGTTTATATCTTGTAGATGGCACAAAGCTCCAATGTTCATCAGGAGTTCGACATCCTTGACCATGCTGGTAAGGAGTACCATAGGTGGGTCTCAGACGTTCGCTTGGCGTTCGTCGGTAAGAGATTTACCACCACCATCTTTCCCTCTAACGAGCCTACCGCTCAAGAACCGAGCGAGGAAACCAAAGCTAATGCACTGATGTACTTGCGTAGACATATACATCCGTTGTTGAAAAAGTGTTATATGAACTTACAAACCCCTAAAGAACTATGGGATACACTCGAACAACGATTTAATAATGTGCATGATCAGCGCTTCCCCGAATTGCAACTTCAGTGGGAGCAAATCCAATTTTTGGATTATGCGAATGTGGAAGCCTATAATCAAGCTATCCTCGATCTTCGCGCTGATCTTGGTTTTTGTGGTGTCAAGAAGTCTGATCAAGATTTGATCGAGAAGACTCTTAACACGTTCCCGTGGGAGCAAGTGTAATTGCTCATCAGCTGCGCGTTGCCTATGAGGAAGGGAGAATTAAGAACTTTAGTGACCTTATCTCCCACCTCGCGAAAAAAGAAAGGCACCATGAGATTATTCTCAATAGCAATGAGCGCCCAGCTGGTACGAAGCCGATTCCGGAAGTGAATCAGGCTACCCACAGGAAAGCACCACGACAAAATAGAAAAGGCAACGCTACTCAGTTTTTGCAAGCACCACGGATGCATGACTCGAGCAAGCGAGGGAAAAGACGAGGTCGTCGTTCCAACGTGTGGAAGAGGCAAGGTGGCTCGGCCACGGGACCTAGTGGAACCCAACCACGTGGGCCGCCTCCTGCCGCCGGGAATGGAACCACTCCAAAGGAAGGCCGGAATTGCTATACTTGCGGATCGAAGAAGCATACTTACCGCAATTGCAAAGCGCCAAAGAACATCCAAGCTTACTACAAGCACTATAAACAATATTTGACTCAAGAGTCGAATTACATGGAAGAAGATAATGAGAATACGGAGGTGAACCATATTGAGATCCAGACTGAGATCCCTCCTCTCACCATTGCGGACAAAGACCAACATATGGATGTTGCCGACTTTGACTAGTTTTACGCTTTGGTTATGTTTTGTCTTGTTTCTAGTTTCTGAGAACTACTTTGGATTTTCATGAATGTAATAAAGTTGGCCATGATGAATAAAATTCTTTTAATTGCTGTGACTGTGCAAAGATGAATTTTATTTTTTCCCTTCGAAAGCATGTTTGGTTTATCACAAAATAATTGCTAGCAATGAATTGCTTGGTTAAAAATTTGATACATTGGTAGGATTTCATCAAAACTTTTGATCAAGACTAGGCGCATCCTCCTTGGTATTTGTTTATGCTTTGAGAGTTCAAACGGAATCAGTGGTTTTTAAACAGCCTTAGCTGTACCGACATTCCTACTTTCTCTGCAAGTCTACCAAGTTGGAGTTACCGAAATGATCATTAGTAGAGATATAAATCGAAAACCAAGATGCGTTTTAAAGTATTTAAACGCTCCTATGGCCATATTTCCATAGTATTGTATCAACAATAATGCCTTTGAAAAAGGCTTCAACCTTACTCTTTCACTCAACAATAGGGAAATACCAAAATAGCAAATTGAAACGAGCACTGAGATCTGAGTTTAATGATTCAGAAAGTGCACGACCTATGGACAGAAAGATACGGAAGTCTAGTTTCCAAAAAAACTGACTGTTCGTCCATAGCCTTCTTAACAAAGAAGTTATTGCTGTTTTAGTGAACAAAGGTCAAGCTGCGCGGAAATTATTTCCAGCGATTATGCTAACTTTGATCCTAACCAACTTGGTCGAATTTCCCCAAACTCGATGTAAATGAGTTTTCGCTATGTCTCTAATCATAAGACTAATCGAGTTTCATGTCTTATTGTAGATGTCTCGTGGCGAAATTGAGTGCCTTGCTGATAGTGGAACAACCCACACTATTCTTCGGAATAGGCAATTATTCAAGGATATTGTGCCATACATATCCTCAGTGACAACAATGATTGGTTCCTCCCAAGTAATTCAAGGGAGGGGACCTGCTCATTTCTTGCTACCTAATGGTACGCATATTAATGTCACAAATGCTCTCTATGCCCCAAGAGCAAACCGAACCTTGCTAAGTTTTAGGGACATCCGTGCCAACGGTTATCACCTTGATACACATTGTGAGAATGTGACAGAATTTTTGTGTGTTACTTTGGCAGAATGCGGAAGACGCCGCGTTCTCGAGAAACTTATGAGTCTAGGTAGTGGTTTATACCAGACTACAATAAGGGTTATTGAATCCTATGCTGTGAGTCACGAACTGTGTGATTCCGAAGCATACCAACTATGGCATGACCGACTCGGTCACCCTGGACGCGACATGATGATTCGCATTTTGAAAAACTCACATGGTCATCCGTTTTTCAAGTCCAGAAAACGATTGAAAGCACCACTCGATATCGACATTGATGTGAGTGAGCTTGATACCGTATCACCGGGACTAAAGATCGCACGCCCCAATAAGGTTGACGGTGCATCTCTCGTAAATCCCGAGGCTTCCGTGGCAATTTCTAATGCCCATAAATCGTTTTGTAAAGCCTGTTCACTAGCAAAGTTGATACCCTCTCCGTCCTTTGCTAAAGACTCAACACAAAATATTCGCTTCTTACAAAGAATTCAAGGGGACATATGTGGACCTATTCAACCAGAGTGCGGACCATTCAGATATTTTATGGTTCTGGTTGATGCATCGACGCGATGGTCACACGTTGCTCTGCTATCCACAAGAAACGCTGCATTTGCTAAACTCCTAGCACAAATCATCAAGTTACGGGCTAACCACCTCGACTTCCCAATCTCGTCATTAAGATTGGACAATGCTGGAGAGTTTACGTCAAAGTCTTTTGACGACTATTGCATGTCGATTGGGATTGATTTTGAACATCCCGTCCCCCACGTTTATTCGCAGAATGGCCTTGCCGAGGCTATGATTAAGCGGTTACAGCTTATCGCCCGAGCATTGGTATTGCGCACCAACTTGCCGATTTCTGCCTGGGGTTATGCAATTTTGCATGTGGCTATACTTATTCGCTTTCGACCCACTGCCAATCAACCGTTTAATGCGTACGGTTGGTAGCGGATATGAGCCTGATATTTCACACTTACGCATTTTTGGTTGTGCGGTATATGTGCCAATTACGCCTCCACAGCGTACTAAAATGGGTCCGCAAAGACGATTAGGTATATATGTTGGCTATGAATCGCCTAAAATTATCCGCTATTTGGAACCTTTGACAGAGATCATGCTCACCGCAAGATTTGCTGACTGTCACTTTGATGAAACAAACTTCCCGTCGTTAGGGGAGAAATGAATCGAACGATTCCAGTTGAACGCCAGGAAATTGTCTGGTGTGCTCCCTCCTTGCCTCATCAAGATCCCCGCACGGCTCAATCCGAGCTAGAAGTGCAACGTATTCTCAGTCTTCAGAAAGTTGCGGATTCGATGCCCGGCGCCTTTACCGTCTTTGCGAAAGTGACAAGATCTACCATTCCCGCCGCGAATGTTCTGCAAGGTTGGAAGTCGATTATAGGGCAAGGTTCGGCCGCCCAAAGGAATGATGCCACCGGCGTCAACCTTAGTGGTGGGACGGCTGCTTCGGCTGCTCTTATCCCTGCTCGAAAGAGGGGGAGGCCAGTGGGTAGAAAGGATACCGAACCTCGAAAGAGAAGAGGGACGGAGACACAAAATCCTCTCATCATCGACACAGTGACTCCGTCACACGAGATTATCTCTGACTACGGATATATCCTCTAATCAACAATGGAACAATCGACGGACGCGTCGGAAACTTTGTTGATGTCAGAAAATAAAGAAATCTCGATGCAATGTACGAGTGAATACGTACTATTGGACAGGTCGTCCACGCTAGTCGACAATGCTTTTGCCTACTCCGTCGCTCAAGAAATTATTGAAGACGACGACGCTGAGCCGCGCTCGGTTGCTGAGTGTCAACAACGAGCCGATTGGCCGAAATGGAAAGATGCAATGCAGGCTGAACTAGACTCAATGGCTAAACGTGAGGTATTTGGCCGTATCGAGCCAATACCCGTGGGCGTTAAACCAGTTGGATATAAATGGGTCTTTGTTTGTAAACGCAATGATAAGGATGAGGTCATGCGTTACAAAGCGAGACTAGTTGCCCAAGGCTTCTCGCAGCGCCCTGGCATTGACTACGAGGAGACGTATTCTCCCGTTATGGACATCATCAATTTCCGCTACTTAGTCAGTTTGGTAGTGTCCTAAAAACTGAACATGCAGCTTATGGATGTGGTTACAGCGTATCTTTATGGGGATCTAGATACGGATATCTATATGAAAGTCCCCGAAGGGATTTCATGGCCCAAATCAAGTAGCTCTAAACCACAGAGCGCGTGCCGTGAAATTGCGTCGTTGCTCATGTATGGGTTGAAACAATCCGGAAGGATGTGGTACAACCGCCTAAGTGAATACTTGGTTGGGAAGGGATACAAGAACAGTGACATATGTCCATGCATATTCGTGAAAAGAACAGATGCAGGATTCGTGATTGTAGTCGTCTATGTAGATGACATGAATGTCATCGGTACCATAGATGAGGTCAATGAAACGGCCCGCTACCTTAAATCCGAATTCGAGATGAAAGATCTGGGGAGGACTCGATTCTGCTTGGGCTTAGAGCTAGAACATCGAGATGATGATATACTCATTCACCAGTCTGCCTATGTCCACAAAATGCTTAGGCGATTTAGCATGGACAAGGCACATCCTCTTGCTACCCCCATGATTGGTCGAAGTCTGGAAATGAACAAGGATCCGTTTCGTCCTAAAGAGGAGGATGAAGAGGTCCTTGGAGCAGAAACACCGTACCTTAGCGCAATCGGTGCGTTGTTGTATCTGGCTCAATGTACTCGTCCAGACATCGCATTCTCTGTGAATCTGTTAGCGAGATTTAGCTCCGCTCCCACGATAAGGCATTGGAATGGAGTAAAACACATCTTTCGATACTTGAAAGGCTCCAGTGACCTTGGATTGTTCTTTCCCTATGCAAAAGAGAGTGATATTCCGAAACGAATTGTTGAGGTTAAGACGATGCATACCGACCGTCGATCTTCCTCTGATATTGCAGCTAAGCATGGTAGTTTGACTACCAGAAGTGCTAATGCGAGCAAGCTTACCCCTTATGCAGAGAATCCTAACGACACGTTAGTTGGATTTGTTGATGCCGGTTATCTCTCTGACCCGCATAAAGGACGTTCCCAAACTGGTTATGTGTTCACCATTGGGAATACGGCGATATCTTGGCGATCTACCAAGCAGACCCTGGTTGCTACTTCCTCGAACCATGCAGAGATAATTGCATTGCACGAATACGTAAGGGAGTGCATTTGGCTCCGGTCAGTCATAGACCATATACGAGGAACGTGTGGATTAGATCCCACTACAGCAACCCCTACTTGCATCTTTGAGGACAATGCGGCATGCATTGAGCAGATGAAGTTAGGTTTGATAAAGGGTGACAATACCAAGCATATTGCGCCGAAGTTCTTTTATAATCAGCAGCAGCAGAAATTGCTGAATATCGAAGTGAAACAAGTGAGTTCCGATGAGAATATCGCAGACTTGTTCACTAAGTCTCTGCCGAAATCTACATTTGAAAAACATGTGAGAAGTATCGGAATGTGTCGATTATCCGAGCTCAACTAAAGATGGCTCGATGGAATGAGCTATCATGTATACCTGAGGGGGAGTATACTTCACATGATTCTGACATTTGTAGTTGGTGCGTTGCGCTCTTTTTCCTCACTAAAGTCTTTGTTTTTTCCACGGGGTTTTATTTGACTTGGAAAGATTTTTTACCGAGGCAACACCTTATGCACCATGTTAGTATTAGCGTTCGACACAGGGGGAGTGTTCCGGGAAATCCTTCCCGTATTGGTGTCTTACCTAATACTAGTTGTAGGGGGATAACAGTTATGGAAGGTTCTAGACTCTTCCATAAGTAGTTGGATCCTGTTAGATGTCTTACCTTAACTAGGAATCCTATGTATGGAAAGACTCTCTTTGTAATGCCTATATAAAGGCCCCTCTATTCATTGTTATCAATACAATTGATTTGATGTCTTTACTTTTCTCCTCAAACATACTAAGTTTTTAACCTACAAAAGTTGTAGGATATTTTGGATCAATTTAGTGTTCGGTTGCTCTAAGAACACAATTATCGGTCATGGTCGGCAGACCAGGTCACGGCATTTTAAAAAAAAAAAAAATGAGCTTGAGGTCACATGGTGAGGTTGCTCCTCACCCCGCCACGCCACCAACCTTTTGAAGGTTCGGGAAAAACATTTTGATGATTCTTTTTATCCTTTTTGTGCGGAATCAAATATTAGAAGAAATAACGGAGTGCGGAAATTAGGGGTGTCGAACGGTTCGGTTCCGGTTAATCGGACCGAAATTTTCGGTTAACCGGAACCACAATTGCCCAAAAATGAGAACCGAGAATCGGACCATATAAAATTTCGGTTAACCGGAACCGGACCGGTTATTTTCGGTTCCGGTTCGGTGAAACCGACAGAACCGTTTTTTTTTTTAATAAATTGTAAATTATAAAATATAAAATTAATATTTAATACATATATAATATAATTATTATAAATTTTTAACAAAATATAAAATATTTATTTAACAATATTAAAGTTCTAAATTTTTAATTTACAAAAATTAAAATAATAAAATATATAAGTATAAAATATAAAAATAATATTTAATAAATATATTATAAAATCGATTTCGAATCGTCGGTTTGCCCGAACCGAAAACTGAAAAATTATGCAATGAGGAACCGAAAACCGAACCTTTAACCGATTATATGGTTCCGGTTAACCGGAACCGCCTCGGTTCCGGTTCGGTTCCGGTTCTAACCGAGAACCGGGAACCATTTAGACACCCCTAGCGGAAATAAAGAGAAATAAGAAATTGTTCGAAAGGTTCAGCTATTCAAAAGCCTACGTCCCCTACATAGTGTTATCGACTAGGATTTTTCTCAAACATTGAATGCACGTTATAGTTCAGTGCCAACTCTTTACAATAACACTTTTCAAGATTAATGCTGAACTTACAGATTCTTAATTTTCGGATTCAAGAATAACCTCAACTATAAACTCTCTTGTTTTTCAGGGTACTAAGACAACCTCACAAAAATATCTTATCTATATTATATAAAACTTATCTCCCTTAATTTAATGTAAAAGTGGGATTTATGTCACTTATTTAAATATATAAAATAAAAGAATCTAACAAAATACATAAAAAAGATTTAAAAATTATAATTATACCTAACTTCAAAAGATGGGCGGGCCGTATTTGGAGGTTACGTAAGGCAAACAAATTGTCTCATTTATTAATTTTTATTATCATAATTTCATATTTTCATTTATTAATTTTTGGTTTTCGCAAAGAGATTGCAGAAGGGTATTTTGGGGAGAGAAACATCAGTTTGTAAACGGCAGCAATTATTAGGGTGGAATTACATATGAAGAGACTATTTTAATTGTAACTTTTAATGTAAATAAACTAATTTAAATACAAAAGTTATGATAAATATCACAATACAAATGCACCTTCTAATACACAAGGTAATTAAAATCAACTTTTAAATGATAGTATAAATTACAAGATGGTTAAATTTTAGCTATGAAATCTTAGATACAATCGGTGCATCGCACAGGTTGAATAAACCAAAAACAACCCCGGAGCAACATACGGGTTAGTAAAGTCTCATTTCATATAACTAATTACATAGACTAAAATAAAAGGACAATAACAATAAAAAAAAACATATAAACTTCTCTAAAAGGCATTTAAATTCTGACATTTGCTCATTCAACCGTCTGCCCCAACATTACGTATAAAACACGTAGATATTCAACCAACGACCGTGCATCGCACGGGTTGGATAATGCCTAGTATATATATAAAGATTAAGCCCTCCTAATTAATATGAAGTATTAAAGTTTAAATGTCATTATACCAAATATATAATTATAATATATAAAAGTTGAGTTAATAATTTGCACATTCTTTTCAACTTCATTTCATATTATTACCGAAGCAATTAATTTGCACAATTCTTTCAACTTCATTTCATATTGTTACCGAAGCATTAATAAGACCCTTTCAACTTACAGAAGCATTAATAAGATGCTTCTACATTCATCTATTTATGCCTATACAAAAGATCTACAAAGAAGCCATCGATGCTATGGGAGTACAAAATTCGTTGACGGGGGAATGTTGTATATAGCATCTTACACCAACTATAAAACATTCCTTCACTGGTAAGCTACAAGACCTAATGCTCTCATACGGTGATATGCCTCAGGTGAGTTATATGCGTACAATATCAATTGGTTTCATGTGAGGGTAAGAACCTTAACCATGTATTTTACATTATTAACATGTGGAACTGACAGGGAAATGTAACACTTTACGTCAAGGAACAATATGGCGCAACTTTTGAGTCGTAAACTAGAAGAAGATTGCCTCATATGCATGAAGGTGTTCAATGGACGAATGTTAAACAATCAGTAGGACCGTAGGAATGATGTACAAATGAAGACGAGAATTATATACTCCAAAGACTTTTTATATAATAGCTTCCTTTTGTTTTTATTATTATTATTACTAAGTGAGTCTCTTTATTTACTTTGAACCAACCTGTTAAGTTATGCTACAACAGTCGAGCTTTGTCGACTCTCCTATAGATGCGTTGGGATGTTGTAAGTAACATGACAACTAAAATATCAAGATCGATACACGCCCCTTTTTATTTGAGGTTTAAATTTTAGCTTATTATTGAGGTCTAAGTGGGACGGGGCAGGTACCCACGGGGCAAGAGTGATACTCAGACCCACCACGCCCCTTTTTATTTGAGGTTTAAATTTTAGCTTATTATTCACGGGTCAGGGTGGGGCAGTCGGGTCAGGCCAAAATTGCCATCTCTAATCATTAGCATCGTTAAAATTGTTTGAAACGACAAAGAATGGTAATAATCGATATATATTGCAGTTATTAACTATTTTTTAATTGAAATTATTAGAAACTGAGAATTAAACAGTTGACGACTGTCAAGAACCCAACCGTTATAAAATGTGTCCTCTAGTAGTAAGAACCAGACGACATTTTTTTGGTCGATTTGCTCCGATTCCAGATTTGAAATTGTTCGTGTTGGGTTTGGTACCGCCACTAGAAGGGGGATTTAGATAGTGCGGTTAAGAATATAGAGTTCTTTTGCGATTGCGGAAGCGATTAAGTGCGGAATGTAAATGACACAGCGATATATAGAGGTTCGGCAATGTGCCTACGTCCTCTCTTCGTATCTTTTTCTATAGGCTTAAGATAAAACTTTCCGCCTTGTCTTCTAACGGTCCGAGGAAAACCATTACAATCTTGTCTTCTATCGGTCCAAGATAAACCGTTACAATCTTGTCTTTATTTCGGTCCAAGACAAACCATTTTTCTTTTCTCAGATAAGAAATCAACCTTTCTAGCTTTCTATCGGTACTAGAAAAACCTCACTTGGATTTATATTATGATTCTAACAATGCCGGATCCACGATCCTAATTGTAACACCCCCAAGTTATTCGGGGTATATTACAGCGCCGTGAGCCCCACAATGGGACCCACAAGGCTATACATACGCGGAACTATGAAGTTTGACCGATGAGGTCTAAGAATAATCCAATGGAAGGCAATAAAATTGCCAACCAGGACGATATCCAAATAGACCAACATCAGAAATCAATCTCAAGGCACACAGGCCAAAACATCTAGAAAGCCAGAAACAGTACTCGAGTACTCATAACCATTTCAAGTACAACATCACTGAATGGAATAAAATACAAAGTATAACCAGTGACAAGACACAACATCACACTTGCCCATCATCTTCATGCTGACCCGGTACATGCCTATCTGCTCTCCTGGATCCTGAAATACATGAAAGGTATTTCCCCCAAAAAGGGGTTAGCCGTCGAATAGCTAGTACAAGTATAACGAATATGAAACACAATACTTCTCGACAATAAAGTAAATGCAACCATCAATCCATCAAGCTCAAGACTAGTATTCCAGAATAACTAAATCTCATAGCACTTCATTTCAATACATACGTGATTAACCGTGGAACTGCACCAAAGGCAATGGAACCCTCAGAGGCCCCATCCGACCCTCCCAGAGTGGTTAACGCAAAATATTCGCAGAACCGCACCAAAGGAAACGGAACCACAGAGGACCCGCTGGTCCGTCCCAGAGTGAATATACACAATCATACAATTCATATACATTACTTTCAAAGTCGAGAACGTACAATCATAAACATATACTTGCCTTTGAGACATCGAGAATCGGAAGGAAAAGAATACAAGTTCGGTAGGTCTAATAACACATTTCCGGTAGCTAAACGATTCGTAAGAAATACGATAATTAATAATCCAGACTCAAATCACATGAAGAAACTCCCGAAACCCGCCTACGATTCATAAAACTCTAAGGATAATCACCTAGAGGTTTGGAAATCATCCAAACCCTCTCAAGTCCGAACAAAGTACATAATCATCCATATAATTGTAGGGAAACGTGGGTACGGGATAGATACAACATAATCTCAAAGATATCGAGCTTCAAAATGGATAAATCGGACGAATCTAAGAAAATCCCCAAAAATTCCCCAAACTAGGGTTCTAAGGAATTTACCTTGATTTGGAAGGTAGAAACGGATTATATGTTGTATAATCTTTGCTACCCCGCCTAAGATGATGATAAATGATGAGTAGCCGCCCCAAATTGCCTTTGAATCGTCCCTCTCGTGCCCTCTCATTGGAAGTGAAGAAAATGGAAGGGAAATGACGAATAACAGGTCCGACTGCCTTTATATACTGCGCCTATTTAGCGCGCGCTAAATCCCAAGGTTAGCATGCGCTAACGGGGTCACCCGGTAGTCTAGTGGCTTTTGACCTGCGTCGTTAGCATGCGCTACATCTGGCGCTAGCATGCGCTGCGCAATGTCGATAGCGTGCGTTAGCTCACGCCTAGCGTGCGCTAATTGCTAGTCCAGAGAGCAGAATTCAGCTACTGCCTCTGCCAGACTCAACCCATTAGCGCGCGCTACTGGCGAAGCTAGCACGCGCTACTCAACACGAATAACGTGTGTTAACTGTAACACCCCCAGAGCCATCCAGGAATATTACAGCGCCGTGGGCCCCGAGATGGAACCCACAAAGCTGAAGGAAATTTTCGCAAACATTAATAAACGCCCAATAGGCTAACGACGGTACTGTCTTTTAAAAACATTCGAAGACTTTATAAAACTCGTTAATCAAACCGTCGTAAAATCTCATTTGAAACCACAAGGCCCGAAATGCCAAGACTCAACAGTTTAAAAAACATACATTAAGCTATCGCTTACACGTACCGACAAAACAAGTTTAGAAAAACGATTGTCAAAGTAACTTAAGTTACCAGATACCAATAGGTCATTTTAAAAATACTCACGCAGCGGAAAAAGATAAACGATTAAAATACTCTAACAGCGGAATACAATAACTGATCAGGAAACCCAATACACAAATACATGTCCTAGCCAGTATCCTCCGGGAAGTTCATCTCTTCACGACCGCTAAAAGCTTGATAATTCAAGAACCTAAAAAGAAAGCCCACGACGGGGTCAGCCATAATATCCAACAATGGTAACCATCACATCACGTCAATAATTACATATCAATGGAAATACTAAGTAAGAATACGACCAATGTAATCTTACCGTCGTAACTTTATGAAAATCCACGATTCGTATCCTTAATAACATAATAAGATAATACCGAAATATCTGTACGGTATCTCAACAATACCCAAGGTTCTCAAATCATTATCATAACTCGCGATACGAAAATTATACCAACTCTGGCCAATTCAATCCATCGGATAACGTCGACAGTTCCAATACGATAATCGATTGTCCATCAAAGACAAGTACCAAGGAAATACTGAACATACCTCAAGATACGAAATACCATTACCATCACGTCAGGCTAATCCGAGATTAGATCAACACAACATACGGACATGGTCCTAACACAAGACCTACAAATGCATACCCATATGACAACGTCAATATGATCACAACAAGAACGACAATATATACTTATGGCAAACCCATAATATACATATGCACAACAACAATACATGGCAATCCGATGATCCAGCGTTCACTGCCTAGATCCCCCGATGATCCCGTCAGACCAACCCAAAGTGGAAAACCCGTCCGATGATCTAGCGCACGCTAGCATAGATCCCCCGATGATCCCGTCAGACCAACACGAGGTGGACATATGACAACAATACACAACTGCACAAAACAGCAGTACACAATACACGACAACAACAATGCACAAATGCATGACAACAACGATACACGAATGTATCATGACATGATCGACACAAATGATAAAAATGATTAGAGTACTTGCCCCGAGTCCTTCGAGAACGATCTCAATGTCTAAACCATCACGAACCATTATCCTCAATACTCGACGGTCCAAAGTATCACGAATTGCAGATAATTCATATCCCCGTCTTTATCACAATATATCCTCGATATACAAGTATACCAATAAAAAAAGTAAATCATATACATTATGATTCAGATTCCCAAAACTCGAATATGATTTATAATCCCAAATCTCCTGTGATTACGATTATAAACATTGCTATACGAATTATAAACGAATGAAACGAAAACCATTCATTAAATACTATAAACTGAGCAAGTAATAACTTACCTCGATACCGATGAAGCTATTACCAATTCCATTGCCGTCATCTATAAGTCCCTCGGTCCCGACCAAAGCAATTCAAGAACATACTCGAGCTCGACCGCAACACACGGTTGTAATCACCGATCAATATTCTCAACCTATTACAGTAATCGATGGACAACAAGTTCGATAACAATCAACAATCGATAAAACCAAATCACAAACCCAACGGCTTGACAATATCTCGATTAAACACTAGTCGGATCAATCCAACTCAAACCAGCATGAATTCATAACCACAACACGAAAATACTGCACTTTCTGCCTTCTTAGCGCACGTTAATCACTTAACATAGCGTGCGCTAAGTTGCTCCCGTTAGCGCGCGTTAGGCAGTAAGTTTAGCGTGCGCTAATGCTGTACATTTGCATGTATTTCGGATACCGATCAACATATAACGATTATCAAGAACACTAGGTGATCCAAAACCATGTTCATAGCTATCAAACAACGAAATCCAATATCCTTTAACATTATGTAATCATCCGACTCTTAATTCAAGTCATATATTCATATTTCATCTTCCTTAATATCAACAACCTAAACACCAAGAACTCATAATCATGCCATGTTCACCATCATATGAAGAAACCAACAACAACATCAAAGATCCGAATTGAAGGATGACATTAGCCAACATATCTTTTTGAAGATAAACAACACATTCGAAACCATCCAATTCATATCAATATCTTCATATCAACCATAACATCATCATAATCCGGTAATCCAACTCATAATCATACTTATCAACTTGTCTATATGATAATCATCAGCTCAAGAACATCATATACAATCCAAAATGAAATCTCAAAGTGAAGAGTAATTACCTTTTTGAAGGAATGGATTGATTTCCAAGGTTGAATCCATTTCCAAGAATCACCAATGATTTCAAGCTTCACATGTTGTTATGGATGATTAACTCCACCTTAATCCAGTGTTTGGAACCTCAAATACTTCTCAAGGCTCTCTCTATCGGCTCACATGAAGAAATGGATGAAAATGACGAAAAATAGCCAACTGCACTTATATATATACTGTACATTATTAACGTACGCTAACATCTTGATTAACGACGTTACACACTTAGCGTGGCGCTAATCGTCTTTGTTAGCGTGCGCTATCAAGTCTGCAGGCAATCGTCTTATCAGTATGAAATGATTTACGTACGCAATTCCCATGCAATAGCGTACGTAAATGCCTCTATTTAGCGTACGCAAGTGTCCAACCTTAGCGTGCGCTACTCATAGTTGACTCGCTTGTCTGTATGCTTCCGAAGACAGGTCCACATGCCGAAAGTGCTGACGAGGATAAGATTCCTTCTTGTCCGATATACAGTTAGCGTGCGCTAACCTTTAGGGTTTAGCGTGCGCTAGTACTACATTACAAACATCCGTTGACTTATCAGAACGTGCGCCGAAAGTGGTCTGGTCCACACGAAGATTCCTTCCGATCTGACTGCATTAGCGTGCGTTATCTTATATCCGTAGCAGGCGCTAAACCTGCACGATAGCGTGCGCTACTCATGATTATTAGCGTGCGCTAATAATGTTACACTTAGCCATTTTCAGCTATTCTTGTCCAACGTCTCAACATACAGAATACGAACATTCGACATACTGAATACATATACTTCTTACATCCAATTGTCGACCAAGTACGACAATTATACCAATACAGATGTCTCGGTCCTTTAATTATTTTACCCATACTGTACAGATTCCACGCTGTACAACATAACTCGGATAAAATAACATTAAACAACAGTAATAGAATTTCCGGATATTACATACTACACCACTTAAAATAAGTTTCGTCCTCGAAACTTGCAATCTGTCATAAAAACAAACAAACATACCGTTCAACCAAAATATCCCAAAACCATCACGACAACGATCAATCATCATCATTACCGAATAACCAAAGTAGCATACTTACATATGCGCCAAGTCGACGATCTCCTGAGATATTAGCAAGTGACTTCACTGTAAAGCCTCAACACGCTTACAATAACAATTCCATAAGTCCCAACCAAATATATCATCTTCGGATGAAACAATATGCCCGAATCAAATCCTGTCTGTCTGATTACATAATCAAGTCCCAATTCCGATAAGACGAATAATACACAATACAATTGTGAAACAACTGCCCAAAACAACGACATAAATTCCAAAACATCGACACAAAATCTGAACGCTCATATGATCACCAACAATGTTCAACCAATAAATTAGCCGAGAATATCATCGACATGATAAACTTCGATACGACCAACGAACGATCAACGATAATCGAGAATACCTTCACACGAGGAGCCCCAACACGGTCAACACAGAACCGTAGAAACCGATATACGAAAGAACAAAATTCTCAAAACATTAAACAAATCACATACAGTGAATCTCAACGAAACACAACCGACTGGTGAACATTCCCCTCGGCATACGAACAACCAATCGCAAATCGATGAACATACCAATCATAAGTGGAGTGGGAACGACCACTCGATATTCAAAACAATCAGTATGGGGTCACCATCCCCAAATATACACTTACAAAGAAATCATTCAGAAATCGCTATAGTACAAATCGCGCTACTACCATACCAATGGAATTACATAGCACATATGCCCCGATTTCGCAAAATCCAAAGTTCCAAAATTACATCCTGTGCAAGAATCTACAACACGCAGCATATTGCTCTTATCCGGTCAATCAACCGATCATCTCTGGATAACCAAACTATCATACTAGAGTTCGGATCCCTTTCCATAGTTCCATACTGATGTCTCATCCAGTTTGTGAGTTACACTCATAACTTCATCATGATATGCATTATGTACTAAATGCATATGTATATCGATTATATTTTCAAGACCAGTTCGAAATCATATAGCCTTGTCAAAAGACAAATTTTCGAAAATTCTTCAAAAATTTCAAAATTCAAAACATAAATTTTCGAAAAATTACATTGGCTCGCTGGTGCCAAGTATTCGATAATAGTGTCCTTCGAATCCACACGATTTCGAAGTTTAAAATGAAAACTATGCAAATGATTGACCACCTCCATACTCTTGTATACCAGTTCGGTTCGTCACCAATATCCACTGATATTCCATCGGAAAACTACACGATAGAGTTCCAAATCTCAATATATAAACTCCGACCAAAAATTCCTTTTCCACCTATGACTCGCAACGTCAACCATTAATCCATCCTGGATCACCTCAAATATGCTATGACAATGTATTGAAACAAATCAACACAACGAAAGACTTCCCGAGAGGTTTCATTTGAACAAGTAAACTAAAACCGCGAAGGGCAGAAACGAAATAGATAAGGATTGATAAAGTGTTTTACAATTCTCGGGAGTTTTAAGAAAACAGAAAGGCCTTTTGAAACATTAGGGTCTCAGCCCGTATCGCGTTCCGCATTACAAGAAGTTTAAAAAGTAGAAAACCCTTTTTCGGATCCCAAGTCCTGAGTTATAAAACAATTTCAAAAATCTATTGGGTCTCGGCCCAAAAATCATTTACGGTAAAACATCCGTAAAACATTCATTTTGAAAAGTACCATTTTCAAATGCTCAAAAACAGTTCATATATCATAAAATGAATTAACTTGACTACATGTTCTCCTGAATAATCCACAACATTTCTTCCAAATGCACAATTCCGTTCCGAAATCTAACCGATATATTGATTTCCAAAATCATAACTTCTCAAGATCATCAATCCTGTCCCAATTCTGTCATCTCATACTGTGAAGCATAATATCTTTCTGAATCTCAAAACGTATCAACTTAGAACGGCAATAAATCTCAATGAAATTCAAAAATCCAAATACTTACAGATCGTGAAGCCGATGATTCCCCGTAATACTGGCACATGTCTAGACTCAAGAAAATACTCGACATAGGTACTTTCAAAACATGCGTTTTGCAAACTCAGTTCAACTCGAGAACACAGCACATCTCTTTCCAGAGAATCACGTTAACACCGTTTGAAACAAATTTACAACAATCCCAGTACCACACTGATAAATCACATAACCCATAAGCCCGAGTGAACAACAAAAACTCACGGCTCTAGTATTAGTCAATCGATAACTCGAATGACACGACCAAAACACGACCCAACTCGACCCAAATGCCTAGGTTTTCTCAACCTAAGCTCTGATACCATATTCTGTAACACCCCCAGAGCCATCCAGGAATATTATAGCGCCGTGGGCCCCGAGATGGAACCCACAAGGCTGAAGGAAATTTTCGCAAACATTAATAAATGCCCAAGAGGCTAACGACGGTACTGTCTTTTAAAAACATTCGAAGACTTTATAAAACTCGTTAATCAAACCGTCGTAAAATCTCATTTGAAACCACAAGGCCCGAAATGCCAAGACTCAACAGTTTAAAAAACATACATTAAGCTATCGCTTACACGTACCGACAGAACATGTTTAGAAAAACGATTGTCAAAGTAACTTAAGTTACCAGATACCAATAGGTCATTTTAAAAATACTCACGCAGCGGAAAAAGATAAACGATTAAAATACTCTAACAGCGGAATACAATAACTGATCAGGAAACCCAATACACAAATACATGTCCTAGCCAGTATCCTCCGGGAAGTTCATCTCTTCACGACCGCTAAAAGCTTGATAATCCAAGAACCTAAAAAGAAAGCCCACGACGGGGTCAGCCATAATATCCAACAATGGTAACCATCACATCACGTCAATAATTACATATCAATGGAAATACTAAGTAAGAATACGACCAATGTAATCTTACCGTCGTAACTTTATGAAAATCCACGATTCGTATCCTTAATAACATAATAAGACAATACCGAAATATCTGTACGGTATCTCAACAATACCCAAGGTTCTCAAATCATTATCATAACTCGCGATACGAAAATTATACCAACTCTGGCCAATTCAATCCATCGGATAACGTCGACAGTTCCAATACGATAATCGATTGTCCATCAAAGACAAGTACCAAGGAAATACGGAACATACCTCAAGATACGAAATACCATTACCATCACGTCAGTCTAATCCGAGATTAGATCAACACAACATACGGACATGGTCCTAACACAAGACCTACAAATGCATACTCATATGACAACGTCAATATGATCACAACAAGAACGACAATATATACTTATGGCAAACCCATAATATACATATGCACAACAACAATACATGGCAATCCGATGATCCAGCGTTCACTGCCTAGATCCCCCGATGATCCCGTCAGACCAACCCGAGGTGGAAAACCCGTCCGATGATCCAGCGCACGCTAGCATAGATCCCTCGATGATCCCGTCGGACCAAAACGAGGTGGACATATGACAACAATACACAACTGCACAAAACAGCAGTACACAATACACGACAACAACAATGCACAAATGCATGACAACAACGATACACGAATGTATCATGACATGATCGACACAAATGATAAAAATGATTAGAGTACTTGCCCCGAGTCCTTCAAGAACGATCTCAATGTCTAAACCATCACGAACCATTCTCCTCAATACTCGACGGTCCAAAGTATCACGAATTGCAGATAATTCATATCTCCGTCTTTATCACAATATATCCTCGATATACAAGTATACCAATAACAAAAGTAAATCATATACATTATGATTCAGATTCCCAAAACTCGAATATGATTTATAATCCCAAATCTCCTGTGATTACGATTATAAACATTGCTATCCGAATTATAAACGAATGAAACGAAAACCATTCATTAAATACTATAAACTGACCAAGTAATAACTTACCTCGATACCGATGAAGCTATTACCAATTCCATTGCCGTCATCTACAAGTCCCTCGGTCCCGACCAAAGCAATTCACGAACATACTCGAGCTCGACCGCAACACACAGTTGTAATCACCGATCAATATTCTCAACCTATTACAGTAATCGATAAACAACAAGTTTGATAACAATCAACAATCGATAAAACCAAATCACAAACCCAACGGCTTGACAATATCTCGATTAAACACTAGTCGGATCAATCCAACTCAAACCAGCACGAATTCATAACCACAACATGAAAATACTGCACTTTCTGCCTTCTTAGCGCACGTTAATCACTTAACATAGCGTGCGCTAAGTTGCTCCCGTTAGCGCGCGTTAGGCAGTAAGCTTAGCGTGCGCTAATGCTGTACAGTTGCATGTATTTCGGATACCGATCAACATATGACGATTATCAAGAACACTAGGTGATACAAAACCATGTTCATAGCTATCAAACAACGAAATCCAATATCCTTTAACATATATGTAATCATCCGACTCTTAATTCAAGTCATATATTCATATTTCATCTTCCTTAATATCAACAACCTCAACACCAAGAACTCATAATCATGCCATGTTCACCATCATATGAAGAAACCAACAACAACATCAAATATCCGAATTGAAGGAAGACATTAGCCAACGTATCTCTTTGAAGATAAACAACACATTCGAAACCATCCAATTCATATCAATATCTTCATATCAACCATAACATCATCATAATCCGGTAATCCAACTCATAATCATACTTATCAACTTGTCTATATGATAATCATCAGCTCAAGAACATCATATACAATCCAAAATGAAATCTCAAAGTGAAGAGTAATTACCTTTTTGAAGGAATGGATTGATTTCCAAGGTTGAATCCATTTCCAAGAATCACCAATGATTTCAAGCTTCAAATGTTGTTATGGATGATTAACTCCACCTTAATCCAGTGTTTGGAACCTCAAATACTTCTCAAGGCTCTCTCTATCGGCTCACATGAAGAAATGGATGAAAATGACGAAAAATAGCCAACTGCACTTATATATATCATACATTATTAACGTACGCTAACATCTTCGCTAACGACGTTACACACTTAGCGTCGCTAATCGTCTTTGTTAGCGTGCGCTATCAAGTCCGTGAGGCAATCGTCTTATCAGATGAAATAATTTACGTACGCAATGCCCATGCAATAGCGTACGTAAATGCCTCTATTTAGCGTACGCAAGTGTCCAACCTTAGCGTGCGCTACTCATAGTTGACTCGCTTGTCTGTATGCTTCCGAAGACAGGTCCACATGCCGAAAGTGCTGACGAGGATAAGATTCCTTCTTGTCCGATATACAGTTAGCGTGCGCTAACCTTTAGGGTTTAGCGTGCGCTAGTACTACATTACAAACATCCGTTGACTTATCAGAACGTGCGCCGAAAGTGGTCTGGTCCACACGAAGATTCCTTCTGATCTGACTACATTAGCGTGCGTTATCTTATATCCGTAGCGTGCGCTAAACCTGCACGATAGCGTGCGCTACTCATGATTATTAGCGTGCGCTAATAATGTTACACTTAGCCATTTTCAGCTATTCTTGTCCAACGTCTCAACATACAGAATACGAACATACGACATACTGAATACATATACTTCTTACATCCAATTGTCGACCAAGTACGACAATTATACCAATACAGATGTCTCGGTCCTTTAATTATTTTACCCATACTGTACAAATTCCACGCTGTACAGCATTACTCGGATAAAATAACATTAAACAACAGTAATAGAATTTCCGGATATTACATTAACTCACGCCTAGCGTGCGCTAAATGCAGTCTAGAGAGCAGAACTCGGCTACTGCCACTGCCTAAGTCAGACCATTAGCACGCGCTACCAACCAGAATTAGCGCGCGTTAGCTCACGCCTAGCGTGCGCTATCTGCTCCATTTAATAACATCGTCGTAAGGTCCAATCGATACGAACATGTCCGAATGATATGAAACTCTAGAATCAACAACATCTCGACAAGTGTTTACAAGAGCGAAAAAAATGAAGGAACGTCAAGGCCAATAATTCATTAAAAGTACGTGTATTACATTCTCCCCCTCTAGGAAGTTTCGTCCCGAAACTTAAGAAATAAAAAGTTCGGGGGTATCCCGATTGCATCTTCTCTTCTATCTCCCAAGTCACCTCTTCGACTCCATGTCTTGACCGTTGCATCTTAACTAATGGAATGGTTTTGTGTCGAAGCTGCTTCTCACGACATTCAAGGATCTTCACTGGTCTCTCTAGAAAGGTAACATCCTCGGCTACGTCAATCTCACTATAGTCGATAATATAACTTGGATCCGACATGTACTTTCTCAACTCAGAAACATGAAAAACACTATGGACATGACTCAAAGCTGGAGGTAATGCCAAGCGATAAGCTAAATCACCAACCCTGTACAACATTTCAAACGGTCCGATATACCGCGAAGAAAGTTTACCCTTTTACCCGAAGCGGAAAACTCCTTTGGTCGGCGAAACCTTAAGTAGGACATGGTCTCCCACTTAAAATTCTAAAGGTCGACGGCGAGTATCAGCATAAGATTTCTGACGGATCTGGGCAGTCAACAACCGGTCTCGGATAATAGAAATCTTTTCCTTAGTCTCCATCAACACATTCGGTTCCATTCCGACTAGCTCCGAAGCCTCGTCCCAGCATAATGGCGATCTACACCGCCTACCATAAAGTGCTTCGAAAGGTGCCATTTTGATCGACACATGCCAACTATTATTGTAGGCAAACTCGATCAATGGCAAATGAAGTTCCCAATCGTTACTCTAGTCTAGGGCACAAGCCCGCAACATATCTTCCAACATCTGAATCGTCCGCTCAGTCTGACCGTCTGACTGAGAATGAAAAGACGTGCTCATTCTCAACTCGGTGCCCAAATCCTGATGCACGGCTTGCCAAAAATGCGATATGAAGCGACCATCTCGATCGAAAACAATAGTTTTAAGGGCACCATGAAATCTCATAATCTCAGCTATAAAAGGTCGAGCCAATCTCTCCGGCCTCCAAGTATCCTTAATACCCAGGAAGTGTACAGACTTGGTTAACTAATCGACGATTACCCAAATCATATTCATTCCGGTTCTAGTCCTCGGCATCCCAGTGATAAAATCCATAGAGATGTATTTCCACTTCCACTCGAGAATGGGAAGTGGCTTCAACAACCCCGCGGTTGTTGACACGTCAAGTATCGTGATACAAAATCTGTGACGTCTTTCTTCATATTATTCCACCAAAAATTTTGCTTCAAATCCTTATACATCTTACTCGTTCCGGGGTGGATTGAGTATGGCGTAGCATGAGCTTCTCGGAGAATTCTCTGCCTCAACTCTAGATCATTCGAAACACAAAGTCTGCCCTGAAATCTCAAAATACTATGCTCATGGACCATAAAACAGAGGCTTTTCCTTTAGTCACATCTTCCTTCAGTTGAGAGATCAACGGGTCACTCCACTGTTTCCCTTTGATGTCATCAACCAAGAACGAAGTAATTTCGAGAGTACACAACTGTCCCTGCACTCTTTAAAGCTAAACTTCTATTCCTTGCTCGATTAGATCCTGGCGGATCTTTGTCTGAGATGTAAGAACCTCGATCATCTGAAGTGATGCCGATTTGCGGCTCAAAGCGTCTGCGATGACATTGGCCTTCCCCGGATGGTAAAGAATTTCCAAATCATAATCCTTGATCAATTCCAACCAACGTCGATGTCTCATATTCAACTCTTTTTGACTGAAAATGTACTTCAAACTCTTGTGATCGGTATAAATCCGACACGGAGAGCCATACAAATAATGCCGCCAAATCTTAAGTGCGAAAATGATTGCGGCCAATTCTAAATCGTGAGTAGGATAGTTCATATCATACGACTTCAACTGCCGTGATGCAAAAGCTATTGTTTTATCATGCTGCATAAGTACACATCCAAGCCCTTGTCGTGAAGCGTCGCTATAAACTGCAAATCCTTCACTACCCTGTGGTAAAGCTAAAATCGGTGCCGAGGTCAAACGTCTCTTCAGCTCATCGAAGCTCTGCTGTCTCTCAGCAGTCCAGACAAACTTTTGTCTTCTGAAGTAATTGTGTAAGCGTCCGAGCGAGTTTCGAGAACCCCTCGACAAACCGACGGTAATACCCAGTAAGACCCAAAAAACTACGAACTTCCTTAAAATTATTAGGCGGCGCCAAATCTAGCACTGCCTTAAATTTGTGCGGGTCTACACGAACCCCTTCCGCCGAAACCACATGGCCAAGAAACATAACTTACTTCAGCCAGAACTCACATTTCGAGAATTTCACATAGAGGTGTTCGGCTCTCAAAACATCTAGTATCAAACGCAAGTGCCGGACATGCTCCTACTTATCCCGAGAATAAATCAAGATGTCGTCAACAAAGACGACCACACATCTATCAAGGTATTCAATGAATATCTTGTTCATTAGTTGCATGCATACTGCCGGTGGATTAGTCAATCCAAAAGACATGGTCACAAATTCATAATGTCCGTATCTCGTCCGGAATGCAGTTTTCGAAACGTCGAACTCTTTCACCCGGAGCTGGTAGTATCCTGATCTCAAATCAATTTTTGAGAATACTGTAGCTCCCTGCAACTGATCAAATAAATGATCTATACGAGGCAATGGATACTTGTTCTTGATGGTCACTTTGTTTAGCTCCCGATAATCAATGCATAAACGTAGCGAGCCATCCTTCTTCCTCACAAAAAGAACAGGTGCGCCCCAAGGCGAAGCGCTCGGTCTAATGTACCCTTTTTCTATTAGTTCTCCCAATTGATTCTTCAATTCTTGCATCTCAGAAGGTGCCATCCGATAAGGCGTCTTAGAAATCGGAGCTGCGTCAGGCTCTAAATCCACAAAAAATTCTATCTCTCGATCCGGCGGTAATCCCGGAAGATCGTCTGGAAAAACGTCTGGATACTCATTAACAACTGGAATCGAATAGAAATCGACATCGTCCCTTTCCGACTTTAAAGCATAACACTAATAGCCCGTGCAACCTTTATTCAAGAGTTTTACGGCCTTCATGGAACTGATAAGCAACTTAGGTTGGCCCGATTTATGCCCCATGAATGAGTACTCGTAACCATCTTTGGTCATCATAGGGATAACCTTAGTGCGGTAATTCATAATCGCTTGGTGACTGTCAAGCCAGTCTTCACCGAGGATCACATCCTCACCCTTGATATCAACCACAATCAAGTTCGATAACCAATCAATACCGGCTATGCTCACCGGAAAATATCTAATCTCCCGATTCCCGACGATTTTATCCCCGCTAGGCAGTTTCACAATGAAAGGATCACAAGCAGTCATACAATTTATATTCAAATGGCGTACACACTCTAAGGAAATGAAAGAATGTATAACACCCTGATCAAAAAGTACACGGACTGGATGAGATAGGATATGAATGGTACCTGAGGCCACCGCCGCATCGAGTTCATCTGCTCGACGCATCTCATAGACTCGTGAGTGTGCCGAACCGACGCTAGAATCTCCCCCTCTAGCATTCTGACTCCGTCCCCGGCCTCTGCCGTAACTCTGTTGCGACTGACTAACTGATTGCCGTTGATTCATACTCTGATCTATAGGCGCTGGGGCATAAGCCCGAGTGTCCAAAGTCTGATCTTGTTCGGGGCAATAAACTGCCTTGTGTCCCATCTGACCACAAGTGTGACACTTCAGAGGTGGGAAATTGCACTCCATATTGATGTGGCCTGGACGACCACAATTAAAACAGGTTACCGGGCGAGTTGAGGTGCCCAGAGCAGAACGAAAACTCTTCTTCCCTTTAAAAGAATGTGACGGCTTCCCGACAGAATGGTTAGCCGCCTAAGGTCTCTGGAAGTTGCCACCTTTAGAGCCAGAAAAAACACCAGCGGTCTTTTGCTTCTTCGGCTCTTCTGTGGTATCGTTGTCGGAACTTAACATGTCATATGCCAAAGCCCTGTCTTGGTATTCCTTCAGAGTAGTGCAAGCAAACCCGGCCATGTAACGCCATAAATCCATATTCATCCGCATGTCAAAGTGGCGGATCTTGTCACGCTCATCCCGCACTTGATTCTTCACATGGATCAACTGTTGGTTGTATTCCACTATCGCCTGCGAGACTGGAATATTCTGTGGCTTAGCCTCGAAAAAAGCTCGGATTCTACCTTTTTGCACTGGCTAAGGACAAAACTCAGCCTCCAGTAGCTCTTTAAATTCATCCCAAGTAACAACACGATCTCGTGGTTTGACAGCTTTCCACCAAGTCGCGGCTTCTTTAGTAAGAAAGTACTGAGCAATAGGTACATTCCTCATTTCGGGGCAATCAACAGCTTCGAACACTTTTTCCAACTCGAAGAGCCAATTCTCCCAATCATTCGGTTCGGTAGCACCGCTAAACTGCGGAGGATGCATACAGACCACATTTTGGAGCAAAACATCCGCTGCCGGATTAGAATTATTCAGCCGAACAGCTTGGGCCAGGATAGTCATCTGGTTTGCCAATTGTTGAAGAACATTCGTAGCCCCAATATTTGCATTATTCCCTTGACCGGTCGACTGGTCGTGTTGACTCTCGGTATTGGGGTGCACTGAGTTAGATAAACTAGGGGTAGTCGACCCCGCAACAGAACTGAGGGAAGCAGCCGCGTCATGTCCTCGTCCTCATCCATGACTACGACCTCGCCTATGTCCCCCGTCCGCAGACATTCTAAACGACACACAAAGTACGTAAGTACAATTAAAATCGCACGTCATCGAAGTGACCAATTCCCAAGAATAGTAAATTAAAAGCGAAATGATTAGGAGGAATACAAGAAGAGTAAAAGGACTTACTAGTACCGATCGCACTGTGATGATGGCAATGTGGTGATATTGTAGACAAATGATGACTCAATCGACCCAAAAGACTGACAACCTAGGTATCCATAAACCTAAGCTCTGATACCATATTCTGTAACACCCCCAAGTTATTCGGGGTATATTACAGCGCCATAAGCCCCGCCATGGGACCCACACGGCTATACATATGCGGAACAATGAAGTTTGACCGATGAGGTCTAAGCATAATCCAATGGAAGAAAATAAAATTGACAACCAGGACGATATCCAAATAGACCAAATACAATACATCATAAATCAATCACAAGGCACACATGCCAAAACATCTAGAAATCCAAAAACAGTACTCGAGTACTCAACCATTTGAAGTACAACATCACTGAATGGAATAAAATACAAAGTATAACGAGTGACAAGACACAACATCACACTTGCCCATCATCTTCATGCCGACCCGGTACATGTCTATCCGCTCTCCTGGATCATGAAATACATGAAAGGTATTTATCCCAAAAAGGGGTTAGCGTCGAATAGCTAGTACGAGTATAATGATTATGAAACACAATACTTCTCGAGAATAAAGTAAATGCAACCATCAATCCATCAATCTCAAGACTAGTATTTCGGAATAACTAAATCTCATAGCACTTCATTTCAATACATACATGATTAATTGTGGAACCGCACCAAAGGCAACGGAACCCTCAGAGGCCCCGTAGGACCCTCCCAGAGTGGTTAACCCAAAATAATCGCGGAACCGCACCAAAGGCAACGGGACCCTCAGAAGACACGTCGGTCCGTCCCAGAGTGAATATACACAATCATACAATTCATATACCTTACTTTAAAAGTCGAGAACGTACAATCATAAACATATACTTGCCTTTGAGACATCGAGAATCGGAAGGAAAAGAATACAAGTTCGGTAGGTCCAAGAACGCACTTCCGGCACGTAAACAATTCGTAAGGAATACGATAATTAATAATCCATACTCAAATCACACGAAGAAACTCCCGAAACCCGCCAACGATTCACAAAACTCCAAGGATAATCACCTAGAGGTTTGGAAATCATCCAAACCCTCTCAAGTCCGAACAAAGTACATAATCATCCATATAATTGTAGGGAAACGTGGGTACGGGATAGATACAACATAATCTCAAAGATATCGAGCTCCAAAATGGATAAATCGGATGAATCTAATAAAATTTCCGAAAATTCCCCAAACTAGGGTTCTAAGGAATTTACCTTGATTTGGAAGGTAGAAACGGATTATATGTTGTATAATCATTGCTATCCCGTCTAATATGATGATAGATGATTAGTATCCACCCCAAATTTCCTCAGAATCGGCCCTCTCGTGCCCTCTCGTCGGAAGTAAATAAAATAGAAGGGAAATGAAGAATAACAGGGCTGACTGCCCTTATATACTGCGCCTATTTAGCACGTGCTAAATCTCAAGGTTAGCGTGCACTAACGGGGTCACCTGGTAGTCCAGTGGCTTCTAACCTGCATCGTTAGCGTGCACTACATCTGGCGCTAGCGTCCGCTAACTCATGCCTAGCTTGCGCTAAATGCTAGTCCAGAGAGCAGAACTCGGCTACTGCCACTGCCTAACTCAGACCATTAGCGCGCGCTACCAACCAGAATTAGCGCGCATTAGCTCATGCCTAGCGTGCGCTATCTACTCCATCTACTAACATCGCCGCAATGTCCAATCGAGACGAACATGTTCCGAAGGATACGAAACTCTAAAATCAACAACATCTCGACAAGTGTTTATAAGAGCGACAAAAATGAAGGAACGTCAAGGCCAATAATCAATAAAAAGTACGGGTATTAAACTAATAACACCGAATCAAATCTATAATCCTTTCTTTTCTCTCGTGTTTGGTTGAGTGAATGAATCACTCGAACTCTTATGAATTAAGCTCGATTACAAGAACAATAATGAATATAACAATATCTGATGTATGAATACTTTGCTTGAAGTTGTTGTATGGTGAATACCATATGAAGTGGTACTTATAGGCTTCAAAGCCTAAAACTAGCCGTTGCTGACTGTCCTCTTCATAGCGTGCGCTATATGTCACTATAGTGTACGTTAATCCAGCTATGTACGTTAACATAACATGTTACGTACGTTATATGTTGCACAAAACAGTCCAGTAGCTTCCGCCTCTTTTGTTAGTGTGCGTTATCATATGTCTGTAGCGTACGTCAACTCCCATAGATCTGTTGCATGCTTTCTGACCTTCTAGAATCAATCCAACGGATTGGTTTCATTTGAATTCGAAATACACCTTGCATAGCGTACGCTAAGCTTCCAGTGTAGCGTACGTAATGCCTTCTTCCTTTCGTGCGCTAATTTGTATTAGCGTGCGTTATCTGCTTCGATGCAGAATGCAGTACTCAATGACTTGATATTTTGCGTACGTTATACTTTAGTTATAGCGTACGGTAGATTCAGTAAGATTTACTTTTTTTCCATACTTCTCATGCGTCTTCGACTTCTTCTTGATTCATTGTTGTTTTTCTTTGTTTAGCAACTTATCATCAAAACCTCTAAAATGAATTTGTGGAATAAAATGTTCCAACAATCTCCCTTTTTTGATGACAACAACAACAATAGTTCGATGAGATTTATACCTAAATATATATATATATATATATATATATATATAGGGTGGGATTATTCTAAAAAGGGTCTTATAATAAAAAGTGTAGAAAGGATTGTGGGAGTGACATGTGTCATCCACATTCCACATCATATGACATGTGTCACCCCCCACCCCACCCCCACCCCCACCCCACCCCCACCCCCACCCAACCCCACCCCCACCCCCCACCCCCACCCCGAAAAAAAAAATTTCCCGAAAATTTTTTTTTCCCGCCAATTTTTTTTTTTTTGGGCTAATTTTTTTTTTCCCGCCAAAATTTTATAACTATGATGCACCATTTTATTTTGGTGCATCAAAGTTATAAAAATTAGTTATAACTATGATGCACAAAATTTCATAACGGTGATGCACCTGGGTTTTAATGCATCATAGTTATAAGTTTACTGCATTATAGTTATAAGAAATCGCATCATCCTAAGTTTTCTGCATCATATATATCTAGCTGCAGTATAGTTATAAGTTATAAGTAATCGCATCATGTATGTAATCGAATTATAGTTATAAGAAATCGCATCATCCTAAGTTTTCGCATCATATATGTATGTAATCGCATTATAGTTATAAGTTATAAGTAATCGCATCATGTATGTAATCGCATTATAGTTATAAGAAATCGCATCATCCTAAGTTTCTCTGCATCATATATGTATGTAATCGCATTATAGTTATAAGTAAGTGAATCATGTATGTAATTGCATTATAGTTATAGGAAGCGCATCATCCTAAGTTTCTCTCGCATCATATATGTATGTAATTGCTTCAAAATTAAATATGATTCTTTTTTATACAAGTACTACACTTTTTTATATCATTAGTGCATCACACTAATAAGTTTTGGTGCGTCTTTATTATAAGTTACTACATCATAGTTTATAGTTAAGTGCATCAACTATGATGCAGTAACTTATAACCTTAATGCACTAAAATCATAATTGTGATGCAGTAACTTTATAAATGTGATGCACTTATAAATTTTGGCGGGAATTTTTTTTGGCGGGAAAAAAAAATTTTTTGCCCCCCCAAAAAAAAATTTTTGGCAAGAAAATTTTTTTTTTCGCGGGGGGTGGGTGGGGGGTGGGGGGTGTGGGGGTGACACATGTCATATGATTTGGAATGGGGATGACACATGTCACTCCCACAATCCTTCCTACACTTTTTATTATAAGACCCTTTTTAGAATAACCCCACCCTATATATATATATATAGCTCAAAGTTCTCGACTTTGTCCGTTTCATTAGTTTTCTTCTCCCATAATTTCTTCTTTTTTTCTCTTTTAATCTTATTCTCCCTCATTATAATTTTCTTCATTTTTCTCGTCATTTTTCTCCCCCTTTTTGTCATTAGCAAAAAGTGCATGAAAATCATAAAATCAATGAAAAATTAGATATGAAAAGAATTGGATAAAACTCCCCCTGAAAAATATCTCCCCTTTAAAAAATAACTCTCCCTGAGTTAAATACCGATTATTTTGAAATAATTAATTTTGAATTTTGGGGATCCAACCGACTCTCGGTCGTTTTTCATTTGGTAAATAGATGATGTTTAGTATTATGGTTCTTTTTGGAATCCACAATTTCTTTATTTTGATTGTTCGTCTTGGGCTTTTACAGTTTGAAATGTGATGCCCGATTTTTAAATATTTACCACATTGGGGTGTTTTGAAATTTAAGGATGCATTTTTATCAATATGTTTGAATCCTAAACCTTGTTTATTTAGCGAGAATTTTTGAACACTAAGTAATTTTTCAAATTTCTCATTTCCGAGAGAAAATTTAGTCGTTAATTTTTTGAGTTCATTTTGAACTTTTAATAAATCATTCTTTAAATTATTTTCATTTTCAAAGCATAGAGAATGATCAATTTCAAAAAAAAAATCTTTTTTCTTGTAGTTTGGAGATTTCGTCTTCCTTATTTTTAATTTTAAGGGCTTTATCATCTTTTAGCGAATTGTGAAAATCCGTTCGAAAGCATTAAAAAGTTCGTCGTGAGACGAGGTACTTACCCGGCTTTCGCCGTCACTGTCGTCAAACGATCTCCTTGCCATGAGTGAAAGATTATTTTGAATATTATCTTCTTCTTCATCCTCGTCACTCCAGGTGACTATCAACACTTCCTTTTTAGAAGTCGAGCCACAACAATTCTTCGAAAAGTGGTCGATTTTTCCACAATTTCGACAATTATTGTCGAATCGATTTGACTCATTCCGGACTTGTGAGTTGAAGTCTCTTCTTCTCCGGTTTAATAAGTTTTGATACTTATTGATGTTTTTCGCATAAAATGCCGATGCTTCATCATCGTCATCAACCGGGACAATTCCTTCATTTCTTGACATCTTCTTAGCTTTTAAAGCTATAGGATTTTCCTTAGGTTTCGGCTTTGTGTTCTGAGATTTAAGTACAATCTCGTAATTTATTAGCGAATTAACAAGGACGCTAAAATCAAGAGTATTGAGATCTTTAGATTCCATAATTACCGTAACTGTGCCGTCCTATTCGCGAGGTAGTGATCGTAATACTTTCTTGACCTTTTCACTACTCGATAAGGATTTTCCGAAGCATGCTAGCCCATTTGTAATAACCTAGAATCGGTCTAGCATATTTTTTATGGACTCTTCGTCTTTCATCATGAAAATCTCGTAGTCGTGGAGAAGCATATTTATCTTCGTCACCTTGACTTGATTCGTTCCTTCGTGAGTTACCTCTAACATTTTTCAAATTTCTTTGGCACTATCACACGAGGAAATCCGATTATGTTCTTCCGGATTTAAAGCACAATAAAGCAATTGTGTTGCTTTGCTGTTGTAATGGTTGTTCGCTATATTTTTAAACAATCCGCAAGTGTACGGAGAATATGTAGAAAGCGGCGAGCAATGTCGTATTCCACAGAGACTAAATATTATTATTGTGTTGAGTACTAGATTATAGTGTTTCCTGTTTTATCTAGACGATCGAAAGGTAAAATGGATGATTAATGAAATAAAATACAATGATCACAATAAATTAAAATAATTGAAAATATCCGAATTAAAGAGAATTGCAAGAGTTTAGAAAGGTAGATTCCAAGGCTAGGTTTCCGTTGATTTCTAAGTTTAGTCGGGATTGGTTCCAAAAGGTTCTAAGTGTGTCTCCAAAACGATGATCACAACAATATTCTAAAGTCTCTCTCGAGATGCATTAAAACGTAGATTAAACAACCTATAACAACGTCTCCGTCTATTATAAATTATCTAACTCCAAAATGTTCATAAGATTAGATATCATCATAGTTCATTACCGATTTCTCAATCACGTAATTTACTATGTCAAATACTCGAAACCTATTAATGCCCTCTTCTCTCGAATTATGAGCAATTAAGTTAAACATGTAAAAACATTGATCAAGTGTCTAAACATGAATCAAAACCAAATATTTGATAAAGAAATCACACTAGATAAATATAATCATCAATCCCTCAAAACCATAGTAAATCAACGTACTCCCATGCCGGAATCTAATGAGTTTAGTCGGACATGGTAATGAAAGAAAGATTAATAATCATCATATTCATCATGTTCATGCTAAATAAAACAACAAAATAGATAAAAGATAGGAAGAAGATAAAACTCGTAAGATGTCTTGATTGATTCCGGTTGAAGCCTTCAAATGTGTTGTGTCGAGAATTACACTCTCCGACCGGCGATCGCCTCGGAGATCGGGCGACCTAGCCAGCATCGGCACTGAGGAAGAAGCTGCCGACGACTGTGTGGCCAAGCCTTAGCCCAGCAGACAAGATGTATCGGCCAACCGAAGGTCCCAGGACAAGTCCCGGTGCCGAGCGATCGACATCAAATACGATCGTCTCTCGGTACTTGGCGACTGACTCCTGGCGACCGACTAGCGGACGATCATCTCTCGGCACTTGCCGACCGACCCTTGGTGACCGACCGATGTCGACCCTCAGCGACTGGCCGATGCCGACCCTCAGTGACCGGCTAGAGACGACCGCCTCATGTCGATCAGAGACGATGGCCATCCGGTCGACAAAGGTCGAGCCTCAGGACAGACACCACGTGCAAGAGCCGAGACAAGATCTGCAATTCACGGATCGTTGACCACAGCCTGTCAGCATCCGTCCACCAGCCGACAAGCCCGCCGAAAGTTGTCAGTAGGACCGCATGTGACAGTGACTCCAGACGCGTGCTGGATCCTCATTGGACCGCCCAGCTGGCTGCCGGCTGTAGCCTTGGACTTTAGGCAGACTGCCAGCATCTACCTTGGACTTTAGGCCGACAGCCCGTGTGATCGCCCCATTATAATATTGGCCGGCAAACGATCGCCCCATTATTATAATGGCCGGAAGGCGATCGCCCGCCTGAAGACAAGACTCGGCTGCCACTATATATACACAGCTCCCTGCACTTGTCCAAGGACCGAGATTCTGACTCTCAAAACACTCTGCATAATCGCGATTTCAGTACGCAATACAGAATCAATACACAGCACTTGGCTATCTCCAACTCTTGGCAACAGCTATCATTCGGTACTTACTTCTCTCGGCCTCTCTCATCAAGCAGACGATCGGCAGGGACGAAGAACACCGATCTTCGCTCAAGAGCCGGATTAACAGAGTCTTTTTACACTCATTGTATTTAGAGTTCTCACATTAATACTTGTATCCACGAATATTTGTATTAATAACATCTCGCGAGAGCATTCAAGCCCGGGCCTAACAAACACGGCAAATCTT
The DNA here is from genome assembly GCA_033398695.1 of Orobanche coerulescens. Taxonomy (NCBI): domain Eukaryota; kingdom Viridiplantae; phylum Streptophyta; class Magnoliopsida; order Lamiales; family Orobanchaceae; genus Orobanche; species Orobanche coerulescens. The sequence continues at coordinate 231,903,388 of CM065802.1, forward strand.
GTGTTTATTCATATTCTCTCGGAAGTGCTCCCGCAAATTATTGTTTGTTGTCCGTCTTCCAGCAGTATTAATCTCCGGATAAATATTTTGGGCAACAACAATTGGCGCTAGAAGAAGGGGATCTAACCCTCAAATTCTTATTCCTACCGTCTCGAAGAACACTCACTGTTCTCGGGGCAGATACTTGAAGTGACACTCACTGCGCTTCAAAGAAATCTTTCAGAAATCATGTCTTCCGCCTCCGCGTCGAAGAAAGCCGCTGGCCAGCCGGCCAGACGCCTCGTTCCGTCCCAGTCCGAGCCGCAGCCGATGGTGGGAGGTAGCCGCCGCGGTCAGAGACGCTCGATCCCGTCCCTGGACGGCGGCCCAAGCCTCTCGCTTGATCAGTTCCGAACCAATGAACAGATCGAAGAGGCCATAGCCGTCCTTCAGGAGCGACGAAGTGCTCTCAACGCGCCTCCCGCTATCACCCCCTCGGCCATCCACCGAAAGTCCAAGCGGAAGCTCAAGGCGTTACTGGCCGAGCGATCGCCAGGAGACTCTCGTCCGCAAGAAGAGGCGCTCGCCAGTCGGGGCACCTCTGTTTTCGATCGCACAGGCGGTGACCGTCTTGGCGGCCAAGGCGATCGGCCCGGCTACGAGGCAGCGGAGTTTGAGTCCGTCACCAGGAGCTCGGCCTACCCGACTCCCAGAAGGCAGCCCAGCTGTATGGCTCCCGCTCGCCAAATAGCCGAGGTCGGCAGCAGCGGAGTCCGGAGATCGGTACACGATCGCCTCGGCTCCCGCTCCCATAGCCGATCAGCAAGCGACCGAGCCACGGCGATGGCTGCGATGCAACGTCAGCTCGACGACATGAAGGCGCTCCTAGAATCCAGGGCAGGCGCCAAGAAGACGATCGCCGAGCCAAGCGAGCCGCTCGCGATCGACATCGAGCTCGCCCCTGTGCAGCACAAGATTGCTCTTCCTCAAACACCTTTGTACGAGGGGCGATCGGACCCCCAAACACACCTGAGCAAGTTCAACATCTACATGACCGGGTGTGGGGAATCAGACGCGACCAGGTGCCGAATGTTCCCTCTGACGCTGGACGACCTCGCCCACAGGTGGTACGCCTTATTGTCGCCTCGGTCCATCAGCTCCTTTAACCAACTGGCGAACGTCTTCACAGAGTACTTCGTCGCCAAGGTCGCTCGACCGGAAGGTCCCCTTCGCATGATGCAAATCAAGCAGGGAGAAGAAGAGTCCGACTCGGACTACATCGACCGGGTAGACATGATCATCCTCAATGGCGAGCCCGTAAGCGATGAGACCGCCCTCTACGCGGTCCTAGGAGGATTTCAGGGCTTTTCGCCTATGTTCAGGCATCTCATGAAAACCCAACCTACGACCTACGCAGCCTTCCGGGCTAGAGCCGCAGATTTTCTGGCCAGGCAAAGGTTTCTTCTTAGCCTGTGAGCAGCGCGATCGGCGCCCGGACGACGATCTCTTGCCCGATCGCCGTTATCAACCTACGAATAAAGCGATCGGCAGCCGAGCGACGATCGCCAGTCTTTCAGCCCGATCGCCGATCATCACGCTACATCCCCAAGACCCGGAGGACACGATCGCCATCTACAGTCCAGCATCTAACATGACGGACTAAGGCATAAGATTGCCTCCACCGCACATCATAAAGCCATGGTCCTAGTAGTCGATGGAACCGGCTGCTTCGGCCATGCAAGGTCCCTTTCGGCCGAAATCGCCCGCCCTTCGTTTAAATATGAGGCCGGCGTAGTCTGAGGGCTCTCCAAAATTAATCATTGGACACGATCGCCCGCCCTCAAGGATCATCATCTAACTTGGTGAACCCGGACAAAGCGACACGTGCCACTACCCCCGTCTCAACGTACACCGTCGAGGTTCGCCATCTCCATGGTGGGCCGAGGTGGAAGCAGAGCTAAACAAGCCGCGGGCGTGGAGTTGATTCATCCGACGCTGCCCCGCGCAAGGACTCCTCTAGACCGAGACCGCACGCCCTTCGTTTAAATACGAGGCGAGGCGCAGCCTAACAGAGGACCCTCATAATAAAGTGAGTCACGAGACACTCAATGTCCTCGCGCACCAAGACACGGTCATGGAGTCGGTCCATCAATTTCCGCGACTGTGCACGATTCCTCAAAAAAGCGAAACCATCAAGTTTCCGAGGGGGATCGGTCAATGTTGTTTTTGCAGGTACAAGACCGAAGGATAGCTAGCCAATCGACCATGATAGCCCAAGTCCGAATCCTAAGTCAGCTCAGCAAGATCGCCCGTCCTCATCCTACACGATCGCCAGCAAGAACCACCTCGCCCCATGTCTTCAACATAGGAGCAAGCTGGGGGGCAATTGTTGTGTCGAGAATTACACTCTCCGACCGGCGATCGCCTCGGAGATTGGGCGACCTAGCCACTGCCGAGCAGACGAGGCAGAACTGCCGGCCGGCGACCAGGTGGCCAAGCCTTAGCCCAACAGACAAGATGTATCGGCCAACCGAAGGTCCCAGGACAAGTCCCGGTGCCGAGCGATCGACATCAAATACGATCGTCTCTCGGTACTTGGCGACCGACTCCTGGCGACCGACTAGCGGACGATCATCTCTCGACACTTGCCGACCGACCCTTGGTGACCGACCGATGTCGACCCTCAGCGACTGGCCGATGCCGACCCTCAGTGACCGACTAGAGACGACCGCCTAATGTCGATCAGAGCCGATGGCCATCCGGTCGACAAAGGCCGAGCCTCAGGACAGACACCACGTGCAAGAGCCGAGACAAGATCCGCAATTCACGGATCGTTGACCACAGCCTGTCAGCATCCGTCCACCAGCCGACAAGCCCGCCGAAAGTTGTCAGTAGGACCGCATGTGACAGTGACTCCAGACGCGTGCTGGATCCTCATTGGACCGCCAGTGTTTGCCATTGTAGCCTTGGACTTTAGGCAGACTGCCAGCATCTACCTTGGACTTTAGGCCGACAGCCCGTGTGATCGCCCCATTATAATATTGGCCGGCAAACGATCGCCCCATTATTATAATGGCCGGAAGGCGATCGCCCGCCTGAAGACAAGACTCGGCTGCCACTATATATACACAGCTCCCTGCACTTGTCCAAGGACCGAGATTCTGACTCTCAAAACACTCTGCATAATCGCGATTTCAGTACGCAATACAGAATCAATACACAGCACTTGGCTATCTCCAACTCTTGGCAACAACTATCATTCGGTACTTACTTCTCTCGGCCTCTCTCATCAAGCAGACGATCGGCAGGGACGAAGAACACCGAGCTTCGCTCAAGAGCCGGATTAACAGAGTCTTTTTACACTCATTGTATTTAGATTTCTCACATTAATACTTGTATCCACGAATATTTGTATTAATAACATCTCGCGAGAGCATTCAAGCCCGGGCCTAACAAACCCGGCAAATCTTGTGTTTATTCATATTCTCTCGGAAGTGCTCCCACAAATTGTTGTTTGTTGTCCGTCTTCCAGCAGTATTAATCTTCGGATAAATATTTTGGGCAACAACAAAATGTTCTTGAAGTGTTCTTCAAGAATTTATTCAAATCTCCTTCTTTTTGGAATGAAAGCCCCTTAATCTTTTGTTTCTCTCTCTCTATAATCTCTCCAAATTCAGCATATCTCCAAGTCTAGTCCAAATATCCCTTTTTATAAAGCCAAAAACATCACTTTTCATACACAAATCTTGCAAAAATGTCAAAAGTTGATTTTTCCACCGAAAAGTGACACGGCCCGTGTCATAGTGTGCTAAAAACTCCAATTTTTGCTGGACAGGGAACTCCACCGTGTCAATTGACACGGCTGAGCAAATGACACGACCGTGCCGAATGGCACGGCCCGTGTCAAACTCCTCTAGAAAATGAAAAGCGTCTGGATAAGAAACCCGACCGTGTCAATATGGCACGGCCGGGATAATGACACGGCCCGTGTCGATTGACACGGCCGGGCTCGTGTTGACTCATTTTGACACCATTTTGACTCCTTTTTAAGCCCGATCTCTAGTTTCCGCATTGCTTGATATGTATTGGGGTTGGAGACTTCGTTCTTGCTTGATTTATGTCCATAAAGCACCTATAAAATCAATAAAACGTACCCAAGCATGATCGAGTCCAATAAACACAATATGAGTATAAACGACACAGTTCTACACATTTTAGGATCTTAAAACCCGGAAAATCGGTGCAAAAATATGTGTAAAAATGAGTATTATCAAAATCCCCCAAACTTGAACGTTGATCGTCCCGAGCAATGCACTTTAAAATAACCACTCTTAAGGGAACTCGTCCCTCAACATACCTCAAATGATCATTTTGAAAATTCATCAATACGCCTCAAGAAATAAATAAGTCGAGTTCTATAAAGTATTCAAATCTTGAGGGTGCTTCCTTAACATCATAGCTAATACTTGAATAATACGAACCTCGCCGGTCAAGTGTATTCCCTCACTCTCAAAGTATATAAAGGGATAATTGACGCTCAAAACTCATTCAATGAAATAAGAATCCCCATAGGCTTGCCAATCATCTACATCTCTACCACTAGTTGTGCACGCAAATTTGGTGAATCAAAAAGGACTTTATCGGTTGTAATGTAGGCTTTTTGGTCGGGGTAGGATAAGTATGGCTTAAAGTGACTTGACTTGAGCAAATTAGAACATTATCTCAATAATCACTTCGCTCAATTAGAAGCTCAATAATCCCTTAGAATTTATTTCCTTCAACCCCTTGATTTTAATATCATCGCACTAAGCACTTTTGAAAGTGAGAATCACAACCTTATTCCTCCTTATTGCTCCATTTATTTTATTTCCTCCTTATCGCTTCATTCATCTCGTTTCTTTTGTGTCCACACACTTTTTCTTTTTGTGCTTTCATGTGGTGGACAACATCATCATTAAATCACACCATTCTTCCTTCAAATTTATTTTGATAAATCATTGCATTTGAACCAACAATCTTCCCAATCGCCTCCACACATCTTTTCATTTTTTGCCAATTTGTTCTAAATAGCTCAAGTATAGGGACAAAAGTTTATAATAGAACGGAAAGCTCATAATGTGGCTAACAAGAAATAGGCTTTAAGCTCAATCGGGCTAACTAGGGAAATAAATTTTCGGGTTGGCCAAAAGGTTTGAAGGGTTGCCAATAAAAATCGCCTAAAATCACTTTCACTAAATTGCACACACACTTGTAGTTTCGAATAAGATACCAGGGCAAGTTCTAGAGTCTTAAAAACATGAATGGTACACTCGACAATGAAAATTGCATATTTAATGATGCACGAAGGCTCAAAAGCTCACAAGCTAGATTTGTTCATATTTCCAAGAGATTAAACTATTTATTCAATTTCACACCCTTTTGATTATTCTACAATTTTTCCCCTTCAAATTATCTTTGATTTGCATATCAAAATAACAAAATAAATCCCGAGGCATCCAAGATAAGAGTTCATTCTTTCGAGTTTCATCTAAGTTCATCATCATCAAAGCACACCAAGTTCGAAATAAAACACACTAAAATAAAACACAACCAAAAAATTTCAAACCAAAACGTAAATCAAAATCCAAATGCGAAAAAAAAAAAAAAACAATGTAGGTATTTTCTTGACCCAATATCTCCCCCCAAACTTGAATTAAAGAGTATACACACGAAGGGGGTATAGTATTTAAACAATAAAAACTTTGGGTCAAGAAATACTTACAACCGGTCCCATTGATTTGGCGGAGGAAAGTGGCCTTCTTGGACATGCCAATCTTCTATTTGTCGTAAAATTTCCAGCATCTCGTCTTGTCTTTGACGGGTCTCCTCTCGGAAAGCCTCGAACTCTTCTCTCAGCATGGAACGAGATGTGGCATGTCTTGATTCGGCCTGTCTTGACGACTCGGACCGTTCTATCATTCTTTCTTCTTCCTCCCCCGTTTCTCTTTCGTCTTCTAGGCCTCTCTCATATTCGAATTCCTCCTCCATTCTTTCCTCTCTCTCTTCTTCTCGCATCCTCTCGTCTCTATCCTCAAATTCCGTACGCCTAGGACGGACATTCCGAGCAACATATCTTTCACTAGGAGAAATTAATCCAACTGCCTCCCGGGCCAATTTATGCGCTTCCGTGGCCATTTGTAGATTTTCTAAGTCCCGAATACTGGTAATAGTTGTCAAAGTTGTATTCGGGAGTAAGAAGTGATCGCCGTCATTTTGGAGGAAAATAATGCGAGAATCGTAGTCGAGAATATTCATCAACTTCATGACTTGGACAGATAGAAGCATATTTCCCGGGAGGGGAGTTCGATTTTCTAGTGGTATATCAAGATGAAGTGCGATATGGGTAATTAAACCCCCTATCAAAATCTCCCCTCTCGGTTTAGTGGCAACATCCTCAAAATGATCCATGATAATAGCTCTGGTTGCTGGATTTGTTCCGTCGAGTATATGTGATAAAACATAAAGCTCTCGTTGAGTTATTGGCCCCGTTTCTTTTCGGCCGAAGATAGTGCTCGCAATCACCTTGTGTAGATAATGGAGGATAGGATTGCGAAGAGAGGATCCTTTTGCCGACTTTGGGATGTAGGGACGTGCATCGCTCCCCGGATATTCAACCATTGACTTCCAATAAGTCTCACACTCGAACCGATTGATTCGGTATTCTCCGTGCCTTCGAGCGTCATATATAGTATCCAATTTACTAGGACCAAGTTTTTCGTTTTTGTTGTTTAGCCGAAATTCTAAGGCGGTCGGCTCATGCAAAATCGGATCTCTTTTAACAGAGAGTGTGCTAAGAAATTCCAGCATGAGGCAGCGGTAAGTGGGCCAATGTTGGGTCATTAACGTTGTCCAACTTATTCGTGCAAGTAGCCTCATGACATCGTCTCTTATCCCCATCGCCGTCATGCACTCATCGTCCGGCCATCGAGTGGGGAGCATTTTTTTCTGCCCCAATGTCTCCCATCGTGCTAGGCGACTCGGCGGAAGCTCAATTCCATACGTCTCGGGCGTCTCGACAGCCCCTTGAGTAGGTATTCTATCCGGTTGTTGAATTTCTGTTGTGGGTCTTCCTCGTCCTCGTTGAGTTGCGCCCCATCCTTGTTGGGCATTTCCTCGTCCTCGTCCCCTGGCCATTTTTTTGCAAGAGATTCATCAATTATCATTTGTTTCACAACAGTTCAGAATCACGGTTTTTTCGATAATAAACGCTCCCCCAAACTTCTTACAAATTACACATTTGTCCAAAAAATAAGCATTTCTTCAAAAATACCCCAACCGTAAATTTCAACCCCAATTGCATTTGTAAGTAATATCCCAATAATTTCAAACATGTAATAACATCTCTCAATCATATATATCCAACATGTCATTCATGATAATCACCAACAAAATTTCAACATATTTTTACCCGTGACAAATTCCACCAAAAAATCCATTTAAGAACCCTAAATTGCTCAATAAATCATATTTCATATAATCTCAATGCAATGAATAATTAAACCATCCAAAATCGTGAATCATACCTTGAATTCGGAGTGAAAATTGAAGAAAAAATCAGAAAAAATCGCGACCCAAACCCGGATGAGTTCGTCCGATTCGTATCCTTTGAAGCTTTAGGATTGTGTAATAATGATGAACACTTTGTTATTATGTGAGATTTGACACGATTTTTTTTTGCCTGATTTTGCCGGATTTAATGGGATTCGGGGCTAGGGTTTATGATTTGGGGGAGAAGGAAATTTGGGGAAGAAGGCAATGGAGGAGTCGGCCGCTCCAGGTTTTATACCTCCCGATTGACACGGCCCGTGTCAAATGACACGACCCGTGTCATACCTGTCTACTTTTTTAAAAATGCTGCTGCCCACCTGACCCGGCCGTGTCATATGACACGGCCCGTGCCGTACTACGCCAGAAAGTGAAATTTTTACTGGATACCTGACTCGACCGTGTCAGGTGACACGGCCCGTGTCGTAGTTGCTTGGAACGTCAAAATCGACTGGCCATCAGACCTGACCGTGTCAATTGACACGACCCGTGTCATACTCGCACAGAAAGTGATAAATGATCTGCCTGCACGACCCGACCATGTCATATGACACGGCCCGTGCCGTACTGGCCTGGAAAATGCAGTTTTCATTTTCGGGCCTTTTTCCTGCGAATTGAACACCAAAATTTGAACCGGTTAGTTTTACAACAAGTAAAAATACAAAAAAAAATGTGAAAAAGATCAAAACATGAAAATGAAAACTATTGGGTTGCCTCCCAATTAGCGCTAAGTTTAATGTCTTCAGCCGGACGTCTTCAACTGGAAGTTTTTATGGCTCGATTAAAGTTATTACGGATACAGCTTCCTTTTGATTGGGATGATAGTAGTGTTTGACTTGTTGTCTGTTAACTTTAAATAGCTCTCCGTCTCTGCTCATAAGCTCGACTATTCCAGGTGGAAGTACTTTCTTGATCACGAATGGACCCGACCATCTTGATTTCAATTTTCCGGGGAACAATTTTAGTCTTGAATTATAGAGAAGTACTTGTTGTCCAGGCATAAATTCACGTTTAACGATCATCTTATCGTGTCATCTTTTAGACCTCTCTTTGTAGATTCGAGAGTTTTCGTAGCATTCATCCCGGAATTCTTCCAATTCATTTAGCTCTAGTAATCTTTTCTTTCCGGCGGCCTCAAAATCTAAGTTCATTCTTTTCACCGCCCACATCGCTCTATGCTTCAATTCCAAAGGTAGGTGACATGATTCCCAAAAATGAGTTGATAAGGAGATGTTCCCAAAGGAGTTTTATAGGCCTTACGATAAGCCCAAAGTGCATCGTCGAGCTTGGATGACCAATCTTTCCGAGATGTACTCACCGTCTTTTCCAAGATTAGCTTAATCTCTTTGTTGGCCGCTTCGGCTTGTCCATTTGCTTGTGGATGATAGGCCAATGATTTCTTTGATCGGACCCCATATTTCTGAAGGAGTTTATCCATGATTTTGTTGACAAAATGCGATCCCCGATCACTGATTAATGCTCTTGGAGTTCCGAATCGGCAAAAGATGTTCTTCTTTAAAAATTTCATTACTACTTGAGCATCATTTGTTGGGGATGAAATTGCCTCGACCCATCAAGACACGTACTCGACCGCTAGTAGAATGTACTTATTTCCGAATGATGAGGAAAATGGACCCATGAAGTCGATGCCCCAAACGTCAAATAGTTCAACCTCAATTACGTTGGTTAGGGGCATCTCATGACGTCTTGAAATATTTCCTACTCGTTGGCATCTATCGCATTATTGAATGAAGAGATAGCAATCTTTGTATAGCGTAGGCCAATAAAATCCGCTTTGCAACACCTTTGCAACAGTCCGTGTTGCTCCGAAATGTCCTCCGGTTGGTGATGAATGACATTGTTGAAGAATTTCATCCCATTCCTCTTGTGGTACACATCTCCTTACGATCATGTCGGCACATCTCTTAAAAAGTAATGGATCATCCCATATATAGAACTTGATATCATGTAGGAATTTCTTCTTTTGATAATGAGATAAATCCGGGGGTAGCACACCTGCGACCAAAAAATTAACAATGTCAGCAAACCACGGAAATTTAGCTTCTACCATAAAAAGCCGCTCGTCCGGAAACTCTTCTTTAATCCCTTCGATCTCGGGTTCCTCCTCCTTTTTGTACTCGAGGCGAGATAAGTGGTCGGCTACCACATTTTCACAACCTTTTCTGTCTCGAACTTCTACGTCAAACTCTTGTAAAAGAAGAATCCATCGAATTAGGCGAGGTTTAGAGTCTTTCTTTTCGAACAAGTATTTGATAGCTGTGTTGTCCGTGTGTACTATCGTCTTTGTCCCAATTAAGTATGATCAGAACTTATCAAAAGCAAATACCACGGCAAGCATTTCTTTCTCCATTGTTGTGTAATTTTGTTGGGCTCTGTCCAATGTTTTGCTTGCATAATAAATAGCCCGAAAGAGTTTCTCACGACGTTGTCCCAACACATCTCCGACCGCATAATCACTTGCATCACACATGATCTCAAATGGTTGAGACCAATCCGGTACCACGAGGATAGGAGCACTCACTAATGCCTTCTTTAAAGTCTCAAATTCCTGCAAACATTCGTTAGAAAGAATGAAAGTGGTATCTTTTTCTAACAATTTACTCAAAGGTTTAGTGGTTTTTGAAAAGTATTTTATGAATCTCCTATAAAAACCCGCGTGCCCAAGAAAACTCCTAATTGCTTTTTCGTTCTTCGGTGGGGGAAGTTTTTCAATGGCGAAAATTTTCGCCCTATCAATCTCCAAATCGGCGGCGGACACTCGATGGCCTAGGACAATTCCTTCTTGCACCATAAAGTGGCATTTCTCCCAATTCAGCACGAGATTAGTGTCTTCACATCGCTGCAAAACTAAAGTAAGATTATGCAAGCAATGATCAAATGAATTTCCAAACACCGAAAAATCATCCATGAAAACTTCCATTATATTTTCGATCAAACCGTGAAAGATAGCCATCATACAATGTTGAAATGTGGCCGGGGCATTACACAAACCAAACGGCATTATACGATAAGCATAAATTCCATAAGGACATGTAAAAGCCGTTTTTTCTTGATCTTCCTGTGTTATGTAAATTTGATTATATCCTGAATATCCATCGAGAAAACAGAAAAATTCATGCCCCGCCAATCTATCAAGCATTTAATCAATGAAGGGAAGAGAAAATGGTCTTTGCGAGTAGCCGCATTTAAAGCCCTATAGTCTATACACACTCGCCATCCCGTAACTACTCTCATAGCAATTAATTCATCTTTCTCATCTTTGGTTACGGTCATCCCTCCCTTTTTTGATACAACTTGCGTAGGACTCACCCACTCACTATCGGAAATTGAATATATCATCCCGATGTCTAAAAGTTTTAGTACTTCCTTTTTCACCACTTCTTTCATTATGGGATTAAGTCTTCGTTGATTTTGCACTTTAGGTTTAAAATTTTTTTCAAGCAAAATCCTATGCATGCATATGGAAGGACTAATTCCTTTCAAATCTGAGATAGACCATCCTATAGCCGACTTATGTGCTCTCAATACACGAAGCAATTTATCTAGTTGAGTGGATGAAAGTGAAGAGGATATAATTACCGGATTGGTATTGTATCATCTAGAAATGCATACTTGAGGTGTTCCGGGAGGGTTTTAAGGTCCAAGCTTGGTTGAGATGAATCCGATTGAGATGAAACGGACCCTAAATTTTTGTCCATGTCGTTATACACGTTCGAGTCATCCGTTAGCTTGATTTCTGCAACTACTTCATGCTCCCCTTTGTCAAAATCATCGAATGTATTGATTTGCATTTTTTCCTGTAGAGAATTTAATTCAGAAACATAATCAAACAAGTCAGAATCGTCAAACTCCAAAGTTGAATCACTAGAAAAACATGAGTTCGTAAGAGAAAACTCTAACGGATCCGAAGAAAATGAATGTAAGATTTTTTTCTTCCCATACGAGCTTATATGGTCAATAGCATTGCAATATTCTTTATTATCATGAAATTTCATAGCTTTAAATATAGAAAATAGAACATGCTCATCATTAACATGTAGTGTTAATTCTCCCCTTTCAACATCAATAAGAGCCTTTCTCGTTGCTAAAAATGGACGTCCAAGGATAAGTGGTAAATCTCCATCTTCTTCCATATCAAGGACAACAAAATCCGCTGGAAAAATAAATTTGTCAACTTTTACAAGCACATCTTCGACAATTCCCTTGGGATGTCTTATGGATCGGTCCGCCAATTGTAGCATAACCGTTGTGGCTTTCATTTCTCCGACACCTAATTTCCTGAAAATAGATAAAGGCATGAGATTAATCGAAGCACCTAAATCACACAAAGCTTTGTCGAATGAGACGTTTCCAATAGTGTATGGAACGGTAAAGCTTCCGGGATCCTTAAGCTTTTGAGGCAATTTGTGTTGGATAATAGCGCTACATTCTTCGGTTAGTTTAACTATCTCATGATCTTCCATCTTTCTTTTTCTTGACATCAGATCCTTTAAGAATTTTGCGTAGTTAGGCATTTGTTCCAAAGCATCTGTCAAAGGAATATTGATATTAATTTTCTTGAAGATATCTAAAAACTTTGCGAATTGTGCATCTAACTTTTTCTTTTTGAAATGTTGAGGAAAAGGGAGAGGAATGTTAGGAGTAGAGTTAGGAGATATTTTAGGCTTCTCAACCCCCTTGGATGTATCATGCTTCCCTTCTTCTTTTTCAATTTCGAATTGATTCTCCTTGACTTCCTCCCTTGGAATCTTTGGCCCTTCATAATTCGTTCCACTTCTTAAGGTGATCGCTTGACACGACTCTTTTGGATTCACTTCAGTATTGCTCGGAAATTGTCCCTGTTGATGTTGACTTCCGACAACTTTAGCTAATTGTCCAATTTGAGTTTCGAGATTTTTCATTTGAGCTCCCATGGTGGTGGCTAATTGAGTAACATGGCCTTCGATTTTGTCCAATTTCTCCTCATCTCGACTAAATCGGCTTTTCATCTCCATCATGAAGGTAGCTAGAATATTCTCGAGATTTGACGTCGGCTTTGCTTCTTCAATTATCTCACCATTAGACACCTTGAATCCGTCCGGTGGTTGTAAATCATTCTTTGGATTAGCATAGCTAAAATTTTCATGATTTCGATTAGAGGGATGGTAGAAGCCCGGTGGTGGATTATTCCGGAAATTGTTGTAACTCCGATTATTAATGTAATGTGCCTCCTCCAATGGATCGGACGGTAGTGAACTTGAACTTCCTTGAGAAACTCCCTTCGAATCACTTCCTTTTGTTAGAGCCCCCAATTGAGTAGTTAACATCGTCATTTGTGCGGTTAATGCCTTTATAGGATCCGAATCGGATATATCAACCACCCTTCTAATATTTGATCTTTCCATCAGCCATTGATAGCTATTCATAGCCATTTCTTAGATCAATCCATACGCTTCTTCAACGCTTCTTGCTAGCAATGCCCCTCCCGCAGAAGCATCAATAAAATTTTTTGTTTCCTCCATAAGACCATTGTAGAAGAAACACATTTGTTGGTCTTCGGGGAAACCATGTCGAGGGCATCGCCTTAGTAGATCTTTGAAACGTTCCCAAGCTTCATATAACGGTTCGGAGTCCAATTGATGAAATTGAGTAATCTCACTTTTTAGCTTCATTGTCTTGTTTGGTGGGAAAAATTTGAACAAAAATTTTTCGCTCAATTCGTCCCATGTCTTTATACTTCCGGGAGCTAAAGTTCCAAGCCAATTTCTTGCTTTCTCCCTCAAAGAGAATGGAAACAATCGTAAGCGTATTGCATCATCCGAGACTCCATTCATTTTGATAGTATCACATATTTGCATGAAATGAGTGAGATGGGCATGTGGATCTTCGACAGCAAATCTTCCAAATTGATTTTGTTGAACCATTAAAATTAAGGCAGGCTTCAACTCGAAATTGAGGGCGTTGATTGGAACATGAGTGATTCCTCCAAAGTTTCGGTCTAATTTTGGTTGGAATCCATCCCGAATTGATTGCACCCTAATTGTTGGATTTTCAATCCTTCCGCCCTCGTTGTCTTGGATTATTGCATTCTCGTTCTCGTTGTCCCTTCCCACGTTATCTCCCGCTCTCTCCATGTCTTCAAAAAGATCCCTTCTTAGTTTCCTTGAGGTAGCACTTGTTCTTCGGGCAAATGCTTCTACTTCCGGGATGAAAGTTTCTAAAGGCACTCGAGATGAACGGGTGTTCATGCACTCCCTGAGTGGAAATTGTATAACATGATTTAAGTAACAAATAATAAAATGTCTAAAGTAAGACTAGAAACACTTATCGTAATATCAACACTAATAAAATTAATTTAGTCCCCGGCAACGGCGTCAAAAACTTGTTCGCTAAATTTTTAAACAATCCGCAAGTGTACGGAGAATATGTAGAAAGCGGCGAGCAAGGTCGTATTCCACAGAGACTAAATATTCTTATTGTGTTGAGTATTATATTATGGTGTTTCCTGTTTTATGTAGACGATCGAAAGGTAAAATGGATGATTAATGAAATAAAATACAATGATCACAATAAATTAAAATAATTGAAAATATCCGAATTAAAGAGAATTGCAAGAGTTTAGAAAGGTAGATTCCAAGGCTAGGTTTCCGTTGATTTATAAGTTTAGTCGGGATTGGTTCCAAAAGGTTCTAAGTGTGTCTCCAAAACGATGATCACAACAATAATCTAAAGTCTCTCTCGAGATGCATTAAAACGTAGATTAAACAACCTATAACAACGTCTCCGTCTATTATAAATTATCTAACTCCAAAATATTCATAAGATTAGATATCATCATAGTTCATTACTGATTTCTCAATCACGTAATTTACTACGTCAAATACTCGAAACCTATTAATGCCCTCTTCTCTCGAATTATGAGTAATTAAGTTAAACATGTAAAAACATTGATCAAGTGTCTAAACATGAATCAAAACCAAGTATTTGATAAAGAAATCACACTAGATAAATATAATCATCAATCCCTCAAAACCATAGTAAATCAACGTACTCCCATGCCTGAAATCTAATGAGTTTAGCCGGACATGGTAATGAAAGAAAGATTAATAATCATCATATTCATCATGTTCATGCTAAATAAAAAAACAAAATAGATAAAAGATAGGAAGAAGATAAAACTCGTAAGGTGTCTTGATTGATTCCGGTTGAAGCTTCAAATGTTCTTGAAGTGTTCTTCAAGAATTTCGTCAAATCTCCTTCTTTTTGGAATGAAAGCCCCTTAATCTTGTGCTTCTCTCTCTAATCTCTCCAAATTCAGCATATCTCCAAGTCTAGTCCAAATATCCCTTTTTATAAAGCCAAAAACATCACTTTTCACACACAAATCTTGCAAAAATGTCAAAAGTTAATTTTTCCACCGAAAAGTGACACGGCCCGTGTCAAATGACACGGCCCGTGTCATAGTGTGCTAAAAACTCCAATTCTTTCTGGACAGGGAACTCGACCGTGTCAATTGACACGGCCGAGCAAATGACACGACCGTGCCGAATGGCACGGCCCGTGTCAAACTCCTCTAGAAAATGAAAAGCGCCTGGATAAGAAACCCGATCGTGTCAATATGGCACGGCCGGGATAATGACACGGCCCGTGTCGATTGACACGGCCGGGCTCGTGTTGACTCGTTTTGACACCGTTTTGACTCCTTTTTAAGCCCGATCTCTCGTTTCCGCATTGCTTGATATGTATTGGGGTTGGAGACTTCGTTCTTGCTCGATTTATGTTCATAAAGCACCTATAAAATCAATAAAACGTACCCAAGCGTGATCGAGTCCAATAAACACAATATGAGTATAAACGACACAGTTCTACACATTTTAGGATCTTAAAACCCGGAAAATCGGTGCAAAAATATGTGTAAAAATGAGTGTTATCAATGGTCGTTCTTCCAATCCGTATATTCGTATTCTTCGAAGCTTTTTAGAGTACCATTGGAATTTGTGGGAATTTTCGGACCAAGACATATGACTTTCCAGAGCTCGATATCACAGGCTCGGATGAATATTGACATCTTCTTTTTCCATGTCATAAAATTTGATCCATCCAAAATGAAGGTCGGTTTAAGGCGAGGCCTTCGAACGGGGCATAATGAAGCGCCATTGGATTTTTTTCTCCTCGGATATTAAGCCGATTATAAGAGATAACCGCTCCAATATCAATTGTTGGGTTTGGTACCGCCACTAGAAAGGGAGTTTAGATAGTGCGGTTAAGAATATAGAATTCTTTTGCGATTGCGGAAGTGATTATATGCATAATGTAAATGACACAGCGATATATAGAGGTTCGGCAATGTGCCTACGTCCTCTCTTCATATAGGCTTAAATAAACTTTTCCGCCTTGTCTTCCACCGGTCCCAGGGAAACCGTTACAATTTTGTCTTCTATCGGTCCAAAATAAATCATTACAATCTTGTCTTTATGCCGGTCCAAGATAAACCGTTTTCCTTTTCTATCGGATAAGGAATCAACCTTTCTAGCTTTCTACCAGTACTAGAAAAACCTCACTTGGATTTAGATTATGATTCTAACAATACCGGATCCACAATCCTAATAACACCGAATCAAATCTATAATCCTTTCTTTTCTCTCGTATTTGGTTGAGTGAATTAAACACTCGAACTCTTATGAATTAAGCTGGATTACAACAACAATAATGAATATAACAATATCTGATGTATGAATACTTTGCTTGAAGTTGTTGTATGGTGAATACCATATTAAGTGATATTTATAGGCTTCAAAACCTAAACTAGACGTTGCTGACTGTTCTCTTCATAGTGTACGCTATATGTCACCGTAGCGTACGTTAAGCCAGCTACGTGTGTTAACATAACATGTTGCGTACGTTATATGTTGCACAAAACAGTCCAGTAGCTTCTGCCTCTTTTGTTAGCGTACATTATCATATCTCCGTAGCGTACGCTAACTTCCATAGATCCGTTGCATGCTTTTTGACTTTCTAGAATCAATCCAACGGATTGATTTCATTTGAATTGAAATAAACCTTGCATAGCGTACGTTAAGCTTCCAGTGTAGCGTACGTAATGCCTTCTTCCTTGCGTGCGCTAATCTTTGTATTAGTGTGCGTTATCTGCTTCGATGCAGAATGCAATACTCACTGACTTGATATGTTGCGTACGTTATACTTTGGTTATAGCGTACGTTAGCTTCAGTAAGATTTACTTATTTTCTGTCCTTCTCATGCGTTTTCGACTTCTTCTTGATTCATTGTTGTTTTTTCTTTGTTTAGCAACTTATCATCAAAATCTCTAAAATGAATGTGTGGAATAAAATGTTCCAACAGTTCGCACGTAATTTTACATATATTCGGAGTTGTTATTTAGCCGATATGAGCATAAATGTGCTGACAATCATATTGGATTACATATATGTTAGCAAGATTACGCTTTTAGGTTTTTGTATGATTTTTAGGTGCTATTATAGCATTTATTGGGGATATAAACAAGCAAGACGGAGCCCACACCCCAAGACTATCGGAGAAATGCATGAGAATTGATTTCGGCATAAAAGTGCAGAAAAACAAGTAAAGTAGCATTGAACACAGTTGGACCGTGTCTAAGGACACGGACCGTGAACATGGCCTGGGCCACGTCCTTGACTTTATCAATCGTCTAGATAAAGTCGAGTATACTACAATCTAGTACTCAATACAATAATTAATTTAATCAATATGGAGTACGACCTCCACTCACCCCTACGTACAACTATTGTAACTATTCTTTGCACCTGTGGGTAGTAAATATTTAGCAAACCGAAATTCCCACTCCTATCCACCACCAAATATTCGCTAAGTGTATTGTGTAGAATTTTCGAATTGTGCTGGTTTAACTATCGCTATGTCATCTAGTGCTGTTAACAGGTCGAAGCGATACTCGACTTGGCTCGGTAGAGTATTGAGTTGGGTATCGAACAAGTCTGATAAAGAACCAGGTGCTAACTGTGGCACGAGACCGATTCATTGAGGAATCGGGTGGTCCGTTGGACTGGGTATTCGAGTGGGCTACTGAACAAGTACGTGGTAGCTCGACCCATTAACATTTAACAACCATATCACCCCTAGCCCTGTTAACGGGTCGGACCCAATCGGATATCACTATAACCAACACGATTGGTAGAGTATCAAGCCAGGTATTGGACCGACCCGTTAAGAAATCGAACATCATTCTGGATCAAGACCGGAAAATCAAGGAATCGAACTATCCGTCAGACCGAATATTTAATCCGAACCGACACACGAGTACCAAATAGCTCCACCCATTACCTCCCCGAATCACATCGAATCCAATCTTCTACCCCACTATGAAAACATGCTAGAAAATGTAAAAATCAATTATTTAGAAAAGAATCATCTTCAAACAAGTTAAAAACTTTCTCCTCTACCTCAAACTCTTTATAAAAATACTCATGCACACATGGTGCGCACGCGCGCGCGCACACACACACACACACACACACACACACACACTAAGCATCCAAGATTATTTGGGTCAAGAGTGATACTCAGACCCGCCACGCCTTACTGCGGGTCACGGGGCGGGCGATCCATACGTCACGGGTCAGTGTGGGGATAGTAGGATCAGGTCAAAATTGTCATCCCTAATAACTAGCATCGTTAAAATTGTTTGAAACGACCAAGAATAGTAATAATCGCTATGCATATTGGAGTTCTTAACTAATTTTTAATAAAATTTATCAGAAACTGCGAATCAAACAGTTAACAATTATCAAGAACCCAATCGTTATAAAATGTGTCCTCTAAGAACCAGATGACATTCTTTGGGTCGATTTGCTCGGAAACCATATTTGGAATTGTTCCCATGTAATTTTGCATATATTTTGGAGTTGTTATATAGCTGATATGATCATAAATGTGCTGAGAATGATCGCATATATGTTAGATAAGATTATGCTTGTTTGTTTGTGTATGATTTAGCTTGCTATTGTAGCATTTATTAGGGACATAAACAAGTGAGATGGAGGCCCACACCCCAAGACTATCAGAGAAATGCACGAGAATGATTTCGGCGCGAAAGAGCAGAAAACAAGCAAAGTAGCAGTGAACACGGCCTAGACTGTGACCGTGAACACGGCCTGGCCCGTGTCCTAGACTTTATCAATCGTCTAGATAAAGTCGAGTATATATACTACAATCTAGTACTCAATGCAATAATTATTTTAATCAATGTGGGGTACGACGTCCACTCAACCCTACCTACAACAATTATAACTATTCTTTACACTTGCGGGTAGTAAAATATTTAACAAACTGAAATTCCCACTCCTATCCACCACTAAATATTCGCCAAGCGTATTGTGTAGAATTTACGAATTGTGGTTTAACTGGTTTAACCATCGCTATGTCATCTAGTGCTGTTAACCGGTCGACGCGATACTCGACTTGGCTCGGTAGAATATTGAGTTGTTTATCGAACCGGTCTGATAAGGAACCAGGTACTAACTGTGGCACGAGACCGATTCATTGAGGAATCGGGTGGTCCATCTGACTGGGTATTCGAGTGGGCTACCGAATAAGTACGTGGTAGCTCGACCCATTAACATTTAACAACCATCTAACCCCTAGCTCTATTAACGGGTCGATCGAATCGGATATCACTATAACCTGCACGATTTGGCAGAGTATCAAGTCAGGTATTGGACCGACCCGTTAAGAAATCGAATATCACTTTGGATCGAGACCGGCAAATCAAGGAATCGAACTATCCGTCAGACCAAATATTTAAGCCGGACCGGCCGACGAGTACTAAATAGCTCCACCTAGTACGTGTCCTAATCACATTGAATCCAATCTTCTACCCCACCGTGAAAACATGCTAGAAAATGTAAAAATCAATTATTTAAAAAAGAATCACCATCAAACAAGTTAAAAACTTTCTCCTCTCCCTCAACTCTTTATAAAAATACTCATGCACACATGGTCCACACACACACACACTAAACATCCAAGAACTCCAAACTGGCATACTCCTGTTTTCTTCTCCATCATCACAAATGGTCTCCCTAGAAGAAAATACCCACCAAACGGCACACAAGTACCTCGCCGTCGAGCCCATCTCCGGCCCCCGCATTTCATTCTCGTCCGAGTTCCTCAACGAGAACGACTTCATCTCCATCTGTCCCAACCGAGAGAGAGAAGGAACATCAGAAAGAGAGATCAAGCCCGCAAATGCAAGAAACCCAGATTTCGAGTTTCTGTCGGGCAATTTAACAAACATGATGACCGCAGACGAATTGTTCTGCGAAGGCAAGCTCCTCCCCTTCTGGCAAACGCATCAGTCAGAGAAACTCAACAAGATCACCTTAAAAACCACCGACGAGAACGCCGAGAACGAGCCTGAGGATAAAGATCTAGCCGGAGACGATCACAGAAGAAGAATGAGCTGGTTTCTTGACGATGATCCGTCGCCAAGGCCGCCTAAATGCACTGTCTTGTGGAAAGAGTTGCTTAGATTGAAAAAACAACGTGCTTCAACTCTATCCCCGTCTTCTTCTTCTTCATCGTCGTCGTCGTCCTCCGGCGGCTCGTCAGCTGAAATCCCGCCGGGAGATGGGAGGAAAAAAATGGTGGGGAGTAAAGAAAAAGTTGGGAATAGAGCTAAAAAGGGTCTCGAGAGAACAAGATCAGCTACTACTAGTATAAGAATAAGGCCTATGGTTAATGTTCCTATCTGCACACAGGGGAAGAACAGCTCATTGCCTCCACTTTTCTCATCAAGAATTAGGAGAGGAAGGTTAGATTGAAGAACAGAGAGGTTATTAATTATAATGTATTTTTTTTTTTTTGGGTTAATGGTGGTGTGGGGGTGGGTTGGGTGGGTGGGTGTGAGGGGGTGGAGGTGGGGTGGTTGTTACCGGTACCGTCCATGATACACCCTCATGTAGTGTATCCCCTGCCGAATACACTATACGTGATGTGTATGGACGGTGCAGATCGATCCTCTAGATGGAGCATCGATCTGTACCGTCCATGCACGTCACGTGTAGTGCATCCGGCAGGAAATGCACTATATGGGTATGTACCATGGACCAAACGGTTGTTATGTGTATTTTTTTTGCACGTTTCTTTTGTTTTTCTTCATTCTTTTTAGTGTTGTGTTTAGATTTGTTTGTTATAAAAAGGTAAAATCTGATGAATTTGTTATGTAGATTGCTGACCTTTTTTTTTTTTTGGTAAAATTATTTTGTTGTAGTTTTTTGTTTGAACAAATTAGCTTTTTTATGCCAAGTAGGCAATGATTTTTTTTTAATATGGAGTATCTAATTATTGTTAGTGTTGATGGATTTTTTTTGGTAATTCACAAAAAAAAAGTAAATTTTTGCCAATTTTTTGAAGAAAAACTATTTTTTTTCCATTTTGATTAAAATATAACAGTCTTACCACTTGGAAATGAAAAATAAGCACTCTACATTACTAAGATCCAGAAACAAATTTCGGTTCGCAAGCAAAAATTCGGTGTGAAGATATGTATCCGGTCGAGAAACACATTTATTGTGAATGCATCTCTCCCCAAGAAATAAAATGAAGGATGAAATGGACGATTTTCTCCGGGGCATAGACTAATGGTAAGTTGCAAGGTGATTGTGGTGGAAACACTCCGACGTCGCGGGTTCGAATTTGTGTGGTGACAATTATTTGTTGAAATATTGCAAGGTTTGTTGTTTTGTTCGTGTCTTGTTGTTCCTCTCCATTGCAGTCTTCTTATTAGTGCATCGCCGATTTCGATTCTGTCCCGCAGTCGAGGATCTACGTCGAGGTGGGAGAGTTTCTCGTCTCTCCCTTATAAAAAAAGGATGAAACGGGCAATTTAACCCCAACAAAAGGCACGGAATCGTGGTTTTACGATTAATAAAAATAGTTTTCTTATGGTTAAATGAACCAAAATCACCCGACTCATATTGTTAGGTTAGGTAAATTTTATTTTTGCACGGTTGATTGAAGGTTGAAAAATAAATAAAATAAAATTGTATAGTCACTACCGAAGTGAGGTTTTACTCCAAAAATCAGCGTAATCACGACCGAACGGAAAAGTTATCGTGTGCGTTCGTCCGCACTCATCCAAATCTTCTCCATTGCTTTATCTTCTTTCCTTTAGATTTCAGATTTTAGATTCAAAGGGGGAGAGATGGGAGGAAACAATTAACATGATCCAGAATATATAGTACTCTTCTCAGTTTTTGGGGCCTAAGGGCTTAAACTAATCAGATTCTTGCTCTAATTATCGTCCTTAATGTTATTACCAACTTAGTAATCATTTTCTAGTATTTTTATTTTTATTTTGTTTAAAATAAGCATTTTAATGTGCTAATGTTACCATTAATCCGACCAAAAATACTACACACATAAATGCACACACAAATGCACACCCCTGCTTTGTAGGGGTTGTGTCCTGCGTAGTAGGGGTTGTACCCTACTTTATAGGTAGTAGGGGTTGTGTAGGGGTACAACCCCTACTACGCAGGGTACAACCCCTACAAAGCAGGGGTGTGCATTTGTGTGTGTGTAGCAGCTTTGTAATCCGACATAGCATAGCTCCTTCAAATGTTAAAAGTTGTGTATTTGTTATCATTAATCTTCGCGGATCTGAATTCATATAGTGACAGTTCTTTGCTGAAATATTTGTTGGGTTCGTATTTCGTTGGTCCTCTTTCTTACAAGACTGCTGCTAATACGCATCCTTCGATTTACAATCCATCCGGTAAGGAACCTCTGACAAAATTGTATACTATAGTGTGTGTGTGTGTGTGTGTATATATATATATATATATATATATATATATATGAGAATGGTTCTTATCCTGCGAATTGCGAATATGCATGAATTTTGTACTAATTATGCATTAAATATATGCATTTCATGCATCAAAATTCCAATGCGTTAAAATATGTATTAAAATATTGATGCATTAAAATATTGCATTATATGCATCAAATTTTTGTGAGAATAAATCTAGGCCATCCATTTATCAAGATCTATGGATGAAATTTATTTTTATTTCTTAACTTAAATTGTATTCTCTCATATATATATATATATATATATATATATATATATTATAGAAGATGAATCAAATGAGACTGCTTATTATAGAAGATGAATCAAATGAGACTGCTTGTTTTTTGAGTAAGAAATAAGAATAAATATGAACCATCGATCTTTGTGTGATCTACGGTCCAGAGTCCAGATTGAATTATACATAAAAATATGCATTTTCATGCAATAAAATGTCAAACATTAAAATTATGTATTATATGCATCAAAATATCGATGCATTAAAACAATGCATTCCATGCATAAGTTTTCATGTAAATAAATCTTGATCATCCATTTAATCAAGATATATACACCAAATTCATTTTTATTTCTTAGAGGGTGTTTGGGATTGCGTTATGAGACTGATTATCTACTTATTTCGTTTTGCAAATGCAAAAAATTGGTTTTGAGTGTTTGGCAAAAAAAGTTGAAAAAGTGATTATTTACGTTTCTAGGGGGCCAAAACGCAGTTTTGAAAAGTTACTCCCTACCTACTGTGACAAAACGCAGGTTTTGAAAAAGTGATTATTTCATTTATTTCTCACATGGCCCACAATAAAATACCTTTATTACCCTTTGATTTAATTTTCATGTGGCACATGCAAATGTCTATTTCGGTAATTTTATCCATTAAGTAACAAAATAATCAAATTTGTCAAACACTCAAAAAACTGATTATTTGATTATTGCGATATCAAACAGCATAATCAAATCCAAACACTATATTTGAGAACCACGTTTTGCAACAGCTGATTATTTGATTATCCGTTTTCAAAACGAATAATCTATTTTCAATAAGCAATCCCAAACACCCCCTTAACATCAAATCGATTCGCACCAGAATATATATATATATATATATAAAAGTAGGCTTCTAAAGTAAAATAAAAGCTGTACTATCTTTTTGGTGCCTAATGGACCCCTCCGAAAGTTATCTCAACTAGTACTCGAGGAAGAGGGATCTTTTGTGTCAAATCATGTTTCATATCAGGTCACCTTCATATGTCCTGTTTTATGGTGTATTTCACTATTTGTGTTTTTCAAATTTCTTTCATACATTTCATGTTTTATACCTTCTCCAAATTTGTTCGTATATCATTTGTGAACACCAGTTAACGTAACCATACACTAATATGAAAATCACTCCACTCACATTATACTCCATAATACACTCGACAACTGTTTTTTTCAAAACTCATGTCGGAGATTTATAGACATTGTTTGGGGGATAGAGTT
The DNA here is from genome assembly GCA_033398695.1 of Orobanche coerulescens. Classification (NCBI taxonomy): domain Eukaryota; kingdom Viridiplantae; phylum Streptophyta; class Magnoliopsida; order Lamiales; family Orobanchaceae; genus Orobanche; species Orobanche coerulescens. Next base: position 231,927,314 of record CM065802.1, read on the forward strand.
AGTAGTTTATTAAATGTGATGTGTTTCAGTTGATCGACCACACAGACAATCGGATCAAACCGTCACAACCGAAACTTTAGTTATCCATGTGTAGTTTGAACTTGGAAGGGTATCGAGAGGGATTCCAGATGTTGGACACTCCCAACTTGAAAATAATTATAATTCAGTGTGAAAAAAAGCAAAATATCTTAAAAAAATATAAAAGAATAAAAAAATATACAAATTATAAAAAAGACAAGTCACGGTAAAGTTAATTACTAGTCCGCTTCGCAACTTGATAAAATAATCAACAGTTTAATATGAAATGAATAAAATATCTTGAAAAAAAAAGAATCTATTATAAAAATACAAGCCACAACTAAAAAAACAACCACTAATCCTCCATTTCCAACCTGACAAAATATTAAAAATAATAATTTATTTATATTTTAATAATAATATATTTTAAATGAATAATTTATAAATATATATATATCTTTCCAATAAATAAAATATCTTCTTAAAACAAATAATAAAGTATATAGTATTTCCTCCATCCACAAACTATTTACGCTATTTTGATCCGTCTATAAAAAACATACTCATTTTCATTTTTAGTAATTTTACCACACACTTTTCACTTTAAACTATAACAAAAGTGGATTTTTATTCCAATCTCTTAGAACTCGTGTCTAATAAATCAAACAAAGGTAACTTCATGGAGGACGGAAATAGTACATATTTAAGATCAGAAAAGCTAAAATATATCTAATACAAAATACAATTAAGATATTTCACCATTTATTGTTATTTTGTTAAGTGAGGAGGGGAGTGGCCATTTTATAGTGAGAGAAAACTTGTTTTGGTCTTTTACATATAGTATTATTCTTTTTTATCCCAAGTTTAGCAACAACTCTTTTGATATTCAAATTGTCGGAATTGACCTTTATTCGAATATATTCGAGTCATATATTGTATTTTCGAGTAACATCATTTCGAGCCAACTTCAAAAAATATACAATATTGAGGAAGGTTGACAATCGGGTAACACAATTAGACAATCGAGTTACCCTAATGCGAGTTACCCGTAACAAAATCGAGTTACCCGAAACATAATTTGAGTTAACCGAATCTGAATTCGAGTTACCCGAATCTGATTCGAGTTACCCGAATCAGAAATTCGACGTTTTGACATTTCGGGTAACCCGAATTCGACTCGGGTAACTCGAATTCCTATTCGTGTAACTCGAGATAGTTCGAGTAATAGGTTTCCTTAATCGGTTAACTCGATCTGTATTGTGTAACTCGAATTCGGGTAACTCAATTGTTTAATTGTGTTACCGATTGTCGACCTTCCTCAATATTGTATATTTTTTGAAGTTGACTCGAAACTATGGTACTCGAAAATACAATATATGACTCGAATGTATTCGAGTAAAGAGCAATTCCGACATTCGGGTTACACGAAATCCTATTCGTGTAACTCGAGATAGTTCGAGTAATAGGTTTCCTTAATCGGTTAACTCGATCTGTATTGTGTAACTCGAATTCAGATAACTCGATTGTCAACCTTCCTCAATATTGTATATTTTTTGAAGTCGACTCGAAATTGTGTTGCTCGAAAATATAATATATGACTCGAATGTATTCGAGTAAAGGTCAATTCCGACAATTTGGATATCAAAAGAGTTGTTGCTAAAATTAGGGCAAAAAAGAATAATACTATATGGCCGTGTTTAGCAAAACTAACTGATAAGTTAGGTAGAATGATAAACTAGTCAGAAATGATAAGCTAACTCATACCGACGTAGAATGATGTTTAGTGATTATGTAATGATTTTAATGTAGATGTTTAGCAAATTAGCTGATAAGCTAGCTTTTTTTTATAAAATTACATAAAATGGCATCACTTTTTTAATCTTTCTCATTATATTTTAACAATAATTGTTATAAAATAAAATAAATGATATTTTTGTCTATTATTATTTTAATATATACTACCTCTAAATTACACATATGTACTATTCACAAGTTCACAACAACAATAGATATCAAAAAGATTCCGTAAAATATAAAAGATAAATCGAACACAAAATTATTGTATTATATTTATAACAAATTAATTCAATTAGCAAGTATAATATTAAAGTGATGATGAGACTAACCATAATTTTTCGCGTCCACCACTCATCTGAAACCTCAATTTTTCCTGAAAAGTTAAAGGATGGTGGGTTTATTTGTAATATGTAAATTACTCAGGGGGTGTTTATGTAAAAAACCCTATGTTTTTATTTAGGTCACGAACATATATGAAATATATAAAGATGAGAAGATAGTTTCTTTTTTTCATAAGCTTGAAAAATTAGCTTATCAATCAACTAGTTGATTTGAGAAGCTAGTCGGTGACGAAACGAGCTTTTTTTTAATCAATAATTAAATAAGCTCATGAAGCTTATAAACTAGAAATAGTGCTAAATACAGCCTACGTACAAGGGTAATCTCACTTTTATAGTAATACGTTCCCCTTCATGTGTTTCTATACAAGTGATCTTTTTGATTATTTTAATGTTTGATCACATACGAAGCAGAGGGATTAGGTTTCCTGTTCCAAGTTCTTGTTCCACTTCTAGTTCCAAATTATTAAGATGTGTTTTACTTTAGGATTGGGATCCCCTGCACCATGCTGTGCACTGCCGTGCGTCGGATGGGATACGCACACACACATACACCCGTGTGGGTGTGTGTGATCGGACGGCAGGGATTGCACAGCCCTCTGCAACCACTGCAGAGGATCCCTGCCGTTTACTTTATCCGTCCCCTAAATTTGGTCTTATTTTTTTATTATGTTACCCAAGTTCATTTTTATGTCATTTATAAATACTAATAATTTTATATTACAGTAAGGTAGAACATATTTACAGCTTACATTACACTCCACCTATAATGCACAGATTCTTCTAAAAATAGGATGCGACTCTCGAATCCGCGAATCTAAATGCCACGTGGAGAACCATAAATAATAAAATAATAAAGTTTAACTGATACTCGAATCCAATGCACGAATCTAACGAATCCAACTAGATGATTAGATATGATCATGTTATTAAGTAGCGAAGTTATTGTTTCAATTGAACCTTATTATATAATGTAAACTTAATTTGACAATATGGCCCAATTTTAGATTTAATTCACTATTATAACATATGTATGCGACTGATGATAATTGAATTGGTGTTTTCTTACTTAATTAATTAAGTTTATGAATATGATTAAGTTTAGGTTAAGAAAAAAAGGTGAATTATATAGATTTGATTTATGATTTTTTAAATTTTTAATAAACATTTCGATATTATATATTATAACATATAAAAAAATTCACGTATCCTTAATGAATCGCACCCTAATATTTTTTTTAAAATTCGTATCCCCGTATTTGTATCGTATCGTATCGCCCCCGCACCCACGCACCCGCATCTGTGCAACATGGCTCTCCACAGTACACTTAATATTTTTTAATTAAAACTCGTGTCGAAAATTCCCAGGCACAAATTTAAAGAACGGAGGCAATATAATATAAAATCGAGATGTGTCTGCACGTGTCGTCTAACCCGGGTCCATACAAGTCGAGCCGGACTACGCCAGGCTATGATTCAGTTGGTTGTATGTTTGTTTTTACTAATTTTTGCGCCACTTGTTGTGTTGATGAGTCTTCACGCGCTGGTCCGACGACTCATAATTTTACATTGAATCTGATCTAAGTATTTTGGTGCTTTTCAAGAATCGAATCACATAGTTCTAGATTTTAACTAGGGATTCACTGCAACCCTGAGATTATTAGACTCAACATAAAATCATGAGTTGTCGGACCAGACGGTCTGTTTCGACTCGACCCGACAACTTCGACAGCTCTAGAGGATTGGTGTGGGGATGTAAGGCAAATAGTACATAAAGATATAAATGGAAAATAAGCCCTTTTGCTGAAAATGGAAGAACATGAGTCCCACACAATTAAGTGCACAATTCAAGTTGTATTGATTTCATGTCAACAAACTTCTCAAAAAATATTCTAAAAAACTAAAAGGGTTCTCAAAGGGTGAGGTGATGGACATTTAAAGCCATCATAGCTTGTGAATAAACAAACTCCCATAGTCCATAACATTAAATAAATAACTAGCCACCTGGTTTATATAACACTTGAGGCACTCTCCTATCACACAGTCTCCTAATAATTGAATTATGAAAATAAAAGAAAATAAAAAAATATTAAAATAATTAAAAAGACTAACGAAAAACTCGAAAAAACTAAAAATCCTTAAAAATAACAAAATTCTAGAAAAATCCAAAAAAAATTGAAAAATTGTCAGAAAAATCAAACGAACTAAAAAAAAAACCGAACCCCTCCGAAAATTAAAAACCGAACAAACTAAAATTTGAACTTCGTATAACGAAACACGCTCGGTCAGCCGGCCTTTCATCTTACAAATTCAAGATTAGCTAACTATATATTGAGGCAACCAAACAATAGGAAAACTATATACATGAGAAAATTAACAATATGTCATCTTCCACGATGAACATGTTGATTTTACAGTACCAATCCTGTATTTGGAAACGACTATAACAATTATCTCAATTCATCGTCATCTCATAATATTTTTCATGCACGCGGAAAAACTTATGGTGATGACGGTTATTGGAAATTTCATCTCATTTCTCCTTCGCGTGAAGGTTGCGAAAGGAGGGGCATGCGGCGCAAAACCTTGCTACTTTGCGTTTTGCACGATTCGATAGTGTTAACTAATTTTGACCATTATTTGACACTATAATTTTCATGCCACCGACCTCAACATAGTTGGATTAAGCTGCAGATGGCGATGATGATGAGAAAATGAACAAAAATAACAAAAGAAGATAGCAATGAATCTTTTCAAGAGATAAAAAAAAAAAGTTCAGACATGAAATTTACAGGTCCTAATGATGTGTTGTTGTTCACAGGACTATTATTCTGTAGAAAGAACAACAAAATAAAAATACAAAAACAATGTACACTAACACTTGAGGTGCCGAACCAAGAAATCCTGGCTCTCAACAAAACGATTAAGACTGTCGTTGAGGTGCCGAACCAAGAAATCGAACTACAATACTTCATAGAACTGTAACTGAAGAACTTGATTCAAAATGCTTTTTTTGACAGATCTTGCATGGTTCATAGAGTCAGGAATGTATTCCCAGGAGTATACCTAAGACGAAAAGGATTTCGATAAGTTCTTTATATCGGGACCAGAAAAAAATACTAATTAATAAGGTCGGGACCAGAAAAAATATTAATTAATCGAGATTATTAAATAATCGATGTAGATTTAACACTGTTCTTTACATCGAGACCGATAAAAAGTATTATTTAATCGAGGTTATAATTTTATCGAGTATTATCGCCGCTGGCACCCCAAAACTCTATAGTCCTTGGACCCCAAGAATAAATCTCGATATCTGATACAACAAAAAAATCTTAATGTCGGGAATGCTATCCTGACGTCGAGATTGTTGTCTCGTTGCCGAAACATGTACCTGTGATATATATATATATATATATATATATATATATACACACCGACACTGTACTAGCTCGAGAAGAAAATCACCTTAGTGTTAATCCAGGTTTTTGTGTAAGGTTGCTCGGTACTCGACCCGTTAGATTGTTGTTTTGCAGGAAGCTGAGCAAAGAAAATGGAAAATATTAAGAAAAAAAAGCCAAATTCTTATTTCAAAAGAGAAATATAGATACAAGTAGATATATGCTGAGGAAAATCAATATTATACATGCAAATGTTTGGTTTTGTAGCCGAAAATAAACGAATAAACAAGACGAGAGACTAATGGATAATGATACATAAGGCGATAGAAATATGACAGTCGCACCACTTGAAAAATTTAGCATGGTACATTTCTAGGATCCAATAAATGATTTCTCGGATCCGAGAATGTTCGGTTGAGAAACACATCGCGCCCCAAAAAATTGAAATAACGATGAAATGGGCAATTTGATCGAGAAATGGTTAAAAACATTTCTTATGGTGAAATGACTGAAAATCCATCGGACCTTATAAAATGTATATATAGTGAAATTTCTGGTTCATTAATGAACCAAAACACAGTTAAAGAAAAAATAAGATTGTTTTTTTTTTTTTGCTAAAAGAAAAAGATGATTCTTAAAGGTTGCAGAAATGAGCAAACCACTGAAACGATCCGTATAGACAATCGGTTTCGAGTAAAGGAACGGTTGCTGATATTTACATTAGAACTTACATTTCGCTTAAGTTGTTTAAGTTTCCCAGTGATGGAGGAATAGTTCCATCTAGTTGATTGTCTTCCAAATGCCTGATATTGGTATATATATATATAATATGGTGCATATTAGAGAAAGTTACTAATGTAATAAGAGTAGATCATCACTCACAAATTTTGCAATCCCCTCAACGAACCGAGGTCGGGAATATTTCCCGACAAGCTGTTATTTCCAAGCAAGCTGCCATTACCAAGAAGCTTTGAACATAAACAATCACATAATCTAAGCCGACAAAATCTCCGTATATTATTATTATTACACGTTCGCTTACATGCTAGTCATTGCTGTCAGTCTGGCAATATTTGGTGAAATTGATCCCGAGAGACCGATACTCGTCAGGTTTCTGTGGACAACACGAAGAGTGAAGAAGAGTAGGGCCTGTTTACTAGCAGCTTAATGAAGCTTATTGGTTTCTTATAGCTTTTTCGGACAGCTGATAATGTGTTTACCAGGAGCTTAATCAATAAGATAGCAGCTTAATGGGACAGTGATCCCCCAGCTCCTTATTCGGTAAGCTATCATCTTAATGGAACCAAATATGATGTTGTGCAATTTATAAATGTATGGTGTTGAATTATTTTGGATATAAATATTTAATATATTTTTATATATATCGAGGGAGTAAAATGATCATTTCTTTCATTCAGACAGTTGATTCAGCAATGCAGGTAAACAACATTTCATCTTTATCCAGACAGATAACATAATCCAAACAGATAACTTATTCCACTCAGATCTTAATGGCATAGTCGGTAAACAGCACCTAAGCCAGAAAGTGATTAACTTTTACCATTCATTCACTTCTACTTGTAAACACTACCAACTTCGTATTCTCAATTGCTTTTCGATTCTGCTACAATGGATCACTTATTTAGAAAGTAATACCTTAAAGAGAGAATGCTACTCACAAAGTGATTATGCGAATTCGAGGCCCTTCAGAGCAAGTAACTCCAGTCCACGAATATCGGGTGGGTAAACATGGATCACCGTTCCAATCGGCTGGAGGGTTCCGGAAGCTTTCTTTCAAGTTTATCATAGCAATTACTGCATGGAAAAGTGATTAAGGGAGTGGTTCCAAACACTTTAAAAAGTGATTGTCATCTATTAGCTGAAAAGAAGAAAAGGAGGTTTAGTGTTTTCAAATGCCAACTTCTGCTTCTAATGCCAGTTTATATTATCAAATATTTTATATTTACACCCCTCTTACTTTTAAAAATATTACAAAATAGCCTCTATTTTGGTTATTTGTAATATTATAAAAACATCAGCAATTTTCGTCGGCTCTAGTTTTCAGGGGGTGGTTTTTGTAATTTTCAAATAATTTGGTCCAGGGCAATTATCGTACTTATCCTAAACAAATAAGCACATTATATTAACTAATTCAACTTTTAGCTCCTATCTGCCAATACTACCAACTACCGATTCCCGACCAAGGCCCTGTTCTTTTGGACTTATTTTCGCTTTTAGTTCGATTCGATTCAGTCTATTCAGCCTGATTGATTCCAGTCCATTCGATTCAATTCAGGTCAATTCTTATTCTTCTTCTTATTATTAATCTTAATTATTATTATTGTTATTATTACTAATAATATTACTATTATCGTTGTTGTTGTTGATTACATTTACTATTATTATTTACCATTATTATTATTATTTACCCTTAATATATATTTCGATTCGATTCGATTCAGTCCATTCGATTCAGTTCAATCAATTCGATTCGTATCCATTCGATTGGGCCTACTTGATTCAGATTCATTCAGTACAAAAGAGCCTAATTTACGCTTATGCTACAATAATTCACTTCCTCGTAAATGCTCAAATATAAGCTGATTCTAGTATCAAAAATGTAAAATAAGAGCAAAACATACCGTCTCGTGAGAGAGTTTTCCCTGAAACCGGAAGCACCTGGAAAATCTCACCAGCATTAATGAGAGGGCCGGCAGTCGAACCAAGAGCCGGAGTCAGGGTTAAATTCGTAATTCCAGCAAGTGGCCACTGGTTCGCAAACACGACGAGACCAGCTGGCGTCACGGTCAAGTTACTATAATAAGAAACACCGTTAACGGTTATGTCCATTGTTCTTGAGCTCCCTGAAGTAGAAACCGGATCATCCGCAAAGTAGAGAGCAATGTAATAAAGCTCGGAGCTCGGTAGAGGAAAAGGAGGCCAAAGTAAGGTTAAAGGCTCAACTAGGCTTCTTGCCAGCCGTGTTTGGAAAATATCCGAGGGAGGCACATTCCAGATTCCGGAAACAGCAAGGTTTTGGGAAGTTGACTGGGGAAACGCGTCTAATCCAAATGGTTCCCAGTAACGGTTGAATTGGTCTTCAGGATACCTAGCGATTCGGTTATTCATTCGGTTAGCTAGAAAACGGAAAGGGAAAGTGTACCGTCTAGTGAAGAAATCATGCATAAATCATGCAGCAGCCAAGAATCATCATCATCAACAGCACCTTAATCCCAACTATGTTGGGGTCGGTGGCATGAAGATTATAGTGTCGTTTAATTGTCTAAAATTAGCTAACACCATAACTCATGCAAATAACAAAGTGGCAAAGTTTTACGCCGGATGCCCTTCCTGTCGCAACCTTCATATGAAAGAGAAATAGAACGAAATTGCAAAACCGTCAACATCATAGGTTTTTCCATTTATATGGAAAATATCATGAGACGGCGATGAGTTTGAGATAATTGCTATTGTCATGTCACAATACGTGATTGATATTGTAAAATCAACACTAAGAGAAAAAAGTGTAAATATAAAAAGTGCCCCTGGGTTTGATCCAATTACAAAAAGAACTCAGCCAACTTTCAAGACTACAAAAATAGCAGGGGTTCTTTCGTAATTAGATCAAACCTCAGGGCACTTTTTTGTAATTATTCCCAAAAAAACAAAAGTTGAATAGTTTTTAGTGTGATCAAATGCTTTAAGTTTCATCCTGCTTCCAAATTCGACTTTTATAAAGCAAGAAGAGAGCCAAAACTCACCTTATGACAGATCCATCATACCCAAAAATATTCCTTGCCACCAAACTCAAACCATAAGCTCGAAAATCCGTAGAATTATACAACTGATCCCACAAGAGCACAATCTCAAGAGCAGAAATAAAAGGGTCGGAATCCGTATACGTATTCGCAGCCAAACATACACTCAGATTCTTCCCACTAGGCATAAAAACACCTTCATAGTAACTCACATTCCCGTTCACATATTCCTCAGTTGTATTAACCACACTCCACAAAGTCCCGTCAACTATTTGATCGAAAATGGGTGGATTATTATTTCCGTTAACTCCACCATAATAATATGTGGTCCTGATTAAGTGTTTCCTTGTCCTATCGACCGGGATTTCGTAGCAGAATTTCTTTAAAACATTGTTTTGAAGAGGAAATGTACGGACAGTGGCAAGTGTTGGGGTAACCACTTGTTGTGTAATAGTCTTGGATGTACCTGTGGATATGTAGCCGTCATCCGGCAGCCAATCTAGGCCGTCGATCGTGGATTTCGCATTAGCTCCACAATTAATAAACACACCTGCAGAAAGCACACATCATCATCAACCGCACTTCAATCACACTTATGTTAGGGTCGGCGACATGTAGATTATAGTGTAAATTAATAACCTAAAATTAGTTAACACTATAAATTCATATAAAAAACAAAACAACAAAATCATCATCAACATCATCAACTGCACATTCATCTCAACTATGTCGGATCAGTGGCGTGAAGATTATAGTGTCAATTAATTATCTAAAATTAGTTAACACTATAATTCATGCAAAAAAAATAGTGGCAAAGTTTTACGCCGGATGCCTTTCCTATCGCAACTTTCATATGAAGGAAAAATAAGATGAAACTCCAAAACCATCAATATCATTGGTTTTCCAGTTACATAGAAAATACCATGAAGCGATGATGAGTCGAGAAAATTACTACAGTCATGTCACATTACATGATTGATATTGCAAAATCAACACGGACATCACGAGACATGACTCTGGAAAGCAAAACAACGAAATGTTACGGTGAAATGAGATAAAATTCCAAAACCCTCATCGCCACACATAAAAATTAAATTAAGAACACGGAATTCATATTTATTTTCATCCTTAATCAATGAAAAGTGCCAAGAAAGCACTGAAGATATGGAAAATGCGTCAAGCCCAGATGAAATCTTGACAAGATTTCGAAAAGGGCTGTTTTTGAAATCAATCCTAAATCCTATCGAGAGAAGAAGAGAAACAGAATCACGACCTCTGAGGGGTTGACCAAAGGAAAGTGGGAGCAGTATCAAGAACACGAAGAGGAAAGGGGCAATCGTCATGGCGGGTTAATTATGCTGGAAGACATATACTATACGAGATGGAAAAAGATGAACAGCAAAGGGGTTTTGGTTTGATGGAGTTTGATATATGAGGAGGGGTCGAACCTGAATGGGTCAGATCGGTTGTTTAGTTTGAAATTCTTCAAGAAAGAGATGAAGTTGGTGAAGAGTAAAGAATAAAAGAATCCAACAATTGGGTGATTTGATTAACGCGGGAACATATAATACTTCTCCATGGGAAAAGGAGTACCAGGTCAGAGTGGCAAGATCGAAATTACAGAAACTGACTTTTAGTTTTTAACCGAGAACCGTAAGATCGAATCGGGTCGAGTCGGGACCGGCCAATTCGGTTCTGATTATTTCTTCAGATTCTTTTTAGTTGTTTGATCGATATACACAGTGGCGGAAGCAGAGCATTTACTCGGAAGGGTCCGGAGCTATAAAAATTACGAAGGTTGAACAATTATATATATAGCTTCCCTTATTTTATACGGGAATTTCCATCCATCGGGGGGGGAGGGGGGTCCGTTGACCCCCTTGGACCCCCTCCCTCCGCCCCTGGATAAACACATGGATCGGTTCAAATTTTCGGTTTCACTTTAAAAGTTGGTGGAGAAAACGAAGAATCAGTTTTTGTAGGTTTTCCTAAGAGAACTTCCGGATTCGGTATTACGGTTCTCGATTAATAAAAATCCACACCTAGTCATTTTCTTAATTCCATTATAAATGAATATGGTCGGGACCGGAGAAAAATATTCATTTAGCGAAATTATTCATTTATCGAAAGAAATGTTATAAAGAGTTGGGACCTGGGAAAATTATTCATTTGACGAGGTTATTCGTTTATCGAACATTCATTTATCGAGATTTAAAAGTAGTTAATTTTGACGGTTCCGATCGATTATTGGCTATAACCGTTTTTTGTTCAGCAGTAGTTATCCAAAACAACCGAGAAAATCTGAACCGCTTTTTGCAGTTTGGTTTCTAATCGGTTCTCGAAAAAAAAAAAAAGTTAAGAAATGAACTGAATATAATCGATCACAGGTCTATTTTTGTGTTACATTTACTAGAGCAAATTGAGATTATTATATATTTACATTACGCCACACAAATTTTTTAGAAATTACAAATTGACCAACCATTTTCCGGGCTATTTGTAATATGTAGAAAAGTCGAGCCATGAAAAGTTCCAAGTTATTTTTAATATTTATAAAAATTTGAGTGATGTGATGTGAATTATTTGGTGAAATCAAAAGATTTCATTCATTCAATGATTCAAGGACTATTGATGGATATGTGATACGGTAAAACCTTTTTAAAGTCATATCCTTGAGAATATAAAATAATATTCTTAAATGGAAGTTATTCCTAAATAGAGTTTTAAGAAGATTTTTTTAAAATTTTTAAAGTGCATGTATAATATATAAATATTATAATTAGTAGATACTGTATGTAATATGTTGTAAACTTAGGAATTAGGCAAGAAAATTATTTATGCTTTAACCGATGAAGAAAGCATTGAAGGAATTAGGCAAGAAAATGAGAAAAATAATTCGGAGAATGATAGCATAGAAATACAAAAAATTTCATGTGAAGAAGCTTTAAGCTTACTCGACAAGTTGGAAATGTTTTGGGTTGGACGAGCTAATGGGCACACGCAAGTTGAAGGATATTGTTACAACACAAAAGATTAAATCTTTGTCACAATCAACCTTGAACAGGTATTTTAGATCAACTTAAATCTATTGTAAAAATTATATATATATATATATGTATTTTATTATGATTTATTCCTAAATGGAGGTGTATTTCTTTATGTTGGATTTGAAAATATATGAATTATGACAATATGGAGTTTATTCTAAATTATAACTAGTTCCAAGTTAGGACCATAAATTTTTATTCCTGTTCCGGGAAATCCTTCCCGTATTGGTGTCTTACCTAATACTAGTTGTAGGGGGATAAGAGTTATGGTAGGTTCTAGACTCTTCCATAAGTAGTTGGATACTGTTAGATGTCTTACCTTAACTAGAATCCTATGTATGGAAAGACTCTCAGAAAGCCTATATAAAGGCCCTCTATTCATTGTTATCAATACAATCTGATTGATTGCCTTTACTTTTCTCCTCAAACACGTTATCGCACGTAGCTCGAACGAAAAAAAAAAATCGGCCGAGCATCGCTAGCCACCTCCCGCCGCCGTCAATGCTGGCCGCCGCGCCGTTGCTCCGCTGCCGCCCGTCGCCGCCGGCCGCCCGCCACCGCCAGCTCGCCGGACCCTGGCTCCGGCCGCCACGCCGCCAAGCTCCGCCGCCGGACCAGCTCGCCGCCTTGCTCGCCGCCAAGCTCCGCCGGACCCAGCTCCGCCGCCTGCTCCGCCTTGCTCGCCGCCGGACCCCGAAGCTCCGCCGGACCTCACCGCCGCCGCCTTGCTTCGCCGCTTGCCTCCGCTGAACGCCAAGCCGCCACATCCGCCACCGACGTCCAGCACCTCCGCATCGGACCACCGCCACGGACCGCCTCGTCGGGACCGCCACCGGCCCAGAGCCGGGATCACGCCACCGCTTCAAGACTGCCGCCTCGCCGCCGAGGCGCGACCACCACTGGCCGCCGCCATGGACTGGCCGACCAGCCCAAATGTAGTCCGACCTGGTTCCGACTCTCGGACCAAAACCCGAACATCAACTTATCTTCTAAGTTGCCAAAATTGCGCCTCGGTTTCACGTCGTCGCATCGAGTACCAACAGTAGATCAAGCACAAGATGACAAAGACATACCTAATTTTATAATCGAGGTAACTATCCGACTCGTCCCTTTTCAATTCTCTCCTTTGGGAATTTTCTTCGGGGACACGGGTTTGGGTTCTTTATCTCCCACGCTACTTTATGGGTGGATGAGACCGCGAGAGAAGTCGGTATCTCGCGTGTCGAAGAAAACTGGTGACGGTCCCGGGGAGTCACTAATTGTTGAAAAGTCGATACTTGTGGTTGTTGCATACACCACGTATCCGGGTGCGATCCGATATCGCCGTTTTTTTATAGACTTTAATAAACAACAAATAAGGGAATTAAAAAGAGTAACGGTTATTTTACACGCTTTTAAAATCAACGATTTTTTCCCTTTTCATTGTCACTGAAAATACAACAAGACAAACATACACATGTTTATATCTTGTAGATGGCACAAAGCTCCAATGTTCATCCGAGTTCGACATCCTTGACCATGCCGGTAAGGAGTACCATAGGTGGGTCTCGACGTCGCTTGGCGTTCGTCGGTAAGAGATTTACTACCACCATCTTTCCTCTAACGAGCCTAACGCTCAAGAACCGAGCGAGGAAACCAAGGCTAATGCACCGATGTACTTGCGTAGACATATACATCCGTTGTTGAAAAAGTGTTATATGAACTTACAAACCCCTAAAGAACTATGGGACACACTCGAACAACGATTTAATAATGTGCATGATCGCGCTTCCCGAATTGCAACTTCGGTGGGAGCAAATCCGATTTTGGATTATGCGAATGTGGAAGCCTATAATCAAGCCGTCCTCGATCTTCGCGCTGATCTTGGTTTTTGTGGTGTCAAGAAGTCCGATCAAGATTTGATCGAGAAGACTCTTAACACGTTTCCCGTGGGAGCAAGTGTAATTGCTCATCACTGCGCGTTGCCTATGAGGAAGGGAGAATTAAGAACTTTAGTGACCTTATCTCCCACCTCGCGAAAAAAGAAAGGCACCATGAGATTATTCTCAATAGCAATGCGCGCCCACTGGTACGAAGCCGATTCCGAAGTAAATCAGCTACCCACAGAAAGCACCACGACAAAATAGAAAAGGCAACGCTACTCGCTTTTTGCAAGCACCACGGATGCATGACTCGAGCAAGCAAGGGAAAAGACGAGGTCGTTGCTCCAACGTGTGGAAGAGGCAAGGTGGCTCGCCACGGACCTAGTGGAACCCAACCACGTGGGCCGCCTCCGCCACGGAATGGAACCACTCCAAGGGAAGGCCGGAATTGCTATACTTGCGGATCGAAGAAGCATACTTACCGCAATTGCAAAGCGCCAAAGAACATCCAAGCTTACTACAAGCACTATAAACAATATTTGGCTCAAGAGTCGAATTACATGGAAGTAGACAATGAGAATACGGAGGTGAACCATATTGAGATCCAAACTGAGATCCCTCCTCTCACCATTGCGACAAAGACCAACATATGGATGTTGCCGACTTTGACTAGTTTTACGCTTTGGTTATGTTTTGTCTTGTTTCTAGTTTTCGAGAACTACTTTGGATTTTCATGAATGTAATAAAGTTGGCTATGATGAATAAAATTCTTTTAATTCTCGTGATTGTGCAAAGATGAATTTTATTTTTCCTTCAAAGCATGTTTGGTTTATCAAAAATAATTGCTAGCAACGAATTGCTTGGTTAAAATAAAATTTGATACATTGGTAAGATTTCATCAAAACTTTTGATCAAGACTAGGCGCATCCTCCTTGGTATTTGTTTATGCTTTGAGAGTTCAAACGGAATCTGGTTTTTAAACAAATTTTTAGTCAGACCGACATTCCTACTTTCTCCGCAAGTCTACCAAGTTGGAGTTACCGAAAGGATCATTAGTAGAGATATAAATCGTAAACCAAGACGCGCTTTTAAAGTATCTAAACGCTCCTATGGCCATATTTCCATAGTATTGTATCAAAAATAATGCCTTTGAAAAGGGTTTAAACCTTGCTCTTTCACTCAACAATAGGGAAATACCAAAACAGCAAATTAAAACGAGCACTGAGATCTGAGTTTAATGATCCATAAAGTGCACGACCTATGGATAGAAAGATACGGAAGTCTAGTTTCCAGAACAACTGACCGTTCGTCCATAGCCTTCTTAACGAAGAAGTTATTGCTGTTTTAGTGAACAAAGGTCAAGCTGCGCGGAAATTATTTCACGATTGTGCTAACTTTGATCCTAACCAACTTGGTCGAATTTCCCCAAACTCGATGTAAATGAGTTTTCGCTATGTCTCTAAACATAAGACTAATTGAGTTTCATGTCTTATTGTAGATGTCTCGTGGCGAAATTGAGTGCCTTGCTGATAGTGGAACAACCCACACTATTCTTCTAATAGGCAATTATTTAAGGATATTGTGCCATACATATCCTCAAATGACAACAATGATTGGTTCCTCCCAAGTAATTCAAGGGAGGGGACTGCTCATTTCTTGCTACCTAACGGCACGCATATTAATGTCACAAATGCTCTCTATGCCCCAAGAGCAAACCGAACCTTGCTAAGTTTTAGGACATCCGTGCCAATCTGCTATCACCTTGATACGCATTGTGAGAATGGGACAGACTTTTGTGTGTTACTCGTGCACGCGGAAGACGCCGCGTTCTCGAGAAACTTATGAGTCTAAGTAGTGGTTTATACCAGACTACAATAAGGGTTATTGAATCCTATGCTGTGAGTCACGAAATGTGTGATTCCGAAGCATACCAACTATGGCATGACCGACTCGGTCACCCTGGACGCGACATGATGATTCGCATTTTGAAAAACTCACATGGTCATCCGTTTTTCAAGTCCAGAAAACGATTGGAAGCACCACTCGATATCGGCATTGATGTGAGTGAGCTTGATACCGTATCACCGGGACCAAAGATCGCACGCCCTAATAAGGTTGACGGTGCATCCCTCGAAAATCCCGAGGCTTCCGTGGCAATTTCTAATGCCCATAAATCGTTTTGTAAAGCCTGTTCACTAGCAAAGTTGATACCCTCTCCGTCCTTTGCTAAAGACTCAACACAGAATATTCGCTTCTTACAAAGAATTCAAGGGGACATATGTGGACCTATTCAACCAGAGTGCGGACCATTCAGATATTTTATGGTTCTGGTTGATGCATCGACGCGATGGTCACACGTCGCTCTGCTATCCACAAGAAACGCTGCATTTGCTAAACTCCTAGCACAAATTATCAAGTTACGGGCTAACCACCCCGACTTCCCAATCTCACATTAAGATCGACAATGCCGAGAGTTTACGTCAAAGTCTTTGACGACTATTGCATGTCGATTGGGATTGATGTTGAACATCCCGCCCCCACGCTCATTCGGTAATGGCCTTGCCGAGGCTATGATTAAGCTTCTGCCTTATCGCCCGAGCATTGGTATTGCGCACCAACTTGCCGATTTCGCATGGGGTTATGCAATTTTGCATGCGGCTATACTTATTCGCCACCCACCGCCAATCAACCGTTTAGTGCGTATCGGTTGGTAATCGGATATGAGCCTCGATATTTCACACTTACGCATTTTTGGTTGTGCGGTATATGTGCCAATTACGCCTCCACACAGTACTAAAATGGGTCCGCAAAGACGATTAGGTATATATGTTGGCTATGAATCGCCTAAAATTATCCGCTATTTGGAACCTTTGACAGAGATCTGCTCACCGCAAGATTTGCAGATTGTCACTTTGATGAGACAAACTTCCGTCGTTAGGGAGAGAGGAATCGAACGATTCCATTGAACGCCAGAAATTGTCCGGTGTGCTCCTCCTTGCCTCATCAAGATCCCCGCATGCCTCAATCCGAGCTAGAAGTGCAACGTATTCTCGCCTTCGTAAAGTTGCGGATTCGATGCCCGGCAGCCTTTACCGATATCGCGAAAGTGACAAGATCTACCATTCCCGCCGCGAATGTTCCCGCAAGGTTGGAAGTCCCGATTATAGGGCAAGGTTCAGCCCAAAGGAATGATGCCACCGGCGTCAACCTTAGTGGTGGGACGGCCGCTTCGGGCCGCTCTTATCCCCGCCGAAAGAGGGGAGGCCAGTGGGTAGAAAGGATACCGAACCTCGAAAGAGAAGAGGAACGGAGGCACAAAATCCTCTCATCATCGACACGTTGACTCCGTCACACGAGATTATCTCCGATCACGGATATGTCCTCGAATCAACAATGGAACAATCGACGGACGCGCCGGAAACTTTGTTGATGTCGAAAATAAAGAAATCTCGATGCAATGTACGAGTGAATACGCATTATCGACAGTGTCGCCCACGCTAGTCGACGATGCTTTTGCCTACTCCGTCGCTCAAGAAATTATTGAAGACGACGACGCCGAGCCGCGCCGTTGCCGAGTGTCAACAACGAGCCGATTGGCGAAATGGGAAGATGCAATGCGGTGAACTAGACTCAATGGCTAAACGTGAGGTATTTGGTCAGATCGAGCTAATACCCGTGGGCGTTAAACCATTGGACATAAATGGGTCTTTGTTCGTAAACGCAATGATAAGGATGAGGTCATGCGTTACAAAGCGAGACTAGTTGCCCAAGGCTTCTCGCAGCGCCGGCATTGACTACGAGGAGACGTATTCTCCCGTTATGGACATCATCACTTTCCGCTACTTAGTCGGTTTGGTAGTGTCCGAAAAAAATGAACATGCAGCTTATGGATGTGGTTACAGCAGATCTTTATGGGGATCTAGATACGGATATCTATATGAAAGTCCCCAAGGGATTTCATGGCCCAAATCAAGTAGCTCTAAACCACGGAGCGCGTACGCTATGAAATTGGCTGCTCACTCTATGGCTTGAAACAATCCTAAGGATGTGGTACAACCGCCTAAGTGAATACTTGATTGGGAAGGGATACAAGAACAAAGGACATCTGTCCCATGCATATTCGTGAAAAGAACAGATCCGGATTCGTGATTGTAGCCGTCTATGTAGATGACATGAATGTCATCGGTACCATAGATGAGGTCAATGAAACGCCCGCTACCTTAAATCCGAATTCGAGATGAAAGATCCGGGAGGACTCGATTCTCGCTTGGGCTTAGAGCTAGAACATCGAGATGATGGTATACTCATTCATCGGGCCTATGTCCACAAAATGCTCAGCGATTTAGCATGGACAAGGCACATCCTCTTGCTACCCCCATGATTGGTCGAAGTCTGAAATGAACAAGGATCCGTTTCGTCCTAAAGAGGAGGATGAAGAGGTCCTTGGAGCAAACACCGTACCTTAGCGCAATTGGTGCGTTGTTGTATCCGGCTCAATGTACTCGCCCGGACATCGCATTCTCTCGTGAATCATTAGCGAGATTTAGCTCCGCTCCCACGACAAGGCATTGAATGGAGTAAAACACATCTTTCGATACTTGAAAGGCTCCGGTGACCTTGGATTGTTCTTTCCCTACGCAAAAGAGAGTGATATTAGAAAGGAATTGTTGAGGTGAAGACGATGCATACCGACCGCCGATCTTCCTCCGATATTGCCGCTAAGCATGGTAGCTTGACTACCGTAAGTGCTAATGCAAGCAAGCTTACCCTTATGCAGAGAGAATCCTAACGACACGTTAGTTGGATTTGCCGATGGTTATCTCTCCGACCCGCATAAAGGACGTTCCCAAATCGGTTATGTGTTCACCATTGGGAATACGGCGATATCTTGGCGATCTACCAAGCACTTAGTTGCTACTTCCTCGAACCATGCAGAGATAATTGCATTGCACGAATCCGTAAGGGAGTGCATTGCTCCTGGCCACCATAGACCATATACGAGGAACGTGTGGATTAGATCCCACCACAAAGAACTCCTACTTGCATCTTTGAGGACAATGCGGCATGCATTGAGCAGATGAAGTTAGGTTTCATAAAGGGTGACAATACCAAGCATATTGCGCCGAAGTTCTTCTATAATCAGCAGCAGAAATTGTCGAATATCGAAGTGAAACAAGTGAGTTCCGATGAGAACATCGCACTTGTTCACTAAGTCTCGCCAAATCTACATTTGAGAAACATGTGAGAAGCATCGAATGTGTCGATTATCCGAGCTCAACTAAAGATGGCTCGATGGAATGAGCCGTCATGTATACCTGGGGAGTATACTTCACATGATTCGACATTTGTAGTTGGTGCGTTGCGCTCTTTTTCCTCACCAAAGTCTTTGTTTTTCCCACGGGGTTTTATTTGACTTGGAAAGGTTTTTTACCGAGGCAACACATTGTGCACCATGTTAGTATTAGTGTTCGACACAGGGGGAGTGTTCCGGGAAATCCTTCCCGTATTGGTGTCTTACCTAATACTAGTTGTAGGGGATAAGAGTTATGGTAGGTTCTAGACTCTTCCATAAGTAGTTGGATACTGTTAGATGTCTTACCTTAACTAGAATCCTATGTATGGAAAGACTCTCTTTGTAAAGCCTATATAAAGGCCCCTCTATTCATTGTTATCAATACAATTGATTGCTGTCTTTACTTTTCTCCTCAAACAATTCCTAAATAGAGTTTATTTCTTAATAGAGTATTCTTTTTTAGAGGTTTTACTGTATTCATTCAAGTACTACTCATTCAAAGTGTGTGTGTATGATATATTCTCCTATGATCAATATTTTTACGACTGAATTTTTACTTGACGAAGTTTTAACGAGTTAACAAAAAATACACCATCGATTCGACACAATGAGAAGTGTTTAATAAAATACAATTTATGTGCATTTGTCTAGTTAATAGTTTTTGCCCTAAGTTATTTCTTTATGAATTAGAGAGGGTGTTCGGTGGAGAGCGAATTGAGGGAAAATTAGCGGATTGGAGCCAATTAGAGGTTTGACCAAATGAAACAGTTAGTTTAGGTGTTTGGTGAAGAACGGATTGAAAGAGCTTATTGGCCCTTTAACAGCATTTTGGAAAGAGCGGACTGGATTATTCCATCCAAATTACATTCTTACCCACTAGTATTGTGAAAATTTTTTTATTTTCTAATTTTTCTATTCTAATCAATAGTATACAGTATCTAACTGGGCATTAATATTATGTGAAAAATATTTCTAAATTACTATTTTTATGGTTATCGATAATTTAAAATAAATAAAAAATTCAATCGTGTTGGAAAGAGCGGACTGGATTATTCCATCCAAATTACATTCTTACCTACTAGTATTGTGAAATCTTTTTTATTTTCTAATTTTTCTATTCTAATCAATAGTATACCGTATCTAACTGCGCATTAATATTATGTGAAAAATATTTCTAAAGTACTATTTTTATGGTTATCGATAATTTAAATAAATAAAAAATTCAATCGTATTTACACTAATTAATCTAAACATCCATGAATATAAAAAAATTAATAATTTTTATTAATATTAAATTGTTTGAGGAGAAAAGTAAAGACAGCAAGCAATTGTATTGATAACAATGAATAGAGGGGCCTTTATATAGGCTTTACAAAGAGAGTCTTTCCATACATAGGATTCTAGTTAAGGTAAGACATCTAACAGTATCCAACTACTTATGGAAGAGTCTAGAACCTACCATAACTCTTATCCCCCTACAACTAGTATTAGGTAAGACACCAATACGGGAAGGATTTCCTAACACTCCCGTGTCGAACACTAATACTAACATGGTGCACAATGTGTTGCCTCGAAAAACCTTTCCAAGTCAAATAAAACCCCGTGGGAAAACAAAGACTTTGGTGAGGAAAAGAGCGCAACGCACCAACTACAAATGTCGAATCATGTGAAGTATACTCCCCGAGGTATACATGACGGCTCATTCCATCGAGCCATCTTTAGTTGAGCTCGGATAATCGACACATTCCGATGCTTCTCACATGTTTCTCAAATGTAGATTTCGGCAGACTTAGTGAACAAGTCTGCGATGTTCTCATCGGAACTCACTTGTTTCACTTCGATATTCAGCAATTTCGCTGCTGCCGATTATAGAAGAACTTCGGCGCAATATGCTTGGTATTGTCACCCTTTATGAAACCTAACTTCATCCGCTCAATGCATGCCGCATTGTCCTCAAAGATGCAAGTAGGAGTTGCCGTGGTGGATCTAATCCACACGTTCCTCGTATATGGTCTATGACCGATCGGAGCCAAATGCACTCCCTTACGGATTCGTGCAATGCAATTATCTCCGCATGGTTCGAGGAAGTAGCAACTAGGTCCGCTTGGTAGATCGCCAAGATATCGCCGTATTCCCAATGGTGAACACATAACCAGCTTGGGAACGTCCTTTATGCGGGTCGAGAGATAACCGGCATCAAGAAATCCAACTAACGTGTCGTTAGGATTCTCGCATAAGGGGTAAGCTTGCTTGCATTAGCACTTCGGTAGTCAAGCTACCATGCTTAGCAAAGAATATCGAGGAAGATCGACGGTCGGTATGCATCGTCTTCACCTCAACAATTCCTTTCGAATATCACTCTCTTTGCGTAGGGAAAGAACAATCCAAGGTCACCGGAGCCTTTCAAGTATCGAAGATGTGTTTTACTCCATTCCAATGCCTTGTCGTGGAGCGGAGCTAAATCTCGCTAATGATTCACAGAGAATGCGATGTCCTGGACGAGTACATTGAGCCGTATACAACAACGCACCAATTGCGCTAAGGTACGGTGTTTCGCTCCAAGGACCTCTTCATCCTCCTCTTTAGACGAAACGGATCCTTGTTCATTTCGCTTTCACCAATCATGGGGGTAGCAAGAGGATGTGCCTTGTCCATGCTAAATCGCCCGAGCATTTTGTGGACATAGCCGACCGATGAATGAGTATACCATCATCTCGATGTTCTAGCTCTAAGCCCAAGCGTAATCGAGTCCTCCTGCATCTTTCATCTCGAATTCGGATTTAAGGTAGCGGGCCGTTTCATTGACCTCATCTATGGTACCGATGACATTCATGTCATCTACATAGACGGCTACAATCACGAATCCAAAGATCTGCTCTTTTCACGAATATGCATGGACAGATGTCACCGTTCTTGTATCCCTTCCCAATCAAGTATTCACTTAGGCGGTTGTACCACATCCTTCCGATTGTTTCAAGCCATAGAGTGAACGACGCAATTTCACAACAGACGCGCTCCGTGGTTTAGAGCTACTTGATTTGGGCCATGAAATCCCTTCGGGGACTTTCATATAGATATCCGTATCTAGATCCCCATAAAGATACGCCGTAACCACATCCATAAGCCGCATGTCAGCTTTTCGGACACTACCAAACCGACTAAGTAGCGGAAAGTGATGATGTCCATAACGGAGAATACGTCTCTCGTAGTCAATGCCAGGGCGCCGCGAGAAGCCTTGGGCAACTAGTCTCGCTTGTAACGCATGACCTCATCCTTATCATTGCGTTTAACAAAGACCCATTTATGTCCAATCGGTTTAACGCCACGGTATTAGCTCGATACGGCCAAATACCTCACGTTTAGCCATTGAGTCTAGTTCACCGCATTGCATCTTTCCATTTCGCCAATCGGCTCGTTGTTGACACTCAAGAACCGAGCGGCTCGGCGTCGCCGTCTTCAATAATTTCTTGAGCGACGGAGTAGGCAAAAGCATCGTCGACTAGCGTGGACGACTGGCCCAATAGTACGTATTCACTCATACATTGCATCGAGATTTCTTTATTTTCCGACATCAACAAAGTTTCACGCGCGTCCGTCGATTGTTCCATTGTTGATTCGAGGACATATCCGTAGTCGAGATAATCTCGTGTGACGGAGTCACCGTGTCGATGATGAGAGGATTTTGTGCCTCCGTTCCTCTTCTCTTTCGAGGTTCGGTATCCTTTCTACCCACCGGCCTCCCCTCTTTCGAGCAGGTGGATAAGAGCACCAAGCACTGGCCCCACCACTAAGGTTGACGCCGGTGGCATCATTCCTTTGGGCGGCCGAACCTTGCCCTATAATCGGGACTTCCAACCTTGCAGAACATTCGCACGGGAATGGTAGATCTTGTCACTTTCGCAAAGACGCAAAGCCGCCGGGCATCGAATCCGCAACTTTCAAGATCGAGAATACGTTGCACTTCTAGCTCGGATTGAGCCATGCGGGGATCTTGATGAGGCAAGGAGGAGCACACTGCATAATTTCTGGCGTTCAATCGAATCGTTCGATTCCTCTCTCCCCTAACGACGGAAGTTTGTCTCATCAAAGTGACAATCTGCAAATCTTGCAAGGAATGATCTCTGTCAAAGGTTCCAAATAGCGGATAATTTTAGGCGATTCATAGCCAACATATATACCTAATCGTCTTTGCGGACCCATTTTAGTACGCTGTGGAGGCGTAATTGGCACATATACCGCACAACCAAAAATGCGTAAGTGTGAAATATCAGCTCATATCCAGCTACCAACCGTACGCACTAAACGGTTGATTGGCGGTGGGTCAGCGAATAAGTATAGCCGCATGCAAAATTGCATAACCCCATGCGTAAATCGCAAGTTGGTGCGCAATACCAATGCTCGGGCGATAAGTCAGAATCCGCTTAATCATAGCTCGCAAGGCCATTCGCGAATGAACGTGGGGACGGATGTTCAACATCAATCCCAATCGACATGCAATAGTCGTCAAAAGACTTTGACGTAAACTCTCCAAAGATTGTCCAATCTTAATGACGAGATTGGGAAGTCGGGGTGGTTAGCCCGTAACTTGATAATTTGTGCTAGGAGTTTAGCAAATGCGGCGCTTTCTTGTGGATAGCAGAGCGACGTGTGACCATCGCGTCCGATGCATCAACCGAACCATAAAATATCCGAATGGTCCGCACTGGTTGAATAGGTCCACATATGTCCCCTTGAATTCTTTGTAAGAAGCGAATATTCGTGTTGAGTCTTTAGCAAAGGACGAGAGGGTATCAACTTTGCTAGTGAACAGGCTTTACAAAACGATTTATGGGCATCGAAATTGCCACTAAGCCTCGGGATTTTCGAGGATGCACCGCCAACCTTATTAGGCGTGCGATCTTTGGTCCTGATACGGTATCAAGCTCACTCACATCAATGCCGATATCGAGTGGTGCTTCCAATCGCTTTTCGGACTTGAAAACGGATGACCATGTGAGTTTTTCAAAATGCGAATCATCATGTCGCGTCTGTGGTGACCGAGTCGGTCATGCCATAGTTGGTATGCTTCTAATCACACATTTCGTGACTCACAAAGATAGATTCAATAACCCTTATTGTAGTCCTGGTATAAACCACTACTTAGACTCATAAGTTTCTCGAGAACGCGGCGTCTTCCGCATTCCGCGCAGTAACACACAAAATTCCGTCCCATTCTCACAATGCGTATCAAGGTGATAACTTGGCACGGATGTCCCTAAAACTTAGCAAGGTTCGGTTTGCTCTTGGGGCATAGAGAGCATTTGTGACATTAATATGCGTACTGTTAGGTAGCAAGAAATGAGCAGTCCCTCCCTTGAATTACTTGGGAGGAACCAATCATTGTTGTCACCGAGGATATGTATGGCACAATATCCTTAAATAATTGCCTATTAGAAGAATAGTGTGGGTTGTTCCACTATCGCAAGGCACTCAATTTCGCCACGAGACATCTACAATAAGACATGAAACTCAATTAGTCTTATGTTTAGAGACATAGCGAAAACTCATTTACATCGAGTTTGGGGAAATTCGACCAAGTTGGTTAGGATCAAAGTTAGCACAATCATTTGAAATAATTTCCGCGCAGCTTGACCTTTGTTCACTAAAACAGCAATAACTTCTTCGTTAAGAAGGCTATGGACGAACGGTCAGTTGTTCTGGAAACTAGACTTCCGTATCTTTCTATCCATAGGTCGTGCACTTTCTGGATCATTAAACTCAGATCTCAGTGCTCGTTTTAATTTGCTGTTTTGGTATTTCCCTATTGTTGAGTGAAAGAGCAAGGTTTAAACCCTTTTCAAAGGCATTATTTTTGATACAATACTATGGAAATATGGCCATAGGAGCGTTTAGATACTTTAAAACGCGTCTTGGTTTACGATTTATATCTCTACTAATGATCCTTTCGGTAACTCCAACTTGGTAGACTTGCAGAGAAAGTAGGAATGTCTGACAAATGCAAGGCCGTTTAAAAACCACCGATTCCGCTTTGAACTCTCAAAGCATAAACAAATACCAAGGAGGATGCGCCTAGTCTTGATCAAAAGTTTTGATGAAATCTTACCAATGTATCAAATTTTTATTTTAACCAAGCAATTCGTTAGCAATTATTTTTGATAAACCAAACATGCTTTCAAGGGAAAAATAAAATTCATCTTTGCACAATCACAAAGAATTAAAAGAATTTTATTCATCATAGCCAACTTTATTACATTCATGAAAATCCAAAGTAGTTCTCGAAAACTAGAAACAAGACAAAACATAACCAAAGCGTAAAACTAGTCAAAGTCGGCAACATCCATATGTTGGTCTTTGTCCGCAATGGTGAGAGGAGGGATCTCATTATGGTTCACCTCCGTATTCTCATTGTCTACTTCGATGTAATTCGACTCTTGAGCCAAATTTTGTTTATAGTGCTTGTTGTAAGCTTGGATGTTCTTTGGCGCTTTGCAATTGCGGTAAGTATGCTTCTTCGATCCGCAAGTATAGCAATTCCGCCTTCCTTGGAGTGGTTCCATTCCTGGCAGGAGGCGGCCCACGTGGTTGGGTTCCACTAGGTCCCGTGGCCGAGCCACCTTGCCTCTTCCACACGTTGGAACGACGACCTGCCTTTTCCCTTGCTTGCTCGAGTCATGCATCCGTGGTGCTAAAAACCGAGTAGCGTTTTTTCTATTTTGTCGTGGTGCTTTCCCGTGGGTAGCCCGATTTACTTCGAATCGGCTTGCATCACCGGGCGCGCATTGCTATTGAGAATAATCTCATGGTGCCTTTCTTTTTCGCGAGGTGGGAGATAAGGTCACTAAAGTTCTTAATTCTCCCTTCCTCATAGGCAACGCGCACCGATGAGCAATTACACTTGCTCCCACGGAAACGTGTTAAGAGTCTTCTCGATCAAATCTTGATCGACTTCTTGACACCACAAAACCAAGATCAGCGAAGATCGAGGACACTTGATTATAGGCTTCCACATTCGCATAATCCAAAATCGGATTTGCTCCCACCGAAGTTGCAATTCGGGAAGCGCCGATCATGCACATTATTAAATCGTTGTTCGAGTGTGTCCCATAGTTCTTTAGGGGTTTGTAAGTTCATATAACACTTTTTCAACAACGGATGTATATGTCTACGCAAGTACATCAGTGCATTAGCCTTGGTTTCCTCGCTCGGTTCTTGAGCGTTAGGCTCGTTAGAGGGAAAGATGGTGGTAGTAAATCTCTTACCGACGAACGCCAAGCGAACGTCTGAGACCCACCTATGGTACTCCTTACCAAAGATGGTCAAGGATGTCGAACTCGGATGAACATTGGAGCTTTGTGCCATCTACAAGATATAAACAAGAGGAAGTTAGTCTTGTTGGTTTTCAGTGACAATGTAAACGGTCACAATCGATGCTTTTAAAAGCGTGTAACATAACCGTTACTCGATTTACTTCCCTTAATTGTTGTTTAGTAAAGTCGACAAAAAACGGCGATATCAGATCGCACCCAGATACGTGGTGTATGCAAACAACCACAAGTATCGACTTTTCAACAATTCCGTGACTCCAGACCGTCACACGCTTTCTTCGACACGCAGAGATACCGACTTCTCGCGGTCTCATCCACCGCAAAGTAGCGTGGGAGATAAAGAACCCAAAACCCGTGTCCCCAAAAGAAAATTCCCAAAAAGGAGAGAATTGAAAAGGGACGAGTCGATAGTTACCTCGATTATAAAATTAGGTATGTCAGTGTCTGTCTTGTGCTTCGATCTACTCGGTACTGGCGACGACGTGAAACCGGAGGCGCATTTTGACGGCTCAAGATAAGTTGATGTTCGGGTTTTGGTCCGAGAGTCGGACTGGCCTGACTTACGGACTGGGCCGGCGGGCGCGGCGCTGGCGGTCGGCGGTGGTCAGCGGCGCCGGGCGGCGTGAGGCGGGCGGCAGTTGGTGGCGCCATGGCGGCTCGGGCTGTGGCGGTCCGGCGACGGAGGCGGTCCGTGGCGGTGGTCCGGGCGGAGGTGCTGACGCCCGGTGGCGAACAGCGGCGGCGCGGCAGCCGGGCGGAGTCGCGGGCGGAGCAAGGCGGCGGTGCCTGAGGTCCGGCGGGAGCTTCGGGTCCGGCGGCGGAGCAAGGCGCGAGCAGTGGCGGCGAGCTGGGTCCGGCCGGAGCTTTGGCGAAGTGAGTAAGGCGGCGGAGCTGGGTCCGGCGGCGGAGCTTGGCGGTGAGTAGCGGCGTGAGCCTGGGTCCGGCGGAGCCGGCGGTGGCGGCGGCGGCCGACGGCGCGATCGGCGGCGGAGTACTGGCGGCGGGGCGGCTATGACGGCGGCGGGAGGTCAGGGAGAGATGCGATGCCGATTTTTTTTTTTTCGCTCGAGCTACGTGCGATAACGTGTTTGAGGAGAAAAGTAAAGACAAAGCAATCAGTATTGATAACAATGAATAGAGGGGCCTTTATATAGGCTTTACAAAGAGAGTCTTTCCATACATAGGATTCTAGTTAAGGTAAGACATCTAACAGTATCCAACTACTTATGGAAGAGTCTAGAACCTACCATAACTCTTATCCCCCTACAACTAGTATTAGGTAAGACACCAATACGGGAAGGATTTCCCGGAACATAAATATTATAATTAATAATAAATTTTTAACAGGTAAAAAATAATAAATATTAATTGACGTTAGTATTTAATATTTATGGCGATTAAGTAATGATATATTTATATATATATATATATATATATATATATATATATATATATATGTGTGTGTGTGTGTGTGGGTTCTAGTGAGAATGATACTTAAGTTAAGAAATAAGAATGAATTGGATCCATAGATCTTGATTAAATGGATGGCCGATTTATTCTCACAAAAACGTATGCATAGAATGTAATATTCTAGTGCATCGATATTTTGATGCATATAATGCAGAGTTTTATGCATTGCAAGTTTGATGCACGAAATGCATATATTGCATGCATAAGCCAATTTGGACCGTACATCACACATAGATCAATGATTCAGATGTATTCTCAATTCACAACATAAAAACCATTATCATATGATATATATATATATATATATATAGTGGCGCTCTACGCAAAGATCAATATTATATGCAAGATTTTACAAGATTTAATTTATGCATGAGTTTTGTACTAATTATGCATGAAATATATGCATTTCGTGCATCAAAATTTCAATGCATTAAAATATGCAATATATGCATCAAAATATCGATGCATTAAAATATTAGATTATATATTTATATGCATCAAATATATTGCATATTTTAATGCATTGAATTTTTGATGCACGAAATGCATATATTTCATGCATAATTTGTACAAAACTCATGCATAAATTAGTACTGTAAACTGCATAGAACGTGCTCATATATATATATATATATGTCCTTATGTGTCATTTTACTATCTTGGTTAAACAAACCGCTCTTCGCTATCATTTAATTTACCAAACACTTTCATATAAATCATTCATACAATCAGCTAGTCAAACCAGCTAATGCAATTATCTATCAGCTAACTGCTATCCGTTGATTCCCAAACACTCCCAAAATATCCCCGAGATTTAATCATATACTTCACCTATATATATATATATAGTGATATGATTAATAAAGATAACAAATCGCTTTTGTTGAATTTTTGCCTATTTTACCTTTTTTTCTTCAACACACATTAATCACAATTAATTTTCATACACATGTCAACGTCCAATAATCAATGTATGAAATGGGGGAGGGCACTTTAATTTTTTTTCTTAAACACAATTTAAGTTTGTACAATTCTTTGACAATCAATCCACTTTTCCTGGCCTATTAGAGTAACTGATATATATGTTTCCCGAATTAATTTTATGGGAAAAATATGTGTGATGGTGTTCCACGAAATGTATTATTTTTTTTTATTATTTTATTGACAAAAGCGGGCGTCGCCCGATACGGAAAAACTAGCGTTCATAAGACACTCCAACAACATCATGTAGAAGCCATAAACTAACACCCTCAAGTGGGGGAACGAAATGTATTTATTACAATAGAGTCTAATTTTATTTATTTTTTCTCGTGTTGTTTTTAATAGTACATTCATATTCCACTTTTATTGTTTTTCGATTAATTTTTTATTTAAAAATTAATAAACTATATTTATAAATATAATTAGCAAATAGTAAATTGGGTCAAGGGTATGTTAATAATGCAACTCTTTTTTTTCACGTTTTTAGAGGAGATTTTTTCTCAATTTGTTGGTTCTTTTAGATTTTCCTAGTTTTTTTTATAAATTTTTATTATTTTAGATTTTTATTTTTTTCAGGTTCTTGTAACAATCCAAGATATTCAAGATATGTCACAGTGCCGTGAATCTCTACATGGGAACCATAAGGCTAGTCTCATACACAACACACTCCAATCTTCAAAATAAATATAATATCCAAACAATAATTAACCATTCAGATCATTCGATGAAAACTCCAACAACAATACACAATATCTCGAGAACAACAAATCCTACATATAACAGTTAAAGGAAAACTCCTATAGTACTCGAGTACCAGCTAACAATTGTATGGTACAATAATCCCAAATGGCATGACTCGAAGGAATATATATAATATCTCTTTTTTTTCCCAGGAAAGAGGGGGATTGTCCCCTGTCCTGAGTACCTGCCAAGAGGCTCGACCTCACCCCCGATCTAGAGGTAAGTTTTCCAACATGACATGTTCGCCTCATGATCCCCCGCTTGGGTTACAGGCCCGCGCTTACTGGGCACGGTTCTCGGGTTAATAGTTTCATCCCCGAACATTGCCTTAAGGGTTCCTTCCGTTCCCCCAGGAATGTATATAATATAATTCAGCATAGTATCACATTTCGCCGTCACCGTTATACTGCCCGGTGCTCGCTCGCTTGGTTTCTCCATATTTGAAATACATTAAACGTATTTTCCCCAAATGGGGTTAGTAGTGGAATAACTAGTACAAGTAATACAAATGAACCATTACATCCTACACGATAAAGTACATGAACTCAGATATTCAAAAAGCCAAGATAATAATTTCCGGAAATGCAATTTCCAAAATATGCCACAATAGTATAAACACTCATCACTAACCATGGACCCAACCATGCGCGGATCACTCTGAGGCCCCTTCGGACCCTTCCGGAGTGGTTAACCCCAATGTTCATGGACCCATCCAAACATGGATCCCTCTCAGGCCCCGTTGGACCCTTTCGGGGTGAATGTATACACTCTCACACACATCTGCATCACTTTTCACATTTAAGAATATAAGCTCATAGGAATTACTTGCCTCTGAGACATGATAAAATGTTCTGAGATGGTAAACGACCACGGTTGAAGGAACCCAAAGACTCCAAACCTAAACGATCCGTAAAAACTATCAATAACTATACGACTTGAATCAAATTTGAAATACACCCGAAAACCCTGCTTACGAATCATGCAATTCATCAATATAATACATAGGGGGCGGATCACAACCAAACCTCTCGATTTCACAAAACTCGGAAACTACACCATAAATTCTTAGGGGAATATTTATCGGGGATAGATAATTCATACGCATTATTATTCTATGAATAATTCGGAAAGGAACGAAGCAAATAACAAAACCCCCCAACATCCCGAAATTTAGGGTTCTAAGAACAATTACCTCGATCCGAAAGAAGAAACAGAATGAAAATGATGATTACGCTGCATTAGGAACTCAAAGATGAAGTTAGATGACAATATCTTGACAAACCCTGGTCTTGGAACCGCACAAATCGCCGGAGAGGAAGAGAAGATGAAAAATAAAGTGACAAACCCGTCTATCTAACTTATATCCCCACATAAAAGCACGACCAGTCACGCATGACCAACTGCTTGTGCGTGACTCATGCGCAAGATTAGTACCACAACTATTCAGAGACACACGATCAATATGCTAGTGCGAGGTTGTGTGTAGCTCTCTGTCCGACCTTGACAAGTTAAGCAGCGCAATAAGGTTTCTATTTTCGATTGGCCTCTGGCAATATAAAACTTTTATACCTCAATTATCCTGTCGCTATGCTCAATATATGTTTTGCTTTAAACCTACTTTGGAACGCTCCTGTTGTGGCGCACGAGTAGAGCACGAGCACATGCTTGTGTGCCTGCTCGTGCGCGCCTGCCAGATGCACTATTCAGCTGCTAACGTACGCAGTGTCTCGCTGACTCGATTGTCCGCACTTGTATTGAAACTAACATGCGATGAAGTGCCTACAAAGAGTTCCCAACAACGAGTCTAAGTGATTTTCAAACATGCTATTCCGACTACTCGAAAGTACGAAAAGTGGATACGAATACAAATGCCCAAAACTTTAAGAAATTATAAGACGGCCCAAAACTACCAAAAATGACGATTTAAATCGAACAACAATACTAAAGCTCACAATCCGGCTAAATATAATAAACAAACTATCGGAACAATGAAACAACAGTTTAGAATAAGATGTATAAGAATCGAACCAAAACACGGTAAAGTAAAAAATTAGACAGATTCATTAAAAACAACTTCGAAACTTGTTCGAGTAATAAAAAGTGCAGAATAAAATAGTTTCAAAATATCGAAACAGTTACAAGCGAGTCTTCGGATATAGAATACAATAGAACCTCGATAAATGAATACCTTTGGGGCCAAAAAATTATTCATTTGGCGAGATTATTTATTTATCGATTAATGAATATAATATTTATTTAAGATAAATGAATAATAATTCATTTAGGTGATATTTTTAGACTTTTTTTTTGTAGTTATATCATTTTGTATATATTAAGTTCAAATGTACCTGGAACTCACGTTAGTTATAACTTTTATGCAAAACTTTTAATTACATTCATATCTTTAGAATTCTAGATTAGTTGTACATGCATGCATGTAGTAGATAAAGTGCACAGTACCATGTATTGAGACTACTGTGTACATGCATGATAGTTAGAGTTAAGATGTCTACTCAATACCTCATACCAAGCTATATATAATTCTAAATTCTCACTGTATCTTCATAACACAATCATATTACTATTTTCGTGTTCAATCTACTATAATGGCTTCCAAAGAGCAGGCAAAACCAGTAACAAAAATTACTTTAACAGATCAGATAAGGAGAGCCATGTGTGAGCATAAGAAGGAGAATCCAAGTATTAGCCAAAAAAAATATGCAAACATGGGTGAAAGAAAAATTTGATTTGGTTATTAGCCAAACCACAATATCAAATACTCTCAGAAGATTGTCAGAATATTTGTCTGATGAGATGAAAAATAGCAATATTAAGAGGCACAAGTCAACTAAATATCCTGAACTAAAGAAAGCTTTATATGAATGGTTTCTTCAAAGAGAAGAGAAGGTGAATATGTCAGGAGAAATGATCCAGGGTAAAGCAAAAAGTTTATGCAGAAAATGTATGGAGAAACAAACTCAGAATTTAGCTTTTTTAGTGGATGGCTCGAACGTTTTAAGGCAAGATATTCAATCAAGTCTTATCAACGATTTGGTGAGAGTGGTTCAGTTAACATGGAGGATATTGCAAATGCTTTACCCGAGATACGGTCAAAACTAAACTAATTCAACCTTAAAGATGTAATATCCGGATAAATTGTTGGGTATTTTTGTCCATATTTGAACCCTGTATTACCTGAATTTGTGCTACCAATAATCGAAGTACGATCGTTTCCGTATTCGTATCCTCATGCATGATAATATCAACTTTTAAACCTTCACATGCAACTATGTCGTAACGTGCGCTAACAGGTAAGCGTAGCGTACGTTACGAGCTAGAGATAGCATACGGTATGAGCTAGACGTAGCGTACGTAAGGAGGTCAATGATTGAACAGGCTGGCTAGCATATGGACGGCTGGTGGTGGGCTCGGAAAGATTCCCGCGGATGAACCTGGACAGTTTTGGGGTCAACGGGTGTTAACGTATGCTAAGGTTTGTAACTAGCGTACGCTAATGTGTGTATCTTACGTACGTAATGCATAGGGTGTAACGTACGTAAGCTAGTACAGAACGAGACAGTAAGCTATCAGTGAACGATAGCGTACGCTATGATCGAATGGTAGCGTGCGCTAAGTCGATTACGTACGTAAAAGGCTAAGGCTAACGTACGTAAAGCTCAAGATATTATATATATAGACAACACCCCATTTCATTTCACTCCGTCCCTTTCACTTGTACTTCGTTTTCCTTCATTTCTAGAGAGTCTCCAGCCCTCTAAAACACCTATAGATCACATAAACTCGATCATTTAATTTACGAAACATCTTGGATTGACATTCAAGCAATCGGAGTTGGATGCTACCTCTTGTCTCTGCGTTTCTTTCATATTAAGGTATGTTAATGCTACCTCAACCTTAAATTTGTGTTCTTAAGGATGTTATGAACAATACTATCGGGATTATTAAGCTCCATAGATGGTTTTTATCTGAACATCATATTTTTGGAAGTTGGAATGTTCATGCTTTAGTTACCCGAGTTAAGAACATTATAGTTCGATTCTTGTTATGATGATCAAGTAAGGTAAGTTTTCTGAGATTAATAAACCGTATTGTATGGTGTTTCCATAATGATCATAGACTTAATGTTGATAACAACCTCAGATTTCCCGAACTACCTTTGAGGATCTATAATCGAGATTTGGAGTAAGTCTTATGATGGGAGGATTAACCTGGAATTCGTAGACATCAACACCATAGGATCATTCTGTTTCACATGAGTATAATATGTGTAAATATAACGTACGTTAAGCTCTATGTATTACGTACGTTATACCCTCAGGAAAGGCAGTCGTCTGAACTGAGAAGAACTGTCCAATGCATGTTTAGCGTGCGTTAATCTTTGTAGCTTACGTGCGCTAACGTGCAGACGTAACGTACGTTACGTAGGTGTGTAACGTACGTTACGAAGAGAACAGTTAGGGTTTGGCCATCTTTCTATGCTTTTCCTCGTGTGATTGATTGTTTATTTAATGATAGGATATTAAGGACGAATTTCCTACGATAATCCAGTGTTGAGCCTTTCCAATCGTCATTTCCGTTGGAGTTTCGGATTGTTCCAATCAACTGTATTTCCGGAGTATTCGCGAGAGATTACCAAGGCAAGTACCTTGATATACGAATTATAATTACGTGAAATCATTGTTGCTGAAGTGTATGAATCATGTTATGAATATCTGTATTTATATTATATATATATATTTATGTGTGGATATATGTATAGATATATGTATATGTATATAAATATACATATGGAGATAAATGTTGGGTGATTCATACCAATATTAGTCGACGTACTCAACTTAGACTAAAGTACGAATAGTATTTATAGAGGTAATATGATAATGTTTGTATTTTCGGTTGAGTTACGATATAAGGATATTTATGTAGTATTGATTGGTAGTGTTGAAGGCTTACTGTGTTAAGTCTTGATGAATAACGTGCGAGTTATTGTTTATTTTGCGTAGTTACGTACTGGCGAATAAATTATGTGAATTGATGAACTGATTTGATAATTGTTGCAACGTTTGACTGTGTGCTTGGTATTTGTAACAACGTGAATACTTGTTATGAGAGACGTTATATCTGGGTGCCTCTGAGGGCGGGGCATGTACTCCGGCCTGGTGTACGCTGCAATGAGCGGCTCCATATGATTGGTGAACACCGGTGTTTCTTAATGTGCGAGCAAGGGGTGGCTCCTATGGGAGTGAACGCCGGCGTGGTGACAGGTGCAATGGGCGGCCAATATAGTGG
Organism: Orobanche coerulescens; assembly: GCA_033398695.1. Lineage (NCBI taxonomy): Eukaryota > Viridiplantae > Streptophyta > Magnoliopsida > Lamiales > Orobanchaceae > Orobanche > Orobanche coerulescens. Next base: position 231,962,655 of record CM065802.1, read on the forward strand.
AGTGAACGCCGGTACACAGGTGTGCAAGGGAGGCGCCTGGCAGGCTTATTGGTAACGGATATTTGAGTGATAGCTAAGACCCCATTTCCAAATGATTTTCGTAACTCAAAGTTCTTGCAACTCGTTTTTAAATGTTGGTCTTGATGTAAACCGCGATTCATATTTCTGAAAGTTCGTTCCAACTTGTTTTAAATGTTGGCATCAGGGTTAATTAACCAAGGATATTTGACGAGATTTCCGAGGGTTAATTAATCAGGGGTCTTGAGCAGGATTTGTCGAATGAGAGGCTGTGCCTTTGATTGTACTGTGTTGATTATTCTGTGTATTGAGTCGAGGACCCCGTGGGATGTTGAGATTTGATCTCGTGATGATATTATTTGGATTGGGCCGAGAACCCTGTGAGATGTTGAAATGATTTGCTTGTAATAGTGTTTTATCATTTGGGTCGAGGACCCCGAATAACGTTGTAATAGTTTTCTTGCAAATTGTTTTCCACATGTTGGGTCAAGGACCCGAGATCTTATGAAGTATTTTCTAAAAGTATTTCCATTTAATTTTCAAAACCCCAAGATGGCCCGAGTCAATATTAATGTTTTCAAACTTTCTTATCAAAATACTTTTCCTTTTATAAAAATGGATTTTTCTGACTCCTTGGGCTCGTTTAAAGTTTCATTGGTGTTATGTTCCGTACAGAGAATATGACAATGTGATTATCTTTCACCTTGTGTATGTGATGCTATTCTGTGTTGACCATTTAAATGTGTGGTTTGTGTTAAGGTTTCACGACTGTCGAGTTTTGTGTTGTTATTATTCGTATATCTTGTATATTATGTACTTGCACTAGCAAAATTCCAGTTTGCTAACCCCCGAGTTTTCGGGGGGTGGGTGCCTGTTATGCGCTCAGGTTTTGGTAGCTCGGGAGCAGTCACAGGATTGGCTGGAAGGAGATGGAGGACAATGATACTAATCACACCAGAGTCAGAGTCTTTTGTTTTGTTTCATTTTGGTCGGTAATTCTCTGTCGTTCGAGTATTCACTCTTGCATGGGTGTAGTTTTCATTTATTAAATTGAGTCGTCATTCTTTTCTGTGTTCAAGTTTATTTTTGTCATTGAGATGTAAAGTTCATTTGTTTCTAAATTGTTTAATGACCTTGTCGGTCTGCGTTGTACTTAGATTGACCCCGGTCGATCAATCATTTTGTAGTCTAGTAGAGTTTAGACTTGTAGATCCTTGTGAGAAGGGCCTACGGCGTGTAACATTTTCGGATGTATTCTGGGGGTGTTACAAAAGATATATACAATATGGATGAGACCAGATTGTTTTAACGGTTGGAGGCTGACCATTCACTTGCCACGAAGCAGCTTGAAGGGCGGAAGAAAGATAAGGAAAGAATCATTATTGTTGTTTCCTGTAACGGTGACAGGTCTGATAAAGTGCCTCTTTGGGTTATTGGTAAGTATGCAAAACCCAGATGCTTTAAGAATGTGAATATGAATAATCTTAATTGCGAGTATCGATTTAATAAGAAAGCTTGGATGACTGGTTTGCTTTTTCAAGAATATTGTCATTGGTTTGACAAGAGAATGAATGGTAGAAAGGTTCTCTTGCTAGTAGACAATTGTCCAGCACATCCAAAGATTGTTGAAGGCTTGAGAAATGTGGAGTTATATTTTTTGCCCCCTAACACAACTTCTAAAATTCAACCATGTGATGCCGGGATTATTAGAGCATTCAAATTTCATTATCGATGTCGTTTCTATTCTAGCATTTTGCAGATGCTTGAGGTTGGCTCACCAAATCTTGAAAAAATAAATATTTTGGATGCTATTGATTTTGCTACCATGGCTTGGAGTTTTGATGTGATAACAAAAACAATAGCAAACTGTTTTCACCACTGTAAAATTTGATCAGAAGAAATTGATGTTCCTGAAGTAGAAGATGGTCAGCTAGAGCAAGAGATCTAAGATTTAACTAAACTCATTTCTAAATTGAGCTATAGAAATGTGATGGATGTTGAACATCTTCTGAACTATCCTGAAGAGAATAATGTGGTTATGGAATCTCCTACAGACGGAGAAATCATTAAAGCTGTACTAAATGATGAGGCAAATGATCCCGAACCCGATGATAGGTATCACTATACCACAAGTGTCCTCAAGAGAAGCTTTTCAAGCTATTGTCACTATAAAAAATTACCTGCTGCAACATGATCAAAATATTCCAAAAGTGGTGCATGCTTTACACAAAATCAAGGACCATATGTGTAATACCCGTACTTTTATTGACTGTTTGACTCTGTCATCCTCCTTATTTTTGTCGCTCTGTAAATGCTTGGAGACGTGGTTGATATTGCTATTGAGTTTCGTATCTCGTTTGGTTCTTGATCATGTCGTTTAGGACCTTGCGGAAATGTTCGACTGAGATATAACGCACGCTAGGCCTAGGCTAACGCACGCTAATTCTGCCTGATTAGCGCACGCTAGCTTTGAGCCGTAGCGCACGCTAAGAGTATCAGTCAGGTCAGAACCAGTATTCGGACTGCTCTCTGGACTGGCGGATTAGCGCACGCTAGGAGTTTGTTAGCGCACGCTATCCATGTATAGTAGCGCACGCTAACATCCGTCCGTAGCGCACGCTACCGGCCGGCCGGGCCGAGTGTAGTTGCCGTGTTTTCGACTATCGATAGCGACGCTAGGCTTCGACTAGCGCACGCTAAAGCTATAGATAACGCACGCTAAGCATTGCGTAGCGCACGCTAGGTATTGAGCAGGCGTAGCCGAAGTTCGACTCCGATCGGATGCCATATTTTGGGCTAGCGCACGCTAGGGCAATGATTAGCGCACGCTAGCGAGACCGGCAAGCCACCGGACTATCCGGTGACTTCGCTAGCGCACGCTAATGAAGGAGGCGTAGCGTGCGCTAGACTGGACATACATAAATATGGCAGTTGACTTTATTTTCGTCATTTCTCACCTTCTTCACTCCTTTTCGACGGGAATCACTCGGGAGAGGCGATCTTAGGCGTTTGGAAGCGATCTTCCTTCTAACAACAATATATTTGCTTGGAGAACAAGGATTTCTCAACATCTAATTCCTCCTAACGTCCGAATCAAGGTAAAAATCCTTAGAACCCTACCTTTTGGGAATTTTGGGGTTTTTCGTAGATTTGTCCGATTTACCCGTTTTGAAGCTTGAGAACCTTGAGATTATGATGTATCTATACCGTGTGTATACTTATCCTATGATTTTATGGTTTAGATTGTGCCGTTTTCGGACTTTTGAGACTTTGGACGATTTTCCAACCTCTAGTTGATTATCCGTTTATCTTTATGAATCGTAGACGGGTTTCGGGGGTTTCTTCATGTAATTTGAATATGGATAATTGATTATCATATTCCTTGCGAATCGTTTAGGTGCCGGAAGCGCATTCTTGGACCTACCGAACTCATACCTTTTTCCATTCGAATTGTCGATGTCTCAAAGGCAAGTATATATTTATGAATGTGCGTTCTCGACTTTGAAAGTATGAAATATTAATGGCATGCTTATTTATATCCACTCCGGGACGGACCGACGGGTCCTCTGAGGGTTTCGTAGCCTCTGGTGCGATTCCATGGATAATATGAATTAACCACTCCGGGACGGACCGACGGGTCCTCTGAGGGTTCCGTAGCCTCTGGTGCGGTTCCACGGTATTCATATATGTATTGTTGCGATGCTATGAGATTTAGTTATTCCGGAATACTAGTCTTGAATTGATGAATTGACGGTTACCTTTACTTTATTGTTGAGAAGTATTGTGTTTCATACTTGATATACTTGCACTAGCTATTCGACGGCTAACCCCTTTATGGGGGAAATACTTTTTATGTATTTCAGGTTCCAGGAGAGCGGACAGGCAGGTATCGGGTCGGCACGAAGATGGTGGGCAAGTGTGATACTGTGTCTTTCTTCCCGTTATGTTTGGAGTTTTCCGTTCAGTGTTGTTGTACTGGATTGTCTATTGAATACTCGAGTATTGTTTTCCCTTTTCCTTGATGTTCCTACTGTGTTTTGCCGAAGTATTGATTCGAGTTGTGATGTTTGTGAATACATTGGTTATGTTTCGAATACCTTTGTATTGTTTTTCATTCCATTGTGTGTAGACCTTATCGGTCAAATTTTATGGTTCCGCGTATGTTTAGCCTTGTGGGTCCCACGGCGGGGCTTACGGCGCTGTAATATCCCTGAATAACTTGGGGGTGTTACAGAATATGGTATCAGAGCTTAGGTCTATGGATACCTAGGCTGTCGGTCTTTTGGGTCGAATGAGTCGTCAATTTTTCACAGTATCACTACTCTGCCATCATCACAGTGCGACCGGTACTTGTAAGACCTCTTACTCTTCTGATGTTTCCTTATTCATTATGCTTCATCTATGGATGTTCTTGCGAATCGATCACCTTAATGACGTGTGTTTGAATTGTGCTTACGTACCTTGTGTGTTCTTCAGTATGTCAGCTGGTAGGGGCCGTGGCCGTGGTCGTGGCCGTGGACGAGGAAGAGGTCGTGGCGCGGCTGTTTCCATCAGTTCAGTTGCGGGGTCGACCAACCCTGGGCTTGTCGAACTCGGTGCATCCCGACACCGAGAGTCAGCACGACCAGTCAGACGGTCAGGGGAACAACGCGGACGTTGGAGTGGCGAATGCACTTCAACAATTGGCTACTCAAATGACTATTTTGGCCCAAACGGTTCAGATGAATAACCCGAACCCAAACACGGATGCCTTGCTTCAGAATGTGATCCGTATGCACCCTCCACAGTTTGGCGGTGCCACAGACCCGTTGGGCTGGGAAGACTGGCTAGCGGAATTAGAAAAGATTTTCGAAGCGGTTGATTGCCCCGAGGTGAGGAAAGTACCAATTGCTCAGTATTTCCTCACTAAGGAGGCCGCTACTTGGTGGAAGGTCATCAAGCCACAGGATCGTATTGCCTCGTGGGACGAGTTTAAGGAGCTCTTGGAGACCGAGTTTTGTCCTTGGCCGGTACGAGAGAGCCGAATCCGAGCCTTCTTCGAGGCTAAACCACGAGATATTCCCGTTTCGCAGGCGATCGTGGAATACAACCAACAATTGACCCATGTGAAGGATCAAGTGCGTAACGAGCGTGATAAGATCCGTTATTTTGATATGCGGATGAATTTGGACTTACGGCGGTACATGGCCGGATTTGCTTGTACCACACTGAAGGAGTATCAGGACAGAGCTTTAGCCCATGATATGTTGAGCCCCGACAACGATACCGTGGAAGAATCGAAGAAGCAGAAAGTAGCGGGGAATTTTTCTAACTCTAAGAGTGGCAACTTTCAGAAGTCACAGACAACTAACCGTTCTGCCGGACAGTCGTCACGTTCTAATAAAGGAAAGAGGGGTTCCCGTCCTACTTCGGGTACCACCAATCGCGCGGTGACTTGCTATAATTGTGGCCGTTCAGGCCACATTAATTTGGAATGCCACTTTCCACCGTTGAAGTGTCACACGTGCGGACAGATGGGACATAGAGCGGCTTATTGTTCCGAGCCGAATCAGACTTTGGACACTCGGGCTTCTGCCCCAGCTGGTCAACCTCAGCAGAATTTCGGCAGGGGCCGGGGACGGGGTCAGAATGCTGGAGGGGGAAACTCTAGCGTCGGTTCGGTACAACCACGAGTTTATGAGATGCGTCGAGCAGACGAACCCGACGCGGCGGTGGCTTCAGGTACCATTCATATCCTATCTCATCCAGTCCGTGTACTTTTTGATTCGGGTGCTACACATTCTTTTATTTCTTTGGAGTGTGTGCGCCGTTTGAATATAACTTGTGTGACTACTTGTGATCCCTTCATCGTGAGATCGCTAGCGGGATAGAATTGTGGGGAACCGGGAGATTAGAGATTTTCCGGTGATTATATCCGGTATGGAATGGTTATCGAACCTGATTGTAGTTGATATGGAAGGCGAGGATGTAATCCTCGGTGAGGATTGGCTTGATAGTCATCAAGCGATTATGAATTACCGTACCAAGGTTGTCACCATGATGACTGAAGACGGGTCTGAGTACTCATTTTTGGGGCGTAAGTCGGGACTACCCAAGTTACTTATCAGTGCCATGAAGGCCGTAAAACTTTTGAATAAAGGTTGTGCGGGCTATTGGTGTTATGCCTTGAAAATGGAAGGAAACGAAGTCGATCTCTCTTCGATTCCGGTTGTTAATGAGTATCCTGATGTTTTTCCGGATGACCTCCCGAGATTACCGCCAGATCGAGAGATAGAATTTACCGTGGACTTGGAGCCAGATGCGGCTCCGATTTCTAAAGCACCTTATCGGATGGCACCTTCCGAGATGCAAGAATTGAAGAATCAATTGGGAGAACTTCTGGAAAAAGGGTACATCAGACCGAGCGCTTCGCCTTGGGGCGCGCCTGTTCTTTTCGTGAGGAAGAAGGATGGTTCATTACGTTTATGCATCGACTACCGCGAGCTAAACAAAGTAACCATCAAGAACAAGTACCCTCTACCTCGTATAGACGATTTATTTGATCAATTGCAAGGAGCTGCGGTTTTCTCGAAAATTGATTTAAGATCCGGGTATTACCAACTCAGGGTGAAGGAGTCAGACGTTCCGAAGACGGCATTTCGGACGAGATATGGGCATTATGAATTTGTAGTTATGCCTTTCGGGTTGACTAATGCACCGGCAGTTTTCATGCAATTAATGAATAAGATATTCATCGAGTACCTCGACAGATGTGTAGTCGTCTTTATTGACGACATCTTGATCTACTCTCGGGATAAGGAGGAACATGCCCGACACCTGCGTTTGATATTAGACATTTTGAGAACCGAGCACCTCTATGCAAAATTCTCGAAATGTGAATTTTGGTTGGAAGAAGTTATGTTTCTCGGCCATGTGATTTCGGCCGAAGGGGTTCGAGTAGACCAAGAAGATCGAGGCAAGGCTAGATTGGGCACCGCCTAAGAATGTTAAGGAGGTTCGTAGCTTTTGGGCCTTGCTGGGTATTACCGTCGGTTTGTCGAGGGTTCTCGAAACTCGCTCGACCGCTACGAAATTACTCCGTAAGACCGAAAAGTTTGTTCGACGGATGAGAGACAGCAGAGCTTCGATGAACTAAAGAGACGTTTGACTTCAGCGCCGATTCTAACTTTACCACATGGTAGCGAAGGCTTTGCAGTTTACAGTGACGCTTCGGGTCAAGGTCTGGGTTGTGTCCTTATGCAGCATGATAAGACAATAGCTTTTGCGTCACGACAATTAAAGCCTTACGAAATGAATTATCCTACTCACGATTTGGAATTAGCCGCAATTGTCTTCGCACTCAAGATTTGGCGACATTATTTGTATGGTTCTTCGTGCCGGATTTATACCGATCACAAGAGTCTGAAATATATTTTCACCAAAAGGAGCTGAATATGAGACAGAGGCGTTGGTTAGAGTTGATAAAGGATTATGATTTGGAAATTCTTTACCACCGGAAAAGCTAATGTCGTTGCGGATGCTTTGAGCCGCAAATCGGCATCCCTTCAAATGCTCGAGGTTCTTACACCTATACAAAATCCGTCAGGACTTAATTGAACAAGGGATAGAAGTTTGGCTTCAACGAGTGTGGGCAATCTGTACTCTCGAAATTACTTCGTCTTTAGTTGATGACATCAAAGGGAAGCAGTGGAGTGACCGATGATTTCTCAACCGAAGGAAGATGTAATTAAAGGAAAAGCTCTGGCTTTATGGTACACGAGGATAGTATTCGAGATTTCAGGGTGCTTTGTGTTAGAACGATTTAGAGTTGAGACAGAGAATTCTCCGAGAAACGCATGCTACGCCTTACTCAATCCATCCCGGGACGAGTAAGATGTACAAAGATTTGAAGCGAAATTTTTGGTGGAATAACATGAAGAAGGATGTTACGGAGTTTGTACTCCGGTGCTTGACGTGCCAACAAGTCAAGATCGAACATCAACGACCAGCGGGGTTGTTGAAACCGCTTCCCATTCCCGAGTGGAAGTGGGAAGACATTTCTATGGATTTCATCACCGGCATGCCGAGAACGCGGACTGGAATGAATATGATTTGGGTAATTGTCGATCGGTTGACCAAGTCTGCACACTTCTTGGGTATTAAGGATACTTGGGGACCGGATAGACTGGCTCGAACCTTTATTGCCGAGATCGTGAAGTTACACGGTACCCCCAAGACCATTGTTTCTGATCGAGACGGCCGTTTCGTATCGCATTTTTGGCAGGCCGTTCATCAGGCTTTGGGTACGGAATTGAGATTGAGCACTTCCTTCCATCCTCAGTCGGACGGTCAGACAAAGAGGACGATTCAGACATTGGAAGATATGTTACGGGCTTGTGCCTTGGATTGGAGTAATGATTGGGAGCTTCACTTGCCGTTGATCGAGTTTGCTTACAATAATAGTTGGCATGCGTCGATCAAAATGGCACCCTTCGAGGCACTCTATGGTAGGCGATGTAGGTCGCCATTATGTTGGGACGAGGCTTCTGAGCTGGTCGGGACGGAGCCGGATATGTTGATGGAGACTAAGGAAAAGATTTCTATTATCCGGGATCGATTGCTAGCTGCCCAGAGTCGTCAGAAATCTTATGCTGATACTCGTCGTCGACCTTTGGAGTTTGAGGTGGGAGATCATGTCTTGCTCAAGGTGTCGCCGACCAGAGGAGTTTTCCGCTTCGGGAAAAAGGGGAAACTTAGTCCGAGGTATATCGGACCTTTCGAGATTTTGGACAGAGTTGGAGATTTAGCTTATCGCTTGGCGTTGCCTCCAGCGTTGAGTCACGTCCATAATGTTTTCCATGTGTCTCAGTTAAGAAAGTACGTACCGGATCCGAGCCACATCATCGACCACAGTGAGATTGACGTAGCCGAGGATATTACCTTTCCAGAGAGGCCCGTGAAGATCCTTGAGCGTCGCGAGAAACAACTTCGGCATAAGACCATTCCAATGGTTAAAGTGCAATGGTCGAGACATGGAGTTGAGGAGGCAACTTGGGAGACGGAAGAGAAGATGCGGGTGGAATACCCCGAACTATTTATTTCTTAAGTTTCGGGACGAAACTTCTTTTTAGAGGGGGAGAATGTAATACCCGTACTTTTATTGACTGTTTGACTCTGTCATCCTCCTTATTTTTGTCGCTCTGTAAATGCTTGGAGACGTGGTTGATATTGCTATTGAGTTTCGTATCTCGTTTGGTTCTTGATCATGTCGTTTAGGACCTTGCGGAAATGTTCTGGACCAGAGATATAACGCACGCTAGGCCTAAAGCTAACGCACGCTAATTACGCCGATTAGCGCACGCTAGCTTTGAGCCGTAGCGCACGCTAAGAGTATCGATGTCGAACTAAGATTCGGATCGCTCTGGATCGGGCGGATTAGCGCACGCTAGGAGTTTGTTAGCGCACGCTATCCATGTATAGTAGCGCACGCTAACATCCGTCCGTAGCGCACGCCACGGGCCGTCGTGAGGCAGTGTAGTTGCGTTTTCGGACTATCGATAGCAGACGCTAGTTTCGACTAGCGCACGCTAAAGCTATAGCATAACACACGCTAAGCATTGGCGGTAGCGCACGCTAGGTATTGAGCAGGCGTAGTCGCAAGTTCGGACTCGATCGGATGCCATATTTCGGGCTAGCGCACGCTAGGGGCAATGATTAGCGCACGCTAGCGAGACCGACAGAAGCCACTGGACTATCCGGTGACTTCGCTAGCGCACGCTAATGAAGGAGGCGTAGCGTGCGCTAGACTGGACATACATAAATATGGCAGTTGACTTTATTTTCGTCATTTCTCACCTTCTTCACTCCTTTTCGACGGGAATCACTCGGGAGAGGCGATCTTAGGCGTTTGGAAGCGATCTTCCTTCTAACAACAATATATTTGCTTGGAGAACAAGGATTTCTCAACATCTAATTCCTCCTAACGTCCGAATCAAGGTAAAAATCCTTAGAACCCTACCTTTTGGGAATTTTGGGGTTTTTCGTAGATTTGTCCGATTTACCCGTTTTGAAGCTTGAGAACCTTGAGATTATGATGTATCTATACCGTGTGTATACTTTTCCTACGATTTTATGGTTTAGATTGTGCCGTTTTCGGACTTGTGAGACTTTGGACGATTTTCCAACCTCTAGTTGATTATCCGTTTATCTTTATGAATCGTAGACGGGTTTCGGGGGTTTCTTCGTGTAATTTGAATATGGATAATTGATTATCATATTCCTTGCGAATCGTTTAGGTGCCTAAGCGCGTTCTTGGACCTACCGAACTCATACCTTTTCCATTCGAATTGTCGATGTCTCAAAGGCAAGTATATATTTATGAATGTGCGTTCTCGACTTTGAAAGTATGAAATATTAATGGCCTCGCTTATTTATATCCACTCCGGGACTGACCGACGGTCCTCCGAGGGTTTCGTAGCCTCCAGTGCGATTCCATGGATAATATGAATTAACCACTGGGACGGACCGACGGTCCTCCGAGGGTTCCGTAGCCTCCGGTGCGGTTCCACGGTATTCATATATGTATTGTTGCGATGCTATGAGATTTAGTTATTCCTAATACTAGTCTTGAATTGATGAATTGACGGTTACCTTTACTTTATTGTTGAGAAGTATTGTGTTTCATACTTGATATACTTGCACTAGCTATTCGACGGCTAACCCCTTTATGGGGGAAATACTTTTTATGTATTTCAGGTTCCAGGAGAGCGGACAGGCAGGTATCGGGTCGGCACGAAGATGGTGGGCAAGTGTGATACTGTGTCTTTCTTCCCGTTATGTTTGGAGTTTTCCGTTCAGTGTTGTTGTACTGGATTGTCTATTGAATACTCGAGTATTGTTTTCCCTTTTCCTTGATGTTCCGGCCTGTGTTTTGCCGAAGTATTGATTCGGGTTGTGATGTTTGTGAATACATTGGTTATGTTTCGAATACCTTTGTATTGTTTTTCATTCCATTGTGTGTAGACCTTATCGGTCAAATTTTATGGTTCCGCGTATGTTTAGTCTTGTGGGTCCCACGGCGGGGCTTACGGCGCTGTAATATCCCTGAATAACTTGGGGGTGTTACAATATGCATTTTGGGGGAGGAAAGAAACAATCAACTTTGGAGGCATTTTTCGAAAAAATATGACTTATTAATGTGTTTGAAAATTAGTCATTGGATGAAATGTATTCATGATATATTATATAAATAAAAATATATTATTTGAAATATAGTGATTATTCATTTATATTTACATAGGGCCTATAAAGACTTCATTTGTATTTATTCATTAATGCATTAAGCGAGGTTATTCGTTAAGCCCATTAGCCCAAGTTGGGACCGGAGAATTTTATTCATTAGACGAGGTTATTCATTTATCGAACATTCATTTATCGAGGTTCTACTGTAATGCTAAAAATAGAAATTACTAGAAGTAAACAAATCTCGGACATTACACTTTTTTTTTCTAATTTTAGTCTTTTTAGTATTTTCTATTTTTATTTATTTTTATTTATTTTTAGATTTAGTTTAAGAATACTGTATTACATATCAATGTCTGTAAGAACGTCCGAGTGTGCTCCTATGAATAATACTAAATGTACACATATTTATATACATATTTATACACACATAGATCTCATCCATCCATTTATTATATTTGTGGACCTCATTCATTTATTGTGGAATCATAATAAATGAACGAGTGTCATATAATATATATGTAAAAATATATGTACATGGAACGATACATGTGACTCTATATAATGAAAACATTAATACCAATATTTCTCACCACTCTCTCTCTCTCTCTCTCTCTCTCACACACACGCACACACGACCATCAGAACATAGCCACTCCAAATTAACCATGAAAAACAAATCAAACCTAATCTGCCTCCAAATTTTATCCTTCCCAGCATTGATCATCACTTTCGCCTCCAAAATCCTCCACAAATTAGTAAAATCACTAGAACTCAAACACCAAACCACACCCCCTCTTCCTCCAGGCCCGAAGGGCTGGCCCGTGATCGGCTACCTGCCCGAAATGATAAAGAACCGGCCGACATTCCGATGGATACACAATCTCATGCAACAAAACAACACGGAAATCGCATGCATCCGCCTCGGCCAAGTCCATGTCATCCCCGTCACCTCACCCGAACTCGCTCGTGAGTTTCTCCTCAAGCAGGACGAAATCTTCGCTTCCAGGCCCGACTGCATGTCCGGAAGACTCGCCAGCAGCAGTTACCTGACGGCGATCCTTTCGCCCGCCGGCCATCAATGGAAGAAAATGAGGAGAATCGTCACGTCGGAAATACTCTCGCCATCCATGCACAGACTTCTCCACGTAAAAAGACGCCAGGAGGCCGACCACCTCGTGAAGTACGTCTACAACCAATGCCGGGAGAACGACCACGGGCTCGTGAACGTTAGGGTCGCGGCACAACATTACTGCGGCAACGTGATTAGGAAGTCGGTTTTCGGTAAGAGGTTTTTCGGGCAGGGAACGGAGGATGGAGGCCCGGGAAAGGAGGAGATAGAGCATGTCGCCGGGGTGTTTACGACTGTACAGTTTCTTTATGGATTTGGAATGGCTGATTTTCTTCCACATTGGTTAGAAGTGTTTGATTTTGATGGATGTAAGAAGATTATTAGCAGTGCTGTTGATAGTATGAGAAAATATCAAGATCCTGAGATTATGAAGAGGGTGGAGATGTGGGAACAAGGGATTAAGGAGAGAGAAGAGGACATTCTTGATATATTGATTAACCTCAAGGACTCAGAAAACAATCCTATGCTGTCCATTGAAGAGATAAAAGCTCAAATTACAGTAAGTTTCTGTCCAAAAAAAAATGGGGTGAATGGTAGATGACCTCTATGCTTTTTATAAAATGGGCAATGTAATTTGCCTAACAAAACAAAGATTTTATTGTAATTAGGGCCGTAAATGAACTCGTATGTTCGATTCTATTTGAAGTATTCGGCTTGAAATAATTCGTTTCGAGGCTCGGCTCGGAGGATCAAACGTAGAGCCGAATCTTTGAAATTGATATTCGGCGAATCGAGCCGAACAGTTCGAAAAAGCTCACCTTTGGTCTAAATAAATTTATCTTTAATCCATTAACATTATGATCCAACATTAAAATATTGAGTCCAAAATTAATTTTTCCCATTAGTCCAACACTAAGCCCCTCCCCCCCCCTCAAAACCCCATCTCGGATCTCTCAACTCTCATTTCACTCATCTTCACTCTCTCTATCTACATGTCTCCCCCTCTCTATCTCTCCCTTTAATCTTTAGACATTCTTTACAAATTCAATTGTCATTTTGGTTCGATTAGATATTTAATCAGGTTTTGATTTTAATTACTATTCAATCTTGGATGTTAATTATGTATTATGTCTCATTCCATGTTCTTTTGGTGCAATTTTTTTAATATATCGAGCCGAACGCGTTCGAACGTGTTCAGCTCGAACCATCGAACCCGAGTCGAACCTCAAATTCTAAGATCCGGGCGAACCGAGGCGAATCGAACCTAATGTTCGAAATCCTACGAGCCGAACTCGAACCTTGTGATATTCGGCTCAGTTCGGCTCCTTTACGGCCCTAACTGTAATGCTATCATCAAATTATAAAACTTATACTCCCTCCGTCCACCAAGTTAGTGCACAGTTTTCTATTTAAGGGCGTCCACCAAGTTAGTGCATACTTCATTCTTTCTATTTTGACACAATTCTTTCCTATTTTACCCTCATTTCATACACCTTTTTCCAAAAAAAAAAATACATGGTCCACCTTTTTGAATTACTTAATGCTCATTAACTAACACATCATACATTTTTATTAAAACCCGTGTCATTCTCAAGTGTGCACTAATTTGGTGGACGGATGGAGTATATGATTAATAATATGTATCTTAGATAAGCTACAATTTTGAATTGTAGTGCACATATATATATATATATACTACTAAAAAACAGCCACAATGGCTTCACATTATTAGCTTCACAAAAAAAAGTGAAGCTAAAGAAGAAACAGCGACAAAAATAATATACAAAGGTGTCACATATGTGACGCCTTAAATTTTAGAGTAAAGTGGTCAACACAGTGTTAATAAAGGCTTCACATATGTGAAGCTATTGTAAAATATTTATTTTTTTAAGTTTAATTCTGCATTTGCGTCACTAATGCGAAGCTAAAAGTCAAAAAAGTCCGTTTCTTTAGCGTCACATCCGTGACATCCTTGTGTTTTATAAAAAAAAAAGGTAAAGGTGTCACATATGTGACACCCTTGTTTATTAAAAAGAAAAATAAAGGTGTCACATATGTGACACTAATGGTGTTAAATGCAAAAAAATAGTAAAGGTGTCAAATATGTGAAGGCAATGTAAATTAATATATATATATATATATATATTATTTAATTTATGTATTGGTGTCACATATGTGACACCAATGCTTTTTAAAAAAATAAATTGGCATTTTGTCACTGAGCTATGCTGTTAATTCATTAAATTTGATACATGATTTATATATGTACATAATCAGAATTATAATTTAAAATTATAATTTAATAAACTGATTATAATTAGATAAGTTTTGTAATTTTTATTTAAAAAATAGTTAGACATGATATTAATGAGATAGTATTTATAATTGATCACGGGTAAATAGATATTATTATTCAATATATATTATATAAAAAATCTAAAAGTAGAACCTCTATAAATTAATACTAGAGTCATATTTTACTAAGTTGTCTTAGTTATCTTTGTAATTTTCTCAGATTATTAATTTATCATGTTGATGGGACTCTTGATTTATAAAGGGGTCTCTAAAAAATTATTATATGATCAATTTATCGAAATTTTAATTTACGCTTGGAGCCGAAGTCGGGACCGAAAAAATATTAATTTTATAGAGGTTATTAATTTATCGAGTATTAATTTAAAGAGGTTACACGGTTAGAATACATATTACAATTAATTAAGGTGTTGGTGTCACATATGTGATGCTAATGTTAATCATTATATATTATTTAATTTATACATTGGCTTCACATATGTGACACCAATGTTTTCAACATCATTAGCTTCACATATGTGAAGCTAAAATGTACACCTACCAATCTTTTAGAAAGGCGTCACTCATGTGACGCCAATGTGTAAAAAATTGCAAAGAAAATCAAAAACATAGCTCATCGCATGACGCGGATTCGAACCCGTGTTTATGTGATATAGGAAGTAGCATGTTGCCACTGAGCTATGTTTTCATTCATTTATTATGCTACATAAAAAATATTTGTACGTACTATTTTTCATTTTTTATATTTTTTTATTTTTAAAATTAATTCAATTATTTGTACATTAAATTTATTATAAAAATTAAATTAGTTTCCGAGTAAAAATTCCTTAAATTTATAGTTGACTTATTAATTAATGAATCTTTATATACTCTATATATTTATAAAACTATCTATATATCTATCTTATACTACATTAAAATAGAGTTTTTTAGCTTTCTCATTGGTTTAACTTATGTTTTTTTTTTGTTTTGTTTTTCCTACTATTGACTTATTAATAATTAATCTCTCTCTATATATTGTGTGTGTATGTGTATGTTATAAAAATTGAATTATTTCTGCTTCCTCATTAATTTGCCTTATATGTCAGTTTGTGGTTCTTTTAAATTTATTTTTTTGAATTCTTTCTAACATTGACTTATCAATTAGTTCATCTGTATCTGATCGGCTATGGCATGTCTATCTTATAATAAAAGTTTGTATTCATAATAAAAATAAGTAACAAAAAACTTATTTGACACTCTTTAACTATAATTATAATAAGTAACGTTTATAAATTTATTCTTGATTTCTCTCATGTGCAAATATAATAAATTTAATTTTAGATTTTTTTGCCACTTTTGAGATTTTTTAAAATAAAAGTAATTGAACCTATAATTAAACCTAACATATGATTTATATATAATGACGGTTGTTCCCATATTTTATTATCATTTCAAAGATTTACCAAAAATTTTGATTGTATGTCCCGCATAACTTTCCGTCAATAGTTTAAGTAATATTAATATTATATTTTAATGCTTTCATATATTAATTGTGATTGACGATGAATATGGCTTTTTAATTTTTTGTTCCCTTTTAGTAATATTCCGTGAGAATTTAAGGAAAGTTAAATCGCAAAATTTTGATCCATAAATTCAGCAAAATAATTAAGAGAAAGGTAAAAATATGTAAAAATCCTAACATATAATTAAGGCATTAAAATATTTATTAATTTTATAGAGTTTACTAATTTATCGAGTATTAATTTAAAGAGGTTACACCATTAATAATACATATTACAATTAATCAAGGTATTAGCGTCACATATGTGATGCTAATGTTAATTATTATATATTATTTAATTTATACATTGACTTCACATATGTGACACCAATATTTTCAACATCATTAGCTTCACACATGTGAAGCTAAAATGTACACCTACCAATGCTTTTAGAAAGGCGTCACTCATGTGACGCCAATGCCTAAAAAATTGCAAAGAAAAATAAAAAAACATAGCTCAGTGGCCGACGCGGGATTCGAACCCGCGTCTATGTGATATAGGAAGTAGCATGTTGCCACTGAGCTATGTTTTCATTCATTAATTATGTTACATAAAAAATATTTGTATGAACTATTTTTTATTTTTTATATTTTTTTATTTTTAAAATTAATTCAATTATTTGTACATTAAATAATTTATTATAAAAATTAAATTAGTTTCCGAGTAAAAATTCCTTAAATTTATAGTTGACTTATTAATTAATGAATCTTTATATACTCTATATATTTATAAAACTATCTATATATCTATCTTATACTACATTAAAATTGAGTTTTTTAGCTTTTTCATTGATTTAACCTATGTTTTTTTTTGTTTTTTTTCCTACTATTGACTTATTAATAATTAATCTCTCTATATATATATTGTGTGTGTGTGTGTGTATAATATATAAAAATTGAATTATTTCCGCTTCCTCCTTAATTTGCCTTATATGTCAGTTTGTGGTTCTTTTAAATTTTTTTGTTTTTGAATTCTTTCTAATATTGACTTATCAATTAGTTCATCTGTATCTGACCGGTTATGGCATGTCTATCTTATAATAAAAGTGTGTATTCATAATAAAAATAAGTAACAAAAAACTTATTTGACACTCTTTAACTATAATTATAATAAGTAACGTTTATAAATTTATTCTTGATTTCTCTCAAGTGCAAATATAATAAATTTAATTTTCTGAGATTTTTTTGCCACTTTTGAGATTTTTTAAAATAAAAGTAATTGAACCTATAATTAAACCAAACATATGATTTATATATAATGACGGTTGTTCCCATATTTTATTAACATTTCAAAGATTTACCAAAAATTTTGATTGTATGTCCCGCATAAGTTTCCGTCAATAGTTTAAGTAATATTAATATTATATTTTAATGATTTCATATATTATTTGTGATTGATGATGAATATGGCTTTTTAATTTTTTGTTCCCTTTTAGTCATATTCCGTGAGAATTTAAGGAAAGTTAAATCGCAAAATTTTGATCCATAAATTCAGCAAAATAATTAAGAGAAAGGTAAAAATATGTGAAAATCCTAACATATAATTAAGGCATTAAAATATTTATTAATTTATAGAGTTTACTAATTTACCGAGTATTAATTTAAAGAGGTTACACCATTAATAATACATATTACAATTAATTAAGGTATTAGCGTCACATATGTGATGCTAATGTTAATTATTATATATTATTTAATTTATACATTGGCTTCACATATGTGACACCAATGTTTTCAACATCATTAGCTTCACATATGTGAAGCTAAAATGTACACCTACCAATGCTTTTAGAAAGGCGTCACTCATGTGACGCCAATGCATAAAAAATTGCAAAGAAAAACAAAAAAAACATAGCTCAGTGGCCGACGCGGGATTCGAACCCGCGTCTATGTGATATAGGAAGTAGCATGTTGCCACTGAGCTATGTTTTCATTCATTAATTCTGCTACATAAAAATATTTGTACGCATTTATTTTTCATTTTTTATATTTTTTTATTTTTAAAATTAATTCAATTATTTGTACATTAAATTTATTATAAAAATTAAATTAGTTTCCGAGTAAAAATTCCTTAAATTTATAGTTGACTTATTAATTAATGAATCTTTATATACTCTATATATTTATAAAACTATCTATATATCTATCTTATACTACAATAAAGTTGAGTTTTTTAGCTTTCTCATTGGTTTAACTTATGTTTTTTTTTTTGTTTTTTTTTTCCTACTATTGACTTATTAATAATTAATCTCTCTATATATATATTGTGTGTGTGTGTATATAATATATAAAAATTGAATTATTTCCGCTTCCTCATTAATTTGCCTTATATGTCAGTTTGTGGTTCTCTTAAATTTTTTTGTTTTTGAATTCTTTCTAACATTGACTTATCAATTAGTTCATCTGTATCTGACCGGTTATGGCATGTCTATCTTATAATAAAAGTGTGTATTCATAATAAAAATAAGTAACAAAAAACTTATTTGACACTCTTAAACTATAATTATAATAAGTAACGTTTATAAATTTATTCTTGATTTCTCTCAAGTGCAAATATAATAAATTTAATTTTCTGAGATTTTTTTGCCACTTTTGAGATTTTTTAAAATAAAAGTAATTGAACCTATAATTAGACCTAATATATGATTTATATATAATGACGGTTGTTCCCATATTTTATTATCATTTCAAAGATTTACCAAAAATTTTGATTGTATGTCCCGCATAAGTTTCCGTCAATAGTTTAAGTAATATTAATATTATATTTTAATGCTTTCATATATTATTTGTGATTGACGATAAATATGGCTTTTTAATTTTTTGTTCCCTTTTAGTCATATTCCGTGAGAATTTAAGGAAAGTTAAATCGCAAAATTTTGATCCATAAATTCAGCAAAATAATTAAGAGAAAGGTAAAAATATGTGAAAATCCTAACATATAAGTAAGGCATTAAAATATTTATTAATTTTATAGAGTTTACTAATTTATCGAGTATTAATTTAAAGAGGTTACACCATTAATAATACATATTACAATTAATTAAGGTATTAGCGTCACATATGTGATGCTAATGTTAATTATTATATATTATTTAATTTATACATTGGCTTCATATATGTGACACCAATGTTTTCAACATCATTAGCTTCACATACGCGTTTCAAAATGTACACCTACCAACGCTTTTAGAAAGGCGTCACTATGTGACGCCAATGCATAAAAAATTGCAAAGAAAAACAAAAAAAACATAGCTCAGTGGCCGACGCGGGATTCGAACCCGCGTCTATGTGATATAGGAAGTAGCATGTTGCCACTGAGCTATGTTTTCATTCATTAATTCTGTTACATAAAAAATATTTGTACGTACTATTTTTCATTTTTTATATTTTTTTATTTTTAAAATTAATTCAATTATTTGTACATTAAATTTATTATAAAAATTAAATTAGTTTCCGAGTAAAAATTCCTTAAATTTATAGTTGACTTATTAATTAATGAATCTTTATATACTCTATATATTTATAAAACTATCTATATATCTATCTTATACTACATTAAAATTGAGTTTTTTAGCTTTCTCATTGGTTTAACTTATGTTTTTTTTTTGTTTTTTTTTTTCCTACTATTGACTTATTAATAATTAATCTCTCTATATATATATTGTGTGTGTGTGTATAATATATAAAAATTGAATTATTTCCGCTTCCTCATTAATTTGCCTTATATGTCAGTTTGTGGTTCTTTTAAATTTTTTTTTTTGAATTCTTTCTAACATTGACTTATCAATTAGTTCATCTGTATCTGACCGGCTATGGCATGTCTATCTTATAATAAAAGTGTGTATTCATAATAAAAATAAGTAACAAAAAACTTATTTGACACTCTTTAACTATAATTATATTAAGTAACGTTTATAAATTTATTCTTGATTTCTCTCAAGTGCAAATATAATAAATTTAATTTTTTGAGATTTTTTTGCCACTTTTGAGATTTTTTAAAATAAAAGTAATTGAACCTATAATTAAACCTAACATATGATTTATATATAATGACGGTTGTTCCCATATTTTATTATCATTTCAAAGATTTACCAAAAATTTTGATTGTATGTCCCGCATAAGTTTCCGTCAATAGTTTAAGTAATATTAATATTATATTTTAATGCTTTCATATATTAATTGTGATTGACGATGAATATGGCTTTTTAATTTTTTGTTCCCTTTTAGTCATATTCCGTGAGAATTTAAGGAAAGTTAAATCGCAAAATTTTGATCCATAAATTCAGCAAAATAATTAAGAGAAAGGTAAAAATATGTGAAAATCCTAACATATAATTAAGGCATTAAAATATTTATTAATTTTATAGAGTTTACTAATTTATCGAGTATTAATTTAAAGAGATTACACCGTTAATAATACATATTACAATTAATTAAGGTATTAGCGTCACATATGTGATGCTAATGTTAATTATTATATATTATTTAATTTATACATTGGCTTCACATATGTGACACCAATGTTTTCAACATCATTAGCTTCACATATGTGAAACTAAAATGTACACCTACCAATGCTTTTAGATCGTCTAGATAAAACCGGAAACACTATAATCTAGTACTCAACACAATAAGAATATTTAGTCTGTGGAATACGACATTCTTCGCCGCTTTCTACATATTCTCCGTACACTTGCGGATTGTTTAAAAATAGAGCGAACAACATACAATTAATATGATCCGAAATTTTAGCAATTAATTGATATAGACTTGCTTAAATAATGTGAAGCCAATGTAAATTAATATATATTATTTAAACTTTAACTTAAATAGATATATTATTATAGCAATTAATAGATATAGACTTGCTTAAATAATGCTTAAAATGCTCAATATATCCTTGAATATATATTCTGGAAAAAATTCAGAAAAAAACGATGTATATTTGTATAATTTAGTTGGCTACAGAAAAAAAAACGATGTATATATCGCGTTCATATCTCAAACTGAGTTATATAATATATTTAATCAGATATTGGCTTCACATATGTGAAGCCAAAGAATAATATTAGAATAATTTCGGAGGCGGTAGGTGGTGCACCCGGATATGGTGGTTGACAAGTTTTAGCTTCACATATGTGAAGCTAATGTGCAGGACAAAATTATCTTACTAAAAGCGTCACATATGTGACGCCAATACAAATATTTTAAAAAAAAAAATTGGCGGAAGTTTGAAATTTTTGGCATAGCCGCGGGGAAATTCAAATTTAGTGAAATACTTTAGCTTCACATATGTGAAGCTATTGTGTTTCAAAATATATTATAAATACAACATCACTACAAACCTTCCTTCATTCCAAAATTCTAATCCACATTTCATCTCATTTCTTCAACTTTCATCTCTCAATCTTCAAGGTAATTTCTAAATTATTTTAAATTTTGTTAATAATTTTACTTATATTATTTTTTGTTTCTACTAACTTATTAATATTTTTGTTTTTTTCTTTCTTTTGCAGGATTTTTATTTATTTAAATATAAGTGAATTACAATATTAATATTATTGAAACATAATAAAAATGATTATATTTATTTTCTAATTAAATAAATATCTTTTTAGTATAATATAATTATCTTTTTAGTAATTATAAGTGTAGCTTTTGGCATATTTTCTAATTACAACAAAAAATATATTTCAAAAATATTTATGATTAAATATATATATATATATATATACACACCTGAAATTAGCCAGCAATTCGTTCTGGCTAATTTCATTTTTTTATTTTAAACCAATATCTTTAGCGTCACGTATGTCACGCTAAAGATATATTATTTATAATTGATGGACTTTCTTTGGCGTCACATATCTGACGCCAAAGATATAATAATTAAAATTGCTGGAGTTTCTTTGGCGTCACATATCTGACGCCAAAGATATAATATATAAAATTACGGGAGTTTCTTTGGCGTCACACATGTGACACTAAAGGTTTAATATTTAAAATTTCGGCACTTTCTTTAGCGTCACAAATGTGACGCTAAAGATATAATATTTAAAATTGCCTGACTTCTTTAGCGTCACACATGTGACGCTAAAGCTTAAAAAAATAATATTCCTCGCGTTAGCTTTAGCTTCACCCATGTGAAGTTAATGTAATTAGGGCAATTTTACATTTTCTTTACTACATGGTGTGACGCTAAAGTTCAATTCTTTAAACAGGTCAAACGTTGAAATTAAAGGCAACAAGCGTCGAACCTTTGAAACCACATATTAGCGTCACATATGTGAAGTTAAAGCTCAAAGTTTCAGATCGATTTCTTTAGCTTCACATTTTTGTGTAGCTAAAGAAGTTATTATTTAATAGTGATATATATATATATATATATATATATATATATATGGAAAAGAATTAAGGCCAGTTTATGAGTAACAAAAAGAGGAAAATAGTTTATGGGGCTGACACTTTAAAGGACCGCAAATTAATAAAATTGCAAATTAAGGCTAAATTGACCAGAAAATTGGGGTGAAATTGAGCTATTTTGGTTGAAAAACTAATTAAAAAAAGAAGAAAAACGAAAAATACTTACAAAATTTTAAAAATTCAAAAAGTATAATAAAAATCTGCAAACAAAAATATACAGAAAAAATTTAAAATATAAATTTGAACAAAATAAAGAAATGTCACAAATTTGAAAAATTTCAAGAAAAATATATAAAAAAACTGGAAATAAAAAATATTTAGAAATTTTTGGAAATATTCAAAAGAACATAAGAAAAATCTAAAATGTTTTAAAAATACATATATAAGTACGTACTTTTTTCCCCTAAGTTTGTGGTGTGTTACATACTTTCTTAGAATTTCATATATTTAACATGTTTTTAATTTCTTTAATAATAATATTTTTTCATTTTTCTTTTGTATTTCATGAATTTTGTGGGTTATTATATATATATATATATATTATTCGAATATTACGATTTTTTTAATATATTTTTCAGTTTTTTTCTATATATTTCTTTCTAATATATTTTCCAGATTTTTTTTCGGTAAGTCATTTTTAACCAGTTTATCAAGACCAAGATAAGTTAGTTAAAGGTATAAAAAGGTGTTCTAAAAATAGTATTTTCTTACGTTGCCCCTATATATAAATATATAGATTAAATATATATGGAGAGAGAAAAAGAGTAACTGTATATGTTGGAATATGAACTAGTACCACCATATTTTTCTTTCTTTGAAGATAAAATGAAGGATGTTTTTATAAATACTCTTGAACAATTATAGAAAACTAGGCAAAGAGAATTAAAATTTGGACTCTTTCAACCTCGTAAAAAGTGACTTATAATAGAGACCGGAGGAAGTATTTTTTTATTTTTTTTAGATTATTTCAAACAATTTTATAAAAAAATTACTTTTAAAATTTTCAACTTATATTTTTTTTCATTTTGCAGATTCATTTTTACTGTCTCTATCTCAGTCGAAGTGCAATATTTTGAGTAAAATTGGTTTATTTTAGGAAAATGATCCATGTGATATATGTGTAAGGTTTACAAGCATTGAGAGTGGGTGTGTGGTGTAGATTAAAAGTTAAAAATATTGATAATGAGCGTGTTCTGGCGATTTAAGTAAAATGTGATTGTTTGATTTGATTTGAGGTATATATTATGAAATTTTCCGCTTTTAAATGGATAATTTGTTGGATTAAATATTACACTTAACGTCGAGAGTTTTTTTTTTTGGTAAAAATTTCTAAGTACTTTTATTTTAAGTTTTTTTTATATATATATTTTAATTAGTTTTTAAATTTCATAATATATATTCTAAAGTAGCCCTTTCGACCCAATTAGTGTCTATTTCGTGCCGATGGCCTTAATTTTCAAAAAAAATAATTTGTGAACCGTTGTCTTAAAATGTTTTTTTTCAAACCTCTTGAGGTTTCTCATGATCTATATATGATATTGCTAATTTTATGATTATGACATTAATCACAGGAACTAATGATAGCGGCAATTGATAACCCATCAAATGCAGTTGAGTGGGCTCTTGCAGAGATGATCCGTCAACCACACATTCTCGAAATGGCCCGTCGAGAATTGGACCGGGTTGTGGGCATGGACCGATTCGTCCAAGAACCCGATCTACCCAAACTAAACTACATCAAATCATGTGTCAAAGAGTCTTTTCGTCTGCACCCAATCAACCCTTTCAGTCCCCCACACGTGTCGACTAGAGATACAACCGTCGGCGGCTATTTCATCCCTGAAGGCAGTCGTGTTTTGGTGAGCCGGCTCGGTTTAGGGCAGAACCCTAGGGTTTGGGAAGACCCTCTGAAATACAATCCCGGAAGGCATGCCGTCGGTGATTGTAAAGAAGTCGTGCTTGTGGATAACGAGCTTCGCATGTTTTCGTTCGGGACTGGAAGACGGGGGTGTCCTGGTGTCGTGCTTGGGTCTACGATGGTGACCATGCTCTTGGCTAGGCTTGTTCAGGGGTTCGATTGGGCCGAGCCATTTGATAGGTCGAGTTGTATTGAGTTGGTTGAGTCGGAAAACGAGTTGCTAATGGCTAAGCCGTTGATTGCCCTTGCTAAGCCACGGCTGGTGAAGAATGTTTACCAACAATTCTTGCATTAATATTCCGGAATATATATCATGACAAAAATAATGCCCCGTTTGTCCCGCTGTAAGTTTTTCGTTTGATTTTTCTATGATCAAACTAATAATACTTTGATCTGTAATTTTGTTTCATAAAAATTATAAAGTTATAAAGTTTTGAAAAAAAAAAATTCATGAAGAATCCATTTATAATAATGTCACGTCATCATTAAATATATTTTTTATATCATGGCCTAAAATTAGAAATTTAGCCAATAAAGTCAGAAGGATAACTTATAGTCTGACGGAGAGTACACTAACCTCACAAAAATTACATAACATTCCGATTTTTTCAAATGAAAAATAAACACGACTTTATAAAATGCACATAAATGGAATTGGTAACTTCTTCGAATAAAAAAATAATAAATATAATACTCACCATCACTATGACATTTTCTTTTTTGGTACACAGGAAATACCATCAATATCACATGATTATTTGAATGTTGATTAAAACAAATTCTAAATTATTTAATAACTAAACGTAATTAATAGATTCGTGGGTAAATTAAATTAGTAAATAATGAATACAAACATAATATTATTCGTTAATATTTATCCGTAACATATTGCTTGTTGATTTTATGAATCTTGATTAAAAACTGAAACTTATCTTTAATTGCCGATATATGTATAGAATAGAATATGAACATGTGTGCCTGTTTGTATAAATATGTGTATATATAATGTTATGGTGGTCATGGGTCGGGTTGGGTTTGAACGGGCTGAGTCGAGATTTGGCTGCCCAGAATCGGCCCATGTATGGGGCGGGCCAGGTTGGGTTGGGCCTGGATTGGAAGGTAAGCACTGCTCGCCCGCCCGGCTGTCCATAGTCGGGCTGGGCCTTATCTGCCCGCCCGCCCTGGTTGCCTGTGTGTCGGGATGGGCCGTATATTAAAAAAAAACTTTTTTTTTTGAATTTTAAAAAATATGTTTTGATTTTACAAACTATGGTTCGAATTAAAAAAAAACAATTTACATTAAATTCAAAACTCAATTTAAAAAAATCTATTTGTATTTTTAGAATAAATCAGTTATCATTAATTAAAATCAAATTAAAAAAAATTGTTTTGAATTTAGAAAAAAATTGGTAACATTAAAATTAAAAATCAATCTAAATAAATCAGTCTGAATTTAACAAATCTGTTAACATTAAATTGAATGGGGAGAAAAAGAGGAAGGAAAACACTTCTACATGCAATAAAAGCGGACACTGAAGATTGAGGCTGGAACTACAAGAAGATCCCTTACAATTCCAGCCAATATGAAAGATTGTTCTTCACGTAATTTCACGATTTTAAAATCTCAAAATCGGCATCAAACTCATGCAAACACATAAAATACTCATTTAGAATTTGGCTAGAATATGTTGAAGAGGTAGAGTTTGATGATGATTTTGATTTTTTTGAAGGAAGTGAAGATGTAAATTGATCAAAACTACCTTTATTTTTTGAAGTCAATTGAATTGCTAGAATCTCCGATTTATATTTTTTAATGTACAATGAACTAACGAAGCTATTTTTACGCACTCATTTACGTACTCTTCATTATTCAAATAAGATATATCTAATGTATTTATAATAATAATCACGAAGATTACCGAATGCTTCTTTTTTAACACCGGGTTAAGAAGACACGCAACACTATTTTAGAAATAACTTAAAATAAATATATCTATTTTGGTGTTCATTTAAAGCACCAAAAATTCTACAACATTCTAAAATAACTGAATGTATATTAGATTCATAAGCATAAATATATAGAATTATTATAAGCACGTAGTAACTATAAACAATCGTGGCAAACTCCCAATGAGCTCGGGCAAAATACTATTCAAATTTGAATGGTGGGCAGGGGCGGGCGGCTAGCGGGCTGGACGGACAGGCTGGTTAGAAGGCCGATTTAAGCTGCAGTGGGCTTGGCGACGGGTCCGTCCGTGTTGGGAGCCGATCGATCGAATCGGGCGAGGCTTATCGGGGGATAGAGCAGGGACCGCCTGATCATAGTGGGTTGGGCCACGGGTGTGGACTGAACTGACCCGCCTGGGTTTGGAAAATCCGGACCGTCTTGGATCGGGCTGGATTGGCAGCCGTCCCGACCCACTGACCAGCTCTAAATAATATTTATATTTTATCTTTTTATTCGTTTTCTTAACTGGATGTGAGTTTAGAAATTAATTTAGGTGTAACTTCAAGTTTTAATTTACACATGAGCCATGATTCAAGTAGGCGAGTCTGGATCCTCTCCATTTAGGAGAGGACGGAGAATCTGCTTGTCGATCTGACGCATTGTCTGGCATACGAGTGTGTGTGATCTGAACGATCCAGATTGAACTGGACCGTCCAGTTAGTGGAGAAGAGCTTGGCTCCAAGCAGGCATATTGCCAAACTATGACTAATTATTTAAACAGTTGTTTTGACCGAGCGAAGGCTTGCCAATCATAAATGAAGTTCTTATATTGGTTGATTTTTGAATCTCACAATATTTTTTATTTAATATTTTATTTAGTTGTAATTTGAGCGTTTAAACATCAAATATAATATGCAAGTTTATAAAGTACCAGAAAATTAGAGGACTAATTTAAGAAGACAAATTATTTAATTATATAAATTCATTAGGTCTCACTAGATCTGCAATCGTTCGTATAGTGTATATTCGTATTGTGTACTTTCGAATTTCGTATACTTGGTGAGTGTAACCGAATACGATTTCAAGTCGTGCACTCAATCTGTTGACACGAACGCGACACGGCAGAAAAACGACCCGACACGAAACAACACTAAGTACACGAAATTTTCCGTGTACTTATCATGTACATAAAAACGAGACGATACGAACTGATACACAAAATTGAAAGATTGAAAAAAAAACATGATATTTACACAAAACAAACACGTGTTATATTATTCACTGTTGATTTGTGAGGTTGTACTTTTAAAATTAAAAATTATATATTGTATATAAAATATATGCGTTGTAAAATTGAATATACAATTTTAAATTATGTTGTAAATATAAATATAAATATATATATATATATACTTATTTATTTATTTATATATTTCGTATATCTTGTGTCGTGTAGTGTATCCAAAGGCTAAATAGAAAACGACACTAAATCTTGATCGTGTACTTTTATTTTCGTGTACTTTCTTGCCATGTACTAAAAATACAAACAAAAACAATAAATTTTTATATTCCTTTCGTGTCGGGTTTTCGTGGCAAATAACCGGGTCCGGGTCTAGGTCTTAGCATATTGATGAGTGCTTCGATCGAGAAGGGGGTGCAGTGCACCCCTTTCTCATTCATTCACGGTGATAGGTAGAGAGGATAGGGAGTGCACGAAAAAATCCATATTGAGCGCCTAGTGGTAGACGCGTCTCGTACAGTGAGTCATATGTGAGGTATACTAATAAAAAAACAATAAAAATAAAAATGAAAGGAAAAGTCAACTCTCTCATTCTTTCTCCTATAAATCACACATATTTTATCACCGCCACCGCCACCTCCTCGGCCGTGAACAACCCTTCTTCTTGATCACAGACAGCTATGGCCTCCACGACCACCAAAGAGGTGCTAACCGATCTCTCTTCACTCATCAAGCTCTACGCCGACGGCACCGTCGAGCGTCTCTGCGGCTCTCCCCACGTACCTCCGTCGCCGGAGGACCCCACCACCGGCGTCTCCTCCAAAGACGCCACCGTTTCTCCCGTCGTCTCCGCCAGGCTCTACCTCCCAAAGCTCGCCCGATCACCCAATCATAAGAAACTCCCAATCTTAGTCTACTACCACTTCGGCGGGTTCTGCGTCGAGTCCGCCTTCTCTTTCCTCGACCACCGCTACATCAACATCCTATCCTCCGCCGCCGGAGCTCTGGTGATATCCGTCGAGTACCGCCTCGCCCCCGAGCACCCCCTCCCGGCGGCGTACGACGATTCTTGGGAAGCCCTCAAATGGGTCTGCTCCCATGGGTAAAATTTACAATCTTTTTTAAAGTTTCCCTGATCAGATTATGTTATGGATTTTTTTACCCTTTTCTTTATTTATTTTCTCAGGGCTGATATAGACCAAACCCATTTCGAGCAAGACGAATGGATCGCCGACCACGGCGATCTCAACCGGATCTTCATCGGCGGCGACAGCGCCGGTGGAAACATAGCCCACCACATTGCCCTCCGGGCCGGGTCAGAGCCCCTACCCGGAAACGTGAAGATCGTGGGCGCGATCCTTTCGCATCCTTATTTCGTCGGCTCCAAACCAATCGGAAGCGAACCGAAAGATGATATCGAGAGCTTACTTTACAGGCTGTGGGTGTTCGTGTACCCTTCGGCCCCCGGCGGGATCGACAATCCATTGATTAATCCTTTTGTTGACGGAGCTCCGGGGTTGTCTGGACTCGGATGCTCCAAAATGATCGTCTGTCTGTCGGAGAAGGACGTATTGACGGCGGAAGGATTGGCTTATGCACAAAAAGTGAGAGAAAGCGGTTGGAAAGGTGAGATTGAGGTGGTCGAGGTTGAAGGAGAAGAGCATTGCTTTCAGATTTTTGATCCTGAAAATGAAAAGGCCAAGAATCTGATCAAGCGTTTGGCTTGTTTTATTTCAGACTGAGACGTATTATTGAGATAAATAATATGAACCACATTACTGCCTCAAAATCTTTTTTTTTTTTTTTTTAATTTCTTGAAGATAGTTTAAATTTAAATCCAAGAACAACTTTGTTCTCTATTTGTGAGCCCTTGCTTGAGCTCACTTGCTATAATGGTTTGAGACTTTTAGCTTCCACATCATAGAAATGGAAATACAAAATTCAATGTTGGTTTAATTATTTGAGTTGACCATTTATGCCAGAGAAAACGGGTAAAGAGTTGGCTAGAAAATCAAAACAAGGTGCAAGAGTTAACGCATGCTGGTATACATACTAGCGCACGCTATGGTAGTATAGGTAGCGCATGCTACAAATATCAAAATGCACGTTATGAAGATCAGAACAAATTATGGATCAGGACATAAAGGTCTACAAATGAGAGAACGCACACTACATTGTGACGCTAACACACGCTAAAGCATCACTTTAACGCACGCTAAATATCACAGTTAGCGCACGCAAGGTTTGAAATCCGACCGTTGATCATATATTCGTTGGACATCTTTTCAACACGAAAATCACGCAAAATTTAGAAAGTAAAGATTGAGTAATTAGCGCACGCTATGAAGGATGATTAACGTATGGTAAGTTCACATTGTATCCGTTGGGCAAAGACTTGTGCGACAAAAATGTTCGTTCAAAGTCAACAGCCGATAACGCACGCTAAGCTACATCATTAGCGCACGCTAAATGGTACAGGCACTAACGGCTATTCAGGCTTCAGAGCCTATAAATACCAACTCATTTGGTATTTAACACACAACTTCAATCTTATTATACATACGTCTTATGTACTTATATACAACTTTGTTGTTGTAATAAAGCTTAACTGATAAGAGTTTGAGTGTTTAATTCACTCAACTATACACAAGAGGAAGAAATAGAGGTGGCCATGGGCCGGGCCGGGCTGGGATTAGGGAGCCCAGGACCGGCCCATGTTTGTGGCGGGCCGGGCTGGGCTTGGGATGGGCGACCGCAGCCCACTGTCCACCCGCCTCCAGGCTAGGGCTGTGAGTGAACATAAAAAGTTCGATTCGGCTCGTAATGTTCGGCTCGAATAAGTTGGGCCCACATCTTGGTTCACACATACAAACGTATACGCAAACGTTAAAATTGATAGTTCGTCGGACCGGACCAAACAGTGCGAAATAGTTCGGTCCGATCGTTTAAGGGCTTAGAAGCCCGTTTGATCAATTGTTCCTTACATATTATGTAAATCTATGTTGAAAATCTGATAAATATACAAATTTATCATCATTTATCTCATTTTTAATTTCTCAGCAACTCTCATCCATTTAATTCAGACACTCGTAAAAATTTGAGACGTTTAGTCAAATGATTCGACTCGATTTGCAAAAAGTTCGGCTCGGTTCGAGGTGTTCAAACGTATACTCAAACGTTAAATTCTAAGATTCGACACTTTTAAACGTGTTCGAACCTAAGGTTCGATTTTTCAAACGTATACTCAAACGTACCATAGTTCGGTATAGTTCGGTCCGTTTACAGCCCTACTCCGGGCTATCCTGGGCTGGGCTGGGCACGGGCTGAATATTAAAAAAAATATTAATGTGTTAACATTAAACTAAAAATCAACTTGAAATTTTTTTTTTTGAATTTTTAAAATAAATAAGTTAGTATTAATTAAAAAATTAATTTAAAAAAGCTGTTTTGAAATAAAACAATTTTTTGTTAACATTTAATTAAAAATTTCATTTATGAAAATTTATTTTGAATTTTTAAAATATATTAACAATAAATTAAATGGGTCCCAACCAACCCCATTTAAATTTGAATGGTGGGTTAAGATTTGGCTATGATGGGTTTGGGGTGGACTTGGGTGTGGGAAAATTGGCACCCACTTGAAATGGTGGATAATATCGCGGAGTGGAATTCTCAAACTCTCTTGCGTTGCAGAAGCGTAATTAACTTGCGGAAAGCAAGATTTATAGATGTTCGGTCAAACGTGCCTACGTCCTCTCTCTCCGTATCTTTTTCTATAGGCTCAATATCAACCTTTTCTACCTTGTCTTCTATCGGTCCGAGGTAAATCGTTACAATCTCGTCTTCTATCGGTCCGAGATAAACCGTTCCACTCTTGTCTTTATGTTGGTCCAAGATAAACCGTTTTCCTTTTCTATCGGACAAGGAAGCAACCTATCTAGCTTTCTATTGATACTAGACAGAACTCTCTTGGATTTAGATATGATTCTAATAATGCCGGATCAACGATCCTAATAACACCGAATCAATCTACAATCCGTATCTTTCCTCTCGTGTATGTTTTCATTTATGAACACTCAAACACTTATTAATTAAGCACAAATACAACAACGATAGTGTATACAATTATATCTGATCAATATGTGATTTGCTTGTAGTTGTTATGACTAATACCACATGCCTTGGTATGTATAGGCTCAAAGGCTTAACTAGCCGTTAGCTCCTGCATCCTGCATTACGTACGTTAAGTACAATCCATTACGTATGTTAGCCATATTACATACGTTAACGTTTCTTCGTTACATACGTTATGCTCCATGTAAATCAGTCCAGTAGCTTCCTGTAATACCCGTAATTTTGTTCCCCGGAAATTTTCTATTTTTGGCGGAAGTCTATTTTGACGACTTGCTTGGGACCATTTCGTCATCCTGAGAATGATTAATTCTACACTTTTTGTCATCCGAGTTCGTTTGGGTATCGTTCTGTTGAATTCCGTGTTCTTTAGCGACTTTTCCACGTATGAGTTCGACTTTGTTAAATCATCATAAATTCTTGGAAACTCCAAAAATTCTGAATCTTGGTAATATTATAAAACATCGAGTTAGCTTTCCAATGGTTCAAACGGTGAGTCAATCGGAGTCCATACGAGGGAGTTATGATCGAAATAGCTAAGTCACTCTCATTTTCCAGATTCGGCCACATTTCCTAAATTTGGCCGAGCTGGGTCAGACGGGTGCCGCGCACTCCGGCAGCGCCGGCACACCGCCAAGTCATTGCCGCTGACACCGCTGCAAGTCATTGCCGCGGCACACCTATGCCGAGCCGCGGACACCGGTGTTGCATCCTCGGCCAAAAACCGGCCAGACCGGTGGCCGGCACACACGAGTGAGCCGCGGCACACCGCCGAAACACGGGAACAATTTTTAGGCTGTGCCGCGGCACACCTATGCTGAGCCGCGGCACACAATGCGGTCAATTGCATAATTCGGCTTTTTAAGCGAGATTTGACCATTTTTCTCCATTTCTTCTTCCATCGCGAGAGAGAGAGTTTGACGGAGGAGCTCTTTTCATAGCTATCACTTGTGTGTTGAAGATTTACCATTTTCAATCGGTTGGGAAGCCCGGATCATCGTTCTATCGCGTGCTCTTCGAATCATAGTGCTTGAATCTTCAAGAGGTAATTTCTTCAACATCTTGGATTTCGATTTTGTATTGGGTAATGATGTTTTGGATGTTAAAATCATGGGGTATGAAGTGATATACGCATGATTATGGACTTGTTGGAGTATTCATCGGATTATTGAAAGATTATTCAAGAACACTTCGGATTTTGTGTTGGAAATTGGGGATTTTGTTTGACTTCATCCTTTTAATCCGTAGTAATTTAGATTAGTGATGGATTGATGATGATTTAGGTGTATTCTATCATTTCCATCGTTATTCCACGGTTAGAGTGTATTGATTCGTCGTTTCGGTTGAGTTATTAGTCGACGCCTTGAAGGTGTCCGACAAAAGGTCTAAGAGGGGTTTTGTGCGTTGTACGATTATTATTCATCGTACGATTGTTGATTTATCATTGATATGACTTAGGGACGAAATCCTTGTGAAGAACTCAAGTCGGAACCCTTCCGTTCGTTGTCTTCTTCGTGGTTCAAGCTTCCCGGTCGAACCGTGTTCTTCGGGATCTTGATAACGTTTATTAAGGCAAGTATACATTTATGATTAGACGCTCGACTTTGAAAGTATGAAATATTGATGGTATGATTATTTCTAGCCACTCCGGACGGGCCTATGGTCCTCTCGAGGTTTCGTAGCCTGCAGTGCGATTCCATGGTTGATATGAACGAACCGTTTCTACGGCATTCATATGAAATAATGTTGGCATGTAATGAACGAACCGTTTTGACGGCATTCCTACATGTAACGGCGTATGATATGAACGAACCGTTTTTACGGCATTCACATACGTCTTGAGATTTTAGTCATTCCGGAATACTAGTCTTAAATTGATGAATTGACGGATATTGATGAATTGACGGATTATATTTACTTTATTGTCGAGGAGTATTGTGTTTCATATTGTTATACTTGCACTAGCTATTCGACAGCTAACCCCTTTATGGGGGAAATACGTTTCATGTATTTCAGGTTCCAGGAGAGCGGACAGATGGGTACCGGGTCGGCATGAAGATGATGGGCAAGTGTGATACTGTGTCTTGTCTTCGGTTATTTTCTTAGATTCCTCCATTCAGTGTTGTTGTACTGGAATGGATTTTTAAATACTCAAGTATTGTATTTCAGTTTCCTGGATGTTCCGGCCTGTGTTGCCGAGGTATTGATTTGTACAGTGATGTATATGGTTTCATTGGTTATGGTTTTGAATATCATTTGTATCGTCTTTCTTTCCATTGTATGTAGACCTTCTCGGTCAAGTTTATAGTTCCGCGTATGTTTAGCCTTGTGGGTCACACGGCGGGGTTCACGGCGCTGTAATATACCCTGAATAACTTGGGGGTGTTACAGAATATGGTATCAGAGCTTAGGTTTATGGATACCTAGCCGGTCTTTGGGGTCGATTAGTCGTCATTTGCCCACAGATCACTACTCTGCCATCATCACAAGGCGACCGGTACTTGTAAGTCCTCTCACTCTTCTTGTATTATCTTGACCGCTTCGCTTTTTAGCTTGGTATTCTTTGG
Organism: Orobanche coerulescens; assembly: GCA_033398695.1. Classification (NCBI taxonomy): domain Eukaryota; kingdom Viridiplantae; phylum Streptophyta; class Magnoliopsida; order Lamiales; family Orobanchaceae; genus Orobanche; species Orobanche coerulescens. The sequence goes on from CM065802.1 coordinate 231,997,048, forward strand.
AATTGGTCACTGAGAAGGTGCGATTTGATTATACTTCCGCACGTGTGTGCCTTTGAATGTTGATCGAAAGTAGGAAGAAGTCGTATCGTGGTTACCGACGTGAACCCTTCCTTGAGATTCTCACAAATTGCTAATTTTGATATTAGCGTGTATCGGTTTTGTGTTGAGACTTTGTTTGGGAGTCGCATGCTAGTACCAGGAGATCATCGACTTCACTGCACTGTAAGTATGTTGTTTGGGTTATTCGATAATTCTTGGTTATCTTGGTGATTTTGGATTTATATGTTGGATAATTGTGCTTGAGGATGATGTGAACGTATGACAATGTTGCTGAATGCGTATATGTATTCATTGTGCCGTATGATCGTTTGGTATGTCGAGATGTTGGTAGAGAATAGCGGAAAATGGCTAAGTACAGCTACGTTAGCGCACGCTACAAGGTATGCCTAGCGCGCGCTAAGATATATACTTAGCGTACGCTACGGTGCATACTTAGCGCACGCTAAGATTACGTACGCTAAGGAGGACCCCTAACGTACGTAACGACTTGCTGGGTTAGTTTCGGAATGTGGCCGACAGGTAGGCCCAGGTTGATTTTTATATTTAGTTAGCGCACGCTAACGCATGTTGGTTAGCGCACGCTAACGCATGTTGGTTAGCGCACGCTAACACCAGATCGCCAATAATGGAATCTTAGCTTTCGACGGGTGGACCCGGCCATGTTCGACGCGTGTCCAGATAAGGTCAACGAGTGCTTGTCGTGTAGAGTTAGCGCACGTTAAAACCGTATGATTAGCGCACGCTAATTCCATATCGGTCAAAGGAATCCCGATAATCGCGGATGCTTTCGACATGTGGGGGCACGATACTGTAGCAAGTCAACGACGATTAGCGCGCGTTAAGGTCGAAGAATAGCGCACGCTACTGAGCATTTCACTGTATCAAGTCAACGCCTGTTAGCGTACGCTAATGCATGGGCATTACGTACGTTAAATGAATTTCGAAGCAATGTAGTAGCTTCTGGACTGCCCGTTAACGCACGCTATCAAGGAAGGATGGCGCACGCTAGTCATGTAGCGCACGCTAAATATAAGGTCTAGCGCGCGCTAGTGATGTGTTTTATAGAGAGGATAGACGAGTCTTTGTGAGGCATTTTGTCCATTCTCCTTCCTTGATCAATAGAGAGAACCTTGGGAAGTACTTGAAGTTCCTAAACATTGAGAGATGATTCTCTCAAACAAGATTAAGATGGAGAGCTCGGATTTAAGTATTGTTCTTGAAGTTTTTGATGATTCTTGGAATGGAGTTCAAATTATTCTTCTTCGTGGTTCGTCCATACATGGTAGTCCTCGTATCCCTTTGATAGTGGTTCATTTCTTTAAGGATTACTACTTGGGAGGGAGTATGTTGGGAATCGTGTATTTTGATGTTCGTCTTATTTCAATGAAAATGCATAAATTGGACTGTACTTTTATCCGCTGCGTGAGTATTTTGAAATGGCTTTTGATATTTTGTCAACTGAATTTTTATTTTGTAAAACCGATTCCCTAAACTGAGTCTTTGGCATTTTGGCCTTGATTATTTTGACGGTATTTGGAAAATGATTTTTTCTTAATTTTTTTTTAAAAAATATATATATATATATATTACCGTCATCGACCTTTTTAACATTTTTGAGATGATGTGGAAAATTGTGCTTAGCCTGGTAAATCCTTGTGAGAAGGGTTTACGGCGTGTAATATTCCCAGGAGGATCTGGGGTGTTACAATTGTGGTATCATGTGATAATGTTATACGAGATTTATTGGAATTGTAAAAAGAGATTTCGGATGTTGATATGATTTTTGAGACCTTTTTCATATGGTAATGACAGTATTGTGCGACTCTTAAGGTTGTATGACTGGCATGACGAAGAAAATGGTAACATGGAGATATACACCTCGGATATGTTGTTCTGAATGGGATTTCGGATATTTCGTGTTCTTGAAGAACTCTTGAATTATGCGAGGTGATGAATTTTTTTTAGAAGTGTTGATGTTTTGAAAATGAATATGGAATATTCATATCTAGAGCTAAACTATGTGTCTGATATATTATTCGTATAAGAATACGAATGTGATTATGAGTTTGATGAGACTATTATTCATCTCCGAATCTGGAAGTCCATACGTATTGGAGCAAATATTCAAATCGAATGATTGGACTATTTGATAACCTTTTTAGTAGGATTATCTATTGTTTCGAACCAGTCGGATGATTCGAAATGATGACGGTCATAAGTAAATTTTAACGATGGATTTACGAGAAGGGAACCTTATCAATTCGAATTTAAGAATTTAGTTTGGAACATTTAGACCCTTATTATTGGTCCTCATTTGTTGCTGATATGATCATCATATTTCGACTCGTATTGTGGACAGGATGTGTAAGTGTCTGAGTTGGATTGTTGTTGTGATTAGTCAAGATATAGTGAAACGATTGAGTTTGTGGTTTGGTGGTATTGATATTGGTCGTCATCGAACTTGTTGATTATTAATCCTTCGTTTTACAATAAGATATGATGTTTGATCGTGAATTATCACTGTTGTGTTGCGGTTAAGGTTGAAGGGTTCGTAGATTAACTTGGTCGAGACTGAGGAATTCGTAAGACGAAATCAACTGAATTGGTAACAGTTCGTTGTATTGATATCGAGGCAAGTTTTATACTCGTACTAGTCAATGAGACTAATGTTATTGTGTAGGCGTACGAATGTGTGTATCATTTCGGGACTTGGCCTCTTTATGGTTGTATTGATGTCAAGGGATTGGTTGACACGACGCCCGTCGGCAAATTATGCCAAATGTTACTGTTATTTGTAAATGGCCGATTCAAGGCATTACGATACTTGTTGGTAAAGTTGCTGTCGATCCGGTTCGCGGTATCGATGTATCGATTATTATTGTTCGCAATTAATGTCGTTCTGAGACATCGTCGAATCTTTGTTGCCGAATTGGAACCGTTGCTATGATGTTGCGTTAACCGATTGGGGACGTTTGATATATCCTGTTGTCATCTCCGTTTCGGTGGTCGGTTTAAGACACCGGGACATCTATTCTATCGTATCATTGATTATCGATTGGCCATTCTACGGTAATCGAAGCATTGATTTGGGACTGTCGAGGATAGTTCCCATCCATTAAATTATTATTGCCGTGTTGGCCGACTCAAGGCAGCACACTATTATTCTTGTGAACTCGGTAATTTTGTGATCGTTGAGAGTTGATGACTTCCCGAACTGTTGTGTTGTGATCGTTGCTCGTGTTAATCGGTCCTCAGGGATTTTGATCCCAGGATGGTTGTTTTGAATATCGTTGGTCGTGTCGATCTCTCATTATTCGTGTGTCATCGTTCACTTGGTGAGTCGTATGATCCGTATTGGATGTGTTATCCTTTGAGTTTCGTTGTCATGTTGTATCGTGACATATCCGGAATCATATCTGCGTTCCGATTGGTTATTGTGTAGGATTTTTAGCCAGGCACACGATGGTCATGCGTGGATGGTTCCGCATTGGACCGTGCACACGAGACGTAGTTCGTGAGGCTAATTAGGTACATTGTCCCACGTATATTTCTGGATTCCATATACGGGGTGGACATGTGCACGGACACATTTCCGGATCGGGCGTACTGTGATGTCCCCCTTGAGCTTTATTGATTGATCGTTCGTAGTCCATGTTGTATTGGATATGTCCGACGATTTGCGACTGGTTGTTCATACGCCGAGGGGTATGTCCGACAGTCAGGTTGGTCTCTTTGAGATCTATTTTGTGATGATTTGCAGCTTTGGGTCATTCGGCTTTCGTGCCATTGTGATGTATCGGTATTTCCGTTGGAGCCTTCGGGCATTGTGAATTCGTATCTTTTCGGCATTGGTTTGGTTAACCTTCGGGAAAGGTATAGTTGTGTTCAAAATTGATGATTCGCCGTTTGGGCGTAAGTTTGATTCTTGTGTATCTCATTGTGTTTTCTGGCGAAATATTTCTTCTCCTACTGCTTTAAGTTTCGGGACGAAACTTCTTTTAAGGAGGGTAGAATGTAATACCCGTAATTTTGTTCCCCGGAAATTTTCTATTTTTGGCGGAAGTCTATTTTGACGACTTGCTTGGGACCATTTCGTCATCCTGAGAATGATTAATTCTACACTTTTTGTCATCCGAGTTCGTTTCGGTATCGTTCTGTTGAATTCCGTGTTCTTTAGCGACTTTTCCACGTATGAGTTCGACTTTGTTAAATCATCATAAATTCTTGGAAACTCCAAAAATTCTGAATCTTGGTAATATTATAAAGCATCGAGTTAGCTTTCCAATGGTTCAAACGGTGAGTCAATCGGAGTCCAGACGAGGGAGTTATGATCGAAATATCTAAGTTACTCTCATTTTCCAGATTCGGCCACATTTCCTAAATTTGGCCGAGCGGGCTGTACCGGGTGCCGCGGCACACTGCCAAGTCATTGCCGCGGCACACTGCCAAGTCATTGGCGCGGCACACCTATGCTGAGCCGCGGCACACTGGTGTTGCATCCTCAGCCAAAACCGGCCAGACTGGTGCCGCGGCACACTGAAGCCGAGCCGCGGACACCGCAAAACACGGGAACAATTTTAGGCTGTGCCGCTGCACACCTATGCGGAGCCGCGGCACACAATGCGGTCAACTGCATAATTCGGCTTTTTAAGCGAGATTTCAGCCATTTTTCCTCCATTTCTTCTTCCATCGCGAGAGAGAGAGAGAGTTTGAGGGAGGAGCTCTTTTCATAGCTATCACTTGTGTGTTGAAGATTTACCATTTTCAATCGGTTGGGAAGCCCGGATCATCGTTCTATCGCGTGCTCTTCGAATCATAGTGCTTGAATCTTCAAGAGGTAATTTCTTCAACATCATGGATTTCGATTTTGTATTGGGTAATGATGTTTTGGATGTTAAAATCATGGGGTATGAAGTGATATACGCATGATTATGGACTTGTTGGAGTATTCATCGGATTATTGAAAGATTATTCAAGAACACTTCGGATTTTGTGTTGGAAATTGGGGATTTTGTTTGACTTCATCCTTTTAATCCGTAGTAATTTAGATTAGTGATAGATTGATGATGATTTAGGTGTATTCTATCATTTCCATCGTTATTCCACGGTTAGAGTGTATTGATTCGTCGTTTCGGTTGAGTTATTAGTCGACGCCTTGAAGGTGTCCGACAAAAGGTCTAAGAGGGGGGTTTTGTGCGTTGTACGATTATTATTCATCGTACGATTGTTGATTTATCATTGATATGACTTAGGGACGAAATCCTTGTGAAGAACTCAAGTCGGAACCCTTCCGTTCGTTGTCTTCTTCGTGGTTCAAGCTTCCCGGTCGAACCGTGTTCTTCGGGATCTTCGGTAACGTTTATTAAGGCAAGTATACATTTATGATTGTACGTTCTCGACTTTGAAAGTATGAAATATTGATGGTATTGTAACACCCCCAGGATATCCGAGGTATATTACAGCGCCGTGAATCCCTATATGGGACCCACCAGGCTGAACAGCATCATACACAACGACTCACAGAAACGATAAAATAACACCACGTCATAAAGACGCAAAACAGAACAATCCACCCGGTTCAACCGGTCAATATAACATCATCATCCAACACAACATAATAAGCAACAATACAATTCAAACGATCAAGAACCCCTTAAGTACTCGAGTACAACTATTAGTTCAAAACCACAAAAGACAAAAAAAAGTAAAGATACTAAAACATCACTCGTGCACCATCATCACGCACGGCCATCATCCGTATCGGTCCAGCCCGCTCGTCTCGTTGAACCCGACTGAAATTCATAAAACGAATTTCCCCAAAACGGGTCCCAGAGGGGTTAGCAATTACGCTAGTACAAGTAACCAAATGAACAACTTACATCTTACACATATAGTAATGCATGCCATCAAGAAATCATAATTTCCAAAACGCTCATTTCCTAAATGCCAATAATCAAAACCACATTTGTAAAATGCACCACAATTAACCGCGGACCACGCCTTCGTGGATCCTCGCGAGACCCCGTCGGATCTAACCCACGTGGTTAAAAGCAAACTCGCGGTCCACGCCTTCGTGGAACCCTACCGAGACCGTCGAGTCTAACCCGTAGTGAGCATACACACACACACAATTTCTCATACAAAACTACTATGTCAAGACTGTAAGTTCATAAGGATACTTGCCTCGATTAATTAGACGATGACACGAACGGAACGGAAGAGTTGAACACGACCGCAAGGAACCGGCGGAAATGAACCTAACGATTCGAATAACACAATCACAACCAACTCTAGACGATTACGAAAATGGAATACACCCGGAAACCCGCCTACGATTCATGTATATTCGAATAAAATAACAACGAGGGCGGATCACAACCAAACCCTCTCGATTCCGTAAAAATCCACAAAATATCCATGAATCCGTAGGAAAACTAAAGATACTAACAATATCAATCGTATACATCATGAATCCACCAACAAAACGGAACGAATCGGAAGAAAATCCCAAAACCCCCAAATTATCCAAAAGTAGGGTTCTAAGAGATTACCTTGGATTAGGATGAATGATTCAAGAAGAAATCGATAATCTACAACAAAACTCGAAGTGGATGATTTCTTCAAGTCCGAAAATGTTAAAATCGCCCAAAAGTTGCTCCTGAATCGCCCAGGACGAGAGGAAGAAAAGAGAGGAGAGGAAAAATGAAAAATCTTCCCCAGATCCCGTGTAATATAGTGAAACACAGCAGAACCTATCGGCCAGCCTATCGGCCGATAGGCCCAACCGATACCCATACAGAATGCCGGCAGTGGAGCCTATCGACCCCCCTATCGGCCGAAAGGCTCCTGGAAGTTCGAATGTGAAGAATTTTGAGGAAAAAGCTCCATTTCCACAGCGATTTGCCAAGTCGAGATACGATGAAAAGCTCGCGGACGACGTCAATGACTCGAGATGAAAACGTAATGCAATAATTAATCATACGCGACCAAGAAAAGGGTCAAGACGACAAATACAGATATGGATACCTGTAACTTTCAAGAAATTACAAAATGGCCCAAACGCCCGGAAATCACGATACGTGATCGAATAACCAAACCGAAGTTCACAACACGTCTAACAAAGTTAAACGGACTTGCGGGAAACTCGAAACAATAGCTTTGACGAGATTCGCAAGAATCGAACTCAAGTGCGGAAAAGTCGCTAAAAAGCACGTAACTCAACAAAACAACACCGAAACGAACTCGGATGACAAAAGTGCGTAATTAATCATTCTCGGAATGACGAACGGTCATGAGCGAGCCAAAACGGACTCACTAAAAAAAGAAATTCATCAAAATCGAAAATTGCGGATATTACATTCTACCCTCCTTAAAAGAAGTTTCGTCACGAAACTTAAAATAAGTAGGAGAAGCAATATCCCTTGCCAGAAAACTCGACGAGATACACAAAACCGAAGACTCGCGCCCGACGGCGAAACACCGCAAGGAACGCAAAGAGACATACGGCGAGAAAATACGCTCTAGGGCGACTAACGCAACGTCACCAGAGAGACATAATAAAATCAACGAGTGACAAGCGTCATCAAATAGACAATACAATCGAGTCGATTATCCGAACAATCACAAAACTCAACGAACGAAAATCAATATGATTGACCAACCCAACGGTTCACCAATCAAATGCGAGCCAAACGCTGAATAAATACGGAATTCCACCGCCCAAGGGTTGGAAGATCGAAAACGAGACTAATTTCCCAAACTTAAGGAAATTACGAAGGAGCCTGAACGCTCAACAATCACGAAACGAGAACAAAAACCGAACAAACAAACGATTGAGACAACAAAAATCGAACAATCATGTCCGAAACACGAAGGATAATAAAACTCAAACAACAACTCCCAGGATGATCTGGTGAGAACTACAAGGAATGCATTCCGATAAGATCCACAGGATAGGGAATAGCGATTGAAAAGTCACAGCGACAAACGAGTTATTCCAAAACAATACCACACTCGTTCGATCAACAATAGTAAGGGATAGGGAAAGTTCAGAAATGTCAACGAACATAAACGAGTCGACAGAGTCGAAAATACAGAAGTTCCAAATCCGATCCACTTCGAATAAAAGAACTAGTAGGACCAAAAGATGTTACTTCCGAACAGGATTCACAATAGTCGAACCAAATTCGGAAAAGTCACAGCGATAACCAGATCGACTCAAAACCAGATTACAGCTCGTTCGAATGATGAACCCGAAATACAAAACAAGTTCAGACAGTATCAACGAACACGAGCGAATCGATAGACTGGAGAAAGAGAAAATATAGAAGTCAAAATAGTACGGCTATTACCTTTGACCTCGCCCCCGAAACTCACCACAACGGAACCAAGGTAACAATACAACAAGCAACCGACACAATGTGGAACAATCACCGATGCACACAATCATACCAACCCGATCTCTAACAGCTCGCATATATGCGATAACGCATAAACCGCTACGAGGCGACAACATCCAATACCAATCTCACACCCCTCGCAGAGGCTACCACGACAACTGTGTGGCGAACGACTCAACGCTCACACCACCAATTCAACAACAGCTCGGGGGTTAACACCCTAACGAGAGCACGGACATCACACATATATTCCCGGACCACAAATAGGAATGATAGGTTTTGAAAACGAAAACCATCTTTTGAAAATAACTTGCAAGCACCAGTTGATCTTGAGTATCATATATCAAAAAATAGTACAAACATCGTCATCGAGACTTAAAAAAAAATCATCTTGCGTTTGAAAAAAAAAAGAAATGAAGACACCTTTCGTTAAATTAAAACTTTTCAGCTATTTTCGACCTTCGGGTCTAAGCGAATGCGTTTCTAAATCATTAGAAATATCTCAAAATATTTTGATCCTCAAAGTAGGATAATTTTGAAACATAGCGTGGCACTAGTAGGCATCTTGAGAGCACGGTGAGAAAATAATTCATTTTAAAAGTACGTCTCGAAATTTATTTTCTAAGATACTCAAGGTTTTTCAGAAGTACAATAGGCCAAAATGCCCAGAATTCACACTTGTCAATATTCACTTAAACACATCATAGCACACTCATTAAATCGTTCACAATCAAGACAGTGATATACAATCCATAGGATATGCTTAACAACATCGTTAAAACAACGATCGGTTTATCAAAACCGGATGGAAAACGACATCAAGAACAAAACTCCAAAAAGTCAACTCTAGGGATTCAAGAAAAATTGCCTGGATTCGGCGAAGAACAATGGATTAGATGATGTTAAAAATCATCTAGATACTCCAAAACACCTTTGGATGGAAGAAAAAATCAGCCCCAATGCGAAACCTAGTCGCTACGTCTCAATCTCATGGAGGAAGAAGAAAAATGAAGAAAATGCAACTTCTAGATCGGGTGTCAGATTTATATCGACACAATTAGCGTGCGCTAATCATTAAGGTTAGCGTGCGCTATCACGGCACCAAACAAAACTCGACCAAAAATACACCGTTAGCGTGCGCTAATCCCAAGTGTTAGCGTGCGCTAACGAGAACTTGCACTCCACCCAAGAGCTCTGGATCGCTCAACTACTGTAGCGTGCGCTATTCTCCCTTTAGCGTGCTACCAACGTACTCTCGCGCGCGTAAGCCGTAAAGCGTAGCGTGCGCTAATGACCAACAGAGACAACAACAGAACATATCAGAAAAAAAAAATTACATGCCGTAAACCTTTCTCACACGGGTTTACCAGGCTAAGCACAATTTCCCACGTCATTTCGAAAATGCTAAAAAGACCAATGACGGTGATATTATCCAAAACTCACAACTCATTTGTCAAACCATCATGAAATATTCAAGGCCAAAATGCCAAAACTTGATTCAAGGAATCGGTTTTACGAAATAAAACTCAGTTTGCAAAATACCGAAAGCCGTTTGATCACGCAGCGGATAAAATACTTGCATTTAAAATACGTCAAGAAGGATTTACACTCCTCGTATAAACCAAATACGAGAGTCTAATAAACACACATCGTGAAATCAAAATCCACAGAAGGATTCCATCATTCAATCGACTAATCATACAAATAACTCGTGTCACACGAGGCACAACACAAGGAAGGGAGTTTAACATCCATAGATCGCACGTAAGTGACGACCACCCCTCGATACTAATCACGACCAATGATCTCAAACGACGCGTCGCGATGCGACTAAGTCAGACAAAATCCGTTAAGACAAAACTCGACAAACACAACATGATTCGACAGCCTAGGTTTCTGTGCTAACTGATTTTTAAAATCGTATACTCTAGTCATTCGAAAATAAAACCGGTAAGTTAAAAATCGTTTTCAAGACCCTTTTAAACACGACAAGGGCTTAACAATGGTAGCATTTTATAAAATGTCCTAAAACACTTTTAAACATGACCTTTAAATACGACACAAGGTTTTATTTGAAAATACAAGGTCGGCTCGCCCAAATTCATGTCACTTTCAAACCCACAATACGATCAAGTCTAAGAAATTTTCAAGCATGCACGCCACATGTATTATTATTAATAGAAACACATTGGTTGTAAATAATAATAATTAGCCAAGTACCAACAATTCCGGACACACTCATATACGACATTCAAAATCACTACTAAAAAGCGCAACTCGGAAATACTAATTCCAAGCATATGTCAAACTATCTCTCCAAGTTTAACAACAGAACCAAAGATCACCGATTTGGACATATGTCGAAACCAACTACGTGAGTTTCTCAACTCATCGGTACATTCGGCTCAACATACATTTAGTATATCGCAATTACCAAACACAGATTCCATCACACAAAGAAAAGACTAGAGAGTCAAGCCCTCTCACAATATACCACGGAGCAAAACTCGGATCTTTCGATCACCAACGATCCCACTAACGCTAGGAAGTTTAGCGATGGAAAGCTCAAAACGACAAACGGTCAAGCCTTAACGGCGCACATACTCCAGAGAGACAAAGGACTGCGCAATACTAGAATCAAAAGTACACGAACCGGATGGATCGAAAACAACTCGATAATAAGTACGAGAGAGGCAATCACAGTTCAAGAAGTGGAATTTCAATACGAGAAAACAAGAGAATCGAGTAAGGAAAACTTACGAACACTGGTAGTACCGGAATCATGGCAGCGTGACGATGATGTGCAAAACAAAACACCATAAGACCCAATAAACCGACAAGCCTAGGTATCCATAAACCTAGTGCTCCGATACCATTTTCTGTAACACCCCCAGGATATCCGAGGTATATTACAGCGCCGTGAATCCCTATATGGGACCCACCAGGCTGAACAACATCATACACAACGACTCACAGAAACGATAAAATAACACCACGTCATAAAGACGCAAAACAGGACAATCCACCCGGTTCAACCGGTCAATATAACATCATCATCCAACACAACATAATAAGCAACAATACAATTCAAACGATCAAGAACCCCTTAAGTACTCGAGTACAACTATTAGTTCAAAACCACAAAAGACAAAAAAAAGTAAAGATACTAAAACATCACTCGTGCACCATCATCACGCACGGCCATCATCCGTGTAATCGGTCCAGCTGCCCGTCGTTGAACCCGACTGAAATTCATAAAACGAATTTCCCAAAACGGGTCCCCGAGGGGTTAGCAATTACGATAGTACTAGTAACCAAATGAACTACTTAAATCTTACACATATTGTAATGCATGCCATCAAGAAATCCTTCTTTCCACAACGCTCATTTCCTAAATGCCAATAATCAAAACCACATTTGTAAAATGCACCACAATTAACCGCGGACCCACGCCTTCGTGGATCCTCGCCGAGACCCCGTCGGATCTAACCCACAGTGGTTAAAAGCAAACTCGCGGTCCACGCCTTCGTGGAACCCTACCGAGACCCCGTCGAGTCTAACCCGTAGTGAGCATACACACACACAATTTCTCATACAAAACTACTATGTCAAGACTGTAAGTTCATAAGGATACTTGCCTCGATTAATTAGACGATGACACGAACGGAACGGAAGAGTTGAACACGACCGCAAGGAACCGGCGGAAATGAACCTAACGATTCGAATAACACAATCACAACCAACTCTAGACGATTACGAAAATGGAATACACCCGGAAACCCGCCTACGATTCATGTATATTCGAATAAAATAACAACGAGGGCGGATCACAACCAAACCCTCTCGATTCCGTAAAAATCCACAAAATATCCATGAATCCGTAGGAAAACTAAAGATACTAACAATATCAATCGTATACATCATGAATCCACCAACAAAACGGAACGAATCGGAAGAAAATCCCAAAACCCCCAAATTATCCAAAAGTAGGGTTCTAAGAGATTACCTTGGATTAGGATGAATGATTCAAGAAGAAATCGATAATCTACAACAAAACTCGAAGTGGATGATTTCTTCAAGTCCGAAAATGTTAAAATCGCCCAAAAGTTGCTCTGAATCGCCTGTGACGAGAGGAAGAAAAGAGAGGAGAGGAAAATGAAAAATCTTCCTGCATCCCGTAATATAGTGAAACACGGCAGAACCTATCGGCCATCCTATCGGCCGACAGCCCAACCGATACCCATACGTAATGCACGGCGGTGGAGCCTATCGACCCCCTATCTACCGAAAGGCTCCCGGAAGTTCGAATGTGAAGAATTTTGAGGAAAAAGCTCCATTTCCACCGATTTGCCAAGTCGAGATACGATGAAAAGCTCATGACGACGTCAACGACTCGAGATGAAAACGTAATGCAATAATTAATCATACGCGACCAAGAAAAGGGTCAAGACGACAAATACAGATATGGATACCCGTAACTTTCAAGAAATTACAAAATGGCCCAAACGCCCGGAAATCACGATACGTGATCGAATAACCAAACCGAAGTTCACAACACGTCTAACAAAGTTAAACGGACTTGCGGGAAACTCGAAACAATAGCTGACGAGATTCGCAAGAATCGAACTCAAGTGCGGAAAAGTCGCTAAAAAGCACAGAACTCAACAAAACAACACCGAAACGAACTCGAATGACAAAAAGTGCAGAATTAATCATTCTCAGAATGACGAAACGGTCATGAGCGAGCCGTCAAAACGGACTCCGGCCGAAAAAAGAAATTCATCAAAAATCGAAAATTGCGGATATTACAGGTATGATTATTTCTAGCCACTCTGGGACGGGCCTATGGTCCTCTGAGGGTTTCGTAGCCTCTGGTGCGATTCCATGGTTGATATGAACGAACCGTTTCTATGGCATTCATATGAAATAATGTTGGCATGTAATGAACGAACCGTTTTGACGGCATTCCTACATGTAACGGCGTATGATATGAACGAACAGTTTTTACGGCATTCACATACGTCTTGAGATTTTAGTCATTCCGGAATACTAGTCTTAAATTGATGAATTGACGGATATTGATGAATTGGCGGATTACATTTACTTTATTGTCGAGGAGTATTGTGTTTCATATTGTTATACTTGCACTAGCTATTCGACGGCTAACCCCTTTATGGGGGAAATACGTTTCATGTATTTCAGGTTCCAGGAGAGCGGATGACGGCACCGGTCGGCATGAAGATGATGGGCAAGTGTGATACCGTGTCTTGTCTCCTTATTTTCGATTCCTCCATTCAAAGTTGTTGTCAGATCGAATGGATTTTTAAATACTCGAGTATTGTATTTCAGTTTCCTGGATGTTCCGGCCTGTGTTGCCTAGGTATTGATTTGTACAGTGATGTATATGGTTTCATTGGTTATGGTTTTGAATACCATTTGTATCGTCTTTCTTTCCATTGTATGTAGACCTTCTCGGTCAAGTTTATAGTTCCGCGTATGTTTAGCCTTGTGGGTCCCACGGCGGGGTTCACGGCGCTGTAATATACCCTGAATAACTTGGGGGTGTTACACTTCCGTGGTCTTCTTTACGTACGTTATCATTATACGTATTACATACGTTATCTTCAGTCAAAATATCTATTGCATGCTGACTTACTCCATGACGCCATCTGTCCGTTCAACAGTTCCAATATTTGAATTCATATTCAAATCCGATTATGTACGTTATGTACAACTCGTTACGTATGTTAGCTTCAATGCCTTAGCGTACTTTATTCTTCTTGTGTTGCGTACGTTAACTCATGACGTCTTCACTCGTCTGCCTTCAGGTGACTTCTCATTACGTATGTTAAATCTGTTGCATAACGTACGTTAAGTCATGTTGTCTGCACTCGCCTGCCTTCAGGTAACTTTCCATTACGTACGTTATACTATGTATATTACGTACATTAGCTTTGTTAAACATCACTTGTTTGCTGTTTTCTCCATTTCGAGCGTCTTCGACTTCTTTGTTGTTTTGCTTCGATCTATTGTTTCCTTTGTTGTTTTGGTTTGATCGACAAATCATCATCAAAACCAATTTATGATTATATGGAATAGAATATTCCAACATTGGGGTGGGGCTTGGGGTGGACTTTGTAATATCCGCAATTTCGATTTTCGGTGATTTTCTTGGCGGGAGTCCGTTTTGACGACTCTTTTGTGACCGTTTCGTCATTCTGAGAATGATTAATTCTGCATTTTTTGACATCCGAGTTCGTTCCGGTGTCGTTTTGTTAAGTTCCGTACTTCTTAGCGACTTTTCCGCACTTGAGTGCGATCCTTGCGAATCTCGTTCGAAACTGTTGTTTCGTGTTTCCCATAAGTCCGTTTAACGTTGTTAAACGTATTGTGAACTTCGATTTGGTTATTCGATCACGTATTGTGATTTTTCGGCACTTTTTGGCACGAACAGTGTGTGCCGCGGCACAACGGATTGTGCGCCGCAGCACACCCCTCTCAAAAGTTGAGCTGGGCGCGGCTGTACCGCGGGCCGCGGCACGTCCTGGAGGCCTGACCATGAATTTTAGCCGTAGGCCGCGGCACACTCAGTCTGCACCGCGGCACGCGAGTCAGAATGTCCTTTTATCAGCGGGATTTGGAGAGGATTTCATTTCCTCTCCTTTCTTCTCTTCGTGGGCGATTGTTTAGACGATTTTCGGGAGATTTTTGGGCGATTTGTCTTAGAGATATCATCCTCCTTGAGTTCTTGGTGTAGATTAACAACACCAATTTGTGTTCTTCGTCATTGATCCGAGGTATTTTCTTGATTCTCTAGAGTTGACCTTTCTTTTTGGGAGTTTTGATCTTAATTCCAAATCCAATCTGGTTTAGATGAATCGATTGGTGTTATATGTTATTGTTAAACATGTTTTATGGATTGTATATCCATACCTTCGGTTC
This sequence comes from Orobanche coerulescens, assembly GCA_033398695.1. Taxonomy (NCBI): domain Eukaryota; kingdom Viridiplantae; phylum Streptophyta; class Magnoliopsida; order Lamiales; family Orobanchaceae; genus Orobanche; species Orobanche coerulescens. The sequence goes on from CM065802.1 coordinate 232,012,449, forward strand.
GTTTCAACCCGAAGGGTGATTTTGGTGTTCTTGAGGTGTAGTGAACATTTAATGTTCGATTAAATGTTCGAAGGAGTTTTCTTTCGATAGTTTGTTGTGATCTCCGTTGTTTTTGGTCTTGATCCTCGTCGTAATCATGTTTTTGTTGTTTCTTCCGGAGGATTATAGGTGCTCGAGGATTCCGAGTTGAATCCCGTTTGGTGATTGATATTCCATGTGGTGTTATTCTCGTAGTGTTTGCGGTGCTATCGTGTTCTTGATAGTGTTCGGGAGTTCAGGGCTGCTCGACTGCATCCCATCTGTCGTCTCGTTGCGATCATAGTTTCGAGGCAAGTACCTTGCCCATACATTTCTTGTTTTGTGGATATGATGATCGGTGACCATCTAAATGTGTTCGTTTGGTTGTTGAAATGAACTTTCAAAGATTTGGTTTAGCCTCGCTAAATGCTTCCTTTCAAACTCGTGTGTATTTTGTGATTGGTGTGTCTTTCCTAAAATGACTATGTGAATCCTATCGATATGTTTTGTGTTGAAGTTGTGCTTGATAATGCGTGTGTACATATATTGCCTCATTTTGGTGTGTTGTGGGTTGACGTTGTGTCGTGCTAAGTGTTTGATTCCTCTGGGTGAATTGTTTGGATATCCTTGTTGTATTGTGAAATGTGTGTGAATGTATGGATATGAGCGGGGTCTACAGTGAAACATGACTAGCGATCATGTGGTCAGGATGCAACAAGAGATTGATCCAACCGTGAGAGTCTCGGGATACCTACGGTGACACATGACATGTGATCATGTGGTCAGGAGACAACAAGTGATTGATCCAACCGTGAGATAACGTGGCAAGTGATCACGGTGGAATAAGTAAACCTACGGTGACACATGGCTAGAGATCATGTGGTCAGGATGCAACAAGTGATTGATCCAACCGTGAGTGGTCGTGGCATGTATATCACAGGAACTAATGATAGCGGCAATTGATAACCCATCAAATGCAGTTGAGTGGGCTCTTGCAGAGATGATCCGTCAACCACACATTCTCGAAATGGCCCGTCGAGAATTGGACCGGGTTGTGGGCATGGACCAATTCGTCCAAGAACCCGATCTACCCAAACTAAACTACATCAAATCATGTGTCAAAGAGTCTTTTCGTCTGCACCAAATCAACCCTTTCAGTCCCCCACACGTGTCGACTAGTGATACAACCGTCGGCGGCTATTTCATCCCTGAGGGCAGTCGTGTTTTGGTGACCCGGACCGGTTTAGGGCGGAACCCTAGGGTTTGGGAAGACCCTCTGAAATACAATCCCGGACGGCATGCCGTCGGTGATTGTAAAGAAGTCGTGCTTGTGGATCACGAGCTTCGCATGTTTTCGTTCGGGACTGGAAGACGGGGGTGTCCTGGTGTCGTGCTTGGGTCTACGATGGCGACCATACTCTTGGATAGTCTTGTTCAGGGGTTCGATTGGGCCGAGCCATTTGATAGGTCGAGCTGTATTGAGTTGGTTGAGTCGGAAAACGAGTTGCTAATGGCTAAGCCGTTGATTGCTCTTGCTAAGCCACGGCTGGTGAAGAATGTTTACCAACAATTCTTGCATTAATATTCCGGAATATATATCATGACAAAAATAATGCCCCGTTTGTCCGGCTGTAAGTTTTTCGTTTGATTTTTTCTATGATCAAACTAATAATATTTTGATCATAATTATCTGTAATTTTGTTTCATAAAAATTATAAAGTAATAAAGTTTTGAAAAAAAAATCATGAAGAATCCATTTATAATAATGTCACGTCATCATTAAATATATTTTTTATATCATGGCCTAAAATTAGAAATTTAGCCAATAAAGTGAGACGGATAACTTTGGCTAGACATAGAGAGTAGAAGATACCAACTTCACAAAAATTACATAACCTTCCACGGGCGGATCTAATGCATCTTTGCACTGGGCTGGAGCCCAGTGCAAGCCCAACACAAAGCCCTATGTGTGTGTATATTTTGACCCAAATAAAATTAGCCCAGCTCTAAAAAAATTAAAGGAACCCAACCCAATATTTTAATTAAGGGGCTGTTAATAGAACAAAAAAAAAGATTACTGCAGAAAACTGAAAAGAGGGACCCGGATCTCAAATGGTTCGCTCCTCTACCAAGTGGACCATATCATAAAACCTAGCAGATTCTCCATCATTCTTTTTCTTCGACCTATCGTCCATTCAGTGTAGGAGTTATTTCCGAAATATAGGGCCGGAACAGGGCGCGCCGCGGCACAGGAGGGAGTGTGCCGCGACACACTATTTTTCTACAAATTCGCCCGAACTCATTGGACTGCGTGCCTAAACACAGCCCCTCTGTGCCACAGCCCCCTGGTATTTTTCTACAAATTCGCCCGACCTCACTGGACGGCGTGCCTAGGCACAGCCCCTCTGTGCCGCGGCCCTCTGGAATTTTTGTCACTCATTTCCTGAGTGTGCCTAGGCACACAATGTCTATGCCCCGGCACACAAAGTCAACTGGCTTGGGATACTTCTTTTTAGCAGCATTTTTGCTGCATTTTTCACCACTTCAACACACACCATTTGAGAGCACAATAGAGAGAGATATACAAGAGAGAAAATAGAAAAGAGAGATTATACTTGTTCGATTTCCCGGAGTTGTATCGATCGGATCATCATGATATTTTGACAAGAGTTTGGTAGTGAATCTTTTCACCGGAGTAGATCGAGTTTTGGAGTCCGGAAATTGTGGTATTTTGTAAGCTTCTTGTGTAAGCTATTTTTAGTGTTTTTCTTTCTCGATCTTGTTGTTGTTGTGTATTCCAAATACTTGAAGATTATTTATTGCCAAGTATTTGACGATTGTTGTATACCTCTAGTTGTACTAGGGAAGAATTGTGTATTGTGAATTGGTGATAGTGGAAGTTTAAGTGGCCGGAGGTCCCGTGGTTTTTACTCTTGATTTGAGAGGTTTTCCACGCTAAATATTGTGTCTCATTGTTTATTGTTTTTGATATCATTTGTATTGTTTGTCGAGTTGTATTTGATTTACTCTACTTGTCGGTAACCTCAAAGTTACAATTGAGATTGGGAAAGTTGTCAAACGAGGGTATTCCGCATTTCTGTTGTGACGTCTTTGTGTCATTTTTTCCCAACAAGTGGTATCGAAGCCACGATTTTTTGTTTCGTGGTTGTATTATCTCAATTGTAAGATGGAAGCCAATACAAGTAGAATGGTGAATTTGAATGGTTCGAACTACCATGTATGGAAGGGCAAGATGGAAGACCTTCTATATGTGAAGGATTATTATCTACCGGTCTTTAGCAAAGACAAACCGGAAGGCAAGTCCAACCCGGATTGGGCTATTTTGCATCACCAAGTGTGTGGCTCTATTCGACAATGGGTTGATGATAATGTGTTGAATCATATTAGTGGAGAAAAGGATGCTCGAGAATTGTGGCACAAGCTCGAGCAATTGTATGCTCGGAAGACGGGGAATAATAAGCTATTCTTCATTAAAAAAATGATGAACCTAAAATATCGAGATGGTACCCCTCTACCGGATCATTTGAATGCATTCCAAGGCATCATTAATCAACTTGCAGGAATGGGCATTAAATTCGAAAATGAGGTTCAAGCTTTGTGGTTGTTGGGCACATTATCGGATACTTAGGAGACGTTTCGTACGTCGTTGTCTAACTCTGCCCCTGATGGTGTCATTTCAATGGAACTTGCTAAAGGGAACATGCTGAACGAGGAGGTCCGAAGAAAGTCACAGGGATCTTCATCACAGTCGGATGTTCTTGTAACCGAAAGGCGGGGGAGAGGTCAAAGCAAAGGTCCGAGTAATAGAGGGCCACAAAGAAGTAATTCCAGGGGGAAGTATGCCAATATTGAATGCTACCATTGTGGTAAGAAAGGGCATACGAAGAATTTTTGCCGACAACTAAAGAAGGAAAATCGCCAAGGCGGAGAAAACACTCAAAAGAATGAGAGTGGGAGTAATGAAAAAGCCGAAGTAAATACTACTACCGAGGAGTTCTTTGTATGTCGCGATTATGACATGGTGAACTTTGCCAGAGATGAGTCGAATTGGGTGGTCGACAGTGGAGCTACGTCTCATGTTACATCACGTAGGGATTTTTATTCCTCTTATACTCCGGGTGACTATGGGATAGTCAAGATGCGTAACGATGGGTTATCTAAGATTGTTGGAGTAGGAGACGTACACTTGAGGTTCGACACCGGTGTGGAACTTGTTTTACGTAATGTGAAACATGTTCCGAATATGAGGCTAAATGTGATTTCCGTTGGCTTACTCGATGATGATGGCTATTGTAGCGGTTTTGGCAAGGGAGTGTGGAAACTCACCCGAGGTTCCTTGATTGTCGGAAGAGGAGAGAAGACAAGGAAACTGTACGTGATACTTCCAAAGGTCACGATTAATCCCGTGAAGTTGACAATAATGACATGACCGAGCTATGGCATAAGAGACTCGGTCACATGAGCGAGAAAGGGATGGCGCTATTATCAAAGAAGGAGGTGTTATCTGGGGTTCACGATGTACATCTTAAAAGGTGCTCTCACTGTCTAGCTGGGAAGCAAAGGAGAGTCACTTTTAAGAGCCATACCCCTTCACGGAAGGAAAATATTCTTGATCTTATACATTCCGATGTTTGTGGTCTTATGAATACTAGGACGCTTGGTGGTTACCTATATTTTGTCACATTCATCGACGATCATTCGAGGAAGGTGTGGGCATACACCTTAAGACCAAAGATCAAGTTTTGGATGTTTTAAACAGTTTCATGCCTCGGTGGAGAGAGAGACCGAGAAAAAGTTGAAGTGTATTCGGACAGATAATGATGGAGAATACACTGGGCCTTTTGATGAGTATTGCCGAGAGCAAAGGATCCGACATCAAAAGTCACCACCGAAGACTCCACAACTTAATGGCTTGGCGGAGAGGATGAATCGGACTTTGGTTGAGAGAGCTCGATGTTTGCTCTCATATGTGGGATTACCAAAGTTATTTTGGGGAGAAGCTTTGAACACGGCGGTTCATGTGATTAATTTGACGCGGTGTGTTCCTTTGAAGTTTGATGTCTCAGACAAAGTGTGGAGCGATAAAGACATTTCATATCGCCACTTATGGGTTTTCGGATGTAAAGCATTTGTACACATTCCGAAAGATGAGAGGTCGAAGCTTGATTCCAAGAGGAAGCCATGTATCTCTATTGGTTATGGTCTTAATGAGTTTGGGTATAGATTGTATGAACCGGTGACTAAGAAGCTTGTTCGTTCGAGATATGTTGTTTTTGTTGAAGATCAAACGATAAAGGATGTTGAGAATGGAGAGTCGGCTCCACAACATGATTATGATCTTATTGATTTGGACCCCGTTCCTCAACAACATGTTGAGACACCCGATAGAGATGATGGCCAAAACAATGAACAACATGATGCCGGTGACAATGATGAGTTGGTACAAGATGATACCGATGGAGTTCATCCTGAGCTACCCGTGACGAACATGCCATATTTTGTTCCACATTGACGGTCGACGAGGGACCGTCATCCCTCCACTCGTTATTCAGTCAATGAGTATGTTTTACTCACCGATGAGGGAGAGCCCGAATATTTCGAGGAGGCTATGGAGGATGATAACAATAAGGAGTGGATGGATGCCATGCACGACGAGATGAGTTCGTTGCATAAGAACAATACATACGAGTTGGTGAAGTTGCCGAAGGGCAAGAGAGTATTGAGAAATAAATGGGTGTATAAGGTGAAGTCGGAGGAGCATACTTCATTGCCCCGATACAAAGCTAGAATCGTAGTCAAGGGCTTTAGTCAAAAGAAAGGCATTGATTTTGACGAGATTTTTTCTCCAGTTGTGAAGATAGGATCGATTCGATTGGTCCTTGGTATAGCGGCTAGTCTTGACCTTGAGATTGAGCAAATGGATGTCAACACGACATTTCTTCATGGAGCCCTCGATAAAGAGATATATATGAAGCAACCTGAAGGGTTTCAGGTTAAGGGAAAAGAGGATTATGTTTGTAGACTCTGTAAGAGTCTATACGGCTTGAAGCAAGCACCACTGCAATGGTATAAAAAGTTCGAGTCGGTTATGGGGGAGCAAGGCTACCGGAAGACGACCCTGCACCATTGCGTGTTTTTCAAGAAATTTGGAGGTGATGATTTCATCATCCTATTACTTTATGTGGATGACATGTTGATCATTGACAAGAATGCCGAAAGGATTGCCAATATGAATAAAGAGTTGAATAAGTCTTTTGCCATGAAAGACTTGAAGCCCGCTAAGCAGATTCTAGGGATAAGAATCACTCGGGATAGAGCGACCCGGAAATTGCACATGTCACAGGAGAAATACATTGAGAAGGTGCTTAAGCGGTTTAACACGGATAAATCTAAAGTTGTTAGTTCGCCTCTTACTAACAATTTTAAATTGACGAGTAAAGATTGCCCACGACGAAGGAAGAGATTGAGGAAATGGATAAAGTTCCTTATGCCTATGCGGTCGGGAGTTTGATGTATGTCATGGTATGTATGAGGCCCGACATTGCTCATGCCGTGGGAGTGGTGAGCCATTTTCTATCGAATCCGGGAAGGAAGTATTGGGAAGCCGTAAAGTGGATATTTAGATATTTACGAGGTACTTTCAAATTGGGGATCACATTTGGAAATGGGAAAGCTATGCTTGGTGGGTATTCCAATTCTGATATGGCAGGAAACGAGGATAATAGAAAATCCACTTCTGGATATTTGATGACCTTCGCAGGGGGGTCCGTGTCATGGCAATCTAGATTGCAAAAGTGTGTTGCCTTGTCAACAACGGAGTCCGAGTATATTGCGGCGGTGGAAGCGTGTAAAGAGCTATTATGGTTGAAAATGTTTTTACAAGAGCTCGGCTTCTGACAACGGCGTTACGTGGTTCTTTGTGATAGTCAGAGTGCGATTCATTTGGCGAAGAATGCGACCTTTCACAAACGAATTGATGTTAGATATCACTAGATTTGAGATGTGCTGGAGGACGGTTTGTTTGAACTTGATAAAGTTCACACCGATGATAATTGTTCCGATATGTTAACTTAGGCGTTGAGTAGAGAGAAGGTTAAGATATGTTGCTCGATCGCCGGGATGGCGAATTCTTCCTATATTCCAGAAAGGGGGAGATTTGTAGGAGTTATTTATGGAATAAAGGGCCGGAACAGGGCGCGCCGCGGCACAGGAGGGAGTGTGCCGTGACACACTATTTTTCTACAAATTCGCCCGAACTCACTGGACTGTGTGCCTAGGCACAACCCCTCTGTGCCGTGGCCCCCTGGTATTTTTCTACAAATTCGCCCGAACTCACTGGACTGCGTTCCTAGGCACAGCCCCTCTGTGCCGCGGACCCCTGGGATTTTTGTCACTCATTTTCTGAGTGTGCCTAGGCACACAATGTCTGTGCCCCGGCACACAAAGTCAACAGGCTTGGGACACTTCTTTTTAGCAGCATTTTTGCTGCGTTTTTCACCACTTCAACACACACCATTTGAGAGCACAATAGAGAGAGATATATACAAGAGAGAAAAGAGAAAAGAGAGATTATACTTGTTCGATTTTCTGGAGTTGTATCGATCGGATCGTCGTGATATTTTGACAAGAGCTTGGTAGTGATTGGGCAAATCTTTTCACCGGAGTAGATCGAGTTTTGGAGTCCGGAAATTGTGGTATTTTGTAAGCTTCTTGTGTAAGCTATTTATATCATTTTTCTTTCTCGATCTTGTTGTTGTTGTGTATTCCAAATATTTGAATATTGTTTATTACCAAGTATTTGACGATTGTTGTATACCCCTAGTTGTACTAGGAAAAATTGTGTATTGTGAATTGGTGATAGTGGAAGTTTAAGTGGCCGGAGGTCCCGTGGTATTTACTCTTGATTTGAGAGGTTTTCCACGCTAAATATTGTGTCTCATTGTTTATTGTTTTTGATATCATTTGTATTGTTTGTCGAGTTGTATTTGATTTACTCTACTTGTCGGTAACCTCAAAGTTACAATTGAGATTGGAAAATTGTCAAACGAGGGTATTCCGCATTTCCGTTGTGACGTCTTTGTGTCATTTTTCCCAACACTCACTACACTCTGCAAAACGAGAGGGCTGCAAAAACCTTCTGTGTGTCAGCGCATACTGCATTCGGCAAAAGACAGGAGGAGCGACATGCCGCCGACATAGTTCTTCTTCTTCACATTTCCTCCTTGGCTTCTACGGATCCGATCACCATCGTTCGTGGCATCACGGCAACACCGCCCTCTACACTTTTGAAATCTGAGTCTTGCTTCCAAAATTCACCCCTCATCTCAAGATACCCAGTTTAGGATATGTGTACATCCTTAAATTAATTTTATTGCATTTACCTTTTGAATTAGCTTTTGAATTGAATTATTAGATATTGTGAAATATATGGTTGAGACTTAATTTTGAGTCTGACATTTTTATTACAGTTTCTAATTTTTTGTTTCTATAATTTCTTAATATAAGTCTCATTAAGTTTTTTTATAGTTTTTTTAATATAAGTCTCATTATGCTTATTAAATTTGAGAAATACAAATGGAGCATCAACAAGTTGCTAAGAAAGGAAAAATGCTTATATCATCTTTCTTTAAGAAACGAGATCGTCAAGATAATGAAGGTAGCTCTGAACCTACTTCTACGGACATAGGAAACAATTGTGTGGATATTGAACGTGATCCAGGAAATAAAAAGCAATTGTGTGAATATTCTGTTAATGCACGAGATGATATAAGACGTGCATATTTAAAACTTGGGCCTTATCAATCTAAATTGGAAGTGTATCCTGTTACAAAGTTTGGGGCTCAAAATCGTAGTTTTCAGAAGAAATGGTTCGATAAGTTTCATTGGTTAGAATATTCGCTTTCCACGGATAAGGCATATTGTTTTTATTACTTTCTTTTCACAAATGATCTTCATATGTCGACTTCTTCTGCATTAGTGAAGGAAGGATTTAATAATTGGAAAAGGATAAATCAAGGAGATAAATGTGCAATTCTTACTCATGTTGGTTTTGCATCTACATCACCGCATACTATGGGCTTAAGACGTGCAGAAGATTTGATGAGACAGGTTGGACATATAGACAAAGTTATGCATTCTCAGACCAATATTGAGAAGGAGAGAAATCGTTTGCGCTTAAAGACCTGGATCATGAGCCTCCGATGGCTTGCTCTTCAAGGTTGTACGTTTAGAGGTCATGATGAGTCACCATCCTCATCCAACTGCGGAAATTTTATTGAACTTGTGAAGGCTTTTTCAAACATGAATATAGAAGTTGATAAAGTTGTTTGTTTTGTGCTAATTTTGTACGCTTTATTGTCATTATTTTATCTTTATTTTGGTTTAATTCTGCGTAAAGGAGCTCATAATACATTATGTTTACATGTTTTGAAGGAAATTAGAGCCCTGAAGCTTGACGAAGAAAAACAGGTCAAAAACGACATTTTTCGGTAGATGGACGCCTCACACGAAGTTGGGCCGCGTCACAGGCACAACACTTAGTAACCAGACACAAACTGTACCGGGGGCTGCGGCACACTTACTACGGGCCGCCGCCGTACTGAATTTTTGCCCAGAACTGGGCGGCGGTGTGATTAGGGCCGCGGCACACTTACTCCAGGCCGCGGCCCGCAGCGGCGGGAAACCTGTTTTTACCTCGTGATTTTGGTCGTTTTGGAGGCTGACAAGACCTAATTCTCGGGACGCGATTTGGAGGCATGAGAGGGTTATAAAAGCCGAGACAAGGATAGAAAAGAATACATCGAAGGAGAGTGGAATACCTAGCGGCAGAGAACAGAGCAAAGGAAGAGAACGAAGGCAAGAGCATGGAAGGGGACGATTTCTTCAATCGTGTTTGAAATTCTTGAACCTTATGTTTAACTCTTGTATTTTTATGTTGCTTTCTAGCATGTCGGGCTAGACTCCTTAATTCTAGGATTGAGATGAAACCGAGATTATGACGAATTAATTCTTGATTTACATTATTGATAGTTTTCCGTTTTTCATTGAGTTTTTCCCGATTGTTCTTAATGCTTTCAATTGTGTGGCCGATGATTGAATTGTTCTAGCTGCTTAACTTGAATCGGAAGAGGATAGTGAGTAGTGATAATTGGGAGAAAATAATTTTATCTTGTGAAATAGGAATATACTCATAAGAATTATGAAGCATCGATATTTTGAAGATTATAGATCTTTTTGGCTAATGTCGAATTAACTCACCTACGAATAGAGTAAATTGTTCGTGTTGGAAAATTCTACTGACCTCGGAAAGGGTATTAAATTAAATTAGATAATCTTCGCTTTCAATTAATTGGGAAGTTACATAACTTACTTAAATCAAGATTAATTTGGATTAATCAAGGTGAATTCTTGATCCTAGATACCTCTCTTATTTGAAACACCTTTTATCGATAATTGATTTTCTTGTTTATTTTAGTTTATCGCAATCTCTATTTATTACTAATTGTTTAACCCCAACTTTTTCGGTCGTTCAAATAAAACTAGGAATGACCAATAAATTGGTAATTAGCACATTAGTCCTCGAGGGAACGATACTCTACTCACTACTTTATTACTTGTTTACGACAACATGCACTTGTGTTCACGGAAAATACGTAACAAGTTTTTGGCGCCATTGTCGGGGACTGATTGTTTTGCTAATATCAATTTCAGTGTTTCTAGTCTTAATTTGAAAATTATTTTATCTTTTCAAATTTTTGTGTAAATTTGGTTTCATTTGTTTTCCTTTCAGGAATTCGTTTAGTGCATGAGAAAATTTGGTAACGAAGGTTTATTTTCTTTAGATACCGAACTCGAACGCACTCTTCGGAAAAGCAGGAAGGAAAGACGTGAGTTATCCATTCCGGATACCATGGGAGATAATATGGGAAATCAAGGGAATGATAACCCAAATCAAGAGGTTCAACCAGCATTGGCTCTCCGTGATTATGCACTTCCACAGATCAATGCAAATTTTTCGGGGATTCGGCGCCCAATTATTCAAGCGAACAATTTTGAAATCAATCCAGTTATCATTCAAATGGTGCAAGCAAGCCAATTTTGTGGATTGGCTAATGATGACCCTAATGCTTATATTGCTTCATTTCTCGAGATGTGTGACACATTCAAGAATAATGGTGTTACTGATGATGCCATTCATCTAAGGCTTTTCCCATTTTCTCTCAGGGACAAGGCCAAGTTCTGGTTAAATTCACTCCCGCCAGGCTCTATCACAACTTGGGCAGAGTTAGCACAAGCTTTTCTGGCTAAGTTCTTTCCACCGGCTGTAATACCCGTGATTTTTCTCTTTCGGTACTTTTTCATTTTTGGCATCTTTCTGGGTTCCAGAAGCTCACTTGCGAGCGTTTTGACATTTTGATAATGTTTCGTTCTGCGTGTTTGGTCATCCGAGTTGTTCCGGGGCTGTTTTACCCGAATCCGTGTTTTGAGCGACTTTTCCCACTATTTGGCTCATTTCGTGTGATGATGGTTCGAAACTATGGTTTCGTGTTTCCTATAAGTCTGTTGAGCTTTATTATGCGTGTTGTGAGCTTCGGTTTGGTTGCTTGATGCCATATCGTGATTTACGGGCGTTTTGGGCCGTTTCGTAATATCCCAAAGTTTGGGGGTGATTACTCTGTTATCATATTTCGAACCTTCGGGTAGTCGGAATCGTATTGTATTTTGATCCTTGAGTTCGTCGTTCTGCACTCTTCGTATGCATGTCCTCGTCTTGTGTTGTTGTTGTCGTTTCGCGGTTTCGTCACGCTTGTACTCGACGAGCTGAACCTAACAGTTCAGGAACTACTAAGCCATTACGTACGCTATACTTTAAGTATAACGTACGATATCAGCATGGCCTTCCGTACGTAAAGCCCTTCGCATTACGTACGTAAGGGTCTTCGTTAATTAGTACAGGAGCGACCCTTACGTACGTAAGGTCTTATATCTTACGTACGTAAACCCTCTAACGTACGTAATAGCTTATCGCTTACGTACGTAATCCTTCTGCGGGTATTAATATTGGAGGGCTGACCGAGTTTGTCATTTTTCATCCTCCTTCCTTTCCTCCGCGGCTGTGATGACTTGTGGCGATCTTGGAGTGATTTTGGAGTCCTGTAACTCCAAGTTTACATCTTCCTTTAGTTCTTGGTGTTGATTAACATCCTTAATCCGTGTTCTTCGCCTTCGATTCGAGGTAAACATCTTGTAAACCCTTCCTCTATATTTCTTGAATCTTCGAGTTTCGGATTGTTCTTCTTGATTCTTGTTGTTGTATATCATCAATCGGTTATATTGATTCTCTTTGATGAGTCGATTTTTGATCGTCTCATTCTGTTCTTTCGAGTCGCACTTTCATTTGTTTTCAAGTGCTTTTGCTCTTTTTACGCGTGGTATGTTGTGTTTTTATTTTGTAGGTATCCGGACGAAGATTGTGGTGAAATATGCGCTTTTATGGCCAATATTGGAGTTTATGACGATCAAGAGCTAAAACAGGGCCTAAAACGACGAAAGATTTAAGCAGTATCGGTCAAATCTCCTAAATCCCAGAAATTCCACTCCGAATTGTGATGTATTCTCCTTTGATATAAATTCCTCGTGAAATTAGCTTCTAAACGGTATATCATATGCTAAAATCTGAGGTGTATTGATACAAGAACGAAAGATCAAGCCGAAGAAGACCAAAAACCGGACTTGGCTGCACCAGGCGACTCAACTAGGCTGCACCAGGCACTCGGCCACATCAGGTAACTCGGCCGTGTCACAGGACACGGCCGGGTCTCATTCCAGTCAAAACTGCATTTTCTGGATGAGAAGACCGTGCCTTTTGGGACACGGCCGAGTCACGATCGGCCATTTTTGCTTTCTGGCGCAGTACAACACGGCCGTGTCATGGGACACGGCCGAGCCTCAGTGCAGACCCCTTTTCGTTTATCCTGCGTAGTTCGACACGGCCGTGTCCCAGGACACGGGCCGTGTCACTTTTCAGTTCATGTCACTTTCCTTGACATTTTTGCACACCTTTAAGCCTTTGTCTTGATTTTTTTGGCTATAAAACAAAGTGGAGTGACCCCTTGAGAGGTGTGCTTGTCTTGTGGAGAAGATATTTTGTGGAAAAACACAAGATTAGGGAGGAAAAACACCAAAAGAGTGGAAAGAGAGAGATTTTTATCATCTTCCTTGTATGTTCTTGGAGTGAGAAAAATACTTTTGTGAGATATAATAATTCCTTGTATAATTTTGTTGTGAGTTCTTGTAAGAAGATCATCAAACCTTCATCGGGAATTCGATTTCGGCATTTACAAGGGAAGTTTTTACCATGTTTTGTTCTTCAATTTCCATTATTGTTGTTGAATTAATCATGTGTGGCTAAACACTTCATATGGGTTTTTAGATATAGCCACACACATGTTTTTTATTGTTAGTTCCTTTTGATTTTTTGGGTAAAAGTTTGGGATTGTTCCTCTTGTTCGTTCTTCATTTTAGAACTTTGAATTAGATCATCAAACCTTTTTCATTGTTGTTATTATTATTCAAATAGAGGGTTTTTTCGGTGTTCGCCATCAAACGACCCGATAGAAACGATTGTGAATGTTCTCGAGCTTTTTCGCGCGATCTTTTAACGATTTACCACATCAAAAGTAGTCGGTTAATTGATTGTTAGCTAGGGTTTCGTCCCCATCAAAAGAGTAACCCTTAATTTTTGTTGAGAACAATCGTGATTTTTAGAATTACCGCCATCAAACGGATTTCTTTTAATCGTGAGCAATCGATAATTCCTAACCTTATTTATTTAAGTATCGGAACTAATAATTGATTACGTGTGTGTCGGTTACTCTAAATTCCCATATTAATCTCATTATTGTTATCTCTCATTCATCCGACTATCAAATTGGTGTTGTTATCACTTAGTTCAATTTAATTTTGTGCATTAGTAATTGTAATCATAATCAACCAATGATGTATTTTAATTTAATTTACTTTTGTTCATTCGACTATTTGTCGAACATTATCGAATTTTAAACCGTTTCCAATTCCTCGAGAGATCGACCTCGAAGTTACTTGCCGCTTACTACAAGAGCGATTCGTACACTTGCGAGTATTTAATTTGAATCCATCAAGTTTTTGGCGCCGTTTCCGGGGAATTGGCGTTTAATTTTTTATCTTGTTTTAATAATAGTTGAATTGTTTTTCTTGATTATGTTTCCGTTTTCATTATTTTCGATAAAGTCTAAAAATTCGCTCTAAATTCTTTTGTTTATGCTTGGTAGGAGATCGTTGGGAAACCCGATTCTTCTACCCGTAGATGAGGTTCAAAGAATTAGAGCACCAAAAATGCTCGAGGAAGATAACATTCGTCAACCGAGGTTTCCGAGATATGAGAATGTTGGGTGCAATCTTGGGATGCCCGAAGCTCAACAAGGAAGATACTTCTATCCGAGACAACCACCCGTTGGAGTGCAATATGGAGCGAATTATTATCCCGGACCTCAATATGGGATGGAAGCAAATTATAACATGCCGCAACAACCTCCGGTCGAACATCTTATGAGGGACTATGCAAAGCCCGTGGTGAACACCGCCGTTTCATGCATCCAATTAGCACCGGCCGCAAGGAACTACCACATAAGCGGATTTCACATCGAGCAATTGCCCTCATTTCACGGATTAGCACGAGAGGATCCGTTATCATTCATCCGAGACTTCTATGTGGCGATTGACAACTTTCCACTAAATGGGTTGAGCGAGGATCAACTAAGAATGAAGTGCTTCCCTTATACACTCAAGGATGGAGCGAAACAATGGTTGATGACTTTGGCGCCGGGCTCACTAAAAACGTGGGATGAAGTTTACGACAAATTCATTACCAAGTACTTCTCTCATTCGAAGACTACACAATTGAGAGCCCAAATCTCAACATTCGGACAACAAGACGGAGAGGCATTTCATGAAGCATGGGACCGATTCAAGATGCTCCTCATTCAATGCCCACACCATCACTATCCGCTTCAACTACTTAATCAATTCTTCTATGATGGGTTGACACAATATTGCCAAGGTGCGGTGGATAACGCCGCCGGTGGTTCGTTTTGGGGGTTAACGGAGAGACAAGCTTATGACGTATTTGAATTATTGGGGGCTAATTCTCAACAAAAAAATGTGCGTGTTCGTAGAGGAGTTGTGAACCAAGTAAGCGAGAAGGACGAGATGCAATCTTAAATCGATGAGTTAATGAAGGAACTAAGACAACTCAAGATTCAAAATAAATCTTCGAGCTCACGAGTTTGCGAAATTTGTTGGGGACCCGGACATCATGCTAATTCTTGCCCTCATACTTTTCCGGGAGAACAAACCGAACAAGTTAATTGGGCTATGGGGCAAATCACGGGAAGGCCCGAATGGGAAGAGAGGAGAAATAATTATGGCGGAAACGCAAGAAATGCACCTATCCCAAATACTTATCATCATGTGCTAAGAAACCATCCGAATTTCTCATGGAGAAACAACAATCCAATTCCATACGACACAAACGCCCAAGCTCAATACAACGGAGGAAACCGAGCCCAACAACCAACGCGAAGTGAACCACCTCCACAACAAAGGATCTCTCTTGAGGAGAGTATTGCAGCATTCATTAAGGAGGGCAAGGAAAACCGAGAGGAGAACAATAAAAGGTTCGAATCTTTAGAAGCTTCGATGAAGAAAATGGAGATTCAAATTGGGCAACTTGCTACCGAGGCATGCAACCAAGAAAAGGGTAAACTACCAAGTCAGCCCGAGCAAGCTCAAGCCATTACCACCCTCCGAAGTGGTAAAGTGATAAATAAAGAGATAATTTCCGAAGCGAAAGAGAGGGGCAGTGAGAAAGAAGAATTGCGGAGTCAGTCGGAGAAATCTAAAGATCCAATCGAGAAGCCAATTGAAGAGAATAAGAGTGAACCAGTCGAATCAATGCATCGAGAGAAGGACCTAGAAAGCTTTGATATGGAAGTTCTTTTCGTGGAGAAAAAAGTTCCCATTGTGAACTTAGGAGCGAGTATTAATTTAACTCAAAAACCAATATACTCACAACTAGGTTTGGGGGAGGTGATAGCCCCGATGGATTTCGTGATACCAAGCATAGAAGAAACATCACCAACAAAAATCACGTCACTTATTCTTCAAGGAAGACATTTCACGGTGACAATCATAATGAAAATTGAAATGGTGATGAGCGCTCACAATGGAGATCCACGGAACCACTATCCATATCCCGCGAAGGAAGACGAGCGAAAAATGACAAGCTATGTGGATGGACATGACACATTTCCATTTAATCCAGGATAGAAGAAGTTGATAAGTCGAGCTAAAGACTATAAAAAAGCGCTGCTTGGGAGGCAACCCAAGGGAGTTTTTAATTTTTACCGCTTTCATTATTATTATTATTATTATTATTATTATTATTATTATTATTATTATTGCTTCTACTTGTTTCTTTTCTATGGTGTGTGTAGGAAATAAAAAAGGAGGTATTTATGGGAGGAAGAAGCCTAGCTTATTTAAAGTTGAGACCCGAGCACAAAGGATGGTGCCCCGCGATAAAAAACCACACTTCTTAATCCGGTAGTTTCATTTTCTTTCTTTTTAATTTGCATTTTCGCATTTTTCATGACTTAATCTTTCTGCTTGGGGACAAGCAAAGGTTTAGGTTTGAGGGGGGTGCAACTTCTTTGATTTTTATTTGTTTTTAGTTCGCGTGATGTTTGTTTCCTTTCTTTATTTTTTTTCTTGTGTGATGTCGCAGTTGGATTGCAATAACCTTGTTAACTGTTGGATATATGGAAGATTTGTTAGGAATATGCCCTCGAATGCCACTCAGAGGATGAGAGAGTGAGAGCAATTGTATTGTAATTATGAATATTATATTTAATAAGGCAATTATTATTTCTATATTATTGTATATCACTGGCATTGTGATTTGGTATATAGAATAGTAGTCCTTGCATTTGAGAGTGAACATTCTACTCCTTATAGAGATAAGGAGATAGGCACTAGAAGTGTTTAGAGCTCGAATGCTTAACTAGTTCGCAAGTCGATAAAACTTAACAGGACATTAAGTTTTAATAAGACTTGTATAATCGATGCTAGGGCGTGTGCACGTCTTGATAGCATAGTTATAAGTATATTGGTGGGACAGATACTCGAACACGACTCATACTCGATTGATCACGGTATTCACTCTCGAAGAGTCGATGACGAATCGAAAGGTTGTGATAGTATACGTGGACCTTTGACTTGAGGGTTCGAGAAGATGTATGCGTGACGTTTAGTTTGTCATTAGAGTAGTTAGACTCATTTGCTTAATTCTTGAGTCGACCTCGAAGTGCGGACTATACGGGCGAGTAGCGATCTTCTTTGTACGCCAAGAAAGGATTCTATCTCTGTTAGTGAGCGGGCGAATGTCCTATACGGTTAATGGCAAATAAGATCATAAGTCTTTGGCAAAGCATTACGATATAGTCGTATTAGATACACTATTAATCAGTCGGTCTTGATTTGCATTAACACATGTATAGAGTTTAGTCAACGATGAGGGTTTGACTTTACCGTGACCGAAGACTTGACCGGGACATCGATGAAGGGTCTATACGTATATAGTATTCACGACATAATGGTTGGAATGATTCGTTCATTCGTTCTCGATCGGGGTTTACGGTGCGGCCCGCTAGGCTAAGTGTTGCCCGCACTCATTGGTTCCTCCCAATGCCGGTGAGACGAACCTACGAGTCGCGCAATAGGATCATTGATGGATAAATATGAATTAATAATCTCTCTTATAATATTAGATATTAGATATCTAATTTTGATTTATCGGATAAATCAAATAGCGGTCTAATGAATTGTAAGTAGTTCTTGGTGATTACTTTAATTCATAAATTATATTTCTTAGAGAAATATATATTTGTGTTTGATATAATTAATTAATTGGATTAATTAATTAGTCCAAACACATTGGAAATAAAACGGATTCGTTTGACGAACATCCGGTACACGAGGATTCGTTTTGTGAACATCCAGATACGAGCCGAGTAAATTCTACCCGTCTTCTTGGAAATTTCCCTTAAGGCCACCCCCCTCCATCTCTTGTCTCTTATATACTTATTTTATGTCACTAGGTGACATATGTGAGGTGTATTTGATAGCCTCAATCATGTGTTAAAGGTAGACTTTCATTTTTTTTATAAATAATAGTCTTTAAAAGGAGTTATGATAACTTCTTCTTGCTTTAACTCATAATCACGAATATGAGAGAGAGACTAAGGTAGAAAACTTCATCTTGATCTTAGACACAAGATATAAGAAGAATACATTGAGAGAGAAAATTCCTACAAGCTTCCCTATCCGCATTCTTGAAGAAAGCAAGCTTGTCGATTTTTCCATCAAGATCCGTGTGAAGTAGAGGCATCTTGCTTTAGGTGCTTGGAACGAAGGGCTCTTCATCATCATCATCATCATACGAAGGTTTTCAGAGACATCATAGGTATGGGACTTTGATTCCTTGATCTTCGTATTTTTTTCGTATATACGTTACTTGTTCGATCCTCTTAGGGATTCCGTTTATTCTTCCGTTGCGTTTATTTTGAGGAATCCCAACGGTGGTATCGAGCGAGGTCAAATATATCGTATATACGATCATCTTTGCATTTGGAATGTTATTTGATGATGTTTATGATTTAGAATCATAATAGATATAATCGAAGAAATTTAATCGTTCGTAGTAAGTCAAGTTTCGACTATTTTATGTGAATTATAAATCTGAAAAATTTGATTTTTGTTGATTTATAAGTTCTTCATGAAGTTAAGAAACTTTTCGTTTTAGGCGAGTCGAAAAATGAGAAAAGCGGGGTTAAACACGAATACCGCACGAAGACGCAGTGCCGGCTGGCTCTTGCTGGGATCTTTGCTGGCCGGCCGAGAGTGACTCGCTAGCTCATGTAGCTGCTCGGCACTGCTGCGATGGCCGAGAGTGACTCGGTCGGCGGTTTCGGGTTTTCGGCCCGATTTTGAATCGGGCCGTGGGCTGGGCTTATCTAGGATTTTAGGGACTCCATTTGTGTTTATATTTCGTTGTAATAATTTCCAAATTTAAATTGGATTTAATTAGATTTAATAAAATATTTGGAATATTTTTTAAGGGAAATTATTAGACGAGAATATTATTTTGGCGGATTACTTTGAGCGGATTAAAATGACGATTATAAATATTAATTTGATTAATATTGTAGAAATTAAATAAATTAATTTTTATATTAATTGGATTAATATATTAATTGATTATTTAATTTTATTTACCGTTACATGTTGTATTAAATGCCTTATGTGATGGTGATATAGCTCGTGGACTTAGTTGTTGATTTCTTCGATTCGATATGGTTGTAAAGGCCATTTTGAGCCTATTTATTTTTACTAGAAAATATGTATAAAAGGATGTATTGTTCAATGATGTAATTATTCATATGGCTATGACGAAGACCGAAGACGACCACTGGAAGGCGAAGAATCAATACCGTATTTTCTTTTCGTTATTTGGCTTGGCCCAATACTTAGGAAAAGTCCATGAGCTATATGTTGGTAGTAACTAGGTTGCTATTTATTGTTTTTCATTTTGAATGATTGACAAATCACAAACCGCTTATAAACGGATTAATGTGCAAAGTGTAACATATAATCGCGTTAATACTCCCACTTACAAACACTAAGTTATAAAGGTTACGAGGTTTCCTACCCTCGTCAAACTCATGGAAAATTGAAATCTAAACCGAATATTATTCTTCCGAGTATGTCGGGGTAATATTTTTGGGAAAGTTGATAAATTCCTAGAGTGCATTAGATGCCTTTGGTTGTGACAAATCAAACCCCTATAAACCGTATGGGTTGCGGGTAAGATTCATTGTCGGACTAATAGGAGTTGACGGTTTAAACTTAGATAGTTCAATGAGCCATAGAAACCGAATGGGTTGAGGGCAAGTGAACTAGGGGTAAAGAAGATCGAATCATCCATTAGATGGGTTGGTATTAGACACCACTTTATAAAGAATAATAGAATATAAACCGTATGGGTTGCCCTCTATTAAACTTTGTAAAGAAATCGATCACCACTATGAAGTCACCCAAGACTTAGGATTTAACATGGGAGTGTGTAAATGCCGATAAAATAGTGGGAGCCGAGTTATGAATAAAGAAAGTCCTTAAATTCTTTACTCGGATCATAATTAAACAATCACTAACAAATCTCGAATTATTCTGCAGATTAACAAAACTCTCAATATGACAATGAACCCACTCGCTATACTACTTGAAAAGAACGTCTGGTGGTCCGAACTATGTGGATGGCCGGAACTTGAGGATTGTCCTAACTATGGAAATCTTTGGGATACGTCTTGGGCGGACATCCCGGCGGCTCCTGCAAGAACCCGAGCCAATCGGGAAGATGTCGATGCCCATGAGAAATGGGTAAAGGCGACATAAGAGTGCGAGGGTACATGTTAGGCTCAATGACCAATGAGCTTCAACGTGCCCATGAAAAGATGACGTCTTCACGAGCTATCTTAGCGCACTGGTGAGCTCTATGGAGAGCATAGCCGAACGCTAGATATGAGATATCAAAGCAATTATTCGGCGCCAGGATGAAGGAAGGAGAGAAGGTTGGGGACCATGTCCTCAAGATGATCTCGATGATTGAGAGATTGGAAGCTCTTGATTTTCAGATGCATGCATCTCTCCAAATCGACCTTATCCTGCGGTCACTTCGACTCCTTTTCCCAATTTGTCATGAACTTCAACCGCAATGAGATTGCATGTAACTTAGTGGGCTAATGAACAAGCGACAACCGCCAGTCTCGAGATGAAGACAAAGGGAAAGGAAGTGCACTTGTGATTTCTTCTAAGACTTGGAAGTCCAAGAATAAGAAGAAAAAGAACAAGAAGCGATTAGGTCCGATAGCCAAGATCGACAAGGGAAGGGCAAGGCCCCAATGGTTCAAAAGAGCAAAGGGGCCAAGAAAACGGATGTATGCCTCAAGCTGCGGTGAGCTAGGCCACTGGAAGAGGTATTGTCCAAAGCTTGACCATAATGCGCCTTGGTGCGGAACTATTGGTTTTAGAAACAAATTGTTCTCAGAATCGTATATTCTACTTCTTGGATACTTGATTCGGTGCGAGTTCTCACATTTGTACAATGAATCGGGATGCGGAGCAAGTAGGAAGGCTGGATTCGGGGAGGTGATGGTCACCGTCGGAAGTGGGCATAGTGTCGAGGCTTCGATATCGGATCCCTTATGTTGGATTTAGAATCGGTTTTATTCTCACTTTAGATGATGTACTTGTTTTGCCCAAGGGGCACAAGAATATTGTATCAATTAGGTCATGGACCGAAAGGGATTTCACTTCTTTATTGGAGATGGGTCTGTCGTATTTATTTGAAATAAATTGGTTGGTCTTTGCTACATTATTAAATGGTTTATACCATTTAAATTTAAAGAATAAGACAAGCTGTGAACACTATAACTAGGAAGCGTGGTAGGGATGAAACGAACCAAGCACTTAAGTGGCATCTTAGACTTGGTCATATCGGTCGGACCAAGGTTCATAAAATGGAGAAAGATGGGCTTACGGGTCCATTGGGATCGAGATCCCTATCCAACTTGTGAATCTTGCCTTCAAGGCAAAATGACTAAGTTACCCTTCGAGGACTTTTGAAAGAGTGCCGAAAAACTGGATTGATCCATACCGACGTCATGGCCCTTTTGAAGTGGCACGAGACGGCTTTCAAGATTTCATTACATTCTTGATGACCATACTGGTATGGATTCGTGTACTTAATGAAACATAAGTCTGAAGCTTTTGATAAATTCAAGGAATTTAAAGCCCTAGTTGAAAATCAAACAGTAACCGTGTTAAGACTCTTAGGTCGATAGGGGTGGTGAGTACATGAGTACGAATTTGATGAGTTCTTAAAAGAACTAGGAATAGTGTCACAATTCACACCTCCGGCTACTCCACAATTAAATGGTGTATCGAAAGAAGGAACCGAACCTTGTTGGACATGGTTCGCTCCATGCTAAACTATCTTGATCTACCGATTTATACGTGGGGTTACGCGCTCCTTCTTGTGCATATCTTGAGCAGATGTCCTTCCAAATCCGTTCCTAAGACTCCCCATGAGATGTGGAGAGGTAGGAAACCAAGTCTTAATCACATTAGGATTTGGGGATGCCACCTTATGTCAAGAAGACTAAAGTAGAGAAATTGGAAACTAGGTGCGTGAAAGGTCGTTTCATAGGATATCCAGGGATTCCATGGGATATCTATTCTACATGCACGAAGATCATAGGATCATCGTTGCTATACAAGCACACTTCTGGAAGATCGGTTTATTCGGAAGGAGGGGCGGTAGAAATATTTCTTTGGAAGAAATAAAAGAAACACCAAATGAGACACCTATGCAAGATACAAGAACCAAACCTTCGAAATACAAATACAACCTCGCAAGTCTAGTAGAATTTCTCAATTAATGGGAGAGGTATGGCTATCTGCATCAAGAGGAACTGGGTGTCCATGAGATGACAGAAAGTAGTCAAGAGAAAGATCCTTCTACATACGACCAAGCGATGGTAGACGTTGACTCCACCAAATGGCAAGAAGCTATGGAAGCTGAGATAGACTCAATGCATGCTAATCAGGTCTGGACTTTAGTAGATCGTCCTAAAGGCATAGTGCCTATTGGAAACAAATGGATCTATAAGAGAAAGACTGATGGAGATGGCAAGGTTGATACCTATAAGGCCAGGCTTGTGGCAAAGGGTTATTCCCAAAGAGAAGGAATCGATTACTTCGAGACCTTCTCGCCTGTAGCTATGATTAAGTCTATTCGCATGATGCTTGCTATAGCAGCCCACTTAGATTATGAAATATGGCAAATGGATGTGAAAACGGCATTCCTAAATGGATTCCTCGAGGAGGAGATTTATATGGAACAGCCTAAGGGATTCATATCTCAAACCAATATTCATAAAGTATGCAAACTTCAGCGTGCAATTTATGGACTGAAGCAAGCTTCACGGAGTTGGAATCTTCGTTTTAACGAGACAGTCAAAGAGTTTGATTTTGTCCAAAACGAAGAAGAGCCCTGTATTTACAAGAAGGTTAGTGGGAGCAAAATTGCGTTCTTAATACTATATGTAGATGACATTCTACTTATAGGAAATGACGTAGAATGCTCGGTTACGTGAAAGCTTGGCTTTCTAAAGAGTTCTCAATGAAAGACTTGGGAGAAGCTACCTATATTCAGGTATTCGTCTCTACCGGGATAGAGCGAAAAGAATGTTAGGTCTTTCCCAAGCCCTCTACATAGAAAAGATCTGGCGATTTAGGATGGAAGATTCTAAAAGAGGGTTTCTACCTATGCAACATGGTGCAAAACTTTCCTTAGAGATGTGTCCTCAAAGTGAGGAAGATAGAAAGGAAATGAGCAAGGTACCTTATGCTTCAAAGAGGGTAGCCTTATGTATGCAATGATTTGCACTAGACCGACATTGCCTATGCCGTAAGCGTAGTAAGTCGGTTTGATCAAATCCAGACAGAACATTGATCGTCAGTAAAGAACATTCTTAAGTACCTAAGGAGGACTAAAGAAATGGTAATTACATACGGCGTAGTAGAACTAAGATTCAAGCGTTATAAACACTCAGATTAATCGTGTGACATGTATGCTCAGATGTCCACATCAGGTTATATCATTACTGCGAATGGTGGGGCGATTTCTTGGAGAAGTGCCAAGCAAAGTTCGATTGCTATCTCCACATGTCAAGCCGAATATCAGGCAGCCACGGAGGCTGCTAAAGAAGCTTTTTGGATAAAGAAGTTCACTGAGGAACTTCAAGTGGTTCCTAACGCAGAGAAGCCCGTGACACTGTTTTGTGACAACGATGGAGCTGTTGCACAGGCTAAGGAGCCTAGGGCTCACCACAACACCAAACATATTGCGAGAAAATATCATTTTGTTAGAGAAATGGTTCGGGATGGGAATGTTACACTGCAGAGAGTAGACACAACAAATAACGTTGCTGATCCGCTTACCAAGCCACTATCTCAGAAGGTCTTAGAGAGACATCTGGAGAGTATGGGTATTAGATACCATAGTTTGTGGCATTGAGTGCAAGTGGGAGATTGTTAGGAATATGCCCTCGAATGCCACTCAGAGGATGAGAGAGTGAGAGCAATTGTATTGTAATTATGAATATTATATTTAATAAGGCAATTATTATTTCTATATTATTGTATATCACTGGCATTGTGATTTGGTATATAGAATAGTAGTCCTTGCATTTGAGAGTGAACATTCTACTCCTTATAGAGATAAGGAGATAGGCACTAGAAGTGTTTAGAGCTCGAATGCTTAACTAGTTCGCAAGTCGATAAAACTTAACAGGACATTAAGTTTTAATAAGACTTGTATAATCGATGCTAGGGCGTGTGCACGTCTTGATAGCATAGTTATAAGTATATTAGTGGGACAGTATACTCGAACACGACTCATACTCGATCGATCACACGGTATTCACTCTCGAAGAGTCGATGACGAATCGAAAGGTTGTGATAGTATACGTGGACCTTTGACTTGAGGGTTCGGTAGAAGATGTGTCCGTGACGTTTAGTTTGTCATTAGAGTAGTTAGACTCATTTGCTTAATTCTTGAGTCGACCTCGAAGTGCGGACTATACGGGCGGGTAGCGATCTTCTTTGTACGCCAAGAAAGGATTCTATCTCTGTTAGTGAGCGGGCGAATGTCTATACGGTTAATGGCAAATAAGATCATAAGTCTTTGGCAAAGCATTACGATATAGTCGTATTAGATACACTATTAATCGATCGGTCTTGATTTGCATTAACACATGTATAGAGTTTAGTCAACGATAGGGTTTGACTTTCCGTGACGAAGACTTGACCAGGACATCGATGAAGGGTCTATACGTATATAGTATTCACGACATAATGGTTACGGAATGATTCGTTCATTCGTTCTCGATCGGGGTTTACGGTGCGGCCGCTAAGTGGCTAAGTGTTGCCCGCACTCATTGGTTCCTCCCAATGCCGGGTGAGACGAACCTACGAGTCGCGCAATAGGATCATTGATGGATAAATATGAATTAATAATCTCTCTTATAATATTAGATATTAGATATCTAATTTTGATTTATCGGATAAATCAAATAGCGGTCTAATGAATTGTAAGTAGTTCTTTGGGTGATTACTTTAATTCATAAATTATATTTCTTAGAGAAATATATATTTGTGTTTGATATAATTAATTAATTGGATTAATTAATTAGTCCAAACACATTGGAAATAAAGCGGATTCGTTTGTGAACATCCGGTACACGAGGATTCGTTTTGTGAACATCGATGCGAGCCGAGTAAATTCGACCCGTCTTCTTGGAAATTTCCCTTAAGGCCACCACCCCTCCATCTCTTGTCTCTTATATACTTATTTTATGTCACTAGGTGACATATGTGAGTGTATTTGATACCCTCAATCATGTGTTAAAGGTAGACTTTCATTTTTTTATAAATAAAAGTCTTTAAAAAGGAGTTATGATAACTTCTTCTTGCTTTAACTCATAATCACGAATTTGAGAGAGAGAGTAAGGTAGAAAACTTCATCTTGATCTTAGAGACAAGATATAAGAAGAATACATTGAGAGAGAAAATTCCTACAAGCTTCCCTAGCCGCATTCTTGAAGAAAGGAAGCTTGTCGATTTTTCCATCAAGTTCCGGCGTGTGAAGTAGAGGCATCTTGCTTTAGGTGCTTGGAACGAAGGGCTCTTCATCATCATCATCATCATCATACGAAGGTTTTTCAGAGACATCATAGGTATGGGACTTTGATTCCTTGATCTTCGTATTTTTTTTTTCGTATATACGTTACTTGTTCGATCCTCTTAGGGATTCCGTTTATTCTTCCGTTGCGTTTATTTTCTGAGGAATCCCAACAAGATTAATCGTGTTTCTACTTGGCTCGTAGAGTTTTATAAATCTAATTGATTGTTTGACCTTGCGTGTGAATGTATAGTTTTTGGTTACTTGATTTGATGTGTAAGGAATGAGTATGGTAGTCCAAAATCCGTGAGTCCTTGTGCCTAATTGAACCGTTCACTTTTAGCGGTGAAATTCTTTCATGAGTGATTTCTCTTCATATGGATTGTATTCTTTAGAACTTGCATGATTCTGTCGGATGACGTGTTGATATTTACATACACGAGAAATGATTAGAGTGCCCATTTTTGTCTTGAACCTACTTATCTAAAAATATCCACCAATTCATATCAATATCCTTTGCTAGCCTCGTTGAGCCTTTAGCCGTATTTTGTTCGAAAAAAAAAACCCGCATCTTATAGCTCCATATCCAAAAGCCATAACTTACCCAAGTATTGGTCCACGTAAGAGCATGAGAGGGTATATTTGAAAAACGAAGGTGTGCAAAGTTTGTGGTGTATAGAGGCAAAAATCTTCTCTCCCGTTCCCCTGAAAATAATAAGCCCCACAAAAAAAAAGTGATCCTAATAATAATAGTGGGATAGAAAAGATAGGGGAGGATAGGAGTGAGCCTAAGAAAAACAAAAGGGAAGTCGATGGGTTGTGAGAAATAGGCCAATATCATAAGAATTGCACTTAAAAAGGCCTAGAAAAAAAGGGAGATATATATATGGGAGAACTAAAGTAGAATGATCGATCTTGCTTTGAGTGTTTATTTCATATATGTGAGGATCGTATATGCTCTACTTGGACTGAACTTGTAACTACTAGCCAAATTTTCCCAACCTGAGCCACAGCCCCGTTACAACCAAAAGTAAGACCCTATGACTCGTGTTTTGTGAATATTGATGCGTTTGATGAAGAGAAGAAGTGCAAGCATATAGTAGAACTTTCCATTTGAATCGAGTTGAGCGTATTGACCTATCTAAACACTTGAGAGATGAGT
This sequence comes from Orobanche coerulescens, assembly GCA_033398695.1. Taxonomy (NCBI): domain Eukaryota; kingdom Viridiplantae; phylum Streptophyta; class Magnoliopsida; order Lamiales; family Orobanchaceae; genus Orobanche; species Orobanche coerulescens. The sequence goes on from CM065802.1 coordinate 232,039,547, forward strand.
GAATCGATATAATTCAGTGAGGGACTATTAAGACTTGTTTTCTTTCATGTTCGATCAAGTGCCATTGCTTTCCACTCATTTGTGAGTTCAGGCTTCCATGATGAATTACGAGACTTTACGATACTTTTACATTCTCGGTTGATTGTATGTATACCCGATGATTAACTTGATTATTCAATCCTTCTCGTTTATTTGTCGTGTGTTTTATTTCTTTTTGCTTGAGGGCAAGCAAAGTTTAGGTTTGGGGGGATTTGATGAGTCGATTTTTGATCGTCTCATTCTGTTCTTTCGAGTCGCACTTTCATTTGTTTTCAAGTGTTTTTGCTCTTTTTACGCGTGGTATGTTGTGTTTTTGTTTTTTAGGTATCCGGACGAAGATTGTGGTGAAATATGCGCTTTTATTGCCAATATTGGAGTTTATGACGATCAAGAGCTAAAACGGGGCCTAAAACGACGAAAGATTTAAGCTATATCGGTCAAATCTCCTAAATCTCAGAAATTCCACTCCGAATTGTGATGTATTCTCCTTTGATATAAATTCCTCGTGAAATTAGCTTCGAAACGGTATATCATATGCTAAAATCCGAGGTGTATTGATACAAGAACGAAGGATCAAGCCGAAGAAGACCAAAAACCGGACTTGGCTGCACCAGGCGACTCAACTAGGCTGCACCAGGCACTCGGCCACATCAGGTAACTCGGCCGTGTCACAGGACACGGCCGGGTCTCATTCCAGTCAAAATTGCATTTTCCGGATGAGAAGACCGTGCCTTTTGGGACACGGCCGAGTCACGATCGGCCATTTTTGCTTTCTGGCGCAGTACAACACGGCCGTGTCATGGGACACGGCCGAGCCTCAGTGCAGACCCCTTTTCGTTTATCCTGCGTAGTTCGACACGGCCGTGTCCCAGGACACGGGCCGTGTCACTTTTCAGTTCATGTCACTTTCCTTGACATTTTTGCACACCTTTAAGCCTTTGTCTTGATTTTTTTGGCTATAAAACAAAGTGGAGTGACCCCTTGAGAGGTGTGCTTGTCTTGTGGAGAAGATATTTTGTGGAAAAACACAAGATTAGGGAGGAAAAACACCAAAAGAGTGGAAAGAGAGAGATTTTCATCATCTTCCTTGTATGTTCTTGGAGTGAGAAACATACTTTTGTGAGATATAATAATTCCTTGTATAATTTTGTTGTGAGTTCTTGTAAGAAGATCATCAAACCTTCACCGGGAATTCGATTTCAGCATTTACAAGGGAAGTTTTTACCATGTTTTGTACTTCAATTTCCATTATTGTTGTTGAATTAATCATGTGTGGCTAAACACTTCATATGGGTTTTTAGATATAGCCACACACATGTTTTTGATTGTTAGTTCCTTTTGATTTTTTGGGTAAAAGTTTGGGATTGTTCCTCTTGTTCGTTCTTCATTTTAGAACTTTGAATTAGATCATCAAACCTTTTTCATTGTTGTTATTATTATTCAAATAGAGGGTTTTTTCGGTGTTCGCTGTTGGGTACCAAATCGGATATTTGCGCCGTTTTATGCGGAAGCGAAAATAAATTGCGGAAAATAAATCACACAAGGATTTATAGAGGTTCGGCTATTAACGAAGCCTACGTCCTCTCTCGATGTATCTTTTTCCTTAGGATTAAGATCAAAACCTCTACGCCTCTCTTCTATCGGTCGAGGGATTACCGTTACAAGCTCGTCTTCTATCGGTCCGAGTAAAACCATTTTTCCTTTTCTATTGGATAAGGAATCAACCACTCTAGCTTTCTATCGGTACTAGATAAACCTCACTAAGATAGCGATTGTGATTCTAACAATGCCGGATCCTTGATCCTAATAACACCGAATCAAATCGTATCTTTTCTTTTTCTCGCTCGTGTATAATGTTGAATGTATAAACACTCAAACTAACAATATAAGATCAATATTACAGCAACAATGTAAGTATATGATTCTCAGATGAATATCTCGTTTGCTTGAAGTTGTTGTACTCAAACAATACCATAGGAATGGTATTTATAGGCATTTCCCACAAACTAGCCGTTGCTGGCTGTTGACTTAGCTAGCGTGCGCTAGCCTTCCTTCTTAGCGTGCGCTATCGCACATTTTTGCTCTAGCGTGCGTAAAGGCTTTAATATAGCGTGCGTTAATCACTTTATGTTTCAGTCCAGTAGCTACTGCCCTTGACAGTTAGCGTGCGCTACCACATCCTTTGTAGCGTGCGCTAATCTAATATATCCGTTGCTTTTACTTGTCAAACTATCCGTCTGATGCTTGACTTTCCGCCGAATCTTTCCAACGTTCGGATTGACTAGATTCAAACAACTTAGCGTGCGCTGATCATACTGAGTAGCGTGCGCTAAATCCATTTCTGATTTCCTTCCAAACTTCACTATCCTCTGGAATAATACGATAGCGTGCGTTAATATGGATTGTGTAGCGTGCGCTAACTTTAGATGCTTAGCGTGCGCTAACATTGAATAACTTGCGTGCGCTATCCATCAGGCGACTTCACTGCAGCTTACTTCTAAACTTGGCTGACATGCAGTTGACTCCTCGTTAGCGTGCGCTAACTTATGTGCCTTAGCGTGCGCTAATGCAGTCCAGATTGCAACTTTTTGCGTCTTCGTCTGCTTCGTTGTTTTGCTTCGGCTCGATGTTGTTTTGAAGTTTAGCAACTTTAATCATCAAAATATAAATTAAATAATGTGTGGAATAAATATTCCAACAATCTCCCCTTTTTTGATGATTACAAAACAACCCTTGAATTGGATAATCTGTAAAAAATAATATATTTATATTTCTACGAATCAAAGTTTTCGACTTTGATCGTTTCATTAGTTTCTCCAATCCTTTTCTTTTTCTTCATCTCCCTTATTTTTCAACTCCTTTGTTTTTCAATTTTTCAATTTTTCAACTCCCCCTATTTGTATGCTTTTCTTTTATTTTATTTTTATCTCCTCTTCATCTCCTTCTCATTTTTATCTCAATTTATCTCTTTCTCCCCATTTTTGTCTTCATCAAAAAGTAAAAAAAATATAAAGGATACCAAAAGAAATATAAATATGCATGATACCAATTTATGCATTAATAAGGGTATAAACTCCCCCTGAAAATATTATTTTCTCAAAAATATTCCTTCTCCCCCTTTGTAAAATATCATTTGTTAAAATTTATTTTTGGGGATCCAACCGATAGTTGGTTTTTCTTTTGAAACGTAGACGATGTTTGAAACGTTTGTTCCTTTAGGAACCCAGATTTTCTTAATTTTTATCGTCCGTCTTGGGCTTTTGCAATTAGAAATATGATGCCCGATTTTTAAACACTTTTCGCAATGGGGTATATTGAAATTGACGGATTCGTTTTTCGAACGTGATTTGAATCCTAACCCCTCTTTATTTAAAGTATATTTTTGAACACATAACATTTGTTCAAATTTATCGTTGCCGCACGAAAATTTCTTTGTCAAAATTTTTAGTTCATCTTGAACTTTTAAAAGATCATTTTTCAAAATATTTTCATTTTCAAGGCATTTTGAATGATCAATTTCGACAAATTTCCCTTTTTCAAGTATTTTGGAATTTTCAATTTCCAAAGTTTTATATTTAGACTTGAGGGACTTAATTTCATTTAAAGCATTTTGATAGTCCGTATGTAATAACTCGAATGCTTCAAAAAGTTCGTCGTAAGAATTACTTACTTGGCTTTCGACGTCGCTATCATCGAATGAACTCCGGGCCATGAGCGCGAGATTATTTTATTCAAGAAAGTCTTCATCGGGATCTTCGTCGCTCCATGTTGCGATTAGAACCTCCTTTTGCTTGACTCGACAGTTCTTAGCAAAGTGGCCTGGTTTGCCACATAATCGACAGGTGTTGTCGAATTTTTTAGGTTCGTCCGCTTGAATGTCTTTCTTCCTCCGGTTTAATAAGTGTTGGAACTTATTAATATTTTTGGCATAATATGCCATTTCTTCGTCACTTTCGTCCACCGGGGTTTCTTCTTTCTTTTTCGACATTTTAGCCTTGAAGGCTATCGACCTCTCCTTCGGTTTTGGTTTGGCATTCCGAGATTTTAGAACGATCTTATAGTTGATAAGAGAACCAACGAGAGCACTAAAATCGAGAGTGTTTAAATCTTTAGATTCCATAATTGCCGTAACCGTACCGTCCCATTCTCGAGGTAGTGATCGGAGAATTTTCTTTACTTTCTCACTACTCGAAAGTGGTTTTCCGAAACATGCTAATCCATTAGTGATGACCGAAAATCGGTCAAGCATAATCGAAATGGATTCGTCGTCCTTCATTTGGAATAATTCATAATCGTGAAGGAGCATGTTTATCTTCGTCTCTTTAACTTGAGACGTACCTTCGTGTGTTACTTCAAGCATTTTCCAAATTTCTTTGGCACTATCACACGATGATATCCGGTTGTGTTCTTCCGGATTTAAGGCACAATAGAGAAGTTGAGTTGCCTTACAATTGTAGTGGTCGTTTTTCCAATCGGAATAGTCGTATTCTTCGAAGGTTTTGAGCGTACCGTTGGAATTTGTCGGAATTTTCGGACCAAGACAAATCACCTTCCAAAGCTCGATGTCATATGCTCGGATGAATATAGACATCTTCTTCTTCCACGTCATGAAGTTTGAGCCATCAAAAAATGGTGGTCGGTTGAGAGCAAGGCCTTCGACGGGAGCCATTTGAAACGCCATTGGATCTTTTTTCCTCGGATGTTAAGCCGCGTATAGGAGTACCGCTCCGATACCAATTGTTGGGTACCAAATCGGATATTTTCGCCGTTTTATGCGGAAGCGAAAATAAATTGCGGAAAATAAATCACACAAGGATTTATAGAGGTTCGGCTATTAACGAAGCCTATGTCCTCTCTCGATGTATCTTTTTCCTTAGTATTAAGATCAAAACCTCTACGCCTCTCTTCTATCGGTCGAGGGATTACCGTTACAAGCTCGTCTTCTATCGGTCCGAGTAAAACCGTTTTTCCTTTTCTATTGGATAAGGAATCAACCACTCTAGCTTTCTATCGGTACTAGATAAACCTCACTAAGATAGCGATTGTGATTCTAACAATGCCGGATCCTTGATCCTAATAACACCGAATCAAATCGTATCTTTTCTTTTTCTCGCTCGTGTATAATGTTGAATGTATAAACACTCAAACTAACAATATAAGCTCAATATTACAACAACAATGTAAGTATATGATTCTCAGATGAATATCTCGTTTGCTTGAAGATGTTGTACTCAAACAATACCATAGGAATGGTATTTATAGGCATTTCCCACAAACTAGCCGTTGCTGGATGTTGACTTAGCTAACGTGCGCTAGCCTTCCTTCTTAGCGTGCGCTATCGCACATTTTTGCTCTAGCGTGCGTAAAGGCTTTAATGTAGCATGCGTTAATCACTTTATGTTTCAGTGCAGTAGCTACTGCCCTTGACAGTTAGCGTGCGCTACCACATCCTTTGTAGCGTGCGCTAATCTAATATATCCATTGCTTTTACTTGTCAAACTATCCGTTTGATGCTTGACTTTCCGCCGAATCTTTCCAACGTTCGGATTGACTAGATTCAAACAACTTAGCGTGCGCTGATCATACTGAGTAGCGTGCACTAAATCCATTTCTGATTTCCTTCCAAACTTCACTGTCCTCTGGAATAATACGATAGCGTGCGTTAATATGGATTGTGTAGCGTGCGCTAACTTTAGATGCTTAGCGTGCGCTAACATTGAATAACTTGCGTGCGCTATCCATCAGGCGACTTCACTGCAGCTTACTTCTAAACTTGGCTGACATGCAGTTGACTCCTCGTTAGCGTGCGCTAATGCAGTCCAGATTGCAACTTTTTGCGTCTTCGTCTGCTTCGTTGTTTTGCTTCGGCTCGATGTTGTTTTGAAGTTTAGCAACTTTAATCATCAAAACATAAATTAAATAATGTGTGGAATAAATATTCCAACATTCGCCATCAAACGACCCGATAGAAACGATTGTGAATGTTCTCGAGCTTTTTCGCGCGATCTTTTAACGATTTACCACATCAAAAGTAGTCGGTTAATTGATTGTTAGCTAGGGTTTTGTCCCCATCAAAAGAGTAACCCTTAATTTTCGTTGAGAACAATCGTGATTTTTAGAATTACCGCCATCAAACGGATTTCTTTTAATCGTGAGCAATCGATAATTCCTAACCTTATTTATTTAAGTATCGGAACTAATAATTGATTACGTGTGTGTCGGTTACTCTAAATTCCCATATTAATCTCATTATTGTTATCTCTCATTCATCCGACTATCAAATTGGTGTTGTTATCACTTAGTTCAATTTAATTTTGTGCATTAGTAATTGTAATCATAATCAACCAATGATGTATTTTAATTTAATTTACTTTTGTTCATTCGACTATTTGCCGAACATTATCGAATTTTAAACCGTTTCCAATTCCTCGAGAGATCGACCTCGGAGTTACTTGCCGCTTACTACAAGAGCGATTCGTAGACTTGCGAGTATTTAATTTGAATCCATCACTCTTACAATGATTTGATTCGTATTTCTTACCGTATTTGGGTCCGGATTATGTTCTTGTTGTTCTTGGGGAAATATTGAGCCCCAAGTGTTCGATCCTTCGTCTCTACGAATTCTTGTTGAGAATTTCGTGTGTTTTGCATTTTCCTTGCGATCGATCTTATAGTGATTACGTTATTCTTGTGTTTTCGACCTAGTTGGAAGATTCGAGGGTTTCCGGTCGAGCTTTCCCGTTGCTTCGCGTGCTTTGGATTTGAGGCAAGTACCTTTATATACGAATTATAACTATGTGAAATCATTGTTGCCGAAGTGTGTGAATTATATATATTTATATACTAAATATATGTATGTATAAAGTTATACGTATATATATATATATATATATATATATATATATATATATATATATATATATATGTAAGTATGTATGTATATAGATATACACATACATATGTCGTGTGATTAATATCGATGATAGTTGACGTACTCAACTTGGATTGATGGATGAACTATACTTACTTATATATATATATATATATATTCGGTTGAGTCGCAATATAGCGATATATGTGCGGTGTTGGTTGGTTATGCTTGAAGGCTTATTGTGATTGAGTTTTGATTGACAACATGCGTGTTATTGTTTATTTGTGTGGTTATGGACTGGCGGAAAAATTGTGTGATTTGATGTACTGAGTTGATAATTGTTGTGACGTTTGTTTGTGTGCTTGATGTCTGAAATAATGTGGATACTTGTTGTGAGAAACGTCGTATCCGGGAACCTATGAGGGCGGGGCGTGCACTCCAGCCTGGTGTATGCTGCAATGTGCGGCTCCATATGGGTGGTGAACGCCGGTGTTACCTAATGCGCGCGCAAGGGGCGGCTCTTGCGGGAGTGATCGCCGGCGCGGTGACATGTTCAAGGAGCGGCCAACATAGTGGAGTGAACGCCGGTACACAGGTGCACAAGGGAGGCGCCTGGCAGGCTTATTGGTTACGGGTATTTGAGTGATAGCTAAGACCCCATTACCGAACGATGTTCGTATCTCAAATTCTTTCAACTCATTTTTAAATGTTGTCTTGTTATAGACCGCGATTCGTGTTTTTTTGAAAGTTCGTCTCAACTTGTTTTTTAAAGCGTTGGTATCAGGGTTAATTAACCAAGGAGGTTTGACGAAATCTCCTAGGATTAATTAATCGGGGTTCTTGAGCAGGATATGTCGAATCAGAGATTGTGCCTTTGATTGTATTGTGGTGCCATTCTGTGTATTGGGTCGAGGACCCTGTGAAATGTTGAGATGATGGTTCTCGTGATGATGTTATTTGGATTGGGTTGAGAACCCTGTGAGATGTTGTAATGATTTCGTTTGTGACAGTGTTCTATAAATTGGGTCGAGGACCCCGAGTAACATTGACATGGTTTTCGTGTAATTATTTTTCTTATGTTGGGTCAAGGACCCGAGAGCTTTTGAAATTAATTTCTAAAAGTATTCCCATTCTATTTTCTAAAACCCAAGACGGCCCGAGTCATTAATAATGTTTTCAAACTATCTTATCAAAATACTTTTCCTTTTATAAAAATGGATTTTCAAACTAAATCTTTTGACCCCTTGGGCTCGTTTAAAGTTTAATTGGTGTTATGTTCCATAAAGAGAATATGACTATGTGATTATTTTTCACCTTGTGTATGCGATGTTGCTACCCAAAATATTATCCGAAGATAGATATTGCTGGAATGGATGGGATAGCAAACAAATGCGAGAGCACTTCCATGAGAAAGATAAATAACACAAGATTTGCCGGGGTTGTTAGTCCCGGGCTTGAATGCTCTCGCGAGATATTATTAATACTAATATTCGGGGATACAAGTACTAATGTAAGAATACAATTACAATGAGTGTAAAGATTCTTGTTATCTTAGCTAGTGAGCGTGTAGATTGCCGGAAGAACCAGATTTGATGCTCTGTGAGTTCTTGTAACAAAGGAGATGAACAGTCGCGGCGGAGAGAGATCGACAGTCTCTCACGGCGAGTATTTAGCTGGATGCTTGAGCTCTTGGGCTTATGAATCTCTTGGAATCTGTCTAGTGGAGACTTGCTGCCTCTGCCGATCGTCTTCTGGACGAGATATTCGGAGAGAGAAGTCCTGAGATGGATTCCGGCGAGAAAGCAGGGAGCTTGATGGTATGTGTATTCTACCGTATTTCCGTAAATGAATTCGGAATATAAGTGAATGAATCCTTCACCAAAATTGGAACCTTTTTCCCGTAGGAGGAGGTTCTCTATTTATAGGACTTGGATATGCCGGGCGATCGCCTTTGCTGTATTATAATAATCGGGCGATCGTCTTTTAGCATATGGGCTTGTCTCCTTAAAGTACGCAGGAGTTGCTGGCAGTTAACTGCGTGGTCCAATGAGAAGCCTGCACGCGTCTGAGTCGCTGTCGCGGGCGGTCCCACTGACAACTTTCGGCGGGCCTGTCGGTTGGTGGAAAGATGCTGACAGGCTGTGGTCAATGACCCATGTGCTGTGGTGCTTCATATGGATATGCACGTGGGTGCTGTTCTGAGATCCAGTCTTTGATGACTTTGATGGGCGATCATCTCCGCTTGGAGCGTAGGTCGACCGTCCTCAGCCGGACACTAGAGTCGATCGCCAGATGCCAAAGGGCGATCGCCTTGGGAGTCGATCGCTAGGTACCTGGTGGTGGTCTGATATCTTCGACTGGGCGATCTAGCCATAGTTGACTGGTGTTGACTTGGTCGCTCGACCTTATAGTCGATCGCCTATCGAGATGAATAAATCTGGACACAACAATTGCCCCCCAGCTCGCTCCTATGTTGGAAACGTGGGGTGAGGTGGTTCTCTTGGCGATCGCTGAATTTGTTGACGAGCGACTCTGTTTTTAACTGAACTGGAGACCGTCTTTGAGCCGACATACTCTGAATTTGGACGACCTAGTTGGCCGCTAAACTGCGCGGGAAAAGGTAATGGGCGTGGAAAAGTCTCCGCGCACGCGTCGGGCTTCAATTGGAGGATACCAACGGTCATTAATGACTCCTCGGCTGACGTGTCCTTGAAGAGACGCGTACGCGGGTCTCGAGGGAGTCTATTAATGCGCCGTTTGATATTCGACCTCTCAGATTTTCCCTTATTGCAAACGAGTCCCTGTCTTCTCCTACAAAAGGGGGCAGTGCTGCAGTCTTCGTCCTCACGCGTCCTAACTGGAGAAAGAAGGACTTGCTGAAGATTTTTCTGAAGATCTTAGTGCCGATCGTCGTTCGATTTCACCTTCGGGTAAGAAAAAATCCTTTTTCTCCTTTTCTGTCTTTGAGAATGGCCGGCACGTCATGATCACATGGAGTGGGTACCAGTTCCGCCGCCGGGACATCGACTGTCCGGGGAGGACTTCCTTCCGACTTCCACCTGGAGACGGCCGCCGAGGCTATTCGGGCCGGAATCGACCCTGCTGAAATCGAGGCTTTATTTAATGAAGCCGATGTTGCTAAGAAGGCGTCTGCTGAAGAAAGATGATCGCAGATAGGGAGAGATCTGGCGATTAGGGCCTACTGGGAGCAGCATAGCGCTTTCGGCCGGGCCTATAAGGCCTTTGCTGAGATAATGGAGAAGTTGTCCGGTCCGACTCCGAGATTCGATTTCCGGGGGTACTCGGTCGCCTACCCTTATCAGCTTCCCAAACGGTCGCAGTACCGGGATGCGCAGCGATCTGGGTGGTCGCTTGGCCAAATCCGGAGTTCGAAGACCAGGAAAGATCTGGCCGTCTGGAGGACGAGGTTCCATGTTCCTTCAGATGTGGACATGTTCGCGCCGGCGGAGAATGAGCGAGCCGATCAGCCTCCTATCGGTATGGTCACCGTGAATGAGGCGATTATGGAGGCCGGGCTGCGCTTCCCACTATCTTTTGCTATCTCCCACCTGCTGGCCGCTTGGAACGTGGCGCCACTTCAGCTGACGCCGAACGCCTGGCTCCAAATCATCTGCACTCTCACTCTTTTTGGCGGTCACCGCCTGTACCGCCTCCCATCGCCGTTGGAGATGAACCATTTGTTCAAGCTGACGGCTCAGAAAGGGTCGGTCGGCGGTTACCATATTCAGGGACGAAATGGTCGGGTGATCCATGGAGTCCCAAATAAGGCGCGGGGCGATCGGATGAAGTGGTTCTGGGTCGCCGGCAAGTGGAGGGCTTCCGCGAGCGACAATCCTTCGGGCGAGCTGGAGATCCCTACTGAGTTTCGGGAGAGGAATCCCGGTAAGGGTTTAGACTCTCCCTTCGTTCGGATGCATTTTGTACTGATCTAATTTGATTTCGGTTTTGCAGGTTTTCACATTCCGGCGGTTGAGGAGCTGCCTTTTGACTTCCTGGTTGTCTGGGAGCGGATACGGAGCTTGTCGGACGACTATCTTGACGCTAACCGGATCAATAAGGAGAGTCGTTGGTTGTCGGCTCGGCTATTCCGTTTCCCGAGACATCTCTCGGTACCAGGTATGAGTTTTTGCGACCTTCACTTTCTAGGCGATCGCCTTACTTGAGGAAAGTATCTAACTGTTGATTGTCTTCTGTAGAGGTTCGCTTTCCTCGCTTTCTGGAGCCTCCTCCGGAGATCGCTATGTCGAACCCAGGAGTTTTGGGTCGTCTCCGCCAGATGAAATCATCTCGGGCTCCCCCTGTGGCTTTACCACTTATTCCGGAGGCGGAGCCTCGCGTGGAGCCGATCGTGGCCGAGTAGGAAGTTCCGGAGGAGGGGCTTCGAACGAAACGCAAGAGGCCGAGGTCGGAAGAAACTCCGGTTCCTGCCCCCGCCAATGAGGTGCCGATCGCCGTGCCTCCGATCACCATTGTCGCTTCGGAGAATGAGCCGCCCTCTGCGGCGTTCATGCGGGAGATGGCGATCGCGGATGCTGAGACCCCTCGAGGGAAACCGTTTTTCGGTCGGGACCCCGAGAGGGCTGAGAGGTAGATTGTATTTTTGTGTTGAAACTTGCAATTTCGTAGGAGTTGTATTAACTTTGTTGTTTTGATGTAGGATCCGTCGCACAGATCCGTCTTGCCCGCCGATGGTCGTGGATTTCCTAGCGAGCCGATCTCCTCGCCAGCCCTGCGATATTCCTCCATACGTCAGCAAGGCTGCTTCTGCTCTGCCGAAGGCCTGGACGACCGATCTGGATGCGATCGCTCGTCAGCGATCGGGGAGTTCGATGCAGGCTGTTCTCGCCCTTTCTCTCCAGACGGCGACCATGGTTGTCCAGGCTGCTCAGGATTTTGAGGGGCGACCTTCTACTATTCGCCTGCAGGCCGATCTCGAGGTGGCTCGGAAAGAGAACGCCGAGTTTGCCGATAAGATCGTGGCGATGGAGAAGGACTCTTTGGAGGCAACTAAGCGGGCGGGCCAAGAGCTTCAGCTGGCGAAGAAGGAAACCGAGTTGTCTAAGCTGGCGGCTGACCGATTTCGGGACAAGATGCTGAAAGCCGTCCGGGCGCAGAAGGTTGCTGAGGAGGAGGCCGATCGTCAGAAGGTGACGATCGCTCGTTTGACTAGCGAGCTGGCGGAGGCGAAGGTGAAGGTTGCTGCGAGGGAGGCCGAGCTCCAAGGGTCGCAAAAGGCGATGGCGGAGCTAAAAGGAGAGGTAGAGGCGACCAAGGCTGATCCCTTTCAAAACTTGGAGTTTGTCAGTGAGTTCGCCTATTATATGGCGTTCGCCGACTCGATCCGAGCAGCTAAGAAAGGAGGTTTGGAGGTCGGGCCTCTTGCTGAGAACTTCAAGGCGTATGCGTTGGAGCGTCCTCTCCATTCTGCCTTCTCCTTGCCGATCTTGGATCTTGCGGATATCGGCGTGGACTTGAGCTGGTATCCGGCTCCGGCAAATCTTGCACATCCCGACGCTCCGGGAGATGGGGAGACCGCTCCGCAGGCCGGGGAGGGATCGCGACCAAGTCCGGGGACCAAAGGCGAAGGCCAGGCCGGGGTCTGAGGCACTTTCTTTTTATTGCTTTCGATTAGCTTGTAACTTGCAGCTTTCTTCTTTGTAGTATTTAGGCCTTCGGGCGACCGTGTACTCTGATTTTTTTCAAGTAATGAAATGAACATTTGAATTTCTGACTTATTACTTGAATGATTGTTATTTTTGAGTCTTTGTCTGACTTTGTACAAATGTGTGAGGAGAGATCGTTGCGAGGGTAGTTCTAAATGAATTGATAAACTCATAAAGATAACTTTTACAACAAATTCGATCGCTGCACAACATCTGAAAAATGACGATCTCTGTATGTGGTTGAGTAGCGACGATCGTCGTATAGGTAGTCCGCACTCTTCCCCCTTGTTTTTATTCACTTAGTGGAAGTAAGGGGATGAAAATAATTCGTTGAGTGAGCGGTCTTCAACTTTGTCGAATCCTCGAGGACGGTCGTCCGTCTTTGAGGAACCGTGCACGATCGCGGAGTTCGATGGACCGACTCCATGATCATGTCTTGATGCGCGAAGACATTGAGTGTCTCGTGACTCACTTTATTATGAGGGTCCTCTGTTAGGCTGCGCCTCGCCTCGTATTTAAACGAAGGGCGTGCGGTCTCGGTCTAGAGGAGTCCTTGCGCGGGGCAGCGTCGGATGATTCAACTCCACGCCCGCGGCTCGCTTAGCTCTGCTTCCACCTCGGCTCACCATGAAGATGGCGAACCTCGACGGTGTACGTTGAGACGGGGGTTGTGGCACGTCGCATTATCCGGGTTCACCATGTTAAATGATGAACCTTTGAGGGCGAGCGATCGTGTTCACTGATTAATTTTGGAGGGCCCTCAGACTACGCCGGCCTCGTATTTAAACGAAGGGCGGGCGATCTTGGTCCAAAGGGACCTTGCATGGCCTAAACAGTCGGTTCCATCGACCACCAGGACCATGGCTGCACTCTTCCACCTTGGATCGTCATGTAGATGCCGAACTTGGACGGTGTACGTTGTGCGGGGGAGGCGATCTCGTGCCTTAGTCCATCATGTTAGATGGTGAACTGTAGATGGCGAGTGAGTCCTCCAGTTTCTTAAATAAGGAGAGAGATCGGGGAGACTTCCGAGGTCTCCTTCTCTTGATTGAAGTATGTAGAGACGGTCGCCGAGGTTAATCCAGGGGTCGGCTCGTACGAGCTTTCCAGCCTGTTTTGTGTTCGACTCGGACGATCGTGTATGAATATTGGTAGGGGATTTGGCTAAAGCAATAAGCTGTCCAACTTGCCTTCCTCGAACAATCTCGAGAGCTGTTTGAGGAGGTCGCGGCATTGGTTGGTGCTGTGGCCGGGACTCTTATGGTAGGCACAATATTGATTATTGTCCAGGTGACCGTGGTCCCTTAGGGCCTTTGGCTTTTTGAGTTCTTCGTGCCCCTTGATGGCATAGAAAATGTGGGCCGGAGTTTGGTTGAACGTATGGAGGAGATGGGCTTCCATGTCCTCGAAGGCCTTGAGATCTCCGGGTGGCTTGGCGATCGCCTTCTTCGCTTTGGCGATCGCTATATTCGGGAGAGGAGTTGGCGTTTCCCCGCCTAGGCGGAGGGTGAGTAGCCTTTCCCTGGCCAGAAAGTTGGCAGCCTTAGCGCGGAAGGCTGCGTAGGTCGTGGGTTGGTTTTTCGTGAGATGCCTGAACATAGGCGAAAAGCCCTGAAATCCTCCCAGGACTGCGTAGAGGGCAGTCTCATCGCTCACGGGCTCGCCGTTGAGGATGATCACGTCTACCCGGTCGATGTAGTCCGAGTCGGACTCTTCTTCTCCCTGCTTGATTTGCATCATGCGAAGGGGACCTTGTGGCCGAACGACCCTGGTGGCGAAGTACTCCGTGAAGACGTTCGCCAGTTGGTTAAAGGAGCCAGTAGACCGAAGTGGCAATGAGGTGTACCACCGGTGGGCGAGGTCGTCCAGCGTTAGGGGGAACATTCGGCACCTGGTCGCGCCTGATGCCCCACACCCAGTCATGTAGATGTTGAACTTGCTCAGGTGTGTTTGGGGGTCCGATCGCCCCTCGTACAAGGGTGTTTGAGGAGGAGCGATCTCGTGCTGCACAGGGGCGAGCTCAATGTCGATCGCGAGCGGATCGCTTTGCTCGGCGATCGTCTTTATGGCGCCTGCCCTAAATTCCAAGAGCGCCTTAACGTCGTCGAGCTGACGTTGCAATGCGGCAATCGCCGTGGCTCGGTCGCTCGCTGATCGGCTTTGGGAGCGGGAGCCGAGGCGATCGTGTACCGATCTCCGGACCCCGCTGATGCCGACCTCGGCTATTTGGCGAGGGGGAGCCAGACGGCTGGGATGCATTCTGGGAGTCGGGTAGTCCGAGCTCCTGGTGACGGACTCAAACTCCGTCGTCTCGTAGCTGGGGCCGGACCGCCCCAGTCGCCAGGTCGGGTCACTGCCCAGGCGATCGAAGACTGAAGTGCCCCGGCTGGCGAGCGCCTCTTCTTGCGGACGAGAGCCTCCTGGCGATCGCTTGGCTAGTAACGCCTTGAGCTTCCGCTTGGACTTCTGGCGGACGGCCGAGGGGGTGATAGCAGGTGGCGCGTCGAGAGCACTCCGTCGCTCCTGTAGGACGGCCATGACCTCGTCGATCTGTTCCTTGGTTCGGAGCTGATCGAGCGAGAGGCTTGGGCCGCCGTCTAGGGACGGGATCGAGCGTCTCTGACCGCGGCGGCTACCTTCTACCATAGGCTGTGGCTCGGACTGGGACGGAACGGGGCGTCTGGCTGGCTGACCGGCGGCTTTCTTCGACGCGGAGGCGGAAGACATGATTTCTGACGGATTTATTTGAAGCGCAGTGAGTGTCACTTCAAGTATGTGCCCCGAGAACAGTGAGTGTTCTTCGGGACGGTAGGAATGAAAATTTGAGGGTTACAGCCCACCTTCTAGCGCCAATTGTTGCTACCCAAAATATTATCCGAAGATAGATATTGCTGGAATGGATGGGATAGCAAACAAATGCGAGAGCACTTCCATGAGAAAGATAAATAACACAAGATTTGCCGGGGTTGTTAGTCCCGGGCTTGAATGCTCTCGCGAGATATTATTAATACTAATATTCGGGGATACAAGTACTAATGTAAGAATACAATTACAATGAGTGTAAAGATTCTTGTTATCTTAGCTAGTGAGCGTGTAGATTGCCGGAAGAACCAGATTTGATGCTCTGTGAGTTCTTGTAACAAAGGAGATGAACAGTCGCGGCGGAGAGAGATCGACAGTCTCTCACGGCGAGTATTTAGCTGGATGCTTGAGTTCTTGGGCTTATGAATGTCTTGGAATCTGTCTAGTGGAGACTTGCTGCCTCTGCCGATCGTCTTCTGGACGAGATATTCGGAGAGAGAAGTCCTGAGATGGATTCCGGCGAGAAAGCAGGGAGCTTGATGGTATGTGTATTCTACCGTATTTCCGTGAATGAATTCGGAATATAAGTGAATGAATCTTTCACCAAAATTGGAACCTTTTTCCCGTAGGAGGAGGTTCTCTATTTATAGGACTTGGATATGCCGGGCGATCGCCTTTGCTGTATTATAATAATCGGGCGATCGTCTTTTAGCATATGGGCTTGTCTCCTTAAAGTACGCAGGAGTTGCTGGCAGTCAACTGCGTGGTCCAATGAGAAGCCTGCACGCGTCTGAGTCGCTGTCGCGGGCGGTCCCACTGACAACTTTTGGCGGGCCTGTCGGTTGGTGGAAAGATGCTGACAGGCTGTGGTCAATGACCCATGTGCTGTGGTGCTTCATCTGGATCTGCACGTGGGTGCTATTCTGAGATCCAGTCTTTGATGACTTTGATGGGCGATCATCTCCGCTTGGAGCGTAGGTCGACCGTCCTCAGCCGGACACTAGAGTCGATCGCCAGATGCCAAAGGGCAATCGCCTTGGGAGTCGATCGCTAGGTACCTGGTGGTGGTCTGATATCTTCGACTGGGCGAGCTAGCCATAGTTGACTGGTGTTGACTTGGTCGCTCGACCTTATAGTCGATCGCCTATCGAGATGAATAAATCTGGACACAACATGCGAGTGCTATACTGTGTTGACTATGGGAATGTATGGTTTGTGTTAAGGCTTCGTGGCTATTGAGTTTTGTGTTGTTATTATTCGTATATCTTGAACATTATGTACTTGCACTAGCAAAATTCCAGTTTGCTAACCCCCGAGTTTTCGGGGGGTGGGTGCCTGTTATGCGCTCAGGTTTTGGCAGCTCGGGAGCAGTCACAAGATTGGCTTGGAAGGAGATGGAGGACAACGATGCTAATCACACCAGAGTCAGAGTCTTTTCTTCTGTTTCATCTTGGTCGGTATTTCTCCATTTGGTTGAGTATTCACCCTTGCACGGGTGTAGTTTTCATTTATTGAATGAAGTCGTCATCCCCTTTTGTGGGAAAGTTTACTTTTGTCATTGAGATGTAAAATTCATTAGTTTCTGAATTGTTTAATGACCTTGTCGGTCTGCGTTGTATTTAGATTAACCCCGGTCGGTCAATCATTGTGTAGTCTAGTGGAGTTTTAGCCTGGTAGATCCTTGTGAGAAGGGCCTACGGCGTGTAACATTTCCGGACGTATTCTGGGGGTGTTACAATTATGGTATCAGAGCTTAGGTTTGCGAAAAACCTAGGCCGTTGGGTCAAGTCCATGTCCTGTGTAAGTCGCGCGCGTCAGAGTTGTGATTAGTATCGTGGTTCCGACATCATCTTCAGGCAATCCATGATGGTAAGCCTCCCGATCGTAAGTCCCCTTATATACATATTTGATTATATCGTGCTAATGTGTTAAATGCGAGTAAGGGGTTGGAACTTGTTGGTGATGTTATTGTTTTAGGATATAACATGCGTATACGATCCGATTGAGAATGGTTATGTAGTATGCTTCGGAAGTCGAGTGTACTTACCAATGTCTACATTTTATTACAATAAATCTTTGGGTGTTAATTTTATCCGCTGCGTGAGTATTTTGAAATGGATTTTGGTATCTTGCAAACTAAAGTTTATTTCGTAAAACCGATTCCCTAAACCGAGTTTTGGCATTTTTGTCTTGCATGTTTTGACGGTATTCTTATAACGGTATTTGATATTTTATAAATGACTTCCGTGATTATTTGAAAATACTACCGTCATCGGACTTTTGGCATTTTGAACGTTTTAAAAATGGTTTTCAGCCTGGTGGGTTCCGTTGCGGGGCCCACGGTGCTGTAATGTCACGAACATTTTAAAGTGGTGCTACGAAATTTTATAATATTGTGAAAACCCATGATTTAATGTAGTCATGTCAAATGGTCACGTATTTCGGTGAAAAATCCTTTCGATTAGACATTTTAGTAGAAGAGGAAAGATTTTCAAATTGTGGTATTTGGAACTCAACACTTGAAATATTTCAAATTAGTTACGATTTAATTTTCAATGTTCTTTTATACATTACTCGAAAATAATTTTTAAAGTCGTTGTATAAACTCCCTCTTCCAAATAAAGGACAATATTTACAATCTTTGGGCGTAACGTGACTCGCTCTCTTTTTCAAAAATTTGTTTTCATTAAGCACATATATATAATGATCATCCTAGTCGAAGGACCGGAGTTAACTTCATAAAACTTTGTGCTTTACGATATTACCGTCATTCTATAGATGTTAACTAAACCTTGTGTTGATAAGTGTGGTATACTGTACGACTGATTATTTAATAATGCTGAATGGTACTATCTGTATTAGTATGTCGAGCCTTGGCGGACGTAAGTGTGATGACGGAAGTGGAAGCGACAAGGTGGTTCGTACGACAACTATCCATGCTACAGTGAAGGAGTATCGAGATCAAACGATATCCTATGAAATCTCCTCAGTGATCGAGCCCACGAGCGAAGCAAATAGACCGAGGATATCGGGAAAATTTCTGGGCGGTGAAGAGACTAAGGCTCCCAAGCCCTCATGTCGTTCGAAAGCGTCATCTTCGCGGTCGGGAGTGAACGTTGGAAATCCCAAACCAGCATCGGTGACTCGCGGTAAGAAGAGAAGATGTTTCAACTGTAACTGTCAGGGACATGTTCGTGCAAATTGTCCCTCTCCACTCTTGACTTGTTACCGGTGTGGGTGTGAAGGTCATCGGGAGAAACACTGTGAGACAGTTTCCGAATTGGCAAAGAATGCCTCCCTAAGAGAGAGCAGAGCTAGTGACCGGGAAGTGTCCCGAAACCCTATGTTTCCTACTGAAGATCCTAGCATGGTAGAATGAAGATTTTGTATTATGTCTTAATCGTTGCTATTTCAAACAATCGTGACTTCGATCGTATTTTGTTTCATTGCTTTACGTTTCCAACTCTTGTTGTCCTAAGTTTCGGGGTCGTAATGTCTTTTTAGTATGTGGGAATGTATTACCCATACTTCTCTTGATATTTTCAGTATTGTGTGACCTTTCGTTGTTGGTAATTCAATTGTGATCCCCTCGACGATTTTAAACTACCTTGTTTTACTTAGCCTACCGTCCTCCGAACAAATTTCGGAGCTGTTTTGCTAAATCTCGTGGATTATTGTGGCCTTTTCACATCCGAATTTGATTCTTGCAAATTTGTTTGAAACTATTGTTCCATCGCTCTCTATTTTAAGTTTCGGGACGAAACTTCTTTTAAGGAGGGCAGAATGTAATACCCGTGATTTTTCTCTTTCGGTACTTTTTCGTTTTTGGCATCTTTCTGGGTTCCAGAAGCTCACTTGCGAGCGTTTTGACATTTTGATAATGTTTCGTTCTGCGTGTTTGGTCATCCGAGTTGTTCCGGGGCTGTTTTACCCGAATCCGTGTTTTGAGCGACTTTTCCCACTATTTGGCTCATTTCGTGTGATGATGGTTCGAAACTATGGTTTCATGTTTCCTATAAGTCTGTTGAGCTTTATTATGCGTGTTGTGAGCTTCGGTTTGGTTGCTTGATGCCATATCGTGATTTACGGGCGTTTTGGGCCGTTTCGTAATATCCCAAAGTTTGGGGGTGATTACTCTGTTATCATATTTCGAACCTTCGGGTAGTCGGAATCGTATTGTATTTTGATCCTTGAGTTCGTCGTTCTGCACTCTTCGTATGCATGTCCTCGTCTTGTGTTGTTGTTGTCGTTTCGCGGTTTCGTCACGCTTGTACTCGACGAGCTGAACCTAACAGTTCAGGAACTGCTAAGCCATTACGTACGCTATACTTTAAGTATAACGTACGATATCAGCATGGCCTTACGTACGTAAAGCCCTTCGCATTACGTACATAAGGGTCTTCGTTAATTAGTACAGGGGCGACCCTTACGTACGTAAGGTCTTATATCTTACGTACGTAAACCCTCTAACGTACGTAATAGCTTATCGCTTACGTTCGTAATCCTTATGCGGGTATTAATATTGGAGGGCTGACCGAGTTTGTCATTTTTCATCCTCCTTCCTTTCCTCCGCGGCTGTGACGACTTGTGGCGATCTTGGAGCGATTTTGGAGTCCTGTAACTCCAAGTTTACATCTTCCTTTAGTTCTTGGTGTTGATTAACATCCTTAATCCGTGTTCTTCGCCTTCGATTCGAGGTAAACATCTTGTAAACCCTTCCTCTATATTTCTTGAATCTTCGAGTTTCGGATTGTTCTTCTTGATTCTTGTTGTTGTATATCATCAATCGGTTATATTGATTCTCTTCCTATGATTTGATTCGTATTTCTTACCGTATTTGGGTCCGGATTATGTTTTTGTTGTTCTTGGGGAAATATTGAGCCCCAAGTGTTCGATCCTTCGTCTCTACGAATTCTTGTTGAGAATTTCGTGTGTTTTGCATCTTCCTTGCGATCGATCTTATAGTGATTACGTTATTCTTGTGTTTTCGACCTAAGTTGGAAGATTCGAGGGTTTCCGGTCGAGCTTTCCCGTTGCTTCGCGTGCTTTGGATTTGAGGCAAGTACCTTTATATACGAATTATAACTATGTGAAATAATTGTTGCCGAAGTGTGTGAATTATATATATTTATATACTAAATATATGTATGTATAAAGTTATACGTGTATATATATATATAAGTATGTATGTATATAGATATACACATACATATGTCGTGTGATTAATATCGATGATAGTTGACGTACTCAACTTGTATTGATGGATGAACTATACTTATTTATATATATATATATATATATTCGGTTGAGTCGCAATATAGCGATATATGTGCGGTGTTGGTTGGTTATGCTTGAAGGCTTATTGTGATTGGGTTTTGATTGACAACGTGCATGTTTTTGTTTATTTGTGTGGTTATGGACTGGCGGAGAAATTGTGTGATTTGATGTACTGAGTTGATAATTGTTGTGACGTTTATCTGTGTGCTTGATGTCTGAAATAATGTGGATACTTGTTGTGAGAAACGTCGTATCCGGGAACCTCTGAGGGCGGGGCGTGCACTCCGGCCTGGTGTATGCTGCAATGTGCGGCTCCATATGGGTGGTGAATGCCGGTGTTACCAAATGCGCGCGCAAGGGGCGGCTCTTGCGGGAGTGATCGCCGGCGCGGTGACATGTTCAAGGAGCGGCCAACATAGTGGAGTGAACGCCGGTACACAGGTGCGCAAGGGAGGCGCCTGGCAGGCTTATTGGTTACGGGTATTTGAGTGATAGCTAAGACCCCGTTACCGAACGATGTTCGTATCTCAAATTCTTTCAACTCATTTTTAAATGTTGTCTTGTTATAGACCGCGATTCGTGTTTTTTTGAAAGTTCGTTTCAACTTGTTTTTTAAAGCGTTGGTATCAGGGTTAATTAACCAAGGAGGTTTGATGAAATCTCCGAGGATTAATTAATCGGGGGTCTTGAGCAGGATATGTCGAATGAGAGATTGTGCCTTTGATTGTATTGTGGTGCCATTCTGTGTATTGGGTCGAGGACCCTGTGAAATGTTGAGATGATGGTTCTCGTGATGATGTTATTTGGATTGGGTTGAGAACCCTGAGAGATGTTGTAATGATTTCGTTTGTGACAGTGTTCTATAAATTGGGTCGAGGACCCCGAGTAACATTGACATGGTTTTCGTGTAATTGTTTTCCTTATGTTGGGTCAAGGACCCGAGAGCTTTTGAAATTAATTTATAAAAGTATTCCCATTCGATTTTCTAAACCCCAAGACGGCCCGAGTCATTAATAATGTTTTCAAACTATCTTATCAAAATACTTTTCCTTTTATAAAAATGGATTTTCAAACTAAATCTTTTGACCCCTTGGGCTCGTTTAAAGTTTAATTGGTGTTATGTTCCATAAAGAGAATATGACTATGTGATTATTTTTCACCTTGTGTATGCGAGTGCTATACTGTGTTGACTATGGGAATGTATGGTTTGTGTTAAGGCTTCGCGGCTGTTGAGTTTTGTGTTGTTATTATTCGTATATCTTGAACATTATGTACTTGCACTAGCAAAATTCCAGTTTGCTAACCCCCGAGTTTTCGGGGGGTGGGTGCCTGTTATGCGCTCAGAATTTGGCAGCTTGGGAGCAGTCACAAGATTGGCTTGGAAGGAGATGGAGGACAACGATGCTAATCACACCAGAGTCAGAGTCTTTTCTTATGTTTCAACTTGGTCGGTATTTCTCCATTTGGTTGAGTATTCACCCTTGCACGGGTGTAGTTTTCATTTATTGAATGAAGTCGTCATCCCCTTTTGTGGGAAAGTTTACTTTTGTCATTGAGATGTAAAATTCATTAGTTTCTCAATTGTTTAATGACCTTGTCGATCTGCGTTGTATTTAGATTGACCTCGATCGGTCAATCATTGTGTAGTTTAGTGGAGCTTTAGCCTGGTAGATCCTTGTGAGAAGGGCCTACGACGTGTAACATTTCCGGATGTATTCTGGGGGTGTTACACCGGCAAAGACAGCAAGACTCAGAAATGAGAAAACTACTTTCGGACAGTATGATATGGAGTCGCTACATGAGGCATGAGAGCGATATAAAGATTTTCTAAGGAGTTGCCCCCATCATGGTCTACCGGATTAACTGCAAATTCAAACATTCTATAACGGATTGAGTGCTTCTACACGCACTCTAGTAGATGCAGCAGCTAGGGGTGCTTTAATGGGCAAAACTATGGCTGAAGCTTATTCATTACTGGAAGCTATGGCTGCGAATGCTTATCAGTGGCCTTCTGAGCGTGTGAATCCGAAACGAGTTATGGAAATTTCCGACAATGATCCAATATCTACACTATCAGCTCAAGTTGCAGCTTTAACTCAACAACTCCAAGTTTTATCACACACTCCTTCTACCGGTACCATGGAAACTTGCAATTGGTGCAGCAGTTCTCATCCAAGTGCTGAATGTCAAGTCGGGAATCCATTTGATCAATATCAGATGGAACAAGCTCAATTTGTGGGGAATGGAAATCGTCAAAATAACCCGTATTCTAACACTTACAACCAAGGGTGGCGAAATCATCCAAATCTTTCATGGAGGAACGGACAAGTTTTGAACAATCCTTCACAAGCTCAATTCACTCAGCCACAACAGCAGCCCCCTCAACCACCGAAGGTCTCTTTAGAAGATGCACTTGCTCAAATGGCGGCTAATACGATTCAATTCATAACTCGCACTGAAACTACTCTACAGAATCATTCTGCTTCTATTCGGAACTTGGAGGTTCAAATGGCGCAGATTGCAAATCTATTATCATCTAGATCCCAAGGTGTCTTACCAAGTGCTACCGAGACAAATCCCAAAGAATATGTGCAAGCCATTATGTTACGAAGTGGAAGGGAATTACACGAGCAGTCCAAGAGTAGCAAAGAAACGAGCATTCCTGTTAAGAAAGTGAATGACGAGGAGCCCACTCAAGCAGAGACCAATATGTCCTCAAAGCCCGAGTCAAAAGTAGTCTCGACCACTCATCCTACTTATGTACCACCAATCCCATTTCCACAGCATCTGCAAAAGCAGAAGTTAGACCAGCAATTTTCTAAGTTTCTCGATGTCTTCAAGAAATTGCACATTAATATTCCATTTGCTGACGCTTTGGAACAAATGCCGAGCTATGTGAAATTTCTGAAGGAGATTTTGTCTAACAAAAGGAAGCTCGAAGAATATGAAACGGTGGCACTGACTGAAGAGTGCAGTGCTATTTTGCAGAAAAAGCTCCCACCTAAATTGAAGGATCCATGAAGCTTCACTATACCTTGCACTATTGGAAATTCATCCTTTGATAGAGCTTTATGTGATCTTGGCGCCAGTATTAATCTCATGCCTCTCTCTATTTTCAAGAAACTAGGTATTGGGGAGGCCAAGCCTACTACAGTCTCTTTACAACTAGCAGATAGATCCATCAAGTATCCTAGAGGGGTGATAGAAGATGTCCTGGTCAGGGTTGATAAATTCATTTTCCCTGATGATTTTATTGTGCTTGATATGGAGAAAGATCATGAGATTCCGATTATTTTGGGTAGACCGTTTTTAGCTACTGGTAGAACCCTTATTGATGTTCAGGAGGGTGAATTGATGCTTCAGGTTAAAGATGAACAAATAACATTCAAAGTGTTTCGATCTCTCCCGTATCCAAGCAATGTCGAGAAGTGTTCTCAAACTGAAAGCTTAGATGCTTTGTGGAAGACACACACCGAGAGAGTTCTCTGTGTAATATCCGTATTTTTCTTTCCCTTGTATTTTCGTTTTTGGTGTATTTCTCGATCGTAGTGACCCTCGTGTACTTTTCAGCGTGTCCTTCCTGTCAAACTGTTGAAATATATTCTGTTATTGTTGTGCAAAACCGCCGTTTCGGGGTTGCCGTGGATCCATTTCGTGTTATTAGTCCCCAAATATTGATTCCTATCGTTTCATTCTCTTTCCGGATCATTTTTATTATTTTGGGACCCAAAAAGGGGTGTGGGCCGCGGCACAAGGTGCGTGTGCCGCGGCACACAAATTTCTCCAAATGTTGGTCGTGCAATCATGCTGTGCCGCGGCACACCCATCCGTGCGCGGCACGGCGCCGAGCAGTGCCGCGGCACACTGTCGGTGCGCGGCACACTCGTGTGTCTTCCGCGACCAAAACCCAATCAGACCGTGTGCCGCGGCACACGCAGGCTGTGCCGCGGCACAATGCTAAAACCTGGGAGTAGATTTTCGGCCTGTGCCGCGGCACACGAATCGGTAATTGCGCAGACTCATCCTTATTAGACGAGATCGGTCGTCTCCTTCCCCATTTTTCCACTGCATCGCGAGAGAAAGGATATAGAGGGGGAGAGTTCTTCATCCGGGGGTCGATTTTCATCATTCCTTTTCGGTTGTGAGGCTCGGATAATCAATCTAACGCGTGTTCTACGGATCTTAGTTCTTGAATCTCCAAAGGTAATGTTCTAAAACCCTATTTCGATTAATTTGGGGGTTTTGGGATTTTCTTCCGATTAGTTCCGTTCGTTGGTGGATTCATGATGTATACGATTAATATTGTTAGTATCGTTAGTTTTCCTACGGATTCATGGATATTTTGTGGATTTTTATGGATTCGAGAGGGTTTGGTTGTGGTCCGCCCTCGTTGTTATTTTTGTATGAATATACATGAATCGTAGGCGGGTTTCCGGGTGTATTCCATTTCCATAATCGTTTAGAAGTGGTTGTGATTGTGCTATTCGAATCGTTAGGTTCATTCTCGTCGGTTCCTCGTGGTCGTGCTTGATTCTTCCGTTCCGTTCGTGTCATCGTCTATTTAATCGAGGCAAGTACCCTTATGAACTTACGATCTTGACATAGTAGTTTTGTATGAGAAATTGCGTGTGTGTGTATGCTCACTGCGGGTTAGACTCGACGGGGTCTCGGTAGGGTTCCACGAAGCTGTGGGACTGCGAGCTTGCTTTTAACCACTGTGGGTTAGATCCGACGGGGTCTCGGCAGGGATCCACGAAGCTGTGGGTCCGGGGTTACTTGTGGTGCATTTGTTCAAATGTGGTTTTTTCATTGGCATTTACGGACATGTGTATTTTGGAACTATGTTTTCTTGATTTTCATGAATTACTATATGTGTAAGATGTAATTCGTTCATATGGTTACTTTTACTAGCGTAATTGCTAACACCTCTGGGGACGCGTTTCGGGGAAATTCGTTTATGAATTTCAGGTCGGGTTCATCGAGGCAATGGCTGGACCAAGATTACGGATGATGGCCGTGCGTGATGATTGTGCACGAGTGATGTTTTAGTGTCTTTTACCTTTTCATCTTTTGTGGTTTTGAACTAATAGTTGTACTCGAGTACTTAAGGGGTTTTTGTTCGTTTGGATTGTATCGTTGCTTATTATGTTGTGTTGGATGATGATGTTATATTGACCGGTTGAACCGGGTGGTTTATTCTGTTTTGCGTCTTTATGACATGGTGTTGGTTTGTCATTTATGTGAGTAGATGAGTATGATGCTGTTCTGGCTGGTGGGTCCCATATAGGGATTCACGGCACTGTAATATACCTCGAATATCTTGAGGGTGTTACAGAAAATGGTATCAGAGCACTAGGTTTATGGATACCTAGGCTTGTCGGTTTATTGGGTCTTGTGGTGTTTTGTTTTGCACATCATCGTCACGCTGCCATGATTCCGGTACTACCAGTGTCCGTAAGTTTTCCTTCCTCTGTTCATTATTTCCTTGTATCGTACCTTTGATTCTCGACTTGTGATTGTTCTTTTCTCGTACTTACCCTCGTATGGCTTTTGCTACTTATTTAACTCCAGTATGGATGCTGGAAGAGGTCGTGGTCGCGGTCGTGGTCGTGGACGCGGCCGGGGACGTGGGGCAGCCACGTCACAGTCTTCGGGAGCCGGCAGTACCGGCGACCGTCATAGCCATGCTTCTTCTCAGGAGCGTGCCGACCTTGGTGTTAGGAATACTTGTTAGATTTTGATGATGTCATTAATTTAAAATCAAATGTTTATTAATTGGCAAAATGTAAGGAAGAACCAAATGAGTATCTTCCATAGGCCAAAATATGTTAAGTATAAAATTGGCAATATGTAAAGAAGAACCAAATGAGTGTCTTCTATAGGCCAAAGTTAGTTAGGCTGAAAATCGGCTAAGTACTAAAGTACAGTCTAGTCCATCAGAGAAGTACAGCCGACTCCAATCAGAGTAGCCCTGGTCAACTAAAAATTTGTCAGAGAAGTTTGACCAGACTACAGTCGAGGAACCTCAGGGAAGTCACCTGATCAGACAAGTCTCAAACAGTATACAGCCAAGAGGACCTACCTGCAAAGATGTAAGCTGCACCACAGCCTACTCAACTACAGCCTAGTACTCCAAATCCACGTCAGCATGCTTTGAAAAGTCAAATATTACGGAAAGCTCACATGCAACGTGAAGAGACAAATTGGAGTGATTCCCGCAAGAGATATGATTTAATTAAATCATCCTGACCCACCGTGAAGACTTTAATCCTTTTATATTCAAAAGATTCGGCGCTCACATGCAGAAGTCCTCACAACGGTCGGAAGATAAAATTAAATAATGGGAATCCAGCCTTGCAACGTTCAGAAAAGTTTAAACAATGAAGTCTCTCTCCAACGGACGGATTTGTTCAAAGATTTGCAACGGCTACAAGGAAGAAGCTCAGAGATCGTGATCTATATATACCCGGAGATTTGAAACTGAGCAACTACCGGTGCGAACATATACTCTAGCGATCAAAGCAAACAAAGCAATCTCAAGCAATCAAATAGCATCGTGAAAAAGAGCAGATCCAAAAAGTTCATATTCAAGGAAGCTCTTTAGTTGGAGAAGACAAACACTCTTGTCTTTAAATCTTGAGTACGGGGTACTTCACTGGTTGAAGTAGCAGACTGTAAAGGCATCCGAGGATCGAGGATCAAGAGGTGCAAGGCAGTCAAGTGTGTATACAACGGCACGGAATTCCACTGGTTGGAAGCTGTTGTAGTGTGTTGTGAATCACTGTAATCTTTATCACTGGTTGAAAATTATAGTGAATTCATCTCCAACTGGTTTGGAGAAAAGTGGATTAGTAGAGGATTACCCCACCTCTGAGACCACTATAACTGCCTGTGTTATTTACTGTTTTACTGCATCATACTCTAACTGCTGCATCCATTGTTAAGTGTTTCATTAAGTTAATTTATATTCATCATCAGCTGACTTCCGCACATATCCAAGAACAAACGACTCCTAGTCATTTGTTTGATCATCACCTGAAGAAACTCACTCTTCGTGAAAAAGAGTTCAAGAGTTTCTACAAGTCTATTCACCCCCCCTCTAGACTTGTTTCTGGACGACTTGTGACCTACACTTGGTATTGCGGCCGTTATGCAACAAATGGTGAACCAAATGGCGGCAATAGCTCAGGCGGTCCAGAACCCGGATCAGGCCCATGCTAATCGGGGCGGAACGGACCGTTGGCTCCAAGATGTCATCAAGATGCATCCTCCTCAGTTTTCGGGAGCTTCGGACCCGATGGGCTGGGAAGGGTGGATTAAGGAGATATCAAAGGTCTTCGTTGCCACTAACTGCCCCGAGGAACGTAGAGTCCCTATTGCTCAATACTTTCTCACGGGGGACGCTACGGATTGGTGGGAGGCCGTTGGGCCCAAAGACGATGCTGCTTCGTGGGCTGAGTTTCAAGAGTTGATGGAGGCTGAATATTGCCCGTGGCCGCCGATGTGCTCGGGTACATGCTTTTTATGATGCTCAACCGCGGGATATCCCCGTATCTCAAGCTATTGCTGATTTTAACAAGGAGTTGGGTTATGTGAAGACCCAAGTTGTCGAGGAGAGTGACAAGATTTTCCATTTCTCCAGACGGATGAAGTTGCCGATTCGGGACTATATGTCGGGGCTCGTATGCACTACCTTGAAAGATTACCAGAGCAGGGCCCTTGCTTATGATATGTCTGTGACGGCGAGTGAGGCGGCCCGCGAGAGTAAGAAGCAGAAGTCCACCGGGAATTTTTCGGGCCACAAAGGTGGGGGTCAGCAGAAATTTCAGTCTGCTAACTTTTCCGCTGGTGGTGGCCCAGCTCGATCTACTGGGTTTCCCCGTAGGGCTGCCAGTGCCCCTTCTCGAGAGGTGAAATGCTTTAATCGTGGCGGCAGGCCACATCGGTCCGTATTTGTCCGAACCCTTTGGCCGACGTGTAATCGTGTGGCGGTCGGGTCACAAGGCCGTCAGGCCGAGAGGGAGAAAATCCTTGGTGCCCGGCCTGCCCAGCCTAGGGAACCAAGTGTGAATCGTGGATCGTTTGCTCTCAATCTCCGCCGAGTGCTAGTCGGGAGAGGTCGGGGTCAGCCCTCTAAGGGGGAGCTTCTGGCCGGCTCAGCCCACCCGCGTGTCTATGAGATGCGGAGAGCCGATGATCCGGCCACCGTAGCGGCAGTACCGTTTATATTCTTTCTCATCCCGCTGTGCTTTTCGATTCCGTGCTACGCATTCGCTCATATCTCCGGATTGTGTGCGCCGCTTGAGTCTCGACCGTTTGACGCCTTGTGAGCCCTTCATCGTTAAGCTTCCTAGCGGTGATAGGATCGTTGGTGATCGTGGAGGTTCGAGACTGCTGTGTTTATTTGCGAGAGGGCTTGGCCCTCTAATCTTATTGTTGTGGGTATTGAGGGTGAGGACTTAATTCTGGGATGATTGGCTCGAGCGGCATGGTGCAATCATGAACTACCGCACGAGAATCATCACCATGTTAGCCGATGATGGCACGAGCACTCTTTCGCCGGCGAAAGAGGGGGAACGTAAACTCGTTATTAACGCCTTGAAGGCGATGAGACTCTGCGAAAGGGGTGTACCGGCTATTGGTGCTACGCCTTGAAGGCGGAGAGTGGTGGAGTCGAGCTTTCGTCGATTCCAATCGTTAATGAATTTCTGATGTTTTTCCTGACGAGTTACCGGGATTGCCACCGGATCGGGAGGTCGAGTTCGCTATAGAGTTAGAGCCGGGTTTCCTATTTCAAGGCACCCTATCGCATGGCACCTTCAGAGATGTCCGAGTTGAAGAAGCAGTTGAGTGAGCTTCTTGAGTCGGGGTATGTTCGACCGAGCGCCTCGCCCTGGGGCGCACCAGTCCTGTTTGTGCGGAAGAAGGATGGTTCACTACGTTTGTGTATCGACTATCGCGAACTAAACAAGGTGACCATCAAAAATAAGTATCCTTTGCCGAGAATTGACGACTTGTTCGACCAGTTGCAGGGAGCTGCGGTATTCTCGAAGATTGATTTGAAATCGGGATACTATCAGCTCCGGGTGAGAGAGTCCGATGTGCCGAAGACAACTTTTCGGACGAGATACGGACATTATGAGTTTGTAGTTATGCCTTTCGGGTTAACTAATGCGCCGGCGGTGTTCATGCAGTTGATGAACAAAGTCTTTATCGAGTATTTGGATAAGTGTGTCGTCGTCTTCATTGACGATATTCTTATTTATTCGAGGAACGAGGAAGAGCATGCCCATCATTTGCGGATAGTGTTAGACATTTTGAGTACCGAGCAACTCTATGCGAAGTTCTCGAAATGTGAGTTCTGGCTGAAGGAAGTGATGTTTTTGGGTCACGTGATTTCAGCCGAGGGGGTTCGTGTAGATCCGCAGAAGATCGAGGCGGTGTTGGATTGGGCACCGCCCAAAAACGTGGGAGAGCTCCGAAGTTTCTTGGGTTTGGCTGGCTACTACCGTAGGTTCGTCGAGGGTTTCTCGGCGGCTCGACCACTTACACGCTTGCTCCAGAATCCGAGAAGTTCGCGGAATGACGAGAGGCGATTGATTTTGAGGAATCGAAGAAGCGTTTGACTTCGGCTCCGGTTTTGGCGTTACCATGTGGCAACGAGGATTCGCCGTTTATAGCGATGCTCGGGTCGTGGTCTTGGGTGCGTATTAATGCAAAGACGGCAAGACCATTGCCTTTGCGTCGAGACAGTTGAGGCCGTATGAGCTTAACTACCCTACCCATGATTTGGAGTTAGCGGCAGTCGTAATCGCGCTCAAGATTTGGCGTCACTATCTTTTCGGCTCTGCATGTCAGATTTTTACCGATCATAAAAGTCTGAAATACATATTTACTCAGCGGGAGTTGAATATGAGGCAGAGGAGGTGGTTAGAGCTGATTAAGGATTATGACCTCGAAATCCTTTATCATCCGGGCAAGGCGAATGTCGTGGCCGACGCCTTGAGTCGGAAACCGATTGCATTGCGATCGCTTGAGATCCTTACGTCTCAGTTCGAGCTTCGGCGATCTTTAATCGAGTTAGATGTTGAAGTTTTGTTGCCTGGAGCCGTCGGGCAACTTCATGCTTTGGAGGTTTCGTCGTCTTTGATCGATGAAATTAAGCAGAAGCAGTTAGAGGATCCGATGATTACTCAAATCCGAGAGAACGTTCTTAAAGGAAAGTCTCCTGGATTTGTGATTCACGAGGATGGTATTTTGAGATTTCAGAGCCGGCTTTGTGTGCCGAACGACTCAGAGTTGAGACAGAGTATTTTGCGGGAGGCCCATGCTACACCTTACTCCGTTCATCCTGGTTCGAGTAAGATGTACAAGGACTTGAGAAGGAACTTCTGGTGGAATGACATGAAGGAGGAGGTCGCGCAGTTTGTAGCAAGGTGTTTGACTTGCCAGCAAGTCAAAATCGAGCATCAGCGACCGCCTGGGCTTTTGCAGTCACTTACCGTTCCGGAATGGAAATGGGAAGATATATCGATGGATTTCATTACGAGTCTGCCGAGATCGAGGTCGGGCATGAATATGGTATGGGTGATTGTCGATCGTCTGACCAAGTCGGCACATTTTCTGGGCATCAAGGACACTTGGGGCCCGGAGAAGTTAGCTCGTGTGTTTATCGCGCAGATCGTGAGACTTCATGGTACCCCGAAGTCTATTGTTTCGGATCGTGATGGCCGTTTTGTATCGCACTTCTGGCAGGCGGTGCATAAGGCGTTGGGTACCCGGTTGCGTTTGAGTACCTCTTTTCATCCCCATCGGATGGACGGTCGGAACGCACTATCCAGACGTTCGAGGACTTGTTGCGTGCTGTGCTCTCGATTGGAGTAGTGATCGGGAGGAACATTTGCCGTGATTGAATTCACGTACAACAACGGTGCACGCGTCGATTCGGATGGCACCGTATGAGGCACTTTACGGCGGCGATGTCGATCACCGATTTGTTGGAATGAGGCGTCCGATTTGGTCGGGACCGAGCCGGATGTCGCTTTTAGAGACGAGGCGGAAGATAGAGTTAATTCGAGAACGGATGTTGATCGCCCGAGTCGACGAAGTCATATGCCGACGTCCGTCGCCGACCTTTGGAATTCGAGGTGGGAGACCACGCTTTGCTAAAGGTGTCGCCAACGAAGGGAGTTTTTCGTTTCGGGAAGAAAGGAAAGTTGAGTCCGAGATTTATCGGCCCCTTTGAGATCCTCGAGCGAGTAGGTGAATTGGCGTACTGCTTTGGCGTTACCTCCGGCCTTGAGTCATGTTCATAGCATTTTCCATGTTTCCGCTTGAGGAAATATGTCCGGATCCTAGTCACGTCATCGATTATGGCGAGATTGATATTGTCAAGATATTACTTTTGAGGAGCGTCCTTTGAAGATTTTGGAGCATCGTGAGAAACGATTGAGGCATAAGACCATACCTTTGGTCAAGGTGCAGTGGTCGAGACACGGTGTCGAGGAAGCAACTTGGGAAACCGAGGATAGCATGCGTGCTAGGTACCCGGAGTTGTTTGTTTCTTAAGTTTCGGGACGAAACTTATTTTTAGAGGGGTAGAATGTAATATCCGTATTTTTCTTTCCCTTGTATTTTCGTTTTTGGTGTATTTCTCGATCGTAGTGACCCTCGTGTACTTTTCAGCGTGTCCTTCCTGTCAAACTGTTGAACTATATTCTGTTATTGTTGTGCGAAACCGCCGTTTCGGGGTTGCCGTCGATCCATTTCGTGTTATTAGTCCCCAAATATTGATTCCTATCGTTTCATTCTCTTTCCGGATCATTTTTATCATTTTGGGACCCAAAAAGGGGTGTGGGCCGCGGCACAAGGTGCGTGCGCCGCGGCACACAAATTTCTCCAAATGTTGGTCGGGCAATCAGACTGTGTGCCGCGGCACACCCATCCCGTCTGCGGCACGGCGCCAGGCCAGTGCCGCGGCACACTGTCCGGTGCCGCGGCACACTCGTGTGTCTTCCGCGACCAAAACCCAATCAGACAGGTGCCGCGCACACGCAGCCGTGGCCGCGGCACAATGCTAAAACACGGGAGTAGATTTTCGGCCTGTGCCGCGGCACACTTCTGCTGTGCCGCGGCACACGAAGCGGTAATTGCGCAGACTCGTCCTTATTAGACGAGATCGGTCGTCTCCTTCCCCATTTTTCTACTGCATCGCGAGAGAAAGGATATAGAGGGGGAGAGTTCTTCATCCGGGGGTCGATTTTCATCATTCCTTTTCGGTTGTGAGGCTCGAATAATCAATCTAACGCGTGTTCTACGGATCTTAGTTCTTGAATCTCCAAAGGTAATAATCTAAAACCCTATTTCGATTAATTTGGGGGTTTTGGGATTTTCTTCCGATTAGTTCCGTTTCGTTGGTGGATTCATGATGTATACGATTAATATTGTTAGTATCGTTAGTTTTCCTACGGATTCATGGATATTTTGTGGATTTTTATGGATTCGAGAGGGTTTGGTTGTGGTCCGCCCTCGTTGTTATTTTTGTATGAATATACATGAATCGTAGGCGGGTTTCCGGGTGTATTCCATTTCCATAATCATTTAGAAGTGGTTGTGATTGTGCTATTCGAATCGTTAGGTTCATTCTCGTCGGTTCCTCGTGGTCGTGCTTGATTCTTCCGTTCCGTTCGTGTCATCGTCTATTTAATCGAGGCAAGTACCCTTATGAACTTACGATCTTGACATAGTAGTTTTGTATGAGAAATTGCGTGTGTGTGTATGCTCACTGCGGGTTAGACTCGACGGGGTCTCGGTAGGGTTCCACGAAGCTGTGGGACCGCGAGCTTGCTTTTAACCACTGTGGGTTAGATCCGACGGGGTCTCGGCAGGGATCCACGAAGCTGTGGGTCCGCGGTTAATTGTGGTGCATTTTTACAAATGTGGTTTGATCATTGGCATTTCCGGAAATGAGTATTTTGGAACTATGTTTTCTTGAATTGCATGCATTACTATATGTGTAAGATGTAAGTCGCTCATCCGGTTACTTGTACTAGCGTAATTGCTAACCCTCCGGGACCTGTTTCGGGAAATTCGCTTTTATGAATTTCAGTCGTTCATCGAGACGAGCGGCTACTGGACCAAGATACGGATGATGGCCGTGCGTGATGATTGTGCACGAGTGATGTTTTAGTGTCTTTTACCTTTTCGTCTTTTGTGGTTTTGAACTAATAGTTGTACTCGAGTACTTAAGGGGTTCTTGTTCGTTTGGATTGTATCGTTGCTTATTATGTTGTGTTGGATGATGATGTTATATTGACCGGTTGAACCGGGTGGTTTATTCTGTTTTGCGTCTTTATGACATGGTGTTGGTTTGTCATTTATGTGAGTCGATGAGTATGATGCTGTTCAGCCTGGTGGGTCCCATATAGGGATTCACGGCACTGTAATATACCTCGAATATCTTGAGGGTGTTACACTCTGCCGGAATGTTCAGAATCTGTTTTAGTTGCTCCGACATCTAAGAAAAAATTAGAACTAGTCGCGTACCTTAGGCATTTGGACGTGTCGTCTTCATCATCCGTTCGCCAACCATTAAAAAATTCTGATGCCGCCGTAAATTTGTCCATTAAAAAGAAAACTAAGTCGGAAGTAAAACGGTTGCCAAGTCATTTGCAATATGGGTGTTTCGGGAAGTTACTATGGTTCAAGCATTTTCCTAAAGAATGTTGGATGTCCAAACCAAAAGTCGAACAGTTAAAAACTAATGTTCAAAAATTTAAAATACGTAATAACGGTTCGATGGACTTTGCGGAATCCAAATGGTGTTTGCAAAAAGCAACTTGATTTTCAAAAGGTCCGGCTGAAGACTATAAACTTAGCGTTTCTCAGGAGGCAACCCGAGTAGTAGTAGTAGTAGATTTTAGTTTTCGTTGTTTTTCCATTTTAGGAGTCTATTTTTCCGGCATTTTCACTTTACTGTGCTTTTCTCACGTGTTTTCTTTGATTACAGTTGAAGAACCTTCGCAGGAATCACTCCAGGGCCAATTTCCAGTTCGGGCCGCGACACACTAAGTAAGGGCCGCAGCATGCATAGACACCAATCTAGGCAGAAGTTGTTGTACCGCGAGCCGCGGCACACTTGCCCAGGAGCTGCAGCACACTAAGTACAGGCCGCAGCACGCATAAAATCTAATCCGCGCCCAACTTATTGTACTACGGGCCGCGACACGCACATGATGAGCCGCGGCACACTCACTCTGGAGCCGTGGCACCCTTACTTCGATCCGCGGCACACGGCTAGACTCCCCGAACGCAAATCCTTCTTGTACCGTGGGCCGCGGCCCACTTACTATGCGCTGCGGCCCCTGCTGAAGGATTTTAAACAGACGGGACCTAAATGAAGTCATTCGGCCGAAATAGATTTCACTCTCAAATCCCTTCATCCGCGACGCAGGTTCCCCTTCAAATCAATTCTTCTTCTTGTCATCATTTTGATCCAACACCAGGTAATCCATATTCTTTAAGTTTATTTGCTGAAATAATTTCAAGGATTGAGAATTGGGTAATTTTTTTTTTTCGTTCTTTGATGAATTCGCTTATCTTCTGAGTTCTATCGATATTTTGATCGAAATGTATTAAGAATATCGATTGATGTTGATTATGTTTCGTGTGTTGTCATGGATTAATGCGAAAAAAATTGTTGTTGGTGAATGAACTCACAAATAATTATTTTTCTCTTGACTTGAGTTTATGCATGCCAAGTGTTTGAAGTAATGCCCAAGTGAAACTTGTTTGAACTAAATATCATCGATCTTATGCAACGAATATGATTATCTAAATAGTATATTCCCCCAACCCTAATGCTTATTTTGAGATAAATTTTCACATCATGTCTCTCATATGAAATTGAGGAGTTTTTAACGCTACATCTGTGTATATGTTTCTCACACTTTATAAGTTTGTGGTTGGTGTCTTGTTATGCCATTTCATCGTCTGATATCCTGCTTTTATTTTCCAGGAACTCATAATGGCTCATAAGAGGAAGTTAAGCTCCACCCGGGCTACGACTCGATCATCTCCCCCGAGAGGGGAACCCTCTTAAAACCCGACAGATGGGCAATTCCAGCATCTCTCTGACCCAGAGGTTCATCGACTATTCAATGAAAGGATTCGCCCACGACCCATCATTCCTGAGAGGGTATTCACTCCCGCCCCTCAAGGCGGCGAATTATTATCGATGATCACCGAGATGGGCTGGACACGATTCGTCGCACAGCCCGAACCATCCGTCATTTCTATAGTGTACGAATTCCACACTCGTGCATTGCTACATCATGTTCGTGGAGGGCCTATGTTGGGGAGACTGGATATTCGTACATAGGTCATTGTCCGCGGTCAGACGGACTTTTCTGTGGCGGCGATTCGACGTTTATAAGAGTTACCTGAGGTCAATGAATCGAATTTCACGACGAAGATGGGTAGCCTCACGAAGGAAGTTTTGTTGGAAGCGCTAACTCAGCTGGAGTCTGTTTGGGAGACGCGTGTTTCGGGGTCTGAAGCCTTCTTCTTTAAGAGCTCACGCCTCAATCGGCTAGGATGAGCCTGGTTATACTTCCTATGCTCGCGGGTAGACCCTACTTCATAATTGCCTCGCGCTCGACTGCTCTATGCCATCACTTCCGATCTTAGATTCGATGTAGTCCCACGTCTGAGCCGGTCCATTCTACAATGCATCAAGGGAGGCGCCAACATGAGACTAAAGCATCCATCTCTGATCTGCGCTTTATGCCGCCAGTCAGGTGTGGTCTGGTCGGATGACGAGCCTACCATCGCACCCCAGGGTCCGATTGACCATCGCATAATCTCTCATTCCGACCAGTGGGGTGGCGCACGAGCACACCCGCGGGGACGAGGTTTTATTTTGGATGAGCCACGTGAGCACTCGCCTCCTATTCAGACTACCTCAGAGCCTCTTCTTATTATTCATGACCCGGCGACTGATACAGAGGATCAGACTGAGTCTGCTCCACCCCCAGCGAGAGATCACACTTTACAGGCGATGTTTAACGGTCTGAGGGAGGAAATTCGAGCAGTGCGGGACAGTGTGATCGCAGCTGTGCGACGTGAGATGTACCAGCAGGTCCGCCGGGCCAATCGGCGTGCTGAGAGGTGTTTAGCTACGAGGGACTCATACCATCAGGAGTATTTAGCAGTGTGGACGGACCATATCCTCCACCCAGACGGACCATTCATACCTCCGACCATGCCATCTACACCACCTACTTCACCTGACAAGGCTGATGCTAGTGCGTGAGCTTTCTTTTATTCAGGGGAGTACTTGACCTATCCGTTTACTACTTATTCTTATTTTTATTGTCGTCCATTGGGGTCAATGTACTTCTCAAGTTTGGGGGGGGGGGGAGTTAACTTTTAGTTTAACTTATTTAGTTTGTCTTTGTCACTTGCTTGTCCTCTTTGGTATTTTTGATATTGTTAATATTTCGTGTGTATGTCGTGCAACCATGTGTAAGACTGAATATATAATTCTGAATTCTATTTGAAGAACCGAATAAGTGTAGTCGAGTCACCTTAGGCCATTTTATACTCGAGTACTCATTTCAGTCTGGTTTCTGCGTCATTGTGGTAACATTGGCATTCAGGAAATGAGACGGACGTGTTTGTAGTGTTCGCATTACACGAGTCACCGTATATATGTTTGGTTGCACTATTCATCTAGCTAGTTATGCAGTGACATTGGCCTTGTAAGCATGGAACTAAGTACCTACGATTAGGCATTGGTTCGGACAGTTTTAATTCCCAAAAATATGAACAACCAGACATGTTCTAGGATTGGAAGTCTAGTAACTGGGTGTATTCACGTAACCCGTAGTTTACATTCGCGTAAAACGACAACCTTGAATAGACATGTGTAAGAGATTGAATAATTGTTCATAAAAATCGCATCTCCTATGATAGGAATCCAAGTAACCGGATGTATTCATGTGACCCGTAGTTTACATTCGCGTAAAACAGCAACCTTGATTCGGACGTGCCCCCCAAAAAAAAAGATACTCGAATTTTTTCTCCGTTGTAGAGAGAGACTTAGTAACTAGGAGCATTCATGAGCCCCATGAGTGTCTTTTACGTCAAACGGTTCCCCAATACATGAGAATGGAAATCCACCCTAGGACTCTTCCGATGAAACATTCCGGGAGTCAAAACCTAGTGGTTAACTCGTTGTTCCTATAATCATAATAGTTATTAAATAAGAAGGGATTGCTGTCCGGGGAATGTCATTTGTGCTGCATTTCTTATGTTTATGTCACAAGGCTGTGCGAGTTAGCTTGTTATAACCTCAACATTCATATTGTCGGTCGGCTCATTTCACGTTTGTTGATCTTTGAGCCTTGACTTTCTTCATGGGCTGAGTTAGCACTAAAAATGGTTACCTTGAGGAATCATTGTCCGTAATGTGACTCACTAGTACGATATTCGTATTATTCTTTGAGATTTTCTGGGTAGCATTAATAAGTTGAGCGATATGGATTTGCACGATTGTCCACGATGCTTGTAGTTTGTTTGAAGTTGATTTTTTGCTTGAGGACAAGCAAAGGCTTAAGTTTGAGGGTATTTGTTTCGTGCTCATTTTGTACTCTTTATTGTCATTATTTTATCTCCATTTTGGTTTAATTCTGCGTAAAGAAGCTCCTAATACATTATGTTTACATGTTTTGAAGGAAATTAGAGCCTTGAAGCTTGAACAAAGAAAAACAGGCCAAAAACGACATTTTTCGGTAGAGGGACGCGTCACATGAAGCTGGGCCGCGTCACAGGCACAACACTTAGTAACCAGGCACAAACTGTACCGGGGGCCGCGGAACACTCACTACGGTCCGTGGCCCGTACTGAATTTTTACCCAGAACTTGGCAGCGGTGTGATTAGGGCCGCGGCACACTTACTCCAGGCCACGGCGGGAAACCTATTTTTACCTCGTGATTTTGGCCGTTTTGGAGGCTGACAAGACCTAATTCTCGGGACGCGATTTGGAGGCATGAGAGGGTTATAAAAGTCGAGACAAGGACAATAAAGAAGGCATCGAAGGAGAGTGGAATACCTAGCGGCAGAGAACAGAGCAAAGGAAGAGAACGAAGGCAAGAGCACGGAAGAGGACGATTTCTTCAGTCGTGTTTGAAATTCTTGGACCTTATGTTTAACTCTTGTATTTTTATGTTGCTTTCTAGCATGTCGGGCTAGACTCCTTAATTCTAGGATTGAGATAAAATCGAGATTATGACGAATTAATTCTTGATTTACATTATTGATAGTTTTCCCTTTTTCATTGAGTTTTCCCGGATTGTTCTCAATGCTTTCAATTGTGTGGCCGATGATTGAATTGTTCTAGCTGCTTAACTTGAATCGGAAGAGGATAGTGAGTAGTGATAATTGGGAGAAAACCATTTTATCTTGTGAGATAGGAATATACTCATAAGAATTATGAAGCATCGATATTTTGAAGATTATAGATCTTTTTGGCTAATGTTGAATTAACTCACCTAGGAATATAGTGAATTGTTCGTGTTGGAAAATTCTACTGACCTCGGAAGGGGTATTAGATTAAATTAGATAATCTCCGCTTTCAATTAATTGGGAAATTACATAACTTACTTAAATCAAGATTAATTTGGATTAATCAAGGTGAATTCTTGATCCTAGATACCTCTCTTATTTGAAACACCTTTTATCGGATAATTGATTTTCTTGTTTATTTTAGTTTATTGCAATCTCTATTTATTATTAATTGTTCAACCCCAAATTGTTCGGTCGTTCAAATAAAACTAGGAATAACCAATAAAATTGGTAATTAGCACATTAGTCCTCGAGGGAACGATACTCTACTCACTACTTTATTACTTGTATACGACAACATGCACTTGTGTTCACGGAAAATACGTAACATTGTTCTTGATAATGCTCCAAAAAATGCTCAACATATTGCTCCTGGTATTCAAAAAGAAATTTTGAATATTATGGCCAATAGAGTACGGGAAATGATTCGTGAAGAAGTTTGAGATAATTATTTTTGTATTCTTGTTGATGAAGCACAAGATATCTCCAAGCAAGAATAAATGGCCATTATATTGAGGTTTGTGAATGATCGTGGAATTTTGACTGAACATTTTTTTGCAATTAGAAGTGTTTGTGACACCACTTCACTAAATTTGAAAAAAGAGATATGTGGTGTTATGTCTCATCAAGTTATTCGGGTTGAGAAAATGAGAGGTCAAGGGTATGATAGTGCTAGTAATATGCGTGGCTCATGGAATAGCCTTCAAGCATTATTCCTTAGAGATTGTCCATATGCTTATTATGTTCACTGTTTTGCGCATCGTCTGCAATTGGTATTGGTTTATGCAGCTAAGGGTGTTGGTGTTGTTTGGGAATTCATTTCTCACTTGGACAATATTGTGAATATCATAACGTCTTCACCAAAGTGTGTCACACAACTACATGCTGCTCAAAGACTTGAAATTTAGAGATTATTGGTTGTAGAAGAGCTTGATTCTGGACGTGGTTCCAACCAAATTGGTAATTTGCAGCGAGATGGAGCCAGTCGTTGGAGTTCACACTACAACTCCGTGAAAAGTTTGATAGATATGTATGCTGCAACTTGCAAGGTATTTGAATGCCTCATCGATCACTCTCAAAATGGAAGATCTAAGGCTGAAGTTCAAGGGGTTTACAAAAACATGGCAAGTTTTGAATTTGTACTCACTCTACACCTAATGTATCGGATTATGAGGGTTACAGATTCTCTTTGTCAATTTCTTCAAAGAAAAGTTCTAGATATTTTGGCGGCTATTGCATTTGTCTCTACTACAAAAGCTATTCTTCAAGAATTGAGAGAAAGTGGTTGGGAAGGATTTCTCGAAGAAGTCAATACTTTTTGCTTGAAGAATGATATTGATGTCCCCAATTTGGATTCTCCATATAAAGTTGGTCATTCTCGTGCGCAAACTAAAATTGAACATCATTATCATTTTGATATTTTCAATTCAGTAATAGATTGCATTTTGATGGAGTTAAATACAAGATTCAATAATGTGTCTGTTGAATTGCTTTCTCTCGGTGTGGCATTGGATCCTAAAAATTCTTTCAAATCATTCAATAGTGATGATATTTGCAAGTTTGCGAGAAAATTTTATCGTGCAGATTCCAGTGATCAAGACATTGTTTCCTTAGAGTTTGAGTTGAGACATTACAAGCACGATGTGATGGTGATGCAAGAGTTTCAAGTTTCTACACTTGTTGAGTTGAGTCAACAACTTAGTAAGAGTGGAAGATCGATGGTCTATGTTATGTCAACTAGACTAATTCATTTGGTTTTGACTTTGCCTGTTTCTACTGCTACGACCGAACGAGCATTTTCGGCAATGAAGTATGTGAAGACAGCACTTCGTAACAAGATGGGTGATGATCTACTTGAAGATTCGCTTATGCTTTATATTGAGAGAGATTTTGTAAAAAATATAAATTTAGATTCGGTTATTGATGAATTTTATGTATCGAAGTCTCGTAGCGCACAAATTAAGTGAAATTTAAAATATTTTGAGTATGTATAAAGTATTTAGCTATATTTATTTTCAGCCCACCCCGGCACTGAATCCTGGATCCGCCCCTGTAACGTTCCGATTTTTTCAAATGAAAAATAAACACACGGCATCATAAATTACACAACAATGAAAAATAGCACGACTATATAAAATGCACATAAATGGAATTGGTAACTTCTTCGAATAAAAAATAATGAAAATAATACTCACCATCACTATGACATTTTTTTTTGGTACAGAGGAAATACCATCAATATCACATGATTATTGAATGTTGATTAAAACAAATTTTAAAGTATTTAATAACTAAACGTAATTTATAGATTCGTGGGTAAATTAAATTGGTAAATAATGAATATAAAAAAAATATTATTAGTTAATTTTTATCCGTAACATATTACTTGTTGATTTTATGAATCTTGATTAAAGAACTTAAACTTTTCATTAATTGCCGATATATGTATAGAATAGAATATGAACATGTGTGTAAGGATTGACTATGGTGGAAACACCCTTGATGGTGAAATCTAGAAACCAATTGCATTATTAAGTAATTTCATTGCATATTTATTATTATTTGTTGCATCAAGATGGTCGCTAGTATATGCAACAAATAATGCAATAAAAAAATACATAAATACATATAATTCTACTCATCTACAGCCGTTAGATCATTAATATCAATGGCCTACAAAAGTTTCTAGATTTCACAAGGTAATTAGTATATATATATATATATATATATATATATATATATATATATATATATATATATATGGTCTTGGGTTGGGTCGGGTCGGGTTTGAGCGGGGCCGAGTCGAGACTTGGCCGCCCAGAATCGGCCCATGTATGGGGCGAGCGAGGTTGGGTTGGGCCTGGACTGGAAGATCGAAGCACTGCTCGTGTAATATCCGAAATTTCTACTACTATTGTTTAATGTTATTTTATCCGAGTTATGTTGTACAGCATGGAATCTGTACAGTATGGATAAAATAAATGAAGGACTGAGATGTCAGTATTGGTATAATTGTCGTATTTGGTCGACAATTGTATTTGAGGATATAATGTGTTGAGTAATGTATATTTGGTATGCCGTATGTTCGTATTTGGTATGTCGAGATGTTGGACGAGGATAGCTGAAAATGGCTAAGTGTAACATTATTAGAGCACGCTAATAATCATGAGTAGCGCACGCCATCGTGCAGGCTGTAATATCCGCAATTTTCGATTTCCGGTAATTTCTTTTTTTCGGCGGAAGTCTGTTTTGACGACTCGCTCATGTCCGTTTCGTCATTCTGAGAATGATTAATTCTACACTTTTTGACATCCGAGTTCGTTTCGGTGTCGTTTTGTTGAGTTCCGTGCTTTTTCGCGACTTTTCCGCACTTGAGTTCGATTCTTGCGAATCTCGTCCGAAACTGTTGTTTCGAGTTTCCCGCAAGTCCGTTTAACTTTGTTAGACGTGTTGTGAACTTCGGTTTGGTTATTCGATCACGTATCGTGATTTCCGGGCATTTTGGGCCATTTTGTAATTTCTTGAAAGTTACGGGTATCCGTATCTGTAATTGTTGTCTCGACCCGTTTCTTGGTCGCGTATGACTAATTATGGTATTACGCTTTCATTTCGAGTCGTTT
Organism: Orobanche coerulescens; assembly: GCA_033398695.1. Taxonomy (NCBI): domain Eukaryota; kingdom Viridiplantae; phylum Streptophyta; class Magnoliopsida; order Lamiales; family Orobanchaceae; genus Orobanche; species Orobanche coerulescens. The sequence goes on from CM065802.1 coordinate 232,082,465, forward strand.
ATCTTGTCCGCGAACTTTTCGTCGTGTTCGCTCCGCCTTTTCGGAAATCGGGTCGCCGAGCGGTGGGGCGGATGGCCGACGGTGGCGGATCGGGCGGACGGCGGGGATCGCCGGACGATTGCGGGCACCGCCGGACGGTGCGGCAGAACCGGCGAGCGCACGCCACTGGCCGGAAGGTGCCGCGCTAACCGGCAGTGTAGCGACGCCGCCGTGGGTGGCCAGCGACGCCATCGGCCCGGGCAGTGGGGTTTCGAGGTTCTGGACTCGGCCAGATCGGCAGGTAGCGCAAGCTACGCCGAGCGTAGCGCGCGCTAGTCGGCAGCGTAGCGCACGCTGTAGGCAGGCTAGCGTACGTTAACTGGCCGGCCAGTTCAGACCAGTGGCAACTGGACAGGTCGGCTAGCGCGCGCAGGCATCCGGCCGTAGCGCACGCTAGCGGGAGTTGGGTCGGCAGGTTCGGCCGGCAGGGTTGGTCGGTGATGCCGGGTGTTGTGGGCCCTGGCCGAGGGTACTCGGCCGATACCGGCCGATAGCGCACGCTAGTCCGGGAAGGCTAGCGCACGCTAGTCTGGCCGAGTATAAATATGGCTGAGCAGTCACATTTCACTTCGTTTTTCATTTCCTTCCTTCTCCTTCCGCGAGTGGCGATTCCTGGGCGATGAAGCCATGTTGTTTAACAACAAAACCATGAAGTTCTGGAGTCCATAACATCAATCAATCGTCCGTTAACATCCTTTGAGCCATAGAATGAAGGTAATCTTCCTTAGAACCCTAATTTCGGGAATTTGGGGATTTTTGCAATTTCGTCCGATTCGTTCCGTGTTGTTGATTAATTCATGATGGGTATGATTAATCTTGGTAGTATTCTTGTGTTTAACATCATTTAATCCATTGTTCTTCGTCGAATCAAGTATATTTCTTGATTTCCTTCGAGTTGACTTTTTGGGGGATTTGTCCCGATCTCGCTTTTCATCCGTTTCGATGGATCGATTATGGTTAAATGATGTTGTTAAACATATTCTATGGATTGTATATCCATATTTCAACTTGGAATTCCATTTTCGGTTTTGACGGAACGAATCGTGTTCTTGGCCGTTTTGGGGGAAATCCGTGAACTTTCGTCATTCGTTCTTTGAATTCAACGGCTTTGAGTCGTGTTATGGAATTCATTTCATTGTTATCATTTGTCCTTCGTAGTTTATGAACGTGAGTTGGCGTTCGGTGGAGTCGGCGGGTTCGTAGTCGGTTCGGGCCAACCTACTTGGCCGATTCTCCGCGTTGTTCTTATTCGAGGCAAGTACCTTGCCCATACTTTTCTCGTTTTATGGATATGATGATCGGTGGTCGTTTTAATGTGTTTGTTTGGTTATTTGAAATGAAGTTTCAAAGGATTTCGGTTTGGCCTCGTTAAAGGCTTTCTTTCAAAACGAGTGTGATTTGTGAACGGTGTTTTGAGAATTGATTATGATTTGGTTATTTTGAACATTGAAGGATTTTATGATGATACTCCTATTGTTTCAGTTATGGAATCGTGTATTCCTTATTTAAGCTTGTTATTGTATTTTTGAAGAGTTTGGTAATGGTGTCGAGTTAATGGCCATCTCTAGTGAGTATTCTTAATGAACTTACATTCTTAGCATGTTAGTATTGCATGAGTAACGTGTGTGTGTGTGTATGCTCACTACGGGTTAGATCCGACGGGGTCTCGGTAGGGCTCCACGAAGCTGTGGACCGCGAGCTTGCTTTTAACCACTGTGGGTTAGATCCGACGGGGTCTCGGCAGGGATCCACGAAGCTGTGGGTCCGCGGTTAATTGTGGTGCATTTTTACAAATGTGATTCGATATTGGCATTTCCGGAAATGAGTACTTTTGAACGGTTTTCATTTGCATGCATTGACTAAATGTGTAAGAGGTAAGTTGTTCGTTTGGCCTACTTGGCTAGGATGGCTCTAGAGTATTTTGTTGTTTGTTTTAAATCCTTTATTTGTGGATTTTGATGTTGGGATACGAACCTCGTGGTCGTTCTCGTACCGTGAGTTGATGAGATTTGGGGCTAAAATCCCAATGGTTTATAAAAGTCGTTTACGGATTTGGGGCTAAAATCCCAACGATTTGGTTAATGTCATTTTCCGAAAGTAAACTTTTGGGCGGTGACCCCTTTGTCTTTTGGATTTTGAAAAGTAGGATTTGATAATCCTAAATTGTTTTCTATTAAAACTCTCGATGGCATTCTAAACCGCTTTTATAAATTATTCTCATTGATTTATGATATTTCGTTTTTGAAATGTTTTCTCAAACCCTTGCCTCGGGAAGTACTTTTCGCTTCGTTTGGATCTTTGAGGATCCTCGGTTATTGTTATTCGTGGAATGTGAATTGTATGGCTCGTATTTGCACTTTGTATTTGCACTAGCAAAACAGTGGAGTTTGCTAACCCCGAGTATTCGGGGGTGGATGTCTGTTTTGCATTCGGGTTTTGGAGCATAACACGTGGTCGGCACGAAGGATGATGAAAGATGATCGATACTAATCACATGAGGAACCGTACATCGTGTGTTGGTTCGATTGTACTTTATTTTCCATTGTTGTATTGTTCCCGTTGTACGGGTGTAGTTGTATTTTGTCCCCTGCGTGGGCATGAGTTGTATTTGAGTTGTATGTATTTGTGGAAAGACCAAATCGGTCTACTGAGTCATTGTAGCCTTGAAGGCATTGTCGAGATGTTAAATATTGTTACCAGCCTGGTAGATCCTCGAGGAGAGGGTCTACGGCGTGTAATATCCCTGAGTGGATTGGGGGTGTTACATAAATGGTATCGGAGCTTAGGTTGAGGAAACCTAGGCTGTCGGGTCAAGTCGTGTTGTTTGAGTCTTGTTTCGTCGGATTTTATCTGACTGAGTCGTGTCGCGACGCGTCGTTTGAGTTTGTTGGTCGTGATTAGTATCGTGGGGGCGATCATCATCTTCGTGCGACCTGTGGAAGTAAGTCTCCCTTCTTTGTGTCGTGCCTCGTGTGACACGAGCTATTTTTATGATTATTTGTTAAGTGGTGGAATTTTATGTGAATTTCGATTTCACGATATGTATTTAGTCGACTCTCGTATTTGATTTATACGAGGAGTGTCGTCGTTTGTGATGTCTTTTTATTGTTGTTTTCCTCCGTTGTTGATGATTTTCGAATCGATTTGCACGTTTCACAAGTCTCTTGTGGAAGCTTTGTGCTTATACGCGTTCGACTTGTTCACTAGCCAGTGCGGGAGAGTATTTTATCAGTGGTTTTGTTTTGAATGTGGTATTTTATCGTTTATTTCCGTTTAAAGACATGTATTGTCTTGATTTTAAACGTTTTGATGCGTGTGCTAGGAGTTGTTTTAGTGAACGTCGGTATGTGTGAGTTTTGGGCATTCTGGCCTATCGATTTTTGAAAACCTTGAGAAACTTAGAAAAATAAACTTCGAGACATACTTTTCAAACGACTTATTTTCTTGTGGTACATCCTAGGTGCCACAATATATTTCAAAAATTTTCTACCTCGAGGACCAAAATATTTTGAGATATTTTCAACACTTTTATTTAGACCCGAGGGTCGAATATTTTGAAAGTTTTCACTAAGAGAAAGTGTCCTCATTTTTATCAAATGTGATATGGTTCTCCAAAGTCTCGATAATGATGTTTCACGTTTGTACTTTTTGAAAGGTGATACTCAAGATCAACCAGTATTCTTCTAAATTATTTTCAAAATGAGGTTTTCGTTTTTTTTTAAAACCTATCCATTCCCGTTTGAGGGCTGGGTATGTACGTGTGATATTCGCGTTGTCATTTTGATACCTTCTCCCGAGTGTGACCGAATTGGCGGTGTGAGCGTTGAGTCGCTTTCCACACATTTTTTTGCGTTAGCCCCCTGTGAGAGGCGGGATGTTGGTGTTGAATATTATCGCCTCGTAGTGATTCCTGCGTTGTCGCGCATGTGCGAGCTGTTAGAGCTTGGTTTGGTATGACCATGTGCATCGGTGATGGTTCCGTTATGTGTCCGCTGTTTAATGTCTTGTTACCTTGCTCCCGTATTTGTGAATTTCGTGGACGAGGTCGGAGGTAATGCCCGTACTATTTTGACTTCTGTATTTTCTCTTCCCCCAGTCTATCGATTCGCTCATGTTCGTTGGTACTTTATGAACTTGTTCGGTATTTGATTTCATCGTCCGAACGAATCGTGATCTTGTTTTGAGTTGATCTGGTTATCGATGTTACTTTTTCGGGTTCAGTTCGATTCTTGTGAAACTTGTTTGGGAGTGACATCATCTGGTTCTACTAGTTCTTTTATTCGAAGTGGATCGGATTTGGAACTCTTATGTTTTCGACTGGTCGACTCATTTATGTTTGTTGACATTTCGAGATTATGCCTTGTTTCGTTTATCGAACGAGTGTGGTATCGTTTCGGAATAACTCGTTTGTCGTTGTGACTTTTCAATCGCTATTCCCTTTCCTGAGGATCTTATGGGAATGCATGTCTTGTAGTTCTCACCAGATCATCCTGGGAGTAATTGTTTGAACTTTATTGTTCTTCGTGATTCGAACATGATTCTTCGATTTTTGTTGTCTCGATCGTTTGTTTGTTCGGTTTTTGTTCTCGTTTCATGATTATTGAGCGTTCAGGCTCCTTCGTAATTCCCTTTAGTTCGGGAAATTAGTTTCGTTTTCGATCTTCCATCCCTTAGGCGATGGGATTCCGTGTTTGTTCAGCGGTTGACTCGCGTTTTGATTGATGTACCGTTGGGTTGGTCAATCATATTGATTTTCGTTCGTTGTGTTTTGTGATTATCGGATAATTGACTTGGCTATAGTATCCGTTTGATGACGCTTGTCACTTGTCGGTTTTATTATATCCCTAACGGCGACGTTGTGTTGGTCGCCGTGGAGCGTGTTTACACGCCGTATATTCCTTTGCGTTGTTTGTAACATTTCGCCGTTGGGCGTTAGTTACGCATTCTTGTGTGTCTCGTTGAGTTTTTCCTGGTGGAATATTTCTTCTCCTACTTGTTTTAAGTTTCGGGACGAAACTTCTTTTAAGGAGGGTAGAATGTAATATCCGCAATTTCGATTTCCTAATTTCTTTTTCGGCGGAAGTCCTGCTTTGACGACTTCGCTCATGTCCGCTTCGCCATTCCGAGAATGATTAATTCTACACTTTTGACATCCGAGTTCATTTCGGTGTCGTTTTGTTGAGTTCCGTGCTTTTCGCGACTTTTCCGCACTTGAGTTCGATTCTTGCGAATCTCGTCAAATCGTTGTTTCGAGTTTCCCGCAAGTCCGTTTAACTTTGTTAGACGTGTTGTGAACTTTGGTTATTCGATCACGTATCGTGATTTCCGGCGTTTGGGCCATTTTGTAATTTCTTGAAAGTTACGGTATCCGTATCTGTAATTGTTGTCTCGACCCGCTTTCTTGGTCGCGTATGACTAATTATGGTATTACGCTTTCATTTCGAGTCGTTTATCTTGTCCGCGAACTTTTCGCCGTGTTCGCTCCGGCCTGCTTGGAAATCGGGTCGCCGAGCCACAGCGGTGGACCGGCCGGACGGTGGCGGATGGCCGACGATTGCGGGCACCGCCGGACGGTGCGGCAGAACCGGCGAGCGCACGCCACGGCCGGAAGGTCGCGCGCTAACCGGCAGTGTAAGCGACGCCGCCGGTGGCCTAGCGTACGCCATCGCCCGGGCATGGGGGTTTCGAGGTTCTCGACTCGGCCAGATCGGCAGGTAGCGCAAGCTACGCCGAAGTAGCGCGCTAGTCGGGCACGTAGCGCATCTTTGCCGGCCGCTAGCGACGTTACTGCCGGCGGTCATCCGGTGGCTATCGATGGGCCAGCGCGCGCGCAGGCATCCGGCCGTAGCGCACGCTAGCGGGAGTTGGGTCGGCAGGTTCGGTCGGCAGGGTTGGTCGGTGATGCCGGGTGTTGTGGGCCCTGGCCGAGGGTACTCGGCCGATACCGGCCGATAGCGCACGCTAGTCCGGGAAGGCTAGCGCACGCTAGTGTGGCCGAGTATAAATATGGCTGAGCAGTCACATTTCACTTCGTTTTTCATTTCCTTCCTTCTCCTTCCGCGAGTGGCGATTCCTGGGCGATGAAGCCATGTTGTTTAACAACAAAACCATGAAGTTCTGGAGTCCATAACATCAATCAATCGTCCGTTATCATCCTTTGATCCAGCGAATCAAGGTAATCTTCCTTAGAACCCTAATTTCGGGAATTTGGGGATTTTTGCAATTTCGTCCGATTCGTTCCGTGTTGTTGATTAATTCATGATGGGTATGATTAATCTTGGTAGTATTCTTGTGTTTAACATCATTTAATCCATTGTTCTTCGTCGAATCAAGTATATTTCTTGATTTCCTTGAGTTGACTTTTTGGGGGATTTGTCCCGATCTCGTTTTTCATCCGTTTTCGATGGATCGATTATGGTTAAATGATGTTGTTAAACATATTCTATGGATTGTATATCCATATTTCAACTTGGAATTCCGTTTTCGGGTTTTGACGGAACGAATCGTGTTCTTGGCCGTTTTGGGGGAAATCCGTGAACTTTCGTCATTCGTTCTTTGAATTCAACGGCTTTGAGTCGTGTTATGGAATTCATTTCATTGTTATCATTTGTCCTTCGTAGTTTATGAACGTGAGTTGGCGTTCGGTGGAGTCGGCGGGTTCGTAGTCGGTTCGGGCCAACCTACTTCGGTCGATTCTCCGCGTTGTTCTTATTCGAGGCAAGTACCTTGCCCATACTTTTCTCGTTTTATGGATATGATGATCGGTGGTCGTTTTAATGTGTTTGTTTGGTTATTTGAAATGAAGTTTCAAAGGATTTCGGTTTGGCCTCGTTAAAGGCTTTCTTTCAAAACGAGTGTGATTTGTGAACGGTGTTTTGAGAATTGATTATGATTTGGTTATTTTGAACATTGAAGGATTTTATGATGATACTCCTATTGTTTCAGTTATGGAATCGTGTATTCCTTATTTAAGCTTGTTATTGTATTTTTGAAGAGTTTGGTAATGGTGTCGAGTTAATGGCCATCTCTAGTGAGTATTCTTAATGAACTTACATTCTTAGCATGTTAGTATTGCATGAGTAACGTGTGTGTGTGTATGCTCACTACGGGTTAGATCCGACGGGGTCTCGGTAGGGCTCCACGAAGCTGTGGACCGCGAGCTTGCTTTTAACCACTGTGGGTTAGATCCGACGGGGTCTCGGCAGGGATCCACGAAGCTGTGGGTCCGCGGTTAATTGTGGTGCATTTTTACAAATGTGATTCGATATTGGCATTTCCGGAAATGAGTACTTTTGAACGGTTTTCATTTGCATGCATTGACTAAATGTGTAAGAGGTAAGTTGTTCGTTTGGCCTACTTGGCTAGGATGGCTCTAGAGTATTTTGTTGTTTGTTTTAAATCCTTTATTTGTGGATTTTGATGTTGGGATACGAACCTCGTGGTCGTTCTCGTGTACTGTGAGTTGATGAGATTTGGGGCTAAAATCCCAATGGTTTATAAAAGTCGTTTTACGGATTTGGGGCTAAAATCCCAACGATTTGGTTAATGTCATTTTCCAGAAAGTAAACTTTTGGGGCGGTGACCCCTTTGTCTTTTGGATTTTGAAAAGTAGGATTTGATAATCCTAAATTGTTTTCTATTAAAACTCTCGATGGCATTCTAAACCGTTTTATAAATTATTCTCATTGATTTATGATATTTCGTTTTTGAAATGTTTTCTCAAACCCTTGCCTCGGGAAGTACTTTTCGTTTCGTTTGGATCTTTGAGGATCCTCGGTTATTGTTATTCGTGGAATGTGAATTGTATGGCTCGTATTTGCACTTTGTATTTGCACTAGCAAAACAGTGGAGTTTGCTAACCCCCGAGTATTCGGGGTGGATGTCTGTTTTTGCATTCGTGTTTTGGAGCATAACACGGTGGTCGGCACGAAGGATGATGAAAGATGATCGATACTAATCACATGAGGAACCGTACATCGTGTGTTGGTTCGATTGTACTTTATTTTCATTCATTGTATTGTTCCGTTATGTACGGTGTAGTTGTATTTTGTCCCCTGCGTGGGCATGAGTTGTATTTGAGTTGTATGTATTTGTGGAAAGACCAAATCGGTCTACTGAGTCATTGTAGCCTTGAAGGCATTGTCGAGATGTTAAATATTGTTACCAGCCTGGTAGATCCTCGAGGAGAGGGTCTACGGCGTGTAATATCCCTGAGTGGATTGGGGGTGTTACACAGGCTTAGCGCACGCTACGGATATAAGATAACGCACGCTAATGCAGTCAGATCAGAGGGAATCTGCGTGTGGACCAGGCCACTTTCAGCGCACGTTCTGATAAGTCAACAGATGTTTGAAATGTAGTACTAGCGCACGCTAAACCTAAAGGTTAGCGCACGCTAATGATATATTGGACAAAAAGGAATATTATCCTCGTCAGCACTTTCGGCGTGTGGACCAGTCTTCGGAGCATACAGACAAACGAGTCAACTGATATTTGCGCACGCTAAACGCAAGGACTTGCGTACGCTAGAGAGTGTAAGTTACGTACGCTAATGCATGGGCATTACGTACGTAAGCACATGTACAAAGCCAGACTATAGCCTCTGGACTGCGATAGTGCACGCTAACAAAGTCAGTTAGCGCACGCTAAACATAAGGTTTAGCGCACGATAGTAATATACTTTATAAAAAGGGGACAGACGGGTATTATGAAGCATTTCGTCCATTTCTTTCATTTCACCCGACAGAGAGAACCTTGGGAGGACATTTGGAGTTCCTAAACACTGAGGGATGATCCTCTTTAACAAGATTAAAGATGGAAATTATGGATTAAAGCTTTGTTCTTCAAATCATTGGTAATTCTTGGAAATGGATTCAACCTTGGAAATCAATCCATTCCTTCATAAAGGTAATCATTCTTCATCTTTGGATTTTGTTTTGGATTGAATGTTGATGTTCTTGAGTTGATGATTATTACATAAACAAGTTGATAAGCATAATTATGAGATGGATTACCGGATTATGATGATGTTATGGTTGATATGAAGATATTGATATGATTCTTGTGGTTTGAATTGTGTTGTTCGTTTTCTTGAGATAAGTGGATTAATCCTTCTCCTCAGTTTCGGATGTTGATGTTATTGTCGATGATTACTCTCTGTAATGGAAGATTAAGGAAGTATTGTTACGTTATTGATGTTTCATGTATTGATATTAAGGAAGATGATATATGGATATAGAACTTGGATTATAAGTTGGATGATTGTTTATATGTTAAAGGATACCGGATTTCATTGTTTTGATGACTATAACACATGGTTTTGGATCACTTAGTGTTCTTCATAATCGTCATATGTTGATCGGTACCTGAAAAGCATGCAAACTGTACAGCATTAGCGCACGCTATGTTTACTGCCTAGCGCACGCTAACGGGAGCAACTTAGCGCACGCTACGTTAAGTGATTAACGTGCGCTAAGAAGGCAGAAAGTGCAGTATTTTCGTGTTGTGGTTATGAATTCGTGCTGGTTTGAGTTGGATTGATCCGACTAGTGTTTAATCGAGATATTGTCAAGCCGTTGGGTTTGTGCTTTGGTTTTATCGATTGTTGATTGTTATCGAACTTGTTGTTTATCAAATTACTAGGTTGAGAATATTGATCGGTGATTACAACTGTGTGTTGCGGTCGAGCTCGAGAATGTTCGTAGATTGCTTTGGTCAGGACCGAGGAACTTGTAGATGACGGCAATGGATTTGGTAACAGCTTCCTCGTCATTGTATCGATATCGAGGTAAGTTATTACTTGCTCAGTTTATAGTATTTAATGAATGGTTTCCGTTTCATTCGGGTATAATTCGTATAGCAATGTTTATAATCGTAATCACAGGAGATTTGGGATTATAAATCGTATTCGAGTGTTGGGAATCTAAATCATAATGTATATGATTTACTTTTGTTATTGGTATACTTGTATATCGAGGATATATTGTGATAAAGACGAAGATATGAATTATCTGCAATCCGTGATACTTTGGACCGTCGAGTATTGAGGATAATGGTTCATGATGGTTTAGACATTGAGATCGTTCTCGAAGGACTCGGGGCAAGTGCTCTAATCATTTTTATCATTTGTGTTGATCATGTCGTGATACATTCGTGTATTGTTGTTGTCATGCATTTGTGCATTGTTGTTGTCATGTATTGTGTACAGTTGTTTTGTGCATTGTTGTCATATGTCCACCTCGTGTTGGTCCGACGGGATCATCGAGGGATCTATGCTAGCGTGCGCTGGATTATCGGACGGGTTTTTGTACTCGGGTTGGTCTGACGGGATCATTGGGGGATCTAGGCAGTGAACGTTGGATCATCGGATTGCCATGTATTGTTGTTGTGCATATGTATATTATGGGTTTGCCATAAGTATACATTGTCGTTATTGTTGTGATCATATTGACGTTGTCATATGAGTACGCATTTGTAGGTCTTGTGTTAGGACCATGTCCGTATGTTGTGTTGATCTGATCTTGGATTAGACTGACGTGATAGTAATGGTATTTCGTATCTTGAGGTATGTTCCGTATTTCCTTGGTACTTGTCTTTGATGGACAATCGATTATCGTATTGGAATTGTCGACGTTATCCGATGGATTGAATTGGCCAGAGTTGGTATAATTTCCGTATCGCGAGTTATGATAATGTTTTGAGAACCTTGGGTATTGTTGAGATACCATACAGATATTTCGGTATTATCTTATTGTGTTGTTAAGGATACGAATCGTGGATTTTTGTAAAGTTACGACGGTAAGATTACATTGGTCGTATTCTTACTTAGTATTTCCATTGATATGTAATTATTGACGTGATGCGATGGTTATCATTGTTGGATATTATGGCTGAACCCATCGTGGGCTTTCTTTTTAGGTTCTTGGATTATCAAGCTTGTAGCGGTCGTGAAGAGATGAGCTTCCCGGAGGATACTGACTAGGACATGTATTTGTGTATTGAGTTTCCTGATCAGTTCTTGTATTCCGCTGCTAGAGTATTTTAATTGTTTGTCTTTTTCCGCTGCGTGAGTATTTTTAAATGACCTATTGGTATCTAGTAACTTAGGTTACTTTGGAAATCGTTTTCTAAATCTATTCTGTCGGTACGTGTAAGCGATAGGTTAACGTATGTTTTTAAACTGTTGAGTTTTGGCATTTCGGGCCTTGTGGTTTCAAATGAGATTTTACGACGGTTTTGATAAACGAGATTTATAAAGTCTTCGAATGTTTTTAAAAGATAGTACCGTCGTTAGCCTCTTGGGCTTTTGTAAATGTTTGCGAAAATTTCCTTCAGCCTTGTGGGTTCCATCTCGGGGCCCACGGTGCTGTAATATTCCCGGTCGGATCTGGGGGTGTTACAGCTCGCCCGTCCGGCTGTCCATAGTCGGGCTGGGCCGTATCTTCCCGCCCGCCCCGGTTGTCAATGTGTCGGGCTGAGACGTATATTAAAAAAAAACTTTTTTGAATTTTAAAAAACATGTTTCGATTTTACAAACTATGTTTCGAATTTTAAAAAGCAATTTACATTAAATTTAAAACTCAATTTAAAAAAATCTATTTGTATTTTTAGAATAAATCGATTATCATTAATTTAAAAATCAATTTGAAAAAATTGTTTTGAATTTAAAAAGGAATTATTAATATTAATTTAAAAATCAATTTAAATAAATCGGTTTGAATTTAAAAAATCCGTTTCATTAAATTGAATGAGGAGAAAAGGAGGAAGAAAAACTCTTGTGCCTGAACTAAAAGCGGACACCGAAGCAATTATTGAGGCTAGAACTATAGGACATCTCTTACAATTCTAACCAATATAGAATATTGTTCTTCACGTAATTTCACGATTTTAAAATTTCAAAATCTGCATCAAGCTCATGCAAACACGTAAAACACTCATTTAGAATTTGGCTAGAAGAAGTTGAGAAAGTAGAGTTTGATGACGATTTTGATTTTTTTGAAAGGAAGTGGCGATGTAAACTAATCAAAATTACCTTTATTTTTTGAAGTCGGTTGAAATGCTAGAACCGGGTGAACTAACTAACTAAATTAATATTTTTGCGCACTCATCTACGTACTCCTCATTATTCAAATAAGATATATCTAATGTAGTATAATAATAATAATAATCAAGAAGATTACGAATGCTTTTTTATAAAGACCGATGAAGAAGACATGCAACACCATATATGTAATGGAATTTATCCAGGTACTCCAATCATTTTTCTTGTATTTTAGAAATAACTTAAGATAAATATGTCGATTTTGGTGTTCATTTAAAGCATCAACAATTCTACAACATTCTAAAATAACTAAATGCATATTAGGTTCATGAGCATATAAATTTAAATATGTAGATTTTTTATAAGCACGTAGTAACTATGAACAATCGTGGCAAACTCCCAATGAGCTCGGGCAAAATACTATTCAAATTTGAATTGTGGGCTGGGGTGGGCGACTAGCGGGCTGGACGGACGGGATGGTTAGCGGGATGGATGAGCTACGGGTGGGCTTGGGGCGGGCTGGTCCGGGTTGGGAGCCGGTCGGACTGAACTGGACTTAGGCTGTGTTTAGCAAAACTAGCTAATATGCTAGCTGGTAGCTGATAAGCTAACTGATAGCTGATTGGGTAGCTGATAAGCTAGCTGATTAGGTAGCTGATTAGGTAGCTGATAAGCTAGCTGATTTTAATGTAGATGTTTAGTAAATTAGCTGATAAGCTATCTGTTTTTTTTTAAAAAATTACATAAAATGACATCACTTTTATTTTTCTATTATTTTTAAACTTTCTCATTATATTTTAACAATAATTGTTATAAAATAAAATAAAATAAATGATATTTTTGTCAATTATTAGTTTAATATATACTACCTCTAAATTACACTATGTACTATTAGAGTTCACTATCATTTTGAAAAGTCATTGATAATTTGTTTTTGATGGTTTAAAATTGCCGTTGAATAGGACTTGTGTGTATAATTTTAGTTACGAACAAGTTCACAACAACAATAGGTATCAAAAAGTTTCCATAAAATATAAAAGATAAATCGAACACAAAATTATTATATTATATTTATAACAAAGTAATTCATTAGCAAGTGTAATAGAGTGATGATCAGACTAACCATAATTTTTCGCGTCCACCACTCATCTGAAGCCTCAATTTTTCCTGAAAAGTTAACAGATAGTGTATTTATTTGTAATATGTCAATTACTCAGGGGGTGTTTATGTAAAAAAACCCTATGTTTTTATTTAGGTCACGGACATATATGGAATATATAAAGATGAGAAGCTAGTTTCTTTTTTCATAAGTTTGAAAAATTAGCTTATCAATCAGCTAGCTTATAAGCTAGCTGATAAGCTAGTCGTTTACGAAACGAGCTTTTTTTAATCAATGGTCAAATAAACTCTTAAAGCTTATAAGCTAGCTGATAAGTTAGTGCTAAACACAGCCTTAGGCTGGGGGGATAGAGCCCAGGACTGCCCAGGCTGGGCTGGCCCTCCTAGCCTGTGGGTCTGGAAAATCCGAGCTGTCTTGGGTCGGGCTGGGTCAGCATCCGGACCGACCCCCTCGCCAACTCTAAATAATGTATATTTTTTACACTCGCCAACTCTAAATAATGTATATTTTTTTATTTTTCTTATTTGATCTTTTAATTATATGTGAATTTGGAAATTAGTTTATGTGTAAGTTGAAGTTTTAATTTACATGAGTCATGACTCAAGTAGGCATATTGCCGAACTATAACTAACTACTAAATATTATATAATAATAATAATAATATTAGAATGAACTAAATAGAGAGATTGATAAATGACTTGAGATGTTATTGATATGTTCACAACAAATACAAGTGTCCTTATATAGGACTAGAAAAGTAGGTTACAAGGTAGATGAAGAACCAAAAGCCTTAAATATTAATGACGAAAGCTAAAATGCCAAAGGTCATCCAATTTATTACATAACACTCCCCCTTGGATGACTTGTACTAACATCATGCCTCGTTAAAACCTTACTAGGTAAAACCGAGTGGGAAAAAACCCTAGTGAAGAAAAAAGAGTACATGAGTTGTACAAAATACAAAATAAAAGCATATTTATGTCTCCCGCTCATTTTAATATGACTATAAAATTCAGCAAATATCTCGAAGTCTGCGCATTCCGATCTTGTGCACTAATTTCTCGAAAGGTGTTGTTGTAAGTGCCTTTGTGAATAGATCTGCTGTATTTTCACATGAGCGGATCCGACAAACATCAATTTCTCCCTTTTGCTGGAGTTCGTGGGTGAAGAAGAACTTTGGATCAATGTGCTCCGTCCGATCTCCTTTAATGTAGCCTTCTTTAGTCTGAGCGATACATGATATTGTCTTCGTTTAGAATGGTAGGACTTCCTTTATTGACTGAAAGACCACATGATTCTCGGATATGGTGGACCAAAGATCTAAGCCATACACATTCTCGACTTGCTTCATGAAGTGTCAATAATTCAGCATGGTTTGAGGAAGTTGCTGCAAGGGTCTGCTTTGTAGATCGCCAAGATATAGAGGTATCACCATATGTGGAAATATAAACTGTTTGTGATCAACCTTTATGAGGATCAGATCGATATCCAGCATCTGCGTAACCAAATAACTCCACTTTCGAGTCTTTAGAGTAAAATAAACCCATATCCATTGTTACTCAAAGATATCTAAATATTTTCTTCACACCAGTCCAATGTCTTCGAGTTGGAGCAGAACTATGTCTTGACAAGAAATTAACGCAAAATGCAATATCTGGATGTGTACAGTTGGCAAGATACATTAGTGCACCAATGGCACTAAGGTACGGTACTTCAGGACCAAATAGTTCTTCACCCTTTTCTCCTGGGAGGAATGGTTCCTTTTTCTTTTCAAGTGATTGCACAACCATAGGTGTACTGATAGGATATGCTTTATCCAAAATAAATCGTTTAAGGATCCATGCTGAATGATGAACAAAAATTCATTTTGATAAATGTTCAACTTGAAAACCAAGGCAAAGTTTTGTTTCACCTAAGTCTTTCATTTTAAATTCACTTTTCAAATATGCAATCGTCTCATGAAGTTCATCTAGTGTCCTAATGATGTTTAAATCATCAACATAAACTGCAATGATAGTAAAGCCCTCTTCGTCCCTTTAATAAAGACACATGGACATAATACATTATTAACATAACCTTCTTCCAAAAGGTACTCACTGAGACGATTATACCACATTCGCTCGGATTGTTTTAACCCATATAAGGATCTTCATAATTAATTGAGTACACCTCTCGGGATTTTGAGCTAAATGCTTCAGACATTTTTAATCCTTCAAGGATTTTCATGTAGATGTCATTATCAAGTGACCCATATAAATATGCAGTCACAACATCTATGAAGTTCATTCAGAGCCCTTCTAAAATTGACAGACTAAGTACAAATCTGAATGCCGTTGCATCCATTACCGGTGAATAAGTTTCCTCATAATCAATTCCTGGTCTTTATGAGAAGCCTGGTGCAACAAGGCATGCTTTATGTCTCACAACTTCATTTTTCTCATTTCGTTTGCGCACAACTACCCATCTATAACTAACGGGTGTTACATCTGCAGGTGTTTGGACAATTGGTCCAAAAACTTAACATTTCTCAAGTGATTTTAATTCTGTCTCGATGGCATCTTTCCATTTTGGCCAATCATTTCTTCTTTTACATTCATAGATTGATCTAGGTTCATGATCCTCAATTTCTTCAGAAATGTCAAGAGCAGCTGCATATGAAAATATATCATCCATGACAATTTCTTTTCTATTCCACCTTGTTGGGATTCGGTCCAGCATCCTGCCTGTATGGGCTTAAAAATGCGTGAGGCGCGGCTTGAAATTCGACCTGTGAGATCTGCACTAGAAAGTGGTTAAATGAATTGATTTGGACTATTCATACCAACAAGATGCATCTTCTTTTATGGTAGCCATCTCATAGAAACTCATGATGTCATTTGATGGTCCAGCTTGTTTATCAAGTTTCCTTGCTTTTCTAGGATTTTAGATGTCATTTGCTTTTCTTTTCTAAATTTTGACTTATCTCCCCCTAATGCAGGAAAAACTATCTCATCAAATTGACAGTCGGCAAATCTTGCCCTAAATATATCACCAGTCATGGGCTCCAAATATTTTATAATTGAGGGGGAATCAAATCTAACATATACCCCTAATCTTCTTTGAGGTCCCATTTTTGTTCTTTGGGGAAGAGGTATTGGAAGATAAACTGCACACCCGAAAACTCTCAAATGAGATATATTAGGCTCTTGGCCATTTACAAGTTGCAATGGGGAATATTTATGATAAGTAGTCGGCCTTAACCGAACTAGATATGCCGCATGTAATATTGCGTGCCCCCATGCAGAATTTGGCAAATTTGTTTTCAAAAGTAAAGGCCTAGCAATCAACTTTAGCCTCTTAATAAAAGATTCGGCTAGGCCATTTTGGGTATGAGTGTGCGCAACAGGATGTTCCACTGTTATCCCAATGGACATACAATAGTCATTAAAAGATTGGGATGTAAACTCTCCTGCATTATCCCATCGAATTTTATTTATATTATGATCAGGAAATTGTGCTCTTAATCTAATTATTTGAGCAAGGAGTCTTGCAAATGCAATATTACGATGGGACAACAAACTGACATGCGACCAATATGTCGATGCATCTATTAGCACCATAAAGTACTGAAATGGCCCACTTGACGGGGTAATGGGTCCACATATATCTCCTTGTATTCACTCTAAAAATTTTGGACATTCAATCTCAATTTTAACAGGAGATGGTCTTGTTATCAATTTTTCTTGAAAACAAGCAACACATGATATATCTTTAGGCAAAGGAACAACCTTGTTCTTTAGAGGATGCCCATTAGAATTTTCTATTATTCTTCGCATCATTACATGATCCGGATGCCCTAAACGATCATGCCATATGATAAAATTTATCGGGTCCATTGATTTTTGGTTTACCATCATGTATGACTCAACTGGATTCATGAAGGTATAATACAATCCGAATTATATGATGGGAGGTTTTCTATTATTTGTTTCCTCTCTGAGACTACAGACGTGATACATAAGCACTCATCATCATTTTCATTTATTGTCTCAATATGATAGCCATTATGGCGTATATCTCTGAAACTCAAAAGGTTTCTTTTTGATCGGGTGGAAAACATTGCATTCTCGATAGATAAACGTTTACCATTAGGTAATACTATATTTGCTCTTTCGGAGCCTTCAATAAGATCTGACACACCTGATATTGTGTTTACATTAGCTTTAGCTAGTGTTAGATGCGAAAAATATTTTTGATTTCTTAATATTGTATGTGTTGTTGTACTATCTGCCAAACAAAGCAATTCCTCATCTTTTGCAACACATGATGAGAGGTTGTTGGCTATATTTCTTCACAGAAATAAATAAAATGATTATTAGGAATATTTCAGACACTTAATTGATAGTAAAATAAAATAACATAAGCAATAGATAAGGAGAATAATCATCGTTCAAATAAATACACATATAGTTCCAATCATAAATACTTAAAAAGTTCAAACATAAAAAATAATATCTTAATATATGACTTTAAATATCTGCACCACCATATTTGGTCATATCCATATTCCCACCTTCAAAGAAATCACCCACTTTCATGTGAGTTAGGCCCGAATGATCAACTTAGTTCTCCATCGCCAAGATGTGGTTCAAGATGGCCAATCCCCAAGGGATCATTTTGTTCGGTAATATTAGTTTCAACATTTTTCAAGGAGGCCTGATAGAGGTCAACAAGATGCTTGGAGGTACGACAGGTACGGCTCCAATGACCCTTCATTCAACAACGATGACAAGTACTTTCAACCCTTTTAACCATCATACTCTCTTTAGGCTTCTCCTCATTTTTTGTCCACTTCTGGTGGTGGGGCTTCCTTTTGAAGTTGGAAATTTTTTGATGATTATAACCTCGACCGTGCCCAAAACCACGTCCACGGGCATGTCCACGTCCATGTCTACATCCAAATCCACGCCCACGCCCACGTTCAAATGGCTTAGTTTGTCCATATTCATTACCAGTAACAACACTCACTTCATAGAATGGTGTTGAACCAGTTGGATGTGCTTGGTAATTTTTCATCAAAAGTTCATTATTTTGTTCGGCAAGAAGCAAGACTGGTATAAGCTCAGAATATTTCATGAATCCTCATTCACGATATTACTGCTGCAAGAGCATATTATTGGCGTGGAAAGTGGAATACGTTTTTTCCAAATATCTTTATCAGTGATATTCTCCCCACATAATTTCAATTGAGATGTAATTTTAAACATTGCAGAATTATACTCGCTCACACTTTTATAATCTTGCAAACGTAAGTGTAGCCAATCATAGCGAGTTTTAGGGAGTATCACAATTTTCTGGTGGTCGTACCTCTCTTTTAGATCCTTCCAAAGATTTGATGGATCTTTAATAGTCAAATATTCGGTTTTCAAACATTCATCAATGTGGTGGCGGAGGAATATCATAGCTTTTGCCTTATCTTGCTCGGAGGTTTTATTTCCCTCCTTTATGGTGTCACCAAGACCCATAGCATTAAGATGGATTTCAGCATCCAATATCAATGTTAAATAATTCTTGCCGGTGACATCAAGTGCATTGTACTCAAGTTTTGTAAGATTGACATTGTCACTACTAAATAAACATGATTATAAATAAATATATATATAAAAAATACAATATAAAGACATTGCAGAATGCACAGAAGTTGATAAAATAAGCATAAATAATGAGAAGTGTCCAAAACAAGAATATAGAGACATTCCTCCATAATATAATGGTATAAAACACAATGAATGGCAAGTAGGAATCGTACATACATGCATGATTCTATCAGTATACTTTTGTGACTAGAGACATAAAGGAATATGAATAGAAGAGCCACATGCAAACAACCAAAAATGGATATAATAGTTTTTTTTTCAAGGAAGTCACGGATTAGTGAATACTAGTGATATTACATAACCTAAAGTTTTGAATCAACTAAAGATACTAAAGTACTTAAATATAACAAACCAGGTGCACATAATTATACAGATAAGACAAAGGGAAAAGAAAATATAAAAAGCATATATCATGATATGACCAGATGTTAACACAAAGAAAGTGTTCATTACTGTATTGAAAACATGTACCCTTATTATTCTTTTAATATTATATGAGTATGTAACTTAATAAAATGAATCAAACGGAAAGAAATTTATAAAACTTAATAAAGATGTCAATTATAAAATTTCTAAGAATATTGAGAATCATTATAATAAACATACTCTCATGTAAATACATATCATACAAGTAAAATTTCATACAACAAATAATGTGTGACATATAGTACAAGACCTAGAGTTACCAATTGCCCTATTTTCTCTTTTAACCTATTTTTTTTAGCTAGGAATAATTATAAAATAACCCCATAATGGTTTCAACATGTAATATATAAAACAAATTCAGTAGGTGATCTACTAAACAAGTTACCATGATAATAAAGTGATTAAAATAATAGTTTGGCATAAACTTCAAAGCACGGCTATGAAAAATAACATACATGCATCTTTTGAAACATACATGTAGGTTTTTACATGAAGTCACATGGACACTTAGATTTTTAAATAAGACTAATTAGTATCACTGTCTAAAATTTTGGTAGTAACATAATCATATATGCATATTTAACACATGCAGACCATAATGTGTGCTAGTACTGCAGACCATATGGTATGTAGATAAATCCTTTTATTATTACCTTAGACTGTGATATTTGATTTTGGAACGACTTTCAGTAAACCTTTATCCTTCCAGTATTGTTCTCGTGTAGCTCCTTCACTTATCAATCGTGCTGATAATTTATTATATAATAATAATATTAGAATGAACTAAATAGAAAGATTGAGAAATGACTTGAGATGTTATTAATATGTTCAGAACAAATACAATTGTCCTTATATAGGACTAGAGAAGTAGGTTACAAGGTAGATGAATAACCAAAAACCTTAAATATTAATGACGAAAGCTAAAAGGCCAAATGTCATCCAATTTATTACATCTATATATATATATAAAGAATGAGTTTCATGTTTTAATGTGAGCATTAATGACATTAGCTAAGAAACTCTATTATCATGTATGTCAATACATAATAATCATGTGTAAGTTTTTTTTATCATGTTCATTTATTAAATAGGCTCATTCAATTACCGTAATGCACAAATTTCCTTATTTATTTGTTTGTTATATTTGGTAAAGCTGAAAATGTAAATACACATTTTAGTATTGGAAAAAATTGTCATTCTAATTCAGCTTGAAAAGGACAATTAAACTAAAATATATTTAAATATTTGATACAAAAAGATGTTTGGTTTATTGAACGGTAAAAGATTGTATATGTTTAACGTCAATTATCTTACACAAACAAACATAGTAACAAACAAATACAATAAGACTCTCCCAACCACAACAGAAAAAGAGTCATTGCGTACTGATGGAACTTTCCATCTTATACTAAAACTATAAGATATGAAAAATAAAGTGGAAGAGTAGTAAAGTCGATTTAGGAATTTTTAAGATCATGGTTATATTTTGCCATTGAGTTTTGGTACAAATATCATCAATTCATAAGGTCACTAATATGTGTTATAATCCTTTCAACTATTCAAATTCGAGAGTTGTGTTTCGACAAAAGTTGTGTAAGTAATCTCAATAAATAAAGGTCTTAATGTTATGATATTACCTTTTTTTTTCTACTTAAAAAGGTCTAAATAATGACGTATTTTCAATAGAGAACTGTTGCGTATTTTACATTCACGATTTGTCATCTACTGCTTTGAACCCAAAAAGTGGAAATAGCTCAAGCCATGAAAAAAGAAAGTATCTTGGTGTGTGAGTGTTAAAAGTGAGATGCTAATGTGGCTATTTAGTTTAAGCCACTATACCGTGTCCTTTAATTAATATATAAATGTTGAGTTTCATCATTAAACGTAAGTATTTATAATCACAAATTATATTTTTTTTAAAGTGTTTAATATTTATGATAACCTCTACTATATTATAAATCATTTGTGACTTTTAGGGAGGTCTTAAAATATTAAGATACATACTTAGAGCATCTACAATGCATCAAGTTTAAAGACTTGATGCATTTAATTCATATTAACCACAAGGTTTGTGCAATGGAACTCGCCTCATTATCACGCATCTGGGAGAATTTGTTATTCAAGCAAAACTCACTTGGAGACGTAACGACGCAATCGTTACAAATGAAAGACAAAACTCGAAGCTGGTACATCAATTTTGGTGTAAGAGACAAAAGAAAAAAACCTAAGTTGTGTGTAGTATAAATTTTGTTTTTGAAATAGCATTTATTGCGTTATGTTGATGAAAGTCACTCATGTATTTGATGCATTTTTATTGAAATAATTTTATTTACAAAAACTTACTTAAACAAATTTCCTTTATTCAATCAGACGCGATCGAATCGAAGCGTAATAACTAAATATGCATAACCCTTGCAAAATCGATGATTCTTTACGGTGAACACAGCCCGTGCATCGCACGGGCCATGATGTCTCGTAACACTAAACATTTGTTTTGATCGAGCGAAGGCTTGCCAATCATAAATGAAGTTCTTTCACGAGTTGATTGTTGAATCTCACAATATTTTTTATTTACTATTTTATTTAGTCGTAATTTGAGCGTTTAAAACATCAAATGTAATATGTAATGTTATAAAGTACCAGAAAATTAGAGAGACGAGCCCCAAAATCATATATGTACAAGTATCCGTATCAGAAATTATATATTGTACCTAATTTAAGAGGAGAAATTATTTAATTATATAAATTCTTTAGGTCTCGGTAGATCTGGAATTGTTCGTATCGTGTATATTCATGTCGTGTACTTTCGTATTTCGTATACCTGGTGAGTGGAACCGAAAACGACACGATTTCAAGTCGTGCACTCAATTTGTTGATACGAACACGACATGGTAGAAAAACGACACTAAGTACATGAAATTTTTCGTTTACTTGTCATATACATAAAAACGAAACGATACGAGCTGATACACGAAATTGAAAAAATTGAAAAAAAAACATGATATTTACACCAAACAAACACGTGTTATATTATTCACTGTTGATTCGTGAGGTTGTTCTTTTGAAATTTAGAAGTTGTATATTGTATATAAAATATATGTGTTTGTAAAATTGGATATACAATTTTAAATTTTGTTGTAAATATAAATATATATATATATATACACGTATTTATTTATTTATTTATTTTGAATATCTTGTGTCGTGTTGTGTACCTAAAGAGTAAATAGAAAATGATACTAAATCTCGATTGTATATTTTTATTTTCGTGTATCTTCTTGTAATGTATTAAAATACAAACACAAACATTAAATTTTTATATTCTTTTCGTGTCTTGTTTTCGTAATCTAGGACTTAGCATATTGAGCGCCTAGCTATAGACACGTCTCGTACAGTGAGTCATATGTGAGGTATACTAATAAAAAAACAATAAAAATAAAAATGAAAGGAAAAGTCAACTCTCTCATTCTTTCTCCTATAAATCACACATATTTTATCACCGCCACCGCCACCTCCACCTCCTCGGCCGTGAACAACCCTTCTTCTTGATCACAGACAGCTATGGCCTCCACGACCACCAAAGAGGTGCTAACCGATCTCTCTCCGCTCATCAAGCTCTACGCCGACGGCACCGTCGAGCGTCTCTGCGGCTTTCCCCACGTACCTCCGTCGCCGGAGGACCCCACCACCGGCGTCTCCTCCAAAGACGCCACCGTTTCTCCTGTCGTCTCCGCCAGGCTCTACCTCCCAAAGCTCGCCCGATCACCCAATCATAAGAAACTCCCAATCTTAGTCTACTACCACTTCGGCGGGTTCTGCGTCGAGTCCGCCTTCTCTTTCCTCGACCACCGCTACATCAACATCCTATCCTACGCCGCCGGAGCTCTGGTGATATCCGTTGAGTACCGCCTCGCCCCCGAGCACCCCCTCCCGGCGGCGTACGACGATTCTTGGGAAGCCCTCAAATGGGTCTGCTCCCATGGGTAAAATTTACAATCTTTTTTGAACTTTCCCTGATCAGATTATGTTATGGATTTTTTTACCCTTTTCTTTATTTATTTTCTCAGGGCTGATATAGACCAAACCCATTTCGAGCAAGACGAATGGATCGCCGACCACGGCGATCTCAACCGGATCTTCATCGGCGGCGACAGCGCCGGTGGAAACATAGCCCACCACATTGCCCTCCGGGCCGGGTCGGAGCCCCTACCCGGAAACGTGAAGATCGTGGGCGCGATCCTTTCGCATCCTTATTTCGTCGGCTCCAAACCAAGCGGAAGCGATCCGAAAGATGATATGGAGAGCTTACTTTACAGGCTGTGGGTGTTCGTGTACCCTTCGGCCCCCGGCGGGATCGACAATCCATTGATTAATCCTTTTGTTGACGGAGCTCCGGGGTTGTCGGGACTCGGATGCTCCAAAATGATCGTCTGTCTGTCGGAGAAGGACGTATTGACGGCGGACGGATTGGCTTATGCACAGAAAGTGAGAGAAAGTGGTTGGAAAGGTGAGATTGAGGTGGTCGAGGTTGAAGGAGAAGAGCATTGCTTTCAGATTTTTAATCCTGAAAATGAAAAGGCCAAGAATCTGATCAAGCGTTTGGCTTGTTTTATATCAGGCTGAGGTGTGTGTGTGTGTGTGTGTGTGTGTGTGTGTGATAATCGCTTTTTAGTGTGTTGATGAAAGATGTATTATTACTGATTTTCTTGAGGGAAGATGTATTATTAAGATAAATAATATGAATAAAACGGTTCACTATGAGCCTTGATTTAGAGACTGCCTCAAAATCTTTTTTTTTTTTTTAAATTTCTTAAAGTTAGTTTAATATTTTTAATCGAAGAACAACTTTGTTCTCTATTTGTGAGCCCTCGAGCTTACTTGCTATAATGGTTTTAGACTTTTAGCTTCCCCATCATAGAGATGGAAAGTACCAAAATCGTGGTTATTTGGGGTGATAATTTACGAAAGAGAAAATGGGTATAGAGATGGGAGCAAAAAGTTGAATGTTGCTATTCGATTATCGTAATTTTGGAGAGAGAAAGTGGGTAGAGAATTGAAGAAGTAAGATCTGAATTTTGATTTCGATTACTTAGTGTGGTAAATCATGATAGAGAAAGTGGTAGAGATGGAAGAGTAAAAAATTAAATGTTGATATATATTACTTGAATGATAATATTTAGAGAGAAAGTGAATAGAGGGAATGGAGTAACAAGTTGGATGTTGGTATCGGTTATTAATAACATTAATATTTGTACTCCAAAGTATTAATATTAATAACATTTCGCGAGAGCATTCAAGCCCGGGACTAACAACCCCGGCAAATCTTGTGTTATTTACTTTTTCACGGAAGTGTTCTCGCATTTGTTTGTTACTCGACTATTCCAGCAATATCATCTCCGGATAATATTTTGGGTAACAACAATTGGCGCTAGAAGAAGGGGAATCTTAACCTTCATTTTTATTCCGACCGTCTCGAAGAACACTCACTGTTCTCCGGGGTATATACTTGAAGAAACACTCACTATTCTTCAAAGAAAAACCTTCAGAGACATGACATCTGCCACGACCTCCAAAAGGGCCACCCTGCGATCTGCCGGACATCTCATTCCGGCCCAGACCGAATCCCAGCCTACGGCGGAAGGCGACCGCGGCGACGCTAGACTCTCACTCCCGCCCCCGAGGGACGGTCCCAGCCTCTCACTCGATCAGTTCCAGACCGCGGAACAGATCGAGGAGGCTATAGCCATCCTCAGGGAGCGACGGAGGGCATGCGACTCGCCCACCATTACTCCGTCAGCCATCCGCCGAGCAGGCAAACGGAAGCTTAAGGGGCTATACGTCGAGAAATCGTCGGAAAGCCCCGAGCCGCAGGAAAAGGCTCTCGTAAGGCGGGATGATTCCGTCTTCAGCCGCCTAGGGAGCGATCCCTCATGACGACCCGGGCATTCAGGCCCCAGCCGGGAGACATCGGAGTCCGAATCCGTCACCAGGAGCTCGGCATATCCAACTCCCAGAAGACAAGCCGGCCAACGGGCCCCCACTCGCCCAAGAAATGAGCCCGGTGGTAGAGAACTCATCACCTACCATGGGGCCAGGAGATCAGTACATGATCGCCTTGGCTCCCGCTCCGAGAGCCAATCAGCGAGCAGTCAGGCTACGGCTATGGCCGCCATGCAGCGCCAGTTCGACGAAATGAAGACGCTCCTAGAGACTGGGGCATGCGCCAAGAGATCAATCGTTGGACCGAGTGAGCCACTCACGGCCCAGATCGAGCTCGCCCCAGTTCAACCGAAGATCGCTCCCCCTCAAACGCCTCTATACGAGGGGAGATCGGATCCTGAGACCCATTTGAGCAAATTCCGGATTTACATGACCGGATGTGGAGCATCGGACGCGACGACGTGCCGAATGTTCCCATTGACATTGGGCGATCTCGCCCATAGGTGGTACATCTCACTGCCACCTCGCTCGATCAATTGTTTTGAGAAGCTGGCGAACGACTTCACGTCGTATTTCGCCGCCAAAGTTGCTCGGCCAGAAGGCCCCCACCGCATGATGAAAATCAGGCAGGGGAAGAACGAGCCCGATGAAGACTACATCGACCGGGTGGATGAAATAGTCCTCACCGACGAGCCTATTAGCGACGAGCTCACTCTCTACTCGGTCCTAGGGGGATTCTATGGCCACTCGCCCATGTTCAGGCACCTTACAAAGGACATCCCCCCAACCTACACGATCTTCCGCGTCAGGGCCGCTGATTTCCTGTCTAGGCAGAGGATGCTCACCCTCCGCTTAGGTGAGGGATCTACCGGGGAAGGGAAGACGTCATCTTCCATCCCGAGAAAGGCAGTCGCCAAGCCCAGAAAGGCGATCGCGAAGCCGCCTGGCAAATTCAAAGCTTTCGAGGATGTGGAGGTTCACCTCCTCCGCAACCTCAACTTATCTCCGACCCACATTTTCAACGCCATCAAGGGGCGCGAATGGCTTAGCAAACCGAAGCCAGTGAGGGACCACGATCATCTAGACCACAGTAAATTTTGTGCCTACCACAAAAGTCCCGGCCACAACACCAGCCAGTGCCACGACCTCCTCAGACAACTCTGGAGACTGTTCGAGGAAGGCAAATTGGATAACTTGGTTACCAAGCCTGAGCCTCGAGCAGAGAGGACCGGAGGGCGCGAGCGCCGACAGAACGATGGAATCCCTCCCAATCCGGTCGCCAGGATCGAGCAGAACGAGCCAGAGTTTTCTGACGAAACAATCCCTCCGATCAACCCTGGCGACCGGATCAATATGCTTCAGGTGGGAGGTGGAAACCTCGGAGCCCTTTCCCCGGTTTCCACTATGTCAAACAGAAAGCGGAAGGCCGAACTGAGGGCGTTCGTCGGGGTCCATGTCGTGGTACCCCTAGAGCCGACCATCTCCAAAGACGCGCTCATCACTTTCTCCAACAAGGATAGGGAGGGAGTGCAGTGCCCCAAAGAGGATGCATTGGTAATCTCTGCATGTATCCTTGGGAAAATGGTCGATCGCGTGCTGGTTGACAATGGGAGCTTATGCAATATCATATTCAAATCTGCTCTTGACCAGCTCGGAAACCTGACCAAGTTCATCAAGCCATTTGACATCGTGCTTCAAGGGTTCGACGACAGCACAGTCCAAGCCTATGGAAGGATCAAGCTCTCTGTCGAGCTAATATGTTATTACGATCCTAAGGTTAGGATTACTAGGAACCTAAATTTTGTAATCATAGATAGGCACAGCATCTATAATGGGTTCCTAGGTCGCCCATTTATAGAAACCTTCGAGGCGGTCGCCTCTTCTTTCTTTTAGTGTATCAAATTCCCCACTGCCGATGGGACGGTCGGTACTGTAAAAGGAGACCAGCTAATGGCTAAGAAATGTTTGAATTACTCCTGTCTCGTAACTTCTTTCAACACTTCCCGTACTATTTATAACATTGAGACGATCGACAATCAACCGATGGATATCGACGAGCCGAGCACCTCGTACCAGCCCGACTCAGAAGACGGCATCTCACATCGATTAACGGATGACATCGAGCCAAGGATCGGTTTCGAGCCAAGCCTCGGCATCGATCCAAGGATCGAGTCCGGAAATCGTTCCAAACGAGAAGCGACCGTCCCTATTGAAGAGTTGGAAAGTATAACAATAGATCCGGCTCGCCCGGAGCAGGAAGTACAGATCGGCACGAGCGTCGACCTCGAATTAAAGGATGATCTGATCAGCTTACTACGTAAGAACATCGGAGTCTTTGCCTGGTCGCATCAAGATATGGTCGGCATAAGTCCTGAACATGCTTACCACTATCTAAAGATCGACCCGGCAAGGAAACTTGTTCACCAGAAATGTAGGAAATTCGGTCCTGAGAAGTACGCAATGCTCGACATAGAAGTCAAGAAGCTACTCGACAATAAACTAATCGGAGTAGCTACCGACGAGCCACAGTGGGTAACCAACGCGGTGCTCATCAAAAAGCCGAGCAATTCCTGGAGGTTATGCATCGACTTCACCGACCTCAATGCGGCATGCCCAAAAGATCACTTTCTGATGCCTCATATCGACCACTTGGTCGATAGTACAGCAGGTTGCGAAATGATGTCGTTCATGGATGCCTTCGCCGGATACCATCAGATCCCAATGGCGTAGAAGGACATAAAGCACATATCGTTCCACACGGAAAAAGACATATACTTTTGGGTCCGAATGCCGTTCGGCCTGAAGAATGTAGGGGCGACCTACCAACGGCTAGTCAACGGGATGTTCGCCAACCGGATCGGCAAGACCATGGAGGTCTACATTGACGACATCGTGGTCAAAAGCCTCAAAAAGGAAGATCACCTCAATGACCTTGCCGAGACGTTCGCCATCCTCAAGAGGTTCAATATGAAGCTGAACCCCAAGAAATGCAACTTTGGGGTGAGCTCCGGAAAATTCTTGGGGCACATCGTGAGTCAGAGGGGGATCGAGGCGAACCCCACCAAGATCCAGGCGATCCTCGACATGCAGGAGCCACGGAATGTCAAACAGGTGCAACGCCTCACTGGTTGTCTAGCTGCCCTCAACCGTTTCATATCTCGGCTCGGGGATAAAAGCAAGCCATTCTTCGCGACCATAAAGAACAAGAAGTTCGCATGGACAAAGGAGAGTCAAATAGCATTTGCCAAAATTAAGGAGTACCTGTATAACCCCCAAATCTTGGCAAAGCCGATCCCCGGCGAAAATCTATTCCTTTACCTGGCGGCCTCGGAGGTCGCGTTGAGTGCTGTTTTAGTGCGAGCAGAGGGGCAAGTCCACTTTCCGATCTACTTCGTTAGCCAAGCGCTCCATGACGCGGAAACGCGATACACGCCTCTGGAGAAGATCGCCTACGCTCTAGTCATGAGTGTTCGCAAGCTAAGGGCCTACTTCTTCGAACATCAAGTGGAGGTTCTAACGACTCTCCCCTTAAGGCAAGTCCTGCACCAGCCAGACACTAACGGGAGACTCCTCAAGTGGTCACTGGAGATCGCCCAATACGGTATCACGTACGCTCCTCGCACGGCGATCAAAGGCCAAGCTCTGGCGGACTTCGTGGTGGAATTAACATTCCCACCCAGTCCGACCCAGATCGGTCGCCCCGCTTGGAAGTTGTACGTAGATGGCTCGGCAAACAACTCGCGAGCAGGGGCAGGGATGTCCTCATCAGCCCCGACGGCCAAAGTTTCACAAATGCTGTACGTTTCGGGTTTCGGGCGACCAACAATGAGGCCGAGTACGAAGCCTTGGTAGGCGGGCTCGATCTAGCCCTCGCCCTGGATGTTCGCCGTCTCCACATCTTCATGGACTCCCTCTTGGTCGTGAACCAAGTCAAGGGAGAATATGAGGCGCACGGCGAACAAATGATCAAATACCAAGAACTGGTCGCCGAAATGTGCACGAAGTTTGAGGAAGTTCTGATCGAACAAGTCCCGAGAGAGCACAACTCCCAGGCCGATGCCCTATCCCAACTAGCATCATCATATGGGGCAGCAGATTTCTCTAACATCCAAATCACAAAATCAGCAAAGCCGGCGATCGCCAGAAGCCTGATTACCACAGTTGTCATCGCCGAGGAGAACTGGATGACTCCGTTCATTAAATACTTGAAGGACGGAACGGTGCCCGCCGACCGTATCAAAGCTCGTCAGCTTCAGCTCCGTGCGACCAGATACACCCTATTGGACGACCGGCTTTACAAGCGAGCTTTCAGCCTTCCCCTCCTTAAGTGCATCACGCCGGAGGAAGGCCGGCTCGTTTTAGCCGAGATCCATGATGGGATCTGTGGAAACCATGCTGGCGGGCGAGCTCTCATCCACAAAACGACCAGGAAAGGTTTTTTCTGGCCTACA
This sequence comes from Orobanche coerulescens, assembly GCA_033398695.1. Classification (NCBI taxonomy): domain Eukaryota; kingdom Viridiplantae; phylum Streptophyta; class Magnoliopsida; order Lamiales; family Orobanchaceae; genus Orobanche; species Orobanche coerulescens. The sequence continues at coordinate 232,112,117 of CM065802.1, forward strand.
CTACATAAAGACGCGATCGCCTACGCCCGATTGTGTCACAGATGTCAAGTGATGGGCCCAAACATCAAGCTCTCCCCCGAACAGCTCACTTCTATGTACAGCCCATGGCCGTTCGCCCAATGGGGCATCGACCTCATCAGTCCCTTGCCGACGGCGCCAGGGGGTTGTAAATTCGCCATCGTGGGGGTCGATTATTTCACGAAATGGGCTGAGGCCGAACCACTCAACAAGATCGTCCAAGAACAAGTAATCAAGTTCATTTGGAAGAACATCATATGCCGGTTCGGTCTACCCCAGGCTATCATCTCCGACAATGGAAAGCAGTTCGAAGGCTTGCAAGTCTTGCAATTCTGCGAGAAGTGGGGAATCAAAAAGTTGTTCTCGGCCCCTTACCACCCTCAGACGAACGGGCAGGTAGAGGCTGTAAACAAGATCCTCAAACACACGATCAAAGCAAGACTTGAATCCAAACAAGGACGATGGGCGAGCGAGCTCCCAGATGTTTTGTGGTCCTACCGTACGACGACCCGAAACTCAACCGGCATAACCCCGTTCGCCCTCGCCTTCGGAACAAAAGCGGTGATCCCTTCGGAGATCGCCGTCCTCAGCCACCGAACTGAACATGAGATGACGACGGACAATGATATAGCCCGGCGGATCGACTTGGACATGCTCGAAGAACTGCGACTGACTTCGGAAATGAAGAACACAATCCACAAAAGGAGATCCGAGAAATTCTTCAACTCGAAAGTCAAGGAAAGACGGTTCCAAGTGGGCGACCTAGTCCTCAAAAAGGTCCAGACACACACATGAGTCTTTGGCCCAAATTGGGAAGGACCCTTCAGGATATCTAAGTGGCTAACTAGGGGAGCCTACGAACTCGAACACCCAGACGGCACTCCGGACCAATATCCCTGGAACGCCGTGCATTTTAATAAATACTACCAGTGAAAACTTTGTATTCAGTTTCAGTTACCCAATGTACAAAGAGTATAATGAGATTTTCTTATCCCATCTATATGATTCGCCTCGACGAAAACGAACAACTAAAAAGAGGACGGCTCGCTCGCCCTACAAGAGGTCATCGTCTAAACCTGACAGACCTATGCAAGTGATCGCCCCTCCAAGCACAACATATACCGTCGAGGGTCGTCATCTAACATGGCGATCCGAGGTAGAAAAGTGCAACCATGGTCCTGGAGGTCGATGGAACCGACAGCTTCGTCCATGCAAGGTTTCTTTGGGCTGCGATCGCTCGCCCTTCGTTTAAACACGAGGCGAGCATAGCCGAAGGACCCTCCAATTAAATCCGTGGACACGCTCGCGCGCCCTCAAAAGTACATCATCTAACATGATGTACCCGGACAAGGCAACGCGTCCCTACCCCATCACAACGTATACCGTCGAGGGTCGCCATCTAACATGCCGACCCGAGGTAGAAAAGTGCTAACAAGCCACGGACGTGGAGTCGAATAAACCGACGACGCCCCGTGCAAGGACTCCTCCAGACCAAGACCGCTCGCCTTTCGTTTAAATACAAGGCGGGCGCAGCCTAACGGAGGACCCTAACAATAAAGTGAGTCGCGAGACAGACCTACGGATGGAATGTCCCTCGCACATAAAGACACGGTTACGGAGGTCGGTCCATCGAACTCAGCGACCGTGCACACAGTCGTCCTCCCTTAAAGAATCGGCAAAAATAAAGATAGCTCGTCAAACATACTATTTTCGTTCCCTTACTTACACTAAGTAAACAAAAACAAGGGGCAAAGTGGAGCTATTCCTACATGCGATCGGGAGAAAAGAACCATACACGATCGGATTTGTTCAATCGCACACATGACGATCGGTCTTATTCAAGAAATTTACAAGTACATTCAGATCTATTCAGATAATTGTGCAAAGTCGAAATGATGCGGAACACTCAAACAGTCGATCATACAAACAAGGCATCAGGTGCAACTATGAAAACACTTGTATCAACTCATATGCAAACATTCAGAAGAGACGATCGTACATATAAAGAATCAGATACGAAGAAGAAGTATTTTATTCCATTCAAAACGATCGTACTTACAAGCCCGAAGGCAATGTAACACCCCCAATCCGCTCAGGGATATTACACGCCGTAGAACCTTTCCTCAAGGATCTACCAGGCTGGTAACGACATATAACAACTCAAACATGCCTTTAAGGCTAAAATAACTCAGTAGACCGATTTGGTCTTTCAACGAATACATACAGCTCAACTACAACTCGTGCCCACGCAGGGGTCAAAATACAACTACACCCGCATAACGGAAAATATAGCAATGAAAAATAGAGTACAATCGAACCAATAAACAGAGTACGGTTCCTCATGTTATTAGTATCGATCATATTTCATCATCCTTCGTGCCGTACCTGTGTTATGCTCCAAAACACGAATGCAAAAATAGACATCCACCCCGAATACTCGGGGTTAGCAAACTCCACTGTTTTGCTAGTGCAAATACAAAGTGCAAATACGAGCCATACAATTCACATTTCCACGAATAACAATAACCGAGGATCCTCAAAGATTCAAACGAAACGAAAAGTACTTCCCGAGGCAAGGGTTTGAGAAAATATTTCAAAAACGAAATATCATAAATCAAGGGAAATAATTTATAAAACGGTTTAGAATGCCATCCAGAGTTTTAATAGCAAACAATTTAGGATTATCAAATCCTACTTTTCAAAATCCAAAAGACAAAGGGGTCACCGCCCCAAATCTTTACTTTCTGAAAAATGACATTAACCAAACCATTGGGATTTTAGCCCCAAATCCGTAAAATGACTTTTACAAAACCATTGGGATTTTAGCCCCAAATCTCATCAACTCACAGTACACAAGAACGACCACAAGGTTCGTCTCCCGACATCAAAATCCACAAATAAAGGATTTAACACAACAACAAAATACTGTAGAGCCATCCTAGCCAAGTAGGCCAAACGAACAACTTACCTCTTACACACTTAGTCAATGCATGCAAATGAAAACCGTTCAAAAGCACTCATTTCTGGAAATGCCAATGATCAAACCACATTTGTAAAAATGCACCACAATTAACCGCGGACCCACAGCTTCGTGGATCCCTGCCGAGACCCCGTCGGATCTAACCCACAGTGGTTAAAAGCAAGCTCGCGGTCCCACAGCTTCGTGGAACCCTACCGAGACCCCGTCGGATCTAACCCGCAGTGAGCATACACACACACACGTTACTCATGCAATACTAACATGCTAAGAATGTAAGTTCATTAAGGATACTCACTAGAGATGGCCATTAACTCGACACCATTATCAAACTCTTCAAAACACAATAACAAGATTAAATATGGAATACACGATTCCATAACTTTAAACAATAGGAGTATCATCATAAAACCCTTCAACGTTCAAAATAACCAAATCATAATCAATTCTCAAAACACCGTTCACAAATCACACTCATTTTGAAAGAGTGCCTTTAACGAGGCCAAACCGAAATCCTTTGAAACTTCATTTCAAATAACCAAACTAACACATCAAGACGACCACCGATCATCATATCCATAAAACGAGAAAAGTATGGGCAAGGTACTTGCCTTGATACCATGAGCACGGAACCACGAACGGATACGGCTCAACCGGGAAGCTTCGGAACGCCCGATGCTAATGAAAAGGAATACGACAACGAACGGAACGGAAGAATCAAGCACGACCGCGAGGAACCGACGAAAATGAACCTAACGATTCGAATAGCACAATCACAACCACTTCTAAACGATTATGGAAATGGAATACACCCGGAAACCCGCCTACGATTCATGTATATTCATACCGAAAACAACGAGGGCGGACCACCACCAAACCCTCTCGATTCCGCAAAAATCCACAAAATATCCATGAATCCGTAGGAAAACTAAAGATACTAACAATATTAATCGTATATACCATGAATCCACCAACAAAACGGAACGGATCGGAAGAAAATCCCAAAACCCCCAATTAAATCGAAAATAGGGTTTTAGAATATTACCTTAGGAGATTCAAGTACCAAGATCCGTAGAACACGCGTTAGATTGATTTCCGGGCTTCACTATCGAAGAAAAATGGTGAAAATCGACCCCAATGGATAAAGATGAAGAACTCTTCCCTTCTATTATCCTCTCTCGCGATGCAATGAAAATGAAGAAGAAGACAGGCGATTTCGTCTAATAAAGGCGAGATCGCACAATTACCGCTTTGTGTGCCGCAGCCTGGCGAAGTGTGCCGCGGCACAGCCAAAATTTACTCCTGTGTTTTGGCGTTGTGCCGCGGCAGCTGCGTGTGCCGCGGCACACAGTCTGATCGGGTTTGGTCGCGAAGACACACGAGTGTGCCGCGGCACTGCAGCACTTGCCGCGGCACCGGATAGGTGTGCCGCGGCACACAGTACAGATCGCTCGACCAACATTTGGAGAAATTTATGTGCCGCGGCGCACGCACCTTGTGCCGCGGCCCACACCCCTTTTGGGTCCCAAAATGATAAAAATGATCCGGAAAGAGAATAAAACGATAGGAATCAATATTTGGGGACCAATAACACGAAATGGATCTACGGCAACCCCGAAACGGCGGTTCCGCACATCAATAACGAAAATACAGTTCAACAGTTGACAGGAAGGACACACTGAAAGGTATACGAGAGTCACTACAATCGAGAAATACACCAAAAAAAAGAAAATTACCGAAATTCGAAATTGCGGATATTACATTCTACCCTCCTTAAAAGAAGTTTCGTCCCGAAACTTAAAACAAGTAGGGAGAAGCAATATCCCCGCCAGGGAAATCTCAACGGGATACACAAGAAATGCGTAACTTACGCCCATCGGCGAAACGTTACAAGCAACGCAAAGGAATAAACGGCGTGAAAACACGCTACAGGGCGACCAACACAATGCCACCGGTAGAGACATAATAAAATCAACAAGTGACAAGTGTCATCAAACAGATAATACAATCAAGTCGATTATCCGAACAGTCACAAAACACAACCAACGAAAATCAATACGATTGACCAACCAAACGGTATATCAATCAAAACATGAGCCACACGCTGAACAAATACGGAATTCCACCGCCCAGGGGTTGGAAGATCGAAAACGAGACTAATTTCCCGAACTTAAGGAAATTTGGAAGGAGTCTGAATGTTCAACAATCACGAAACGGGATCAACAAAAACCGAACAATCAAACGATCGAACCAAAAAGATCGAGACAACAAAAATCGAACGATCGTGTTCGGATCACGAAGAACAATAAGGTTCAACCGACAACTCCGAGGTTCACACCTCGACTCGAGACAAAACATGACCCGGTGAAAACAACAAGATGCACACTCGCATAAGATCCACAGGAAAGGGAATAATGATTGAAAGGTCACAACGACGAACGAGTAATTCCGAAATACCACCCTTGTTCGATCAACAAAAGCAAGGGGCAGGACAAGCTCAGAAAATGTCAACGAACATAAATGAGTCGATAAAGTAGAATATACAGAAGTTCAAAATCCGATCCCTTCGAATAAGAGGACTAGTAGAACCAAATGATGTTACTCCCGAACAAGGTTCACAAGAGTCAAACCGAACCCGAAAAAGTCACAGCGATAACCAGATCGACCCACAACAAGATCACGGTTCGTTCAGACGATGAAATCGAAATACAGAACAAGTTCAGAAAGTATCAACGAACATGAGCGAATCGATAGTCTGGAGAAAGAGAAAATACTGAAGTCAAAATAGTACGGGCATTACCTCCGACCTCGTCCACGAAATTCACAAAAACAAGAGCAAGGTAACAAGACATTAAACAACCGACACATAACGGAACGATCACCGATGCACACGGTCATGCCAAACCAAGCTCTAACAGCTCGCACATGCGCGACAACGCAGAAATCACCACGAGGCGACAACATTCAACACCAACATTCCACCTCTCACAGAGGGCTAACACAACAAATGTGTGGAAAACGACTCAACGGTCACACCGCCAATTCAGTCATACTCGGGAGCAAACATCAAAATGACAACGCGAACATCATACATATATACCCAACCATCAAACGGGATTGGATAGGTTTTAAAAACGAAAACCTCATTTTGAAAATAATTTAGAAGAGCACCGATTGATCTTGAGTATCACCTTTCAAAAAGTACAAACGTGAAACATCGTTATCGAGACTTTGGAGAACCGTTTCGCATTTGAAAAAAAATGAGGACACTTTCTCTTAGTGAAAACTTTCAGAATATTCGACCCTTGGGTCTAAATAAAAGTGTTTCTAAAACATTGAAAATATCTCAAAACATTTTGGTCCTCGAGGCAGAAAAATTTTTGGAATATATTGTGGCACCTGGATGTACCACAAGAAAATAACTCATTTGAAAAAAATTGTCTCGAAATTTGTTTTTCTAAGATACTCAAGGTTTTCAAAAATCGATAGGCGAATGCCCAAAACTCACACATATCGACGTTCACTTAAACAACTCCTAGCACACGCATCAAAAAGTTTAGAATCAAGACAATACATGTCTTTAAACGGAAACAAACGATAAAATACCACATTCAGAACAAAACCACTGATAAAATACTCTCCCGCACTGGCTAGTGAACAAGTCGAACGCGTATAAGCACAAAGCTTCCACAACAAAACTTGTAAAACGTGCAAATCGATTCGAAAATCATCAGCAACGGACAAAAACATCAATAAAAAGACATCACAAGCGACGACATTCCTCGTATAAATCAAGTACGAGAGTCGACTAAATACATATCGTGAAATCAAGATCCACATAAGGATTCCATCACTTAACAAATAATCATAAAATAAACAGCTCGTGTCACACGAGGCACAACACAAGAAGGGAGACTTACTTCCACAGGCCGCACGAAGATGATGATCGCCCCACGATACTAATCACGACCAACAAACTCAAACGACGCGTCGCGACACGACTCAGTCAGATAAAATCCGACGAAACAAGACTCAAACAACACGACTTGACCTGACAGCCTAGGTTTCCTCAACCTAAGCTCCGATACCATTTATGTAACACCCCCAATCCGCTCAGGGATATTACACGCCGTAGAACCTTTCCTCAAGGATCTACCAGGCTGGTAACGACATATAACAACTCAAACATGCCTTTAAGGCTAAAATAACTCAGTAGACCGATTTGGTCTTTCAACGAATACATACAGCTCAACTACAACTCGTGCCCACGCAGGGGTCAAAATACAACTACACCCGTACAACGGGAAAATATAGCAGCGGAAAAATAGAGTACAACTGAACCAATAAACAGAGTACGGTTCCTCATGTGATTAGTATCGATCATCTTTCATCATCCTTCGTGCCGTCCCTGTGTTATGCTCCAAAACCTGAATGCAAAAATAGACATCCACCCCCCGAATACTCGGGGGTTAGCAAAACTCCACTGTTTTGCTAGTGCAAATACAAAGTGCAAATACGAGCCATACAATTCACATTTCCACGAATAACAATAACCGAGGATCCTCAAAGATCCAAACGAAGCGAAAAGTACTTCCCGAGGCAAGGGTTTGAGAAAACATTTCAAAACGAAATATCATAAATCAAGGAAATAATTTATAAAGCGGTTTAGAATGCCATCGAGAGTTTTAATAGCAAACAATTTAGGATTATCAAATCCTACTTTTCAAAATCCAAAGACAAAGGGGTCACCGCCCAAATCTTTACTTTACGAAAATGACATTAACCAAACCATTGGGATTTTAGCCCCAAATCCGTAAAATGACTTTTACAAAACCATTGGGATTTTAGCCCCAAATCTCATCAACTCACAAGGTACACAAGAACGACCACAAGGTTCGTCTCCCGACATCAAAATCCACAAATAAAGGATTTAACACAACAACAAAATCTTGTAGAGCCATCCTAGCCAAGTAGGCCAAACGAACAACTTACCTCTTACACACTTAGTCAATGCATGCAAATGAAAACCGTTCAAAAGCACTCATTTCCGGAAATGCCAATGATCAAACCACATTTGTAAAATGCACCACAATTAACCGCGGACCCACAGCTTCGTGGATCCCTGCCGAGACCCCGTCGGATCTAACCCACGGTGGTTAAAAGCAAGCTCGCGGTCCCACAGCTTCGTGGAACCCTACCGAGACCCCGTCGGATCTAACCCGCAGTGAGCATACACACACACACGTTACTCATGCAATACTAACATGCTAAGAATGTAAGTTCATTAAGGATACTCACTAGAGATGGCCATTAACTCGACACCATTATCAAACTCTTCAAAACACAATAACAAGATTAAATATGGAATACACGATTCCATAACTTTAAACAATAGGAGTATCATCATAAAACCCTTCAACGTTCAAAATAACCAAATCATAATCAATTCTCAAAACACCGTTCACAAATCACACTCATTTTGAAAGAGTGCCTTTAACGAGGCCAAACCGAAATCCTTTGAAACTTCATTTCAAATAACCAAACTAACACATCAAGACGACCACCGATCATCATATCCATAAACGAGAAAAGTATGGGCAAGGTACTTGCCTTGATACCATGAGCACGGAACCACGAACGGATACGGCTCAACCGGGAAGCTTCGGGCGCGATGCTAACGAAAAGGAATACGACGAGCGGAGCGGAAGAATCAAGCACGACCGCGAGGAACCGACGAAAATGAACCTAACGATTCGAATAGCACAATCACAACCACTTCTAAACGATTATGGAAATGGAATACACCCGGAAACCCGCCTACGATTCATGTATATTCATACCGAAAACAACGAGGGCGGACCACCACCAAACCCTCTCGATTCCGCAAAAATCCACAAAATATCCATGAATCTAGGAAAACTAAAGATACTAACAATATTAATCGTATATACCATGAATCCACCAACAAAACGGAACGGATCGGAAGAAAATCCCAAAACCCCAATTAAATCGAAAATAGGGTTTTAGAATATTACCTTAGGAGATTCAAGTACCAAGATCCGTAGAACACGCGTTAGATTGATTTCCGGGCTTCACTATCGAAGAAAAATGGTGAAAATCGACCCCAATGGATAAAGATGAAGAACTCTTCCCTTCTATTATCCTCTCTCTCGCGATGCAATGAAAATGAAGAAGAAGGCAGGCGATTTCGTCTAATAAAGGCGAGGCGCACAATTACCGCTTTGTGTGCCGCGGCACGGCCGAAGTGTGCCGCGGCACAGCCGAAAATTTACTCCTGTGTTTTGGCGTTGTGCGGCCACGGCTGCGTGCAGCGGCTGCAGTCTGATCGGGTTTTGGTCGCGAAGACACACGAGTGTGCCGCGGCACCGGACAGTGTGCCGCGGCAGCTGCTGTGCCGCGGCAGCCGGATAGGTGTGCCGCGGCACATACGCATGTCGCGACCAACATTTGGAGAAATTTGACTGCCGCTGAGCACGCACCTTGTGACGCGTCCCACACCCAATTTTGGTTCCCATACGGATAAAAATGATAAGGAAAGAGAATAAAACGAAAGGAAACAATATTTGGGGACCAATAACACGAAATGGATCCGCGGCAACCCGAAACGGCGGTTCCGCACATCAATAACGAAAATACGATTCAACGGTTGACGGGAAGGACACACCGAAAGGTATACGAGAGTCACTACAATCGAAATACACCAAAAAAAGAAAATTACCGAAATTGAAATTGCGGATATTACATTCTACCCTCCTTAAAAGAAGTTTCGTCCGAAACTTAAAACAAGTAGGGAGAAGCAATATCCCACAGGAAATCTCAACGAGATACACAAGAAATGCGTAACTTACGCCCATCGGCGAAACGTTACAAGCAACGCAAAGGAATAAACGGCGTGAAAACACGCTCCAGGGCGACCAACACAATGCCACCGGTAGAGACATAATAAAATCAACAAGTGACAAGTGTCATCAAACAGATAATACAATCAAGTCGATTATCCGAACAGTCACAAAACACAACCAACGAAAATCAATACGATTGACCAACCCAACGGTATATCAATCAAAACATGAGCCACACGCTGAACAAATACGAAATTCCACCGCCCAGGGGTTGGAAGATCGAAAACGAGACTAATTTCCCGAACTTAAGGAAATTTGGAAGGAGTCTGAATGTTCAACAATCACGAAACGGGATCAACAAAAACCGAACAATCAAACGATCGAACCAAAAAGATCGAGACAACAAAAATCGAACGATCGTGTTCGGATCACGAAGAACAATAAGGTTCAACCGACAACTCCGAGGTTCACACCTCGACTCGAGACAAAACATGACCCGGTGAAAACAACAAGATGCACACTCGCATAAGATCCACAGGAAAGGGAATAATGATTGAAAGGTCACAACGACGAACGAGTAATTCCGAAATACCACCCTTGTTCGATCAACAAAAGCAAGGGGCAGGACAAGCTCAGAAAATGTCAACGAACATAAATGAGTCGATAAAGTAGAATATCTGAAGTTCAAAATCCGATCCCTTGAATAAGAGGACTAGTAGAACCAAATGATGTTACTCCCGAACAAGGTTCACAAGAGTCAAACCGAACCCGAAAAAGTCACAGCGATAACCAGATCGACCCACAACAAGATCACGGTTCGTTCAGACGATGAAATCAAAATACAGAACAAGTTCAGAAAGTATCAACGAACATGAGCGAATCGATAGTCTGGAGAAAGAGAAAATACTGAAGTCAAAATAGTACGGGCATTACCTCCGACCTCGTCCACGAAATTCACAAAAACAAGAGCAAGGTAACAAGACATTAAACAACCGACACATAACGGAACGATCACCGATGCACACGGTCATGCCAAACCAAGCTCTAACAGCTCGCACATGCGCGACAACGCAGAAATCACCACGAGGCGACAACATTCAACACCAACATTCCACCTCTCACAGAGGGCTAACACAACAAATGTGTGGAAAACGACTCAACGGTCACACCGCCAATTCGGTCATACTCGGGAGCAAACATCAAAATGACAACGCGAACATCATACATATATACCCAACCCTCAAACGGGATTGGATAGGTTTTAAAAACGAAAACCTCATTTTGAAAATAATTTAGAAGAGCACCGATTGATCTTGAGTATCACCTTTCAAAAAGTACAAACGTGAAACATCGTTATCGAGACTTTGGAGAACCGTTTTGCATTTGAAAAAAAATGAGGACACTTTCTCTTAGTGAAAACTTTCAGAATATTCGACCCTTGGGTCTAAATAAAAGTGTTTCTAAAACATTGAAAATATCTCAAAACATTTTGGTCCTCGAGGCAGAAAAAATTTTGGAATATATTGTGGCACCTGGATGTACCACAAGAAAATAACTCATTTGAAAAAAATTGTCTCGAAATTTGTTTTTCTAAGATACTCAAGGTTTTCAAAAATCCAATAGGCCAGAATGCCCAAAACTCACACATATCGACGTTCACTAAAACAACTCCTAGCACACGCATCAAAAAGTTTAGAATCAAGACAATACATGTCTTTAAACGGAAACAAACGATAAAATACCACATTCAGAACAAAACCACTGATAAAATACTCTCCCGCACTGGCTAGTGAACAAGTCGAACGCGTATAAGCACAAAGCTTCCACAACAAAACTTGTAAAACGTGCAAATCGATTCGAAAATCATCAGCAACGGACAAAAACATCAATAAAAAGACATCACAAGCGACGACATTCCTCGTATAAATCAAGTACGAGAGTCGACTAAATACATATCGTGAAATCAAGATCCACATAAGGATTCCATCACTTAACAAATAATCATAAAATAAACAGCTCGTGTCACACGAGGCACAACACAAGAAGGGAGACTTACTTCCACAGGCCGCACGAAGATGATGATCGCCCCACGATACTAATCACGACCAACAAACTCAAACGACGCGTCGCGACACGACTCAGTCAGATAAAATCCGACGAAACAAGACTCAAACAACACGACTTGACCTGACAGCCTAGGTTTCCTCAACCTAAGCTCCGATACCATTTATGTAACACCCCCAATCCGCTCAGGGATATTACACGCCGTAGAACCTTTCCTCAAGGATCTACCAGGCTGGTAACGACATATAACAACTCAAACATGCCTTTAAGGCTAAAATAACTCGATGAGACCGATTTTGTCTTTCAACGAATACATACAGCTCAACTACAACTCGTGCCCACGCAGGGGTCAAAATACAACTACACCCGTACAACGGGAAAATATAGCAGCGGAAAAATAGAGTACAACTGAACCAATAAACAGAGTACGGTTCCTCATGTGATTAGTATCGATCATCTTTCATCATCCTTCGTGCCGTCCGTGTTATGCTCCAAAACACGAATGCAAAATAGACATCCACCCCGAATACTGGGGTTAGCAAAACTCCACTGTTTTGCTAGTGCAAATACAAAGTGCAAATACGAGCCATACAATTCACATTTCCACGAATAACAATAACCGAGGATCCTCAAAGATCCAAACGAAACGAAAAGTACTTCCCGAGGCAAGGGTTTGAGAAAACATTTCAAAAACGAAATATCATAAATCAAGGGAAATAATTTATAAAACGGTTTAGAATGCCATCGAGAGTTTTAATAGCAAACAATTTAGGATTATCAAATTCTACTTTTCAAAATCCAAAGACAAAGGGGTCACCGCCCAAATCTTTACTTTACGAAAAATGACATTAACTAAACCATTGGGATTTTAGCCCCAAATCCGTAAAATGACTTTTACAAAACCATTGGGATTTTAGCCCCAAATCTCATCAACTCACGATACACAAGAACGACCACAAGGTTCGTCTCCGACATCAAAATCCACAAATAAAGGATTTAACACAACAACAAAATCTTTGTAGAGCCATCCTAGCCAAGTAGGCCAAACGAACAACTTACCTCTTACACACTTAGTCAATGCATGCAAATGAAAACCGTTCAAAAGCACTCATTTCTGGAAATGCCAATGATCAAACCACATTTGTAAAAATGCACCACAATTAACCGCGGACCCACAACTTCGTGGATCCCTGCCGAGACCCCGTCGGATCTAACCCCCAGTGGTTAAAAGCAAGCTCGCGGTCCCACAGCTTCGTGGAACCCTACCGAGACCCCGTCGGATCTAACCCGCAGTGAGCATACACACACACACGTTACTCATGCAATACTAACATGCTAAGAATGTAAGTTCATTAAGGATACTCACTAGAGATGGCCATTAACTCGACACCATTATCAAACTCTTCAAAACACAATAACAAGATTAAATACGGAATACACGATTCCATAACTTTAAACAATAGGAGTATCATCATAAAACCCTTCAACGTTCAAAATAACCAAATCATAATCAATTCTCAAAACACCGTTCACAAATCACACTCGTTTTGAAAGAGTGCCTTTAACGAGGCCAAACCGAAATCCTTTGAAACTACATTTCAAATAACCAAACAAACACATCAAGACGACCACCGACCATCATATCCATAAAACGAGAAAGGTATGGGCAAGGTACTTGCCTTGATACCATGAGCACGGAACCACGAACGGATACGGCTCAACCGGGAAGCTTCGGAACGCCCGATGCTAACGAAAAGGAATACGACAACGAACGGAACGGAACGGAAGAATCAAGCACGACCGCGAGGAACCGACGAAAATGAACCTAACGATTCGAATAGCACAATCACAACCACTTCTAAACGATTATGGAAATGGAATACACCCGGAAACCCGCCTACGATTCATGTATATTCATACCGAAAACAACGAGGGCGGACCACCACCAAACCCTCTCGATTCCGCAAAAATCCACAAAATATCCATGAATCCGTAGGAAAACTAAAGATACTAACAATATTAATCGTATATACCATGAATCCACCAACAAAACGGAACGGATCGGAAGAAAATCCCAAAACCCCCAATTAAATCGAAAATAGGGTTTTAGAATATTACCTTAGGAGATTCAAGTACCAAGATCCGTAGAACACGCGTTAGATTGATTTCCCGGGCTTCACTATCGAAGAAAAATGGTGAAAATCGACCCCCCAATGGATAAAGATGAAGAACTCTTCCCTTCTCTTATCCTCTCTCTCGCGATGCAATGAAAATGAAGAAGAAGACGGGCGATTTCGTCTAATAAAGGCGAGATCGCACAATTACCGCTTGTGTGCCGCGCACGCCAAGTGTGCCGCGGCACAGCCGAAAATTTACTCCCATGTTTTGGCGTTGTGCCGCGGCACAGCCTGCGTGTACCGCGGCACACGGTACAGTCGGGTTTTGGTCGCAGAAGACACACGAGTGTGCCGCGGCACCGGACAGGTGTGCCGCGGCACTGGCCTGGCACTGTGCCGCGGCACCGGATAGGTGTGCCGCGGCACACAGTACAGATCGCTCGACCAACATTTGGAGAAATTTATGTGCCGCGGCGCACGCACCTTGTGCCGCGGCCCACACCCCTTTTGGGTCCCAAAATGATAAAAATGATCCGGAAAGAGAATAAAACGATAGGAATCAATATTTGGGGACCAATAACACGAAATGGATCCGCGGCAACCCCGAAACGGCGGTTCCGCACATCAATAACGAAAATACAGTTCAACAGTTGAGAGGAAGGACACACTGAAAGGTATACGAGAGTCACTACAATCGAGAAATACACCAAAAAAAAGAAAATTACCGAAATTCGAAATTGCGGATATTACATTCTACCCTCCTTAAAAGAAGTTTCGTCCCGAAACTTAAAACAAGTAGGGAGAAGCAATATCCCTGTGGAAATCTCAACGAGATACACAAGAAATGCGTAACTTACGCCCATCGGCGAAACGTTACAAGCAACGCAAAGGAATAAACGGCGTGAAAACACGCTCCAGGCGACCAACACAATGCCACCGGTAGAGACATAATAAAATCAACAAGTGACAAGTGTCATCAAACGATAATACAATCAAGTCGATTATCCGACGAGTCACAAAACACAACCAACGAAAATCAATACGATTGACCAACCCAACGGTATATCAATCAAAACATGAGCCACACGCCGAACAAATACGAAATTCCACCGCCTGTGGGGTTGGAAGATCGAAGCGAGACTAATTTCCCGAACTTAAGGAATTTTGGAAGGAGTCCGAATGTTCAACAATCACGAAACGGATCAACAAAACCGCACAATCAAACGATCGAACCAAAAAGATCGAGACAACAAAAATCGAACGATCGTGTTCGGATCACGAAGAACAATAAGGTTCAACCGACAACTCCGAGGTTCACACCTCGACTCGAGACAAAACATGACCCGGTGAAAACAACAAGATGCACACTCGCATAAGATCCACAGGAAAGGGAATAATGATTGAAAGGTCACAACGACAAACGAGTAATTCCGAAATACCACCCTTGGTCGATCAACAAAAGCAAGGGGCGGGACAAGCTCGAGAAAATGTCAACGAACATAAATGAGTCGATAAAGTAGAATATCTGAAGTTCAAAATCCGATCCCTTCGAATAAGAGGACTAGTAGAACCAAATGATGTTACTCCCGAACAAGGTTCACAAGAGTCAAACCGAACCCGAAAAAGTCACAGCGATAACCAGATCGACCCACAACAAGATCACGGTTCGTTCAGACGATGAAATCAAAATACAGAACAAGTTCAGAAAGTATCAACGAACATGAGCGAATCGATAGTCTGGAGAAAGAGAAAATACTGAAGTCAAAATAGTACGGGCATTACCTCCGACCTCGTCCACGAAATTCACAAAAACAAGAGCAAGGTAACAAGACATTAAACAACCGACACATAGCTAACGATCACCGATGCATACGGTCATGCCAAACCAAGCTCTAACAGCTCGCACATGCGCGACAACGCAGAAATCACCACGAGGCGACAACATTCAACACCAACATTCCACCTCTCACAGAGGGCTAACACAACAAATGTGTGGAAAACGACTCAACGGTCACACCGCCAATTCGGTCATACTCGGGAGCAAACATCAAAATGACAACACGAACATCATACATATATACCCAACCCTCAAACGGGATTGGATAGGTTTTAAAAACGAAAACCTCATTTTGAAAATAATTTAGAAGAGCACCGATTGATCTTGAGTATCACCTTTCAAAAAGTACAAACGTGAAACATCGTTATCGAGACTTTGGAGAACCGTTTCGCATTTGAAAAAAAATGAGGACACTTTCTCTTAGTGAAAACTTTCAGAATATTCGACCCTTGGGTCTAAATAAAAGTGTTTCTAAAACATTGAAAATATCTCAAAACATTTTGGTCCTCGAGGCAGAAAAAATTTTGGAATATATTGTGGCACCTGGATGTACCACAAGAAAATAACTCATTTGAAAAAAATTCTCTCGAAATTTGTTTTTCTAAGATACTCAAGGTTTTCAAAAATCCAATAGGCCAGAATGCCCAAAACTCACACATATCGACGTTCACTAAAACAACTCCTAGCACACGCATCAAAAAGTTTAGAATCAAGACAATACATGTCTTTAAACGGAAACAAACGATAAAATACCACATTCAGAACAAAACCACTGATAAAATACTCTCCCGCACTGGCTAGTGAACAAGTCGAACGCGTATAAGCACAAAGCTTCCACAACAAAACTTGTAAAACGTGCAAATCGATTCGAAAATCATCAGCAACGGACAAAAACATCAATAAAAAGACATCACAAGCGACGACATTCCTCGTATAAATCAAGTACGAGAGTCGACTAAATACATATCGTGAAATCAAGATCCACATAAGGATTCCATCACTTAACAAGTAATCATAAAATAAACAGCTCGTGTCACACGAGGCACAACACAAGAAGGGAGACTTACTTCCACAGGCCGCACGAAGATGATGATCTTCCCACGATACTAATCACGACCAACAAACTCAAACGACGCGTCGCGACACGACTCAGTCAGATAAAATCCGACGAAACAAGACTCAAACAACACGACTTGACCTGACAGCCTAGGTTTCCTCAACCTAAGCTCCGATACCATTTATGTAACACCCCCAATCCGCTCAGGGATATTACACGCCGTAGAACCTTTCCTCAAGGATCTACCAGGCTGGTAACGACATATAACAACTCAAACATGCCTTTAAGGATAAAATAACTCAGTAGACCGATTTTGTCTTTCAACGAATACATACAGCTCAACTACAACTCGTGCCCACGCAGGGGTCAAAATACAACTACACCCGTACAACGGGAAAATATAGCAGCGGAAAAATAGAGTACAACTGAACCAATAAACAGAGTACGGTTCCTCATGTGATTAGTATCGATCATCTTTCATCATCCTTCGTGCCGTCCCTGTGTTATGCTCCAAAACCTGAATGCAAAAATAGACATCCACCCCCCGAATACTCGGGGGTTAGCAAAACTCCACTGTTTTGCTAGTGCAAATACAAAGTGCAAATACGAGCCATACAATTCACATTTCCACGAATAACAATAACCGAGGATCCTCAAAGATCCAAACGAAACGAAAAGTACTTCCCGAGGCAAGGGTTTGAGAAAACATTTCAAAATCGAAATATCATAAATCAAGGGAAATAATTTATAAAGCGGTTTAGAATGCCATCGAGAGTTTTAATAGCAAACAATTTAGGATTATCAAATCCTACTTTTCAAAATCCAAAGACAAAGGGGTCACCGCCCCAAATCTTTACTTTCTGAAAAATGACATTAACCAAACCATTGGGATTTTAGCCCCAAATCCGTAAAATGACTTTTACAAAACCATTGGGATTTTAGCCCCAAATCTCATCAACTCACAGTACACAAGAACGACCACAAGGTTCGTCTCCCACATCAAAATCCACAAATAAAGGATTTAACACAACAACAAAATACTGTAGAGCCATCCTAGCCAAGTAGGCCAAACGAACAACTTACCTCTTACACACTTAGTCAATGCATGCAAATGAAAACCGTTCAAAAGCACTCATTTCGGAAATGCCAATGATCAAACCACATTTGTAAAAATGCACCACAATTAACCGCGGACCACGGCCGTGGATCCTGCCGAGACCCCGTCGGATCTAACCCACAGTGGTTAAAAGCAAGCTCGCGGTCCCACAGCTTCGTGGAACCCTACCGAGACCCCGTCGGATCTAACCCGCAGTGAGCATACACACACACACGTTACTCATGCAATACTAACATGCTAAGAATGTAAGTTCATTAAGGATACTCACTAGAGATGGCCATTAACTCGACACCATTATCAAACTCTTCAAAACACAATAACAAGATTAAATACGGAATACACGATTCCATAACTTTAAACAATAGGAGTATCATCATAAAACCCTTCAACGTTCAAAATAACCAAATCATAATCAATTCTCAAAACACCGTTCACAAATCACACTCGTTTTGAAATAGTGCCTTTAACGAGGCCAAACCGAAATCCTTTGAAACTACATTTCAAATAACCAAACAAACACATCAAGACGACCACCGATCATCATATCCATAAAACGAGAAAGGTATGGGCAAGGTACTTGCCTTGATACCATGAGCACGGAACCACGAACGGATACGGCTCAACCGGGAAGCTTCGGAACGCCCGATGCTAACGAAAAGGAATACGACAACGAACGGAACGGAAGAATCAAGCACGACCGCGAGGAACCGACGAAAATGAACCTAACGATTCGAATAGCACAATCACAACCACTTCTAAACGATTATGGAAATGGAATACACCCGGAAACCCGCCTACGATTCATGTATATTCATACCGAAAACAACGAGGGCGGACCACCACCAAACCCTCTCGATTCCGCAAAAATCCACAAAATATCCATGAATCCGTAGGAAAACTAAAGATACTAACAATATTAATCGTATATACCATGAATCCACCAACAAAACGGAACGGATCGGAAGAAAATCCCAAAACCCCCAATTAAATCGAAAATAGGGTTTTAGAATATTACCTTAGGAGATTCAAGTACCAAGATCCGTAGAACACGCGTTAGATTGATTTCCGGGATTCACTATAGAAGAAAAATGGTGAAACTCGACCCCCCTATGGATAAAGATGAAGAACTCTTCCCTTCTCTTATCCTCTCTATCGCGATGCAATGAAAATGAAGAAGAAGACGGGCGATTTCGTCTAATAAAGGCGAGACTGCACAATTACCGCTTTGTGTGCCGCGGCACAGCCGAAGTGTGCCGCGGCACAGGCCGAAAATTTACTCCCAGGTTTTGGCGTTGTGCCGCGGCACAGCCTGCGTGTACCGCGGCACCGCAGTGCGATCGGGTTTTGGTCGCGAAGACACACGAGTGTGCCGCGGCACCGGACAGTGTCTTTGCGGCAGCTCGGCACCGTGCCGCGTCACCGGATAGGTGTGCCGCGGCACACAGTACAGATCGCTCGACCAACATTTGGAGAAATTTGTGTGCCGCGGCGCACGCACCTTGTGCCGCGGCCCACACCCCTTTTGGGTCCCAAAATGATAAAAATGATCCGGAAAGAGAATAAAACGATAGGAATCAATATTTGGGGACCAATAACACGAAATGGATCCCCGGCAACCCCGAAACGGCGGTTCCGCACATCAATAACGAAAATACAGTTCAACAGTTGACAGGAAGGACACACTGAAAGGTATACGAGAGTCACTACAATCGGGAAATACACCAAAAAAAAGAAAATTACCGAAATTCGAAATTGCGGATATTACAGGCAATACAAGAGAAAAGTGGAAATTACAACGCAAAGGAAAACAAAACAAACTTCAGCCTCACTCAGGCCACCCCGACTGGCCTTCGCCTACAGCAGGCGGATCGGTGCGCGCTTCCGCACCGGCTTCAGGATAAATAAGTTTATCCGGAAACGGATACCACCTCAGATCAATCCCTAAGTCGGTGAGATCGAGGATCGGCAGAGAGAAGTCCGGCTGCAAAGGATGCTCAAGAACATAGGCTTTGAAGGTTTCCATGATAGGGCCGACCTCGAGCCCTAACTTCTTGGCAGCACGGATAGCGTCGGCGTAAGCTACATAGTAGGCAAACTCGCCGACGTACCCCACATTAAGGTAGGGATCGGTCTCGATCCCCTTTAATTGCTCCTTCAGCCCCGCAGTCGTCTTATCAGCATCCGCAAGCTCGGCTACCTTGGCGGCCAGTTCCCCTTTCGTCTTCTCCAGCTCGCCGTTGAGCCGATCCACTGTCGCCTTCAGCCCAGCCACCTCCTCCTACGAGACCGCGTGCAACCGACGAGCATCCGTCATCTGGTCGCGGAACGGATCGGCCACCTCCCTGGACCGGCCAAGCTCTTGCTTCATCCGGTCGAGGTCTTGTTTGGCCCGTTTGGCCGTCTCAATATGTTCCTTCTCTGTGGCCACGATCCGGTTAGCGAACTCGGCATTCTGGTTCCGAGCAACCTCAAGATCTTGATGGAGGCGAGCATTAGAGGGTCGCCCCTCGTAATCCTTAACGGCTTGGGCGGCCATCGTCGCCGCCTGGAGAGTCAGGGCGAGCGTCGCCTGCATGGCATCTCCAGACCGCCGACGAGCAATCGCGTCGAAGTCGGTCGTCCAGGACTTAGGAAGAGAGTTGATGGCCCGGGAGACATAAGAAGGATCGTCGAGGGACTGGCGCAGAGACTTGCTCGCCAAGAAATCCAGCACTATCGGTGAGATGTCCGGATCGGCAAGACGGACCCTGCAACACAAACAAAAAGAAACAAAGGAGTTAGTATACATCCTACACAAATAGCCTAACTCAGAAAGATCAAACCGGTCTTACCTGGTGACCAACTCGGGGTCGCGGCCGAAAAAGGGCTTGCCCCGAGGAGTTTCGGCTTTGGCGATCGCCGCAGTTTTCAGGAAGGCAGCAGAGGGCCTGGACCCCTCCGCCATCGGAACAGCAGAGATAGGTGGCGCGGCAACCGGCGGTTCCAAAATGAATACCTCCGCCTCAGTAGTCGGCAGGGGCTCCTCCGGCCTCCGCCTCTTGCGGTTGCGCTGGAGCTGCTCCTCCTCCCGAGCTTCCGGCTCGACGACCGGCACTATAGTAGGTCTCACCTCGGGGACGGGACGATACGTCGTTGCAGGGGCACGACCCGTCTTCTTTCCCTGGTGGAGACGACCCAAAAGACCGGAGTTCGACATTGAGATCTCTCTCGGTGGCTCGGCGCGGGGAAAATGGATCTCTGTCAACGAAGAAATTCAGCCAAGATTAAACATCTCTTTCAAATCAGACGATCGTCAAGCAAGGAAGAGGAAGTAAAAAATTTTTATACCTGGAACCTTCAGGTGGCGAGGGAAGCGAAACAATCGAGCTCCCAACGTCGAGGTAGGAGTCCGGCAGACCGCGAATTCGCTCCCAGACGATCAAGAAATCAAAGGGGAGATCGCCGATCGCTGGAACAAGGGAGCCTGCAAAAAGGAAACCAAATTAGATCAGTTCAAGATGTATCCAAACAATGGGAGAGTTTAAACCCTTACTCGGATTCCTCTCCCGAAAACTGGTGGGGATATCCAACTCTTCCTCCGGCTTATCGCTCGATGCCGACCTCCACGCTCCGCCGACCCAGCACCATTTTGCCAGGTCGCTCCGAACCTTGTTCGGCACCCCAAGGACCACCCGACCCATGCGACCCTGAATATGGTAGTCGCCGACCGATCCCTTCTGCGCAGTCAACTTGAAGAGATAGTTCATTTCCAGCGCAGCAGGTAGACGGAACAACTGATGACCGCTGAAAAGTGTCAGGGTGCTAATAATCTGCAGCCAGGCATTCGGCGTCAACTGGAGTGGCGCCACATTCCAGGCGATCAGCAAATATGACACGGAAAACGGCAATGGGAACCGCAAGCCGGGCTCCAGGATCATTTCGTTGACAGCAACCAAACCCTTGGGAGGTTGATCGGCACGTTCATTCTCCGAGGGCACATATAATGAGACATCAGAAGGGATATGAAATTTCGCCCTCCAATAACTCAAGTCTTTTCTGGTCACCGAACTCCAAATCTGACCAAGGGTCCATGTGGAGCGGTCCGCGGCCCGAAACACCGTCCGTTTCACGAGTTCATAGGGGTGGGCGGCAGAGTATGCTCCGAGGTCGAACTGGGGATGTGGTCCGGAAATCCTCTCCATGATCTTAGCAAAATCTAAAAATACAGGGCCGAACACGCTGTTCTGCTCCCAATACAGCCTCACCGCTTCATCCCCATCCACCGGCGAGCCCTTCTGCCTCGCCGCTTCCGTCGATCTCGCCACATCGGCCTCGTTGAAGAGCTCTTCAACCTCCGCGGGTGTGATTCCCGCACGGATGGCCTCAACGGCCGTCTCCATGTGAAGAACCGTGGAGGTCTCTTCACGGGCAGGCGATGTCGCGGCGGCAGAAGAGTTTCCGGCCTCATAAAGTTTAGATCCTCCTCCAGACATGTTTCGAAAAGTAAAGGGAGAGAGAAAATGTTTGTTCTTACCTAGAAGGAAAGTCGGTCGGCACAAGAAGCTTCAAAGAAATTCGACAAAGTCTCGTCTAAAAAGGAAGGGCGCATAAAGAGTTGAACTAAAGTGGCCCTAGTCCTTTTATAGGCGAGAGCAGGGACCTCTATGCAAAAAGGTGGAATCCCAGGAGCTGAAGTGCAACCATCGGGAGGGGGACACATTAAATGCAGCCCTCGAAACCCGCGTACGCGTCATTTCGAGGGCACGCCAGCTGACAGGTCTGACAAAACCGTCGGACTCCCCCAACGGGAGCGCGACGCGTGTCCCTGCGACGTTTCGAGAGCCCGCCTCTACTTCCCTCTATTTCCAGCGCGTAAGGAGATCGTCCGGATTTGAAATCAGATCGTCCAGGCGACGATCGTCCTTGTCATAAGCGGACGAGTCAATCGTCTAAAATAGGTGATCGCCAACAGTGCCACCTCACCCCATGTTTTCAAGCGAGCTGGGGGGCAATTGTTGTGCGGCGATTAATACGCCTCGATGGCAATCGGCATAATGATCAAGCGCCAGCCATAGAAGACGGATGATGGGCAAGGGCCTAGCGGTCGACGTCCAAGGCGATCGTCTATTGGCATCTGGCGATCGCTTATAATGTTCGACTGTAGACGATCGTCCCGTGCCATGTAGGAATCCGACACCCGTCAGAGTCTTCGAAGACCGAATCTCGGACGAAGACCCACGTGCAGATCCGCAAAAGGCGTCACAAGATAAGGCCTTTTGACCCCAGCCTGTCACCACCTTCACATCTACCGACAGGCCCGCCGAAAGGTACAAAGTGGGTCCTCCCCTGACAGCGACTCAGGACGCGTGTGGACTTCTCATTGGCTCGCACTTCTGGCTGCCAGCAGCAGCCTTGGACTTTAAGGAAACAGTCCCACATGATGGGACGATCGCCCACATTATTCTAATATAGAATACAGCGGTCGCCCGCGCGATCGCCAAGGAGGACCTAGCAACCTCTCCTACTATAAATAGAAGGCCTCCAGCATTGGACTAAGGGGGTGGACTTACTTGATGAATACATACACATAAACGGTGAAATTCATTGGCAGTGAAAATCATTCACATATACAGAACACCAAAAGCAAGAACTCACAGAGCAATATATTTGGTTCTTCCGGCAATCTTCACGCTCTACAGCTAAGATAACTAGAGTCTATACACTCATTGTAATAGATTCTAACATTAATATTTGTACTCCAAAGTATTCATATTAATAACATCTCGCGAGAGCATTCAAGCCCGGGACTAACAACCCCGACAAATCTTGTGTTATTTACTTTCCCACGGAAGTGTTCTCGCATTTGTTTGTTACTCGACCATTCCAGCAATATCATCTCTGGATAATATTTTGGGTAACAACATACTTGTTATTATGTAAATCACTAATATAAGGCAATGGATGTTTCTTTATTTACTGGTAGTTACTGGAATTCCTAACTCGTAAATATACATATAGAAACTAGTCCATGTATTTGAGAGCAAAACATCCACTCCTTATTGGATAAGGGCGTCGGCACTGGAAAGGTTTATAGCTCAAATACTTAATTGTTCGCAATTCGATGAAACTTGACTGGGCGTTAAGTTTATGTGAAGACTTGTATGACGTGTTCTTTGACATGGAGAGTGCCTGTCGAACGCTAATGTTTAGTGGGAGCACACGTTATAGGTATGCTAATTGGATTAGTATACTCGAACCGACTCACCCTCGATTCGTCACACGGATTTCACTCTGGGACAGTCAATGACGGAATCGAAAGGTTGTGATAGGTATTCGTGAACCTTCGACTTAAGGATTTAGTAGGGATGTGCTTGTGATGTCAAGATTTTCATTAGAGTAGTTCGACCCTGTAAACCGGAAGACGGGGGTCAACATCAACGTGCATCTTGACGGGCATGTAGCAGGTCCTACTGAATACCAAGATAGAATTCTTTCTCCCATTAGTGAGCGGGTTATATGTCCTATGCGGTTATTGGCAGATGAGATCATAAGTCTTTGGCCAAAGCATTGGATCTAGTTGTATTAGATACACGACAGCTCGATGATCTCGATTTGCATTAACGCATGCATAGCGTCAAGTACAGATAGGGTTTGACTGACCGTGACCCTATATCTTGATCGGGACATTTGAAAGAAGGGTTTATACGCATACTGGTATTCACGACAAAATGGTTCTTGAATGATCCCATCATTCGTTCTCAGTTGGGGTACAGTGTAGGCCGCCAGGCTGGCTAGGTGGTGCTACTACTCTTTGGTTCCTCCCATTGCTGACTGAGACGGACCTACCGAGTCGCGCAATAGGATTGACGACGGAATGAATCGAGCTTATTCTCTTATTATTAATATTAGATATTGGATATCTAAATTTGGGACATTGGATGTTTAAATCGATTTATTGGATAAATTGATTTACGGCCTAATGAATTAAATAAATTACTGGGTGATTAATTTAATTCACGAATATAATTATTTCTTGGAGAAATTAATTATATTATTTTGTGTTTGATATGTTTAATTAATTGGATTAATTAAATAATATAAATACATCGAAACAGAATTGGAGTTTACCTGTTTGGACTCTCGGGAGTCCAAAATGAACCGAACTCGTCCGTTTCTGCATGGGCCGCCCCCTACTTCCACCTACCTTCCCATTGTCTTTGATTTCCATTCTTTAATGGACAATCATGACTTTGTGGGGTAATGAATCATGTGGCATGATTTGTATCATGTGGGTGGGAGTTGAATAAAGGAAGGAAGACATCTCATAATACCTTACACTTTTGATCCTTGGATAGAGGTGCCCAAAACGACCCAACCCGCCGGGTCGACCCGCCGACCCGGACCCGAATGACCCTTGCAGGATCCGGACCCGGCTGACAAGTGCGACCCGTCGACCCGGACCCGTGGTATACACGGGTGGGGTCCGGGTCGAGCTTCTCCCTACCCGGCGACCCGCCGGGTCCGACCCGTCGACCCGGCGGAAATATAAAAAAAAAAAATCCTATCTATAAATACCCCCCTCCCCAACACAATTTTTTCACACCTTCAATACTATCTATCTCTCAAACTCTCATTGCTAATTGCTATACTACTTAATCTCTCTCTTTTTTTTCGCATTTAATCATTATGTCGAGTTCTGACAAGGGAAAGGGTATTGCTACATCTCCCAAAAAATCCAAAATGTCCAAGTTCGAGCGAATGGGTCTTTGGGGCAAATCGAAGAAACTATCTGGAATAATTATTCGGGAGCCCCAAATCCAAACTCCACCCGGTTTTGAAAATGAAAGTCAAGAAGCTGAATATGATGCTATACATGAAAATATCTATTACGGTAGTACAACAACTACCAGTGAAGAAGAAGTTGATCTCTGGGGATTTCGACGTGTCCCGAATCGTCAACAACTGCAAAACTTCGACGAAGAAATGGACCATGAAATCGATGAAGCTATGTTAAATCAAACATATGCAACATTCGAGCGCACTCTTCATGGCGTACCAACTCCGACGCAAAAATCAAAGTCGAAGCGTCCTGCGGCAAGCCAAGCTGAAGAAGAACCTCCCTATGTTGAGGAGTTATCGTCCGAGGAGGAAGAAAATGTGAAAGGCAGAGGAAGCAAGAAAACTAAAGCAAGAAACAAGGCTGCCCCTGTTGCAGAAAGGAAACCGGTATCCGTACTTTTTTCAAAACACTTTAACAAGGAAAAAATGTCGGATGGTTCGATGAAGGTATCTTGCAACTACTGCTCGAAAGAGTATTCGTATAAAGCCGGGGATGGATATGGAAATTTTAAAAGGCATTTTGAGAATAACCATGCCTCGGTCCACGGAGAACAAAAGTCACAAAGTCAACTCAACTTCCAACCTTCTACTGGAGCCGTGATTCCTCATGGGGATACGTATGCAATTTAATTTTAAGTAAAAACTTAAAATTAAATACAAGCTAATTTTTTCAAATGATTTCCTTTTTCACTTATAGTTATTTTTCGTGTATAAAATGATAACAAATAAAAGTCTTATATACATAAATAAAAAAAAAAAATGGAGACGGGTCGGACCCGTGACCCGGCGGGTCGAACCCGGACCCGGACCCGCGGCCGACCCGTCGACCCGCCAACCCAAACATTTCATATGTACGGGTGGGATCCGGGTCCTGTCCTGCCGACCCGGCGACCCGGCGGGTCCGACCCGGACCCGGACCCGGACCCGTGGTTGGGCACCTCTATCCTTGGAGTGATCAAACGTGAGAGACAATTATAGAGAGAGAATACATTTTCTCAAGTTCTTCTTCTCCTTCTTCAACTTGGTTCTTGTTTTTTTCTTAGATAAAATATCAAAACATAAAGAGAGAGTAAGATTAAAACACTTAGAGAGTGTAATAATCTTTATATTCAAGCTTCTATAATCTTGTTCTAGCCGTATCCTTGGAGGATAACGAGATTTAGTCGTTCCGGTCGTTTCTCCGGCGCGTGCCAAGTAGAGACGCGGTACTTTGGGTGTTGGATCATCCAAGGGCTTGGAGCGGATTGGATTCATAAAGATCAATCTAAAGCTTGGGGAATAACTCAAGAGAAGGAATCCATTTAATCAACGGGCTACATGGGTGAGTTTCTATATCTCTTGTGTTTTCGTTTAATATTCGTATATACGTAGCTCGATCGATCCTCAACCCAGGAAAATACAGAATACATGTATATTTTATATGAAGATAAAATATACAACACTGAATGAAAATGAATATCCAAATGGAAATTTGGAGCGGAAATGTAAGTGAAGAAACATGAATGACTGAAAAATGACTAGGGCCCCCTACTAGTATCACTGGGACTCCTCGCCGTCAATGTTATCTTCCCGTGCTTTAGCCTTTCCATGACCTGAAAACAACATCCCCCAACGGGGTCAGTTACAAAGAACAACAATCCTCAAGAGTTGAATAAACACAATCATGATACATCTTAATTATGAAATTAAGCTGAAGAGGGGCATCATAGTACGCCCGTAATGGTATGTGCAAGTACACAAGACGAGTGTCCCGACACACCCGCCCTTGTACCTAATTAGTCTCACGGAGGTACGTTACCGTGTGCACAGTCCATTGTGTCGGTGAACCCGATCACATGACTATCATGTGCCCGACTAAAAATTCCACACATCCCCACCCGGCCATGCAATACGAACCCAGAAGGTCATATGAATAAGAATGACCATGATGAACATTAATGAATAACAATATGACAAGGTCAAGAATGACTCACCGAGATTAAATAATAGTGAAATGAATGATCGCTCACTGAAATGATCGGAACCGTCGTTCCTCGTGAATTGAATGATTAGTTTGGTAATTACAAGTCTCAACATGATTATTATACTATGAATGAATATGATTTATGAATGAACAACAATGAAAGGAATGATCATCCTTTTAACCGAGTAAGAATTAACTTACTCAACACCGGTGAAGAATGTCCTTCCTCGAACAAACGTCCCAAAATGGGATAACGGTCGCTCGAACAACCTTGAATAACATAATTACCAACAAACGCTCGATATACGTATCAAGCATGAATCACGACCAACTCAAAAGTCGATACAACAATATCCAAACTCATAGAGGCATTCTAACGAATACTTTGTAAACGTTCTTCCCTTAGGTTACACCAACCCCAAAGATAACGAAACCAACTCCAAGTGAGTAATAAAATCCGACAAAACACCTTCAATGATATCGATAAACCCATAGGAATCCACAAATCGAGTTAACGACAACATCTAATCGAAAACCCCCAAAATATCAAAGTCAACTCTAAAGTGTTATTGAATCAAACTCCAACATTCATGAAATCCGAAATATACGCCAATAAATCCGTAAGAATACATTTATTCAAGGTAGACAATCTATATCTAACATATTCCAACTTAAACCCAAGCTTACACAAAGAGATCGGAAGGAAAACATCCAAAATCCGAAATTCTAGATCCAAGAAATGTTTACCTTGATTTGATGTAGAGGATGAAATGATGATTAATCTGGATTATAAGCTTGAAGATGTTGATAGGTGGATGCAGCTCGAAGAGATCTCTCCAAATCGTCCGAAATCGCCCGAAAACGAAATGAGAAGTGAGAAATGACGAAACCTGAGCTGACTGTCCTATTTATACTGTTCCAGTTTAGCGCACGCTAAGCCCTGATATTTAGCGTGCGCTAGCGAGTTAACCGGACAATCCAGAGATCTCTGACTGCCTCGTTAGCGTACGCTACGAACTTGGTAGCATGCGCTAACACCTTCCCGATAGCGTGCATTAACCCAAAATGTTAGCGTGCGCTAACTGAATATCTGATGCCCAGTAACTGAAGTCCAAAACCTCCTGTCCTTTGACCTTCTCGCGATAGCGTGCGCTACACCCAAACTCAGCGTGCGCTACCACACCATTAGCGTACGCTAATATCTACTTATAGCGTGCGCTATGAATTATTCCAATTCAGTCCACTACCCACTGGACTCTGCCTGTTCGACCTTAGCGCACGCTACACCGATTACATAGCGTGCGCTACTTACCATTCGTAGCGTGCGCTACTACAACTCATCTGCAGTCTAGTGCCTTATGGACTGTCAGCCTGAACCACCGTAGCGTGCGCTAATGCTGATAGGTAGCGTGCGCTACCCGTACTCAATTAGCGCGCGCTAAGAAGAGTACGTAGCGTGCGCTACTTCTCACACACAGCCCACTACATAGATGACAATGATGATACGCTTGGCCCGACTCCCCAACTGGGTTGAAAGACGAATAATAACCGATACATGATGCAAATTATTCTGAACGTGAATACAATGAATGAATATGAATTACGGAATGATAATTACTGAATTACAACCGGGTATTACATACTCCCCCCCTTAAAAAGAGTTTCGTCCACGAAACGAAGGGTCAAACAACTCGGGATAACTCTCCAACATACTATCCTCGGTTTCCCAAGTAGCCTCTTCGACTTCGTGTCTAGACCACTGAGTTTTAACCAAAGGAATCGTCTTGTTCCTCAACTGTTTGATTCGCCGCTCTAAGACTCGTATAGGATACTCCTCATACGAATGATCATCCGCGATCTCGATTTCGTCGAACTGAAGTATGTGAGTCGGATCGGCAACATACTTCCGTAACTGAGAGACGTGAAATACATTATGAATTCGGCTCAACGCCGGAGGTAAAGCCAATCGATAAGCCAGATTGCCTACTCGATCCAAAATCTCAAACGGTCCAATGAATCTCGGACTTAGCTTCCCACATTTTCCGTAACGGAAGATACCTCGACTCGGGGATACGTTGACCAAAACGTGGTCACTTGCCTCGAACTCTAATGGTCGACGACGATTGTCTGCATATGATTTCTGTCGACTTTGAGCGGTCAACAAACGACTTCTGATCAAAGCTACCTTCTCACGGGCGGCTATAAGCATATCGGGCTCGGTGCCGATTTATTATGATAAGTCATCCCAACACAAAGGAGATCGATAATGACGACCGTACAAGGCATCGTAAGGTGCCATCTTAATCGAGGCATGCCAATTATTATTGTACATGAACTCAATCAACGGTAGTTGGGCTTCCCAATCGTCTTTCCAATTGAGGACACATGCTCTCAACATGTCCTCCAACGTCTGAATAGTCCTCTCTGATTGTCCATCGGACTGAGGATGAAAAGCTGTGCTGAGATTAAGCTGAGTTCCCATTGCACGATGAACTGAATTCCAAAAATGCGACACGAATCGCCCGTCACGATCATAAATGATACTCTTAGGAGTACTATGCAGTCTCACTATCTCTTTGATGAACAACTGGGCAAGTCTCTCGGGACCCCACGTATCCTTAATCTCAAGGAAATGAGCTGACTTAGTTAAACGGTCCACAATTACCCAAATTGTATTCATGCCACGACGACTCGTCGGCAAACTCGTTATGAAGTCCATAGAAATATCTTCCCACTTCCACTCTGGGATATGGAGAGGTTTCATCATACCTGCCTATCGCTGATGTTCTATCTTGACTTGCCGACAGGTTAAACATCTTGAAATAAATTCTACGACTTCTCGCTTCATATTACTCCACCAGTAATTTTGTTTGAACTCCTTGTACATCTTGCTAGACACTGGATGAATGGAATAAGGGGTAGCATGAGCTTCTCTCAAAATCGAGTTTTTCAACTCGTCATTCGCCGGTACGCATAACCGATTCTTAAATCGTAAAAGTCCATCCTCGTGGACCACAAATCCAAGGGCTTTCCCCTGCACCACATCCTCACGGATGCGCAACAAAAACGGGTCTGAACCCTGATTCACTCTGATTGCCTCCTCAAGTGGCGATGAAATCTCTAACATGGAAAGCTGCCCTTGCACTCGCTGTAACTAGACCTCGATCTCGGGTCTAAGGAATTCCTGCTGAAGCTCCTTCTGAACTGTTAAACGAGCAAGCATTGCTCCTGAACGGACTTACGACTCAAGGCATCGGCGACCACGTTCGCCTTGCCCGGGTGGTACAGGATCTCAATATCATAATCTTTGATTAGTTTCAACCACCGACTCTGTCGCATATTTAACTCCTTCTGAGTAAATATATACTTCAAACTCTTATGATCGGTGAAAATCTGACAGGTGACGCCATAAAGATAATGACGCCAAATCTTCAACGCAAAAACCACGGCTGCTAGCTACAGGTCGTGGGTCGGATAATTGACCTCGTAAGGTCTCAGTTGCCGCGAAGCATAGGCAATAACCTTCCCATTCTGCATTAGTACACATCCGAGACCGTGTCCGGACGCATCACTATAAACCACGAATCCTTCCGTCCCTTGCGGTAAAGAAAGGACAGGTGCTGAAATTAACCGGCTCTTGAGTTCCTCAAAACTATATTGACACGCGTCGGACCACTTGTATTTCTTATCCTTCCGCAAAAGGTTCGTCATGGGTTGAGCGATTTTAGAAAATCCTTCCACAAATCGCCGATAATAATAGCTAATCCGAGGAAATTTCGGATTTCCTTAACATTCTTCGGAGGTTGCCAATATCGGATAGCCTCCGTCTTCTAAGGGTCGACGCGTACTCCGTCTGATGAAATCAAATGTCCGAGAAACGTCACTTCGGACATCCAAAACTCACATTTGGAAAACTTCCCATAAAGTCGCTCTCGTCTCAACACTTCGAGAACCTGATGAAGGTGAAATTCG
Source organism: Orobanche coerulescens (assembly GCA_033398695.1). NCBI lineage: Eukaryota > Viridiplantae > Streptophyta > Magnoliopsida > Lamiales > Orobanchaceae > Orobanche > Orobanche coerulescens. Next base: position 232,143,920 of record CM065802.1, read on the forward strand.
TGCTCCTCTCAGTCACGAGAATAAATCAAAATGTCATCAATGAAGACAACCACGAACTGATCCAAATAGTTTATGAAAACCCGATTCATTAACTCCATGAACACCGAAGGTGCATTAGTTAACCCAAACGGCATTACCACAAACTCATAATGACCATAACGTATTCGAAACGCCGTTCTAGCAATATCCGACTCTCGAATTCGCAACTAATGATACCCAGATCTTAAATCGATCTTGGAAAATACTGAAGCTCCCTGAAGTTGATCCAAAAGATCATCGATGCGGGGTAGGGGATATTTATTCTTGATTGTCACCCTGTTCAATTCCCGGCAATCAATATACAAGCGAAACAAACCATCCTTCTTCTTGACAAATAACACAGGTGATCCCCACGGGGACGCACTCGGTCGGATATAACCTTTCTCGGTCAAATCCTCCAATTGATTCTTCAGTTCTTGCATTTCGGTCGGGACCATTCAATACGGTGCCTTAGATATTGTAGACGTACCAGGCTCCAACTCAATCGTGAATTCCACATCTCTATGAGGAGGCAAACCAGGTAACTCGTCTGGAAATACATCGGTATATTCTCTCACTACCGGAATATCCGCCAACATTATTGATGATTTCTCGGTCTTGATCATATAACACCAATAACCGACACACCCCTGATTGAGTAATTTTACTGCTTTCATCAAATTGATGACTCTTCCGGAACAGCTGGTATTACCTCCCTAAAATACACATTCGACCCCATCGTCTGAAATGACAGTGACCATACGCTTATGGACACTAACGATGGCATCGTGACGAACCATCCAATCAATACCCAAGATAACATCGTCTCTCGGTAAATATACTACGATCAGGTTTGCCAACCAAACATGGACATTAAGCTGAATCAGACAATTCTCAATCTCACGATCCCCGATAATTTTTCTACCGTCAGGTAGACCAATGATATAAAGTTCACAACTAGTAGCATTATCCAAATGAAGTCTACTCAAGCATGACTTGGAAATGAATGAATGAATGCGATGCACCAGTATCAAAAAGGGTACACACAGGTTGAGATAGAATTTCGAGTGTACCTGAGATCATCCAGGCTTCCGGATCGTCAGCCTTCTTCATCTCATAAATTCGGGGCTTGCCGGCCCCTGAACCGGATGCTCCCGTCTGATAGCTTTTGGATCTACCTTTGTTTGCTCCCGTCGTCTTGAACGACGTGGACTGAGTGGCCTGATTCTGAACCGCTGACTGTCTCGGGGCCTGAGATATCGTCGGAGTAGGTTTAGAGTCTCTTTGGCAAAAATGGGCCTTATTCCCAGCAATCCCACAGTTATGGCACGTGATAGTCTGCCTCGGACACTTGGTGCTGAAATGACCCTGTTCTTCACAGTTAAAATAGGTGATGGCCGAACTGGCCACTCGAGACTAAGATTCCGCGGGTCTAGGCACCATAGGAGGTCGCTCAGAAAAAGTAGGGCTCGCACGAGTCTTCTTGAAGGTTGCCTGACTGCCTTCAGACTGATTACGATTCTTTGAGTTCTTGCTAGCAGATGAAGGTTGCTGCTTAGCAATCTCCTTAGCAGTAAGCTCATAAGTAAGAGCTTTCTCGATGAATTCAGCTAGGTGGTGCAATTGTGATTAAACAACTGCATCCGCATACGAGGTTTCAACCTCTTGCTGCGATACTTGATCTTGTCCGCCTCGGAGTGAATAATAGATGAGGTGAAAGGAAGAAGTTCCTAAAATTTCTCGGCGATGGCGAGAACATCATCATCCGCTGAGCGGTCCGGAATGAGTAATTCTAATAACTTGGCCTCTCTGAGTGGGTCCGGATAATACCTCTCCATCACGAGAGTTTTGAATTGATCCCAAGTACAAGATCCGTCGGTGGGCTTCAACGATAACCACCAAGAATGAGCGCTCTTACCCAGATAGTAAGCCGCGACTGAAACTTTGTGCCTTTCGGAACACTCCACCATAGCAAACAACTTCTCAAAATGCTCAAACCAGTGAACTATATCCGCCGGCTCAGACGAGCCCTCAAAAGTAGGTGGTCTCTGGCGAGAGATGTCGCCAATAATACTGCTCACACCCCTCTCTTGCCCCTGAGGTGGCGTAGGAAGAGCCTGTTGATTCTGAACGGTTGAGTTCTGCATCGTCTCCATGAGGCGTGCCATTTGTGTCATCTGGGCCATCATGCCCTGTATAAAAGCAAGGGGATCAACCCGAACACCTTCTAATTGAGCTGTGTCCCGGGTACGACTCCCTGACAGTGAATGATCATTTCCGGGTGAATGAGTGGCAGCGTCGCTGCTCAATGAATTAGCATTATTCCTCGCGTTCGCGCGTGTATTCACACGAGATCTCGGGTTTCGGACCGCACCGCGGCCTCTTCCCCCGCGTCCTCTGCCAGCTCTCTCCATACTAAAGTAGGAAAGTCACATGATAGTTATAGATCTCGCATGAATACCACATTATGATTACGTTATGAAATGATGATAATGAGCATATGCGCTCTAACACAATGATTACATGAATGATCAACTGAGGTGACATGATTATCTGATGCAATTATTGAAATGATTACCTTGAACAAGTTAACAAGATTAATGATACGATCCTTACGATCAACAACTGAGCAATGAAATGAACTGAGTGATTAATGAGTTAACATGATCGATATGATCAAAATGAAAATGATGATTGAGGATTGTTGACTGTTGAATGATAAATGAGTGATTCTTATTGCCAGAAATTATACCATGGCGTCAGAAATCTTATTGTTCTTTGGTCTGAGGGGCTTGGCTCTTGTACAGGTCACACTTGACGCGAAAGTCCAATGATACTAGTCTGATGAACGATGATTTCAAATGAGACATGACTCGAAAGGTATTATTCAAAACCACGCTCTGATACCAACTCTATAACACCCCAAACTAGGCGGATATTACAGTGCCGTGGACCCCCAACTGGGACCCACCAGGCGAATGGCACTTAATGAATTAAATAATATAATTGTAGTACCGAACCACATTATATCATTAATTACTCCGATGAGGAGTTTCAAGTACAACACACCCAGTAAAATACAGAATACATGTATATTTTATATGAAGATAAAATATACAACACTGAATAAAAATGAATATCTAAACGGAAATCTGCAGCGGAAATATAAGTGAAACATGAATGACTGAAAAAGGACTAGGGCCCCTTACTAGTATCACTGGGACTCCTCGCTGTCAACGTTCTCTTCCCATGCTTTAGCCTTGCCATGACCTGAAAACAACATCCCCCAACGTGGTCAGTTACACAGAACAACAATCCTCAAGAGTTGAATAAACACAATCATGATACATCTTAATTATGAAATTAAGCTGAAGAGGGGCATCATAGTACGCCCGTAATGGTATGTGCAAGTGTACAAGACGAGTGTCCGTACACACCCGCCCTTGTACCTAATTAGTCTCACGGAGGTACGTTACCGTGTGCACAGTCCATTGTGTCGGTGAACCCGATCACATGACTATCATGTGCCCGACTAAAAATTCCACACATCCCCACCCGGCCACGCAATACGAACCCAGAAGGTCATATGAATAAGAATGACCATGATGAACATTAATGAATAACAATCCGACAAGGTCAAGAATGACTCACCGAGATGAAATAATAGTGAAATGAATGACAGCTCACTGAAATGATCGGAACCGTCGTTCCTTGTGAATTGAATGACTAGTTTGGTAATTACAAGTCTCAACATGATTATTATACTATGAATGAATATGATTTATGAATGAACAACAACGAAAGGAATGATCATCCTTTTAACCAAGTAAGAATTAACTTACTCAACACCAGTGAAGAATGTCCTTCCTCGAACAAACGTCCCAAAATGAGATATCGGTCACTCGAACAACCTTGAATAACATAATTACCAACAAACGCTCAATATACGTATCAAGCATGAATCACGACCAACTCAAAAGTCGATACAACAATATCCAAACTCATAGAGGCATTCTAATGAATATTTTGTAAACGTTCGTCCCTTAGGTTACACCAACCCCAAAGATAACGAAACCAACTCCAAGTGAGTAATAAAATCCGACAAAACACCTTAAATGATATCGTTAAACCCATAGGAATCCACAAATCGAGTTAACGACAACATCTAATCGAAAACCACCAAAATATCAAAGTCAACTCTAAAGTGTTCTTGAATCAAACTCCAAAATTCCTGAAATCCGAAATATACGCCAATAAATCCGTAGGAATACATTTATCCAAGGTAGATAATCCATATCTAACATATTCCAACATAAACCCAAGCTTACACGAAGAGATCGGAAGGAAAACATTCAAAATCCAAAATTTTAGATCCAAGAAATGTTTACCTTGATTTGATGTATTGGAGAGGATGAAATGATGATTATTCTGGATTATAAGCTTGAAGATGTTGATAGGTGAATGCAGCTCGAAGAGATCTCTCCAAATCGTTCGAAATCGCCCGGAAACGCCCAAAAACAAAATGAAAAGTGAGAAATGACGAAACATGGGCTGACTGTCCTATTTATACTGTTCTAGTTTAGCGCACGCTAAGCCCTGATATTTAGCGTGTGCTAGCGAGTTAACCGGACAGTCCAGAGATCTCTGACTGCCTCGTTAGCGTACGCTACAAACTTGGTAGCATGCGCTAACGCCTTCCCGATAGCGTGCGTTAACCCAAAATGTTAGCGTGCGCTGACTGAATATCTGATGCCCAGTAACTGAAGTCCAGAACCTCCTGTCCTCTGAACTGCTCGCGATAGCGTGCGCTACACCCAAACTCAGCGTGCGCTACCACACCATTAGCGTACGCTAATACCTACTCATAACGTGCGCTATGAATCATTCTAATTCAGTCCAGTACCCACTGGACTCTGCCTGTTCGACCTTAGCGCGCGCTACACCGATTGCATAGCGTGCGCTAACCCAAATTACTAGCGTGCGCTACTTACCATTCATAGCATGCGCTACTACAACTCATCTGCAGTCCACTGCCTTCTGGACCGTCAGCCTGAACCACCGTAGCGTGCGCTAATGCTGAGAGGTAGCATGCGCTACCCATACTCAATTAGCGCGCGCTAAGAAGAGTACGTAGCATGCGCTACTCCTCACACACAGTCCGCTACAAAGATGACAATGATGATACGTTCGGCCCGACTCTCCAACCGGGTTGAAAGACGAATAATAACCGATACACGATGCAAATTATTCTGAACGGTGAATACAATGAATGAATATGAATGATGAATGATTAATAATGAGTGAAAATTACTGAGTGACAATTACTTAATGATAATTACTGAATGATAATTACTGAATTACAATCGGGTATTACATGAATATTAATCAATATTCAACAAACTTTATTCAATATGCTATTTTGAACTGCAGGCCAAATAACAAAGTATTGACATTAATCTAAATCATATTAGATTTTTTTTGTTCATCTTGACCAAATATTTCATTTCCGACATTAATCAACTTAGATCATTATGATCTTTATTTGTATCAAGTGCTATTGTTAAATCTATTGATATAGGCTCCAAATTTCATTGTATCAAAATTCGTAGAACGTTCTATAATTTAATTCTCTTCAAGAGTATGCTCTTCAAGAGCGACTTCTTTAGGACGTTGAATTTTGTCACTAATATTTATTTTTTGATCTCCGAAGATATATAATATAGTTCTCACCATTTAGGTGGACTAGCCTTAAACTCAATTGTAGCACTTGCATGTGTCTTCCAAGACATCAATTTCTAGCTGGATTTCTTTAAACTCTTCTAGAGTATATACATATAATTGATTGTAGTTTCTGCAAAATCGATAATCATTTGAACTTCAAGTTCATAATTTTTCAGATAATTTTCTTGATCGGTTGATACTTTCCTCCCCCTAATGTCGGGAATGATACTGTCTTACAATATCAATCTTATTCATACCACCCATCAATACTTCAGGTATTGTCATAAAGAGGACCATACCCGACATATTTTAATATTCAATTTGGAGACATAAAGGGGGTATGTACACTGAATTACTTGTCGGAATTCAAAACAATGCACATTTATCGATATCAAATAATAAATTATTCAAATATGTAAACTTTAAGTTTACTGTGATGATGATTCAAATTCAAAATAAGAATAAAGACAACTATGTCAACCTCGAATTCGTTCTTGAATGAGTTTGTGACATAATCAACTTTTATTTTATTGGATTTTTAATTCGATAATCTACTTCAAAAGATATCAATAATATTCTATCTTTAAACATTAAAAGATAGTAGTAGTTTCTCCTTCAAGGAGATTTATCTTTCAAGAGCATTTATTTTTCTCAACTGCATATTTATACTTTATCAATAATACAGGTATCATCATAAATATTAGACTTAATAACTATCGCTATTACTCTTCTTCCAGAAGAAAATGCAATAATTATTATGCAATTAATCCAACATCTATAGTACGTTGATGAAAATTGGTCAAATCAAAATAAGTGTATAAATATACTTCATGATATTTACTAGTAATCTGTGATATTTATCATGCAACATGTGTGAATTTGTATTAATACATCTTCAGGATATATATCATAAATAAACATGTAGTTAAATAAAATATAAATATGATATAAATAGACATTAACATCAAACATGTAATTTTAAACATATAAATATTGAAAGTATTGGGATTAATGTTATTTACATTGATAATTTCTCTAATACCAATTTCTTTTCTTCAGAAATTGTATATGTCATTTGTCTCACTTGTTATCTCAGAATCTTATACATTTCAAGTGATAGTTTAGAAACCCATAAATTTATCGATGCTTAGAAGATAATAGTGCATAATCTTCAACCCTTTATGGAGGAATTTAGTGGTTCTTCATGAACTGTCAATAAATTTGGCACTACTTTTTTTCTTCACACAAAAAGTGTCATTTATTTCTAAAGATATCATGCATATTTTCACTTTGATGAAACAATAAATTATGACTACTATTTAATCCCAAGAACTTGGCATTCGATTCACAAAAAGAAGAAATAAGATAAGTCAAGAATTTGAATGATGCAAATATCTTTAGGATATTTGACCTTTTTATTACTAATTATATAGCAACGATCAATTCAAATCATACTTCAGGTATGACATCACATCTCATATTGATAAAAACTCATAATATATTATAAGAGATAATAAAATATTAAATTACACAATATGTAAGATTAGATATTGACATATAATCTTAAGATTATCATTTTCGTGTCATTATCATTAACAATTGATAATATCCAATCCATGAGATAAAATTTATAAGCAATTATCCTCTACAAGGATAAACTCTAAATTTTATCTACTTCGGGAGATAAAATTTGAGCCATGTAATATTGAAGTTTTTAACTTAGTATTGTTCACTTTCGGGAACAACTTGATAGGAATATTCGACCACTAACTAATCTTGCTACCATTGGAGCACAATCGGATTATGATTGTGGTGTATATCATATATGATACAATCTCGATAGAGAATATTCTCATATTATATTAATATTTTTTATTTGAGATATAAGTTATGTTTTCCTTCAGGGATAATATCATGCTACATCAAGATCATAATGATTTAATTATGCTATTATATTTATAAGTAACAAATTAATATTCTTCAGGAATATTGTATTATCACATAATTCATGTATAAATAAGAATTATTCATTTAAAATAGTAATATTCTTCAAGAATATTACAATCAATTGTGCTACTTCGGAAGCAATAATTTTAAGATCCATAATTGAATATACAAAGGAAAAAAAATAGTACGAGAATTAATCAAGGCTCGAAATAACTAAACTAAAATAATTGCTTCTTGAAGAGCACTTACAACATTCTTCAGGAATATTATTTTGTGTTTTTCATTAGGAATTGCACAAATTATTAGATCTCATAGTGTTCTTCATGAACACATTGTATTCAACTAGAATATGACGAGATAACGTTGTCCTTCAAGAACTACAACAAATCTATAATCTTGTGGAATATTAAGTATTGTTGAATCGTGTTTCTTCCGGAAACAAAGAGGAATATGATTTGATAATAGATTTCGAGGTCATCATATATATTATTTATATGTGATGGACACAGAAATATAAAATTTAACAACTAAAGAAAATATATATTTTTTTTCGAAATCATCATATGCAAGAAAGTTTTTGAAGGAGTATATAGAATTAATATCGTTCACCAATGCAGAAAAACACAATTTCTGCTCAGACTTTTTTTTATGTATGCAATTCATTTAGAATCCGATCTCCACCGTTGAATTTGTAGATCTGTTTGTCAGGAAGATATTGTAAAAATTTCATGCTGATCTGACGGTTGACAAAGCGGGAATCGCAATTTTTGCGCAGTCTTGCAGTGCAGAAAATCTGCTCGTGTTTTTTTTTTCAAAAATCAGAGAGAAATAAAAGATTTAGTGGTAGAATATACGATTTTAAAATCAGTCCACCACTCTTGAATGTATAATGAATGTAATGAACCCTTGGGATGTGGAGAGAGAGAGAGAGAGAGAGAGAGAGAGAGAGAGAGAGAGAGAGAGAGAGAGAGAGAGAGAGAGAGAGAGAGAGAGAGAGAGAGAGAGAGAGAGAGAGAGAGAGAGAGAGAGAGAGAGAGAGAGAGAGAGAGAGAGAGAGAGAGAGAGAGAGAGAGAGAGTAAAATCTTGATAAATGAATATGATCGGGACCGAATAAAAATATTTATTTAGTGAAATTATTCATTTGTCGAATGAAAATTTAAACATGCTATAAAGAGTTGGGACCGGAAAAAATTATTCATTTTGCGAAATTATTCGTTTATCGAGGTTTAACTGTAAATTTCATTTCATTGTACTACATAAATAAATTTCATTATTTTAGATGTTTTACACTTATATAGAAGGGATGTAAACGAATTGAACGTTCGTGAAAAGATCGCGAAAATATTGGATCAACGTTCAGTTCGTGTTCGATTCGCTCAAACTGAAACAATTCGCGAACATATTTGTTACATTCACGAATCAAACACGAACAAAATAATACATGTTCTTGTAACACCCCCAGGATATCCGAGGTATATTACAGCGCCGTGAATCCCTATATGGGACCCACCAGGCTGAACAGCATCATACCCAACGACTCACAGAAACGATAAAATAACACCACGTCATAAAGACGTAAAACAGAACAATCCTCCCGGTTCAACCGGTCAATATAACATCATCATCCAACACAACATAATAAGCAACAATACAATCCAAACGAACAAGAACCCCTTAAGTACTCGAGTACAACTATTAGTTCAAAAGCCACAAAAGACGAAAAGACACAAAAAGACACTAAAACATCTCGTGCACAATCATCACGCACGGCCATCATCCGTGTACTGGTCCAGCGCCCGCTCGTCTCGATGAACCTGACCTGAAATTCATAAAACGAATTTCCCCGAAACGGGTCCCCAGAGGGGTTAGCAATTACGCTAGTACAAGTAACCAGATGAACAACTTACATCTTACTCATATAGTAATGCATGCAATAAAGAAAACCGTTCGAAAGCACTCATTTCCGGAAATGCCAATATCAAATCACATTTGTAAAATGCACCACAATTAACCGTCGATCCACACCTCCGTGGACCCCTACCGAGACCCCGTCGGATCTAACCCGTAGTGGTTAAAAGCAAAGCTCGTCGATCCACACCTCCGTGGACCCCTACCGAGACCCCGTCGAGTCTAACCCGTAGTGAGCATACACACACACACAATTTCTCATACAAAACTACTATGCCAAGATTGTAAGTTCATAAGGATACTTGCCTCGATTAATAGACGGTGACGCGAACGGAACGGAAGAATCAAGCACGACCGTGAGGAACCGACGGATGAACCTAACGATTCGAACAACACAATCACAACCAACTCTAGACGATTACGGAAAAGGAATACACCCGGAAACCCGCCTACGATTCATGTATATTCATACAAAAATAACAACGAGGGCGGACCACAACCAAACCCTCTCGATTCCATAAAAATCAACAAAATATCCATGAATCCGTAGGAAAACTAAAGATACTAACAATATCAATCGTATACATCATGAATCCACCAACTAAAAGTAACGAATAGGAAGAAAAACCCAAAACACCCAAATAAATCGAAATAGGGTTTTAGAGCATTACCTTGGAAGATTCGAGTACTAAGATTCGTAGAACGCGCGTTAGATTGATTTCCGAGCCTTACAACCGAAGGAAGATGATGAAAATCGGCTCCCGAATGAAGAATGCTTGAGAGTTCTCCTCCCTTAGCTCTCTCTCTCTCTCGCAGTTGAAAATGGGGTGGAAATGGCCGATTTCGCCTAATAAAGACGAATCGCACGGTTGAACGCTCCGTGTGCAGCACTGACAAAGTGTGCGCGGCAGCCGAAAATCTACGCCTGTGTTTTCGCGTTGTGCGCGGCACGGCTGCGTGTGCCGCGGCACCAGTCTGATCGGGTTTTGGTCGTGGAAGACACACAAGTGTGCCGCGGCACCGGATAGGTGTGCCGCGGCACTGGCCTGGCACTGTGCCGCGGCACCGGATGGGTGTGCCGCGGCACACAGTACAGATTGCTCGACCAACATTTGGAGAAATTTGGGTGCCGCGGCGCACGCACCTTGTGCCGCGGCCCACATCCCATTTTGGTTCCCAAAATGATAAAAATGATCCGGAAAGAGAATAAAACGATAGGAATCCATATTTAGGGACTAATAACACGAAACGGATCCACAGCAACCCCGAAACGGCGGTTCCGCATCACAATAACGAGAATACAGTTCAACAGTTTGACAGGAAGGACACGCTGAAAAGTACACGAGGGTCACCCCGATCGAGAAATACACCAAAAAGGAAAATACAAGGGAAAGAAAAAATACGGATATTACAGTTCTTTAATTCGCGATCAATTCACGACAAAGAGTTCTTTACATATTTATTAATAATTTATTAATAATTTTACAATAATTCATTACAAAACCCATAATTTCTAAATCTATTCTCTTTTTATTTTTTGGATTATTACTGCATGTACTTTGAGCTTTTTTTATATTTTGGAACACAAACGAACAAACGAACGATCAAAATGAATCGAACAATTGAACACTAATGAACGAACACGAAATATGTGAAATTTCCGAACACGGACAAGTGATTTGCATTTTTATCGAACACGAACATGAACCGAACGAACCAATCCCTTGACGAACAAACGCCCGTACAGGTTACCGTTCAATTAATTCAATTCTAATAACAGCGCTAGATTAATAAATTTGGGTGATATTTAACAAAATATTATACAAAATAGGAAAAAGATCAAACATTTACTCATACCCTTCACCAAAATTATTTGAAATAAATGGTTGATGATTAAAGAAAAAACAAAACATTCAACAATAAAGAAAGTACAACATTGAGATTACAATTAGATAAGAAATGATTAATCATTTCTTATTTAGGAAGGATTATATGAATGATTAATCATGTTCTTAGTTGGATCAATAGGAAGGATGGTTAAAACCCCAAACATTTCTCTTTCCGACGTCTCCGTGAAGCACGGTTAATAGACTCTTGAAAATACTGGAGCGATATAAAGATTGCTTCCTGTTTTCGACATGATGGGTTTCAAGAGTGCGGCTTAATATATATGATGAGATGGCAATTTCGAAGATTAGTGTGAGAAAAACGAGAGCTTTACCTCTGTCCGAATAGTCCCGCTTCCTTGGTTAGGACAAGTGTTTAGATACGAATCGAATATGTCGTGAACATTCTTTTCCTGGAATTACAACATGGTTAGTTATAGAGTTTCGACGGATGGAGAATAGTGACAAAAAACTTTTTAAGGAAAACAGAGTGAATTGAGAATGTGACCGGATATTAGATGAAGAAGTCGAAATCGGTATATGATACAGAAATAGTAATATGATTTGTTCCTTTTACAAAATTATGTGGAAATGGAAGATTCTTTTTTTTTTTTAAATCTTGGTACGCAATCACATCTAGAAACGAAAATGATTTTTTATTTTGTATCCAAATGTGGTGTTTCATGGAGTTGTTCTATCAGGGACGCTAAGTTCATGATGCAACAAGGACCCAGAAACAATACACGAGGCACATAGGTGAGAGAAATTGATCGGGATATTCATGTCATTCACTCATTTATCCCTTACATGTTCATCCCTGATCCATGATGCATTATGCACCCGAATCTATAATTGCCCGTTACATCCAGATAGAAGTAGGTTTTTACACAAAGAATAATGTTGGGACTTGGGAAGCAATAAAAATATATCCTAAGGTTTCATGTAATTAACAAAAAAATCCAAATATCTTCTTAAAATTTACAAATACGACGTTCAAGATATCACGAACACCCTGAGGTTCTTACATGACAAGAATAGCCACGCAACTCAATAGGTGCAACTTTGTCAAATAGAAGCATTGTAACTTTAAGAGATAGCCGGGATCCTTCAGAAAATAGACACAACTTCAAGGGTGTTTTTTGTAATTAATCTTAATACGTTGAACACGAAAACTCCTCGTATGGTAATGGTGTTTGAATAATAGGCGGATGCTGAAAAAGAAATTACAAACTAAAGCACGAATAAATGAAATAAATACCTTCAAATTTTCATCATCTTCCACACACTCTTCCAACCCCGCAAGTCCACCAAAAGCAATTAAAATGTGCCTAAAAGGTAAGAATATAAATCAAGATCTCCATACAAGCTTAATATGAACGGGAAAGAGAGTTAAATGAAATACATTGCAAAACTTACATAAGAATTATTTACTTAGAGTTAATTACAGAATTAGTTACACAAAAAAAAAACTCTTTTAAAATTATTACAAAAAACCCCTTTTGGAGATTGTACCTTACAACTACCCATAATGATCCATAATCTATTAAAAGTTGCACTTTTTCCAGGTAACAAACTTGAAGGCTTTATCTGTAATTTAGAAAGTTGAATATGCTTTTTTTTCTAATTAGCTTACACCTTTAGGGGTAATTTTTATAATTATCCCTAATTATTTATTTGCTAGTACCAAATACAATAAAGGGAACCAATCAGAGTCTAATTGGATTAGTTGATCGATAAGTTTAGGGGGGGTGATATTTTTACTTTTTGGGTAGAAAAAAAATAAGATTCTTATTACAGATAATTAAATTGACATGAAACGAACCAAAACTACTAGTTGAAGCCACAATGGATTAGGTTATGTGAGTACCTGAATGATGGTAGAGCAAACTTTGATGGTTTAATAACTGACCCATGTTCAGAGGTACCAATCCGATGATCATACCCTCCCTGTCAATGAGTAAAATGAACTCCGGTGAGCAAAACCATGATAAAACATGGATTTTACATTGATAAGGATCATGGACAAACATTGATAAGGCTTTTTGGCGACTTTTCCGCATTTGAGTTCGATTCTTGCGAATCTAGTTCGAAACTGTTGTTTCGTATTCCCCGTAAGTCCGTTTAACTTTGTTAGACGTTTTGTGAACTTTGGTTTGGTTATTCGATCACGTATCGTGATTTTTGGGTATTTTGGGCCATTTTATAATTTCCCAAAGTTGTGGGTATCCGCCTTCGTATTTATTGTTTCGACCTTTTCATAGTCACATGTGAGTTTGATTAGAGCTCAAGCTCTTAGTATGATCATATTATGGACTGGAGCCTCGTTAGCGCACGCTACGGTTGGTAGATAGCGTGCGCTATCGTCTGCTTAGCGCATGCTATCTGTCCTTTCTAGCGCACGCTACCTGGTAGGTGCAGATCTATCCAGGAGCCACTGAACTGGATTCTTGGCTCGTTAGCGCACGCTACGCGTATTGGGCACGCTAACAGTCTTGCGGGCGGAATGTCTGGGGTCAGCACCCCGTTTGCGCGCGCTAATGCGGTGTGTTTAGCGCACGCTAATAACTGTCCAGTATAAATACTGGACAACATCCTTATTCCGTCATTTCTCTCCCTCGTCGTCTCTTTTCGTCGGGAGCATATTCTTGGAGCGATTTTGGGCGATCTTCATCATCAAGCGTCATCTTGGATGGATTTGTGCGTGTTTAACATCACTTAATCCATTGTTCTTCGCCGAATTGAGGTATTTTTCTTGATTCCCTAGAGTTGACTTTTTGGGAGTTTTGTTCTTGATTCTGAATCCAATCCGGTTTAGATGAATCGATTGGTGTTAGATGTTGTTGTTAAACATGTTTTATGGATTGTATATCCATACCTTCGGTTCGTTTCAACCCGAAGGGTTTTTACGGTGTTCTTGAGGTGTAGTGAACATTTAATGTTCGACTTCGATAGTTTGATGTGATCTTCGTTGTTTTTGGTCTTGATCCTCATTGTAATCTTGTTTTTGTTGTTTCTTCCGGAGGATTATAGGTGCTCGAGGATTCTGAGTTGATCTCCGACTTGTGTTGGTAATTCGTGTGGTGTTATTCTCGTAGTGCTCGCGATACTATTGTATTCTTGATTATGTTCAGGAGTTCGGGACTGCCCGACTGCATCCCGTTCATCGTCTCGTTTCGATCGTGGATTCGAGACAAGTATTTTTCTTATACGATTTGTGTCCTGTAAATAGAGTTGACATGTTGGATTAACGATGATTGGTTTACCCTCGTGAATATGATTCGTGTGAATTGATTATGATTTGATTATTTTGAACGTTGAGGGCTTTAATGACATCCCTGCTTGTTTAATGTTGTGGAATCGTGTATTCCGTGTTAATTGTGTTGTTGTGTTGTGATTGATTTTTCATGATGGAGGTATTGTGATGAGTATGATAATTGTGTCGGGTAAGTGGCCATTTATAGCAAGTACCCTTAATGAACTTATATTCTTAACATAGTAGTATTGCATGAGTAACGTGCGTGTGTATTGTAATATCCGTACCTTTCCATTTTTAGCAGTTTCCATCTTTGGTGTATGTCTATTTTTACCGACTCGCTTGTAACCGCTTTGACGTTTTGAATCTACTTTATTCTTGGAGTTTTTCCATTTGGACGAGTTTCGGAGATGTTTTTACGTAATTCCATTCTATGTTATGTTTTGCCGTATGTACGTTCGATTCTCGTAAAACTCGTTCGTTTTCGTTGTTTCTTTGTTTGCATAAGTTCGTATGGATGAGTTGTTCGTGTTGTGAGTTTCGGTTTGTCAATCCGACGTCGTATCGTGATTTTCGAACGTTTGGGCCGTTTTGTAATTTCCTTAAACTTAAGGGAAATTTACTTTCGTCGTCGAATTCCGAACCTTCGGGGAATCGGAATTGTGTTTCCTTTTAATGCTTAGAGTCGTCATCGAGAATACTTTGTAACCATATTTTTGGTTCGATAGCAGGTCTGGGTTTCGGAGTCGTCCGGGACAATTCGGACAGCAGCTTCGCAGACTGCTGTCCAATAGGGTGTTACGGCCGTAACACCCCATTCATTACGGCCGTAAGGCAGCCCCTGTTACGGCCGTAACAGCCCGCTGTTTTAAGACAGCGGGCAGAGGTCAGAAACCTCATTTCTCATCTTTTCTTTCGTTTTCTTCGTCGGGCGACATCAGAGGGCGATTTCCACCATTCTTGATCCGTGTGTTCTTCATTTTCCATCACCGTAGTGTCGTGCTATCATATTATCATCAACGAAATCACCCTACACCGTCCGAATCCGAGGTAAATAGCTTAGAACCCTAACTTTTTCGATTTTGAGGTTTTTTCGGGTTTTGCTTGATTAAACTCTAATTGTTAAAGTATGTTGTAATATTCCTTACCGACTGTTGTTATTGGGTGATTCCCAATCCAATTTCGTCGAGTTTAATCCATGAATTGTCGATTCGGGGAGATTTTGCGTAAACCTTCGCCCGTATCGATTGAACGTATATTGTCATAGCTTGTAATCGGGGTTGTGGGCGTATTCTATTCGATTATTGTTATCGTATAGGACTGAATTATGTTAATCCTTCGTTTAGGAACAGTGGTTTTCCCTCCGGACCATTCGTAGTCGTTGTTCGTTCCCGTTTCGTCGAAGATGTCTCAAAGGCAAGTACTTTCCATTTGTTTACATGTTCTAGTATGTGGATTATGGCTTTTCGTGGTTGTTGTGGATGTCTATGTGTATGTTCACCTAGGGACGACTGATGGGGCCTCTAGGGATACGTATTGCCGTGAGTATGCGTATCACGAACTAGGCTTAACCACCCAGGGATGGTCCAACGGGGCCTCTGCGGGGTACAGTGGCCGTGAGTCTCGTACCAACGGTTAACTTTGAAATGTTTTGTTGGAGAAATGTGTTTTGTGCTTGTGCACCGTAAATATTCCGGAATATAAATGATTTTTGGTGCATATTTCATCTGATTAGAATGGTAGTTCAAATGGATTGTACTTATACTAGCAGTGGTCGCTAACCCCTTAAATGGGGGAAATACTTTTGTATTTCAGGTACTGGTCATGGAGGCGAACGAGCATGCGGGCTGTACGAGGATGATGGGAGAAAGTGATTCTGTTCGGTGGTCGTCCATTTGATGACATGTCCTTTAAATTTATTTATCATTTCATTTGTTTAAGTACTCGAGTACTCCTTTCTTGAATTTATTAATGTTGCATACCCATTTTGGGAGTGGATTTGATGTCTGTATTGTCAAATTTCGGTCTTTTGTTTTGAATGTCGTGGATTGAAATTGTCTGTTTGTTGATGATGTATGTCTTTTCCGAATGTCGTGTTTATATGTTAGCCTGGTGGATTCCAAAGTGTGGGTCCACGATGCTGTAATATGACCTGATCATCTTGGGGGTGTTACAGATTATGGTATCGGAGCCAGGTTTATGGATACCTAGGCTGTCAGTTATTTGGGTCTAGTTGAGTGTCGTTTTTGAACAGTATCACTGCTACGCCATCATCTCGGTACACCAGTGCTCGTAAGTTTTTCCTAACTTGACTCGTTACGTCGTTCTGTTCTATTCCCTTCTTGATATCTTGTTGCGTTTTGTGTTTGAACTGTACTCACCCGTTACTTCTTCAGAATACCTGCTGGTAGAGGACGCGGATGAAGTCGCGGACGCGGTAGGGGACGTGGCGCAGCCATGTCTGGTAAATCAGGAACTGATTCGGCGATGCCTTCCTTGTCGAACAGTGTTCCACCCAGTGCCGGGGGCTAGAAGGATCAGTCTGCTAGCTCCGGAAATGCTCATGAGAATATCGGAGTGGCGAATATTTTGCAGCAAGTTGCGAACCAGATGATGCTACTGACTCAGGCCCTCTTGGTCGGCCAAGCTAATGCCAACCTAGTTCCGCCTACTGGATCCGGCAACGATAAGTTACTTCAGGACGTGATTTGTATGCGTCCTCCGCAGTTTGATGGTGTTTCCGACCCTTCCGGTTGAGAGAGTTGGTTATTTGAGATGGAGAAAGTGTTCGAGGCGGCTAACTGCTCCGAAGAGAGGAAGGTACCCATCGCTCAGTACTTCCTCGCTAAGGAGGCAGCAACGTGGTGGCAAGCAGTGAAACCACGAGACCGGACAGCCACATGGGCAGAGTTCTGAGAGTTGATAGAGGACGAATTTTGTCCATGGCCAGTAAAAGAGGGGAGGATCCGTGCCTTCTTTGAGGCGAAGCCCCAGGATGTTCCTATTTCGCAGGCGATCAAGGTCTACAACCAGCAACTTCACTATATGAGAAATCAGGTCCGAGATGAGCTAGATAAGATCCGCTACTTTGACATGCGGATGAAGCCGAGGGTTCGTCACTACATGTCTGGTCTCGGGTGTACAACTTTGAAGGATTATCAGAACAAAGCAATGGATTATGAGATGTCGTTTTCCGCGACAAAGACGGCAACCGAGGGTAAGAAACAGAAGACCTCCGGTCAGTTTTCGGGAGGCAAGTCTGGCGGGTATAAGAAGGCCCAGTATGGTTCGCGAGTCTTCGGGAATCAGTCCCCGTCATTTGGGCGAGGAAACTGTTCTAAGTCTGCTCCTACTGTTTCCGTTCGTGGTCCTACCTGCTTTAACTGTGGTCGTCCCGGACACATGATGAGTGAGTGTGACAGGCCTCCGATTCAGTTTCTTGCTTGCGGTCGGATGGGACATCATGCTAAGTATTGTACAGATGCAGTTCGGGCACCATTTACTCAGGTGTCAGCCCCGGCTGCGGGAGAACCAAGCGTGAATCAGGCACCATCAGTTTCTCAGCCCCAGCAGAGTTTTGGTAGAGGTCGAGGATGTGGGCAGCCTTCTAGAGGAGGAGATTCTAGTGCGGGGTCTATTCCGCCCCGTGTATATGAGATGAGACGAGCTGGAGATTCCGACGCGACGGTGGCTACAGGTACAGTTCACATCCTTGACCATCCTATTTTCGTGTTATTCGATTATGGTGCTACGCATTCTTTCATATGTAATACCCGAGATTCTAATTTGTATTTTGAACCTTGTGACATTGTATATGTTGTATTTGGTCTGAGTATTATCCTTCGTATTTCATGACCCTGTGCTGTTGAGCGTATGATTTCATGAATGATGTTGTTCATAATGGTATTTGTGCACTTGTAGCGCACGCTAACGTCTGAGCGTAGCGTACGCTAATTGAGTTTCGTAGCGCACGCTATGTATGATCCTTAGCGCACGCTATACGTAGTTAACTTGATTAAGACAGGGTGGTAGGTGAGATCAGACCGCGGATCTTTGTCGGGATATGTTGGAATGAATCTGGACGGCTTTTGGAAAACTCGAGTCAATGGTGCTTAGCGCACGCTAAAGTTGAGTACGGTGAGGTCAGTAAAGCTTCGTATGGTCGTTAGCGAACGCTATATGGTGTGGTAGCGTACGCTAATTTCCGTACTTCTTGCACGTAAAGGATGTTAGCGTACGCTAAGCCGAGGCCAGACCGAGACAGTAGACTGCAAGTCCGTTAGCGCACGCTAAAGATATAGTCGTAGCGCGTGCTAATAACCATTTTCTATATATAGGACAACACCCTCTTTCATTTTCAGACAGCCACTTCAACCCACACTCAAATTTTCGCGACTTTGAGAATTACCCTCTCCATCTTCAACCTTCATAACAGCCTCCTAACACATCCTTGAAGGCGATGAGCTTTGAGGATTGGTGTTCAAGCGTCCAACGTCGAGTTCATCAAGAGTTTTCATCTTTTCTTTCCATATAAGGTATGTGTTGCTGTCCGAGCTTAGAATTCGTGTTCTTATTCAGATTATGACCTTTATCTTGGAATTATCAAGGTTATGGATAACTCATTAGGTTGAACTCCATACCATATAAACTTGAAGTAATCATATTAGAACTCCTTTGAGTAAGAAGATCACAACGAACCTTATTGAGTTGAAACTAAGAATATGATTTCTGAGGTTATTGTATATTTTAGGTTGTCTTTTTCGAATCAATTGTGTGTCAGTGTATTGTTATTATCAGTACCTAGAATGAGATCTTTAGCAAAGAGATGAATTCTTAGAGTGGTCACTAAGAAATAATCCTCGGATAGTATGAGATGACCTTCAACGTAATTCACAACTCGTAATGATTACTGGGTTTGTTTATCTTCATGTTGATGATTCGAACGTAGAGTGTTGATGGGTGACAATTAATTTGAACGAAAAACTTTGGCAAAGACGGTAGCTTGTAGAAAAACGAAGTGAAGATATGAATTAACCTTGAACTCGGATTGAAGGTGTTATATAACCAAACCTGGTAATTTCATCGATAATCAGAAATCGAAGTACGAATTTACGGTGATTTGAGTGACTCTAGCCCGATCGAACGTTCGTCGGGTGAGTTGAACCATGAGCCGGATATCTTAGAGTGTTAACCCGACCGTAGTAGACGTTAGATTTTCGTACGTTTAAACTTGTTTTGAGTTGTCGTTATTTTTCCTGTTTGTTAAAGGGTCGAGCATTGCGAACGATTGATCGAAGGAGGCGGCCTTCAAGTGTGTTGAGTTCATTGGAGTAATTAGTTCTTGCCATCTCTGAGGCAATTATCGGATTTGAAACTTGTTAATATTGGAATGTTGATAATGTATACGTTTATTCATGTTGTTGGTAAGATTAGTTCTTTTGAATTGTTATGGTATTCATGATTGATTTCTTGATTGTTCATGATGATGGACATATCGATTTTTGCATATGTAGATGCACGATTTGTATTTATGTATGATCCGGAGAGATCAAGTGATCTATGCTGAGGACGCTGGATCGGATGTCCACCATGCGTTGGTCCGACGGGATCATCATGGGGATCTATGCTGAGGGCGCTGGATCGTTGGACGGGTTTTCCACCATGCGTTGGTCCGACGGGATCATCATGGTGATCTATACTGAGGGCGCTGGATTGTTGGATTACCCTGTATTGTGTTGATGGAATCGTGAGGATTCGCATTGTTGGATTCCGGTGACGGAAGTCCGTTTTGTATGTTTCATGATGCATAGTTATTGCATAATCGATTTATGTATTATGATACTTGTATTAGCATCGTTTTGCTAACCCCTTCGGGGGTGGACATTTATTTTGATGTTCAGGTAGTCGAGGAGCGGGGAAGCAGCTACAGTTCCGACATGACGATGAAGGGGCTCAGTGATGTTAATTATTGCTATCTTGTCTTTTTGGGTTATCTTCAGTACTCGAGTATGTAACACCCCAAACTAGGCGGATATTACAGTGCCGTGAATCCCCGACTGGGACCCACCAGGCAAATGAAAATGATGAATTAAATAATATAATTGTAGTACCGAACCACATTATATTACCAAATACTCCGATGAGGAGTTTAAGTACAACACACCAGGACAATACCGAATACTAGTGTATTTTATATGAAGATAAAATACACCACCCTGAATAAATAAACATTTCAAACGGAATTTGCAGCGGAAAATACAAATGATCAAATGATCAAAATGATCAAAACAAACGGAATGATTGGGGCCCCTACTAGTATCATCGACTCGCCGCCAACATGCTCTTCCCGTGCCTTTGCCTTGCCGTGACTAAACAAGTTCCCAACGGCCGCCATACGTAACAACAATCCTCAAGAGTTGAAATTACACAATCATGAATTAACTGAAGTTATGAAATATTCTTAATTATGAATTACGCTGAAGAGGAGTATCATCGTACGCCCGTAATGTTCTGTGCAAGTGTACAAGACGAATGACCGGACACACCCGTCCTTGTACCTAATTAGTCTCACGGAGGTAAGCGTTATCGTGTGCACGGTCCGATGTATCGGTGAACCCAATACATGACCATCGTGTGCCCGACTAAAAATTCCACACAGCCACACCCGGCCACGCAATATGAACCCGGAAGGTCACATGAACGAGAATGACCATGATGAATATCAATGAATAATAATTAGACAAGGCCAAGATGACTCACCGATATGAAAGTAATAGTGACGTGATTGATAACCCAATGAAATGATTTGGAACCGTCGTTCCTCGTGAATGAAGTGATTATTCGACAATTACAAGTCTCAAAATGATTAATATTATGATGAATGAATTATGATTATGAGCAATCAACAACAAAAGGAATGAGTATCCTTTTAACCGAGTAAGAATTAACTTACCCAATACCGATGAAGAATGTCCGTCCACGAACAACGTCCTAACCAAGATACCGGTCGCTCGAACAACCTTGAATAACAATAATTACCAACAATCGTTCAATACACGAATCAAACAACAAAACACGACTAACCCAAAGGTCGAAACAACGATAATCAAACTCATAGGGCATTCCAACGAATACATAACCAACCACACAACTTCGAAAATATCCAATCCCGAATATGTCGAAACCAACACCAAATTGAGTATTTCGAACCAACAAAACACTTCAATGATATCAATAATCCATTAGGAATCCATAATTCATGATTACAACAACATCAATCGGAAAATCCCCAATTAACCGAAGTCAACCCCAAGGGTTCTTGAAATAATTCCGAAAATAACCATTAAATCCGTAGGAATATATTTATCCAAGGTAGATAATCCATATCTAACATATTCCAATGATAATCCAAGATTACACGAAGAAATCGGAAGGAAAACCCAAAAATCCGAAATTCTAGATCCAAGAAATTAATACCTTAGATTCGATGTTTTGGAGATGATGAAGTGATGATTAATCCAACCCAAAGACTTGAAGATGATGATGGAGGATTACACCTTGAAGAGTACTCTCTAAATCGCCCAAATCGCCAAGAACCGACGAGAGAATGAGAAGTAGATGACAAATGACGAAGTCTGACTAAACTGTCCAATTTATAGCCAGTCCAGGTTAGCGTGCGCTAGCCCTTATGCATAGCGTGCGCTAACGGGTAATTTGGGTAATCCAGTACCCACTGTCCGAACACGGTAGCGCGCGCTACGTACCTTTTTGTAGTGTGCGCTACGGCCATACTACTAGCGTACGTTAATACTCATAGTTAGCGTGCGCTAACGAATAATTTGATGCCCAGTACTGGAGTCCAGAAACTGCCTGTTCTCTGATCTGACCTCGATAGCGTGCGCTACAACCATTATTTAGCGTGCGTTATACAATCGGTTGCGTACGCTAAAAACAACACATAGCGTGCGCTAAGAATTAATTCAAAGTACCCAAAGAGCCACTGGACTCAACCTGATCTGTCCTTAGCGCGCGCTACACCACATAATAGCGTGCGCTACTGAAACTCACTAGCGCGCGCTACTTACCATTCGTAGCGTGCGCTACTTATAACTCACCTGCAGTCCAGTACCTTCTGGACTGCAGCCAGGGTAACCTTAGCGTGCGCTAAAACTGAGATGTAGCGTGCGCTACCTATACCCAATTAGCGTCCGCTAAAAGGAGTACGTAGCGTGCGCTACTCCTCACGCACAGTTCGCAACGAAAATGACAATGATGATAAACACGGCACGAAACTCCAATCAGATTAATGATGAATGACGATTGATACACGATACAATTACTCTGAATGATGAATACCATGACTGAATCTGAGTGACAAATGACTAATAATGAGTGAAAATTACTGAGTATCAATTACTGAATGATAAATACTGCATGATAATTACTGAATTACAACCGGGTATTGCAGAGTACGTGTTTATCGTGATGTTTTCGAGGTGGTTGTAATAATGGACTTTTGAATTGTTCAAACTAGTTTTGTAATCTTAACGTTAATGGTACTTCTGTATTATTTCTACCTTTCTTTAAATTAGCCTTGTAAATTCTTATATAAAGGATTTACGGCGCTGTAATTATTCCGAATATCTCGGGGTGTACCAGAATATGGTATCAGAGCTAAGATTCATGGATATCTTGGCAATCGGGTGTAGTTGGGTCTGTTTACGTTATTTGATTTATGGGTCGTTTGTAACATCACTGCTCGGCCCAAATCGCCATGTGGACCGTGGTTGTAAGTCTCTTAATCTCATATACTACCGTTTTATTTAATTTCTATTCTGGGAATATTGACGGACCTTTTGTTAGAAAATTTTGCCCTAGATATTGAGTATTTGTATTTACAGTATGTTGAGGGGAGGTCGTGGACGCGGACGCGGTCGTGGACGCGGACGTGGTAATGCGAGGCAGGAGGAATCAGCATCTACCCCAGAATTATCGGCTAGTCGAACCGATTCCCATTCTGGAGGACAACAAGGATCAGCAAATGACAACGCAAATCCTAACATGCCGGGGGTGCTTCAACAGGTGGTCGCTCAGATGACCCAGTTCGCTCAGGTGGTTGACCGTATGCAGACAGCGATGGGCCAGCAGCGCAACGAGGATTTCGTCGAACTGAAGTATGTGACTCGGGTCGGCAACATACTTCCGCAACTGAGAGACGTGAAACACATTATGAATTCGGCTCAACGCCGGAGGTAAAGCCAATCGATAAGCTAACTCGCCTACTCGATCCAAAATCTCAAATGGTCCAATGAATCTCGGACTCAACTTTCCCCTCTTCCCAAAACGGAAGGTACCACGACTCGGGGATACCTTGACCAACACATGGTCACCAGCCTCGAACTCTAATGGTCGACGACGGTTATCTGTGTATGATTTCGCCGACTGAAATACAACAAACGACTCCTGATCAAAGTTACCTTCTCACGGGCGGCTATAAGCATATCGGGCTCGGTGCCGATTGATTCTGATAAGTCGTCCCAACACAACGGAGATCGACAACGACGACCATACAAGGCCTCGTAAGGTGCCATCTTGATCGAAGCATGCCAACTATTATTATATGTGAACTCGATCAATGGTAGTTGGGCTTCCCAATCGTCTTTCCAATCGAGGACGCATGCCCTCAACATGTCCTCTAATGTCTGAATGGTCCTCTCTGATTGTCCGTCGGACTGAGGATGAAAAGCGGTACTGAGATTAAGCTGAGTTCCCATAGCGCGATGAACTGATTTCCAAAAATGAGACACAAACCGTCTGTCACGATCAGAAACTATACTTTTAGGAGTACCGTGCAATCTGACTATCTCTTTGATGAACAGTTGAGCAAGTCTCTCGGGACCCCATGTCTCCTTGATCTCAAGGAAATGAGCTGATTTAGTTAAGCGGTCCACGATCACCCATATCGTATTCATGCCACAACGACTCGTCGGCAAACTCGTGATGAAATCCATAGAAATGTCTTCCCACTTCCATTCGGGAATAGGAAGAGGTTTCAGCATACCTGCCGGTCGCTGATGTTCAATCTTAACTTGTTGACAGGTTAAGCATCTCGAAACAAATTCTGCGACTTCGCTCATATTACTCCACCAAGAATTTTGTTTCAAGTCCTTGTACATCTTGCTAGACCGGATGAACAATAAGGGGTAGCATGAGCTTCTTTCAAAATCGAGTTTTTCAACTCGACATTCACGCACGCACAACCGATTCTTAAACCTCAAAAGTCCATCCTCGTGGACCACAAATCCAGTGGGCTTTCCCCGAGCCACATCCTCTCGGATGCGCAACAATGATGGGTCCGAACCCGATTCTCTGACCGCCTCCTCGAGTGACGATGAAATCTCTAACATACAAAGCTTCCCCGAACTCGCCGGCTGCACTCGATCTCGGTCTAAGGAATTCCCGCCAAGCTCCTTCGAATTGTTAAACGGCAAGCATCTGCTCCTGAACGGACTTACGACTCAAGGCGTCGGCGACGACGTTCGCCTTGCCCGGGTGATAGAGGATCTCGATATCATAATCTTTGATTAATTCCAACCACCGTCTCTGACGCATATTTAACTCCTTCTGAGTAAATATATACTTTAAACTCTTATGATCGGTGAATATCTGACAGGTAACGCCATAAAGATAATGACTCCAAATTTTCAAAGCGAACACCACGGCTGCTAGCTCCAGGTCATGTGTCGGATAATTAACCTCGTAAGGTCTCAATTGCCGTGAAGCATAGGCAATAACCTTTCCGTTCTGCATGAGTACACATCCGAGACCCTGTCCGGACACATCACTATAAACCACAAATCCTTCTGTCCCCTGCGGCAAGGAAAGTACAGGTGCTGACATTAACCGGCTCTTGAGTTCCTCAAAACTCCGTTGACACGCGTCGGACCACGTGTATTTCTTATCCTTCCGCAAAAGGTTCGTTAAGGGTTGAGCGATTCTAGAAAATCCTTCCACAAACCGCCGATAATAACCCGCTAATCCGAGGAAACTTCGAATTTCCTTAACGTTCTTCGGAGGTAGCCAATCTCGAATAGCCTCCGTCTTCTGAGGGTCAACACGAACTCTGTCTGATGAAATTACATGTCCGAGAAAAGTCACTTCGGACATCCAGAACTCACATTTGGAAAACTTCCCATAAAGTTGTTCTCGTCTCAACACGTCGAGCACTTGATGAAGGTGAAACTCTTGTTCCTCCCGGTCACAAGAATAAATCAAAATGTCATCGATGAAGACAACAACAAACTGATCCAAAAAGTCGATGAAAACCCGATTCATTAACTCCATGAATACCGCAGGTGCATTAGTCAATCCGAACGGCATAACCACAAACTCATAATGACTATAGCGTGTTCGAAACGCCGTCCTCGCAATGTCCGACTCTCGGATCCGCAACTGATGATATCCAGACCTTAAGTCGATCTTGGAAAATACTGAATCTCCCTGCAGTTGATCTAAGAGATCATCAATACGGGGTAAGGGATACTTATTCTTGATCGTCACCCTGTTCAACTCCCGATAATCAATACATAAGCGGAATGAACCATCCTTCTTCTTGACAAACAACACTGGTGCTCCCCACGGGGACGCACTCGGTCGGATATAACCTTTCTCGAACAACTCCTCAAGTTGGTTATTTAATTCCTGCATTTCGGTCGGGGCCATCCGGTACGGTGCCTTCGATATCGGGGACGTACCAGGCTCCAACTCAATCGTGAATTCCCCATCCCTCTGTGGAGGCAAACCAGGTAACTCGTCTGGAAAAACATCGGCATATTCCCTCACCACCGGAATATCCGTTAACATTACTGATGACTTCTCGGTTTTGGCCATATAGCACCAATAACCGACACATCCCTTATTAAGTAACCTTACTGCTTTAATCGAATTAATGACCTTACCGGAACAGCCGGGATTACCTCCCTAAAACACACATTCAACCCCATCGTCTGAAATGATAGTGACCATACGCTTACGGACACTAATGATGGCATCATGACGATCCATCCAATCAATACCCAAGATGATGTCGTCTCTCGGCAAATCTACCACGATTAGGTCCGCTGGCCATACACGACCATGAAACTGAATCGAACAATTCTGAATCTCACGATTACCGATAATTCGTCTACCATCAGGTAGGCCAATGACATAAGGCTCACAACTAGTAGCACTACCTGCATTTAGTCTACTCAAACATGACTCGGAAATGAATGAATGCGATGCACCAAGATCAAAAAGGGTACAGATAAAGTTGAGATAGAATATCGAGTGTACCTAAGATCATTCGGGCCTCTGGATCATCGGTCTTCTTCATCTCATAAATCCGGGCTTGCTAGTCCCAGACCTGACGCTCCCGTCTCGATGGCTAAAAGCTCCACCTTTAGTCGCTCCCGCTGCTTTAAACGACGCCGATTGAGTGGCTCGATTCGAACGGCCGATCCGCTAGGTGCACGAGATGACGCTCCGAGTAGGTTTGGAGTCCCTACGGCAAAAACAAGCCTTATGCCCGGAATTCCACAATTATGACATGTGATAGTCCTGTCTCGACACTTGGTACCGAGGTGACCAAGATCCCCACGCTTAAAACAGTGATGGCCGAATCGGCCGCTCGAGACCGAGATTCCGCGGTTTAGACGACACAGAGGTCGCTCGTAAAAGCAGAGCCCGCACGGGGTTTCTTGAAAGTTGTCCGACCGCCTTCGACCGATTACGACTCTTCGATTTCTTGCTAGCACGAAGGTTGTTGCTTAGCAATTTCCTTAGCAAGAAGCTCGTAGGTGAGAGCTTTCTCAATGAATTCGCCAACGTGGTGCAATTATGATTAAGTAATCAAGTCTCATACGGGGTTTCAGCCTCTTGTCAAATACTTGATCTTATCCGCCTCCGAATGAATGATGGATGAGGCGAAAGGAAGAAGTTCTCGAAATTTCTCGGCAATGGCGAGAACATCCTCGTCTCGCCGAGGGTCGGGGTAAGTAATTCGATGCCTTGGCCTCTCTCGAGCGGGGCCGGATAATACCTCTCCATCATGAGAGTCTTGAACTGATCCCAAGTACAAGATCCTTCGGTGGGTTTCAACGATAACCACCAAGAATGTGCGCTCTTACCAAGGTAGTAAGCCGCAACAGAAACTTTGTGTCCCTCGGGACACTCTACCATAGCAAACAACTTCTCGAAATGCTTGAGCCAATGAATGATATCTCGCCTGCATTTGAGCCCTCAAAAGTAGGTGGCCTCTGGCGAGAGATATCGCCGATGATATTACTCACATTCCTCTCTTGCCTCTGAGGTGGCGGCGGAGGAGCCTGCTGATTTTGATTGACGGAGTTATGCATCGTCTCCATCAACTGAGCCATCTGGGTCATTTGGGCCATCATGCCCTGCATAAAAGCGAGTGGGTCAACCGGACACCCTCTGACTGAGCCGTGTCCCGGGTACGACTCCCCGATAGTGAATGATCGCGTCCAGGTGAATGAGTGGCAGCGTCGCTGCTCGATGAATTAGCATTGTTCCTCGCGTTTGCACGTGTATTTACACGAGTTCTCGGGATTCTGCCCGCTCCACGGCCTCGTCCTCCACGTCCTCTGCCGGCCCTTTCCATACTGAAGTGGAAAGTCATATGATGATTATATATCTCGCATGAGTATCACATTATGATTATATTATGAAATGATGAAAATGAGCATACACGCTCTAATACAGCGATTACATGAATGATTAATTGACGTGACATGATTATCTGATGAAGTTACTGAAATGATTATCTTGAATGAGTTAACAAGATTAATGATTTGATCTTCCTGATCAACAACTGAATAATGAAATGAATTGAGTGATTAATGAGTTAACCTGACCATCCTGGTCAAAGTGACAATGATGATTGAGGATTGTTAACTGATGAATTATGAATGAATGATTAATGCCAGAAATTATACCATGGCATTAGAAATCTTACAGTTCTTGGTCTGATTGGCTCGGCATTTGCACAGGTCACACGTGACGCGAAAGTCCAATGATACTAGTCCGATGACGATGATTTCAAATGAGACATGACTTGGAGGGTAGTATTCAAAACCACGCTCCGATACCAACTCTGTAACACCCCAAACTAGGCGGATATTACAGTGCCGTGAATCCCCGACTGGGACCCACCAGGCAAATGAAAATGATGAATTAAATAATATAATTGTAGTACCGAACCACATTATATTACCAAATACTCCGATGAGGAGTTTAAGTACAACACACCAGGACAATACCGAATACTAGTGTATTTTATATGAAGATAAAATACACCACCCTGAATAAATAAACATTTCAAACGGAATTTGCAACGGAAAATACAAATGACTGAAATGACTGAAAATGACTGAAACAAACAGAATGATTGGGGCCCCCTACTAGTATCACTGGGACTCGTCGCCGTCAACATGCTCTTCCCGTGCCTTTGCCTTGCCGTGACCTGAAAACAAGTTCCCCCAACGGCCGCCATACGTAACAACAATCCTCAAGAGTTGAAATTACACAATCATGAATTAACTGAAGTTATGAAATATTCTTAATTATGAATTACGCTGAAGAGGAGTATCATCGTACGCCCGTAATGTTCTGTGCAAGTGTACAAGACGAATGACCGGACACACCCGTCCTTGTACCTAATTAGTCTCACGGAGGTAAGCGTTACCGTGTGCACGGTCCGATGTATCGGTGAACCCAATACATGACCATCGTGTGCCCGACTAAAAATTCCACACAGCCACACCCGGCCACGCAATATGAACCCGGAAGGTCACATGAACGAGAATGACCATGATGAATATCAATGAATAATAATTAGACAAGGCCAAGATGACTCACCGATATGAAAGTAATAGTGACGTGATTGATAACCCAATGAAATGATTTGGAACCGTCGTTCCTCGTGAATGAAGTGATTATTCGACAATTACAAGTCTCAAAATGATTAATATTATGATGAATGAATTATGATTATGAGCAATCAACAACAAAAGGAATGAGTATCCTTTTAACCGAGTAAGAATTAACTTACCCAATACCGATGAAGAATGTCCGTCCACGAACAACGTCCTAACCAAGATACCGGTCGCTCGAACAACCTTGAATAACAATAATTACCAACAATCGTTCAATACACGAATCACACAACAAAACACGACTAACCCAAAGGTCGAAACAACGATAATCAAACTCATAGGGCATTCCAACGAATACATAACCAACCACACAACTTCGAAAATATCCAATCCCGAATATGTCGAAACCAACACCAAATTGAGTATTTCGAACCAACAAAACACTTCAATGATATCAATAATCCATTAGGAATCCATAATTCATGATTACAACAACATCAATCGGAAAATCCCCAATTAACCAAAGTCAACCCCAAGGGTTCTTGAAATAATTCCGAAAATAACCATTAAATCCGTAGGAATATATTTATCCAAGGTAGATAATCCATATCTAACATATTCCAATGATAATCTAAGATTACACGAAGAAATCGGAAGGAAAACCCAAAAATCCGAAATTCTAGATCCAAGAAATTAATACCTTAGATTCGATGTTTTGGAGATGATGAAGTGATGATTAATCCAACCCAAAGACTTGAAGATGATGATGGAGGATTATACCTTGAAGAGTACTCTCTAAATCGCCCAAATCGCCAAGAACCGATGAGAGAATGAGAAGTAGATGACAAATGACGAAGTCTGACTAAACTGTCCAATTTATAGCCAGTCCAGGTTAGCGTGCGCTAGCCCTTATGCATAGCGTGCGCCAACGGGTAATTTGGGTAGTCCAGTACCCACTGTCCGAACACGGTAGCGCGCGCTACGTACCTTTTTGTAGCGTGCGCTACGGCCATACTACTAGCATACGTTAATACTCATAGTTAGCGTGCACTAACGAATAATTTGATGCCCAGTACTGGAGTCCAGAAACTGCCTGTTCTCTGATCTGACCTCGATAGCGTGCGCTACAACCATTATTTAGCGTGCGCTATACAATCGGTTGCGTACGCTAAAAACAACACATAGCGTGCGCTAAGAATTAATTCAAAGGCACCAAAGAGCCACCGGACTCAACTCGACCGTCCTTAGCGCGCGCTACACCACATAATAGCGTGCGCTACTGCAACTCACTAGCGCGCGCTACTTACCATTCGTAGCGTGCGCTACTTATAACTCACCTGCAGTCCAGTACCTTCTGGACTGCAGCCAGGGTAACCTTAGCGTGCGCTAAAACTGAGATGTAGCGTGCGCTACCTATACCCAATTAGCTTCCGCTAAAAGGAGTACGTAGCGTGCGCTACTCCTCACGCACAGTTCGCAACGAAAATGACAATGATGATAAACACGGCACGAAACTCCAATCAGATTAATGATGAATGACGATTGATACACGATACAATTACTCTGAATGATGAATACCATGACTGAATCTGAGTGACAAATGATTAATAATGAGTGAAAATTACTGAGTATCAATTACTGAATGATAAATACTGAATGATAATTACTGAATTACAACCGGGTATTGCAGAGTACGTGTTTATCGTGATGTTTTCGAGGTGGTTGTAATAATGGACTTTTGAATTGTTCAAACTAGTTTTGTAATCTTAACGTTAATGGTACTTCTGTATTATTTCTACCTTTCTTTAAATTAGCCTTGTAAATTCTTATATAAAGGATTTACGGCGCTGTAATTATTCCGAATATCTCGGGGTGTACCAGAATATGGTATCAGAGCTAAGATTCATGGATATCTTGGCAATCGGGTGTAGTTGGGTCTGTTTACGTTATTTGATTTATGGGTCGTTTGTAACATCACTGCTCAGCCAGCGTCGTCATGTGGACCGTGGTTGTAAGTCTCTTAATCTCATATACTACCGTTTTATTTAATTTCTATTCTGGGAATATTGACGGACCTTTTGTTAGAAAATTTTGCCCTAGATATTGAGTATTTGTATTTACAGTATGTTGAGGGGAGGTCGTGGACGCGGACGCGGTCGTGGACGCGGACGTGGTAATGCGAGGCAGGAGGAATCAGCATCTACCCCAGAATTATCGGCTAGTCGAACCGATTCCCATTCTGGAGGACAACAAGGATCAGCAAATGACAACGCAAATCCTAACATGCCGGGGGTGCTTCAACAGGTGGTCGCTCAGATGACCCAGTTCGCTCAGGTGGTTGACCGTATGCAGACAGCGATGGGCCAGCAGCGCAACGAGGATAACAGGGGAGACAAGTGGCTTACGGAAGTGGTCAAATTGCACCCACCAAAATTTGACGGTTCTGCTAAGATGCCTACTTGGGATCACTGGCTGAAAGAGTTGGAAAAGATATTCGCGGGGATCAACTGTCCCGATGACTGAAAGGTTCCGATCGCCCAATATTTTCTGACTGGGGAGGCTATCGACTGGTGGGAGGTGGTTCGACTTGAGGATCATAATGCTGACTGGACGGAATTCAAATTGATGATGGAAGCATAATATTGTCCTCGTCCAGTTAGAGAGGCAAGAGTTCAAGAGTTTTTCTCCCCGCAGAGTTCGGAGGCATGTGTGACAGACATAATCAAGACTTTTAATCACCAGCTGACTTGTGTGCGACACGTGGTTAGGACCGAGGCGGAGAATATTTTCCATTTCGACATGCGGATGATTCAGCAATATATGTCCGGATTTGAATATACTACCGTGAGATAGTATCAGGACAAAGCGCTGGCCTACGACATGAAAGAGGCAGCGGTGGAGAAATCGACGGAAGCAAAAAAGTAAAAAGTGTCTGGCAACTTCACGGAGAACAAGAGTGGTGGGCCCCGCAAGGGCCAGTCTTCATTTCATTCATCTAGGAGACCTCCGCATTCTTCCCGAGGCGGAAAGAAGTTCCGGACAGCATCAACGGTTTCAGACGCAATGAAGAAATGTTATAACTGTGGTAAAGCAGGGCATGTTCGGCGTGATTGCTACGCACCTTCTGTGACCTGTTTCGAGTGGGGACAGGAAGGCCATCGTGCGACTTTTTGCGGAAATATGACTAGATCTATTAGTACTCGCACTCCTGCACTGGTTCCGAAAGAGACTAGTGTGAACCAGACACAACATAGTGGTTTCCAGCAGCAGAGTGTTGGGAAAAGAGAGTCGTCCAGCGCTGGGTCCGTTCCTCCGCGCCTTTACGAGATGAGGAGGTCAGACGATCAGAACACTGCTGTTGCATCAGGTACAATTCAGATCCTTTTGCAACCAGTTAGTGTCTTATTCGATTCAGGAGCTACACATTCTTTCATATCATTGAACTGTGTTAATCGTTTGAAAATATCGTGTTTATATGATTGTGAGCCTTATGTTGTGGGATTACCGAGTGGAGAGAGAATTGTGGGAACCCTCGAAACTAGAAATTTTCCAGTATATATAGGAGGGAGAGATTGGCCATCAAATCTTATTGTGGTCGATATCCATGGTGACGATTTAATTCTTGGAGACGATTGGCTCAACCATTATGGGGCTATTTTGAATTACCGAAGAAGAATTATTTCTATCATTGCTGATGACGGATCAGAACATTTATTCAAAGGATGTAGACAGAAAGCTCAGGAAAATTGATCAAAGCCATGAAAGCAGTGAAATTACTGAAGCAGGGTTGTCACGGATTGTGGTGTTATGCCATGAAGAAAGAAGAAGGAGTAGAAATCTCGTCTATTCCAGTTGTGAACGAATTCTCAGACGTATTCCCTGACGAACTACCTGGATTACCTCCGCGGAGAGAAGTAGAGTTTAATATCGAATTAGAGCCTGGAGCCGCACCTATTTCTAGAGCACCCTACCGTATGGCGCCAACCGAGATGTATGAATTAAAGAAGCAGCTTGAGGAATTATTGCAGAATGGTTACATTCAACCTAGCGTTTCTCCTTGGGGGGCACCCGTCCTCTTTGTTCGGAAGAAAGATGGATCCCTCCGATTGTGTATCGACTACAGGGAGCTAAACAAGGTGACGATCAAGAACAAGTATCCAATACCTCGGATCGACGACTTGTTTGATCAACTGCAGGGGGAAGGGTATTCTCGAAGATCGACTTGAGATCAGGATACCATCAATTGAGAATTAAGGAATCGGATATACCGAAATCTACTTTCAGATCCCGGTACGGGCACTATGAATTTGTGGTGATGTCATTCGGACTTACCAATGATCCTGCGGTATTTATGCAATTGATGAATCAGGTATTCTTAGAATACTTGGATAAATTCGTGGTCATTTTCATTGATGACATTTTGATCTATTCGAAAGACCCGGAGGAGCATGCAGAGCATTTGCGTATCGTTTTGAGTACATTAAGGAATGAACAGCTTTATGCGAAACTTTCTAAATGCGAGTTCTGGCTTAAGGAAGTGACCTTCCTTGGGCATGTGATATCAGCTGACGGAGTTCAGGTAGACCCGAAGAAAGTCGAAGCAATATTGGAATGGGAATCTCCTAAAAACGTGAAAGAAGTCCGAAGTTTCTTAGGACTTGCTGGATATTATCGTCGTTTCGTAGAAGGATTTTCCGAAATTACTCATGCGCTTACTCAGCTGTTGCAGAAGACTCAGAAATTCGTGTGGAATGAGAAATGCCAGGCTAGTTTTGATGAACTTAAGAGAAGACTGTCGACAGCGCCTATACTAGCATTACCGGATGGAACCGATGGATTCATGGGATGTGTGTTGATGCAAAAGGATAGGGTGATTGCCTATGCCTCTCGACAGTTGAAACCATACAAAGCAAATTACCCGAGTCATGATTTAGAGTTAGCAACTGTAGTCTTTGCCTTAAAGAGTTGGCGACATTATTTGTACGGCACTCATTGTCAGATCTTCACAGATCATAAGAGCTTCAAGTATATTTTCAGTCAGAAGGAATTAAACATGAGGCAGAGAAGGTGGCTGGAATTGATCAAGGATTACGACCTGGAAATCCTCTATCATCCAGGCAAAGCGAACGTGGTAGCTGATGCACTGAGCCGCAAACCTATTTCTCTACGAGTGTTGGAAGCGCTTATGTCCCAAACAAGCATTCAACGAGAACTAATCCGTGAAGGAATCGAAGTATGGTAACAAGGAGTCCAAGGGCAACTGTGCATGATGGAACTAACCTCGTCGTTGGTCGAGGAAATCAAATCTAAGCAGTTGGATGATTCTCTGATTCTTCGATTATGTGACTAAGTAAACAAAGGGAAGGCCCTAGGATTCGTGATACAGGATGATGGAGTTCTGAGATTTCAGAGTCGATTTTGTGTCCCCGACAATGATGTTCTAAAACAGGCAATCTTGAAAGAAGCTAACAGCGCACCCTATTCTATTCATCTGGGCACCAGTAAGATGTATAAGGACCTAAAACAAAATTCCTGGTGGGGGAATATGAAGAAGGACGTAGCAGAATACGTTTCGAAATGTTTAACCTGTCAGCAGGTTAAGACTGAACATCAGCGACCTGCCGGAATGTTGAAGCCACTTCCGATTCCTGAGTGGAAGTGGGAGGATATATCGATGGACTTTATCACCAGTACGCCGAGGACTAGGGCAAGTATGAACATGATTTGGGTAATAGTTGATCGACTAACCAAGTCGGCTCATTTCCTAGGTATTAAGGATACTTGGGGACCCAAGAAATTGGCATGAGTATTTATTGCAGAGATATTCCGATTAGATGGTATGCCGAAGACCATTATTTTGGACCGAGATGGTCGCTTTGTATCACATTTCTGGAAGGCAGTTCATAAGGCCTTGGGAACCGAACTGAACTTTAGCATGGCTTATCATCCTCAGACGGACGGTCAGTCCGAACGGACTATACAGATAGTAGAGGATATGCTTAGAGCTTGTGCCTTATATTGGTCAACCGATTGGGAGGTTCATTTGCCATTGATCGAATTCACCTACAATAATAGTTGGCATGCTTCCATTAAGATGGCACCGTTTGAAGCATTGTACGGAAGAAGACGCAAATCACCCCTATGTTGGGATGACTCTTCTGACTTGATCGGGACAGAACCAGAGTTGATAGTTCAAACCCAAGAGAAGGTAGCCCTGATACGCGAAAGACTGTTAACTGTCTAGAGTCGACAAAAATCTTATGCAGATGTGCGCCGTCGCCTGTTGGAGTTCGAGATTAGGGACCATGTACTTTTGAAGGTTTCTCCTACCCGGGGAATTTTCCGTTTTCGAAGGAAAGGAAAGTTGAGTCCGAGATATATCGGGCCATTCGAGATCCTTGAAAGAGTTGGGGAGTTGGCGTACAGGTTGGCCTTACCGCCATCACTGAGTCACGTTCATAATGTATTCCACGTATCCCAGTTACTATGTACCAGGTCCCAGTCATATCATCGATTTTGGCGAGATCGAGGTAGCTAATGACGGCACCTTCGGAGAGAAACCAATCAAAAAACTCGAGAGTCGGATCAAACAATTGAGGAATAAACCAATATCCTTGGTTAAAGTGCAATGGTCACGACACGGAGTCGAGGAGGCCACCTGGAAAACAGAGGATGGTATGAAGACTAGATATCCGGAGTTATTTTTGTAATACCCGGTTGTAATTCATTCATTATTATTCAGTAATTATCAGACTGTAATTATCACTCAGTAATTTTCACTCATTAATGATCGCTCATCATTCATGATTCATTCATTTGCGTTTATTTGGCATGTTGTAACCGTGTATCAGTTACCGATCATCATTTCATCTCCGTTTGAGTGTCAGAACGGGAGTATTATCATTATCATCGTGATTGGTAGTCTTGTGCTGCAAGTATCATTTTTGGCATGTGTTGGACTTGTTCGCGTTCACAACATTTGGTATGTCGAATCATTCATCAATCGTAGCGAGAAATCGGAGTTGTCGGAATTTCATCTTGTCCAGCAACGAGTTACGGCCGTAAGGAGTGTCGGATACGGCCGTAATAGACGTTCGTTGTTTTCAGGCCATTTCGGACGAGCGGGACTTACGGCCGTAAGGATTTCGGCATACGGCCGTAAGTTAGGCAGTACGTCCGTAAGGCTTGGCCGAATATGGCCTTACGTGTCGAGCAGGGTGCCCAGACATTTTTGGCTGAAGGCGAGTTACGGCCGTAAGGGTTGCGGCATACGGCCGTAAGGCGAGGGAGATACGACCGTAAGGCTTCGCCGGATACGGCCGTACGTTGCAGGCAGGGTACCTGGTCATTTTTCGACGAAGGGGGCTTATGCCCGTAAGATTGGCCGGATACGGCCGTATCGTCCGAGTTACGCCCGTAAGGTGTGCGGGTACGGTCGTAAGGATGTCGGCAGGTGTTTTAGACGAGGGCAAGTTACGCCCGTAAGTCAGGTTCGGATACGGCCGTAAGGCTGTCGGCAGGTGATTGGACGAAGCCGAGTTACGGCCGTACAAGTTGGCTGGTTACGGCCGTAAGGCCGTTGACCTGGGATGTTACGGCCGTAAGAAGGCCGAGTTACGGCCGTAACTTCCGGCAGTTTATATAGGGCTGGCCGGGACTTTTTCTTCATTTTCACTTTCTTCTTCCATCTTGTCCGAGAGAGAGCTTGGGGGGAAGGGATTTTCCTTTATCAAACACTTGAGTACTTGATTTTCTTCATTTCCATTCGATCGTAAAGCTCGGATACTCGATTTAACTCGTATTCATCGGATCGAAGTGGTTGGATCTTCAAGAGGTAATTTTTTCAACATCTTGGATTTCGATTTTGTGTTGAGATATGATGTTTTGGACGTTATAATCATGTTATATGAAGGGATATGTATATGATTATGAGTTTGTATAAAGATTCAATGGATTATTGAAGGATTATTCAAGAACACTTTGAATATTGAGTTGGAATTGGGGGTTTTCGATTAATTGTTGTTGTAATCACGAATTTGGATATTTATTTTGGATTATTGATCATTTAGAAGATGTTTTGTTGGATTGAAACACTTTTTGGGTTTTGATGTTGGTATAATCAAGGTTGGGTTGTTAACAATCGAAGTTTGGCCACAAAGTGTTCGATATAATGCCTCAATGGACTTGGTTTAGTCGTATCGACGTTTTGAGTTCGTTATATTCGTTCTGATACGTATGTTGAACGGATTGTTGGTAATTGTGTTATTCAAGGTTGTTCGAGCGACCGACATCGCATTTAGGACATTTGTTCGTGGAAGGATAATTATCATCGGTATTGTGTAAGTTAATTCTTACTCGGTTAAAAGGATATTCATTCCTTTTGTTGTTGATCATTCATAATCATAACTCATTCATCATTGTATTACTCATATTGAGACTTGTAATTGTTGAACAATCACTTCATTCACAAGGAACGATGGTTCCAATTATTTCATTGAGCTATCATTCATTTCACTGTCATTTCATCTCGGTGAGTCATTATTGATTTTGATGCCACTTTTGTTATATCGTGGCATTCCGGGTC
Source organism: Orobanche coerulescens (assembly GCA_033398695.1). Classification (NCBI taxonomy): domain Eukaryota; kingdom Viridiplantae; phylum Streptophyta; class Magnoliopsida; order Lamiales; family Orobanchaceae; genus Orobanche; species Orobanche coerulescens. Next base: position 232,182,171 of record CM065802.1, read on the forward strand.
AAACTGGCGTGCCGGTTGGTATGTGTAGGATTTTCATGTCGGGCACATTATAGTCGTGTGTTGGTTGGTGGCCTCACATTGGACTGTGCACACGAGTTGATAGCTTCGTGAGACTGATTAGGTACAAGACTACACGTGTATTCGATCGATACTCGTTGGTGGCTTGTGCACGGACACATTTCCATCCCGGACGTAGTGTGGCGCCATTCCTTTGAGCCGTACTGTTAGTTGATTCATATAGCATGTTTGATTGCGTATGTTTCGACAGGATTTTCATAACTAAAAATATATCATGTTTGTGTATTTTCAACCCTTGAGGATTGTTGTTCTGTGTAACTGACCCCGGCTGGGGATTTTGTTTTTCAGGTCATGGCAAGGCAAAAGCACGGGAATAGCATGCTAACGTCGAGGAGTCCAAGTGATACTTGTAGGGGCCCCCGATCTTTCAGCTATTCATATTGTTGTCATTTATCTTCCGCTGCAGATTTTCATTTGGATACTCCGTTTCATTCAGTGTTGTGTATTTTATCTTCATATAAAATACACTAGTATTCGGTATTGTCCTGGTGTGTTGTAATTAAACTCCTCATCGGAGTAATTATTGTTGTAACGTGGTTCGGTACTACATTTATCCTGTGTAATTCATTCATTTTCATTTGCCTGGTGGGTCCCAGTCGGGGATCCACGGCACTGTAATATCCGCCTAGTTTGGGGTGTTATAGAGTTGGTATCAGAGCGTGGTTTTGAATACTACCTTCCGAGTCATGTCTCATTTGAAATCATCGTCATCAGACTAGTATCATTGGACTTTCGCGTCACGTGCGACCTGTGCAAATGCCGAGCCAATCAGACCGAAAGAACTGTAAGATTTCTAACGCCATGGTATAATTTCTGGCAATAGTCATTCATTCATCATTCATCAATTAACAATCCTCAAACATCATCATTCATTGTGATTAGGACGATCATGTTAACTCATTAATCACTTAATTCATTTCATTACTCAGTTAATGATCAGGACAATCATGTTAACTCATTAATTACTCAATTCATTTCATTACTCAGTTGTCGATCTGGATGATCATATTATTAATCTTGTTAAGTTGTTCAAGATAATCATTTCAAGAATTTCATCAGATAATCATGTCACTTCAGTAAATCATTCATATAATCGCTAAGTTAAAGCATGTATACTCATTTTCATCACCTCATGACATAATCATAATGTAATAATCATGCGGGAAATATAATTGTTATGCGACCTTCCTACTTCAGTATGGGAAGAGCTGTCAGGGGATGCACGGGGAGAGGCTGCGGTGCGGGCCGAAACTCGGGAAATAATCACTCACTGTCGGGAAATTGTACTCAGGACTCGGATCGATCGGAAGATGTTCGGGTTGATCCACTCACTTTTATGCAGGTCATGATGACCCATATGCAATTGCTCAATCATCATTGCGCCACTCTGGCCGGTTTAATCGAGAGAACTCTCCCGAATGAGCCTGCTGCTAAGGAAATTGCTGAGCAACAACCTTCATCTGTCAGCAAGAAATCAACGAAGCGTAATCAATCCGAAGGCAGTCAGTCAACCTTCAAGAAGCCTCGTGCGGACCCTATCGTTTCTGAGCGACCTCCCACGGTGCATAATCGTGCGGGATCTCAATCCCGAGCGGCCGGTTCGGCCATCATCTGTTTTAATTGTGGAGAACCGGGTCATGTAAGCACCAAGTGCCCGAGGCAGTCTATCACGTGCCATAATTGTGGGAATTTTGGGCATAAGGCCCGTTTTTTGCCGAAAGGACTCCAAGTTGGCTCCGGCGGCATCTCAGGCCCCGAAGCAATCGGCGTTTCAGAGTCAGACTGCTTTGTCAACGTCGTTTAAGACAATGGAAGCAAATAAAGGCGGAGCTCATATTTATTAGACAGGAGCGTCCGGTTCGGGGGCCGGCAAGTCCCGAATTCATGTGATGAAGAGGATCAACGATCCGGTGGCCCGAATGATCTCAGGTATACTCGTAATTTTATTTCAACCTGCGTGTAGCTTTTGATACTGGTGCACCACATTCTTTCACTTTCGAATCATGTTTGAATAGACTTAATTTGGATAGTCCTATTAATTGTGGACCTCATATCATCGGTCTACCTGACGATGGAAGGATTTTCGGAAATCATACCGAATTAAGTCTAAATGACCGCGATTGGTTGATGGACCAAATCGTGGAGGACTTACCTAAGGAATATTGGGTGTTAATTAGATGGATCGTCATGATACCATTCTCAATGTTCGTAAGCGTATGGTCACTACCATTTTCGTCGTTGGATGTCGGATGTGTGCTTCAGGGAGGTGATCCCCGTTGTTCCGGAAGAATCATTAATATGATGGAAACAGTGAAATTACTCAATCGACGTGTTTAATAATTCATCGTATCATTTCCATCGATTGGCCGTTCATAAGCAATCGAGTTGTTCAATCATTCATTATATCATTGTCATCGATTGGCCGTTCATAGGCAATCGAGTTGTTCAATCATTCATTATATCATTGTCATCGATTGGCCGTTCATAGGCAATCGAGTTGTTCAATCATTCATTATATCATTGTCATCGATTGGCCGTTCATAGGCAATCGAGATATTCAACCATTCATCGTATCGTTGTCGTTGATTGGCCATTCTCAGGCAATCGAGGTGTTCAACCCTTCGTGGTATCATTGTTATCGCTTGACGATGTGCTCCCAGACGAGCTACCTGATTTGCCTCCACAGAGAGATGTGGAATTCACGAGTGAGTTGGAGTTCGGTACGTCCCCGTTATCGAAGGCACCGTATCGGACGGCCCCGACCGAAATGCAGGAGTTGAAGATTCAACTTGAGGAATAGTTCGAGAAAGGTTATCTCCAACCGAGTGCGTCCCCGTGGGGAGCACCAGTGTGATCTGTCAAGGAGAAGGATGGTTCGTTTCATGGGTGTATTAATTATCAGGAGTTGAACAGGGTGATGATCAAGATTTGTATCCTCTACCCCGTATTGATGATCTCTTAGATCAACTTCAGGGAACTTCAGTATTTTTTTTCAAGATCGACTTAAGATCTGGATATCATCAGTTGCGAATTTGAGAGTAAGATATCGCAAAGACAGCGTTTCGTACACGCTATGATCAATATGAGTTCGTAGTTATGCCGTTCGGGCTAACTAAGGCACCGGCGGTATTCATGGAGTTAATGAATCGGGTTTTCAGGGAATTTTTGGATCAGTTTGTTGTTGTCTGCATCGATGACATTTTTATTTATTCTCGTGACCGAGAGGAGCACGAGGTTCACCTTCATCAGGTTCTCGACGTGTTGAGACGAGCACAACTTGATGGAAAGTTTTTCCAAATGTGAGTTCTAGATGTCCGAAGTGTCGTTTCTCGGGCATGTAATTTCATGTGACGGTGTGCGTGTTGATCCTCAGAAGACGGAGGCTATCCAAGATTGGTTACCTCCGAAGAATGTTAAGGAAATCCGAAGCTTTCTCGGATTAGCCAGTTATTATCGGCGAATTGTGGAAGGATTTTCTAAAATCGCTCAGTCAATGACGAACATTTTGCGAAAGGATAAGAAATACACGTGGTCCGACGCGTGTCAGCGGAGTTTTGAGGAACTCAAGAGTCGGTTAATTTCAGTACCTGTACTTTCCTTGCTACAAGGGACGGAAGGATTTGTGGTTTATAGTGATGCGTCTGGACAGGGTCTCGGATGTGTACTCATGCAGAACGGGAAAGTTATTGCTTATGCTTCATGGCAATTGAGACCTTACGAGGTTAATTATCCGACCCACGACTTGGAGCTAGCAACCGTGGTGTTCGCTTTGAAAATTTGGCGTCATTGCCTTTATGGCGTTACTTGTCAGATATTCACCGATCACAAGAGTTTAAAGTATATATTTACTCAGAAGGAGTTAAATATGCGACAGAGACGGTGGTTGGAACTAAGCAAAGATTATTATATCGAGATCCTTTACCACCCGGGGAAGGCGAACATTGTCGCCGACGTTTTGAGTCGTAAGTTCGTTCAGGAGCAGATGCTTGCCCGATTAACCGTTCAGAAGGAGCTTCAACAGGAATTTCTTAGACCCGAGATCGAGGTCTGGCTTCAGCGAATTCAGGGACAACTTTGTATGCTGGAGATTTCATCGCCACTCGAAGAGGCGATCAGAGTGAATCAGGGTTCAGATTCATTTTTGTTGCGCATCCACGAGGATGTGGCACAGAGGAAAGCCCCTGGCTTTGTGGCCCACGAGGATGGACTCTTGAGATTTAAGAATCGGTTGTGCGTACCGGCGAATGACGAGTTGAAAAACTCGATTTTGAGAGGAGCTCATACTACCCCTTATTCCGTTCACCCGGGGTCTAGCAAGATGTATAAAGACTTGAAACAAAATTACTGGTGGAGTAATATGAAGCGAAAAGTCGCGGAATTTGTTTCGAGATACTTAACCTGTCAGCCAGTCATGATAGAACATCAGCAACCGGCGGGTATGCTGAAACCTCTCCCTATTCCAGAATGGAAGTGGGAGGATATTTCAATGGACTTCATCACGAGTTTGCCGACGAGTCGTCGTGGCATGAATATGATCTGGGTGATTGTGGACCGCTTAACTAAATCAGCTCTTTTCCTTGAGATTAAGGATACGTGGGGTCCCGAGAGACTTGCCCATCTGTTCATCAAAGAGATAGTGAGACTACACATTACTCCTAAGAGTATCGTTTCTGATCGTGACGGGCGATTCGTGTCTCATTTTTGGAAATCAGTTCATCGTGCTATGAGAACTCAGCTTAATCTCAGTACATTTTTTTCATCCTTAGTCCGACGGACAATCAGAGAGGACTATTCAGACTTAGAAGGACATGCTGAGGGCATGTGTGCTCAATTGGAAAGATGATTGGGAAGCCCAACTACCATTGATCGAATTCACGTACAATAATAGTTGGCACTCTTCGATTAAGATGGCACCTTACGAGGCCTTGTACGGTCGTCGTTGTCGATCTCCTTTGTGTTTGGATGACTTATCAAAATCAATCGGCATCGAGCCCGATATGCTTATAGCCGCCCGTGAGAAGGTAGCTTTGATCAGGAGTCGTATGTTGACAGCTCAGAGTCGAAAGAAATCATATGCAGATAATCGTCGTCGACCACTAGAGTTCGAGACGGGTGACCACGTTTTGGTCAAGGTATCCCCGAGTCGAGGTATTTCCCGTTTTGGAAAACGGGGGAAGTTGAGTCCGAGATTCATTGGACCGTTTGAGATTTTGGATCGAGTAGGCGAGTTAGCTTATCGATTGACTTTACCTCCGGCGTTGAGCCGAATTCATAATGTGTTTCACGTCTCTCAGTTGCGGAAGTATGTTGCCGACCCGAGTCACATACTTCAGTTCGACGAAATCGAGATCGGGGATGATCATTCGTATGAGGAGCATCCTATACGAGTGTTAGCGCGGCGAATCAAACAGTTGAGGAACAAGACGATTCCTTTGGTCAAGATTCAGTGGTCTAGACACGGAGTCGAAGAGGCTACTTGGTAAACCGAGGAGAGTATGCGGGAGAGTCATCCCGAGTTGTTTGCCCTTAGTTTCGGGGACGAAACTCTTTTTAAGGGGGGAGTATGTAATACCCGGTTGTAATTCATTCATTATCATTCAGTAATTATCAGACTGTAATTATCACTCAGTAATTTTCACTCATTAATGATCGCTCATCATTCATGATTCATTCATTTGCGTTCATTTGGCATGTTGTAACCGTGTATCAGTTACCAATCGTCATTTGATCTCCGTTTGAGTGTCAGAACGGGAGTATTATCATTATCATCGTGATTGGTAGTCTTGTGCTGGAAGTATCATTTTTGGTATGTGTTGGACTTGTTCGCGTTCACAACGTTTGGTATGTCGAATCATTCATCAATCGTAGCGAGAAATCGGAGTTGTCGGAATTTCATCTTGTCCAGCAACGAGTTACGGCCGTAAGGAGTGTCGGATACGGCCGTAATAGAAGTTCGTTGTTTTCAGGCCATTTCGGACGAGCGGGACTTACGGCCGTAAGGATTTCGGCATACGGCCGTAAGTTAGGCAGTACGACCGTAAGGCTTGGCCGGATACGGCCGTACGTGTCGAGCAGGGTGCCCAGACGTTTTTGGCCGAAGGCGAGTTACGGCCGTAAGGGTTGCGGCATACGGCCGTAAGGCGAGAGAGATACGGCCGTAAGGCTTGGCCGGATATGGCCGTACGTTGCAGGCAGGGTACCTGGTTATTTTTCGACGAAGGGGGCTTACGCCCGTAAGATTGGCCGGATACGGCCGTATCGTCCGAGTTACGCCCGTAAGGTGTGCGGGTACGGCCGTAAGGATGTCGGCAGGTGTTTTAGACGAGGGCAAGTTACGCCCGTAAGTCAGGTTCGGATACGGCCGTAAGGCTGTCGGCAGGTGATTGGACGAAGCCGAATTACGGCCGTACAAGTTGGCTGGTTATGGCCGTAAGGTCGTTGACCTGGGATGTTATAGCCGTAAGATAGCCGAGTTACGGCCGTAACTTCCGGCAGTTTATATAGGGCTGGCCGGGACTTTTTCTTCATTTTCACTTTCTTCTTCCATCTTGTCCGAGAGAGAGCTTGGGGGGAAGGGATTTTCCTTCATCAAACACTTGAGTACTTGATTTTCTTCATTTCCATTCGATCGTAAAGCTCGGATACTCGATTTAACTCGTATTCATCGGATCGAAGTGGTTGGATCTTCAAGAGGTAATTTTTTCAACATCTTGTATTTCGATTTTGTGTTGAGATATGATGTTTTGGACATTATAATCATGTTATATGAAGGGATATGTATATGATTATGAGTTTGTATAAAGATTCAATGGATTATTGAAGGATTATTCAAGAACACTTTGAATATTGAGTTGGAATTGGGGGTTTTCGATTAATTGTTGTTGTAATCACGAATTTGGATATTTATTTTATATTATTGATCATTTAGAAGATGTTTTATTGGATCGAAACACTTTTTGGGTTTTGATGTTGGTATAATCAAGGTTGGGTTGTTAACAATCGAAGTTTGGCCACAAAGTGTTCGATATAATGCCTCAATGGACTTGGTTTAGTCGTATCGACGTTTTGAGTTCGTTATATTCGTGTTTGATACGTATGTTGAACGGATTGTTTGTAATTCTGTTATTCAAGGTTGTTCGAGCGACCGACATCGCATTTAGGACATTTGTTCGTGGAAGGATAATTGTCATCGGTATTGTCTAAGTTAATTCTTACTCGGTTAAAAGGATATTCATTCCTTTTGTTATTGATCATTCATAATCATAACTCATTCATCATTGTATTACTCATATTGAGACTTGTAATTGTTGAACAATCACTTCATTCACAAGGAACGACGGTTCCAATTATTTCATTGAGTTATCATTCATTTCACTGTCATTTCATCTCAGTGAGTCATTATTGATTTTGATGCCACTTTTGTTATATCGTGGCATTCCGGGTCATACTGGCATGCCGGTTGGTATGTGTAGGATTTTCATGTCGGGCACATTATAGTCGTGTGTTGGTTGGTGGCCTCACATTGGACTGTGCACACGAGTTGATGGCTTTGTGAGACTGATTAGGTACAAGACTACACGTGTATTCGATCGATACTCGTTGGTGGCTTGTGCACGGACACATTTCCATCCCGGACGTAGTGTGGCGCCATTCATTTGAGCCGTACTGTTAGTTGATTCATATAGCATGTTTGATTGCGTATGTTTCGACAGGATTTTCATAACTAAAAATATATCATGTTTGTGTATTTTCAACCCTTGAGGATTGTTGTTCTGTGTAACTGACCCCGGCTGGGGATTTTGTTTTTCAGGTCATGGCAAGGCAAAAGCACGGGAATAGCATGCTGACGTCGAGGAGTCCCAGTGATACTAGTAGGGGCCCCCGATCTTTCAGTTATTCATATTGTTGTCATTTATCTTCCGCTGCAGATTTTCATTTGGATACTCCGTTTCATTCAGTGTTGTGTATTTTATCTTCATATAAAATACACTAGTATTCGGTATTGTCCTGGTGTGTTGTAATTAAACTCCTCATCGGAGTAATTATTGTTGTAACGTGGTTCGGTACTACATTTATCATGTGTAATTCATTCATTTTCATTTGCCTGGTGGGTCCCAGTCGTGGATCCACGACACTGTAATATCCGCCTAGTTTGGGGTGTTACAATTTTCATCTTAAGTTTTGGGACGAACTTCTTTTTAGGGAGAGAGGATGTAATACCTGAGATTCTAATGTGTATTTTGAACCTTGTGACATTGTATATGTTGTATTTGATCTGAGTATTATCCTTCGTATTTCATAATCCTGTGCTATTGAGTGTATGATTTCATGAATGATGTTGTTCATAATGGTATTTGTGCACTTGTAGCGCACGCTAACGTCTGAGCGTAGCGTACGCTAATTGAGTTTCCTAGCGCACGCTATGTATGAGCATTAACGTGCGCTATACGTAGTCAACTTGATTAAGACAGGTGGTAGGTGAGATCAGACTGCGGATCTTTGTCGGGATATGTCGGAATGAATATCGACGGCTTTTGGAAAAGTCGAGTCAACGGTGCTTAGCGCACGCTACTGGTATGCGGATAGCGCACGCTAAAGTTGAGTACAGTGAGGTCAGTAAAGCTTCGTATGGTCGTTAGCGCACGCTATATGGTGTGGTAGCGTACGCTAATTGCCGTACTTAGCGCACGTAAAGGATGTTAGCGTACGCGAAACCGAGGCCAGACCGAGACAGTAGACTGCAAGTCCGTTAGCGCATGCTAAAGATATAGCCGTAGCGCGCGCTAATAACCATTTTCTATATATAGGACAACACCCTCTTTCATTTTCAGACAACCACTTCAACCCACACTCAAATTTCGCGACTTTGAGAGTTACCCTCTCCATCTTCAACCTTCATAACAGCCTCTTAACACATCATTGAAGGTGAGGAGCTTTGAGGATTGGTGTTCAAGCGTCCAACGTTGAGTTCATCAAGAGTTTTCGTCTTTTCTTTCCATATAAGGTATGTGTCGCTGTCCAAGCTTAGAATTCGTGTTCTTATTCGAATTATGACCTTTCTCCTGGAATTATCAAGGTTATGGATAACTCATTAGGTTGAACTCCATACCATATAAACTTGAAGTAATCATATTAGAACTCCTTTGAGTAAGAATATCACAACCGAACCTTATTGAGTTGAAACTAAGAATCTGATTTCTGAGGTTGTTGTATATTTTAGGTTGTCTTTTCCGAATGAATTGTGTGTCGGTGTATTGTTATTATTATTACCTAGAATGAGATCTTTAGCAAAGACATGAATTCTTAGAGTGGTCACTAAGAAATAATCCTCGGATAGTATAAGATGACCTTCAACGTAATTCACAACTCGTAATGATTATTGGGTTTGTTTATCTTCATGTTGATGATTCGAACGTAGAGTGTTGATGGGTGACAATTAATTTGAATGAAAAACTTTGGCAAAGATGGCAACTTGTAGAAAAACGAAGTGAAGAGATGAATTAACCTTGAACTCGGATTGAAGGTGTTATAACCAAACCTGGTAATGTCATCGATAATCATAAATTGAAGTATGAATTTACAGAGATTTGAGTGACTCTAGCCCGACCGAACGTTCGTCGGGTGAGTTGAACCATGAGCCAGCTAGTTTAGAGTGTTAACCCGACCGTAGTAGACGTTAGATGTTCGTACGTTTAAACTTGTTTTGAGTTGTCGTTATTTTTCCTGTTTGTTAAAGGGCCGAGCATTGCGAACGATTGATCGAAGGAGGCGGCCTTCGAGTGTGTTGAGATCATTGGAGTAATTAGTTCTTGCCATCTTTGAGGCAAGTATCGGATTTGAAACTTGTTAATATTGGAATGTTGATAATGTATACGTTTATTCATGTTGTTGGTAAGATTAGTTCTTTTGTGTTATGGTATTCGTGATTGATTTCTTGATTGTTCATGATGATGGACATATCGATTTTTGCATATGTATATGCATGATTAGTATTTATGTATGATCTGGAGAGATCAAGTGATCTATGCTGAGGGCGATAGATCGGATGTCCACCATGCGTTGGTCCGACAGGATCATCATGGGGATCTATGCTGAGGGCGCTGGATCATTGGACGGGTTTTCCACCATGCGTTGGTCCGACGGGATCATCGTGGGGATCTATACTGAGGGAGTTGGATCGTTGGATTACCCTGTATTGTGTTGGTGGAATCGTGAGGATTCACATTGTTGGATTCCGGTGATGGAAGTCCGTTTTGTATGTTTCATGATGCATAGTTATTGCATAATTGATTTATGTATTATGATACTTGTACTAGCATCGTTTTGCTAACCCCTTCGGGGTGGACATTTGTTTTGTTGTTCAGGTAGTCGAGGAGCGGGGAAGTGGCCACAGTTCCGATATGACGATGAAGGTGCTTAGTGATGTTAATTATTGCTATCTTGTCTTTTTGGGTTATTTTCAGTACTCGAGTACGTGTTTATCGTGATGTTTTCGAGGTGGTTGTAATAGTGGACTTATTTGAACTGTTCAAACTGGTTTTGTAATCTTAACGTTAATGGTACTTCTGTATTATTTCTACCTTTCTTTAAATTCGCCTTGTAAATTCTTATATAAAGGATTTACGGCACTGTAATTATTCCGAATATCTCGGGATGTTACATCATATCTATAGATTGTGTGTGTTGTCTGCATGTTGATTGCCTAGTTGCGTGTGAACCATTTGTTGTTAAATTGCCTAGTGTGGATAGCATCGTGGGGTTCGTGAGATTAGAGATTTTCCTGTGAGTATCGAAGGGAGGGATTGACCTTCTAATCTGATTGCGGTAGATATTAAGGATGATGATTTGATTCTTGGTGAGGATTGGCTAGACCGTCACGGGGTGATCATGAATTATAGAACGAGAACCGTTTCGATGTTAGCCTCTGATGGTACCGTGTATTCTTTTGTGGGGCGTAAGCGGAGTAGTCAGAGATTTCTGATCCGCGCTATGAAAGCGGTGAGACTTCTTCGAGGAGGTTGCACTGGGTACTGGTGTTATGCTTTGAGATCGGAAGAAGGGGGAGTTGATCTCTCGTCTATTCCGGTGGTGTATGAGTATCTTGACGTCTTTCCAGACGAGTTGCTGGGTTTGCCGCCAGACCGAGAGGTTGAGTTTACTGTTGATTTAGAGCCGGGTGCAACACCGATTTCTAAGACGCCATACCATATGGCGCCTGCCGAGATGCTTGAGTTAAAGAAACTGTTGGGAGAGCTGCTAGATATGGGGTATATTCGACCGAGCGCTTCATCTTGGGGTGCACCGTCCTGTTTGTAAAGAAGAAGGATGGGTCACTTCGTCTGTGTATCGACTATTGAGAGTTGAACAAAGTGACTATCAGAAACAAGTATCCGCTCCCGAGGATTGATGACCTATTTGACTAATTGCAAGGGGCAACTATGTTTTCGAAGATTGATTTGAGGTCGGGGTATTATCAGCTCCGAGTGAAGGATTCCGATATTCCGAAGACGGCCTTTCGGGCGAGATACGACTACTACGAGTTTGTGGTTATGCCTTTTGGGCTAACCAACGCCCCAGCCATGTTCATGCAGCTTATGAACAAAGTCTTTATCGAATACCTCGATAAGTGTTGTCTTTATTGACGATATCTTGATTTACTCGAGGAGCGAGGAGGAGCATGCACGTCATTTGCATATCATGTTGGGAATCTTGAGAACTCAGCGTCTTTTTGCGAAGTTCTCAAAGTGTAAGTTTTGGTTGCGAGAGGTTATGTTTCTCGGTCACGTGATCTCGTCCGAGGGTGTTTGTGTGGACCCACATAAGATAAAGCCAGTGTTGGATTGGTCTCCGCCCAAGAACGTGAAAAAGATCCGTAGTTTTCTGGGTTTGGTGGGGTATTATCGTAGGTTTGTAGAGGGGTTCTCTAAACTCGCTCGACCGCTTACCCAGTTGTTGCAGAAGTCAGAGAAGTTTGTGTGGACCGACGAGAGGCAGAAGAGTTTCGAGGAGTTGAAGAAGCGGTTGACGATCGCTCCCGTCTTGGCTTAAACGAATGGTAATGAGGGTTTCTCAGTTTATAGCGACACTTCGGGCCAAGGGCTTGGATGTGTACTCATGCAGCACGGGAAGACGATTGCCTATGCTTCCCGCCAGTTGAAACCGTACGAGTTGAATTACCCTACCCAAGATCTTGAGTTGGCCGCGGTTGTGTTTGCGTTGAAGATCTGGCGTCATTACTTGTATGGCTCGTCGTGTCAGATTTTCACCGATCACAAGAGCCTGAAGTACATTTTCATGCAGAAAGAGCTGAACATGAGACAGAGAAGGTGGTTGGAGTTAATTAAGGATTACAACCTTGAGATCCTTTATCATCCGGGCAAGGCAAATGTTGTGGCAGATGCCTTAAGCTGGAAATTGGTATCGCTTCGGGCACTTGAGTTACTTACAGCCCAGCCAGGGCTCTAGCGAGAGTTGATGAGGTTGAGTATTGAGGTTGTGCTACCAGGGAGTGTCGGGCAGTTGCGCACTCTTGAGATCTCTTCGCCTATAGTCGACGACATGAAATCGAGGCAGTGAGAAGATCCGATGTGTATTCAGCTCCGCGACAATGTGGTGAAGGGGAAAGCCCCGGGATTTGTGGTACATGAGGATGGTGTGTTGAGATTCCGAGATCGGCTGTGTGTCGCGAACGACTTGGAATTGAGGCAGAGTATTATGCGAGAGGCCCATGCGTCACCTTACTTAGTCCATCCGGGCTCGAGTAAAATGTATAAAGATTTGAAGAAGAATTTCTAGTGGAATGACATGAAGAATGAGGTAGTTCAATTTGTGGCTAAGTGTTTGACTTGTCAACAAGTCAAAATCGAGCATCAGCGGCCAGCCGGATTGTTGAAACCACTTCTCGTCCCGGAATGGAAGTGGGAAGATATCTCGATGGATTTTGTCACGAACTTGCCGAGGACGAAGACTAGAATGAATATGGTGTGGGTGATCGTGGACCGACTGACTACGTCGGCACATTTTCTGGTCATCAAGGATACTTGGGGTCCAAAAAAATTAGCTCGTATTTTTATCGCGCAGATAGTGAGACTTCATGGTACGCCGAAGACTATTATTTTGGACAGAGATGGCCGGTTTGTATCGCATTTCTGGCAGGCGGTACATAAGGCATTAGGGACACGTTTGCATTTGAGTACATCATTCCATCCTCAGACCGACGGGCAGTCTGAACTTACCATCCAGACGTTCGAGGATATGTTACGCGTGTGTGCGTTAGACTGGAGTAGTGACTGGGAGGAGCATCTGGCCTTGATTGAGTTTACTTATAATAATAGCTGGCACGTGTCAATTAAGATGGCACCGTATGAGGCGCTTTATGGCCGACGTTGCCGATCACCGATATGTTGGGATGAGCCGTCCGATCTAGTTGGCACCGAGCCGGATCTTGTGTTAGAGATGAGGGAGAAAGTTGTTGGTATATTTACCATGAAAACAAACTGCCAACATCGATTATCCAACGCATGAATCATTCTATATATACCTCATTCCAAATTAAATGAGAAATATGTACACTTAATCATGTGAATATTAATGATGAGGAAAGCTTACTTTTCTGCATCGTTTCCAGCATCAATCTTATCTACAGGAAGTTTAAGTGCTTTCTTCCGTTCTCTTTCATCATCACCGCCGCCGGATCCATGTTTTGAATCTACTGCATGAGATGCAAATTTGAGAACCAAGTAGAAGACAGATTCGTTAATGACGAAAGCATTAAATAATATATATGTATATATATAATTAATCTAAGGAGATAAATCCAAATGTGGGCGATGTTGAGTTCAGAAAATCTGTCTCCTTAAAGCAAATTCGCCTTCGCCACAGTGTATAGCGTCTACCTCTCAGGATAAAACAACATCTCGATGTGTTGATAAATCGATCATCGCACCCTCAGCGAACTAGAATAAACCTGAACCACCACCGACGCGACAAAAATATGAAGAAAAATTACTTCCGAAAAAAAAATGAAGTCGGAATTTTGGGTGAAAAATGGACGAAAATTACTGTCTAAATCGGACCCCTCACATCTGTATTTATAGGTGAAGATGAGAGAGAGACATGTGCTGGAGGAACTCTAATTAGGATTAGTCTCTTCAACACTCATCCTAATCTATTAATATATTAGTCCGATAATTATCAGATAACTTGATAGTTATCCTAATATATTAATTCGATAATTATCAAATAAATTGATGTTTATCCGGATCCGAAAAATCCGGAATTTATAATTGAGGTATTTTCAGTAAAATAAAGTTTTACCGAATAAAATTGCAGTAAAAAGATAACTTCGAGACGCCGAGACATTTCGCCCAAATCGCCCTTCGACCGAGACCGACTAGAGATGTTAAACGGGCTAGCCCTAGCGGGCTTCGGGCTAAACGGTCCGGGCCAAAAAAGCCCGGATTTAAACGGGCTAGGAAATATCGGCCCTAACCTTAACCCTAACGGGCTTCGGGCTAAACGGGCTAAACGGGCTAAATATTTAAAAAATCTATTTTTTATTTTTTTATAAGTCAAACAAAAAAAAAAACAGTAACAATATATTTTATATATATAGTAAGTAGTAACAACTATACTATAATAAATATAGCAAATATATATATATATATATATATATACACACTATATTAACAAATACAGTAATAATATATATTATATATTATATTAATATATATACATATATAATATTAATATATGTTATATAAATATAGTATTACTATAAGTTGAAATTAACAATATATATATATATATATATCGGGCTTCGGGCTAGCCCTAGCGGGCTTCGGGCTAGCCCTAACGGGCTTCGGGCTAAACGGTCCGGGCCAGAAAAGCCCGGATTTAAACGGGCTAGGAAATAACGGCCCTAAACCCGGTTTTTTGGCGGGTTAAACGGGCTAGCCCGCCGGGCCCGAGCCCGTTTAACATCTCTAAGACCGAACCGACCCGACCCGACCCGACCCGAGCCGGACGGACGGCGGCGGCGGCGCGCGCGTATGTGTGTGCGCGAGGGGCGCCTAGTTACACATCCACTCATGTCTCACTTTTTGAACAAGACTTTGTCCGCATCCCTTTATGTACTCACAATTTTTCTCTTTTTCCAATGTGGGATAACATCCTAAACCCATTTTTAAAGGGTTCACTTTGGAACATTACATCTCATTTATACCTCAATCATTTTGAGTGTTCTTACATGTTTTGGAAACCTCGTACGGAGTACTACGTATTCCAACTAAGTCCCTACTTTAACTCGTAGTCGAGCCCACTCAAAATTGCCTCTCAAGTGGGCTACTCAAAACAGCCAATTTCCTCTATTTTTCCAACAATCCCACACATGAATGAGATTGATGGTCCAGCAGCACACATCAGACATGGAGTTTGACTTGGTGATAGTTACTGCGGTTAGGCATTGCATAGGATAGGTAGAGTATGCTCCTTAAACCTTCCATCGAAAAGATATATTCTCCTTACTGGCTAGACAGTATGACTAGATGCCTTTGAACTGTCCGACCGCTTGTGTAAGTGATCGTATATCCTTCACAAGTGCCCTCCCTGATTTATTCTGTTCTCATTATTGTGCCCGTTTTGGCCGTGGACACCGTCCTGGTTCTGCGGGAGTTTCTAGGGAATTGTGCCTTGCAATTCTCATTTGAAGCGGCCCCTCTTCACTCCAACATAGGTGATTCTTTTTAAGTGTTTTGAGTAAACCCGTATTTTACTCCACCCGACTTAAACGTTGTCGACTTAAGAATCATTAAAAGCATAAGCTTAACCTCTCCCTACGGGTATCACTGTTTTCATCCTAGGAATGGTCGGTTCGGGGTAACCCCCACAGTGATCGTGCCCAGTTTTATGAATTGGTTGTCCCATTGAACCTAGATCTTGGGATCTCCAGTCAGCTTAGGTTGGGTATCCTCCATAAAACCACTAGCTCATGGCAATAGACCCATTCCTCTTGATGATTTATCAACAAGGTCTTTTGATAACCCTTTGGTCATGGATCCGCGATGTTATCTCCTGACGAATCGTAGTCAATAGTGATAACCAATGTTGATAGCAAAATGGTATTATGTCTTTGCCTCATATGAAGAGACTTACCATTATACTTTTGCTCTATGACCTGTCAATAGTAGATTAACTATCACAATTTTGGAATATCTTCTAGAAATTGGTATTGCATTATGCCTCTTATGCATATTTATCTCAGATTCATTTGTAAATCGAGCAATACCCATCTATATTAAAGATTTCCATGCCACTGCTGCACTGGCTATTGTGAAACATATTCACTATTTATACATTAAATTCATAATGTCAGATATCCAATTTGCATTGCTATTTATTTTAATAGTTTTTTAATATCTCATGTCATGCAGCATATACACACAATTAATCTTTATATCATTGTAATCACCAATTGATGATTAGTTTCCAGATTACTCGTGTATCCACATAGTCTATTCACGGTATAGACTGTGTTTAGTCTTGTACAATTCACTTAGTACATTAGACTTTTAGTTACTCTTGAAAGATCAGTTACCTTTGTGCTTGGATAGCCGCACCATATCCATTGGCATTCCAATTGATTCCGTTGATCTTTCCAAGATTCATGTCATCATAGTATGACTGACCTCATATGAGACATTGTGAACAACTTGAGATTTTACATCTTAGAATCATCTATTTAGTCTCATATATTTATCTTTTCAGACTTTGTTGAATTGATCCCCTTGTCATTACTTACATGAATGACTCGATCATTCAAATTCATTCTTAAAATGACATAGTCGTCATGTGTATTCGACATATACACACTTGACATATTCATTGTCTTGAATCTTTTTGACATTATAAATTGGCATTTTTAATGTTTTGAAATTACGTTACCAACTATTAACCAAGACTTCAATTTCTCAAGATCAAATTACTAATTTTAAGCGTCCCCAAAATTAGCAATTTTTCATTAACTACATTACCAAATTTGAGCGTCCCCAAATTGGTGCTTTTCGGTCATTTAATCACCATATTTGAATGTTGTCAAATCGGAGATTTGATCACATCGTTTGAAGTCATTGCTTGACACCACAATGTCAAAGATTTTATGCCACTGTTTAGTGTCAATTTAGATTCAAAATAATTTCACTGAGTTGCAGACTTTCAACCGTTGCCCCAGGCACATATGCCTCTGGTTCTTCCAAGTTGGCTTTTCTCAGAAACGCCATTTAGAAAGACTGCATGTATGTTCATTTGATATATTTCTACATTCTGCAAAGCAGCAATAATATATATCATAATAATGAACTTTGTTCTCGTTACTCGAGAATATATCTCACAGTATTTTAGGCTTTCACGTTACTACAACCTCAGTTAGTAGTTTCTCCTCTTATATATCCATGGATCCATTTAATTTTATTTTCGAATTTACGTTGGATCCTAGCGGTATCTATTCCAGAGGAAGATCTACCGAACATTAAACAAAATTCTGCACAACAGAATTATTCTTTCTCTTATATGACCATATGAAGAGTGTATATGGCATTGTAAGTTATCTTCTAGCACGCAAGTTAGAAATTTCAGACGTAGTAATTTTCCAAGTTCAAGCCTTTTTGCTTCATCCTTTAAAACCACTTGGTGATTCATATCACATTGATAAATCCACGGTATCTCATAATTGATTTAGTTTTTAAATCAGTTATGCGTTTGATACACTCTTTCCCTTAACTTGATACTGATATGTCAGACTATCAGATTTTGCACTATGGATTTATATGCATCATGCATCATGTGCGTACCCAGTGAAGATGCAGTCGACCGTCTTGGTTCAAACCTTCACTTACTTTGGCTTAGGAATTTTTGCCTTAGCGAGACACCCCCACATTTTTAGTATTTCTAAAATTGTTTTACTACATTTCAGAGCTAATAGGAAATATCAATTATTTCCTAGCATGGGATCTTGTTTTAAGTTAACTAGTCTCCACATGACTGATATCCTCATATTCAGAGATAGTTTGAACTGATTAACATCGTTTTTGCATTTCCGTTAGAACATAATTCAACCATCTTAATTTTCGGATTAAGTTGGTTTTGTATCTCAAGCTTTTAGAGTGTAAATTTCTCTTTTTAGTTTCATCCTTACTCATTATCGAGTACACATAACAAATGTATCACTATATTTATAGAGTAATCACATTTCTTATTACAACCTCTCATAAGTGTAGGTTTCATCATCATTTAAAACCTCTCTGGTTTAATATTCGATAAAAGAACTTATATGTTTTTAGCACTAAAATTCAATTATTGAATTTATCCGAATTTTCAGCATATGGAGCTAATATTAATATTTGCCGTGTTAGGTATCACATGGATCACCGTAATAGGCTTGTGTCACTGCCGCAGCAGAACGACACCTGTAACACCCCCGATATATTCAGGAGTATTACAGCGCCGTAAATCCCTTACATAAGGATTTACAACGCTGAAGAATTGAACAGACATCAAAAGATACTAACGAATGGAAATAACGGAATTTAGATACAACAGTTCTGACCAGATACTGAAAATACAATTGTTCAACAGCAACTTAATGATACATTACCAAAATCAAATTCAACATAAATGACTCCGTACTCGAGTACTTATTGAAATAACCAATAATCAACAGACAATTGAACCCGGCCAAAACATCACTCTGCACCCTCGTCGTCATGCAGCTCCAGTGGTTGTTTTCCCGCTCTCCTGGATCCTGAACATAAACAAAATGTTCACCCCCGAAGCGGTTAGCACAACGATGCTAGTACAAGTACCACAACATATTACTCGTATCCCACGAAGAATAATAACGTAAACGACAAAATACCAACGAGTCTTCTCCTACGAGAAACTCATAAATGACATACACAACTGATAATCACAACATGATATCATAACATACACATGGTAATTCCGTCGATCCAGCGTTCACTGCCTAGAACCCACGATGATCCCGTCAGACCAACTCGTGGTGGAAAAACCCGTCCGATGATCCAGCGCACGCTAGCATAGATCTCCCGATGATCCCGTCGGACCAACACGAGGTGGACATACAATAACGACATACATGCACGACAATATGTATAACAACAATACATAAAACAATTAAGGTACTTGCCTCGATTTGAAGACAATAACAACACTTCCACGAAAATGAACACTCGAAGGTCGTCCTCCTCAACTAATCACGTAACGAGACCAAACCTTAACAAAAGAAATGATATAGGATTTATCTCACATCGTACAAATGTTTAACAATTCGATTTACGGTCAAAAGTTCATAAAACGCAATCTGTCTGAACTGCTTAGCGCACGCTAAGTACTCTGTGTAGCGTGCGTTAAGTCTGCTCGATAGCGCACGCAAACAACAAAGCCTAGCGCACGCTAACTATGTGTGGTCAGTACTTCACTGATCAGTCGACTGACTTGTCTGTTGGCCTAGCGTACGTTACGTACCAAACATAGCGTACGCTAACTCGTGCTCGATAGCACACGTTAATAATCAAAGCATAGCGTGCGCTATCTGTGCATGGCAGTTTACTGCTGAGCAGTAAACTGTTCTTGCCATGATCGAAACAATGAAATCTTCCGTGATACTTCATGTTACCTCCATGAATATCATGTATATACGATTCTGAATGATCTTACGGATAACAACAACTTCGGATTCAAGGATATGCATACCATATAAACCATATTCCATTTCGACTACAATTCTTCATATGACGATTCGAAAAGCTTAACGGTTGATATCAACACCTTATATCAATCAATATTATCATGCTGAAGTTGTTTAAACGTTCCATCTATACTAGATAAATCTTTCCATGATCAATCTTTTAGATTTATCCAACAATAATAATTGTTAAAGTCAAGTCCATGATTATTATGAAGTCATCTACTAGATTCGAATTACCAATGATAGAAGCTTCTCTTCACATATTCAGTGTAATAAGATTCGAATCATGATGATTATAATCAAGGTATTTAAGGCTTAATCATCTCAATATTCCAAACATGATATACTTTGGATAATTCATCTATGAAAATCCATATCTTGTTAACATGATCATCCAAATCGTTAGAATCCAACTCTAAGTCTTGAGATAGATTGAACATACCTTAATATGATGAAAATCACTTAACCGTAAGGTAGAATCCAACTCCGGTTGGTTGTATGCCACTCCAAGGTGCTATTCCTCTTCAATGATTACTCCCAAGTGATAACCAATGTATAAACACCAACAATATGTGTTCTAAGTATGTAGGAGAATATGTCAGCTCTCTGGCCTCTCAAGTATGCAGAAGGAACGAGTAAAATGTAAGCCAAAACGAGTTGATGTCCCATTTATAATATTCTGCATTTTAACAAGTTAGCGCACGCTACTAAGCATTCTTTAGCGTGCGCTAATAATGGTTGACTTCAGAATTGTCCGGGTGCGCCCGCGGGAATCTTATCCGGACCCATGTCCCGGCTGGCGCATGTGCTAGCTGTCCCGCTCAATAATTGAGTCCTTAGCGCACGTTACTCCTACCTGCATAGCGTGCGCTAATAATAGCCCGATAGCGTGCGTTAAGATACATCCTTAGCGTGCGCTATCACGAGGTTGTTTGAGCAATTTTGCATGTTTCTATACTTATGTACAATGATATCAATGCACGAAATATCGTACTCCAATAATCAAAACCACCAATCCGAATAATACATGGTTTGAATACAGATGAAATACACCGTAATAAATCCGGATATTACAACACCAACACGAGAATATATAATTTAACTGAAAGAACAAATCCAACAAAAAAAAATATATAATTCTCAAGCCGACCCACAACCTGTACTCACTGGGTACCAGGCCCGTTAGATTTTTAACGTCCGAGCATTCACAAGAGTTTAACATTCCAATGATTATTTATTTGCAAATAATCAAATGATAACTAAACAAGATTAATTATAAAATGATGTTGGAATAATCATTCGTGTAACCCAATATCCAATTATATGGTTAATACTTCCTTGTCTCGGTCAGGAGTGTACAAAAGTGATGGGCAAATCACACAATTCACGTAAGACATGACTCTATTCCATAAATTTAAAGGTGAAATAATTCTTAACTATATAATTTAATAATTAAATTATTGACATAGCTTACGTGCCATATAATACCATTAGTCACATAAAATGATTAAACTCAATCAACAAATCCTATTTAGTTAATATCTTAATTAAACTAAATAATTTTAACATCTTAATTGAATAATCGATTAATAATTGATTCGGCTTTTATCAAGCAATGCTATACCTTATCGAAATTATCATATGCATGATTATATAATAGCAAATATAATCACAATCTTATTTGGCAAAACGCATGGCAACAAATAATATAACTTCTCCTCATTTATATTAACCATAAACACTTTCTAAATAATGATCGATGTGTAATCTATAATTTTTAGTCTAATCAGCTATTCCAAGTTCAATAGGTTTAAAAATTTGCAAAACCTTCCAATTACTTAATCAAATTCTCAAAATTGGACCCAATAATCAAAATCTGATTCATGTTGAAAACTAAGTCAATGCCTTTTCGCATATCGTGGAGTCCGCCCGGTGGAGCGTCATATCCGACATCTCATGACGCCCATGAGAAGATCCAAACATCTTTAAATAATTTCGAAAATAGTAAATCAGTATTTTCAAGAGCTTGAGCAGATCCAAACATGTTTAAATTAATTTCCACTATAAAACCAATTTTCCATAGATGGAAAATAAAGCACAAATACGATATTTATGATTTAGAAATTTATGCTACGAAAATTTAATTTGCTTTAAGATTGTTGATATATTTACCATGAAAACAAACTGCCAACATTGTTTATCCAATGCATGAATCATTCAATATATATCTCATTCCAAATTAAATGAGAAACATGTACACTTAATCATGTGAATATTAATGATGAGGAAAGCTTACTTTTCTGCATCGTTTCCAGCATCAATCTTCTTTACAGGAAGTTTAAGTGCTTTCCCCCGTTCTCTTCCATCATCACCGCCGCCGGATCCATGTTTTGAATATACTGCATGAGCTGCAAATTTGAGAACCAAGTAGAAGACAGATTCGTTAATCACGAAAGCATTAAATAATATATATGTATATATAATTAATCGAGGTAAATCCAAATGTGAGCGATGTTGGGTCCAGAAAATCTGTCTCCTTAAAGAAAATTCGCCTCCACCACAGTATATAGTGTCTGCCTCCTAGGATAAAACAACATCTCGATGCGTTTATAAATCGATCATCGCACCCTCAGCTGTAACACCCCGAGATACTCGGAATAATTACAGCGCCGTAAACCCTTTAGATAAGGATTTACAAGGCTAATTTTGAAAGAAGTGTAAAAACAATACAATCGAACAACTGAAGTTCAAATACAGATTTGATTCAACCGATCAAATAGTTAATTTATACAACCATATCGAAAGGACATTATTAAAACAGACGTACTCGAGTACTGAACGAAACAAGAAAACAACTCTCGACAACAATAACATCAATCACATCACTGAGCCATCTCATCGTCCCGTCAGACCGTGGCTGCCTCCCCGCTCCTCGGCTACCTGAACATCAAAACAATGTCCACCCCCGAAGGGGTTAGCAAAACAATGCTAGTACAAGTATCATCATACAATAAATCATCAATACATCATAAAACATGCAAACCGGACTTCCGCCACCGGAATCCAACGATGCGAATCCTCACGATTCCATCAACACAATACATGGTAATCCAGCGATCCAGCGCCCTCAGCATAGATCCCCATGATGATCCCGTCGGACCAACGCATGGTGGAAAACTCCCGGCTGATCCAGCGCCCTCAGCATAGATTCCCATGATGATCCCGTCGGACCAACGCATGGTGGACATTCGATCCAGCGCCCTCAGCATAGATCCTCATGACCCCCCCTCGGATCATTTATACCATAAACAAACAATTATGCATACACATATGCATTTCAATATGTTCATCAATATAACAACGAATATCACGAATATTCTCAGAAATACATATCATACTCAACAATATGAATAAAACCACAAGCATGATAAATCGAACTCGACATATGATACTTGCCTCGAAAATGGCAAGGGCAAAACACTTCAAAGATCTCGACACACTCGAAGGCCGCCTCCTTCGATCAACGTAACAAGCTCGAACCTTAACAAAAGGAACGATATACAAATCATCTTAAGTCGAACGATGGCCTAACAATTCGGTCTACGGTCGATAAGATCAAAAATAACCACTCGCTTAGGCGCTTAGCGCGCTCGTACTCGTAACGTGCGCTAAGACGGCTGATAGCGTACGCTATCGTATAAGACTAGCGTGCGCTAGCCACGGTCCGGCAATCTAACTCGGCTGGTCTCATAACGACGCTACGCACGCTTTGCGTTAACTGACCCCGATAGCGCACGTTAACTTACACGTGTTAGCGTGCGCTACTACTGCATGGCAGAATACCGCAATCCGAAAACTGGGTTGAAGGGTGGAAAAACTCATGAATTCTACCGTGATAATACAAGTCATCTTCGGGCAAAACATGCTAACAAGGTTTGTGGAAGATTCCATTATCATGAGGTACAAATATACGGATAATCAACTCAACATCATATCCTTTCTACGATCTCCAAGAAATAACCTAAGTTCCATTTGTTCTATGTTCCAAAACACATGATTCCATCGTGTAAAACGTATCAACTGGGTAGATATCCGATTATTGATCAATACTTGATTTGAACATGCTTAGGAGTCCTATAATAAGATGGTTCAAAGGTTCATACGATATATAATGCCGATACGTCAAAAGTATCCTTCTAACATGTGATGACCGATTATAAACGAATTACTTGCTATCAAAACATGATTTAAACTTCCTTAGGACATTACTAACATCAGTGAAGAATCACCTACCTCAAGGTAGTGGAGAATACGGAGGAAAATGAAGCGATCCAACACCGAAGGCTTGAACACCAATCTCCAATGATAAACGATCTTCAATCTCGAGCTAGGAGGTTGATATGAAGTGTTTAGGACGAAGGGAATTATGATCTAAGTGTAAGAGTTCGGGTTATGGGAGGAGAAAAACTGAAATCTCGAATAGGATGATGTCCTATTTATAATAAATGGCTATTAGCGCGCGCTAGGCCACCTTTCGTAGCGTGCGCTAACGGCTCATTGACTAGATCAGACTCGGCACTTAGCGTGCGCTACGCATCGACCTGTAGCGTGCGCTAAGGCGTTGACTCGGCTTTTCCCGAAAGCCGTCCAGGTACATCCGACACAATCCGACAGGGGTCCCCCGGCCAGATCTCACCTACCGCACGTCCCAATCAATCTGACCACGCATAGCGTGCGCTAATTACATTCTGTAGCGTGCGCTATGAAACCATGTTAGCGTACGCTACCCTTAGCCTGTAGCGTGCGCTACATGCACAGAATTTCAACCTTACAAATCACAACCATGAAATTAAACGCCCGGCAACATCGGATTATGAAATACGGAGAATAATACTTAGACAAAAGTACAATCATTACAATATCGCAAGTTCTAATTACATAACAGAAATCTCGGGCATTACATCCTTCCTCCCTAAAAAGAAGTTTCGTCCCGAAACTTATGATGAAAACAACTCCGGATATTTAGCCTTCATACCGTCCTCCGTTTCCCAAGTGGCCTCTTCGACTCCATGTCGTGACCATTGTACTTTAACCAAGTGTATTGGTTTATTCCTCAATTGTTTGATCCGGCTCTCAAGAATCTTGATTGGTCTCTCTTCGAAGGTGCCATCATTAGCTATCTCGATCTCGTCGAAATCAATGACGTGATCGGGTCCTACATACTTCCGCAGTTGGGATACGTGAAACACATTGTGAACGTGACCCAGCGATGGCGGTAAGGCCAACTCGTATGCTAAATCTCCCACTCTCTCGAGGATCTCAAAGGGTCCGATATATCTCGGACTAAGTTTGCCTCTTCTCCCAAAACGGAAAATCCCTCGTGTAGGAGACACCTTCAATAGTACATGGTCTCCAGCGTCGAACTCTAGAGGGCGACGACGTACATCGGCATAAGACTTCTGTCGACTCTGGGCAGTCAGCAGTCTTTCTCGAATCAAGGCTATCTTCTCTTGAGTCTGAATAATCAATTCCGGTTCCGTCCCGATCAAATCCAAGAATCATCCCAAAGACAGGGGTGACCGGCATCTTCTCCGCATAAAGCTTCAAATGGTGCCATCTTAATAGAAGCATGCCAACTGTTATTATAAGTGAACTCGATCAAGGGCAAGTGAATTTCCCAATCAGCCGACCAATCTAATGCACAAGCTCTAAGCATGTCCTCTACTGTCTGAATAGTCCTTTCGGACTGACCGTCCGTTTGGGGATGATAAGCTGTGCTAAAGTTGAGCTCAGTCCCCAAAGCCCTGTGAACTGCTCTCCAGAAATGTGACACGAAACGGCCATCTCGATCCGAAATAATGGTCTTCGGTGTCCCGTGCAATCTGACTATCTCCGCAATAAATATTCGTGCCAATCTCTCGGGTCCCCATGTATCTTTAATTCCCAGGAAATGAGCCGACTTGGTTAGTCGATCAACTACAACCCAAATCATGTTCATTCCCGTTCTAGTCCTTGGCATACTAGTGATGAAATCCATCGAGATATCCTCCCACTTCCATTCAGGGATCGGGAGCGGCTTTAACATTCCAGCAGGTCGTTGATGTTCAATCTTAACTCACGATGTGTCAAACACTTCAAACGTACTGCCACGCCCTTCTTCATATTCCCCACCGAAGTTTTGCTTTAAATATTTATACATCTTATCGCCCGGGTGAATAGAATAGGGCGCTTGTGAGCTTCCTTGAGAATAGTCCTTCTCAAATCATCATCATCGGGAACACAAAGTCGACTCAAATCTCGTAACTCCATCATCTTGTATCACGAATCCGGGCTTTTCCTTTCTTTACTTCTGCATAATCGAAGGATTAAAGAATTGTTCAATTGTTTAGACTTGATCTCCTCGACCGCTGATGAAGTCGGTTCCATCACATAAAGTTGCCCTTGGATTCCCGGTGCCCATACTTCAATCCCTCGCGGATCGGTTCGTTGAATCTTGGGTTGGGACGTAAGTGCTTCCAACACTCGAAGGAAACAGTTTACGGCTCAAAGCATCGGCTACTACATTTGCTTTCCCGGATGATAGAGAATCTCCAAGTCGTAATCCTTGATCAATTCTAGCCACCTTCTCCGCCTCATGTTTAATTCTTTCTGATCAAAATGTATTTGAGGCTCTTATGATCTGTAAAGATCGACAATGAGTGCCGTACAAATAATGCCGCGATTTTCAAGGCAAAGACCACAAAGCTAGCTCCGATCATGAGTAGGATAATTAACTTCAGACGGTTTCAATTGCCGAGAAGCATAAGCAATCACTTTATCCCTCCGCATCAACACACAACCCAAACCCCGATTCAAGCGTCGCCAGATACCAT
This sequence comes from Orobanche coerulescens, assembly GCA_033398695.1. Lineage (NCBI taxonomy): Eukaryota > Viridiplantae > Streptophyta > Magnoliopsida > Lamiales > Orobanchaceae > Orobanche > Orobanche coerulescens. The sequence goes on from CM065802.1 coordinate 232,208,883, forward strand.
GAATCCATCAGTTCCCTCTGGCAGTGCTAATATAGGTGCTGTCGTTAGTCTCCTCTTAAGTTCGTCAAAACCAGCCTGGCACTTCTCATTCCACGTGAACTTTTGAGTTTTCTGCAACAGCTGAGTGAGCGGACGAGCAATTTTGGAGAATCCCTCTACAAAGCGGCGATAATATCCAGCAAGTCCTAAGAAGCTTCGGACTTCTTTCACGTTGCTAGGAACTTCCCATTCCAAGATTGCTTCGACTTTCTTCGGGTCCACCTGAACTCCGTCGGCTGATATCACATGCCCAAGGAAAGTTACTTCCTTAAGCCAGAACTCACATTTAGAAAGCTTAGCGTACAGCTGTTCCTTTCTCAAGATGCTCAAAACCACACGTAAATGTTCAGCATGTTCCTCTGCGTCCCTCGAATATATCAAGATGTCGTCAATGAAAACGACCACAAATTTATCCAAGTACTCCAAGAATACCCGATTCATTAATTGCATGAATACTGCAGGAGCATTGGTAAGTCCAAACGGCATCACTACGAATTCATAATGTCTGCAGGGATCCGAAAGCGATTTGGTATATCCGATTCCTTAATTCTTAATCGGTGGTATCCCGATCGCAAGTCTATCTTCGAGAATACCCTTGCCCCTGCATTGATCAAACAAGTCGTCGATCCGAGGTATAGGATACTTATTCTTGATTGTCATCTTATTGAGTTCCCTGTAATCAATACACAGTCGGAGGGATCCGTCTTTCTTTCGGACAAAGAGAACGGGCGCTCCCCAAGGAGAAACGCTCGGTTGAATATAACCCTTCTGCAACAATTCCTCCAGTTGTTTCTTGAGTTCATACATCTCGGTTGGCGCCATGCGGTATGGGGCTCTGGAAATAGGAGCTGCTCCAGGCTCTAGTTCGATAGTGAATTCCACTCCCCTCTGCGGAGGTAACCCAGGTAGTTCGTCAGGAAATACATCTGAGAACTCATTCACAACTGAAATGGACGAGAGCTCTACTCCTTCCTCTTTCTTCATGGCATAGCACCAAAGTCCGTGACATCCCTGCTTCAGTAATTTCACGGCTTTCATTGCTTTGATCAATTTTCCCGAGCTTCCCGGTCTCCATCCTCGGAATAAGTGTTCAGATCCGTCATCAGCAATGATGGAAATGACTCTCTCTCGGTAATTCAGCACAGCTCCATAACGGTTGAGCCAATCATCTCCGAGAATTAAATCGTCACCGCAGATGTCAACCACAATAAGATTCGATGGCCAATCTCTTCCTTCTATAGATACTGGGAAATCCTTAGCTTCTAAGGTTCCCACAATTTTCTCTCCGCTCGGTAATCCCACAACATAAGGTTCACAATTATACAAGCACGAGATGTTCAAACGATTAACACAGTTCAAAGATATAAAAGAATGCGTAGCTCCCGAATCGAACAAGACACTAACTGGTTGCAAAAGGATCTGAATCGTACCTGATGCAACAGCTGTGTTCTGATCATCAGATTTCCTCATCTCGTACAGGCGTGGAGGAGCGGACCCAGCACTGGATGCCTCTCTCTTCCCCGCGTTCTGCTGCTGAAATCCACTATGCTGAGTCTGGTTCACACTCGTCTCTTTCGGGACTGGAGCTGGAGTACGAGAACCAAAAGATCGGGTCGCATTTCCACAAAATGTTGCGCGATGTCCTTCCTGTCCACACTCGAAACAGGTCACAGCAGGCGCGAAACAATCACGTCGAACATGTCCCGCCTTGCCACAGTTGTAACACTTCTTCCCTGCGTCAGAAACAGTCGGTGCTGCCCGGAACTTCTTTCCTCCTCGACTAGGATGCGGAGGTCTCCTGGATGAGTGAAAAGAGGACTGACCCCGGCGGGGCCCGCTATTCTTATTCTCCGTGAAGTTGCGGACACCTTCGTTTCTTTGCTTCGTCGATTTCTCTCGCCGCTTCCTTCATATCGTAGGCCAACGCCTTGTCCTGATACTGCCTCAAGGTGGTACAATCAAATCCGGACATATATTGCTGAATTTCCGGCTTCATTCGCATGTCAAAATGGAAAATCCTTTCCGCCTCGGTCCTGACCAGGTGACGCACATAAGTCAGCTGGTGATTAAAAGTCTTAATCACTTCCGTCACAGATGCTTCCGAATTTTGCGGTGAGAAAAACTCCCGAACTCGGGCCTCTTTAACTGGGCGAGGACAATATTGTGCCTCCATCATCACTTTGAATTCCGTCCAGTCAACATTGTGCTCCTCTGGTCGAATGGCCTCCCACCAGTCGAAAGCCTCCCCGGTCAAAAGATACTGGGCGACCGGAACCTTCCTATCGTTGGGACAGTTAATCCCCGCAAAAATCTTTTCCAATTCCTTCAACCAATGATCCCACGAAAGCGTCTCAGTGGAACCGTCAAATTTCGGAGGATGCAATTTGACCACCTCGGTAAGCCATTTATCTCCCCGATTATCCACGTTATTCTGCTGTCCCATCGCCGTCTGCATGCGATCCACAACTTGAGCAAACTGGTTTATCTGGGCAACCACCTGCTGAAGCACTCCCGCACGTTAGGATCTGCATTATTATTTGCCGATCCTCGCCGTCCCTCGGAATGTGAATCCGTTTGACTAGCGGCTATCTCTGGAGTAGATACCGACTCTTCTTGCCTCGCATTACCACGTCCGCGTCCACGACCGCGTCCGCGTCCACGACCTCCTCTCAACATACTGTAAACATAAATACTCATTATCCAGGACAAACTTTCTCAAAGTACATCCATCAATGTTTACAAGACATGAATTAAATAGAACAGTAGTATTCGAGATTAGGAAACTTACAACCACAGTCCAATTGGCGATGCTGGCTCAGCAGTGATGTTACGAACGACCAATAATTAAAACAGACCCAACTAACCCGACTGCCAAGATATCCATAAATCTTAGCTCTGATACCATATTCTGTAACACCCCGAGATATTCGGAATAATTACAGCGCCGTAAACCCTTTAGATAAGGATTTACAAGGCTAATTTTAAAAGAAGTGTAAAAACAATACAATCGAACAACTGAAGTTCAAATACAGATTTGATTCAACCGATCAAATAGTTAATTTATACAACCATATCGAAAGGACATTATTAAAACAGACGTACTCGAGTACTGAACGAAACAAGAAAACAACTCTCGACAACAATAACATCAATCACATCACTGAGCCATCTCATCGTCCTGTCGGTACTGTGGCTGCCTCCCCGCTCCTCGGCTACCTGAACATCAAAACAATGTCCACCCCCGAAGGGGTTAGCAAAACAATGCTAGTACAAGTATCATCATACAATAAATCATCAATACATCATAAAACATGCAAACCGGACTTCCGCCACCGGAATCCAACGATGCGAATCCTCACGATTCCATCAACACAATACATGGTAATCCAGCGATCCAGCGCCCTCAGCATAGATCCCCATGATGATCCCGTCGGACCAACGCATGGTGGAAAACCTGTCCAGCGATCCAGCGCCCTCAGCATAGATCCCCATGATGATCCCGTCGGACCAACGCATGGTGGACATTCGATCCAGCGCCCTCAGCATAGATCCTCATGACCCCCCCTCGGATCATTTATACCATAATCAAACAATTATGCATACACATATGCATTTCAATATGTTCATCAATATAACAACGAATATCACGAATATTCTCAGAAATACATATCATACTCAACAATATGAATAAAACCACAAGCATGATAAATCGAACTCGACATATGATACTTGCCTCGAAAATGGCAAGGGCAAAACACTTCAAAGATCTCGACACACTCGAAGGCCGCCTCCTTCGATCAACGTAACAAGCTCGAACCTTAACAAAAGGAACGATATACAAATCATCTTAAGTCGAACGATGGCCTAACAATTCGGTCTACGGTCGAAAAGATCAAAAATAACCAATCTGCCTAGATCGCAGCGCGCGCTACGTACTCTACGTAACGTGGCGCTAAGACGGGCTGTTAGCGACGCTATCGTATAAGACTAGCGTGCGCTAGCCACGGTCTGGCGCCTAACTCGGCTGGTCTCATAACGACGCTACGACGTTTCAGCGTTAATCGACCCGATAGCGCACGTTAACTTACACGTGTTAGCGTGCGCTACTACTGCATGGCAGAATACCGCAATCCGAAAACTGGGTTGAAGGGTGGAAAAACTCATGAATTCTACCGTGATAATACAAGTCATCTTCGGGCAAAACATGCTAACAAGGTTTGTGGAAGATTCCATTATCATGAGGTACAAATATACGGATAATCAACTCAACATCATATCCTTTCTACGATCTCCAAGAAATAACCTAAGTTCCATTTGTTCTATGTTCCAAAACACATGATTCCATCGTGTAAAACGTATCAACTGGGTAGATATCCGATTATTGATCAATACTTGATTTGAACATGCTTAGGAGTCCTATAATAAGATGGTTCAAAGGTTCATACGATATATAATGCCGATACGTCAAAAGTATCCTTCTAACATGTGATGACCGATTATAAACGAATTACTTGCTATCAAAACATGATTTAAACTTCCTTAGGACATTACTAACATCAGTGAAGAATCACCTACCTCAAGGTAGTGGAGAATACGGAGGAAAATGAAGCGATCCAACACCGAAGGCTTGAACACCAATCTCCAATGATAAACGATCTTCAATCTCGAGCTAGGAGGTTGATATGAAGTGTTTAGGACGAAGGGAATTATGATCTAAGTGTAAGAGTTCGGGTTATGGGAGGAGAAAAACTGAAATCTCGAATAGGATGATGTCCTATTTATAATAAATGGCTATTAGCGCGCGCGCTAGGCCACCTCGTAGCGTGCGCTAACGGCTCATCGACTAGGCGTACTCGGAACTTAGCGTGCGCTACGCATCGACCTGTAGCGTGCGCTAAGGCGTTGACTCGGCTTTTCCCGAAAGCCGTCCAGGTACATCCGACACAATCCGACAGGGGTCCCCCGGCCAGATCTCACCTACCGCACGTCCCAATCAATCTGACCACGCATAGCGTGCGCTAATTACATTCTCAGAAGGCGTGCGCTATGAAACCATGTTAGCGTACGCTACCCTTAGCCTGTAGCGTGCGCTACATGCACAGAATTTCAACCTTACAAATCACAACCATGAAATTAAACGCCCGGCAACATCGGATTATGAAATACGGAGAATAATACTTAGACAAAAGTACAATCATTACAATATCGCAAGTTCCAATTACATAACAGAAATCTCGGGCATTACATCAGCGAACTAGAATAAACCTGAACTACCACCGACACGACAAAAATATGAAGAGAAATTACTTTCGAAAAAAAAACGAAGTCGGAATTTTGGCTGAAAAAACGGACGAAAATTACTATCTAAATCGGACTCCTCACATCTGTATTTATAGGTGAAATAGGTGAAGATGAGAGAGAGACATGTGCTGGAGGAACTCTAATTAGGATTGGTCTCTTCAACACTCATCCTAATCTATTAATATATGTAATACCCGAGATTTCTGTTATGTAATTGGAACTTGTGATATTGTAATGATTGTACTTTTGCCTGAGTATTTTTCTCCGTATTTCGTAATCCGATGTCGTCGAGCATATAATTTCGTGTATGTGATTTCATAGGATGAAATTCTGTGCATGTAGCGCACGCTACAGGCTAAGGGTAGCGTACGCTAACATGGTTTTATAGCGCACGCTACCGTGTGTAATTAGCGCACGCTACGCGTGGTCAAATTGATTGAGACGCGCGGTAGGTGAGATCTGGCCGGGGGACCCTTGTCGGATCCTGTCGAATGTATCTGGACGGCTTTCGGGAAAAGCCGAGTCAACGCCTTAGCGCACGCTAGAGGTCTATGCGTAGCGCACGCTAAGTGCCGAGTACGCTTAGATCGTGAGCCGTTAGCGCACGCCACGGACGATGTATAGCGCGCGCTAATAGCCATTTATTATAAATAGGACAACATCCTATTCGTGAATTCATCCTTTCTTCCCCATAACCCGAACTCTTGCACTTGTAACATAACTCCATTCGTCATAAACACACCATATCAACATCCTAGTACGAGATTGAAGATCATATATCATCGAGATTGGTGTTCAAACCTTGGGTGTTGGATTGCTTCATTTTCATCCGTGTTCTTCACTACTTTGAGGTAGGTGATTCTTCACCAATGATTAGTAATGTTCATGAGGAAGTTTGAATCATGTTTGGATAGCTAGTATCTCGTTTTTATCGGTCATCACATGTTAGAAGGATACTTTTGACGTATCGGTACTAGATGTCGAATGAACCTTTGAACCATCTTATTATAAGGACTCCTAAGCATGTTTAAATCGATTTATGATCAAGTAATCGGATATTACCCAGTTGATACGTTGTATACGTTGGAATCATGTGTTTTGGAACGTAAGACGATGGAACTTAGATTATTTCTTGAAAATCGTAGAGGAATTGTGATATCGAGATAACTATCCGTATGTTGGTGTTTCATAATCATAAATCTTCCAAAAACCTTATTAGCATGATATGCCCGAGGATAACTTGTAATATCACCATAGGGTTCATGAGTTCTTCATCATTCAACCCAGTTTTCGGATCGTAGTATTCTGCCATGCAAGATTAGCGCACGCTAACATGTGTGAGTTAACGTGCACTATCGAGGTTCGGTTTCGCCGCACGACGTAGCGTACGTTATGAGGCGGCCAGTCGATCGCGATTTGTGGCTAGCGACGCTAGTCTTATACGATAGCGTACGCTATCAGCCAGCCTTTAGCGCACGTTACGTATAGTACGTAGCGCGCTAAGCAATCCAGCGACTTGTTTAGTTTGAGCTTTTCGGCCGTAGGTCGAATTGTTAGGCCATTGTTCGACTCGAGGTGATTTGTATATCGTTCCTTTTGTTAAGGTTCGAGCTTGTTACGTTGATCGGAGGGGGCGGCCTTCGAGTGCGCCGAGAGCATTGAAGTATACCATTCTTGCCATCTTCGAGGCAAGTATCGTGTGATATGTTAATATCGGTAATTTTGGAGTATACGTATGATTATGCATGTTGTTGAACATGATATTTACTTAGTTGATTTGACATCATATACGTTGCATATTGTTTATATGTTCATGTAGATGAACAAAATGATTTGTCATATTTGAATGAATTAGTTGTGTTTCAGATACGTTGTACGATCTATGCCGAGGGCGCCGGATCGGATGTCCACCTCGTGTTGGTCCGACGGATCATCTTGGGATCTAGCCGAGGGCGCTGGATCATTGGACGGGTTATTTCCACCTCGTTTTGGTCCGACGGGATCATCTTGGGATCTATGCTGAGGGCTCTTGATCTTTGTAATACACATGCTGTGTAATGGAATCTTGTAGATTCGCATTGTCTGGGTTCCTAGCGGAAGCCCGTGTGATATGTCTTGTTGTGTATTGTTGATGCATATTCGAATTGTTTAAATACGATACTTGTACTAGCATTGTTTTGCTAATTCCCTTCGGGGTGGACATTTGTTTTGATGTTCGTAGCCAAGGAGCAGGGAAACAACACAAGATCGACGTGACGACGAAGGGGTTCATGATGTTTATTGTTATTGGAGATTTGTTGTCTTGGTTTGGTTTCGTACTCGAGTACGTGTGTCCTTTGATATTAATTCGATATGGTTGTATTAATTACCCGTTGAACCGGTTATGCTTTTCATAAACTCGAATTTTCGCAGATTGACGCCTTATATTCACTTTCCTTTTTAATTAGCCTTGTAAATCCTTATTTAAAGGGTTTACGGCTTGTAATTATTCCGAATATCTCGGGGTGTTACGTAATATGGTATCGGAGCTAAGATTTATGGATATCTTGGCAATGGGTTTTATTTGGGTCTCATTACGTTATTTGATTTACGGGTCGTTTGTAACATCACTGTCTACCAAGTCGTCATGTGGACCGTGGTTGTAAGTCTCTTAATCTCTTATACTACCGTTTTACTTAAATACTGTTTTGTGAGTATTGACGGACTTTATTTCAAAAATTTTGTTCTATATATTGAGAAATTTCGTTTACAGTATGTTGAGAGGAGGTCGTGGACGCGGACGCGGTCGTGGACGCGGACGTGGTAATATGAGACATGAGGATTCCGCAACTACCCCAGAAATATCGGCTAGTCGAACCGATTCCCATTCTGGAGGGCAGCAAGGATCAGCGAATGATGACGCAAATCCGAACATGCCGGGAGTGCTTCAACAGGTGGTGGCGCAGATAAACCAGTTCGCCCAGGTCGTTGATCGCATGCAGGCATGATGGGACAAAGAAAGACCATGAGGATAACCGGGGAGACAGATGGCTTGCTGAGGTGGTTAAATTGCACCCGCCAAAATTTGACGGATCTGCTGAGGCACTTACTTGGGATCACTGGCTCAAGGAGTTGGAGAAGATATTCGCGGGTCTTAACTGTCCCGAGGACCGGAAGGTTCCCATTGCCCAGTATTTTCCGACCGGGAGGCCTTTGACCGGTGGGAGGCTATTCGACCCGAGAACCATAATGCGGATTGGACGGAATTCAAACAAATGATGGAAGCACAGTATTGTCCTCGTCCGGTTAGAGAGGCGAAGATCCGAGAGTTTTTCTCACCACAGAGTTCGGAGGCATTTGTGACAGATGTAATTAAAACTTTTAATCATCAGCTGACTTGTGTGCGACACTTGGTCAGAACGGAGGCAGAAAAGATTTTTCATTTTGATATGCGGATGAAGCCAGAGATTCAGCAGTACATGTCCGGATTCGAGTGTACTACGTTGCGACAGTACCAAGACAAAGCGCTGGCCTACGACATGAAAGAGGCGGCGGTGGAGAAATCAGTAGAGGCAAAGAAGCAGAAGGTGACCGGCATCTTTGCAGAAAACAAGAGTGGTGGGGCCCGCAAGGGCCAGTCTTCCTTTTATTCGGCTAGGAAACCTCCACATCCTTCAAAAGGCGGAAGAAGTCTGACAAAGACGCTAGCTTTGACGCATCAAGGAAATGCTACAATTGTGGTCGAGCCGGCATATTCGACGAGATTGCCGCATCTTCCGTGACTTGTTACGATTGTGGACAAGAAGGGCACCGTGCGGCCTTCTCGTGGAGCCGCTACTAGATCTGTTGGCACCCGCACTCCAAAGACCGGTTCCTAAGGAGATAAGTGTGAACCAGACACGCAGAGTGGATTTCAGCAGTAACGCTGGGAAGAGGGAGACATCCAAAGGCCGGGTCCGTTCCTCCGCGCTGTACGAAATGAGGAGATCTCGACGACGAACACCGCCGTGCATCAGTACGATTCGCATCCTTTTGCAACCAGCTAGTGTCTTGTTCGATTCGGGAGCTACGCATTCTTTTATATCTTTGAACCGTTAATCGTTTGAACATCTCGTGCTTGTATAATTGTGAACCTTATGTTGTGGGATTACCGAGCGGAGAGAAAATTGTGGGAACACTAGAAGCTAGGGATTTCAAGATCTATAGAAGGGAGAGATTGGCCATCGAATCTTATTTTAGTTGACATATGCGGTGACGATTTAATTCTCGGAGATGATTGGCTCAACCGTTATGGAGCCGTGTTGAATTACCGAGAGAGAGTCATTTCCATCATTGCCGATGACGGATCTCGAACACTTATTCCGAGGATGGAGACCGAAGCTCGGGGAAATTGATCAAGGCAATGAAAGCCGTGAAATTACTGAAGCAGGGATGTCACGGACTTTGGTGCTATGCCATGAGGAAAGAGGAAGGAATAGAGCTCTCGTCTATTTCAGTTGTGAATGAGTTCTCAGATGTATTTCCTAACGAGCTACCCGGGTTACCCCCGCAAAGAGAAGTGGAATTCACCATCGAATTAGAGCCTGGAGCAACCCCTATTTCCAGGGCACCATACCGCATGGCGCCAACCGAGATGTATGAACTTAAGAAGCAACTGGAGGAATTGTTACAGAAGGGCTATATTCAACCGAGCGTTTCCCCTTGGGGAGCGCCCGTTCTCTTTGTCCGGAAGAAAGACGGATCCTCCGATCGTGTATTGATTACAGGGAGCTTAACAAGATGACGATCAAGAATAAGTATCCTATACCTCGGATCGACGACTTGTTTGATCAACTGCAAGGGGCGAGGGTATTCTCGAAGATTGACTTGCGATCAGGATACCACCAATTGAGAATCAAGGAATCGAACATACCGAAATCTGCTTTCAGATCCCGGTACGGGCATTATGAATTTGTGGTGATGCCATTCGGACTTACCAATGCTCCTGCGGTATTCATGCAATTGATGAATCGGATATTCTTGGAATACTTGGATAAATTTGTGGTCGTTTTCATTGACGACATTTTGATATATTCGAGGGACGCAGAGGAGCATGCTGATCATTTACGTGTGGTTTTGAGCATCTTGAGAAAGGAACAGCTATATGCAAAATTTACTAAATGCGAGTTCTGGCTTAAGGAAGTAACCTTCCTTGGGCACGTGATATCCGCCGATGGAGTTCAGGTGGACCCGAAGAAAGTCGAAGCAATCTTGGAATGGGAAGCTCCTAAGAACGTGAAGGAAGTCCGAAGCTTCTTAGGACTAGCGGGATATTATCGCCGCTTTGTAGAGGGATTTTCCAAAATTGCTCGTCCGCTCACCCAGCTGTTACAGAAAACTCAAAAGTTCGCATGGAATGAGAAGTGCCAGGCTGGTTTTGTGAACTTAAGAAGAGACGACGGCAGCACCTATATTAGCGCCGCCGGAAAAGGCCAGCGGATTTATGGTATACGACGCTTCAAATCGTGGTTTGGGTTGTGTGTTGATGCAAAAGGATAAAGTAATTGCTTATGCTTCTCGGCAGTTGAAACCGTACGAAGTTAATTATCCGACTCATGATCTGGAGCTAGCAGCTGTGGTTTTTGCTTTGAAAATTTGGCGACATTATCTGTACGGCACTCATTGTCAAATCTTTACGGATCATAAGAGCCTCAAATATATTTTCAGTCAGAAGGAATTAAACATGAGGCAGAGAAGGTGGCTGGAATTGATCAAGGATTACGACTTAGAGATTCTCTATCATCCGGGGAAAGCAAATGTAGTGGCCGATGCTTTGAGCCGTAAACTTGTTTCTCTTCGAGTGCTGGAAGCTCTTACGCCCCAAACCAGTATTCAACGGGAACTGATCCGCGAAGGGATTGAAGTATGGGCACCAGGAATCCAAGGGCGACTTTATGTGATGGAACTGACTTCATCACTAGTCGAGAAGATCAAGTCCAAGCAGTTGGACGATTCCCTGATCCTTCGATTATGTGATGAAGTAAAGAAAGGAAAAGCCCCAGGATTCGTGATACAAGATGATGGAGTTCTGAGATTTCAAAGTCGACTTTGCGTTCCCGATGATGATGATTTGAGACGAACTATTCTGAAAGAAGCACAAAGCGCGCCCTATTCTATTCACCCGGGCAGCAGTAAGATGTATAAGGATCTTAAACAAAACTTCTGGTGGGGGAATATGAAGAAGGACGTAGCAGAGTACGTTTCGAAGTGTTTGACTTGTCAGCAGGTTAAGATTGAACATCAGCGACCTGCCGGGATGTTAAAGCCGCTTCCGATCCCTGAATGGAAGTGGGAGGACATTTCGATGGATTTCATCACAAGTATGCCGAGGACTAGAGCAGGAATGAACATGATTTGGGTCGTAGTTGATCGACTAACCAAGTCGGCTCATTTCCTAGGAATCAAGGATACATGGGGACCCGAGAGATTGGCACGAGTGTTTGTTGCGGAGATAGTCAGATTGCATGGGACGCCGAAGACCATTATTTCGGATCGAGATGGTCGTTTCGTGTCGCACTTCGGAAAGCGATTCACAATGCTTTGGGATCGAGCTCAACTTTAGCACGACTTATCATCCCCAAGCAGACGGTCATCCAGAAGGACTATTCAAATCAGAAGACATGCTTAGAGCTTGTGCGTTGGATTGGTCAACCGATTGGGAAGTTCACTTGCCCTTGATCGAATTCACTTACAATAACGGTTGCACGCTTCTATCAAGATGGCACCATTTGAAGCTTTGTACGGGAGGAGATGCCGATCGCCTCTGTGTTGGGATGATTCTTCGGATCTGATCGGGACGGAACCGGAATTGATTATTCAGACTCAAGAGAAAATAGCTTTGATTCGAGAGAGACTATTGACTGCCCAAAGTCGACAGAAGTCTTATGCCGATGTACGTCGTCGTCCTCTAGAGTTCGACGTTGGGGATCATGTGCTATTGAAGGTGTCTCCTACACGAGGGATTTTCCGTTTTGGGAGGAGAGGCAAGCTTAGTCCGAGATATATCGGACCATTTGAGATCCTAGATAGAGTTGGGGATTTACCGTACAAGTTGGCCTTACCGCCATCGCTGAGTCATGTTCACAATGTGTTTCACGTATCCCAACTGCGGAAGTATGTACCGGACCCCAGTCACGTCATTGATTTCGACGAAATCGAGATAGCTAATGATGGCACCTTCGAAGAGAGACCTATCAAGATACTTGAGAGCCGGATCAAACAATTGAGGAATAAACCAATACATTTGGTTAAAGTACAATGGTCACGACATGGAGTCGAAGAGGCCACTTGGGAAACGGAGGACGGTATGAAGTCTAAATATCCGGAGTTGTTTTCATCCTAAGTTTCGGGACGAAACTTCTTTTTAGGGAGGAAGGATGTAATACCCGAGATTTCTGTTATGTAATTGGAACTTGTGATATTGTAATGATTGTACTTTTGCCTGAGTATTTTTCTCCGTATTTCGTAATCCGATGTCGTCGAGCATATAATTTCGTGTATGTGATTTCATAGGATGAAATTCTGTGCATGTAGCGCACACTACAGGCTAAGGGTAGCGTACGCTAACATGGTTTTATAGCGCACGCTACCGTGTGTAATTAGCGCACGCTACGCGTGGTCAAATTGATTGAGACGCGCGGTAGGTGAGATCTGGCCGGGGGACCCTTGTCGGATCCTGTCGAATGTATCTGGACGGCTTTCGGGAAAAGCCGAGTCAACGCCTTAGCGCATGCTAGAGGTCTATGCGTAGCGCACGCTAAGTGCCGAGTACAGTTTAGACTGTGAGCCGTTAGCGCACGCTACGGACAGTGTATAGCGCGCGCTAATAGCCATTTATTATAAATAGGACAACATCCTATTCGTGAATTCAGTCCTTTCTTCCCCCATAACCCGAACTCTTGCACTTGTAACATAACTCCATTCGTCTTAAACACTCCATATCAACCTCCTAGTTCGAGATTGAAGATCATATATCATTGGAGATTGGTGTTCAAACCTTGGGTGTTGGATTGCTTCATTTTCATCCGTGTTCTTCACTACTTTGAGGTAGGTGATTCTTCACCAATGATTAGTAATGTTCATGAGGAAGTTTGAATCATGTTTGGATAGCTAGTATCTCGTTTTTTATCGGTCATCACATGTTAGAAGGATACTTTTGACGTATCGGTACTAGATGTCGAATGAACCTTTGAACCATCTTATTATAAGGACTCCTAAGCATGTTTAAATCGATTTATGATCAAGTAATCGGATATTACCCAGTTGATACGTTGTATACGTTGGAATCATGTGTTTTGGAACGTAAGACGATGGAACTTAGATTATTTCTTGAAAATCGTAGAGGAATTGTGATATCGAGATAACTATCCGTAAGTTGGTGTTTCATAATCATAAATCTTCCAAAAACCTTATTAGCATGATATGCCCGAGGATAACTTGTAATATCACCATAGGGTTCATGAGTTCTTCATCATTCAACCCAGTTTTCGGATCGTAGTATTCTGCCATGCAAGATTAGCGCACGCTAACATGTGTGAGTTAACGTGCGCTATCGAGGTTCGGTTTTCGCACAGAACGTACGTAGCGTACGTTATGAGGCGGCAGTCGAGCCGGTTGTGGCTAGCGCACGCTAGTCTTATACGATAGCGTACGCTATGATTCGGCTTAGCGCACGTTACGTATAGTACGAGCGCGCTAAGCAATCCAGGCAGCTTGTTTAGTTTGAGCTTTTCGGCCGTAGGTCGAATTGTTAGGCCATTGTTCGACTCGAGGTGATTTGTATATCGTTCCTTTTGTTAAGGTTCGAGCTTGTTACGTTGATCGGAGGGGGCGGCCTTCGAGTGCGTCGAGAGCATTGAAGTATACCATTCTTGCCATCTTCGAGGCAAGTATCGTGTGATATGTTAATATCGGTAATTTTTGGAGTATACGTATGATTATGCATGTTGTTGAACATGATATTTACTTCGTTGATTTGTCATGATATTCGTTGTATATTGTTTATATGTTCATGTTGATGAACATAATGATTTGGCATATGTGTATGCATGAGTTGTGTTTGTATACGTTGTACGATCTATGCTGAGGGCGCTGGATCGGATGTCCACCTCGTGTTGGTCCGACGGGATCATCTTGGGATCTAGGCTGAGGGCGCTGGATCATTGGACGGGTTATTTCCACCTCGTGTTGGTCCGACGGGATCATCTTGGGATCTATGCTGAGGGCGCTGGATCATTGGAATACCCATGCTGTGTAATGGAATCTTGTAGATTCGCATTGTCGGGTTCCTAGCGGAAGCCCGTGTGATATGTCTTGTTGTGTATTGTTGATGCATATTCGAATTGTTTAAATACGATACTTGTACTAGCATTGTTTTGCTAACCCCTTCGGGGGTGGACATTTGTTTTGATGTTCGGGTAGCCAAGGAGCGGAAAGCGACCACAAGCGACGTGACGGCGAAGGGGTTGATGATGTTTATTGTTATTGGAGATTTGTTGTCTTGGTTTGGTTTCTGTACTCGAGTACGTGTGTCCTTTGATATTAATTCGATATGGTTGTATTAATTACCCGTTGAACCAGTTGTACGTTTTCATAAACTCGAATTTTCGCAGTATTGACGTCTTATATTCACTTTCCTTTTTAATTAGCCTTGTAAATCCTTATTTAAAGGGTTTACGGCGCTGTAATTATTCCGAATATCTCGGGGTGTTACAATATATTAGTCCTATAATTATCAAATAACTTGATAGTTATCCTAATATATTAATTCGATAATTATCAAATAAATTGATGTTTATCCGGATCCGAAAAATTCGGAATTTATAATTGAGGTATTTTTAGTAAAATAAATTTTTACCGAATAAAATTGCAGTAAAAAGATAACTTCGAGACGCCGAGACATTTCGCCCAAATCGCCCTTCGACCGAGACCGACCCGAGCCGTGCCGAGCCGAGCGAACGGACGGACGGCGGCAGCGGCGCGCGCGCCTGTGTGTGTGTGCGCGAGGGGCGCCTAGTCATACATCCACTCATGTCTCACTTTTTGAACAAGACTTTGTCCAAATCTCTTTATATACTCACAATTTTTCTCTTCTTTTTTCAATGTGGGATAACATCTTAAACCCATTTTTAAAGGGTTCACTTTGGAACATTACATCTCATTCATACCTCAATCATTTTGAGTGTTCTTACATGTTTTGGAAACCTCGTACAGAATACTACGTATTCCAACTAAGTCCCGACTTTAACTCGTAGTCGAGCCCACTCAAAATTGCCTCTCAAGTGGGCTGCTCAAAACAGCCCATTTCCTCTATTTTTCCAACAAAAGTTAAATTGATTAGAGAGAGGATGTTGGCGGCTTAGAGTCTACAAAAGTCTTATGCGGATGTTAGGCGTCGACCTTTGGAGTTTGAGGTGGGAGATCATGTTTTGTTGAGAGTGTCTCCATCGAAGGGAGTTTTCCGTTTTGGGAAAAAGGGGAGCTCAGTCCGAGGTATATTGGACCTTTCGAGATAATAGAGAGAGTTGGCGAGTTGGCGTACCGTTTGGCATTGCCTCCGTCGTTGAGTCATGTGCATAGTATATTTCACGTCTCTCAGCTGAGGAAGTATGTTCCGGACCCGACCCATGTTATTGATTTCGGGGACGTGGAGATCGAGAAGGATGTTACGTTTGAGGAGAGGCCCGTTAGAATTTTGGTTAAAGTGCAATGGTTGAGGCACGGAGTAGAGGAAGCAACGTGGGAGTTGGAGGAGGATATGCGTTCGAGGCACCCCGAGCTTTTTGATTCTTAAGTTTCGGGACGAAACTTCTTTTTAGAGGGGGAGAATGTAATACCCGTACCTTTCCATTTTTAGCAGTTTCCATTTTTGGTGTATGTCTATTTTTACTGACTCTCTTGTAACCGTTTTGACGTTTTGAATCTACTTTATTCTTGGAGTTTTTCCATTTGGACGAGTTTCGGAGATGTTTTTACGTAATTCCATTCTATGTTATGTTTTCCCGTATGTATGTTCGATTCTCATAAAACTCGTTCATTTTCTTTGTTTCTTTGTTTGCATAAGTTCGTATGGTTGAGTTGTTCGTGTTGTGAGTTTCGGTTTGTCAATCCGACGTCGTATCGTGATTTTCGAACGTTTGGGCCGTTTTGTAATATCTTTAAACTTAAGGGAAATTTAATTTCGTCGTCGAATTCCGAACCTTCGGGGAATCGGAATTGTGTTTCCTTTTAACGCTTAGATTCATCATCGAGAATACTTCATAAGCATATTTTTGGTTCGATAGCAGGTCCGGGTTTCGGAGTCGTCCGGGATAGTTCGGACAGCAAGTTCTCAGACTGCTGTCCAGTAGGGTGTTACGACCGTAACACCCCATTCATTATGGCCATAAGTTGGCCTTGTTACGGCCATAAGGCAGCCCCTGTTACGGCCGTAACAACCCGCTATTTTAAGACAGCGGGCAGAGGTCAAAAACCTCATTTCTCATCTTTTCTTTCATTTTCTTCGTCGGGCGACATCAGAGGGCGATTTCCACCATTATTGATCCGGGTGTTCTTCATTTTCCATCACCGTAGTGTCGTGCTATCATATTATCATCAACGAAATCACCCTACACCGTCCAAACCCGAGGTAAATGGCTTAGAACCCTAACTTTGTCGATTTTGGGGGGTTTTCGAGTTTTGCTTGATTAAACTCGAATTGTTCAAGTATGTTGTAATATTCCTTACCGATTGTTGTTATTGGGTGATTCCCAATCCAATTTCGTCGAGTTTAATCCATGAATTGTCGATTCGGGGAGATTTTGCGTAAACCCTCGCCCGTATCGATTGAACGTATATTGTCATAGCTTGTAATCGGGGTTGTGGGCGTATTCCATTCGATTATTGTTATCGTATAGGACTGAATTATGTTAATCCTTCGTTTAGGAATGGTCGTTTTCCCTTCGGACCATTCGTAGTCGTTGTTCGTTCCCGTTTCGTCGAAGATGTCTCAAAGGCAAGTACTTTATATTTGTTTACATGTTCTAGTATTTGGATTATGGCTTTTCGTGGTTGTTGTGGATGTATATGTATATGTTCACCTAGGGACGGTATGACGGGGCCTCTAGGGATACGTATTGCCGTGAGTGTGCGTATCACGAACTAGGGTTAACCACCTAGGAATGGTCCAACGGGGCCTCTGCGGGGTACGGTGGTCGTAAGTCTCGTACCAACGGTTAACTTTGAAATGTTTTGTTGGAGAAATGTGTTTTGTGCTTGTGCACCATAAATATTCCGGAATATAAATGATTTCTAAAATGATTTTTGGCGCATATTTCATCTGATTAGAATGGTAGTTCAAATGGATTGTACTTGCAGTAGCAGTGGTCGCTAACCCCTTAAATGGGGGAAATACTTTTGTATTTTAGGTACAGGTCATGGAGTCGAACGAGCATGCGGGCCGTACGAGGATGATGGGCAAAAGTGATTCTGTTCAGTGGTCGTCCATTTGATGACATGTCCTTTAAATTTATTTATCATTTCATTTGTTTAAGTACTCGAGTACTCCTTTCTTGAATTTATTAATGTTGCATTCCCGTTTTGGGAGTGGATTTGATGTTAAATTGTATTGTCAAATTTCGGTCTTTTGTTTTGAATGTCGTGGATTGAGAAATTGTCTGTTTGTTGATGATGTATGTCTTTGTCGAATGTCGTGTTGGTATGTTAGCCTGGTGGATTCCAAAGTGTGGGGTCCATGGCGCTGTAATATGCCCTGATCATCTTGGGGGCGTTACATGTATGCTCACTACGGGTTAGATCCGACGGGGTCTCGGTAGGGGTCCACAGAGGCGTGGATCCACGAGCTTGGCTTTTAACCACTACGGGTTAGATCCGATGGGGTCTCGGTAGGGGTCCACAGAGGCGTGGATCCGCTGTTAATTGTGGTGCATTTATAAATGTGGTTTGGGTTATGGCTTTTCCGGAAATGAGTGTTTTTGAATGGTGATTTCATGATTGCATGCATTGACGTAAGTTGTTCATTGGCCTACTTGGCTAGGATGGCACTAGAATATTTGTCGTATGTGTTTAGTCCTTTAGTTGTGGGGTTTTGATGTTGGAAAACAGACCTTGCTATTGTTCTCGTGTACTGTGATTTGATGAGATTTGGGATGAGATCCCAATGGTTTTGTAAAGGTCATTTTACGGAAAGTGATTTTGGGCCGAGACCCATTCGTCTTGAAATGGTTATTTTTCAACTAAGGACTTGAGGTCCAACAAGGTTTCTACTCTTAAAATCCCCGAGATGAGGAATTTACTTTCAAACACTTCTTTGATTGCTTTCTAATTAATAAAACCTCTCGGGAAGGCTTCGGTAGTTAATTGTCGTATCTGATTCGTGATTTCTATTTGATTGTTACATTTCGTATGATTATGTACTTGCACTAGCAAAATAGTGGGATTTTGCTAACCCTCGAGTAATTGGGGGTGGATGTCTGTGTTGTATTCAGGTTTTGTGGAGCATAACACAGGGTCGGCATGAAGGAGGATGAAAGATGATCGATACTAATCATATGAGGATCCTTACGATGTCATATTGGTTGGTTGTACTTTATTTCCACTGCAGTATTTTCCCGTTATACAGAAGTGTGTTGTATTTGACCCTGCGTGGGCATGTATTGATCTTGAGTTGTATGTATTAATTGAAAGACCAAATCAATTTACTGAGTCATTTTAGCCTTAAAGGCGATGTTGAGATGTTTGATTTTAGTTACCAGCTTGGTAGATCCTTGAGGAAAGGGTCTACGACGTGTAATATCCCTGAGTGGATTGGGGGTGTTACAAGCTTGGAAACCTAGGCTATCGGGTCAAGTTGTGTCTGTCGAGTCTTGTCTCGTCGGATTTTGTCTGACTGAGTCGTGTCGCGACACGTCATATGAGTTTGTTGGTCGTGATTTATATCGTGGGGCGATCATCATCTTCGTGCGACCTGTGGATGTAAGTCTCTCTTCTTTGTGTTGTACCTCGTGTGACACGAGCTACTTGTATGATTAGTTGTTAAGTGATTGAATCTTTATGTAGATTCTTGGTTTCGTGATATGTGGTTATTCGACTCTCATATTTTGTTTATATGAGGAGTGGTGTCGCTGCTAATGTATTTTTTACTGTTGGTTTCATCTGCAGCGTGTGTATTTCAAATTGATTCGCTCGTTTTGCAAGTATTCTTGTGAAACCTTTGTGCTTAATATGGATTGTGCTTATATGTGTTTGAATTGCTCACTTCGGGAGGGTCCGACGAGGCCTCGGGGAATCCGTGACTTCACTCTGGAGTCACGAGCTTGTTCGCTAGCCAGTTCGGGAGGGTCCTTAGAGGCCTCAAATGGGATCAGTGGTTCCGCCCCGATCCTAGGCGGTTTTCGACTGTAATTTGACTGTTTGTTTTCCGGTAAAGGACATGTCTTGTTTTGAATCTGAGCAATTTGATGCGTGTCTATGAGATGTATAAGCGAATGTCGATACATGTGAGTTTTGGGCATTCTGGCCTAATGGATTTTTTTTAAAACCTTGAGTATCTTATAGAATAAATTTCGAGATGTACTTTTAAAATAAATTATTTTCTCGCGGTATTTTCAAGGTGCCTACTAGTGCCACTGTATGTTTTAAAATTATTCCACTCCGAGTACCAAAATATTTTGAGATATTCTCAGTAATTTAGAAACGCATTTTCTTAGACTCGAGGGTCGAATATTTCTGAAAGTTTTTAACCAAAAAAAGGTGTCCTCATTTCTATCAAATGCAAGATGATTTTTCAAAGTCTCGATAGCGATGGTCGTGTTATTTTTTTCCGAAATATAATACTCAAGATCAATTGATGTTCCCAAAATTGTTTTCAAAAAGGTGATTTTCATTTTTAAAACCTATCGTTCCTGTGTGCGGTCCGGGAATGTATGTATGATGTTCGCACTGTCGTTAGGGTGTTAACCCCCGAGTTGTGATTAGAGATGTTAAACAGGCTCGGGCCCGATGGGCTGGCCCGTTTAACCCGCCAAAACCGGGTTAGGGCCGATATTTCCTAGCCCGTTTAAATCCGGGCTTTTTTGGCCCGGACCGTTTAGCCCGAAGCCCGCTAGGGCTAGCCCGAAGCCCGATATATATATATATATATTGTTAATTTCAACTTACAGTAATACTATATTTATATAACATATATTAAAATTATATATAATATATATTAATATTATATGTAATATATATTAATATTATATATATATAATATGTAGTAATATTATATGTAATATGTATTAATATTATATATAATATATATTATTACTGTATTTGTTAATATAGTGTGTGTATATATATATATGTATATACATAAAAGTGTATTTTTTGTTATATTTATTATAGTATAGTTATTACTATATATAGAAAATATATTTTTACTTTTTTTTTTGTTTATGACTTATAAAAAATAAAAAATAGATTTTTTAAATATTTAGCCCGTTTAGCCCGTTTAGCCCGAAGCCCGTTAGGGTTAGGGTTAGGGCCGATATTTTCTAGCCCGTTTAAATCCGGGCTTTTTTGGCCCGGACCGTTTAACCCGAAGCCCGCTAGGGCTAGCCCGGAACCGCTAGGGCTAGCCCGTTTAACATCTCTAGTTGTGATTGAATTGGTGGTGTGAGCGTTGAGTCGTTCGCCACGCATTTGTTGTGTTAGCCCTCCGTGAGAGGTGTGATTTTGGTCTTTAATGTTGTCGTTTCGTGGTGATTTGCGTGTTATCGCACCTGTGCGAGCTGTTAGAGCTTGGGTTTGTATGACTGTTTACATCTGTGATTGTTCCATGATGTTTTGTAATTATGTGCTGGTTATCGTTCGGGACGTTGAAATTGCCGAATGTATGCCGTCGTTGTTGTGTTTTTGTGTATGTGGGTTGCCTTACGTTGATATGTTGAGCTGAGTCGTCATCTCCGGTATGTTGTTTTGCGATGTTATGTTCCGTTGTACATAGCAGTTGTATATTCGGTATGCCGAGGTGCTTCAATTGTAATGTGTCGGGGCATGTACGTGCAAATTGTCCTTCCCCACCAGTAACATGTTACAAGTGTGGACTCGAGGGACACATAATCCAGTTTTGCGAGTTGGTTACCGAGCCTTCCAGGGTACGAACTTCAGAACAGATATCAGGATCGGATTTGGGAGGCCTTTGAAAGATGTTTCTGTCGGTTACTTGTTGTGTTGTTACCTTGCTTTCGTGTTGTGAGTTTCGGGGACGATACTTCTTTTAAAAGAGGTCGAATGTAATACCCGTATTATTTTTTACTTCTGCATTTTCTCTTTCTCAATTCTATCGACTCGCTCGTGTTCGTTGATACTTTCTGAACTTGTTCGGTATCTCGGTTGTCATCGTTCGAACGAGTTGTGACCTTGTTTCGGATCAATCTGTTTATTGTTGTGACTTTTCCGATTTCGGTTCGATTTTTGTGAACCTTGTTCGAAATTAACGTCTTTTAGTTTCTACAAGTTCTTTTAATATCTTGAGTTGAAGTGTGAACTCCGGGGTTATTGTTCGATCGTTGTTATTCTACCGTTTTTATTCGATCATTGTGTTCGATCGTGTTGTTCGATCATTGAGGTTCAATCGTGGTTGTACGATTGTTGATTGCCTAATCTCGTACAGTGAAGAATTGTCGTTCACCGTTAGTCAGCTGTTTCGATTGCGGTCAATTGGGACACCGAGCCGTGCACTGCGAGATGGTAGCTGAGAGGTTTGGGGATCGAGTTTGCATCTCTGCTCCGAAGGGACACGGAGATGCCTAGTGTGGTTTTCGAGAATTTCGGCGTGGTCGGAGTTCTCCGTGGTTACCTTTGCGGATCGTTGTACATTTCATTTTTATTTTTCGACTGTGTGTGTTTTTTTTATAATAGGTGATTTTTTTTTTCTCTTGATGGTTCGGATAATTGACTTGATTGCGTTATCTGTTTGGTGATTCTTGGCACTTGTTGATTGTGTTATGCCCCTGCTTGTGTCATTGTGATGGTTGTCGTTGAGCGTGTTTCCACGCCGTATGTTCCTTTGCGTTCTTGTAACGTCTCGCCGATGGCGGTAACCTATGCGTCTTGTGTATCTCATTGAGATGTTCCTAGTGGGATATTGTTCCTCCCTACTTATTTTTAAGTTTCGGGACGAAACTTCTTTTAAGGAGGGTAGTATGTAATATCCGCAATTTCGATTTTCGGTAAATTTATTTTTTTGGCAGGAGGTCCGTTTTAACGGCTCGCTTGTGACCGTTTCGTCATTCTGAGAATGATTAATTCTGCACTTTTTGACATCCGAGTTCGTTTCGGTGTCGTTTTGCTGAGTTCTATGCTTTTTGGTGACTTTTCCGCATTTGAGTTCGATTCTGGCGAATCTCGTTCGAAACTGTTGTTTCATGTTCCCCGTAAGTCCGTTTATCTTCGTTAGACGTGTTGTGAACTTTGGTTTGGTTATTCAATCACGTATCGTGATTTTTGGGCATTTTGGGCCATTTTGTAATTTCCCAAAGTTGTGGGTATCCGCCTTTGTATTTATTGTTTCGACCCTTTTCATGGTCGCGTGTGAGTTTGATTAGAGCTCAATCTCTTAGTATGATCATATTATGGAGCTTTCTGTGTGTATCTTGAACTTAAAGATTCGGTCGGAGAATTTCGTCGTCGTACCCATTTTCGAGAGTACTATTGTTGTCATTCTGAGTTGATAGCGCACGCTACATCCAGGTGGATAGCGCACGCTAAGGTACTGTAGTTAGCGCACACTACGGTTGTGGTAGCGCACGCTAACTAGTAGTTCGAGGCAGTCCAGGAGCTACTGGACTGGGACTGGAGTCTCGTTAGCGCACGCTACGGTTGGTAGATAGCATGCGCTATCGTATGCTTAGCGCACGCTATCTGTCCTTTCTAGCGCACGCTACCTGGTAGGTGCAGATCTGTCCAGGAGCCACTGAACTGGATTCTTGGCTCGTTAGCGCACGCTACGCGTATTGGGTAATGCACGCTAACAGTGTTGCAGGCGGAATGTCTGGGGCGCTGACCCCGTTTGCGCGCGCTAATGCGGTGTATTTAGCGCACGCTAATAACTCTCCAGTATAAATACGGGACAACATCCTTATTCCGTCATTTCTCTCCCTCTTCATCTCTTTTCGTCGGGAGCATATTCTTGGAGCGATTTTGGGCGATCTTCATCATCAAGCGTCATCTTGGGATGGATTTGTGTGTGTTTAACATCACTTAATCCATTGTTCTTCGCCGGATCGAGGTATTTTTCTTGATTCTATAGAGTTGACTTTTTGAGAGTTTTGTTCTTGATTTCGAATCCAATCCGGTTTAGATGAATCGATTGGTGTTAGATGTTGTTGATAAACATGTTTTATGGATTGTATATCCATACCCTCGGTTCGTTTCAACCGGAAGGGTGATTACGGTGTTTTTGAGGTGTAGTGAACATTTAATATTCGATTAAATGTTCGAATGAGTTTTCCTTCGATAGTTTGATGTGTCTCCGTTGATTTTGGTCTTGATCCTCGTCGTAATCATGTTTTTGTTGTTTCTTCCGGAGGATTATAGGTGCTCGAGGATTCCGAGTTGATCTCCGACTTGTGTTGGTAATTCGTATGGTGTTATTCTCGTAGTGTTTGCGGTGCTATTGTATTCTTGATTATGTTCAGGAGTTCGGGGCTGCCCGACCGCATCCCGTTCATCGTCCCGCTTCGATCGTGGTTTCGATGCAAGTATTTTTCTTATACGCTTTGTGTCCTGTAAATAGAGTTTACATGTTGGATTTACGATGGTTGGTTTACCCTCGTGAATATAATTCGTGTGAATTGATTATGATTTGATTATTTTGAACGTTGAGGGATTTAATGACATCCCTACTTGTTTAATGTTGTGGAATCGTGTATTCCGTGTTAATTGTTTTGTTGTGTTGTGATTGATTGTTCATGATGGAGGTATTGTGATGAGTATGATAATTATTTCTGGTAAGTGGCCAATTCTAGCAAGTACCCTTAATGAACTTACATTCTTAACATAGTAGTATTGCATGAGTAACGTGCGTGTGTATGCTCACTACGGGTTAGATCCGACGGGGTCTCGGTAGGGATCCACAGAGGCGTGGATCCACGAGCTTGGCTTTTGTTAGATCCGACGGGGTCTCGGTAGGGGTCCACAGAGGCGTGGATCCGCGGTTAATTGTGGTGCATTTTATAAATGTGGTTTGGGTTATGGCGTTTCCAGAAATGAGTGTTTTTGAACGGTGATTTCATGCATTGACTAAATGTGTAAGAGGTAAGTTGTTCATTGGCCTACTTGGCTAAGATGGCTCTAGAATATTTGTCGTATGTGTTTAGTCCTTTAGTTGTGGGGTTTTGATGTTGGAAAACAGAGCTATTGTTCTCGTGTACTGTGATTTGGGACGAGATACCAACGGTTTTGTAAAGGTCGTTTTGCGGAAAGTGATTTTGGGCCGAGACTAATTCGTCTTGAAATGGTTATTTTTCAACTAAGGACTTGAGGTCCAACGAGGTTTCTATTCTTAAAATCCCGAATGAGGAATTTACTTTCAAACACTTCTTTGATTGCTTTCTAATTAATAAAATCTCTTGGGAAGGTTTCGGTAGTTAATTGTCGTATCCGATTCGTGATTTCTATTTGATTGTTACATTTCGTATGATTATGTACTTGCACTAGCAAAATAGTGGGATTTTGCTAACCCCGAGTAATCATGGGGTGGATGTCTGTATTGTATTCAGTTTTGGGGAGCATAACACAGGGTCGGCATGAAGGATGATGAAAGATGATCGATACTAATCATATGAGGATTCTTACGACGTCGTATTGGTTGGGTTGTACTTTATTCCGCTGCAGTATTTTTTCGTTGTACAGAAGTGTGTTGTATTTGACCCCTACGTGGTCATGTATTGAGCTTGAGTTGTATGTATTAATTGAAAGACCAAATCGGCCTACTGAGTCATTTTAGCCTTAAAGGCGATTTGAGATGTTTGGTTTTAGTTACCAGTCTGGTAGATCCTTGAGGAAAAGGTCTACGACATGTAATATCCCTGAGTGGATTGAGGGTGTTACACTTTCGACGGCAAGACCACTGTTTTCGGCGGTGATTTTAGACAGACCATCCCTATAGTTATTGGCGGCACTCGTTCTGATGCTATTGATGCTTGTCTAATTAATTCTCACTTATGTCATTCTATGCGCAAAATTCGTTTAGTCCAGAATATGCGAGCAAGGGACGACCCTGATTTCAGAGATTTTTTGCCTAAAGTTGGTGACAACACTCAACCTTATATTTAGAATGAGAATATTAGGCTACCTTCGAAAATGTGTCTCCCTTACAGGCCAGACGACAATCCTCTCGACGAACTACTCTCAGAAATTCTCCCAAACTTTGATGCTCACATTGAGGATCCAAAATCTCTCATTCAACGTGCTATTCTGACCCCGAAGAATGATTGCGTGCATGAAATCAATAACGCCTTAATTGATAGATTAGGTTGCAGTGTAGATTATTGTAGCACGGATCTGACGAGTGACCCTTTTGTTAGGATTGTATACTGCAAAGCATACTTTATGCTTGTATTACCTAATTTCCCTGTGACTACCTATAAGAATATTAATTACATTTAATCACATATTTTGCATATTTATTCACGTTATGGTTATGCAAATGAAATGTCTAATTATTTTATATTGTAGATAATGTGGTGTGTTGGTGTCACACGGAAGATCACATTATCGGTGCCTTATAAAATAATATAATAGTTCACAACCTATATAATTATTAGAAAAATTATATAAAAGGTTGTAGTGTATGCTTGAGAATAGTTGGTCTTGACTATTAGCATGCATTAGCGTATTTGCATACGTTGAACTGGATCGAGGTGAGATAGTGTCTTCTGTACTGACTGTAAGAAGAACGTAAATCTCGGATAATTATTATTTCTTAATTCTAAGTATATAATATTTAATTGTGTATTTATAATACTTATTGCTTTGATTTACCATAGGTGAGAGTCAAAATGATCGACTCATTAAGCCTCGTATCTTGGGCAATAATATTATTTATACGACAGTTATTATTATTACTAGAAATCGTGTCCCGACTCGTGCGGGTTGATGATGTCCTCTTGAGGAGCTCGATGATGATTATTATATTAAACCCTGCAGGTGGATTAATTTCGATATAATAATAAGGTTCGAGTGGTACTACTCTTGGATAAGATATTAATTAATTAAAGATGTCAGTAGCTTATAATTAATTAATGGACATTCGATATCTTAAATACGGAAAATAATATATTTAATAAGGAGCCCAATTTTGTAATTTGGGATTTTGGTAGGAAGTACAATATCAACTTTTTAGTGGACTAAGTTGATATTAATGGATTCATTATATTAGGAAGAGTCCTAATAAGGTAAGATGAATTTATTGGGAGTCATTCCATAATCCTTTTTAAGATCTCTAGTAGTAGTCCAAGAGCCTATATATAGGACTTTTGGGGGTTGGCGGATTTGATGCATGTCTTGTGAGGTTGTGAGATCAATTAATTGTAGATCTAGACTTGTGTCTTTGATTCTACAATTTAGATAACACAATTAATTTGCTAAAAGTGTATAAAATACTAGAAAGCAAAGAAAAATTGAGTAACCACATACAAGAGCAAGTTTCGTCCGATTCCTCATAGAAGTCCAAACAAGATCCGGTAGCTCGTTGCCCACACAACGTCCGGGTTAAGGCGGATCATACTCTAGAAGGTCTAAAGGTAGAAATACAAGGTGATCAAGATGAAAGCAACCAATACTCTTCAAATGGTAATA
This sequence comes from Orobanche coerulescens, assembly GCA_033398695.1. Lineage (NCBI taxonomy): Eukaryota > Viridiplantae > Streptophyta > Magnoliopsida > Lamiales > Orobanchaceae > Orobanche > Orobanche coerulescens. The sequence goes on from CM065802.1 coordinate 232,236,081, forward strand.
TCCTATGATCTTTGGATCTAGATTAGAATATTTTAATAATCAACATATTTAATTAATAAATAATAAATAATATTTAAATTGCTTATTAGTCTTAGTAATTAATTAATTAGCATGTCTAAATAGATCTTATGCTCGTGGATGAGTAAAACACGATTATCATCTTTCACAAACTTCGCTTCCGCTGTGTTTTCACTTCCAACAATTGGTATCGGAGCCGGATTTTTAGGCTTTTTGCTATTTTAATTAATTTTGCTGATTAATTGATAGCAATTTAAATATTCATATATTTTGATGTTGGAATATTTTGCTAGATGTGTTCTTGAAGGTGATATGATCCAATTATCATAGTTTATGTGAATGGTTTATTTATTTATTTTTATTAATTATGCAATTGTTGGTTTGGCCCGTTTTTTTAGGCATGTAATGGTTTTTCCCGTGAGAAAATCCGTGGGTAGTTCTAGGTATTTTATTTTTCGTGTAATCTTGATGTAATTTCGATGTATTTTATTTTGTATAAAATTGTAATCGAATTCGGAAAAGACGGGATCACGAAGAAATAGAGCAGAACCGGGACTAAGGCGGCATGCGGCGACAATGGCGGCAGCCAAAGCGGCGCAGCACTGTACGCTGAAAGCGGCCAAGCAGTACGCAGTGCATGGCGGCACTGTCCGGCAGTTTGTTGGTTGGACCGGGCGTCGATTTTGGTCCGGTTCGTTTCGCCGCCGTTCGTTGCGTCCGCTGGAGAGTCGGGATTTAAAATTAATTTTTTTATGTAATTAATTTTGCATAAAAGTGAAATTTTAATTTTGGAAATCCACGGCCCGGCCGGGGAGGAGCGACGGGATGCTTGATTCAGTGGGAGAGATCGAGTCGAAAATTTTCTCGGGTTCAACTCAAGGAAGAAGACCATGATAATTGGATAATTTAATTATCCATGCTTTATTTTTGGTTTTTATTGTTTTGATGTATGGCATGTATGAATGTATGCGTGATATGTTTTCTGCATGTTAGGACGAGAAAATTAAAACCCTTAAAGCTAAAATAACTAAGTGATTAAATTGATTTATTTTTTAAAATAAAATCAAATTGTCCTCCATAATTAATTTAAATTGTGAAGTAATTAACATGCGCGTTGACATTAGGGTCTTCCTCCATATCGGATGTGCTAATTATAGGTTCACTAGTTTTAAATGTCAAAATGATAACATAAGGTAAATATTACTTTTTATGATAGGATCTCTCCATCTGTAGGACTATTATTTAAAAGATAATATTTTAAGGATGTTAAATTATGGTGTTCACTTAGGTGTACTAATTAATAAGCTCTCCATCGGAATCTATGTTAATTAATACATGGCCAAGAGGAACCAACTATTAATTTTACTTGTCATAACGTAAGTTGACTAGATAGTAAAATTAAAGACGTAAAACTCTACTTGGAAAATGCATGTGTAAACGTCCACACGATCGTGGCTTGCATATGCGGATTTTTCGAGGTGTTGGTTGCTAGCATATATATTGTGTTTTGAGGTTCTTCGATATATTGCTATGCATTATGTGATGGATGTTTTTTTATCTCAGATGTCTTTCAATCCACTAGCTGTTATTCTCAAAGAAAATAAACTTGATGGCACTAACTTTGCCGATTGGAAAAGAAATCTTGACATTGTCCTGACTGTTGAGGGGCATAAATTTGTCTTAATCGAGGAGAGCCCTTTAGAACCAGAACCGAATGCTACTCCTGAATAGTTGGCTGAATTCCGAAAATGGAAAAAGTCTGATGAGATGGCTCGCTGTTACATTTTGGCTTCACTGACAAATGTATTGCAGCATCAGCATCAGACAATGGGCTCGGCCGCAGAAATGATGAAAAGTCTCACCGAGATATTAACCGGACGACTAGACAAAATGCAATGAGGGTATTGATGACAACTCAAATGTCTGAAGGGACCCTAGTAAGGGATCAAATTCTGAAAATGATGTCTCATTTGTACGAACTGAGCATACTGGGGGCTACTATCGATGCAGAAAGGCAGGTTCGATATTATCTTAGGCAGCTTACCAAGAAGCTTTGAGCAGTTCCGCCTTAACTACAATATGAACCATAGGACATATAGTTTGGCGGAACTTCTGACAGAGCTTCAATCTGCTGAAGGTCTCTTCAAACAAGGTTATCATCAGATACTTGCGGCAACCGGTGCTACTTCTTCCAAACCCAAATGGGGAAAGAAGAAAAAGCAGGTTGGCCAGAAGCAAGTGGAAACCCTCAAGGTGAAAAGCAAGGCTCCTCAACCCGAGGCGAACAAAAAGCCAAAGAGAAAGTGCTACAAGTGCGGTCAGAAAGGACATTTTAAAGCGGACTGTCCTGCTCTTAAGAAAGGCATGTCTCGTGCACTAGTAGTCAAAACATGTTTGGCAGCTTGTTCTTCCACTTCGTGGATAGTTGATTCAGGCTCCACTGATCATGTTTGCTTTGACTCGCATGGTTTTAAGGTAACCAAGCAGCTTAGTGCAGGCAAGATTACCATCAACTGGGGCGATTATTACAGGCTTATGGTTGTTGTAGTGGGAGTCGTGCAGTTGAAGATTAATAATAAATTATTAGTCCTCAATAAAGTATTATTAGTATCGGATTTTAGAATGAATTTAATTTCAGTTTCTAAATTAAAAGGCGATGGTTATTCAGTTTCTTTTGATGATGATGCCATTATTAGGAAAAGAAGCAGTGAATATATTTGCAAAGGTATTTTTAATGATGGACTATATGTCATTAATACTGCACAAATTCCTATGCATAAATCACTTAACTCTTTGTCTAAACCTAAAAAGAGAAAAGAACCTTCAAGCATAAACCAAACATATCTGTGGCATTTACGGTTAGAGCATGTAAACCTTGGAAGGATTCAAAGATTGGTATATGATGGCCATTAGATGATCTCCACGTTAAGTCATTTCCAATTTGTGAATCCTGTCTGGAAGGTAAGATGACCAAAAGTGTTTTTAAAACCAAGGGAAACCGTGCTCAGAATGTGTTAGAATTGGTTCATACGGATGTATGTGGTCCAATGAATATCCAGGCTAGGGGTGGTTTCAAATACTTCATCACGTTTATAGATGATTATTCGAGATATAGATACATCTATTTGATGCGATGTAAGTCTGAAGCCTTTGACAAGTTCAGAGACTTTAAGGCTGAAACGGAGAAGCGTCATGGGAAGAGTATTATGTCACTACGATCTGATTGTGGTGGCGAATACCTTAGTGGAGAGTTTTTGGATTTCTTGGCGAATGAGGGGATTTCGTCCCAGCTCACCGTGCCGGGAACTCCACAAAAAAATGGTGTGGCTGAAAGAAGGAATAAGACTCTTTTAGAAATGTTTAGATCAATGATGAGTTATTCAGATTTACCTATTTCATTTTGGGGATACGCCTTAGAAACAGCGGCGTACATTCTAAACCTGGTGCCTTCGAAATCAGTTCCAAAAACACCCACAGAACTGTGGAGTGGGCGTAAGCCCAGTCTAGGACATGTTCGGAATTGGGGTACTCCAGCACATGTGCTGAATAAGGAAGCTGATAAGTTGGCATCTCGTATAGAAGTGCGAGTGTTTGTAATATATCCTAAGGGAATGAAGGGTGGCTTGTTCTATAGCCCCCAGGATCAGAAGGTCATTCTTAGCACCAATGCCCAATTTTTGGAAGAGGATTATATGATTAGTCACAAGCATATGAGCGAGATAATTCTGGAAGAGCTAGGGGGCGAGACTCCGTCTATAACAATCGTACAAGCGCCAACTAACACTGCACCACGTATCGATTTTGGGACTTTTACGCCAACTCAGGATTTGCCTCGTCATAGTTGGAGGGTTGTTGGTCAGCCCGAATGATTCATAGATGTGGGAAAGTCTTCGGACTCAATCCTAGGCGAAGATGAATCAGATCCCTGGACCTATAAGGAGGCAATCCAAGATAAAGATGCTGACTCCTGGAAAGTAGCAATGGAATCAGAAATGGGATCTATGGATTCCAATCAAGTGTGGGAGATAGTAGAGCTACCTGATGGAGTACAAGCCATTGGGAGTAAATGGGTCTACAAGCGAAAAAAAGGAGGTGACGGGAAGGTTGAAACCTTCAAAGCGAGGCTTGTTGGAAAAGGTTACACTCAGAAAGAGGGTATCGATTATGATGAAACCTTTTCGTCGGTAGCCATGCTTAAGTCAATCCGGATTCTTTTAGCTATAGCTACGCATTTGGATCTGGAGATTTGGAAAATGGATGTCAAGACTGCATTCTTGAATGGGAGTCTAGACAAGGAAATCTATATGCGCCAAGCAGATGGATTCATTGCTGAAGGAGAAGAGCACTTGGTGTGCAAACTTAAGCAATCCATTTATGGACTTAAGCAGGCATCTAGATCTTGGAACACTCGTTTTGACGAAGTTGTCCAGTCATATGGATTCGTTCAATGTCTGAGTGAGAGTTGTGTATATAAGAAATGCGATGGAAACGTGTTGGTGTTTCTTATACTGGATGTAGACGATATCCTTCTGATTGGAAACAACGTGAAGGAATTGTCGGACGGTACAGGTATGGATATCTGAGCAGTTCGATATGAAGGATCTAGGAGAAGTAGGACACATCCTTGGAATAAGGATCTTTCGTGATCGGAAGAAACGGATGTTGTGCTTATCCCAGGCATCCTATATCGATACAGTGCTAAAGCGGTTTAGCATGGAGAATTCCAAGAAAGATTTTCAACCTTACAGACATGGAATTCAACTATCTAACGATATGTGTCCCAAGACACAAATGGAGATAGATGACATGAAGATGGTCCCTTATGCATCTGCTGTGGGAAGTCTCATGTATGATATGCTTTGCACTAGACCAGATATCTGTCATGCCGTAGGCATGGCTGCTAGATATCAGTCAAACCTGTGGACTGGACAACTGGATTCTTTGTCAAGCACATACTCAAGTACCTGAGAAGGACTAGGGAGTACATGCTTGTATATCAATCAGACGACCTGTGTCCGGTGGGTTACACTGACTCAGATTTTTCATCAGACAAAGAAAAGTCCAAGTCTACTTCGGGTTATGTGTTTAGCCTGGGAGGTGGACCCATTAGTTGGAGGAGTGTGAAGCAGAAATGCATCTCGGACTCTACCATGGAAGCCGAGTACATGGCAACCTCTGAGGCAGCCAAGGAGGCAGTGTGGCTCAAGTACTTCCTGCAGGACTTACATGTGATTCCTAATTTTCCAGAGTATTACACTTTATTGTGATAATACTGGTGCATTTGTAAATTCGAGGGAACCACGAGCCCACAAGGCAAGTAAACATATCAACCGCAAGTACCACATCATACGACACTTCGTAAAGGAAGGAGACGTAGTTGTATCCAGGGTTGCATCGGAAGATAATCTTGCTGACCCTTTCACGAAAGGCCTGCCCTCAAAAGTTTTTGAAAGGCATGTGGAAGGAATGGGATTACGGTGTATGGCAGCATTGCTTTGAGTATAAGTGGGAGAAATGAGAGACTATGTAATAGAGTAGTATACTTAAAAGCATACTTTGAGTATAAGTGGGAGATTGTTAGGATTGTATACTGCAAAGCATACTTTATGCTTGTATTACCTAATTTCCCTGTGACTACCTATAAGAATATTAATTACATTTAATCACATGTTTTGCATATTTATTCAAGTTATGGTTATGCAAATGAAATGTCTAATTATTTTATATTGTAGATAATGTGGTGTGTTGGTGTCACACGGAAGATCATATTATCGGTGCCTTATAAAATAAAATAATAGTTCACAACCTATATAATTATTAGACAAATTATATAAAAGGTTGTAGTGTATGCTTGAGAATAGTTGGTCTTGACTATTAGCATGCATTAGCGTATTTGCATACGTTGAACTGGATCGAGGTGAGATATTGTCTTCTGTACTGACTGTAAGAAGAACGTAAATCTCGGAAAATTATTATTTCTTAATTCTAAGTATATAATATTTAATTGTGTATTTATAATACTTATTGCTTTGATTTACCATAGGTGAGAGTCAAAATGATCGACTCAATAAGCCTCGTATCTTGGGCAATAATATTATTTATTCGACAGTTATTATTATTACTAGAAATCGTGTCCCGACTCATGCGGGTTGATGATGTCCCCTTGAGGAGCTCGATAATGATTATTATATTAAACCCTGCAGGTGGATTTAATTTCGATATAATAATAAGGTTCGAGTGGTACTACTATTGGATAAGATATTAATTAATTAAAGCTGTCAGTAGCTTATAATTAATTAATGGACATTCGATATCTTAAATACGGACAATAATATATTTAATAAGGAGCCCAATTTCGTAATTTGGGATTTTGGTAGGAAGTGCAATAACAACTTTTTAGTGTTCTAAGTTGATATTAATAGATTCATTATATTAGGAAGAGTCCTAATAAGGTAAGATGAATTTATTGGGAGTCCTTTCATAATCCTCCTTAAGATCCCTAGTAGTAGTCCAAGAGCCTATATATATGACTTTTGGGGTGTTGGCCGATTTGATGCATGTCTTGTGAGGTTGTGAGATCAATTTTTTCCTCTTGTGTTTAGTTGTAGATCTAGACTTGTGTCTTTAATTCTACAATTTAGATAACACAATTAATTTGCTAAGAGTGTTTATAAAATACTAGAAATCAAAGAAAAATTGAGTAACCACATACAAGAACAAGTTTCGGCCGATTACTCATAGAAGTCCAAACAAGATCCGGTAGCTCATTGCCCACACAACGTCCGGGTTAAGGCGGATCATACTCTAGAAGGTCTAAAGGTAGAAATACAAGGTGATCAAGACGAAAGCAACCAATACTCTTCAAAAGGTAATATCCTATGATCTTTGGATCTAGATTAGGATATTTTAATAATCAACATATTTAATTAATAAATAATAAATAATATTTAAATTGCTTATTAGTCTTAGTAATTAATTAATTAGCATGCCTAAATAGATCTTATGCTCGTGGATGCGTAAAACGCGATTATCCAAATTTACCAAACTTCGCTTCCGCTGCGTTTTCACTTCCAACACCTTTCCAGCAAACATATTATCAGGATTACTTGAACTCCGTCAACACTCCAGGCCTACCTCCTCATTTACTTCGTCTTAACCTCAATTGTCATATAATGCTCCTACGTAATATTAACCCCTCTGAGGGACTCTGCAATGGCACCCGCCTTATCTGTCGTCATCTAGACCGAAATGTTTTGGGTGCCGAAATTGTATCAGGTCAACATGCTGGAGATTTTGTATTTATACCGTGTATACCTTTATTGCCCTCTGACAAGCAAAAATGCCCTATCCCATTTAAAAGGCATCAATTTCCTGTTCGTCTTTGTTTTGCAATGACATTTAATAAATCACAGGGACAAACATTGGACAAGGTAGGACTTTACCTATCTGAACCAATCTTCTCTCACGGACAACTATACGTTGCTCTCTCTCGAGATATAAAGGCAGAGGACATTAGAATATTAATTTGCCAGCCTTTGGTTCATACCATCTCAAACAACCTAACGAAAAACATTGTATATAGAGAAATTATTGCTGCTGCAGTTCTGTGAACTTATTACCTCATGTCATTTGAATGAACATTCGGTAAACATCAATAATAAATTTACATTATCCAATTTCTCATTCCAAACAAAATTCAGGTTAATCGGTTGTCTAATGTGATTTTAATATTTATCTATTTTAATAATATTGTGCATAAATGTTAGATCGTGCTTCACAGAGATTTGCCTCATTTTATTATTTTCTTTTCTTTCGCTCATTCAAAAAAGACAGAATCCATCATGCATTGTCTCTATGTGTGTTATGTATGCTCATGTTATATACATAATGTTAGTGGTTTCATTGATTTGGAGTTTCAGTCCTGAATCTTTTTGTTTTTAATAACATTATGTATTTTCCCTATCATTTGTAAAAAATTATTATTAATTTCATATAAAAAATAAGAGATTCCTGTAACACCCCCGATATATTCAGGAATATTACAGCGCCGTAAATCCTTTACATAAGAATTTACAAGGATGAAGAAATGAAAAGACAATAACAGATATCAATACATGAAAGTAACTGAAATAAAATTACAACAGTTCTGGGCCAATACCGAGAATACAATTATTCAATGGAAGAATATCAATGCATCACCAAATCCAAATATCACAACCGACGACATACTCAAGTACTTATTAAAACGACACAATCAACAAACGAATAAACCCGGCCGGAACATCACTCTACACCCTCGTCGTCATGCAGCTCCAGTGGTTGTTTCCCTGCTCTCCTGGATCCTAAACATAAACAAATGTTCACCCCCGAAGGGGTTAGCACAACGATGCTAGTCCAAGTACCACAACATATTATTCAACATCTCATGAAGAATAATAATAACATGAATGACAAGATACCAACGAGTCTTCTCCTACGAGAAACTCATAAATAACATACACAAATGATAATCACAACATGATATCACAACATACACATGGTAATTCTGACGATCCAGCATTCACTGCCTAGAACGATGATCCCGTCAGACAAACCCGTTGTGGAAAAACCCGTCCGATGATCCTGCGCACGCTAGCATATATCCCCCGATGATCCCGTCAGACCAACACGAGGTGGACATACAACAACGATATATATGCCCAACAATATGTATAACATCAATACATAGAACAATTAAAGTACTTGCCTCGATTCGATGACAAGAATAATACTCCCATGAATATCAAAACGCTCGAAGGTCGCTCCATTCGATCAATCACGTTGCTAAGCTCGAACCTTAACAAAAGAAATAATATAGAATTCATCTCAAGTCGTACGAACACCTAACAATCCAAAATACGGTCGGAAGTTCATAAAACGTAACCTATCTGACCTGCTTAACGTACGTTACGTACTCTTGGTATCGTACGTTAAGCCTACTCGTTAGCGTACGTAAGCTACAAGGTCTAGCCTACGCTAACCATGAATCGACAGTCCCTCTATGATCAGTCGACTTGACTCGTCTGATGATATAACGTACGTTACGTACCAAACGTAGCGTACGTTAACCTTGCCCGTTAGCGTACGTAAGATACATAGCTTAGCATACGCTAAGCACGCATGACAGTTCCTCACTGGGCAGACAACTGTCTCGATTTGTGATGAAGCTTACGAAATCCTCAGTGATTAATGTATGTTATCTCCATACATATCATGTTCGTACTGTTATACCCGAGATTTTAATGTGTATTTTGAACATTGTGACATTGTATATGTTGTATTTTGATATGAGTATTATCCAGCGTATTTCATGATCCGGTGTTGTTGAGCGTATGATTTCGTGAATGTGTTCAAAATTGTAATTTTTGCACTTGTAGCACACGCTAAAGACTAGGCGTACGTACGCTAATTTGGGTTTCGTAGCGCACGCTGTGTATGAACCTTAGCGCGCGCTATATGTAGTCAACTTGATTAAGACAGGGTGGTAGGTGAGATCAGCCGCGGATCTTGATCGGGACATCTCGGGATGAATCTGGACGGCTTTTGGAAAAGTCGAGTCAACGGTGATTAGCGCACGCTAATGTTATGAGGCTAGCGCACGCTAAAGTTGAGTACAGTGAGGTCAGTGAAGCTTCGTATGGCCGTTAGTGCACGCTATATGAGTGGTAGCGTACGCTAATTTAGGTACTTAGCGCACGTATAGGGATGTTAGCGTACGCTAAGTCGAGGCCACGCAGAAACAATAGACTGCAAGCCCATTAGCGCACGCTATGGATATGGCCGTAGCGCGCTAATAACCATTTTCTATATATAGGACAGCACCCTCCTTCATTTTTCAGACTTCCACTTCAACCCTCACTCCAATTCCGTGACTTTGAGAGTTACCCTCCTCATCTTCAACCTTCATATCAGCCTCCTAACACATCATTGAAGGCGAGGAGCTTTTAGGATTGGTGTTCAAGCGTCCAACGTTGAGTTCATCAAGAGTTTTCGTATTTTCTTTCCATACAAGGTATGTGTCGCTGCCCGAACTTAGAATTTGTGTTTTTTTTCGGATTATAACTTCCTCCTGGAGTTTATCAAGGTTATGGATTAATGATTAGGTTGAGCACCATTCATATAAGCTTGAAGTAATCATTTTAGAACCCCTTTGAGTAAGAAGAGTGTACCGAACCCTTTTGAGTTGAATCAAGGATTTGTGATTTCTGAGATTTTGGTATACTTTAGGATGTCTTATCCGAATCACTTGCATGTCGGGGTACTGTTATTATCATCACTTTGTATGAGATTTTTACAAGAAGATGAATTATTAGAGTGGTCTAGAAATATCCTTGGATAGTATGAGGTGACCTCCAACGTAATTCATAGCTCATAGTGATTTCTGGATATGGTTATCTTCATGTTGATGATTCAAACAAAAGGATGTTGATGGGTAACCATTGCTATGAACATAAATTTTGGCAAGGAAGATAAATTGTGGAAGAACGAAGTGTAGTGATGATTAAACCTTAAACTCGTATTGAAACGTGATTATAACCGAACATGGTAATGACATCGATAGTCAGAAATCGTAGTACGAAATTACGGTGATTTGAGTGACTCTAGCTAGACCGAGCGGTCATCGGGTGAGTTGAACCGTGAGCCGGCTAGCTTAGAGTGTTAACCCGACCATAGTAGACGTAGAAGTTCGTACGTTTAACTTGTTTTGAGTTGCCGTTATTTTTCCTGTTTGTTCAAGGGCCGAGCATTGCGAACGTTTGATCGAAGGAGGCGGCCTTCGAGTGTGTTGAGATTTTTGGAGTAATTAGTTCTTGCCATCTTTGAGGCAAGTATCGTAATTTGTTAATGTTGGTATTTTGAGCATGCATGTGGTTTATTCATGTTGTTGAACATGGGATTTATTTCGTTGAATTGTCATGATATTCGTTATCGAGTGTTTGTATGTTCATGTTGATGGACATAGCGATTTTGCATATATGTATGCATGAGTTGTGTTTGTGTATGTTTTTCGATCTATGCTGAGGGCGCTTGATCGGATGTCCACCTCGTGTTGGTCCGACGGGATCATCTTGGGATCTATGCTGAGGGCGCTGGATCATTGGACGGGTTTTTCCACCTCGTGTTGGTTCGACGGGATCATCTTGGGATTTATGCTGAGGGCGCTAGATCATTGGAATACCCATGTTGTGTTAATGGAATCTTGTGGATTCGCATTGTTGGATTTCGGTAGCGGAATTCCGTGTTGTGTATTATGTATGCATTGTTGTTGCATATTCGATTTGTTTAATATGATACTTGTACTAGCATCGTTTTGCTAACCCCTTCGGGGATGGACATTTGTTTTGATGTTCAGGTAGCCGAGGAGCGGGAAAACAACCACAGTACCGACGTGACGACGAAGGGGCTCAGTGATTTTTATTGTGGTTGTGACTTGTCTTTTTGGATTATTTTCAGTACTCAAGTACGTGTGTCTTATTTATATTTCGAGATGGTTGTATTAATGAACTCATTTGATCTGTTGAAACCGGTTTTGTATTTTGAACTTTTATGGTACCGTTGTATTATTTTTACATTTCTTCAAATTAGCCTTGTAAATTCTTACTTAAAGGGTTTACGGCGCTGTAATTATTCCGAATATCTCGGGGTGCAGAATATGGCATCGGAGCTAAGATTCATGGATATCTTGGCAGTAGGGTTTTAGTTCGGTCTGTTTACGTTATTTGATTTACAGGTCGTTCGTAACATCACTGTTCAGCCAGCGTCGTCATGTGGACCGTGGTTGTAAGTCTCCTAATCTCTTATACTACCGTTTTACTTAATTTCTGTTTTGTGAATATTGACGGACTTTATTTTTGAAAATTTTGCCCTGGATATTGAGTAATTGTGTTTACAGTATGTTGAGGGGAGGTCGTGGACGCGGACGTGGTAATGTGAGACAGGAGGATTCAGCGACTATCCCAGAATTATAGGCTAGTCGAACCGATTCCCATTCTGGAGGACAACAGGGATCAGCGAATGACAACGCAAATCCTAACATGCCGGGAGTGCTTCAACAAGTGGTTGCTCAGATAAACCAGTTCGCTCAGGTAGTTGACCGCATGCAGACAGCGATGGGACAGCATCATAACGAGGATAATCGGGGAGACAGATGGCTTACTGAGGTGGTCAAATTGCACCCGCCAAAAATTGTCGGTTCTGCTGAAGCACTTACTTGGGATCATTGGCTGAAGGAGTTAGAGAAGATATTTGCGGGGATTAACTGTCCCGAGGACCGGAAAGTTCCTATTGCCCAGTATTTTCTGACTGGGGAGGCTTTTGACTGGTGGGAAGCTATTCGACCTAAGAATCATAATACTGACTGGATGGAATTCAAACTAATGATGGAAGCACAATATTGTCCTCGTCCAATTAGAGAGGCTAGAGTTCGAGATTTTTTCTCACCACAGAGTTCGGAAGCATCTGTGACAGACATAATCAAGACTTTTAATCATTAGCTGACTTGTGTGCGACACTTGGTCAGGACGGAGGCGGAGAAGATTTTTCATTTCGATATGCGGATGAAGCCGGAGATTCAGCAGTACATGTCCGGATTTGAGTGTACGACGTTGCGACAGTATCAAGACAAAGCGCTGGCCTACGACATGAAAGAGGCAGCGGTGGAGAAATCGATGGAGGCAAAGAAGCAGAAAGTGTCCAGCAACTTCTCGGAAAGCAAGAGTGGTGGGCCCCACAAGGGCCAGTCTTCATTTTATTCATCTAGGAAACCTCCGCATCCTTCTCGAGGTGGAAAGAAGTTCCGGACAACATCAATAGTTTCGGACGCATCGAAGAAGTGCTACAATTGTGGTCGAGCAGGGCATATTCGACGTGATTGTCCCGTTCCTTCTGTGACTTGTTTTAAATGTGGGCAAGAAGGGCACCGTGCGAATTTTTGCGGAAATGTGACTAGATCATTTGGTACTCGCACTCCAGCGCCAGTTCCGAAAGAGACAAGTGTGAACTAGACGCAGCAAAGTGGGTTTCAGCAGCAGAATGTGGGGAAAAGAGAGGCGTCCAGTACTGGGTCCGTTCCTCTGTGCCTGTACGAGATGAGGAAATCTGACGATCAGAATACTGCTGTTGCATCAGGTACGATTCAGATCCTTTTGCAACCAGTTAGTGTCTTATTCGATTCAGGAGCTACACATTCTTTCATATCATTGAACTGTGTTAATCGTTTGAAAATCTCATGTTTATTTGATTGTAAGCCTTATGTTGTGGGTTTGCCGAGCGGAGAGAGAATTGTGGGAACCACCCTAGAAACTAGATATTTTCCAGTGTCTATAGGAGGGAGAGATTGGCCATCGAATCTTATTGTAGTCGACATCCATGGTGACGATTTAATTCTCGGAGACGATTGGCTCAACCGTTATGGAGCTATTTTGAATTACCGAAAGAGTGTAATTTCTATCATTGCTAATGACGGGTCTGAACATTTATTCAAAGGATGGAGACCGGGAAGCTCGGGAAAATTGATCAAAGCTATGAAAGCAGTGAAATTACTGAAGCAGGGATGTCACGGATTTTGGTGTTATGCCATGAAGAAAGAAGAAGGAGTAGAGCTCTCATCTATTCCAGTTGTGAACGAATTCTCAGATGTATTCCCTGACGAACTACCTGGGTTACCTCCGCGGAGAGAAGTAGAGTTCAATATCGAATTAGAGCCTGGAGCTGCTCCTATTTCCAGAGCACCACACCGTATGGCGCCAACCGAGATGTATGAACTAAAGAAGCAACTGGAGGAATTATTGTAGAAGGGTTACATTCAACCTAGCGTTTCTCCTTGGGGAGCGCCCGTTCTCTTTGTCCGGAAGAAAGATGGATCCCTCCGATTATGTATTGATTACAGGGAGCTAAACAAAGTGAAGATCAAGAACAAGTATCCTATACCTCGGATCGACGACTTGTTTGACCAACTGCAGGGGGCCAGAGTATTCTCTAAGATCAATTTGCGATCAGGGTACCATCAGTTGAGAATTAAGGAATCGGACATACCGAAATCTGCTTTCAGATCCCGGTACGGACACTATGAATTCATGGTGATGCCATTCAGACTCACCAATGTTCCTGCGGTATTCATGCAATTGATGAATCGAGTATTCTTGGAATACTTGGATAAATTTGTGGTAGTCTTCATCGATGACATCTTAATCTATTCAAAAGACACAGAAGAGCATGTTGAGCATTTGCGTATTGTTTTGAGCACCTTGAGGAATGAACAGCTTTATGCGAAACTTTCTAAATGTGAGTTCTGGCTTAGGGAAGTAACCTTACTTGGGCATGTGATATCAGCTGACGGAGTTCAAGTGGACCCGAAGAAAGTCGACGCAATATTGGAATGGGAATCTCCTAATAACGTGAAAGAAGTCCGAAGCTTCTTAGGATTTGCTGGATATTATCGCCGTTTTGTAGAGGGAATTTCCAAAATTGCTTGTCCACTCACTCAGATGTTGCAGAAGACTCAAGGATTCGTGTGGAATGAGAAATGCCAGGCTAGTTTTGATGAACTTAAGGGGAGACTGACGACAGCACCTATACTAGCGTTACCAGATGGAACTGATGGATTCATGTTATACAACGATACTTCAAATCAGGGTCTGGGATGTGTGTTGATGCAAAAGGATAGGGTGATTGCCTATGCCTCTCGACAGTTGAAACCGTACGAAGTTAATTACCCGACTCATGATCTGGAGTTAGCAGCTGTGGTCTTTGCTTTGAAAATTTGGCGACATTATTTATACGGCACTCATTGTCAGATCTTTACATATCATAAGAGCCTCAAGTATATTTTCAGTCAGAAGGAATTAAACATGAGGCAGAGAAGGTGGCTGGAATTGATCAAGGATTATGATTTGGAAATCCTCTATCATTCGGGCAAAGCAAACGTAGTAGCTGATGCACTGAGCCATAAACCTGTTTCTCTTTGAGTGTTGGAAGCACTTACGTCCCAAACCAACATTCAACGAGAACTGATCCGCGAAGGGATTGAAGTATGGTCACCACGAATCCAAGGGCAACTATACATGATGGAACTAACTTTGTCACTAGTCGAGGAAATCAAATCTAAGCAGTTGAACGATTCTCTAATTCTTCGATTATGTGACGAAGTAAAGAAAGGGAAGGCCCCAGGATTCGTGATACAGGATGAGGGAGTTCTGTGATTTCAGAGTCGACTTTGCGTTCCCGATGATGATGTTTTGAGACAGACAATTATGAAGGAAGCTCACAGCGCGCCCTATTCTATTCACCTGGGCAGCAGTAAGAGGTATAAGGATCTAAAACAAAACTTCTGGTGGGGAAATATGAAGAAGGACGTAGCAGAATACGTTTCGAAATGTTTGACTTGTCAGCAGGTTAAGATTGAACATCAGCGACCTACCGGAATGTTGAAGCCACTTCCGATCCCTGAGTGGAAGTGGGAGGATATATCGATGGATTTCATCACCAATATCCCAAGGACCAAGACGGGAATGAACATGATTTGGGTTGTAGTTGATCGACTAACCAAGTCAGCTAATTTCCTAGGAATTAAAGACACTTGGGGACCCGAAAAATTGGCGCGAGTATTTATTGCGGAGATAGTCCGATTGCATGGTACACCGAAGACCATTATTTCAGATCGAGATGGTCGCTTCCTATCGCACTTTTGGAAGGCAGTTCACAGGGCTTTGGGTACCGAGCTGAAATTTAGCACGGCTTATCATCCTCAGACGGACGGTCAGTCCTAAAGGAGTATTCAGACAGTAGAAGACATGCTTAGAGCTTGTGCCTTAGATTGGTCAGAGGTTCATTTGCCCTTGATTGAATTCACCTAAAACAATAGTTGGCATGCTTCCATTAAGATGGCACCGTTTGAAGCGTTATACGGGAGAAGATGTAGATCGCCCCTGTGTTGGAATGATTCTTCTGACTTGATTGGGACGGAACCAGAGTTGATAGTTCAGACTCAAGAGAAGGTGTCTCTAATTCGAGAAGGGCTGTTGACTGCCCAGAGTCGACAGAAGTCTTATGCAGACGTGCGTCGTCGCCCATTAGAGTTCGACATTGGGGACCACGTACTATTGAAAGTGTCTCCTACACGGGGAATTTTCCGTTTTGTGAGGAAAGGCAAGCTAAGTCCGAGATATATTGGACCATTCGAGATCCTTGAAAGAGTTGGGGAGTTGGCATACAGGTTGGCCTTACCGCCATCACTGAGTCACGTTCATAATATATTCCACGTATCCCAATTGCGGAAGTATGTACCAGATCCCAATCATATCATTGATTTCGGCGAGATCGAGATAGCTAATGACGGCGCCTTCTTAGAGAGACCAATCAAAATACTCGAAAGTCGGATCAAGCAATTAAAGAATAAAATAATATCCTAGGTTAAAGTGCAATGGTCACAACATGGAGTCGAAGAGGACACGTGGGAAATGGAGGATGGTATGAAGACTAGATACCCAGAGTTATTTTCATCTTAAGTTTCGGGACGAAACTTCTTTTTAGGGAGAGAGGATGTAATACCCGAGATTTTAATGTGTATTTTGAACATTGTGACATTGTATATGTTGTACTTTGATCTGAGTATTATCCAGCGTATTTCATGATCCGGTGTTGTTGAGCGTATGATTTCGTGAATGTGTTCAAAATTGTAATTTTTGCACTTGTAATGCATGCTAAAGACTAGGCGTAGGGTACTCTAATTTGGGTTTCGTAACGCACGCTGTGTATGAACCTTAGCGCGCGCTATACGTAGTCAACTTGATTAAGACAGGGTGGTAGGTGAGATCATCCGCGGATCTTGGTCGGGACATGTCGGGATGAATCTGGACGGCTTTTGGAAAAGTCGAGTCAACGGTGATTAGCGCACGCTAATGTTATGAGGCTAGCGCACGCTAAAGTTGAGTACAGTGAGGTCAGTGAAGCTTCGTATGGCCGTTAGCGCACGCTATATGAGTGGTAGCGTACGCTAATTTATGTACTTAGCACACATAAAGGGATGTTAGCGTACGCTAAGTCGAGGCCAGGCAGAAACAGTAGACTGCAAGCCCATTAGCGCACGCTATGGATATGGCCGTAGCGCGCGCTAATAACCATTTTCTATATATAGGACAACACCCTCCTTCATTTTTCAGACTTCCACTTCAACCCTCACTCCAATTCCGCGACTTTGAGAGTTACCCTCCACATCTTCAACCTTCATATCAGCCTCCTAACACATCATTGAAGGCGAGGAGCTTTGAGGATTGGTGTTCAAGCGTCCAACGTTGAGTTCATCAAGAGTTTTCGTCTTTTCTTTCCATACAAGGTATGTGTCGCTGTCCGAACTTAGAATTTGTGTTTTTATTCCGATTATAACTTCCTCCTGGATTTTATCAAGGTTATGGATTAATGATTAGGTTGAGTACCATTCATAAAAGCTTGAAGTAATCATTTTAGAACCCCTTTGAGTAAGAAGAGTGTAACTGAACCCTTTGGAGTTGAATCAAGGATTTGTGATTTCTGAGATTTTGGTATATTTTAGGATGTCTTATCCGAATCACTTGCATGTCGAGCATCATTATTATCATCACTTTGTATGAGATTTTTACAAGAAGATGAATTATTAGAGTGGTCTAGAAATATCCTTGGATAGTATGAGGTGACCTCCAACGTAATTCATAACTCATAGTGATTTCTGGATATGGTTATCTTCATGTTGATGATTCAAACAAAAGGATGTTGATGGGTAACCATTGCTATGAACGTAAATTTTGGCAAGGAAGATAAATTGTGGAAGAACGAAGTGTAGTGATGATTAAACCTTAAACTTGGATTGAAACGTGATTTATAACCGAACTTTGTAATGACATCGATAGTCAGAAATCGTAGTACGAAATTACGGTGATTCGAGTGACTCTAGCTAGACCAAGCGGTCGTCGGGTGAGTTGAACCGTGAGCCGGCTAGCTTAGAGTGTTAACCCGACCATAGTAGACGTAGAAGTTCGTACGTTTGACTTGTTTTGAGTTGCCGTTATTTTTCCTGTTTGTTCAAGGGCCGAGCATTGCGAACGTTTGATCGACGGAGGCGGCCTTCGAGTGTGTTGAGATTTTTGGAGTAATTAGTTCTTGCCATCTTTGAGGCAAGTATCGTAATTTGCTAATGTTGGTATTTTGAGCATGCATGTGGTTTATTCATGTTGTTGAACATGGGATTTATTTCGTTGAATTGTCATGATATTCGTTATCGAGTGTTTGTATGTTCATGTTGATGGACATAGCGATTTTGCATATATGTATGCATGATTTGTGTTTGTGTATGTTGTGCGATCTATGCTGAGGGCGCTGGATCGGATGTCCACCTCATGTTGGTCCGACGGGATCATCTTGGGATCTATGCTGAGGGCGCTGGATCATTGGACGGGTTTTTCCACCTCGTGTTGGTCCGACGGGATCATGTAGGGATCTATGCTGAGGGCGCTGGATCATTGGAATACCCATGTTGTGTTAATAGAATCTTGTGGATTTGCATTGTTAGATTCTGGTAGCGGAAGTCCGTGTTGTGTATTCTGTATGCATTGTTGTTGCATATTCGATTTGTTTAATATGATACTTGTACTAGCATCGTTTTGCTAACCCCTTCGGGGGTGGACATTTGTTTTGATGTTCAGGTATCCGAGGAGCGGGAAAAAATCCACAGTACCGACGTGACGACGAAGGGGATCAGTGATGTTTATTGTGGTTGTGACTTGTCTTTCTGGATTATTTTCAGTGCTCGAGTACGTGTGTCTTATTAATATTTCGAGATGGTTGTATTAATGAACTCATTTGATCTGTTGAAACTGATTTTGTATTTTGAACTTTTAGGGTACTGTTGTATTATTTTTACATTTCTTCAAATTAGCCTTGTAAATTCTTACTTAAAGGGTTTACGGCGCTGTAATTATTCCGAATATCTCGGGGTGTTACACGTACAATTATGAATGATCTTATGGATTAAAACATCTTCGAAATTCAAGGATACGTATATCATCACAACACCATATTCAATCTCGATTACAACTCTATGAGAAGTTCGATGATCTAAGGTTGATGCGCTAGATTCCATTATCATCACTACATTCAGACTTTGTTTCAAAGATGAACTATCAATTCCAACTCATAAGAAAGGATACAACCTTCGATGATTCTTTCTTAAGTCCGTTCAACAAAAGTGATATCAACTCCGAGTCTACGATCAATATGGCAATGCTATTTAATACGGATAATCGATCTCAGAACATTACTCTCATCATTTGACGTAATAAGATTCCAACTATGATGTTTTTAACAATGATACCATAAGCATAAACATCTCAACTTCTAAACATGATGTTCGGTTGAATAATTCATCAATGGAACTTAATATCTTGATAGCATGATCATCATATCCTTAAGAACACGAATTCAAGGTTGGAGATAGTATAACATACCTTAAGATGAAGAAAACACCGAGACAATAGGTAGAATCCGACTCTGGTTGCTTGTATACCAATCCAAGATGATTCTCCACTTCAATGATCAAACACAAGTGACATCCAATCTTCAATGATCAAGTAGAGATGATCTAAATGTGTTTAAGGAGGCTGGGATATCTCTGGGCATGAAGTATGTCGAAGGCTAAGTGAAATAAACGAGTTGAAATGAAATGGGGTGATGTCTTATTTATAACTTTATGACCTTAACGTGCGTTAGCCTTCATGCATAACGTACGTAAGTCACTTAGCGTATGCTACCCAGCAAAATATAGCGCACGCTATCATCGTTCTGATAGTTAACTGTCCTGATTCTGACCTTCATTACGTACGCTACACTTACCATATTACGTACGTAACCAATACTATTAGCGTACGCTACATCCTTACCTTAGCGTACGTTAATACCCGTTGACTTAAAAGTGTCCAGGTTCATCCGCGGGAATCTTATCCGGACCCATATCCGGCTGGCGCATGTGACAGCCGTCCAGCTCAATTATTAACTATCTAACTTACGTTATGCTTCATTCGTAGCGTACGCTAATTCTAGCCGATAACGTGCGTTAAGCTACATTCTTAGCGTACGTTATCACGTATTTGCATGGGAAAATTTACATGTTGTCATACTCATGTACAAGGATACAAATACGAGAAATATCATACTTCAATGATCAATATCACAATACCGAATAATACAAGGTTCAAATATAGATGAAATACTCAATAATAAATCCGGATATTACATACTCTCCTACTAAAAAGGAGTTTCGTCCCGAAACTCAAGAGGAAAATAACTCTGGATATCTGGACCTCATGCTATCTTCCGTTTCCCAAGTGGCTCCTTCCACTCTGTGGCGCGACCACAGAAACTTGACTAACACGATCGGTTTGTTCCTCAATTACTTAACTCGACTCTCGAGTATCCTGATCGGTCTCTCTTCAAACGTGCCATCCTGAGCGACTTCGATCTCGCCGAAATCAATGACATGACTAGGATCTGGTATATATCTCCGCAACTGGGATACGTGGAATACATTATGAACATGGCTCAATGACGGCGGTAATGCTAACCTGTATGCTAACTCTCCAACTCTCTCAAGAATCTCGAACGGTCCGATATGTGTCGGACTCAACTTCCCCTTTCTTCCGAAACGAAAGATTCCCCGAGTAGGAGAAACCTTTAAGAGTACATGATCTCCAATACTGAACTCTAATGGGCGACGGTGCACGTCTGCATAGGATTTCTGTCGACTCTGGGCGGTCAACAACCTTTCGCGAATCAAGGCTATCTTCTCTCGTGTCTGCACGATCAATTCCAGTTCCGTCCCGATCAAGTCTGATGAGCCGTCCCAACATAGGAGTGATCTGCATCTCCTCCCGTGTAATGCCTCAAACGGTGCCATCTTAATGGAAGCATGCCAACTATTGTTGTAGGTGAATTCAATCAACGGCAGATGAACTTCCCAATCAGGTGACCAATCTAAGGCACAAGCCCTTAGCATGTCTTCCACCATTTGAATAGTCCTCTCGGATTGTCCGTCTGTCTGCGGGTGATAAGTTGTGCTGAAGTTCAATTCGGTTCCCAAGGCCTTATGAACTGCTTTCCAAAAATGAGACACAAATCGTCTGTCTCGGTCAGAAATAATGGTCTTCAGCGCACCATGCAATCGGACTATCTCTGAAATAAATACTCGTGCCAACCTGTCGGGTCCCCACGTATCCTTAATGCCTAGAAAATGAGCCGATTTGGTTAGACGATCAACTATCACCCAAATAATGTTCATTCCTGTCTTGGTTCTCGGCATATTAGTGATAAAGTCCATCGATATGTCCTCCTACTTCCATTCAGGAATCGAGAGCGGCTTCAGCATTCCGGCAGGTCGTTGATGCTCGATCTTAACCTACTGACAAGTCAAACACTTCGAGACATAATCCGCTACATCTTTCTTCATGTTGCCCCACCAGAAGTTCTGCTTCAGGTCCTTATACATCTTGTTGGTGCCCGAGTGGATATAATAGGGCACGCTGTGAGCTTCCTTCATAATTGTTTGCTTCAGAACATCGACATCGGGAACGCAAAGTTGGCTATGGAATCTCAATACTCCATCATCATGAATTACAAATCCTGGGGCCTTTCCCTTGATCACTTCATCACATAACTGAATCATCAGAGGATCATCTACTTGCTTATATTTGATTTCTTCGGTTAACGATGAAGTTATTTCCATCACACACAGTTGTCCTTGGACTCTTTACAACCATACTTCAATTCCTTCTCGAATCATCTCTCGTTGAATGCTGAGCTGGGAGGTCAGAGTCTCCAGCATTTGAATAGAAACAGGCTTGCGGCTAAGTGCATCGGCCACTACATTTGCTCTGCCTGGATGATAAAGAATCTCCAAGTCGTAGTCCTTAATCAGTTCCAGCCATCTCCTTTGCTGCATGTTCAACTCTTTCTGACTGAAGATGTATTTAAGACTCTTGTGATCCGTAAAGATTTGACAGTGAGTCCCGTACAGGTAATGTCTCCATATTTTCAAAGCAAAAACTAGTGCTGCCAGCTCCAAGTCGTGCGTTGGGTAATTCACTTCATAAGGTTTCAGCTGTCGTGAAGCATAGACGATCACCTGTAATACCCCCAGATCCTCCTGGGAATATTACACGCCGTAGAACCTTTCCTCAAGGATCTACCAGGCTGGCAACAACAAACGAACAACTCGACAATGCCTTTAAGGCTAAAAAGACTCAGTAGGCCGATTTGGCCTTTCAATAAAAACATACAACTCGATTACAATACTTGCCCACGCAGGGGTCGAATACAACTCACTCCCGTACAACGGGGAAAGAATACTGCAGCGGAAATAAAATACAATTAAACCAATACGACCTCAACGGGTCCTCGTGTGATTAGTATTGTTCATCTTTCATCATCCTTCATGCCGACCCTGTGCTATGCTCCAAAACCTGAATGCAAAAACAGACATCCCCCCCCACGAATACTCGGGGGTCAGCAAAACTCCACTGTTTTGCTAGTGCAAGAACAAAGTGCAAATACGAGCCATACAATTCACATTACACGAATAACAATAACCGGGAATCCTCAAAGAGTCAAATGAAACGAAAAGTACCTCCCGAGGCAAGAGTTTGAGAAAAATATTCCAAAACCGAAAGATCACAAATCAATGGAAATAATTTATAAAACAGTTTAGAATGACATCGAGAGTTTTAATAGAAAAACAATTTAGGAGTATCAAATCCCACTTTCCAAAACCCAAAAGACGAAAGGGGTCACCGCCCCAAAGGTTTACTTTCCGTAAAATGACCTTTACAAACCATTGGGATTTTAGCCCAAAATCTCATCAACTCACAGTACACGAGAACGACAACAAGGTTCGTCTTCCAACATCAAAATTCACAACCCAAGGTTTAAACACATACGACAAAACTCTAGTGCCATCCTAGCCAAGTAAGCCAACGAACAACTTACCTCTTACACACTTAGTCGATGCATGCAATCATGAAAACCGTTCAAAAGCACTCATTTCTGGAAATGCCATAATAAAATCACATTTGTAAAATGCACCACAATTAACCGTCGATCCACGTCTCTGTGGACCCCTACCGAGACCCCGTCGGATCTAACCCATAGTGGTTAAAAGCAAGCTCGTCGATCCACGTCTCTGTGGACCCCTACCGAGACCCCGTCGGATCTAACCCGTAGTGAGCATACACACACACACACACGTTACTCATGCAATACTAATATGCTAAGAATGTAAGTTCATCAAGAATACTTACTAGAGATGGCCACTTATCCGACACCATTATCAAACTCTTCAAAACACAGTGACAAGATTAAACACGGAATACACAATTCCATAACTTTAAACAACAGGGATATCATCAAAGCCTTCAACGTTCAAAATGACCAAATCATAATCAATTCCCAAAACACACCGTTCACAAAACACACACGCATTTTGAAAAAGAGCCTTTAACGAGGCCAAACCGAAATCTTTTAAAACTTCATTTCAAACAACCAAACAAACACACCAAGACGATCACCGATCATCATATCCACAAAATAAGAAATGTATGAGCAAGGTACTTGCCTCGAAATCAGCACGCAAATATTCCGACGAACACGGCTCAACCGGAAAGCTTCGGAACGCCCGATGCTATCGAAAAGGAAGACGACAACGAACGGAAGGGTTCAACTCCGTTTCTTCGTAAGAAACTCGACCCTAACATCATATAATCCATAAATCAACAATCATACGAGGAAGGATAATCGTAGAACGCCCGAAAACCCCTCTAAGACA
The DNA here is from genome assembly GCA_033398695.1 of Orobanche coerulescens. Taxonomy (NCBI): domain Eukaryota; kingdom Viridiplantae; phylum Streptophyta; class Magnoliopsida; order Lamiales; family Orobanchaceae; genus Orobanche; species Orobanche coerulescens. The sequence goes on from CM065802.1 coordinate 232,259,977, forward strand.
TTTTACCGGACACCTTCAAGGCGTCGGTCAAGAACTCGACCCAAATAACGAATCGATACGATCCAACCATGGAATAACAAGGGAAATGATAGAATACATCTAATTAATCATCAATACATCATAAATCTAAGTTATTACGGTTAAATCGGACAAAACGAACAAAAACCCCCAATTCACCCAAAGGTAGGAATTTACCTTGGATTAATGATGAAGAACAATTGTTGGTGTTATTAATCCACACCAAGAACTTGAAGAATATGAAGTTCTCTGGGATTGATGATGCAAAAACGCCCAAAAATCGCCCACAAGATCGCCCAAGAGGAGGAGGAATGAAGGAAGAGATGCAATGAGCATTCATCTCACAAAATCCGCGTAAATAGGCTAATCTGCCCTGTGTGCCGCGGCACAGGACAAGTGTGCCGCGGCCCAGCCGAAGTGTGCCGCGGCACACGGTACAGTCCACTCCAACACCAAAAAGGCACATCGTGTAGTCTTAGTTATTTCGACCATAACTCCTTCGTCCGGACTCCGATTAACTCACCGTTTGAACCATTGGGAAGCTAACTTGATGCTCTATAATATTGCAAAGATTCATAATCTTTGGAGTTTCCAAGAATTAATGGTGATTTAACCAAGTCGAACTCATACGTGGAAAAGTCGCTAAAGAACACGGAATTCAACAAAACGACACCGAAACGAACTCGGATGTCAAAAAGTGTAGAATTAATCATTCTCAGAATGATGAAACGGTCATGATAGAGTCATCAAAAAGGACTCCGGCCGAAAAAAGAAATTTACCGAAAATCGAAAATTGCGGATATTACATTCTACCCTCTTTAAAAGAAGTTTCGTCCCGAAACTTAAAATAAGTAGGGAGAAGCAATATCCACTGTCAGGAAAACTCGATGAGATACCCAAAAACCGAAAACTCGCGCCCGACGGCGAAACGCTGCAAGAAACGCAAAGGAACATACGGCGTGAAAACACGCTCCACGACGACCAACACAACTCCACCGATAGAGACATAATAAAACCAACAAGTGACAAGCGTCATCAAACAGATAATACAACCAAGTCGATTATCCGAACAATCACAAAATACAACGAACGAAAATCAATATGATTTACCACCCCAACGGTACATCAATCAAAACGCGAGCCAATCGCTGAAGAAATACGGAATTCCACCGCCCAAGGGTGGGAAGATCGAAAACGAGACAAATTTCCCGAATATAAGGAAATTAGGAAGGAGTCTGAACGCTCAACAATCAAGAAACGAGATCAACAAAAAACCGAACAATCAAATGATCGAACCACAACGGTCGAGACAACAAAAATCGAACAATCATGTTCGAATCACGAAGAACAATAAAATTCAAACAACAACTCCCAGGTTCACGTCTCGGCTCGAGACAATATTTGATCCGGTGAAAACAACAAGATGTGATTCACATAAGATCCATAGAAAAGGGAATAGTAATTGAAAAGTCACAACGACAAACGAGTAATTTCGAAACACCACACTCGTTCGATCAATAAAAGCAAGGGATAGGGCAAGCTCAGAAAATGTTAACGAACATAAACGAGTCGACAGAGTCGAAAATACAGAAGTTCAAAATCCGATCCACTTCGAATAAAAGAACTAGTAGAACCAAAAGATGTTACTTCTGAACAAGGTTCACAAGAATCGAACCGAACTCGGAAAAATCACAGCGATAACCAGATCGACCCAAAACAAGATCACAACTTGTTCGAACGATGAAACCAAAATACAGAACAAGTTCAGAAAGTATCAACGAACACGAGCGTGTCGATAGACTTGAGAAAGAGAAAATGCAGAAGCCAAAAACAATACGGGTATTATGTTCGACCCCTTCTAAAAGAAGTGTCGTTCCCAAAACTCACAACACGAAATCAAGGTGACAACACAACAAGCAACTGACAGAAACATCCTTCAAAGGCCTCTCAAAGCCGATTCCGATGAATGTGCTGAAGCGCGAACTCCGAAAGTCTCGGTAGCCAATTCGCAAAACTAAATTCGGTGTCCCTCGAGTCCGCACTTGAAACGCGTTACTGACGAGAAGGACAATTTACACGTGCATGCCCCGGCACATCACGGTTTAAACGCCTCGACTCGGCATACCGAAAATACAAATGCTAGATACAATGGGGCATAACGTCGCAAAACAACATAGCGGAGATGCCAACTCAGCACAACGAAGAATCATAACACATACCGTATACAGCGATTACCATCGTAAAGTAATACACACACACAAACACTACAGCAACGATGGTATCGTTCGGCGACCTCAACGGCCCGAACAATAACCAGCACATAATTACAAACATCATGAAACAATCACATGTACACAAACGTACAAACCCAAGCTTTAACAGCTCACACAGGTGCGATAACACGCAAGCCACCACGAAATGGCAACATTAAAGATCGTCATCACACCTCTCACGAAGGGCTAACAAAACATATGCATGGCAAACGACTCAACGTTCACACCACCAATTCAATCACAATTCGGAGGGCTAACAGCCTAACAACAATACCAACATCATACCCACCTTCTCTGACCACAAGCACGAAATGATGGGTTTTAAAAACGAAAACCACCTTTTGAAAATAGTTTGGAAACACCAGTTGATCTTAAGTATCACTTTACAAAAAGTAGTGCAAACATTGTTATCGAGACTTTGAAAATCATCTTGCGTTTGAACACAAATGAGGACACCTTCTCTTAGTGAAAAACTTTCAGAATATTCGACACTTGGGTCTAAGCAACTGCATTTCTAAAAATAATTGAAAATATCTCAAAATATTTTGGTCCTCAATTGGAATAATTTTGAAACATATTGCGGCACTAGAAGGCACCGTGAAAGTACCGCGAGAAGATAATTCATTTTAAAAGTACGTCTCGAAATTTATTTTCTAAGATACTCAAGTTTTTCAAAGATAATTCAATGGGCTAGAATGCCCAAAAATTTCAGGTAATTACATGGAATGTTATAACGCCGTGGGCCCCATGCCAGAACCCACCAGGCTAAAAACCATTTACAAATACGCCAAAAAGGCTGATGACGGTAATATTTCAAAAACTCACAAAAGCCATTTACAAAATACTAATACCGTCATAAGAATTTCGCCAAAATGATCAAGGCCATAATGCCAAAAACTCGGTTAAGGGAATCGGTTTTCGAAATAAAACTCAGTCGGTAAAATACCGAAAGTCATTTGAAAAAAAACTCACGCAGCGGATAAAAGAAATACAGTTCAACATGAACAATCCAGCAACACTACTCCTCACATGAACGAAATATGAGAGTCAAATAGTCACGTATCAAGAAATTAAAATCCATAAGAGGATTCTGTCACTTAACAAATAATCATAAAAATAGCTCGTGTCACACGAGGCACATCACAAAGAAGGGAGACTTACATCCACAAGTCGCACGAAGATGATGATCGCCCACGATACTAATCACGACCAACAAACTCAGACGACGCATCGCGACACGACTCAGTCGGATAAAATCCGACGAAACAAGACTCAAACAACACGACTTGACCCGACAGCCTAGGTTTCCTCAACCTAATCTCCGATACCATTTATGTAACACCCCCAGATCCTCCTGGGAATATTACACGCCGTAGAACCTTTCCTCAAGGATCTACCAGGCTGGCAACAACAAACGAACAACTCGACAATGCCTTTAAGGCTAAAAAGACTCAGTAGGCCGATTTGGCCTTTCAATAAAAACATACAACTCGATTACAATACTTGCCCACGCAGGGGTCGAATACAACTCACTCCCGTACAACGGGCAAAGAATACTGCAGCGGAAATAAAATACAATTAAACCAATACGACCTCAACGGGTACTCGTGTGATTAGTATCGTTCATCTTTCATCATCCTTCATGCCGACCCTGTGCTATGCTCCAAAACCTGAATGCAAAAACAGACATCCACCCCCCGAATACTCGGGGGTTAGCAAAACTCCACTGTTTTGCTAGTGCAAGAACAAAGTGCAAATACGAGCCATACAATTCACATTCCACGAATAACAATAACCGGGAATCCTCAAAGAGTCAAACGAAACGAAAAGTACCTCCCGAGGCAAGAGTTTGAGAAAAATATTCCAAAACCGAAAGATCAGAAATCAATGGAAATAATTTATAAAACAGTTTAGAATGCCATCGAGAGTTTTAATAGAAAAACAATTTAGGAGTATCAAATCCCACTTTCCAAATCCCAAAAGACGAAAGGGGTCACCGCCCCAAAGGTTTACTTTCCGTAAAATGACCTTTACAAACCGTTGGGATTTTAGCCCCAAATCTCATCAACTCACAGTACACGAGAACGACAACAAGGTTCGTCTTCCAACATCAAAATTCACAACCCAAGGTTTAAACACAGACGACAAAACTCTACTGCCATCCTAGCCAAGTAAGCCAACGAACAACTTACCTCTTACACACTTAGTCGATGCATGCAATCATGAAAACCGTTCAAAAACACTCATTTCCGGAAATGCCATAATCAAATCACATTTGTAAAATGCACCACAATTAACCGTCGATCCACGTCTCTGTGGACCCCTACCGATACCCCGTCGGATCTAACCCGTAGTGGTTAAAAGCAAGCTCGTCGATCCACATCTCTGTGGACCCCTACCGAGACTCCGTCGGATCTAACCCGTAGTGAGCATACACACACACACACACGTTACTCATGCAATACTAATATGCTAAGAATGTAAGTTCATCAAGAATACTTACTAGAGATGGCCACTTATCCGACACCATTATCAAACTCTTCAAAACACAGTGACAAGATTATACACGGAATACACAATTCCATAACACAATAGGGATATCATCAAAGCCTTCAACGTTCAAAATGACCAAATCATAATCAATTCCCAAAACACACCGTTCACAAAACACACACGCATTTTGAAAAAGAGCCTTTAACGAGGCCAAACCGAAATCTTTTGAAACTTCATTTCAAACAACCAAACAAACACACCAAGACGATCACCGATCATCATATCTACAAAATAAGAAATGTATGAGCAAGGAACTTGCCTCGAAATCGGCACGCAAGTATTCCGACGAACACGGCTCAACCGGAAAGCTTCGGAACGCCCGATGCTATCGAAAAGGAAGACGACAACGAACGGAAGGGTTCAACTCCGTTTCTTCGTAAGAAACTCGACCCTAACATCATATAATCCATAAATCAACAATCATACGAGGAAGAATAATCGTAGAACGCCCGAAAACCCCTCTAAGATATTTTACCGGACACCTTCAAGGCGTCGGTCAAGAACTCGACCCAAATAACGAATCGATACGATCCAACCATGGAATAACAAGGGAAATGATAGAATACATCTAATTAATCATCAATACATCACAAATCTAAGTTATTACGGTTAAATCGGACAAAACGAACAAAAACCCCCAATTCACCCAAAGGTAGGAATTTACCTTGGATTAATAATGAAGAACAATTGTTGGTGTTATTAATACACACCAAGAACTTGAAGAATATGAAGTTCTCTGGGATTGATGATGCAAAAAACGCCCAAAAATCGCCCACAAGATCGCCCAAGAGGAGGAAGAATGAAGGAAGAGATGAAATGAGCATTCATCTCACAAAATCCGCGTAAATAGGCTAATCTGCCCTGTGTGCCGCGGCACAGGACAAGTGTGCCGCGGCCCACGGCCAAAAAAAACTGCCCAGCACTGGCTTAGTGCTGCGGCACACGGTACAGTCCACTCCAACACCAAAAAGCCACATCGTGCAGTCTTAGCTATTTCGACCATAACTCCTTCTTCCGGACTCCGATTAACTCACCGTTTGAACAATTGGGAAGCTAACTTGATGCTCTATAATATTGCAAAGATTCAGAATCTTTGGAGTTTCCAAAAATTAATGGTGATTTAACCAAGTCGAACTCATACGTGGAAAAGTCGCTAAAGAACACGGAATTCAACAAAACGACACCGAAACGCACTCGGATGTCAAAAAGTGTAGAATTAATCATTCTCAGAATGATGAAGCGGTCATGAGCGAGTCATCAAAACGCACTCCGGCCTAAAAAATAAATTTACCGAAAATCGAAAATTGCGGATATTACATCACCTTCTCATTTTGCATCAATACACACCCAAGACCTTGGTTTAAAGCGTCACTATAAAATATGAATCCTTCAGTTCCCTGTGGGCGTGCTAAAATCGGTGCCGTCGTCAACCTCTTCTTCAATTCATCAAAGCTATTCTGGCACATCTCATTCCACTCAAACTTTTGAGTTTTCTGCAGTAGTCGAGTAAGTGGGCGGGTAATTTTGGAAAAACCTTCCACGAACCGACGATAACTGCTTCGATTTCCTGGGGGTCTACTCGGACTCATTCTGCTGATACCCCATGACCGAGGAACATTACTTCCTTTAGCCAGAATTCACACTTAGAAACTTAGCGTACAAATGCTCATTTCTCAGAAGGTCTAGAACAATCCGCAAATGCTGCGCATGCTCTTAGAATACACCGGAATGTCATCAATGAACACAACCACAAACTTGTCCAAATACTCTATGAACACTCGGTTCATCAATTGCATGAATACAGCAGATGCGTTAGTGAGACCAAACGGCATCACTACAAACTCATAGTGTCCGTAGCGAGTTCTTAATACTGACTCCGGAACATCAGATTCCTTAATCCTCAGCTGATGATATCCTGATCTCAGATCCATCTTAGAAAACACTGTTGCTCCTTGTAGCTGGTCAAATAAATCATTGATCTGTGGCAACGGATATTTGTTCTTGATCGTCATTTTGTTCAGCTCTCGATAGTCAATGCACAATCGAAGCGATCCATCATTCTTTCGAACGAAAAGAACTGGTGCACCCCAGGGCGAAACGCTTGGCTAGATATAGCCTTTGTCCAGTAACTCTTCCAGTTGTTTCTTCAATTCATACATCTCCGTAGGTGCCATACGATACGGCGCCTTAGAAATTGGTGTAGCTCCTCGTTCCAGCTCGATAGTGAATTCTACATCCCGTCGTGGAGGTAGTCCAGGCAATTCGTCATGAAACACATCCGAAAATTCGTTCAAAATAGGAATGGATGAGAGTTCTACTTTTCCGTCTTCTTTCTTCATTGCGTAGCACCAGTATCCGGTACAGCCCCGTTTCAACAATTTGATAGCTTTCATCGCCTTGATCGTCTTTCCTGAGCTTCCTGGTTTTCATCCTTCAAATATTATTTCAGAACCATCGTCAGCTATCACTAAGATATTCCTCTTTCGGTAGTTTACAATAGCTCCATATCGATTTAGCCAATCATCTCCGAGTATTAGGTCGTCTCCTTGCATCTCTATCACAATCAGATTTGAGAGCCACTCTCTGCCTCCAAATGATATAGGGAAATCTCTAGTTTCTAAGTTTCCCAATATCCTCTCTCCACTCGGTAAACCCACAACATAAGGCTCACAATTATGAAAACCAGAAATATTCAAACGATTTACACAAGACAAGGATATAAATGAATGTGTAGCTCCTGTATCGAATAAAACGCTAACTGGCTGGGAAAGGATCTGAACAGTACCTGATGCGACAGCAGCATCCTGATCGTCTGTTCTCCTCATCTCGTACAGACGTGAGGGAAAAGATCTGGCACTCGATGTCCCCTTTCGGTCCCACTGTCCTCTGTCTCGTCCGCGACCAAAATTCTGAGGCACCTCAACACTTTGCTGCGTCTGTTGGATACTGGCTCCCTTATGAACTGGTTTTGGTATACGGGCTCTAAAATACTTTGCAGCCTCTTCACAGAACACCGCACGATGTCCCTCTCGACCACAATCAAAACAAGTCACGGCATGTAGGGGCAATTTCGTCGATAGTGCCCTGTCTGGGCACAGTTAAAGCACTTCCTGGTTACATCCGTCGTGGCGGATGCTACTCCGAAGTTCTTTCTGCTCTTATATGGGTGCATAGGTTTCTGGAAAGAATAAAAGGATGATCGGGCCTTGTGGGTCCCACTACTCTTGTGCTCCGTGAAACTATCGGAGACTTTCTGCTTCTTGGAGTCTGTAAATTTCTCTATTGTTGCTTCCTTGATTTCATACGCCAATGCTTTATCCTGGTATTGACGGAGAGTGGTACATTCAAAACTGGACATGTACCTCTGGATTTCTGGTTTCATTCTCATATCAAAATGGATCATCATTTCTGCATCTGTTCTGACCAGATGTCGAACAAATTCCAGCTGCTGGTTAAACGTCTTAATCGCCTGAGATACTGGCACATCCGAAGGCTGAGCGGAGAAAAATTCCCGAACTTTGGCTTCCCTCAGAGGGCGAGGGCAGTAATGAGCTTCCATCATCAATTTAAATTATGTCCAGTCCGCATCATGATCTACAGGCCGGATGGCTTCCCACCACTCGGACGCTTACCCTATCAGGAAGTACTGAGCAATAGAGGCTCTCCGGTCGTCTGGGCAATTAATCCCGGAAAAAATTTTCTCCAATTCCTTCAACCAATGATCCCAGGTGGGAGTCTCAGAAATACCGTCGAATTTAGGTGGTTGCATCTTCGCCACCTCTTGCAGCCATCAGTCGCCTCGATTTCCCATGTCTAGGATACCTTGCTATCGATCTCCCTGTTGTAATCCAACTGCCACCTGCATTCGGTCCACGACCTGGGCGAACTGAGTCATTTGGTTCACCACCTGACGAAGGATTTCAGGCACAGCAGGTTCCGGTTCATTATTAACAGATCTCTGTGGCTCGCCTGAGCTATGGTTGGCCTGATTAGAAGGCGAAGCTTCTCTTTTGACATTTCTTCATCCGCGTCCGCGACCGCGACCACGTCCACATCCACCTCTCAACATACTATAAGCATAAATACTCAATATACAGGAAACAATATCGTTCAAATATTCAAGTATAAAGAGGTATAACAAGTAAAGGATGAGATAGAGTTTAGGAACTTACAACCACTGTTCGCACGAAGACGTAGGCAGTACAATGATGTTTTTTTACAGCCGGTTACCTCAAAAGACATATACGACCCCTATTTTAACCCAACGGCCAAGATATCCATAATCTTAGCTCTGATACCATATTCTGTAACACCCCTGATATATTCAGGAATATTACAGCGCCGTAAATCCTTTACATAAGAATTTACAAGGCTGAAGAAATGAAAAGGCAATAACAGATATCAATACATGAAAGTAACTGAAATAAAATTACAATAGTTCTGGGCCAATACCGAGAATACAATTATTCAAAGGAAGAATATCAATACATCACCAAATCCAAATATCACAACCAAAGACGTACTCGGGTACTTATTAAAACGACACAATCAACAAAGGAATAAACCCGGCCGGAACATCACTCTGCACCCTCATCGTCATGCAGCTCCAGTGGTTGTTTCCCTGCTCTCCTGGATCCTGAACATAAACAAACGATGCTAGTACAAGTACCACAACATATTATTCAACATCTCACGAAGAATAATAATAACATGAATGACAAGATACCAACGAGTCTTATCCTACGAGAAACTCATAAATAACATACACAAATGATAATCACAACATGATATCACAACATACACAAGGTAATTCCGACGATCCAGCATTCACTGTCTAGAACCCACGATGATCCCGTCAGACCAACCCATGGTGGAAAAACCCGTCTGATGATCCAGTGCACGCTAGCATAGATCCCCCGATGATCCCATTGGACCAACACGAGGTGAACATACAACAACGACATATATACACAACAATATGTATAACATCAATACATAGAACAATTAAAGTACTTGCCTCGATTCGATGACAAGAATAATACTCCCACGAATATAAAAACGCTCGAAGGTCACTCCCTTCGATCAATCACGTTGCTAAGCTCGAACCTTAACAAAAGAAATAATATAGAATTCATCTCAAGTCGTACGAACACCTAACAATCCAAAATACGGTCGGAAGTTCATAAAACGTAACCTGTCTGACCTACTTAACGTACATTACGTACTCTTGGTAGCGTACGTTAAGCCTACTCGTTAGCGTACGTAAGATACAAGGTCTAGCGTACGCTAACCATGCATCGACAGTCCCTCTCTGATCAGTCGACTTGACTCATCTGATGATATAACGTACGTTACGTACCAAACGTAGCGTACGTTAACCTTGCCCGTTAGCGTACGTAAGATACATAGCTTAGCGTATGCTAAGCACGCATTACAGTTCCTCACTGGGCAGACAACTGTCTCTATTTGTGATGAAACTTACGAAATCCTCAGTGATTAATATACGTTATCTCCATACATATCATGTTCGTACAATTATGAATGATCTTACAGATTAAAATATATTCCAAATTCAAGGATACTTATATCATCAAAACACCATATTCAATCTCGATTACAACTCTATGCAAAGTTTGGTGATCTAAGGTTGATACGCTACATTCCATTATCATCACTACATTCAGACTTTGTTTCAAAGATGAACTATCAATTCCAACTCATAAGAAAGGATACAACCTTCGATGATTCTTTCTTAAGTCCGTTTAACAAAAGTGATATCAACTCCGAGTCTACGATCAATATGGAAACACTATTCAATACGAATAATCGATCTTAGAACATTACTCTCATCATTTGACGTAATAAGATTCCAACTATGATGTTTTCAACAATGATACCATAAGCATAAACATCTCAACTTCTAAACATGATGTTCGGTTGAATAATTCATCAATGGAACTTAATATCTTGATAGCATGATCATCATATCCTTAAGAACACGAATTCAAGGTTGGAGATAGTATAACATACCTTAAGATGAAGAAAACACCGAGACAATAGGTAGAATCCGACTCCGATTGCTTGTGTACCAATCCAAGATGATTCTCCACTTCAATGATCAAACACAAGTGACATCCAATCTTCAATGATCAAGTAGAGATGATCTAAATGTGTTTAAGGAGGCTGGGATATCTCTGGGCACGAAGTATGTCGAAGGCTAAGTGAAATAAACGAGTTGAAATAAAACGGGGTGATGTCTTATTTACAAATTTCTGACCTTAACGTACATTAGCCTTCATGCATAACGTACATAAGTCACTTAGCGTACGCTACCCAGCATAATATAGCGCACGCTATCGTCCTGATAGTTAACTGTCCTGATTCTGACCTTCATTACATACGCTATACTTACCATATTACGTACGTAACCAATACTATTAGCATACGCTACATCCTTACCTTAGCGTACGTTAATACCCGTTGACTTAAAAAGTGTCCAGGTTTATCCGCGGGAATCTTATCCGGACCCATGTCCGGCTGGCACATGTGACAGCCACCCAGCTCAATTATTGACTGTCTAACGTACGCTACGCTTCATTCGTAGCGTACGCTAACTCTAGCCGATAACGTGCGTTAAGCTACATTCTTAGCGTACGTTATCACGTATTTGCATGGGAAAATTTACATGTTGTCATACTCATATAAAAGGATACAAATACGAGAAATATCATACTTCAATGATCAATATCACAATCCCGAATAATACAGGGTTCAAATACAGATGAAATACTCAATAATAAATCCGGATATTATAATTCCGGCATGTATTGTGCATATATATATATACTACCTCCGTCCACGAAAATGTGTCCAAATTTTGACTTTTTCGGGTCAAAATTTATAAACTTTGAACAAAAAATTGCCATTAATATATAAAATTTTATAGAAAGTTTAAGTTATATTTTAGAAATACACATTAGGACAAATCTAACCAAATACTTACATTACTATAATTTTTTTATATATTGCTTGTAATTTATGGTCAAAATTTATAAATTTTGACTCGAAAAAGTCAAAAAATGGACACATTTTCGTGGACGGAGGGAGTATATTATTATATATGTTCATGCTATGTATATCTATGTGTATGTATGTGCTTTTATGTTTGTAGATTAACATCATGTATTTTCCCTATCATTTGTAAAAAATTATTATTGATTTCATACAAAAAATAAGAGATTCCGGCGTGTATTGTGCATATGTGTATTATTATATATGTTCATGATATGTATATATATGTGTATGTATGTGTTTTTATGTTTGGTGATATAAAAATGTATTCTACTAAATGTTTATAGTGTGTGTCTGTGTGTTGTTTCTTGTGTTTATTATATACACATAACGTTGCTGGTTCCATCCGCCTGGAATTTTGATCTAAAATGTTCTCTGTTTTTAACATTATGCTTCTCTTAACATTCTGAAAAACTATTAATTATTTTATATCATCTTTTTCTGGACGTCTATGCTAACTATTACTGTTTTTTTCTTCAGATTTGTGTTCGTTTCGTGCTCTTATTAATTTCTTATAAAAATTAAGAGATTTCACCATGTATTGTGCATATGTATATTATAATATATGTTCATGCTATGTATATCTATGTGTATGTATGTGCTTTTATGTTTGTAGATTAACATTATGTATTTTCCCTATCATTTGTAAAAATTATTATTGATTTCATACAAAAAATAAGAGATTCCGGCGTGTATTCCGCATATGTGTATTATTATATATGTTCATGCTATGTATATATATATGTGTATGTATGTGCTTTTATGTTTGGTGATACAAATATGTATTCTACTAAATGTTTATAGTGTGTCTCTGTGTGTTGTTTCTTGTGTTTATTATATACACATAATATTGCTGGTTCCATCAGCGTGGAATTTTGGTCTAGAATGTTCTCTGTTGTTAACATTATATGTTTCTCCTAACATTCTGAAAAACTATTAATTATTTTATATCATCTTTTTCTGGACGTCTATGCTAACTATTACTGTTTTTCTTCAGATTTGTGTTCGTTTCGTGCTCTTATTATCAGATGCATGTTCAATTCCGATGCTCACTATATTTTGCCAGTTACTGCTTATAGTTTGTTTGATAGGTTTATCTTGATATATATTTCTTTGTATATTAAACTATATTTTGATGATTGCTGATCTTTCGGTGCAGGTCAGCGAGGTTTTTTTCCGCAGTTAGGTTTACCTGCTTTGCCCTCACCCATTGCCAGACACTGCCCTCATTCGTTACTGTCGATGGGTTTCTATTTGGTACTTCTTATTAATCTCAGATAATGGCCGTTTCCTACCTCTATCTATATCATGTGCGCTTGGATATTCGTGTTTTGCTTTGATATACTTTCATTCTCGTTTCACCTTCTCCATATTTGTTACATGTGTATGTGCGTTGATTTGTATGTTTATTGTATACACATAATGCGTTACTGGTTCTATCAGCTCAGATTTTTAGTACTGCTGTTTTTTTTTTACATTATATCTTCTCCCTGACATTTTTAAAAACTATTAATGGATTCTTATCATATTTTTACCAAAATTGGCCTCAAACGTTGCTTCTAGAAAATCCGCTTCCTCCTTTCTAGACTTCACAATAGCTCTGAATCGGAAACATATGCTTCAGCAATAGTACCTTATATTTGCTACCTCTTACTCTTCTCAGGTGGTGATTGTTTTCTACCTTTGTTGCTATAAAGAGATTTTCGTTGTCATTCCACTTCCTGTTTATTTGTTACATTCTTCAACACGACCCTACCAAGTTCACTGTAATTCATTTTAATCTTACATACTTCATGAAATAATATAGTCAGCAAATGGAGCCCAAAATATTTTCGCTCGATGCAATAACTCCGGAAACGAGAAACTGGATTGCGAAGGTTTCTGTCCTCAATAAAATAGAACCTCGAACGTCGTTGCAACCCACTGCTATAAAATTTTAGAAAATGCTCCTCGCAGATAACAAGGTAGATTCTTCTCTGCAACCACCATTATATCTCATTCTTATTGATATTTTTCACATATCTTCATCTTACACCAAACAGGGAAATAAGGGTGAAGGAATGTTATATCGAGGAGACATTGAACTACTCAAAAATAGTTTGCATCTTCATCAAACCTACCTTATATCAAACGCAGCAGTGCGCCCAGTGAAACCAGGATTCGAAAATCCTTTGACCAATAACAAATATCAATGGATTATTGGTGCCAGGACAGCTATTTTAGCAGTTGAAGAAGATTCGTCCATCTCCTCTGAACTCGCTCCCAATTTCATACAATACGACAAATTCTGTGATTTTATAGGCACAAGAAAATTAATAAGTAAGTTCTTACAAAAAATTAATAGCTATCTCTAACTATAACTTTATTACGTTCTTTTTTACTAATTTGAGTTTATAATCATCTCTTACCAATGTCTGCTACATATCTTCAACTATAACTCTATTCAGTAAGGAAGAACTGCAAAAAGATTTTTCTCATACTCATAATCAACTCTTACCAAATCCTACGACATATCTTCAATTATAACTCGATTGTAGGTACTGTCACAATTATAATTGATAGCCATAGTCCAAGAATGGTGTCCTCAATGTAATATCCGGAATTTCTACTACTGTTGTTTGATATTATTTTATCCGAGTTATGTTGTACAGCGTGGAATCTGTACAGTGTGGATAAAATAAATAAAGGACTGAGATGTCAGTATCGGTATAATTGTCATATCTGACAGTTGCATTTGAGGATATCGTGTATTAGGTTATCATACTTTCGATATAGAGTATATCGTATAAGAATATTATTGGATTCAGTATTTGTGTTCAGTGTGTCTTATGTTCGTTTTGCTATGTCGAGACGTTGGACAGAAATTGCGGAAAATGGCTAAGTGTAGCATTATTAGCGCACGCTAATATGCATTCCTAGCGCACGCTATCGTGCAGGTTTAGCGAACGCTAATGGTAAAGATAGCGCACGCTAGTTCAGAACAGATCAGAGGGAATCTACATGTGGACCCGGTCACTTTCGGCGCATGTGCCGACGTAGTCAACTGATGTTTGTCATAAAGCATTAGCGCACGCTAATGCCTGTTGTTAGCGCACGCTAACTGTATATCGGTCAACAGGGAATCTTGGCTTTATTGGTTGCTTTCGGCATGTGGGGTCACGAGCATCTTCGTGGTAGGTGTAGACTGTAGCAAGTCAACTGGTATTAGCGCACGCCAAATGTAAGGACTTGCGTACGCTAGACAGTGTAAGTTAAGTACGCTAATGCATGGGCATTACATACGTAAGCACATGTACGAAGCCCGACAGTGGCCTCTGGACCGCGATAGCACACACTAACAAAGTCATTTAGCGCACGCTAAGGCTGTTGCGCACGCTAAACATGAGATGTTAGCGCACGCTAGTAATGTATTCTATATAAGGGGACAGACGGGTTTTGAGATGCATTTAGTTCATTTTTCTCCTTCAGTCGATAGAGAGAGCCTTGAGAGGTTCTTGAGGTTCCCAAACATGGTGAGATGATGATCTTTAAACAATATTAAGATGGAAAGCATGGATTCAAGCCTTGTTCTTCAAGTTATTCATGATTCTTGGAATGGAGTCAAATGTTCTTATTCTTGGTTCATCCAATCCAGGTAATTTTTCGTATCCCTTTGATGGTGGTTCGTTTTTATTGGATGATTACATGTGAGGAGCATGTTGGATAATCAGATGATGATGTTATATGAGATTCAATGGAATTTTGATAAGAGTTTCGGATGTTAGTTAAGATTCTTCATACTATAAGGATGTTGATTTATTTAACCCGATCTAAGATGGATTTCTGAATCTTGGTAATTATATTGGTCGATTTAGATGAGATGAATCATGATACTAGGTTGAATTCCAGATTGAGTATGATATGATCCTTGTTATCGAGTCGGTTTGATTGTTGATGTTGTTACCATATTCTGTAACACCCCCAGATTTAACCGGAAATATTACAGCGCCGTGGGCCCCGAGATTGAACCCAGAAGGCTAAAAGAATTTTTGCAAACATTTACAAATGCCAAGAGGCCAACAACGGTACTATCTTTAAAAATACACAAAGGTTTATAAAATACATTTAACAAAAACCGTCGTAAAAACTCATTTGAAATCGCAAGGCCAAATAGCCGACACACAAAAGTTTAGAAAACGATTTCCAAAGTAATCTTAGTTACCAGATACCGAAAGAGCATTTCAAAATACTCATGCAGCGGAAAAAGACCACCCATAAAGATATTCTAGCAGCGGAATACAAGAACCAATCAAGAAACTCAATGCACAAAACATGTCCTAGCCAGTATCCTCCGGGAATCTCATCTCTTCACGACCGCTACAAGCTCGATACTCCAAGAACCTAAAAAGAAATCCCACGACGGGGTCAGCCATAATATCCAACAATGATAACTGTCACATCACATTAATAATTACATACCAATGAGAATACAACATAAGAATATGACCAATGTAACCTTATCGTCATAACCTTACCAAAATTCACATCTCGCACAGTACCCAAGGTTCTCAAAACATCATCATAACTCACTGTTACGAAATCTACTAACTCTGTCCAATCCAAATCCGTCGGGTAACATCATCATATCTCGACACGAAAACCAGTTGCCCATCAAAGACAAATACCAAGGGAAATACGGAACATACCTCAAGATGCACAATCTCATGACACTCATGTCAGTCTAATCCGAGATCAGATCAAAGCAACATACGAACACGGTCCTAACACAAGACCTACAAATGCATACTCATGTGACAACGTCAATATGCTCAAAAAGAATAACAATGTATACTCAATGGCAATCCCATGATCTAGCGCCCTCAGCATAGATCCCAAGATGATCCTACAAGATCAACACGAGGTGGATAACCAATAATATACATACAACAACACAACACTGGGTAATCCAATGATCCAGAACCCTCAGCATAGATCCCAAGATGATCCCGTCGGACCAACACGAGGTGGAAAAACCCGTCCAATGATCTAGCGCCCTCAGCATAGATCCCTAGATGATCCCGTCGGACCAACACGAGGTGGACATCTGATCCAGCACCCTCAGCATAGATCCTCATGATCCCTTCGGATCATTTACAACATAACAATGTAATTATGCATACACATATGCAATTCAATATGTTCATCAACATGAACAACTTATGAATCAAAACATGAACGACACTATGATGACACAACTAGGACGACCTCATGTTCAGCAACATGAATGACAACCTGCATGATCAACATCATCAACACTAAACCGAATCAAACTAAGATACTGTACCGAATCCTTCAGTAGAAATCTCGATGTCAAATCATCACCGGCAATTATCCTCAATGCTCGATGGTCCAAACGTACAATGAACTATAGATACTCATATCCTCGTCTTTATCACAACATAACCTCGATACCCGAACATACCAATAACCGAGATAAAGCATATACATTATGATTTACCTCCCAGAATCGTAAGAATGATATACGATCCAAATACCCAGAGTTCAAAATAATAATCATCGCTTATGCATTTTATTACTGCCTTTCGGGGTTTTGGTTTACATATTCAAATGAAATCTCTCGGGAAGTGTTTCGCTGTGTTTGATTTGTTGATTATTCCATAACACATTTGAAGTAATCCAGGATGGGTTAATGATTGACGTTGCGAGTCATGTGTGGAAAAGGAGTTTTTGGTCGGAATTTATATATTGAGATTTTGGAACTCTATCGTGTGTTTTTCCGCTGGAATATCAGTGGATATTGGTGACAGACCGAACTGGTATACAGGAGTATGGACGTAGTCGAGCATTTGCATAGTTTGCATTTTAAAACTTCGAAATCGTGGGATTCGGAGGACACTGTTATTGAATACTTGGCATTAGCGAGCCAGTTAATTTTTAGAAAATTGATTTCGTGATCTTACGAAAATTTATGTTTTGAGTTTTGGAATTTTTGAAAAGAATTTTCGAAAATTTGTCTTTTGACAAGACTATATGATTTCAAACTGTTTTGAAAATGGGATTGATGTACATACGCATTTAGTGCATAATGCATATCGTGGTGAAGCTCTGAGTGAGACTCACCAACTGGATAACACACTAGTGGTACTATGAAAGGAGATTCGAATTTTGATATGATAGTTTGATTATCCAGGGATGATCGGTTCATTTATCTGATCAGAGAAATACTGCGTTTTATAGACTCGTGTACAGAATGTGATTTTGGAAATTTCGGGTTTTGTGAAACCGGAGCATATGTGCTATGTGATTCCATTAGTATGGTAGTAGCTCGACTTTACCATAGTGATCCTCGAATGATTTCTTTGTAAGTGTAGGTTTGGGGATGGTAACCCCATGTTGGTTGCTTTGAGTAATGATTGGTCGTTCCCAGTCCATGTATGATTGGATATGTTCGATGGATTGTGATTGGTTGTTCATATGCCGAGGGGTATGTTCACCAACAAGATATGTTTATTGAGATCCACCGTATGTGATTGGTGTGTCGTTTTTAGAACTCTTTCATGTATCGGTTTTCTGTGGTTCTATGTTGATCGTGTTGGAGCTTACCGTGTGAAGGTATTCTCAATTATCGTTGATCGTTCGTTTGTCGTATTAGAGTTTATCATGTCGATGATATTCTCGGCTAAATTGTAAATTGATCAGTGTTAACGATCGTATGAGAGTTCGGACGTTGTGTCAACATTTCGGGGTCTGTTGTCATTGTTTTGGATAGTTGTTTCACAGTTGTACTGTGTATTATTGATTTGTATCCGGATTGGGATTTGATTGTGCGATCAGGCAGACAGGATTTGATTCGGATAGATTATTTCATCTGGCGATGATATAATTTTGTTGAGACTCATGGAATTATGATTGTAAAGTGTATTGAGATTTTACAGTGAGGTCACTAGCTAGTATCTCAGGAGATCCTCGACTTTGCGCATTGGTAAGTATGCTGTTGTGGTTATTCTATAGTGATGATGATTGATCATTGTCGTGATGGTTTTGAGATATTTTGGGTTGAACGGTATGTTTGTTTGTTTTATGACGGATTGCAAGTTTCGAGGCCGAAACTTATTTTAAGTGGTGTAGAATGTAATATCCGGAATTTCTACTACTGTTGTTTGATATTATTTTATCCGAGTTATGCTGTACAGCGTGGAATCTGTACAGTGTGTATAAAATAAATAAAGGACTGAGATGTCAGTATCGGTATAATTGTCATATCTGGTCGACAGTTGCATTTGAGGATATCGTGTATCAGGTTATCGTACTTTCGATATAGAGTATATCGTATAAGAATATTATTGGATTCAGTGTTTGTGTTCAGTGTGTCTTATGTTCGTTTTGGTATGTCGAGACGTTGGACAGAAATTGCGGAAAATGGCTAAGTGTAGCATTATTAGCGCACGCTAATATGCATTCCTAGTGCACGCTATCGTGCAGGTTTAGCGCACGCTAATGGTAAAAGATAGCGCACGCTAGTTCAGAACATATCAGAGGGAATCTACGTGTGGACTCGGTCACTTTCGGCGCATGTGCCGACGTAGTCAACTGATGTTTGTCATAAAGCATTAGCGCACGCTAATGCCTGTTGTTAGCGCACGCTAACTGTATATCGATCAACAGGGAATCTTGGCTTTATTGGTTGCTTTCGGCATGTGGGGTCACGAGCATCTTCGTGGTTGGTGTAGACTGTAGCAAGTCAACTGGTATTAGCGCACGCTAAATGTAAGGACTTGCGTACGCTAGACAGTGTAAGTTACGTATGCTAATGCATGGGCATTACGTACGTAAGCACATGTACGAAGCCAAACAGTGGCCTCTGGACCGCGATAGCGCACGCTAAGGCTGTTGCGCACGCTAAACATGAGATGTTAGCGCACGCTAGTAATGTATTCTATATATGGGGACAGACGGGTTTTGAGATGCATTTAGTTCATTTTTCTCCTTCAGTCGATAGAGAGAGCCTTGGTAGGTTCTTGAGGTTCCCAAACACGGTGAGATGATGATCTTTAAACAAGATTAAGATGGAAGGCATGGATTCAAGCCTTGTTCTTCAAGTTATTCATGATTCTTGGAATGGAGTCAAATGTTCTTATTCTTGGTTCATCCAATCCAGGTAATTTTTCATATCCCTTTGATGGTGGTTCGTTTTTCTTGGATGATTACATGTGAGGAGCATGTTGGATAATCAGATGATGATGTTATATGAGATTCAATGGAATTTTGATAAGAGTTTCGGATGTTAGTTAAGATTCTTCATACTATAAGGATGTTGATTTATTTAACCCGATCTAAGATGGATTTCTGAATCTTGGTAATTATATTGGTCGATTTAGATGAGATGAATCATGATACTAGGTTGAATTCCAGATTGAGTATGATATGATCCTTGTTATCGAGTCGGTTTGATTGTTGATGTTGTTATTGATATATGAACATTGATATGATCATTGTGATAATTATGGGGTCGTTTATCTTCAAGAGATATGGAGATTTATGTCTCCCTTCATTCGGATTCGTAGTAGCAAGATGTTAGTCGATGCTTGGAATGCATGCCACTGTACAGCATTAGCGCACGCTAAGCTTACTGGCTAGCGCACGTTAATGGGAGTAACTTAGCGCACGCTACGTTATGCGTCTAACGTGCGCTAAGTAGGCAGACGGTGCAGTATTTTTGTGTTGTGATTATGAATTCGTGCTGGTTCGAGTTGGATTGTACAGTCTATGTTTAACCGAGATATCATAGAACCGTTGAGTTTGTGGATGGGTTATATCGATTATTGATTGTTATCGAATGTGTGTTAAATTTATTATTGCGATAGGTTGCGATAATCGATCGGTGATTATAACCGTATATTGCGGTCGTGTTCGAGCATGTTCGTGAATTGCGTGGTCAGGGCTGAGGAGCTCGTAGACAAAGGCAATGAAATTGGTAGCGGCTTCATCATCTTCGTATCGGTATCGAGGCAAGTTATTACTTGCTCAGTTATAATATTTAATGAATGGTTTCAGTTTCATTTCGTTTATAATGCATATAGCGATGATTATTATTGTGAACTCTGGGTATTTGGATCGTATATCGTTCTTCCGATTCTGGGAGGTAAATCATAATGTATATGCTTTATCTCGGTTATTGGTATGTTCGGGTATCGAGGTTATGTTGCGATAAAGATGAGGATATGAGTATATATAGTTCATTGTACGTTTGGACCGCCGAGCATTGAGGATAATTGCCGGTGATGATTTGACATCGAGATTTCTACTGAAGGATTCGGGACAGTATCTTAGTTTGATTCGGTTTAGTGTTGATGATGTTGATCATGCAGGTTGTCATTCATGTTGCTGAACATGAGGTCGTCCTAGTTGTGTCATCATAGTGTCGTTCATGTTTTGATTCATAAGTTGTTCATGTTGATGAACATATTGAATTGCATATGTGTATGCATAATTGCATTGTTATGTTGTAAATGATCCGAAAGGATCATGAGGATCTATGCTGAGGGCGCTGGATCAGATGTCCACCTCGTGTTGGTCCGACGGGATCATCTTGGGATCTATGCTGAGGGCACTGGATCATTGGATGGGTTTTTCCACCTCGTGTTGGTCCGACAGGATCATCTTGGGATCTATGCTGAGGGCGCTGGATCATTGGATTACCCAGTGTTGTGTTGTGGTATGTATATTATTGGTTATACACCTCGTGTTGATCTTGTAGGATCATCTTGGGATCTATGCTGAGGGCGCTAGATCATGGGATTGCCATTGAGTATACATTGTTATTCTTTTTGAGCATATTGACGTTGTCACATGAGTATGCATTTGTAGGTCTTGTGTTAGGACCGTGTTCGTATGTTGCTTTGATCTGATCTCGGATTATACTGACATGAGTGTCATGAGATTGTGCATCTTGAGGTATGTTCCGTATTTCCCTTGGTATTTGTCTTTTATGGGCAATTGGTTTTCGTGTCGAGATATGATGATGTTACCCGACGGATTTGGATTGGACAGAGTTAGTAGATTTCGTAACAGTGAGTTATGATGATGTCTTGAGAACCTTGGGTACTGTGCGAGATGTGAATTTTGGTAAGGTTATATCTCTGATGTTCTCCTCACCCAATACTACATTTACCGAGTTTCATTTCTCATACAGCCAGACAGATCTAACTTGTCCGTCCGAGGAAAACTATCCCGCAGACATCAGAATTTTATCCACCCCTGCTGTGACAAATGTCACCGTCTCACAACTGCAGAGTATGTCTCTCTATTTGAGTGCCACTCTTGTCAACAAATTAAGACTGCCATTCCAAGGTACAACACAATGCATATTCTCGCTCTGCCTCACACTCTCATCGTTTACTCAAATGACTACATTATATTTTCCATGCCTCAACAGATTCAGATTCTCCCTCTTAGTATATGATGAATCCGGCGAAATAGAGGTGACTGTTTTTGGGAACGAAGGCGAAAAAATCATGCAAATGTCGGCAAATCACTTTTTGGAAAATTATTGCAGTGTAAATAACTTCTCTTAACAGTATTCTTCCTGCTCACAACTGAACTGGCCGAAGTATCTTTTATTTGATTATGAACTACACTAACTTGCAGGACGAATCTTTCATATTAGACTCCATTGACTCCAAACTAGATCAAGTACAACTGAAAATGAGAATTCAGTCAAAAGTTCTTAATAACGGGATGGTACAACTACAATGTCATGACATATCATGCAAACACTGGAACGTCAGCAACTACATTCTCCGATTGTCGCCAATAATGAGACAATGACTTCATCTTTACCGGGTATGTATAGATATTTAATATATTACACCTCAAATATTAACTATGACAATTAAAATTCTCTTCACTCTCTTAAAAAATGTCGCATTATCTGTCAACACATACCACAGATGCCATTAAAATCTCTACACCGCAAAAAAACGAAACAAAAACCCTCCCATCAACAACCAAAGGTAATTTCATATTAATATCTTCTGCTCATATACATTCACTAAATATATATTAATGCATCTTTCTTATTTCAGAACATCCTCACCCTGACGTACACATCAACACATCATCTCGCGGACGAGCATTGAAAGCAAAAAGAGTCGAGTGAATCAACTTTGATGTCTACCTGTATATTCAGACTGTATATTCAAAGTTCTGCTACAAGTTCATGCAAATAAAAGAACTGTTAGAAATATACTATCAACAATGAATATCCCTTACGTATGTTGTCTATGGCCGGCTTCGAGGTTTTTGTTCTTGAATTCTACTGTGAATAAGGGTTTCCTGAGTTAGTTGTGGTATGATCAAATTTGCTTTATTTCCGTTTCTGCTCTTTTTGTTATATTAAGATAGCTACTTTTTTCTTGAAGAGACCTGCCTGGATCTGAAATACAGTGGTGGTGTTTTCTTTTTGCAATTATTTTCTCTTTCTATTATTGTTCATTATGCACTTATTGTTATGTAAATTGTCGGTTTGTGATTCGCTGAGTTTATACCTGTGCTAGATAATAGTCAGTACCAAATGTAGGATTAAATTAGTTATGTTATTTCTTCATATATCTTTTTGGTGCTGCTGATAATGGTGATTTCGACTTATTAACTCTAACAAGTAAGCAACTCAACTTATGTCATTTTTATTCTTATTTTTATTTTTTGTAATATTAATTATTATTGAGGTTCCATTATTGCTCCCGGGTGAAATGTTCTCCGTGTTTCTATGTTTATTGTACTGCCTAACAGGTTGTGTACGTCATTAACTTCACATTTATATGTATATTACTTGAATCATTCTCTTGTCGGTTAGGTTATATCATTTATTTATATATAGATTGCATGCCCTGCAGCAGAAATGGTGGATGGTTCAATGGTTTTGTACTTTGAGCAGGTACAGTTTGTGAAACTGTCTTGAATCCATGTTACATGAGTTTTACCTCTTCAATGTGATCTTAAATGAATTTATTTTTTGGGATTGGTTATCTGGAGAACTCCTTCCAGACCTTCTCGACAAGTGTATGATTTGATTGACAGTTCAAGAGTGTGAACCTTAATACAATATGTGGGCATCTATTGTTCATGATAACTAAAATCGATCCCCAAAATTTGAATGCCTACGTTAAATCATTTTTATTAGAAAGACATTTCCCATATTTGAATGCCTAAACTGGGTAGAATCTTGTCTCTTTTATTGGTGTTATGAAGGGACCATGAGATTTTTATTGAAATATTTTTCATTTCCTTATATATTTTCCCGAGTATGTTGAAATGTGTATGTATGCATACATATATAGCCATATATATCTATTAAATTTGTGTCCTCTATAAAATTGGCCTTTTTATACTTAATGTACATTAATTTACAACTTCTTTTGTTCTGGTAATATAAGTATTATATCATCTCTTTGCAACATGCATGTGCAACCACTAATAAAGTTAAATGTTGGGTGAATGCTTGTTACAAAGCAAAAGTATCAACGAAACCTAAATTGTGCAACACATTTACATAAATTAAACGGCGCAGTCCATTCATTTGATGCATTTCACATAGAATGGTAATTTCTATTTAAGTTGAAATATACTTATAGTGGACCTTTTCCTGATCAAATGTATATAAGTTCAGACTAAGTGCGGTTCAATTACTGTGAAAGAATGTTGAACACAAAAGGAGGATCGTATTTCAAACTCTACATAACAATAATTGCATAATGAACATTAATAAAAAGTAGTCTAGGTAGTGCTATAACATCATTATACAAAATACCTAGATTTGAAAAAATCTCGTTTAAAAAAAAATTCTTATTTAAGAATCTGCTAATTTTAAAATTTATGTTATAAATGAATATAAATTAATAAAAACATATAACAAACTCACAAAGTATATGAAATATCTCCATCAAATTTTTACATTCACGTTTTCCTTCCTTTATTATAATTGCACGTATTTTTAAAATAACTGTAACAATAATTGCATAATGAACATTAATAAAAAATCTATTTAAGAATATGCTAATTCTAAAATCTAGATTATAACTGAATATAAATTAGAAAAAACATATAACAAACTTATAAAATATATGAAATATCCAAACTCCACATCATTGTATATCCACAAATCTTCATCAAATTTTTACATTCACGTTTTCCTTCCTTAATTATAATTGCACGTATTTTTAAAATAACTGTAACATGTACAATATAAGCATCTAAAAAGAATTTATTCTACTAATATAAAACTAAAATGATAATAACGAACATAAAACAACATATATGGGCAATCATGTGCATTGCACGGGACCAAAAACTAGTATGTATATATATAGGAAAGAGATCATATGAAAACTAATTATCTTGTGAAATATAGAAACTTTTGTAGGCCATTGATATTAGTGATCTAACGACTGTAAATGCATAGAATTATATAATTTCATACTATTTTTTATTATATTTTAATTATGTTATATTAATTATGGGGTTACGAAAGTCTTTTTGTCTAAAACATAACTGCCGCATCCTTATTAATCGGGATTTCCTTAAAAGAGACCGTCGTCTTCTGTAATCTTCTAATTCTGCAAAGACAATCTTGCATAAAAAAGGCCGTCGTTTTTGAAGGTTTTCCTCCGATTATAACGAAAAACCCTAACAAAAAATCGGAAGAGGTTGATAACGAAATCATAGAGGTCTTACCGTTGAATCAAGAGGAAATCAAAAGGCCGTCGTTTTTGTAATCTTCTAATTCTGTGTGTTCATTTTCCTCCGATTTCCCAATGGATTCTGCAGGTACTTTTTTCAGTTTAATTTTTTCTTTAATGAATCAGTCATATCTTGTTGTAATCAGAAAGGTATGAACTTCTATCATATAGGAATCGGAACACATTTTTTTTATTTTTAAAGAGTTAGGGGTTGCAGCCATATGGTTACTAACATTCATATATTTTTGTATGAAATATGTTTGTAGGTGAATTTGTACCATTTTTGATATCTTTTCACTTTCACTAATCTATCAAGTTGTTGATTATGGTTAACGATATGCAGTTTTGACTAGTTTCCAGTTTTCATTGATTATAATAAGATGCATGTAGTTAATTTTTTAATTATAGAGAAAATTATCAAATTGGTCCCGTATGTAGGGTCAATTGGTCAAAAAGCCCCATCTGTCTCCGGCGGACCAGAAAACCCCACATCTCCCCCTGTTTTCGCCAATTTGGTCCTCCATCGCCGGCCAGAGTATTTTACGGCCATCGGAGCTGACGTGGACGACAAGTGGCTGAAATAGTGGGTCCGCCTGAGACAGACGGGGCTTTTTGGCCAATTGGTCCCACATACGGGACCAATTTGATAATTTTCTCATTATATATATATATATATATATATATGAAATTATTTTCAATAAATGTAATAAATATAACAAATATTAATGGCACGTGATATAAAGAACTATAATTTAATTGAGTTTAAATTATTTGTGGCAAAAAAATTCTATCAAATGAAAGGTTGATGAGCGGTAAATTTTTTATTTTCTGAGGGTAGAATTATTTATCAAATAAAGATTGGTAGAAGTTTATTGCTTGCAAAAAAGATTTATGTAACCGATTTATGTCAGATTTTTAGTTTTCTAATATAATCAATTTGTAAAATATATTTTCTAAAGCAATTAAATTTACTTAAAATGTATTAAATTTCTCTCCTAAATTGATTGAATAATACTATTATTTTTATTTTATAAAAAAATCAACTAAGTAAGCTCTTTAGCATAAAAGCAAAGTATGTTAAATAAAAAAATCTATTGTTGGATATTAAAATTATTTCTTTTATTGCAAGAATATATTCTTTTGTTGGATAATACAAAGATAATCTATTAAAAATCTAACATAAAAATACAAACAAACCATAAATCTTTTTTCAAGCATCATTTGATTGAATTTTTTTGCCACAAATAATTTAATCTCAATTAAATTATAGTTCTTTATATCATGTGTCACTAATATTTATTATATTTATTACATTTATTGAAAAATAAATGTATATATATATATATATAATGAGAAAATTATCAATTGGTCCCGTATGTGGGAATAATTGGC
This sequence comes from Orobanche coerulescens, assembly GCA_033398695.1. NCBI lineage: Eukaryota > Viridiplantae > Streptophyta > Magnoliopsida > Lamiales > Orobanchaceae > Orobanche > Orobanche coerulescens. The sequence goes on from CM065802.1 coordinate 232,287,020, forward strand.
CAAAAAGCCCCGTCTGTCTCAGGCGGACCCACTATTTTTGCCACGTGTCAGCCACGTGTCGTCCACGTCAGCTCCGATGGCGGAAAATACTCCGGCCACGTGTCAGCCACGTGTCACCAAAATTTTCTCCGTACGACTTTTGTAGGCCATTGATATTAGTGATCTAACGGTCGTAGATGAGTAGAATTATATGCATTTATATATTATTTTTATTGCATTATTTGTTGCATATACTAGCGACCAGCTTGATGCAACAAATAATAATAAATATGCAATGAAATTACTTAATAATGCAATTGGTTTCTAGATTTCACCATTAAGAGTGTTTTCACCATAGTCACATATATATATATATAGTGGCGCGTTCTATGCAGTACCAATATTAGATGCAGTACTTTACAGTACTAATTTATGCATGAGTTTGTACTAATTATGCATGAAATATATGCATTTCGTGCATCAAAATTTCAATGCATTAAAATATGCAATATATGCATCAAAATTTCAATGCATTAAAATATACAATATATGCATCAAAATATAGATGCATTAAAATATTAGATTATATGGACCAAATTTTTGTGAGAATTAATGCATTGAAATTTTGATGCAAGAAATGCATATATTTCATCATAATTAGTACAAAACTCATGCATAAATTAGTACTGTAAAGTACTGCACCTAATATTGGTACTGCATGCGCCCATATATATATATATATATATATATATATATATATATAGTATTGAGTAGATTTATAGAGGTATATTAAAATGTAATGTATAATCATTAGTTATATGTTAATGTAAAAAGTATGTATATAATTTATGAAACTAAAAACGTAGAAAACTGATAAATTCTATTTGCATATTTGGAACATATTTTCCTAGTTTTCAACAGTTTTCGTAGAAATTGAAAACTCATAAAATTTTAGAAAATTTTGAAGAAAAAAGTGGAAAAAATTTCCACAAATAACAACCCCTTAAAATTTGGACATTTTCAACCATGTAAAAAGGGACTTATAATAGAGACCGGAGGAAGTATTTTTTTTTTTTTTGGGAATATTCCAAAAAATTTTGTAAAAAAAAATTGCTTTTCAAATTTTCTACTATATTTTTTTTTAATTTTGAAGATTCTTAGTTCGTGAATAAATTGAGAAGCGCATCGAACACAATGCAACGATGAAGAACAAGGGACGCAAACAAGTACTCTTTGAACCAGGTGATTGGGTTTGGGTTCATTTGAGGAAAGAACGATTTGTAATTCAAAGAAAATCGAAGCTAATGCCAAGGGGAGATGGACCGTTCCAGATCTTAGAGCGGATTAACGATAATGCCTATAAAGTAGATCTACCTGGTGAGTATAATGTTTCCACTACTTTCAATGTTGGTGACTTAAGTCCTTTTGAAATTTCAGATTGGAGGACGAATCATTTTGAGGAACGGGGGAATGATGTGAATCGAGATATTATGAAGAACCCGGATGAGGACTTGAGCATGCCGACTGGACCAATAACGAGGTCTCGATCAAAGAAGTTCAAAAATGATTTATCGACACTCGTCATTGATATGTTTAAAAATAACTATGTTATCAAAGACAACAAATTCGTGAGTAGTATCGAAGTTGTCGAACAATAAGTTTTTCGTTTATTTTATCTTGGTGTATTTTAATTTGAATTGTATTCTTGAGTTGTATTTGTTATATTTTGAGTTTTATATAATCGAGTCGTGTAATATTAAAGTCGAAGACGATCGGAAAAGACGAACAAACAAACAAGGATGCAAATTCCCGCGCGTAAGACTGACACGTAGCAGTCTCGTATTTTCGCCATAACTTACTCATACGAAATCCGATTCAGGTGATTCAGGTGTCTATGGAAAGCTAATAAAGATATATACAAATCATGTTAAGACCATAGGACCAAGTTCAGACCCATTGGAGCCCAGAAATGACAAAACAGACAGCATCAGATTATGGTGACTTGTTGTCCTTGTTTTCACACCTTAAAATCTTGGTCTTTGATTTTGTCCCCTAAACATGTGTTGACTTACTTTGTATCAGATTTTAGGATCTTTGAATATTGATTTTTCTATTTTTTAGGTTTTTTAGTTGTTTCCTTGTTCAGACTAGAGTCAGGTGTAAGATTTTGGCTATAAATAGCCTTGAAGTTTCATTGTAAGAGGACACCAAAAAGATTTTATGAAATTTGAGAGTGTTTGTATTAACAAACCTTTGTGAGTGCTTTCTTGTTTTGTTGAGTGTGTCTCCAAAATATCCCTTGTGTGATTTATATATACTTATCAAGTGCAATCTTGTTAGTATTTATATTCCACCCCTTCCGAGTTGCTACGGTGTGTCACGTAGAGGTTTGGAAGTAAAGCCCCATTTTGCTTATTTTGGAAACATCCTGGGAACGAATTCATCTAGCAGTGTCAGTTACCATAGCGTGTCGTGTGGGGGTTGTAACACCCCTAAGACGTTCAGGGCGTATTACAGCACTGTGGACCACGACATTCAAATAAAAGACTAAAATCCGACAATACAATCTGACATCAAATCCATTTCCCGAAACGGGAATACAACATTAACAAATTCAAAAAGGAAGTACTCGAGTACTTAAACCAATTTCATAATACAGAAATCCCAAAACAAGACATCAATAAATAAACGACAGGACAGAACACCAATAAATGACTACTGAACAGTATCATGCTTTCCCATCATCCTCATACGGCTCGTATGCTCACTTGTCTCCAAGACCTGTACCTGAAATACAAAAAGTATTTCCCCCATTTAAGGGGTTATCGACTGTAATATCCGCATTTTTTATTTCCCTTGTAATTGTATTTCCGGTGTAATCCTCGATTTTAGTGACCCTCGTGTATCCGTCAGTGTAACTTTTCCGTTATCTTTTAATCTGATCCTCGTAATTGTTGTGTGGAACCGCCGTTTTGGGGTTGCCGTGGATTCATTCTATGATATGATGCGTTTTGAGGTGTTCCGTTTGACGTTTCGTTCATATTCCGGTATTTTGGGTCGTTTATATTCTGTATCTAGCGCACGCTAAATTTCCTGTATAGCGCACGCTAGAAATCCATTAGTAGCGCACGCTACGTTTGATTCGTAGCGCACGCTAACGATTTAGCCCTGGGAGTGGCAGTTCAACTCCCAGCCCTCTGGACTATCGGATTAGCGCACGCTATCTTGTCTAGCGCACGCTAATGTCGGGAGACTAGCGCACGTTAAGTTGTTCAGTAGCGCGCGCTAGTGTGACTGTCCAGTACTGGGCAGTTTACTACTGAACTCAATCAGAGGCTAGTTAGCGCACGCTACGCCTGTATGGTAGCGCACGCTAACGGGTCAGGTGAGTTTGGGCATTTGGCACCGGACTGGCCGATGATGTCAGTAGCGCACGCTATTGGTCCATAGCGCGCGCTACAGAGAGCTTATTAGCGCACGCTACGTTTCGAGTAGCGCACGCTAACGGCCAAAAGTTTGCTACCGGATCGACGCTAATTAGTTTGCTCGTAATTTCTCTCGTTAGCGCACGCTAACCTTAAAGGATTAGCGCACGCTAACACTCCCCGGCTATATAAACCAGGAGTGGACCGAGATAGTCACAAATTCTCATTTCTCTCCTTCTTCCGCGGCGATTTGAGGCGATTTGAGGCGATTTTCTTCTTCCAATCACTTGAGATTCTTTTGCTTGAATTCTTGGTGTAGATTAACATCATCCACTTGTGTTTCTTATCCTAAATCCAAGGTAATCTCTTAGAACCCTACTTTTGGATAATTTGGGGTTTTGGGATTTTCTTCCGATCCGCTTTCGCTTTTGTCGATGGATTCATGATGAATATGATTAATCTTGTTGGTATTCTTAGTTTCCCTACGGATTCATGGTATATTTCGTGATTTTTACGGAATCGAGAGGGTTTGGTTGTGGTCCGCCCTTGTTGTTTATATACGAATATACATGAATCGTAGGCGGGTTTTCGGGTGTATTCCAATTCCGTATTCGTTTAGAAATGGTTGTAATTGTATTCTTCGAATCGTTAGGTTCGGTTTCATTGGTTCCTAGCATTCGTCGGTGACTTTCCCTTCGTTCTTCGCGTCGTCATTAATTCAAGGCAAGTATTTTTGGAAACCTTTAAGCTTAACATGAAATGGTGATGTATATTACTTGTGTGTAACTCACCTCGTGTTGGCCCGACGGGGTCAAGGAGGGAAATCTATGCTGCCGCCCTGGATTTCACGAGTTTGTTTAGCTAGCCAGTGCGGGAGGGTCCTTAGAGGCCTCGTGCGGGAATCTATGATATTACTCTGTTCCCAAGGCGATGCATGTGCGTGTTTTGTTTTATAATATAGCCAGTGCGGGAGGGTTCTTAGAGGCCTCGTGCGGGAATTTATGATATGACTTTGTTCCCAAGGCAAATTGTTTGACTGTTTATTTCCGGAATAGACATGTCTGGTTTTGACTTGTGAAAATGATATTGGTGCATGTACTATGAAATGTGTAAGCGATTGGTTTGCCTTGACTACTTGTACTAGTGTAATTGCTAACCCCTTTGGGGACCCGTTTTGGGGAAATTCTTGTTATGGATTTCAGGTCATAATTATCCGGACGAGCGAGCACCGGGACAGTACGAGGATGTTGGCCAAGGCCGTTGACATGTGCATTTGGGTCGCCTTATTTCCTTTGTCTAATTCGATATGGTTGTTTCCTATATCTCTAAACTTATAGATTGTACTCGCGAGTACGTAGGTTTTTCCTTCTGGTTGTGTTTGGACTTCGTTGGAGTTACCATATTTGTCGGTTGATGTTATTATGCCGGTTGTACCGGACGTGTGGTTTTATGTTCTTGTTGTTAATATTATTGTCTCCTTGCTAACCGAGACGGTTAGTCGAGAGGTGTTCTCTTGTGTTAGCCTGGTGGATTCCATGTAGGGGTCCACGGCCGTAATACACCTCGAATATCTTGGGGTGTTACGTAAAATGGTATCGAGCTCTAGGTTTATGGATACCTAGGCTTGTTGGTCATTCGGGTCTAGTCGTGTTTTGTTTTGCACATTGTCACGCCGCCGCCAAAGATCCCTACTTCCAAAGGCTCGTAAGTTTTCCTATTCGGCTCTTTTGTTTCTTGCATTGTATTTCCACTTTTGAATCGTGGTTGTTTTTCCTCCCTTACTCATCATCGATATACTTCGTTATCTCTCAACATCGTATGGATGCCGGAGGAAACCGTGGTCGTGGTCGTGGTCGTGGACGCGGCCGAGGACGTGGGGCAGCCGGGGCGGCCACGCCGCATTCTTCGAGCCGGCGATCCGGTGACCGTCACGCCATGCTTCTTCGTGAGCGCGCCGATCTTGGTATTGCGGCTGTTATGCAAAGAAATGGTTAACCAGATGGCGACTATAGCTCAGTGGTCCAACCCCGATCGTGCCCATGCTAATCGGGCGAGCGGATCGGCCGGCTTCAGGATGTCATCAAGATGCATCCTCCTCGCTGGGAGCTTCGACCCGATCGGCCGGGAAGGGTGGATCAAGGAGATATCCAAAGTATTCACCGCTACCAATCGCCCCGAGGACCGCAAGGTCCCTATTGCTCAATATTTTCTCACGGGAGATGCTACGATTGGTGGGAGGCCGTTGGTCCCAAAGATCATGTTGCTTCATGGGCCGAATTTCAAGAATTGATGGAGACCGAATATTGTCCGTGGCCGGTCGTGTGCCCGAGTGCATGCTTTCTATGACGCCCAACCACGGGATATTCCCGTATCTCGTGCCATTGCCGACTTTAACAAGGAGTTGGGTTATGTGAAGACCCAAGTTGTCGCCGAGAGCGACAAAATTTTCCATTTTTCCAGAGGATGAAGTTGCCCATTCGGGACTATATGTCCGGGCTCGTCGTACTACTCGAAGGATTATCGAGTCGAGCCCTTGCTTATGATATGTCGCTGACGGCGAGTGATTTGGCTCGTGAGAGCAAGAAGCGTAAGTCGGTCGGAAATTTTTCTCGGTCCCAAGAGTGGGGGCCACAGAAATCTCTAGCCGCAAATATTTCTACGGGCGGTACGGCTCATTTCTCTGGGAGCTGGGTGCCACCGAACCTCCGCTCGTGAGCCCACATGTTTTAACCGTGGTACACATGGCCATAGGAGCCGGCGTGTTCTCGTCAAGTTTACTTGTCATACTTGTGACAGCCTAGGCCACAAGGCCCCCTTTGTGAGCAGATCAAACAACTTCGCGCGCCTGTTCTTCTCAACTGCCGTTGGAGCCGAGTGTGAACCAGTGGCTCATTTGCTCGCCGCCTCCACCGAGTGCCGGCCGAGGTAAGGGTCGGGGTCAGCCCGCTAGGGGTGGAGTTTCCAGTGTCCGCTCTGCTCGGCCGCGTATCTATGAGATGAGGAGAGCCGATGATCCAAAGCCATCGTAGCGACAGTACCGTTCATATTCATTTCCATCCCGTCGGTGTGCTTTTCGATTCGGTGCTACGCATTCATTCATTTCTCTAGAGTGTGTACGCCGTTTGAGTCTCGATCGCTTGTCACCTTGCGAGCCTTTCATCGTTAAACTTCCTAGCGGTGATAGAATTGTCGGTGATCGAGAGGTCCGAGACTCTTCGTGATTATTTGTGAGAGAGCTTGGCACTCTAATCTTATTGTCGTTAATATTGAGGGTGAGGATTTGATTCTCGGGATGATTGGCTCGGGCGGCATGGTGCAATCATGAACTACCGCACGAGGATCATCACCATGTTAGCCGAGGATGGCACGAGCACTCCTTCGCGGGACGAAGGAGGGAAATCGAAATTCGTCATTAATGCCTTGAAGGCGATGAGTCTCTGCGAAAGGGGTGTACCGGTTATTGGTGCTATGCCTTGAAGGCGGAGGATGGTGGAGTCGAGCTTTCGCCGATTCCATCGTTAATGAGTTTCTGATGTATTTCTGACGAGTTACCGGGTTGCCACCGGATCGTGAGGTTGAGTTTGCTATAGAGTTAGAGCCGGGTGCGGCTCCGATTTCGAAGGCGCCGTATCGCATGGCACCTTCAGAGATGGCAGAGTTGAAGAAGCAGTTGAGTGAGCTTCTTGAGTCGGGGTATGTTCGACCGAGTGCCTCGCCTTGGGGCGCACCGGTCCTGTTTGTGCGGAAGAAGGATGGTTCACTACGTTTGTGTATCGACTACCGCGAACTAAACAAGGTGACCATTAAGAACAAGTATCCCTTGCCGAGAATTGATGACTTGTTCGATCAATTGCAGGGAGCGGCGGTGTTCTCAAAGATTGATTTGAGATCGGGGTACTATCAGCTCCGAGTGAGGGAGTCCGATGTGCCGAAAACAGCTTTTCGGACGAGATACGGACATTATGAATTCGTAGTTATGCCTTTCGGGTTAACTAATGCGCCGGCGGTGTTCATGCAATTGATGAACAAAGTCTTTATCGAGTATTTGGATAAGTGTGTCGTCGTCTTCATTGACGATATTCTTATCTATTCGAGGAATGAGGAAGAGCATGCCCATCATTTGCGGATAGTGTTAGATATTTTGAGGACCGAGCAACTCTATGCGAAGTTCTCGAAATGTGAGTTCTGGCTGAAGGAAGTGATGTTTCTGGGTCACGTGATTTCAGCCGAAGGGGTTCGTGTGGACCCGCAGAAAATTGAGGCAGTATTGGATTGGGCATCGCCCACAAATGTGAAGGAAGTCCGTAGTTTCTTGGGTTCACGGCTACTACCGTAGGTTCGTCGATGGTTTCTCAAAAATAGCTAGGCCACTTACTCAGTTGCTCCATAAATCCGAGAAGTTCGTCTGGAACGACTAGAGGCAAACGAGTATAGAGGAATAGAAGAAGCATTTGACTTGACTCCGGTTTGGCGTTGCCATGTGGCAACGAGGATTCGCCGTGTATAGCGATGCTTCGGGTCAGGGTCTTGGATGCGTATTGATGCAGCACGGCAAGACCATTGCCTATGCGTCGAGACAGTTGAGGCCGTATGAGCTTAACTACCCTACTCACGATTTGGAGTTAGCGGCGGTTGTCTTTGCACTCAAGATTTGGCGTCACTATCTTTTCGGATCTACATGTCAGATTTTTACCGATCATAAAAGTCTGAAATACATATTTACTCAGCAGGAGTTGAATATGAGGCAGAGGAGGTGGTTAGAGCTGATTAAAGATTATGACCTTGAAATTCTTTATCATCCGGGCAAGGCGAACGTCGTGGCCGACGCCTTGAGTCGGAAACCGATTGCGTTGTAACGCTTGAGGTCCTTACGCCTCGATCGAACTTCGGCGGGCTTTGATCGGGTTAGATGTTGAGGTTTTGTTGCACGGAGTCAGTCGGGCAACTTTGTGCTTTAGAGATTTCGCTGCCTTTGATCGATGAAATTAAGTGAAACAATCAGAGGATCCGATGATTACTCAAATCCGAGAGAACGTTCTTAAGGGAAAGTCTCTGGATTTGTGATTCACGAGGATGGTGTTTTGAGATTCCAGTCGGCTTTGTGTGCCGAACGATCCAGAGCCGCGACAGAGCATTTTGCATGAGGCCCATTCCACACCCTATTCCGTTCATCCCGGTTCGAGTAAGATGTACAAGGACACGAGGAGGAACTTCTCGTGGAATGATATGAAGGAGGAGGTCGCACGCTTTGTAGCGAGATGTTTGACTTGCCGCAGTCAAAATCGAGCATCGGCCGTCAAGTTATTGCAGTCACTTCCCGTTCCGGAATGGAAATGGGAAGACTTATCGATGGATTTCGTTACGAGTTTGCCGAGATCGAGGTCGGGCATGAACATGGTATGGGTGATTGTTGATCGTCTGACCAAGTCGGCACATTTTCTGGGCATCAAGGACACTTGGGGCCCGGAGAAGTTAGCTCGTGTGTTTATCGCGCAGATTGTGAGACTTCACGGTACTCCGAAGTCTATTGTTTCGGATCGTGATGGCCGTTTCGTATCGCACTTTTGGCAGGCGGTGCATAAGGCGTTAGGTACCCGTTTGCATTTGAGTACCTCTTTTCATCCCCAGTCAGATGGACAGTCGGAACGCACCATCCAGACATTCGAGGACATGTTGCGTGCTTGTGCCCTCGATTGGAGTAGCGACTGGGAGGAGCATTTGCCATTGATCGAATTCACGTACAACAATAGTTGGCACGCGTCGATTCGGATGGCACCGTATGAGGCACTTTATGGGCGGCGATGTCGATCGCCGATTTGTTGGAATGAGGCGTCCGATTTGGTCGGGACCGAGCCGGATGTCATTTTAGAAACGAGGCGGAAGATAGAATTAATTCGAGAACGGATGTTGACTGCCCAGAGTCGACAGAAGTTATATGCCGATGTACGTCGTCGACCTTTAGAATTCGAGGTGGGAGACCACGTTTTGCTGAAGGTGTCGCCGACGAGAGGAGTTTTCCGTTTCGGGAAGAAGGGGAAGTTGAGTCCGAGATTTATTGGACCCTTCGAGATTCTCGAGCGAGTCGGTGGGTTAGCATACCGTTTGGCGTTACCCACGGCCCTGAGTCATGTTCATAACGTTTTTCATGTTTCCCAGCTGAGGAAATATGTCCCGGATACTAGTCACATCATCGACTATGGGGAGATTGACGTTGCCGAGGATATTACTTTTGAGGAGCGTCCTTTGAAGATTTTGGAACATCGTGAGAAACGATTGAGGCATAAGACCATACCTTTGGTCAAGGTGCAGTGGTCGAGACACTGTGTCGAGGAGGCGACTTGGGAAACCGAGGATAGCATGCGTGCTAGGTACCCCGAGTTGTTTGTTTCTTAAGTTTCGGGACGAAACTTATTTTTAGAGGGGTAGAATGTAATATCCGCATTTTTTCTTTCCCTTGTAATTGTATTTCCGGTGTAATCCTCGATTTTAGTGACCCTCGTGTATCCGTCAGTGTAACTTTTCCGTTATCTTTTAATCTGATCCTCGTAATTGTTGTGCGGAACCGCCGTTTCGGGGTTGCCGTGGATTCATTCTATGCTATGATGCATTTTGAGGTGTTCCGTTTGACGTTTCGTTCATATTCCGGTATTTTGGGTCGTTTATATTCTGTATCTAGCGCACGCTAAATTTCCTGTATAGCGCACGCTAGAAATCCATTAGTAGCGCACGCTACGTTTGATTCGTAGCGCACGCTAACGATTTAGCCCTGGGAGTGGCAGTTCAACTCCCAGCCCTCTGGACTATCGGATTAGCGCACGCTATCTTGTCTAGCGCACGCTAATGTCGGGAGACTAGCGCACGTTAAGTTGTTCAGTAGCGCGCGCTAGTGTGACTGTCCAGTACTGGGCAGTTTACTACTGAACTCAATCAGAGGCTAGTTAGCGCACGCTACGCCTGTATGGTAGCGCACGCTAACGGGTCAGGTGAGTTTGGGCATCCGCTACCGACTCGGCTGATGTCCAGGTAGCGCACGCTATTGGTCCATAGCGCGCGCTACTGAGAGGTTATTAGCGCACGCTACGTTTCGAGTAGCGCACGCTAACGGCCAAAAGTTTGGCTACTGGACTGGACGCTAATTAGTTTGGCCTGTAATTTCTCCTCGTTAGCGCACGCTAACCTTAAAGTATTAGCGCACGCTAACACACCCTGGCTATATAAACCAGGGAGTTGACCGAGATAGTCACAAATTCTCATTTCTCTCCTTCTTCCGCGGCCGGGCGATTTGAGGCGATTTGAGGCGATTTTCTTCTTCCAATCACTTCAGAGATTCTTTTGCTTGAATTCTTGGTGTAGATTAACATCATCCACTTGTGTTTCTTATCCTAAATCCAAGGTAATCTCTTAGAACCCTACTTTTGGATAATTTGGGGGTTTTGGGATTTTCTTCCGATCCGTTTCGTTTTGTCGATGGATTCATGATGAATATGATTAATCTTGTTGGTATTCTTAGTTTCCCTACGGATTCATGGTATATTTCGTGATTTTTACGGAATCGAGAGGGTTTGGTTGTGGTCCGCCCTCGTTGTTGTTTATATACGAATATACATGAATCGTAGGCGGGTTTTCGGGTGTATTCCAATTCCGTATTCGTTTAGAAATGGTTGTAATTGTATTCTTCGAATCGTTAGGTTCGGTTTCATTGGTTCCTAGCATTCGTCGGTGACTTTCCCTTCGTTCTTCGCGTCGTCATTAATTCAAGGCAAGTATTTTTGGAAACCTTTAAGCTTAACATGAAATGGTGATGTATATTACTTGTGTGTAACTCACCTCGTGTTGACTGACGGGGTCAAGGAGGGAAATCTATGCTGCCGCCCTGGATTTCACGAGTTTGTTTAGCTAGCCAGTGCGGGAGGGTCCTTAGAGGCCTCGTGCGGGAATCTATGATATTACTCTGTTCCCAAGTCGATGCATGTGCGTGTTTTGTTTTATAATATAGCAGTAGCGGGAGGGTCCTTAGAGGCCTCGTGCGGGAATTTATGATATGACTGTTCCCAAGGCAAATTGTTTGACTTTATTTCCTAAAAGACATGTCTGGTTTTGACTTGTGAAAATGATATTGGTGCATGTACTATGAAATGTGTAAGCGATTGGTTTGCCTTGACTACTTGTACTAGTGTAATTGCTAACCCCTTTGGGGACCCGTTTTGGGGAAATTCTTGTTATGGATTTCAGGTCATAATTATCCGGACGAGCGAGCACCGGGACAGTACGAGGATGTTGGCCAAGGCCGTTGACATGTGCATTTGGGTCGCCTTATTTCCTTTGTCTAATTCGATATGGTTGTTTCCTATATCTCTAAACTTATAGATTGTACTCGCGAGTACGTAGGTTTTTCCTTCTGGTTGTGTTTGGACTTCGTTGGAGTTACCATATTTGTCGGTTGATGTTATTATGCCGGTTGTACCGGACGTGTGGTTTTATGTTCTTGTTGTTAATATTATTGTCTCCTTGCTAACCGAGACGGTTAGTCGAGAGGTGTTCTCTTGTGTTAGCCTGGTGGATTCCATGTAGGGGTCCACGGCGCTGTAATACACCTCGAATATCTTGGGGGTGTTACATCGACAACTGCTAGTGCAAGTACAATCCATTTGAACTACCATTCTAATCAGATGAAAATATGCGCCAAAAATCATTTTAGAAATCTTTTATATTCCGGAATATTTTACGGTTCATAAGCACAAAACATATTTCTCCAACAAAACATTTCAAAGTTAACCTCGGTACGAGACTCACGGCCACCGTACCCCGCAGAGCCCCGTCGGACATCCCTGGGTGGTTAACCATAGTTCGCGATATGAAACTCACGGCAACGTATCCCTAGAGGCCCCGTCGGACCAATCCCTAGGTGAACATACATATATACATCCACACAACCACGAAAGGCCATAATTCAAATACTAGAACGCGTAAACAAATGTAAAGTACTTGCCTTTGAGACATCTTTGAAGAATCAGGAATGAAAAACGACTACGAACGGTCCGGGTGGAAAACGACGGTTCCTAAACGAAGGATCAACATAACTCGGTCCTAACGGACAACAATAATCGAATGGAATACACCTATAACCCCGATTACAAGCTATGACAATAAACGTTCAATCGATACGGGCGAGGGTTTACGCAAAATCTCCCCGAATCGATAATTCACGGATTTAACTTGAAGAAAACAGATGGGAATCACCCAACAACAACAATAGATGAGGAATAATACAACATATATGGACAATTCGGAATTAATCAAGAAAAACCCGAAAAACCCCTAAATTTGACAAGCTAGGGTTCCTGAAGAAAATACCTCGGATTCGGACGATGGAGGATGATTACGCTGATGATGATATGTTAGCACGAGCCTACGGTGATGGAATTTGAATAAAACTCCGATCAAAACTGATGGAATCGCCTCAGGTGTCGCCCGGATGAAGAAAACGAAGAGAAAGGAATGAAAATGGGGTTTCTGGCCTGCCCGCTGTTCTTAAAACAGTGTGCTGTTACGGCCATAACAAGTGTTACATTACGGCCGTAACAAGGCCAATATTACGGCCGTAACGAATGGGGTGTTACGGCCGTAACATCCTGCTGGACAGAAGTCTGGCAGCTGCTGTCCGAACCGTTCTGGACGACTCCGAAACTCGGACCTGCTATCGAACTGAAAATATGGCTACGAAGGATATTCTATGACGAGTCTAACCGTTACAAGAAAACATCATTCCGACTACCCGGGAATCCGAAATACGACAACGAATATGGATTTCCCTAAACTTATAGGAAATTACAAAAATGGCCCAAGTACCCGAAAATCCCGATACGACGTCGGATTAACAATCCGAAAGTCTAAACACGACCAACTCAACCATACGAAGTTGTGCAAACCAAGAAACAATGAAAACGAACGAATTTTACGAGAATCGAACCCACAAACGACAAAACATGTCATAAAATGGAATCACGCAAAAACATCACCAAAACTCGTCCAAATGGAAAAACTCCAAGAATAAATTAGATTCAAAATGTCGAAACGGTTACAAACGAGTCGATAAAAATAGAAATACACCAAAAATGGAAACTGCTAAGAATAGAAAGGTACGGATATTACATTCTCCCTCTCTAAAAAGAAGTTTCGTCCCGAAACTTAAGAATCAAAAAGCTCGGGGTACCTCGAGCGCATATCTTCCTCCAACTCCCACATTGCATCTTCTACTCCGTGCCTCGACCATTGCACTTTAACCAAAGGAATGGTTTTGTGCCTTAACTGTTTGACTACGCTCTAAAATTTTGACGGGCCTCTCCTCAAACGTAACATCCTTCTCGATCTCCACGTCCCCGAATTCAATAACATGGGACGAGTCCGGAACATACTTCCTCAGTTGGGAGACGTGAAATATGTAATACCCGGTTGTAATTCAGTAATTATCATTCAGTATTTATCATTCAGTAATTGATACTCAGTAATTTCACTCATTAATGATCAATTGTCACTCATATTCAATCATGGTATTCATCATTCAGAGTAATTGTATCGTGTATCAATCGTCATTCGTCACTAATCTAATTGGAGTTTCGTGCCGTGTTTATCATCGTTGTCATTTTCGTTGTAGACTGTGCGTGAGGAGTAGCGCACGCTACGTACTCTTTTTAGCATACGCTAATTGAGTACAGGTAGCGCACGCTACCACTCAGCATTAGCGCACGCTAATGTTACCCTGGTTGCAGTCCAAAAGGTACTGGACTGCAGGTGAGTTATTTGTAGTGCACGCTACGAGTGGTAAGTAGCGCGCGCTAGCGGGTTGTAGTAGCGCACGCTAAATCTGTGGAGTAGCGCGCGCTAGGGACGGATCAGGTTGAGTCCAGTGGCTACTGGACTGCACTGGATTAATTCATAGCGCACGCTATGAGTGATATTTAGCGTACACAATCGATATTATAGCGCACGCTAATCGTTGGTTGTAGCGCACGCTATCGAGATCAGATCAGAGGACAGAAGGTTTCTGGATTCCAGTACTGGGCATCACATAATTCGTTAGCGCACGCTAACAATGGGTATTAACGCACGCTCTCGGCATTACCGTAGCGCACGCTACAAAAGGTACGTAGCGCGCGCTACCGTGTTCGGACGGTGGGTACCGGACTACCCAAATTACCCGTTAGCGCACGCTACGCATGGGCTAGCGCACGCTAACCCGGGAATGGCTATATATTAGACGCTTAGCTCGAGTTCGTCATTTTATCATCCTTTCTCATTCCCTCATCGTTTCGGGCGATTTTGGGCATTTTGGAGAGTTCTCTTGAGCTTCTATCATCCATCATCATCTTCAAGTCTTTGAGTTGGATTATCATCACTTCATCATCTCCTTAACATCGAATCAAAGGTATTAATCTCTTGGATCTAGAATTTCGGATTTTGGGTTTTTCCTTCCGATTTCTTCGTAAGCTTGGATTATCATTGGAATATGTTAGATATGGATTATCTACCTTGGATAAGTATATTCTTACGGATTTAATGGTTATTTTCGAATTATTTCAAGAACCCTTGGGGTTGACTTGATTATTTGGGGATATTACGATTAATGTAGTTGTAATCTCTAATTGTTGATTCCAAATGGATTATTTATTTCATTGAAATGTTTTTATAGTTCGATATACTCATTTTGGTGTTGGTTTCGATATATTCGGATTGGATATTTTGAAGTCGTGTGGTTGGTTACGTATTCGTTGGAATGCCCCTATGAGTTTGATTATCGTTGTTTTCGACCTTTGGGTTAGTCGTGTTTAGTTGCTTGATACGTGTATTGAACGGTTGTTGGTAATTATTGTTATTCAAGGTTGTTCGAGCGACCGGCATTTCATTTAGGACGTTGTTCGTGGACGGACATTCTTCATCGGTATTGAGTAAGTTAATTATTACTCGGTTAAAAGGATATTCATTCCTTTTGATGTTGTTCATTCATAATCGTAACTCATTCATCATTGTATTAACCGTATCAAAACTTGTCATTGTCAATTAATCACCTCAGTCATAAGGAACGACGGTTCCAATCATTTCATTAAGCTGTCATTCATTCCACCATCATTTAATCTTGGTGAGTCATTATTCAATTTCGTTGTCACTTTTGTCATATTATGGCATTCCGGGTCATACTGGCGTGCCGGTTGGTATGTGTAGGATTTTGATGTCGGGCACATTATAGTCGTGTGTTGGTTGGTGGCCTCACATTGGACTGTGCACACGAGTTGATGGCTTCGTGAAACTGATTAGGTACAAGACCACACGTGTATTCGATCGATACTTGTTGGTGGCTTGTGCACGGACACATTTCCATCCCGGACATAGTGTGGCGCCATTCCTTTGAGCCATATCATTTGTTGATTCATATAGCATGTTTGATTGCGTATGTTTCGACAGGATATTGTATAACCGTGGATAACTCATGATTGTGTATTTTCAACTCTTGAGGATTGTTGTTCGTAAATCGATTTCGTTGGGGATACTGCTTTGTCATGGCAAGGCTAAAGCACGGGGAGAGCACGGTGACGGCGAGGAGTCCCAGTGATACTAGTAGGGGGCCCCAGTCTTTTCAGTCATTTATGTTTCCTTCATTTATTCCGCTGCAGACATTCCGTTTGAATATTCATTTCACTCAGTGGTGTATATTTTATCTCCATATAAAATATACTTGTATTCAGTATCATCCTGGGTGTGTTGTATGAAACTCCTTATCGGAGTAATTAATTGTGTAATGTGGTTCGGTACTACATTTACCCTGCGTAATTTACTCATTTTCATTTGCCCGGTGGGTCCTACTGGGGTCCACAGACCGTAATATCCGCCTAGTTTGGGGTGTTAGAGTTGGTATCGGAGCGTGGTTTTGAATACTACCTTCCGAGTCATGTCTCATTTGAAATCATCGTCATCGACTAGTATCATTGGACTTTCGCCACGTGTGACTGTGCAAATGCCGAGCCAATCGATCGAAAGAAGCGTAAGATTTCTAACGCCATGGTATAATTTCTCGCAATAGTCATTCATTCATCAAACATCAATTAACAATCCTCAAACATCATCAATCAATCTGATTAGGACAATCATGTTAACACATTAATCACATAATTCATATAATTTCTCAATTAATGATCGTGACGATCATGTTAACTCATTAATCACTTAATTCATTTCATTTCTCGATTAATGATCGAATGATCATATTAACTCATTAATCACTTAATTCATTTCATTACTCAGTTGTCGATCTGGATGATCATATTATTAATCTTGTTAAGTTATTCAAGATAATCATTTCAAGATTTTCATCAGATAATCATGTCACTTCAGTAAATCATTCATATAATCACTAAGTAGAGCATGTATACTCATTTTCATCATCTCATGACATAATCATAACGTGATAATCATGCGGGAAATATAATCATTATGCGACCTTCCTACTCAAAGATGAGGAGAGTCGTCGGGGATGCACGGGGAGAGGCCGCGATGTGGGTCGAAACCCAGGAAATAATCACTCGCTGTCGGGAAATCGTGCCCAGGACTCGGCTCAATCAGAAGATGTTCGGGTTGATCCACACACTTTTATGCAGGCCATGATGACCCATGTGCAATTGCTCAATCATCATTGCGCCACTCTGACCGGATTAATCGAGAGAACCCTCCCGTATGAGCCAGCTGCTAAGGAAAGTGCTGAACAACAACTTCCATCTCGGCCAAGAAATCAAGCGTAATCAATCCGAAGGCGGTCCAATAACCTTCAAGAAGCCTCGTGTGAGTCCTATCATTTCGAGCGACCTCCTACGGCGCATAATCGTGCGGGATCTCGGTCCCGAGTGGCGATTCGGCCATCACCTGTTTCAATTGTGGAACGCCGGGTCATTACAGCACTGAGTGTCTGAAACCGTCTATCACGTGCTATAATTGTGGGAATTTTGGGCATAAGGCCCGTTTTTGCCGAAAGGACTCCAAGTCGGCTCCGGCGGCATCTCAGGCCCCGAAGCAAGCAGCGATTCTGAATCAGACTGCTTGGTCAATGTCGTTTAAGACAATGGAAGCAAATAGAGTTGGGGCTCATATTTATCAGACGGGAGCGTCCGGTTCGGGAGCCGGCAAGTCCCAGATTCATGTGATGAGGAGGATCGACGATCCGGTGGCCCGAATGACCTCAGGTATACTCGTAATTTTATTTCAACTTGTGTGTACCTTTTGAATACTGGCACACCGCATTCATTCATTTTCGAATCATGTTTGAATAGACTTATTTTGGAATAGTCCTATTGCTTGTGGACCTCATACCATCGATCTACCTGACGATGGAAAATTTTTCGGAAATCATACCGAATTAAGCTTAATGACCGCGATTGGTTGATGGACCTAATCGTGGTGAATTTATCTTAGGACGATGTAATTTTCGGTATTAGTTGGTTTGGTCGTCTTGATACTATCCTCAGTGTTTGTTAGCGTTTGGTCGCTATCTTTTCGTCGTTGGTTGTCGAATGTGTACTTCAGGGAAGTAATCCCCGTTGTTCCAGAAGAATTATTATTATGACGGAAGCAGAGAATTCCGCAAGCGAATTGTTCAATCATTCATTGTATCATTTCCATCGATTGGCCTTTCTAAGGCAATCGAGTTATTCAATCTTTCATTGTATCATTTTCATCGATTGGCCTTTCTAAGGCAATCGAGTTATTCAATCATTCATTGTATCATTTTCATCGATTGGCCTTTCTAAGGCAATCGAGTTATTCAATCATTCATTGCATCATTTTCATCGATTGGCCTTTCTAAGGCAATCGAGCTATTCAATCATTCATTGTATCATTTTCATCGATTGTCCTTTCTAAGGCAATCGAGATGTTCAATCATTCATTGTATCACTTTTTTATCGATTGACCATTCTAGGGCAATCGAAATGTTCAATCACTCGTGGTATCATTGTCATCGATTGACGATGTATTTCCAGACGAGTTATCTGTTTGCCTTCGCATAGAGTAGTGGAATTCAGGAGTGAGTTGGAGCCGGTATGTCCCCATTATCGAAGACACCGTATCGGATGGCCCCGA
The DNA here is from genome assembly GCA_033398695.1 of Orobanche coerulescens. Lineage (NCBI taxonomy): Eukaryota > Viridiplantae > Streptophyta > Magnoliopsida > Lamiales > Orobanchaceae > Orobanche > Orobanche coerulescens. Next base: position 232,305,547 of record CM065802.1, read on the forward strand.
CCAGAATGCAGGAGTTGAAGATTCAACTTGAGGAATAGTTCGAGAAAGGTTATCTCCGACCGAGTGCATCCCCGTGAGGAGCACCAGTGTGATCTGCCAAGGAGTAGGATGGCTCGTCTCGTGTGTGTATTAATTATCAGGAGTTGAACAGCGTGATGATCAAGATTAGTATCCTCTACCCCGTATTGATGATCTCTTAGATCAACTTCAGGGAGCTTCAATATTTTTCCTAGGTCGATCAAGATCTGGATATCATCACCGCGAATTCAAGAGTCGGGTATCGCAAGGATGGCATTTCGTACACGCTATGGTCATTATGAGTTCGTAGTTATGCCGCTCGGGCTAACTAATGCACTGTGGTATTCATGTAGTTAATGTTTGGGGTTTTCATCGTGTTTCTTTTTGATCAGTTTGTTTTTTTATTCATCGTTGTCATTTTGTTTTATTCTCGTGATCGAGAGGAACACGAGGTACATCTTCATCGGAGTTCTCGACGTGTTGAGACGCGAGCAACTTTATGGAAAGTTTTCTTAATGTGAGTTATGGATGTCCGAGGTGATTTTCTCGTGCATGTAATTTCATCGAGACGAGTTCGTGTCGACCATCGAGGATGGAGGCTATTCGAGATTGGCAACCTCCGAGAGATGTTAAGGAAATCGAGGTTTCCTCGGGTTAGGCGATTAATTATCCGACCCACGACTGGAGCTAGCGTAGTGGTTTTCGCGCTGGAATTTTGGCGTCGTTACCTGTATGGCGTCACCTGTTAGATCTTCACTGATCACAAGAGTTAAAGTATATATTTACTCAGAAGGAGTTAAATATGCGACAAAGACGGTGGTTGGAACTAATCAAAGATTATGATATCGAGATCCTTTACCACCCAGGCAAGGCGAACATTGTCGCCGACGCCTGGAGTCATAAGTCCGTTCAGGAGCAGATGCTTGCTCATTTATCAGTTCAGAAGGAGCTTCAACAGGAATTCCTTAGACCCGAGATCGAGGTCTGGCATCAGCGACTGGCGGGTATGCTGAAACCGCTCCATATTCCAGAATGGAAGTGGGAAGACATTTCTATGGATTTCATCACGAGAGTGCCGACGAGTCGTCGGGGCATGAATACGATCTGGGTGATCGTGGACCGCTTAACTAAGTCAGCTCATTTCCTTTAGATTAAAGATACGTGGGGTCCCGAGAGACTTGCCCATCTGTTCATCAAGAGATAGTGAGATTGCACGGTACTCCTAAGAGTATCGTTTCTGATCGTGACGGGCGATTCGTGTCTCATTTTGGAAATCAGTTCATCGTGCTTTGGGAACTCAGCCTAATCTCATTACCGTTTTTCATCCTCAGTCCGACGGACAATCAGAGAGGACTTTTCAGACACTGGAGGACATGTTGAGGGCATGCGTCCTCGATTAGTAGACGATTGGGAAGCCCAATTACTGTTGTTTGAGTTCACGTACAGTTATAGTTGGCATGCTGCGATGAAGGTAGCACCTTACGAGGCCTGGTACGGTCGTCGTTGTCGATCTCCCTTATGTTGGGACGACCCATCAGAGTCAATCGGCACCGAGCCCGATATACTTATAGCCGCCCGGGAGAAGGTAGCTTTGATCAGAAGTCATTTGTTGACCGCTCAGAGTCGACAGAAATCATATGCAGATAACCGTCGTCGACCATTAGAGTCCGATGCTGGTGACCATGTGTTGGTCAAGGTATCCCCGAGTCGTGGTATCTTCCGTTTTGGGAAGAGGGGTAAGTTGAGTTCGAGATTCATTGGACCGTTTGAGATTCTGGATCGAGTAGGAGAGTTAGCTTACCGATTGGCTTTACCTCTGGCGTTGAGCCGAATTCATAATGTGTTTCACGTATCTCAGTTGCGGAAGTATGTTGCCGACCCGAGTCACATACTTCAGTTCGATGAAATCGAGATTGCCGATGATCATTCATATGAGGAACGTCCTATACGAGTTTTAGAGCGGCGAATCAAGCAGTTGAGGAATAAGACGATTCCTTTGGTTAAAATTCAGTGGTCTAGACACGGAGTCGAAGAGGCTACGTGGGAAACCGAGGATAGTATGCGGAAGAGTTATCCCAAGTTTTTTGACCCTTAGTTTCGGGGACGAAACTCTTTTAAGGGGGGGTGTATGTAATACCCGGTTGTAATTCAGTAATTATCATTCAGTATTTATCATTCAGTAATTGATACTCAGTAATTTCACTCATTAATGATCAATTGTCACTCATATTCAATCATGGTATTCATCATTCAGAGTAATTGTATCGTGTATCAATCGTCATTCGTCACTAATCTAATTGGAGTTTCGTGCCGTGTTTATCATCGTTGTCATTTTCGTTGTGGACTGTGCGTGAGGAGTAGCGCACGCTACGTACTCTTTTTAGCGTACGCTAATTGAGTACAGGTAGCGCATGCTACCACTCAGCATTAGCGCACGCTAATGTTACCACAGTTGCGATCCGGAAGGTCTTGACCGCATGTGAGTTATTTGTAGCGCACGCTACGAGTGGTAAGTAGCGCGCTAGCGGTTGTAGTAGCGCACGCTAAATTGTGGAGTAGCGCGCTAGGGACGGATCGAGGTTGAGTCCGGTGGCTCTCGGATCGCATCGATTAATTCATAGCGCACGCTATGAGTGATATTTAGCGTACACAATCGATATTATAGCGCACGCTAATCGTTGGTTGTAGCGCACGCTATCGAGATCAGATCAGAGGACAGAAGGTTTCTGGATTCCAGTACTGGGCATCACATAATTCGTTAGCGCACGCTAACAATGGGTATTAACGCACGCTAATGGCATGACCGTAGCGCACGCTACAAAAGGGTACGTAGCGCGCGCTACCGTGTTCGGACAGTGGGTACTGGACTACCCAAATTACCCGTTAGTGCACGCTACGCACAAGGGCTAGCGCACGCTAACCTGGAATGGCTATATATTAGACAGTTGCTTTGAGTTCGTCATTTTATCATCCTTTCTCATTCCCTCATCGGTTTCGGGCGATTTTGGGCATTTTGGAGAGTTCTCTTCGAGCTTCTATCATCCATCATCATCTTCAAGTCTTTGAGTTGGATTATCATCACTTCATCATCTCCTTAACATCGAATCAAAGGTATTAATCTCTTGGATGTAGAATTTCGGATTTTTGGGTTTTTCCTTCCGATTTCTTCGTGTAAGCTTGGATTATCATTGGAATATGTTAGATATGGATTATCTACCTTGGATAAGTATATTCTTACGGATTTAATGGTTATTTTCGGAATTATTTCAAGAACCCTTGGGGTTGACTTCGGTTATTTGGGGATTTTCCGATTAATGTAGTTGTAATCTCGAATTGTGGATTCCTAATGGATTATTGATATCATTGAAGTGTTTTGTTAGTTCGATATACTCATTTTGGTGTTGGTTTCGATATATTCGGGATTGGATATTTTCGAAGTCGTGTGGTTGGTTACGTATTCGTTGGAATGCCCCTATGAGTTTGATTATCGTTGTTTTCGACCTTTGGGTTAGTCATGTTTAGTTGCTTGATACGTGTATTGAACGGTTGTTGGTAATTATTGTTATTCAAGGTTGTTCGAGCGACCGGCATTTCATTTAGGACGTTGTTCGTGGACGGACATTCTTCATCGGTATTGAGTAAGTTAATTCTTACTCGGTTAAAAGGATATTCATTCCTTTTGATGTTGTTCATTCATAATCGTAACTCATTCATCATTGTATTAACCGTATCAAAACTTGTCATTGTCAATTAATCACCTCAGTCATAAGGAGCAGCCGGTTCCAATCATTTCATTAATTGTCATTCATTCCACCATCATTTAATCTTGGTGAGTCATTATTCATTTTCGTTGTCACTTTTGTCATATTGTGGCATTCGGGTCATCTTGGCGTGCGGTTGGTATGTGTAGGATTTTCATGTCGGGCGCATTATAGTCATGTGTTGGTTGGTGGCCTCACATTGGACTGTGCACACGAGTTGATGGCTTCGTGAGACTGATTAGGTACAAGACCACACGTGTATTCGATCGATACTCGTTGGTGGCTTGTGCACGGACACATTTCCATCCCGGACGTAGTGTGGCGCCATTCCTTTGAGCCGTATCATTTGTTGATTCATATAGCATGTTTGATTGCGTATGTTTCGACAGGATATTGTATAACCGTGGATAACTCATGATTGTGTATTTTCAACTCTTGAGGATTGTTGTTCTGTGTAACTGACCCCGTTGGGGGATACTGTTTTCAGGTCATGGCAAGGCTGAAGCACGGGGAGAGCACGGTGACGGCGAGGAGTCCCAGTGATACTAGTAGGGGCCCCCAGTCTTTTCAGTCATTTATGTTTCCTTCATTTATTCCGCTGCAGACATTCCGTTTGAATATTCATTTCACTCAGTGGTGTATATTTTATCTCCATATAAAATATACTTGTATTCAGTATCATCCTGGGTGTGTTGTATGAAACTCCTTATCGGAGTAATTAATTGTGTAATGTGGTTCGGTACTACATTTACCCTGCGTAATTTACTCATTTTCATTAGCCTGGTGGGTCCCAGTCGGGGGTCCACGGCACTGTAATATCCGCCTAGTTTGGGGTGTTACAAAATACACTATGCACATAACTCAACGACGGAGGTAATGCCAAACGGTACGCTAACTCGCCGACTCTCTCCAATATCTCGAAAGGTCCAATGTAGCTTTGGCTGAGCTTCCCCTTTTTCCCAAAACGGAAAACTCCTTTCGACGGAGACACTCTCAACAGCACATGATCTCCCACCTCAAACTCCAAAGGTCGACGTCGAACATCCGCATAAGACTTTTGTCAACTCTGAGCTGCTAACATTCTCTTTCTAATCAATTCAACTTTCTCCCTCGTCTCCAACACAAGGTCCGGCTCGGTGCCAACTAGATCGTACGGCTCATCCCAACATATCGGGGATCGGAAACGTCGGCCATAAAGTGCCTCATACGGTGCCATCTTAATCGACGCGTGCCAACTATTATTATACGTAAACTCAATCAAGTCCATATGCTCTTTCCAGTCACTACTCCAGTCTAACGCATCCGCGCGCAACATATCCTCGAATGTCTGAATGATACATTCGGACTGCCCGTCGGTCTGAGGATGGAAAGATGTACTCAAACGGAAACGTGTCCCCAATACCTTATGTACCGCCTGCCAGAAATGCGATACAAACCGGCCGTCTCTATCCGAAATAATAGTCCTCGGTGTACCATGAAGTCTCACTATCTGCGCGATAAAAATACGAGCCAATTTTTCTGGACCCCAAGTATCCTTGATGCCCAGAAAATGTGCCGACTTATTCAGTCGGTCTACGATCACCCACACCATATTCATTCCGGTCTTCGTCCTCGGCAAGATTGTGACAAAATCCATGGAGATATCTTCCCATCTCCATTCCGGGATGGGAAGTGGTTTCAACAGTCCGGCTGGCCGCTGATGCTATATTTTGACTTGTTGACAAGTCAAACACTTAGCCACAAACTCTACTACCTCATTCTTCATGTAATTCCACCAGAAATTCTTCCTCAAATCTTTATACATTTTACTCGAGCCCGGATGGACTGAGTAAGGTGACGCGTGAGCCTCTCGCATAATACTATGCCTCAATTCCAAGTCGTTCGGAACACAAAGCCAACCTTGGAATCTCAACACACCATCCTCATGTATCACGAATCCCGGGGCTTTCCCCTTCCATACATTCTCTCGAAGCTGAATAAGCATCGGGTCCTCTAACTATCCCGATTTAATGTTGTCGACTAGAGACGACGAAATCTCAAGGGTACGCAACTGCTCGGAACTCTCTGGTAGCACGATCTAAACTCTCAACCTCATTAACTCTCGCTAAAGTCCCGACTGGGCCGTAAGCAACTCAAGCGTCCGAAGCGATACCGATTTCCGGCTGAAGGTATCTGCCACCACATTTGCCTTGCCCGGATGATAGAGAATCTCGAGGTCGTAATCCTCAATCAACTCCAATCATCTCCTCTGCCTCATATTTAGCTCTTTCTGCGTGAAAATGTATTCAGGCTCTTGTGATCGGTGAAAATTTGACACGACGAGCCATATAAGTAATGACGCCAGATCTTCAATGAAAATACAACTGCGGCGAACTCAAGATCGTGGGTAGGGTAATTCAACTCGTACGGTTTCAACTGGCGGGAAGCATAGGCAATCGTCCTCCCGTGCTGCATGAGTACACATCCGAGCCCTTGGCCCGAAGCATCACTAAAAACTGAGAAACCCTCATTACCACTCGGTAAAGCCAAAACAGGAGCGGTCGTCAACCGCTTATTCAACTCCTCAAAACTCTTCTGTCTCTCATCGGTCCACACAAACTTCTCTGACTTCTGTAACAACTGAGTCAGCGGTCGAGCGAACTTAGAGAACCCCTCGACAAATCTACGGTAATATCCGGCCAAACCCAGAAAACTACGGACTTCCTTCACGTTCTTGGATGGCGCCCAATCCAACACTGCCTCTACTTTATGTGGGTCCACACGAACACCCTCGGCCGAGATCACGTGACCGAGAAACATCACCTCTCGCAACCAAAACTCACAGTTTGAGAACTTCGCAAAAAGATGCTGAGTTCTCAAAATATCTAACACGATATGCAAGTGACGGGCATGCTCCTCCTCGCTCCTCGAGTAAATCAGGATATCATCGATAAAAACGACTACACACTTATCAAGGTACTCGATAAAGACTTTGTTTATAAGCTGCATGAACACGGATGGGGCGTTGGTTAGCCCAAAAGGCATAACCACAAACTCGTAGTGATCGTATACTCGTCCGAAAGGCCGTCTTCGGAATATCGGTATCCTTCACTTGGAGCTGATAATACCCCGATCTCAAATCAATCTTCGAAAATACGGTTGCCCCTTGCAATTGGTCGAACAAATCATCGATCCTCGAGAGCGGATACTTGTTTTTAATAGTCACTTTGTTCAACTCACAATAGTCGATACACAGACGAAGTGACCCATCCTTCTTCTTCACAAACAGGACCATTGCGCCCCAAGGCGAAGCGCTCGGTCGAATATACCCCATGTATAGCAACTCTCCCAACTGTTTCTTCAATTCAAGCATCTCAGCAGGCGCCATACGATATGGCGTCTTAGAAATCGGTGCAGAACCCGGCTCCAAATCAACAGTAAACTCGATCTCTCGATCCGGGGGCAAACCCGGCAACTCATCTGGAAAGACGTCAGGAAAATCACACACTACTGGAATAGACGAGATCTCGACTCCCCCTTCTCCCGATCTCAAAGCGTAACACCAATACCCCGTACAACCTCCTCGAAGAAGTCTCACCGCTTTCAAAGCGCTGATCAAGAATCTCTGACTACTCCGCTTACGCCCCACAAAAGAATGCTCGATACCATCAGAGGCTAACATCGAAACGGTTTTCGTTATATAATTCATGATTGCCCCATGACGGTCCAGCCAATCCTCGCCCAGAATCAAATCCTCATCTCTAATATCTACCGCAATCAGATTAGAAGTCCAAACCCTCCCCGCGATACTCACTGGAAAATCTCTAACCTCACGATCCCCCACGATGCTATCCCCACTAGGCAGTTTAACAACAAATGGTTCACATGCAACTAGGCAATCAACATGCAGACGATGCACACAATCCAGAGATATGAAGGAATGCGTAGCACCAGAATCGAATAATACGGAAACAGGATGGTCAAGGATGTGAACGGTACCTGTAGCCACCGTCGCGTTTGGGTCTCCCGCTCGTCTCATCTCATATACTCGGGGCGGAACAGACCTCGCACTAGAAGCTCCCCCTCTAGAAGGTTGTCCACGTCTTCGACCTCTACCAAAACTCTGCTGTGGCTGAGATGCTATCAGTGCCTGATTTACACTCGGTTCCCCCGCAGCTGGGGCTGATATATGAGTAACTGGTGCGTGAGCAGCATCTGTACAAAACTTGGCACGATGCCCCATCCGACCGCAGGAATGACAATGAATCGGAGGCCTGTCACACTCACTCATAATGTGTCCAGGGCGACCACAGTTAAAGCAATTAGGACCACGCAATGAACCAGTAGGAGCAGACTTAGAACCATTTCCTCGTCCAAGTGACGGGGACTGACTCCAGAAGACTCGCGAACCAGCCTAAGTCTTCTGATACCCTCCAGAATTGCCTCCCGAAAACTGGCCGGAGGTATTCTGCTTCTTTCCCTCGGCTTCCGTCTCTGTCGCAGAAAACGACATCTCATAAGCCATCGCCTTATTCTGATACTCCTTCAAAGTCGTGCACCCCAGACCAGACATGTAGTGACGCACCCTCGGTTTCATCCGCATATCGAAGTGGCGGATCTTATCAAGTTTATCTCGGATTTGGTTTCTCACATAATGAAGTTGTTGATTGTAGTCCTTGATTGCCTGCGAAATCGGGACATCTTGAGGATTAGCCTCAAAGAAGGCTCGGATCCTCCCTTCTTTAACTGGCCACGGACAAAACTCGTCTTCCATCAGCTCCCGGAACTCTGCCCATGTGGCTGCCCAGTCACGCGGTTTCACCGCTTGCCACCACGTTGCCGCCTCTTTGGCGAGGAAGTACTGAGCGATGGGTACCTTCCTCTCCTCAGAGCAGTTAGCAACCTCAAATACCTTCTCCATCTCAAATAACCAACTCTACCAACCGGAAGGTTCAGAAGCACCATCAAACTGCGGAGGACGCATACGAATCACGTCCTGAAGTAACTTATCATTACCGGATCCAGTAGGCGGAACCGGGTTAGCATTAGCCTGGCCGACCAAAACGGCCTAAGTCAGTAGCGTCATCTGGTTCGCTACTTGCTGTAAAATATTCGCCACTCCAACATTATCATGTGCGTTGTCGGAGCTAGCAGACTGATCCTGCTGACCTCCGGAACTAGGTGGAACACTATTCGACAAGGAAGGCATCGCCGAATCAGTTCCCGAGTTATCGGACATGGCCGCACCACCGGCTGCGCCATGTCCCCTACCGCGTCCGCGTCCTCTACCAGCAGGAATTATGAAGAAGTAGCGGGTGAGTACAATTCAAACGCAAAATGCAACAAGATATCAGGAAAGGAAACAGAACAGGACAACGTAACGAGTCAAGTTAGGAAAACTTACGAGCACCGGCGTATTAAGATGATGGCATGGCAGCGATACTGTTAAAAAACGACACTCGACTAGACCCAAATAACCGACAACCTAGGTATCCATAAACCTAAGCTCTGATACCATATTCTATAACACCCCCAAGACGTTCATGGCGTATTACAGCGCTGTGGACCCCACGCTTTGGAATCCACCAGACTAACAATCCGACCCGACAAACAACAAGGACATACATCACTAATAATCGAACAATTTCTCAAACCACGACATTCAAATAAAAGACTAAAATCCGACAATACAATCTGACATCAAATCCATTTCCCGAAACGGGAACACAACATTAACAAATTCAAAAAGGAAGTACTCGAGTATTTAAACCAATTTCATAATACAGAAATCCCAAAACAAGACATCAATAAATAAACGACAGGACAGAACACCAACAAATGACTACTGAATAGTATCATGCTTGCCCATCATCCTTACACGGCTCGTATGCTCGCTTGTCTCCAAGACCTGTACCCGAAATACAAAAAGTGTTTCCCCCATTTAAGGGGTTAGCGATAACTGCTAGTCCAAGTACAATCCATTTGAACTACCATTCTAATCAGATGAAAATATGCGCCAAAAATCATTTTAGAAATCATTTATATTCCGGAATATTTTACGGTGCACAAGCAAAAAACACATTTCTCCAACAAAACATTTCAAAGTTAACCTCGGTACGAGACTCACGGTCATCGTACCCCGCAGAGCCCCGTCGGACATCCCTGGGTGGTTAACCATAGTTCGCGATACGAAACTCACGGCAACGTATCCCTAGAGGCCCCGTCGGACCAATCCCTAGGTGAACATACATATATACATCTACACAACCACGAAAGGCCATAATTCAAATACTAGAACGCGTAAACAAATGTAAAGTACTTGCCTTTGAGACATCTTTGAAGAATCGGGAATGAAAAACGACTACGAACGGTCCGGGTGGAAAACGACGGTTCTTAAACGAAGGATCAACATAACTCGGTCCTAACGGACAACAATAATCGAATGGAATACACCCATAACCCCGATTACAAGCTATGACAATAAACGTTCAATCGATATTGGCGAGGGTTTACGCAAAATCTCCCAGAATCGATAATTCACGGATTTAACTTGAAGAAAACAGATGGGAATCACTGTTGTGTCACGATTTATTCATCCCGACAGGCGATCGACTATAAGGCCGAGCGACCAAGTCAACTCCAGTCAAACTATGGCTAGCTCGCCAAGTCGAAGATATCAAACCACCATCAGGTACCTAGCGATCGACTCCCAAGGCGATCGCCCTTTGGCAGCTGGCGATCTACTCTAGTGACCGGCTAAGGGCAATCGACCTACGCCCCGAGCAGAGATGATCGCCCGTCTAAGTCATCGAGGACTGGATCTCAGAAAAGCACCCACGTGCAGATCCATAAAAGGCGCTGACAAGATCTTTTGCTAACAGACAAGATCTTTGACCAAAGCCTGTCACCTACCCCACCTACCGGCATGTGCGCCGAAAGTTGTCAGTAGGGCCGCATGTGACTAACTCAGGACGCGTGTAAGCTCCCCATTGGACCGAGTAGTTGACTGCCAACAACTCCTGCAGGCTTTGAGGGGACAGGCCCATGTGCTAAAAGACGATCGCCCGATTATTATATTACAGAAAAGGCGATCGCCCGGCGTATCCAAGCCCTATAAATAGAGAACCTCCTCCTACTGGAAAAAGGTTCAGAACTCATCCACTACGGTTGGGAATTCACTTAACCTACAGTTCAGATTCTCTCACATTCAACCTACGGTTCGAAATTCATTACACCAACGGTTCCGAATTCATTCTGACTGACGCTCAGAACACATTCTCTCACATTCCGATACATTCACGGAAATACTGAAGAATATACATATCATCAAGCTCCCGGCTATCTCACCGGAATCCATCTCAGGACTTCTCTCTCCAAATCTCTCGTCCAGAAGACGATCGGCAGAAGCAGCAAGTCTCCACTAGACAGATTCCAAGGGATTCATAAGCCCAGAAGCCCAAACATCCAGCTAAATACTCGCCGTGAGAGACGATCGATCTCTCACCGCCGCAACTGTTCATCTCATTTGTTACAAGAATTCACAGAGCATCAAATCTGGTTCTTCCGGCAATCTACACGCTCACTAGCTAAGATAACAAGAAACTTTACACTCATTGTAATTGTATTCTTACATTAGTACTTGTATCCCCGAATATCGGTATTAATAATATCTCGCGAGAGCATTCAAGCCCGGGACTAACAACCCCGGCAAATCTTGTGTTATTTATCTTTCTCACGGAAGTGCTCTTATATTTGTTTGCTATCCCATCCATTCCAGCAATATCTATCTCCGGATGATATTTTGGGTAGCAACAATTGGCGCTAGAGGAAGGGGGGTCTAACCCTCAAACTTTTATTCCTACCGTCCCGAAGAACACTCACTGTTCTCGGGGCACATACTTGAAGTGACACTCACTGCACCTCAAAGAAAACCTTCAGAATCATGACATCCGCCGGTCCATCGAAGAAAGCTGCTCTCCGAACCGCCGGACACCATATCCCGGCTCAATCCGAACCCCAGCCAACGGCGGGAAGCGCAGCAACGCGAGACTCTCGATCCCGCATCCAAGAGATGGCCCCAACCTCTCACTTGATGGCCCAAACCAAGGAACAGATCGAGGAGGCTATGGCCATCTGGAGGAGCGACGAGAGCACGAGCGTCGCCGCAATAACACCTCGATCATCCGCCGCATGGGAAAACGGAAATTCGGCCGGGCTCAACGAGCGATCGTCGAAAGCCCCAATGCGCGAGGAAAGGCTCTCGCACGACCGGACGGATCTATATTCAATCGCTTGGGACGCGACCCATCCGGCGACCGGGGCATTCGGCCTAACCTTGAAAAGACGGAATCCGAATCCGTCACTGGACTTCGCCTACCCGCCTCACACCCAACGCAGTCGGCCCATCGACTCCGCCCGATCGCGAGATCGCACTCGATCGCCTCGGCTCCCGCTCCGAGCGCGAGCCGCAAGCAATCAGGCCACGGCGATGGCCGCCATACAACGCCAGCTCGACGAGATGAGAGCACTCTTGGACACTGGGGCAAGCACCAGCAAAAAGATTGCCGGGCCGACCGAGCCACTCGCGGTCCACATCGAGCTTGCCCCCATACAGCCAACGATCGCTCCTCCCAAAACACCTCTGTATGAGGGGAGATCGGACCCCGAAACCCACCTGAGTAAATTCCGAATCTACATGGTGGGTGTGGGGCATCCGATGCAACCAAGTGCCGGATCTTCCCGCTGACATTGGGCGAGCTGGCCCATAGATGGTACGTCTCACTACCACCGCGATCTATCACATCTTTTAAGAAACTGGCGAACGACTTCACGTCATACTTCGCCAGTAAGGTCGCCAGACCAGAAGGCCCCCACCGCATGATAAAAATCAAGCAGGGGAAAGATGAATCAGACGCAAATTACATTGATCGAGTGGGCCGAAATCGTCCTCACCGGCGAACCGTCGCTGACGAGCTCGCTCTCTATTCGCCATGGGGGATTCCGCATCACTCTCCCATGTTTAGACATCTCTCCAAGGATATTCCCAACTTACGCGATCTTCCGCGCTAAAGCCGCCAACTTCTGGCCGTGCAAAGGCTACTCACCCTCCGCTTAGACGAGGAAACGCCACCTCTTGTCCAGAAGATAGCGATCGCCAAAGCAAAGAAGGCGATCGCCAAGACACCCGGAGATCTCAAGGCTTTCGAGGACATGGAAGCCCATCTCCTCCATACGTTCAACAGAACTCCGGCACATATTTTCTATGCCATCAAGGGGCACGAAGAGCTCAAAAAGCCAAAGGCGATAAGGGACCACGGTCATCTGGACAACAATCAATATTGTGCCTACCATAAGAGTCCCGGCCACAGCACCAACAAATGCCGCGACCTCCTCAAACAGCTCTGGAGATTGTTCGAGGAGGGCAAGTTGGACAGCTTATTGGTTTAGCCAAAGTCCCTACCTGCCTCTATGGACGATCGTCCGAGTCGAACACAAAACAGGTTGGAAAGCTCATACGAGCCGACCCCTAGATCAACCTCGGCGACCGTCCCTACATGCTTCAATCAAGAAAAGGAGACCTCGGAAGTCTCCCCGATCTCCTTCCTTATTCAAGAAACCGGAGGACTCGATCGCCATCTACAGTTCACCATCTAACATGATGGACTAAGGCACGAGATCGCCTCCCCCGCACAACGTACACCGTCGAAGGTCGGCATCTGCATGACGATCCAAGGTGGAAGAGTGCAGCCATGGTCCTGGTGGTCGATGGAACCGACTGCTTAGGCCATGCAAGGTCCCTTTGGGCCAAGATCGCCCGCCTTTCGTTTAAATACGAGGCCGGCGTAGTCTGAGGGCCCTCCAAAGTTAATTAGTGGACACGATCGCTCACCCTCAAAGGTTCATCATCTAACATGGTGAACCCGGACAATGCGACGCGCCACAACCCCCGTCTCAACGTACACCGTCGAGGTTCGCCATCTTCATGGTGGGCCGAGGTGGAAGCAGAGCTAAACAAGCCGCGGGCGTAGAGTTGAATCATCCGACGCTGCCACGCGCAAGGACTTCTCTAGACCGAGACCGCGCGCCCTTCGTTTAAATACGAGGCGAGGCGCAGCCTAACAGAGGACCCTCATAATAAAGTGAGTCACGAGACACTCAATGTCTTCGCGCATCAAGACATGATCAAGGAGTCAGTCCATCGAACTCCGCAATCGTGCACGGTTCCTCAAGAAGGACGACCGTCCCCGAGGACTCGACAAAGTTGAAGACCGCTCACTCAAGGAATTATTTTCATCCCCTTCCTTCCACTAAGTGAATAAAAACAAGGGGCAATAAGAGTGCGGACTACCTACACGACGATCGTCGCTATTCAACCACATACGGAGATCGTCATTTTTTCAGATATAGTGCAGCGATCGAATTTGTTGTAAAAAAGTTATCTTTATGAGTTTATCAATTCATTTGGAATTACCCTCGCAACGATCTCTCCTCACACATTTGTACAAAGTCTAACAAAGACTTAAAAATAACCATTCATTCAAGTGAAGTCAGAAAGACAAATGCTCATTTCATTACTTGAAAAATCGGAGTACATGATCGCCCGAAGGCCTAAGTGCTACAAGAGAAAGCTACAAACTACAAAGAAAGTAAGCTAAAAGCGTAAAAAAGGAAGCGCCTCAGGCCCCTGCCGGGCCTTCGCCATCAGCATTCGGCGCGGTCCCCTCATCTTCCGGAGCATCGGGATGAGCAAGACTGTCTGGAGACGGATACCAGCTCAAATCCACGCCGATGTCCGCCAGGTCCAAGATCGGCAAGGAGAAAGCCGAATGGAGAGGATGCTCCAATGCATATGACTTGAACTTCTCAGCTAGAGGACCGACCTCCAAGCCTCCCTTCTTAGCCGCTCGGATCGAGTCGGCGAACGCCAAGTAATAGGCGAACTCGCTGACATACTCCAAGTTTTGGAAGGGATCGGCCTTGGTCGCCTCAACCTCTCCTCTCAGCTCGGCCATCGCCTGTTGCGATCCCTGGAGCTCGGCCTCCCTCGCAGCAACCTTCTCTTTCGCCTCCGCCAGCTCGCTGGTCAGCCGAGCGATCGTCACCTTCTGGCGATCGGCCTCCTCCTCAGCAACATTCCTCGCCTGGACGGCACTCTGCATCTGGTCCCGAAATCGGTCGACCGCCACTCGGTATTTCTCAGTCTCCTTCTTCTCCAGCTCAAGCTCATGGCTCGCCCGCTTGGCCGCCTCCAAGGAGTCCTTCTCCATCGTCACGATCTTGTCAGCAAACTCGGCGTTCTATTTCCGAGCCGCCTCGAGATCCTCCTGAAGGCGAATAGTGGAGGGCCGCCCCTCAAACTCCTGAGCAGCCTGGAAGGCCATGGTCGCCGTCTGAAGAGAAAGGGCGACAACAGCATGCATCGAACTCGACGATCGCTGCCGAGCGATCGCATCCAGATCAGTCGTCCACGCCTTCGGCAAAGCAGAAGCAGCCTTGCTAACATATGGAGGAATGTCGCAGGAATGGCGAGGAGATCGGCTCGCCAGAAAATCCACGACCATCGGTGGACAAGACGGATCGGCGCGACGGACCCTGCATCAAAACAACTAAAGTTAATACAACTCCTATGCAGAGGAAATTTTCAACGCAAGAATGCCATCTACCTCTCAGCCTTCTCGGGATCCCGACCGAAAAACGGTTTCCCTCGAGGAGTATCTGCATCTGCGATCGCCATCTCCCGCAGAAAGGCCGCGGAGGGCGGCTCGCTCTCTGGAGCAGCGATGGTGATCGGCACTTCATCGCCCGGAGCAGGAAACGAAGTTTCTTCCGGCCTCGGCCTCTTGCGATTCGCCCGAAGCCCCTCCTCCGGAATTTCCTCCTCAACCACGACCTGCTCCACGCGAGGCTCCGGCTCCACGCGAGGCTCCGCCTCCGGAACTATAGGCAATGCGACGGGTGGAACCCGAGTCGACCTCTTCGCGTGAAGACGGCCTAGGACTCCTAGGTTCGACATAGCAATCTCGACCGGAGGCTCCAAAAAGCGAGGGAAACGAACCTCTGCAATTAAAGACGATCGACTAACGGTCAGGCACTTTCCTCAAATAAGGCGATCGCCTAGAAATTGAAGGTCGCATAAAGTCATACCTGGCACCGCGAGATGTCTCGGGAAGCGGAATAGTCGAGCCGACAACCAGCGACTCTCCTTATTGATCCGAGTGGCGTCTAGGTCGTCGTCCGACAAGCTCCTAATTCGCTCCCAAACAACGAGAAAGTCGAAAGGCAGTTCCTCGATCGCCGGAATATGAAAGCCTGCAAAACAGAAATCAAATTAGATCAGTCCAAAACGCATCCAAATGAAGGGAGAGTCTAAACCCTTACCGGGATTCCTCTCCCGAAATTCAGTGGGGATCTCCAGTTCGCCCGTGGGATTGTCGCTCGCCGAAGCTCTCCACTTGCCGGCGACCCAGAACCACTTCGTCTGATCGCCCCGTATCTTATTTGGGACTCCATGAATCACCCGACCAGATCGGCCTTGAATATGGTAACCGCCGACCAACCCTCTGTGAGCCGTCAGTTTAAACAAATGATTCATCTCCAACGGCGATGGGAGGCGGTACAGGCGATGACCGCCGAAAAGGGTGAGGGTGCAAATGATTTGGAGCCAGGCGTTCGGCGTCAGCTGAAGTGGTGCCACATTCCAAGCGGCCAACATATGGGAGACCGCAAAGGATAGAGGGAAGCGTAGCCCGGCCTCCATAACGGCCTCACTCACTGCGACCATACCCATCGGAGGCTGGTCGGCTCGTTCATTCTCCGCGGGCGCGAACATGTCCACATCTGAAGGAACATGGAATCTTGTCCTCCAGACGGCGGATCTCTCCTGGTCGTCGAGCTCCGTATTTGGCCGAGCGACCACAACGATCACGCGCGGCACGACATCGCGACCGCTTGGGAAGCACATAGGGATAAGCGACCGAATATCCCCGGAAGTCGAATCTCGGAGTAGGACCGGCTAACCTCTCCATTATTTCAGCAAAGGCCCTATAGGCCCGACCAAAATCACTATGTTGCTCCCAGTAAGCCCTGATCACCAGATCTCTCTCGATCTGCGATCGTCTCTCCTCAGCAGCCGACTCCCTAGCAACATCGGCCTCATTGAACAAAGCCTCAACTTCAGCGGGGTCGATTCCGGCTCGAATGGCTTCACTGCCGTCTCAGTGGAAGACGGAAGAAGTTTCTCCGGGCACCGATGTCCCGGCGGCGTAACTAGTTCCCGCTCCAAACGATGATGAGGTTCCGGCCATTTTCAGAGATAGGAAAGAAGAAAAGGATTTTTCTTACCCTACAGTGAAATCGAACGACGATCGGCGCTAAGATCTTCAGAAAAATCGGCAGCAGGTCCTTCTTTCTCCAAATAAGTACGCGTGAGTGAAGCTGCAGCCCCGCGCCCCCTTTTATAGGAGAAGGCAGGGACCCGATTGCAATAAGGGAAAACCTCAGGGGTCGGATCTCAAACGACGCGTTAGTTGACCCCCTCGAGACCCGCGTACGCGTCTTTTCGAGGACGCGTCAGCCGAGGAGTCATTAATGACCGTTGGCGTCCCCCAATAGAAGCCCGACACGTGCGAGGAGACTTTTCCACTCCCATTGTTTTTCCCGCACGGTTCGGCCAACCAGGTCGTCCGAATCCAGAGTATATCAGCTCAAAGACGATCGCCAGTTCAGTTAAACACAAAGTCGCTCGTCAAAAGTTCAGCGATCGCCAAGAGAGCCACCTCACCCCACGTTTCCAACGTATGAGCGAGCTGGGGGGCAATTGTTGTGTCACGATTTATTCATCCCGACAGGCGATCGACTATAAGGCCGAGCGACCAAGTCAACTCCAGTCAAACTATGGCTAGCTCGCCAAGTCGAAGATATCAAACCACCATCAGGTACCTAGCGATCGACTCCCAAGGCGGACGTAATCCAGGGTGTGTTGTATAAAACTCCTCATCGGAGTAATTGATGTTGTAATGTGGTTTGGTACTACATTTACCTGTATAATTCATTCATTTTCATCCGCCTGGTGGGTCCCAGTCGGGGGTCCACGGCACTGTAATATCCGCCTAGTTTGGGGTGTTACAGAGTTGGTATCGGAGCGTGGTTTTGAATACTACCCTCCAAGTCATGTCTCATTTGAAATCATCGTCATCGGACTAGTATCATTGGACTTTCGCGTCACGTGTGACCTGTGCAAATGCCGAGCCAATCAGACCAAGAACTGTAAGATTTCTGATG
Organism: Orobanche coerulescens; assembly: GCA_033398695.1. Taxonomy (NCBI): domain Eukaryota; kingdom Viridiplantae; phylum Streptophyta; class Magnoliopsida; order Lamiales; family Orobanchaceae; genus Orobanche; species Orobanche coerulescens. Next base: position 232,323,585 of record CM065802.1, read on the forward strand.
CCATGGTATAATTTCTGGCATTAATCATTCATTCATAATTCATCAGTTAACAATCCTCAATCATCATTGTCATTTTGACCGGGACGGTCAGGTTAATCTTTACTTTAGATATCGCCTGGTGGATCCCAGCGTGGGGTCCACGGCACTGTAATGGCCGCCTTATCGGGGTGTTACACTATGCATGCTGCATTGTCTTCATAAATGATTGTGGGAGTATCTGTCACAAGCTTCAATCGACATTCATTTAGTAAATGAGCTATAACTAATCTTAGCCAAACACTTTCTCTGCCAGCTTCATAGAGAGCAATTAGCTCAGAATGATTAGAAGATGTAGCTACTAATGTTTGTTTGGTCGATCTCCATGATATAGCCGAACCATTATATCAGAATAAATAACCGTTCTGTGAGCGAGCCTTATGTGGATCGGATTTGTATCCCGCATCAGCATAACCAACTAATCCAGAGTTAGTAGCCTCCTTTGAATAGGATAAACCCAGGTCAATGGTACCATTGAGATAACGAAAAATGTGTTTGATACCATTCCAATGTCTTCGAGTTGGTTCAGAATTGTATCTTGCAAGTAAATTTACTACAAAAGAAATATCGGGTCTGGTGCATTGTGCTAAATACATCAGTGCTCCAATAGCATTGAGATAAGGCACTTGAGGACCCAAAATTTCCTCATTTGGTTCCTTAGGTCGGAAAGGATCTTTCTTAGGATCTAAATTCCGTACGACCATAGAAGTACTCAGAGGATGAGCCTTGTCCATATTAAATCGTTTGAGCAATCTCTTAGTATAAGCAGATTAGTGGACAAGTATTCCATTATCTTTATGCTCGAGCTCAAGACCAAGACAGAGTTTTGTTATTCCAAGGTCTTTAACCTCAAATTCTTTCTTCAGATATTCAGCAGCATCAGATAACTCTTTAGGAGTTCCGATTAAATGCATGTCATCCACATAGACTGCAATTATAGCAAATCCAGTATTGGATCTTTTAATAAAAACACATGGGCATTTAATATAATTTTTACAACCTTCCTTATAAAGGTATTCATTCAATCTATGATACCATATGCGGCCGGATTGCTTTAATCCATACAGTGATTTCTGTAGTTTGATCGAGTATAGGTCACGAGAAGTAGCAGATTTTGGCATTTTATATCAATCAGGAATTTTCATATAGATATCAGAATCTAATGAACCATATAGATATGCCGTGACTGCATCCATTAGTCGCATGTCCAAACATTCATGGACAGCCATACTAATAAGAAAGCGGAAAGTGATTATATCCATCACTGGTGAATATGTTTCGTCATAGTCAATCCCAGGCCGTTGGGAGAATCCTTGGGCTACGAGTCGGGCTTTATATCTCGCAATCTTATTTTTTTCATTTCTTTTTCGAACAAACACCCATTTGTAACCAATTGGTTTTATATTATTCGGTGTTCGAGTTATTTGCCCAAATACCATCCGTTTTTCTAGGGAAGCTAATTCAGACTCTATTGCTTTCTCCCATTTAGGCCAATCCGACCTTTGACGGCATTCAATTATTGAATGTGGTTCATTATCGTAATCATCGTTCATAATTTCTTGTGCAATCGAGAAAGCAAATAAATTATCGATTATCATGTTTTTCCGATCCCATATCTCATTGTAATGATTTATGGCATTCTCAGTGTTTTCAGAATCCATGATCCCTTCATTATTTGCAGTATTATGTTCTACAGATTCATCTGCAGCATGCTCACTAGGATGATCTTGGTTTGTGATCCCATTACTTCTCCCCTTTCTTTTCGAGGAACAGTGTCCTTCGAACCAACAGGTCTACCATGCTTTTGTCGTGGGGCATCATCATCCATTTTCGTATTTTGATGAGGAACAACGATCCTAGCTGGAGCATTCGCAGCTGGAATATAAGATTTTGTCACTTTACTTACATCGTTAAATACGTCAGGAAGTCTATTAGCAATATTTTGTAAATGGATGATTCTCTTCACCTCATTTTCACATTCTGTAGTACGTGGATCTAGGTGGGATAAGCTTTGTACATTCCAGGAGATATCCTCAACTGGTTTTTGTTAATCTTTGTTAAGAACAGTCTTATCCCTGCCAATTGATGGAAACACCGTCTCATCAAAATGACAATCGACAAACTGAGCGGTAAATAAATCACACGTTGTTGCTTCTAAATACCGAATTATTGATGGGGAATCAAATCCAACGTATATGCCAAGCCGGCGTTGAGGACCCATTTTTGTCCTTTGAGAAGGTGGAATTGGCACATGAACAACACATCCGAATGTGCGTAAGTGCAAAATATTCGGCTCAAAGCCTAGAGTTAATTGCATTGGGGAGTGCATATGATAAGCAGTGGGGCGTAATCTGATGAGTGTTGATGCATGTAATACTGCATGACCCCACACTGCACTAGTGAGCTTTGATCTCATTAATAATGTACGAGCAATCATTTGGACTCGTTTAATCATGGATTCCGCCAATCCATTTTGAGTGTGGACATGTGCTACTGGGTGCTCAACATTAATTCCCAGTGCTTCAAAATAATCATCAGAGGTCCTTGATGTGAATTCTCTGGCATTATCCATTCTTATATTTTTTATAGGATATTCAGGAAAATGTGCTCGGAGTTTAATAATTTGGGACAAGAGTCATGCAAAAGCAACATTTCTGGTAGATAATAAACATATGTGGGACCATCTGGATGATGCATCTATTAAGACCATAAAATATCGGAATGGTCCACTTGCTGGATGTATTGGTCCACAAATATCACCATGAATGCGTTGTAAAAATGATGGTGATTCATAACCAACTTTTTCCATAGAAGGTTTAGTAATAAGTTTTCCACGTGAACATGATTCACACAAATAATCTTTGGACATTAGCATTTTTGTGCCCTTTAATGGATGTCCACGAGTATTTTCAATAATCCTACGTAACATAGAAGTTCCTGGGTGCCCAAGGCGATCATGCCATAACCCAAATATATCAGGATTCACTAGCTTCCAACCCATGGTAGCGTATGTCTCAAAAGCTCGAATAGGGACACAATACAATCCAGAAGTTGTTGCTTCAATTTTCTCGTGGACAAGTCGAGTGTCCATTTTAAAGGATGTGATACATAGATATTCTTTATTATTCTCAATCACTGTTTCCAAGTGATAGCCATTTAGGCGTACATCCTTAAAACTCAGTAGATTTCGTTTCGATCTACCAGATAATAACGTATTTTCAATGTGTAAAATTCTTCCATTAGGCAACATCACAGTTGCATTCCCGGAGCCATCAATAATCTCTACGGGACCAGATATAGTTGTAACGTGCGTCTTGCATAATTTCATGCTTGAGAAATATGCTTTATTTGTAAATATTGTGTGCGTTGTTGCACTATCAACAAGACAATTGTGTATCTGTTCTATAGTTTCCATTTGTATTCCTGTTCAATCAAATCATCATATAATAATTATTTAAGACATGAATTTTTTTTTATTGATAATGGAAATGTAAACATACATATTTTTTTTCAATAATACATTTTTGTATGTATCATTAGTGCCGATACAAGGCCAACAATATAAATGATAAATGAAACACCAATCCAGAATAATTCCGGAGGGAAGTCTTTGCTAAACATCAGAGTTATGATCATGCTGATCATTGTGAAAATAAAGACGAGAGATCCGTTAATCATTTTCGAAGATGCTTAAGAATTTATATAAGAGGGTAGAGGATATGAGTGAGTTGTTGAATAAAATGTGTGCATATTTATAGAATCAAAAATCACTATTACTAGCCGTTTATACCCGTTGGAAGTGGGAGAATTTTAATATAAAAATATAGATGATTTTATTGATGTTTATATTGTACATAAAGAAATACACACAAAAAAAACTGGGGTATTACAAGCCAGAAAGTAAATATACGACATATAATTGCATAAATATTTTATTTCAGCCATTCATCGTCATGTCCCACTGAACCAGGATCTTCAAGGAAATCTGCTAGCTCAAGTGATTTCCAGTCCTGGTCAGGATTTTCATCAAATATGTTCCCAGATGTGTTGGCCTCAATAGCTTTGGATGGCTCGAATGTTTTGGTGGTATGAGCCTGGGCATCTTTGCCTTTATTTTTTATTGATGCCTGATATGAATCCACACGGTGTTGGGAAGTACGAAAATATTTAGCCCAATGTCCAGTTATACCACATCTACGACATGGATCATCACCAGAATTTTCCATAGGCATTTTTCCCTTATCACGATGCCCGTGAATTGACTGCCTTGGTCTTTCGGAATATTTATTTTGATGGGAATAATGATAATTATCACGATTATAATAGTTACGTCCGCTGCGGTCATTTCTGTAATTATTTTTGACGGTAGCCACCACGTCCACCACTTTTCCGGGTTCCACGCCCGGGTTTATTTTCACGGCTCTTGAACCGGTCGGCAGCTCTACCAGAGCTGGTATGTGCTTCAGGTTCGACACGGGACCAGAGGGTCGTAGTTCATGGTTTTTTAATAATAACTCATTTGTCTTCTCAGCCGTGAGAAGAACTGAAATTAGCTCAGAATATGTTTGAAATTGTCGTTGCTTGTATTGTTGTTGAAGCACCATATTTGAGGAATGCATCGTGGTGAATGTTTTTTCCAGCTTATCAGTCTCAGATAGCTGTGTACCGCACAAGGCCAGTCGAGACTCAATTTTGAATAAGGCTGAATTATAATCAGCAACAGATTTAAAATCTTGCAATCTTAGTAGTTGCCATTCATATTGAGCCTGTGGTAATATTATAGTTCTGGTGTGATCAAATCTGTCTTTGAGCTTCTTCCAGAGCTCAGAAAGCCTTTAATTTGTATATATTCATTCTTCAGATCCTCGGATAAATGATGGCACATGAATATCATTGCATTTGCCTCATTTTTAATATCGGCATTAGCAAGTTCCATAGATTCCAAGTTAGTAGCCAGTTCCATACCTTGGAGGTGCAATTTAACATCAAGGCACCATGATAGATAGTTATTTCCAGTGACGTCGAGGATCTGGATTTTTTGTTTTCAATTCCGGCCATTTTCTCTACAAGGATAAAAACGAGTTAGTATAAATAAATTCAAACTCGAATAATACTAACCTTTTTTTTCAAGCAATAACTCGTGTTGATAACTTGTTGTGGAAAATGAGAATAAATAAACCACACAAGAATTTACGTGGTTCGATCAAATGATCTACGTCCACGATCGGAGGGATCCGAAACTTCACTAATATATTTGGAGGATATTTACAATGATTCTAACCCTTAAACTTTGTAGCAAAAACTACCAAGGGTTTTCTATATTACAAGAGGAGAGAAAATGAGGGAGAATTCTATAGCTCAAGAATGCTTAGAATTGGTGTGTATTCCATCTCCCAAAATACATCTATTTATAGTAAACTTTGGGGTATGAAATGACAAAATTGTCAACCTTCAAAGTCATCAATATATGGCTATGAATGTAGCTCAAAAATGAAGACTTGATAATTTCTCATTTTCACATTTTGATGAAGACTTTCTTCCTTTCACATGAGCATTTCATATTTTATTCATAACACTAATGTATTTATAATAATAATCACGAGGATTACCGAATGCTTCTTTTTTAACACCGGGTCAAGAAGACACGCAACACTATATATGTAATAAAATCTATCCAAGTATTCCAACCATTTTTATTGTATTTTAGAAATAACTTAAAATAAATATGTCTATTTTGGTGTTCATTTCAAGTACCAACAATTCTACAACATTCTAAAATAACTAAATGCATATTAGGTTCATAAGTATATAAATTTAAATATGTAGAATTATTATAAGCACGTAGTAACTATGAACAATCGTGGCAAACTCCCAATGAGCTCGGGCAAAATACTATTCAAATTTGAATGGTGGGCAGGGGCGGGCGGCTAGCGGGCTGGACGGACAGGCTGGTTAGCGGGCTGGACGAACTGCAGGTGGGCTTGGCGACAGGTCGGTCCGTGTTGGGAGCCGATCAGACTGAATTGGGCTTATGCTGGGGGATAGAGCCCGAGACCGCCCACAGTCATAGTGGGTTGGGCCACGGGTGTGGATTGTACTGGCCCGCCTGGCCTGTGGGTTTGGAAAATCCAGACTGTCTTGGATCGGGCTGGATTGGCAGCCGTCCCGACCCACTGACCAGCTCTAAATAATATTTATATTTTATCTTTTTTATTCGTTTTCTTAACTAGATGTGCGTTTATAAATTAATTTAGGTGTAACTTCAAGTTTTAATTTACACGAGTCACGACTCAAGTAGGCACATTGCCAAACTATAACTAATTATTTAAACAGTTGTTTTGACCGAGCGAAGGCTTGCCAATCATAAATGAAGTTCTTATACAGGTTGGTTTTTGAATCTCACAATATTTTTTATTTACTATTTTATTTAGTTGTAATTTGAGCGTTTAAAACATCAAATATAATATGTAATTTTATAAAGTACCAGAAAATTAGAGTAGACGAGCCCCAAAATTATATATGTGCAAGTATCCGTATCAGAATTATATATGGTACCTAATTTAAGAGGACAAATTATTTAATTATATAAATTCATTAGGTCTCAGTAGATCTACATTTAACACCCCCAATCCACTCAGGGATATTACACGCCGTAGAACCTCTCCTCAAGGATCTACCAGACTGGTAACAAAATCGAACATCTCAATAATGCCTTTAAGGCTAAAATGACTCAGAAGACCGATTTGGTCTTTCAATAAATACATACAACTCCATCTCAATACATTCCCACGCAGGGGTCGAATACAACATACTCACATACAATGGGATAAAAATACTGCAGCGGAAATAAAATACAACTGAACCAATACGACAATGTATGGATCCTCATATGATTAGTATCGATCATCTTTCATCATCCTTCATGCAAACCCTGTGTTATGCTCCCCAAAACCTGAATGCAATACAGACATCAACCCCCCGATTTCCCGGGGGTTAGAAAAATCCCACTATTTTGCTAGTGCAAGTGCATAATCATACGAAATGTAACAAACAATTAGAAATCACGAATCAGATACGACAATTAACCACCAAAGCCTTCCCGAGAGGTTTTATTAATTAGAGAGCAATCAATGGAGTGTTTGAAAATAAATTCCTCATCTCGGGGATTTTTAAAGTAGCAACCTTGTTTGGACCTCAAGTCCTTAGTTGAAAATAACCATTTCAAGACGAATGGGTCTCGGCCCAAAATCACTTTCCGTAAAACGACCTTTACAAAACCATTGGGATCTCATCCCAAATCTCATCAAATCGCAGTACCAGAGGACAATATCAAGGTCCATTTTCCAAAATCAAAACTCCACATTTAAAGGACTGAACACACACGACAAAATACTCTAGTGTCATCCTAGCAAGTAAGCCAAATGAACATCTTACCTCTTACACACTTAGTCAATGCATGCAATCATGAAAACATCGGTTGAAACACACATTTCCGGAAATGCCATAAACAAATCACATTTGAAAAAATGCACCACAATTAACCGCGGATCCACCCCTCCGTGGACCCCTACCGAGACCCCATCGGATCTAACCCATAGTGGTTAAAAGCAAGCTCGCGGATCCACCCCTCCGTGGACCCCTACCGAGACCCCGTCGTACCTAACCTATAGTGAGCATACACACACACACACACGTTACTCATGCAATACTAATATGCTAAGAATGTAAGCTCATCAAGAATACTTACTAGAGATGGCCACTTATCCGACACCATTATCAAACTCTTCACAATACCTCCATCGTGAACAATTAATCACAACACAACAACACGATTAACCCGGAATACACGATTCCATAACATTAAACAAGTAGGGGTATCATTAAAGCCCTCAACGTTCAAAATAATCAAATCAAAATCAACTCACACGATTCATTACACGAGGGTAAACCAATCATCGTAAATCCAACATGTAAACTCCATTTGCAAGACACAAACCGTATAAGAAAATACTTGCCTCGAAACCACTATCGAAACAAGACGATGAACGGAACGCGGCCGGGCAGCCCCGAACTCCTTAACATCATCAAGAATGCAATAGCACCGCGAACACAACGAGAATAACACCGCACGAATTACCAACACAAAACTGTGATCGACTCGGAATCCTCGAGCACCTACAACCCTACGGAATAAACAACAAAAACATGATCACAACGAGGATCAAGACCAAAACCAACCAAGACCACTCCAAACTATCGAAGGAAAACTCATTCGAACATTTAATCGAACATTAAATGTTCACTACACCTCAAGAACACCAAAATAACCATTCGGGTTGAAACGAACCGAAGATGTGGATATACAATCCATAAAACATGTTGAACAACGTCATTTGATAACAATCGGTTTATCAAAACCGAATGGAAAATGAAATCAAGAATAAAACTCCCAAAAAGTCAACTAGAAGAAAATCAAGAATTTACCTAGATCCGGTGAAGATCAAAGGATTAAATGATGTTAAACACATGAATACTACTAAGATTAATCATACCCATCGTGGATTTATAAACAAGGAACGAATCGGACAAAAACCCCAAAACCCCTAAATTTCCCAAAAATAGGGTTATAGGAGATTTACCTTAATTAAGGATGAAGAACAAGTGTTGGTGTTGTTAATCTTCACCAAGATCTCAAGAAAGAAGATAGTTTGAATTTACAAGACTTCATCAAGATTCGCCCAGAAATCGCCAAATGACCGGAGAGGAAAAGAGAGGAGGAAAAATGATTAATCTCGGTCAACTCCCTGGTTTTTATAGACAGAGAGCGTTAGCGTGCGCTAACCTTAAAAGTTAGCGTGCACTATCGGTCGAAATTCCAATCCAGAAAGCTAACACCCCAGTCCAGAACCTATAATTCTGGAACGCTAGCATGCGCTATCAATAATTAGCGTGCGCTAAAAGCCTCTCGGTAGTGCACGCTATTGGGCCACAGCGTGCGCTACCTGGACACCAAACCAAGTCCAGAAGTAAACTGCCCAGTACTGGACTATCGCGTTAGCGCGCGCTACCGGACACCTAGCGCACGCTAGTGTGTAACAACAACGTGCGCTAGATAAATATGTATCGTGCGCTAATCTGTCTGTCCAGAGAGCAGAGACTAGAACCAAACTCACTGCCAATTCCAGACTCGACTCGCTAGCGCGCGCTACGAAGCAAACGTAGCGTGCGCTATATGGTACTTAGCGTGCGCTAAACAAGAATGATAGCGTGCGCTAGGCACGGAATAATAACGGCCCCAAAACACCGAAACACGAACGAAACATCAAATGGCAACTCACAACAAGCACAATAAAAAAGTTTAAACGGACTCATGGGAAACACGAAACGACAGTTTCGAACGAGATTCGCAAGAATTGAACTCAAATGCAGAAAAGTCGCCAAAAAGTATGGAACCCAGCAAAATGACACCGAAATGAACTCAGATGTCAAAAAGTTTAGCATGAATCATTCTTAGAATGACGAAACGGTCACAGGCGAGCCGTTAAAACGGACTACTGCCAAAAAATAGAAATTTATCGAAAATCGAAAATTGCGGATATTACATACTACCCTCCTTAAAAGAAGTTTCGTCCCGAAACTTAAAAAAAGTAGGGAGGACCAATATCCCACCAGGAGAATCTCTAACAGATACACAAGAACCGCGTAATTTACACCCATCGGCGAAACATTACAAGAAACGAAAAGGGACAAACGGCGTGGAGACACGCTCAACGACAACCATCACAATGCCACAAGCAAGTACATAACACGATCAACAAGTGCCAAGCACCACCAACCAGGTAACGCAACCAAGTCAATTGTCCGAACCATTAAGAGACAAAAGACACATATTACAAGAAAACACGCACAGTCGAAAAAAAATAGAAATGACGCGTACAACGGTCCGCAAAGGTAACCACGGAGAACTCCGACCATGCCGAAATTCTCGAAACCCACACTAGGCATCTCCGTGTCCCTTCGGAGCAGAGACGCAAACTCGATCCTCCAACCTCTCAGCTACCATCTCGCAGTACACGGCTCGGTGACCCACCTGGCCACACTCGAAACAGCTGACTAATGGGGAACGATAATTATCCACGGTACGAGATCAGGCAACACCAGTCAGGCAACCACGATCGAACAACAATGATCGAACAACATCGATCGAACCACAATGATCGAACAACAACGATTAAACAACAATGATCGAACAACAACGATCGAACAGCAATGATCGAAGTTCACACATCAACTCAAGACATTAAAAGAGCTGGTAGAAACTAAAAGAGGTTACTTTCGATCAAGGCTCACAAGAATCGAACCGAACTCGGAAAAGTCACAGCGATAACTAGATCGATCCAAAACAAGATCATGGCTCGTTCAAACAATAAAAACCGAAATACAGAACAAGTTCAGAAAGTATCAACGAACACGAGCTAGTCGATAGAATTGAGAAAGAGAAAATGCAGAAGTCAAAAATAATACGGGTATTACATTCGACCTCTTCTAAAAGAAGTGTCGTCCCAGAAACTCACAACAACGGAAGCAAGGTAACATTACAACAAGCAACCGACACATCACGGAACAATCACAGATGCACACAATCATCCAAAACCAAGCTCTAACAGCTCGCACATGTGCAATAACGCACCAATCACCATGAGGGGACAACATTCAATATCAACATCACACCTCTCACAGAGGGCTACCACAACAAATGTGTGGCGAACGACTCAACACTCACACCACCAACTCAATCACAACTCAGAGGGCCAACACACTAACAACAATGCTAACATCACACACCCATTCCCCGACCGTAACAGGAAACGATAGGTTTTAAAAACAATGAAAACCACCTTTTGAAAATAATTTGGAAACACCAGTTGATCTTGAGTATCATATATCGAAAAAAGTAGTACAAACATCGTCATCGAGACTTTGAAAAACCATCTTGCGTTTAATAAAAAAACGAGGATGCCTTTCTTTAAATTAAAACTTTTCAGAAATATTCGACCTTCGGGTCTAAGCAAATGCGTTTCTAAATCATTGGAAATATCTCAAAATATTTTGGTCCTAAAAGTGGAATAATTTTGAAACATAGTGTGGCACTAGTAGGCACCCTGAAGGTACCGCGAGAAAATAATCCATTTCAAAAGTACGTCTCGAGATTTATTTTTTAAGATACTCAAGGTTTTTCAGAAATCCAATAGGCCAGAATACCCAAAATTCATACATATAGACATTCGCTTAAACACATCATAGCACATGCATCAAATCGTTTAAAATCAAGACAATACATGTCTTTTATCGAAAAACAAGCAGTAAAATATCACAGTCGAAAACCGCTTAGGATCAGGGCGAAACCACTGACCCCATTCGAGGCCTCTAAGGACCCTCCCGAACTGGCTAGCGAACAAGCTCGTGAATCCGGAGTAAAGTCACGGATTCCCCCGAGGCCTCGTCGGACCCTCCCGGAGTGAGCAAATCGAACACGTATAAGCACAAAGGTTTCACAAGAATACTTGCAAAACGAGCAAATCAATTTGAAGATCATTAGCAGCGGACAAAAACAACAGTCGAAAAGACATAAGCAGCGACAACACTCCTCATATAAACTATATACGAGAGTCGAATAAACACATATCACGAAATCAAAATCCATAGAAGGATTCCATCACTTAACAACTAATCATACAAATAGTTCGTGTCACACGAGGCACAATACAAAGAAGGCAGACTTACATCCACAGGTCGCACGAAGGTGATGATCGCCCCACGATACTAATCACGACCAACAAACTCAGACGACGCATCGCGACAAGACTCAGTCAGACAAAATCCGATGAGACAAAACTCAACAGACACAACTTGACCCGACAACCTAGGTTTCCACAACCTAAGCTCTGATACCATTTATGTAACACCTCCAATCTGCTCAGGGATATTACACGCCGTAGAACCTCTCCTCAAGGATCTACCAGGCTGGTAACAAAATCGAACATCTCAATAATGCCTTTATGGCTAAAATGACTCAGTAGACCGATTTGGTCTTTCAATAAATACATACAACTCCATCTCAATACATGCCCACGCAGGGGTCGAATACAACACACTCCCATACAACGGGAAAAAAATACTGCAGCAGAAATAAAATACAACTGAACCAATACGACAACGTACGGATCCTCATGTGATTAGTATCGATCATCTTTCATCATCCTTCATGCCGATGTAGGTCACAAGTCGTCCAGGAACAAGTCTAGAGGGGGGGTGAATAGACTTGTTGAAACTCTTGAACTCTTTTTCCGAAGAGTGAGTTTCTTCAGCTGATAATCAAACAAATGACTTGGAGTCGTTTGTTCTTAAATAAGTGCGGAAGTCAGCTGATGACGAATATAAATTAATCTAATGAAACACTTTAACAATGTATGCAGCAGTTAGAGTATGATGCAGTAAAACAGTAAATAACACAGGCAGTTATAGTGGTCTCAGAGGTGGGGTAATCCTCTACTAATCCACTTTTCTCCAAACCAGTTGGAGATGAATTCACTATAATTGTCAACCAGTGATAAAGATTACAGTGATTCACAACACACTACAACAGCTTCCAACGGTGGACTTCCGTGCCGTTGTACACACTTGATCGCCTTGCACCTCTTGATCCTCGATCCTCGGATGCCTTTGATCCGCTACTTCAACCAAAGAAGTACCCCTTACTCAAGATTTAAAGACAAGAGTGTTTGTCTTCTCCAACTAAAGAGCTTCCTTGAATATGAACTTTTTGATCTGCTCTTTTCACGATGCTATTTGTTTGCTTGAGATTGCTTTGTTTGCTTTGATCGCTAGAGTATATGTTCGCACCTGTTTGCTCGGTTCAAATCTTCGTATATATATAGATCACGATCTCGAGCTTCTTCCTTGTAGCCGTTGCAAATCGAACAAATCCGTCCGTTGGAGGGAGACTTCATTGTTTAATCTTTTCGAACGTTGCAAGGCCGGGATTCCCATTATTTAATTTTATCTTCAGACCGTTGAGAGGACTTCAGCATGAGAGCGCAGAATCTTTAGAATATAAAAGGTTTAAAGTCTTCACGGTGGGTCGTGATGATTTAAATAAATCATATCTCTTATGGAATCACTCCAATTTGTCTCTTCACGTTGCATGAGAGCTTTCCGTAATATTTGACTTTTCAAAGCATGCTGACGTGGACTTGGAGTACTAGTCTGTAGTTGAGTAGACTGATGTGCAGCTTACTTCTCTGCAGGTAGGTCGTCCTACTGCTCACCGCTTGAGACTTGTCCGATCAGTGACTTCCCGAGGTACCTTGGCCGCACCTGGTCAAACTTCTCGATAAATTTTAGTTGACTGGAGCTACTACGATTGGAGTCGGTGTACTTCTCTCGATAGACTAGATTGTACTTTAGTACTTAGCCGATTTTCACTAACTAACTTTGGCCTACGAAGACACTCATTTGGTTCTTCTTTACACTTTGCCAATTTTATACTTAACACATTTTGGCCTATGGAAGATACTCATTTGGTTCTTCCTTACATTTCGCCAATTAATAAACATTTGATTTTAAATTAATGACATCATCAAAATCTAACAAGTATTCCTAACAAATTCCCCCTATTTTGATGATGGCAAAACTAAGTAAGAAATCAAATGGCCAAGTCTGCACTTAAGTGCAAGACAAAACTGAAATCAGTCTAATATTGAGACAACTGGAAAATTGTCATTCAACAGACTGTTCATAAAATTTTCTGACTTATCATTGAAATTATACAAGATTGTTTTAAGTACAGAAAAATGAAATTACAAGTAAGAAAATAATTAAAAAGGTCATCTGCCTCTTCCTCTGCCTCTTCGAATAGCCGCCAAGTGTGTCCGAATGGTTTGGCTCCGATAGGTCTTACCTTGACTGGAGCAAGGCCATACTTTCTCTTCACAACCAATCCGCGAAGTCCCGCTCCCGCCGAGATCCGAATTTGTTTTCAAGGCGGACTCGCTTGATTTCTCCCAAGTTGTAGCTCATCAAGTTCACCATCCATGTGGATTGGTGCTTCTTCACTCTGAATTTAGAGATCATGGGAAATGCATTTTGCTCTTTTGCGTACTTCTTTAGAATGACCCAAAGCTTAGGATGAACCTCTTCCATCCGGTTTATGAAAATCTCCCGTGGGAGAGTTTGTCATCTTGAAGTAGTTCCCAGGACATAAAAGTCTCGATGAACTTCTTCCTAGCGGCTCCCCACATTTCAAGAGCTTCAAGTGGGCGTAAATCTTCAACATACCATAGCTCCAGACCTTCCCATTCAAGAGTAGGTTCAAAGTCGCCTCTGGTCCTTCGCGCTTCCCTTTAGCCGGTCACCTTTGTCTTCTTGATCTACAAAGATCCTTCCTTTTTAGGCTAGAGGGTCCTTCAACTGGGAACATCCTGCTTTTTCTTACTTCGATTTCTCTCTCTTCCCGAATCCTCTCTTCCCCCTTTTGCCAAAGATCAATGAGTGTTGTCAATCGTTGCTCCATGCGGCTCATCCAATCGACATGCCAAAAGGCATTCTCGTTGTTTGTAGGAGGAGGAGGCCGAGGGATCTCTGTGAAGCAGGTGTCAATCTTGGCATTAATGGTCCAAGATCGGGGTGACTGTGTTGATAGCAGCCTCCCCAATGGTGTCTCTCGACAATTTGCTTAATCAGCTACCATGGTGGGTGATAATCGAGCTGATGGGGAGTGTTCTCCTGATCCTTCAAAGAATGGAGCCACTAGGCTGTGCTCCCGGGCCGCAGCCGGTAGGTCGATTGAGTCTTCTCCGGGTCCCCGACTGAGTCCTCTGCCTCGCCTCAGCCGTGTACTGGGAGGTACAACAACCCTATCTCAGCCTTCGTTGGTAGGCTCGCTCCTTCTCCGGCTCCTTTTCTCTTTCTTCCTCTTTCCCTTCTTCTTCTTGATTTCTCTTTTTCTTTCTCCTCATCTTTTTCTCTCTCTTCTCCAGCCGCCACACCAGCTCCTCCTTCACCTCCATCATCATTATTATCATCATCATCATCATTTTTCTCAGCATCATCCTTCTCCTTTTCTCTTTCATCATCTTCATCCTTCTCCTTTTCTCTTCCATCATCTTCATCCTTCTCCTTATCTTCTTCTTCTTTTTCCTGCTCCACTTCTTCTCGTTCTTGTTCATCTTCTTCATCATATACTTCTTGTTTTCTCAATCTCCTCTGTCTCCTTTTCAACTGGTATGTTTTCTTCAGGTTCTTTTGCTTCTTCATCCTCCTCAACCAAATTGATAATTTCATTCTCTTCATCAACTTCTTCTATCCTAATCTCCTTTTCTACTTTCTCCTCTTCCTCCTCCTCTCCAAAACTACCATCAAAAATACTGAGCATTATAGTGTGGATAAAATGGTCCATGTTTGTCTCAAAGTGTGACATGAACCAGTTGTCCTGGAGGAGTAAAGTTAAATCTGACTCTTTGCAAAAATCAGTCAGAACATCCTCCGTGGCTTGGGGGTATTCCCAACCACTAGTTTCAACAAAAATTTGAAAATTTGTAAAGGACATGGTTTTAAGAGTTTTCCACTCTTTAAAAATATTTACGAAAGAGTGTTTTTCTGCTTGTGGCTTGACAAGCTGAAGTTGTTCTATGGAGAGATTAAAAGTATTATTTTCTAAAAGATTGAATGTGTAATCTGCTTCAGGGATAGATATAACAAGACCTGCTTCCTCTTCTTCGGTCATGTACACTGGAGGAGTAATAACAGGTACAATTCTAGTTTCGGTATCTGGTGCAGGCTGGTCCGGATGAACTGGTGACTGAACTGATGGACTGGTATGCTGCTCAGGCTGCTCTCCTTCGCTGAACTGCAGCTTCCTTGGCCTCTTTGGAGAGGGTTCAGGTGATGACTGCAGGTTGGAAGGTCCTTCTGGGGCTGGTCCCCTTCTCTTGAAACGGATGGCGATAGGTGTATCGTCAGACTCATTCTCGGACTCGACTGCAGTTCCGATCTCAGCTGCAGGTTGGTCCGAGTCTGATAGATCGTATCTTGGGCAAAAGCTTGAGTCTGGCAAATCCTTCAATAACTGGGCTGCCCTCCCAGTGACTCCAACCTTCTTCTTATCATGGTCCATGTGACCTAGCCTCTTGTTTGGGTGGAAAGGGTCAATGTTTCCCTTGGCCACGCCACCGCTTCCAAGAACCAACTAAGATGCGTTCCGAACGCCAACTTAGTCTTGAACTTCTTCTCTCCCTCGAGCCATTCGACCTTGTTCACCTCGCGAACAAGTTGCCTGAAAATGTAATCGGCCCAATCAACTTCCTCTCGTTGAATTAACGCACCCAACACCATGAATTTTGAAGATGATAGTTGGTCATAGCTTCCTGCCATTCCCATGACTATTTTGTTTGTGATGTCCAGAGCGACTCGATAGACCCTTTTCAACTCATTTCTCTTCGCTGTAAACTTCAATTTCTCAGGGACATTTTCGAGCTTAATCGTCTTCCACGTTTCGGCGGGTGATTGTTTGAGCGCTTCGACCGCCAAACCGCGATGTTTCATCCCGAATACAGAGCGATTCTTCTCTGTATCTATGGTGACTGGTACTCCACCGACCGTGCTCTGAATCTCGTGCTGAATCAGGTAAGCGTTGCGATAAAATTCAACCACATCTTCCTTGAACAAGTGTTGAGGGTTGATGTCGAGAAACGGGTAGATTCCGTTCAGCTTCATCGCCCGGATTAAGTCGAGCATATCAAAGTCCTCTAGATTCGCTTCCAGTAATCCTTCGAAATCGACGACCATGGAGAAGATGACCTGGTCCTTCATCGCCTTCAAGTTTGCTCCACAAAGATGCCATTTCGCAAAAAGATTTTAGGATTTAGTGTGTATTTTGCTCAGTAAATTTTAGGTTTCAAAGCGTAAAGAGGAAAGTGAAAGGGTTTTCTTCCTTATAAAGAAGATGAAAGGACGTTTGGATTAGTTTATTATAAATTTAAACGGTGGTACGCCTTTTCATATTCTTTTGAATTTCAAATTTGAATCGGTGGCCCCATTTAAAATTTGACGGTTGATTCTGATTGGCCACCGTAGAGGTTAATTAAATGGGCGTGTGACGCGTGTATTTAAAATTGCCACTTGGCTTATAAAATGTATTTTTAAATGCTATTTCTTAAGCCAAAATAATATTTTAAATATGACAGATAATAATTAAAAATTTAGAGATTAGTTTAGAGAACTTAGCTGGTCTGATTCGTTGACTGTTGACCACTCTGCTACAGGTGAGTTTGACCTCTCGCCTGGTACTCTGTACAGCTAAGTTGCTTCGTCTGGCCTTCGTCTTCTCGCCTGCATCAGCTTAGGCTGATTCTGGGTGGGTTCATCCTTCCTTCAACTTGCTTCAGAACTAGATTCCCAATCTAGTAATCCAAGGTCTCTGCTAAGCTCTAGGAATCTTTCTTCTGGAAGGGGTTTGGTGAAGATGTCAGCTATTTGGTAGTCTGTGCTGACTCTTTCAACTCTAACCCTTTTGTTAAGCACATGGTCTCGAATGAAATGGTGCTTAACGTCAATGTGCTTCGTCCTTGAGTGCAAAACCGGATTGTTGGTTATTGCAATAGCACTATTGTTGTCACACCATATAGGAACTTCGTTGGCAATAATATTGTAGTCCCTTAATTGTTGTCTGATCCATAGGATCTGCACTGCTGACTACCGCACTAGGTATTCGACTCAGTAGTGGAGATAGAGTTAGAAACCCGCTTCTTGCTAAACCAGGATATCGATCTGGTTCCTAGGAATTGACACGTTCCACTAGTGCTCTTCCTATTGATTTTGCATCCGGCGAAATCCGCATCCGAGTATCCCGATAGCTCGAAGTTGTCATCTTTGGGGTACCACAGTCCAACATTAATTGTAGACTTTAAGTACTTAATTATTCTCTTAGCTGCATCTAGGTGTGATTGCTTCGGCTTGGACTGGAATCTTGCACAAACTCCAACTGCATATGAGATGTCTGGCCGCTTGCCGTGAGGTACGTAAGAGATCCGATGAGTCCTCTGTAGTGGGTTGAGTCCACCGATATTCCCGCCTCGTCGCATCCGTGAGTACTTGTGCTCATTGGAATTCTTGCGGGTTTGGTGATTCCATTCCATATCTCTTGATGAGATCTCGGGTATACTTTGCGGTTGATGAAAATTCCTTTTCCATCTCGCTTAACTTGTAATCCGAGAAAGAAGTTAAGCTTTCCCATCATACTCATCTCGAATTCTCCTTGCATGAGGTTGGAGAATTTCTCACATAGTTCTGGATTGGTTGACCAATATGATGTCATCCACATAAATCAACTATTAGAATGTGGCCTTCGTGCTCCACTGAATAGGGTCTTGTCCACTTTTCCTTTGCAAAATCCATTTTTCTCAAGAAACACAGAGTGTTTCATACCATGCTCTTGCTTGCTTCATCCATACAGAGCTTTCAACCTTATAGACTTTGTCTCCTTTGACAAAACACGGGGTTGCTCTACATAGACTTCTTCTTCTAGGATTCCATTCAAACGCACTTTTCACATCCATCCGGTAGACTTCAAAATCCTTGAATGCGGATATGCGAGGAATAGTCCGATGGCTTCTAATCTTGCAACAGTGCATAAGTTTCATCAAAATCTATTCCCTCACACTGTGCATAACCTTTGCTACGAGTCCGGCTTTATTCCTAACAACAGCTCCGTCTTCATCACTTTTGTTTTTATACACCCATTTGGTGCCAATAACTTTCTTGTGATTGGGTCTGCATTAGTTCCCAAACTTTGTTTCTCTCCATCTCGCTCCAATTCCTCTTGCATGGCATTAATCCATGAATAATCTTCCAAGGCTTGTTTTGTCGTCTTGGGTTCAATTTGCGACATGAAACATGAGAACATCGCCATTCCTGTGGTAGAGTTGATCGTCTTGTCTTGACTCCATCACCAACTTTCCGATAATTTGTGAATTGGATGATCCTTGAGCCATTTGGGGATCTCGCCCTCTTCTCGGGTTTGTTCCCCTGCTGATTGCTCGTGGTTATCTCGCATCTGCTGGATTCTCGGGTTCGCAATCGGATCGGCTACCGCCTTGTCATCTGCAGCTTGGTTCTCGAATCGCAGATGAGTCTTTATCGCCTCCGGCTGGTCTTTCAAGAAAGAATCTGGATCGATAGGTTTGGTGATCTGTCGATCTGCATTGGGTCTTCATCACCGCGGTTGGGTCATCAGCCGATCTGCAGTGAGTCCACCATTCCAGGTGTCATGTACAATGACTTCTTCAAGGGTTGCCGACTTGAGCTTGTTCTCAATTTGCTCAAGTTGTTTCTGTACTCAACAAGAGATTCATCAAAAACAACATGGGGTGTTTCCTCCACAACTAAGGTTCTTTTGTTGAAAACTCTATATGCCTTGCTTCTTTGGGAATATCCCATAAATAGACCATCATCGCTTTAGCATCAAAGGCATTTAGCCGTGTTTTACCGTTGTTGTGGATGAAACACTTACAACCAAAAACATGAAAGTAAGCAACGGTAGGAGTTCTATTGTTCCAAACCTCATAGGAGTTTTGCCATGTCTCCCTACTATCATACTCTGCTCGGGTGTGGCAGGTGTGTTGACAGCCTTCAGTAACCTTTGGGTAGGTCCGCTTCGCAATCATGGACCTTGCCGCTTCCTTCGTGGTTCTGTTCCTTCTTTCAAAGAACACCATTCTGCGGGCGCCCGGCCGCAGAGCTCATGCCGGATCCCATTCGATCGCCGAAATCGCTTATCGCCTTGTTGAGAAACTCTCCTCCTCGTCTGATCTCGATCTTGATTATGGAGAGGGATTTCTCATTCGGATCCTTCTCAGCACTCGAGTAACTTGGTCAAGGTTTCACTTTTCTTGTATAGAAAAATGATCCAAGTGTACCTTGAATAATCATCTACAATCACAAGAGCATGCTTTCGCGCTCAAAGTCCTTGGCTTGATGGGACCAAATAGATCCATGTGGAGTAGATCTAAGATCCTTGTTGTGAGCGTTGTAGTCGTGACCGGCTTGAACGACGCCTTGGTCTCGCTTTCCCTTCGACATGCATCACAGAGTGCTTCCTTCTTGAATGCTTCATTTGGAAGTCCTCGACCAGCTTCCGAGAGCTAATCTTGTTGATGGCTTTGAAGTTCAGTGACATAGTCTTTGTGCCACACCCATCCATTCTCGCCATAGCCTTGGATAGAAAACAGGAGTTAGGTGTTCTGTGTTCCAATCAATCATGTATACATCTCTTCTTCGAAACCTTGTAGCTTTATTTCTCCAGATAAGATGTCTATCACCATACACTTCAAGATGGTGAAGACTACTAGATTCTTCTCGTCGCAGAACGGCTTATGCTCGGGAGGTTGTATTTGAGACCTTTGACATAATGGACTTTGGATATCACAATGTTTCCTCGGTGCAACTCTCCAAAGCCTTTTGTCCTGTCCTCTAGAGCTATCTCCAAAGGTTACATCGGACCTCTTTCCTTGATATATTTGGTCAAGCATCCTCTTGTTCCCGGTCCATGTGCCTTGAGCATCCAGAGTCTACAAACCACTCTTCACCTCCAAAATTTGAGCTTGAGGAGATGTGGTTGTAGTCCTTCCATCTCTTACGCAATTAAACAAGCAGAGATTTAGGTACCCAAATTTGTGTGGGTCCTTTGGGGTTAGTTGGTTTCCTGGAGAATTGATTTCTCCTTGGATTATAGGAATTGTTATTATTATTATAACCCTTATAAGGTGCCTCGTGGTCGAGGTCTAAATCTCCCGGTTGGATTGTATACCTGGATATTCCTCAAAATAGTGTGGGCCATTTCTAAATCTAGTGAGACCATTTATTAAACCTTTGTGGTCTCCACACTTGTTCGTTTTGTAATTTGGATAACCTTGAGGTTTCCATCCGCCTCCCATTATGAAATCTATTTTTGGGAGTTGTTGGTAATAGTGGGCATGTTGTCCTGGCCGCTTTGCTTTTGCCACACGCCAGTCGCTGTCTAGGTGGTCATCTGGTATAACTTGACGCACTCAGACATTTGACTGGCTGTCGCTTTTGAAAGTCGGTTTATACATGTGCTCGAGTCGAGACCATTGTTTCTCCCTTGATAAACTTGGTTTCAGAACTAGAGGGAGTGTGAGAATCATATCCAAGGCCTGATTTGGTGTATAATGACCTTTTATAAGTACACAATTCGCCCAGAGTTGAAGACGCCTTCAGGGAGGTTATTTCCTGTGCTCGAGTTTTATTTAACTGTGCCAGCTTAGTAAACTCAGCTTTGGCATGAGCAAGTGCAGCTGACTTTTCTTTAAGTAAAATATTTAGCCGGTCTATCTCAGCTGTATTGGCACTTGCCTGGTTTTCAAAATCAGCTGTAGTTGTCTCAACCTTATTTAAATCTAGCCGAGTTTTTGAAATCATTTTTCACCGCTATTCTCATCTTGCACTTAGTCTTCTCTTGATCTGACTTGGTGTGCGATTTAAGTGTTTCAAAATCTTTGAATAATTGATTTACCGATTCATGTAAATCCATATCTTGTGACATGGCCGAGCTATTATTTGAACCGTAGGTTTAGAGGTTACCTCTTCATCGCCAAGTTTGCCATCGTGCAATCATATTCCTCGTCATCGTAAAAGAAACCGCCGCTTGATTCGACATGCTCTGGTCTTCTCCGATGAGAGCTTTTCTTGTCTTCCTTTACGGCCACCTCCTTCTTGGTTTCATCCTTCTTGAGCTCGGGACAATCCATTTGGATGTGTCCTATTTTGTGACAGTTGTAGCATTCAACTTTCCAGTTCCCACCTTCCGGTTCCTTCTTGGGTTCTCCTTGTAGTTTTTCTTATACTTGGAGTAGTTCTTTCAAGTTCTGAACCTTTGCATAATGAAAGCCATTTCCTCCTCAAAATCTAGCGGGTTTGGAGGTTTCACATCAGATGTGCTCTTAGCAGGGGACTCAGTGCAACGCGATTCCCTTCTCTCGAGGCTCGGTCGAGGATGAACTCGGAAGTTCGAACTCATAAGCCTTTAGATCAGAGAACACTCCGAATCTTTATCTTATTCAGGTCTTTGGACTCTCTCATAGCTACAGCCTTCATGCTCCATTCGGGATTGAGTGATCTGAGGACCTTGAGTGCCATTTCCCTGTTGCCATAAGTTTTGCCCAGGGAGTTGATCTCGTTGATAATTTCAGTGAACCTTGTGTCCACTTGGTCTATTGATTCACCATTCTTCATCTTAAAGTTGTCAAACTTTTGGATAGCTATTGACAACTTGTTCTCCTTGATCAGCTCCGTTCCTTCACACATTAGAGCTAATGTGTCCCATATCTCTTTGGCATTCTTACAATTTTTGATCTTGACCATTGTGGATTTGTCAAGAGTTTGGTATAGCACATCTCTGGCCCTGTTGTCAAGATTGGCCAGCTTTCTCTCTTCGGGAGTCAGCTCAGTTCTCTTCTTAGGAATCTTTTCGGGCCTCCCAGCTGCGATTTCCTCGGGCGTGTTGTCCTTCTCGAAAATGAATGGACCGTCTTCAATGATGCACCACATGTCGTCATGGATTGAAGATAAATGTGCCTGCATTCTTATCTTCCAGAGATCATACTCGTCAACTGAAAAGACAGGTAGTCTAGAGTGCATGTGTTCCATTATAACGTGAGAGATAAGATATATATCTTAATATGGATCTGGTTCGTGAAAAAAATGAACCAACCTCTCTGATACCACTTGTAGGTCACAAGTCGTCCAGGAACAAGTCTAGAGGGGGGGGTGAATAGACTTGTTGAAACTCTTGAACTCTTTTTCCGAAGAGTGAGTTTCTTCAGCTGATAATCAAACAAATGACTTGGAGTCGTTTGTTCTTAAATAAGTGCGGAAGTCAGCTGATGACGAATATAAATTAATCTAATGAAACACTTTAACAATGTATGCGGCGATTAGAGTATGATGCGATAAAGCGATAAATAACACAGTGATTATAGTGGTCTCGGAGGTGGGGTAATCCTCTACTAATCCACTTTTCTCCAAACCACTTGGAGATGAATTCACTATAATTGTCAACCAGTGATAAAGATTACAGTGATTCACAACACACTACAACAGCTTCCAACCGGTGGACTTCCGTGCCGTTGTACACACTTGATCGCCTTGCACCTCTTGATCCTCGATCCTCGGATGCCTTTGATACCGCTACTTCAACCAGTGAAGTACCCCTTACTCAAGATTTAAAGACAAGAGTGTTTGTCTTCTCCAACTAAAGAGCTTCCTTGAATATGAACTTTTTGGATCTGCTCGTTTTCACGATGCTATTTGTTTGCTTGAGATTGCTTTGTTTGCTTTGATCGCTAGAGTATATGTTCGCACCGGTGTTTGCTCAGTTTCAAATCTTCAGATATATATAGATCACGATCTCTGAGCTTCTTCCTTGTAGCCGTTGCAAATCTGAACAAATCCGTCCGTTGGAGAGAGACTTCATTGTTTAATCTTTTACGAGCGTTGCAATTTGGATTCCCATTATTTAATTTTATCTTCCGACTGTTGTGAGGACTTCTGCATGTGAGCGCCGAATCTTTTGAATATAAAAGGTTTAAAGTCTTCACGGTGGGTCAGGATGATTTAAATAAATCATATCTCTTGCGGGAATCACTCCAATTTGTCTCTTCACGTTGCATGTGAGCTTTCCGTAATATTTGACTTTTCAAAGCATGCTGACGTGGACTTGGAGTACTAGTCGTAGTTGAGTAGATCGATGTGCGACTTACTTCTCTGCAGGTAGGTCGTCTCATTCCTTTGTTTGAGACTTGTCCGATCAGGTGACTTCCCGAGGTACCTTGGTCTGCACCGTCAAACTTCTCGATAAATTTTAGTTGACGAGCTACTCGATTGAGTCGGTGTACTTCTACGATAGACTATTTGTACTTTAGTACTTAGCCGATTTTCAGCCTAACTAACTTTGGCCTACAGAAGACACTCATTTGGTTCTTCTTTACACTTTGCCAATTTTATACTTAACACATTTTGGCCTATGGAAGATACTCATTTGGTTCTTCCTTACATTTCGCCAATTAATAAACATTTGATTTTAAATTAATGACATCATCAAAATCTAACAAGTATTCCTAACAGCCGACCCTGTGTTATGCTCCCCAAACCCTGAATGCAATACAGACATCCATCCCCCGATTTCCCGGGGGTTAGCAAAATCCCACTATTTTGCTAGTGCAAGTGCATAATCATACGAAATGTAACAAACAATTAGAAATCACGAATCAGATACGACAATTAACCACCAAAGCCTTCCCCAGAGGTTTTATTAATTAGAAAGGAATCAATGGAGTGTTTGAAAATAAATTCCTCATCTAGGGGATTTTAAAAGTAGCAACCTTGTTGGACCGCAAGTCCTTAGTTGAAAATAACCATTTCAAGACGAATGGGTCTCGGCCCAAAATCACTTTCCGTAAAATGACCTTTACAAAACCGTTGGGATCTCATCCCCAATTTCATCAAATCACAGTACCAGAGGATAATATCAAGGTCCGTTTTCCAAAATCAAAACTCCACAATTAAAGGACTGAATACACACGACAAAATACTCTAGTGCCATCCTAGCCAAGTAAGCCGAATGAATATCTTACCTCTTACACACTTAGTCAATGCATGCAATCATGAAAACATCGGTTGAAACACACATTTCCGGAAATGCCATAAACAAATCACATTTGAAAAAATGCAACTCAATTAACTGCGGATCCACCCCTCCGTGGACCCCTACCGAGACCCCGTCGGATCTAACCCATAGTGGTTAAAAGCAAGCTCGCGGATCCACCCCTCCGTGGAACTCTACCGAGACCCCATCGGATCTAACCCATAGTGAGCATACACACATACACGTTACTCATGCAATACTAATATGCTAAGAATGTAAGCTCATCAAGAATACTTACTAGAGATGGCCACTTATCCGACACCATTATCAAACTCTTCACAATACCTCCATCGTGAACAATTAATCACAACACAACAACACGATTAACACGGAATACACGATTCCACAACATTAAACAAGCAGGGGTATCATTAAAGACCTCAACGTTCAAAATGAAAATCAACTCACATGATTCATACACGAGGGTAAACCAACCATCGTAAATCCAACATGTAAACTCTATTAGCAAGACATAAATCATATAAGAAAATACTTGCCTCGAAACCACGATCGAAACAAGACGATGAAAGGAACGCGGTCGGGCAGCCCCGAACTCCTTAACATCATCAAGAATGCAATAGCACCGCAAACACAACGAGAATAACACTGCACGAATTACCAACACAAAATGGTGATCGACTCGGAATCCTCGAGCACCTACAACCCTCCAGAATAAACAACAAAAACATGATTGCAATGAGGATCAAGACCAAAAGCAACCGAGACCATAACAAACTATCGAAGGAAAACTCATTCGAACATTTAATCGAACATTAAATGTTCACTACACCTCAAGAACACCGAAATCACCCTTCGGGTTGAAACGAACCGAAGATATGGATATAAAATCCATAAAACATGTTTAACAACATCATTTGACAACAATCGGTTTATCAAAACCGAATGGAAAACGAAATCAAGAATAAAACTCCCAAAAGGTCAACTAGAAGAAAATCAAGAATTTACCTTGATCCAGTGAAGATCAAAGGATTAAATGATGTTAAACACATGAATACTACTAAGATTAATCATACCCATCAATGATTTATCAACAACAAGGAACGGATCGGACAAAAACCCACAACCCCCCAAATTTCCCAAAAATAGGGTTATAGGAGATTTACCTTGATTAAGGATGAAGAACAAGTGTTGGTGTTGTTAATCTTTACCAAGATCTCAGGAAAGAAGATAGTTTGAATTTACAAGACTTCAAATCGCTCAAGATTCGCCCAGAAATCGCCAAATGACCGGAGAGGAAAAGAGAGGATGAAAAATAATTAATTTGGGTCAACTCCCCGGTTTTTATAGCTAGAGAGCATTAGCGTGCGCTAACCTTAAAATTTAGCGTGCGCTATTGGTCGAAATTCCAGTCCAAAAAGCTAACACCCCAGTCCAGAACCTATAGTTCTGGACCGCTAGCGTGCGCTACCAATAATTAGCGTGCGCTAATAGCCTCTCAGTAGCGCGTGGTATTGGGCCATAGCGTGCACTACCTGGATACCAAACCAAGTCCAGAAGTAAACTGCCCAGTACTGGACTATCGCGTTAGCGCGCGCTACCAGACACCTAGCGCGCACTAGTCCATAACAACAATGTGCGCTAGACAAAAATGTAGCATGCGCTAATCCGTCTGTTCAGAGAGCAGAGACCAGAACCAAACTCACTGCCAATTCCAGACTCGATTCGCTAGCGCGCGCTACGAAGCAAACGTAGCATGCGCTACTATATGTTACTTAGCGTGCGCTAAACAAGAATGATAGCGCGCGCTAGGCACGGAATAATAACGGCACCAAAACACCAAAAACACGAACGAAACATCAACGGCAACTCACAACAAGCACAATAACAAAGTTTAAACGGACTCACAGGAAACACGAAACGACAATTTCGAACGAGATTCGCAAGAATCGAACTCAAATGCAGAAAAGTCGCCGAAAAGTACGGAACCCAGCAAAACGACATCGAAACGAACTCGGATGTAAAAAAGTGTAGCATAAATCATTCTCAGAATGACGAAACGGTCACAGGCGAGCCGTTAAAACGGACTCCTGCCAAAAAAAGAAATTTACCGAAAATCGAAAATTACGGATATTACACTACAATTGTTCGTATCGTTTATATTCATGTTGTGTGTAACACCCCAAACTAGGTGGCTATTACAGTGCCGTGGACCCCCAACCGGGACCCACCAGGCGAGTAAAAATTAATGAATTAAATAATATAACTGTAGTACCGAACCACATTATATTACCAATTACTCCGATAAGGAGTTTCAAGTACAGTACACCCAGGAAAAACAGAATACTTGTATATTTTATATGAAGATAAAATATACAACACTGAATAAAATGAACATCCAAATGGAAATTGCAGCGAAAATACAAATGAAGAAACATGAATGACTGAAAGGGCTGGGGCCCCCTACTAAGTATCACTGGGACTCCTCGCTGTCAACGTTCTCTTCCCGTGTTTTTGCCTTGCCATGACCTAAAAACAACATACCCAACGCGGTCAGTTACACAGAACAACAATCCTCAAGAGTTGAATAAACACAATCATTATATATCTTAGTTATGAAATCAAGCTGAAGAGGGGCATCATAGTACGCCCATAACGGGACGTGCAAGTGCACAAGACGAGTGTCCGGATACACCCGCACTTGTACCTAATTAGTCTCACGGAGGCAAGTTACTGTGTGCACAGTCCATTGTGTCGGTGAACCCGCATCACATGACTATCGTGTGCCCGACTAAAAATTTCACACATAACCACCCGGCCACGCAATATGATCCCAGAAGGTCACAAAAACGAAAGTGACCATGATGAATATTAATGAATGACAATCCGACAAGGATCAAGAATGACTCACCGAGATGAAATAATAATGAAATGAATGATAGCTAGCTCACTGAAATGATTGGAACCGTCGTTCCTCGTGAATTGAATGATTAGTTTGATAATCTCAACATGATTAATATACTATGAATGAATTATGAATATGAATGAAGAACAACGAAAGGAATGATTATGCTTTTAACCGAGCAAGAATTAACTTGCCTCAATACCGGTGATGACATGTCCTCCCTCGAACAAACGTCTTTAATGGAATTATCGGTCGCTCGAACAACCTTGAATAACATAATTACCAACAATCCTCTTAATATATGAATCAAGCATGATCACAACCAACTCAAAAGTCGATACAACAATAACCAAACTCATTGGGACATTCTTCAATGAGTGATTTAATCCAACAAAACATCTTCAATGACATCAATAATCCAAAATGAATGCACAACTCGGGATTACGACCATCAAGGGTTCTTGAATAATTTCCTAATATTCAACAAATCCGAAAAATACACCAATAAATCCGTAGGAACACATGTACCCAAGGTAGATAATCTATATTCATCATATTCCAACATAATAGCAAGCTAACTTGAAGATATCGGAAGGAAAACACTCAAATTTTGAAATTCTAGATTCAAGAAATGTTTACCTTGATTTGGTATGTTGGAGAGGATTAAATGATGATAAATCCAAACTAGAAGCTTGAAAATGTTGATAGATGATTGTAGCTCGAAAAGATCTTCCCAAAATTGTCCAAAATTGCCCAAAACGCCCAAGAACGGAGGTGAGATGTGAAAATGACGAAACTGGACTGAACTGTCCTATTTGTACCTGAACCAGCTTAGCGCGCGCTATCTCCTGTGATTAGCGTGCCCTATCGGGTTCACCGGGTAGTCCAGTACCCGTTGCGTGCATCGTTAGCGTGCACTACGTACCTTGGTAGCGTGCGCACGCTCCTTCTTAGCGTACGTTAACCTTGTGTTAGCGTGCGCTACCTGATAGTTGGTGTCCAAAATATTGGAGTCCAGAACCTACTGACCTCTGCCTGCTCGCCTTAGCGCGCGCTACACCTATCACTTAGCGTGCGCTACTAGCACCATTAGCGTACCCTAATCTCCACTCATAGCGTACGCTAAGAATTATTCCATTTCAGCCCAGTACCTACTGGACTGTCTGAACGAGCCTTAGCGCGCGCTACGCTGATCGCTTAGCGTGCGCTATCCAAACTACTAGCGTGCGCTATTTACCATTCATAGCGTGCGCTACTACAATTCAAATTCAGTCTAGGACTTCTGGACTATCTGCCTCAAATGCACTAGCGTGCGTTAATACTGAACGTTAGCATGCGCTGCCAGTACTCAATTAGCATGCGCTAAAAAGAGTATGTAGCGTACGCTACTCTTCACATCCAGGCAACCAAAATATGATGATAATGATAATATCCTCGTCTCGGTTCTCAAAACAAGGTTGAATGATGAATGATAACTGATATACGATTCAAATTATGCCAAACGCTGAATACAATGAATGAATATGAATGATGAATGATTATCAATGAGTGAAAAAATTACTGAGTGACAATACTGAATGATAATGAATGAATTTACAACCGGGTATTATATACTCCCCCCCTTAAAAAGAGTTTCGTCCTCGAAACTAAGGGTCGAGCAATTCGGGATAACTCTCCCGCATACTATCCTCAGTTTCCCAAGTAGCCTCTTCGAATCCGTGTCTAGACCATTGAATCTTAACCAAAGGAATCGTCTTGTTCCTCAACTGTTTGATTCGTCGCTCTAGGAGTCGTACAAGACGCTCCTCATACAAATGATCATCTGCGATCTCGATTTCATCGAATTGAAGTATGTGACTCGGGTCGGCAACATACTTCCGCAGCTGAGAGACGTGAAACATATTATGAATTCGGCTCAACGCCGGAGGTAAGGCCAATTGATAATCCAGACTGCCTACCCGATCCAAAATCTCAAACGGTCCAATGAACCTCAGACTCAACTTTCCCCACTTCCCGAAACGGAAGATACCTCGACTTGGGGATACCTTGACCAAAACGTGGTCACCTGTCTCGAACTCTAGTGGTCGACGACGATTATCTGCATACGATTTTTTTCGACTCTGAGCGGTCAAGAAACGACTCCTGATCAAAGCTACCTTCTCGCGGGCGGCTATAAGCATATCGGGCTCGGTGCCGATTGATTCTGATAAGTCATCCCAACATAAGGGAGATCGACAATGATGACCATATAAGACCTCGTAAGGTGCCATCTTAATCGAAGCATGCCAACTGTTATAGTACGTGAATTCAATCAACGTTAGTTGGGCTTCCCAATCATCTCTCCAATCGAGAATGCATGCTCTCAACATGTCCTCCAACGTCTGAAGTTCGCTCTGATTGTCCGTCGGACTGAGGATGAAAAGATGTGCTAAGATTAAGCTGAGTTCCCATGGCACGATGAATGGATTTCCGAAAATGTGACACAAAACGCCCGCCACGATCCGAAACGATACTCTTAGGAGTATCGTGCAACCTCACTATCTCTTTGATGAACAACTGGGCAAGTCTCTCGGGACCTCATGTATCCTTAATCTCAAGGAAATGAGCTGACTTAGTTAAGCGGTCCACAATTACCCAAATTGTATTCATGCCACGACGACTCGTCGGCAAACTCGTGATGAAGTCCATTGAAATATTATCCCACTTCCACTCTGGAATAGGGAGCGGTTTCAGCATACCCGCCGGTCGCTGATGTTCTATCTTGACTTGCTGACGGGTTAAACATCTCGAAACAAATTCTGTGACTTCTCGCTTCTTATTGATCCACCAATAATTTTGTTTCAAGTCCTTGTACATTTTGCGAGACCCCGGATGAATGGAATAAGGGGTAGCAGGAGCTTCTCTCAAAATCGAGTTTTTCAACTCGTCATCCGCCGGAACGCATAACCGGTTCTTAAATCACAAAAGTCCATCCTCGTGGACCACAAATCCAGGGGCTTTCGTCTGAGCCACATCCTCTCGGATGCGCAACAAAACGGGTCTGAACCCTGATTCACTCTGATTGCCTCCTCAAGTGGCGATGAAATCTCTAACATGCACAGTTGCCCTTGCACTCGCTGTAACCAGACTTCGATCTCGGGTCTTAGGAATTCCTGTTGAAGCTCCTTCTGAACTGTTAAACGAGCAAGCATTTGCTCCTGAACGGACTTACGACTCAGGGTGTCGGCGACAATGTTCGCCTTGCCCGAGTGCTATAGTATCTCAATATCATAATCTTTGATTAGTTCTAACCACCATCTCTGTCGTATATTTAACTCCTTCTGAGTAAATATATACTTCAAACTCTTATGATCGGTGAAAATCTGACAGGTGACCCATAAAGATAATGACGCCAAATCTTCAACGCAATTACCACGGCTGCTAGCTCCAGG
Organism: Orobanche coerulescens; assembly: GCA_033398695.1. Taxonomy (NCBI): domain Eukaryota; kingdom Viridiplantae; phylum Streptophyta; class Magnoliopsida; order Lamiales; family Orobanchaceae; genus Orobanche; species Orobanche coerulescens. The sequence goes on from CM065802.1 coordinate 232,354,693, forward strand.
TCGTGGGCCATCATGCCCTGCATAAAAGTGAGTGGATCAACCCGAACACCTTCCGATTGAGCTGTCCCGGGTACGACTTCTTGACAGTGAGTGATTATTTTCGGGTGAATGAGTGGCAGCGTCGCTGCTTGTTGAATTACCATTATTCCTCGCATTCGCGCATGTATTCACACAAGCTCCCAGGTTTCGTCCCGCACCGCGGCCTCTTCCCTTACGTCCTCTGACGGCTCTCTCCATACTGAAGTAGGAAGGTCACATGATAATTATAGATCTCGCATGAGTACAGCATTATGATTACGTTATGAAATGATAATAATGAGCATATGCGCTCTAACACAATGATTACATGAAGGAACAACTGAGGTGACATGATTATCTGATGAAATTATTGAAATGATTATCTTGAACAAGTTAACAAGATTGATAATACGATCCACAAGATCAAAAACTGAATAATGAGATGAACTGAGTGATTAATGAGTTAACATGATCGACATGATCAAAATGAAAATGATGATTGAGGATTGTTGACTGATGAATGATGAATGAGTGATTCTTATTGCTAGAAATTATAACATGGCGTCAGAAATCTTACGGTTCTTTCGGTCTGTGGGGCTTGGCGCTTGCACAGGTCACACGTGACGCAAAAGTCCAATGATACTAGTCTGATGAACGATGATTTCAAATGAGACATGACTCGAAAGGTAGTAGTATTCAAAACCACGCTCCGATACCAACTCTGTAACACCCCAAACTAGACGGCTATTACAGTGTCGTGGACCCCCAACCGGGACCCACCAAGCGAGTGAAAATTAATAAATTAAATAATATAACTGTAGTACCGAACCACATTATATTACCAATTACTCCGATGAGGAGTTTCAAGTATAGTACACCCAGGAAAAACAGAATACCTGTACATTTTATATGAAGATAAAATATACAACAATGAATAAAATGAACATCCAAACGGAAACTGCAGCGGAAATACAAATGAAGAAACATGAATGATCGAAAGGACTGGGGGGCCCTACTAGTATCATTGGGACTCCTCGCCGTCAACGTTCTCTCCCCGTACTTTTGCCTTGCCATGACCTAAAAACAACATCCCCAATGGGGTTAGTTACACAGAACAACAATCCTCAAGTGTTGAATAAACACAATCATTATATATCTTAGTTATGAAATCAAGCTGAAGAGGAGCATCATAGAACACCCGTAATGGGACGTGCAAGTGCACAAGAATAGTGTACGGACACGCCCGCACTTGTACCTAATTAGTCTAACGGAGGCACGTTACTGTGTGCACAGTCCATTGTGTCGGTGAACCCGCATCACATGACTATTGTGTGCCCGACTAAAAATTCCACACATAAATACTCGGCCACGCAATATGGTCCCAGAAGGTCACAAGAAGGAAAGTGACCATGATGAATATTAATGAATGACAATCCGACAAGGGTCAAGAATGACTCACCGAGATTAAATAATAATGAAATGAATGATAGCTCACTGAAATGATTGGAACCGTCGTTCCTCGTGAATTGAATGATTAGTTTGATAATTACAAGTCTCAACATGATTAATATACTATGAATGAATTATGAATATGAATGAACAACAACGAAAGGAATGATTATCCTTTTAACCGAGTAAGAATTAACTTGCCTCAATACCGGTGATGATATGTCCTCCCTCGAACAAATGGCCTTAATGGAATTATCGGTCGCTCGAACAACTTTGAATAACACAATTACCAACAATCCGATTAATATACGAATCAAGCATGATCACAACCAACTCAAAAGTCGATACAACAATAACCAAACTCATTGGGACATTCTAACGAATACGTTGCAAACAACCCCCAATTGTTTATGACTAATCTCGAATATATCTAACACCAACCTCCCAACGAGTGATTTAATCCAACAAAACATATTCAATGACATCAATAATCCAAAAGGATTGCACAACTCGGGATTACGACAACATCAAATCGGAAACCCCCAAAAATATCAAATTCAACCATCAAGGGTTCTTGAATAATTTCCAAATATTCAACAAATCCAAAAAATACACCAATAAATCAGTAGGAACACATGTACCGAAGGTAGATAATCCATATTCATTATATTCCAACATAATAGCAAGCTAACTTGAAGAGATCGGAAGGAAAACACTCAAATTTCGAAATTCTAGATTCAAGAATTGTTTACCTTGATTTGGTGTGTTGGAGAGGATTAAATGATGATTAATCCGAACTAGAAGCTTGAAAATGATGATAGATGATTGTAGCTCAAAAAGATCTTCCCAAAATCGTCCAAAATCGCCCAAAACGCCCAAGAATGGAGATGAGATGTGAAAATGACGAAACTGGACTGAACTGTCCTATTTATACCTGAACCAGCTTAGCGCGCGCTAGCTCCTGTGATTAGCGTGCGCTATAGGGTTCACCGGGTAGTCCAGTACCGTTGTCTGCATCGTTAGCGTGCGCTACATACCTTGGCAGCGTGCGCTAACGCTCCTTCTTAGCGTACGTTAACCTTGTGTTAGCGTGCGCTACCTGATAGTTGGTGTCCAGAATATTGGAGTCCAGAACCTACTGACCTCTGCCGGTTGCCTTAGCACGCGCTACACCTATCATTTAGCGTGCGCTACTAGCACCATTAGCGTATCCTAATCTCCACTCATAGCGTACGCTAAGAATTATTCCATTTCAGCTCAGTACCTACTGGACTGTCTGAACGAGCCTTAGCGCGCGCTATACTGATCGCTTAGCGTGCGCTATCCAAACTACTAGCGTGCGCTATTTCCCATTCATAGCGTGTGCTACTACAACTCAAATTCAGTCCAGTGCCTTCTGGACTGTCTGCCTCAAATGTACTAGCGTGCGCTAATACTGAACGTTAGCGTGCGCTACCAGAACTCAATTAGCATGTGCTAAAAAGAGTATGTGGCTTACGCTACTCTTCACATCCAGGCAACCAAAATATGATGATGATAATATCCTCGTCTCGGTTCTCAAAACAAGGTTGAATGACGAATGATAACTGATATACGATTCAAATTACGCCGAACAATGAATACAATGAATGAATATGAATGGTGAATGATTATTAATGAGTGAAAAATTATGGAGTGACAATACTGAATGATAATGAATGAATTTACAACCGGGTATTATATTGTGTACTTTCGAATTTCGTATACTTGGTGAGTGTAACCAAAAACGACACGATTATAAGTCGTGCACTCAATCTGTTGACACGAACACGACACGGTAGAAAAACGACCCGACACGAAACGACACGAAGTACACGAAATTTTTCATGTACTTATCATGTACTTAAAAACGAAACGATACGAACTGATTCACAAAATTGAAAAGATTGAAAAAAACATGATATTTACACGAAACAAACACGTATTGTATTATTCACTCTTGATTTGTGAGGTTGTTCTTTTAAAATTATTAGGGGTCAATGAAGTGTTGTGCACGTCGTACGCTTTTATTGCGTGTTTGTATGCGTGGTTAGTGATATAAGAAAATTGCCAAAAATAAAGAACTAACAAAAAAAGTAAAAAAAAAAAAGTAACTAACAAAGTGAGAGATACTAAAATAAAAAACAGCTGGGAACCGAACTATAGTCATATCAAAAATCAACTCCTTCAAAATTACCCACAAAACATCTAAAGAAGCACTTAGCAATAGGATTGGTCCAATGATTTTTAACATCTCAAGTAACAAGATTGAAGTAAACATACATGACTATACACTAAAAATGTCAAACCCACATTAAATAATAAACATACAAAGCACCATTACTTCAACAGGCAGACAAAATAACAAGGTAATAGAATCCCAATAAACACACAAACATGAAAACATGAGGAAAATAAACAGAAATAAAATCCATTTCACAAACAACTGAATCATAATCACCAAACAAACAAACTAAGAGGATGAAATACAAGAATTTTCATGGAGATCAATAAAACAACACAAAAAATTATACCAGAATCATAATCACCAAACAAACATAAATTGAAATCTATTTTATAAACAATTGGAAAAATACGTATACGGTAAAAATAAAATTGTATAATGATGGTTATCCAAGAGAGCAAAGAGAGAAAAGTGAGATTCAGAAGCAACTGTAGAAGAACATGTATCATGTAGAATAAAGAAAGAAAAAAGAAAGAAACAACAAAATGTTGAGAAGGATTTTCACACACCTGTGCACAACATCAGTAGAAAACTACATGGGGTGCATAGCATTAAGTGGCAGAATTTATGTAGAATCAAGGCGGTGACATTCTTGTAATAAAGTAGTCACATACTACATTGGTTAAAAAAAAAGGATGTAATAGGTATTTTTTACATTTTTTTTAAACGAATGTAAAATGCGAATAGTTTAAATAGGTTCTTAAGATTGACGTCTTAAACTTATCTTTTACGTGTCTCTATCACCATAAGTTTGAGCTTCCAGCTTTCGTATTATCAAGCATTTCCTTTTTTCATGCAGTCTAAGTGATCAAGTTAGTTTACAGTCCGCATGTTCAATTTATTAAGTAAAGATGATGTCCTTTTATTGATACATACAATAGCTCGACTGGCATTATGTTCATAAACTTTGTTGTTCGAGTTAAATTAGACCTTAAAGTTTGGATTTCTTTTACAAATTATCCCCCTCAATAGGTGCATTTTTATAAACAACAAGATATATCAACGAAAGTTATTCGTCATTTTTTAGATTTTTTTAATAATTATGCTAAGCATCCAGTTATCTAATATTCCTTCTGACTGCAGCATGTGTGAAGAGAGAGAAGTCGAATAGTGATGACAATGCGACGGAAGCATCACTATTCGACGTGCAGGTGTTGGTTAAAGCAAGTTGTCGGGCAGAAAACGTACCTTTCGTTTGTCTGACAAGTCAGTCTAACGGTCAGGACAACAATCTGGTGTTGGAAAAAAATAGATGCTCGGTTTTTTTCGAGGGTCTGGATGGCAGCGGAGCACGGACTGTGTGTAATACCCGGTTGTAATTCATTCATTATCATTCAGTAATTATCAGTCAGTAATTGTCACTCAGTAATTTTCACTCATTAATAATCACTCATCATTCATGATTCATTCATTTGTGTTCATCGTTGGCATTTTGTAACCGTGCATCAGTTACCGATCGTCATTCATCTCCATTTGTGGATCGAGACGAGAGTATCATCATTATCATCGTGAATGGTAGTCTTATGATGGAAGTATCATCTATCGCGTGTTATTGGACTTAATTACATTCATACGAGTATTGTATGTCGGATCATTCACCGTTTGTCGTGAGTTAACGGAGTTTTCGCATTTTCGTCATTTCCAGCAACGAGTTACGGCCGTAACAAATCATATATTACGGCCATAACATGCATTCGTTGGCTTAAGGTTGTTTTGGCCTAAGACGAGATACAGGGTGTACGCCTTGCTTGAACGAATCCACAGCACGTGACCGTGTTTGAGGATTATTTAAAGCGAGCAAAGTATGCCTTGTTTGATGGAATCTACGGCGCGCGAAGCACATCGTAATTACAGGCATCCACGACATGCTTTGTGCGCCATTATTGGGGGCATCCACGGCGTGCGTAATATGCCGTGCTTGATGACATCCACAACTCACTCTTGCGCTACGGCCGTAAGATGTGTTCATGGGTTGTAGGAAATGTCGGACGAGGAGGGGTTACGGCCATAAGGGTTGCGGCATACGGCCGTAAGTTGATGTAGGTACGGTCGTAAGGCTTGGCCGGTTACGGCCGTACGTGTCGAGCAGGGTGCCCAGGTAGTTTCGACGAAGGCTTCATACGCCCGTAAGTTTGGCCGGTTATGGCCGTATCGGTCGAGTTACACCCGTAAGGTGTGCGGGTACGGCCGTATGGCTGTCGGCAGGTGTTTGGACAAGGACGAGTTACGCCCGTAAGACAGGTGCGGGTACGGCCATATGACTGTCGGCAGATTCTGGACGAAGCCGAGTTACGGCCGTACGAGATGGCTGGTTACGGCCATAAGGCCGTTGACCTGGGATGTTACGGCCGTAAGTAGGCCGAGTTACGGTCGTAAGTAGGACGAGTTACGGCCGTAAGTAGGCCGAGTTACGGCCGTAACGTTCTGTAGTTTATAAGGACCTGGACGGGTTTTTGAGGTCATTTCTCTCATTTTCTTCACCTTGTCCGAGAGAGAGAGAGAGCTTGAGGAAGAGATTTTTCTTCATCAATCACTTGAGTACTCGGTTTTCATCATCTTCATTCGGTTGTGAAGCTTGGATAGTCGATCTAACGCGTGTTCATCGGATCAAAGTGTTTGGATCTTCAAAGGTAATATTCTTCAAACATCTTGGATTTCGATTTTGTGTTGAGATATGATGTTTTGGACGTTATAATCATGTTGTATGAAGAGATGTACGTATGATTATGTGTGTGTATGAATATTCATTGGATTATTGAAGGGTTATTCAAGAACACTTTGAATATTGCGTTGGATTTGGGGGTTTTCGATTAGTTGTTGTTTTAATCACAAATTTGGATATTCATATTGGAGTATTGATTGTTGTGAAGATGTTTTGTTGGTTTGAAACACTCCTTGAGGATTTGATATTGGTATAGTTGAGGATTGGTTGTAAACAATCGAAGATTGGTTACAACGTGTTTGATATAATGCCCCAATGAACTTGGTTTAGTCGTATCGACGTTTTGAGTTAGTTATTATCGTGTTTGATTCGTATGTTGAACGGATTGTTGGTAATTGTGTTATTCAAGGTTGTTCGAGCGACCAACATTCCGTTTAGGACGTTTGTTCATGGAAGGACATTCTTCATCGGTGTTGTGTAAGTTAATTCTTACTCGGTTAAAAGGATATTCATTCCTTTCGTTGTTATTCATTCATAATCATAGTTCATTCATAATGTATTAACCGTATTGAGACTTGTAATTGTCAATTAATCACTTCATTCACGAGGAACGACGGTTCCAATCATTTCATTGAGTATCATTCATTTCACTATCATTTCATCTCGGTGAGTCATTCTTGACTTTGTCGTATTCATTATTATTCTTCATGGTCATTTCTTGCCCATATGACCTTCTGGGTTCATATTGCGTGGCCAGGTGCGGATGTGTGGAATTTTTAGTCGGGCACACGTTAGTCATGTGTTGGGTTCACCGATACATTAGACTGTGCACACGGTAACGTTTACCTCCGTGAGACTAATTAGGTACAAGGACGGGTGTGTCCGGGCACTCGTCTTGTGCACTCGCACAGAACATTACGGGTGTACTATGATGCTCATCTTCAGCTTAAATTCATAACTAAAGATAATTCATAATTGAGATATATCATGATTGTGTATATTCAACCCTTGAGGATTGTTGTTTTGTATAACTGACCCCGTTGGGGATATTGTTTTCAGGTCACGGCAAGGCAAAAGCACGGGAAGAGAACATCGACGGCGAGGAGTCCCAGTGATACTAGTAGGGGACCCCAATCCTTCAGTCATTCATGTTGTTGTCATTTTATTTTTCCGCTGCAGTTTTCCATTTGCATACTCCGTTTCATTCAGTGTTGTGTATTTTATCTTCATATAAAATATACATGTATTCGGTATTATCTTGGGTGTGTTGTAATGAAACTCCTCGTCGGAGTAATTGATGATATAATGTGGTTCGGTACTACAATCATATTGTTTAATTCATTAATTTTTATTCGCCTGGTGGGTCCCAGTCGGGGGTCCACGGCACTGTAAATATCCGCCTAGTTTGGGGTGTTACAGAGTTGGTATCGGAGCGTGGTTTTGAATACTACCTTCCGAGTCATGTCTCATTTGGAATCATCGTCATCAGACTAGTATCATTGGACTTTCGCGTCACGTGTGACCTGTGCAAATGCTGAGCCCATCAGACCGAAAGAACTGTAAGACTTCTAACGCCATGGTATAATTTCTGGCAATGAGAATCATTCATTCATAATTCATCAGTTAACAATCCTCAAACATCATTTTCATTTTGATCATGTCGATCATGTTAACTCATTAATCACTCGGTTCATTCATTACTCAGTTGTTGATCTTGAGGATCATATCATTAATCTTGTTAACTTGTTCAAGATAATCATTTCAAGAATATCATCAGATAATCATGTCACCTCAGTTAATCATTCATATAATCACTGTGTTAGAGCGCGTATGCTCATTTTTATCATTTCATGATGTAAATCATAATGCGGTACTCATACGAGATCTATGATTATCATGCGACCTTCCTACTTTAGTATGGAGAGAGCTGTCAGGGGACACACGGGGAGAGGACGCGGTGCGGGCCGAAATCCGAGAAATAATCACTCACTGTCGGGGACTCGTACCCAGGACTCAGCTCGATCGGAAGATGTTCGGGTCGATCCACTCACCTTTATGCAGGTCATGATGACCCATATGCAATTGCTTAATCATCATTGCGCCACTCTGGCCGAATTAATCGAGAGAACTCTCCCGTATGAGCCTGCTCCTAAGAAAATTGCTGAGCAACAACCTTCATCTGTCAGCAAGAAATCAACGAAGCGTAATCAGTCCGAAGGCGGTCAGTCGACCTCCAAGAAGCCTCGTGCGAGTCCTAACTTTTCTGAGCGACCTCCTGCAGCGCCTAATCCTGCGGGATCCCAGTCCCGAGTGGCCAGATCAGCCATCACCTGTTTCAACTGTGGAGCGCCGGGTCATTACAGCACTAAGTGTCTGAAACCGTCTATCACGTGCCATAACTGTGGGATTTTTGGGCATAAGGCCCGTTTTTGCCGAAGGGACTCCAAGCCGACTCTGGCGGCATCTCAGGCCCCGAAGCAATCAGCGATTCAGAATCAGGCTGCTCTGTCAGTGTCGTTTAAAACGACGGAAGCGAATAAAGGCGGAGCTCATATTTATCAGACGGGAGTGTCCAGTTCGGGGGCCGGCAAGTCCCGAATTCACGCGATGAAGAGGACCGACGATCCGGTGGCCCGAATGATCTCAGGTATACTCGCAATTTTATCTCAACCTGTGTGTACCCTTTTTGATACTGGTGCATCGCATTCATTCATTTCCGAATCATGTTTGAATAGACTTCACTTGGATAGTCCTATTAATTGTGGACCTTATATCTTTGGTCTACCTGACAGTAGAAGGATTTTCGGAAATCATGAGGTTAAGAACTGACCGAATTAAGCTTAATGACCGCGATTGGTTGGCGGACCTAATCGTGGTGGATTTACCTAAGGACGATGTAATATTGAGTATTAGTTGGATGGATCGTCATGATACCATCCTCAGTGTCCGTAAGCGTATGGTCACTATCATTTCAGTCGTCGGAGCCGAGTGTGTATTTCAGGGAGGTAATCCCCGTTGTTCCAGAAGAATCATTAATATGATGAAAGCAGTGAAATTACTCAATCGGAGATGTTCAATCATTTATTGTATCATTGTCATTGATTGGCCGTTCTAAGGCAATCGAGGTGTTCAATCATTCATTGTATCATTGTCATCGATTGGCCGTTCTAAGGCAATCGAGGTGTTCAATCATTCATTGTATCATTGTCATCGATTATCCGTTCTAAGGCAATCGAGGTGTTCAACCATTCGTGGTATTATTGTTATCGATTGACGATGTACTCCCAGACGAGCTACCTGGTTTACCTCCACCGAGGGATGTGGAATTCACGATAGAGTTGGAGCCTGATACGTCCACATTATCGAAGGCACCATATCGGATGGCCCCGACCGAAATGCAGGATTTGAACAATCAACTTGAGGAATTGTTTGAGAAAGGTTATATCCGACTGAGTGCGTCCCCGTGGGGAGCACCAGTGTTATTTGTCAAGAATAAGAATGGTTCGTTTCGTGTGTGTATTAATTATCGGGAGTTGAACAGGGTGACGATCAAGAATAAGTATCCTCTACCCCATATTGATGATCTCTTAGATCAACTTCAGGGAGCTTCAGTATTTTCCAAGATCGACTTAAGATCTGGATATCATCAGTTGCGAATTCGAGAGTCAGATATCGCGAGGGCGGCGTTTCGAACATGCTACGGTCATTATGAGTTCGTGGTAATACCGTTTGGGTTAACTATTGCACCTGTGGTATTCATGGAGTTAATGAATCGGGTTTTCATCGACTTTTTGGATCAGTTTGTGGTTGTCTTCATTGATGACATTTTAATTTATTATCGTGACCAGGAGGAGCACGAGTTTCACCTTCATCAGGTGCTCGACGTGTTGAGACGAGAGCAACTTTATGGAAACTTTTCCAAGTGTGAGTTCTGGATGTCCGAAGTGACGTTTCTCGGGCATGTAATTTCATCAGACGGTGTGCGTGTTGACCCTCAGAAGACGGAGGCTATCCGAGATTAGTTACCTCCAAAGAATGTTAAGGAAATCCGAAGCTTTCTCGAATTAGCCGGTTATTATCGGCGATTTGTGGAAGGATTATCTAAAATCGCTCAACCAATGACGAACCTTTTTTTGCGAAAGGATAAGAAATACACGTGGTCCGACGCGTGTCAGCAGAGTTTTGAGGAACTCAATAGCCGGTTAATTTCAGCACATGTCCTTTCCTTGCCACAAGGGACGGAAGGATTTGTGGTTTATAGTGACGCGTCCGGACACGATCTAGGATGTGTATTAATGCAGAATGGGAAGGTTATTACCTATGCTTCATGACAACTGAGACCTTACGAGGTTAATTATCTGACCCACAACCTGGAGCTAGCATCCGTGGTTTTCGCGTTGAAGATTTGGCGTCATTACCTTTATGGCGTTACCTGTCAGATATTCACCGATCATAAGAGTTTGAAGTATATATTTACTCAGAAGGAGCTTCAGCAGGAATTTCTTAGACCCGAGATTGAGGTCTAGCTTCAGCGAGTGCAAGGGCAACCTTGCATGTTAGAGATTTCATCGCCACTTGAGGAGGCAATCAGAGTTAATCAGGGTTCAGACCCATCATTATTGCGCATCCATGAGGATGTGGCTCAGGGGAAAGCCCCTGGATTTATGGTCCACGAGGATGGACTTTTGCAGTTTAAGAATCGGTTATGCGTACCGGCGAATGACGAGTTAGAAAACTCGATTTTGAGAGAAGCTCATGCTACCCCTTACTCCATTCATCCGGGGTCTAGCAACATGCACAAGGACTTGAAGCAAAGTTACTGGTGGGGTAATATGAAGCGAGAAGTCGCAGAATTTGTTCCGAGATGTTTAACCTGTCAACAAGTCAAGATAGAACATCAGCAACCGACAGGTATGCTGAAACCGCTCCCTATTTCAGAGTGGAAGTGGGAAGATATCTCTATGGACTTCATCACGAGTTTGCCGACGAGTCGTCGTGGCATGAATACAATCTGGGTAGTTGTGGACCGTTTATCTAAGTCAGCTCATTTCCTTGAGATTAAGGATACGTGGGGTCCCGAGAGACTTGCCCAGTTGTTCATCAAAGAGATAGTGAGACTGCACAGTACTCCTAAAAGTATCGTTTCCGATCGTGATGGACGGTTCGTGTCTCATTTTTGGAAATCAGTTCATCGTGCTATGGGAACTCAGCTTAACCTCAGTACCGTTTTTCATCCTCAGTCCGACGGACAATCAGAGAGGACTATTAAGACATTGGAGGACATGTTGAGGGCATGCGTCCTCGATTGGAAAGACGATTGGGAAGTCCAACTACCGTTGATTGAGTTCACGTACAATAATAGTTGGCATGCTTCGATTAAGATGGCACCTTACGAGGCCTTGTACGGTCGTCGTTGTCGATCTCCTTTGTGTTGGGATGACTTATCAGAATCAATCGGCGCCAAGCCCGATATGCTTATAGCCGCCCGTGAGAAGGTAGCTTTGATCAGGAGTCATTTGTTGACAGCTCAGAGTCGACAGAAATCATATGCAGATAATCGTCGTCGACCACTAGAGTTCGAGACAGGTGACCATGTTTTGGTCAAGGTATCCCCGAGTCGAGGTATCTTCCGTTTTGGGAAGAGGGGAAAGTTGAGTCCGAGATTCATTGGACCGTTTGAGATTTTGGATCGAGTAGGCGAGTTAGCTTATCGATTGGCCTTACCTCCGGCGTTGAGCCGAATTCATAATGTGTTTCACGTCTCTCAGTTGCGGAAGTATGTTGCCGACCCGAGTCACATACTTCAGTTCGACGAAATCGAGATCGCGGATGATCATTCGTATAAGGAACGTCCTATACGAGTTTTAGAGCGGCGAATCAAACAGTTGAGGAACAAGACGATTCCTTTGGTCTAGATTCAGTGGTCTAGACACGGAGTCGAAGAGGCTACTTGGGAAACCGAGGATAGTATGCGGGGGAGTTATCCCGAGTTGTTCGACCCTTAGTTTCGAGGACGAAACTCCTTTTAAGGGGGGGAGTATGTAATACCCGGTTGTAATTCATTCATTATCATTCAGTAATTATCAGTCAGTAATTGTCACTCAGTAATTTTCACTCATTAATAATCACTCATCATTCATGATTCATACATTTGTGTTCATCGTTGGCATTTTGTAACCGTGCATCAGTTACCGATCGTCATTCATCTCCGTTTGTAGATCGAGACGAGAGTATCATAATTATCATCGTGAATGGTAGTCTTATGATGGAAGTATCATCTATCGCGTGTTATTGGACTTAATTAGATTCATACGAGTATTATATGTCGGATCATTCACCGTTTGTAGCGAGTTAACGGAGTTGTCGCATTTTCGTCATTTCCAGCAACGAGTTACGGCCGTAACAAATCATACATTACGACCGTAACATGCATTCGTTGGCTTAAGGTTGTTTTGGCCGAAGACGAGATACTGTCGTAAGGTAGGCAGGCTACGGCCGTAAGATGTGTTCGTGGGTTTCAGGAAATGTCGGACGAGGAGAGGTTACGGACGTAAGGGTTGCGGCATACGGCCATAAGTTGAGGTAGGTACGGCCGTAAAGCTTGGCCGGTTACGTCCGTACGTGTCGAGCAGGGTGCCCAGGCAGTTTCGACGAAGGCTTCATACGCCCGTAAGTTTGGCTGGTTACGGCCGTATCGGTCGAGTTACGCCCGTAAGGTGTGCGGGTATGGCCGTATGGCTGTCGGCAGGTGTTTGGACGAGGGCGAGTTACGCCCGTAAGGCAAAGTGCGGTACGGCCGTATGGTGTCAGCGGTCAGGCGAAGCGGGTTACGGCCGTCTGAGATGGTATTCTGGCCGTAAGGCCGTTGACCTGGAATGTTACGGTCGTAAGTAGGCCGAGTTACGGCCGTAACGTTCGGCAGTTTATAAGGACCTGGACGGGTTTTTGAGGTCATTTCTCTCATTTTCTTCACCTTGTCCGAGAGAGAGAGAGCTTGAGGAAGAGATTTTTCTTCATCAATCACTTGAGTACTCGGTTTTCATCATCTTCATTCAGTTGTGAAGCTTGGATAGTCGATCTAACGCGTGTTCATCGGATCAAAGTGTTTGGATCTTCAAAGGTAATATTCTTCAAACATCTTGGATTTTGATTTTGTGTTGAGATATGATGTTTTGGACGTTATAATCATGTTGTATGAAGAGATGTACGTATGATTATGAGTGTGTATGAATATTCATTGGATTATTGAAGGGTTATTCAAGAACACTTTGAATATTGAGTTGGATTTGGGGGTTTTCGATTAGTTGTTGTTTTAATCACGAATTTGGATATTCATAGTGGAGTATTGATTGTTGTGAAGATGTTTTGTTGGTTTGAAACACTCCTTGAGGATTTGATATTGGTATAGTTGAGAATTGGTTGTAAACAATCGAAGATTAGTTACAACGTGTTTGATATAATGCCCCAATGAACTTGGTTTAGTCGTATCGACATTTTGAGTTAGTTATTATCGTGTTTGATTCGTATGTTGAACGGATTGTTGGTAATTGTGTTATTCAAGGTTGTTCGAGCGACCAACATTCCATTTAGGATGTTTGTTCGTGGAAGGACATTCTTCATCGGTGTTGTGTAAGTTAATTCTTACTCGGTTAAAAGGATATTCATTCCTTTCGTTGTTGTTCATTCATAATCATAGTTCATTCACAATGTATTAACTGTATTGAGACTTGTAATTGTCAATTAATCACTTCATTCACGAGGAACGGCGGTTCCAATCATTTCATTGAGCTATCATTCATTTCACTATCATTTCATCTCGGTGAGTCATTCTTGACTTTGTCGGATTGTTATTCATTATTATTCTTCATGGTCATTTCTTGCCCATATGACCTTCTGGGTTCATATTGCGTGGCCGGGTGCGGATGTGTGGAATTTTTAGTCGGGCACACGATAGTCATGTGTTGGGTTCACCGATACATTGGACTGTGCACACGGTAACGTTTACCTCCGTGAGACTAATTAGGTACAAGGACGGGTGTGTCCGGGCACTCGTCTTGTGAACTCATACAGAACATTACGGGCGTACTATGATGCTCATCTTCAGCTTAAATTCATAACTAAGGATAATTCATAATTGAGATATATCATGATTGTGTATATTCAACCCTTGAGGATTGTTGTTCTGTATAACTGACCCCGTTGGGGGATATTGCTTTCAGGTCACGGCAAGACAAAAGTACGGTAAGAGAACGTCGACGGCGAGGAGTCCCAGTGATACTAGTAGGGGACCCCAATCCTTTCAGTCATTCATGTTGTTGTCATTTTATTTTTCCGCTGCAGTTTTCCATGTTAGGAGTATGCCCTCGAATGCCACCTAGAGGTTGTTGAGTGAGGGCATTGTACTTGTAATTATGTAAACCATTTATATAAGGCAAATGAATGTTTCTTTATTTACTGGTAGTTACTGGCATTCCTAACTCGTAAATAAACATATAGAAACTAGTCCATGTATTTGAGAGCAAAATGTTCCACTCCTTATTGGATAAGGGGGTCGGCAGTGGAAAGGTTATAGCTCAAATACTTAATCGTTCGCAAGTCGATGAAACTTGACTGGGCGTTAAGTTTATGTGAAGACTTGTATGACGTGTTCTTTGACATGGAGAGTGCATGTCGAACACTAATGGTTAGTGGGAGCACACGTTATAGGTATGCTAATTGGATTAGTATACTCGAACCGACTCACCCTCGATTCGTCACACGGATTTCACTCCGGGACAGTCAATGACGGAATCGAAAGGTTGTGATAGGTATTCGTGAACCTTCGACTTGAGGATTTAGTAGGGATGTGCTTGTGACGTCAAGATTTTCATTAGAGTAGTTCGACCCTGTAAACCGGAAGGCGGGGTCAACCTCGACGTGCTTCTTGTCGGGCAAGTAGCAGGTCCTATTGAATACCAAGATAGAATTCTTTCTCCTGTTAGTGAGCGGGTTATATGTCCTATGCGGTTATTGGCAGATGAGATCATAAGTCTTTGGCCAAAGCATTGGAGCTAGTTGTATTAGATACACGACAGCTCGATGATCTCGATTTGCATTAACGCATGCATAGCGTCAAGTACAGATGGGGTTTGACTGACCGTGACCCCATAACTTGATCGGGACATTTGAAAGAAAGGTTTATACGTTTACTGGTATTCACGACAGAATGGTTCTTGAATGATCCCAATCATTCGTTCTCAGTTGGGGTACAGTGTAGGCCACCAGGCTGGCTAGGTGGTGCTACTACTCTTTGGTTCCTCCCATTGCTGACTGAGACGGACCTACCGAGTCGCGCAATAGGATTGACGACGGAATGAATAAAGCTAATTCTCTCATTATGAATATTAGATATTGGATATCTAATTTGGGACATTGGATGTCTAAATTGATTTATTGGATAAATTAATTTACGGCCTAATGAATTAAATATATTACTGGGTGATTAATTTAATTCATGAATATAATTATTTCTTGGAGAAATTAATTATGTTATTATGTATTTAATGTGATTAATTGATTGGATTAATTAATCGACACAAATACATCGGAACGGAATAGGAGTTTATCTGTTTGGACTCACATGAGTCCGAAACGGACCGAACTCATCCCGGTTCGTCTAGATGGCTGCCTCATCTCACCAACCTCATCCTTGGTCTTTATCTCCAATTTTATAATTGGAAGACCAATGACTTTGGAGGGAACACATATCTCATGTGATCTTAAAGGTGGTGATTTTGTCTTGTGGAAAATGAATAAAAGGAGTAGAAAAACTCAACTCTCTAGACACACTTCTTAGTTTCCAGCCGTGAGCTTTGATAGTGAGAGAGAAAATCATTTTTCTAGTCTTCATCATCTTCTTCACTTTTTGAGTTTTCTTGGAGAAAATTCAAGATACATTGAGAGAGATATATTATACACTTAGAGTGTAATAATAAAAGCTTCATCACTTGATTCTAGCCGTAACCTTAGAGGTTAATCAAGTGTTGTTATTCCGATCGTTTTTCCGGCGCGTGGCAAGTAGAGACGCGGTGCTTTCGGCGTTGGATCGTTCAAGAGCTTGGAGCGGATTGGATTCGTAGAGATCAATCAAAGCTTGGGGAATAGCTCAAGAGAAGGTTACCATTTAATCAACGGACTTCGAGGGTTAGTTTCTTACGACTCTTGTTTTTCGTTTATATATTCGTATATACGTAGCTCGATCGATCCTCGTAGGGATTCGGATCGAATTAATTTTCGTTTTACCGCTTCATTGGCCTTCGTTTTAGGCACCGAATCCCAACAGTGGTATCGGAGCGTAGGTCTTGCAATCGTATATACGATATATTGCATTTGGAATGCTTGATTAAATTATTAGTGATTTGGAATCACAACCGTTTAATTCGTTGTTTTAATTGTTCGTCGAAAATTTAATTTTTCCATGTTTTTATGTTACTATATAAATCGGTTTTATTTATTAAAACTGAATTATATGGGTAATATTAAATTAGAAAAATATAATTTTTGAAATCGGGACGAAAAGAGTCGAGAAAATTGCATGCCGGGGATGCCCTGCCGAAGGATGCCGGGCGCCTGTGGCTGCCCAAGGGTCTTGGACCGCCGGCAGCTTGTTTTCTACACTGGGCAGATCAGCCCCTCGGCTAAGGACCGGCTGTGATGCCGGACCACGGGCTAGGCCCGGGCGATTTTATTTCGATTCCGTTTTGTGTTTATGTTTCGTTATAATAATTTCCGGAAATTAAATCGAATGTAATTTGACTAAATAAAATACTTGGTGTTTTATTTTGAGGAAATTTATTATTGTGAAATATTTATCATCCGGTTTATACGAACGAATTAAAACTACCATGTTTGTGAATTAATTGGATTAATTCTAATAGATGGTTATTTTTTATATTGGTTGGATCAATATTTAATGTGTAGTCCATTTATTTAGTATTTATTGGATGAATGATTTTGAATGGGGATGTGGTTCATGGACTTAGTTTTGAATCGTTCGGTTTTATTCGATTGGGTTGTAAAGACCGTTTTGAGCCTATTTATTTTACTAGAATTATTTGTATCTAGGATGCAATTTTTCAATGTAAAATTTATATGTAATGACGAAGACCGGAGGAAGATCCATTTCGAGAAGACGAAGATTCAAGACGAAGACTTGTAATTAGATTACGGAGTTTTTGTTTTCTAGGAACGGTCCATGAACCACATGTTGGTAGCAACTAGGTTGTGAATGGTTGTTTCATATTGTATGAATGCCACAAACGCGCTTAAATGAATTAATGTGCAAAGTGTAACATTAATCGCGATAATTCTCCCACAACAAATAATTAAGTTTATAAGGTTTCAAGGTTTTCCTTCCCTCCATCGAGCTTTGAAATTGAAATCCAAACCGGATGTGCTATGCTTCCGAGTTATCGGGGTAGTCGTTCGGGGAGGACGGATAAATTACAGAGCGCATCGATGCCTTCGGTTGGAGCAAATTTTATCCCTAGAAACTCGATAGGTTGCGGATAAGATTGATTGTGAAACTGATTTGCGTCGATGGTATAAACTTAACTTGTTCACGAACCATAGAAACCGTATAGGTTGAGGGGAGTGAACAAGGGGAAAAAGAAGATCGAATCATCCATTAGATGGGTTGGTGTTGGACACCACTTTATGAAAATTAATAGACTAGAAACCTGTTCGGTTGCCCTATATTAAGATTTATAAAGAACTCGATCACCACTATGAAGTAGAGCGACGATACTTCCGGATTTCACATGGGAGTGTGTTGTTCCGATAAAAATAGTGGGAGCTGGGTAACAAGAATAGAAAAGACCTTAATTCTATACTTAGATCATAATATAACAAGTCACTAATTAATCTGTTATACTTAATGTAGACAAATCTCAATATGACAATGAATCCAGTCGCAATTCTACTCGAAAAGAACACCTTAATAGGACCTAACTTTGTGGATTGGCTCCGCAATCTGATGATTGTCCTCAGTATAGAGGCACTGGGATACGTCTTGGAGACGGACATTCCGGCGCCTCCTGTGCGGACCCGAGCCAATCAGGAAGAGATTGAAAACCACGAAAAGTGGGTTAAGGATGACGTGAAAGTCCGTGCTTATATGATGGCTTCCAGGTCTAATGAGCTTCAGAGAGCTCATGAGAAAATGACTTCGCTGGCATTCTATCTCACTTAACCGAGCTTTATGGTGAGCACAGCAGAACTGCAAGATATGAGATATCCAAGCAACTGTTCGGTGCGAGGATGAAGGAAGGTGAGAAGGTTGGGGAACACGTCCTCAAAATGATATCCATGATCGAGAGATTGGAGGCTCTTGATTTTAAAATGGATACTTCTCTCCACACCGACCTTATCCTACAGTCTCTCCGTGATTCCTTCTCACAGTTTGTTATGAACTTCAACTGCAATGAGATTGCATGTAATTTAGCTGGGCTAATGAACAAACTTGTGACCGCTCAGTCTCAGATGAAGACTCCGCGGATGAAGGAGTCTGCTCTTGTGATTTCTTCTGGACCTCGAAGGTCTAAGAACAAGAAGAAAAAGACCAGGAAGCAAACTGGACCACAAGTTAAGGACCTTAAGGGTAAGGGCAAGGCCCCGATGGTTCCGAAGAACAAGATGAAGAAGGATGCTTGTCTCAAGTGCGGTGAGCTGGGCCACTGGGCTAGAGACTGTCCGATTCTTCATGGCACTTCAGGTACAGAACTTTTAGTTTTGGAAACAAATTGTTCTGCTACTGTATTTTCTACTTCCTGGATACTGGATTCTGGTGCTAGTTCTCATATTTGTACCGTGAATCAGGATAGGGAACAAAGTAGGAAGCTTGGAGTTGGAGAAGTTATGATCACAGTCGGAAGCGGGCATAGTGTCGAGGAAACCGACATAGGATCACTTCTTTTTGGGTTTAGAATCCGGCTTTGTTTTGACTTTAGAAGATATACTTGTTTTGCCCAAGGGGCGCAAAATCATTGTATCCATTCCGGTCATGGACCGAAAAGGCTTTTCATTTTTCATTGGTGATGGTTCCAGCAAACTTTATTTTAGAAATAAACTAGTGGGTACTGCTACATTGTTGAATGGATTGTATCATCTAAATCTCAGCAACAAAGTAGTTGTGAATACTATGACTAGAAAACATGGTAGGGATGAAACCAATCAAGTTTTGAAATGGCATCTTAGACTTGGTCATGTTGATCAGACCAAGGTTTACAAGATGGAAAAAGATGGACTTATGGGACCATTGGGATCGGATCCCTTTCCTACTTGTGAATCTTGCCTTAAAGGCAAAATGACTAAGTCCCCCTTCACAGGGACTTTTGAAAGAGCCGCTGATAAACTAGGATTAATCCATACCGACGTATGTGGTGCTTTGGAAGCAGCACGTGACGGATATCAATATTTCATTATGTTTACAGATGATCATACTAGGTATGGTTATGTATACTTAATGAAACATAAATCTGAGGCCTTTGAGAAATTCCAGGAATTCAAGGCCCTAGTCGAGAAACAAACTGGTAATCATATCAAAGCACTTCGGTCGGACCGAGGTGGCGAGTATATGAGTACGGAGTTTGACAAGTTCCTTAAGGAACATGGAATAGTTTCACAACTAACACCTCCAGGTACTCCTCAGTTAAATGGTGTGTCAGAAAGAAGGAACCGGACCTTGTTAAACATGGTCCGTTCCATCTTGAGCTATCTTGACTTACCAATTTACAGTGGGGTATGCACTGATCGCCGCTTATATCTTAAACAGATGTCCTTCCAAATCCGTTCCTAAAACTCCACATGAGATGTGGGAGGGAAGGAAACCAAGTCTTAATCATATTAGGATTTGGGGATGTCCCGCTTATGTCAAGAAGACTAAGGTGGAAAAGTTGGAAGCTAGGTGCGAAGGGACGTTTCATTGGATTCCCGTCTGGGACGATGGGATATCTATTCTACATGCCCGAAGATCGAAGGATCGTTGTTGCTTTACAAGCACACTTCCTGGAGGATGAGTTCATTCAGGAAGGCGGAGCAGGTAGAAGTATTTCTTTAGAAGAATACAATGAAACTCCTCGAGAGACACCTGTGCAAGAAACTGGAACCGAACTTTCTGAAACACAAGTATAACCACCTCGTAGGTCTAGTAGGGTGTCTCATTTACCTGAGAGGTATGGGCTTGTGCACTTGGAGGAGCTGGGTCTCCATGAGGTTCCAAGTGATAGCCAAGAGACCGACCCAACAACCTATGACCAAGCGATGGTGGATGTAGACTCCGCGAAATGGCGTGAAGCTATGGAAGCTGAGATAGACTCGATGCATGTCAATCAGGTCTGGACTCTAGTAGACCGCCCCAAGGGCATAGTGCCTATTGGGAACAAGTGGATCTACAAGAGAAAGACGATGGTGATGGCAAGGTTGACGCCTATAAGGCCGGGCTTGTGGCAAAGGGTTATACCTGAAGGAAGGGATCGATTACCACGATACCTTCTCGCCGTAGCCATGATCAAGTCTATTCGCATGATGCTTGCTATAGCCTACCACGATTATGAGATATGGCAAATGGACGTAAAGACGGCTTTCCTTAATGGATTCCTCGAGGAGAAATCTATATGGAGCAGCCTAAAGGCTTTGTGTCCGAAGTCAATATTCGAGAAAGTGTGCAAGCTTCACGTTCCATTTATGGTGAAGCAAGCGTCGCGTAGTTGGAACCTTCGTTTTGACGAGGCAATCAAAGAGTTTGATTTCGTGCAAAATGAAGAGGAACCTTGTGTATACAAGAGGGTTAGTGGGAGCAAGATCGCATTCTTAGTACTATATGTAGATGACATTCTACTAATAGGAAATGATGTGGGAATGCTTAGTTACGTGAAAGCTTGGCTTTGAGTAATTTCTCCATGAAAGACTTGGGAGAAGCAACCTATATTCTTGGTATTCGGCTCTCTGGGATAGAGCGAAGAGAACAATAGGCCTTTCCCAAGCCCTCTATATAGATAAGATCTTAAAGCGATTTAAGATGGATGATTCTAAAAGAGGGTTCCTACCGATGCAACATGGAATAAAACTCACCTTGAAGATGTGTCCTCAAAGTGAGGAACAACGCAAGGAAATGAGTAAAATACCATATGCTTCGGCCGTGGGTAGCCTTATGTATGCTATGTTGTGTACAAGACCTGACATCGCGCATGTTGTAAGCGTGGTGAGTAGGTTTGTGCAATCCTGTGGTAGGGAAGATTGATCTTTGTAAAGAACGTTCTCAAGTACTTGAGAAGAACTAGAGATATGGTTATTATGTATGGCGGTGGAGAATTGGATGTGGTGGGATTCACTGATTCGGACTTCCAAGGACTGAAGGACGACTCGATGTCCACTTCTGGCTACATATTTACTCTTAATGGAGGAGCAGTATCTTGGCGTAGTGCCAAGCAAAGCGCGGCCGATTCCACTGTCAGTGAGTATCAAGCATCCTCGGAGGCTTCCAAGGAAGGGTTACGGATTAAGAAGTTTCGGAGAACTTCAAATAATACCATGTCTTGAAATTTGCTGTCATTTATCTGCGACAACGACGGAGTCGCAGCCAAGGAGCCGAGGTTTCACAACACCAAACATATTGAGAGGAAGTATCATCTCGTAAGAGAATTTGTTCGCAAGGGATACATTGTCCGCCTGAGTAGACTCGGCCGACAACGTCGCCGATCCACTGACCAAGCCACTTTCTCAGACTAGCTTAGAGCGTCATCTGGAGAACATGGATATTAGATACCATAGTGTGTGGCATTGAGTGCAAGTGGGAGATTGTTAGGAGTATGCCCTCGAATGCCACTCAGAGGTTGTTGAGTGAGGGCATTGTACTTGTAATTATGTAAACCATTTATATAAGGCAAATGAATGTTTCTTTATTTACTGGTAGTTACTGGCATTCCTAACTCGTAAATAAACATATAGAAACTAGTTCGTGCATTTGAGAGCAAAATGTTCCACTCCTTATTGGATAAGGGGGTCGGCACTGGAAAGGTTATAGCTCAAATACTTAATCGTTCGCAAGTCGATGAAACTTGACTGGGCGTTAAGTTTATGTGAAGACTTGTATGACGTGTTCTTTGACATGGAGATTTCCTGTCGAACACTAATGGTTAGTGGGAGCACACGTTATAGGTATGATAATTGGATTAGTCTACTCGAACCGACTCATCCTCGATTCGTCACACGGATTTCACTCCGGGACAGTCAATGATGGAATCGAAAGGTTGTGATAGGTATTCGTGAACCTTCGACTTGAGGATTTAGTAGGGATGTGCTTGTGACGTCAAGATTTTCATTAGAGTAGTTCGACCCTGTAAACCGGAAGGCGGGGGTCAACCTCGACGTGCATCTTGACGAGCAAGTAGCAGGTCCTACTGAATACCAAGATAGAATTCTTTCTCCCGTTAGTGAGCGGGTTATATGTCCTATGCGGTTATTGGCAGATGAGATCATAAGTCTTTGGCCAAAGCATTGGAGCTAGTTGTATTAGATACACGACAGCTCGATGATCTCGATTTGCATTAACGCATGCATAGCGTCAAGTACAGATGGGGTTTGACTGACCGTGACCCCATAACTTGATCGGGACATTTGAAAGAAAGGTTTATACGTTTACTGGTATTCACGACAGAATAGTTCTTGAATAATCCCAATCATTCGTTCTCAGTTGGGGTACAGTGTAGGCCACCAGGCTGGCTAGGTGGTGCTACGACTCTTTGGTTCCTCCCATTGCTGACTGAGACGGACCTACCGAGTCGCGCAATAGGATTGACGACGGAATGAATAAAGCTAATTCTCTCATTATGAATATTAGATATTGGATATCTAATTTGGGACATTGGATGTCTAAATTGATTTATTGGATAAATTAATTTACGGCCTAATGAATTAAATATATTACTGGGTGATTAATTTAATTCATGAATATAATTATTTCTTGGAGAAATTAATTCTGTTATTATGTATTTAATGTGATTAATTGATTGGATTAATTAATCGACACAAATACATCGGAACGGAATAGGAGTTTATCTGTTTGGACTCACATGGGTCCGAAACGGACCGAACTCATCCCGGTTCTTCTAGATGGCTGCCTCATCTCACCAACCTCATCCTTGGTCTTTATCTCCAATTTTATAATTGGAAGACCAATGACTTTGGAGGGAACACATATCTCATGTGATCTTAAAGGTGGTGATTTTGTCTTGTGGAAAATGAATAAAAGGAGTAGAAAAACTCAACTCTCTAGACACACTTCTTAGTTTCCAGCCGTGAGCTTTGATAGTGAGAGAGAAAATCATTTTTCTAGTCTTCATCATCTTCTTCACTTTTTGAGTTTTCTTGGAGAAAATTCAAGATACATTGAGAGAGATATATTATACACTTAGAGTGTAATAATAAAAGCTTCATCATTTGATTCTAGCCGTAACCTTAGAGGTTAATCAAGTGTTGTTATTCCGATCGTTTTTCCGGCGCGTGGCAAGTAGAGACGCGGTGCTTTCGGCGTTGGATCGTTCAAGAGCTTGGAGCGGATTGGATTCGTAGAGATCAATCAAAGCTTGGGGAATAGCTCAAGAGAAGGTTACCATTTAATCAACGGACTTCGAGGGTTAGTTTCTTACGACTCTTGTTTTTCGTTTATATATTCGTATATACGTAGCTCGATCGATCCTCGTAGGGATTCAGATCGAATTAATTTTCGTTTTACCGCTTCCGCTGGGCCTTAGTTTTAGGCACTGAATCCCAACATTCCATTTGGATACTCCGTTTCATTCAGTGTTGTGTATTTTATCTTCATATAAAATATACATGTATTCGGTATTATCTTGGGTGTGTTGTAATGAAACTCCTCGTCGGAGTAATTGATGATATAATGTGGTTCGGTACTACAATTATATTGTTTAATTCATTAATTTTCATTCGCCTGGTGGGTCCTAGTCGGGGGTCCACGGCACTGTAATATCCACCTAGTTTGGGGTGTTACACTGTGAGATGAGTTATGGAGGAGAAGGCGCGGTGGCAGATGCTCGATTTTTTTCGAGGGTCTGGATGGCAGCGAGAGCGCGGACTGTGAGGCGAGTTATGGAGGAGAAGGCGCAGTGGCAGTACCCTGAGAAATATAAAGAAGAGACATTGACACTTGTACATTCAAGAGAAACACGGTGCGAGAAAAAGCTGAGATTGTAAATCATATCAAAAACATTCAACCTAGGAGTAGTAATGCTTTCGACCATACTGATATACGTAATTTTAGAATATTAGGAAATTACCCATTAGCAAATATGAAAAACATCACCGGCTAAAGCGATAAAATTTTTTCAATTCTCATTCCTAATTACCACATAAAGGAGACAAGAAAGAGCAAATTAAGCTGCAGAATTTGTCCTTAATAAATCTGACATCGTCAGAAACAAAAAGGGGGAAAAAAAGGCCAATTAGCAAATATGAAAAACATCACCGACTAAAGCGATAAAATTTTACAATTCTTATTCCTAATTACCACATAAAGGATCCAAAAACCTTCATATCAGAGAAAAAGTAATCCTGGGAAATCGACGACAACCTGGTGTTATGGAGGAGAAGGTACGGTGGCAGCACTCTGAGAAATAGAAAGAAGAGATATTGACGCGTCTCACAATCATAAAAGAATAGACAAGAGTCTATATTTTGTAAAGAAAGATAATATACCTTTTGTAGCAAAATGGACTTTTTGTGAAGAATCATCATTGAGTACCACCGGATTCTACCAGAGAGCACCCCGTATATTATAGCCGCCTACGATTGCACCACACCTGTCGGTCAGAAATTCTCTGTCGATTCATATTTTATCCAATTGAATCCCTAATGCTAACAACCTACAGTACTACCTTTTAATGTCTATCAAATAGAAATAAACAAATGGTATGAGTTAACACTTCGTTTTGCTGAAGAAATTGTCTGATTTTCTTTTAATCTTAATATGTTGATTTTTACGATAAGAAAACTAAATCCGATGGAGCCCACTAGCTCGATCACCAAAGTGACATAAACTGAGCAGACTCCGATGGAGCCCACTAGCTCGATCACCAAAGTGACATAAACTGAGCAGACCAAGCGCGATGTGTTTTGGTTCTCGATATATTTTTAGTTACTTTATAACAATAGACCTGAACGAAACGAATTCATTTACGTGCGCGAGCGGGCCGGTTTAAATTTAGCAAAAGTAGACATGGGGCCAAATTTTTCCATTCATTTACTAAAAGTAGTGGCGGGGCGTGTTGCTGCTGTGCAAAAAGAGTATACCTACCTGAACCAGGTGTAATGCAAGCTAGGCCAGTTATCATCCCCTGAACAGCTCCAATAACCGAAGGTTTTCCAACGTAGAGAACATCAAGCGATGTCCAAACAAGAAGGCTTGTCGCAGCAGATATATTGGTGTTCAAAATTGCTATTGATGAAACTATATTTGCAACATATGGTGCTCCACCATTAAAACCCGACCATCCCATCCACAGCAGCCCTGCTTCGGCGAGCATAAGAAGTATATTATTTAGAACATATCTTATATTACGATGCTGAAGATAGTCTCAAATTAATATATCATAAAGTGTATTACTGTTAAAATAAGCAACCTCTCACGATTCCTCTCTTCTATGCCTTATCATTGCCATTTCATCATTAAGCAATATATTCAAGAGCTCAAGTCTGCCAAACAACTACGACACCCAGATCTTAGAGACGTATAAGGAGGAACTCCTTATTTATTGAATCCCGAGTCCTGAATCGCATAAATTGTTAATCATGCTAGACGAGTAGGTCTCCTGCGCGACCAAATAGATCCGTGACTCCTCTAAAACTAAGTTTTAACTCTAAGAAAAACTAAAATAATTGAAATACTAAAAAATAAAACCTGGAAAACTGAAGACAAAGCCGAAAGACTAAAATAAAAGAACAAAAAACCCCAAAAGAATTAATATTAAGGAATATCAAATTTATAGAAGAAAAAATCTAATGGGAAAAGTAGAGGTCAGTGGGGAAAGAGCCAAAGCAGGCAGTATGTTTCATACAAAATTCGCTGAGAAACGAAATAAAAGAAACGATCAAATACACGACAAAGTATAATTCATACAAATAAAGAAAAAATCGAACCCGGGTCATTGGACATTAAAATCTCAGATCCCACCGAAAGAAGACCCTATTTTTTGGTATCAATTAAGACTTACTACAGAAATAGAGCATTCGAGGTGGGTGCACGACGATGAGAGTGGAATTTGAAATCTGAAAAACTACCGTTCAAGCTCTAAAGAAGAGAAAGAAATAAACGAAAAATAAACGCGGGTTATGGAGGAGAAGGCGCGGTGGCAGTACCCTGAGAAATAGAAAGAAGGGACATTGACGTGTGTATATTCAAGAGAAACACGGTGAGAGAAAAAGCTGAAATCGTAATAGAAAACGTTCAACCTATGAGTAACACTTTCGACCAAACCCTCCTTCACTCTTTATGAATAAAATTATTATTAGAGTAAGGTCAATTTGACGGATCTATAAGTCAAACCCACTATATTGAAATTCAATAAAAAACCACGAACCCAATAAATCCAAACCTAAACCACTATAAATTTCATCCACATACAAAATCATCAAAATTGAACGCCCAATAATACCACCCCAAACAAGCGGGTAGCGGCGAAATCAAGCAATCTCCAATTGAAGTTCTCACCGATAATATCAATGTGCGTCTATCTCCACGTGAAATGAGAAATATTGATGAACAATTGATATAATTTAGAGCAAGTCAAATAGAAATATTAGTTAAATCAACAAATTAAATAAAAAAGACTGATTAACAATTCTGACAACCTGAGGATACAATTGATAAAAAACTAAATCCAATATGAGACCAGTTGTGTTGTTCGATGGCAATGTCAAATCCCATGTAAATAAACTGCAAGACAGATGGAATCTTAAAGAGTGTGGATGGAAAAATAACAGAGACAACACATAAAATAAACAACTACATGGTTACGCACACAAAAGATTCTGGCAATGATGATATAAGATGAAAAAATGAAGAAAAAAAATTCTGAAAACTGTCTGACAAGTTTGAGATACAATAACCAAATGTTTCTCTGAAGGTAAAGCAAACACAAATAACCAAATGTTTTTCTGAAGGTAAAGCAGACAAATATGAAGAAGGGGGAGAGAAGAAGACAGAAAAAAGAGCGTATAATGAGAAACACATTTTCGACCAGAACTTCCTTCCCTCATTTATAGTAAGAACCGTGCAAAAAACACAAGAAAATATATCAAGATAATATAGATGTTGAAATGGAACCTCATTACAACTGGAAATCGAACTGCCAATAATTGTGGAAAGCAATATTGAGGTCAAAGGTACCTAAGGATGCTGAACAAAAGATCAGACTAAGAGCACAAGACTAATCATAAAGAGGTCAAAAAGTTGATAATATTTTTAGAATGACTGAATCAATTTAGCATCTTCTTACCCCATATTTAACCCAAAAAAAATCACAAATGACTCAATTACATTTAAATCTCTGTGGCGGTTAATCTTCTAACCAAATTAGTAATAATAATAAAAATAATAAAGGCTAATGAATAGATAGATAGAGGGATAGCGAGCTGGGTTAGTAGGGATATACTACAAATAAAATCTAGACGAATTTCACAGTTTACGTTCCTTATGTGTGTTCTGAGTTGACATTATGTATATACTATGTAGATGAGTACCATCATAGCATTACATAATCTGAACCTAATTTTCCTTATTTTCTCAGAAATGGAGTAGAATAACTGAAAGAATAGCAACACTTGTAATACTGGCATGCACCATTTGTTGCATTACTGGTAAAATATTGACAAAACCAAATACATGTGATATTCGAGACCTTACAATTTGGTGACTGCTTTACTATTACAATAAATAATGAAAGAGTTTCAAAAGTAAGAATTAATTATATGGAAAAGAAATGAACACAAGTAAATAAGCAATTGCTTTTTGTATCAAGAAATTTAAGCATTTGAATTAAAAAAATGGTTTCGTCAAAGGTATTGAGTGATATAATCTTCAAAAAAAAAACCTCAATGTCTTCATCCGTTACCCCATAATACAAATTGGAAATCAGAAGCTTAATCCCGTTTCAATCGCCGAAACCCTAGCGCCCTCTGGGACAGGAAAAGCCGCCTCCGACGCGAACATATGGTGGTCCCACTGACTCTTCGGGGCTCGTGCCTGAAAAATAAGTATTCCAAAATTCAGCATAAGAAATGAATGCACGAAAACGATTAGTAGCACACGCTAAAACAGTAGAACCTCACAGCGCTGAAAGAGTAAGGTGTGGCGCGAGCGACGGAGCGTCCAGGGTATCGGTGGGTTGGGCCCAGGCCGAACTGTCTGCAAACCTTGATGAGTTTATGAAGATGATAAATTGACGAGGATGGAGAGAAGAAGACACGTATTTGAAGCAGCAGAAGAAGGTGAGGCAGGGAGGTGAGAAAACCAGGGATATACTACCCATTTCATCTTCAATCTCCTTTACAGACCTTGCATACGCAATTCATCGATTCATTAACCTCTCTTAAAAATAATAAATATAAAAAGAAAAATATGTGTTAGGATAGGACTAATTCACCAGTGCTGACTATGAGGCACTCCCCCGGACCGGTCAGGGCGTCGATCTCTCTCCCCGGAAAGAAAGATTCATCCGGTTGGGAATTTCCCCAACAGGATCTTTAGTGCCCCCTTTAGAATACCAGCGGGAAAACCAGAGCAGGAATAAATTCTGGAATAATGGCCTAAACAATTTTAACATTTACTCAAAGACGAAAACAAGACAAGAAATAACCTGAGTTACAAAAATGATTATCGATACCTGGTTGGACGAGAAGAAGAAACTAAGATGAAATGATATAACCAGCACAAAGCTCCATATAAAGACAAAGAAAGAACAATCCAGTCGTTTCCCAGAGCGTCTCTTTGTCCCTGTCATGCATATTAAACATAAAGTCATTCCAACAACAACATATAGCAGAAAACAAGGAAAAAATGTCCGCCTTTGTACGAGGAAAAAAAAAAGAAATTGGTATTTGAAAAACCAGAGCTTACAAGGGAAAAAAGAAATGGTGGAGAGAAATTAGGTCGGAAACTTGGACGATAAAACACCGAAGCGAGCTCATCAGGGACGGCGTACGGATATATGGGAGACGGCGTCGACGGCGGCGTAAGGAGGGGAGGAGGAAGACTCTGACCTCTATAAATACCGCCTCTAAGAACAAATAAAGCAGCCTTGCAGAAATCAAAGAGTCATCAAACTCGCACAATCTGAGCAGAAAATAGACGCGGGTTATGGAGGAGGAGGCGCGGTGGCAGTACCCTAAGAAATAGAAAGAAGAGACATTGACACGTGTATATTCAAGAGAAACACGATGCGAGAAAAAGCTGAAATCGTAAACCATATAGAAAACGTTCAACCTAGGAGTAACACTTTCGACCAAACACTCTTTCACTCTTTATGAATAAAATTACTATTAAAGTAAGGGTAATCTGACAGATCTAGAAGTCAAACCCACTAAATTGGAATTCAATGAAAAAATAAGAACCCAATAAATCCAGACCCAAACCACTATAAATGTCATCCGCATACAAAACCATCAAAATTGACGCCCAATAGTACCACCCCAAACAAGCGGGTAGCGGCGAAAACAAGCAATCTCCAATTTAAGTTCTCACCGACAATATCAATGTATGTCTTTCTCCACGAGAAATGAGCAATACCGATGAACAATTGAAATATAGAGCAAGTCAAGGAGAAATATTAGTTAAATCAACAAATTAAACCAAAAGACTAGATTAACAATTCTGACAACCTGAGGATACAATTGAAAAGAAAATAAATCCAATATGAGACCAGCTGTGTTGTTCGATGGCAATGTCAAATCCCATGTAAATAAATCTGCAAGATGGATAGAATCTGAAAGAGTGTGGATGAAAAAATAACAGAGACAACACATAAAATAAACAACTACATGATTGCTCACACAAAAGATTCTGGCAATGATGATATCAGATGAAAAAATGAAAGAAATAAAATTCTGAAAACTGTCCAACAAGTTTGAGATACAGTACTGCCTCATATCCAAACACAAATAACCAAATATTTTTCTGAACGTAAAGCAGACAAATATAAAGAAGAAAGAGAGAAGAGACGGAAAAAAGAGCGTATAATGAGAAACACATTTTCGACCAGAACTTCCTTCCCTCGTTTATAGTAAGCACCGTGCAAAAACACAACAAAATATATCCAGATAATATAGATGTTGAAACGGAACCTCATTACAACTGGAAATCGAACTGCCAATAATTGTGGAAAGCAATATTGATGTCAAAGGTACCTAACGATGCTGAACAAAAGATCAGACTGAAAGCACAAGACTAATCATAAAGAGGTCAAAAATTTGATAATATTTTTGGATTGACTGAATCAATTTTAGCATCTTTTTACCCATATTTACCCCCAAAAAATCAAAAATGACTCAATAACATCTAAATCTCTATGGCGGTTAATCTTCTAACCAAATTAGTAATACTAATAACAATAATAAAGGCTAATGAATAGATAGATAGAGGGATAGAGGGCTGGAGTCTAACCCCAACCTAGTAAGGATATACTACCCATTTCATCTTGAATCTCGTTTACAGACCTTGCATTGATACGCAATTCCTTGATTCATTAACCTCTCTTAAAAATAATAAATATAAAAAGAAAAAGATGTGTTAGGATAGGACTAATTCACCAGTGCTGACTATGAGGCACTCCCCCGGACCGGTCAGGGCGTTGATCTCTCTCCTCGGATAGAAAAATTCACCCAGTTGGGAATTTACACAACAGGATCTTTAGTGTCTCCTTTAGAATAGCAGCGGGAGAACCAGAGCATAAATAAATTATGGAATAATGGCCTAAACAATTTTAACATTTACTCAAAGACGAAAACAAGACAAGAAATAACCTGAGTTACAAAAATGATTATCGATACCTGGTCGGCCGAGAAGAAGAAACTATGATGCAACGATATAACCAGCACAAAGCTCCAGATAAAGACTTAGAAAGAACAATCCATTGTTTCCCACAGCCTCTCTTTGTCCCTGTCACGCATATTAAACATAAAGTAATTCCAACAACAACATATAGCAGAAAGCAAGGAAAAAATGTCCGCCTTTGTACACCACTTCCTAATATCCAACCAAACCAAAAAACAAATAATATTCTCATAACCTAAAAAACACAGCAGCCAAATTAGAACTACGCAAATAAAAGCAACGAAAACAAAAACCTCGAACCATACACTGAAAAGTACCACGCAAACATGCAGATGCGCCAAAAAAACACAACACTTTCCTAGCAGCACCAGCTTAACAGGGACAACTCCGATGACACTAAACACGCCAACCACCTGTAATATCCGGTATTTTTCTTTCCCTTGTATTTTCATTTTTGGTATATTTCTCGGTCGTAGTGACCCTCATGTATCTTTCAGTATGTCCTTCCTGTCAATTGTTGAATTGTATTCTCGTTATTGTTCGTTGTTTCAACTTTCCTCACATGAGTTCGACTTTGTTAGATCACCATTAATTTTTGGTGACTCCAAAAATTATAAATCTTTGCAATATTATAGAACATCGAGTTAGCTTTCCAATGGTTCAAACGGTGAGTCAATCGGAGTCCGGACGAGAGAGTTATGGTCGTTTCAGTTTTTGGCCGAGCACTTCCAGGAGCCTTTCGGCCGATAGGGGGGGTCGATAGACTCTACTGCCGGCATTCTGTATGGGTATCGGTTGGGCCTATCGGCCGATAGGCTGGCCGATATGTAAATTTCTTCACCTTCGAACTTCCAGGAGCCTTTCGGCCGATAAGGGGGGTCGATAGACTCTACTGCCGGCATTCCGTATGGGTATCGGTTGGGCCTATCGGCCGATAGGCTGGCCGATAGGTTCTGCTGTGTTACACTATAAATGTGTTGTTTTGAGCGTGAAGCTCATTTCCTTCCCCATTTTTCCACAGCGTCGCGAGAGAGAAGATATAGAGGGGGAGAGTTCTTCATCCGGGGGTCGATTTTCATCATTTCTTTTCGGTTGTGAGGCTCGGATAATCAATCTAACGCGTGTTCTACGGATCTTAATACTTGAATCACTCAAGGTAATATCTCTTGAAACCCTACCTTTTTGGATAATTGGGGATTTTGGGGTTTTGTCCGATTCTTTCCGTTTCGTTGATGGATTCATGATGAATATGATTATTCTTGTTGGTATTCTTAGTTTCCCTACGGATTCATGGTATATTTCGTGATTTTTACGGAATCGAGAGGGTTCGGTTGTGGTCCGCCCTCGTTGTTGTTTGTATACGAATATACATGAATCGTAGGCGGGTTTCCGGGAGTATTCCATTTCCATAATCGTTTAGAAGTGGTTGTGATTGTGCTATTCAAATCGTTAGGTTCATTTCCGCGGTTCCTTGCGGTCGTGTTCAACTCTTCCGTTCCGTTCGTGTCATCGTCTATTTAATCGAGGCAAGTATTTTTGGAAACCTTTAAGCTTAACATGAAATGGTTATGTATATTACTTGTTGTAACTCACCTTGTGTTGGCCCGACGGGGTCAAGGAGGGAAATCTATCTGCCGCCCTGGATTTCGCGAGTTTCGTACCTTCTTGACTCGTTAGGGTCCTTGCAAGGCCCCGAGTGAGAATGTATCTGCCGCCTGTTCTCACGGCATAGCGTGTGCGTGGTTTTGTTTTTACGTAATTGTAGCCAACTCGTTAGGGTCCTGTGAGGCCCCGAGTGAGAATGTATCTTGCCGCCTGTTCTCAAGGCTAATTGTTTGATTTTATTTTCCTAGGAAAAAGACATGTCTTGTTTTGGTTTTGGAATGATATTGGTGCATGTACTATGGAATGTGTAAGCGATTGGTTTGCTGGATTACTTGTACTAGCGTAATTGCTAACCCCTCTGGGGACCCGTTTTGGGGAAATTCTTGTTATGGATTTCGAGTTATGACTACCGGACGAGCGAGCACCGGGACGATGCGAGGATGTTGGCGAGGTCGTTGACATGTGCATTTGGGTCTACTTATTTCCTTTGTCCATTTCGATATGGTTGTTCCCACAGTTTTAAACTTATAGATTGTACTCGCGAGTACTTAGGCTTTTCGTTTCAAACTCCGTATTGTATTACTTTAAATTGTCACGTTGTTGGTTGATGCTTATTCTGCCGGTTGTTCGGGCGTATAT
The DNA here is from genome assembly GCA_033398695.1 of Orobanche coerulescens. Taxonomy (NCBI): domain Eukaryota; kingdom Viridiplantae; phylum Streptophyta; class Magnoliopsida; order Lamiales; family Orobanchaceae; genus Orobanche; species Orobanche coerulescens. Next base: position 232,388,428 of record CM065802.1, read on the forward strand.
TTATATGTCATATTATTTAATTATGTATCCTCGCTAACCAAGATGGTTAGTCGAGCGGAGTTTTCCTATTGTAGCCTGGTAGGTCCCATGTAGGGGTCTACGGCGCTGTAACATATTTCCGAATATCTCGGGGTGTTACACCACCTACAACGGGCTAAAAAAACTATTATACAACCTGCTCATTTGTATCAAGCAAAATCAAAAAAACACTTAAAAACTCAACAGATATCATAACACTCAAGTGTAAGAAAACAAACAGGCAAACCTTAATTAAAAACCCGTACATGAGACATCATTATACCCACCAAACCAATCTCCTACACCCCCAACATTGACAGTCCACATACCCCCAAATAGTAATTCTTTATATCCAGCCCACCTAGTAATTCTTTATAACGTTTTCGCAATACCTCGAATAAAATAAACAAGCAATGAGCAAATATAACCACAGACACCAAAACAAACCCAAAACAACCACCCAAAAAAAGGACAACCACCCAAAATAAACAGACACTGAACCACCCAAAACAAAGGACAAAATAAACAGACACTGAACCACCCAAAACAAAGGACAACCCAAAAACAGACAGAACAAAATAAACAGACACTGAAGCACCTAAAACAAAGGACAACCCAAAAATTGACAGACATCAAGAAACTCCAATATTCCGAAAATATGAACAAGATGCCAACAAACCATAATATAACCACAGAAGCCAAACAACATCATTACACCCATTAAAACAATTCCTCTGACAAATCGAAGGCGCACTCCAAATAGGGTTTCTCAGAATACGCAAAAACCACATCCACAAAAGAGCAAACAACTTGTAAAAAACAAAGAACGCAATGAAACAAGAGACAGAAACAAGCGCAAAACCTAACAAAAAGGAAAAACAAACCCAGATGAGCATATACATCCAAACATATAAATATACAAATACTGAATCGCAGGCAGAGTCGAAACAGGTTGTACACTCAGAAAACACCCACCCACAAACCAGACGATAAGATATAGAAGACAAAATCAACCCAAAAGAAAAAACAAATCTTGCAAAAAGAAGCCACACAATCTAAACGGAGCGACACAAAGAGCCGAGAAGAAAGGAAACACGATTCACAAAACAAGCGGTGATAAGAGAAACAAGCCGATCCAAACGTAGAGTTAATCCAAAGCAGAGGAGGAGAAGTTTTTTTTTTATTAACGACGATCACACTTTGTTTATTAAAAAAATCTATAACACTGAAAAGCAAACTAAATGGGACTCAAAAGCATAAGAAAGCCACATAAACACACAGATGCACTCAAAATAGAAAAGTACTTTCCAAGTACAACCACCTGAACAGGAATAGCTCCGACGACACTAAAAACACCAAACACCTGGAGTAGACCCAAAAAGGAAACCATTATATCTTACAAACACAAAACAGAACAGCCCACATAGAAGACAAGCGGTGTGCGCCACACGTCGAACATTGTAATTGAACGTCGGTGTTCGGGAGCGATAAGAAATTTGTGTGATTATTCAGTATATTGTTTACTGTAGTATGTATTTGTAGCCTGCATAATGATGAAAATGAAAATATTGCGCAAATATGGCACAAATTATATAATTATATAGGGAAAAATATTGTGTGAATACAGTTTACAGTAGATTTTTAACATGGCATTTATACCCATTAGACCAGTCCATCGAGGGAGTCATAAACATCCTCCCAAAAGGCATTTCGGTCAGAAAATTACCATCCTTTATACCTTTAAACATAAAAGAAAACATATCCTGAACCTCAAAGAAGACAGAAATCCCAAAAAGATTCCCAAGAGAACCACCTGAATAGGAATAGCTCCAGCAACGCCAAAGACACCAGTCACCTACATTAGATCAAAAAATAAAACCATAATATCTTATAGGCACAAAACAGAACAGTATAAAACAGAACAGCGCAAATAAGAGGACCCAAAAAGAAAATCACCTATTTTCCATCAACGTTTAAATCCACATAACGTTATTACCTAATAAACACATCAGCATCTATATAGGAGGTTTTGAAAATATAATAGACGTTTAAAAGTACGCGGCGTTGTTACACCTATCAGACCAGTCCATCCAGAGAGTCATAATCGTCCCCTCAAGAGGCCTATCGGTCGCAAGGTTTCCAGTCTATATACCTCTAAACATATATGATCATACACTCCCAACCATATAAAACACAATAACCGCATAAGATATCTGAAGATCACAATAAACTGACCAAAACAAAAACCTCTGACCAGAAAAAATCAATAACACTGAGGAGCAAACTAAATGAGACTCGAAAGCATAAAAAAACCACATAACATATAGATGCGACTAATATACTTAATGAACACATCAATAGCTATATTCAAACACATCATAAACACGGAGAGTCACTAATTTCCAAAAATGTTTAACGGTACGCGGCGTTGTTACACCTATCACACCAGTCCATCCAGAGAGTCGTAATCGTCCTCTCAAGAGGCCTGTCGGTCAAAAGGTTTCCAACCTATATACCCAAAAACATAAGAAAACCACGTTAACACGTATACAAGCCAAAAAAGCACAACATTTTCTAATAACCAGCCAAACCAAAAAAACAAATAATATTCCCATAACCTAAAAAACACAGCAGCCAAATTACAACTACGCAAATAAAAGCAACGAAAACAAAAACCTCGAACCATACAATGAAAAGTACCACGCGAATACGCAGAAGCGCAAAAAAAAACTATTATACCACCTGCTCATTTGTATCAAGAAAAACCAATAAAACACTTAAAAACTCAACATATATCATAACACTCAAGTGTAAGAAAATAAACAGGCAAACCTTAATTAAAAACTCGTAACTGAGACATCATTAAACCCACCGAACCAATCTCCTACACCCCCAAAATTGACAGTCCACATACCCCCAAATAGTAAATCTTTATATCCAACCCACCTAGTAATTCTTTATAACGTTTTCGCAACACCTCGAATAAAATAAACAAGCAATGAGCTAATATAACGACAGACACCAAAACAAACCCAAAACAAAGGACAACCACCCAAAATAAAAAGACACTGAACCATCTAAAACTAGGGGTGAGAATCGGGACATCCCGAGGTCCCGGTCCCGAGTCCCGAATGTCCCGGTCCCGAAATGGACCAATTTAGTGGTCCCGGTCCCGGTCCCGATCGGGACTTCGGGAGTCCCGATTCCCGAATTGGGATAAATTTAAGTCCCGGTCCCGGTCCCGATCCCGAGGATAATTTTTCGAAATGTCCCGAATGTCCCGAAATGTCCCGAAATGTCCCGAAATATCCCGAAATTTCCCAAAATGTCCCGAAATTAAAATTTGCAATCGGGACTTCGGGAGTCCCGATCGGGATTTCGGGACTCCCGAGTCCCGAAATTAACAAAGTTTTAGGTCGGTCCGGTCGGTCCCGAAAAATTCGGGACTTCGGGTCCCGTTTCCCGTCGGGACTCGGGACGGGACCGGGACTCGGGATTTCCCGACGGGAAATTCTCAGCCCTATCTAAAACAAAAGAACAAAGTAAACAGACACTGAACCACCCAAAACAAAGGACAACACAAAAACAGGCAGAACAAAATAAACAGACACTGAACCACCCAAAACAAAGGACAATCCAAAAATTGACAGACATCAAGAAACTCCAATACTCTAAAAATATGAACAAGATGCCAGCACACCATAATATAACCACAAAAGCCAAACAACATCATTACACCCAGCAAAACAATCCCTCTGATAAATCGAATGCGCACTCCAAATAGGGTTTTCCAGAAAACGCAAAAACCTCATCCACAAAAGAGCAAGCAGTCTGTAAAAAAACAAAGAACGCAATGAAACAAGAGACAGAAACAAGCGCAAAACCTAACAAAAAAAGAAAAACAAACCCACATGAGTAGATACATCCAAACATATAAATATACAAATACTGAATCGCAGGCAGAGTCGAAACAGGTTGTACACTCACAAAACACCCACCCACAAACCAGAAGATACAAATAGAAGACAAAATCAACCCAAAAATCCAACCCAAAAGAAAAAACAAACCTTGGAAGAAAAAGCCACACAATCTAAACGGAGCAACACAAAGCGCCGAGAAGAAAGGAAACACGATTCACAAAACAAGCGGTGATAAGAGAAACAAGCCGATCCAAACGCAAACTAAGCGGTGAGAAGAAAAACAAGGATTTGGATGATAAAATACCGAAGAGAGCTCGTCGGGGACGGCATACGGATATATGGGAGACGGCGTCGACGGCGGCGTAAGGAGCGGGGGAGGATAGGGCTGTCAAACGGATAATACGGAGCCGGATATGCCCATATCCGTATCCGGATCCGGCATTTAATAAAGGTATCCGAATTCGTATCCGGATTCAGAAATATCCGGATGGATCGGATGCGGATAATATCCAGCGGATGCTATCCGGATTCGGATATTATCCGTATCCGCCACTTTTTTTTTAATCTTCAAAAATTTAAATGCAGGAGGAGGGATTTGAACCCTGGTGGAGCTCCTTCTCCTTACCAACCAATACCACTTGGGCTAGCTGACCTGATTGTTGTGTTAGAAAGGGAAACAACTAATAAGTAAAGATAATTTATACCGCATGCTTATATTTTAATATTGAGAAATAAAGAATGAAGACATGTGACAAAGTATTATTGGGAGTAGCATGCTTATATTTTATAATTATATATTAAAATTATACTAAAATATATATTATATATAATTAATTTTGGCTACGGATATTTTCGGATACGGATGCGCCTATATCCATATCTGTATCTAGAATCTTCGGGTACGGATAATATTTGTATCCGCTTTTTTCGGATACAGATAATATCCGCTTTTTCCGGATACGAATACAGATATTTCGGACGGATGTCAGATTTTTTGGATTTTTTTTTACAGCTCTAGGGGAGGAAGACTCTGACCTCTAAAAACACCGCCTTTAAGAACAAAGAAAGCAGCCTTGCAGAAATCAAAGAATCATCGAACTCGCACAATCTGTGCATTTACGCTGTATATGACTTTCCCTTACCACCTCGCTAATCTGAAAGGATGAAGCAGGCCTCTCGGTGGAAAAAGGGACCCGATGAACCAGATAGGTGGAGGGGGTGAACGGTGAAGGGAGAAGTCGTAGAGAGCAACAAAGACAGAAGATGAAAGCGGCCTCGAAATGAAGAGATAAGCGGAGGAAAAAAACGGAGAGAAACACGTTTTGGACCAAAAGACCCGTCACATTTTAATAGTAGGAAAAGTTGTATATTGTATATAAAATATATGTGTTTGTCAAATTGAATATACAATTTTAAATTATGTTCTAAATATAAATATAGATATATTTATTTATTTATTTATTTCGTATATTTTTGTCTGTGTCATGTATTTAAAGAGTAAATAGAAAACGAGACTAAATTTCGATCCTGTATTTTTATCTTTTTATACCTTTTTGTTATTTATTAAAAATTCAAACACAAACGCTAAATTTTGTATTCTTTCCCTGTAGTCGTGTCAAATTATCGGGTCTAGGTCTTAGCATATGGAGCGCCTAGCGCTAGACACGTCTCGTACAGTCATATGTATGAGGTATACTAACAAAAAAACAATCAACTCTCTCATTCTTTCTCCTATAAATCACACATATTTTATCACCGCCACCTCCACCTCCTCGGCCGTGAACAACCCTTCTTCTTAATCACAGACAGCTATGGCCTCCACGACCACCAAAGAGGTGCTAACCGATCTCTCTCCGCTCGTCAAGCTCTACGCCGACGGAACCGTCGAGCGTCTCTTCGGCTCTCCCCACGTACCTCCGTCGCCGGAGGACCCAACGACCGGCGTCTCCTCCAAAGACGCCAACATTTCTCTTGTCGTCTCCGCCAGGCTCTACCTCCCAAAGCTCGCCCGATCACCCAATCATAATAAACTCCCAATCTTAGTCTACTACCACTTCGGCGGGTTCTGCGCCGAGTCCGCCTTCTCTTTCCTCGACCACCGCTACATCAACATCCTATCCGCCGCCGCCGGAGCTCTGGTGATATCCGTCGAGTACCGCCTCGCCCCCGAGCACCCCCTCCCGGCGGCGTACGACGATTCTTGGGAAGCCCTCAAATGGGTCTGCTCCCATGGGTAAACTACAATCTTTTTTAAGGTTTCCCTGATCAGATTATGTTACGGAATTTTTTTATCCTTTTCTTTATTTATTTTCTCAGGGCTGAGATAGACCGGACCCATTTCCAGAAAGACGAATGGATCGCCGATCACGGCGATCTCAACCGGGTCTTCATCGGCGGGGACAGTGCCGGTGGAAACATAGCCCACAACATCGCCCTCCGTGCCGGGTCGGATCCCCTACCCGGAAACGTGAAAATCGTGGGCACGATCCTTTCGCATCCTTATTTCGTCGGCTCCAAACCAATCGGAAGCGAACCGAAAGAGGATATCGAGAGCTTACCTAACAGGCTGTGGGTGGTCGTGTACCCTTCGGCCCCCGGCGGGATCGACAATCCATTGATTAATCCTTTTGTTGACGGAGCTCCGGGGTTGTCGGGACTCGGATGCTCCAAAATGATCGTCTGTCTGTCGGAGAAGGACGTATTGACGGCGGAAGGATTGGCTTATGCACAGAAAGTGAGAGAAAGTGGTTGGAAAGGTGAGATTGAGGTGGTCGAGGTTGAAGGAGAAGAGCATTGCTTTCAGATTTTTGATCCTGAAAATGATAAGGCCAAGAATCTGATCAAGCGTTTGGCTTGTTTTATTTCAGGCTGAGGTGTGTGTGTGTGTGTGTGAGAGAGATAATCGCTTTTTAGTGTGATGATGAAAGATGTATTATTAAGATTTTCTTGAGGGAAGATGTATTATTAAGATAAATAATATGAATAAAACGGTTCACTATGAGCCTTGATTTAGAGACTGCCTCAAAATCTTTTTTTTTTTTTTAATTTCTTAAAGTTAGTTTAATATTTTTAATCGAAGAACAACTTTGTTCTCTATTTGTGAGCCCTTGAGCTTGCTTTTTTTTTTTTTTTTTGATAACTAGGTGATCAGAACATGGTAATCTTGGTCCTCAACGGTACTCTTGCTTCATTGAGAAGTAAATCGCGAGTCGCTCGAAGCAATCCAGGTTCCTGCCTTTTACGTACACCTGCGCGCGCGCGAGCTTGTGCTCTGATTAACAGCGCGTCGGAGTTAAAGACGTTTCGGAGAACACCACTCATTAGTCGGGACCTCGGTTTTGAGGAAATACTCACTGCTGCCGGCTGGCGAGATTAAACATTGATTATGTAACACCCCCAAAACCATAAGGGAATATTACACGCCGTAGATCCTTTCCACAAGGATCTACCAGGCTAAACATCCATAAACAACCAAATGCTTGCCCGAAGTCAAACAATAAAATGATACGATATGGTCACTTACACGTGAATACACGAATGATGAGGTCACACAACCCAATCGACAACACCGACTTAAATAACATTACCCACACAGGGTCGAAATACAATACTGCGGAAGATCAAATCAACTCTGACAACACAACAAAAATCAAAACAACTCTCGACTCATGATTAGTATCGCAGCTCGTCATCCTCTTGTACCAATCCTGTGATTGCTCCCCGAATCTGCATGTACACGGGCAAGCAGGACATCCACCCCCCGAATACTCGGGGGTTAGTAAAACTCCACTGTTTTACTAGTGCAAGTATCAAACCATACGAAATGTAACAAGCAAATAGCAACTACGAATTAAATACGGAACTCAATTATCAAAATGTTCCCGAGAAGTTTTAGAATTTCGAACTCAAGTAAGAGATATTTGAAAAGGAACACATCATTTCGGGGATTTTTAAAGCAGAAATTCTTTTGGACCTCGAGTCCCAATTTACAAAACCTTTTCGTAAACATTAGGGCCTTAGCCCGATTCTCGTTTCAAAGCATACTAAATAATATATCATTATGAGCCCGAGATCCATATTTAAAATGTTACCCGAACAATCACTGCTACACGATCATTGTTCGTACACATCATGTACCGAACTCCGGAGGCCTCGACGGACCTTAACCGGACCACACACACTGTTCGTACACATCATGTACTGAACTCCGGAGGCCTCAGCGGACCCTACCCGGCCACACACACTGTTCGTACACATCATGTACCGAACTCCGGAGGCCTCAACGGACCCTACCCGGCCACAATATCGTTCGTACACATCATGTACCGAACTCCAGAGGCCTCGTCAGACCCTACCTGGATCACACACCTTGTCCGTACACGTCATGTACCGGACTCCAGAGGCCTCGTCAGACCCTACCTGGATCACACAATTTGTTCGTACACATCATGTACCGAACTCCAGAGGCCTCGTCAGACCCTACCTGGAACACACACACATCGACACGACACAATTCATAATCATTAAATGTCAAGCCATTCCACATTACACCGAAATGTACAATCAAGTATGTAAACCAAAACAACACAAATATCATGATCATCACAACGACTCTTAACCAACATAACACACATTCGGTACACAATACATTGAACAACCACGTGTACAACCGTCTCATATGTACATCGCAATCCTGCACAAATGGCACAACGCCTAACACGTATATCAATATATCACTATTATCACAAAACCTTCAAATTTCGGAAAACACAACCAACTCAAACGGAACATATTTACGGAGGCAAGCAAAATCGTCATACATATCATACGTAATTACTAGTCACAAGATACAAGTCGTATAATAAGATACTTGCCTTAATAACCGCTACCAAACGCTCCGAAGAACACGGTTCGACCGGGAAGCTCGGACCCCGAAGAAGACAACGAACGTAAGGGTTCCGACTCGAATTCATTGCGAGAAATCTGACCCTAACATCATACCATCAATAAATTAACGAACGAATGAGGAAGAATAATCGTAGAACGCTCGAATTCTCTTTGTGACATTTTATCGAACACTTTCAAGGCGTCGATAAAATACTCAATAAAACGACAAATCCGTGGCAATCCAACCGTGGAATAACAAGGATTTAGATATAATATAGCTTAACAATCATCAATCCATCACTATTCTGAGTTAAAACGGATTAAACGGACAAATCGAACAAAATCCCCAAAACTATATTTTAAGAAAACTTGCCTTGATTCGGTCGATCGGAGCAAGTTATGGAAGGATTAATCGATGTTATGAACTTCAAAACTTCATGGATTTAACCCCTAACAACATCACTCCATGATCATCAAAGCTCCAGCCGCGGAAGAGGAAGAAACGAGTGAGAAAAATGAAGAAAAATCCGACTGCTCTGCCATATTTATAGCCCTGCCGGACACGGCGCAGCAAACGGCCCAGACCAGCGCCGGGTGTCTCGGCCGTGTCTCGGCAGGCTGCTGGTCCTGGCCGACCCGGCGCTGGGCAGCGCCGTTTCGAGGCCGTTCGCATGGTCGGCCGGCCATGACTCGGTCGATCCGACGGTCCGAAAAATCCGAAACTCGGACACGAGCGTGGCGAAAGCACGGTTACGAAGTACTCGTAAATACGAATCCGAACACTGAGAGAACACCTGATTCCGACCACCCGAAGGTTCGAAATTCGACAACGGAAAGTAATTACCCAAAACTTTGGGAAATTACGAAAATGGCCCAAAACGTCCGAAAATCACGATACGCGATCGAAACACCAAACCAAAGCTCGCAACATGAATAATAACATTAAATGAACTTACGAGAAACTCGAAACAACGATTTGGACGAGATTCGCAAGAATCGAACTCAAGTGCGGAAAAGTCGCTAAAAAGCTCGGAACTCAGCAAAACGATACCGAAACGAACTCGGATGACAAAAAGTGCAGAATTAATCATTCTCAGAATGATGAGACGGTCCCAAGCGAGTCGTCGAAACGGACTTCCTCCGAAAAAATAAAATTACCGGAAATCCAAAATTGCGGATATTACAGATTAGCGGTCGCTCGAGCTAGCTCCGGGGAGCTAGAGGATCATAAAGAGAGAAAACCTCCTCTTTCACCTCCTTGGTGGGAATTGAACCCAAGACCTCCCAAAGGGTGTCTTTAAGGGTAGGTGTCCTATCATTGGAGCCCCCACCAATTCCCGCCCTTGAGCTTACTTGCTATAATGGTTTTAGACTTCACTACTACAAAAACAGCATTTAACTGCGGCATTTTAACAGCGGTTCTAAAAAACCGCTGTTAAAATGAAACGATGGCAATTTAACAGCGGTTTTCCGCGGAACCGTTGTTAAATCTGCACATTTAACAGCGGTCCAGAAGAACCGCTGTTAAATTGCACTTTAACAGCGGTTATAGGAAAACCGCTGTTATATTTGTACATTTAACAGCGGTTCTTGTAGAACCGCAGTTAAATCTGCATTTAACAAATGTTCTCTTAGAACATTCAATTAACTTATTTTTAACACGGTTCTTCTTTCTAACCATTTAAATGTGCAATATATTGAATATTAAGATATTTTGTTATATATTAGTATTAAAAATTATATTACATTATATATTAAAAATTATAATACATACATATTATTTTATGAATTATATTATATCAAATATGGAATATATTGAATATTAATATATTTTGTTATATATTAATATTAAAAATTATATTACATTATATATTAAAAATTATAATATATACATATTATTTTATGAATTATATTATATCAAATGTAGAATATATTGAATGTTAATATATTTTGTTATATATTAATATTAAAAATTATATTACATTATATATTAAAAATTATAATGCATACATATTATTTTATGAATTATATTATATTAAATGTGCAATATATTGAATATTAATATATTTTGTTATATATTAATATTAAAAATTATATTACATTATATATTAAAAATTATAATACATACATATTATTTTATGAATTATATTATATCAAATGTGGAATATATTGAATATTAATATATTTTGTTATATATTAATAATAAAAATTATATTACATTATATATTAAAAATTATAATATATACATATTATTTTATGAATTATATTATATCAAATGTGGAATATATTGAATATTAATATATTTTGTTATATATTAATATTAAAAATTATATTACATTATATATTAAAAATTATAATACATACATATTATTTTATGAATTATATTATATTAAATGTGCAATATATTTAATATTAATATATTTTGTTACATATTAATATTAAAAATTATATTATATTAATATTAAAAATTATATTACATTATATATTTAAAATTATAATACATACATATTATTTTATGAATTATATTATATCAAATGTGGAATATATTGAATATTAATATATTTTATTATATATTAATATTAAAAATTATATTACATTATATATTAAAAATTATAATATATACATATTATTTTATGAATTATATTATATCAAATGTGGAATATATTGAATATTAATATATTTTGTTATATAATAATATTAAGAATTATATTACATTATATATTAAAAATTATAATATATACATATTATTTTATGAATTATATTATATCAAATGTGGAATATATTGAATATTAATATATTTTGTTATATATTAATATTAAAAATTATATTACATTATATATTAAAAATTATAATACATACATATTATTTTATAAATTATATTATATTAAATGTGGAATATATTGAATATTAATATATTTTGTTATATATTAATATTAAAAATTATATTACATTATATATTAAAATATTTTGTTAAATATTAATATATTTTGAAAATAATTCTGTAAATATTAACAAACATATACATATAATATATATATATATTATATATATATGGTTTATTGTACACTTATATAATATAAATCAATATTAGAACAACAAATGACTTTGGCTCACTGGTTTGATACCCGCCTCCATCTCATTGAGATCACAGGTTCAAATCTCGTGAGTAGCGGAAATGCACATTTATACATATTATGTGCGGGTGGCGGGCGGGCGGGGCGGGTGCGGACTGGGCGGGAATATAATATATTTTTTTAAAAAAATAATATATTAAAAGAATAATTTCAATTTATTAAAAAAATTATTTAAAAAAAATAAATAAATTTAACAGCGGTTCTTATACAACCGCTGTTAAGTTTAACAGTGGGATATTTAACAGCGGTTCCAGAACCGCTGTTAAAAGGGCTCCAGAACCGCTGTTAAATGCTGTTTTTGTAGTAGTGCTTTTAGCTTCCACATCATAGAGATGGAAAGTACCAAATTTGGTACTGGTTACTTGGGGTGATAATTTATGAAAGAGAAATGGGTAAAGAGATGGGAGCAAAAAGTTGAATGTTGCTATTCGATTATCGTAATTTTGGAGAGAGAAAGTGGGTAGAGAATTGAAGGAGTAAGATCTGAATTTTGATTTCGATTACTTAGTGTGGTAAATCATGATAGAGAAAGTGGTAGAGATGGAAGAGTAAAAAATTGAATGTTGATATATATTACTTGAATGATAATTTTTAGAGAGGAAGTGAATAGAGGGATGGGGTAACAAGTTTGATGTTGGTACCGGTTATTTGAGGTGGTAATTTTAGAGAGGAAAAGTAGGTAAATTAGGTAGGTAAAGTAGGTATAAAGATGACAGTATAAAAAGTTCGATGTTGGTACCATTACTTGAATGGTAATTTTGGAGAGGAAAAGTTGATAGAGAGATGAGAGATAAAAATTCATAGTTTGGTATCGATTATTTGGGACGGTAATTGTAGAGGGAGAAAGTGGGTAGAGAGGTGGGAGCGTAAAAAGTTGGTAGAGGGAGAAAGGATGATAATCAATACCAATTATTAGTGTAATATTCATGAGAGAAAGTGATAGAGAGTGTAATATCCGGAATTTCTACTACTGATGTTTAATATTATTTTATCCGAGTTATATTGTACAGCGTGGAATCTGTACAGTAGAGATATTCTGTAACACCCCCAGATTTAACCGGAAATATTACAGCGCCGTGGGCCCCGAGATGGAACCCACAAGGCTAAAAAGAAATTTTCACAAACATTTACAAATGCCCAAGAGGCCAACGACGGTACTAACTTTAAAAATTCACAAAGACTTATAAAATCCATTTATCAAAAACCGTCGTAAAACTCATTTGAAATCGCAAGGCCAAACAGACGATACTCAAAAGTTTAGAAAACGATTTCCAAAGTAACCTCAGTTACCAGATACCAAAAGAGCGTCTCAAAATACTCACGCAGCGGAAAAAGACCAACCAAAACGATACTCTAGCAGCGGAAAACAAGAACCAATCAAGAAACTCAATGTACAGAACATGTCCTAGCCAGTATCCTCCGGGAAGCTCATCTCTTCACGACCGCTACAAGCTCGATACTCCGAGAACCTAAAAGAAATCCCACGACGGGGTCAGCCATAATATCCAACAATGATAACTGTCACATCACATTAATAATAACATACCAATGAGAATACAACATAAGAATACGACCAATGTAATCTTACCGCCATAACTTTGCTTACTCAAGTGATTCTCATCAGAGTAGCCATTATCACATTTCACATCATGTACTCGATTTACCAATAAACTCGAACATAATATAAGTACTGTACCTCAAACAATACTCAAGGTTCTCAAACTGTCATAACCAACTCACGATACGGAAATATACCATTTCTGACCAATACGATCCATCGAATAACATCATCAAATCCCAAGAGGATAACCGATCGTCCATCAAGACAAATACCAAAGGAAAATACGGAACATACCTCGAGATATGAAGTGCCACGACAATCATACCATTCTAATCCGAGATCAGATCAATGCAATACGGAAAAGGTCCTAACACAAGACCTACAAATGCATACTCATATGACCACGTCAATATGATCACAACAATAACAATCATGTATACTCAATGGAAATCCGACGATCCAGCGCCCTCAGCATAGATCCCTTTGTTGATCCTATCAGATCAACATAAGGTGGATAACTAACAATACACATGTGAACAACAACACATGATAAAATCAATGATGCGAATTCACCAGATTCCATCAACACAATACTGGTAATCCAACGATCCAGCGCCCTCAGCATAGATCCCCATGATGATCCCGTCGAACCAACGCATGGTGGAAAACACATCCAACGATCCGGCGCCCTCGGCATAGATCCCCATGATGATCCGTCGAACCAACGCATGGTGGACATTCGATCAGCGCCCTCAGAATAGATCCTCATAATCCCATCGGATTATTTACACAACAAAAACAACACAATATGCATACACATATGCAAATCAACACGTTCATCCACATGAACAACATAACATGCACGACAACATGACAATATACTAGGACTACTTCATGTTCAACAACATGAAAGAAAATGTACGAGACCAAAATAAATAACACTAAACCATAATCAATATGGAATACTTGCCCGAGTCCTTCGGGAGCAACCTCGATGTCCATTCTTCTCCGACGATTATCCTCAATGCTCGGCGATCCAAACGTCTGATGAACTATAGATACTCATATCTTCGTCTTTATTATAATGTAACCTCGATACTCGAAGTTACCAATAAGCGAGATAAAGCATATACATTATGATTTACCTCCCGAGAATCGAAAGAACGATATGCGATCCGAATATCGAGTTCACAATAATAATCATCGCTATATGCATTATAAACGAAATGAAATCGAAACCATTCATTAAATATTATAATCGAGCAAGTAATAACTTGCCTCGATACCGATACCACGAAGTCTTTGCCGAACACATTGCCTTTGTCTACGAGCTCCTCAGCCCCGATCAAAAGCAATACAATGGACATACTCGAACACGACCACAATATCCGGTTATAATCACCGATCAGCAATCTCAACCTATCGAAGAAATCAAATAACACATATCCGATAACAATCAACAACTGACAATACTAACCAATCGAACTCAACGGTTCAACACAACCTCGAATAAACACAGTCAGAACCAACCAAGTCAAACCATCACGAATTCCTAATCAAAACACAAAAATACTGCACTATCTGCCTACTTAGCGCACGTTAATCACCTAACGTAGCGTGCGCTAAGTTGCTCCCGTTAGCGTGCGCTAGCCAGTAAGCTTAGCGTGCGCTAATGCTGTACAGTGGCATGCATTCCAAGCATCGACTAGCATCTTGCAACTACGAATCCGAATGAAGGGAGACATAAATCTCCATATTTCTTGAAGATAAACGACACCATAACTATCACAAGGATAATATCAATGTCCATATATCAATAATAACATCAACAATCAAACCGACTCGATAACAAGGATCATATCATATTCAATCCTGAATTCAACCTCGTATCATGATTTAACTCCTCTAAATCGATCAATATAATTAACAAGATTCAGAAATCCATCTTAGATCGGGTTAAACGAATCACCATCCTTATAGTAAGAAGAATCTTAACTAACATCCGAAACTCTTATCAAAATTCCATTGAATCTCATATAACATCATCATATGATTATCCAACATGCTCCTTACATGAAATCATCCAAAAAAACGAACCATCATCAAGAGGATACGAAAATTACCTGGATTGGATGAACCAAGAATAAGAACACTAGACTCCATTCCAAGAATCATGAATAACTTGAAGAACGAGGCTTGAATCCATGCTCTCCATCTTAATCTTGTTAAAGATCATCATCTCTCGATGTTTGGGACCTCAAACCTCTCTCTAAAAACTCTCTCTCTCGGTTACAAGGAAGGAATGGACGAAATGCTTCATAACACCCTTCTCCCTTTTTATAATATTCATTATTAGCGTGCGCTAACATCTCATGTTTAGCGTGCGCTACCGCCTTAGCGTGCGCTAAATGACTTTGTTAGCGTGCGCTATCGAAGCCCAAAGGCTACCGCCTTGCTTCGTAAACTAACTACGTACGTAATGCCCATGCATTAACGCACGTAAAACATCTGCTTAGCGACGCAAGTCATTTATCTTAGCGTGCGCTATCCGAAGTTGACTTGCTACGGTGTTCACCTA
This sequence comes from Orobanche coerulescens, assembly GCA_033398695.1. Lineage (NCBI taxonomy): Eukaryota > Viridiplantae > Streptophyta > Magnoliopsida > Lamiales > Orobanchaceae > Orobanche > Orobanche coerulescens. The sequence goes on from CM065802.1 coordinate 232,404,526, forward strand.
CCACTCGCCCCCATATTCGGACATTTGGCAAGGATAAGATTCCTTGTTGATCGATACATAGTTAGCGTGCGCTAAGCCTAATATTTTAGCGTGCGCTAATACTTCAGGACAACAACCGTTGACTTACGAGAACGTGCGCAAAGCGGCCGGGTCCACACGCAGATTCCTTCCGATGCATGCGCACTAGCGACGCTAACCTATAAACGTAGCGTGCGCTAATCCCGCGATAGCGTGCGTTATGCATGAATATCGGCGTGCGCTAATAAGGCTATACTTAGCCATTTTCCATGATTCTTGTCCAACGTCTCGACATACCAAAAGCGAACATAAGACACACCGAACACAAACACCGAATCCAATAATATCATCATACGATATACCCAATATCAAAAGTACGACAACCCGATACACAATATCCTCAAATGTAATTGTCGACCAAATACGACAATTATACCGATATCGATATCTCGATCCTTTATTTATTTTATCTCTCTGTATGATTCCACGCTGTACAATATAACTCGGATAAAATAATATTAAACATCGATAGTAGAAATTAGGATATTACATTCTACACCTTAAAATAAGTTTCGTCTCGAAACTTGCAATCCATCATAAAGCGAACAAACATACCGTTCAACTCAAAAGATCCCAAAACCATCACGACAACGATTTATCATCATCATTACCGAATATCCAAAAGAGCATACTTCCAAATACGCAGGTCGACGATCTCCGGAGATACTAGCCAGCGTTCTCACGATGCAGTCTCAATACGCTTACGATCACAATTCCCGATTCTCAACAAAATATATCATCTTCGGATCAAACAATCGCCCGAATCAAATCCTGTCACTTTGATTACATAATCAAGTCTCAATCGATAAAGCGAATAATATCCGATGTATCCGTGAAACAACCGCTCAATACAATGGCAACGAATCCCGAAACATCGATAGACAATCAACGCTCGATGATCACCAACAATGATCAACAATCAACCGAATTTATCATCGACATGATAAATTCCAATCACCAACCAGAGGTCAAAACACAATCGAGAATATCATCAACGTGATAAACTCCAATACAACCAGAGCGATCAACGGAAATCGAGAATACCATAACACGTTTAACTCCAACACTATCAACACAGAACCACATAAACAGATATACGAAAAAGCTAAATTCTCAAAAAGACACTCCGTTCACATACAGTGGAGCTCAATAAACATTTCCGACTGGCGAACATACCCCTCGGCATATGAACAACCAATCACAAACCGACGAACATACCCAATCATACACGGAGTGGAAACGACCACTCACTATCTAAAACAACCAAGATGGGGTCACCATCCCCAAATCTACGCTTACAAGGAAATCATTCCAGAATCAGTAAGGTAAAATCGCGCTACTACCATACCAATGGAATCACATAGCACATATGTTCCGGTTTCACAAAATCCCAAGTTTCCAAAATAATATTATGTGCATGAATCTACAACACGCAACATATTTCTCTTATCTGATAACTCAACCGATCATCACCGGATAATCAAACTAACATACTGAAGTTCGAATTCCTTTTCCATCGTACCATCAATATGATATGCCCTATGCACTAAATGCGTATGTATATCAATCACATTTTCAAAACCAGTTTGAAATCATATATTCTTGTCAAAAGACAAATTTTCGAAAATTCTTTCAAGAGTTTGAAAACTCAAAACATAAATTTTGGTAAGACCACAAAATCAAAAGTACGACAACCTGATACACAATATCCTCAAATGTAATTGTCGACCAAATACGACAATTATACCGATACTGATATCTTAGTCCTTTATTTATTTTATCTCTACTGTACAGATTCCACGCTGTACAATATAACTCGGATAAAATAATATTAAACATCAGTAGTAGAAATTCCGGATATTACAGAGAGATGGTGATGTAAAAAAAGTTGAATGTTGATATTGATTTGGGGGATAATTTTAAAGAGAGAAAGTGAGTAGAAAATAAGAGAGAGATGTAGACAGGTGAATGCTACTCATTGGCAGTAATTGTTAAATTTCGATCATATTAGATAAAAGATCAGTTATTGGTAAAAGGAAAAGGTCACCCGGATTATTTTTCGGTTTTCAATATAAATTATAATATGTTTTAAGTTTCTATATATTCAATTATATTAAAATATATAGATTTGTTATAAATATTGAGAGAAAGAGGAAAATATGAGAGAAGATGGGAGAAGCAAATGAAATTGTGTATATCATTATGAAGGCCATACACCTCTATTTATAGGTACACATATAGGGTTTCAGGGGCATATTAGTCATTCATCAAATACATGACTTATTTACAACACTCCCCCTTGAATGACTATTTACATAAATGTCTACTGGAATGATTTGAAGAGAAACCCAACGGGAGAAAAACTTCCAAACTGTTTGGAGTGATCTTGTAACACGCATAACTTGCTGCACATACTGCTGTTACGAAAAGTCCTGAACAATAATTGAATTCGCTCCCCCTCATATCGATCATTCTTATATGAATATTCATGTGCCGCCTCAGTAAAACCTCATGGGACAAAAACTGAGTGATCATAAGAGTATAAGTTTCTCCGTATGCAGAATATTCATATAGGAGTATCCATGTGTTGCCTCAGCAAAACCTTGTCAAGAAAACCCTATGGGAAAAACTTAATCGAAGGAAAAAGAGTACAACTACTCCTTCGTACTTTATTTCTTGATCTAATATCGATCTTTGTAATGTCTTCATTATGCCATGAATTTGCCTCATCAAAACCTTATTAGGAAAAACCCCAGCGGAAAAAATCCTAATGAAGGGAAATGAGTACACTATTCATGTTAATACGCCATCTTAGTTGCCTCGTTAAAAACATTGCTAGGAAAACCCAATGGGATAAAACCTCAACCAAGGAAAAAAGAGTGCAACGCGTATTTTTATATAAATATGCTTCAGGCATTTTAAAAATCCTCCGCGAATTAGCATAGGTATCATATTCAGTGCAAGTTACAATCTCGAACTCACATGTTGGTGAGACATGTCATCTCTTCTGGAGATTTCATATTACTTGTGGTTAAACTCATCAACCATAATATTCTGAGCTTCATGTGTTGCAATAATTTCATAATGATTGGGAGATGTTGTTAGTAAGACTTACTTCATAGATTTTCAGTGGCAGTTTTATTTAGCTCTTCAAGAGTCCCAATTAAGTTTAAACATCAACTTATACTGCTATAATTGCAAATCTGTTATTTATTTTCTTTATGAAACTTTCGGATCGGACAACATCATTTATATCGTCTCTCCCCTTGATCCACACATCACTTGTAGATCACGAATGGATATAGCTTCTTCTCACCACACACCATATTAACTCTATGCAAATAGTTGGGATAACTTCATTCTTCTATTATAGCCCACAATTCTTTGAGATCTAGTGGGTGATTAATCTTATTTCAACGCACTCTCAGTGCATTATAAATGCAGAGAACCATATAAATAAATATAAAAAAACTTCTTTGTAGATAGCATCGAAGTTTTCAATACCTTCTTTGAATGTTGACCATTAGATGATGAATTAAGCCTTGATTATATATTAGTTCATGTAGAACTAGTAAGATATACAAATGCAATAATTGCACTGAGATGTGATGCTTCCGGACTATGAATCTCTTCATCATCATTTGGTATAAAGGTGTCCTTAATAGGATCAGGTGACGGATCAATTATTTTGATGAGCGTATTTCATCCATGTAAATCGCTTTATACCTTCCCAGGTATAAGTGAGTTGATATATAATAATACACTTTCCAAGTGTTTGTAACCCAAGATATATTATAGATATTTCAATATGATCTCAAATTATCTTTTCAAATATTCAAGTGTCAGTAGGATCTCTTCTGGAGTTCCAATCAATCTAAGATCATTCATATCTATATATGACATTGCGTCATTAATATACCTTTCTTTAGTCGAATAATATTGACTAAGATGGTTATTTCAAATTCGACTATAATATTTGAATCTATATAGAGACTCTTGCAATTTGGAGGAATACAGATATTTAGATTTTAATTTATATGCTTCAGGCATATCATCCTTCTAGGATTTTATGTATTCATAAGACAAATTTTCATATACTTCCAAATCTCACTCAATATCTATATATAATTCAATTCAGGAGTGGTCTTATAAAAAATATAATCATTGTAAGCAATTTTGATTACAAAAGTCGTGCTTCATATCTCATGTTTGCATGAGTAATGCTTAAAATTGTTGGTAACTCTTCAAGAGTTCCAATCATCATAATCATATAATGTATGAATTGTAACACCCCAAACTAGGCGGATATTACAGTGCCGTGGACCCCCAACTGGGACCCACCAGGCGAATGAAACTTAATGAATTAAATAATATAATTGTAGTACCGAACCACATTATATCATTAATTACTCCGATGAGGAGTTTCAAGTACAACACACCCAGGAAAATACAGAATACATGTATATTTCATATGAAGATAAAATATACAACACTAGATGAAAATGAATATCCAAACGGAAATCTGCAGCGGAAATATAAGTGAAGAAACATGAATGACTGAAAAAGGACTAGGGCCCCCTACTAGTATCACTGGGACTCCTCGCCATCAACGTTCTCTTCCCGTGCTTTAGCCATGCCATGACCTGAAAACAACATCCCCAAACGGGGTCAGTTACACAGAACAACAATCCTCAATAGTTGAATAAACACAATCATGATATATCTTAATTATGAAATTAAGCTGAAGAGGGGCATCATAGTACGCCCGTAATGGTATGTGCAAGTGCACAAGACGAGTGTCCGGACACACCCGCCCTTGTACCTAATTAGTCTCACGGAGGTACGTTACCGTTTGCACAGTCCATTGTGTCGGTGAACCCGATCACATGACAATCATGTGTCCGACTAAAAATTCCACACATCCCCACCCGGCCACACAATACGAACCCAGAAGGTCATATGAATAAGAATGACCATGATGAACATTAATGAATAACAATCCTACAAGATCAAGAATGACTCACCGAGATGAAATAATAGTGAAATGAATGATAGCTCACTGAAATGATCGGAACCGTCGTTCCTCGTGAATTGAATGATTAGTTTTGTAATTACAAGTCTCAACATGATTATTATACTATGAATGAATATGATTTATGAATGAACAACAATGAAAGGAATGATCATCCTTTTAACCGAGTAAGAATTAACTTACTCAACACCGGTGAAAAATGTCCTTCCTCGAACAAACGTCCCAAAATGAGATATCGGTCGCTCGAACAACCTTGAATAACATAATTACCAACAAACGCTCAATATACGTATCAAGCATGAATCACGGCCAACTCAAAAGTCGATACAACAATATCCAAACTCATAGAGGCATTCTAACGAATACTTTGTAAACGTTCTTCCCTTAGGTTACACCAACCCCAAAGATAACGAAACCAACTCCAAGTGAGTAATAAAATCTGACAAAACACCTTCAATGATATCGATAAACCCATAGGAATCCACAAATCGAGTTGACGACAACATCTAATCGAAAACCCCCAAAATATCAAAGTCAACTCTAAAGTGTTCTTGAACCAAACTCCAACATTCATGAAATCCGAAATACACGCCAATAAATCCGTAGGAATACATTTATCCAAGGTAGATAATCCATATCTAACATATTCCAACTTAAACCCAAGCTTACACGAAGAGATCGGAAGGAAAACATTCAAAATCCGAAATTCTAGATCCAAGAAATGTTTACCTTGATTTGATGTATTGGAGAGGATGAAATGATGATTAATCCGGATTTTAAGCTTGAAGATGTTGATAGGTGGATGCAGCTCGAAGAGATCTCTCCAACTCGTCCGAAATCGCCCTAAACCGCCCAAAAACGAAATGAGAAGTGAGAAATGATGAAACCTGGGCTGACTGTCCTATTTATACTGTTCCAGTTTAGCGCACGCTAAGCCCTGATATTTAGCGTGCGCTAGCGAGTTAACCGGACAGTCCAGAGAGCTCTGACTGCCTCGTTAGCGTACGCTACGAACTTGGTAGCGTGCGCTAACGCCTTCCCGATAGCGTGCGTTAACCCAAAATGTTAGCGTGCGCTAACTGAATATCTGATGCCCAGTAACTGAAGTCCAGAACATCCTGTCCTATGACCTGCTCGCGATAGCGTGCGCTACACCCAAACTCAGCGTGCGCTACCACACCATTAGCGTACGCTAATATCTACTCATAGCGTGCGCTATGAATTATTCCAATTCAGTCCAGTACCCACTGGACTCCGCCTGTTCGACCTTAGCACGCGCTACACCGATTGCATAGCGTGCGCTAACCCAAATTACTAGCGTGCGCTACTTACCATTCGTAGCGTGCGCTACTACAACTCATCTGCAGTCCATTGCCTTCTGGACTGTCATCCTGAACCACCGTAGCGTGCGCTAATGCTGAGAGGTAGCGTGCGCTACCCATACTCAATTAGCGCGCGCTAAGAAGAGTACGTAGCGTGCGCTGCTCCTCACAAACAGCCCACTACAAAGATGACAATAATGATACGCTCGGCCCGACTCTCCAACCGGGTTGAAAGACGAATAATAACCGATACACGATGCAAATTATTCTGAACGGTGAATACAATGAATGAATATGAATGATGAATGATTAATAATGAGTGAAAATTACTGAGTGACAATTACTGAATGATAATTACTCAATGATAATTACTGAATTACAACCGGGTATTACATACTCCCCCCTTAAAAAGAGTTTCGTCCCCGAAACTAAGGGTCAAACAACTCGGGATAACTCTCCCGCATACTATCCTCGGTTTCCCAAGTAGCCTATTCGACTCCGTGTCTAGACCACTGAGTTTTAACCAAATGAATCGTCTTGTTCCTCAACTGTTTGATTCGCCGCTCTAAGACTCGTATAGGACGCTCCTCATACGAATGATCATCCGCGATCTCGATTTCGTCGAACTGAAGTATGTGACTCGGATTGGCAACATACTTCCGTAACTGAGAGATGTGAAACACATTATGAATTTGGCTCAACACCGGAGGTAAAGCCAATCGATAAGCCAGATTGCCTACTCGATCCAAAATCTCAAACGGTCCAATGAATCTCGGACTTAGCTTCCCCCATTTTCCGAAACGGAAGATACCTAGACTCGGGGATACCTTGACCAAAACGTGGTCACCTGCCTCGAACTCTAATGGCCGACGATGATTGTCTGCATATGATTTCTGTCGACTCTAAGCGGTCAACAAACGACTTCTGATCAAATCTACCTTCTCACGGGCGGCTATAAGCATATCGGGCTCGGTGCTGATTGATACTGATAAGTCATCCCAACACAAAAGATATCGACAACGACGACCGTACAAGGCCTCGTAAGATGCCATCTTAATCGAGGTATGCCAACTGTTATTGTACGTGAACTCAATCAACGGTAGTTGGGCTTCCCAATCGTCTTTCCAATCGAGGACACATGCTCTCAACATGTCCTCCAACGTCTGAATAGTCCTCTCTGATTGTCCATCGAACAGAGGATGAAAAGATGTGCTGAGATTAAGCTGAGTTCCCATTGCATGATGAACTGATTTCCAAAAATGCGACACGAATCGCCCGTCACGATCAGAAACGATACTCTTAGGAGTACCGTGCAGTCTCACTATCTCTTTGATAAACAACTGGGCAAGTCTCTCGGGACCCCACATATCCTTAATCTCAAGGAAATGAGCTGACTTAGTTAAACAGTCCACAATTACCCAAATTGTATTCATGCCACGACGACTCGTCAACAAACTCGTGATGAAGTCCATAGAAATATATTCCCACTTCCACTCTGGGATAGGGAGCGGTTTCAGCATACCCGCCGGTCGCTGATGTTCTATCTTGACTTGCTGACAGGTTAAACATCTCGAAACAAATTCTGCGACTTATCGCTTCATATTACTCCACCAGTAATTCTTTATCAAGTCCTTGTACATCTTGCTAGACCCCGGATGAATGGAATAAGGGGTAGCATGAGCTTCTCTCAAAATCGAGTTTTTCAACTCGTCATTCGCCGGTACGCATAACCAATTCTTAAATCGTAAAAGTCCATCCTCGTGGACCACAAATCCAGGGGCTTTCCCCTACGCCACATCTTCACGGATGCGCAACAAAAACGGGTCTGAACCCTGATTCACTCTGATTGCCTCCTCAAGTGGCGATGAAATCTCTAACATGCAAAGCTGCCCTTGCACTCGCTGTAACCAGACCTCGATCTTGGGTCTAATGAATTCCAGCTGAAGCTCCTTCTGAACTGTTAAACGAGCAAGCATTTGCTCCTGAACGGACTTACGACTCAAGGCATCGGAGACCACGTTCGCCTTACCCGGGTGGTACAGGATCTCAATATCATAATCTTTGATTAGTTCCAACCACCGCCTATGTCGCATATTTAACTCCTTTTGAGTAAATATATATTTCAAACTCCTATGATCGGTGAAAATCTGACAGGTGACGCCACCAAGATAATGACGCCAAATCTTCAACGCGAAAACCACGGCTGCTAGCTCCAGGTCGTGGGTCGGATAATTGACCTCGTAAGGTCTTAGTTGCCGTGAAGCAAAGGCAATAACCTACCCATTCTGCTTTAGTACACATTCGAGACCGTGTCCGGACGCATCATTATAAACCACGAATCCTTCCGTCCCTTGCGGTAAAGAAAGGACAGGTGCTGAAATTAACCGGCTCTTGATTTCCTCAAAACTCTGTTGACACGCGTCGGACCACGTGTATTTCTTATCCTTCCGCAAAAGGTTCGTCATGGGTTGAGCAATTTTAGAAAATCCTTCCACAAATCGCTGATAATAACCAGCTAATCCGAGGAAACTTCAGATTTCCTTAACATTCTTCGAAGGTTGCCAATCTCGGATAGCCTCCGTCTTCTGAGGGTCGACACGTACTCCGTCTGATGAAATCACATGTCCGAGAAACGTCACTTCGGACATCCAAAAGTCACATTTGGAAAACTTCTCATAAAGTTGCTCTCGTCTCAACACTTCGAGAACCTGATGAAGGTGAAATTCGTGCTCCTCTCGGTCACGAGAATAAATCAAAATGTCATCAATGAAGACAACCACGAACGGATCCAAATAGTTGACGAAAACCCGATTCATTAACTCCATGAACACCGCAGGTGCATTAGTTAACCCAAACGGCATTACCACAAACTCATAATGACCATAGCGTGTTCGAAACGCCGTTCTAGCAATATCCGACTCTCGAATTCGCAACTGATGACACCCCAATCTTAAATCAATCTTGGAAAATACTGAAGCTCCCTGAAGTTGATCCAAAAGATCATCGATGCGGGGTAGGGGATATTTATTCTTGATCGTCACCCTGTTCAATTCCCGGTAATCAATACACAAGCGAAACGAACCATCCTTCTTCTTGACAAATAACACAGGTGCTCCCCATGGGGACGCACTCGGTCGGATATAACCTTTCTCGGTCAAATCCTCTAATTGATTCTTCAGTTCTTGCATTTTGGTTAGGGCCATCTGATATGGTGCCTTCGATATTGGAGACGTACCAGACTCCAACTCAATCGTGAATTCCACATCTCTCTGTGGAGGCAAACCAGGTAACTCGTCTGGAAATACATCGGCATATTCTCTCACTACCGGAATATCCGCCAACATTATTGATGATTTCTCGGTCTTGGTCATATAACACCAATAACCGGCACACCCCTTATTGAGTAATTTTACTGCTTTCATCAAATTGATGACTCTTCCGGAACAGCTGGGATTACCTCCCTGAAATACACATTCGACCCCATCGTCTGAAATGATAGTGAACATACGCTTATGGACACTAACGACGGCATCGTGACGATCCATCCAATCAATACCCAAGATAACATCGTCTCTCGGTAAATCTACTACGATCAGGTTTGCCAACCAAACATGGCCATTAAGCTGAATCGGATAATTATCAATCTCACGATCCCCGATAATTTTTCTACCGTCAGGTAGACCAATGATATAAGGTTCACAACTAGTAGCATTATCCAGATGAAGTCTACTCAAGCATGACTCGGAAATGAATGAATGCGATGCACCAGTATCAAAAAGGGTACACACAGGTTGAGATAGAATTTCGAGTGTACCTGAGATCATCCGGGCCACCGGATCGTCGGCCTTCTTCATCTCAAAAATTTGGGGTTTGCCGGCCACCGGACGTTCCCATCTGATAGCTTTTGGCTCCGCCTTTGTTTGCTCCCGTCGTCTTGAACGACGCGGACTGAGTGGCCTGATTCTGAACCGCTGACTGTCTCGGGGCCTGAGATATCGCCGGAGTAGGTTTAGAGTCTCTTCAGAAAAAATGGGCCTTATGCCCAGCAATCCCACAGTTATGGCACGTGATAGTCTGCCTTGGACACTTGGTGCTGAAATGACCCTGTTCTTCACAGTTGAAACAGGTGATGGCCGAACTGGCCGCTCAGGACTGAGATTCCGCGGGTCTAGGCACCATAGGAGATCGCTCAGAAAAAGTAGGGCCCGCACGAGGCTTCTTGAAGGTTGCCTGACTGCCTTCAGACTGATTACGATTCTTTGATTTCTTGCTAGCAGATGAAGGTTGCTGCTTAGCAATCTCCTTAGCAGTAAGCTCATAAGTAAGAGCTTTCTCGATGAATTCGGCCAGGGTGGTGCAATTGTGATTAAGAAACTGCATCCGCATACGAGGTTTCAACCTCTTGCTGAAATACTTGATCTTGTCCGCCTCGAAGTGAGTAATAGATGAGGCGAAAGGAAGAAGTTCCTGAAATTTCTCGGCGATGGCGAGAACATCATCGTCCGCTGAGGGGTCGGGAGTGAGTAATTCTGATAACTTGGCCTCTCTGAGTGGGGCCGGATAATACCTCTCCATCATGAGAGTCTTGAATTGATCCCAAGTACAATATCCGTCGGTGGGCTTCAACGATAACCACCAAGAGTGAGCGCTCTTACCGAGATAGTAAGCCGCGACTGAAACTTTGTGCCCTTCGGGACACTCCACCATAGCAAACAACTTCTCGAAATGCTCAAGCCAGTGAACTATATCCTCCGGCTCAGACGAGTCCTCAAAGGTAGGTGGTCACTGGCGAGAGATGTCGCCAATAATACTGCTCACACCCCTCTCTTGCCCCTGAGATGGCGGCGGAGGAGCCTGTTGATTCTGAACGGTTGAGTTCTACATCGTCTCCATGAGGCGTGCCATCTGTGTCATCTGGGCCATCATGCCCTGCATAAAAGCGAGAGGATCAACCTGAATGCCTTCTGATTGAGCTATGTCCTGGGTACGACTCCCTGACAATGAATGATCATTTCCGCGCGTGTAGTCACACGAGCTCTCGGGTTTCGGCCCGCACCGCGACCTCTTCCCCAGCGTCCTCTGCCAGCTCTCTCCATACTGAAGTAGGAAAGTCACATTATAATTATAGATCTCGCATGAATACCACATTATGATTACGTTATGAAATAATGATAATGAGCATACGCGCTTGATGGTCAAATTAAATACTCGCAAGTGTACGAATCGCTTTTGTAGGAAGCGGCAAGTAACTCCGAGGTCGATCTCTCGAGGAATTGGAAACGGTTTAAAGTTCGATATTGTTCGGCAAATAGTTGAATGAACAAAAGTATAATAAATTAAAATACATCATTGGTTCGATTGGATTACAATACTAACGCATAAAATTAAAATAAACTAAGTGATAACAACACCAATTTGATCGTCGGATAAATGAGAGATAACAACAATGAGATTGATATGGATATTTAGAGTCACCGACAAACACGTAATCAATTATTAGTTCCGATACTCAAATAAATAAGGTTTGGAATTATCGATTGCTCACGATTAAAAGAAATCCGTTTGATGGCGGTAATTCTAAAAATCACGATTGTTCTCGACGAAAATAAGGTAACCTCCTTTGATGGGGATGAATCCCTAACTAACAATCAATTAACCGACTACTTTTGATGAGGTAAATCGTTAAAAGATCGCACGAAAAAGCTCGAGAACATTCACAATCACTTCTACCATACCGTTTGATGGCGAAGACCGATAAAAACCCTCGTTTTGAATAATAATAACAACTATGAAATAGGTTTGATGATCTAAATCAAAAGTTCTTATGCGAAGAACGAACAAGAGGAACAATCCCAAACTTTACCCGGAAAATCAAAAGGAACTAACAATCGATAACATGTGTGTGGCTATATCTAAAAACCCATATGAAAAGATTAGCTACACATGATTATTTCAACAATAATAATGGAAATTGTAAAACAAAACATGGTAGAACTTCCCTTGTAAATGCTGAAATCGAACTCCCGATGAAGGTTTGATGATCTTCTTTCAAGAATTCACAACAAAATGATACAAGGAATTATTATATCTCACAAATGTATTTTTTACTCCAAGAACATACAAAGAAGATGATGAAATAATCTCACTTTTTCCTCACTTTTTGGTGTTTTCTCCCTCAATCTTGTGTTTTCCCCTCAAGAATATCTCCCACAAGATAAAGCATATCTCCAAATGGTCTCCACCTCCTTTTTTATAGCCAAAAATATCAAGAAAAGGCTTAAAGTTGTGCAAAAATGTCAAGGAAAATGACTTGCACCGAAAAGTGACACGGCCCGTGTCCTGGGACACGGCCGTGTCGTACTACTCTGAAAAGGAGGAAAAGCCTTCTGTCCACGGACTCGGCCGTGTCCCATGACACGGCCGTGTTGTACTATGCTGAAAAGGCGAAATAGGCTGTATCGGGCTCGGCCGTGTCATAAAAGACACGGTCGAGTTGTACTCATCCGGAATTAAAGTTTTTTACTGGAACGAGGCCCGGCCATGTCCTGTGACATGGCCAAGTTGCCTGGTGCAGCCGAGTCGCCTGGTGCAGCCGAGTTCGGTTTTTGATCTTCTTCGGCTTGATCCTTCGTTCTTGTATCAATACACCTCGGAATTTAGCATATGATATACCGTTTCGAAGCCAATTTCACGAGGAATTTATATCAAAGGAGAACACATCTCAATTCGGAGTGGAGATTCTGGAATTTAGACGATTCGACCGATACTGCTTCAATCTTTCGTCGTTTTAGGCCCCGTTTTAGCTCTTGATCGTCATAAACTCCAATATTAGCTATGAAAGTGCATATTTAACCACAATCTTCGCTTGATTACCTATAAATTAAAAACACAAAATACCACGCATAAAAGAGAACAAAAATACTAAAAAGCAAACAAAAACACGACTAGAAAGAACAGAATGAGTCGATCAAGAATCGACTCATCAAACCCCCCCAAACTTGAACTTTGATCGTCCCGAGCAAATCACTTTAAAATAACCACTCTGAATGGGGAACTCAACTGTTAAAATACCTCAAAGGACTTCTTCGAAAATTTAATCAATTCTTTCAAGTAAAATAAGTCGAGTTCTACAAAGTTTTCAAACCTCCGGGGTGCTTCCTTAATATCATAGTCAATACTTGGCAATATAAACCTCACTGGTCAAGTGTATTCACTCACTCTCAAAGTGATATGGATAAGTATACGCTCGGAACTCATTCAATGAAATAAGGAACCCCATAGGCTTGCCAATCGTCTTCATCTCTACCACTGTTTTGTGTATGTAATATTTTCGTGAATCAAAAAGGGCTTTACACGGCTTGTAATGTAGGCTTGGGTCGAGGTGGGATAAATATGGCTAAAGTGACTTGACTTGAGCAATTTTAGAACTATATCACCATTTTTGCTATAGAAGCTCAAGATTTTTGAAGTTTCCTTCTTTCATCCCCTTAATTATGAATCACTAGCAAGCACTATCGAAAGTGAAAAACGTAGCGTCAAACCCTCCTTATTGCTCCGAATTTTTTTTTTTGGCTTGGGTTGTTTTAGGATCCTTTTTACGCGAATGTAAACGATGGGTCACATGAATACACCCGGTTACTAGGATCAAAACATACACAACTGCTTCCAAGCATACTCATATCTAAGGTAACCGTTTTACGCGAATATAAACATGGGTCACATGAATACACCCGGTTACTAAGTTCCCAAAAATAGCGGAGTAATTATTTTCACCAATTCAATACTCCCAACAATATGTATATCACCCAATGTCACCACAATCTTTGTATCCTCGTCAAAAATAATTTCTAATTGCTCGAGTAAGGACCGAAGGATTATAGTAATGGAAAGCTCGATATGTGGTTTAAAAAAATGAAATAGATAATGACCTCAATTGGGTTTATTTAAGAAATGATCAAATGTCGGGTTGGCCAAAATTGAAGGGTTAGGATCAAAGGCGCCAAAAATCATTTTCACTCAATTTGCGCACACACATTAGTAGTTTTGAACAAGATACCAAGGCAAGTTCTAGAGTCTTAAATAAAGAACGAAACACTTGACAATGAAACTTGCATTTTAGAAAATGCACGAAGGCTCGATAGCTGACAAGTAGGTTTGTTCATACCTCCAAGATATTAAAACTACTTATTCAATTTCACACCCATTTTGATTATCAACAATTTTTCCTCAACAAATTATCCTCGATTTGTATATTAAAACAACGAAATAAATCCCGAGGCATTCCAAAAAAAAATTCATACTTCAAAGTTTCTATCAAGTTTGCAAAATAAAAACACACCACAAATAAGTGCAAAATGTTCAAAACAACCAAAAATAAGCAAACAAGCAAAATAGTATCCGAAAACAAATAAAAACAAGAGTAATGAAGTATTTCGTGACCAATCCCCCCAAAACTTGAATTAAAGAATATACGAACAAAGGGGGTATAGTATTTACACAAAAGAATTTCATTGATCAAGAAATACTTACGACCGGTTTACTGGTGGGGCGGAGGGAAGTGGCCTTGCTGCACATGCCACTCGGTCATTTTTCTCACAAGAGACAATATCTCGCGTCGCTCTCGTCTAGCCTCCTCTCGGTAGGCCATGAACTCCTCCCTTAATGTTGGGCGCGAGGGGGCACGTCCAATTTCGGCCCGCCTTGACGTCTCGGGCCGATCTCTCGTGCTTTCTTCTTCTTCTTCGCTCTCTTCTTCTTCCTCTTCATCCGGGCCTCTTTCATAAGCCTCCTCCACTTCCATCCTCTCGGCTCTATCTTCATCCATAATGCACCGAGGTCGAACATTTTGGTCGAGGGGGCTGTGACCCGGTGGAGCCAATCCAGCTGATATCCGTGCTCGTCTATGTGCCTCCGTAGCCATTTGTAGATTTCTTATGTCCCGAATATTATTTATGGTTGTCAAAGGCGGATTCGGGAGGAGGAAGTGGTCGTTGTCGGTCTGGAGGAAGACCATGCGCTGTTCATAGTCCAGGATGTTCATCACCTTCATCACGAAGATCTAGAGAAGCTTATTTCCAGGAAGGGGAGTCCTCTGAGCTAAGGAAATACCGAAGTGTAGTGCGATAGGGGTAATCAAACCCCCTATCCATATATCCCCCTTAGGCTTTGTCGTGATATCCTCAAAATGTTCCGCTACCATAGCCCCGGTTGCCGGAATTGAGTTTTCGAGCATGTGAGTCAGGATATATAACTCCCGCAGTGAAATGGGCCCGGTTTCCTTTCGGCCATATATAGTATTCGCAATCACCTTGTGTAGGTATCTGAGTATGGGATTGCGAATGTTCGATCCTTTAGCCGATCTTGCAATATAATATCGCGCCTCACTCCCCGGATATTCTACCATGGCTCTCCAATAGGTTTCACAAGCGAACCGGTTTATCGGGTAATGGCCGTTGTGTCTTGCATGATAAATTTCCTCCAACTGGACGATAGTCAGTCTCTCTTCGTTGTTGTTGATCCGGAATGTCATTTCGGTCGGTTCTCGAGTCACCGGATCTCTTCTTACAGTGAGAGTGCTGAGAAACTCCATCGTCAAACACCTATAAGTCGGCCATTGTTGAGTCATCATCCACGCCCAGTTCACTCTTTCAAGGAATTTCGTCACGTCCTCTCTTATCCCCATTGCGTTCATGCATTCGTCATCGGGCCACCTCGTAGGGAGCATCTTTTTCTGACCCAGCATTTCCCACCTTTCATATTGTGTTTCAGGGAGATTGATTCCATAAGACTCCGGAGTTTCCACAGCCCTTTGAATAGCCATTCTTGCCGGCTGCACTTGTTCCCCGCCATTCCTACCCCTTCCGCGCTGAGCATTTCCTCGTCCTCTTCCTCGTGCCATTTTCTGCAAAAATTTCAATCTATCATTATCTAAGGACTTGAGAACATATTCCTCCCCCAAACTTATAGCAAGCAATAAAATACCCCCAATATAAACATTATCGATCAAAACAACTTACAAGAAAAATCTATCATTTAAATTCATCATCTTCATCATGGAAAACATCCCTTATTACAAGAATTTTCAATCGAGAAATTTAATCATCAAGCATGAAGAATTATCGAAAATCTCCAAATTTCATCACCTTCAATTTATTCAAGAACCCTAGATAATTAAGGACTAGCGATTCAAATCATCATAGCATGTTCATAACCAAAAATAATCATCAAAAACATGAGAAACATACCTTGATTTCGGAGATATTGAAGAGTGAAAAAAAATTAAAGCCCGGTCCCAATTCGTCCGATTTGCCTCCTTGAAGAGTGAAATTGGTTGAAAAATGATGATTACGTAGTAGATTCTTGTATCTCCCCTCGATTTTGCACAAAATTTCTTTAAAAACGAAGAGAAAAATCGGAAATATAGATGCTAGGGTTCGGAGGGAAAAACAATAAAAATCTGGAGAAGATGATAATGTCGTTTCGGCCGTGCTCCCTTTTATATAAGACCAACTGACACGGCCGTGTTGCATATGACACGGTCGTGTCGAACTGTTCTAAATAAGCAAAAACTCACTGTCGACCGACTCGGCCGTGTCCTATGACACGGTCGTGTCATACTATCCCAGAAAATCAAAATTCACTGTATTGACACCCGGCCGTGTCTTGTGACACGGTCGTGTCGTGCTGTTCGGAATAATCAAATCACACTGTCCTGAGACTCGGCCGTGTCCTGAGACTCGATCGTGTCCTACTATTCAGAATAAGCAAAACCCTCCTGTTTTGAGACGCGTCCGTGCCAAAGGTAACTCGGCCGTGTCCAACCTGCCCAGATTTTTAGTTTCTGAAAACGCACTCGTTTCCTGCAATTTTAACACCCACAGTTGAACCGGTCAGTTTTGAATCGAGTAAAAAATAAGGAAAATAAATGCGAAAAACAAAAGACAAAAAAATCTAACTAAACCGTTGGGTTGCCTCCCAAGTAGCGCTTTTTTATAGTCATTAGCTCGACTTCTTCCCGTTTTGTTCAAGCTTCAACGTCGTGCACATCTATGCACTCAAACGCATTGATTTCTTCGATTCGTCCGAAATACGGCTTCACTCTATGCCTGTTTACCTTAAAGTGCTCGTTCTTCCGCGGATCAAGAAGTTCTACTGCTCCGTGCGGCCATACTTTAACGATCTTAAACAGTCCGCCCCATCGCGATACTAATTTTCCGGGCATGAGCTTAAGACGGGAGTTATGTAACAAAACATCCATCCCGGGTTCGAGAGATTTACGAACGATACGCTTATAATGATACCGTTTCGTCCGTTCTTTGTAGAGTTTAGCGTTTTCGTACGCCTCATATCGCATCTCATTGAGCTCATTTAAATGTAAAAGTCGTTTCTCGCCCGCCTTTTCTTGATCTAAATTGAGCGCTTTGATTGCCCAATACGCCTTGTGTTCCAACTCAACGGGTAGGTGACATGCTTTCCCAAATACTAGGCGATACGGGCTCATTCCAATTGGAGTTTTGTAGGCCGTGCGGTATGCCCATAAAGCGTCATTCAACTTCAATGCCCAGTCCTTTCTTGTCGGTTTCACCGTCTTTTCGAGCACTGCCTTTATTTGCCGATTGCTTACTTCTACTTGCCCGGAAGTTTGTGGATGGTATGCCGTTGCGACCTTATGCATCACATTGTACTTCTTAAGCAACCTGCAAGTTGTTTATTGCAAAAATGTGTGCCTCTGTCGCTGATTACAGCTCTAGGCGTCCCGAACCTGCAGAAAATCACATCCCTAAAAAAGTTGCAAACCACGTTAGCATCGTTAGTTCGGGTTGGAATTGCTTCCACCCACTTAGAGATGTAGTCTACAGCAACTAGAATATACTCAAAACCATGGGAAAGTGGAAAAGGACCCATAAAATCAACTCCCCAAACGTCAAAAAGTTCCACAACAAGATAGTTTGTTAACGGCATCTCATTCCTTTTGCTTATATTCCCCGTTCGTTGACAACGATCACAACTCTTGCAATGGGAATAGGCATCCTTAAATAATGTTGGCCAGTAGAATCCCGATTGAAGGATCTTGTGCGCCGTTTTCTTTGCGCTAAAATGTCCCCCACAGTGCAACTCATGGCAAAATAACAATATGCTTTCGTGCTCTTCCTCCGGGACGCAACGTCGGAATATCTGATCAGGCCCCAACCTGAATAAGTAGGGCTCGTCCCAAAAGTAATGCCTGCACATGGAAACAAACCTCTTCTTCCCTTGATAGGTCAGGTCGGGCTACAAAACACCACTAACAATGTAATTGACAATATCAGCATACCAAGGTGTCCTTGTTACATCGAATAATTGCTCGTCAGGGAAAGTTTCAACAATTGGCAAAGGATTATCGAGCTTAAAATTATCTCCCTCGGTTAGCCTAGATAGATGGTCGGCAACTACGTTTTCCGACCCCTTTTTATCTTTAAACTCCAAATTAAATTCTTGCAGCAGAAGAACCCACCGAATTAATCTTGGTTTTGCATCGGATTTTCTTAATAAATATTTCAATGCGGCATGATCCGTATGCACAATTACTTTTGAGCCAACCAAGTAGGATCGAAATTTGTCTAAAGAATACACAACGGCTAAAAATTCTTTTTCGGTGGTGGTGTAATTAGCCTGAGCTTCATCGAGTGTTTTGCTAGCATAGTAAATCACGTGGAAAAATTTATTCACTCTTTGCCCCAAAACAGCACCTATAGCAAAGTCGGACGCATCGCACATAATTTCAAACGGGAGAGACCAATCGGGAGCAACCACAATAGGTGTGGAAGTTAACTTTTTCTTTCAAAGCGTTGAAACCGACTAAACATTCCTCGGTAAAATCAAATTTAACATCTTTGTACAAAAGGTTACTCAAAGGGCGGGCAATTTTCGAAAAATCTTTAATGAAACGCCTATAAAACCCGGCATGCCCTAAAAAGCTTCGAACCTCTTTGACACATGAAGGCGGAGGTAATTTAACAATTAAATCAACTTTAGCCTTGTCAACCTCCATTCCTTTATTGGAAACCACATGACCTAGAACAAGACCTTGTTTTACCATAAAATGACTTTTTTCCCAACTAAGTGTAAGATTACACTCAATACATCGTTCTAGCACAATAGTCAAATTATTTAAACAATCATCGAAAGTGGTCGGTTAATTGATTGTTAGTTAGCGATTCATCCCCATCAAAGGAGGTTACCTTATTTTCGTTGAGAACAATCGTGATTTTTAGAATTACCGCCATCAAACGGATTTCTTTTAATCGTGAGCAATCGATAATTCCAAACCTTATTTATTTGAGTATCGGAACTAATAATTGATTACGTGTGTGTCGGTGACTCTAAATCCCCATATCAATCTCATTATTGTTATCTCTCATTTATCCGACGATCAAATTG
The DNA here is from genome assembly GCA_033398695.1 of Orobanche coerulescens. Classification (NCBI taxonomy): domain Eukaryota; kingdom Viridiplantae; phylum Streptophyta; class Magnoliopsida; order Lamiales; family Orobanchaceae; genus Orobanche; species Orobanche coerulescens. The sequence goes on from CM065802.1 coordinate 232,424,377, forward strand.
GTGTTATCACTTAGTTTATTTTAATTTTATGCGTTAGTATTGTAATCCAATCGAACCAATGATGTATTTTAATTTATTATACTTTTGTTCATTCAATTATTTGCCGAACAATATCGAACTTTAAACCGTTTTCAATTCCTCGAGAGATCGACCTCGGAGTTACTTGCCGCTTCCTACAAAAGTGATTCGTACACTTGCGAGTGTCTTTTTGCGAGTAGTTAATTTGACCGTATCACCGGATAATACGTTTACGAATCGGATATTCCACTTATTCCGCGTTTTCTTATTCGTATCACTCTATGCTCCGATACCACTTATGATACGAAATAAACGTTCGTATGTAAACGTATTTCGCATGCGACGCAACGGAAGTGTATTTTATGTAGGCATGTCCAAGGGTCAAGGGTCGACCCGGACCCGGCGGGAACCCGTCCGACCTGGACCTGCCGGGTCACGGGTCATACGGGTTACGGGTCGTGCGGGTTGCGGGTTAGGGTTAGGGTCGACCTAATTCCCACCCGCTGACCCGGCGGGTCATGACCCGTCACTGACCCGCCGGGTCGACCCGACGGGTTGTCCAATTTAAAAAAAAAACTGTTGACCCCACCCCACCCACCACAGTGCAGTGCAGATTATTTGGACTTTGTTTGGAGCCGTTGCAGCAGTAGGCGGGTTCAATTTAAAAAAGAAATGCTGGTCGGCCACACCCCCACCCACCACCTTTGCACTTTTGGAGCCGTTGCGTGCAGGCTGTATGAATACTGAATAGAGCGTTGCTTGCTCTCACTACCAAGAACGGTCATCCGCAGACCGCACCGCAATGCGTAATTTTTTTTTTTTTATAACAAATACACATTTTTTCCTATAAATACCCAAAATCCAATTCATTCATCTCACATCATTCTTACTTAAACTTTACTCCCCCTTTTTTTAAAAAAAAAACAACCTTATTATCCTCATTAAAAACTATATAACAAATTAACAATTATATTTCAAAAAATAATTTTTATATTACAAATAAAAAAAATCTGACCGAGACCCGTTGACCCGGCGGGTTCTAAACCCGGCGGGTTGTCCATCTTTACGGGTCAGGGTTCGGGTCCTCCTTATTGGACCCGGTGACCCGGCGGGTCGGACCCGGTGACCCGGCGGGTCGGACCCGGTGACCCGGCGGGTCCGACCCGTGGACATGCCTAATTTTATGTATTTTTTGGTGTGAGTAATTATTTGATGTGAAGGATACAACGTAAAAATCGTCTGAAAGTAGGGCAATTCGGCCGAACAAAAATAAGTACAAGGTTTTTATCGAATTAGACCTATAACTCGATAAGGTGATTTCTTCCCAAGACCTATTGAGAATCAATCGGATTAAAACTCGAAAACGCGTCGAATAATAATCAATGTTTCGTAGGAACTCGTCCAACAAGTAATACAAACGTATTAATTATTTTTCAGATTCCAGCCACTTGAATCACCTGAATCGTACTTCGGACGAGTAAGTTATGGCCAAAATACGAGACTGGTGCGTGTGCATGGCGGGTTGCATGGCCGCTTACGTCGATCCTCACTTCGTCTTCTTCATTCGTACTCGTATTGTAGAAAAGCCGATTAAGACTCTTATAACTTGGAAAACAAGTCAAATATGTCTAAAAATACTCCTAACCTATATGGTAACCTAATAGACCATTATTTTATTAAAATAGAGTCCTAATATACTTTTAATACCGAAAATACTAACGCTCTAATATCAATTCCGAAAATGACAATAAAAACAACAATAATAACGTCTTCTTCACTCGAGCTCATCAATCCCGTATCATCCCCTCCCCCTTTAAAGAGATTCGTCCTCGAATCTAAAGTCCAAGGACGGTTGGTATTCCGGATAGGGTTGTGCTCCTCCCGGGTTGAAGATGTAATTTTCGTCGGATGTGTTGACGTTTGCTTGGGATTGCATTTTTAAAAGACCAACCTGCAAAATAAAAACAAACGACGTATCTAGGTGTCTACCATTTTCCTTAACGGAATCCCCAAAAAAAGATTTGTGGTTTAACGGAATAATTTCCATTTCCGGCGTCATGTGGGCACAAATCTTGTCCTCATTCCTTTCATCAATGAGTTCGTCTTTTACTATTTTCCAGTCACATGTAGCCACATAGCTTTTACGTTGGTCGGTGTCGGGAATCGGATCAATGAGAACAATTGGATTGGGATCCTCCAATTTTTTAACAATAATAGAAATAACCTCATAGAAATTTTGGGGAACAATCGCCTTGTCCTCAATCTCTTCGTCTTCTGTAGCTCGGGAAACGGACGGTTGTGTAGAACTAAAAAGTATACTTGTGAGTTCCTCACTCGTTAACTCGTCCTGATGCTCCAAATCATTTGAAACCGATTTGGTTTCTAAAGTACGAAGAACTAAGTCTGTATCATAATCGGGAGCATCGTAAACTACACATTCTTCTTCTCCTTCGTCCTCTATATCAAACTTGAGAATGTCGCCTAGCCTTTCTTGTTCTTCCTCGGCTATTAACTCGTCTCGGGTAGCAAGAGTCGGGCAAACATCTTGCACATGATCGAACCCTTGGCCAATGAAACAACTCACCTCCAGAAAACTCGTCTCATTAGGCAAGTCGAGAGCTTTAGAAACCGAGTTGAGGGCTGATGTTGTTACGATTTTGAGAGCCGAACTCGAGCCGAAAGGTACGTATCTCTTGCGAAGTTTTCTTTTCAACGACTCCCACGAACGGATTTTGTTTTTTCCAGCACGAGTCCTTTGCTTCTTCTTACATTCGAACCAAACTGAAGCGCCTTTAACCAACTTGATAATTGCATATTTGCAACGCTTCTCATCGTTAAGACCTTTAAACTCGAACAAGCGATCCATCTTACGTTCCCATTCCAAATAAATTTCGGGATCGGTACCTCCGATGAACTTCGGAAGTTCGTTCAACTCGAACTCGTTAGTATGGCGTGGGGAACACAGGCCTTATCCTCCTCGTCGAGGTTCCGGTAAGTCATGTAAAGCATCACGTAGCTTTACCAAGAATTCGGTATTGGAAAAGTCCATCTCTTCTAATGATCAAGAAATCGAACAGAAAATCTGCCAAGAAATCCGTGAAGAATGAACCAAGAAGATGATCAAAGAATCTGATCTCCACCGTTCATACTGTAGTTCAATGAGTTGGCTTACCTATGTCAAAATTTCCTGACGATCCAACGGTCGAATCCACGGAAAACTTTGTTTTCTTCCGACGGAGCTAATCTGCCAATGTTATGCGAAAATTTTGAAGAAACCGTGAAGAACAACCCAAGAAGGTGACTAAATACCTCAACTAAAAATTCGTTGAATAAATCGCCCAAGGAGATGACCTTGGGCTTCGATACCACTTATGATACGAATTTGCCCGGAAAAGTGAATAAGTATCGGTTGGAGTATATGTAAGTGTATGATAGCGGAAGGCTTTTTATGAGTAGTGTGTTTTTGGATGTATTTTATGGGAATAATATTGGATATAACAACGAAAAATCGAACAAGGACAAAGGTTTATCGAATTAGACCTATAATTCAATAAGATGATTTCTTCTCAAGACCTATTGAGAATCGATCGGATTAAAATTCGAAAACGCGTCGAATGATAACCGGTTTTTGAATGAACTCGTCAAACAAGTGGATAATACACAGTATTATTAATTTTCAGATTCCAAACACTTGAATCACCTTAATCATACTTCGGACGAGTAAGTTATGGCCAAAATACGAGACTGTTGCGTGTGCATGGCGGGTTGCATGGCCGCTTACGTCGATCCTCACTTCGTCTTCTTCATTCGTACTCGTATTGTAGAAAAGCCTATTAAGACTCTTATAACTTGGAAAACAAGTCAAATATGTCTAAAAATACTCCTAACCTATATGGTAACCTAATAGACCATTATTTTATTAAAATAGAGTCCTAATATACTTTTAATACCGAAAATACTAACACTCTAATATCAATTCCAAAAATGACAATAAAAATAACAATAATAACGTCTTCTTCACTCGAGCTCATCAATCCCGTATCATCCCTGGGTTTTCTAATAAGTTTAATTCCACTTATATCAAATTTCCCCGGCAACGGCGCCAAAAACTTGATGGTCAAATTAAATACTCGAAAGTGTACGAATCGCTTTTGTAGGAAGCGGCAAGTAACTCCGAGGTCGATCTCTCGAGGAATTGGAAACGGTTTAAAGTTCGATATTGTTCGGCAAATAGTTGAATGAACAAAAGTATAATAAATTAAAATACATCATTGGTTCGATTGGATTACAATACTAACGCATAAAATTAAAATAAACTAAGTGATAACAACACCAATTTGATCGTCGGATAAATGAGAGATAACAATAATGAGATTGATATGGGGATTTAGAGTCACTGACACACACGTAATCAATTATTAGTTTTGATACTCAAATAAATAAGGTTTGCAATTATCGATTGCTCACGATTAAAAGAAATCCATTTGATGGCGGTAATTCTAAAAATCACGATTGTTCTCGACGAAAATAAGGTAACCTCCTTTGATGGGGATGAATCCCTAACTAACAATCAATTAACCAACTACTTTTGATGAGGTAAATCGTTAAAAGATTGCACGAAAAAGCTCGAGAACATTCACAATCACTTCTACCGGACCGTTTGATGGCGAAGACCGATAAAAACTCTCGTTTTGAATAATAATAACAACTATGAAATAGGTTTGATGATCTAAATCAAAAGTTCTTATGCGAAGAACGAACAAGAGGAACAATCCCAAACTTTACCCGGAAAATCATAAGGAACTAACAATCGATAACATGTGTGTGGCTATATCTAAAAACCCATATGAAAAGATTAGATACACATGATTATTTCAACAACAATAATGGAAATTGTAAAACAAAACATGGTAGAAACTTCCCTTGTAAATGCCGAAATCGAACTCCCGATGAAGGTTTGATGATCTTCTTTTAAGAATTCACAACAAAATGATACAAGGAATTATTATATCTCACAAATGTATTTTTCACTCCAAGAACATACAAAGAAGATGATGAAATAATCTCACTTTTTCCTCACTTTTTAGTGTTTTCTCCCTCAATCTTGTGTTTTCCCCTCAAGAATATCTCCCACAAGATAAGCATATCTCCAAATGGTCTCCACCTCCTTTTTTATAGCCAAAAATATCAAGAAAAGGCTTAAAGTTGTGCAAAAATGTCAAGGAAAATGACTTGCACCGAAAAGTGACACGGCCGTGTCCTGGGACACGGCCGTGTCGTACTACTCTGAAAATGAGGAAAAGCCTTTTGTCCACGGACTCGGCCGTGTCCCATGACACGGCCGTGTTGTACTATGCTGAAAAGGCGAAATAGGCTGTATCGGGCTCGGCCGTGTCATAAAAGACACGGTCGAGTTGTACTCATCCGGAATTAAAGTTTTTATGGAGCGAGGCCCGGCCGTGTCTGTGACACGGCCGAGTTGCTGGTGCAGCCGAAGTCGCTGGTGCGGCCAGTCGCTGGTGCGGCCGAGTCGCCTGGTGCAGCCGAGTTCGGTTTTTGGTCTTCTTCGGCTTGATCCTTCGTTCTTGTATCAATACACCTCGGAATTTAGCATATGATATACCGTTTTGAAGCCAATTTCACGAGGAATTTATATCAAAGGAGAACACATCTCAATTCGGAGTGGAGATTCTGGAATTTAGACGATTCAACCGATACTGCTTCAATCTTTCGTCGTTTTAGGCCCCGTTTTAGCTCTTGATCGTCATAAACTCTAATATTAGCTATGAAAGTGCATATTTCACCACAATATTCGCTTGATTACCTATAAATTAAAAACACAAAATACCACGCATAAAGAGAACAAAAATACTAAAAAGCAAATAAAAACACGACTAGAAAGAACAGAATGAGTCGATCAAGAATCGACTCATCAGCGCTCTAACACAATGATTACATGTATGATCAACTGAGGTGACATGATTATCTGATGAAATTCTTGAAATGATTACCTTGAACAAGTTAACAAGATTAATGATACGATCCTTACGATCAACAACTGGGCAATGAAATGAACTGAGTGATTAGTGTGTTAACATGATCGATATGATCAAAATGAAAATGATAATTGAGGATTGTTGACTGTTGAATGATGAATGAGTGATTCTTATTGCCAGAAATTATACCATGGCGTCAGAAATCTTACTGTTCTTTGGTCTGAGGGGCTTGGCTCTTGCACAGGTCACACTTGACGCGAAAGTCCAATGATACTAGTCTGATGAATGATGATTTCAAATGAGACATGACTCGGAAGGTAGTATTCAAAACCACGCTCTGATACCAACTCTATAACACCCCAAACTAGGCGGATATTACAGTGCCGTGGACCCCTAACTGGGACCCACCACGCGAATGACACTTAATGAATTAAATAATATAATTGTAGTACCGAACCACATTATATCATTAATTACTCCGATGAGGAGTTTCAAGTACAACACACCCAGGAAAATACAGAATACATGTATATTTTATATGAAGATTAAATATACAACACTGAATGAAAATGAATATCCAAACGGAAATCTGCAGTGGAAATATAAGTGAAGAAACATGAATGACTGAAAAAGGACTAGGGCCCCCTACTAGTATCACTGGAACTCCTCGCCGTCAATGTTCTCTTCCCGTGCTTTAGCCTTGCCATGACCTGAAAACAACATCCCCCAACGGGGTTAGTTACACAGAACAGCAATCCTCAAGAGTTGAATAAACACAATCATGATACATCTTAATTATGAAATTAAGCTGAAGAGGGGTATCATAGTACGCCCGTAATGGTATGTGCAAGTGCACAAGATGAGTGTCCGGACACACCCGCCCTTGTACCTAATTAGTCTCACGGAGGTACGTTACCGTGTGCACAGTCCATTGTGTCGGTGAACCCGATCACATGACTATCATGTGCCCGACTAAAAATTCCACATATCCCCACCCGGCCACGCAATACGAACCCAGAAGGTCATATGAATAAGAATGACCATGATGAACATTAATGAATAACAATCCGACAAGGTCAAGAATGACTCACCGAGATGAAATAATAGTGAAATGAATGATAGCTCACTGAAATGATCTGAACCGTCGTTCCTCGTGAATTGAATGATTAGTTTGGTAATTACAAGTCTCAACATGATTATTATACTATGAATGTATATGATTTATGAATGAACAACAACGAAAGGAATGATCATCCTTTTAACCGAGTAAGAATTAACTTACTCAACACCGGTGAAGAATGTCCTTCCTCGAACAAATGTCCCAAAATGAGATATCGGTCGCTCGAACAACCTTGAATAACATAATTACCAACAAACGCTCAATATACGTATCAAGCATGAATCACGACCAACTCAAAAGTCGATACAACAATATCCAAACTCATAGAGGCATTCTAACGAATACTTTGTAAACGTTCTTCCCTTAAGTTACACCAACCCCAAAGACAACGAAACCAACTCCAAGTGAGTAATAAAATCCGACAAAACACCTTCAATGTTATCGATAAACCCATAGGAATCCACCAATCGGGTTAACGACAACATCTAATCAAAAACCACCAAAATATCAAAGTCAACTCTAAAGTGTTCTTGAATCAAACTCCAACATTCATGAAATCCGAAATATACGCCAATAAATCCGTAGGAATACATTTATCCAAGGTAGATAATCCATATCTAACATATTCTAACTTAAACCCAAGCTTACACGAAGAGATCGGAAGGAAAACATTTAAAATCCGAAATTCTAGATCCAATAAATGTTTACCTTGATTTAATGTATTGGAGAGGATGAAATGATGATTAATTCGGATTATAAGCTTGAAGATGTTGGTGGATGCAGCTCGAAGAGATCTCTCCAAATCGTCCGAAAACGCCCGAAAACGCCCAAAAACGAAATGAGAAGTGAGAATGACGAAACCTGGACTGACTGTCCTATTTATACTGTTCCAGTTTAGCGCATGCTAAGCCCTAATATTTAGCGTGCGCTAGCGAGTTAACCGAACAGTCCAGAGATCTCTGACTGCCTCGTTAGTGTACGCTACGAACTTGGTAGCGTACGCTAACGTCTTCCCGATAACGTGCGTTAACCCAAAATGTTAGCGTGCGCTAACTGAATATCTGATGCCCAGTAACTGAAGTCCAGAACCTCGTGTCCTCTGACCTGCTCGCGATAGCGTGCGCTACACCCAAACTGAGCGTGCGCTACCACACCATTAGCGTACGCTAATATCTACTCATAGCGTGCGCTATGAATTATTCCAATTCAGTCCAGTAACCACTGGACTCTGCCTGTTCGACCTTAGCGTGCGCTAGACCAATTGCATAACGTGCGCTAACTCAAATTACTAGCGTGCGCTACTTACTATTCGTAGTGTGCGCTACTACAACTCATCTGCAGTCCAGTGCCTTCTGGACTGTCTGCCTAAACCACTGTAGCGTGCGCTAATGCTTAGAGGTAGCGTGCGCTACCCGTACTCAATTAGCGCGCACTAAGAAGAGTACGTAGCGTGCGCTACTCCTCACACACAGCCCACTACAAAGATGACAATGATGATACGCTCGGCCCGACTCTCCAACCGGGTTGAAAGACGAATAATAACCGATACACGATGCAAATTATTCTGAACGGTAAATACAATGAATGAATATGAATGATGAATGATTAATAATGAGTGAAAATTACTGAGTGACAATTACTGAATGATAATTACTGAATAATAATTACTGAATTACAACTGGGTATTACATGAATATTAATCAATATTCAACAAACTTTATTCAATATGCTATTTTGAACTGCAGGCCAAATAACAAAGTATTGACATTAATCTAAATCATATTAGATTTTTTTGTTCATCTTGACCAAATATTTCATTTCCGACATTAATCAACTTAGATCGTTATGGTCTTTATTTGTATCAAGTGCTATTGTTAAATCTATTGATATAGGCTCCAAATTTCATTGTAACAAAATTCGTAGAACGTTCTATAATTTACTTCTCTTCAAGAGTATGCTCTTAAGAGCGACGTCTTCAGGACGTTGAATTTTGTCACTAATATTTATTTTTTGATCTTCGGAGATATATAATATAGTTCTCACCATTTATGTGGGCTAGCCTTAAACTCAATTGTAGCACTTGCATATGTCTTCCAAGACATCAATTTACAGATGGATCTCTTTAAACTCTTATGGAGTATATACATATAATTGATTGCAGTTTCTGCAAAATCGATAATCATTTGAACTTCAAGTTCATAATTTTTCAAATAGTTTTCTTGATCGGTTGATACTTTCCTCCCCCTAATGTCGGGAATGATACTGTCTTACAATATCATTCTTATTCATATCACCCATCAATACTTCAGGTATTGTCATAAAGAGGACCATACCCGACATATTTTAATATTCATTTCGGAATTCAAAACAATGCACTTTTATCGATATCAAATCATAAATTATTCAAATATGTAAACTTTAAGTTTACTGTGATGATGATTCGAATTCAAAATAAGAATAAAGACAACTATGTCAACCTCGAATTCGTTCTTGAATGAGTTTGTGACATAATCAACCTTTATTTTATTGAATTTTTAATTCGATAATCTACTTCAAAAGATATCAATAATATTCTATCTTTAAACATTAAAAGATAGTAGTAGTTTCTCCTTCAAGGAGATATATCTTTCAAGAGCATTTATTTTTCTCAACTGCATATTTATACTCAATAATACATGTATCATCATCAATATTATACGTAATAACTATCGTTATTACTCTTCTTCCAGAAGAAAATGCAATAATTATTATGCAATTAATCCAACATCTATAGTACGTTGATGAAAATTGGTCAAATCAAAATAATACAATTTTAAGTGTATAAATATACTTCATGATATTTACTAGTAATATGTGATATTTATCATACAACATGTGTGAATTTGTAAAAATACATCTTCAGGATATATATCATAAATAAACATGTAGTTAAATAAAATATAAACATGATATAAATAGACATTAACATCAAACATGTAATTTTAAACATGTAAATATTGAAAGTATTGGGATTAATACGTCATTTACATTGATAATTTCTCTAATACCAATTTCTTTTCTTCAGAAATTGTATATGTCATTTGTCTCACTTGTTATCTCGTAATCTTATACATTTCAAGTGATAGTTTAGAAACCCATAAATTTATCGATACTTAGAAGATAATAGTGCATAATCTTCAACCCTTTAGGGAGGAATTTAGTGATTCTTCATGAACTGTCAATAAATTTGGCACTACCTTTTTTTCTTCACAGAAAAAGTGTCATTTATTTCTATCATGCATATTTGCACTTTGATGAGACAATAAATTATGACTACTATTTAATCCCAAGAACTTGGCATTCGATTCACAAAAAGAAGAAATAAGATAAGCCAAGAATTTGAATGATGCAAATATCTTTAGGATATTTGACTTTTTTTTATCACTAATTATATAGCAACGATCAATTCAAATCATACTTCAGGTATGACATCATATCTCATATTGATAAAAACTCATAATATATTATAAGAAATAATAAAATATTAAATTACACGATATATAAGATTAGATATTGACATATAATCTTAAAATTATCATTTTCGTGTCCTTATCATTAACAATTGATAATATCCAATCCACGGGATAAAATTTATAAGTAATTATCCTCTACAAGGATAAACTCTAAATTTTATCTAATTCGGGATATAAAATTTGAGCAATGTAATATTGAAGTTTTTAATTTAGTATTGTTCACTTTCGGGAACAACTTGATAGTAATATTCGACCACTCGCTAATCTTGCTACCATTGGAGCACAATCGGATTATGATTGTGGTGTATATCATATATGATACAATCTCGATAGAGAATATTCTCAAATTATATTAATATTTTTAATTTGAGATATAAGTTATGTTTTCTTTCAGGGATAATATCATGCTACATCAAGAGCATAATGATTTAATTATGCTATTATATTTATAAGTAACAAATCAATATTCTTCAGGAATATTGTATTATCACATAATTCGTGTATAAATAAGAATTATTCATTTAGAATAGTAATATTCTTCAAGAATATTACAATTAATTGTGCTACTTCGGAAGCAATAATTTTAAGATCCATAATTGAATATACAAAGGAAAAAAATAATACGAGAATTAATCAAGACTCGAAATAATTAAACTAAAATAGTTGCTTCTTGAAAAGCACTTACAATATTCTTCAGGAATACTATTTTGTATTTTTCATTAGGAATTGCACAAATTATTAGATCTCATAGTGTTCTTCATGAACACATTGTATTCAACTAGAATATGACGAGATAACGTTGTTCTTCTTCAAGAACTACAACAAATCTATAATCTTCTGGAAACAAAGAGGAATATGATTTGATAATAGATTTCGAGGTCATCATATATATTATTTATATATGATGCACACAGAAATATAAAATTTAATAACTAAAGAATATATATTTTTTTTCGAAATCATCATATGCAAGAAAGTTTTTGAAGGAGTAAATAACGCAAAAAAAAAACACTATTTCTGCTCAGACTTTTTTTTTTTATGTATGCAATTCATTTAGAATCCGATCTCCACCATTGAATTTGTAGATCTGTTTGTCAGGAAGATACTGTAAAAATTTCATGTTGATCCGACGGTTGACAAAGCGGGAATCGCGATTTTTGCGCGGTCTTGTAGTGCAGAAAATCTGCTCGCGTTTTTTTTTTTTTTCGAAAATCGAAGAGAAATAAAAGATTTAGTGGTAGAATATACGGTTTTAAAATCAGTCCACCACTCTTGAATGCATAATGAATGTAATGAACCCTGAGAGAGAGAGAGAGAGAGAGAGAGAGAGAGAGAGAGAGAGAGAGAGAGAGAGAGAGAGAGAGAGAGAGAGAGAGAGAGAGAGAGAGAGAGAGAGAGAGAGAGAGAGAGAGAGAGAGAGAGAGAGAGAGAGAGAGAGAGAGAGAGAGAGAGAGAGAGACCCTTAAGACAGAAAATGATTAGAGCTACAGTAAAACCTATAAATGAATATGATCGGGACCGAATAAAAATATTTATTTAGCGAATTATTCATTTGTCGAAAGAAATTTGAACATGTTATAAAGAGTTGGGACCGAAAAAAATTATTCATTTTGCGAGATTATTCGTTTATCGAGGTTTAACTGTAAATTTCATTCCATTGTACTACATAAATAAATTTCATTATTTTAGATGTTTTACACTTATATAGAAGGGATGTAAACGAATTGAACGTTCGTGAAAAGATCGCGAAAATATTGGATCAACGTTCAGTTCGTGTTCGATACGCTCAAACTAAAACAATTCGCGAACATGTTTGTTACATTCACAAATCAAACACGAACAAAATAATACATATTCTTTAATTCACGATCAATTCACGAACAAAGAGTTCTTTACATATTAATAATTTATTAATAATTTTACAATAATTAATTACAAAACCCATAATTTCTAAATCTATTCTCTTTTTATTTTTTGGATTATTACTGCCTGTACTTTGAGCTTTTTTTATATCTTGGAACACAAACGAACAAACGAACGATCAAAACGAATCGAACAATTGAACACTAATGAACGAACACGAAATGTGTGAAATTTCCGAACACGAACAAGTGATTTGCATTTTTATCAAACACGAACATGAACCGAACGAACCAATCCCTTGACGAACAAACGCCCGTAGAGGTTACCGTTCAATTCATTCAATTCTAATAACAGCGCTAGATTAATAAATTTGGGTGATATTTAACAAAATATTATACAAAATAGGAAAAAGATCAAACATTTACTCATACCCTTCACCAAAATTATTTGAAATAAATGGTTGATGATTAAAAAAAAAAACATTCAACAATAAAAAAAGTACAACATTGAGATTACAATTAGATAAGAAATGATTAATCATTTCTTATTTAGGAAGGATTATATGAATGATTAATCATGTTCTTAGTTGGATCTATAGGAAGGATGGTTAAAACCCCAAACATTTCTCTTTCCGACGTCTCCGTGAAGCACGGTTAATAGACTCTTGAAAATACTGGAGCGATATAAAGATTGCTTCCTGTTTTCGACATGATGGGTTTCAAGAGTGCGGCTTAATATATATGATGAGATGGCAATTTCCAAGATTAGTGTGAGAAAAAAGAGAGCTTTACCTCTGTCCGAATAGTCCTGCTTCCTTGGTTAGGACAAGTGTTTAGATACGAATCGAATATGTCGTGAACATTCTTTTCCTGGAATTACAACATGGTTCGTTATAGAGTTTCGCCGGATGGAGAATAGTGACAAAAATCATTTTAAGGAAAACAGAGTGAATTGAGAATGTGACCGGATATTAGATGAAGAAGTCGAAATCGGTATATGATACAGAAATAGTAATATGATTTGTTCTTTTCACAAAATTATGTGGAAATGAAAGATTCTTTTTTTTTAATCTTGGTACGCAACGAAAATGATTTTTTATTTTGTATCCAAATGTGGTGTTACATCGAGTTGTTCTATCAGGGACCCTAGGTTCATGATGCAACAAGGACCCAGAAACAATACACGAGGCACATAGGTGAGAGAAATTGATCGGGATATTCATGTCATTCACTCATTTATCTCTTACATGTTCATCCCTGATCCATGATGCATTATGCACCCGAATCTATAATTGCCCGTTACATCCAGATAGAAGTAGGTTTTTACACAAAGAATAATGTTGGGACTTGGGAAGCAATAAAAATATATCCCAAGGTTTCAAGTAATTAACAAAAAAATCCAAATATCTTCTTAAAATTTACAAACACGACGTTCAAGATATCACGAACACCCTGAGGTTCTTACATGACAAGAATAGCCACGCGACTCAATAGGCGCAACTTTGTCAAATAGAAGCATTGTAACTTTAAGAGATAGCCGGGGTTCTTCAGAAAATAGACACAACTTCAAGGGTGTTTTTTGTAATTAATCTTAATATGTTGAACACGAAAACTCCTCGTATGGTAATGGTGTTTGAATAATAGGCGGATGCTGAAAAAGAAATTACAAACTAAAGCCGAATAAATGAAATAAATACCTTCAAATTTTCATCCTCTTCCACACACTCTTCCAACCCCGCGAGTCCACCAAAAGCAATTAAAATGTGCCTAAAAGGTAAGAATATAAATCAAGATCTCGATACAAGCTTAATATGCACTGGAAAGTGAGTTAAATGAAATACATTGCAAAAGTTGCATAAGAATTATTTACTTAAGAGTTAATTACAGAATTAGTTACCCAAAAAAAAAAAAACTCTTAAAATTATTACAAAAAAAACCCTTTTGGAGATTGTACCTTACAACTACCCATAATGATCCCTAATCTATTAAAAGCTGCACTTTTTCCAGGTAACAAACTTCAAGGCTTTATCTGTAATTTAGAAAGTTGAATATGCTTTTTTTTTCTAGTACTAAATAAAATAAAGGAAACCAATCAGAGTCTAACGGGAGAATATCAGATTAGTTGGTCGATAAGTTTAAGGGGGGATATGATATTTTTACTTTTTGGGAAGAAAAAAAATAAGATTCTTATTACAGATAATTAAATTGATATGAAACGAACCAAAACTACTAGTTGAAGCCACAATGGATCAGGTTATGTGAGTACCTGAATGATGGTAGAGCAAACTTTGATGGTTTAATAACTGACCCATGTTCGGAGGTACCAATCCGATGATCATACCCTCCCTGTCAATGAGTAAAACGAACTCCGGTGAGCAAAACCATCATAAAACATGGTGCCCACTTTTAAAAAAAACAAGATGACAAAGACCTCATACGGGCAGTTCTTGAAGACAGAACTAATATTGGAAGCATATCGCACTTTATATCCCCAGTACATTCCCTCTTCCATTGGCCTCGATGAAGGGACAATTTTCCGTGGACCTAATTATTTTTTTGTTTAGAAAACAAAAAAAAAAGGGGTGGGGGTGGGGGGAGAATACTTATTAATTGCAGACCTGCATCTAGATTACGATTTGTTCCCATCTCTACTGTGACTCTTCTTCCAGCTTCAAGAATTTGATCAATCAGTATATTCTGCACAATTAGGCTTTTAAATTGATAAGGATCATGGACAAACATAGTGTTCAGACTTAAAGAAATCTACTTACTTTTGACATTTCGACAAGTAAGAATATCTGCAAGAAACAAGATTAACAATTTAAAAAGACAATACCTTGCTGAGACCCACATCAACAGGTGTCCCCACAGAACCTGGATCTACTTTTTCCCGTGTGATACCTATAAGAAAGATGCCATTGCCAATATACTTCATCAACTAAAGGGGATGACTTTTTTTCACATTTTATGTGCAAGATAATGAAACATAAAAGAAGAACAATATACTCCCTCCGTCCCTTAAATGAAGTATCACATAAAGCACAATTAATTTCAGAGAAAAAATTGTTATCAATGACACTCTTATATATTGTCTTGTTTGTTTGACACTTTATTTTTGCCAACTAGCAACTTTTTCTGTGGAAAGTTATGTTTTCTTGTTATTATGTGTTTAAGCTTAAGATTTATTTATCTTATTTTTTATAATTGCCGCGCCTCGCTTCTGTGAGACGCGCGCCTCGCTTCTGTGAGACGGGCGCCTCGCCTTTCGCCTCGTACGAGTGAAGCCTTATTACCTTGGTGGGCCCTCCGCCTTTAACAACTATGATACCAGCAGATATGCATAATGCAATACTCTAAACACTTCATCATCATCTGCACCTTAATGCCAACTATGTTGAGATTGGTGAAAAAATAGTGTCAAATAATAGTCAAAATTATTTCACTATGAAATCATGCAAATACAAAGTATCAAAGTTTTACGTTCGATGCCCTTCTTGTCGCAACCTTCATACGAAGGAGAAATGAGACAAAATTCCAATAACCGTCACCAGAATAAGTTTTTCCACTTGCATGGAAAATATCAAGAAAATTGTTGTAGTCATATCCAATTACTGATATTGCAAAAATTGACATGTACCTCATGGAACATGACTTCAATACTCTAAACATTGACAAAAGAAAATTCTACGGAAATAATTAGATGAAAAATGATATCTCGACCTAAGAAAACTACTTAAATTGCTCAATAGGCAGGAGAAAAGTCACGGGCATCAGCAAAAGTAGATTATCGACATGAAACTTACCTGAAGTTCCGCGATCAAGTGTAAGCCATCATATGCCCAGACCAGACTTTACCCAATTTCAATAAATCATCAATCATCAACTGCACCTTAATCCCAATTATATTGAGTCGGTGGCATGAAAATTATAATGCCAATTAACTGTCTAAAATTAGATAACACCACAATTCATGCAAAAAAACAAAGTGGCAAAGTTTTATGCCGAACGCCCTTCTTCTCACAACCTTCATACGAAGGAGAAATGAGATGGCATTCCAAAACCATCAACATCTTATGTTTTTCAAGTTAAATGGAAAATATCATGAGACGGTGATGATTCGAGTTATTTGTTATAGTAATGTCACATTATGTGATGATATAGAAAAAACAACATGTGCATCATGGAACATGACTCTAGAAAATATAAAATAACTGGCATGTCTAAAAAAGTAAAAGTAGTTTTATAAACACTTCTGAACAGAGGAAACGGCAACAAACACTTCTGAACAGAAGAAACGGCAACAAACTACATGAATGTTTGTCTATGTGCACAGCCGTGTCATAGACTCAAACATGGCAAGATCAGACATCCATCTAATTAGTAGTTCATATCAAAAATCAGACAGGTGCAAAGCAATAGGCATCAGCAATATGAATGTCCTCATGAACTTACCTGAAATTCAGAGATCAAGTGTAAACCATCATATGCACTAACTTTGCACCATATATACTAGAAGAGATTGGAAACTAAAACCTAATTTTGACGCTACATACTATACTCAAACAGGCGTGTGATGCATCATAAATAAAATCGACAAAGTTATACACAGTGCGGAAGAGATGGAATATGAGATAGGAAGATAGCCTCACTCACATGCAAACACATTATCTTGAATGCAGCGGAGGTCTTAAAAAAACTGCCACATTTTATATACTTCCTCCGTGCCACTTGAATAGACTACTTCGGTGAATGTACAACTTGTTATTTTTAGTCATTTAAACAGATGTACAAATCTTCTTAAACCATATATTTCATATTTTTTTATTCTTCTGCCCAATAAGCTATAAGCTACAATTCTTATTTGTATAACAAAAACATTACTTTACAGAATATTGTATATTCCCTCCGTCCACCAAGTAGTTGCCCTTTTACTTTCGGCACGGGTTATAAGAAATTAGTTGACTGTATTTTGTGATTGGAATAAGGGTCCCACTTTTCTTGTAGTTTTAAAGCGAAATGTGTGGGGTATACTTACTAAAAATGGGAAGGGGTAAGGTTTTTGTGGACGGACCAAAATGGCAAAAGGGGTAAGTAGTTTGTGAACGGAGGGAGTACATTTTATTAGATGTTTGATGCTCTATTTTGGAGGGGGCTCTTCTATTGGGACAGATAAATCATGTCCTGAAGTGGACTCTCCATGTCTTCAAGTGGGACGGAGGGAGTATAACCTAATTACAACGTACTCATCGAACCATGAAGTGAAATTATTAAGATGATTCTCAAAGTATATGTTCTCAAAGTAGTGCCCATAAAAAGAACTCGGGAAGATAATACTAAGGAAAAAAAACGGGAATCCCCCTCCAACATAAGATATTAAAAAATCAAATAACTAATAATAGAGGTTTAAGATGCTACCTTCCCTGTAAGAAGCCCATTCATGCTTGCGCAAATGATGTGGAGCATCGAGCGGGGGCAACAAACCCTGCGGAAACCCATAAAAAGGCCGCGTACACATACCAATAGAGATATATTGTTTTGTCCAAGTATTGCAATGCTGATATCAGAAACTCACCACAAATCTTAAGCTGTTATGCTTCGGGAAAAGACTCTTCCTCAGATACTGTGGAGTCTCGAGATACCTCAAGATTCTCATAAGAAAAGCAGCACCGCTCTCATTCTCACCTGAATCATTCTCCAATAATTCAGTTGGTGTATCCTCCGACACACTCTTGTTATCGAATATAACCACCTGTACGACAATGTAACAAAAGCAGAAATACCTGTCGTCAAATTTCCTTTTTAACATATATTAAAATTTCCTCGTTTCAACTGAAAGAATTAATAACAACTAAATACATAGATTCAATCCATAATATTTCCGGAAAGAGAGGAGCATCTGTGGGGTTCATACTTCATAGATAGCCTTGAAGTTTTAAACCATAGTAATGTCAATAACAAAAGTTACAAGCTAACTGTATTATACTGTCATACCAATGATAAATGATAACTAACCTCATCGATACGAAAAATTGTAGCAGCACGTGCAATTTGACCAGCTAACTGTAAGGAAGTAGAAATGAATACACAAATCACTAATAGAACAACACAAACGAACATAATAATTTGAGGTTTTACCGATCTTAATCCATGGACCTTAAACTAAATATTAAGAAAGAGAAAGAGAGAGAGAGAGAGAGACTAGCCTTATGGATCCCTACTTAAAGATTGGACGTAATTGCCCTCAGCTCAAGCTGAGTTGGCCCGTAAAGTTTCTTACTTGAAGATTGGGCATACTTGCCCTCAGCTCAAGCTGAGTTTGCCGTGCAGTTTCCTACTTAAAGATTGGCCGTACTTGCCCTCAGCTCAAGCTGAGTTGGGCGTACGGATCCCTACTTGACAATTTAGGGTACTTGCTCCTAGCTCAAGATGAGTTGGGATCCCTATTGAAAACTGAAAAATCCTAAAAAAAAATATAAAAATAAAAATAAGAAAGTGGGAAAAAAAAACTAGAAAAACTGTAAGGGAAAAAAAATTCAAAAACTGAAACTTAGACTCCATTTAACAAAACGTATTCCGAGAAAAAACCTAGAAACCCTAAAAGGCTAACAACATTAAAAACTAATAATAAAAAGGAAAAATTAGAAGAAGTATAAATTGAAAGAAAAAACTAAAAACTGAAGAAAAAAGTCAAAATACTAAAATTTAAATTCCGTTCTATCGAGTGTGTTTCGTAAAAATGTTCAATGTAAATGTTTGCCTAATAATCTCAACATAATATATGGGATGTGTTCATTCATATCATTATCTCCAAACATAATGCAACATACACAGACAGAAAAATCAATATAATTTTTTGTGCTTCAATTTATAAGAACGCGCCTCCGAAATGTTTAAGACGGCCCTGCCAATCAGCACATACAAGCTAAAAACGTAATCTGTGAGGGAAACAAAAATAACAGAGAAAAAGTATTACGCGGGTTGCGAGCTCAAGGGACTGAGCGTTATTGATAATGGACCCAGGAATAGCAATGGTGGCAGTAGGTGTTTCAGTCGCTAAAGATACGGCGTCGTTCTGGGATTCTTTCACATTCTCTGTGCTTTTCCTCTTCTTCTTCGATTGATTTTCGTGAGATTCAGGAATGTCATTCGCCAAGAACGCATCGTCTTGCGCTGTTTGTCTCTTCTGCTTCTTCCCCATTTCTCACTCCGGTTCTCGCTTGAAGTCAGTTCTCAGGCTGGGGGGTGTTAAGTTTGATTAGGGTTTTTCATTTTAGCAGACGTTTTATAGGCACGTTGTACGATGTGCTGCCCCTGTGGTACAATCGGGGAAGCCAAACAACAAGGTTTTTAGTCACAACTAACTTATTATTATTTATTTTTTATTCCAACTTTATACCTTATTAGTTCTCGAGATAACAGTCATGGCCCCACATTACTGCTACCAGTTAAATCGCGAGATGTGTATCTGGCTCTCAGATTCTTAAATATCCTCAACTAACGCTGCATGAGTCGCCCTGCCGATTCTCCATGTTGGACCTCCCAAACTATCGCCAAGATTTAATTGTTCCACCAACAGACTCGGCTGAAGTAGGCCTAACCCTTAATCAAAGTAAGGATCATCGCATCGGTAGAAATTCAATTTCAAAGTGTTGTCACTATAAATTGAACCCCTATCCTCCAACTAAATTGAAAGTCGGGTGACCAACTGCGCCAAGATAGTTGGTTAACTAACTTATTATTTAATAACTCTGCGTCGAAGTGTAACATTTTAAATAAAATCAGATTATTTTAGGAGAATAACTAAATACGACAGGATATAAATTTTATAAATATTGATGATGAGTGTATGCTGAAGATGGAAAAGTAAAATATGATTATTTGATATAATTTGAGATATATGATGAAATATTTTATTTTTAAAAAGAATTTTTTTGGACCAAATATTATATTTCAAGGAAAGAATAAAATACTAAAATTTCAATGTTTCATATATCAATATCAAAATTTCATAATACTCATAAAAAACTAATTAGAATACTAAGAAATAAATTAAATATTAGTCATATATATATTGGACTTACAATTAATTTGTCAATCTTTATTCATATTATTGGAAAAAAACAACATTTCCATATCTATATTACTCGTGTTAATAATTTTCAATATCATTGATATTATCTTATAATAAATAATTTTTAATTTTGAAATTTTTAAATTTTCTTTATTTTATTTTTTAGAACTCTAAGATTTTTTATTTTTTATAAAAAAATAACATTAATAATATAAATAAAATATTTTCATAATATACCTTACTACTGCAGTCCTATATATGATTAGTAAATTTTCAGAAGTCAGATTTTTCTCAGGTTATTACTTAAATAATTTCATAATAGGAAGTTACTAATTAAATCCTATTATTCATTTTGTTAATTAATTTATTTTAATTATAATATGCGGATCGAAATCATTGATAAGCTCGCAATGGGGTGGTTAGAATTCTAAAGCTACCCCCAAACATTTTATCAAATCTATCAAAAATGATTTATCAAATTTATCAAATCATGTTTTTTTTCCAACTAAATACCCCTCCCCTCTCCCCCCATTCCCCCAATCCGTTGGCACCTTTTTTAGGTGTTTTTTCCTTTTTTATTAGTTTTTATTTTAATTTATTTAATTATAAATATATAAAATTTAGGTAAAATAAAGAAATACATTATTTGAATAGACATATATTATATATAATGACTTATTATATATAATGACTCAACACAAGAAAAATTTAATAATTTATGTAAGATAATATAAATATATATTATATAAAGTGGCTCAACTCAAGAAAAATTTAACAAATGTATGTAAGATAATATAAAAAATAGAGAAATACAATTATGCTGATACCAAAAAAAAAATATGTAAAAAATGCATTATTTGAATAAATATTAATTACATCATATTTATTAATTACATTGTTGTGCGACGATTAATACGCCTCGGTGGCGATCGGCATAATGGTCTGAGAGCCAACCATAGAAGACATACTCTGGGCAAGCACCCAGAGGTCGGCATCCGCGGCGATCGTCGTTTGGTATCTGGCGATCGTCTTTTGGTATCTGGCGATCGTCTTTGATGTCCAACAAGAGACGGTCGTCTCGTGCCACGTATAAATCCAACATCCGTCAAAGTCGTCGAAGACCGAATCTTGGACGGTGACCCACGTGCAGATCCACAAAAGGCGCCGACAGATAGGACCTTTGACCCCAGCCTTTCACCTACCTCACCTACCGACAAGGCTGCCGAAAGGTACAAAGTGGGTCCTCCCCGGACAACGACTCAGGACGCGTGCAGGCTTCCCATTGTCTCGCACAGCTGGCTGCCAGCAGCCTCGACTTTAAGGAACATTTCACATGACCAGGACGATCGGCCACCTTATTATAATATAGAAAACGCGATCGCCGCGATCACGGAGAGGCCTCGTCGCCTTGTCTCCTATAAATAGGAGGCTTACAACAGTGTCCAGAGATATGCTATTATCTTCATAAACACAGGGAGTCATCGTGAATACAGTGCAAAACATACCAAGAGAGTTACATTCTCATTCACTGAACATCAATAGCAAGAACTCACAGATCTTCGTATCTGGTTCTTCCGGCAATCTACAAGCTCTACAGCTTAGATAACTAGAAGTCTTTACACTCATTGTAATAGATTCTAACATTAATATTTGTACTCCACAGTATATTTATTAATAACATCTCGCGAGAGCATTCAATCCCGGGACTAACAACCCCGGCAAATCTTGTGTTATTTATTTTCTCACAGAAGTGTTCTCGCATTTGTTTGTTACTCGATCATTCCAGCAATACTATCTCCGGATAATATTTTGGGTAACAACATACATTATATAGAGAAGTACAGTTATGAATACAAGGGAAAAAAACTAATTTTGAGTCATTAGATTCCGCCATGATTGAATCCTTTCACGGTATGGAGCTCTCATCCTCTATTTTCTTTTGTAACATTTCGCTCCACGTACTTACAATTGGTGGTACCGGATAAACATGATATAGAAATACTTGAACAAAATGGTTACTGTTGATATGTGCAATAGCTATGTGACTTCTTTCCTCGAGTGAGATTGGTGCAGACTAAATGGCAAGTAGAAAAAACAACCAATTTGTATGGAGTAAACGCATGCAGTACAATATTGTACCGGGTTGCAATGACAATCCCATTATATACAGCTTTCATCCAGCTCCAATGAGGTACCGGAGATTCGAGCCAATTGAGTCTATACAACATTTTATATGCTGCACCTTACTCTACGAAGACCTTATCGTAAAAATCTTTATTTTGTAAAATTTCATGATAAAGGTCTACCCGCACGCGCATCCAACCATCTTCCTCTAGATACCAATTTGTGCAGCTTTGCTCTATAGCCACAATTACCATTTCCAAGCACGTCAATAGTATGACTAACATAACTTCAAAAAACTTTGGGTAATTGCTGGATATACGGATCATTGGTGGTTTGAGACGAATTTTTTATCTTGTTCGACTATAAATAAGCGGGAACTTATCCTCCCTCGACTTTGATCTTGTTTACTAGGTCGGCCCTTGTTCTTTGTATTGCAGGGAGTGGTTTCAAGTTGCTGTTAGATGGATCAATCATATCGATCATTTTACCTAACATATGATCTCTCATTGTTGTATCTATCTCATCTAACACTGAATTTAATTTTATTATTTTTTTTTTAGACAGATTTTCTTCATACAACATTAGACTTATTTTTTCCGCATCGAAACCCCACCTTCGGGCGGGGTCAGCCCCCCTGCAAATTAATAATATATCATACATAATAAATTTAGACACTTCATGCCCTTGCAAATTTGAACACGTCAATTTTTTGTATACACACACTTTGACTATAAACTATAACAATAATATATTTTAACAATAACCATATAAAATGTATATAAGATTTATCTTCATGTATATTTTAAAATACTATTATTTAATAATTACTTTCATATAATTATAATTATTTTATAATCTTTACATCAAGACACTTTCATCTTATTTTTTTCATCTCATTTCCAATCCCTCTCAAATTCACTCTTCTACTTTCAAAATAGGCAAAAAAACATCTTTAAGTCCTATACTTTTATGTTTTGTTTTACGAGGCCCTCGTATAATTTCCTCATTTTAGTGAATTCCTGTACTAATTTTTTGATGCTATTAGGTCCTTATTTAACATTCCGAACTTTTCTGTTAACTAATTTACACGTTATTTTTTATTTTTTGATCGTTTTCCAGATCAAATGTTTATTTTACTTTTTAAATGTCATGTTGTCATTATTTATAATAATGATTTAAGAAAATAATGACTCATAAATAATGATTTTTTTATTTAATATTTACTAATATTTAATATTGTAAATAATGACTTTTAAATAATGAGTTTTTAGAAATAAAAGTACGGGGCAACATGGTATTATTTTTTAAATAATGACTTTTTAAATAGTGATATGTCATTATTTATGGTTTAATCAATAAATAATGACAACATGGCATTTAAAAAATAAAATAAAAAATATGATGTGGAAAATAATGAATAAATAAATAATGACTTGTAAATTAGTTAACGGAAAAATTAACAGAGGACCTAATAGCATCAAAAATAGTATTACAAGAATTCATTAAAATGAAAAATTATACGAAGACCTCGTGAAATAAAAAATAAAAATACAGAGACTGGTTTTGCCTTCAAATTATTGACGGTGTTAGGCAACAGCTTTTTAATTGGTTTTTGAGTGTTTTTGGCAAATTACCCCCGTGTGTTGCAAAATAACGTCTACTTCCTATATAAATTAAATGGATCAATTATTTTCCTGTATTTTTTAAGATGAGCTAATTACCATATGAATAAATTAACAGACACATTTCTCCTGTGTTTGCTAAAATGTAAATCTTGTCTCACCTATCATATAATGCACAAGGGAAGGTTTGCAACTTCCAAATAAATTACATAGTTTAATCTATAAATTTTGAGAACATATAGAATAATGTGTATTTAATTTACATAGGGGATAATCAAGCTATTTTTAAAAACACAGTGAGGTAATCGACCTATTTAATTTACACAGATAAATAAATAGCTTATTTTATAAAACACGAGGGCAGCTATTGACTTCTCATCCGATCAAAAAAAAAAGTGTTGATAATTTACTTTTTGCATGGCCGAAAATCAAGCTTTTCCAGCAAAAGTTAAAAAATGAAAGCAGCATTTTTAATTGTCTTTTGATTTCGATTCAATAATTACCATTTATATAAAACAATTAACAATTGGTGCTTAGGGTTTAGGGTTTAGGATAACATCAAACAACTAACATTAAACCAACTAGTCAGACCAGTCAAATGAAACAGCTAAACGACAAATGCTACAAACCGTTTGCCAAACAGGCCGATTATCGTCACCGATTCACTGTCCTCTAGCACACCGACGACAAAAAATTCCAAAAAAATGAAGGTATGTGTAGGTTGAAGTTTCTAGCAGAAGGTCTATGTACATCATGGTTCAATCATCGTAACACATACATATATGATATATCATATATCTATGCTAAACTCAGACCAAGATTAGCAGCAACAGAGAACCATCCCCATGCACTGAGCTTAAAATGGTTAAAAGAACAAAATAATATGCATTTCTTTTGTATATATACGAAACCTATCGTAAAAATTGTCCTAGAGATCATAAAGTTCACGCTAGACGACTCTGCCGCTGGTAAAAATCTAAGAAAATTATAGACGTATTGTCTTTGGTACGCAGTGTCTTTGCCTCACTCAACAATAAACTAGCTACCTTCTCGGCACAGTTCTCCACATCGGCCGCGTTTTTCTCCATCTCCTGTAGGAAGCATACACAATGAAGAATTCAAGATAAAAAGAAGGGCTAGTTACAAAACAAACCCTGAACTTTAGCCTAATTCAACAAAAACCGAATTTCTTCCCCAAAAAAAATATGAGAAGACCCCTTAGCTACATTTGTTTTTGTTTTACATATAACCCCTGAAAAAGGCGCAATCTCGTATATTAGGAAGAAATAAGTAAGGGTTCCCTGTAATGTCGGAAAAAGTCGCTTTTTTTGGTAGTTAATCAAGGGTGGTCTTTGAAATTTATCCAAAAGAACAAGGTATCTTTTGATATAGTTCAATTACCTGATACACAAGCTGAGCTGCCTTCTTCATATTAATAACATCCCAAAATCCATCACTACATCCATAACACAAATTATTAAGTTATAAGAATCAAGTATGAAATTGATTAAATCCCGTTAACATGTAGACAACTGGCCAGAAACATTAGATATAGGCCCTTCAAATTTCCAAATATTAGATTTTTTATGCCTATTTATATCTTTGAATTCAGCAGATATTTACCAATATTACCAAAGAGTGTTACGATATCCCACATCAGTTCCACCGGAAAGTGTGGAAGGATACATAAGTGGGAGTCAACTCTGTACCGTGATTTTAGGCTAAGTTAGGGCTCCTAGCTTATATGCCTAACAATTTGGTCCGACCTGCCGAATTCGGGCGGGCTGCGGAAAGAGGCTACCTACTCAGAGGTTGACATCCCGGCCCTTGGCCCAAGGGGGTTGTGTTAGCCATATAAGATAGGAAACCCTAACTTAACCAAAATTATCATCAAAGGTAAAGGGTTGACTCCCATTTATACACTCTTCTACACTTTCATGTGGAGCCAATGTGGGATATCGTAACAATCCGTCCCCCTTTCAATCCGAACGTCCACGTACGGCACACTCCGGGTGGCAACCATATGAAGGCCCAATTCCTGGGTGGCTACCCCCTTGGGCCCACATTTTGGGTGGCAACCCTTGGGCCCCAGGTAGCCCCCTTTCTGTAGCCCGCTCCAATCCGGCAGGTCCGACTAAATTGTTAGGCATATAAGCTAAGGAGCCCTAATTTAACCCAAAGCCATGGCCAAGGGTAAATGCTCGACAGTTTCATGTGGAATCGATGTGGGTTATCATAACAGATTGTCATTCGGGAAGTGAGCCTTGGTCTGGGTTGCCAGCCGGAGTGTGCCACCGCGGACATCCGGTTTGAAAGGGGGATGGATTGTTACGCTCTTCCACATCGGTTTCACATGAAAGTGTGGAAGTGGGAGACAACCATTTACCTATGACCATGGTTTTAGGTTAAGTTATGGCTCTCTAGCTTATATGCCTAACAAAAAGAAGCCACTAGATAAAAGACTCCAAAGAAAAGGGACATTGAGCTTTCAACAAATAAATGAGTCATCAAAGTAAATTCACCTAGCTAACAGAGCAAAACCCTTGCTTGATGGATCTATACGAGTAACTTCGCTTATATACGGTTCTGAACTCAAACGGCCATCCTGCTCCTTCAGAAATTTGTCTCCAAGCATCCTGGCAAGGTTTATACCTGGAACAAAAAATAACCAACAGAATAAGATCATGGTGTTCAACGCATATCTTAAAAAACAATATACTTTAATCTAATCACCGCATATTCGAGTTTCCCCATCTCTAAGTGGCTGTCCTAATGTCTGAAAACGGAGCCTCTCAGAATAACTGGTTATCCTGTGGTCTTCTGTCATCTTCATCTGCTTTCCCTTGACACTGCATAGATAATGTTCCAGCAAGAGCAAAGAAGTTTCTAATTACCAGAACTAGTTAAATCCATTCATCTCAAACTTTTTTATTTTCCGGAAGAAACTACCAGCAGAGTCTTTTCCTTCATTCATATCTATTTGGGATAATAATCACAAAAAGTGCCCTGGAGGTCTGACCTAATTATAAAGAAGAAAAGACGGCCAACTTTCAAAATTACATAATCACCCATAGGGTTTTATTATATCTTTGATTCACTTCTATCATAAGCAAAAACATTTCGCAAACCCTTTTCACATTTAGGAAAATACATTTCATTTAGCCCCTTAATTGTAACACTGAGTCAAACCTCAAGGGTATTTTTGTAGAAACTTAACTGGCTCTTTTTTCGTAATTAGGTCAAACCTCAAGGGTAAATTTATAATACATGACTATTTCATAATATTTGAGATGCAATCTGCAATTGACGGCTTACGATGTTCGCCTCTAATTTGCTCCTACAAACCGGCTCACAAGAGTCAGGTTCAATGATGTACGTGTTGATTTTTACAATAGCAATCACGTAACATGATATGGCTATAACAATTATCTCAATTCATCACCGTCTCATGATATTTCTATTTGACTGGAAAAACCTATGATATTGGCAATTTTGGAATTTCATCTCATTTCTCCTTCGTATGAAGGTTGCTACAGGAAGAGGGACGAGCGTAAATTTCGCCACTTTGCTTATTGCATGAATTTATAGTGTACTAATATTAGACAATTAATTGCCACTATAATCTTCATGTCACCGACCCCAACATAGTTGGGATTAAGGTGCACTTGATGATTGATGATGATGAAACAGGCTCATTATATTAAAAGGTTTACCATGGCATGCTAGAACTCATTAACTTATCAAGATATTCGTAAAAAAAAAAGGACAATAAAACCCATTTAAATGTCAGCAAACACTACTAAAGAAAAGAAATACCATATGTTAGAAAAGATAAAATTTGGATCCGTCGCTTTAAACACAAAGATTGTCATATGTAAAAAGCATTAACAACCCAGGATTAAATAAATAAATTAAGTACTTTTTTGAAAAAAATACGTATTCTAAAAATGAAGTAACACTTCAGAATTTGCATGACAATGGCAATATTGATATAATATTCTCCAAGTTTCAATAAATAAGCTTGATAAATCAACACCTACTTCACAACACAAGCCGAGTCTCCAACATTTGCACACTGTGCATAGATATTTTCATGACCATCAGCCCAAACCAGAAGCAATGTTGCAGTACAACCCTGAAACAAATCTAATATTAAAACACAATGAAAATCTTCAAATATCAAAATAGATATTAAAAAGCATAAAACGCATTAGACCCAAAGGGAATGTCGTAGCATGAAATCCAAATTAAGATCCTCAAGGGACTCCATCGAACTGGAAGGGATACAAAGAACAAGGAAATAAATGTCAATTAGAAACCTCATAATAGTGATTAATCCGTGCTTCTGTCTGACAAAATGCTTCCTTAAGGACATCAGAAGCATCACACTGAGATAAAACCTTCTCCCTTTTGAATGAATCTGACAATATGCCAGCGATTACTTCAGGCATTATTCTGGGACAGAAGACAATAGGAGAGTAAGTGCTACATAAGAATAAGCAAAAGCTTTTGAAAATGAATCATGAACAATAATAAAATAATGATTTAAAGTAAAATATGTCAAATTCTAAATTGGTACATAAAGGAAGTAGATGGTGGCCTTACAGGGCCATGTAAGAAAGTGGTGGCCTTGTTTGGTTGTTCGCTGTTAGCTGTTGGCTGTTGGTGTTAGCTGATTGTGTTACCGGGGTTGACTAGCTGATTGTGAATTGTGATAGTTGTTTGTAAAAAAGTGTTTGGTAAATTAGCTGTAATATTAGCTGTAAACATGTAAAACGACTTTTAAATGCATGAATGATATTTTTATTTTTAGTTCTTCATAATAACATTATAAGTGCAATTATTTTAATATAAAAATATTAACACAGTTAACATTTTAAAGAGTAAGTGAATAAAAATAATATAACAAAAAATATACTCGATAATAATATATCAACAAATATATTCAATACATATTTACGTAGGGAGGTGCAATGGCGGAGCCAACAAATTGTCTTAGTGGGGGCACTAAGTTGAACGGTTTCGGGGCAGCATCACCAAAAAAAAAAAAAAAAAAAATTCCGACCTAATCTCTATTCAAATGCTTTTTACCCAACGAACAAAGAGATAACATATACACATTATCTATATATATAATAGATAATATCTCTAACAATGTAATAAATCAGAATTTCTAAGAAACATAATAATGTTATAATACTCGTCTTCTATTCTTCATATTTCAGAACCACTGTAAAATATGTTATTTAATTTACAAATTTGAAATCTTTCGATTAACTTGGCTAGATGGTTCTTCAAAAAAAAAAATTAGTTTCAAATATTTTTTTTATACTTCAATAGAAAAATCTTTAAGTTATATAGTAATTTTAACAATAATGATAATATATCAACAAATATATCTAATAATAGTATATCATTAAATATCTTCAATAATAATAATATACCAACAAATATATTTAATAATAATATACCTATAAATATATTTAATAATAAAAACATATAAACAAATATATTTAACATATATGTTTTACATAAGGAGATGGATAGTTTTGTGAATTTGAGTACTATGACCAAAAGTTTCATCTATTTCTTTGCTTTTTCAAAATAAGCTTTTTTTTGCTCAAAAAGCTTTTCAGAAAAGCTATTCACCAAACATTTGTATTAATTTTTTTACAATCAAAAAGCTAATTTAGCTCAAAAAGGCTCTTTTTTGGCCAAAAAGCTATTTACCAAACAAGGCCCGTAACCATTTCTCTTATTTATCAGAAACAGCAGTTGTAGTAGAAGAGAAGAATTCATATAAGTTTGCATAAAGTGGAAGAAAGTTGTGTTCTTCCTAAAAATAGATGAAGAATAGTGCTCATGCGGATTGTTTACCAAACAAGTCAAAACAGGGCCTCTTCCCGTAGGAGGGTTATATAAATCTCCTATGCAGAATAAAAAAGATATTTCGAGTCAGAAAAAGGATATGAAACACTAACTTGCTAACAGATGTAGCCGCATCTGCTCCTCCATGTCCGTCACAAATACCAAACAGTCCAAACTGCAACAGGGAAATTCATAAAAAGAAAAAAAAAACTCATAACCATTTCAGGTGTGCACAGAGATCACTAATATGAGACTCAACTCCAAAACCTTATCCATTCCGGGAAGGGGCCACTGGTAGTAACAGACATCTTCCATGGGCAACTTTTTTCCTCCTCGACGCAAGGCCATGGGATCTGATGCTATACCAATCCCAAAAGGAATCTTACACTGTGTTCCAACTGTAATATTGACCTACCACAGCAAATGAAAGGCAAAACAAATATGCATTTGTGCAGTAACCGTATAATTCGTTTAAGCATACAGCAAAATAGATTTTGACAAGGTTGTGTCTATTTACCAAAATCTTTGAACTTGTGCCTAAAGTTATTATGTCTCCGCTTGAGAGCTCAACTGGATTACTCCAACGTCTGCCTCCAGATTGAGGAAGGTGGACTATCAGGGAGTTCAAGGTTGTACCATTCAAGCTACCCATATCAACTAGCTCCCATTTTAATTTCTACAACAAGATGAAGTAAATATATAATAAAGCATAAGAACAAGGATTAAATACGAATCTACCCTTGAGGTTTGACCTAATTACAAAAAATAAAATTGCAGATGACTGTAGAACTTACAAACTACATCCATTTATTGTCTTTTATTTGCCCCTTCATAAGCAAAAATAAGAATAAAAACGCCTCTTCATGTTTGTAAAATATTACATTTAACATTGAATCAAACCTCATATGCTGGTTGTTTTCTCGGTAATTAGGTCAAACCTCAAAGGCACTTTTTTGTAACTATCCTAAAATAAATATCAAGTATATCACCGTGCTGAGCTTACATTTATGTTCCAATTTATCATCACGTGCTTTCCAGAAACCTCAGAGTCCTTTAGTATTACATCAACAGGTGACACTCGTCCAATAGTCACCGGAAGCTTGGAAGTATTAGTTGACTGTATGGTATACTGAAGCCCACGGGAAGGACCAGAGATTACCTCCAGCATGAGAATGCTTCCTGCACTTCTAATAGAACAGCATGATCACATGTTTTTAGATATTCTGTAAAAAATAGTTGCCGAAAACATCAGACTATGTGTAACAGACGAGGAAACTACCCCTCTTTGCAGAATAAGTGGGAATAAAGTCTCTGAAAGTGTCTTTATCTGCACCATATTTTGGGCTATAACTTATATCTTCTCTTTTGTCATAAACCCACTCGTCAGTAAACTGACTTGCTGCAAGTGGACGTTTAAGCGTCTGACCAACAAAAGAACCCTCTGAAGTATTTGGAATATCTAGAATAAAACTATCACCTGGAGCAAGCAACATGTAAGATATTCTCATATATTAATAATTAATATTTAGAAAACAGTTAGCATCTATTACTGTGTGCCAACTGGGGGGGTGCTGACAGGTGCCTTTGTTTAGGTGCTACTGCAATAGAATGGATTGAACTTAGAGTTTGACGATGCTCAAAAGATTTAGTTAATGTGGATTCATTGTTTTGGCTCTCAACGACACCCAGATCCCCGGCAATAAGAGGCCTCTCAATGTCATCACCCTGTATCAGATTTGTTATTACAGAGTGCAAGAACATGAAGAACACAGAAAACAACTTATGAAATGACAAGAAATAGCGAATCCTTGACAACTGAAGGGGCAAAGGTATATTTCATGCAAATAATCAATCTCTTGCTTAAAACACAAACATTGGAAGGTGGCTCTTGTAACACAATGATGTCAGTTTTCTCCAGATTATAAAGTGACAAGCAGCTCATAAGGAGTAAGACACCCACAGCGCCACATCACATGAAACACCTTCACATGCACCTAGAAAGGAAGAACTACTGCTTAAAAGAGGCACCATCTCTAGACACACCCCAACAAAAAATGAATGCACATAAAGAACAACTTTCGAAAGGCATTTGATTCTAGTAGTTTCGCCAAGCAACAAACCCGGACGAAAATAGACTAGAAATATGTGCTTCTATCCACTGGTAGATATATCTGTTACCAATTAACTAAAATATATTATAAATTTACATCACTGGCAGCCTGGAGAATTCCAGATTTGCCACCTGTATTCTCTGCTCAGAATGCACACAAAGCTGCAGAAGATACATATTAATATATTTATGATAATCAAGACCATTTTTTAACCTTTAGAAAAGGCGGTTGATACTTTAGTTCAAATTTTATCTCCGACTACAGAAAAAAAGAACGAAAAAGAAAGAGAAATAAGGACAACTCCAGAAAAACAAGATGATCTCAAAATTCTGAGCTCCGGCTATACAGCAGACATCCTTCGGTTCACATTAATCGAACATTCACTTCACATGCTTGCAGTACCGTACCACACATTATCCAAAGGAAACAGTAATATCTAAGAAAATACTACTCAATCCTCTCTTTCCGACTCTTGAAAACATGGAATATTCAATCTATCCTAAATTCTATATTAGTTGGGAAATGTGAGGCTTCACTAAATTAGTCACCATTATCATCAACCGCACCTTGATCCCAACTATGTGGGGGTCGGCGGTATGAATATTACAGTGTCAATTACTTGTCTAAAATTAGCGAACACTATAGATTACCTATAAGCAGTAAAGTTTTATGCTGGATGGATTCACTAAATTAGTCATGTGAGCTAAAAATGTGGCCTACAATGTAGGAACCTCAACTACCAGGAAATATTGATAGCATAAACGACAAACTGAATCTCAACTTAGATAATCAAGAAGACGGCATTCAAGAACATTCAACCCAGAACAAAATGGCTCTCAAGGATCATTCGCCTAATGTTCAAAAACCATCAAATCCCATAAATAATCGGTCATCCATAAACCTAAGAAAGGATTAGAAAAGGTGAATTGAATCAAATCCCAAACACACACACACAGAGAGACGATCAAATACCTTGATCGAGGCCGGCGAACGCCGGCGAGCGGCGGCGTGGCGCGATAGGAAGCGGCGCCATGGTTTGAACTTGCAGGCGATGAGGAAGAGGATTAGGATGAGCAGCAGCATAATAATCACTATGACAATGCTCAAAAAAGATGATGACATCAAAATGCTGCTGCTGTCGAGACGCATCGCCTTCTCCATCGGATTGTCACTACGATGATTTTTCTCTCACTAGAAACGATGAGAGAGAAAGAAAAAAATAAAAAATTACCCCATTTTTATTTTGTGGAAATTTTGGAAATTGCAATTTGCAGCCACAACATACGAAGTTAGCAACCAATCCAGTTGGCCACCTGACCTCTATTCAATTCCTAGTGGCAATATTTGGAATTGAATTTCTTAAGGCTTAATGATCTCTTAATATTTGATTAAGGGTTAGGTCCTACCCCTTCAGGGTACGTTGGTAGAATAATTAAATATTGAGGGTTTCAAGCATGAGGGATGTCAGATCTCGGTGGGACCCCGATTGAATTTGAGGGGGTTCAGCATGGAGCAATCACTTGAGGAACGACTCCTTGTGCGCGGTAGTTGAGGATATTTAAGAACTTGAGAGCCAGATACATATCTCGCAATTTAACTGGTAGCAGTACTGTGGGGCTTCAAGCGTTAGGGAGGCCAGATCTCGGTGGACCCTCGGTTGGATTTGAGGGGGTTCGGCATGGAGCAAGTGGGGGACGACTCCTTGTGTGCGGTAGTTGAGGATATTTAAGAACCTGAGAGCCAGATACACATCTCGTAATTTAACTGGTAGCAGTACTGTAGGGCTGAAGATAAACAGTCGAGGACTAGTCAGTGTAAACTTTGAACCTCGGTATTAAAAAAAACAATACTGTGTGACTGTGTGTAGGCTCTGGGAGAAGGCCGCTTTGAAATGGTCACTTGATAACCATGAAGCAATGTTTGCAAATTGGCTCATGGAGAAAGCTACTGATTGGCCCATCAAAAGTATCAACTGGATCCAAGTTCTTCCATCGTTCTTGGCCTAGCCCAATTATCAAATGGGCTCTCGGAATAAGCTAGTGATTCAAATGGATTATACTGCGACCATTTTAATTAATGAAAATCTTTCTAATATCTATCTTCCATTATATACTTATTCCTCTTAATTTAATGTGCAAGGGGGTCATTTAACTCTATAGATAATAATTTCATACATTCATTGCATCTACAACAAATAATACACTTCATAAATAAAATAATGATTTTATCACAAATTCTCAAATCACGGATTAGTGCACCTATTTGGCAAACTTTTTTTTGATGCACCTATTTGTTATCTCTCCTTCAATACGCATCAAATAAATATCTTCTATTATATATAAAGCTTATCCTCCTTAATTTAATGTGCAAGGGGGGTCATTTAACTCTATAGATAATAATTTCATACATTCATTGTCTCTACAACAAATAATACACTTCATAAATAAAATAATGATTTTATCACAAATTCTCAAATCACGGATTAGTGCACCTATTTGGCAAACTTTTTTTCATGCACCTATTTGTTATACCTCCTTCAATACGCATCAAATAAATATCACAGATTAAACTCACGAATTTACATCTACATATTAAACTCCAAGGAATACAAATAATCGTGTAATGATGGAGTGAACACAAAAGGGTTCCTGGAACCATGCTCTCATAATTGATGAATATGAAGTATTGCTGAAGTAGTAATGCTTGAAGCACTATATAAACCATCCAAAGACAAGAAAACAACATAGCAAAAAACCACACCAGTTTTGCAGTTTGCCATATAAGCCTCCTGTTACGTTTTCTATTTATATGTAGATAAGAGGTTGTCACTATTTTTTAATCTTGGCCTACCTTTTCGAATATGGAGTTAAAGACTTGCTGTGGTATTCTTTAAAGATGTTTGTGTGTGCTTCTGACATTAGAGGGTTTGATGTTTGTATGGAGGTAAAGACTTGGTGTGGTATTCTTTCGAATATGGAGATTTGTGATTTGATGTTACTTTCTTTTCTTTATTCGTTAAAAAACACAGAAACTAAATCGAATGATTTTGAGCAGAAACATTAAAGGGTTTGATGTTGTGTTTGATTATTTCGGGTAAGGAGTTACAACGACGGTAGTTTGTGTGTGAAGTTGTGTTCGTGTTTGGTGGTAGATCTGCAAAACCAGAGAAAAAGATGGATGGAAGGCGGATGTTTTTAGGATAGTGATAAAAAAATTAGATGTATATCTTGGAATGAATTGGATCCCATCTTACCCGAATTTTTTTACCCCATTGGTTTTGGGTTTTAATTTGTTGGACTGGATCCAACCGTAGCAAAACAATCTCAAAACACAATGAATTGATGTCAATAATCAATCGGTTGGTGTTTGCTAAAAGAAATGAAACAAAATGGATTGAAATAAAATGATTGTTTTAAAGTGTACAACTCATGAAAAGCTAATGAATGAATATATGCATGTAATAATGGGAAGCTTATGTGAATACTGAGTCGGACCTCCAGCAGTTAGTAAATTTGACACATACATACATTCATCAATGCATACATAAGCACGTATCACGTATGTATGCAGACACATAGGTACGATATTGGTATACATTGAATAAAGAAGCTGAAAAATATTATAGATACAACATGGCTGCATGGGTATTTTGCTTTATAGGTGGCATTCTTCATTGGAAATTTACCTCATATTAATGATTTACATAATCAATATGCACGTTTGCTCTCTATCTCATGATGATGCTACTAATAGTCTCCTACAATATAATGGAGACTCTTCATGTCCATTCTTTTTGTATTATTCACTTTTACTTTTTGCTTGGGGGGTGGTAAGTTGGTAACCGTTGTGAATTAAAAACGAAATCATATCGTAGTTTCAAGATTGCATAAAATTGTAGAATGTTAAAACAAAAGCTGTTAGTATTTAAAGACTACATGTGAAGAGACTCTTTTAAATGTAACATCTTAGAAAAAGTCTTTTTACATATACTCTTTTAATGTGAATAAACTATTTTAAGTACTGGAAACCTAATTAGTACCGACCATTACACTATGAATATTTAGATGCAATGGGTGCAACGCACGGGTTGATAAAACATTATACTATGAACATTTAAAATAAATACAATACATTACATATAACTAATTAAATAGACTAAAAGAATTCTACACGGAAAAAGCGTTACGGATGAGTCCGTATTCATATTACAAGACTACATGTGAAAAGACTATTTTAATTGTAGCTTTTAATGTAAATAAACTAATTTAAATGCAAAAGTTATGATAACATCACAATTAAATCCTCTAAAATAAATATAATACAAATTCTCTAATAGGCATCTAAATACCGTCATATGTCATTCAAGCGTCTGCAACCAATGCTCATTCAAGCGTCTGCAACCAAAGACCGTGCATCGCACGGGTTGGATCAAGCCTCGTACTACTAATTTTGCTATCGAATTGATAAAATTTCTTAAATATACTAATTTTGTTATGAATTTTTCAAATATTAAAATAAAAATAGTAGATTTGCAACTTCATTTTGTAATGTCGAGAAAAATAATTATAATCAACTGATCTATTAATTTAATCGACAATCATTCCTTAAATATCCAGAACTTGGCATTAAATCCTCTATAGAATTTGCTAACTACATTTTCGAGCAATTTGAAATAAGAATAAAGTATAGAAGAGTATATAGAAATTAGAACATTAAAAGAAAACCTTCTTATAAATAAGGACATGGACCATTTACAAAAACATAAATATCTCTTTCAATATATTTTCGACTATGCGACACTAATCTCCATATTACCGCCACCACTAACTCTGGCTGGCAGAGCATCGTTGGAACCTCCAGTCGAAAAGTTTGTTTTCTTGATAGCTACTGTCGTCCCACTGCGAACTTTTGATAGGCCAAGTTTTCTTTTTCTTTTCCTATCAACCCCCGTCGTCGTGCAGGGGAACCTTTAACCGATCATTTTTTTGGCAGTTGCCGTACTGTTGTGTCGCGATTAACACATCTCGACGGCGATCGATGTAAGGGCCGAGCGACCGAGTCAGCGTCAAAAGAGCCATGGCACTCCTACCAAACGAAGATCCCGGTCAAGTCCAAACGCCGAGCGATCGACATCAAGGGCGATCGTCTCTTGGCACATAGCGATTGACTCCGGTGCCCGACCAAGGATGACCGCCTCATGCCACGTGTATAACCAACATCCGTCGTATCTACCAAGACCGGATCTCGAAGTAAAGACCTGCGTGCAGATCCGGAAAAGGCGCCGTAGGAGAAGGCCTTTGACTCCAGCCCATCAGCAGCTGTCAGTGACAAGGACGGCCTCACCTACCGACAGACCCGCCGAAAGGTCCTAGGTGGGGCCTCCCAAGACAGCGACTCCGGACGCGTGTAGTCTTCTCATTGGCTCATGCATCCGGCTGCCAGCAGCTGCTGCGGAATCTAAGGAGACCAACCCATGTGCTAAAGACGATCGCCCGCTTATTATAATACAGCAGAGGCGATCGTCCAACCACCTCCACTCCTATAAATAGAGGACTTCCAGCATTTGGGAAAGGAGCTGTTTTTCCTCTCTCAGGCTGTTCCTAAACACTCAAAACCTCTCTCTCACTCTCGACCGAAATACGATCGGTCGAATCGAGCATCACATCTCATTTGTT
This sequence comes from Orobanche coerulescens, assembly GCA_033398695.1. Taxonomy (NCBI): domain Eukaryota; kingdom Viridiplantae; phylum Streptophyta; class Magnoliopsida; order Lamiales; family Orobanchaceae; genus Orobanche; species Orobanche coerulescens. Next base: position 232,462,356 of record CM065802.1, read on the forward strand.
ACAAGAACACACAGAGCTTCAACTCTGGTTCTTCCGGCAATCTTCAGCACTCAAGAGCTAAGATAACTAGGATCTTTACACTCATTGTAATTGTACTCTAACATTGATATTTGTACTCCCAAGTATTCATATTAATAATATCTCGCAAGAGCATTCAAGCTCGGGACTAACAACCCCGGCAAATCTTGTGTTATTTATTTCCCCACGGATGTGCTCTCGCATTTTGTTTGTTACTCGTCCATTCCAGCATATCATCTCCATATAATATTTCGGGTAACAACAATTGGCGCTAGAGGAAGGAGGTGAACCTTCGTTTTCCTTCCGACCGTTTCGAAGAACACTCACTGTTCTCCGGAGCATATACTTGAAGAAACACTCACTGTTCTTCAAAGAAAAACCTTCAGAATCATGACGTCTGCCACCACATCGAAGAGAACCACTCTCCGATCTGCCGGACGCCTTATTCCGGCTCAATCCGAGCCCCAACCTACGGCGGAGGGTAGCTGCGGTGGCGCGAGACTCTCGATCCCGCCCCCGAGGGATGGCCCTAGCCTCTCGCTCGATCAGTTCCAAAAAGCGGAACAGATCGAGGAGGCCCTGGCCATCCTACGAGAGCGACGGAGAGCATGCGGTACGCCCGCAATTACCCCATCAGCCATCCGCCGCGCGGGCAAACGGAAGCTCAAGGGGTTACTTGTCGAGCAATCGTCAGGAAGCCCCGATTCACGAGAAGAAACACTCGTGAGGCGAGGCGGTTCCGTTTTCAGTCGCCTAGGAAGCGACCCATCATGGCGGCTGGGGCATTCTGGCCCCAGCCATGAGGCAGCAGGCCCAAATCCGTCACCGGGAGTTCGACACTGACTCCCAGAAGGCAGACCAGCCATCTGGCTCCTCCTCGCCGAAGAACCAAGATCGGCGGCGACGACCTCATCGCCTACTGCGGAGCCAGGAGATCGGTACACGATCGCCTCGGCTCCCGCTCCAAGATCCAAACCACGAGCGACCAAGCTACGGCGATGGCCGCAATGCAACGCCAGCTCGATGGCATGAATGTGCTCCTAGAAACTGGGGCAGGCGCCAAGAGAAAGATCGTCGGGCCAAGTGAGCCGCTCGCGGTCCGGATCGAACTCGCCCCCGTGCAGCCAAGGATCACTCCTCCTCAAACACCTTTGTACGAGGGGAGATCGGACCCCGAGACTCACCTGAGCAAGTTCCGAATCTACATGACCGGATGCGGGGCATCAGACGCGACCAGGGGCCGAATGTTCCCGTTAACATTGGGCGAACTGGCCCATAGGTGGTACATCTCACTGCCACCGCGATCAATCAGTTCATTTGAAAAACTGGCGAGCGACTTCACATCGTACTTCGCCGCCAAGGTCGCTCGACCAGAAGGACTCCACCGCATGATGAAAATCATGCAGGGGAAGATGAGTCCGACGAAGACTACATCGACCGGGTGGATGAGATAATCCTCAACGGCGAGCCCGTAAGCGACGAGATCGCCCTCTACTCAGTCCTAGGGGGATTGAATGGTCTTTCGCCCATGTTCAGGCACCTTACGAAGGACATCCCCCAACCTACACAATCTTCCGCGCCAAGGCCGCAGACTTTTTGGCCAGACGGAGGTTGCTCGCCCTTCGCCAAGGCGAGAGGGCAGAGACGGCGATCGCCAAGTCCAACAAGGCGGTCGCCAAGCCACCTGGTGATTTCAGGACCTTCGAGGATGTGGAAGCCCATCTCTACCACAACCTCAATCTATCTTCGGCTCATATTTTCTACGCCATCCAGGGGCGCGAGCGGCTAAGCAAGCCGAAGACGGTAAGTAGGACTGAGCACAAATGGTCCGGACCCGGTTTTTACCCGGACCGGACCTGTTAATTAGGTCCGGGTTCCGGGTCTATATTTTGAGAAAATCCGGGTTCCGGGCCGGACCGGGTCAAAACCCGGAAAATCCGGGTCCAGCCCGGAACGACCCGGTGACTAAGTAATCGTGCATATAAAAATACAATTTACCCTAATTACTTCAGTCTTCAGCAGCCGCTTCTCTCATTCTCCATTTCAGAAAGGTGTCGTACTCCTAACCAGACCAAAAGGGCAGACAAACCTAACCGCCGCTCCACCTCCTTCCGCCGCAAATCCGGTCGTTCCACCTCCTTCCGCCGCAAATCCGGTCGTTCCACCTCCTCCCGCCCGCTCCTCCTCACTCCTATGCCTCTATCCGCCGCTCCGACTCCCACCGCTCCACCTCTATCCGCCGCTCCACCTCCTTCCGCCGCGAATCCGGTCGATCCACCTCCTACCGCCCGCTCATTCTCACGTCGCTGCCTCTATCAGCCCCTCCGTCTCCCGCCGCTCAACCTCCTCCCGCTGCGCCTCCCCTCCTCACTTCACTGCCTCTGTCCGCTGCGACTCCCGCGGCTCCACCTCCTCCCGCCGCTCCTCACGGCTTCTCAATCTTCATGCAATGTAAGTTTTATCCTCTAATCTACTGACTATAACTATTTTATTATCCTGCAAAAAGAAAAAAAAAATGAAATAGGGAGACTAGATATTTTTTAGTTCTTTACTTTGTTTGTAATTTTATTTTTAACTATGCTTGTAATTTTATTTTTAGATGGTGACCAAAAGGGCAGCCCCCGCTTCTATTTCAGAACCCACTGGGCCAGGCGATCCCGACATGTTTTCAAATGCTGTATCACTTAAAGATGAAGAATTGGAAGAGTTACGCCTTTCACTACCGCAAGATAAGAAACTGATGGAGGGGTGCAACTATATTAAGAGGAAAACCAATAGAAGGAAGGAATATTGGAAAAGCTTCATGGAGTATATGGAGAGCGGAGAACTTCGATGTGAATGTAAGTTCTGTGACTGTACATATTCATGCCATGGTAATACAGCTGGTTCAAAGAATGTTAAGAAGCACTATGAGAAATGTTTGCATAATCCTATAAATAAAGGCAAATGTAAACAATCTGAATTGACGTTTAAACCTGGGTTTTTGGCTAGTGATGAAGAGGGTGGTGAGGGGAAATTGAAGTATGTCGTTGTGAATTTGACTGAGGTTAGACAAGCAATTGTTGAAATGATTATTGTTGAAGAATGTTCGTTTAGATTTGCTGAGTCCCCGGGTTTTGTACGTGTTATAGAAGCTGCTTGTCCGAAATACACTTGTCAATCAATTTTTACCATAGCACGTGATGTTCTTAAGCTTTATAAGACTGAAAAGATGATGTTGAAAGGTTTGTTCAGAGATTCATGTCAAAGGGTTTGCATTACAACTGACACATGGACATCTAACCAAAATTGAATTACATGTGTATCACGGCCCATTTTATTGATATTGAATAGAAGTTGCAGAAAAGAATCATTAACTTTTGTCCAATCACTAGTCATAATGGTCAATCTATTGGTAAAGGTATTGAAGAATGTCTTGAATCTTGGGGCATTGATAGTAAGCTTTTTACTGTGACTGTTGATAATGCTGCCCCGAACAATACTGCATGTGATTATTTGCGAAAAATGATTGAGCGTGTAATACCCGGTTGTGAATTCATTTATTATCACTCAGTAACTGTCACTCAGAATTTTTTTCACTCAGTAATAACCATTCATCACTCATGTTCATTTAGTTGTAACCATCGTTCGGTGTATTTTGGAATCGCGTATCAGTTGCTTTTCGTCATTCATCACTGTTTGAGATCGAGCCGAGATTATTGTCATCATCATCATATTTTGGTTTTCAGTTTGAGAGGTAGCGCACGCTACATATTCTAGTTAGCGCGCGCTAATGAGGTGCAGGTAACGCACGCTATGATTCAGTATTAACGCACACTAGCGCAAGTGCGGCAAACAGTCCAGAAGGTACTGGGCTGATTTGGGAAATTCGTAGTGCACGCTACGAGTGGTAAGTAGCGTACGCTAACTGTGCTGGTAACGCACGCTAAGTCACATTAGTAGCACACGCTAACGCGAGCAAGGCAGAGGACAGTAGGTTCTGGACTTCAGTTTCTGGGTATCAGATATCAGTTAGCGCACGCTAACATTTGGGATTAACGCACGCTATCGGTAAGGTGTTAGCGCACGCTACCATGTTCGTAGCGCACGCTAACTAGGCGATCGAACTCACCGGATCGCCCGATGAAACTAGCGCACGCTAAACATCGAGGACATAGCGTGCGCTAAGTTTGGATTAATATAAATAGGGCCTTTCGATCCAGTTCGTCATTTCTTCATTTCTTCTCCTCTTTCTGTCGGTTTTGGGCGATTTTGGATGTTTTGGAGAGATCTTTTCGAGCTACATTCATCTATCAACATCATCAAGCTTAGTAGTCGGATTAATCATCATTTAATCAGTTTCATCACTTCAAGTCAAGGTAAATTTTCATTGAATCTTGAATTTCGGGATTTGAAGGTTTTATTCTCGATCTCTTCGAGTTAGCTTGCTTTTATGTTGGAATATGTTAGATATGGATTATCTATCTTGGATACATGTATTTCTATGGATTCATTGGTGTAATTTTCGAAATTTGTGAATAATTGAGGAATTGTTCAAGAACCCTTACGGGTTGACTTTGGAATTTTGGGGGTTTTCGACTAGATGTTGTTGAAATATCGATTTAAGTATTCCTATTGGATTATTGATAGTATTCATGAGGTTTTGTTGGATTGAATCATTCATTGGAGGTTGGTTTTCGATATAATTGGGATTTGTTGTAAACAATGGGAGATTGTTTACAACATGTTCGTTTAAATGCCCCAATGAGTTTTGGGTAGTGTTGTATCGACTTTTGAGTTGGTTGTGTTCATGCTTGATTCGTATATTAAGCGAATTGTTGGTATTTGTGTTGTTCAAGGTTATTCGAGCAGCCGGTATTTCCATTAAGGACGTCGATCGTGGAAGGACTTTCTCGCCTTCGGTATGAGGCAAGTTTTATACTTGTACTAGTCAATGAAATTTATGTCATCATATATGTGTATGAATGTGTTGTATCATTCCGAGACTTAGTCTCTTCATGAATTCATTGATATTAAGAGATCGTTCGATACGATACCTTTCGGCAATTATGCCAAATGTTTATTATTGTTCGTTAACGGCCGGTTCAAGGCATTGTGATACTCGTTGTTAGTGGTATTGTCGATAGCCGATTCGCGGCATCGATGTATCGATTATTGTTGTGATATGGATGTCGATCTAAGACGTCGTCGTAATCATTGTTATTGATGTTGGTCTTTTGTCATTGACGTTGTATTGGCCGATTGAAGGCATTAGCGTATTCATCTCTCACCTTCGTCGTCGGTAACCGATTAAAGGTGCCGAGGCATTCTTCGTGTCATTGTTATCGATTGGCCGTTCTAAGGCAATCGATGTGTTCAATCATTCATTGTATCATTGTTATCGATTAGCCGTTCTAAGGAAATCGATGTATTCAAATCATTCATTGTATCATTCTTATCGATTGGCCGTTCTAAGGCAATCGAAGCGCTCAGTCATTCATTGAATCATCTGCTGCATCATTGTTGTCGATTGGCCATTCCAAGGCAATCGAAGTATCGAGTCATTCATTGTATCATTGTTATCGGTTGGCCATTCTAAGGCAATTGAGGTGTTGAATTGGGATTGTCGAGGACGCTGTCCATCTGTGAGTTACTATCATCATGTTGGCCGACTCAAGGCAGCACACTATCATTCATTGTGATACGGCTTCGTGCCGTGGCTTCGGCCCTTATTGTGATACGGCTTCGTGTCGTGGCTTCGGCCCTTATTGTGATACGGCTTCGTGCCGTGGTTTCGGCCCTTATTGTGATACGGCTTCATGCCGTGGCTTCGTCCCTTATTGTGATACGGCTTCGTGCCGTGGCTTCGGCCCTCATTGATACAGCTTCGGGCTGTTTTGACTTCAGGTGTTTGTGATATTTGTTAACTTCTGTTGAACGACTTTCAGGCCTTTTGTGATGTCTTGGTATTTTCATTGGAGCCTTCGGGCATCATGATTCATATTTAATTCAGCTCTGATTTGATTCATGTTCGTGTAATTCATCGTGATGTTTTATAATTATGATTCACCGTTGGGAATTTATGTTCTAACCTGTTGAACAGGTGTTAATGGTATGCCGTATGTGTAGTATTTCACGAATGCTCGGTTCTTACCTTGGTTTGTGAGCATCTCGTATTATCATTATCATTTTACCATTTTATTTTGCTTTTGGATGCATATCATGTCATACATGTATTTGTTGTTCATTATCTGGATGACTGACCCCGTGGGGGCGGAACATGTTTTCATGTTTTAGGTGCTTGCGAGGAGAGAGTTGAGACACAGGGCCATGACGATGGCGACGAGGCATTCGAGCGATACTAGTCCGAGTTCATGTTGGTCAGTCAGTTGGAGTGTACTCCGGTTTTGTCAGTTGTTGTCGTTATGTAACACCCGGGCGAGGCTCGTGGATGTTGTTGTATTTTCATTTTTGGCCATGTAGGTGACACGTTCTTAGTGGACTTTTTGAGTCCGGTTTATCGATCCCACGAGGAAGTTTGGTTATAATTTGAATTATACACTATTAGTCTATTTTTATAGATACTAAGATGAGTGAAACAAAAGAGTTTGGTTCAATAATTGCAAAGAAAATGCAATAATAGTTCTAATATTTTAATGAAATAAAAAGATTGCAATAATAATAGATTGATTAACGATAAAATGAAATAGTTGGGATTACAAACTGTAACACCCCGAGATATTCGGAAATATGTTACAGCGCCGTAGACCCCTACATGGGACCTACCAGGCTACCATAGGAAAACTCCGCTCGACTAACCATCTTGGTTAGCGAGGATACATAATTAAATAATATGACATATAAATATACGCCCGAACAACCGGCAGAATAAGCATCAACCAACAACGTGACAATTTAAAGTAATACAATACGGAGTTTGAAACGAAAAGCCTAAGTACTCGCGAGTACAATCTATAAGTTTAAAACTGTGGGAACAACCATATCGAAATGGACAAAGGAAATAAGTAGACCCAAATGCACATGTCAACGACCCTGGCCAACATCCTCGTACTGTCCTGGTGCTCGCTCGTCCGGGTAGTCATAACCTGAAATCCATAACAAGAATTTCCCCAAAACGGGTCCCCAGAGGGGTTAGCAATTACGCTAGTACAAGTAATCCAGGCAAACCAATCGCTTACACATTCCATAGTACATGCACCAATATCATTTCAAAAACCAAAACAAGACATGTCTTTTTTTCCGGAAAACATACAGTCCACAATTAGCCTCGAGAACAGGGCGGCAGCATACATTCTCGCTCGAGGCCTCATAGGGACCCTACCGAGTTGGCTACAATTACAGAAAAACAAAACCACGCACACGCTAAGCCGTGAGAACAGGGCGGCAGCATACATTCTCACTCGAGGCCTTGCAAGGACCCTAACGAGTTGGCTAGCGGTACGAAACTCGTGAAATCCAGGGCGGCAGCATAGATTTCCCTCCTTGACCCCGTCGGGCCAACACAAGGTGAGTCACACACAAATAACCTACATCACCATTTCATGTTAAGCTTAAAGGTTTCCAAAAATACTTGCCTCGATTAAATAGACGATGACACAAACGGAACGGAAGAGTTGAACACGACCGCAAGGAACCGCGAAATGAACCTAACGATTTGAATAGCACAATCACAACCACTTCTAAACGATTATGGAAATGGAATACTCCCGGAAACCCGCCTACGATTCATGTATATTCGTATACAAACAACAACGAGGGCGGACCACAACCGAACCCTCTCGATTACGTAAAAATCACGAAATATACCATGAATCCGTAGGGAAACTAAGAATACCAACAAGAATAATCATATTCATCATGAATCCATCAACGAAACGGAAAGAATCGGACAAAACCCCAAAATCCCCAATTATCCAAAAAGGTAGGGTTTCAAGAGATATTACCTTGAGTGATTCAAGTATTAAGATCCGTAGAACACGCGTTAGATTGATTATCCGAGCCTCACAACCGAAAAGAAATGATGAAAATCGACCCCCGGATGAAGAACTCTCCCCCTCTATATCTTCTCTCTCGCGATGCCGTGGAAAAGTGGGGAAGGAAATGAGCTTCACGCTCAAAACAACACATTTATAGTGTAACACAGCAGAACCTATCGGCCAGCCTATCGGCCGATAGGCCCAACCGATACCCATACAGAATGCCGGCAGTAGAGTCTATCGACCCCCCCTATCGGCCGAAAGGCTCCTGGAAGTGCTCGGCCAAAAACTGAAACGACCATAACTCTCTCGTCCGGACTCCGATTGACTCACCGTTTGAACCATTGGAAAGCTAACTCGATGTTCTATAATATTGCAAAGATTTATAATTTTTGGAGTCACCAAAAATTAATGGTGATCTAACAAAGTCGAACTCATGAGAGGAAAGTTGAAACAACGAACAAAAACGAGAATACAATTCAACAATTGACAGGAAGGACATACTGAAAGATACATGAGGGTCACTATGACCGAGAAATATACCAAAAATGAAAATACAAGGGAAAGAAAAATACCGGATATTACATTCTACCCCTCTAAAAATAAGTTTCGTCCCGAAACTTAAGAAACAAACAACTCAGGGTACCTAGCACGCATGCTATCTTCGGTTTCCCAAGTTGCCTCCTCGACACCGTGTCTCGACCACTGCACTTTGACCAAAGGGATGGTCTTATGCCTCAGTCGTTTCTCCCGATGCTCCAAAATCTTCAAAGGACGCTCCGAAAGTAATATCTTGACAATATCAATCTCGCCATAATCGATGACGTGACTAGGATCGGAACATATTTCCTCACCGGGAAACATGAAAACGCTATGAACATGACTCAAGGCCGAGGTAACGCCAAACGGTATGCTAACCCACCGACTCGCTCGAGAATCTCGAAGGGTCCAATAAATCTCGGACTCAACTTCCCTTCTTCCCGAAACGGAAAACTCCTCTCGTTGGCGACACCTTCAAAGAAAACGTGGTCTCCCACCTCAAATTCTAAAGGTCTACGACGGACATCGGCATATGACTTTTGTCGACTGGGCAGTCAACATCCGTTCCCGAATTAAGTCTATCTTCCGCCTCGTCTCTAAAACGACATCCGGCTCGGTCCCGACTAAATCGGACGCCTCATTCCAACAAATCGGTGACCGACATCGCCGCCCATAAAGTGCCTCATACGGTGCCATCCGAATCGACGCGTGCCAACTATTGTTGTACGTGAATTCGATCAATGGCAAATGCTCCTCCCGGGCCGCCCAATCGAGAGCGCACGCACGCAACATATCCTCGAACGTCCTGGATAGTGCGTCCGACCGCCCATCCGATCGAGGATGGAAAGAGGTACTCAATTGCAAACGGGTACCCAATGCCTTATGCACCGCCTTCCAAAAGTGTGATACGAAACGGCCATCACGATCCGAAACGATAGACTTCGGAGTACCGTGAAGCCTCACAATCTGCGCGATAAACACACGAGCCAATTTCTCCGGGCCCCAAGTGTCCTTGATGCCCAGAAAATGTGCCGACTTGGTCAGACGATCAACAACCACCCAAACCATATTCATGCCTGATCTCGATCTCGGCAAACTCGTAATGAAATCCATCGATATATCTTCCCATTTCCATTCCTAACGGAAGTGATCGCAATAACTCAGTAGGCCGATGCTCGATTTTGACACTGGCAAGTCAAACATCTCGCCACAAACTGCGACCTCCTCCTTCATATCATTCCACCGAAGTTCCTCCTCGTGTCCTTGTACATCTTACTCGAACCAGATGAACGGAATAGGGTGTGGAATGGGCCTCACGCAAAATACTCTGCCGCAACTCTGGATCGTTCGGCACACAAAGCCGACTGAATCTCAAAACGCCATCCTCGTGAATCACAAACCCGTGAGACTTTCCTTTAAGAACGCGTTCTCTCGGATTTGAGTAATCATCGGATCCTCTAATTGCTTTAGCTTAATCTCATCGATCAAAGACGACGAAATTTCTAAAGCACAAAGTTGCTCGATACCTGTGCAACAAAACCTCAATATCAAACTCAATCAAAGCCCGCCGAAGCTCGATCGAGACGTAAGGATCTCAAGCGTTTGCAATGCAATCGGTTTCCGACTCAAGGCGTCGGCCACGACATTCGCCTTACCGGATGATAAAGGATTTCGAGGTCATAATCCTTAATCAACTCTAACCACCTCCTCTGCCTCATATTCAACTCTCGCCGAGTAAATATGTATTTCGACTTTTATGATCGGTAAAAATCGACATGCGAGCCGAAAAGATAGTGACGCCAAATCTTGAGTGCAAAGACAACCGCCGCTAACTCCAAATCATGAGTAGGGTAGTTAAGCTCATACGGCCTCAACTGTCTCGACGCATAGGCAATGGTCTTGCCGTGCTGCATCAATACGCACCCAAGACCCTGACCCGAAGCATCGCTAAAAACGGCGAAACCCTCGTTGCCACATGGCAATGCCAAAACCGGGGCTGAAGTCAAACGCTTCTTCAGCTCCTCAAAACTCGATCGCCTCTCATCGGTCCGCATTTAACTTCTCGGATTTCTGGAGCAACTGTGTAAGTGGTCGGGCTAGTTTTGAGAAACCCTCGACGAACCTACGGTAGTAGCCAGCCAAACCCAAGAAACTACGGATCTCCTTCACATTCTTGGGCGATGCCCAATCCAACACTGCCTCAATTTTCTGCGGATCTACTCGAACTCCCTCGGCTGAAATCACGTGGCCCAAAAACATCACTTCTTTCAGCCAGAACTCACATTTCGAGAACTTCGCATAGAGTTGCTCGGTCCTCAAAATGTCTAACACTACTCGCAAATGATGGGCATGCTCTTCCTCGTTCCTCGAATAAATAAGAATATCGTCAATGAAGACGACGACACACCTATCCAAATACTCGATAAAGACTTTGTTCATCAATCGCATGAACACCGCCGGTAGCGTTAGTTAACCCGAAAGGCATAACTACAAACTCATAATGTCCGTATCTCGTCCGAAAAGCCGTTTGGCACGTCGGACTCTCTCACTCGGAGCCGATAGTACCCCGATTTTAAATCAATCTTCGAGAATACCGCGACTCCACCTCGCAATCGGTCGAACAAGTCGTCAATTCTCGGCAAAGGATACTTGTTCTTGATGGTCACCTTGTTCGCCACGATAGTCGATACACAAACGTAGTGAACCATCCTTCTTACGCACAAACAAGACCGGTGCGCCCCAAGGCGAGGCGCTCGGTCGAACATACCCCGACTCAAGAAGTTCACTCAACTGTTTCTTCAACTCGGCCATCTCTGAAGGTGCCATGCGATACGGCGCCTTGAAATCGGAGCCGCGCCCGGCTCTAACTCTATAGTAAACTCAACCTCACGATCCGGCGGCAATCCCGGCAACTCGTCAGAAATACATCGGGAACTCACTAACGACTGGAATCGATGAAAACTCGACTCCACCATTCTCCGCCTTCAAGGCGTAGCACCAATAACCAGTACACCCCTTTCGCAGGAGTTTCACCGCCTTCAAGGCGTTAATAACAAACTTGGTTTCTCTTTCGCCCGCGAAAGAGTGTTGATGCCGTCCTCGGCTAACATGGTAATGATCCTCGTGCGGTAGTTCATGATTGCACCATGCCGCTCGAGCCAATCATTCCCGAGAATTAAATCCTCGCCCTCGATACCCACAACAATAAGATTAGAGAGCCAAGCCCTCTCACAAATAATCACAGAGCAGTCCCGGACTTCTCGATCACCGACAATTCTATCACCGCGAGGAAGTTTAACGAGGAAAGGCTCACAAGGTGACAAGCAATGAGACTCAAACGTCGAACACACTCAAGACAAATGACAGAATGAGTAGCACCCGAGTCAAAAAGCACAAAGACAGGATGAGAATGGATATGAACGGTACTGCCGCCACGAGCCGCCAGGATCATCGGTCCTCCTCATCTCGTAGATACGCGGCTGGGCAGAGCCGACTCTGGATGCTCCTCCCTAGCGGGCCGACCCCGACCCCTACCTCGGCCGGCACTCGGTGGAGGCGGCGAGCAACGAGCCACGGTTCACACTCGGCTCCATAGGTGCCGGGTGAGAAGAACGGCACCGCGAACTGCTTTGATCTGTTCACAAAAAGGGGCCTTGTGGCCTAGCTGCCCACAAGTATGACAGTAAGCTTCGGACGAGAACACCGGCTCCTATGGCTCGCACACCACAGCTTAAAACATGTGGGTTCATGAGCGGAGGTTCCAAGAAGACTCGAAAGCTCCCAGAGAAACGAGCCGAACCGCCGTTGAAATATTTGTAGCTTGAGATTTCGCCGCCTCCACTCTTGGGACCGTAAAAATTTCCGACCGACTTCGCTTCTTGCTCTCACGAGCCAAATCGCTAGCCATCACCGACATATCATAAGCAAGAGCTCGACTCGATAATCCTTCAAGGTAGTACAGACGAGCCTGCATATAGTCCCGAATGGACAGTTTCATCCTTCTCGAAAATGGAAAATTTTGTCGCTCTCGGCGACAACTTGGGTCTTCACATAACTTGACTCCTTGTTAAAGTCGGCAATGGCACGAGATACGGGATATCCCGTGGTTGAGCATCGTAGAAAGCATGCACTCGAGCCTGTCCCGACCGGCCACGGACAATACTCGGTCTCCATCAACTCCTCGAAACTCGCCCACGAAGCAACATGATCTTTGGGACCGACGGCCTCCCACCAATCCGTAGCATCTCCCGTGAGAAAATATTGAGCAATAGGGACCTTACGGTCCTCGGGCGATTGGTAGCAGTGAATACTTTGGATATCTCCTTGATCCACCCTTCCCACCCGATCGGGTCCGAAGCTCCCGAATCGGGAGGATGCATCTTGATGACATCCTCAAGCCAACGATCCGTTCCGCCCGATTAGCATGGGCACGATCGGGTTACTGACCACAGGCTATAGCCGCCATCTGGTTAACCATTTGCCGATAATGCCCGCAATACCAAGATCGGCGTGCTCCCGAGAAGAAGCATGATCGTGACGGTCACCGATCGCCGGCCTCGAAGAATGTGACGTGGCCGCCCCACCGGCCGCCCCACGTCCTCGGCCGCGTCCACGACCACGACCACGACCACGACCACGGTTACCTCTCCGGCCCATACCGGTGTTAAGAGATAGAAGTACATTGATGATGAGTAAGGGAGGAAAAGCAACTTCAACTCAAAAGGTAAATACAATGTAAGAAAACAAAGGATCGAGTAGGAAAACTTACGAGCACCGGAAGTACCGAGATGCCGGGCAGGTGTGACAATGTGCAAACAAAACATGACTAGACCTAAATAACCAACAAGCCTAGGTATCCATAAACCTAGAGCTCGATACCATTTTCTCGTAACACCCCGAGATATTCGGAAATATGTTACAGCCGTAGACCCCTACATGGGACCTACCAGCTACCATAGGAAAACTCCGCTCGACTAACCATCTTGGTTAGCGAGGATACATAATTAAATAATATGACATATAAATATACGCCCGAACAACCGCGTAATAAGCATCAACCAACAACGTGACAATTTAAAGTAATACAATACGGAGTTTGAAACGAAAGCCTAAGTACTCGCGAGTACAATCTATAAGTTTAAAGCGTGGGAACAACCATATCGAAATGGACAAAGGAAATAAGTAGACCCAAATGCACATGTCAACGACTCGCCAACATCCTCGCACCGTCCCGGTGCTCGCTCGTCCGGTAGTCATAACTCAAATCCATAACAAGAATTTCCCCAAAACGGGTCCCCAGAGGGGTTAGCAATTACGCTAGTACAAGTAATCAAGGCAAACCAATCGCTTACACATTTCATAGTACATGCACCAATATCATTTCGAAAACCAAAACAAGACATGTCTTTTTCCGGAAAACATACAGTCCACAATTAGCCTCGAGAACAGGGCGGCAGCATACATTCTCGCTCGAGGCCTCATAGGGACCCTACCGAGTTGGCTACAATTACAGAAAAACAAAACCACGCACACGCTAAGCCGTGAGAACAGGGCGGCAGCATACATTCTCACTCGAGGCCTTGCAAGGACCCTAACGAGTTGGCTAGCGGTACGAAACTCGTGAAATCCAGGGCGGCAGCATAGATTTCCCTCCTTGACCCCGTCGGGCCAACACAAGGTGAGTCACACACAAATAACCTACATCACCATTTCATGTTAAGCTTAAAGGTTTCCAAAAATACTTGCCTCGATTAAATAGACGATGACACAAACGGAACGGAAGAGTTGAACACGACCGCAAGGAACCGGCGGAAATGAACCTAACGATTTGAATAGCACAATCACAACCACTTCTAAACGATTATGGAAATGGAATACTCCCGGAAACCCGCCTACGATTCATGTATATTCGTATACAAACAACAACGAGGGCGGACCACAACCGAACCCTCTCGATTCTGTAAAAATCACGAAATATACCATGAATCCGTAGGGAAACTAAGAATACCAACAAGAATAATCATATTCATCATGAATCCATCAACGAAACGGAAAGAATCGGACAAAACCCCAAAATCCCCAATTATCCAAAAAGGTAGGGTTTCAAGAGATATTACCTTGAGTGATTCAAGTATTAAGATCCGTAGAACACGCGTTAGATTGATTATCCGAGCCTCACAACCGAAAAGAAATGATGAAAATCGACCCCCGGTTGAAGTACTCTCCCCCTCTACATCTTCTCTCTAGCGACGCCGTGGCAAAGTGGGGAAGGAAATTAGCTTCACGCTCAAAACAACACATTTATAGTGTAACACGTGAGAACCTATCGGCCAGCCTATCGGCCGATAGCCCAACCGATACCCATACGAATGCCGCGGCAGAGAGTCTATCGACCCCCTATCGGCCGAAAGGCTCTGGAAGTGCTCGCCAAAAATCGAAACGACCATAACTCTCTCGTCCGACTCGATTGACTCACCGCTTTGAACCATTGGAAAGCTAACTCGATGTTCTATAATATTGCAAAGATTTATAATTTTTGGAGTCACCAAAAATTAATGGTGATCTAACAAAGTCGAACTCATGAGAGGAAAGTTGAAACAACGAACAAAAACGAGAATACAATTCAACAATTGACAGAAGGACATACCGAAAGATACATGAGGGTCACTATGACCGAGAAATATACCAAAAATGAAAATACAAGGGAAAGAAAAATACCGGATATTACATTCTACCCTCTAAAAATAAGTTTCGTCCCGAAACTTAAGAAACAAACAACTCAGGGTACCTAGCACGCATGCTATCTTCGGTTTCCCAAGTTGCCTCCTCGACACCGTGTCTCGACCACCGCACTTTGACCAAAGGGATGGTCTTATGCCTCACTGCTTCTCCCGATGCTCCAAAATCTTCAAAGGACGCTCCTCGAAAGTAATATCTTCACAATATCAATCTCGCCATAATCGATGACGTGACTAGGATCCGGAACATATTTCCTCACCGGGAAACATGAAAACGCTATGAACATGACTCAAGGCCGGAGGTAACGCCAAACGGTATGCTAACCCACCGACTCGCCGAGAATCTCGAAGGGTCCAATAAATCTCGGACTCAACTTCCCCTTCTTCCCGAAACGGAAAACTCCTCTCGTTGGCGACACCTTCAGCAAAACGTGGTCTCCCACCTCAAATTCTAAAGGTCTACGACGGACATCGGCATATGACTTTTGTCGACTCTGGGCAGTCAACATCCGTTCCCGAATTAAGTCTATCTTCCGCCTCGTCTCTAAAACGACATCCGGCTCGGTCCCGACTAAATCGGACGCCTCATTCCAACAAATCGGTGACCGACATCGCCGCCCATAAAGTGCCTCATACGGTGCCATCCGAATCGACGCGTGCCAACTATTGTTGTACGTGAATTCGATCAATGGCAAATGCTCCTCCCAGTCGCTGCTCCAATCGAGAGCGCACGCACGCAACATATCCTCGAACGTCTGGATAGTGCGTTCCGACTGTCCATCTGACTGAGGATGGAAAGAGGTACTCAATTGCAAACGGGTACCCAATGCCTTATGCACCGCCTTCCAAAAGTGTGATACGAAACGGCCATCACGATCCGAAACGATAGACTTCGGAGTACCGTGAAGCCTCACAATCAAGGCGATAAACACACGAGCCATTTCTCCGGCCCCAAGTGTCCTTGATGCCCGTAAAATGTGCCGACTTGGTCGACGATCAACAACCACCCAAACCATATTCATGCTCGATCTCGATCTCGGCAAACTCGTAATGAAATCCATCGATATATCTTCCCATTTCCATTCCTAACGGAAGTGATCGCAATAACCTGCCGGTCGCCGATGCTCGATTTTGACCTGGCAAGTCAAACATCTCGCCACAAACCGTGGCGACCTCCTCCTTCATATCATTCCACCGGAAGTTCCTCCTCGTGTCCTTGTACATCTTACTCGAACCAGATGAACGGAATAGGGTGTGGAATGGGCCTCACGCAAAATACTTGTCGCAACTCTCGGATCGCTCGCACACAAAGCCGACTGAATCTCAAAACGCCATCCTCGTGAATCACAAACCCGTGAGACTTTCCTTTAAGAACGTTCTCTCGGATTTGAGTAATCATCGGATCCTCTAATTGCTTTAGCTTAATCTCATCGATCAAAGACGAAAATTTCTAAAGCACAAAGTTGCTCGACACTCCAGTGCAACAAAACCTCAATATCAAACTCAATCAAAGCCCGCCGAAGCTCGGATCGAGACGTAAGGATCTCAAGCGTTGCAATGCAATCGGTTTCCGACTCAAGGCGTCGGCCACGACATTCGCCTTACCGGATGATAAAGGATTTCGAGGTCATAATCCTTAATCAACTCTAACCACCTCCTCTCGCCTCATATTCAACTCTCGCCGAGTAAATATGTATTTCAGACTTTTATGATCGGTAAAAATCGACATGCGAGCCGAAAAGATAGTGACGCCAAATCTTGAGTGCAAAGACAACCGCCGCTAACTCCAAATCATGAGTAGGGTAGTTAAGCTCATACGGCCTCAATCGTCTCGACGCATAGGCAATGGTCTTGCCGTCCGCATCAATACGCACCCAAGACCACGACCCGAAGCATCGCTAAAAACGGCGAAACCCTCGTTGCCACATGGCAA
This sequence comes from Orobanche coerulescens, assembly GCA_033398695.1. Taxonomy (NCBI): domain Eukaryota; kingdom Viridiplantae; phylum Streptophyta; class Magnoliopsida; order Lamiales; family Orobanchaceae; genus Orobanche; species Orobanche coerulescens. The sequence goes on from CM065802.1 coordinate 232,479,560, forward strand.
TGCCAAAACCGGCTGAAGTCAAACGCTTCTTGACTCCTCAAAACTAGAATGCCTCTCATCGGTCCAGACGAACTTCTCGGATTTCTGGAGCAACTGTGTAAGTGGTCGGGCTAGTTTTGAGAAACCCTCGACGAACCTACGGTAGTAGCCAGCCAAACCCAAGAAACTACGGATCTCCTTCACATTCTTGGGCGATGCCCAATCCAACACTGCCTCAATTTTCTGCGGATCTACTCGAACTCCCTCGGCTGAAATCACGTGGCCCAAAAACATCACTTCTTTCAGCCAGAACTCACATTTCGAGAACTTCGCATAGAGTTGCTCGGTCCTCAAAATGTCTAACACTACCCGCAAATGATGGGCATGCTCTTCCTCGTTCCTCGAATAAATAAGAATATCGTCAATGAAGACGACGACACACCTATCCAAATACTCGATAAAGACTTTGTTCATCAACTGCATGAACACCGCTAGCGTTAGTTAACCCGAAAGGCATAACTACAAACTCATAATGTCCGTATCTCGTCCGAAAAGCCGATTTCGGCACGTCGGACTCTCTCACTCGGAGCCGATAGTACCCGATTTTAAATCAATCTTCGAGAATACCGCAGCCCTCGCAACCGGTCGAACAAGTCGTCAATTCTCGGCAAAGGATACTTGTTCTTGATGGTCACCTTGTTCGGTTCACGATAGTCGATACACAAACGTAGTGAACCATCCTTCTTACGCACAAACAAGACCGTGCGCCCAAGGCGAGGCGCTCGGTCGAACATACCCCACTCAAGAAGTTCACTCAACTGCTTTCTTCAACTCGGCCATCTCTCAAGGTGCCATGCGATACGGCGCCTTGAAATCGAGCCGCGCCCGGCTCTAACTCTATAGTAAACTCAACCTCACGATCCGGCGGCAATCCGGCAACTCGTCAGGAAATACATCGGGGAACTCACTAACGACCGGAATCGATGAAAACTCGACTCCACCATTCTCCGCCTTCAAGGCGTAGCACCAATAACCAGTACACCCCTTTCGCAAAAGTTTCACCGCCTTCAAGGCGTTAATAACAAACTTCTGGTTTCTCTTCGCCCGCGAAAGAGTGTTCAAGGCCGTCCTCGGCTAACATGGTAATGATCCTCGTGCGGTAGTTCATGATTGCACCATGCCGCTCGAGCCAATCATTCCCGAGAATTAAATCCTCGCCTCGATACCCACAACAATAAGATTAGAGAGCCAAGCCCTCTCACAAATAATCACGAGCAGTCCGGACTTCTAGATCACCGACAATTCTATCACCGCTAGGAAGTTTAACGATGAAAGGCTCACAAGGTGACAAGCCGAGACTCAAACGGCGTACACACTCTAGAGAAATGAATGAATGCGTAGCACCAATCAAAAAGCACACCGACGGATGAGAATGGATATGAACGGTACTGCCGCCACAAAGAGCCGCCGGGATCATCGGTCCTCCTCATCTCGTAGATACGCGGTGGGCAGAGCCGACACCGGATGCTCCTCCTAGCGGCTGACCCCGACCCTACCTCGGCCGGCACTCGGTGGAGGCGGCGGAGCAAACGAGCCACTGGTTCACACTCGGCTCCATAGCCGGGTGAGAAGAACGGCACCGCGGAACTGCTTTGATCTGTTCACAAAAAGGGGCCTTGTGGCCTAGCTGCCCACAAGTATGACAGGTAAGCCGGACGAGAACACCGCCGGCTCATGGCCCCGCACACCACAGTTAAAACATGTGGGTTCATGAGCGGAGGTTCCGGCAGCACCCCGAAAGCTCCCAGAGAAACGAGCCGAACCGCCCGTTGAAATATTTGTAGCTTGAGATTTCTGCTGGCCTCCACTCTTGGGACCAGAAAAATTTCCGACCAGAAAAATTTCCGACCAACTAAAGGTAACTTAGCCCATGAAGGGTTTAATATACATAATACAAGCTTTGGTGGTCATTATTAGTTGAATCAAGAGAAAGAATTAATACTTACTCCCTTAGTAAATAAAGGAGAAAGAAGCAATAAACTCTCTGAACAACATATGCTATACCACACTTACACAAATTACTCAAGAACACAAGTGTGTTCTTCACACAAAAAGAAAATATTACAAAAAATGGAAAAATTATATGATGAATGATGAAGGATCTAAGGGGTCTATTTATACACATAAAGTCATCTAATAGCTCCAAAACTCCAGCATTATTACAATAGATCGGATCAATGTCAGCCATCCCCTCAATAATACACAAAAAGTATAAAAAATTAGACAAATTATCACAATCTGTCAAGAGTTACGGCCGTAACATTCAGTAGTTACGGCCGTAACTTGGCTTCGTCAATTTGCTCACTGGTTGCTTTGAGAGTTACGTTTTCAGCCCAGAATTTCTCAGACTTTGCGTTTTTGCCCCAAATCTTCTTCGGATGATAACTTTTGATATAAAACTCTGATTTTGAATCCGGAAAGACCGCCGAATTCGTCTCAGAAAGCCTACAACATGAATATATCAAAATTCAACAAAGAGAATATTTAATAAACATGTTATTTCTTGAGTAAATCAGTTATTCAATTCGATTAAGACTAGATTTACATCATCATCCGATAAAAATAAAATTATTAAAAACTAATTAATTAAAAGCAAAATACGACTAGACTTGCTCAATTATGGGTGATATTTATCGATACAAACCATGGATAAGTGTATAAAACTGACACTTATCACACCCCCAAACTTGAATTCTTGCTAGTCCCGAGCAAGACTCTTTATTATTCACGCTCCAAAAATAAAAATAAGAAAAATTAATACACACATAAATTAAAATATAAAAAGAGAAAAGGAGATCAAAATACCATTAATATACAACAATCAACTTTATACAGTAGATAGAAATGAATCAAGATTCAAAATAAATCTTCTAATTATTTTGAAGTTAAAACACGGTTTATTTTGTAATTCCAAAATGCAAGGTTTCCCCCCAAAAGGCTGATTATTTCTTTCCCACTCGTGATACACATGACTCCCTTTAATGGTTGCTCTCGATCACTCGTTTATTTTTCGACTCAATATGAAGAAGAATTTCATTGGCGTCATCAAATATTATGATTTTTCACGAAATTGAGTGTATTGAATTTCAGCCGCTAATTAATTCAAATCTGCTCATAAAACTACATCCCTTTTAGTGATAGCTTTCACACCGTTATTTGCTAACGTGTAGCTCTTTTCACCAATTTATCTGTGAGACGGCAGCTACGCACCAACAATGGTTAGTCCTTTATTTTTCGCAAAATTTAAGACCCCCAAAATTACGCAGCTGTTGCTGCTCAACACTTCTCCTTTTTGTCATTTTTTTAAGGTGAGAGCTTTCACACCGTTATTTGCTAACGTGTAGCTCTTTTCACCAATTACTCCTTTTTTTAGGGAATAGAATTTTTGCAGAAAATCATTTCTTAGTTAAGCATGAAAATTCAGAAACTCCACAAATTAAGTAAATTTCAGTTCTATTTTTCATCAACCGACTGATTGTTCTTTTCTTAAGGTAACGAATGACTCGATTTTATATGATAACTACAAGGCTTGGAAAGAGAGATTAAGGCTCAAAAATTTTGGAATATACAATTTTTTTACCGGTTAAAACGATTTTAGAAGCTTGTATATAGCTAATTTATTGGTGTTATGGCCAGATCTAGAAATCTCACAAATCAAAATACTATATATATATATATACTAATGCAGAATATGCTGAGCCTACATGGCAGCTTCCCATGCTTCGGCTGCCACTTGTCATCTTCTGATACTTCGGTTGCTCATGTGTCATATTCTCATGCTTTGGTTAACACATCATCATTTCCTAACTTATTTATTATTTACCTAAATTAATTACCTCAATTAATAAGTAGTAAATAATGTTACCTAAATTATTGGCTGCCGCTTAAAAAAAATCTGCACAAGAAGCAAACATATCCTTTCCTGCCGCTTAAAAAATAGGACTGCAGAGGAAAGCTAGAAATTATAGAATTATGAAAATTGAAAAGCTAGAAAAACATAATAAAAGTGATATTCAATTAGTTTTACATATGTAAAATAAAGGGTTCTATCTTTTATAATACCAAACCATAAAAGTAACAAGTTATATATCCTCATTCATAAGAGTATAAGTTTTTGATACCAACAGACATTAATACCCTTAAATCTATCACTAAAAGGTAAAAAAGGAAAGTCAACATCAACACTTTTTTGGAGGACATTTTAGTCTTTTTAAGCAAGATGGTATAAATAACTTACACTCTTATGAATGAGGATATATAACTTATCAATTTTATGGTTTGGTATTAAAAAATTGATTCTCACATAAATCAATTAGTCTATTTTAGTTTTAATCTTATTTAATTAATATAAAATAACAAAATAAATAAAAAAACTTATATTTACGAAATTATATAATTACTGAGTTTATGAATTTTCAAAGAGATATTTCAAATATATAAGAAATTAAATTGTCTGAGTGTTTTTTTTCCTCTGTTTTTCTTGCTTTTATTTTAGTGAGAATCAATTTTTTAATACCAAACCATAAAATTGATAAGTTATATATCCTCATTCATAAGAGTGTAAGTTATTTATACCATCTTGCTTAAAAAGACTAAAATGTCCTCCAAAAAAGTGTTGATGTTGACTTTCCTTTTTTACCTTTTAGTGATAGATTTAAGGGTATTAATGTCTGTTGGTATCAAAAACTTATACTCTTATGAATGAGGATATATAACTTGTTACTTTTATGGTTTGGTATTATAAAAGATAGAACCCTTTAGTGAGAATCAATTTTTTAATACCAAACCATAAAATTGATAAGTTATATATCCTCATTCATAAGAGTGTAAGTTATTTATACCATCTTGCTTAAAAAGACTAAAATGTCCTCCAAAAAAGTGTTGATGTTGACTTTCCTTTTTTACCTTTTAGTGATAGATTTAAGGGTATTAATGTCTGTTGGTATCAAAAACTTATACTCTTATGAATGAGGATATATAACTTGTTACTTTTATGGTTTGGTATTATAAAAGATAGAACCCTTGATTTATTTTATAAGTCTTTGATTTATTTATAAATAATGATTAAAATCATTGTTTCTATACTTTCAATAATATTTTTAATAAGAATATTTTGATTTATTTAATTGATTAGGACTTCAAGTACCTTCTTAGTTATATATATTCAATACTTCTTTATACTCCCAAGCATCTTTCATTTTAGTTGATATTTATTTTATTGATATATCTGATTATAGTGACTGACTAATATAAACTAACTAATTAGTGGAATATATAATATTTCCGCGAGATTTTAGGTTTAAGTTTTTAATATATAGTGCAAACTGATATATTAAATCTGTCTTTGATTGGGATTTATGTTGTTAATTAATGAAAATATGAAATATTTCTATAAATATAATCAATTCCTCCGGTAAAATAAAAGCAAGAAAAACAGAGAAAAAAAAATACTCGGACAAATTTTGTTCTTTGTTAAGTCTTTTCCTTTGAAAACACATAATCGATTTTGTCTTTTTCGCCTTCAGATTTCTTAATATTTAATTTTTAGATAATTCTTAATATTTTTTTGGTTAATTTTACTTAATCCCTTCAAGTTAATTTCATTTTCAAGTATGCTCAAATAAAGTATGTTACAAAATTTACATATTTCTTGAGATTCTCAACATGTATAGTTTGTAAATCTCCCCTATATACTAATGCAGAATACGTTGAGCCTAAATGACAGCTTCTCATACTTCGGCTGCCACATGTCTTCTGCTGGTGCTTCGTGTGCTTATGTGTCACCCTTTCATGCTTCAGCTGACACATAATCAATTACTCGCTAATCATCATTGCATTAATTATATTATAATTATACTTCAAATAACTCCTACCTACCTTATTAATTTCTACGAATTAAGGAATATGAATTATGAATAAATAGGAATTGATTATATTACAGAAATATTTTATGTTTTCATTAATTAAAGAATATAAATTCCAAACAAAGAGAATTTAATATAGTAGTGTACACTATATATTAAAAACTTAAACCTAAAATCTCGCGAAAATATTATATATTTCCATTAATTAATTAGTTTGTATTAGTTAGTCACCATAATTATGTATATTAATAAAAGAAATATCAACTGAAAGAAGTGTTGAATATATATATAATTAAAAAGGTACTCGAAGTGATTTTTTAAACAATTTTAAGTGATTTTTTATTTTTTAAGTTTTAAAAGATTTGTTAATTTATCTACTTTTGAAATCAACTATATATTTTTGAAAGTTTTGAATTTTCTTTTGTATTTTAAATTATTTCCAAACAATTTATGTATTTTTTTTCAAATATAAGGATTGAGAAGTGCTTTATTTTAAGTTATAAGTCAAGATCTATTATGTATTTCCAAAAGTTTTTTAAATTCCAAAAATATTACTAAAACTAGCCACAATTATTTAGTATAATTCTACATATGGAGTTGTATTAAAGGACAATACATATATCGTTTATTCAAGTATAAGTTCTTCTTCAATTTGGCATCATTGCAAACTAATAAGACTGACCAAGAATGTGAGATTAATTTTTGGATAGACAATGTCATCTCACCATCTATAAGAAATTAAGGACTTCTCCGAATGAATCCTCAAAATTGTAGATGGTGAGCTAGGTGAAGAAGTCGATAGAGAAATCTTGATTGATATTCTTGATATTTACTAATCTGGAATGCCAAAGATCATATTGCAGTCATTGCTGAATGCAATATCATTTACTTATAAGTAACTTTCCATAAAGTAATTTTCTGAAGAAAGAGCAACCGTTACACCAACAAACGATATTGTGGAGAGAGTAAACGATTACGTGATGCCTATAATTTAAAAAGACAAACGGATATATCTCAGTTCTGATAGTATATGCAAAATCTCCGCGACCTCTAAAGTCAAAATCAAGTATATTCAATGATTTTTTTTGAATAGCATCAGTTCTAGAATTCCAAATCACATCTTGAAATCGTAAGTTAGAGTCTCAATTATGCTAATTCAAAATATGGATCAATTACCAGGATTATAAAATATCACATCATTAATAATTATCTAAATCCGTAACCATATTATTGAACAAAAAATTCGGGGAACAATTTTGAGAGTATAGTACTTATTCCACAATTGATATTAAGCCCGTTAGATAGCAGATTACCTTTAAATTTCAAATACGTCAGTTCCCACTTATTATGAGCTTTACCATGACTATATTTAAGAGTCAAGATCACACGCTCTCTCATGTCGGTATGTATCTTCCAAGACCCGTATTCGGTCACGGTTAGCTTTATGTAGCCATATCAAGAGTGAAGATCAGGAAAGACTAGAAATCTTTTGTTGCAATGAGAATGGTGTAATCATAAACAGACAAATAATGTAGTTTATAAAGTAGTATTATGAAATTTATAATGAACAATTTACATATTATATATTTACATAAGAGTTCTTTTTTGTGTTCCCGTGTAATTACACGGGTGTTATACTAGTATATATATAATAGAAAAATATATATACACTAACCTAAAAAAAATCAATGCCAAATAATAAAAACACACCACACACTACAATAATCAAACCATACCACAATCATAATCAAAATAAACATCATAGTTCAAAAACCAACAAAATAAACACACAAGTACGAAAACACCCCCAAACTTATAAGTAAAATTGTCCCGAGTTTTTTAAAAGCAAGTGAGAAAACAGAAAACTCCCTGAAATTTTAGCTTTTTGATCCTCCAGGTGTGTCGTCAGGGATGTTTAGAAAACGGAAAAGCTTTTCAAAGTACTTCTCCGTTTCTAATTGTCGGTCGATTATTTCATTCCGATTTCTCAAAATTTCAGCCTGGGATGTTTCTAATCCCCGAACTCTTTCAAGCAAATTTGCCTCAAAAGGCGTCAAGTCATCTCCGGCATCCTCCTCGGCCTCATATTCCTCCTCGTGGCTACTATCCTCTTCCGGTTCCAAACGTGCCTGTTTGCTCCTTAACTGAGTACTTCGAAAAATACTACTCCGGCCGTTCAGTCGATCCCCATGCGTTAATATATCACCCCCGCCGAAATTTTTACTCTCTGGCTCCTGCAAATACCGGTGATAAGGCAGGGGTATGGCATCTTCTGCCTAGTCGGGACCATGCCGGCATAGTGACAAATAGTAGTATAAATGTGAGTACCCAAATCCATTTTTACCCCTCGGCGGATAGCAAATAAACCTCGCAGGTGGCCAATGGAAACTGTCGTCAGAGTCGAAGTCGGGTAAATACTCCCGGCTGCTGATCGCTGAGATTTCGCGTAGTATGGTTTTCAAATCCGATCAATTTTAAAATTTGTAAAACCTCGGAGTATTTCCAAGGTGTCGAACCCAATGGAATTGATTTGTCGAAAATAAAGGAAGTAACTCTACTCAAAATTTGACTGCTATTTAGGAATCCGAAAATTTGGTTTGTTTCTAATTATAAAATCGAAATATAAAAATTAAATAAAAGATGAATTATCTAAAATCAAGCAAATAAAGCAGATTAGCAAGATAAAATCACAAGTGAAAGCTAATTGATCCTAGGGTAGTATCATCTAATTGAGTTCACACAATCCATTCAAATCATTCCTTTTCCCCAAATTTTAATTCAATCCTAGAAATAATCACTCAGCCGATCTAGAATTCCGATCAAGGCAACCTAGAAAGATAGTTAATTTAAACCTTTTTCCCCGCCAGGGCTCAAAGAATTTAAATCACTTAAAAAGCGCCAACTTATTTATCTATGATTTATCTTACTCCACTTAGGTCTTAAGATCAAATCATATTGTGCATCAAGTATTTCCACTAATCAATTACTCCTTCCGGACAAAATTAATTAGCTAACATGCATCGATTAAGGGCCCTTTAATCTAGCATGAGATTTAACACATCTTGATCACAAGCCTAGGATGAAAGGTCAAAAGGTAATCAAAGGGACATCATGTGAACATCAATTAAAATTACTAACCCTAGAATCAATCAATGGATTTAGCCAGACATAATTGAAATTAAATAAGAAATAGATGGAGAATGCATATTATTGATATGAAAAGAGAGATTACAACCCTTTCGGATGAACTCTGAGTCTTCAATCTCCGAAAAACAATAATAATTTGCTGCCTTCCAAAAAGTTCTCGTCTCCAAGGAATTAATCTTGCCCAAAAAAAATGTAAAAGTGTGCTAAAGATGATAAAGGTGATAAAAAAAATGATGAAAGATGGTAGAAGATGATAAACTAGGTCTAGGAGGAGGTGTATATAGCCTATGGGAGTTAAAATCCCGATTGGAACTAATCTAGGAAACAAAATCTATCCAAAAGAGTCACAATCCGTCAAAACACGAGATCCCGCGGAGCAGCCTATCGGACGCACCTATCGGCCGATAGGCTGGCCCGATAGGCGGTTCGTCGGTCGACTTCACTCGATAGGGCCTGGACACCTTTCGGATGCACCTATCGGCCGATAGGCTGGCCCGATAGGTGGTCTGACTTTTGCAAAAATCCATTTCTTCCATCCGTTTGACTCGACTCTCGGTCCTTTGTCTCGTTTTGGGTCCTTTTGGCTCTAAAAACCTGCAAACACACTAAAACCAACCCAAACGCGTAATACGGCTCGACTAATCATAAATAAGCCAAATACGAGCACATAAATCACGAAACGAGATAAAAACCTAGTATAAAATCCTAGAAAAATGTGGTAAAATTACCACTTATCAAACCCCCCCAAACTTAAGCCTTGTTCGTCCCGAACAACAAAAAGAAAAGAAAAAGAATGTCGTGAATCATCGTGCAACTCATAGTGTTCAACCTAATCAATATTATCCTGTAATTTTCTCTAAATAATCCGAGTGTCGTAAAAGCGAGCTGCACTCAGAATAATGATTCCGCAAAGAAATCAAGTTCAGTCCTAATCACTCGTTCATGAAGAAAATCCAGCTCAAAGATTAACAAAACGTGAGTCAAATCGACCGTCAATATGAAAGGCTAAAATAAACAAGCTAGTTTGTCCCGTTACACAGTCTAGTGGCACAATTTTCACGAGTTTCATAACAAATAAACCTCGGACAGTATTCCCTTATATATATGTTCATGAATTTGATTCGAGTTGACCACTAGGTTAGGATCTCAGGGTGTTTCATCGGGGTAATCCTAGGGTGGAACTTCTATTCTCATGTATTAGGAAACCGTTTGACGTAAAAGACACTCATGGGGAACATGGATGCTTCTAGTTACTAAGTTCCCGTCTACAGCGGAGAAACAACTCGAATATATAATTTCCGCATGTCCGAATCAAGGTCGCCGTTTTGCGCGAGAGTAAACAGCGGGTCACGCGAATACCCCCGGTTACTAGGCTTCCTATCATTGGCACATGTGAAATATCTAAATCACTAGTCTAATCAGGGTCGTCGTTTTACGCGAGGGTAAACAACGGGTCACGCGAATGCCCCCGGTTACTAGACTTCCCTTCATAGAACAACATTATCTCGACTTTTGGGAAAAACTGACCGACTCTAAACTCAATCTAAGTGCCAACACGACTTAAAGAAACAGTACGACTCACTATCCGGAAGATGTAACCAAACGTATTGACGGTGATTTTAAAACAAGTATGTATCGTCTCTTATCTGCCAAGACCTCTACAATCACGAAAATTTTTGGACCTAATTGAATACTATGCAAAACAGAAATAACTGACTACAACTCGACTAAAACTCGACCGTTTCTTCAGAGAGAAAAACAGTGTCGTAACATCGGTATCACACAAATAGAAGCACGAAAAATTCACGAATAAAGAAAAACTAAGACAAGCAAGGCATCAAAGCAACCAACGAAAAGCAAATAAAAGCAAACACGAAATCTAAAAAAAACTACTACGACCTAAAAAATAGAAACTAGCAAACACACCAAACGAAAATGAACATAAAAATCTAAAAACTAAGCAACAAAAACCAAATCCACGCAACACCACTATGAGAAGCACAAATAAAAACAACGGGCACCACACAAGCAAATAATGATACAAGGCATACAAGGTACTCACACGTGCCGAAATTAACAAAGCCGCACTTCTCCCCCCCCCCCCCCCAAACTTATTTCGCATCCCATAGGAGGAATAAGTTTGAAAAGAGAAAGGAGTGGCTTTGTTAACGGAGTACCTGATCACTGTGGCGGAAATGGCGGGTTTGTCGGCGAGCTCGGATCATAGCGGGCATGTGAATCGGGGAAAGGAGCAAAGTGGTACATCTCGTGTACCATTCGGTTGTAGTGGTCCTCCTGGGCCCACCTATCTTCCTGCCTCTTCCTCTCTTGCTCCCTCCAAGCAATCTCCTCTTGTCGCCACACTCTGTCCTCTTCGGCTCCCTCATATCATATTCAAAGGATCAAAATCACAACCCACAATAACAAAACTACACACTACGATCATATTAGGACAAATTCTCTCCAATTCAATCTAATTCATTCAAAATTCGAATCATCATCAACAATTCAACTCATATCAATCCCAATTAACAATTCAATTCAACAAATTTACCCAATTTCAACAAATTCGAAATTAGGGTTCTTCCAATTTGGGGGTTTTTTTCAAAATTCGTTCAATTTCATCAATTAATCCCCCAATTCGAAGTACCCATGAACAATCAAGCATAGATAACATGTTTCCATCAAGATTCTATCAACAATCGGGCATAAAATTCACAGAACATCAAAGTCTAACAAAAGCCCCCAAAAAGTGGATCCCCAATTCGAATTTCATCAAAACTCCAAAAAGAATCCGTCAAATTGCTTCAAAACATGTATAGCATTGAAAAACAAGAGGATTAAATGTCGAAATTAAGTACCTTGATCGAAGTTTGAAGGAAGAAAAGTAGCGAAAATCGCCCTTGTGTTCTTATCGTCCGATATGTGTATGTGTGTGAGAAAAACGGGTGGGAGAAGTGTATAAAAGGGGTTATTAATCAACCGGGTCGAAGCGGATACTGGACCGGGTATGTCCTATCGGGCTGGCCTATCGTCCGATAGGCTGGGCCGATAGGACAGACAGAAAGTTACGTACCTGACTATCGGGCGGGACCTATCGGTCGATAAGGTCTGCCTATCGACCACTGCTTGTAACAATTAATTTTTTTAATTTTCCTCAGCCTATCGGCCGGGCCTATCGGCCGATAGGCTCGCCCGATAGGTTCGTCTGTCTCAAAAAAAAAATTCAACTTTTTCTATTTCGCATAATTGGTCCCGTTTTTGCTTGGATATGGCGATTAAAGACCTGCAAGTATCCAAAACTCGGCGTGCATGGATTAGAACTTAACAAAACTAACAAAGCTACTACGAAACTAGAAACTACAAAAATCACGCAAACGAAAAATCGAAAACAAAAGAATAAAACGAACTAATATACATACGTTGGGTTACCTCCCAACAAGTGCTACGTTTAACGTCTTTAGCTAGACGATACCTCATTCATTCCGGGTCTTCAGCGACAACTCCCCCTTGAACGGGTTTGTTGATATCAAGATAGCATACGTCCCTCTCATTAGATCGAGACTCGTTCGCCTCCAACATTCGAACATACTTTGGCAAATCCTCGTAAATTTCTTCAACATCGGAATGTGAGTAAATGGATTGTGAAATGCAATGCTCTAACAAGTCGGTCGGGGGCGGCATAATTGTAACAGCCCAAAAACAGTGGCTATTACAGTGCCGTGGATCCCTCCTGGGACCCACCAGGCAATATCACAATATACACTTAAAATCTGACAACGTGGCACCGTACCACAATATTTATCAAAACCCCGGTGTGGAGTATGAGTTATTCATATTTTTAAATACAAGCAAACATACACAGGATCCAAACACGGTACAGACCATATGACGATGGGCAGTACCTAACAAGTTTTAGTACATTCATCCGACACAAAAATAAAACGAAAGTCACGCTTAAAACATAACCGAACAACCAAAAGACTCGGGGGCCCCGAAATAGCATACATCAGAATCCTCCGTCGCCATTGTGCTCCTCCTGTGCCTTGCCCTTTCCTCGCCCTGAAATACAAGTATTTCGCCCCAAACCACAGGGTCAGCTATACATGATAATAATTCTCATGACATTATACAATTCATATATACGATTTCAAAGAAATTCACCGACTCACGATTATACCCGAAGGCGTATAAACAATCGATCCCAATGTCGAAGATAACCAAATATACGACGACCACATACTATGGCTCAAGACGGACGTCACGGACGCCCGATCCGGAAATGTGTCCGTGCACATGTCCACCCGTATACGGAATCCGAATATACGTGGGACAATGTACCTAATTAGCCTCACGAACTACGTCTCGTGTGCACGATCTAAATGCGGAAAAACCTCCACGCATGATCATCAAGTGCCCGGCTAAAAATCCTACACATAACCAATCGGCGCGCAGATATGACTCCATAGATGTCACGATACAACATGACAACGAAACTCAACGAATTACACTTTTTCCAAGAAATCGAACAACTCACCGAAGTGTCAACAAAGCTCAACGATATCAAGGGTCCAAAAGTACGAATTTGGGTATACAATCCCATGATGAAAACGGGACATCATCAAGAACACCCTCAAGTCACAAGACACAAGTTTATAGGTGTTTATATACACGAAATGCATAATCATCATAAGAATCCACACATCATTATAACCAAGCAAGATAACTTGCCTCAATTCTGTAGACGAATAATCCTTCCTCGAATGGTCAAACGAACGGTATCCTCATCTAACAATACTCACGTGAACAAGCAACCTTGAATGAAATATAATTCATTCAACAACACATTAAATGCGATAATGGTATTATCGCATAAACAATATTCACAAATCGATTATCCTATCGATCATTTTAATGTTCTTATTACAAATCATCGTATGTTTATCATGATCATTACATATTCTAACCTTAATGTCAAATTCTTGATGTCTAGTTTATTATTTATGCAATATCGTGAAAATATCTTTTTCAAATCATCGACACTTCCAATTACGATATAATTTGTGTTTAATTACATTCTTCATTATTTACCAACGATTTTATTCAAAACTTGATTACTATATGAAACATAAGTTTAAGTTTTTAGTGAATTAAGAACATCATCTTAATTTACGCCTCTTGACATGCATGGATTAATGAAATGGAATTCAGCTATTCATCTACCGCATTTGTATCATCACAATTCTCTAAAGAACATTATCAACCTATCAATGTAGCTATTAACGCCCTTTAACGAAATCGATAGATTCGAACATATGAAGATTACAACTTCCTTCTATCAACATTCATTGTTTTATTTTGAAGAATTTATTAAAAGCCTAGTTATATCATTGAATACTTGAGATTTTTGAAGTAACTTCATTCATCTAACAAAGATCATCTACAAAGGATTAATATCATCTTTCCAACAATTTTATTACAAAGGTTTTAGAGGCCAAAAATCATGGTTTCATACTACCTTCAAGAATCAATAGAATGTTCAAGACCAATTTAACATTTCTTACTTTTAATCATTAAGGATATCATCCCTAACATGTTCCTAGTGTTGAGACTAAAATCAACTTCCGATTATCATGCTATACTTCAGGTTTTATGTATATCATTATCAACACAATCACATTATGAAGTTATTTACATCAAGAAGTAACACTAATACCTTCAAAGTTAATCTTCACTTGGTTTGAGTATGATTCAATTAACTTATCATGTTTACACTAGTTTAAACTAACATTATGTGAAGTATTTATCTACTAACATCATCATAAGCATGGAATTGATATGAGTTAAAGAAAGACCAACCTTAAAATGAAGAACAACACCAACACTCCAAGGAATACACTTCAATCTCTAGCTCTCCAAGTCACCAATCAAGTGTTGAAGCTCCAACACAAGTTAGGAAGGCTTAGAAATGAAGTTGGAAGGGAAATGAATCGTTCCTAAGTTGGGAGATTGAAAGAGGTCGAGTAGGAAGTAAATGGCAAGTCATACATTTATAATCTGAACTTGACATTACGTACGTTAACGAACGTGGTTAACGTACGTTATAGCCTTTACGTACGTAATCTCATGATCATTAAATGCGTAACCAATTTCATCAAACTCCTGTCTAAAAACACGTAGTTCGTTACATACGTAACCCGGCGGCTATTACGTGCGTAATAGCCGTTGACTGTTGTCGCGATCGACTCGACCACCTACCCTTGCTCGACCCCACCCGCGAAGGCGGATTCTTTGGAGGATCTTCCGCATTACGTGCGTTATCGCACGATATTACGTGCGTAAGGCGGCTACATAGCGTCGTTAAGAATACATGTTAACGTCGTTAAGTACTATAACAATCATAAATGGAATTCTCAATATCATGACAACTAATATAGTATGAATGACCATGAATCGATTTAACATAATTCGTCGGTACTTGCTACAACATCACGGATATGGTGCGAAAATACTTAACTTAAATCATGGAATACAATATTAAAGGCGAGGTATTACATACTCCCCCTTAAAAGGAGTTTCGTCCCGAAACTAAGGGGTAAACGATTCGGGGTATCTCTCTCGCATGCTATCTTGATCTCCCACGTAGCTTCCTCGACTCCATGTCTTGACCACTGAATTTTTAATAAGGGAATCGTCTTGTTCCTCACTGTTTAATTCTTCTCTCGAGTATCTGCACAATTTGTTCCTCATACGAATGGTCGTCGGCTATTTCGACCTCGTCGAATTGAATAACGTGACTTGGATCGGCAACATACTTCCTTAATCGAGGCACATGGAATACGTTGTGAATCCGACTCAAAGCTGGTGGTAATGCTAAGCGATAGGCTAGGTCGCCTACTCGTTCCGGGATCTCAAACGGACCAATATACCTTGGGCTCAATTTGCCTCTCTTCCCGAATCGGAAAACACCTCTAGTAGGAGATACTTTGACCAGTACATGGTCACCAACTTCAAACTCGAGTGGTCGTCGACGATTATACGCATATGATTTACGGCGGCTTTGGGCCGTTAATAGACGGCTCTTGATCGGAAATCTTCTCGCGGTGCGATAACATATCGGGTTCCGTACCAATGGATTGAGATATTTCGTCCCAACACAAAGGGACCTACAACGACGACCATATAATGCCTCATAGGGTGCCATCATGATCGGCGTGCCGGTGTTATTGTATGTGAATTCTACCAACGGCGGTTGGGCTTCGATCAAGCTTCCAATCGAGAGCACATGCCCTCAACATATCCTCTAGAGTTTGAATTGTCCTCTCGGTGGCCGTCGGTCTCGAGGATGAAAAGCCGTCTTGAAGTTCAAGCTGTGTACCCATAGCACGATGAACCGCCTTCGGAAGTGCGACACGAACCGTCCGTCCGTCGATACAATACTCTTAGGGGTGCCATGCGGTCTCACAATCTCTTTGATGAATAATTGGGCCAATTTCTCGGGGCCCCAAGTATCCTTGATCTCCAAAAAGTGGGCTGATTTAGTCAATCGATCCACAACCACCCAAATCGTATTCATGCCTCGGCGGCTCGTCATCAAACTAGTAATAAAGTCCATCGATATGTCTTGCCACTTCCACTCGGGAATCGGAAGCGGTTTCATCATGCCGGTGGTCGTTGATGCTCAATCTTGACCTGCGGCAGTCGAACATTTCAAACGATTCGGCAACTTCGTTTCATGTTACCCCACCAATATCACTTCAAATCCTTATACATTTTGTTTGATCCCGGGTGTATGGAATACGGGGTAGCATGAGCCTCCTTCAGAATAGTATTCCTCAATTCTTCGTCTGCTGGTACACACACTCGGTTTTTAAAGCGTAACAGTCCATCCTCGTGAAGCACAAATCCAGGGGCCTTCCCCTGATCGATTTCTCCTCGAATTCTGGATAAGAATGGGTTCGACATTTGTTTCGTCCAGATCGTCTCATCAATGGATGGTGAAATCTCAAGCATGCACGATTGTCCACCGAATGCGTTGTATCCAGGACCTCAATCTCTGGTCTCATGAACTCTAATTGCAACTCCCTGCAGGCGGTCAAGCGAGCTAGCATCTGCTCTGCACCGTCTTGCGGCTCAAGGCATCGGCAACCACGTTTGCCTTGCACGGATGATAAAGGATCTCGATATCATAGTCTTTGATTAGCTCTAACCACCTCCTTTGTCTCATATTCAACTCCTACAGGTAAAAATATACTTGAGGCTCTTGTGGTCCGTAAAAATCGCGCGGTAACTCCATACGGATAGTGGCGCGATTTTTAAAGCAAACACTCTGCTTGCTAACTCCAAGTCATGAGTCGGGTAGTTGACCTCGTAAGGGCCTTATGCGGACGCATAGGCGATCACTTTGCCGTCTGCATTAACACGCGGCCAAGGCCACCGCCTCGATGCATCGTTGTATCTGCGAATCCTTAGTTCCTCTAGGTAGTACCAAAGCAGTGTTGAAATTAATCGACCTTTGAGTTCATCAAAACTTTCTTGACATGCTTCCGACCACAAGTACTTCTTATCTTTTCTCAGCAGTTAGTCATCGGTTGAGCAATTTTGGAAAATCCTTCCACAGATAAATGCTGTAATAGCACTTTGCTAGACCCGAAAACTACGAACTTCCTTCACGTTCTTGAGGGGTAGCCGAGTCTCGGATAGCTTCCGTCTTACGTAGGTCTACTCTTACTCCTTCTGCGATATCACATGACCCGGAAAAATAACTTGGACATCGAATTCACACTTAGAAAATTTTCCATAGAGTTGTTCTCGCCTTAACGCATCGAGAACACAGCGGAGGTGACACTCATGCTCCTCATGATCACGAGTAGACCAAGATATCGTCAATAAAAGCGACTACAAAGCGATCCGGATAATTAATAAAACCCGATTCATCAATTCCATGAATCTGCAGTGCATTAGTCGGTCGAATGGCATGACAACGAACTCATAATGCCCATAGCGAGTGCGAAAAGTCTTCGGGACGTCGGACTCTCGAATCCGCAATTGGTGGTACCCGGACCTCAAGTCGATCTTGGAAAATACGGCGGCTCCTGGAGTGATCCAATAGATCATCGATGCGAGGTAAAGGATACTTGTTCTTAATTGTTACTTTGTTCGGCTCCGTGTCGATACACAAACGTAGCGATCCGTCCTTCTTCCGCACGAATAACACGGCGCCCCCAAGGGGATGCCTTTGGGCGAACATATCCTTTCTCGATTAATTCTTGAGTTGTCTTTTCAATTCCTGCATCTCGATCGGGGCCATACGGTGCGGTGCTTTCGAAAGCGGGGGCGTCCTGGCTCCAACTCAATGGTGAATTCCACCTCTCATTTGTGGGGTATTCTGGAAGCTCGTGCAGGAATACATACGGATAGTCTCGAACTCTTGGAATATCAATCAATTTGGTGGCCGGTCAATTTGTCTTAGTCATGTAACACCAATAACCAATGCATCCACAGTTCGGTAATCTCATAGCCTTCATAGCGCGATGACTCTCCCGAGAATGATTGGGATTATCACCGAAAAATACACTCGACGCCATCATCCGATGTGGCGGTCACCATTCGCTTACGGACGCTAAGGGCGGCATCGTGACGATCCATCGATCAATACCCAAGATTACATCATCTTTAGGTAAATCCACCACAATCAAGTCGACAACCACTCACGGTTGTTCATCTTGTCAGACGATTCGTACTTCACGACTCCCAATAATTCTTCTACCATCGGGTAGACCAATTACATAAGGTTCACAATTGATAACACGATTCAAATGCAAACGACTCAAACAAGAACTAGATAAAAAGTGTGAAGCACCGGTATCAAAAAGAACACAAGCGGTGAGAGTGGATCTCGAGAGTACTGCAATCATCTTTGGCCGGGATCATCGGCTTTCTTCATCTCGTAAACTCGGGTTTTGCAACCCGGAAGCAGTGTACCGACTTGATTCCACGGCCCATCCCTTTGTTCGCCCGGTGATCAGTAAGAAGCGGATGGAGGAGCACGTTCTGAGCAGAGGCATCTTGGAGCAAGAGATCTTCTTGAGGCACGCCGAGTCCACCCGGCAATAGCGGCGCGATGGCCGTTCTTCCGCAAGTGTGACAGCAACGGCCGGCTTCGGACACTTGGGTGATATGCCCTGGTCCCCACGGTTATAACACACGGCCAGGTGGTGATTGCCGAGAGTGCGTTCTGCCGGTTTCGGTGCCATAGGTGGCCGCTCGGAAGGATTTAGTACAGTGGGGTTTCTTGAATACCCCTCGGTTCTTTGTCTCCTTGGAGTGCAGTTCTGGATCTCTTGTTGGAAAGCGAAATGCTTCTTAGAAATATCCTTCGCGGTAAGTTCATACTCCAAAGCCTTCTCAATAAACTCGGTAAGGTAAATGCGGTGGTGATTGAGTAATTGCATCCTCATTCGGGGTTTAAGCCTCTTGAGGAAATATTTGATTTTATCGGCTTCGAACGGACAAGCGCGTAGCAAAGGGAGAAGTGCTTGGAATTTTCGGCAATTACTAACACATCCTCGTCTTAGATGGGTGGGATTTAGTAATTCGGACAGTTTAGCTTCACGGAGGGTGCGGGATAGTAACGATCTAGCATAAGATTCTTGAATTCCTCCCAAGTACTCGCGCCTTGGCGGAGCCTCACGAAAGCCACCAAGTATGGGCACTCTTCTGCCGAGGTAGTAGGCGGCCACGGCAACTCGATTTTCCTCTGGGCACTCCACCATCTCGAGCAGATTCTCGAAATGCTCTATCCAGTGTACAATGTCGGCGAGCTCGGATGAGCCTTCAAAAGTCGGAGGTCGGCGTGATATGTCGCTAATAATCCGGCTCACGATCCCTTGAGCATCAAAGGCGGAGGTGTTGTCCTGCTGTGACCGGTAGTATTCCTTTGCATAGTTTCCATCCCGACCCATTTGGGTCATCACAGGCCATCATGCCTGCATCACGGTGTAAGGATCGCACGTGCATTCTCTCCGGTGTGGTGCGATTGGTCGAGAAGGCGAATCAGCACTGCGGAACTCTGTTCCACATTCGCGCGTCTGTTAGCTCGTGGTATCGGAATTCGGCCTCTTAGTGGCCTCGTCCCCTCTGCCCACGGCCTCTAAGGTTCCTTTCCATCTTGAAAGAACCAAGTCACAAATCTGATTTGATTTATCAATCATAATTCATGCTAAGTTAATAACAACGAGAATTTACTATCAAACAAAGAAGTTGTAAATAATCACTGGCACTACAAGTGTTACACACTCAATATCATATCAAAATTAATTCGAAATAATTCAAATGACATAATTAATTTATTTTCTCTTTAAGAAGATGAATTTTGCCTAATGGTAGCAAGATGCCAAGATAAGTAAGGAGACGATACATCGTAAATATCATGCCAGTAATCAAATTATGGTTCATGAGAACATACCGTATTCGACGGGTCAGGCGCTTGCACAGGTTACACGCGGCACGAAGTTTTCTTGATGCTATTTCGATTCTACGATGACTCAAAATAAAAACACACTCTCTCCGATACCATCTCCTGTGACCCCAAAAGCAGTGGCTATTACGGTGCCGTGGATCCCTCACGGGACCCACCGGGCAATATCACAATATACACTTAAAATCGACAACGTGGCACCGTACCACAATATTTATCAAAACCCGGTGTGGAGTATGAGTTATTCATATTTTTAAATACAAGCAAACATACGAGGATCCAAACACAGTGAGACCATATGACGATGGGCGTACCTAACAAGTTTTAGTACATTCATCCGACACAAAAATAAAAGCGAAAGTCACGCTTAAAACATAACCGAACAACCAAAGACTCGGGGCCCCGAAATAGCATACATCGAGAATCCTCGTCGCCATTGTGCTCCTCCTGTGCCTTGCCCTTTCCTGCCTGAAATACAAGTATTTCGCCCCAAACCACGAGTCACTATACATGATAATAATTCTCATGACATTATCTGATTCATATATCGATTTCAAAGAAATTCACCGACTACCGATTATACCCAGGCGTATAAACAATCGATCCCAATGTCGAAGATAACCAAATATCTGACGACCACATACTATGGCTCAAGACGGACGTCACGACGCCCGATCCGGAAATGTGTCCGTGCACATGTCCACCCATTATACGGAATCGAATATACGTGGGACAATGTACCTAATTAGCCTCACGAACTACGTCTCGTGTGCACGATCTAAATGCGGAAAAACCTCCACGCATGATCATCAAGTGCCGGCTAAAAATCCTACACATAACCAATCGGCGCGCGAGATATGACTCGAGAGATGTCACGATACAACATGACAACGAAACTCAACGAATTACACTTTTTCCAAGAAATCGAACAACTCACGAAGTGTCAACAAAGCTCAACGATATCAAGGGTCCAAAAGTACGAATTTGGGTATACAATCCCATGATGAAAACGGGACATCATCAAGAACACCCTCAAGTCACAAGACACAAGTTTATAGGTGTTTATATACACGAAATGCATAATCATCATAAGAATCCACACATCATTATAACCAAGCAAGATAACTTGCCTCAATTCCGTAGACGAAGAATCCTTCCTCGAATGGTCAAACGAGCGGTATCCTCGTCTAACAATACTCACGTGAACAAGCAACCTTGAATGAAATATAATTCATTCAACAACACATTAAATGCGATAATGGTATTATCGCATAAACAATATTCACAAATCGATTATCCTATCGATCATTTTAATGTTCTTATTACAAATCATCGTATGTTTATCATGATCATTACATATTCTAACCTTAATGTCAAATTCTTGATGTCTAGTTTATTATTTATGCAATATCGTGAAAATATCTTTTTCAAATCATCGACACTTCCAATTACGATATAATTTGTGTTTAATTACATTCTTCATTATTTACCAACGATTTCATTCAAAACTTGATTACTATATGAAACATAAGTTTAAGTTTTTAGTGAATTAAGAACATCATCTTAATTTACGCCTCTTGACATGCATGGATTAATGAAATGGAATTCGGCTATTCATCTACCGCATTTGTATCATCACAATTCTCTAAAGAACATTATCAACCTATCAATGTAGTGATTAACTCCCTTTAACGAAATCGATAGATTCGAACATATGAAGATTACAACTTCATTCTATCAACATTCATTGTTTTATTTTGAAGAATTTATTAAAAGCCTAGTTATATCATTGAATACTTGAGATTTTTGAAGTAACTTCATTCATCTAACAAAGATCATCTACAAAGGATTAATATCATCTTTCCAACAATTTTATTACAAAGGTTTTAGAGGCCAAAAATCATGGTTTCATACTACCTTCAAGAATCAATAGAATGTTCAAGACCAATTTAACATTTCTTACTTTTAATCATTAAGGATATCATCCCTAACATGTTCCTAGTGTTGAGACTAAAATCAACTTCCGATTATCATGCTATACTTCAGGTTTTATGTATATCATTATCAACACAATCACATTATGAAGTTATTTACATCAAGAAGTAACACTAATACCTTCAAAGTTAATCTTCACTTGGTTTGAGTATGATTCAATTAACTTATCATGTTTACACTAGTTTAAACTAACATTATGTGAAGTATTTATCTACTAACATCATCATAAGCATGGAATTGATATGAGTTAAAGAAAGACCAACCTTAAAATGAAGAACAACACCAACACTCCAAGGAATACACTTCAATCTCTAGCTCTCCAAGTCACCAATCAAGTGTTGAAGCTCCAACACAAGTTAGGAAGGCTTAGAAATGAAGTTGGAAGGGAAAGGAATCGTTCCTAAGTTGGGAGATTGAAAGAGGTCGAGTAGGAAGTAAATGGCAAGTCATACATTTATAATCTGAACTTGACATTACGTACGTTAACGAACGTGGTTAACGTACGTTATAGCCTTTACGTACGTAATCTCATGATCATTACGTACGTAACCAATTTCATCAAACTCCTGTCTAAAAACACGCGATTCGTTACGTCGTAACGGGCAGCTATTACGTACGTAATAGCCGTTGACTTGGCTGTCGCGATCGACTCCCGACCACCTACCCTTGCTCGACCCCACCCGCCGAAAGGCGGATTGCTGGAGGATCTTCCGCATTACGTACGTTATCGCACTGATATTACGTACGTAAGGCGGCCTACATAGCGTACGTTAAGAATACATGTTAACGTACATTAAGTACTATAACAATCATAAATGGAATTCTCGCAATATCACCCAACAACTAATATAGTATGAATGACCATGAATCCAATTTAACATAATTCGTCGGTACTTGCTACAACATCACAGATATGGTGCGAAAATACTTAACTTAAATCATGGAATACAATATTAAAGGCGAGGGTATTACAATAATAGACTCAATTTCATAACATTCCTCGGGCGCATCCTCGGGCTTCTTCATCGCGTCATAGATGGAAATTTTCAGATTTTGATCATTAACCCGGAAGGTAAGATCACCCTCTTGGACGTCGATAAGTGCTCTCCCCGTCGCTAGAAACGGTCTCCCAAAGATCAATGGTTGATTCTCGTCCTCGGGCATATCAAGAACTACGAAATCGGCCGGGAAGACTAAGTGTTGGACTCTAACGAACACATCCTCCACAACTCCCCTCGGATAAGAGATCGACCGGTCCGCCATGAGTAGAGAAATGGTAGTCGGCTTCATCTCCCCAATCTTCAACCTCTTAAAGATGGATAGAGGCATAAGATTGATGCTTGCCCCGAGATCACACAACACATTACGGAACGTTTGGTCGCCAATCATGCATGTCAAAGTAAAACGTCCCAGATCCTTCTGCTTGAGCGGGAGCTTGTTTTGAATGATAGCGCTACACTCCTCTGTCAAATTTATTGTTTCAAACTTCGCCAACTTCCTCTTGCTTGCCACAGCGTCTTTCAAGAATTTAACGTACCCCGGCATGTCTCTCAAAGCGTCTAGAAGTGGAATGTTGATATTCACCTTTTGAAACATGTCGATAAACCGTTGAAGCTTTTCATCATATCTCGACTTGGCCAATCGCTGTGGAAATGGAGCTTTTACCTCAAAATCCTTCACATTCGAACCTAAAGGAGCCTTTCGACCGATAGGGTGGTCGATAGGCTCAATTTCTGGTATTACATGCGGGTATCGGGTGGGCCTATCGGTAGATAGTCTTGGCGAGAGGCTCTTGCATTTCATCTGCCTTCTCGTTCTCGGCTCCGTTTCTAGTACATCCTCGTTTCAGATTCCTCAACTTCAGCCCCATGATTATCGTACCTTGTCCCACTCAAGCTCGATTGCGTTGCATTGTTGCGTCTTCGGGTTGGTCTCGTCTTGCTCGGAAAAATGGCCCGCTTATGAATTCGGCCAGGCGTTCGCCATTTGACCCATTTGGGTCTCCACCATCGACATCTGTTTGTCAAGGCTATCCGAGTTTCCAATAGATGTCACACTATGCTCGAGAGCCCCGAACCTCTTATGCCTTTATAAATAAAATCTTTTTGACTCGCCTCTAACCGTTCCAACATCTCTTCCATCGGTGTCTTAGCAATCGGCTCTTGAATAACCCCGTTTTTCACGTTAAATCCCGGTGGTGGCTGAAGAGCATTGTTCGGGTTGGCATAAGAGAAATTAGGGTGGTTTCGATTGTTCGGATAATAGTTCCCCCAATTTCCCCCCTTGCCGGAAGTTTCCTCCTTGCACGTAATTTACATCCTCCTCAATTGCAATAGGCTCGTTTAGCTCTTCAAAAACTGCATTGACTCCCAAAGTCTTCTTTCTTAGCATCTCAAGCTCTTTTTGTTGTCTTTCAAATTTCGCCTTCAAATCACCGTAGGCGTCCTCGTCATCGGATGGAACCTTTCTTCTCGTCATCTTCCTATCGGTCACCTCCTCGTAATCATTGTTGACCGCTAGCTCGATGAGATTCTTGGCCTCTTCATAATCGTTAGCAAGAAATCCCCCTTTCGAGGAATAGTCCAACTCTCTTCTAGCCTTCCTCGTCAAACCCCGATAAAACCGAATGTAGATTTCCTCCTTGTCAATTCCATGCTGTGGGCATTTGCGAAGTAGCTTCTTAAATCGGATCCATCCCTCGTATAAGTATTCATCCTCATATTGCTCGAATTGCAAGATATCGTTGATTTGTTTTTGCACCTTCGAGGGAGGATAGAACTGTGCTAAGAACAACCGAGTCATCTCTATCCAAGTACCAATTTCCTTCCGATCTAAGCTCTTGTACCAATCTAGCGCATCGTCTTCTAAGGAGAACCGGAATAGGCGGAGCTTAATGACATCCGGAGGCACTCCGTTTTGCTTGATGGTGGCACATATGTCCAAAAACGACTCAAGATGAGCGTTTGGATCTTCATTAACTCCTCCTCCGTATGTTTGAGACTTCACCGTAGCGATGAGGGACGGCTTAAGCTCGAAGTTGTTGGCATCAATCGTCCCCCAACCTCCTTCTTGATAATCGTCCAGCTTCGGTCGAAAACGGGCATTCAAAGGGATCTTCTCGGGTCGAGCGAGTTCTCGTAGTGGGTCAACAATGCCGGCCATAGTATCAAAGATAGGTATAGAAAAAGTCTCGGTTCTCGCTTCTTGCTTCTTCCTCCTTAAAGACTTCTCGATTTCCGGATCCAAAGGAAATAAGTCCTTTCCTTGGGATCTTGTGATCATGCACCGCCTACAAGGAAGAGAAAACAAGATGTGAGGAAACGAGATCGAATATTAATAATAATAGTATACAACCTAAAGTAACAATCTCTTCTTTTTCGAATTATCCCTTTAAGTTTTCTATTAATTCCCCGGCAACGGCGCCAAAAATTGATCGCTGAGATTTCGCGTAGTATGGTTTTCAAATCCGATCAATTTTAAAATTTGTAAAACCTGGGAGTATTTCCAAGGTGTCGAACCCAAGGGAATTGATTTGTCGAAAATAAAGGAAGTAACTCTACTCAAAATTTGACTGCTATTTAGGAATCCGAAAATTTGGTTTGTTTCTAATTATAAAATCGAAATATAAAAATTAAATAAAAGATGAATTATCTAAAATCAAGCAAATAAAGTAGATTAGCAAGATAAAATCACAAGTGAAAGCTAATTGATCCTAGGGTAGTATCATCTAATTGAGTTCACACAATCCATTCAAATCATTCCTTTTCTCCAAATTTTAATTCAATCCTAGAAATAATCACTCAGCCGATCTAGAATTCCGATCAAGGCAACCTAGAAAGATAGTTAATTTAAACCCTTTTCCCCGCCAGGGCTCAAAGAATTTAAATCACTTAAAAAGCGCCAACTTATTTATCTATGATTTATCTTACTCCACTTAGGTCTTAAGATCAAATCATATTGTGCATCAAGTATTTCCACTAATCAATTACTCCTTCCGGACAAAATTAATTAGCTAACATGCATCGATTAAGGGCCCTTTAATCTAGCATGAGATTTAACACATCTTGATCACAAGCCTAGGATGAAAGGTCAAAAGGTAATCAAAGGGACATCATGTGAACATCAATTAAAATTACTAACCCTAGAATCAATCAATGGATTTAGCCAGACATAATTGAAATTAAACAAGAAATAGATGGAGAATGCATATTATTGATATGAAAAGAGAGATTACAACCCTTTCGGATGAACTCTGAGTCTTCAATCTCCGAAAAACAATAATAATTTGCTGCCTTCCAAAAAGTTCTCGTCTCCAAGGAATTAATCTTGCCCAAAAAAAATGTAAAAGTGTGCTAAAGATGATAAAGGTGATAAAAAAATGATGAAAGATGGTAGAAGATGATAAACTAGGTCTAGGAGGAGGTGTATATAGCCTATGGGAGTTAAAATCCCGATTGGAACTAATCTAGGAAACAAAATCTATCCAAAAGAGTCACAATCCGTCAAAACACGAGATCCCGCGGAGCAGCCTATCGGACGCACCTATCGGCCGATAGTCAGCCTTCGAATAAGCGGTTCGTCGACTTCACTCGATAGGGCACGGACACCTTTCGGATGCACCTATCGGCGATAGTTGGCCCGATAGGTGGTCTGACTTTTGCAAAAACCCATTTCTTCCGTCCGTTTGACTCGACTCTCGGTCCTTTGTCTCGTTTTGGGTCCTTTTGGCTCTAAAAACCTGCAAACACACTAAAACCAACCCAAACGCGTAATACGGCTCGACTAATCATAAATAAGCCAAATACGAGCACATAAATCACGAAACGAGATAAAAACCTAGTATAAAATCATAGAAAAATGTGGTAAAATTACCACTTATCAGCTGCCCACATTCATAAGTACCAAGCATCATCAATTAGGTCCGCCTGGTTGTATCGGGGTTTGATCATCCCAATACTGTCATGCAGCTCGCTCACTAATGCCCAGCGTAAAACCCTATCATCCGGCACCTCTTAATTAGGTAAGATAGAAATGTCAACCGCGTTAGTACAATTAACCCCCAAATACTTGTTAATGACATCCGGTGAAAAATTAATCGATTTCCCATTCACAGTCGTTTGCTGATAAGTAGGCGACCCTACTTGCCCAATCGATTTGTTGAAAGTATTGTAAAAGTTTAGGGTCAAGGTTGGGTTACCATTTGGGAGTTCGAAAACGAATTTTTCCCACCCGTTGTCTATGAATTTTTGGATGAACGGGCTAGTGATAGTGTCTCTATCCAAATCGCCAATGAAATTCTCAAGTATGAACACTATTTCCTTAATGCACTTTGTATTTTGATTTCTTTGTGGTGGTGCCGGTTCTTGAGACGACGAACCAACCTTTTCTTTTCCTTTTGACGATTTCTTCGGTGCTATCCCTGAAATTAAACAAAATCAACTTCCTTTTCATCACACGACTATAATCATCAAGCAAAACCAACCAAAACATCAAAAAAATTCAAAGATTTTCTTTGTGGCATTTCGTCGGACACCTTGAGTTCATAGTTTTTTAACAAGTTTTTTCATTCAAACTCAATTCCACAAAGTCACCACGAATCAATGAATCAAATAACCACACAAATATCAACAATACTAACTACTAAACATGATTCAATCAACGAATCTTACGAAAATAGGAATCGAAAAACAAATCTGAAGCGAGAAACTAAAACTTATAAAAATCAAAAATATATAATAAACAAGGATTGAAAGAAAACCTGATGATTAATGTATTAATGTTCATAGGAGGATGAATTGTATTGAAGAATTTGAGTTTTAGAAAGTAGGGATTGAGAGGGGGAAATTTTTTTTCGCACTGCTGGTCTCTGTATCTCGTCCGGTTTGTGAATGTGTTGCCAAGTCCGTTTTTTTTATACAGATGTGTAGTTACGGCCGTAACATACCCAGGTTACGGCCGTATGATGCATTCGTTTTTTTAACAGGATTTTATGGCACGGCCGTATCTTTCCAGACTTACGGCCATATGTTTCTTTCGTTTTTGTGACCTTGTTTTAAGATACGGCCGTAACATGCAAGAGTTATGGCCGTATAAAGCATTCGTTTTTTTGATAGGATTATAAGGTTACGGCCGTAACATTAAGGAGTTACGGCCGTAAGGTGCATTCGTTAAAAAAAAAAATTAACATGAAACTAATTACGGCCGTATGATTTTGGATACGGCCGTATATATATATATTTTTATTATTATTATAATAATTATTATTATTATTATTATTTTTATTTTTATTTTGGTTTTTTAGATTTTTATTAAAAAAATTATATTTATTATATGTGTGAGAATAATGAAAGAAAGACTCCCTGGATTGATATGATCCTTGCTCTTGTTGTTGAATCTTTCTGTGTTACCCCCAAACTTATTTTGCGAAATAATAGAGATTGAGTTGCCTCCCAATAAGCGCTTTGTTTAACGTCCTTAGCTTGACTTCTCGTCTGATCAATTAGGTATTTCCAGCATTATGATTGGCTTTGCTGTCGAGAATTCTCCTCCCATATATGGCTTTAACCGTTGGCCGTTTTATAAATCTCCACAGCTCCATGAGAAAACACCTCTTTTATCGTGTAAGGGGCCGTCCATCGTGATCGCAGCTTACCCGGAAACAGACGCAGTCGTGCATTAAAAATGAGAACTTGGTCTCCTGCTTTAAAATCTCTTCTTAGAATTCTGCTGTCATGCCATCTTTTTGTTTTTTCTTTGTAGATTTTGGCATTTTCATATGAGTCAAGTCGGATTTCATCTAACTCATTTAACTACAGCAATCTTTTCTTTCCAGCCAACTGTTCGTCAAAGTTTAATTTTTTTATAGCCCAAAAGGCTCGATGTTCAAGTTCTACTGGCAGGTGACAGGCTTTTCCAAAAATCAAACGAAATGGAGACATGCCTATCGGTGTCTTATAAGCTGTTCTGTAAGCCCAGAGCGCATCATCCAGCTTTTTCGACCAATCTTTCCGAGATGAGTCGACTGTCATCTCAAGTATACGTTTCAGTTCACGATTGGAGACCTCGACTTGTCCCTTTGGTTTGTGGGTGATAAGAGGTAGCGACACGGTGTTTTACTCCGAATTTGGTCAATAGAGCCTTAACACGGTGATTGCGAAATGAGATCCGCCATCACGATAATAACTCTCGGAGTTCAAGCGAGTGAATATATTTTTCTTTAGAAAATTTACCACGACCTTCGCTTTGTTTGTTGGTAATGCAATGACCTCTATCTATTTATATACGTAGTCATGACTACAAGGATGTATTCATTAGAGAACGATGATGGAAAGGGTCCTATGAAATCAATTCCCCAAACGTCGAAGATTTCAACTTCAAGGATGAAATTCATTGGCATTTCATTTCTTTTGACATGTTTCCATGTCTTTGGCACCGGTCACACTTAGAGACAAGTGTATGTGCATCTTTGAGCAGTGGGCCAATAGAATCTGCATCAAGAATTTTCTTCTTTGTTTTGAACCCCCAAAATGTCCTCCATAGTGAGAGGAATGACATCTTTCTAATACCTTCTCCATTTCTTCTTCCGGTATGCATCTCCGGATGATTTGATCAGGTCCTCGTCTGAACAATAGAGGATCTTCCCAGTAATAATATTTCAACTCGGAGAAGAATTTTTTCTTTTCATGATGGGAAAAATTTGGGTGAATTATTCCACTAACAAGGAAATTAACGATGTCTGCATACCATGGTGCATTTTGTTTTTCCTGGATATTAGAGATTTGGAACAGTTGTTCATCCGGAAATACTTCATTTATTTCCTTCTCTTGAGCATTGTTTTGGTCTAGTTTAGAGAGATGATCCACCACTTGGTTTTCTGTTCCTTTTCTGTCTCTGATTTCTATGTTGAATCCTTGCATAAGTAGAACCCATCGGATTAGCCTTGACTTTACATCTTGCTTTGTCATTAAATATTTCAAAGCTGAATGATCAGTGTACACAATGACCTTTGATCCCAATAAGTAGGATCGAAATTTATCAAAGGCATAAACCACTGCAAGCATCTCTTTTTCAGTTGTTGTGTAGTTCAGCTGAGCATCATTCATAGTCCTGCTAGCATAATGGATCACTTGCATCATTTTGTCCTTCTTACGGCCCGGCCACGGCCCCCACAAAGATAATCACTTGCATCGCACATCAGAATAAATGGAATAGTCCAATCTGGAGAAATGATGATTGGAGCTGATGTAAGCTTATCCTTCAAAGTTGCAAAGGCCACGTGGCATTCATTTGTGAAAAGGAATGGTGTATCTTTCTCAAGCAAAGTACAGAGAGGTTTTGCTATTTTTGAGAAATCTTTTATGAACCTCCGATAGAATCCTGCATGCCCGAGAAAACTTCTTACTCCTTTCACCGAAATTGGTGGAGGAAGTTTTGCAATCACTTGGATCTTTGCCTTATCGACTTCAATTCCATGTCGTGAGATTCTATGGCCAAGTACGATTCCTTCCTGGACCATGAAGTGACATTTCTCCCAATTGAGAACTAGATTTGCGTCTTCACATCTTTCCAAGACCATGCCTAAGTGATTTAGGCATTTATCAAATGTATCTCCGAAAACCGAGAAATCGTCCATGAAAACTTCAATGAATTTTTCAACCATGTCTGAGAATATTGACATCATGCATCTATGAAATGTGGCTGGAGCATTGGACAATCCGAATGGGATTCTTCTATAGGCAAATGTTCCATAAGGGCATGTGAATGTTGTTTTCTCTTGGTCTTCTAGGGATATTACGATTTGGTTGTACCCTGAATAGCCGTCGAGAAAACAGTAGTAAGAATGTCCCGCCAATCTATCGAGCATCTGATCAATAAATGGTAGTGGAAAATGATCTTTTCTGGTCGTCTTGTTTAGTTTCCTGTAATCAATGCACATTCTCCATCCTGTGATCGGTCGTGTCGGTATAATTTCATTGTGCTCGTTCTCTATGATCGTGATTCCACTCTTTTTGGACACCATATGTACAGGGCTCACCCATGGACTATCTGAGATTGGATAAATGATTTCTGCATCAAGTAATTTAAGAATCTCTGCCTTCACAATTTCCTTCATGTTTGGATTCAAACGTCGTTGATGCTCAATTGAAGGTTTGCAGTCATCTTCCATCAAAATTTTGTGAGTGCATATAGAGGGGCTTATTCCTCTAATGTCCGGAATAGTCCATCCAATTGCTCTTTTGTGATTCCTCAATACCCTTAATAATTTCCTTTCTTCAAGTTCGGTCAATATGTTAGATATGATGACCGGAAGTGTAGAGGAAATGCCCAAGTAAGCGTATCTCAAATGTGTGGGTAGAGGTTTGAGATCAAGTATTGGAGCTTCTTGTAAAGAAGGGAGGGGTTTAGCGGAGCTTGTCCCCAATTCTTCAAAATGTGAATGCCTTCCTAAGGGTGGTAGTGCTTCTAGATAGTTAACTGTTTCGGCCAAGTGATATTCTTCTTCCATGCTGGTTAGAGAATTTGCTATACATGTCTCAAGAGGATCTTTAGACAGAATTTTCTACAAAGACTTGTTCACCATGGCTTCAATTGCGTCTATTCTTAGACAATACTCATCTGTGGAGGGTTGATTCAAAGTTTTTAGGACATCGAAGATGACATGTTCGTCTTTCACTCTAAGAATTAGATTTCCTTCATAGACGTCAATAAGAGCACGTCCGGTTGCGAGAAATGGTCGTCCCAAAATAATGGGAATATCCTGATCTTCTTCCATGTCAAGGATGATAAAATCTGCTGGAAATATGAATTTATCAACCTTGACGAGCACATCTTCTATTATCCCACGTGGATATTTGATTGACCGATCAGCTAATTGTAGTGAAACTGTTGTTGCTTTTGCTTCTCCCAAGTTCAGTTTGTTGAAAATTGATAGGGGCATCAAGTTGATACTTGACCCTAAATCACAAAGAGCTTTGCCAAAATTCACTTCACCAATTGTACACGGGATTGTGAAAGTTCCCGGATCTTTTAGCTTGGGTGGCAACTTATTTTGTAGTATTGCACTACATTCCTCTGTTAGCATGACAGTTTCGTATTCTTCAAGCCTTCGTTTGTTGGAAAGAATATCTTTCATAAATTTGGCATAGCTTGGCATTTGTGCTAGAGCATCGGCAAAAGGAATGTTGATGTGTAGCTTTTTGAAAATTTCCAAGAATTTCCCGAATTGAGCATCGAGCTTGTGATTCTTCAACCGTTGAGGAAATGGGATAGGTGGAACATAAGATTTTGTAGCAACTGAACCTTTTTGAGATGTAGGTCTGATTGATTCTTTTACGATTCTTGATTTTGTTTATCTTTTTGTTTTTCCATAGAAATTTCTGGCAGCTGCACTCCACTTCTTGTTGTGATAGATTGGACATTTTCCCTTGTATTTACCTCAGTAGTGCTAGGTAACATGCCATGAGATCTTTCTGAAAGTATTTTGGCCATTTGGCCAACTTGTGTCTCCAGATTTTTAATTGAAGCATCATTGCGTTGTTGATACTTCAATTGTTGTTATTAACCGTGATTGCTTCTTCCCACCCGGGCTTCTTTTCTTGATGCGTTGGATTCAACACATTGTTGTTGTTTGCATAAGAAAAATTTGGAAGATTTTTGTACCCTGGATTGTATGTTGGCCCGTAAGGATTGTACGCTTGCCTTTGGAAATTCTGAGCATATGCCACTTGTTCTGGTGGTGGTGGTGACTGCTCTTGTTGCACTAAGGGACAGATAGTGCTGTTGTGAGTTGCTCCACAAATTTCACATGAAAAGGCTGAAACTTGTGGAGTTTGCACCGTCTTCACAGATTGAGGAGTTGAAAAAGACATTTCCTCGACTTTCTTTGATAGAGCTTCAATTTTTGCCAACATAAGTGAATAAGAATCCACTTCAAAAACACCATTTGGTTTCTTTTGGATATTTCTGTCTGGCCATCTTGCACTTTGTTCACTTATAACCTCAAAAAGATTATAAACCTCTTTCATAGTTTTGTTGTCAAGTGAGCCATTTGATGATGAATCGACATTGGCTCGGCATGTAGGTAAAATTCCAGAATAGAAGTAATTGACTTGTGCTCCCAAATTGAAACCATGGTTAGGACATTTTCGTAACATATCTTTGTATCTCTCCCATGCTTCGTGGAATGATTCTGAATCTTGTTGACGAAATGTAGAGATTTCGTATTTGAGTTTCACCACTTTTATTGGTGGAAAGTATTTAGTGGTGAATTTTTGGACAAATTCGGGTCAATTTGTTATGCTTCGTGGTGGCAAAGTATCTAGCCACTCTCTTGCTCTGTCCTTCAAAGTGTGCACGAAAAGTCTCATTTTGATCGCCTCGTCATTTACATTTGGATATTTGAAATTTCCACAAATCTCCACAAAACGGTTAATATGGAGATATGGATTATCGTCAGTTCTTCCATAGAATGAGTTGTTGTTAGAGAAGAGATTGATGACATCGGGGCGAATTTGAAAATTGTCCACTCCAAATGGTGGATAGATCACACTTGATTGAACGCTCAAAGATGGGGGGTTTATGAATTCCCCAAAGAGCATGTTGTCTTCATCTATTTCCGGCACAATAGGATATTATTGATGTTGAATGTTTTGAACATTAGGTATTCCCCCTACCGGAGGAATTCTCTCGTTATCGTTTCCTAGGGGGAGACGTGGGTTTAGTTCGTCCGCCATTGATGGTGAAGAAATAATGTTTTTCTTTTGTTCCTTCGCCTTCTTCTGAATGTGGCTTCGATCTCGGGATCTAGTGAAACTAAATCGCGATTGTACGTCCTTCGCATAGACAAGAGAATCTACAACAAAGAAAAAGTTGTATTTATAACAATAGTTAATAATGTAATTTTTTTAAATATAACACTTATACTTCCCTGGCAACGGCGCCAAAAACTTGACACGTTCTTAGTGTAACTATCGCAAGTGCACGATATCGTATCAAGTAATAAGTGGACTTTTTGAGTCCGGTTTATCGATCCCACGAGGAAGTTTGGTTATAATTTGAATTATACACTATTAGTCTATTTTTATAGATACTAAGATGAGTGAAACAAAAGAGTTTGGTTTAATAATTGCAAAGAAAATGCAATAATAGTTCTAATATTTTAAGGAAATAAAAAGATTGCAATAATAATAGATTGATTAACGATAAAATGAAATAGTTGGGATTACAAACTTAGTTCGTCATTAGTTATAGAAGATGTATAGGAGATCATAAGATGAATTTACTTATTATGTTTTGTAGATTTGATTTTCCTTAAAAAGACGGTTTCTCTTTCGAACTATAAAACGCCCCTTATATATTGAATCAATCCACTATATTTCTATGTTGATTGGCTTCAATACATAGCATTAGGATTTATGAAAATAACTCAAAGAATCATCTAAGGTCTAGAGGTATATTTCTATCCTCTAGAACAACTTAGAGTGAAGATCATTTGATCTAATCAAACATATTTTCTTTCGAAACATATGAAGACCATAAATATCGTCATTTATTGGCCAAATAAATAAAGATTGTTAAAACAATGAAAATCACACACAATAATAAGTAATTCACAATAGATCTTTATACAAACATAAATAACATGACTAACCTTGTTTATAATCCCAACTAAAGGTAACTTAGCCCATGAAGGGTTTAATATACATAATACAAGCTTTGATGGTCATTATTAGTTGAATCAAGAGAAAGAATTGATCCTTACTCCCTTAGTAAATAAAGGAGAAAGAAGCAATAAACTCTCTGAACAACATATGCTATACCAGACTTACACAAATCACTCAAGAACACAAGTGTGTTCTTCACACAAAAAGAAAATATTACAAAAAGTGGAAAAATTATATGATGAATGATGAAGGATCTAAGGGGTCAATTTATACACATAAAGTCATCTAATAGCTCCAAAACTCCAGCATTATTACAATAGATCGGATCAATGCCAGCCATCCCCTCAATAATACACAAAAAGTATAAAAAATTAGACAAATTATCACAATCTGTCAAGAGTTACGGCCGTAACATTTAGGAGTTACGGCCGTAACTTGGATGACTTACGGCCGTAACATTCGATGAGTTACGGCCGTAACTAACTTAAATCAATTTGCTCCTTTGGTTGCTTTGAGAGTTACGTTTTCAGCCCAGAATTTCTCAGACTTTGCGTTTTTGCCCCAAATCTTCTTCGGATGATAACTTTTGATATAAAACTCTGATTTTGAATCCGGAAAGACCGCCGAATTCGTCTCAGAAAGCCTACAACATGAATATATCAAAATTCAACAAAGAGAATATTGAATAAACATGTTATTTCTTGAGTAAATCAGTTATTCAATCCGATTAAGACTAGATTTACATCATCATCCGATAAAAATAAAATTATTAAAAACTAATTAATTAAAAGCAAAATACGAGTAGACTTGCTCAATTATGGGTGATATTTATCGATACAAACCATGGATAAGTGTATAAAACTGACACTAATCAGTAGGCCCATAATTGTCTTTAAAATTCCTTATCGGAATATTGTGTCGGATATCATAGTAGGGAGTGTGATCTTCCTTGTTGATTATTTTGCTGTATTTTAGTCATGTTCGCCTGGTGGATCTCCTGGCGTGGGGTCCACGGCACTGTAATAACCCAATAGGATTTGGGGGTGTTACAGAAGTGGTATCAGAGATTTGGGTTGTGAGATACCCTGATATGTGAGTTATGTGGCTCTACCGACGTGGTAGTAGTGGTACTGTCAGGTTATAACAATCTGAACAGTCGGGTTTTGTAAGTCGTGATAATTGTACGACTGCATAAGTCATTCATTCATCGAGTTGTCGTCAGTAGATACTAGTATCGCAAGACCTCGAAGCTTTGTATGACCTGTGTAAGGACTCGATTCTCTTTATGTTCATACATTCATCATGTCATTAACTATACATGCTTTGTTGAAACCTATATGTGATATTAGTGTTACGATCGATACATGACTAATTGTTTTGGAACACTTGTGATCCGTATAAGCGATAAGAATCAACTCATTCATCAGTCAGTAATCCTCAGTCGTCATTTTGATCCGGTCGATCATATTAATTCATTCATCACTCAGTCAATCTCATTACTCAGTTAATTCACCATCACTCAGTCAATTTCATTCCTCAATTAATCCATTCATCACTCAGTCAATCTCATGACTCAGTTAATTCATTCATCACTCAGTCAATCTCATTACTCAGTTAATTCACCATGACTCAGTCAATCTCATTCCTCAATTAATCCATTCATCATTCAGTCAATCTCATGACTCAGTTAATTCATTCATCACTTAGTCAATCTCATTACAAATTTAATTCACCATCACTCAGTCAATCTCATTCCTCAATTAATTCATTCATCACTCAGTCAATCTCACTGCTCAGTTAATCCATTCATCACCCAGTCAACTTCCCAGTTTAGTTGTTGATCTTGTGGATCGCATTTTCAACCTTGTTAATTTGTTCAAGATAATCATTTCAGGAATTTCATCAAAAAAATCATGTCACCTCACTTAATGTTTCATACGATCTTATCATACTCCGACGTAATGTCGACGATCATTTCATTGCATCATTAATGCATTCATTGTGTTAGAGCATGTATGCTCATTATTGTCACTCTGTAACGTAATTATAATGCGATATTCATGCGGAATCTATAATCATCATGTGACTTTCCTACTTCAGTTTGCTTCGTCTGTTATCCGTACTGAGGCAGATAAAATCAAGTATTTTAGCAAGAGGCTAAATCCGTAGTTGAAGATGCAGTTGTTCAATCACAATTGTAATTCACTTAGTGAGTTCATCAGGAAGGCTCTTGGAGCAGAGCTTTTGATCAAGGAGCTTACTCGGAAGCATCCTTCAGTTTCGTCGGGTGAGAGGACTAGGATGCCGGCTCGTTCAGAGGGACATCGGGCTCCGACGTCCAAGAGGTCGTTTTCTAGTCGTCTTCGTGTTGGGATAGCATCTTCCTCTCAGGCGACGAGTTCGACTGTTGTTTGCTTTAACTGTGATTCAGCAGGTCACGTTAGTACTCGGTGTACGGTGCCAGCTATTGTTTGTTTTCTGTGTGGGAGGCAGGGACACCGGCATAAATACTGCAGGAGTTCTAGTGCCAGTAAATCTCAAGAGAGCTCAAGGGCCTCGAGAGACTTCGTTACTCCAGCCCGTGCATCATCCAAGGGACCCTATCAGGCCTCGAGGGCCAGAGGTAAGGACATTCATCACCGGTTTGAGCAAGTTAATTCTTGTTCGGTAATAGTATAATCATCTATTTCGTTGTCGTTCATTCATTCATATAATTCATTCATCATACATCAATCATGTTGAGACTTGTCATTATGAAACCAATCATTCAATTCACGAGGAACAACGGTTCCAATCACTTTATTGAGCCATCACTCATTACGTTATTAATTCACCTTGGCGAGTCATTCTTAATCCTTGTCGGATTTATAGTCATTTATCATTCATCATTCATTTTAGTCACTCTCATTCTCGTGACCTTCCGGGATCATATTGCGCGGTGAGTTCAGATTTGGGTCTACCTTGAACCGATGGAATCGAGGGGATCGATGATATGGAAGGATATCGATGCTGGTTACATTTGAGATGTAACTTTGTTTTCCGGACGACTGTGTAACTCAATCCGTAATAATATATCGTAACTATGGATCATTTATTGTTGATCTATTTTATAATGATCATATTTGAGAATCTTGAGATTTGGATCATTATTGGAAATTCTTCCCTTCGGCGTTGTACTCGAGATTTCGTGATAATTTGGGAATTGTTCACTGTGTTTCGAGACGTCAAGTCTTGGGGACTTGGGCGTGCGATTGATTTGGTCCCGAGGACTATATGGGCATTATTGTTTTCAGATCATGATGTATAGTTCATATCCCGGGTTGTTTACCCTTAGTTTCGAGGACGAAACTCTTTCTAAGGGGGGGAGTATGTAATACCCGGTTGTGAATTCATTTATTATCACTCAGTAACTGTCACTCAGAATTTTTTTCACTCAGTAATAACCATTCATCACTCATGTTCATTCAGTTGTAACCATCGTTCGGTGTACTTTGGAATCGCGTATCAGTTTCTTTTCGTCATTCATCACTGTTTGAGATCGAGCCGAGATTATTGTCATCATCATCATATTTTGGTTTTCAGTTTGAGAGGTAGCGCACGCTACATATTCTAGTTAGCGCGCGCTAATGATGTGCAGGTAACGCACGCTATGATTCAGTATTAACGCACGCTAGCGCAAGTGAGGCAGACAGTCCAGAAGGTACTGGGCTGATTTGGGAAATTCGTAGCGCATGCTACGAGTGGTAAGTAACGCTAACTGTGCTGGTAACGCACGCTAAGTCACATTAGTAGCGCACGCTAACGCGAGCAAGGCAAAGGACAGTAGGTTCTGGACTTCAGTTTCTGGGTATCAGATATCAGTTAGCGCACTCTAACATTTGGGATTAACGCACGCTATCGGTAAGGTGTTAGCGCACGTTACCAAGTTCGTAGCGCACGCTAACTAGGCAGTCAGAACTAACTGGACTGCCCAGTAAACCTCTAGCGCACGCTAAACATCAGGACATAGCGTGCGCTAAGCTGGATTACTATAAATGGGACAGCTCATTCCAGATTCGTCATTTCTTCATTTCTTCTCCTCTTTCCATCGATTTTGGGCGATTTTGGATGTTTTGGAGAGATCTTTTCGAGCTACATTCATCTATAAACATCATCAAGCTTAGTAGTCGGATTAATCATCATTTAATCAGTTTCATCACTTCAAGTCAAGGTAAATTTTCATTGAATCTTGAATTTCGGGATTTGAAGGTTTTATTCTCGATCTCTTCGAGTTAGCTTGCTTTTATGTTGGAATATGTTAGATATGGATTATCTATCTTGGATACATGTATTTCTACGGATTCATTGGTGTAATTTTCGGAATTTGAGAATAATTGAGGAATTGTTCAAGAACCCTTATGGGTTGACTTTGGAATTTTGGGGGTTTTCGACTAGATGTTGTTGAAATATCGATTTAAGTATTCCTATTGGATTATTGATAGTATTCATGAGGTTTTGTTGGATTGAATCATTCATTGGAGGTTGGTTTTCGATATAATTGGGATTTGTTGTAAACAATGGGAGATTGTTTACAACATGTTCGTTTAAATGCCCCAATGAGTTTTGGGTAGTGTTGTATCGACTTTTGAGTTGGTTGTGTTCATGCTTGATTCGTATATTAAGAGAATTGTTGGTATTTGTGTTGTTCAAGGTTATTCGAGCAGCCGGTATTTCCATTAAGGACGTCGATCGTGGAAGGACTTTCTCGCCTTCGGTTTGAGGCAAGTTTTATACTTGTACTAGTCAATGAGATTTATGTCATCATATATGTGTATGAATGTGTTGTATCATTCCGAGACTTAGTCTCTTCATGAATTCATTGATATTAAGAGATCGTTCGATACGATACCTTTCGGCAATTATGCCAAATGTTTATTATTGTTCGTTAACGGCCGGTTCAAGGCATTGTGATACTCGTTGTTAGTGGTATTGTCGATAGCCGATTCGCGGCATCGATGTATCGATTATTGTTGCGATATGGATGTCGATCTAAGACGTCGTCGTAATCATTGTTATTGATGTTGGTGTTTTGTCATTGACGTTGTATTGGCCGATTGAAGGCATTAGCGTATTCATCTCTCACCTTCGTCGTCTGTAACCGATTAAAGGTGCCGAGGCATTCTTCGTGTCATTGTTATCGATTGGCCGTTCTAAGGCAATCTATATGTTCAATCATTCATTGTATCATTGTTATCGATTGGCCGTTCTAAGGAAATCGATGTATTCAAATCATTCATTGTATCATTCTTATCGATTGGTCATTCTAAGGCAATCGAAGCGCTCAGTCATTCATTGAATCATCCGCTGCATCATTGTTGTCGATTGGCCATTCCAAGGCAATCGAAGTATCGAGTCATTCATTGTATCATTGTTATCGGTTGGCCATTCTAAGGAAATCGAGGTGTTGAATTGGGATTGTCGAGGACGCTGTCCATCCGTGAGTTACTGTCATCGTGTTGGCCGACTCAAGGCAGCACACTATCATTCATTGTGATACGGCTTCGTGCCGTGGCTTCGGCCCTTATTGTGATAGGGCTTCGTGTCGTGGCTTCGGCCCTTATTGTGATAGGGCTTCGTGCCGTGGCTTCGGCCCTTATTGTGATACGGCTTCGTGCCGTGGCTTCGGACCTTATTGTGATACGGCTTCGTGCCGTGGCTTCGGCCCTTATTGTGATACGGCTTCATGCCGTGGCTTCGGCCCTTATTGTGATACGGCTTCATGTCGTGGATTCGGCCCTCATTGATACAGCTTCGGGCTGTTTTGACTTCAGGTGTTTGTGATATTTGTTAACTTCCGCTGAACGACTTTCAGGCCTTTTGTGATGTCTTGGTATTTTCATTGGAGCCTTCGGGCATCATGATTCATGTTTAATTCAGCTCTGATTTGATTCATGTTCGTGTAATTCATCGTGGTGTTTTATAATTATGATTCGCCGTTGGGCATTTATGTTCTAACCTGTTGAACAGGTGTTAATGGTATGTGTAGGTGTAGTATTTCACGAATGCTCGGTTCTTACCTTGGTTTGTGAGCATCTCGTATTATCATTATCATTTTACCGTTTTATTTTGTTTTTGGATGCATATCATGTCATACATGTATTTGGTGTTCATTATCTGGATGACTGACCCCGTGGGGGCGGAACATGTTTTCATGTTTTAGGTGCTTGCGAGGAGAGAGTTGAGACACAGGGGCATGGCGATGGCGACGAGGCATTCGAGCGATACTAGTCCGAGTTCATGTTGGTCAGTCAGTTGGAGTCTACTCCGTTTTTGTCAGTTGTTGTCGTTATGTAACACCCGAGCGAGGCTCGTGGATGTTGTTGTATTTTCATTTTTGGCCTTGTAGGCCCATAATTGTCTTTAAAATTCCTTATCGGAATATTGTGTCGGATATCATAGTAGGGACTGTGATCTTCCTTGTTGATTATTTTGCTGTATTTTGGTCATGTTCGCCTGGTGGATCTCCTGGCGTGGGGTCCACGGCACTGTAATAACCCAATAGGATTTGGGGGTGTTACAGAGCGTGCGGGAGGTATTGGTAAGGGAAAGTATGTTCACATGAGATGCATTGCTCATATCATCAATCTTATTGTTTGGGATGGCATTAAAGATGACCAAACATCCATCAATAGGATTAGAACTGCTGTGAAATATATTAGAAATTCTCCTGCTAGATTTCAGAGATTGAAAGATCTTGGGGAGAGACTTAATATAGATACCAAGGCTTTGTTGTCTCAAGATTGTCCTACTCGTTGGAATTCTACCTATAGCATGTTGAATGCTGCTTGTAGATTGCGAGGAGCAATTGATGGCATTGAATTGCCTCCTTCAGATAAACCCGATGAACAAGTTCCCAGTCATGATGATTGGGCAAAAGTAGAACAACTAGTTGTATTTTTGAGAGGGTTTTACATTATTACAAAGCGCATTTCTGGTGCTTTGTATTTGACAAGCAGTAAGGGTCTTATTGAAATCTCAGGCGCACTAAGTATGTTGAATAAGTGGAAACAAAATAGAGATGAAAAGATGCAATCTATGGCGGTTGTCATGAAAAAGAAGTATGACAAGTATTGGGGTGATTTTGATAAAATGAACTTGATGGTTTACATGGCTGTGATTCTTGATCCACATTCTAAGTTTGTAATTGTTGAATTGACTCTAGAAGACATGTTTGGGGTGGAAAAGGCTAAGCAATTAGCTAGAGATGTAAAGAAGTGTGCATATGAGTTATTTGAGGAGTATAGATCAATATACTCTCCTATGGCTTCTCAAAGTGGCCAAAGTTGTGATGTCGCGTCCAGTTCTATTCACTTTGGTGAAGGAGAGGAGTTTAACTATACTAGAAATGTCCATGAAAGAGCTAAGAGGATGAGGGGAACAGTTGTGAATGTGAGTGAGTTTGAAAGGTACATGAGTGAACAATTAGGAGTGGAAGAGGATGATTTGGATGCATTAGATTGGTGGCGGCTTAATGGTCATCGTTATCCAATTATTTCACGGATGGCTCGTGACATTCTTGCTATTCCTTTATCTACCGTGGCATCAGAATCTGCTTTTAGTGCGGGAGGTCGCACAGTTGATCAGTTTAGAAGCTCTTTGAATCCATTGGTAAAGTTTTAGTTTCTTGTTATCATATGTTTATTCAATTTTTTGTTGTGAACTTTCATTCATATTCCTTTTTTGTCATTACTAGACTGTGCAGGCTTTGATTTGTACTCAAGATTGGATTCGAGCAAAGAACCGTAAAGTATTACGTGACATGGAACATAACTTGAAGGATTTGGAGGAGTTGGAAAAAATTGAAGAAGGTAGTGGTTTAATATTTATTTAGCTTGGTTTTGTTCAATTGAGTTTTGAATAAGTAGTTGTGTAATTATTGTAACTTGGAAGGGTGAAATTGAACTGTAGTATAAAAAATGAAAATTGTAGTATAAAAATGTTAGATCATTACTGGAAGTCTGGAAGGCAGCATGCACATATGAAGTCTGGGAGAACATATGAAGTCTGGGAGCAAGTATGAAAATTGAACAGTAATGTTAGATCATTACTCGAAGTCTGTTAGTATAAAAATTGTAGTATAAAAATGTTAGATTATTGACACCGAATGTTTGTAATTATTTAGCTTAAAATCTGCTTTTATACTCATGCGAATGTTTGTTTGATTTTATTTTCTATCATTACAGAAATGAGAAGTGTTACACTTGACGAGGAGGACAATGTCATCTACATCGTGGAACCTTGAAGTCTTCAAGAAATGACTTAAATTTTTGTTTGAACTTTTTGAAGGACTGTTATTTTGGTTATTATTATCGGCTTGTAATAGACATTTAATTTTAAATACTTCGGAATTCGGATGGTGTTACTATGAAGAATATGTGGACACTGGATTCGTAATTTGATGGTTAAAATGTTATCTATTGTTAGGCTTTATTTATTTTTGTGTGGGAACAATTTATTTAAAGTAGGTACGGAACAGGTATTTTTTTAACAAAGTCAAATAGTCAACCGGGCCAAAACAGGTCCAGCCCGGACTGACCCGATTTTATCGGGTCCGGACCGGGCTTGACCAGATCCAAACAGATCTGGGCTTCGGGTCCAAAAAGTATAACCCTTTATCTTCCGGTCCATTCCGGGCCGGGTCGATCCGGGCCGGGTCAGACCCGATGCTCAGTCCTAGCGGTAAGGGACCACGGTCATCTGGACCGCAACAAATTTTGTGCTTACCACAAGAGTCCCGGCCACAACACCGATCAATGCCGCGACCCCCTCAGACAACTCTGGAGATTGTTCGAGGAGGGCAAGCTGGACAGTCTAGTAACTTAGTCGGAGCCCCGGGCGGAAAGGATCAAGTGCCGCGATCGGCGTCAGAACGACGATCACCAGTCTCCCAATCCGATCGCCAGAATCGAACACGGCGAGCCAGGGGATTCATACGAGTCGATCCTCCCGATCAACCCTGGCGGCCAGATATTTATGCTTCAATCAAGAGGTGGAAACTTCGGAGGTCTTTCCTCAGTTTCCACCATGTCAAACAAAAGGCCACTGCCCAAAGCAACGTCTCTAAAAAATGGAGGACTCGCTCGCCATCTGAAGTTCATCATCTAACATGATGGACCTAGGCACGAGATCGCCTCCCTCAGCACAACGTATACCGTCGAAGATCGCCATCTAACATGACGGTCCGAGGTAGAAGAGTGCAGCCATGATCCTGGAGGTCGATGGAACCGACAACTTCATCCATGCAAGGTTCATTTGGGCTACGATCGCTCGCCCTTCATTTAAATACGAGGCGGGCGTAGCCGAAAGACCCTCCAAACAAATCTGTGGACACGCTCGCCCGCCCTCAAAGGTTCATCATCTAACATGGTGGACCCGGACGATGCGACGCGTCCCTACCCCCGTCATAACGTATACCGTCGAGGATCGCCATCTAACATGACGAACCAAGGTAGAAAATTGCTAACAAGCCGCGGTAGTGGAGTCGATTAATCCGGCGACGCCCCGTGCAAGGACTCCTCCAGACCAAGACCGCTCGCCCTTCGTTTAAATACGAGGCGG
The DNA here is from genome assembly GCA_033398695.1 of Orobanche coerulescens. Classification (NCBI taxonomy): domain Eukaryota; kingdom Viridiplantae; phylum Streptophyta; class Magnoliopsida; order Lamiales; family Orobanchaceae; genus Orobanche; species Orobanche coerulescens. The sequence continues at coordinate 232,524,343 of CM065802.1, forward strand.
ACGCAGCCTAACGGAGGACCCTCACAATAAAGTGAGTCGCGAGACAAACCTACATGTGGAATGTCGCTCGCGCACAAGACATGGTCATGGAGATCGGTCCATCGAACTCCGCGACCGTGCACGTTTCCTCAAGACCGAGATGATCGGCCTTCCTCGAGGAATCTGCAAAACTGAAGACCGCAAAGAGCTGGACCAAGAATCAGTCCACTCAAGAAAACGATCGTCTGGTCCATAAAGAGTTGAGTCGCTCGACTGTATTTCAAAACGATCTCCGGTAACACCACCTCACCCGATGCCTTCAGCATCGGAGCAAGCTAGGGGGCAATTGTTGTGTCGCGATTAACACATCTCGATGGCGATCGACGTAAGGGCCGAGCGACCGAGTCAGCGTCAAAAGAGACACGACACTCCTACCAAACGAAGATCCCGGATCAAGTCCAAACGCCGAGCGATCGACATCAAGGGCGATCGTCTCTTGGCACATAGCGATCGAATCCGGTGCCCGACCAAGGACGACCGCCTCATGCCACATGTATAACCAACATCCATCGTATCTACCAAGACCGGATCTCGGAGTAAAGACCCGCGTGCAGATCTAGAAAAAGCGCCGTAGGAGAAGGCCTTTGACTCCAGCCCATCAGTAGCTGTCAGTGACAAGGACGGCCTCACCTACCGACAGACCCGCCGAAAGGTCCTAGGTGGGGCCTCCCAAGACAGCGACTCCGGACGCGTGTGGTCTTCTCATTGGCTCATGCATCCGGCTGCCAGCAGCTGCTGCGGAATCTAAGGAGACCAACCCATGTGCTAAAGACGATCGCCCGCTTATTATAATACAGCAGAGGCGATCGTCCAGCCATCTCCACTCCTATAAATAGAGGACTTCCAGCATTTGGGAAAGGGGCTGTTTTTCCTCTCTCAGGCTGTTCCTAGACACTCAAAACCTCTCTCTCACTCTCGACCGAAAGACAATCGGTCGAATCGAGCATCACATCTCATTTGTTACAAGAACACACAGAGCTTCAACTCTGGTTCTTCCGGCAATCTTCAGCACTCAAGAGCTAAGATAACTAGGGTCTTTACACTCATTGTAATTGTACTCTAACATTGATATTTGTACTCCCAAGTATTCGTATTAATAATATCTCATGAGAGCATTCAAACCCGAGACTAACAACCCCGACAAATCTTGTGTTATTTATTTCCCCACGGACGTGCTCTCGCATTTTGTTTGTTACTCGTCCATTCCATCATATCATCTCCGGATAATATTTCGGGTAACAACACGTACCACCGGCGAACCTCCGGCAACCTCATTTTTTTATGGCATACATTGTCGTCCCTTTTATCCGTTTTGTTTCTATCTTTTGTATTATCTTTAATTGTGTAGCGTAATATTTTGCTTTATTTTTAGGTCTTTATGTTACTTTTTATTTTGGATGAATTTCGTAATTTGATAGTTATATAGAATTTTTGTGTATTTTTAGGTAACAAATGAACGAGTCGGACGAAACGGGTCGTGCACAAAATGAGGCGTTAAAACTATAAAATCCCAAGCTTTCGGTCACAACCCACTCGGACCGAAGCACTCGAAACATGGGCACTTTTCTTAGTTAATTGCTCCCTTTTATTTTCATTTTTAGCAATTGGTTTAAGTGCTCACTAGACAATAGATGCTTGATTAACTGCCTAGATGAGCTTTTTTTTTTTTTCACACACGCACATGAGGGGATCGTCCCCTGTCCTGAGTACCCCCCAAGAGGCTCGACCTCATCCCCGATCTAGAGGTAAGTTTTCCAGCATGACCTGTTCGCATCATTGTCCCCCGCTTGGGTTACAGGCCCACGCTTACTGGGCCCGGTTCTGGATTAATGGTTTCATCCCCGGACATTGCCTTAAGGGTTCCAGCCGTTCCCCCAAATGCCTAGATGAGCTTCTTATGCTAATTTTATAGGTTTAGGGTTTGGATGAACTAATTAACGCCCCGAGCTTCATTTTTGATTAATTGATTGCCTTCTACTTCAATTGAATTCTCTTCAATCAAGTGTTAACCATCTCTCGATTAATCTGGTCAATTAGAGGCTAAATACGAATTTCGAAAGGAGAGTACTTGGTTTGGAATGTAGATATAATTCGAAAGAAATTCCCTAGTTAGATGGGCAGCTAGTACGCGTATTTCTGAGAGGGGGTTGTCTGTCTAATTTTCAATCACACGATCGAACGAGTAAAATGATAGCTTAAATCGGGAATAGGAAACACGAACCCTAGACATTGTATATTACTATTTTTCATTTACTTCCTTGATTTATTTTCCTTTTACTCCCTTTCCCTTATCTTACATTTAGACTTTGTAGTGGTTAATCGATACCTATCCTATTTTTAATATTCGATTTTTTTTAAGTACAAGCCCATAATTACAACCCCTACGAGCTTTGCTTGTAAGATACGACTTGAGTTGACTTACCATTACTATAAGTCGACCATGTTCTTTTGCGGACGCTATTTTAATAGTCTTAAAGACTCGATAGCAGCATCATTTTTGTGTTTGGGCTTTTAGTGTTTTTAGTGTAAGCTTGATCTTTATTTCCATATTACTTGCTTTTGCACCTTGTACATATTTGCTCTTATTTTTTTTTTTTATTTTTTTTTTTTGATAACTAGGTGATCTCAGCTTAGCCGGACTAATCCTAGTCCCTCAATGAACCCACTCCTAACCCATTGAGAGAAGTAAATCGCGAGTCGCTCGAGCAATTCCAGGGTTCCCAATGCCTTTTCTGTACACTTCTGCGCGAGAGAAGTCTTAATCGACACGCCAGCGCTCACAAAGACAGCTTCTATAATGACCACCGATTGCTCATTGGCCTCAGGGTTAAAGAAAATACTCCCAGCACAGTTCTCTTATTTATTCTTTGATTTGACCTTATCTTGTATTTTTGTGTAGTCCAACATCAAATATACCGCGGATATGTCAAGTTGACCTTTTGGTGTGACACTTTCTTTGAGTAAAGATCAAGCCCCAAGTATCAAAAGATGGATGCAATGATTGACAAGATGAATGAGAGACTTGACCAACGTATACAACAAGAAAATAAGCCATCTCATTCTAGAGGTGGCATTCGGGTCGGGACCGGGCCGGTCCGGGCCGGGCTGCTAAAGCCTGCTCCATTTAAAGGCCGGACCGTGCCGGTCCTTTCTTTTTGCCGGTCCGGTCTGGGCCGGTCTTTTTTTACAAACACGAGACCCGGCACGGCCCACAGCCCACTGTGTTTATGGCCGGGTCGGGCCGGGCCGCGCGGGCCTATGAACGATCCAGCCGTTGGGTCTTGCCGACTTGGAGTTGGGAGAGAAGATCAGAAGAGACATTTGAGAGTGTTGATGGGAGGGTTTGGTTGTATTGATAGGAAAGAAAGAAGATAAAACCCTATTGAGCTTTGGGCTTTGTGTTGGATTTTTCAATTGGACTTATGGTATGAACTATAAATCCAAAATTAACATTTAGATGGAACGGTCTTTAGGCGAACTAAACAGATCGGGCCTTCCCGGTTCACGGGCTAACACGGGTTCGGGTCGGTCCGTGCCGGGCCAACGGTTTTAGACGTTCATGGGTCGGTCCGGGCCGGGCCTCTAAAACAAAGGCTCCTAAATATAACTTAAATATACATGGGCCGGTACGGACCAAATAGTACACGGGTCGGTTTTTAAGCGTGCCGGGCCGTGCCGAGACCGGCCCAGATACCACACCTCTATCTCATTCTCACCACAGTCACCCGATCCTCCCTGGATCCTTATGCGCAAAATTGATGGACTATTCATACGCAAAAACTTATTCTCAGATGTATGAATTGTAACAAGCAATATAGTGAACCTTTTGAGTTCCTGATTATCGATCCACCAGAAAATATTATTACATTGATAAATCACAAAATAGACTATAGTTGTGAAATTAAAATAACAAACACACAATTATAGAATTGTAATTTGTTTAAAATAATTTATAAATATAAAATAAGATAAATAAATAAATTGTTATCACCAAAAAGATTTACAGTATGATAATATATAAAAGCATATAATGAAATTTCTTTAAATGAGCAAGATAGTTGAGATTATAAACTCCATTTGATCATTTAGTTATCAAAGACGGGTGTGTAATCTTAAGATGAATCACTTATTAATGATCGTGTAGATTCAATTTTTCTTAAAACGATAATTACCTCTTTCGTGTACAAAATCATCTTTTAGGGGGTGTTTGGGATTGCTTATTGAAAATAGATTATTCGTTTTGAAAACGGATAATTAGATAATCAGCTGTTGCAAAATGTGGTTTTGAAATATAGTGTTTGGATTTGATTTTGCTGTTTGATATCGCAATAATCAAATAATCAGTTTTTTGAGTGTTTGTCAAATGAGATTATTTAATGCATTATCTTATAAAATTACGAAAAAGGACAATGTTTTTAATTGGTAAAGTAGGAAAGTGTATTGATAATGTGGGTTAATTGGTAAAGTAGTGAAGTAGCGGTGGGGGCCCATGAAAAAGAAAACCACGTTTTGTGGCAGTAGCTCACAAGTGGATTATTAAAAACTGCGTTTTGGTGCCATACAAACGCAGATAATCACTTTTTTGATTTTGTCGTCCAAACACTCCTAACCTGATTTTTGCGTTTCCAGGTCGAGATAATCAAATAATCCACTCCATAACGCAATCCCAAACACCCACTTATATATTAATTCAATTCACTATATTTCTATGTTGATTGGAAGTAATATATATCTTGAAGATTTGTAAAAATAGTTCAAAGAATAGTCCAAGATGTAGACATGTATTTCTATTCTCTACCAGAGCTTAGATAAAAATCACTTGATCTAATCCATATATTTTCTTTAAAAATTAAGAAGACAGACATCAACATTTACTGGCCAAACAAACAAAATAAATAATTATGATGATGACACACAATATTAAGCAATCCAAAATCGAGTTTATACAAGTATTAATAACATAATCAAACATGACTTTATTCAACACAAAATAACAAATATACATGATTAAAGAATAAAGGAATAAGCTGATACCGACTCCCTCAGAACATGAAGGAGAAAGCAAGAGTCTCACCCTTCAACATGCACACAAGCACTCAAGAATTTAAGTGTTCGTCCACAAAAATGATGAAGTACTGCAAAGCAAGATGGAAGATAATTGAAGATGTGATCACTGGCTCTTTTTATAATTGCAAAGTATTATAATGTGAAAACACCATCTACAAAAGCCCATTATCCGATCAAAAGTAGCCAACCACCATGTTATCTCAAAAAAGAGAGGATAAGTATCCAACTCACTACAAAAAAACAGTTTTTACCAACGCCCGTACCCGCCGTTGTTAAACTTATAATTTACCGACGCCATTACTGACGCCCGTTATTTAATTGATTTACCGACGCCATTGCCGACGACCGGTTCGAAGACTTATTTTTTTTCTTTTTTTTTCACAATTAACGACGCTATTACCGACGCCACTTCGACGTTGGTAAATTTTTATGTGGTTTATAAACCAAAATCTTTCTCGATCATTTGAAATTAAATGGAGCCCGAACCTGACCCGTCCGGACACGGACCCGACCCGCCCGGGCCCGGGCCTGACGAACCTGACCCGCCTGAGCCCGGACCTAACCCGTCTGAGCCCCACCTGAGCCCGGACGCGACCCGCCTGAGTCCTGACCTGACTTTTTTAGATTTTTTTATTTTTAATTTAACAACGCCAAAAATGGTGTCGGTAAATAGCGGCGTCGGTAAAAATTACTGTCGAGCATTTTTTCAACTACGGATTGCCGTCGATAATGGCGTCGGTAAATATTTTACCGACGACATTTTCTGTTTTACCAACGGCGTTTGGCGTCGGTAAAAATTATTTTTTTTATAGTGACTGTCAAAAGTACGACCGTAACTTAGAGGAGTTAAATTGTAACTTCACAAAGTACAACGTATCTTATTGTTTTACGGCCGTATATGTGCTACGTAGCTTATAGCTCCATTATTGCTGGACTTTACGATTATAATACAATAAACATATGGATGTGTACATGAGGATTATATGGTAGTATTCTACCCTTTGGAAGCAAGTATATATGACTTTTCTGCACACCAGTATCTATTTCTTTGGTCTTTATTTTTGGCCCGGAATTTTTTAACTTTTACATTTGACAAATCTTTTTTTTGAGTCCGATTTTATATCAGAAAAGAGTGTCGAACTCGTCTCTTTAAGCTTTACAACATAAATACATAAAATTTCCACGATTTTTATAATAAGTGAATCTTGGATAAATCATTAATTATATTGTTTTAAAACTCAAATTTCGTCTCCTTCTAAATAAAATCAATGCTATCTAAAAATTATAAACAAAAAACAAAAAAACAATAAAATTGTTCTATTTTTTTGGGTTAAATATATATTATAAAATATGAATAAATTTATAAAATGACACTTATCATACCCACAAACCTAAATTCTTGCTAATTCCGAATAAAACTGCTTTGAAAAATAATTTGGACATATAAAAAAATAAAATTAAAATTAAAGGGAAAATTCTATAAAAACCACTACACTTTGCAATTTTTTCGGATTAACCACTGAAAGAATATTTTTCTATGTTAACCACTGAAAGTTTATTTCTATTTTTAAAAAACCACTCTTACCGGGCATCACAGGTTTTCCAGGTTAAAAAAAGCTGATATGGCTTTTCTCATATAAATAATAATAACGTGGTATTTTTAATTGAAGAAATTATTAATTAAATGGCTCTTAGACCAACAATAATAATTAAGTGGATTTACGTTTGAAAATCCCTAGAACCCCACACACTACCTTCGTCGTTCTTCTAAACCTCTCAAAACCCAAAAGCCGCTCAGAACCGATTTTGCAATATCAAAACGATTTTTGAAATTGTTTTTCGAAATCGAAGCAGGAAATGATTTATAAAATTTGAATTTGATATCATCGTTTGATTATTCATGGAACGAATGATGATTATACAATTGTTACAATATGTTGTTCATTTAATTGGAATATATATGGAATGACCAATCCAAAGTATAATGGTTTCCATGAAATTTGGCCTAAAAGTCACTTAATTAGCAATTTTTTTAATTAAAAATGTCATGTAATTATTATTTTTAATAAAAAAATATCATGTAATTATTATTTTTAATAAAACACATACCACATCAGTTTTGTAATCTGGAAAATCTCTTATTCCCGATTAGGGTGGTTTTTTTAAAAATAAAAACAAATTTTCAATGGTTAACGTAGAAAATAATTATTTCGGTAGTTAATCTAAAAAAATGCAAAGTATAGTGATTTTTGTAGAATTTTCCCAAAATTAAAAGACAAAAACTAATACACATATCGTTCGTGGACCCTGGGCTTGATCCATGTTTATTTCTTTTCTTGTAGCAAAAGGCGAAATCCCTCGCCCACATGGTCCCACCCTCCCGGCTCGATAGAGATTGGTGGAGAAATTAAATCACATGACTAACTACCACTAGGTGGGAACAATACAGTGCCTACGCGAGCTATCCCCACATTGAAGGGATAAAACTCCCATGTTTATTTCTTTTTGTTAATTTTTGGGTGTTGGAAATAATGGAAATATATAAATACAAGGAGAACAAATAATAGAAATGAAAACTTATGATGTAAATGCCGAGGCGAGAATTGGATTCTCTCTCCGTAAGACAAATTGCTCCGCACTTGTGCACACAGTCTATAGCAAATGTCCCCAAGATACAACGACAAACTTTGAATACGAAACGCTGCACCGCGGGTCGTAGTTCCGGTCGAACAATATAGATACTCGGGACTGAGTATAGACTCCTAGACTTCCACTAGGATGATGAATGAACCGAGTAGACTAATATGAATGTAATGCTCGAATTTGTAGACGAATCTATGTTCGAATGAGTGTATTCGAATTAATTTTTAACCATCAACTGTAGGGGACTATTTATAGTCATAAGTGACTTTTCGCGAAGTGGTGTGACCTTTCATCCCACCTTTAATCATGAACTAATGTGTTTGTTCATGAAAAGGTGTGATCCTTCATCCACCATTAAACATGAACCAATGCGACTTTTCATGAAAAGGTATGATCCATTTTCCATAATTAACCACCAAATGTGGCTATTCGCGAATCGGTGCGACCTAGTAACCACCATACATTATCTTATTTCAAGTATTATTATTTGTAATTTAATTGCTCATTCATCCGAATTTGGATATGAACAAATAAATACGTAAAATATATCTACTCAAAATAAATACCATATTAGAATATGATTTTACTAGGATTTTCATATCAAAATTTCCAACACTTTTCTAATTACATCTTACATAATTTTAGTCTAAGGTTTTCAATATATATACTTGTGATCACGTCATATCGTTATCTACATATTTATATTTTTTTTCTATTATTTCAAAATACCGCTGGTAAATTTTTTTTTTTTGCAAGTGCAACTTTATGTGAATTTTGAAATGGACAATTAAATTAATGAGTTAAAGAATTTAATACGATCAATTAATTAAAGTAACATTGTTGATTATTTCCCCCTTCATCAGATTCTTTATCTTTTGTATTTCTTCTAGTTTTAATTAGAGATGTTAAACGGGTTCGGGTCCGGCGGGCTGACCCGTTTAACCCCAAAAAACCGGGTTAGGACCGATATTTCCTAACCCGTTTAAACTTGGCTTTTTTTACCCGGACCGTTTAACCCAAAGCCCGCTAGGACTAGCCCGAAGCCCGCTATATATATATATATTGTTAATTTCAACTTACAGTAATATTATACTTATATAACATATATTAATATTATATATGTGATATATATTAATATTATATATATATATAATATATTATTACTGTGTCTGTTAATATAGTGTGTGTGTGTGTATATATATGTATATACATAAAGTGTATTTTTGTTATATTTATTATAGTATATTTGTTACTATATATATATATATATATACAAAAAAATATATTGTTACTGTTTTTGTTTTTGGTTTATGACTTATAAAAAAATAAAAAATAATTTTTTAAATATTTAGCCCATTTAGCCCGAAGCCTAGCCCGTTTAAATTCGAGTTTTTTTGGCCCAGACCGTTTAACCCGAAGCCCGCTAGAACTAGCCCGTTTAACATCTATAGTTTTAATACACGTGTTAATGTGTGGAGAATATGCTTCATAAAGAAGAAAAGCTATGATATGCCATATATACAAATGGATTCTTTACGTATCTATAATATATTTACCAATTAATTATGTAAATCTAACACAAAAAAAAATAATTAAAAAACTGACGCATTAAATATTTATAATTAATAATTTGATTATATAAAATAATACATTTTAATACTAGTTATTCACTACCTAAGGTTTCAACCTTGAGTGAAGTATATTGTATTTAAATACTTGCCAACAGCAATTTAATTACATAATATATTATATTTGGATATCAGCTTAAGTCATGATTCTTGTAATTATATTAGCATTCTAGTACTTTTATAAAATGATAGTCCAATTTACCTTATACAAACTCAAAAAGAATTATACAACTCAGGAGAGAGAGAGAGAGAGAGAGAGAGAGAGAGAGAGAGAGAGAGAGACTCAGAAATGAAACGTCAAACATATTACAAATCAACGCAGAATCTTACAGTAACCACCATAGGCTCAGGAGGTACGCTTGAGCCATAGGCTCGTGCCATTCCACCAGCCCAACTTCTTTGACGGCGCACAGTACCGTGGGTGGCGCCATGGCTTCTCGCACCATGGTGGCCAGTCCACGCCATAGAGAATTTATTTATTATTTTGTTTGAAACATTCGACCGTTTTCAACGGTCATATTACCGTTTTTTTTTTTTTTTTTTTTGAATTTAATACCCCAAAAACTCGAATTTTACCCCTTTAAAAATTCTATAAATACCCCCTTATTATTTCATATTTCACACACACTTCCAATATATTTTATAACATACTATTCTCTACTTCTCTCATTTTTCCCCAAAGAAAATGAATCCCAATTCACCATGGATTAACAATATGCTAACTGTCCCTTCTCTCATATTGTTTAAAAAAATAACGGGTTATGACTTTAAACACACGAGCGCTTGACATTTTCTGGTGCCAAGGGTAATGGCCAGAATATGGTGCCATAGAATTTCCGATGCCATAAAAGGTTTTGCTGACGCGGCAGCACTTTTTGGCTACGGCACCACCTTTATGGCACGAGGGTACCCACCGCTCTTATTCCATGAAAACCAAACTCAGACCAAAAAAAAAAAAAAAAACAGAGGTATACAATACACTCAATTCTTTAAAACTAGAGATAAGTTTACATAAGTTATATTTCATTTTTTTTTTTTTTGTAATAGTACATTTATATGTTACATGATCTTAGGAGATCTATATGCACAACTATAGATAATGAGAAAATAGTATATAGTGTACACACCAGGAGCAGCATTGCAACAAAAATCGATTTACTCACAGGCATGGCGTTCGTTTCGGTAAGTTCTCACTTGCTTCAATGGTATAGGAAGATGATCCATTTTTTCTCCAATTGTCTCTCTAGCTGCCTACTGCGCCCTCGCGCTTGAGGACGTAGATACCGAAAATAACATCTGGTCCGTTTTTAAGAAACTATACGGAACATACATCTATTTCCCTGGAGATGCAAACTTTAGTCGATCTCTGAGCCGACTTGAGATTCGATCTTTTGGAGATGATGTTTTAGATGCACCTACTTGACGCATGAGCTCTGTGATACAGAAAGTTACATACTAGTTAGTAGTAAGATGTATATCAAACCTCTAATTAACTTATCAATGAATTTCAGTAAATATATAATATCAACTGTGAATAAAATAATTTCTCTCATCAACAAATTGTTATTTTATTTTATTTATAACTAAATTTAGAATGTTCGTTTAGGTTCGATTAAGCTCGAATAAACTCGTGAGTCACGAAGTGCGTAGCCCCCAGGGTATAGACTAATGGTACGTGGCAAGGTGATAGGGGTGGACACACTCCGACGTCGCGGTTCAAAACTGTGTAGGGACAATTCTTTGCTGAAATATTGCAAGGGTTGTTGCTGGGTTCATGTCCCGTTGATCCTTTCCCTTCCAGGTATGTTTTTAATGCACATTCCTCGATTTACGACCCGCCTGGTCAAGGGCCCTGTGATACAGGTGGGGGGTTTCGCCTTCGGGACTTTCCCCTCGGTAACACCCCTAACGCCAATAATCTAAAGAAACGCAGAAGACTCTTTAAGAAACTACAGTGATGCAGATAAGTAGGGGCAAGAGAAGCTTATGCGTAAAGTTTAGGACGGTTCAACCTCTGTAGAAAGCATCGATATTTTGCAGCATTAATTCAATGAGATAACAGCCAGCATTAATACCCAAAAAGCTAGAACAACTCAAACAGAACAAAAAAGCACTTGCCTCTAGTCCTTTGAATCTCTTCATCAAGTTCTTCTTTCCATTTCCTCTGTATCTCAGTGAATCTAGTGTCACAGCCCGAAGAAGTCGTGTCACGTTATAAAATTAGAGAAGAAACTATATATATATATATATATATATATATATATATATATATATCATATGAAAACTAATTACCTTGTGAAATTTAGAAACTTTTGTAGGCCGTGATATTAGTGATTTAACGGTTGTAGATGAGTAGAATTATATGCATTTATGTTTTTTTTTTATTGCATTTTTTGTTGCATATACTAGCGGCCAGCTTGATGCAACAAATAATAACAAATATGCAATGAAATTACTACAATTAGTTTCTAGATTTCACCATTAAGGGTGTTTCCACCATAGTCAATAGGTTCCGGTGAGAATGCAATTTAAGTTAAGAAACAAGAATGAATTTCATCCATAGACTTTGATAAATGGATGACCTAGATTTATTCTCACAAAAATTTGATGCATATAATGCAATATTTTAATGCATCGATATTTTGATGCATATAATGCATATTTTAATGCATTACAATTTTGATGCACGAAATGCATATATTTCATGCATAATTGTTACAAAACTCATGCATATTCGTAACTCGCAGGATAAGAACCATTCTCATTTGATCCTAAATCTCTCTCTCTCTCTCTATATATATATATATATATATTAACATACCTTGTAGCAAGTGGCTCTCCCTGAGAATCAATAAGAAGCTCATTCACATCACGGGATGCATGTAAGTTCACATCACCAATATTTGATATACGTCTGGAACACCTTCGGGGACTCGAGCTGTAGTCGATACCAACAGCAGTAGAAAGTCTTCTACTACCAGCCCTACAGGGGGACCTACTTTTAGGGGGCAAGTTGCAATTATTTGAAACATTTTCCTTATCCCCATTGCCATCAGAACTTGGAGAACCAGCAACATTCAGTGAGTTGTAGAATTGATACAATGGTGTTTGCAGCTTCTTCAGTTCAAATGCCTATGAGCATAGCAGCAAAGCAAGCTCTTTGAAAAGAGAACTAAATATAGAATCTAATAGTGGAGCAATAGTTTTGAGTTCTTGAGAAGCAACTTTGACAGTTGGTTATTCTTAAAATATTTGAATAGAAATTATGAAAAACATATGGACAGATTTTGTATCATACTTTTTATTATTTTCTTTAGATATAATAAAAGATATTAACGGTCAAAGTTAATTCTCGTAAAACGAAACCGACAGTTATTTAGGAACAGAGGTAGTAGAATGTAAGTTCTGAAAATCATGTCATAAGTTCTTAAAAAGAAAAAAAAACTTCCTAATTAAGTACCTTTTCATCAAGAAATGCTCTAATCTTTGATTCAGTTACTTCATCATCGTCCTCTGCGCCCGACTGACGTAAATCAATAGATTGACTTGGAAGCAATCCTGTTCCGCCTTTATTCAAATCTGGACTTTCATCAAACTTGCATGGCCAATCATCATTTGGCTCACACATAGGATTATAACTCTGCACAAACAAAGTCCATTCAGAACTTTATTCAGCACTTAATGGAGAAAAATTTACAATAACTATGTTGTCTACAGTCTACTAGTCAACCTGATTACAATAACTAGCCGCCATAGTCGACTCGAATTTCTCAGAAGATGCACCAAGTACAAGATCATCATCATCAATTCGACACATGTCATCATCAAAACCGACTGGTTGCCACAGGGATCCTCCTGAGAGTAGATCCGGATGAATAGTGGAGCATCTGGCGCCACCACACTCACCGACATCCTTCAGACCATGGCAGGACCTCTTTGCCTCTAAGTTCATTCTGCAGCATGAACAAAACACTTCAAAAAGACAAGCCCAAGAAATTTATAAGGGGCGCAGAATTAAAATTACCATATAAAACTTACGATCTCTTAACTTCAACGCCAAGATCAGCCATCCGCTTCGCAGAACCATCCCGCTGATCAAGATTTTCAAATTATTGGTTAAAAAAGACGATGCATGTTCAAATATGAAATATTAAAATCGTGGAACAAGCATTTACTGACCACAAGTGATCGGCGTAGAATGATGTTCGATTCCCGGTATACTCCATTAACAAATGGATGCTGAAAAATACAAAAAGAAATGTACTTAATAAAAATCAATGCTTAACAATTCATTTCAAATTACCAAAAAGTACAGTTTCAATTAAGCATAACTTCTTTCGTGTTCCCCTGGCTCGATTTAAACTGTTAAGATAGCCTATTTTTACGCTACATTTACCTTTAACAACTCTGATGCAGTAGGTCTCAGATCCGGTTCCCTGCAACAAATAATGAAGTTGAACATTACTGGCCAACTTCTGTAAACATTTTAAGAATCCCAAAAAATAGGCAACAGAAAAATACAAGACAAACAACGTACTTCTGTAAACATTTTAGCAAGAAGTCCTTTGCGTCGGTGGAAAGATGCTCAGGTATTGGTGGATGAGATTTAGTCGTCCCAATATGAAATAGAGCAGCAACCTAAAACACCACCAACTGTTAGAAACTCAAATTAATTGATGACAAGATTCTAAACAGTTGACCTAAAACTAGCGTATTCACACCATTATAACTTGTATACCTCCTGATATTGCTGACTCCAAGGAGCCTTTCCAGTGGCCATTTCGATAACAGTGCATCCTACACTCCATATATCTGCAGAGCTACAGATGTTTTTGAGAGAATTCAGATTCAGAAACATAGATGTCGTGAAGGTGGTAGACAGACAGAAGAAAAATTCAGAACAAAGAGTGCTTTAGGTGCTTCTTGAATGGGAAAAAGTGTGACGAAAAGCAAATCAAATAGAGAAAAACAACACAATAGGCTGAAAGATTGAAATAATGCATATGGTAGCACAACTTCCCAAGAGTGCTTTAGGTGCTTTAGAAGAGTATGCAGTTCGATATTTCCAGCAAAACTCCAACTAGTGTTTCATTCAATCCCCTATCACTCAATAGCTATAAACTTATGACATCAATGGCAAGACCAACTAGAGCATATTTTGGTCCTTAAAGTACAATAGTTGTAGCAGGAAGTTACCCCGACACAAAAAGATATAGATTAGTATAAACAAATTACGTTGCACGCACTACTTAAATAAATAAGCAGCAAGTACACATATGCTCACTTCACGAGCTATAAGAATTGAAGCATGTGTTTATACTCACTAGCTATGACCACTCTGAACAATGACTTCAGGAGCCATCCAATATGGAGTACCCTTCATTGATTTAGCACCAGTTACAGTAGCCTGCAGCAGAATTCTGTCGGTATTTATCATGTAATTCACTTAGGAGAAAGTAGAAGCTAAATAGGAATAAGCACACATACCAATGCCTCAACTTTCTTGGATGCTCCAAAGTCAGCAAGTTTAATGCATGCCTTATTATCGACGAGGATATTTGCTCCCTAATCACATCCCAAATTATCAGAATCGAAAAGTTTTTCAATATGCAAAGCCTGTCTTCTGATAAAGAACCAAACAAACACGGAAAATACCTTGATGTCCCTGTGCATAATTTTGTTCTCATGCAGGTATTCTAGCCCTATCAACAGTTGTTTGGTATACATTCTAATAACCTGAAATAAAAATCACGCAGATTAGTTTAAGAAGCTCTGAGAAACCAGTATGAAGTCCACAACAACAACACCTAAGCCTTAATCCCGAAATGATTTGGGGTCGACTAACATGAATCATCCTTTGAAACCGTCAACGACCAGTTACGTAAATAAAATAAAAGGGAAAAAGGAAAAGTGAAACATGATAAATAGTCAATCTAAAAATAAAGTTATGAAAGTCATAGAAAGTGAATAACTTCTTTTTTAAATGAACTGAAAAGCTTCATACGATGTCGAATTTTCAACCAACAATTAGAAAGATTTCCATATCCTAAAAGGAACGCTTCTGGAGGCACGGGGCAAACATCTGGCACACATTCAGGTAATATCTATTTTGTGCCATTTGCATCACAACTTAGTTACTTACAGATTCTGGGAAAGAACCAAATTTTCCCAAGAGAGATGAGATGGATCCACCTGGAACAAATTCCAGTAATATATTCAACGAGTCCTCCTCTCTAGCAATCCCCAAGTATCTCTGTGCAACATAACATACATTCAAATCAAAGGTTAAGAACAGACACTCAATTTTGTAATACATTATAATATTAGTATTGACCTACCACAATGTTTGGATGTGACAGGTTTTTTAATAGATTCACTTCTTTTTCAAGCTCGTTAATATATTCCTGCAAAAAAGAGAAGTCCTTTCAGATGATTAATATCGCAGAAAAAGTCTAAATTTCATCATACTGTTAACTTCGTTGAGATGGGCGATACACAAGCATAAAGATAAACTTGGTAAACATAAATTACTTAAAACAGTGGGATTACTTGTGTTTTCTTGGAAGTACTGTTTGTAGCAATTGCAACCTGAATCCCAAAAAAAAAAAATCCAAAACAGAGAATCAGAACCTGATCAAACTGAATTCTAGGATAGAACACAAGCAAGAACAACCTCTTTGACGGCTATCAATTCGCCCGAATCAAGATTCATCCCCATGTAAACCCTCCCAAACGCGCCGCAACCGATCAACTCCCCTTTCCTCCACCGGATTGGAGTCGGCAATAGTACCTCGTTCCTTGGTTCTTCTTTTATTTCCGAGTCTGTTCTGTACGTAACCACACGCGGCTCCTCTTCCACATAGCCCTCTTCCATCGGCGGCAGCGCCTCCTCCTCTGTCAATGGCGCCGCCTTGACAGTGTTTCTCCGCATCGGCATCATAATTGGAGGAAGCGCGTGAACCGAAGGCTTCGAGAAGAGGCCGACCCGCGATCTCCGGATGCTCGAACCGATTTTCTCAGCGATTCCTCCAAATCCGGCGGATTCTTCTCGAGAGGATTTGAGAACTAGGGAGCGGCGGACGGAGCCTATGAAGTCTTGCATCCACAAATTCGCTGAAATGCAATTTAATAATACTGTAAGTTTCGGGAGGGAGATTGTTCCGACGATAGAGAATCTTTAGGGCTTCTATTTGAGTGTTTTCATTGGAAGTGTAACGGACGGGAGTGCGAACTGCGGAGAGAGAAGAGGGAAGAAGAGGATTTGAAAATAAAATAATTTTTGTGAATTAAAATAGTTTTTTTGAGAATTAAAAATATTAAAAATAACAGATTAAAATGAAAAGTACATTTTGTGGGCATAGGCCCAATTAAAAAAAAAAAAAAAAAGAGGGGGGTGGGGGGGTGGGGGGGGGGGGTGAAGGAGTTTAATGCATAAAAAAAAAATTATAATGACAAAAACTTGTGTAAACATCGTTCCACATCGTCTCGTCGAGGCATAATATCGATAGTAGGGGTGGCATTTCGGAACCGAAAATCGAAAACCGAACCGAAAAACCGAAACCGAAGAAGACCGAACCGAAAAACAAGAAAACATAACCGAACCGAACTAATTTGGTTCGGTTCTCAGTTCGGGGTCGGGCGGAACCGAACCAAACGAAATAGACCGAAGTCAAATTTCAACATACTAAAATGACATTGTTTTTGTGATTTTGGTGTGTTTCGAATTTTAGTATAACTCGTTTTCCTTTTGTAAGACCTTAATGGGTCCAAGGAGGATCGATAATATGCTCATGTAATTTGTGATTTAATTAATTTAGGTTGAGAGACTGAGCTACTGTGATTTACGATTGTTATATATTTTGAGATATTTGAAAATTGCTATGCAACTTTAGCTTTTATCTTAAACATATATATAACTCTTGTTGGCTTGTTGTTATATATAACTTATTCTATTGCATATAATATTTGAATTTATATTGTGAAGAATCAAAAAAACATCAAACCAAATCGGAACCGAACTGAATATTTATAAAATCGAACTTAACCGAGCCGAACTTCAAAAAGAACCGAACCAAACCGAAACCGAATATTTGGTTCGATTCTCGGTTTCGGTCAAAAACCGAAGCGAATGGAACCGAATCCACCCCTAATCGATAGGGTACCCCATTATGAGGTTTTCTAGTTCTTTTAATATTTTTGTTGTTTTGAAGAAAATAATATCGTAATAAAAAGAGTCGAGTTGAGTTTTAAATTGACAAACTCGGATTTGAATTTTTCTTATTGCGTCGAACCAAGCTCAAAAAGCGTACCGGACAAATACTTTTATTCAAACTCGAGCTCGTTTCAGGGTCTTTTGTTTTTTTGGTATCTTCGTTTAATTTTTAGTTTTTTTTTTTAATTTCTATTTCTTGGGTACTTTTTTTTTATTTTTTTACTTTAAATTTTAGTTTTAGAAGATTCGACTTATGGATCAAGATTCTAAGATCGTCTTACAAGAGACCGGCTCACTAAAATAAGTGATTCTTAAGTTTTAGCTAAAAGAGGTATATTTTATCCTAAATAAAGCATTTTTTTTTGCTAAAAGAGGTATATAATATTTTCTAATTTTTTTCACCGGACACTCTTTTTTAACTTATTCATCTTTTAAATTTTATTTGCAAACACCGCCAACTTCCGTTTTTCGATTATTCCCACCTCATTTCTATGGTCATAAAATCACTTTTCCACTTCTACCGCGTTAAAATCACTTATTCAGAAGTTTTTGCAAACACTCCCTCGAGGGGGTCAGAAGTTGGTGGTTTTGCAAATACACATTAAATGTTGAATAAGATCGATGAATAAGTTGTTAAAAATTACTTATTTTTCTCAGACGTCAAATAAAAAACAGAATCAGATCAAGCCGACTCTCAAAGGCTTCAATTTCGTATGAAGGTTGCCACATGATATAAAACTTTGCCACTTTGTTTTTCACATCAGATATAGTATTAATTAATTTTAGACAATTAATCGACATTACGATCTCTAGGCACTTACCCAACATTGTTGGGATTAAAATGCAGCTTATTGACTGCATATGTATACACTAAAAAACTACTTTGCAAGAACCTCAGTGTAGAGTAGTATCATTAAGCCAAGATCTCTAATTTTCTTTGTATATATGCAAGGTGATGATTCAGTCGGCCGAATCAGACGGAAATAAAGACGACAAAGCTCGGCCATAATCTCGTAAAACTGTGAAGAAATACCAGAAAGGTTGTTCTTGACAGTCATTTACTTGTGAGAAATTTAACTAAAATGAAGCAACAGTCGCATCTTATGGAGTTTATTTCTTAGTGATGAAAGGCTTTTTTTTCCTGAAAGAATGATTTTGAGAATGTGATTGCAGATGAGAAACAACAACATTACCCCAATGCCTCAACGGCTCCCGCAAAAAGCGGGGTAAGGGGGGATCGAATGTACGCAGCCTTACCTCTGTCTTAACACAGAGAGGCTGTTTCCGGATGATCCAAAATGAAAATCGCATCGAGAATTGCATGGAACGACTAGTACTTCATGAGAAAAAGAAGTGCAGCTAGTTTAGTGAGTCATTTTGTTTTATTCCATATGAGAATCGCATCTCATATGATTGCATATGAGAAAGTTGATGTTATATAGATAAAAACAGTAAAACACTGATTGGATATGATTGATAGTTATAATATAAACAGTACATTTTGAGAAATGTGCATTAGAAAAAAAAAAAAAAAAAAAAGAGCTCGTGTCGATGCGCATATATGCATCGATCCAACTTACAACACCATGAAAAAGCCGAAAAGCGAAAAAACCATACAACCAACGGCACCAAGACTCGACGCCCCATTATCAGAATTAGTTCCCGGAGCGTAATTTCCCTCCGTCGTGTTCGTAGTCAAAACAACAACTATCCATTCGTCTTCCGAGCCAACCCCGATTCCACTAAACTGAGTACTGTTCAAATAAGCCGAATATTGAGACTTGGTGAAATTTGAAAGAACAAGGCCCGATTCTAGATTCGGAACGCATGCGGGCATTATCTGCCCGTCTCTTGTGGTGGTGACATTCAGATGGCATTTTGCTAGAATCTTTGGATAGTCGGAGAGCTGTTGTTCAGTTCCCGGTACGGTGTTCGAACCCGTGGAGTTGGTACATGGTTGATTTTTCAACTGGTCCGCGATTCCGCTTGCTAGGCAATCGGCTTGGTCGTTTTTTGTTAGGGTTGTTAGGTTTAAGGATGTCCGATATTGGTTGATTCCATGAATGAGATCGTCTTCCTCGTCTGCACGCAGGAAATAGAATTGGACGACTCTTTTAGTGCATAATGTGGATTGCATATAGTGAATATGACACTTGTTATTTTGTTAGAGAGAGATATTGCAAATAAATTTGGAGAGCAACATAAGTATCATTTTTATAGCACCGGATAAGGGATAATTACCCTCGAGGTTTAACCTAATTACGAAAAACCAAGTTCTTTTTCAGAATCTAACACTCCCTCCGGTTCATAATAAGTGTCGTTTCATTTAAGCTGATGAATAGTTCTTCACAATGCGTAACATTTTGACAATGTCAAGACGAGCTGGGCTCCTCTCCAGTAACTGGACGGTCCAGTTCAATCTGGACCGTCCAGATCACACACCCGTGCGGGTGTGTGTGTGTGGGTCTGCATCGGACGGTGCAGACCCTTCCAGTCCTCTCCGAAAATGGAGAGGATCCGGACTCTATCAAGACTAATAAGTTTAGTTTCGAAACGAACAAATCGACTTAACTATCAACATATACGACAAGTGAGTAACGAGGTAAAGCACATTTCATGATCTCCATAAACATAAGACTCCAAATTCCGTAAGTCGTAGGACAATTACGGAACGTTTTTTCCGGGCAGTGAAATATGCATGAAGCAGTGTGAAGTGTGAGGCCGCGTGCTAAGATTTCCACTCAACTATCCGGTGTTGTTAGATTTTTGATCAATCAACCCTCATTTTAAATTTATAGCTTCTTTAACAGCAAAATGACTTATCAAAGTATTATAATCAATGTTTGCAAAGGCGAAGGCGTAAGCCTATGCGTTGGCCTGCCAAAAAGCGAGGCGTAAGCCTCGAGGCGCCGAGGCGTAACACTGCGTGATTTTATTTTTTTAAGTATAGAATAACACCTAAATAATCCCTTAATCAAATAAGCTTCAAATACATAATAATACAACTTAAGCAACATATATAAAGTTTAAAAACATAAATTCAACCAAAACAAAATAAAATAACACAAGTTCAACGATACAAGCCACAAGTTCAACATGAAAGAAAATAAGTTCAACAATAAATGACTATGCGACATCTTAATCATCAGCTTCAAAGGTTTCACATCTTAATCCTTCTGGTCTAGATAACTTATCATATTTATTAAAGGTTTCCCCTAGTAACGGTGTGCGCCGTGTACAAAAGGCGCTGAAGGCGCACGCTGTGCCTTAAAAGCGTGCGCCCCGTACAAAAGGCGAACGCCTTTCCTGCTTTTCGCAGGTCGCCAAACACATCAAGGCGTTTCCAGCGAAAGGCGCTCTGAGGCGCGCTTCAAGGCGCGAGGAACGGGGCTTTTTCAAACATTGATTATAATCAAGCAAATTCTAGTTTCTTTTACTCTGGATGAAGGTTAGGTGGTCGGAGGAGTTTTAGCCCAAGATTTGCTTTCCTTCCTTACTCATAATAACACAAAATCCATCAGAGCTCGACCTCAATTGGTATCACTGTCAGGGGCGGAGCTAGGGGGGACCAGCAGGGGCCATGTCCCCCCAACTACAATTTTTTTCGGCCCTCCCAAAAATTAATACAAAAAGTATTCATTATCGCTGTTTGAATTTTTTTTCCATATACTATGTTGGTCCCCTCTAACTTAAAATTCTCGCTCTGCCCCTGATCACTGTTAACTCTTCGCAAGAGTGGGCCGGGTTCGAATCCCATCAGCAACGATATGATGAAAAACAATGTGAGGTGATTGTTGAGTAATCACTCTCTTCAGAGTGATGACTAGACTACCCCATTTGAGAGGGAGGGAGAGAGAGAGAGAGAGAGAGAGAGAGAGAGAGAGAGAGAGAGAGAGAGAGAGAGAGAGAGAGAGAGAGAGAGAGAGAGAGAGAGAGAGAGAGAGAGTCGATCTAGCAGTCAAAGTGAAGTTCATATAAAGCAATACATTTCTTGTGGTCATATCAAACTTCAAATACAAGCACAGAATCTAGCTTTCCTTCAATCTTAATTTATCCTCAAATCACAACATTAAAGTACAAAAAATGCAATAGCCAAAAAAAAAAAGGAATGTCTTAAGTTAAACAAATAATTATCCTATTTTCTTAATTTATCCCTAAATCACAACACTCAAAAGAAGAGAGTAGTTAGCTCATAAGTTAAACAAATAAGTATTTTTTTCTCCCTCTATTTGATCCAAACCCCATAAATGGGCAAAAATAAAAAGAAACAACCTTGGCCTATACATAATCACAAAATACCAACAGAAGGAGCATAACAGCAATGCAAAATTCAAGAAAACCAAATTAAACAAAAAAAAAAAACAATTTTTTATACCTAATTCAAGAAAATAAAAGAAACCAAATTCAGATCTCCAATTCAATAAAAAAAAAATTAGGATACCCTTTTAGTCTCCCAAAAGGAAGTATGGCACACACACACACACACACCAAAAAAAAAACAGCAACAAATTCAAGAAAGCAAATCCTATGGGGAGGAGAAGAGATTCAAGAAAATTGATGAGCAAGAGTTGAGTATTTATTACCATCGCATTTGATGACATGAACTGAGTGAAACAGTAGAGAGAGAAAGAGGATCTGTGAGAGAGATGCCATTGTTGATGTGGGCTTTTTCACGCGTGTGCCATCTTTTAAGAAATTATTTTCTAAAATGTCACTCTTTTTAAATTTAGTACTAAAATGCCATCTTTTTACTTCTCTCTCCTCTATTAATAAAATTCCTCAATTTTTTTATCATTTTTATATTATTTTTCTTATCTCTTTAATTAATTAATGTTTAAAATTAATTAATTAAAGGGATATTTGTTATTTTCTTATTAAATCAATTAATTTTTAAAACTAATTAGTGGGCTTGGACATTTTTTTAAAACTAATTAGTTTTAAAACTAACTAACTAACTAATTTTTTTTAACTTACTAATTTATTTGTTAGTTAACTAATTAATTCATTATGTAATTTCTTATTTGGAAAATAGATAATTAATTAAGTAACTAATAAATTAGGTTTTTAATATATTTAATTTTAATAGAATATTTAATTAATTATTTAGATTATTAACTATTTATTTACTTAAATGCCGTAAAATAAATAATAATAACATAATAGAAGGAAAATAACTGAGGTTGATTACGATATTACAAATACAGATAGATAAGGGTACAAATACAAATTACTCAAAATTTTTACTCTTGTTGAGGAGCTCCAAAACGAACGGTTAGGACACATATTCTTGTTATGTCCCTCTTCCCGACACAGTCTACATCTCTTGCGATGGCCAGTCCTTTCCCTCTGATCCATTTCAGTACGAATACAGGTAGACTGCGGACGACCTTTTGGATCTCTTCGCATGGCTGGATTGTGACACAACTCAAGTCCAGTGTATTTTGGCCAGTACGATTCATGGGGCACTACTTCAAACTCTTCTTTGTAAACATTAAAAACATATCGCACCGTGTATTGTTCTGGCATATACACTGCATAGTCATGGTGAATATGTGCACAAGCAGCGATAACATGTAAGCATGAGTAATGTAGTGCGTGGAATTCACCACAGTCACACCATCGTCGTTGCATGTCTACAATGAATGTCCCTGCAGGCTGCAGGCCGGCCTTCTCGCTGTGGTCGTACCAACTCCTTAACTCTGAAAATATTTTGTACTCGATTTTGTATGTAAACTTCATGAGACATTGACATTTGTAGTTGTTCCTCAACCTTTTTCATGACTTGGTCTGTGTATATCTTGATTAATTATATTAAAAACCTAATTTAGTAAGTTAAAATATATTAGGTTACTTAAAATTAAATATATTAAAAACCTAATTTATTAGTTACTTAATTAATTATCTATTTTTCAAATAAGAAATTACATAATGAATTAATTAGTTAACTAACAAATAAATTAGTAAGTTAAAAAAATTAGTTAGTTAGTTAGTTAGTTTTAAAACTAATTAGTTTTAAAAAAAACGTCCAAGCCCACTAATTAGTTTTAAAAATTAATTGATTTAATAAGAAAATAACAAATATCCCTTTAATTAATTAATTTTAAAAATTAATTAATTAAAGAGATAAGAAAACTAATATAAAAATGATAAAAAAATTGAGGAATTTTACTAATAGAGGAGAGAGAAGTAAAAAGATGGCATTTTAGTACTAAATTTAGAAAGAGTGGCATTTTAGAAAATAATTTCTTAAAAGATGGCACATGGGTAAAAAAGCCTGTTGATGTGGGTCTTGCTTGATGAACTGTACTGAACCGAAAACTTTAAAACTACGATGTGAAGGTGGGTTCCTTTTCTTTGGACCCGGTCGGTATGTATGTATGTTGCACCGTCGTTTTATTGACATTTCCATTTTCATAAATTAATATTTTCACAAATTTTGCATTTATGATAATAAATTTTTTTGTATCATTTAGGGATATGAACTCGTTTCCGTCCAATAAAGTTAGGGTATCCATAAAATCCGTCAGTTAAATCTAACGGACTTGCTGACTTGTCTATTAACTGACACGTGTCACTTTCTGATTGGTCCACATAATAATAAAACATAATAAAAAATATAAAAAAAATCTGAATTTTTTAAAAAAAAAAAAATCCAAACTTTATTTTTTTCTAGAAATTCTATAATATTAATATTAAAAATCGGTGTTTTTATATGTGGACCAATCAGAAGGTGACACGTGTCACTTAACGGACAAGTCAGCAAGTTCGTCAGATTTAACCGACGGATTTTCACGGATAGCCTAACATAGTTGGATAGAGACAACTTCATACCCCTAAATAATACAAAAAAAAAAAATTGTTACTATAAGTACAAAATTTGGGAAAGTTGATACCCTAATTGCTAATTTTGTCTTAATATTTTTGGTTGAAACTTTAGAATAAAGCTTTGCTAAGACTTTCCCAAAAAAAAAAAAATGTCCTCACTTACGCTTAGTTCCCGAGTTTAACTTAAGGAGAGAAAAGAAGGGAAATGGATGGAAATAAGAAGAAAGAAAAAATATTTGGTGTTCCCGAGTTTTTTAATGAAAAGAAACGAAAAGAAATGGAAGGAAAACGTTCCTTCCTAACTTTCCTTCCGATTTGGAAGGATTTGGAGAGAAAAGAACAAAATGGTTAATTTTCCTTTCACTTCCTTCAAACTCGGGAACACAAAATACAATTTTCTTTCATTTTCCTTTCTCTTCTTTTCTCTCCTAACTTTCTTTCCCTTTCTTTTCTTTCATTTACTAAAACTCGGGAACTAAGCGTTAGGGGGGAGGGAGTGGGGCTCGGGTAGTGAATCGGGTTGAGGTACCCGATCGGCAACACCGCCCCGTGGGGCTTGGGTAGTGAAAATCGGGTATGATTTTGGCTTCCAAGCCCGATCGGTGGAAGGAGAAAGATGTGTTTTTTTTTCTTCTTTTTTCTTTTTTGAAAAAAACGACCGTTTCCAACGGCTATCTTGCATTAAATAAAAAAAAATTCCCTTTAAAACCAAACCTTTTCAACTCATTTTTTCAAAATAAAAACACACAAAACACAAATAAAAACACATACGAATCTTTTAAAAACACAAAACCATGGATCCAAGAAGAGGTAAAAAAACTTCCACCTCGCAACCACAACAAACTCCGTTAGGATTTAGTCAATTTTATTCTCAAGCATCCCCGAATCAATTTTACGTTCCAGAACCCCCATCTCCACATCCATTTTACCAATATAATATGGGTCCTCCTCAAATGAATCCTCAACACTACAACATCACTACTACAAGCGAGTTCTCCCCGTTCGAAAACATTGATGAAGACGTAGAGTACGTACCCGAAATACAACCACTACCAAACGAAGAAGACGAAGATGAGGAAGTTCAAGAAGTCGATCCGAGAGGGAAGAAAAAAGCATTCGGGGGGAGGAGGCCCCGTGAACTTTGGTCGCCGGCACAAGAGGAGGCTTTGGCGAAAGCATGGATTCAAATCTCCGAATGTGGTGTTGTCGGTAATGAACAAAAGTCCGACGGTTTTTGGAAACGGATTCTCAAGCATTACGAGACAACTATGGGTTCGAGTTCACGAACTTTTCATGCGTTGAATACCAAGTGGAAAACAATGAACACGGCCATGGGTACACTACCAAAAAAAGTACTTTAGCCGACGACCCGAAAAAAAACGGCCGACGACTATAAAGTGTCGTCGGCTAAACTTCGCACTTTAGCCGACGACTCAAAATACCGTCGGCTAAAGGGTTTTAGCCGACGACTTGGTGGAGGTCGTTGGCTAAAGCTCGAAATAGTCGTCGGCTATATTAAAGAGATTTAGCCGACGACCGTGATAACGTTTAGCCGACCGAAAAGAAAAAAAAAATAATATACTTTAGCCGACGACCTAGATCTAGGTCGTCGGCTAAACTCCTTCCGAAAAAAAATAATAATGTAATGGTTTAGCCGACGACCTAGATCTAGGTCGTCGGCTAAACCCTTTTTAAAAAAAAAATAATTTACTTTAGCCGACGACCTAGATCTAGGTCGTCGGCTAAACTCCTTCCGAAAAAAATAATATTGTAAGGGTTTAGCCGACGATCTAGATCTAGATCGTCGACTAAACACTTTTAAAAAAAAAAAATTAATATACTTTAGCCGACGACCTATATCGAGGTCGTCGGCTAAACTCTTTCCGAAAAAAAATAATAATGTAATGGATTAGCCGACGACCTAGATCTAGGTCGTCGGCTAAACTCCACAAAAAAATAATATACTTTAGCCGACGACCTAGATCTAGGTCGTCTAAACCTCCAAGTGAAAATTATTTATAGTTCAGGGAACACCAACCCAATCTTGCACCTCTCCCGCTAAAGAGCACATTTCTATTCCCGATTCTTTCAATTATTAGAAAAAGCTTGTGAGTTGCTACTTTGAGTTGTGCTATGGAGTGCCAAGGTTTCTATCGGTTGTTATAATCACCATTTCGATTAAGGTATGTATTTTATTGTATTTTTTATTGTGATTTCGAAACTTTGTATTATTCATGTTACATTCGATAGCTTTTATGTAAAACGATTAAGTTTTATGATGATAATCATTATGATTAATTGTTTGTTGTGATTTCATTTATAATTTGAACAATATTAGTTAGTTGGATTAATATTGGAAAATGTATACATTTTCAGGATGGATAAGAGTTGGATTGGGTTACGAAAATGGGATCCAAGTGTAATGGATGGGATGAAGCAGTTTATGAGATTTGTAAAAGAGCACGACAGTGGTAATACGTTGCACTACTGTCCATGTAATAAATGTAGATGTCGCAGTGATATGTTTCGTTTTCCATTTGATGAGGTCTGGGAACACCTAAAGAAGAATGGTTTTTGGAGTAAATATACATGTTGGATATACCACGGTGAAGCACCGAATTCTGTTATTTCGTATGATCACGGACAATTTAGTGGAAACGGCAGGTTCACCGATCCGAAGAGGAGGTTGATTGATGATGTGTTTGGTTTTTCCGAGACGTTTGTACCAACTGAGCAAATCCCACGACCCCGTAGACCGTTGCCTTGCAATACTGCTGGGCTTGACAGGTACAATAAGCTAATTCAACTCCAATGCACCCTCTATACCTGTGGTGTAACATGACTGTTCTTGATTGTGTCATGGAAACGATGAGATTAAAGGTGGAAAACAAATCATCCATCAAGTCTGTAGATGATTACTTGGAGCTTACGAGTAATATGCTTCCACAGGGTCATCATCTTCCTAATACATATTAAAAAATGAGACGAATTTTGAAAGATCTTGGTCTTTCCTACATTAAGATCCACGTCTGCATGTAGGATTGTGTTCTATTGCAGGGCATCCTAATGAAGACCTCACGAGATGTCCTGTATGTGATACAGAGAGATAGGATCACTCCTTCTGGAAAAGAGAAACCGGTGAAGGTACTTTGGTATTTTCCACTGAAGGACAGGTTGGAACGGCTTTTTATGTCTCCTCACACGGCAAAAGCAATGAGATGGCATGTCGAGCCGCGCACTAATGACAGGGATACTATGATACACCCTTCAGATGGAGAAGCATGGAAGCATATAGATAGGGAGTATCCGAATTTTTCTTCAGATATCCGAAATGTGAGGCTCGGGATTGCATCTGATGGTTTCAACCCTTTTGGTAACATGAGTCTTTCATATACCATATGGCCTGTTGTAGTGATTCCTTACAATCTTTCTCCGTGGATGTGTATGCGGAAGGAGTATAATATGTTGACCTTGTTAGTCCCGGGGCCGGGATATTCGGGAAAGTGTATCGATGTGTATATGAGACCTTTGATAGAGGAGCTGAAATTGTTGTGGGAGCAAGGTCATCCCATGTACGACAGTTATTCGTCCGAGACGTTCTACTTGCACGCCATGTGTATCGGCACTATTAGTGATTTTCCTGCATATGGAATGCTGTCTGGATCTGTTATTAGCGGATATAGAGGTTGTCCAGTGTGTTTGAATGCAGATTGTGCTAGGTACCACTGTAGGAAAGTTATCCAAATGCGTCATCGGATATGGCTTGACAGGGAACATGAGTGGCGTATGGATGCCGCAGCATTTGATGGCACTGTAGAAATGGGCGAGCCACCACGACAGTGGACAGGTGATGAAATACTATCAATTCTTAATGAGTACGATTTTGGTCAGCTTAGCAACCATCCTGATGTGCTTGCAGCAACCCCTGAAAGGCCCGACAGTATAAGTATTGGTCGCACAAAAGTATATTCGGGAATTACCTTACTTGGTCCAAGTTGCGATAAGGAACTTCTTGGATGTCATGCACATTGAAAAGAATGTTTGCGAAAGTGTGGTTGGGACAACCTTAGGTTGGGATGGAAAGACCAAAGACGGGCCAAAAGCACGCAAAGGTTTGGAAGAAATGAGCATAAGAAAACATTTGTGGTTGAAAAGCTGTCAAGGAAAAATGCCTAAGGCGACTTACACCATCACCGCGAGCGTAGAACCGAGATATTTCTTTGGATAAAGATCGCTAGGTATCCTAGGGTATCTTTGGAAATATAGGAAGATGTGTTAATTTGGGAGAACAAGTTAACTGGTTTGAAGAGTCATGATTGTCATATCCTACTCAAATGCCTATTTCCGGTATTTATTCGACCGTACTTACCAAAACAGTGGTCGAGCCGTGTGTTGCATTGTCAAGATTTTTCCGAAACTATGTACGAGAGAAGTCAAGAGATCTGATTTGCGTAAAATGCAAGATGAGATCATCTATATCTTGTGCAAGTTTGAGCGAATATTTCCTCCAAACTTTTTTGACCTCATGCCTCACCTCATGATCCACCTTCCCAGGCAGTTATTGGTCACTGATCCAGTGCACTACACGTGGATGTACCCGGTTGAAAGGCAACTCGGTGATTACAAAGACTCCGTGGCCAATAAGTCTGCACCAGAAGGATGCATTGCAGAATCTTACCTTGCGTCGGAGTGTATTACGCATATCAAGTTGTATTTGGGCAACTTCGATCCCCCTTCCCGCTCTATTCCAGCAGATAAAATACAATTCAATCTTTCTATCATATCCACTGAGGTTGACGTCTATGGAAGATTACCAGGAAGACAATTAGACCCGTACGAGTCACGAATTGCACATTGGTGGATATTGCTCAATTGTCCAGAAGTTCAGTACTGGAAAGACATCCACTTGTCATGCGATATGGTGCGAGGTGACACTAGATTCCACAATGACACTTTTGCCGACTATTTTGGAGAATGGGTACGTATACATTCAATTGCTATTGCATTTTGGACTTAAGATATTTTTTTACATAAAAAGTTTATTTACGACAGATGACACACATACAAGATGACGGATACCCTAACTGGTCGCGTGAACTTATGCTTCTTTCTATGAAGCCGGTTATGTCAAGAATTTATTCGATGGCCAAAGTCAACGGTGTCACATTCGTATGCCTTGGGAGAGACCAAAAAAGAAGATGTCAAAATTCTGGGGTTATGATAGATGGTGGATATTACGGTGTTCTTTTGGAAGTGGTAGAACTAATTTACGGGGAAGGCATGACAATTTACTTGTTTAAGTGTCGATGGTACGACACCAGTCTTGGAACCGATATGCAAGACGATTACGGGCTGTTATCTGTTGACACTTCCACTTCATGGTATGAAAGTGATCCTTTTGTATTTGCTACATCAGCAAAATCGGTGTATTATTTGGACGACTTGGTGAAGAAAGGCACATGGAAGGTAGTGAATGTTGTGACAACGAGGAATATTTTTAGTCTTTGCTACTGGGAGAAACAACAGTGCGATGACGATGATGCTTATCAAGAGCCAAATGCAGCAAATATTCCACCATCAACGACAATTACAATGAATAATGTTCCTGAAGGACGAGTCGTCCGACTCCGTGGTGATGCTCGCGGGTACGTTGACGTTGATACAAACGAATTACTTGAAAATTCTGATGACGATAATGTGGACGACTTGAGGCATATGTTGCCGGATATCAACTCAGATAATGAGACAGACTGTAGTGATGACTCAAACTATGAGCCATAAATTTAGTAGATGTATATTTTCATTTGTTAAATATAATTAAAAAAATAGTAATAATAATAATCATAATCATAACATTAATATAATATCAATAATATTATTAAAAAAAAGTCAGGGGTTTAGCCGACGACAAGATCTCCGTCCTCGGCTAAATAATTTTTGAAAAAAAAATATACTTTAGCCGACGACATATATGACGGTCGTCGGCTAAACCCGGAAGTGACCCAACCGTGTTAGACAACACAGTCGGGTCAGTCATACAGTGTGTTTTCCCATTCTGGGCAGGTGCGACACGGACCGTGTCCCCTGACACGATCGACTAATGTTTTTTTAAAAAAAAAAAATTAAACTTTAGCCGACGACTTATAAGAAGGTCGTCGGCTAAACCCCCGACCGTGTCCATCAACACGACCCGTGTCGCACCCGCCCAGAAATTGAAAACAAACTGTTTGCCTGCCCGACCGTGTTGTCTAACACGGTCGGGTCACTCAGTTTAGCCGACCGTCATATATGTCGTCGGCTAAAGTATAATTTTTTTTTAAAAAAACTTTAGCCGAAGACGTAGATCTTGTCGTCGGCTAAACCCCCACCTTTTATACGTTTCTCGTACCTCCCTTTTCTTATTTTATTCTTCTGCCCTCTTAGCCATTCGCCCGCCGATCGTCACCCAGCCCCAACCCCAATCGCCCGCCGATCGTCACCCAGCCCCAACCGCCGGTCACCTAGCCGCCCGTCACCTAGCCCCCGGCCCGCCGATCCTCCCGTCGCCCCGTCTTCTGGTTTAGCCGATCGTCGACCGCCCGCCACTTGACCCTCCGCCCTTGACCCAGTCCATTCGCCCAGCGCCCTCGCCGTCGCCCTCCCGGCCCGGCCGCAGTAACCCTTGTCCTTTTTTTATTTTGTTTGTTGAATTTATTGTATTTGTTTGATGAATTTGTTTAGATTATGTGATGAATTAGATAAAATGTTTAATGAGTTGTGATGCAATATTTGATGAATTTAGTATTTTCAATATTTTGTGTTTAATGAGTTGCGAATTTGATGAATTTGTTTGAGGAGGAAGGGATTGTATATCCGGCGTTAATCGAAAGATTAACGTGGTATGGCATTGATAATTACTGTTGTGTTGAATTGTTTAGTTGATGAATTTGTTTAGATTATTTGATGAATTTGTTTAGAAATATTTGATGAATTTGTTTGAGGAGGAAGGAATTTTATAGCCGGCGTTAATCGAAAGATTAACGTGGTATGGCATTGATAATTACTGTTGTGTTGAGTTGTGAATTTGATTTATTTGTTTAGATTATGGATAGAATAAAGAAAGCGTTGGGGAAGAAGTCGACAAAGTCGACCACTCCCGATTCGGGGGGGAGTTCCGCAGCCTCTAGTAAGGCGGATCCCGGTACACTATACATATCTCAGAGCAGCGTTCGTGCCCGCCAGATACTAGAAGCTACCGGCATGAACGCTGACGATTTTTATAGGGCGACAGATGAGCCCGCTGCACTAGCGCGGCGTTTATCCTTTCAGACACCACGACCGACCCCCTCGCAGCCGGAGACTCGTATGCCTCCCATCCACCGACCCACGTCTAGCCCTCACACATCAGGAGATGTACGGAGTTCCTCGTCCGCGGTGCCCCACGGTCCGCCGCCGACTCTATTCATGCCTCCGATGGTTCCGACTATTCCAGAGGTCGATGAGTCGGGAGCCCGAGTTCCCGTTCGATTGATTAGCCCGTTCGACTATTCCAGAATCTACATTGTTTGCGTAATTTTTTTTCTTACGAATGATATATGTTGTGCAACGTGTGTTGTAGGTACAAATCTTGGAAAAATGAGATGCACATGTTCAGATGACACTGGGTGATACCGAGAGGCTACCCCGGAAGAATTCAAGTTCCGGGAGTACGAGTGGAAGTGGCTACGCGCCCATTTTCGCGACTCAGAGTTCATGGTATGACTAAAATACCCTCATTTCATTCTTCCTCTTTCAGATTTTATTTTTTTTGAATTCTAAATATAAACTCCATTTTTTTAAATTAATATTTCAGAATATAAAAAATACTTGAAGTTCCGGTTTTTTTAAATTAGAAAAATCGGAACTTCATGTATTTTTAAAATTGAATATTATTAATATTAAAAATCGGAATTTTTATTCAAAAGTGGAAATAAATTGTTTTAATAAAAATAAAAACTAGAATATTATTTTCCATAAAAAATAAAAATCAATATTGTATTTTATTTATTAAAAAAATGCTAGTATTTAATAAAAAATAATAATATTTCATTTTATTTTTTTAATTCTAAATATAAACTCGATTCTAAATAATATTTTTTGAAGGCGACTAGCTTGACCAACACGACCAATCGTCTTTGATCGACCATCACGATCCGGGTTCCGTCGTTAGCGAGTTGCGCACGAGGCTATTTCTTCGATTCGTTGGATGCATTTGCCGACATGACTCGAAAGCATTTCCGAACCGTCCGAGGAGCATGTAAGTCTTTTTTATTTTATTTTAGTAATAAAATAAATGCCTTTGTATCATACTTTTATTGATATTCAAATATTTATTTTCATATTAACTTAGGAGCGTGTGCGGGGAGGAGTCTCGGGGATGCTTGCTTGAGATTGCTCGGGAGCGAGATCCTGGACTTAGCGGAGACCGACCTCGATTGCCATTGGACGGATCGATCGGGCCGATCCTTATGTTCGCGCTAGGGTGTGGGTACCGTCTACCCTCCTAAAGGTAGTCGGTACCGCACTAAGATGATGGGAGCCTAGGGTCACCATGTATTGAAAGATACCCCGGCTTCCAGCGCCCTCGCGGACGGGATGCACTGATCGCCTATCTCGAGGAGCGGTTGAGGCGGAGAGGGAGCTCCGGCCGAGAATGAAAGGAGGACTCGAGACGGGGTTACATGAGAGCGAGCAGAGAGGACCGAGTCGCGGTTAGAGTTTCAGAGAGGCACGAGAGCCATGATGGACTATATGATGACGCCGACTCACACCATTACTCAGCCGGTGCAGGCACTGCTCCACCGCCTTCTCTCTGGACAGACCCCATCTTCACAAATTTCGTGACGAGGATCTAGGGGATGGTGGTAATCCTTCTACTACTACATTTCGACATTTAGATGATTTTGGCAGTGGATTCTAGTTGTGTTGTTGTAGTACTCTTGTATATTTATATTTGTGTTACAATTGTATAAGTGATTTTATTGACGCTACTAGTATGTTGATGAAATTAATGTACTTGAATATGTTGTGCGCTGATTGTTGTTGATAATGAGAGCTGGTGTATAAAAATTGCAGGTGCAAAAAATACAGGTTTTGGGATCCCAAAATCTGAATTAATTTTTTTTTTTTAAAAAGGGTTTTAGCCGACGACATATAAGACGGTCGTCGGCTAAAGTAATTTTTTTTTTTTAAAAATAGGGTTTTAGCCGACGACCTGTAAGACGTTCGTCGGCTAAAATAATTTAATTTTTTTTTTAAAAAAAAATAGGGTTTTAGCCGACGACCTGTAAGACGGTCGTCGGCTAAAATAATTTAATTTTTTTTTTTTTAAAAAATGGTTTTAGCCGACCGTCTCGTTAAGGTCGTCGGCTAAATTTTTTTTTCCAACAGGTTTAGCCGACGACCGTGTAGTAGTGGTCGGCTAACGGTTGAACTTTAGCCGACGACTGCACAAAGGTCGTCGGCTAAACCTTGGCCGACGAATATCGGCCGATGGTTTTTTAGCCGACGGCTGGCATGATTAGCCGACGACTTTGGGGTTTAGCCGACCACTTTAAGTCGTCGGCTAAAGTCTGATTTTTGGTAGTGGTATTTTCAACGGCTACTACCTCCAAGCGATACAAACTATATTTTTTATTTTACATAATCTATACTTTTTATTTTACATAATCTATATTTTTTATTTTGTATATAATGTAGAAACGTGCTAAGGCTAGTGGGTGCAACGACTTGGACGTGGTGAGGCAAGCTGAGTCCGATTACTATACAGCAAAGAAAAGACAATTTACTCATACATTGGCGTGGGAGGTTGTCAGAGGTCATGACAAATGGACGGAGCAAGAATGTTTTCAAGATAATGCCGGTGCGACAAGCAACTCTTCAAAAAGGAAGTCGGGGGAGTATGAATCGGCAAGCAACACAAAAGAAGCAAGGCGCATCCTCGTCGATCTCAAGTGTTGCGGATGAAATCAACTCCTACACACAAAAGAAGACACAATATTTGGAAGAAAAACGCGATGAGGATGCTTTGGCAAAACAATTGTTGGCTACACAAATCGAGGGGGCGAAGTTCAAGAATGCACAACGGGAGATGAAGTTTTTTTTGGAGCCGCATGATCACATTCGCGATCCCGCTATGTTGGAATTCGTTGTTAACCAAAAATGTGAACTTGCGGCCAAACACGGATGGACTTGCAATTTTTAAGTTGTAGTTTCAACTTGTTTTAATTTCAACTTATGTAATTTTTTTTTTTAAGTTGTAGTTTCAATTTTTAAGTTGTAGTTTTTTTTTAAGTATTATGTAATGTTTTTTTTTAATGAAATGGTATGTTTTTATTTTAAATATTGTATGTGATTTTATGTATGAAAAAAAAAATCGGGTACTAGGTGACCACTCCCTCCACTTAGGGTAGTGTTAGGGTAAAATTGGGTAGTTTTGAGTTGGAGGATTTTTATTGGATAGAGGTGATGTGGCACCTAGGGTACTAGGTGACCACTCCCTCCTCCCTTAGAAGAAAAGTCTGGATGACCGTTGTGATTTCGGTTTCGGTTAGAAATTATATAATGCCCTGATTTTAAATACTTTATACTCAAATTTTCTTTAAATATTTCGGTTATAGCTCGGTTTGGTGTATTCAGTTTATTTATACACACATTTTTTAATGAATTTCTTTCCTACTACGAGCATTATAGCTCAAGTGTATTATTGACAATTCGAGTGAATGTTGATGAAACGTTCCAACCATGTAACTTTCGGTGTATCCTTATTATTATATATAAATATTAGGAGTTTTTCCAATTCGGTAAAATAATGACTACTAATTGTAAAGAATATTTCAAACATGACATATTTATCTTTTATTAATATGAGTAAGCATTAGTATTCATTAATATATATAATATATATATATATATATATATAGAGAGAGAGAGAAAATATGTTTATAATCAAAAAACTTAACTAAGATAGGTGTGGTTTTATTTTTGCTTAATGTAACGTACTCGATCTTATTCAGTTTGATTCAGTTCGGATTAATCAACCAAAACTCATTCGATTGCGGTCCAATTCGTATGTTCGAATGCAGTCCAATTTGTACGTTTTTTAGGTTCTTATTCGTTGGGTTGGTGTTGAATTTATTTTCCCACCACTAGTATTTATGGACAACCTAACCAATTACAATTGAGGTAAATTTATACTTGAACCCAACTAATCCTCGGAATGAGACCCCGACCCCTAAAAATTGCCTCCAAGAAATCAAGAAATGTGTCCGAATAGCAGGGATGCAAAGGAAAGAAGCAACACAGTTTTCATTTTAGAAAAAAACACAATATTTCAATAAAATTTGTTCCATACGAGACTCGAACCTATATCGGCTATGCCCCTGGGCCCAAATATGGAGTAACTTTAACCAAAGTAGACACCTCAAGTGGGGAAGGTGTATTATATCTTATTGCATTATCTTTCTCTAACCCATGTGATGATGTGAACACAAAAAAACATGTTTTACATAACATCATTCTTGAAATTAGAGGTAAAAATAGCTAGTGCTCATCACAACTATATCTATATCATGGATAGTAAACCACCAATCCCATACTCTTGTTCATCAAAACACTGAGAGGAGAATAACCAGACATCAACAAAATCTCAGGAATCTTTAAGGAACAGATCGAATATGTCGCGTTCATCGCATGAGGGAAAAAAGGTGCATTATATCTGTCCGACAATAACGTCACCTCCAGAAACCTCGAATTCGGACGGTGCTTTCTCCACATTAAGAACTTTAATCTTCCCATCAACCACGTAAGCTGACCACCTGTGGGAGAAACAGTACGAGAAGCAATCAGTTCTCCAATATCGGTCCGACAGCAAAGTGGTTAAAACTCAAGGGGATACAAAAACTACCCCTTGAAGTTAAGCCTAAGTACCAAAAGAATCCAGCTACCTTTTAAAACTACATAATAACCCATAGAGATTTATTTTTTTCCTATGAAAGTGCATCCTTAAGTGGGGCGAAGAGGGGGCCATAAGCTATTCGTAAGGTAAATACAAAGCTCAACTTTTTTTCCTTTTTGTAAGTCTAAAAGAGAACCGTCATATTCCGCGATGTATATGCCGATTTTATAATAGCAATCATGTTGTTTGACATGACTATAACAATTACCCCAACTGATCGCTGTCTCATTATATTTTCCATGCAAGTGGAAATACTAAAGATGATGATGATTATTGCAATTTCATCTCATTTTTACTTCGCACGAAGGTAGCGACAAAAAGTATATCCAGCGCAAAACTTTGCTACTTTGTGTTTAGCATGATTTTATAATGCTAACTAATTTTGACCAATATTTGACACTATAGTTTACATGCCAACGACCAACAGAGTAGGGATTAAGGTGCAGATGATGATGATAATGATGTTGCAAGTTTAAAAGAGAGATGTCTTTCTTTTTTGTGATTAAACTAAACTTTACGAAAAGTTAGTAATTAAACCATTCAAGAGATATAGAAAAGAATCAAGGCGGAGTACCTATGACACCGAGGTCCAAGTAAAGCAGCAGATAGATCTATAGACAAGTCCATTTTTTTGTGGAAGCTCCCATCAAAATCTCCGTAGAATTCAATCTGCAAGATGAATTCAACGCTATTTATGATATTCCTCACTCGGCAATACAAGTTTTCGCGTAAAAGACAATTCAAGTAAAAATATCAACAATTTCAAACCATTAGAAAGATGCTCGTCTTTCTGAAGTAAAGGTCGAGAAAGAAAATGAGGAGACTTACAGCGTCCTTAGCTTGAAGCTTTTCTGCCCAGCCATTCATTACATAGGGATCATTGACAGACACACATATCACTGAATCAATTCCCTTCGCCTTGGATTTATCAATGTTCTTTTTGTAGCTCGGGACGTGCTGTGCCGAACAAACTCCAGTGAAGGCACCCTGTGGTATGTAATACCAAGAGAAGAAAAACGGAAACCAATATCATTATTTCAACATTTCTCTTTTCACTTCCTCTAGAAAGTCCTAAAATCGAAATATATTAGTGAATGTGGCATAAAGAGAGAGAGAGAGAGAGAGAGAGAGAGAGTTTTTAATGTGGCATAGAAAAAAAAAATTAAACAAAAATATATATGTACGTATGTAGGTATGTGTATGTAGATATATACATACTTCCTCCGGTCAAAATTAACTGGGACATTGGACTTTTCATTGGATATTTCACGTAGCTCAATATATAATTTGACTATTAATATCTTCTATTATATACTAGTGAAAATTAAAAAAAAAAATTAAGCATTGTTTCAGGAGAATGTAAGAAAGCATTAAAGATGAATCAATCGTATTCATAACACTAATAGAGGTGCCTTTATATAGGTTTTACAATGAGAGTCCTTTCATACATAAGATTCCTAGTTAAGGTAAGACACCCAATGGGATCCTACTACTTCGAGAAAAATCTAGAACCTTCCATCTATGTATCCTACTACAATCAGTATTAGGCAAGACACATACAAGGGAAGGATATCCCGGAACAAGTATATCTATGAGACAAATCCAACCTCATCTTGCATGCTAAAGTTTATTTTTATATTAGTAGAACAAAGTACGAAGGAAAATAAAGATATGTAAAAAAATAAAGTGTTGCAATTTAAAGTGGACGGAGATAAAATATAGGTAGTGAATTAATAAGAACTTTTTACTAGTGTGAGAGCTAAACACCAAAACACTGCAATACTTTGTTATATGTGATGTTATTATTAGCGATGTAAATCAACTCAAACGAGCCAAATATATGTTTCTTCAAACTTGTTTGAAATTTTAACGAGCTTTAAGTACTATGTTTGAGCTCGATTTAATTAGTAACTAACCGAGCTCGACGAGCTTTAATCTCTCCCAACACAAATCGAACTCGAGTAGTTTGATTTTTTATATGCTGAGCAAATAGTTGAAGTCACGAAAGTAAGGTTCCGCCGCGGAACAGTTGAACCACACAATTGGGAAGTTGGCCAATAATTAGGGTTATTGCATCTTCCGACCTTGACAAGAGTTTGCGAAGAGGGCAACGGAAGAGCTGCAAACCACGGACGACTTCCAGTTCGTAGCCGGACGTTTGCTAGATATATATGCCTGAGATGCTATACCACAAGATGAATGGAATTCCAACTCCATGGAGGAAGAAGATCCTGTATTGAAGAAGATCCACAAGAAGCACCGAGGAAGAGCCAAAACCACAAGAAAGCTAGTTGTAGGACAGTCAGGAGACCCGAATGACGTCGTAATGGCTGATAGTGAGTCCAGTAGCGATTTGATTTCTTGGACAATGTCACGACCCTCCATTCCAGTGATCGAGATTATTAGTAGTGATGAGCAGTTGTTTAGCTATATTTATTATATTTACTTTCCGTTATGAATATGTTACGCTTCTATTTCTTGTTCAGACTCTTCAAAGCCATGTATTGATATAACGAATAAATAAATATTTTTTCCTTTTTTTATTTCCATTACTCTTGTAATGTGATGAGTTTATTTTATGCGTTGTTTATATTTCTGTCATCATTTCTCGCGTTTCCGTGACTGATGAGTTTCCTCATAACTCTATTGCAAGGCGCCACGATTGTGTCACCAGTCACCCTGAGGAAGCTCAGGCTCACGTAATCAATCAGTTAATCAGTTCAAGCCTCCCGTGTTTCTTGGTCGTGAAGGACCCGCAGCAATCGAGGAATGGTTGATGAACCTCGAGAGCATTTTCGAATACATGGCTTGCACTGATGCCCATAAGGTGCCTCGTGCCATTTTCCAGTTGAAGGAAGATGCTAGAACATGGTGGTTAGGGTCATAGGTACGAGAGAGATGCCACCACTTGGGATGTATTCAAAGAAATGGTCATGGCGAAATATTATCCAAGCGTGTACAAGGCTAAGATGCATAGAGAATTTTTAGACTTACAATTGTGTTCAAAAAAATTGTGTTCAAACTTAGTTCGTTATGTTAATGAACTGAGACCAAGCGAGCTTTTTATCAATCGAATCGAATAGAATATCAAGTAGTTTGGTTTGGTTTTAAGCCCTAGTTATTATCAATCATGCACACTACTATTCCATATTTAAAAAACCGTCAAACTATGTTTCTTACTAGAAGCATGCATAACTGTTAACATCACCACATATAGCATCGACCTATAAAGTACTATATGTGATGTCAATTCCCATACCAAGAAAAACTCCTAAAAGTTCATGGCATAATATAATATGGTTTTTCTATCATGTGCCCTCAGGACACATGATAAGAGTTTATAAATGAAAATAAATCAAATATTCTTTTATGTAAATTGAAGTATAAAAACAAGTTTACCATATTGGTGAGAGAATCATTTGATTTATTTGCATTTATAAAATTTTATCACGTGCCCTTATGGTGATAGAAAAACCGATATAATTATGAGGGAAGGACCCCAATGATTTCAATAATTGGCATATTTTACCCTTAAAATTGTTTATTTCTATTTTACCCCATAAAAGTCCCATTTCCAAACCTGTATATATGTATAGCAAAAGCATTCAAATCACTTACAGGAAGCCCAAAGATGACTACTTTCTTGTCCTGAAATAACAGAAAACACAATTAATTAAAAAAATATCAAAAACCCTAAAAGAATCCTAGAAATTCTACACATAAACGCAACCATTTATTCCTTAAATAAAATCCTAGACCTTGAAAATGTCTTTCACATTCGTGGTTGCGAACTTGGACGAAACGCCCTCGTCCCAAGAGCGAGCTTTCTGGAGGGAGACATCGGGCGCGGCCGATATCAAGTCCGAGCCGACTGCAACCGACGCGTACGCCCTTGTGCCCTGGAAACCGACGATTGATTTCACGAGCCCCGTTCGCTTCAGAAATGCAGAGGAAGCCATAATACCCTTCCCACGTTCTTTGTTTCCCTTCTTGGCAATTGATGCTTTGCTTGTTACAATGAGTATGAGTGCGAGTTCCTCTTATAGATGGTAATAGAATATCCGGACCCGATGGGGAACCCTACCCGCCCAATCCAATGCAAAACTACACCGGCAATTTACTACACGACACGAAAATGACATAAAAAAGTTAGTGTTTGTATTCGCATTTTGAGTACACGACACAAAAATACATGAACACGAATGTACACGACCGAGATCTAGTGTCGATTTTGTATTTTTGGTTACACGACACGGCACGATATACACGAAATAAATAAATATTTATATTATATAAATATATTATTTTATAACATAATTTAAAAATTTTATATTTAATTTTATAATACATACATTTTATGAATTTTATTTGTACTAAACTTTAAAATTCGAAAATATAATGTGAACTTTCATAAATTTCGTGTAAACCTTCGTGTTTTCATTGTCAATCGGTTCATTTCGTCTACTAAAACCTATAAAAAATATTAAAACATTAAATTTGTTATTTTTATAATATTTTAATATTTATTTTATATTATGTGCCTGACAGGAAAACACGACATGAAACGATA
Source organism: Orobanche coerulescens (assembly GCA_033398695.1). Lineage (NCBI taxonomy): Eukaryota > Viridiplantae > Streptophyta > Magnoliopsida > Lamiales > Orobanchaceae > Orobanche > Orobanche coerulescens. The sequence goes on from CM065802.1 coordinate 232,565,301, forward strand.
CGAATTTGTGCGGTACACAACACAACACGAATTCATTTCGTGACGTGCATGAATTTGAACTTTTAGTACACAAAACACAAAATTACACGATACAAACGATTTTCAGGTCTATGGCTGTGTTTAGCACTAGCTTATCAGCTAGCTTATAAGCTTCAGGAGCTTATTTGATCATTGACTAAAAAAAAGCTCGTTTCGTAAACGACTAGCTTCTCAAACTAGCTAGCTTATCAGCTAGCTTATAAGCTAGCTGATTGATAAGCTAATTTTTCAAGCTTATGAAAAAAATAAGCTAGCTTCTCATCTTTATATATTCCATATATATCGTGACCTAAATAAAAATATATTTTCATGACCTAAATAAAAAAAACTACCGCTATTCCGTCTTCTCTCGCGCCAATTTATTCATCCCCTGCTGAAACGTTCCTCGCCGTCTGCATTCAAGGTACATCTTATATATATATTGAGTCCTTAAATTTATTGTGGAGTCTTAATGATATTAATTAATGGATATTTTTACATTTAATATTAGTTTATATTAAATTATTTCCTCTAATTTAATATATTAAATAATATTAAGTATTAAATTCATGTCTTAAATGTTTCATGTCTTAAAGATTGCCAACACATGCAGACATTATTCACGTCAATGTTGATGGTTTAATAAGACGGCCGCTTCTATGTGTAATTTAAAGGTAGTATATATTAAAATAATAATAGACAAAAATATTATTTATTTTATTTTATAACAATTATTGTTAAAATATAATGAGAAAGTTTAAAAAATAAAAAATAAAAGTGATGTCATTTTATGTAATTTTATAAAAACCACTAGCTTATCACCTAATTTGCTAAACATCTACATTAAAATCGGTTACTTATCACCTACCTAATCACCTACATAATCACCAATTATCACCTACCCAAATCACTATCACCTACCATTAATTCAATTTTATAATTTCTACCAAATTTTATCACCAGTTTTGCTAAACACAGCCTATGTACAACCAATGGGGCGAGAATGAGTTTAGGTCACCCTCCATCCCGCCCCGATCATATTTTTCTTATACTATACAATACTTCAATGTATATTATTTATAATTTGTACTAATTTATTTTGTAGCAACTCTCTTTCTCATTTCTTGAAACGAAAGTTGGTCATATTTAAATTTTTTATATTATGAAAAAATATATAATGTTATAAAAATATAATAGAAAGTAAATATAAGAATATAATTTTAATATTCATTAGTTCGATAAATAAATAAGGGTTCTCTCTTTTTTAGTACCAAAGCATAAAAGTAACAAGTTATATATCCCCATTTATAAAACTATAAGTTTTTTATACCAAAATGTGTTAAAAGACTTTATTACCCTTAAAGTCTACCAATAAAAGAAAAAAAAACTAAGAAAGAAAAAGGAAGATTATTAAAACGAAACAACAATAAAAAAACGGTCCCACAACTCAATATTTTCCTCTGCCAAAAAACTCTCCTCCTCTCTGCAAAAAAACTCTCCCGTCGTGAAACCCTTCGCCGGCCAGAAAATGTCGACCTCCGACTACCACAGAGAATCTGAAGACGCCAGAAGTTCCGCTAGTGACACTCCATCTGAAGAGCAATTCGTCAATGAGCCGCCGGTTAGTGTATTTTCATTCACACACGATCGTGCCACGACGGTTGTTCATCTTCCCACGATCGTCCGAAGAAGATGAGACCATCGTGTACACGATGGTCTTTCGTGGGCACGATGGTTACACACGACGGCCGTCGATCGTGTGTGCCGTCGTGTGCTAGAAGTGCAAAAGCTCCCGCCTTGCACACGATCGCAGGCACGATCGTTGCCGTCGTGTGAACCGGTCGTGTGGCACACGATGGTCTTCACACGACGGGCATCGATCGTGTGCATGCGATCGTGTGCAAGCGAAATTTTTTCGTTCTCTTAAGCATTTTATCATATTCTTATGAGTTGTATGTCCATATTGCGATCGGTTGCGTATGGAAGAGACCTACATTGCGTTTTGTTACACGTCAAGTGAATCTTTACATACGGGAGGCGGTATTTAAAGAGATCATTGAGACATTAAGAAGTATGGGCCGCAATTCGATGTTCTTGATCGAGCTATCGAGAGCTTGACCAGGGGGTCTGGGCGCTTGATTAAAGTTAGGAGGAATGGGAGTTCAAATACTGCCCTACATCACTTGATTGCTCGTCAATTGGAGGGTGATCAAATCCCCCCGGATGAGTCGTGGTTCTAGGTTTGCGGGAGGACCATTCGTTTTACGGCCCGTGATTTTGCCTTGATCACGGGACTCCATTTTGGAAACTCTACCTTCCATCCCCAGGACGACCATCTCCTTCCATCTGACGGTATTTTCCACAGAATACTCCATGGCAAAAATATTAAGGTTAGTGTTCTGCGGAAGAGGTTCAATGCTCGAGATTTCGGTAGAGACATAAGAGATTATGTCAAGGTTGCCAATTTGCTTATATACTACTACTTTATCTTATGCCGTGACGACATGATGGTCGAGACATGGGCATGGGCATTAGTGGAGGATTTCGAGCAGTGGGATATGTTTCCTTGGGGTTCTTATGCCTTTGGGGTTTTATCTTACTACATGAAGGAGGAACAAGAGCACAAGGACTATTACTTCTATGGTCCTGTTTGGGCTTTACAAATATAGTCGTATGAGATGATTCCTGCATTGGGAGCATTGTGTGGTATTCGAGATAAAACTATCCAAGTCCCCCGGTGTTTGATGTGGACTACGAGGAAGATGTTTTGTGATTTCACTCATTTCTTCGACGATAAGGTACATAAATTTGTAAACGTATTTTCTCCTAACTTCACTCATCTCTTCAACATTATGTGATTGCCCATCTAATGGTATGCTTTAATGACTATTTTTGCAGCTCTTTACCGCATCTGGAGGAGGATGAGGCTGAGTACTACTACCTGAGCTTTGAGAATGGCTCGCCATATGACGTTAAGTTCATTAAGCCTGTAAGAATAGCTGTGAGGAATAAGGAGGATGAGCATGCGCCGATCCCGAGGAAGAAAGTTATGGATAGGTTGAAGAAGGCTGCTGGAAAATTGATTACATATGAGTCGGCACATAAGTGTCGAAGCGACGCCGGCAGAGTACCCCACCAGTAGATGGTGCAGAGACATCGGACCGGGAGAGGCAGCCAGAGAGGGTGTGTTGTGTCCACGGACTTCCTTGTCCGGACCACACCCAGGACACGAGCAGAGATGAGTACTTCGATCGCCGTTTGAAGGCGATCTTGTATTTATTGCTCGAGTTTCTCGTTGGGTGCTTTCTGGGATCGTGGATTTCTTCGGACCTATGCATAGACGTTCTAGGAGCCCGGTACACTACTCAGCTGGGAGCCATGATAGGCCTCGTCATTCTGCATCATTAGCGGCGCCGGCGGAGGATTCACGACCCTCCACGTCACTCGGTCTGCGCGCAAGACACAGTCACCATTCTCATCGTCAGCCTAGTCATCATTCTCAGCCTCAGCCGAGTCACCATTCTCAGCGTCAGCCGAGTCACCATTCTCAGCATCCGCCTACCCACCATTCTAAGGTCCAGCACAGTCACCATTCTCAGATTCATCATTCTGTTGAGCGGACTCGGCGGTCCCCTTGATTACGAGCATCGGTATGAGCCATTTGAGGCGCCGTTTCAAGATATGGGACGATGTTCGGTGGTTTGTGGACGAGCATCATTACGGTGCGATGTTTCAAGTGAGGGTGGTGGTCTGGCGAGCAACCTCCATTTCAGATCGAGCGGCCGATTTTGAGATCGAGCGGCATGTCTGACTCTCTGATCGTTATAGTTGTGAGAGGGATGCTGAGGGTGATGAAGATGGTGAGAGTGCCGGAACGCAGCATTTGGGTGAGCGTAGTCTTCCACCGCATGTGAGTCGACCATCTGCTGCTCTTCGGGAGCCTTTTGTGGTTGCGCCTCCCAGAGATAGCGAGGCTCTGAAGAAGTTGTACCTACAGTTTAGGAGGGAGCAGCCACGTGATGCTATTGTCCGGTGTTTGGAGACTGGGCATGCTCTCACCCAGACGTTATTTGACCGTATAGAGTCTAGCCGTGAAGACTTTGATGCCGAGGTGATGATAGGCATTATGTGCTTGCGACTCGAGCGAGGCTTCGGAGGGGAGTCCGTAGTGTTGGTGTCGGTAGAGTTGGCACTGTACTTGCCGGCTCCCTATTTTACGTAAGTTCTATAACCTACTCACTTGTATATCATTGGTTTGATATCGATTTTTTTTTTTAATTTTGTGGTTTGGCTTTTTGTAGTTAGTTTTGGCCAACGAGTTTGCAAGACTCCATCCGGATGATCCACTTTGTATCAAGGTGACGAGGAAGCCGGTTTACAAGGAGTGGAAAATTCCTAAATGCATCGAGGACTACATGACAGGTCTTGATACACCACATGCGGTTCCATGGTTAAATTGCAACAAAGTAAGTTTGAAATTTATATTTATAAATAATTGACGATTTGTTGCCATTTGAAATTTATATTTATAAATGATTCGCTATGTTTGATGTGATGATCTTATATGATTACATATTTTGTTTGAACAGATCATTGCCATTTGTTGCCTCGACCAGAGCCACTGGGTGACTATCAAGATCGACATCATAGCATGGACCGTGGAGTTGTACGATTCCTTGTCACACCACCACGAAGATGGTCGATACCGATTCAACCAACTGCGACCGATTATGCGTCTGATGCCTCGTGTGCTAGCTCAATCCGGGTATTGGATGAACAACCAATCGAAAACGAAGTATGACACGGAGATGAGTTTCAAAATTATGCCACGAGAGCTACAATTCATATAAAACGACAATCACAGTTGTGGCCCCTACGCGTGCATGTACTTGGATCGACTCGTCTCTGCAAACCCAGGAGCAAGGCACCAAATCAAGGAACTTAATGAAAAATATATTAAGAAATATCGATATGGTTTAGCTGCTAAAATCTTTATGTTGTCTTTAGACATGTAGAATGGTTTATGGTGTGTTGTACAATATTTATGTTGTATTTAGACAGTTTTGGATGAATGTGTCAGTGTTGTTAAATCTTAATGTGTTGGCTCTGTGTTACACACGATGGATGCACACAATCGTGGCCATCGTGTGTTACGATCGTGTGCAACCTACCCACGGTCATGCGTCTGATGCTGTCGTGTGCGCACGATCGCTGGCATGACCGTGTGCACACGACCGTGAGTACCATCGTGGGCACGTCCATGCACACGATCGTGTGTTCCATCGTGCACACGGCTGGACACGACCGTGTACACGATCGTGTGCATATGAACTTTTGGTATTTTTGCAAATTTGAACTATTGTGTTATCTAGAATGATGTTTTGTGATTCAAACATCGCTTGTTCAAACAATAATTACTATATAGCTTCTTATACAAACTCCTATTTGTCATTTCGTTGTAATTCATTAGTATATGAGGTAATTCATCCAGATGATTGAACTTATCCGTACGTACTAATACACTGAGAACAATTGGACGACACATGATATGCAATATATTATGTTAATTCAATCAATAACTTTTTAGATAAGTGTATCATCAACAAATAATTGTTAATATATAAGTAACAACACCTAAATTGACGAGTAATTTGAGAAATTGGTGAAAATTCTTGATGTTCTTGTGCACACGATCGTGTGTGCCATCGTGGACACGACCGTGTACACGATCGTGTGCATATGAACTTTTGGTATTTTTGCAAATTTGAACTATTGTGTTATCTAGAATGATGTTTTGTGATTCAAACATCGCTTGTTCAAACATTAATTACTATATGGCTTCTTATACAAACTCCTATTTGTCATTTTGTTGTAATTCATTAGTATATGAGGTAATTCATCCAGATGATTGAACTTATCCGTACGTACTAATACACTGAGAACAATTGGACGACACATGATATGCAATATATTATGTTAATTCAATCAATAACTTTTTAGATAAGTGTATCATTAACAAATAATTGTTAATATATAAGTAACAACACCTAAATTGACGAGTAATTTGAGAAATTGGTGAAAATTCTTGATGTTCTTGTGCACACGATCGTGTGTGCTATCGTGGACACGACAGTGTACACGATCGTGTGCATATGAACTTTTGGTATTTTTGCAAATTTGAACTATTGTGTTATCTAGAATGATGTTTTGTGATTCAAACATCGCTTGTTCAAACATTAATCACTATATGGCTTCTTATACAAACTCCTATTTGTCATTTCGTTGTAATTCATTAGTATATAAGGTAATTCATCCAGATGATTGAACTTATCGTACGTACTAATACACTGAGAACAATTGGACGACACATGAGATGCAATATATTATGTTAATTCAATCAATAACTTTTTAGATAAGTGTATCATTAACAAATAATTGTTAATATATAAGTAACAACACCTAAATTGACGAGTAATTTGAGAAATTGGTGAAAATTCTTGATGTTCTTGTGCACACGATCGTGTGTGCCATCGTGGATACGACCGTGTACACGATCGTGTGCATACGTGGATACAGCGCCAATTTGACACCTGGTTGCCAACGTGTCACACGATTGGAACACGCGATCGCGACGATCGTGTACACGATCGTGTTTACTTCAAAGGTCAAATTATTTTATTATAAAATCCCATCGTGGGTCGGTCCCCCCCGCCCCCTTTATTATAAAATCCCATCGTGGGTCGGTCCCCCCCCTTTATTATAAAATACCATCGTGGGTCGGTCCCCCCCTTTATTATAAAATCCCATCGTGGGTCGGTCCCCCCCTTATTTTAAAATCCCATCGTCGGTCGGTCTCCCCCCCTTTTTCACTTCAAACCCTAATCAATTAACATCAGTTAAAATTCATTAAAATCAAATACGCGAAATGAGCGGCCGATTACGAAAAACCGATTTAGGAGGAAGCGAAGCACCACCACCAAAAAGAAGAAGGAGGATACCTACTCCCAACCCACCATACAGAACTAGGCCGAGAGGAAGATACTCAATGCTCAGAGTAAGTTTTTTGATTTTGTTGTATGTGTAGTGACTATCATTGCAAATTAATGTGTTACTTGAAAAAGTTCCTATTTAAAAACACTGAGAGCAATCCAGTCATACTATATGGTGTTGATTTTAATGATTTGGTGATTTCGAGAATAAAAGCAAAAAGTTATTTTGGAAGAGGAAGTTCATGAAGACGGTGATACAAGACTAAAGATACTGACAGATTGGGGAAAAGGGATCCAATTGATTGTTTTTTTATGTTATTATTAGATATTTTTGTGTGATGGTGATTAAATTTTGTTTTGTAAAGTTATATGTTTTGGAACTGTAAACTATTGCTATTTGAAGTGAGCTACTTTCTTATGGTTAATGTTTGGCTCCATAATCACCTTTATTTGCTTTACATAACTGAACACTTAAATTTCAATTCAAAGGTAAAGAAAATAGACACAAAATTATGCATTTCAACTAATAATCAGAATACTGAATCAATACATGGTCCATCGAGGATCAAAATATCAGCACATGATTGTTGCTAGTAAGTCACAAAATATAAAAATACATAAGCAATTTAAGTTTCACGGTATGGACATCCCCTTATGTCATGGTCATCATTACGGCAAATGCTACACCTCTTTTTCTGCTGGCGCCTTTGCCTCGTTTGTTCATCGATTTCTTGAGTTTCTTCAGGGATATTCAAATCCACACCACTTATGGGAATGAATGCTTTTCAAGATTTTCTATTGTGGCCGGTTCCTTTACACCTACCGCACACCTGAGGCCGTCCACCTGCCGGCAAATTTTCAACAGCGGACCGTGCGCGACTCATCCTTGGTCGGCCAGCTTGTCGTACCCCCTCTGGAGGTACGCAAACGATGGATGAGATCTCCGGTGGGACATTCCACTCATCAGGATGTGGGATGGGACTAATATGCTCCTTATAAGTCTCTCTAAGGCCTTGTTGCTTGAAATAACGACTAACAAAATCATACACGGACAAACCATTGCCGGCGCGCCTGTTACAATAAGCAATTATGTCAAGGATGTTGTATAGGATAATGTATTTTTTATATTGATGAGGTGATAAATCCATACCATCCCTGTTTTGCAAATGATGGCAAAACACGATCGCGCCGATCGTGTGTTACGATCACGGTGATCGTGGGGTTACGATCGTGCCCATTGGGTTACGATCGTGCCCATCGTGTGTTACGATCACAGTGATCATGGGGTTACGATCGTGCCCATTGTGTTACGATCGTGCACATCGTGTGTCCCATCGTAGGTTACGATAAGGACGATCGTGGGTTACGGTCATGGCGACCGTGGGGTTACGATCGTGCCCATCATTGGTTACGTTCGTGCCCATCGTGGGTTACGATCGTGCCCATCGTTGGTTACGATCGTGCCCATCGTGGGTTACGATCGTGCCCATCGTGGGTTACGATCGTGCCCATCGTGGGTTACGATCGTGACCATCGTGAGTTTCGATCGTGCCCATCGTGGGTATGGACATGTACCTTATAGCGGCAGCGGCATGACGACATGGAATCTGATCCAAATCAAACTCACAACAACAGCATGTCTATGTTCGAAGGTCGACCTCATAAGAAACTTTGTTTTCTTCGACTTTATAAACAAGTGGGGTGGTAGATCGAACGGTAAGAGTCAGACTGGCTTGCACAGAGTTAGAAAGCTTTTCAAAAGTGTGCATTGTCAACTCATGGTCTCTTAACGTAGCTTCTCCCCGCATCTCATCAAACCAATTCTCTAAAATTAGGCGAAATATCTCAAGTAACGAGCAAACAGGTAAACGTCTAGCCCACAACATACGATTATTAAAGCATTCAACAACATTGGATGTCAAGAAGTTATAGCGTAAATGCAGGACACTTCGACCTAGCCCACCTCTATGGCCCGATTTGAGAAGGCGCATGCGCCCATTAGGGCTTTCGATATGTAGTTTCGAAAAGTAGTTTTCAAAAACTTCTTCTCGATGCGTGTAGGCAGCAGTTCTAAAGAGTCCTATAACATGCGCACCATATGAGGTCAGATTTTTTGCAAGATGGTGATAGCAAAACCCGTGGAATGCATTCGGATAGACGGTTCGAACAGTATTCTGAATGCTCTTATGTTGGTCACTCACAATCAGTAAATCTTCCGTCGGATTGTAGCATCTGCGCAGGTTATACAGAAAATAAGTCCATGACTCGTCGTTCTCTATCAGACCGAGACCAATAGCAAGAGGAAAAACTTGCTCGTTCCCATCAAATGTGATGGCCGCAAATAGAGTTCCTTTATTAGGTGGGTCCCATCAACTATAATCACCGGTCGAAGGCACGTATCAAATGCCCTAATACTCTGTCCGAGTGCAACGAACATGTGGCGAAACACTCCCTCACGAGTCGTCTGCAAATCATAAATTGTCCCTGGATTACGCTGTTTTAACAAATACAGATAAGATGGGAGCCTCTGATACGACTCATCGAAGCCGCCATATGTATTCTCTATCGCTATATTCCTCGTCCGGAGAGCAAAACTGTATAGCATGTCAATGCCGTACTCCCTACACATCTCTGCAATCATCTCCTTTGGCCTCAAAGTGACCCCCTCACCTGGCCAGTCTTTTAGCAAAATAATGGGCGCAACCTCGAGTGACCGATCGTGCGGCAAAGACGGTTCAAATCGTGGTAAATGTGCTCCAATATCAACTTAGTAATTCTCCAAATAGTTGCACCTCAATAGCACACAACCTAAACCGACAATTTCTTCGCCCACTCTTACGCACAAACACTATACGTTTATCGGCGAACGATCGGTGATACACCGTAGCATGTTTTCCAAATGACACATTCCTACGCTTATCCTCAACTCTGTCTTGAACGAAAGGTGGACCCCACCTCTAGCCGACTGCAGAGGTGGAGGCCGCTCGACCCAACCCAAAGTCCCGGCACTACGGGTCCGAAATGGAATGATCCAGTTACGCATTGATTGTAGATGCTCATGCTCGCTCGCAGATTGATGGTCGGATGAGAAGTTCCGACGACTCATAATCCTATCCATTTGGGCCGGTTGGCGAACCCAAGCAAGAAATTCCGCATATAGTGACTCAAACAAGTCTTTACAACAATCTTCATCTTCGGATGTATGCACCTCTTCATCTTCCTCGTCTTCCTCATCTTCCTCGTATTGATACTCTTTGGAAGGCATGTCATAATTTATGTTGTCGGGCTCTACTCTCGAGCTGCTACATCCCATATTAACCTCGGGAGTGGAGGAGCTGCTGTTCGCAACATAGATCTCAGGATCCTCGTATTCTACTAGTAATCGAAGTATCTCGGTATCACCCCGTAATAGGACTTTTACTTTGTTTCCTTTGGCCATGTGTGTCAAGTACCATAATTTGTAATCAGACTCATTTGGACCACCCAAACCCTCTCTGATAACCCCCACGAGGTTTGCACGACTAACTTTGCTCGTGTCGATATAGACAAAAAAGGAGTCCCCGTCTACATATGTCGATCGCTCCCAATGACCACCGTGATGTATCAAAATACGCTGCCACGACATCTGATTACAAAAAGATGAATAACTATTCAGAAAAATGAACGAACAATATTACGGTCTGGCTTGGACACGACCGATGCACACGGTCGTATACTACTGTGTGCAGTGATCGTGTGCAAGTTTCTGTCCATGAACACGATCGCTGCACACGATTTTAAACGACCGTGTTAAACGATCGTGTACACATTAATGTTGCGCACGATGTTAAGGTCGTTGCGCACGAACGTTGCACACGATCGTTGCACACGGTGGCTTCCCATCGTGTGCAGTGATCGTGTCCGTAAGAACAGATCTGGAATTTTTTTTTCATCGTTCAAATAATGATGCATACCTTCTTTATGAACTCAGAAGCACGACAAATGAAGTCCTATTTCAACGTCAACTTTTATTTTCGAACAATCTTGTGATTTCTATAAGATTTTTTTGAGAGACCATTTGTCAAAAATAAAATGGTTGTGTTGTTTTGATGTATATGTTTGTAGTTAAATTTTGGTTCTTGGACATTAATATCGATCGGAGGAGGAAAGTAAAAAAGAAAAAAGAGAAGAAAAGTAGTTTAAATTAAATAAATAAAAAAAAAAGAGAAGTCAACAATACAACAAAAGAGAGGACATTTTAGTCTTTTCAATCAAAATGGTACCAAAAACTTATAGTTTTATGAATAAGGATATAGAACTTATCAATTTTATGCTTTGGTATTAAAAAATTGATTCCCACAATAAATAAAAAGAAGTAAATAGTCAAAATTAAATATCAATAGAATCAAAGGACACTTATTAGAAAATTGGATAGTAACACATATAAAAATACTAGTGCATGCCGTTGATTTTTTTTTTTTACGAGACATAGATTTAACTAAGAGTCAAATAAATAATAAATTTATATCAATTAAACACAATCAATGCGTTGATAATAATAATCATAATAATAATATGATGTAAGAACTTTTTTATGATCCTCCGTTGCAACATTTTCTTATCGTGCTCTCGTTAAGCATATTCTTATGGTTCTCGTGTGAAACATCTTATTACGATCCATTCATCTAGCCGTATCTTTTTATGGTTCACTTGTCACTAAAGGTGTTCAACGGTTCCGAACTACCGGTTTTTTGAACCCGCGGTTTACCAACCGGCTATTCCGGTTGGCTGAAAATTAGAATCGGAACCGAACCGCCTTATGGCAGCTCACGTTTTCTTTTTTAATTTAATTGAATTTTTAACATTTCAATTCAAATAAAAAATATGGGGTAAAAATTGAACTTGAGCTTAATTCAAATATTTAATATTGAAATTTTTAATTTTTAAATACTTGAATTAAGCGCCTACGTATCCTATATCCGTAACTTTAGAGTTTATGAATCAAAATCAAAGTACTCGTAGTTCATTTTTAAATTTTGGGGGGAAGAGGGAAAAAATAGAATTGAGCTTAATTCAAATATTTAAAGTTATAATTAAGAATTTCAACTTTGAATATTTGGATTAAGTTGCCTACGTATCCCCCTACCTTAGGAATTAAATTCCTCATAGCTCACTTACTTATACTTACATTAGGGAGCGGAGGCGGCAAGGAGATGGTACAATCATCCAAGTCAACCGAATCATTGTTAGATCCGATATCATGTGTCGCCATCCTCTTGTTCATTATAATTTGGTTCGTGTTGGCGTAACTCGACATTCACCCAATCATTCATTGATGCTTGAACTTCAAGATTTTGAGGCGTCAATCGAGATCGCCGTTCATCCGGAATGTACCACACTTAAGGCTTGTTCAACAAAAACTGTTGAGGCGGGGACAACTAGTATTTCCTTTGCGATCGTGGCAACTACAGGAAAGACTATAGATCTTTTCGTCGAGCACTTAAGAAAATTGTTATTATCATTCGGTCCACGTTCTAAAGTTCCCAAGTCAAAAGTAGTTAAATAATTTTCAAGTTCTTGATGTGCATTACTTTGGTACCTTGTTCATTTTCGTGATAAAAGCATTCCACTCACCAAGATCCGGAATAGCAAAACCAAAAGAAGGCATACTACTACTACTATAAGAAATGTGAACAGTAGAAGAAGTACTCGTACCAAGATCAAGACTGCCATTATAACTACAAGCATATTCACAATAAAGATCAGATAATGAAAAACCTTTGAAGACAGTCGCTAGGATATGGAGGAATAAAAGTAGGAATAAGAATAGGAAATAAAGCATTGTAGTTATAAAGTGTAAGTAATTTTAACAAACATTCCTCTCTAACTTGAGGATGTAAAAGTTTAGCAACTAAAAAAAATGGAGGAATGTTGGTGAAATATTTTATCCATTTGTCTCTCATTTCTTTTATACAATCAGATATATTGGGAACTTTAATTAAAGACTTGAATACAAGTACAATTTTAACAAAATGTTCAACAATAAGTGTAGAAATGGGATAATAAACACTGGACAAAGACTCAATCGCCTCTTTAAAAATTTTTAAAAGTGCCATTAAACTAGAGCACTTATCCCATTGACTTGACAATAAGCAAACAGGTACTTGTTCTTCATTATAAAAATTGCACAATGCAATACGATATTGATAATTATCATTAGCAAATTGTGATCTGGCACATCTTTTGAAAAAAAAATGGATGCATATTATTTTTTAGCCAATATCTCCTCCACTTTTACCAAGAGAATAATGTCTAATTAGATATATTATTCCTTCACGAATATTAGCATATGCTTCTTGTAAAAACAACTAAACCATTCGAAACACATAAACTAAGAACATGATAAATGCACCTAACTAGGACTGTCTAAATGGTTCCCGGTTCTCGGTTAGAACCGGAAGCAAACCGAAACCGTGCGGTTCCGGTTAACCGAGAACTGAAAATGCGGTTAATGGTTCGGTCTTCGATTCCAACTATTTGCGATTTTGCGTTTCTCAGTTAAGGATTATTAATCGAGAACCGAATATATATATATATATATATATATATATTATTTTTAATATTTTTATTACTAACTTCTAACTTCTAACTTCTATGTTCCAACCCTAATCCCTCATTTAATTTTAAGATGCTTGGACGATGGATTTGGTGAACTTGTGATATTTTTTTATTTGAAATTTGAATTGTTGAATCTTGATTGTTGAGTGTTGAAACTTAAATATTATTGTTAATAGATCATGAGTTTGATTTAATTAGGCTATTGCATTATCTGTTTTGTGTTATTTTTAATTAGAATTTCTGAATTTATAAAATGTAAGCAATTTTTTAAATTTTTTCCTACTATGATCGTTTTTTTCTCAAAAAAAAAAATAGTTTTTCGGGCCAACTGAACCGTAACCAAATTATTTTGGTGCGGTTGCGGTTAACCGAATATATAAAATAGTTCGGTTTGCGGTTCCAACTTTGGGGCTAAAATAGTTCCGGTTAACCGATCTTTCGATCCGTTTAACCGGAACCGAACTGTTCGACAGCCCTACACCTAACATAAATTTTTTTACCACCAATAGATGACCCACATACTGAAATAAGTGATTCTAAATTAGATGTATTTGAGCTAGTATTATCAAAAAAAATTGAAAAAAAAAACTTTTTGTACTAAATTATATTCAGATAAAATTATATGAATTTATGCGAAACATTTTGGGCGGTATGTGCGGATAAGCTCTCTAAAATCAATTTGACGTTTTTGCATAGTCCAAGAATCATCAATCCAAATACAAGTAATTCCATATATGAATTTAGTGTCAATGATCACTCCAAGAATCGGAGCATATACAAACTTTATGATCCAGTTTTAAAAACATATTAGCTAAAATTAATTTTACCTCGCTAATAGTTTTTCTAACATCACGAGTTACGATAGATCGTAAAACTTTTTTACTAGCGGAATTAAAACTTAGTTGAGTAAAGTTTTCATACATTTGGTCGTCGGCAAAGTTAAAAGAAAGAGATTTACCACAAACAAATCTAGCTAATTCTTTTCTACCGGCAATTGAACTAAATTTAAATAAAGAACTAGTACCTTAATTGGTGGCATTAGACAACGTCGCTGTGCCTCGTAGTTGGGTTTGATTATAATTTATACAAACTTTATCGGGATGTTGTCTTCGTATATGGCCATTTAGTGTCTCATAACCTCCTCCTTTTCTAAACTTGTAAGATTTCTCGCAATAGTCGCACTTGACCAAGAAATCACCGGGACTGGAGGCAATGATACAAGTAATTCCCATATACACCTCGCTAATACAAGAAATCACCTTGCTAATACAAGTAATTTCCATATATGAATTTAGTGTCAATGATCACTGCAAGCATCGGAGCATATACAAACTTTATGATCTAGTTTTAAAAACATATTAGCTAAAATTAATTTTACCTCGCTAATAGTTTTTCTAACATCACGAGTTACGATAGATCGTAAAACTTTTTTACTAGCGGAATTAAAACTTAGTTGAGTAAAGTTTTCATACATTTGGTCGTCGGCAAAGTTAAAAGAAAGAGATTTACCACAAACAAATCTTGCTAATTCTTTTCTACCTCGCTAATACACTTGACCAAGAAATCACCTCGCTAATACAAGTAATTACCATATATGAATTTAGTGTCAATGATCACTCCAAGCATCGGAGCATATACAAACTTCCTCATAACCTCCTCCTTTTCTAAACTTGTAAGATTTCTCGCAATAGTCGCACTTGACCAAGAAATCACCGGGACTGGAGGCAACGTCGTCCAATTTTGTATAATGCACCGCAAATAATGGAGATTTGAGCTCCGGCGGTTTATTTTTTTTTTTGTTTTTATTGGTTGCTCATCATCTTCGATATTATGAATTGATTTTGAGGCTTCAAACATTTAGAATTGATTTGTTCCTCAGTTAATTCTTCGGAACATAATCTCCAAAGCTCGAACTTGAAATAGAAGTAGACGGAGTATGAGTAGGAGTACCCTACCACCAGCACCACTTCTTCCTCGTTGAGAAATGTCGGTGATAGCCGTTTCCTTAACCGGGTTGAATTTGCCACTTGACATCTTCCTTCAATTAATATGAAAGAAAGTAATAGTGTAATACTTGAAAGAGTAGAAAGAAAATAGATAATTAGAATTGGTGTGAGAGAAATTGAGTGTGAGAGGTTGCCATTTATAGGTGTTAAAATATATTAAAAAATTAAAAAAAAATGCTTGTGACCGTTGTGAACCGCTGGTTCCCGGTTGAACCGTCGATTCCCGATTTGAATCGGCGATTTGGAGTAACGGTCACGGTGAAATTCAAATTTAAAATTCAAACTTTGAATTCCCCCCCCCCACCCCACCCCCCACCCCCCCGAAATTTTGAAAATTCAAATTTTAATTTTTTTTCAACTCGTGGTTGAACTGCCTCTTGAATCGCCGGTTTGCGGTTCGTCCGAATGCCGAACCGGAATCGAACCGTCTTAAAAGTTAAAACGGTTGACGGTTCTGGTTTTAAACCGAAATCGTGGTCAACGATTAACCGAACTGCGGTCAATGGTTCAAAACCGGCGGTTCGGCCGGTTGAACCGAACCGTTGAACACCTCTAATTGTCATGCATCCTTCTATTATTCTCATGTTACTATCTTCTTATGAATAGCTTGTTTAGTATCATCTTATGATACTTTATCTTTTTATGTCGTATATTCTCGTCGGTCTCCCATATTTGAACATTCTTATGACCCTGTGCAATATCTGCTTATTATAGTTAGAAAAGCAAACAAGTTACCAAAAAATTGATAAAATGCCACGTAAACCAAATTATTGTGATGCCTCCAAAAAACTAAATATTAGTAAAATGTATAGAATATATATAATATAAATAGTTATAGATAGATAAATATATAATTTAGATTGACTGATTAATTAATCAATGGCAGAAGAATTAAAAAAGTCAAAACGACAAATTGACATATAAGTCAAATCAATCGGAAAATTCAGAAAATATTTGTTTTAATATATTATATATTTGTGTTTGTTTGAGGAGAAAGTAAAAGACAGCAAATCAATTGTATTGATAACAATGAATAGATGGGCCTTTATATAAGCATTACAATGAGAGTCCTTCCATACATAGGATTCCTAGTTAAGGTAAGACATCTAACAGGATCCTACTACTTATGGAAGAGTCTAGAACCTTCCATAACTCTATCCCCCTACAACCAGTATTAGGTAAGACACCAATACGGGAAGGATTTCCCGGAACACTCCCCCAGTGTCGAACACTAATACTAACATGGTGCATAAGGTGTTGCCTCGGTAAAAAACCTTTCCAAGTCAAATAAAACCCCGTGGGAAAAACAAAGACTTTAGTGAGGAAAAAGAGCACAACGCACCAACTACAAATGTCAGAATTATGTGAAGTATACTCCCCCTGAGGTATACATGACAGCTCATCCCGTCGAGCTATCATTAGTTGAGCTCGGATAATCGACACATGCCGATGCTTCTCACATGTTTCTCAAATGTAGATTTCGGCAGAGATTTAGTGAACAAGTCTGCGATATTCTCATCGGAACTCACTTGTTTCACTTCGATATTCGGCATTTTCTGCTGCTGCTGATTATAAAAGAACTTCGGCGCAATATGCTTGGTATTGTCACCCTTTATGAAACCTAACTTCATCTGCTCAATGCATGCCGTATTGTCCTCAAAGATGCAAGTAGGAGTTGTTGTAGTGGGATCTAATCCACACGTTTCTCGTATATAGTCTATGACTAACCGGAGCCAAATGCACTCCCTTACGGATTCGTGCAATGCAATTATCTCTGCATGGTTCGAGGAAGTAGCAACCAGGGTCTGCTTGGTAGATCGCCAAGATATTGCCGTATTCCCAATGGTGAACACATAACCAGTTTGAGAACGTCCTTTATGCGGGTCAGAGAGATAACCAGCATCAGCAAATCCAACTAACATGTCGTTAGGATTCTCTGCATAAGGGGTAAGCTTGCTAGCATTAGCACTTCTGGTAGTCAAGCTACCATGCTCAGCTGCAATATCAGAGGAAGATCGACGGTCGGTATGCATCGTCTTAACCTCAACAATTCCTTTCGAAATATCGCTCTCTTTTGCGTAGGGAAAGAACAATCCAAGATCACTGGAGCCTTTCAAGTATCGAAAGATATGTTTTACTCCATTCCAATATCTTATCGTGGGAGCGGAGCTAAATCTCGCTAACAGATTCACAGAGAATACGATGTCTGGACGAGTACATTGAGCCAGATACAACAACGCACCGATTGCGCTAAGGTACGATGTTTCTGCTCCAAGGACCTCTTCATCCTCCTCTTTAGGACGAAACGGATCCTTGTTCATTTCCAGACTTCGACCAATCATGGGGGTAGCAAGAGGATGTGCCTTGTCCATACTAAATCGCCTGAGTATTTTGTGGACATAGGCAGACTGATGAATGAGTATGCCATCGTCTCGATGTTCTAGCTTAGGGCTGTAAACGAACCGAGCTGTTCACGAACAAAGCTCGGCTCGGCTCGTTAAGGGCTCGGTTCGGCTCGGTTCGTTAAGAACTCGAGCTCGAAAATCTGTGCGGTAAGAAAACGAGCTCGAGCCGAGCTTGGGCATGTGCGGCTCGAGCTCGGATCGAGATCGACTCGAGATCGGTTCGGCTCGGTTCGGCTCGTTAAGCTCGATTAATAAATATATTTTTAAAATATTTTTTATAATATTTATATATTATATTATAGATTAATAATTTTTTAAATAATTTTCATATATTAAAATATTAATTTTTATATATATATATATATTTGAAAATATATAATTTTTAATGATTATTTTAAAATATTTATTTTAAATAATTCAAATATATTATTTAAATAATTTAAAAATATATAATTATTCGCGAACAGCTCGAGCTCGACTCGGCTCGAGTTGTTCGCGAACAGCTCGTGTGCGGCTCGATTTATTAACGAGCTCGAGCTCGAACACGATTTTTGTTCGGTAAGAAAGCTCGGCTCGGCTCGGCTCGGCAGAAAAAAATTTAAAACTCGGCTCGGTTCGATCAAAGCTCGACTCGGCTCGGTTCGTTTGCAGCCCTATTCTAGCTCTAAGCCCAAGCAGAATCGAGTCCTCCCGAGATCTTTCATCTCGAATTCGGATTTAAGGCAGCGGGCCGTTTCATTGACCTCATCTATGGTACCGATAACATTCATGTCATCTACATATACGGCTACAATCACAAATTCTGTATCTGTTCTTTTCACGAAAATGCATGGACAGATGTCATTGTTCTCGTATCCCTTCCCAACCAAGTATTCACGTAGGCGGTTGTACCACATCCTTCCGGATTGTTTCAACCCATATAGTGAACAACGCAATTTCACAGCGTAAGCACTCCGTGGTTTAGAGCTACTTGATTTGGGCAATGAAATCCCTTCGGGGACTTTCATATAGATATCCGTATCTAGATCCCCATAAATATACGCAGTAACCACATCCATAAGCTGCATGTTCAGTTTTTCGGACACTACCAAACTGATTAAGTAGCGGAAAGTGATGATGTCCATAACGGGAGAATACGTCTCCTCGTAGTCAATGCCAGGGCGCTGCGAGAAGCCTTGGGCAACTAGTCTCGCTTTGTAACGCATGACCTCATCCTTATCATTGCGTTTATGAACAAAGACCCACTTATGTCCAACTGGTTTAACGCCAATGGGTATTGGCTCGATACGGCCAAATACCTCACGTTTAGCCATTGAGTCTAGTTCAGCCTGCATTGCATCTTTCTATTTCAGCCAATCGGCTCGTTGTTGACACTCAGCAACTGAGCGCGGCTCAGCGTCGTCGTCTTCAATAATTTCTTGAGCGACGGAGTAGGCAAAAGCATCATCGACTAGCGTGGACGACCTGTCCAATAGTACGTATTCACTCATATATTGCATCGAGATTTCTTTATTTTCTGACATCAACAAAGTTTCCGACGCGTCCGTCGATTGTTCCATTGTTGATTCGAGGACATATCCGTAGTCAGAGATAATCTCGTGTGACGGAGTCACTATGTCGATGATGAGAGGATTTTGTGCCTCTATTCCTATTCTCTTTCGAGGTTCGGTATCCTTTCTACCCGCTGGCCTCCCCCTCTTTCGAGCAGGGATAAGAGCAGCCGAAGCAGCCGTCCCACCACTAAGGTTGATGCCGAGGGCATCATTCATTTGGGCGGCTGAACCTTGCCCTATAACTGGGAATTCTAACCTTGCAGAAATATTCGCAGCGGGAATGGTAGATCTTGTCACTTTCGCAGTATCAGTAAAGCTGTCGGGAATCGAATCCGCAAATTTCTGAAGACTGAGAATACGTTGCACTTATAGCTCGGATTGAGCTGTGCGGGGATCTTGATGAGGCAAGGAGGGAGCACACCAGACAATTTCCTGGCGTTCAACTGGAATCGGTCGATTCCTCTCTTCCCCGAACGACGGGAAGTTTGTCTCATCAAAGTGACAGTCTGCAAATCTTGCAGTGAACAGATCTCCTGTCAAAGGTTCCAAATAGCGGACAATTTTCGGCGATTCATAGCCAACATATATACCTAATCGTCTTTGCGGACCCATTTTAGTACGCTGTGGAGGCGTAATTGGCACATAGACTGCACAACCAAAAATGCGTAAGTGTGAAATATCAGGCTCATATCCAGTTACCAACTGATACGCACTAAACGTTTGATTGGCAGTGGGTCGAAAGTGAATAAGTATATAGCCACATGCAAAATTGCATAACCCTAGGTAGAAATTGGAAAGTTGGTGCGCAATACCAATGCTCGGGCGATAAGCTGTAACCGCTTAATCATAGCCTCGGCAAGGCCATTCTGCGAATGAACATGAGGGACGGGATGTTCAACTTCAATCCCAATCGACATGCAATAGTCATCAAAAGACTTTGACGTAAACTCACCAGCATTGTCCAATCTTAATGACGAGATTGGAAAGTCGGGGTGGTTAGCCCGTAACTTGATGATTTGTGCTAGGAGTTTAGCAAATGCAGCGTTTCTTGTGGATAGCAGAGCGACGTGTGACCATCGCGTCGATGCATCAACCAGAACCATAAAGTATCTAAATGGTCCGCACTCTGGCTGAATAGGTCCACAAATGTCCCCTTGAATTCTTTGTAAGAAGCGAATGTTTTGTGTTGAGTCTTTAGCAAAGGACGGAGAGGGTATCAACTTTGCTAGTGAACAGGCTTTGCAAAACGATTTATGGGCATTAGAAATTGCCACGGAAGCCTCGGGATTTACGAGAGATGCACCGCCAATCTTATCAGGGCGTGCGATCTTTAGTCCCGGTGATACGATATCAAGCTCACTCACATCAATGCCGATATCGAGTGGTGCTTCCAATCATTTTCTGGACTTGAAAAACGGATGACCATGTGAGTTTTTCAAAATGCGAATCATCATGTCGCGTCCAGGGTGACCGAGTCGGTCATGCTATAGTTGGTATGCTTCGGAATCACACAGTTCGTGACTCACAGCATAGGATTCAATAACCCTTATTGTAGTCTGGTATAAACCACTACTTAGACTCATAAGTTTCTCGAGAACGCAGTGTCTTCCGCATTCTGCCAGAGTAACACACAAAAATTCTGTCCCATTCTCACAATGTGTATCAAGGTGATAACCGCTGGCACGGATATCCCTAAAACTTAGCAAGGTTCGGTTTGCTCTTGGGGCATAGAGAGCATTTGTGATATTAATATGCGTACCATTAGGTAGCAAGAAATGAGCAGGTCTCCTCCCTTGTATTACTTGAGAGGAACCAATCATTGTTGTCACAGAGGATATATATGGCACAATATCCTTGAATAATTGCCTATTCCGAAGAATAGTGTGGGTTGTTCCACTATCAGCAAGGCACTCAATTTCGCCACGAGACATCTACAATAAGACATGAAACTCGATTAGTCTTGTGATGAAAGACATAGCGAAAACTCATTAACTTCGAGTTTGGGGAAATTCGACCAAGTTGGTTAGGATCAAAGTTAGCACAATCGCTGGAAATAATTTCCGCGCAGCTTGACCTTTGTTCACTAAAACGGTAATAACGTCTTCGTTAAGAAGGCTATGGACGAACGGTCAGTTGTTCTGGAAACTAGACTTCCGTATCTTTCTGTCCACAGGTCGTGCACTTTCTGGATCATTAAACTCTGATCTCAGTGCTCGTTTCAAGTTGCTATTTTGGTATTTTCCTATTGTTGAGTGATAAAGCAAGGTTGAAGCTTTTTTCAAAGGCATTATTGTTGATACAGTACTATGGCAATATGGCCATAGGAGCGTTTAAATACTTCAAAACGCATCGTGGTGTTCGATTTATATCTCGGCTAATGATCCTTTCGGTAACTCCAACTTGGTAGACTTGCAGAGAAAGTAGGAATATCGGTACAACTAGGGCTGTTTAAAAACCACTAATTCCGTTTGAACTTTCAAAGCATAAACAAATACCAAGGAGGATGCGCCTAGTCTTGATCAAAAGTTTTGATGAAATCCACCAATGTATCAAATTTAACCAAGCAATTCATTACTGAGCAATTGTTTTGTGATAAACCAAACATGATTTCGAAGGAAAAAAATAAAATTCGTCTCTGCACAATCACAGCAATTAAAAGAATTTTATTCATCATGGCCAACTTTATTACATTCATGAAAATACAAAGTAGTTCTCGAAAACTAGAAACAAGACAAAACATAACCAAAACATAAAACAAGTCAAACTACAATGATCTAGTCAAAGTCAGCAACATCCATATGTTGGTCTTTGTCCGCAACGGTGAGAGGAGGGATCTCAGCAGGGATCTCAGTATGGTTCACCTCCGTATTCTCATTATCTTCCTCCATGTAATTTGACTCTTGAGTCAAATATTGTTTATAGTGCTTGTAGTAAGCTTGGATGTTCTTTGGCGCCTTGCAATTGTGGTAAGTATGCTTCTTTGATCCGCAAGTATAGCAATTCCGGCCTTCCTTTGGAGTGGTTCCATTCCCGGCGGCAGGAGGCGGTCCACGTGATTCGGTTCCACTGGGTCCCGTGGCCGAGCCACCGTGCCTCTTCCACACATTGGAACGACGACCTCGTCTTTTCCCTCGCTTGCTCGAGTCATGCACCCGTGGTGCTTGCAAAAACTGAGTAGCGTTGCCTTTTCTATTTTGTCGTGGTGCCTTCTTGTGGGTAGCCTGATTCACTTCCGGAATCGGCTTCGTACCAGATGGGCGCGCATTGCTATTGAGAATAATCTCATGGTGCCTTTCTTTTTTCGCGAGGTGGGAGATAAGGTCACTAAAGTTTTTAATTCTCACTTCCTCATAGGCAACGCGCAGCTGATGAGCAATCACACTTTCTCCCACGGGAAACGTGTTAAGAGTATTCTCGATCAAATCTTGATCACACTTCTTGATACCACAAAAACCAAGATCAGCGCGAAGACCGAGGATGACTTGGTTATAGGCCTCCACATTTGCATAATCCAAAAATCGGATTTGCTCCCACTGAACTTGCAATTCGGGGAAGCACTGATCATGCACATTATTAAATCGTTGTTCGAGTGTATCCCATAGTTCTTTGGGGGTTTGCAAATTCATATAACACTTTTTCAACAACGGATGTATATGTCTACGCAAGTACATCAGTGCATTAGCCTTGGTTTCCTCGCTTGGTTCTTGAGCGGTAGGCTCGTTAGAGGGAAAGATGGTGGTGGTAAATCTCCTACCGACGAACGCCAAGCGAACGTCTCAGACCCACCTATGGTACTCCTTACCAGCATGGTCAAGGATCTCGAACTCCGGATGAACATTGGAGCTTTGTGCCATCTACAAGATATAAACAAGAGGAAGTTAGTCTTGTTGGATTTTCAGTGACAATGTAAACGGTCACAATCGATGCTTTTAAAAGCGTGTAACATAACCGTTACTCGATGTACTTCCCTTAATTGTTGTTTTAGTAAAGTCGACAAAAACGGCGATATCAGATCGCACCCAGATACGTGGTGTATGCAACAACCACAAGTATCGACTTTTCAACAATTCTGTGACTCCCCTAGGACCGTCACACAGTTTTCTTCGACACGTAGAGATACCGACTTCTCTCGCGGTCTCATCCCCCACAAAGTAGCGTGGGAGATAAAGAACCCAATGACCCATGTCCCCAAAAGAAAAATTCCCAAAAGGAGAGAATTGAAATAGGGACAAGTCAGATAATTACCTCGATTATAAAATTAGGCACGTGCTGAATTTGTGGTGTGCTTCGATCTACCGGTTGGTACTCGATGCGACAACGTGAAACTGGAGGCGCAATTTTGCGGCTTCTGAAGATAAGTTGATGTTCGGGTTTTGGTCTGAGATTCAGAACCGGGTCGGACTTGGCTGGGCTGGAGCTGGCCGCCGTGGCCATGGCGGTGGTGGCTTTCATTTGACTGGATCGGCGGCTACTGGTAACGACGGCATTGGCGGTGGCGCGCGTTCTTGGGCGGCGGCCAGAGCGTCAGCTGGCAATGGCGGCGGCGGGCAGTGGCTGGCGGCGATGGCGGTACTGGCAACGGTGGTGGCGTGGCGGCGGCAAGCCAGGCGATCGGCGGTGGCGGTGGCTGGACTGACCGATCTTTTTTTTCGTTCGAGCTACGTGCTGATAACGTGTTTGAGGAGAAAGTAAAAGACAACAAATCAATTGTATTGATAACAATGAATAGAGGGGCCTTTATATAGGCATTACAATGAGAGTCCTTCCATACATAGGATTCCTAGTTAAGGTAAGACATCTAACAGGATCCTACTACTTATGGAAGAGTCTAGAACCTTCCATAACTCTATCCCCCTACAACCAGTATTAGGTAAGACACCAATACGGAAAAGATTTCCCGGAACAGTGTTAATATATTATATATTCGAGTCATCTAAAATATTTTCGAGTCACCTAAAATATCGAGCCACCTATTCAATTCAACTATTTACATTCGAGTCACCTAAAATATACTCGAGTCATATATCCGAGTCACCTAAAATATATTCGAGTCATATATTCGAGTCGCCTAAATTATATTCGAGTCATATATTCGAGTAGCCTAAATTATATTTGAGTCACCTAAAATGCGTTCGAGTCACCTAAAATGTCAAGCCATCTATTCAAGTCAACTAGTCACATTCGCGTCACCTAAAAGTGGATGACTCAAATGTAAATAGGTGACTCGAATACACTCGAATAAATATTACAAGTTACAACTGACAATCTGGGTATCAAAAAAAAATTGTTAAATTCGGGAGAAGAAAAAATATTCTTATATTTAAATGGATGCATGTCTAAAACAACAAGCTCTGTAGATGCATTAAATAATACAAATATAGATATTTAAATCCTTAGAATATATAAATAATAACTATAGTTGATTAATTCTTCTTCCGCCTAAACCAAAACGAACACTATACAGAAATGTGTAGTTGGAACAAATGTTCCACTTTCTATAGCTTACTTACTTAAAAAAGAGAGTAGAAATCTAGCTATATGAACCCTTTAGACTACAAATTATGTCGTACAATTTAATACTGTCAAATTCTAGTTAATTTTACAATTTGTGGATGATTTCACCCTTCAACTCACCTACTTTTATCTCATTATTTTCTTTTCATTCATTATTTCTCTCTCTCCTCTCTTTTCATCTTTCTCCTTTCCGTTTTCTATCTCATCCTTTTTCCGCTCTCCCTCTTTTCATCTTTTCATTCATTATTCTACCCTTCACTTTCTCTTCTCCTCTCACCTTTCTCTCTCCATTTCTTTCTCTTTCTCTATCTAAAAATATTCAAAATCTCGCTGGCAACCGTCACCGCCGCCGCTGCCCCCTAAACCATCATGGAGCTCGTAATATTCTCGACAGAACTCAAGGTTCGGGATCTTCCCTACTCTCGCTTTCGATTTTATTACTCTTTCTCCATCTTTCTCTCTCTAGAAAAATCCTAGATGTAGCTTGAAATAATGTTATTTTCGTATTTGTTTTTGATGATCTACAAGTTTTCATATTATTCCTGGTTATTCGTGGTATATTTGGGGTGATTTCCGACCGATTTGTATGTATTGGTGTTTTAGATCTAGTTTTTCGCATGTTTGTTCATGTGGTGACGATTTACAGTTATTACGATTTATTCATTTCGTACTAGGTTACCATGTTACAATATTGTCATTTCGTATCACTATACCTTGATTTTATGTTAAGATTTTATCATTTCGTATCAGTATGAAGCTACGAAATTCGAATTTCATAACACATTTGTGCCGATTTGAAATTTTCGTATTGGAGATTTGGTATACATGTTACGGATTCATAACTGTTACGATTGGTGAATTGATACGATTTGTGGTTGAACTGATGGGTGAATTCATAAGAATCTTGTTATTATCGCCTGTTTTTTTCTCAGATATGTTACACAAGTTATGAAAAAATCAATTTCGTATTGAATATTCTGTTACGATTTTAGATTTTCGTATGGAAGTAATGATACAAAACGCAAGAACAAATGATACGAAATGTGATTTTCATAAAAAAGGTTATAACTCTGTTACGAATTTAGAATTTCGTATCGCATAATTTGTATCCCTGTTACGAAATTCGTATTTCGTGTCGTCATTTTATGCTTATTGGATTTTTTTGTGCGATTTAGTAACATTGTTAATTCTGGTCTAGTGGCACCGGGGTTTTACCCCATAGCTCAGGTCTCGGGTTCGAGTCTGGGCTGTGGCGGGTTTCCCTAAAAATGGTGGAGGGTATTATTCCCTCAAGGAGTGTGGCTCTGGTGGAGGTGCGAGCATTCGAGCCTGCGCTGCCTCTGGGGTTCGGAGTCTAACCTCGCACTAACACTAACCACTAAGCCGGTTGCCGTTCAAAAAAAAAAAAATGAAATTCGCATTTCGTAACAAATGTTACCAATTTCGTAACAGATGTTACGAATTTCAAAATTCGTAACTAATTCTGTTGCGTGAGATCTCAGTTCTGAAGGTTACGAAATTTGAATTTAAATAGCGATTGATGTTAGACTGCAAAATAGGCCCAGGCCAATGGGCCAGCACGCCTGCTTTTGGGCGGGCATTGGGCTTCATAATTTTGGCCCAAAAATCGGGCCTTTGCTTTGGCCCAGATTTGGCCCGCCGTTGAGGCCCGGCCGCGGCGCCACTGGCCTGGGCATGGCCCGCCCGACCAGCTTTTTTTTATATTTATGTTATATGTAATTATAATATTTAAAATTTTTCCTTATTTGTTAGATTAGATTACATCTATATGTTAATTATTGATGTAGTTTTATTTTTTATGGGACTTTGTGATTACTTTGTAGTATCTCATATCAATAATAATATTATTTTATGATTTTTATAAGAAAGTAATAGTGATAAATGAAATGATGATCAAATAAAAATATTTATATATTTGTCTTTTGATTGTGGTAGTGTAGTAAATAATATAATTATCAAATAAAAATAATTAAACATTTATTTAATTGATTGTGATAGTATAGTGAATAATATAATAATTACGGATCGAAAAATATTTCTATATTTATTCAGAAAACGCTCCATTACATCATGACTTGTTTCTGTGTTACGAATTATAATTTTTTTATTTCGTATCAACATGACTTGTTTTCCTATTACGAATTTACGATTTCGTATCAGTTTGTCATTATTCTATGTTACAAATTTTACAGTTCGTATAAATATGCCTTGTTTCTCTGTTACGAATTTATGATTTCATACCACTTTGTCATAATTTCATGTTACGATTTTATGAATTTATTTCAGTTTGTCATGATTCCATGTCATGAATTCAATATTTCGTATCAAACGTGTCTTGTTTTTCTATTACCAATGTATGATTTCGTATCAGTGCGATGTACATATTTAAACTTAAAAAATCTACAAAATACAAAACAATACCTCAAAATCGACTTCAAGCCGCGAAATCAGAAAAAGAAAAAAAAAAAAATGAAGAAGGAAAAAAGAAGCAAGGGAAAAAGGTGAAGAAGAAAGAAAGAGAATTTTTTTTAACAAAAATAAGAAAAAGAAAAAAAAATAAGAGAACAAGTCACGCAAGGAAAAAAATGAAGAGAATGAGAGGGAAAAGAGAAAAATGAGTGGATTTTAAAAGTAAAGACATTTCCGTCCAAAATACCTTATTTTGACTAGAATATAATATTATTAAGTTTCTTGACAAATATTGTATTCCAGTTAGTCAAACTGACTATATGGTTATATTTCCTAAAAAAAAAGCTCATTTTTTATGTGCATGAACTTAGTTTTCAATACATCAAGTTTCTCTCTAAGATTCAAGTAATACTTTAATTGATTTAAAATAAAAGTAATATGTTAGTTGATCTTATTTTATTATGTTTAATCTATATAATAATAAATATTGATCCACCCATAGATGAACAAGTTATTAATTTATCGACAAATAAATAACGTTGCTGAATAAAATTTTTTTAGCCATGGATATGTGTGTTTATTGAGGTTCTACTATATGTTATCTTATAAAAAAACAAATAAGAAAAGACCGCCTTATATAACCGAATCTAATAGCTTTTTAGTTTGTTAATTTTCGGTTTTTATTATTTCATTTTTTTTATACTGATGTTCTAAACTTACACTTGACTAATTTTTGGGACAATAGCCCCGGCCCGTCAGAACTGCTACCACTTAAATCACGAGATATATATTCGATTTCCTGGTTCTTAAATATCCTCAACTATCGCGCATGAGTCATTAAGTGATTCTTTCACGCTTAAACTGGTCTATCCAGTGCAGACTTCCCACTGCGTCACTGCCTCCCAATGATTGCTTCATGCTGGATCCCAACCATCCAGCCGCGGGTTCCCAACAAGATCAGACCTCCGACACTGCCGCTTGAAGTCATCAGAATTTAATAGGATATCAACTTTTAGGACTTTTGTTTTTCCTTAAGTTTTCCAAATTTTTAGGGACTTCAGTTCTTATTTTGTTTCTTAATTTTTTCAGTTTTTATTTTTTCATTTAATTATTTTAATGTTTTAGAGTTTTCTAGTTTTCTAGTGTATTTTTTTCAATTTTTTTTTATTTTAAGATTGGTTTTAGGTAAGTTTTTATTGATCACAAGATGCATGAGGCCATCACATAGAGTGCTCAATATATAACTATGATGTTTTTATTTGTGATCACGGGTTTGAATAAAAAAAGATAGTAATAAAGATGTACCATGAGAATTACATCTCAACTAGTATTATTTAAAAAAAAAGAGTATTGATATCGAGTTCGATCCTTGTACATTCCAATTTATTTAGGCCTTGTTCTCTTCGACTTAACACAAACTAAAGAATAAAACTAAATGACTATATTAGCCTTCTCAAAATATTTTTCCTCCTTTCTAAATCTTCTTTTGGTTTCGGCGCGATTGGATGCATCGACACTTATATTTTCCATAAGACGTGCCAGCCGCTGGCTTTGCAGTATCATGGCAAGTATACATGCCAATCATTGTGTCCTATTTATGGCATGCCATTTGGCAATGCTCCCATACCAATTCCACTGGAAAAATAATCCGGCAAGACGCAACACACCGGCAGCCATCACCTCCACGAACGCCATCAGATACGATCTCTGAGGCGATAAACCAGCAGTCGCGACAGATAGCAAGAACCCCTCCACATTGCAAGGGACCATAAACGTGGCCGACTGAATGCCCTTCAGAGACTTCCTGGCAACTTCATCGGGTTTCATCGCGCCGGATGAAGCTGCTATTATATTGGTCAGTTGTGGCCTTGTTTTTGTCTCTGCCATTATTTAGCACAGATTATTTTCAAACACAAGTTGCAAAAAGAGAATGGACAAAATACATGTTCACAAAGATAAGAGTATACGTTTCTAGAAACATGGAACCAGCAACACCATCTAGAAATATTACAAAAACGACCCCTGAGCTTTTACCTAATTAAACGCATACATTGGGTTGTTAATGGGCCGAGCTACTCGGCATTCGCCCGAAGGCCCATCTTGAATACCCTGTCTAATGGACCGCTCAATTCCTTAATGAACAGGTCCTGGTTCTAACTTATTACCCGGTCAGCCTGATAAATACCCGAGCAATCGTTTATTTGGACTTCAGCCCGATAATAGTACCATTCCCAATTGCCCAAATATTAATAGTTGAATACTTAATTGAACTCGAGACACACGATTATACGATTACAAATTACGGTTTCTAACATAAACCGCTTTTTTACTCTTCCAACCGCTTTCATTTTTCAAACTCCAGACTGCTATCCTTTTTTTTTTTGAGTTATCTCTACGTCGTTGGTTGTGGATGGATAGGGATGTTAGTGGGCGAGCTACTCGGTACCTGCATAGCAGATCGAATACCGACTTGGACGGACTGCTTGCTTGTTTGATGAGCCCGTGTCGAGCCGTAGTTAGCACCCGGTTCCTTAACGAGTCGGTCTGACACACAACTCGACACTCCACCGAGCCGAACCGGGTATAGTGACACCCGATCGTTAATAGCAGTGCACGCCCATAACCAACAAAAAACTCAGTAGTCTTATAAAATCACAAAAAACACAACCTCAAGAGGGTAATATTTGTAAGGTAAATACAAACCTCGAGGGGGCATTTGTTAATGTTGAAAGATAGTGGGTCTCTTTTGTAATCAGATTTAACCCCAAAAGTAGCTTTTTCTAATTATCCCTACAAGTTGCAGTTCATAAGAAAAAAGCTTATTCTTCTCTACTGAAAATGGATAGATACATACACAGATAAAAAGCTTATTCTTCTCTAAAGTTGCAGTTCATAAGAAAAAAGAAGGATTATCAGTGAGATTTTTTTTATTACCTTCCAAAAGACCGGGAGTTTCGGTGTCGGGAGGGAAGATGAGGGAGACATGAATATCCTCTGCTATAATCTCCTGTTGAAGTGCTTCTGCTAAACCCCTGAGGCCAAACTTGCTGGCTGAATAAGCTGAATAACCATAGATACCAACCTGTTACCAAATTAAAATATATATATATATATATATATAATTCAGTAGAGTTGAGAGAAAAGGTAAAGAAAGATACAACAACACTGGAGGGATTGTCAAAAGTTATAAGCTGTCGAAGTCTGCTGCAGAAACTGAAAAAGTTCTCACTCGAATGAGTGTGAAAATTTGGATACCGTACAATGGTACACCCATATAGTGTATTCCCCGTCGGATGCATTATACGTAGTGTGTATGAACGGTGCAGATTAATGCACTAGATTGAACATCGATCTGCATCGTCCATACACGCCACGTGTAGTGCATCCGGCATGAGATACACTACATGAGGATGTATCATGGACCCAATCGAAAATTTGAGAGTCGTGTATTCCACGATATAAACGTTATAAAATATGTATTAATTATGATTACCAGTATAATCATATATATAATCACTTTTATATATTCATAATTATTTATAATATAATTACACTAACAATATGACTCGCTCCATTATAACATGTACAATATCATCCAAGTCTTTCTTGAATTGGAATTCGGGAACCCCACTTGTTACAATTTATGCCTCATAGCTTTCAAAGCTAGGAAATATCAACATTGGGGTAGAAAATCAATCTACTATCAAAACCTTTAAGTCAAAGAAACAAGCAATATCGACTCAACTACGTATTTGCTGTTTTATAGAGATGGAAAATAGACCTTTACCAGCTCAAACAGAAGAAAGTATATAGCGATAGGTTTCACGAGCTGAACACAGTTCGATTGACGTTCTTAGCTAATCAGCCATTAGAAAGTTGAACACTGGCTCATCAAATGCTTTATAATCTTTAAGTCAATTAATTCAAAATGCTAAAGAAAAGACTGAAATTATATTATGAAACCGAACTACGATCTTAAAGAACACAGTACCATATTTTCAAAATAACCTATGACTGACCTGACCTTTCAACCTCTTTTCCACCACAAGAGATTTCTAACTCATACCATAACGGAATCATCGCTTTGAAGGCGAAAGGTTCCCATCTCAATCCAATGATTAAACAGTTTCTCATTTGATAAATTTCTGCAATATGCATTGATCTACAAATTTCACACTAAATCTCTCAGGTTTTTTAATTAAAATTCAGAAACCTACTCTTAGATCATTTGACTTGAGCAATAATACAAATCATATCAAGCAAAAGAAAATTATGAATAGATCAATCAATAAATAAATAAAAAGAAACCATAGTTTGTGCTTGCGGAATTTTCTCAGATACCTGGCCTGCCTGAGAAGACATGATAGCAATAGAACCCGGCCCGCGTGCAGCCCGATCCTTCTTCATCCCAGGCAATGCAGCCTTAATCAAATGAAAAGTCCCAATCAGATTCACGTCCACCATAAACCTAATCTCCTCGACCCCTTGCTCCTCCATCTCCTGCGCCGAGAAAACCCCATGGTTGCACACCAGCACGTCGATCGGGCCGGCCTCCTCGACCGCCCGCTTGACGGCCTCGTAGTCCCTGACGTCAGCGCTGAAGACGCTGACATCTCGCCCGGTGACGATCTTTATCGACTGCTTGGCTTCTTCGAGCTTGGCGACATTTCGGGCGAGGAGAGAGACCACGGCGCCATGGCTGGCGCAGAGGTGGGCCAGCGCGAGGCCAATGCCGCTGGAACCGCCTGTAATGAACACGTGGCGGTTTTTGATTGGGACGCGGACGGGCTTGGGGCGGACGATGAAATAGAGGAGGAGGAGGAGAGAGAGTGGGACGACGAGGATCAGCGAGGAGAAGGAGATGTACACTCCCGCCATTGGAGGAAAGCTTGAATGTTCCTAAGCTTTTGGAAAAAAATATAAAATGTAATGGTAAAATATTAGAGAATAGAAGTGGGCAATAAGTTTATATAACAAATAATTTATTTATATTATAATAATTAAAATATTTTTTTTTCAAAATACTAACTCTAGATAATTTATTTAAATTAATATAGTATCTAGTATATTATTATTTTTTTATTAGTTTAAAATTATTGATAAATCTTCATGTAGGCACACATCCTTCATGCTATTATTAAAGTATATTTAAGCTAGAATTTGTTGAATTTTAAAATTTTGATATTTAGAATTTCAGGTATCGGGAGTATTATGAATAATAAGAATACTTGTTTTCGGTAGGATTCATAATTTTTACTTATTTATTGTAGATGTCAAAGTAATATTGGAAAATGAATGATATTGTAAAAAGAAAGAACGAGATGGTGTTGTTTACTATATAATAATTTATCTGAAATATTTATAGATAAAAAGAGGAAAGAAATATGATGTATTATTATCGTGTTGGGTTATAATAAAAAGTGTGTTATAATAAAAAGTGTAGGAAGCAACCAGGTGCTGCCATGTGTCCCAATTAGTCTGCTCCTTTTTTTTATGCTTACGGGAGTATTTTTGTCAATTTGAATAAACAGTACCCTAGTATAATCTCTTTTTCTTTCTCATCGTCTCTTCTCTTTTTATTCTTTTCTCCCCATAGTCCCTGTCCTCCCACCATCTTCCCACCGTCCTCCCATCATCTTCCCACCGTTCACAAATCTCTTTTTCTTTCTCATCGTCTTTTCTCTTTTTATTCTTTTCTCCCCATAGTCCCCGTCCTCCCACCATCTTCCCACCCTTCACCACCGTCCTCCCATCATCTTCCCACCGTTCACCACCGTCTTCCCACCGTTCGCCATCGTCTTCCACTGTTCACTACCGCCTTCCACTATTCCCCAACGTAATAATCCGTCTACCCACCGCCCGTTGTTGATTATCCCTAAT
This sequence comes from Orobanche coerulescens, assembly GCA_033398695.1. Taxonomy (NCBI): domain Eukaryota; kingdom Viridiplantae; phylum Streptophyta; class Magnoliopsida; order Lamiales; family Orobanchaceae; genus Orobanche; species Orobanche coerulescens. Next base: position 232,598,693 of record CM065802.1, read on the forward strand.
TTTGAAGATGTCTATTGAATCATCAAATATTAATCAGTGTAGTTCATCAACTGATTCATCAACAAATATTAATCAGTGTATTTCATCAACTGATTCATCAACTAATAGTAAGAATCTTATGCAATATTTATTGCTAGTTTGATGCAGTATTTTTAGGTGTATGATGCAATAGATAGTAGTATAGTGTTTTGTTGTTTAGTTTTTGATTTTTAGTTTCAAACAGATTAAATTGATATATTAAACCATATACAAACAGATTAAATTGATATAGGTTAGATGTACTAGATGTAAGATTATGATTCAGTAGTTCAAACGTTTTTGATTTTTGAGTTTTTTTAATCGTAGTTTTATAGGTTACATTTTGATGATCTGTTATTAAATTTTAGCTTTTGATTTTATAATTGTGATGCAGTAGAAATTATTCTATGATGCACTCTTTGATATTATTGTACTTTTTGAAATTTTATGTCTATTTTTAATATTATTATGCAGTGGAGATAAGAGTATGATGCACTAGTAGATAGGTTTTTTATTTTGATCTTTTTAAATATCAGCAATGATTTTGTATATTTGTTGTGGTATAATTAAAACTATGATTAAATTCTTTAATAACATTCTATTTGTTCAACTTTCAGATACTGAGTTCAAAACTGTTCGAGTGAGAGATCATGTTGGTTATTATATTTGTGATGATAATGGTAATAGGACATGGTATCCTGATTGCGGCGAAAAACCTATAGAAGGATGTCAGTTTGTTTCAATCGATCAGGCCTATAGTTTCTATGTATCTTATGGTAAAAATGCCGGTTTTGATTGTAGAAGAGGTGTACAGTACAAGGCTGCAGGTGGAAAGGAGACAACCATAAAGTACTTCTATTGCTCAAGAGAAGGGTTACCTATAAAAGGGAAATCCGTGGATAAAAATTCAAATGATGATATATCTGGAGAAAGTGATGGTAGTAATGTTTCTATTAAGTTTGGCAAGTTTAAGAATAAGCAAACAAGGAGGAAGACTTCTTTTAGATGTGGTTGTTCAGCCTCACTTACTCTTAAGAAAATTGGAAATGTGTATGAAGTTACTAAGCTTGTAGAGGGACATAACCATCCTCTCGTAACAGAAAAAGATATGATTTTTATGAAGAATTCTAGGAATATGGGATATACAAAGCAACATTTTCTTTATCAAGTTTCGAATGCAAATTTCGGTCCTGCTATAGGGTTTAGGTTAATGAAATAGTTGTATGGCGGCTTTGATAGAGTTGGTGTAACAAAGAGTGACTGTAAGAATAATAAGAAGAAAATTAGTGTTTTTATTGGTGATCGAGATGCTCAAATGGCTGTTGAGAAGTTGCTTAGTCGAAAGCTTCATTTGCCTGAGTTTTATGTCAATTATTATAAAGGTGATTCACTTGTTCCTTACATCACAATTATAATCTCTAGTGCATCAAATTTTTAATATTTAGTGCATCGCATTATGTCTTAATATTAATTGCAGTTTATGTAGCATTAGTTTCTTACTTTATTAATTTTTTTTGTTTCAGGTGATGACGATCGGTTGGTTGGGCTCTTTTGGGATGATGAAGAAGCTATTAGGGACTACCATACATTTGGTGATATAGTATCCTTTGATGCGACATTTCGATCTAACAAGTACATTATTTTCCTTATTCTGAAAATTTGTTTAATTACTGTTTTATTTCTAATTCTTGACATATATTTTGTTTATATCTTATAAAATTTAGGTATCAAATGGTATTTGTCCCTTTTACTGGTATCAACCATCATAACCGTTGCATTACATTTGCTTCCGGGATGCTTGCTGATGAGACTGCTGGAGCGTACATATGGTTACTTGATGAATTCAAAAATGCTTTTGGGAAGGAACCAAATGTTGTTATTGCGGATCAAGATCCATCGATGAAGATAGTTATTGAGGAATGCTTCCCGAATTCAAGGCGTCGTTTGTGTATGTGGCATATTATGCAGAAATTGACTACGAAGGTATTTCTTTTATAGTACTTTATGCCTATGATGCACTTGCTTATATTAGGTGATGTTGTTAATTTTCCATATCCATGGCTATACTGCGTTAATTGTTTCAAAATGATTCATTGAATTTCCGTGACGCACATAACTATAGTGAACAATTATACCATACTGAAAAGATTTATATATTGAGAACAGTTTATGTATTGATTTTTTACAATCTGATGCAATTGTATTTATCACATACGCTGATGCAGTAAAATAATTTATATCCATTTCTATTATGTCTATGATGCACTAATTGTTTTCAAACTGATGCACTTAAATTTTATATTCACAATTTTCTATATTTCCAGGTTGGTTCTGCACTATGTAATAGGACAAATTTTAAAAAGCGTATATGCGATATTGTATGGACCGACCAGATTTTGCCTGAAGTATTCGAGAGAGAGTGGGATAGTATGATCAATGATTTTGATCTCTGTGATAATAAATGGTTAGCTGATATGTTTGATATGAGAGAGAGATGGATCCCAGCGTACTTGCGTGATGTGCATATGGCAGGTCTAATGCGTACGACTTCTAGATCTGAAAGTGAGAACAATTTTTTTGGTAAATGGACCAGCCCTCATCTTTCCCTTATTGAATTCTTAAGCCACTACGACACTGCTATCGAGTATCAGAGGTACATTGAGCGTAAGAATGACCATGATTCAAGGTATAGATCTCCAGAATTCAAAACAGATCTTCTGATGGAGGAAGAAGCCTCTAACCTATATACAAGAACAATATTCTTTGATGTGCAAGATGAGATGCTTGCTTCTTATAAGTTCTGTATTGCATTGAACGTTGTTCAAACTGAGACTATGGAAAAATATACAGTTCGTGATTCCCAGTTTGAGAAGAGAAAACTCGTTGACAACATTTATCAGGTATCATATGTTACTGCATCACTTTTTTATATCTAGTGCATCACTTAGTTTGAATGTATTGCATCATAGTTATATATCTAGTGCATCATAGGTTTTATATATCATTTTCAAAAAAAAATTGTAGGTTGAATTTTGTAAGTCTGAGATGAAGGTTCAATGTAGCTGTAATCGGTATGAGTCGTATGGTCTTTTATGTCATCATGCATTCTATGTTCTAAGGATGAACAGTGTAAAGGAGTTTCCACGAAATTACTTAGAGAAACGGTGGTTAAAGAACGTGAAACCTTCAAAATCTGCTCTTCCCAGAATCATTGGTGCATCTGATGCAATAAGGAATGAAGTTTTGCATTTGTACGAGATTTTTGAGTCTACTGTTGATCGTTTGGTACATGACTTGAGCAAGATGCATATCTACAAAGAAAAGATGCAAGAGTTATTGAATCAAGCTGTTATTGATATTCCAACAGTTCCCAAAATGAATGGGAAAGCTATTATTGGCTCAATGCTTGGTGTCAAAGAGCCTGAAAACATACATTAAACAATCCATTGAAGAGTAAAACTAAAGGAACTGGTGTCTTTTCAAGAATGAAGCCAAGAGTTGAAGTATCTGCTGAAGAACTGTCAAAGAGAAGGGCATGTGGGGTATGTGGAGAGAAGGAAGGACACAATGCCAGGACTTGTGAACAGGCTTTGCCAGCATCAAAGAAACCAAAGCAACAAGATACAACAAAAAGAGCTGGTTTGAGAGAATCTACACGCAAAAAATGAATATTCTTTTTTAAAGATTCTATGTTTTTCCTTTTTTTTTACAAATAAAAGACTGATTCAATTGTAAAGAAAGAAAGGTTTATCATACAGTTTTAATGGTAGATTGTCTTAGTTACAATATTTTCATCATGCTATTATATTGTTTTAGTGCATCATGATGCATTTTTTTTTATAAATTTTCTTTCAACAGTTATTTACATTCTTGTTAAGTAGATTTATATATTTTTGATGCAGTAAATTCTAAAATTATGATGTTGTGGATTTATAGATTGTATCAAAGTAATTTTACATAATTGTGATGCATTGTTGTAGTATAATATAAAATATGATGCAGTAACAGATAAAGATTGATGCACACCATATAAGCATTGATTCAGTACAGTATGAACTGTGATGCTATAACAGGTAAATATTGATGCAGTAATTACCAAACCCAAAACATAAATAAAAGCAATTACTAAGACTGATCATTAGAATTTAAAGTACTTAGTTTTCAACAACCATTAACCAAAAGAAGTTCTTCCCATTCAGTAACACATATCCAAAAGATTTCAGTTTTTAAGTAATCCCAATGCAAATTTCCCATCAGCCTTAAACTGTCTTGACTAGAGTATCGTTAAACCTCTTCATCAAATTTTCATCCACTTTGACATCAATATGAGATAAAATCTTGGAGCTCTTTGCTTGCCTCTTCCCAAATGCTTCTGCTGCTTTCACTAATTCTATCTTTTTGAGATTAAGATCTTTGAGTAATATCTTTGCCAAGTACTTTGCGCGAAGCATTTTCAGTTGTCCTTTTTGAGCTGCACCTTCCTTTTGTAGTTCATAGCAAAATACTTCGTGGCCAAGATATGTTTCCATATGCCTCATGACAAAGATACCACAATCAACACCGTAGGTTGTCTTCCATTTTATCTTCACTAGTCTTGGATTCGCCATTAAAATATCACCGATTTTTGGGTGCTTTTTCCTTTCTAGGTAATTGATAAATGTATCAATCTGTGAAAATAATAAGATTTTGTTAAATTAATTTTAGTTTCTTATATGCATTATATATAACACTTGATGCAGTAAAAATAATTAAATGTTTTTATTTATAACATTTTGATGCAGTAAAAAAAAATCTTAGTATTTTTAGTTATACTTACCAGAGCCGTTGCATAATTCCCATATCTTTCTTTAATATTTTCAATTCCATTGTCGATGTTGTCGAGGATGTCTATATCACCTTTCTTCAGATTAAAGCAGATGACATAATGGTGGTTTGATCCATTTTCAGACATCTTTACACAAGGAAAGAAAACCTGTAAACATTTTAATGCATTCACATTACTGAAATTCATAATAAAAATCAAATCACTGAAACTCATAATAATAAATCTATTTTTTACTTACTAAACTAACATCATTGAAATCCTTCAATTCTGCATTTTCTAAAACACTTTTAACATTCTCATCAAAAACGTTTCTTCTTCTCATCATATCCTTTCCAGCTTCAACCATTGAATGAGGGTGTTTTTAATAACATGAAATGTTTTATAAGCATTAAAAAGTTACAACTTAAAATTAGGTATATTATATAGATGAATACTCACCAGCATTGTTGTACTACAGTAAACATTTCTGTTGCCTGAAAGTTTGTTTCTGAATTGCTCTTCATCATTTAGTATAATGCTCCATACATCAATTATATTTGAAGCAACTTCAATTCCAGGATAAAGGCTCAAGAAAAACACATTCTAATTCTAAGCCTTTTCCACTGAAAATAATATCACTGCACATTTTTAAGATTATCAAGTAAGGCATTGATGCAGTATAATATAAAATATGATGCAAGAATATATATAAAGATTGATCTCAGTAATGTATAAGTATTGATGCAGTAGAATATTAATTGTGATGCAGTAACAGATAAATATTGATGCAGTAATTATCATTTGTAATAAAATTTACCCTTCAGGACAACTGTCACTCCATATGTATTCAACTAGCTTCATGTCTGCTTCAGGCCATTTTTGGAAAATCATTACTTTTCTATTATAGAATGGCGACACCATAGCATTAGAGGGCTTTATTGTACGCTTTTCCTTTACTATATCAGCCTCTTTAGTGTCTTCTATAGCATTTGCGCCTCTCTTTTGGCCTCTTTTAAGTTTTTGTGTATCCTCTTTAATTGTTTTAGGCTCAGGCTTTTTCGTTGGAGCTTTTTTAGCTTTTCCCATTTCTTGTTTTGTTTCTCCCTATTTACCCACTGCCTTTTTTGCTTGTTCCACATTGGTTGCTGTCTTTTTTTCCGGTTCCTTGTTGGTTGCTGCCTTTTTACCCTCTGCCTTGGATTTTGTTGCAGCTTCTGAATTATCACTTTTCTTTGCCTTTGATTTTGTTGCAGCAATACTTTTTTCCTTTTGTTTTTTCTCTATGGGAATGTAATTTTCTGGCGCAACAGAACTCACAGGAACCGCATCAAGCACATTAACAGTTGACTCCTTTGCCACATCTGATTTATCAACTTTCTTAGCATCATAGTTTCCAGAACTGTTGTGTTTTAACTTTAACTTCAAACTATGGTAGGGCGGAGTTGCAACTTCAGCTTTTGATTTTAGAGCATCAACAGCTAACCCTTTCGTTGCACCTATTACACCAGTAGATAGGAATGGCAGTTTGATGATGTTGTCAACCATCTCAGTTTCAACCACACTTGGTTCGCTGCAATTGCCCAATTTAGCTGTGATAGTGTAACATCATCTTCAGGATTTAATTTTCTTCTTTTATTATTACTTGAAATGATATTTTCAGGTTCCTGAGATACGGGCAAAGGTACAATATCTTCAAGATCATCATACTGCATCTCTTGGGTTTCTGTTTCATACTCATCTGCTGATTGAGTTCCGTTTTGGCTTGACAATAAATTCAAATCGAATGGAACAATAGCGTTATCTTTGGTCCCAACTAATCCTTTCCCCAGCAACTCATAGTTCTCTTTCTCATTACTTAACTTTTTCAGAATATCATTCAAATCAACTAAATCATGCTTCTCGTTCTCTTCATCTTTCCTTCCCTCTTCTTTTCTACCTTCGCCCCCAGTGATATTATCATTTCCCCGATCTTCATTATTCTGCTCACCCATTTGATCATTTTGATAGTTTCCAACATCACCATCCTTTCCACCATTTCCACCATTCTTATGATTTTCATCGTCACCATCATTATCATTATTATCATCCTCCCCACCGTTTTCATCAATCTCATCTCCTGCATCATCACCATCTTTCTCATTTTTTTTACCACCTTCATCATCTTTTTTCATCTCAAAATCATCTTCTTTATATGATTCAGCAAACATATCCTTTCTAATTTCAACCATTTCCTTCAACTCTTCATCCTCAGGGTTTAGTCTCATAGCTATCCTCAACTTGTAATCAGTATCCAACATCAACTGATTACACAACACCAGATTGTCTCTTATAATCCCCTTCATTTCCTAAATAAATATTTAAATGAAACAAAATTAGATAACTGCATTACAGTGTTTTTTTAGTGCATCACTGCTCATAGTGTATATAATTTCAATTTAATTATAGTGCATCAAAGTGTATTAATGTACTGTATCTTTTAGTTTAGTTCTAGTACATCACAGTTCAAAATTACTGCATCATACTTTTATATGTTTAAAAGTACTGCATCATAGTTCAAACTATAGTGCATCACAGTTCAACCACTAGTACATCATAGAAACCATCAAGCATATAAAATCTAATGCACCACAGTTCAACCACTAGTAAATCATAGAAACAATCAAGCATACACAGTGAATAATGCTTTTAAATTAATAATACCTCAAAAGATTTTGATTTGAACTCTTTATTTGCTTCATCCATATCAACTGTTCTATATACTCCATATTTAAGATCAATTGTTGGAGTTTGTAGTTGACTTACAAGGTTTTCTTCTTTGTCCCCTGTTAGTACATCAACATCGAATTCAATTAGAAATAAACAAGTTTTACAAATTGTAATAAATTTTTATATATTATACCTGTTACACTCTTTTGTTTTTTATTCAATTTCTTCTTTTTTGGGGTCTTTTTCATCGGTGGTCCAATTGTTTTCATCGGTGGTTCAATCACCTCCACACCTTCCGCAATTGGCAGACAACCAAAACCAAATTCAAGTTCTTCTTTTTGTCTTTGAAACAAAAGTCTTGAACTCCATGCTTTGAACGCTGGAACAGTTTTTTCCACTTTGATAGACTCAGATGTCGTTGAATTAACGTATATGATCTGCAACAAATAAATTAGTTTTAAAATATAATAGTAAGTGTATTATTTGTTTAATATGTATTACATCACAGTTTAAAATTCATTGTATGAGAGTGTAAAATATAGTGCATTAATGTTTCATGTCTACTGCATCATAGTAGTCAGAATCAGTTAATCATAGTTTTATATCTAGTTCATTCCTGTTTCAAACTTATTGCATCACAATTTTAAATTTACTGCATCTTAGTCTCATAATCAGTACATCATACTTTGAATTATTAGTGCATTACAAAGTAAATAAATATAGAAAACTTATAGCCAACAAAAGCAATGGTCCACTGAAATATTTGTTTGGTTGATATCTGGAACACTCCTTTACCATACACTCTACAACGTACGAGCACCAATCCATCTGAGAAATGTTATCAGTATTAGAGAGAATTGGTATAATTCTCTCATTTACCTGCCCATCTTTGTTTCCTTGGCCAAATATAGAGAAGAAGAGGACAGTGAAACAAACTCGAAATTCCCAATCAACTTATGTCAGAATGCACAAATGTTCCTCCAACTTTCCTATAAAAATTTTATTTTTAACAACAATACTTTCCAATAATTCTCTCATTTCGCAGTAGTCTCTTCAAATATATTTTTCTCTTTAAGTGCTTCAACTTTCATATCCCCCATTGGGATTCCAAGCATATCCTGAACCAATTCTCGAGTAATTTTTATCTTTCTTCCATCTTTCATTTTTATCGAGCAAGTTTTTTTTATCAAAATTTCTAACCACCCACATCCCTAATTCTGATGGTGTAGAATCAAAGTTGAAATTATTATGAAAATCACCAAATCCCATCTTTTCTAATTCCTCCACCTGAGGAGTTCTCAATTTCTCAAGAACCTTTTGCAAACTTCTCGGCGACATTCTATTCATGATAGATTTGGGTTCGTTCTTTTTAACGTCCTCTTTTGTTACAACAACCAGTTCTGAATTCAAACTTTCATCGCCATTTGCTATTTTTACTTTCTTTTTCTTTTTGACTGGTGTCGTATCAAAATCTGAATCCATCTCTATTGCAGCCCTTTTACCCTTAATCTTCTTTTTAGTAATAGAAATGGGATTCTTCTTCAATGATTTTCACTTTAGTCAAAGACGTTTAGTAATCTTCTCAACTACAGCATGTTTAACATGATTTCCTGCTGCTTTTTTATTTTTTTTTGCCGCATGTTCAAGAATAAGACTTTCCAATAATTCATTCCATTTTGCTTTAGCAACCTCTTCAATAGCAGCTGTATCAATTGTATCTTCTTCCTCTGTTTCTACCTCATCTATTTCATTATAACCAATTGTAACTTAGTTCAAGTTCTATTACATCGAAGAAACTGCCAAGCATATAAAATCGCTTTCGAACATCATCGAAACTGTTAAGCATTCAATCTCATTTTCACACATCACACAAACTACATTTAACCTAACTTATGTTCATACGCCGCAAACTAAAAGCTACTGCATTTCAATTTCAACTACTAGTACATCACATAAATTTTGAAGCATACAATATCATTTTCACACATCACACAAACTACGTTTAACCTAACTTATGTTCATACGCCGCAAACTAAAAGCTACTGCATTTCAATTTCAACTACTAGTACATCACATAAATTTTCAAGCATACAATATCATTTTCACACATCACACAAACTACGTGTTATGTCGAGATTTATACATCTCAACAGGTGATCGCCTCAGAGACCGAGCGACCGAGCCAGAGCCCAGCAGCCAAGGCAGATTGGCCGACCAAAGGTCCCAGGACAAGTCCCGGGGCCGAGCGATCGATATCTAAGGCGATCGTCTCTCAGTACTTGGTGATCGACTCCTGGTGACCGACCAAATGGCGGCCGCCTCATGCCACGCGAAGCCAACGCCCGTCCAGTCGGCGAAGGCCGAAGCTCGAAGCAAGAACCCACATGTAGATCCGGAAAAGGCGCCGCAAGACATGGATCGTTGACCACAGCCTGTCAGCATCTTTCTCACCTACCGACAGACCCGCCGAAAGGTGTACAGTGGGACCGCCCATGACAGCAACTCAGGACGCGAGCCGACTCCTCACTGGACCGCACAGCTGGCTGCCAGCATCAGCCACGGACTTCAAGACAGACAACCCATGTGCAGAAAGACGATCGCCCGCCAGGAAAAGAGCATCTCAGCTCCTATAAATAGAAGGCTGCCTACACTTGGAAAACTCTCGGCTCCAACGCTGCTTATCGCTATAAACTCTCTGTCTCTCTCTGATTCAGCTCACAACTTGGCTTTCTTACTCTTGGCAACAACTATCTCTCGGCCTTTCTTCTCTCTCAGCACCTCTTACACGAAAGACGGTCGGCAGAGATGAAACACGCAGAGTTTCGCTCAAGAGCTAGATAAATAGGATCTTTTACACTCATTGTAATCGCATTCTTACATTGATATTTGTACTCAAACGTATTCATATTAATAACATCTCGCGAGAGCATTCAAGCCCGGGCCTAACAAACCCGACAAATCTTGTGTTATTCACACACCCCCACAGACGTGCTCTCGCAATTTGCTGTTGCTCGACCATTCCAGCAATATCTATCTTCGGATAATATTTTGGGCAACAACAATTGGCGCTAGAAGAAGGGGCTATCTTGACCTTCATTTTTATTCCTACCGTCTCGAAGAACACTCACTGTTCTCCGGGGCATATACCTGAAGAAACACTCACTGATCTTCAGAGAAAAGCTTTCAGAATCATGACTTCTGCCTCCACGTCGAAGAAAGCCGCTGGCCGATCCGCCGGAAACCTCATTCCATCTCAATCCGAGCCCCGGCCTATGGCGGAGGGGAGCCGCGGTGACCCGAGACTCTCGATCCCGCCCCCGAGGGACGGCACAAGCCTCTCGCTCGATCGGTTCCAAACCGCGGAACAGATCGAAGAGGCCATGGCCATTCTTCAGGAGTGACGGAGAGCATTCGACGCGCCCGCTATAACCCCCTCGGCCATCCGCCGCGTGAGCAAACGGAAGTTCAAGGGGATAATGTCCAAGCGATCGCCAGGAGGCCTCGATTCGCAAGAAGAGGCGCTCGCAGGGTGGAACACCTCCTTCTTCAGCCGCCTAGGCAGCGACCCATCATGGCAACCGGGGCAGTCCGGCCCCAGCCACGAGACGACGGAGCCCGAGTCCATCACCAGGAGTTCGGCGTACCCAACTCCCAGAAGGCAGGCCAACCATCTGGTTCCTCCTCGCTAAAGGACCGAGATCGGCAACCGCGAAGTCAGGAGATCGGTACACGATCGCCTCGGCTCCCGCTCCGTAAGCCAAACCACGATCGACCAAGCTACAACGATGGCCGCGATGCAACGCCAGCTCGACAACATGAAGGCGCTCCTAGAAACTAGGGCAGACGCCAAAAGCAAGATCGCCGGGCCGAACGAGCCACTCGCAGTCCGCATCGAGCTCGCCCCCGTGCAGCGTAGGATCGCTCCTCCGCAAACACCTTTGTACGAAGGGAGGTCGGACCCCGAGACTCACCTGGGCAAGTTTCGAATCTATATGACCGGGTGTGGGGCATCAGACGCAACCAGATGCCGAATGTTCCCACTGACGCTGGACGACCTTGCCCACAGGTGGTACACCTCATTGCCGACGCGATCCATCAATTCCTTTGATCAACTGGCGAACAGCTTCACAGCTTACTTCGCCGCCAAGGTCGCTCGGCCGGAAGGTCCCCATCGCATGATGCAAATCAGGCAGGGAGAAGAAGAGTCCGACGCAGACTACATCAACCGGGTAGACGAGATCATCCTCAACGGCGCACCCATAAGTGATGAGATCGCCCTCTACTCGGTCCTAGGGGGACTTCATGGTCTTTCGCCTATGTTCAGGCATTTTACGAAGGACCATCCACTGACCTACGTGATCTTCCGCGCTAAAGCCGCAGACTTTCTGGCCAGGCAAAGGTTACTTTTCAACCTATGAATAACGCGATCGGCAGCCGAACGACGATCACCAGTCTTCCAGCCCGATCACCATTATCAAGCAACATCACCAAAACTGGAGGACTCGCTGGCCATCTACAGTTCATCATCTAACATGTTGGACTAAGGCACGAGATCGCCTACCCCGCACAACATACACCGTCGAAGGTCGGCATTTAACATGACGATCCGAGGTAGAAGAGTGCAGCCATGCTCCTGGTGGTTGATGGAACCGACTGCTTAGGCCATGCAAGGTTCCTTTGGGCTGAGATCGCTCGCCCTTCGTTTAAATACGAGGCGGGCGTAGTCGAAGGACCCTCCAAACAAATCAGTGGACACGATCGCCCGCCCTCAAAGGTTCATCATCTAACATGGTGAACCCGGACAATGCGACGCGTCACTACCCCCGTCTCAACGTATACCGTCGAGGATTGCCATCTAACATGACGATCCGAGGTAGAAAAGAGCTAACAAGCCGCGGAAGTATTAATCCGACGACACCCCGCGCAAGGACTCCTCTAGACTAAGACCGCACGCCCTTCGTTTAAATACGAGGCAAGGCGCAGCCTAACAGAGGACCCTCACAATAAAATGAGTCACGAGACAGACAATGTCGCTCGCGCACAAGACATGGTCATGGAGTCGGTCCATCGAACTCCACAACTGTGCACGGTTCCTCAGCGACGAAACTATCAAGTTTCTACGGGGGATCGGCAAAATTGTTTATTGCAGGTACAAGACCGAAGATAGCTCGCCAATCGACCAGATCGCCCAAGTCCGAAACCATAGTCCGCTCAACGGGTTGCCTGTCTTCATCCTACACGATCGCCAGCAAGAACCACCTCACCCCGTGTCTTCAACATCGGAGCAAGCTGGGGGGCAATTGTTATGTCGAGATTTATACGTCTCAACAAGCGATCGCCTCAGAGACCGGGCGACCGAGCCAGAGCCCAGCAGCCAAGGCAGATTGGCCGACCAAAGGTCCCAGGACAAGTCCCGGGGCCGAGCGATCGACATCTAAGGCGATCGTCTCTCGGTACTTGGCGATCGACTCCTGGTGACCGACCAAATGGCGACCGCCTCATGCCACCCGAAGCCATCGCCCGTCCAGTCGGCGAAGGCCGAAGCTCGAAGCAAGAACCCACGTGCAGATCCGGAAAAGGCGCCGCAAGACATGGATCGTTGACCACAGCCTGTCAGCATTTTTCTCACCTACCGACAGACCCGCCGAAAGGTGTACAGTGGGACCGCCCATGACAGCAACTCAGGACGCGAGCCGGCTCCTCACTGGACCACACAGCTAGCTGCCAGCAGCAGCCACGGACTTCAAGACAGACAACCCATGTGCAGAAAGACAATCGCCCCTTATTATATTACATGAAAGGCGATCGCCCGCCAGGAAAAGAGCATCTCATCTCCTATAAATAGAAGGCTGCCTACACTTGGAAAACTCTCGGCTCCAACGCTGCTTATCGCTATAAACTCTCTGTCTCTCTCTGATTCAGCTCACAACTTGGCTTTCTTACTCTTGTCAACAGCTATCTCTCGGCCTTTCTTCTCTCTCAGCACCTCTTACACGAAAGACGGTCGGCAGAGACGAAACACGCAGAGCTTCGCTCAAAAGCTAGATAAATAGGATCTTTTACACTCATTGTAATCGCATTCTTACATTGATATTTGTACTCAAACGTATTCATATTAATAACATCTCGCGAGAGCATTCAAGCCGGGCCTAACAAACCCGGCAAATCTTGTGTTATTCACACACACCCACGGACGTGCTCTCGCAATTTGCTGTTGCTCGACCATTCCAGCAATATCTATCTTCGGATAATATTTCGGGCAACAACACTACGTTTAACCTAACTTATGTTCATACGCCGCAAACTAAAAGCTACTGCATTTCAATTTCAATTACTAGTACATCACATAAATTTTCAAGCATACAATATCATTTTCACACATCACACAAACTACGTTTAACCTAACTTATGTTCATACGCCTCAAACTAAAACCTACTGCATCTCAATTCAACTTCTAGTGCATCACAGAAACTGTCAAGAATACAATATCATTTTAACACATCGCACAAACTACGTTTAACCTAACTTATGTTCATACGCCGCAAACTAAAAGCTACTGCATCTCAATTCAACTTCTACTGCATCACAGAAACTGTCAAGCATAAAATCTCGTTTTCACACATCACACAAACTACGTTTAACCTAACTTATGTTCATACTCCGCAAACTAAAAGCTACTGCATCTCAATTCAACTTCTAGTGCATCACATAAACTGTCAAGAATACAATATCATTTTAACACATCGCACAAACTACGTTTAATCTAACTTATGTTCAGACACCGCAAACTAAAACTACTGCATCTCAATTCAACTTCTAGTGCATCAAACAAACTGTCAAGCATAAAATCTCGTTTTGACACATCACACAAACTATGTTTAACCTAACTTATGTTCATACGCCTCAAACTAAAACCTACTGCATCTCAATTCAACTACTAGCGCATCACAGAAACTGTCAAGAATACAATATCATTTTAACACATCGCACAAACTACGTTTAATCTAACTTATGTTCATACACCGCAAACTAAAACCTACTGCATCTCAATTCAACTTCTAGTTCATCACAGAAACCATAAGTTTTACAAAATCTATTTTGCACATCTCATACACTTCATTTAACCTAACTTATGCTCATATTTCACAAAATAAAAGCTGCTGCATCTCATTTTAACAGCTAGTACATCATAAAAACCAATAGTTTTACAAAATCTATTTCACACATCTCATAGACTGCTGCGTAATATATTTATGCTCATATTGCACAAAATAAAAGCTACTGCATCTTATTTCAACAGCTATTGCATCAGAATAACAAAACTTACTTGATGTTTCTGTAATCGATTTTTCAGCAGCTTCAATCAACAATCGACTCCTTTTATTTTCTAAATTTATAAAAAAATAAACTATTTTAGTAATACATATATCAAATCGATGCAGTAAAATATGATTATCCATTAATAATACACTTACTAGGTGGTAATCTTTAAGAATTTTTTAGGGTTTTTATTTTTAGAGAGAGAAATTAGTAGAAGTGGAAGAGAGAGAGGGAAAATCATCGGGTTTTTTGGGGAAAATGAAATGCGGTAATCGAATTATTAACGCAGCGTATTTTTTATATACTACATCTTTTACCCCTCAAGTTTCTCTTATTTTCAAAAATGCCATTCCGCTTTTTTAATCTTGCAATGTAAATTCAACGGTTGAGGTCGCTTCCTACACTTTTTATTATAACACACTTTTTAGAATAACCCTACCCTATTATTATCTACTATTTAATTGTACTTATTAATTAAGAAAAACTGAGAGATGATGTGTTATAAAAAAGAGAAAAGTAGTTGTATTTTTATAAATATAAGAAAAATAGAAAACGGATACAAATAGATATAAAATATATAATAAACAATTATTTGATATTTGAGATTTAAATTTCACAATAAATTAATATTGATTTGTAGAATCCAAACTTGGTATTGATCATCTTATGTTTTATTTATGCTACATGTCGATCTCCCATAATTTGACCGACGTCACATTCTTACGCTTCTGTTGATAATTAACATAATACTCCAATAACAAATCAAAATAAAAAATCGTGAAATCAAAACAACCAAACTAAATTGAATTGAACTGAACGGTAAAGTCCATATCGTTCTTATCGCAAGACAATATATTCGTTTTCTCGTGTTGCTCCCATAATACAATATGGACTTTAGCTACGAAGCTCATCTGGACCAGGATCACGCTTCTAGCTACTGGTTGGATCACTGCATGCCTATAAATCTCAGGTCAATTTGGAGAATCCCATCCACATGTTGAATATAACTAAAATTTCATACAATACAGTAAAACCTCTCTAAAGTCATATCCTTGGAAATATAAAAAAATATTCCTAAATGGAGGTTATTCCTAAATAGAGTTTTAAGAAGATTTTTTTTTTAAAATTTTAAAATGCATGAATAATATATAAATATTATAATTAGTAGATACATCCGTGTAATATGTTGTAAACTTAGGAATTAGGCAAGAAAATTGTTTATGCTTCAACCGATGAAGAAATCATTGAAGGAATTAGGCAAGAAAATGAGGAAAATAATCCGGAGGATGATAGCATATAAGTACAAAAAATTTCATGTGAAGAAGCTTTAAGCTTACTCGACAAGTTGGAAATGTTTTGGGTTCAACAAGAAGGTGGTCATTTGGACGAGCTAATGGACACACGCAAGTTGAAGGATATGGTTACAACACAACAGATTAAATCTTTGTCACAATCAACCTTGAACAAGTATTTTAGATCAACTTAAATCTATTGTATATATATATATATATATGTATTTTATTATGATTTATTCCTAAATGGAGGTCTATTTCCTTATGTTGGGATTTGAAAATATATGAATTATGATAATATGGAGTTTATTCCAAATTATAACTAGTGTTGAATAATTTTGAAAAACGATTACTTGAAAATAACAGAATATATATATATATATATATATATATATATATATATATATATATAATATATAAGCCCTGCAGAAAATTTGTTAGCAAAACGAAATCCGCCGATCACGTATATAAAACGGAAGATTCGCTGTTGAGTCCAGATAATCTGTCTCCTTAAAGCAAATTCATCCTCACCACGGTGTATGACGTCTGCCTCCCAGGATAAAACAACAGCTCGATGTAACGAATCAGTGATCCGCTGCACCCTCAACGAACTACAACAAATCTGTCTACTATCACCGACCGAAAGAAAACGAGAAACGAAGAAGAAAATTATCTGACTGAGAAGGGTCTGAAATTATCTGTCTGAATAAAATTACAGTAAAAAGATAACTTCGAAACGCCGAGACATTTCGCCCAAATCGCCCTTCGACCGAGGCCGACCCGACCCAACTCGACCCGACCCGACCCGACCCGACCCGGCCGTCCGTCCGTACGGACGGCGGCGGCGGCGCGCGCATGTGTGTGTGTGCGCGAGGGGCGCCTAGTCACACGTCAACGCATGTCTCATTTTTTGAACATACCTTTGTCCACATCTCCTTATATACTCACAATTTCTTCCTTCTTTTTCCAATGTGGGATAGCATCCCAAACCCATTTCTAAAGGGTTCACTTTGGAACATTATATCTCATTCATACCTCAATTATTTTGAGTGTTCTTACATGTTTTGGATGTAATATCCGCAATTTCGATTTCCGGTAAATTTCCTTTATTTGTCGGAAGTTCAACTTAGCAACTCTGTTATGACCGTTTCGTCATTACGAGAATGATTAATTCTGCACTTTTTGTCATCCGAGTTCGTTTTGGTATCGTTTTGTTGAGTTCCGTGTTCTTAAACGGCTTTTCCGCACTTGAGTTTGATTCTTGCGAAT
Source organism: Orobanche coerulescens (assembly GCA_033398695.1). Lineage (NCBI taxonomy): Eukaryota > Viridiplantae > Streptophyta > Magnoliopsida > Lamiales > Orobanchaceae > Orobanche > Orobanche coerulescens. The sequence goes on from CM065802.1 coordinate 232,616,103, forward strand.
CTCGTCTGAAACTGTTGTTTCGAGTTTCTCGTAAGTTCATTTAATGTTATTATTCATGTTGCGAGCTTTGGCTTGGTGTTTCGATCGTGTATCGTGCATTTCAGACGTTTTGGGCCGTTTTCGTAATTTCCCAAAGTTTAGGGTAATTACTTTCCGTTGTCGAATTTTGAGCCTTTGGGTGGTCGGAATTGTGTGTTCTCTTAGCACTTGGATTCGTATTTGCGAGTACTTCGTAACCGTATCTTCGATTCATATTCAGGTTCGGGTTTTGGGGTCGTCCGGGCCGTCGGAAGTGGCCACGGCCGAGTCACGGCCTCACGTTTTGGAGCAGGTGCTGGCCTGGCCGAGTTACGGCCGTAAGGTGCCGGTTACGTTCGTAAGTGATCGGAAGGCACAGGCCGGATGAATCCCGGTTACGGCTGTAAGGCGTGATCAGTTACGGCCGTACGGGCGCTGGGCAGCTTCCGGACGAATGCCGGTTACGGCCGTAAGGCGTTATCGGGTACGGACGTAAGGGACTGGGAAGCTTCCGGACGAAGGCCGGTTACGGCCGTAACGAGTGCCAGTTACGGCCGTAAGTTGTCGGCACACACTGGGCAGTATAAATATGATCGATCAGACGTGTTTTCACCCATTTTCTCACCTCGTTTCTTTCCCTTCCGCGGCTGGAGGCTTGGTAGGCATGGAGGCATGTTGTCAAGTGATGAATCCATGAAGTCTTGGAGTTCATATCATCTATTATCCATCCTATAACATCCTTTGATCGAGCGAATCACGTCAGATTTCCTGAAAAATCCTAGTTTGGGAAAATTGGGGGTTTTGTTGTTTTCGTCCGATTTAACCGTAATAACTAAGAATTGTGATGGATTAATAATTATTTAGGTGTATTCTATCATTTCCATTGTTATTCCACGGTTGGATTGTATTGATTCGTCGTTTTGGTTGAGTTCTTAGTCGACGCCTTGAAGATGTCCGACAAAAGGTCTTAGAGGGGGGATTGGGCGTTGTGTGATTATTATCCATCGTACGATTGTTGATTTATCATTGGTATGACTTAGGGAAGAAATTCTTGTGAAGAACTCGAGTCAGAACCCTTCTGTTCGTTGTCTTCTTCGGGGTCCGAGCTTCCCGGTCGAACCGTGTTCTTCGGAGTATTCGGTAGCGGTTATTAAGGCAAGTATCTTACTATACGAATTGTGTCTTGTGAATAGGGACGTCGTGTTATGGTTGTGATGCATTGGTTTACTTTCCAGAATATACTTCGTATGAATTGATTATTATGAACAATTGATGGTAGCGATAATACCCTCACTTAGACAACGTCGTGGAATTGTGTTGGTCGTGTTAATCATCTAAGTTTGTGCCGGGCGTGTTTGGTCATTGTTGAGTTGTCGTGATGATTATGATATTTGTGTCGTTTCGATTTACATACTTGGTTATACATTTCGGTGTAATGTGGAATGGCTCGACATTTGATGATTATGAGTTGTGTCGTGTCGATGTGTGTGTGTTCCAGGTAAGGCCTGACGAGGCCTCTGGAGTTCGGTACATGATGTGTACGAACAAAGGTGTGTGATCCAGGTAGGGTCTGACGAGGCCTCTGGAGTTCGGTACATGATGTGTACGAACGATGTTTATGGCCGGGTAGGGTCCGTTGAGGCCTCCGGAGTTCGGTACATGATGTGTACGAACAGTGCGTGTGGTCCGGGTAAGGTCCGTCGAGGCCACCAGAGTTCGGTACATGATGTGTACGAACAATGATTGAATAACAGTGATTGTTTGGATAAAATTTTATATATGGGTCTCGGACTCATAATGATATCTTATCTAGTGTGTTTTGAAACGAGAATCGGGCTGAGGCCTAATGTTTACGAAAAGGTTTTGTAAATTGGGACTCGATGTCCAAAAGAATTTCTACTTCAAAAATCCCCGAGATGATTTCCTTTTCAAATATCTCTTGCTTGAGTTCGAAATTTTGAAACTTTTCGGGAACATTTGATAATTGATTTCCGTATTAAATTCATAGTTGCTATTTACTTGTTGCATTTCGTATCGTATTATACTTGCACTAGTAAAACGGTGGAGTTTTACTAACCCCCGAGTAATCGGGGGGTGGATGTCTGTTTTGCGTCCAGGTACATGCAGGTTCGGGGGAGCAGTCCTAGGATTGGCACAAGTGGATGACGAGCTGCGATACTAATCAAGAGTTGAGAGATGTTTTGATTCTTGTAGTGTTGTCAGAGTTGATTTCAGTCTTCCGCCGTATTGTGTTTCGACCCTTGTGTGGGTAATGTTGTTTTAGTCAGTTCTGTTGATGGAGTTGTGTGACCTCATCGGTCTGTGTATTCATGTGAAAGTGACCTTAACGGTCTGTATTATTATATTGTTTGACCCTGGCCGGGCAAGCATTTGGTTGTTTATGGATGTTTAGCCTGGTAGATCCTTGTGGAAAGGGTCTACGGCGTGTAATATTACCAGAAGGATCTGTGGGTGTTACATTTATGGTATCAGAGCTTAGGTTGCGGAAACCTAGGCTGTCGGGTCGAGTCGAGTCGTGATTTGTCGAGTAATGTGTTGTCTTGTCGTTCGAGTCGTCAGGTGACCAGTTGAGTAGTGCGTAGTCACAACGTGTCGAATATGTTGTCGGATGAGATTAGTATCGTGGGCAACCGTCATCTCCGTGCGACCTGTGGACGTAAGACTCCTCTTTTATACGAGGTACCCGTGTATCATGATTTTATCTTAGTGAGTTAATTGCGGTGCATACTTTTATTTACACGGTGTTGTGTAATATAGTTGTATATAATACTTGTGACACATAGTATATGTATAAAAACTGGGTGTATTGTTGTTTTACCTTTGAACCACCGTATGGGGTGGTATGGTGATTGAGAACCATGATGGGTTTCGAATAAGGTATCGACGATTGATTTCGTGAGAAACTCCGAGGAATGGTTTTGTTGTATGTTTAAACCTGATGCTGTCAGATGTATTCAATTGGATTGCCGATCCTATTTGCCGTTTGGGCATGTGATTTTTAGTTTGATTGTTTTTGGATTGTTATGTTTATGCCGTTACGGGTAGGTTTTAGAATGTTCTTCCTGGAGGACTTTACGAGTTTGAACATTTTTGTGGGAATCGTTTGCTATTGTTTAGAATATTTTGATGGTACGGTTAAAACCACGGTTTATATGGATTTTAAAATCGGATAAATTTTGAAAAATTGGTCGTGTATTTTCAAATGACGCCATCAGACGGTAACTGGAAAATATGTTTTGAAGTACTTCGGACATTGTAAAATATTACCGTCATTTTTGTTATGAACGAAAGGATTTTGGAATTTTTTTTATTTTGCAAAACGATTTTTGGTTTTCAGAATTTTAAACTTCATATGTTCACGTGTTGGGGCTAAGTGGTTGCGATAAGTTTGTGGTGTTGTTGTGCTCGCCGGAGAATGTTTCAGTGTTTTCTAAATGTTGGGATACGTTGTTAGGTATCGTTCCCTAACTCTCGGAGCCCTGTTGGGGGCTGCTGTGACAATTCTGCAGCCCTGCAGCAAGTTGTTACGGCCGTAAGATGTTTTCCATTACGACCGTAAGATCAGAGTTGTTACGGCCGTAAACTTTTGACTGACTCAGTAGTAATTTGTTGTTACAGTTGTATCTGTGCTTCTTTTACTGATTATTTAATCCCTGTTAATATATTCGTGATGGATGGCGTGGTAACATGTTGTTACCCTGTATAACGCTAGTAAAGATAATGATATATTGATAAGGTCATTTTGACGATATCGTCTAGCGAAAAGATTGAAGCCTCAACGTGTTGTTTTGCAAATAGCTTCAATCAAAACAGTTTGATAATGAGATACATGGTTTTGATTAAACGACCGAGGTATTAAAAGTGTTTTCAAAAAATTTTATTTCACCAAATTTTCGAAACTTGAGAATTTTAAAATTTTATCATTTGAATAATACCCCAGAAATATTTTATTTTTGTTTCTAGTGTTTGGACCCTACGATACGTGTGTGGTTTTGACCGTGTTTAATTTGGGAAAATCCAAACATCTCTGTTGAGGTGACTGTGTGAATTATTTTTGAATGAAGTTCTAAATTTACAGTGTTAGTTCGTGCACTTGTGTGATGACTTGGAGTTGATGTTTTATCGTGCTGCTATTATCGTCCTATTTTGACGTTGTGACGTTTGTTTTGTAATATCCGCAATTTTCGATTTTCGGTAAATTTCTTTTTTTTGGTCGGAGTCTGTTTTGACGACTCTCTCATGACCGTTTCGTCATTCTGAGAATGATTAATTCTGCACTTTTTGTCATCCGAGTTCGTTTCGGTGTCGTTTTGTTGAGTTCCGTGCTTTTTAGCGGTTTTTCCGCACTTGAGTTCGATTCTTGCGAATCTCGTCCGAAACTGTTGTTTCGACTTTCTCGTAAGTTCATTTAATGTTATTATTCATGTTGCGAGCTTTGGCTTGGTGTTTCGATCACGTATCGTGATTTTCGGGCAGTTGGGCCATTTTCGTAATTTCCCAAAGTTTGGGGTAATTACCTTCCGTTGTCGAATTTCGAGCCTTCGGGTGGTCGGAATCGTGTGTTCTACTAGCTCTTAGATTCGTCTTTGTGAGTACTTCGTAACCGTATCTTCGGTTCGTATTCAGGCTCGGGTTTCGGTGTCGTTTTGTTGAATTCAGGATTACTAAACGACTTTTCTAAGTATGAGTTCGACTTTGTTAGATCACCATTAATTTTTGGTGACTCCAAAAATTATAAATCTTTGCAATATTATAGAACATCGAGTTAGCTTTCCAATGGTTCAAACGGTGAGTCAATCTGAGTCGGACGAGAGAGTTATGGTCGTTTGATTTTGGCCGATCACTTCAGAGCCTTTCGCCGATAGGGGGTCGATAGCTCACCGCCGCATTCCGTATGGGTATCGGTTGGCCTATCGCCGATAGGCCGGCCGATAGGTTCTGCTGTGTTTCACTATATTACACGGATCTGGGGGAAGGTTTTCATTTTCCTCTCCTCTCTTTTCTTCCTCTCGCTCTGGGCGATCCAGAGCAACTCTTGGGCGATTTTAACATTTTCGGACTTGAAGAAATCATCCACTTCGAGTTTTGTTGTAGATTATCGATTTCTTCTTGAATCATTCATCCTAATCCAAGGTAATCTTCTAAGAACCCATTTTTGGGAGATTTTGGGGATTTTGGGTATTTTGTTCGATTTCGTCCGTTTAATCCGATTTAACTTAGGATTTTGATGGATTGATGATTATTTAGATGTATTATATCATTTCCCTTGTTATTCCATGGTTGGATCGTATCGATTCGTTGTTTGAGTTGAGTTCTTGACCGACGCCTTGAAGGTGTCCTAAAATGTCTTAGAGGGGTTTTCGGGCGTTCTACGATTATTCTTCCTCGTATGGTCGATGATTTATTGATTGTATGATGTTAGGGTCGTGTTTCTTGCGAAGAAACCGTGTTGAACCCTTTCGCTCGCCGCCGTCTTCCGCTTCGATAGCATTGGGCGTTTGAAGCTTTCCGGTTGAGCCGTGTTCGTCGAATACTTGCGTATCGATTTTGAGGCAAGTACCTTGTCCATACTATTCTTGTTTTGTGAATGTGATAATTGGTGATCGTCTTGGTTTGTTTGTTTGTTTGAAATGAGTTTTCAAAAGATTTGGTTAGCCTCGTTAAAGGCCTCTTTCAAAACCGTGTGTGTTTTGTGATTGGTGTGGTTCGAGAATAACTATGTGAATTCTATGTATATGCTTGGTGTTCATGTTGCACTTAGTATTGTGTGTGGACGTATATTATGTCATTTCGGTGCGTTGTGGATTGACGTGGTGTTTTGCTAAGTGTTTGATGCCTCTAGGCGAATTGTTTGAATATCCTTGATGTGATATGTTATTTGTGTGAATGTGTGGATATGGTTGAAGGTCTACGGTGGCACATGGCATGTGATCATGTGGCCAGATGCAACAAGTGATTGATCCAACCGTGGGAGCTCGAGATAATCTACGGTGGCACATGGCATGTGATCATGTGGCCAGGATGCAACAAGCGATTGATCCAACCGTGAGATGTGTGTGATTTGTTTCGCTAGCCGCCGGAGGGTCCTTCGAGGCCTCGAGTGGGATGTCGGTGGTATCGTCCCGGTCCTAGGCGATGCGCGTGCGTGATTATGTTTCGTTGATTTTTCGTCCGTTGAGGACACGTGATGTTGGGCTGTGACCCTATTGATTTTTGGAAAGAGAAGGATTTTATAATCCTAAATTGTTTTCTATTAAAACTCTCGACGACATTTTAAACTGTTTTGTAAATTGTTTCCCTTATTTGCGATCTTTCGCTTTGGAAATGTTTACCCAAACTCTTGCCTCGGGAAGTACTTTTTCTTACGTTTGAACCTTTGAGGATTTCGATTATTATTGTTCTTGGAACTTGTATTGTATGGCTCGTATTTTTGCACTTGTACTTGCACTAGCAAAACAAAGGAGTTTGCTAACCCCGAGTATTCGGGGTGGATGTCTATTTTTGCATTCGTTTTGGAGCACAAAGATGTGGTCGGCACGAAGGATGATGAAAGATGAACGATACTAATCACACGAGGTTCCGTTGATGTCGTATTGTCCAGCTTGTATTTTCTTTTCCACGCGGTATCTTTCCCGTTGTACGGGAGTTTATTTTATTTTGACCCCGCGTGGGTATGTGTTTGGGAATGAGTTGTATGTTATTATTGAAAGACCAAGTCGGTTCATCGAGTCATTTTAGCCTTAAAGGCGAGGTTTAGATGTTTGATTTTAGTTATCAGCCTGGTAGATCCTCGAGGAGAGGGTCTACGGCGTGTAATATCCCTGAGCGGATTTGGGGGTGTTACATAAATGGTATCAGAGCGCAAGGTTGTGGAAACCTAGGCTGTCGGGTCAGTGGTGTCTGTTGAGTCTTTGTCTCGTCGGATTTTGTCTGACTAAGTCGTGTCGCGACGCGTCGTCTGAGTTGGTTGGTCGTGATTAGTATCGTGGGCAATCATCATCTTCGTGCGACCTATGGCTGTAAGTCTCCCTTCTTTGTGTTGTGCCTCGTGTGACACGAGCTATTTTTTTATGATTATTTATTAAGTGACGGAGTCCTTTTATGGATTTTGATTTCTTGATACGTGACTATTTGACTCTCATATTTCTTTCATGTGAGGAGTAGTTCCGGATTGTGCATGTTGGATCGTATTTCTTTTTTCACGCGTGAGTTCCTTTGTAATAGCTTTCGGTATCTTACCAATCGAATTTTATTTCAAAATCGATTCCTTTAACCGAGTTGTTGGCCTTGACCGCTTTGACGGTAGTTGGGTGTTTTCAAATGATTTTGTGAGTTTTGATAAGTACTACCGTCATCGACCTTTTGGGCATTCTAACCCATTGAATTATTTTTGAAAACCTTGAGTATCTTAGAAAATTGAAATTCGAGACGTACTTTTAAAGCGAATTATTTTCTTGCGGTGTTTTCAAGGTGTTTTCTAATGCCGCAATACATTTCAAAAATTTTCCGGTTGAGGACCAAAAATATTTTTGAGACATTTTCAAATGTAGCTTGCTTAGACCCAAGGGTCGAATATTTTGAAAGTTTTTCACTAAAGGAAAGGTGTCCTCATTTTTGTTCAAACGCAAGATGATTTTCAAAGTCTCGATAATGGTGTTTGTACTACTTTTTGTAAAATGATACTCAAGATCAACCGTTGTTTCCAAACTGTTTTCAAAAGGTGGTTCTCGCTTTTAAAACCTATCATTCCCGCTTATGGACCGGAAATGCGTGTATGGTTTTCGAACTTTCGTTACGGTGTCAACCCCGAATTGTGATTGAATTGGTGGCGTGAGCGCCGAGTCGCTCGCCACGCATATGTTTTGTTGGCCCTCCGTGAGAGGTGTGAACCGGTGTTTACCGTTTATCGCCTCGTGGTGATTTGCGTATTGTCGCACTAGTGTGGGTTGTTAAAGCCTGGATTTTTATGCGTTATACACATGGGTGATTGTTTCATGATGTTTTTAATTGTGCCTGGTCATCTTTCGAGTCGTTGATGTCACGACGATGCCGTCGTTATTGTGATATTCATGTATGTATTGCCTTACGATGGAAATTGTTGTATGTGGTATATGTTATGATTTTTATGTTGTGCTGAGTAATTACTTATTCAGTATGCCGAGGGGCCGAGGTCGTAGTCGTGGCAATCAGACGCGTGGTCGAGATCATGTCACGGTGATGATGCCGTATTTGTCGCTACTATTTTACAACAGTAGCTACACATGACTCAATGACTGACTCAGCTTCAGCGCATTACGATGTGACTCGAACACCGGTGCAAACCAAAGGGCTTCGGAGGTAATTCGTATGAATCCCCTCGATTCGCGGTGTTGCGGATGCGTTGGGTCGGATGGTTGGCTTTTACAGTTGGAAATGATTTTCGAGATAGTTGATTGTGCGTAAGAACGTAAGGTTCCTAGAGCTCAAGATCTTTCGACAAAGATGCCGCTTAGGGTGGGAGGCTACTAAGCCTCGAGATCGCGTTGTCACGTGGGCGAGTTCCGTAAATTCATGAGAGATGAGTTTTGTCCGAACCGATCGTAAATCAGAGGATTAATGAATTCTTTTCGCGAAACCGCAGATGTACATTGCCTCAGCTATTATTGATTTTAGCAAACAAATTTCGGCTATGTGCAAAATCAAGTAAGGACAGAGGAGGACAAGATTTGTCATTTTAGTAGGCGGATGAAGCCGAGATTCGCCAAGACATGGCGTGTCTCGCTTGTACTTCCTTGAGAGATTATCAAAATAGGGCATTAGCCTATGAGCTATCTAGATTATCGACCGAGAGTATGTCTCGACTCAAGAAACAAAACCGTTGGGAACTTTTCAGAAATCAGGAGTGGGCCCTTGAGGTTGGGACTTCGCCTCGTCATCCCAATATGGTTCCTAGATCGCGTGATCGAGGAGTAGTACCCCGCAGGTGAGTAATGTGAGCACTTCAAGATATGTTATAACCGTAGTCGAGCGGGCCATACTGCGAAGAATTGTCGCTCACCGTTAGTCACTGCTTGAGTGTGGCTGTGGGTCACCGATCCGTGCATTGCGAGACGGTAGCCGAGAGATTTGGGGATCGAGGTTGCGTCTCTGCTCCGAAAGGACACGGAGATGCCTAGGGTGGTTTTGAGGATTTCGCGTAGTCCAATTATTTATAATTACCCTTGTGGATCGCTTTGTGTTTATTCTCTGTTTTCTCGATCGTGCGTGTTTTCTTGTAACAAGTAATTTGTGTTTTGTGATTGTTTGGATCATTGACTTGATTGTATTATCCATTTGATGACGCTTGTCATTTGTTGGTTTTATTATGTCTCTACCGGCGACGTTGTGTTGGTCGTCGTGGAGCGTGTTTTCACACCGTATACCCCTTTGCGTTGTTTGTAACATTTCACCGTTGGGCGTTAGTTACGCATTCTTGTGTGTCTCGTTGAGTTTTTCCTGGCGGAATATTTCTTCCCCCTACTTGTTTTAAGTTTCGGGACGAAACTTCTTTTAAGGAGGGTAGAATGTAATATCCGCAATTTTCGATTTTCGGTAAATTTCTTTTTTTTTGGTCGGAGTCTGTTTTGACGACTCTCTCATGACCGTTTCGTCATTCTGAGAATGATTAATTCTGCACTTTTTGTCATCCGAGTTCGTTTCGGTGTCGTTTTGTTGAGTTCCGTGCTTTTTAGCGGTTTTTCCGCACTTGAGTTCGATTCTTGCGAATCTCGTCCGAAACTGTTGTTTCGACTTTCTCGTAAGTTCATTTAATGTTATTATTCATGTTGCGAGCTTTGGCTTGGTGTTTCGATCACGTATCGTGATTTTCGGGCAGTTGGGCCATTTTCGTAATTTCCCAAAGTTTGGGGTAATTACCTTCCGTTGTCGAATTTCGAGCCTTCGGGTGGTCGGAATCGTGTGTTCTACTAGCTCTTAGATTCGTCTTTGTGAGTACTTCGTAACCGTATCTTCGGTTCGTATTCAGGCTCTGGTTTCGGTGTCGTTTTGTTGAATTCAGGATTACTAAACGACTTTTCTAAGTATGAGTTCGACTTTGTTAGATCACCATTAATTTTTGGTGACTCCAAAAATTATAAATCTTTGCAATATTATAGAACATCGAGTTAGCTTTCCAATGGTTCAAACGGTGAGTCAATCGGAGTCCGGACGAGAGAGTTATGGTCGTTTCAGGTTTTGGCCGATCACTTCCAGGAGCCTTTCGGCCGAGAGGGGGGTCGATAGGCTCTACAGCCGGCATTCTGGATGGGGATCGGGTTGGCCTATCGGCCGCTAGGCTGGCCGATAGGTTCTGCCGTGTTTCACTATATTACACGGGATCCGGGGGAAGGTTTTCATTTTCCTCTCCTCTCTTTTCTTCCTCTCGCTCTGGGCGATCCAGAGCAACTCTTGGGCGATTTTAACATTTTCGGACTTGAAGAAATCATCCACTTCGAGTTTTGTTGTAGATTATCGATTTCTTCTTGAATCATTCATCCTAATCCAAGGTAATCTTCTAAGAACCCATTTTTGGGAGATTTTGGGGATTTTGGGTATTTTGTTCGATTTCGTCCGTTTAATCCGATTTAACTTAGGATTTTGATGGATTGATGATTATTTAGATGTATTATATCATTTCCCTTGTTATTCCATGGTTGGATCGTATCGATTCGTTGTTTGAGTTGAGTTCTTGACCGACGCCTTGAAGGTGTCCTAGAAATGTCTTAGAGGGGTTTTCGGGCGTTCTACGATTATTCTTCCTCGTATGGTCGATGATTTATTGATTGTATGATGTTAGGGTCGTGTTTCTTGCGAAGAAACCGTGTTGAACCCTTTCGCTCGTTGCCGTCTTCCGCTTCGATAGCATTGGGCGTTTCAAGCTTTCCGCTTGAGCCGTGTTCGTCGGAATACTTGCGTACGATTTTGAGGCAAGTACCTTGTCCATACTTTTCTTGTTTCATGGATATGATGATTGGTGATCGCCTTGGTTTGTTTGTTTGTTTGAAATGAGTTTTCAAAAGATTTGGTTAGCCTCGTTAAAGGCCTCTTTCAAAACCGTGTGTGTTTTGTGATTGGTGTGGTTCGAGAATAACTATGTGAATTCTATGTATATGCTTGGTGTTCATGTTGCACTTAGTATTGTGTGTGGACGTATATTATGTCATTTCGGTGCGTTGTGGATTGACGTGGTGTTTTGCTAAGTGTTTGATGCCTCTAGGCGAATTGTTTGAATATCCTTGATGTGATATGTTATTTGTGTGAATGTGTGGATATGGTTGAAGGTCTACGGTGGCACATGGCATGTGATCATGTGGCCAGGATGCAACAAGTGATTGATCCAACCGTGGGAGCTCGAGATAATCTACGGTGGCACATGGCATGTGATCATGTGGCCAGATGCAACAAGCGATTGATCCAACCGTGAGATGTGTGTGATTTGTTTCGCTAGCGGCTCGGGAGGGTCCTTCGAGGCCTCGAGTGGGATGTCGGTGGTATCGTCCCGGTCTAGGCGATGCGCGTGCGTGATTATGTTTCGTTGATTTTTCGTCCGTTGAGGACACGTGATGTCAATGTGACCCTATTGATTTTGGAAAGAGAAGGATTTTATAATCCTAAATTGTTTTCTATTAAAACTCTCGACGACATTTTAAACTGCTTTTGTAAATTGTTTCCCTTATTTGCGATCTTTCGCTTTGGAAATGTTTACCCAAACTCTTGCCTCGGGAAGTACTTTTTCTTACGTTTGAACCTTTGAGGATTTCGATTATTATTGTTCTTGGAACTTGTATTGTATGGCTCGTATTTTTGCACTTGTATTTGCACTAGCAAAACAGTGGAGTTTGCTAACCCCGAGTATTCGGGGTGGATGTCTATTTTTGCATTCGTGTTTTGGAGCACAAAGACGGTCGGCACGAAGGATGATGAAAGATGAACGATACTAATCACACGAGGTTCCGTTGATGTCGTATTGGTCCAGTTGTATTTTCTTTTCCGCTGCGGTATCTTTTCCCCGTTGTACGGGAGTTTATTTTATTTTGACCCCTGCGTGGGTATGTGTTTGGGAATGAGTTGTATGTTATTATTGAAAGACCAAGTCGGTCTACTGAGTCATTTTAGCCTTAAAGGCGAGGTTTAGATGTTTGATTTTAGTTATCAGCCTGGTAGATCCTCGAGGAGAGGGTCTACGGCGTGTAATATCCCTGAGCGGATTTGGGGGTGTTACATGTTTGGTTGCGTTATTCTGTTTGGTCGTCCGTTCAGTATGCCGAGAGGTCGTGGCCGAGGATGTGGTCGTAGTCGTGGTCGTGATCAGGAGCGTGAGAGGGTGACTCGCTCGTTGTCGAATGCCAATCAGCTCAGTACGGACGGTCATGATGACACATTAGGTGATCAGCAGCAATCATACAGAGGTAATGTTGACATTGGCGCCGCCACGATCCTTCGTCATGTGGCTGACCAGTTGGCGCATATGAATCAGACCGTACACCGAGTCGGGATTCAGGATGAGGATAACGGAGCTAGTAAGTGCTTACGAGTTGTGATGAGAATGCACCTGCCCCGTTTCGTAGGTTCTTCCGACTCGTTAGGCTGGGAGAACTGGCTCTTCCAGTTGGATAGAACATTTGATGCTGTAGCTTGCCCCGATGAGAGAAGAGTACCCATCGCCTAATACCTGCTTGACAGGGAAGCGACACACTGGTGGGAGGCCGTAGCGCCTAGTGATCGTACAACTACTTGGGCCGAATTCAAGATTTCCATGGAGGCCGAGTATTGTCCGCCGCCTGTTAAAGAGCGCAGGATTGTCGAGTTTTTCTCGGCTACGCCCCGAGACGTGTCGGTGTCTCAAGCAATAGTCTATTATAATCGACAGCTGTGTTATTTCGGGATCAAGTGAAAAGTGAGGCAGATAAGGTTCGTTATTTCGATATGCGTATGAAACCTCAGATTCGGCAGTGTATGGCTCCTTTTATGTGTACAACCTTTAAGGACTATCAGGATTGAGCCTTGGCTTTTGAGATGGCTATAATGTCTACCACCGTATCGGTAGCGAAGAAGCAGAAGATCTCCAATGACGCATTAGGAAGTAAGGGAATTGGGATTCCCACACCTCAACCCTCGTATCAGCCGAGTATGGGACCTTCTCGGTCAGCTAGAGAATCCAAAAGACCCAAGCTGGTGTCTTTGAGTTCTGGTAATGCTCCTAGGTGTTTCAACTGTAACGTTCTAGGCCATGAACGCGCGCATTGTAAAAAACCGCCAGTGACTTGTTATAATTGTGGACACGAGGGGCATCGAGTTCAGTACTGCGAGATTGTTGCCGAGATGATAAGGGGATGGAGTTCCATTCCTACTTCCGGAGGGCCCAATGATGTCCAGTGATAATGTTTTTGGTACTCGTTGCGCGGATTGTTTCTCGTGTAGGGATGTATTTTGTAACGTTTTTACGTTTGGAACTTGTTAAATGATATTTTGTTTTGAATAAGTTCCCGTATAGTTGTTGAACCTACGGAGGCATGACAGTGGACCGCGGAGTCATGAACATGGTATTTTATTATGTGTCGTTATATTTTGTTTCGTGTCACTGTGATAACCTTAGTTTAAGTTTCGGGACGAAACTTATTTTTAGTATGATAGAATGTAATATCCGGTATTCTCGTTTTCTGTTATCTTGAATTGTTTGTGTTTTGACGTCGGACATTTTCTTGTTGATGAGTATCAGAGTGATTTCTATCGTGATATTCTATTTGTTTCTTTCGTATAGCCGTTTTAGTCGGGTGCGGCTTGTTGTCGCGTGTGTTTCTTTGATTAAATGTGTGCATGTGATGTGACGTTAATTGCTCGTTATTGTTTTGAATCATAGTCGTGGCGTTGTTTTGGCCGCCGTGGGGCGTGTTTTCACGCTGTATATTCCCTTGCGTTGCTTGTAACGTTTCGCCGATGGGCGAAAGTTACGCGTTTCTTGTGTATCTCGTTGAGTTTTCCTGGCAGGATATTGCTTCTCCCTACTTGTTTTAAGTTTGGGGACGAAACTTCTTTTAAGGAGGGTAATATGTAATATCCGCAATTTCGATTTCCGGTAAATTTTCTTTTTTTTGGCGGAAGTTCATCTTAGCGACTCTGTTATGACCGTTTCGTCATTCCGAGAATGATTAATTCTGCACTTTTTGTCATCCGAGTTCGTTTTGGTATCGTTTTTTTGAGTTCCGTGTTCTTAAACGGCTTTTCCGCACTTGAGTTTGATTCTTGCGAATCTCGTCCGAAACTGTTGTTTCGAGTTTCTCGTAAGTTCAATTAATATTATTATTCATGTTGCGAGCTTTGGCTTGGTGTTTCGATCGTGTATCGTGCATTTCAGACGTTTTGGGCCGTTTTCGTAATTTCCCAAAGTTTAGGGTAATTACTTTCCGTTGTCGAATTTTGAGCCTTCGGGTGGTCGGAATTGTGTGTTCTCTTAGCACTTGGATTCGTCTTTGCGAGTACTTCGTAACTGGATCTTCGATTCACATTCAGGTTCGGGTTTCGGGATCGTCCGGGCCGTCGGAAGTGGCCACGGCCGAGTCACGGCCGCACATTTTGGAGTAGGTGCTGGCCTGGCCAAGTTACGGCCGTAAGGTGCCGGTTACGGCCGTAAGTGATCGACAGGCACATGCCGCATTTAATGCCGGATTCTGGCCGTAAAGGCGTGATCGCACGGCCGCATTTGAAGCGCCGCGCCTTCCGACGAATGCCGATTACGTAAGGCGTTATCGCACGGCCGTAAGGGGCGGGCGACTTCGGACGAAGGCCGGTTACGGCCGTAAGGAGTGCCAGTTACGGCCGTAAGTTGTCGGCACACATTGGGCAGTATAAATATGATCGATCAGACGTGTTTTCACCCATTTTCTCACCTCGTTTCTTTCCCTTCCGCGGCTGGAGGCTTGGTAGGCGTGGAGGCATGTTGTCAAGTGATGAATCCATGAAGTCTTGGAGTTCATATCATCGATTATCCATCCTATAACATCATTTGATCGAGCGAATCAGATCAGATTTCATGAAAAATCATAGTTTGGGAAAATTGGGGGTTTTGTTGTTTTCGTCCGATTTAACCGTAATAACTAAGAATTGTGATGGATTGATGATTATTTAGGTGTATTCTATCATTTCCATTGTTATTCCACGGTTGGATTGTATTGATTCGTCGTTTTGGTTGAGTTCTTAGTCGACGCCTTGAAGGTGTCCGACAAAAGGTCTTAGAGGGGGGATTGGGCGTTGTGTGATTATTATCCATCGCACGATTGTTGATTGATCATTGGTATGACTTAGGGACGAAATTCTTGTGAAGAACTTGAGTCGGAACCCTTCCATTCATTGTCTTCTTCGGGGTCCGAGCTTCCCGGTCGAACCGTGTTCTTCGGAGTATTCGATAGCGGTTATTAAGGCAAGTATCTTACTATACGAATTGTGTCTTGTGAATAGGGACGTCGTGTTATGGTTGTGATGCATTGGTTTACTTTCGTGAATATGCTTCGTATGAATTGATTATTATGAATAATTGATGGTAGCGATAATAGCCTCACTTAGACAACGTCGTGGAATTGTGTTGGTCGTGTTAATCATCTAAGTTTGTGCCGGGCGTGTTTGGTCATTGTTGATCTGTCGTGATGGTTATGATATTTGTGTCGTTTCGATTTACATACTTGGTTATATATTTCGGTGTAATGTGGAATGACTCGACATTTGATGATTATGAGTTGTGTCGTGTCGATGTGTGTGTGTTCCAGGTAAGGCCTGACGAGGCCTCTGGAGTTCGATACATGATGTGTACGAACAAAGGTGTGTGATCCAGGTAGGGTCTGACGAGGCCTCTGGAGTTCGGTACATGATGTGTACGAACGATGTTTGTGGCCGGGTAGGGTCTGTTGAGGCCTCCGAAGTTCGGTACATGATGTGTACGAACAGTGCGTGTGGTCTGGGTAAGGTCCGTCGAGGCCTCCGGAGTTCGGTACATGATGTGTACGAACAATGATTGAATAACAGTGATTGTTTGGATAACATTTTATATATGGGTCTCGGACTCATAATGACATCTTATCTAGTGTGTTTTGAAACGAGAATCGGGCTGAGGCCCTAATGTTTACGAAAAGCTTTTGTAAATTGGGACTCGAGGTCCAAAAGAATTTCTACTTCAAAAATCCCCGAGATGATGAGTTCCTTTTCAAATATCTCTTGCTTGAGTTCGAAATTTTGAAACTTCTCGGGAACATTTGATAATTGATTTTCGTATTAAATTCGTTGTTGCTATTTACTTGTTGCATTTCGTATCGTATTATACTTGCACTAGTAAAACAGTGGAGTTTTACTAACCCCTGAGTAATCGGGGGGTGGATGTCTGTTTTGCGTCCAGGTACATGCAGGTTCGGGGGAGCAGTCCCAGGATTGGCACAAGTGCGATACTAATCAAGAGTTGAGAGATGTTTTGATTCTTGAAGTGTTGTCAGAGTTGATTTCAGTCTTCCGTTGTATTGTGTTTCGACCCCTGTGTGGGTAATGTTGTTTTAGTCAGTTCTGTTGATGGAGTTGTGTGACCTCACCTGGCCCGTATTCATGTGTAAGTGACCTTAACGGTCTGTATTATTATATTGTTTGACCCTGGTCGGGCAAGCATTTGGTTGTTTATGGATGTTTAGCCTGGTAGATCCTTGTGGAAAGGGTCTACGGCGTGTAATATTCCCAGTGTAACACCCCCAAGTTATTTAGGGTATATTACAGCGCCGTGAGCCCCGCCGTGGGACACACAAGGCTAAACATACGCGGAACTATAAAACTTGACCGAGAAGGTCTACATACAATGGGAAGAAAGACGATACAAATGGTATTCAAAACCATAACCAATGAAACCATATACATTACTGCACAAATCAATACCTCGGCAACACAGGCCGGAACATCAAGGGAAACTGAAATACAATACTCAAGTATTTAAAATCCATTCCAGTACAATAACACTGAATGGAGGAATCCAAAAAGATAACCGGAGACAAGACACAGTATCACACTTGCCCATCATCTTCATGCCGACCCGATACCCGCCTGTCCTCTCTCCTGGAACCTGAAATACATAAAAGGTATTTCCCCCATAAAGGGGTTAGCCGTCGAATAGCTAGTGCAAGTATAACAGTATGAAACATAATACTCCTCGACAATAAAGTAAATGTAATCCATCAATTCATCAATTCAAGACTAGTATTCCGGAATAACTAAAATCTCATAAGACGTATGTGAATGCCGTAGAAACGGTTCGTTCACCTCATACGCCGTTACGTATGTGAATGCCGTAGAAACGGTTCGTTCACCTCATACGCCGATACATGTAGGAATGCCGTCAAAACGGTTCGTTCATTACATGCCAACAATATATCTATGAATGCCGTAAAAACGGTTCGTTCATGATATGCCATCAATATTTCTTACTTTCAAAGTCGAGAACGTACAATCATAAATGTATACTTGCCTTAAATAATCGACGACGCAACGAACGGAACGGAAAGTCACCGACGAATGCTAGGAACCATCGAAACCGAACCTAACGATTCGAAGAATACCATCACAATAGATTCTAAACGAATACGGAATTGGAATACGCCCAGAAACCCGCCTACGATTCATGTATATTCGTATAAAAAACGACAACGAGGGCGGATCACAACCAAACCCTCTCGATTTCGTAAAAATCACGAAATATACCATGAATCCGTAGGGAAACTAAGAGTACCAAAAAGATTAATCATATTCATCATCAATTACTCAGCAAAACCGAATGAATCGGACAAAACCGCGAAAATCCCCAAATCTCCCCAAAAGTAGGGTTCTAGAGATCTAACCTTGATTCGCTGGATCGAAGGATGTTATACGATGATCGATCCATGATATGAACTCAGGAACTTCATGGATTTGTTGTTCAACAACATGGTTTCGTCTCCTCCAAAACCCCAGCCGCGGACCGAAGAGAAATGAAATGAAAAATGGATGAAAAAGTCGCTGGTCTGTCAATTATATACTGGGCCGGAACTAGCGTGCGCTAGCCTTCCTGGACTAGCGTGCGCTATCGGACAGTATCGGTCCAGCACTCTCGGCCATGGCCCGCATGACCCGGCACCACCGACCAATTCTTCCGACCATGACTCGTCCGCCCGACTCCCGCTAGCGTGCGCTACGGCCGGAAGCCTGCGCGCTAGCCGACTGTCCAAAGAGCCTCCGGACTAGCAAGCTCATCCTAACGCACGCTAGTCGGCCGACGGCGTGCGCTACCCCCGCCGTCGGCGCAACGACCGGCAAGAGCGGCGCTACTCGCCGATTCTACCCGAGTCCGTAACCTCGTAATCCTCTCGCCTGTGCCCGATAGCACAGACTGGCTGGCCGACTCGACAGCAGGCGCTACAGCTGAAGCGGCAGCTGGCCCCGTCCGTAGCGTGTGCTACGCCGGTTCTCGCGTGCTCGCTTCGGCTGCCCGCCATCGTCCGGCCAGAACCTGCGACCGTCCGGTCAGTCCCGCAATCGTCCGGCCAGTGCCCGACCACCAGGGCTCGACGACTCGATTTCCGAAAACGTACGGAACGAACACGACGAAAAGTTTGCGGACAACATCAACGACCCGAAATGAAAGCGTAATGTAATAATTAATCATACGCGACCGAGAAAAGAGTCGAGACAACGAATACAGATAGAATACCCATAACTTTGGGTAAATTACAAAACGGCCCATAACGCCCGAAAATCACGATACGCGATCGAATAACCAAACCAAAGTTCACAACACTTCTAACAAAGTTAAACGGACTTACGGAAAACTCGAAACAGCAGTTTAGAACGAGATTCGCAAGAATCGAACTCAAGTGTGGAAAAGTCGCTGAAAAGCACGGAACTCAACAAAACGATACCGAAACGAACTCGGATGTCAAAAAGTGTAGAATTAATCATTCTCAGGGTGACGAAACGGTCCCAAGCGAGTTGTCAAAACGGACTTCCGCCAAAAATAGAAAATTACCGGGAATCAAAATTACGGGTATTACATTCTACCCTCCTTATTACGACCTCAAGATACTTTATCATCCGGGTAAGGCTAACATAGTGACTGATGCGTTGAGCCGAAAGCCGATGGCGTTACAGATGTTAGAGGAACTTACACCACAGAGTAGGATCCAGCGAGATTTTATTTGTCAGAATATCGAGGTTTGGGTTCAGAGAGTTCAGGGTCAGTTATGTGCGTTGGAGATCACTTCGTCCTTGACTGATGATATCAAGGCGAAATAGTATGATGATCCGTTTTTGGTCCAGTTGAGGGAGGATGTGAGGAAGGGGAAAGCCCCTGGATTTGTGGTTCAGTACGATGGAGTTTTGAGATTTCGCGGCAGACTATGTGTACCGAGTGTTACTGAGCTGAGACAGAAGATCTTGAGTGAAGCTCATACCACACCTTACTCCATACATCCTGGTACGAGCAAAATGTACAAGGATGTGAGGAGTAACTACTGGTGGAGTAATTTGAAGACAGACATTAGCGAGTTTGTGTTGAGGTGTTTGACCTGTCAGCAGGTTAAGATCGAGCACCAGCGACCTGCGCGGCTTTTGCGACCACTTCCTATCCCGGAGTAGAAATGGGAGGATATCTCTATGGATTTCATTACCAGTATGCCTAAGACTTGGACTGGAATGAACATGATATGGGTCGTTGTCGATCGACTAACCAAATCAGCTCATTTTCTGGGTATTAGGGACACTTGGGGGCCAGAGATACTAGCACGAGTGTTTATTGCGGAGATCGTGAGGTTGCATGGGACTCTTAAGAGTATTGTTTCGGATCGTGATGGCCAGTTTATATCACATTTTTGGCAGGCCGTTCATAGAGTTTTGGGGACCGAGTTGAGACTCAGTACATCCTACCACCCTCAGACAGACGGACAGTCTGAGCGGACGATACAGACGTTGGAGGATATGTTGCGAGCATGTGCTTTAGATTGGAAGGATGATTGGGAGTCGCACTTGCCATTGATCGAATTCACGTACAACAATAGTTGGCACGCCTCGATCAAAATGGCACCATTTGAGGCACTGTATGGTAGGAAGTGCAGATCGCCGTTGTGTTGGGATGATACATCTGAGCTAATTGGCACCGAGCCTGATATGGTAGTAGAGACGAGAGAGAAGGTTGCTTTGATTCACGATAGGATGTTGACGGCTCAGAGTCGACAGAAGTCTTATGCCGATACACGTCGCCGGCCGTTGGAGTTTGAGGTGGGAAACCATGTGTTGCTTAAGGTGTCGCCGACACGGGGAGTTTACCGCTTCGGTCGGAAGGGTAAACTTAGTCCGAAATTTATTGGTCCATTCGAGATTCTAGAGAGAGTTGGAGAGCTTGCATATCGGTTAGGCTTGCCGCCGTCCCTGAGCCACGTGCATAACGTATTTCATGTTTCCCAGCTTAGGAAGTACGTACCAGACCCTAGCCATATTATTGATTTTGGAGAGATTGAGTTGGGGCCCGACATTACCTTCGAGGAGAGGCCGATTCAGATCTTAGAGCGTCGGGTGAAGCAACTCAGGCACAAAACCATTCCTTTGGTTAAAGTACAATGGTCGAGGCATGGATCCGAGGAAGCCACGTGGGAGACGGAAGAGAGTATGAGGTCGAGATACCCCGAGTTATTCGCGTTGTAAGTTTCGGGACGAAACTTATTTTTAGGGGGAGAGAATGTAATATCCGTACTTTTTATTTTTGGTAATTTCCGTTTTTGGTGTATGTTCGTTTCGGACGACCCGCTTGTCACTGTTTTAGGATTCTGAATCTATATTGTTCTTTGAGTTTTTCCATTTGGACGAGTTTCGGTGATGTTTTTGCATATTTTCATCTCGAACTATGTTTTATCGCATGTACGCTCGATTCTCGTAAAACTCGTTCGATTTCATTATTTCTCTGTTTCTATGAGTTCGTTTGGATGAGTTGCTCATGTTGTGAGTTTCGGATTGTTAATCCGACTTCGTGTCTTGAATTTTCGGATGTTTGGGCCATTTTGTAATTTCTTAAGAGTTTAGGGTGCCTTTACCTTCCTTGTCGGATGTTGGATTCCTCGGTAGTTGGAAGTGCATTCTCTTTCAACACTCAGCTTTGTTGTTATGAACACCTCGTATTTACACTTTTAGTTCTAACCTTGCGTTGCGTTTCGTCGTTGTATCGACTGTGCAGAATGTAGTGTTCAGAACTGGGAACTGCTGCATGCATAACGTACGTTATGCATGATCCATAACGTACGTTATGGCCTTCGCCCTTTAGTGCAGGCTGTTTGTTACGTACGTTAACCAGTGTTGGGTTATGTACGTAACCATCATAACGTACGTTAACAGCTTGTGTTAACGTACGTATCGCGCTGTCAGGCCTTTTAATTCCTGACTTATCCTCAGTCGCCTCATTTCATTCCTTTTCTTCCCTTCTCGCGACGTGAGTTTCCTTTGAGCGATTTGGAGCGATTCGTCCAGTGCAATCCATAGAAACCCTCTGAAGGTTGATTATTGCGTTCCAAGGAAGGTTGATCATCATTATTCTTCGTCCGAATCGAGGTATACTTCGTTGAACCCTAGTTTTTGGGGATTTCGGGATTTTAGGCATAATTCTTCCCTTAATCCGATTTAGCCTCGACGAATTGTTAGATTACGATTGTGTAGTCGTGAATCCCTTGTTTCCATTATAGTTTAATGAATTTAACCTCGTAGTTTCTCTATTGTTAGATTATAACCGTCTTGGACTTCGTAATGACCGACAAATTGTTCCATCGGGTAGAATTAGTATTAATTCTTACCTTTCCGCATTATTGAGACTTGTTGTATACCGTTATTGTGTTAGGAACGGATTTAGGAGGATTGTTCGGACCGAAACCTATTCCTTCGTCGTTTCCTTCGTTTCGTCTTATTCAAGGCAAGTACATGTATTCCATTCCGTTATGTGTGTATGATTTTGATGCGAATGATGTAAATGGTATTATTGAACGAATGTGATTGTTGCTCTTCCACCTGGGGATGGCATGTGGCCTCTGGGGGCCGATACTAATGGGTACGGCCACGGAAGTGGACATGGGTGCGTGTGTTGATGTTCTTCCACCTGGGGACAGTTCGACGGGACCTCTGGGGGCCGATACTAATGGGTACGGCCGCGGAAGTGGTTTCTCACCTGGGGACAGTTCGACGGGACCTCTGGGGACCGATACTAATGGGTACGGTCGCGAGTTACTAAGCGTGTATGGTTTTGGTGCGGAAACTTGAGGTTATACTGTTGTTAAATGTAAATGTGATATTCCGGAATATTGATTTCAAATGTTTTTCCTAATGGTTTGTTTGCGTTGAATCTTGTACGTATATAATGTTGTGTAATCGTGTACTTGCACTAGCTATTTGAATGCTAACCCCTTAAATGGGGGAAATGCGTCTTATGCATTTCAGGTACTGGTCAAGCTGAGGAGCTGGCACGGGATGCGCACGCAAAGGATGGGTTGGCATGATGATGTGGCTCGAGTCTGTATTTTTTTTATGTTTTCTCATTGCATTTGTTGAGTACTGGAGTTAGACTGATTACTTTTAAACTTGGTTTAAGTCCCCTGCGTGGGCAATGAATTGGTATTTAACTTATGTTTCATGTACTCCGTTAATTGTTTTGGCTGAGGCCACGGCCTTATTTACTGTTTGAGTGCATTTTTTTGGGATATCATTGTGGTTTATGTGTCATGAGTTAGCCTGGTAGACCTCACGAGGGTTCTACGGCGTGTAATGTCCCATTTGTGAATTGTTACATTAGACATATAGGTTACGCACGCTAACGGATC
Source organism: Orobanche coerulescens (assembly GCA_033398695.1). Taxonomy (NCBI): domain Eukaryota; kingdom Viridiplantae; phylum Streptophyta; class Magnoliopsida; order Lamiales; family Orobanchaceae; genus Orobanche; species Orobanche coerulescens. The sequence continues at coordinate 232,639,004 of CM065802.1, forward strand.
CTGTCTGCAGATCAGACGAGTTCAAAGTTGCCTGAAGTAAAGTCACCTAATGAAGATAGCGCACGCTACACATGAAGACTAACGCACGCTATCGCAGATATATTACCATTGTAAAGACGTTCAAACACAGAATGAAGTACGCAGTGATGAAATCATAGCGCACGCTAATGATGAGGAATAGCGCATGCTAAGGAGTTTGAATTTAAGTCAATCAATCCGTTGGGAGATGCTGAAGCAAAGTCATAAAGTGGAACGGTCAGTTTGACAAAATCATGCAACAGATATATGGTTAGCGCACGCTACAGTGTATTAATCAACGTATGCTAATATGTGTATTTAACGTACGCAATGGATAAGCTAACGCACGCTAACGGACGAGCAGTAAGCTACTGGACTCATCACATAAACAGGTAGCGCACGCTACACGTACGCTACAGGCCGTAACGCATGCTAAGGAATAAGGCTAGCGCACGCTAGCAAGTCAGAAGTTAGTAACGGCTAGTTGGTTGAAGAAGGCTATAAATACCAAACCACTTGGTATTGAAGACACAACAACTTCAAGTAATCAAGACATTGATCTGATATTCATATACATTCTATTGTTGTTGTAATATTGAGCTTATATTGATAGATTGAGTGTTTATACATTCAGCACATACACGAGAGGTAAAAGAAAAGATACGATTGGATTCGGTATTATTAGGATCAATGATCCGACATTGTTAGAATCGCAATCGATATCTAAGTGAGGTTTATCTAGCACCCATAGAAAGATAGAGTGGTTGATTCCTTGTCCAATAGAAAAGGAAAACGGTTTAACTTAGACCGATAGAAAGACAAGTACACACGGTAATGTCTCGACCGATAGAAGAGAGATTGTACGGTTTAACTTGGACCGATAGAAGACAAGTTTGTAACGCTTATCCCTCGACTGATAGAAGAGAGGTGCAGAGGTTTATCTTTAGCCTATAGAAAAAGATACCGAGAGAGGATATAGGCACGTTTGGCCGAACCTCTATAAATCCTTGTGTCGATTTATTTTCTGCACTTTACTTAAATCTCTTCCGCAACGCGAAAGAATTTCACAACTCTATCTCCAAACGGTGATACCGACCAATAGTGCTCCAACATCGCACCTTTATTAAAAGATGAAATAATGAAGAGTTCAATTTACGTAACATAACCAACTCACGAACATCTAATGTTCTAGACTATGACCGTGTTGAACATCTCTCTTACGGACGGTTCACATTTCCTTACTCCAAGAGCACTAATTCGGACTAACAACATACTCCATGCGAATCAAATGATCATAAAGGAATATAATGTCGACGTCTATGAATTCAAGGTTATACGAGTCATCCAAAATTCCATATTCCAACACTTGATTATCAACTCTAAATTATGGTTCGATTAATCCACGATACATAATAAGTATGAACATGTATAAGCGTGTTCTCAGTTAAATCATCACTAGGATTCCCGTTCTCCCACAAGGTAGTTCTACTTGCCAAAGTTCTACGTTCAATACGATGATAAACACTTCAATCTAACCATCAATCCCATCAACACAACCTTTCTAACACATGAATTTAAATCTAGTAGAAACCCTTAAAAATCCTCCTCCTGAATTCATTCATCAAAGGTGGTAACATCAACAAGTCATTCAACATATGCATATTCCGAAATCACCATCAAAAGGTATGTTATCAATTCAGAAACTTAATCCCCAAAGTTTGACATAATCAAGGTTCAACTCATAATCTCTTAACAATGGAAAACCTAAGTATATTCTTCCCAAACCTTCCTAAACATGGTGTTCGATTCAATAAGTTATCAACAACTTTCATAACCTCAGTAACATGCTCAAACCATTCAAAATAACATAAATTATAGGTTGGGATTGCATGACATACCTTACTACGGAGGAAATGACGAAACAATCGGTAGAACTCAACGACGGATGCTTGAACACTACCCCAAGAAGTCTTGTGATCTCCAAAATCCGATTAAGAGGCTGATATAGTGGTTATATAAGGCTGGGAGGTCTGAGAGATGGGTGGAGTTCGTACAAAACGAGTGAAAGAAATGAAAAGGTTGTTGTCCTATTTATAGAAAATGACCTGTAGCGAGCGCTATCCTAATACTTTAGCGCGCGCTAATGGGCTCACAAAACACTATTCTTCCTGATATCGGCCTTACGTACGTTACACAGCCATTACATACATTAAATACCATGATTAGCGTACGCTAACCCTCATTTTTGCGCACGCTAACGGCCTCGCGGAGCTTACTGTCTCTAGTGTCCATGGATTTAGCGTGCGTTAACTGTAATCTCTAGCGCACGCTAAACACCGTTGACTTAAATTTTACAAAAGTCGTCCAGGTTCATTCCGACACATCCTTATCCAAATTCGTGATCCGATCTCACCTACTGATCTTGTCTCAATCATGTTGCCTGCACATAGTGCGCTACCATAACGACATAACGTACGCTAATGCTCAAGTATAGCGTACGCTAAGTCTGTACATTAGCGTGCGCTAATTCATGCAAACACATGCATGAATTAACATCCTTTACAACACACATTCATGAACAATGGATTACTGATACGGAAAATCATACTTTTATTAATTGTACGACAAAATCAAATACCACCATATTCAAATACGGGCGAAAATACATGATAAATATCCGAGTATTACATACTCTCTCTCTAAAAAGAAGTTTCATCCCGAAACTTAAGATGAAAATAATTTCGGGTATCTCGACTTCATACTATCTTCAGTCTCCCAAGTCCTTCTTCGACTCCATGTCGTGCCATTGAACTTTAACCAATGAGATGGGTTTATTCCTCAATTGCTTGAGTCGACTCTCGAGTATCTTAATTGGCTTCTCCTCGAACGTGCCATTATTAGCAACTTCGATCTCGCCAAAATCAATGACATGACTGGGATCCGGTACATACTTTCGTAATTGGGATACATGAAACACATTATGAACGTAACTCAGTGATGGAGGTAAGGCTAACCTGTATGCCAACTCCCCAACTCTTTCAAGAATCTCGAATGGTCCAATATATCTTAGACTCAGCTTTCTTTTCCTTCCAAAACGAAAAATTCCTCGAGTAGGAGAAACTTTAAGAAGTACATGATCCCCAATTTCAAATTCTAACGGGCGACGACGCACATCTGCATAAGACTTCTGTCGACTTTGGGCATTTAACAATCTTTCACGGATTAGAGCTACCTTTTCTTGAGTCTGTACTATCAATTCTAGTTCCAACCCAATTAGATCAGATGAATCGCACCAGCATAAAGGTGATCTACATCTTCTCCCGTACAACGCTTCAAAAGGTGCCATCTTAATGGAAGCATGCCAACTATTATTGTAGGTGAACTCAATCAATGGCAGATGGATTTCCCAATCAGTCGACCAATCTAAGGCACAAGCCTTCAACATGTCTTCTACTGTTTGAATAGTCCTCTCAGACTGTCCATCAGTTTGACGATGGTAGGACGTGCTAAACCTCAACTCGATTCCCAAATCCTTATGAACTGCTTTCAAAAAATGCGACACGAATCGACCATCTCGATCCGAAATAATGGTCTTCGGTGTTCCATGCAATCTGACTATTTCTGCAATAAATACTCGCGCCAATCTCTCTAGTCCCCAAGTATCTTTAATGCATAGAAAATGAGATGACTTGGTTAAACGGTCAACTATCACCCACATCATATTCATTCCCGTCCTGGTCTTCGGCATGTTGATAATAAAGTCTATCGATATATCTTTCCACTTCCATTCTGGGATTGGAAGTGGCTTTAACATTCCGGCAGGTCGCTGATGTTCGATTTTAACCTGCTGACAAGTCAAACACTTCAAGACGTATTCCGCCACCTCTTTCTTCATGTTACCCCACCAAAAGTTCTGCTTCAGATCTTTATACATCTTACTGGTGCCCAGGTGAATTGAATAAGGCGTGCTATGAGCTTCTTTCATGATCGTTTGCTTCAAAACATCATTATCTGGGACACAAAGTCGACTTTGAAATCTCAAAACTCTGTCTTCATGGATTACAAAGGGTATTTCCTCTACTTGCTTCATCACATAACCGAATCATTAGAGGGTCATCTAATTACTTAGATTTGATTTCATCGGTCAATGATGAGGTTAATTCCATCACACATAGTTGTCCTTGGACTCCTTATAACCACATTTAAATTCCCCCACGAATACAACTCTCGTTGAATGCTAGACTGGGATGTGAGCGTCTCCAGCATTCGAATATAAACAGGTTTGCAGCTCAGTGCGTCTGCCACTACGTTCGCTTTGCCTGGATGATAGAGGATCAAATCATAGTTTTTAATCAATTCCAGCCATCTCCTCTATCGCATGTTCAATTTCTTCTGACTAAAAATGTATTTAAGACTCTTATGATCTGTGAAGATCTGGCAATGAGTCCCGTACAAGTAGTGTCATCATATCTTCAGTGCAAAGACAACAAATGCTAATTCCAAATTATGTGTGGGATAATTAACTTCATATGGTTTCAACTGCCGTGAGGCATAGGCGATTACCCTATCATTCTGCATTAGTACACAACGACCCTGATTTGAAACATCACTATAGACCATGAACCCTCTAGTTCCCTGTGGTAGTGATAAAATTGGGGCTATCGTCAACCTCTTCTTGAGTTCGTCAAAACTGACTTGGCACTTGTCATTCCATTCGAACTTTTGGGTTTTCTGCAACAATTTAGTGAGTGGGCAGGTGATTTTAGAAAAACCTTCTACGAAACGACGATAGTACCCATCAAGCCCTAAGAAACTCCTGAACTCTTTCACATTCTTAGGAGATTCCCACCGCGTGATTGCCTCGACTTTCTACGGATCTACTCGGACTCCTTCCGCTGATACTACATGACCAAAGAACATTACCTCATTCAGCCAGAATTCACATATAGAAAGTTTGGCGTACAATTATTCGTTTCTCAAGAGGTTCAATGTAACACCCCAAACTAAGCGGCTATTACAGTGTCGTGGACCCCCAACTGAGACCCACCAGGCGAATGAAAATTTATGAATTAAATAATATAACTGTAGTACCGAACCACATTATATTATCAATTACTCCTATGAGGAGTTTCAAGTACAATACACCCAGGAAAATACAGAATACTTGTATATTTTATATGAAGATAAAATATACAACACTGAATAAATTGAACATCCAAAATGGAAACTGCAGCGAAAATAAAAACGATGAAACATGAATGACTGAAAGGACTGGGGGCCCCTACTAGTATCACTGGGACTCCTCGCCGTCAACGTTCTCTTCCCGTGCCTTTGACTTGCCATGACCTGAAAACAACATCCCCCAACGGGGTCAGTTACACAGAACAACAATCCTCAAGAGTTGAACAAGCACAATCATATAGTTATGAAATCAAGCTGAAGAGGGGCATCATAGTACGCCCGTAATGGGATGTGCAAGTGCACAAGACGAGTGTCCGGACACACCCGCACTTGTACCTAATTAGTCTCATGGAGGCACGTTACCGTGTGCACAGTCCATTGTGTCGGTGAACCCGTATCACATGACTATCGTGTGCCCGACTAAAAATTCCACACATAACCACCCGACCACGCAATGTGATCCTAGAAGGTCACAAGAACGAAAGTGACCATGAAGAATATTAATGAATGACAATACGACAAGGGTCAAGAATGACTCATCGAGATGAAATGATAATGAAATGAATGATAGCTCACTGAAATGATTGGAACCGCCGTTCCTCGTGAATTAAATGATTAGTTTGATAATTACAAGTCTCAACAAGAGTAATATACTATGAATGAATTATGAATATGAATGAACAATAACGAAAGGAATGATTATCCTTTTAACCGAGTAAGAATTAACTTACACAAATACCGGTGATGAAATGTCCTACCTTGAACAAACGTCCTTAATGGAATTATCGGTCGCTCGAACAACCTTGAATAACACAATTACCAACAAACGCTTAATATACGTATCAAACATGACCACAACTAACTCAAAGGTCGATACAACAATATCCAAAACTCATTGGGGCATTCGAACAAATACGTCGCAAACATCCTTCCATTGATTACAACCAACCCCAATAATATCAAAAACAACCTCCAAATGAGTAGTCCAAACCCAACAAAACATCATCAATACAACAAATAATCCAATAGGAATACTCTACTCGAGATTACGACAACATGTAGTCGAAACCCCAAAAATCCCAAAGTCAACCCTTAAGTACTCAACAAATCCGAAAATAACACCAAACAATCCATAGGAATACATGTATCCAAGGTAAATAATCTATATCTAACATATTTCAACATAATAGCAAGCTAACTCGAAGAGACCGGAAGGAAAACACTCAAATCCCGAAATTCTAGATTCAAGAAATGTTTACCTTGATTTGATGTATTGGAGAGGATTAAATGATGATTATCCGAACTAGAAGCTTGAAGATGTCGATAGTTGAATGTAGCTCGAAGAATACTTCAAAAATTCCCAAAATTGCCCAAAACCGCCGGGACGAGGAAGAGAGATGAAGAAATGACGAAATGGGGCTAAACTGTCCAATATATAGTAAAGCCAGCTTAGCGCGCTAGCTCATGTGCTTAGCATGCGCTAGCGGGTTTACCGGGTAGTCCAGTACCCGCTGTCTGCATCGTTAGCGTGCGCTACGTACCTTGGTAGTATGCGCTAACGTCCCTTCTTAGCGTGCGCTAACCTTGTGTTAGCGTGCGCTACCTGATGGTGATGTCCAGAAACTGGAGTCCAAAACCTACTGTCCTCTGGTCTGATTGAGCCTTAGCGCGCGCTACACTGATGGCTTAGCGTGCGCTATCAATACAACTAGCGTGCGCTACAACCACACCTAGCGTGTGTTAATTATCTCCCATCTCAGTCCAGTACCCACTGGACTGTCTGTTCCAAAACGCTAGCGCGCGCTGATGGATTCCAATAGTGTGCGCTACAAACACCATTAGCGTACGCTATACTCTGATCATAGTGTGCGCTATAAATCACACCAATCTAGTCTAGTGCCTTCTGGACTGTCTGCCTGAACCACATTAGCGTGTGCTAATGCTGAGAGGTAGCGTGCGCTACCCGTACTCAATTAGCGCATGCTAAAGAGAGTATGTAGCGTGCGCTACTCCTCACACAAAGACCACGCAAATATGACAATGATGATATGTTGGGCCGATTCTCTAACCAGGTTGAATGACGAATAATAACTGACACACGATACAAATTACTCTGAACGGTGAAAATAATGAATGAATATGAATGATGAATGACTATTAGTGAGTGAAAATTACTGAGTGACAATATACTGAATGATAGTTAATGAAATTACAACTGGGTATTACATACTCCCCCCTTAAAAAGAGTTTCTTCCTCGAAACTAAGGGTCTAACAATTCGGGATAACTCTCCCGCATACTATCTTCGGTTTCCCAAGTAGCCTTTTCGACTCCGTGTCTAGACCACTGGATCTTAACCGAAGGAATCGTCTTGTTCCTCAACTGTTTGATTCGCCGCTCTAAGACTCGTACAGGACGCTCCTCGTACGTATGATCATCCACGATCTCAATTTCATCGAACTGAAGTATGTGACTCGGGTCGGCAACATACTTCCGCAACTGAGAGACGTGAAACATATTATGAATTCGGCTCAATGCCAGAAGTAAGGCCAATCGATAAGCCAGACTGCCTACTCGATCCAGAATCTCAAACGGCCCAATGAATCTCAGACTCAACTTTCTCCGCTTCCCGAAATGGAAGATACCTCAACTCAGGGATACCTTGACCAAAACATGGTCACCTGTCTCGAACTCTAATGGTCGACGACGATTATCTGTATATGATTTTTGTCGACTCTAAGTGGTTAACAAATGACTCCTGATCAAAGCTACCTTCTCGCGGGCGGCTATAAGCATATCGAGCTCGGTGCCGATTGATTCTGATAAGTCATCCCAACACAAAAGAGATCGACAACGACGACCGTACAAGGCCTCGTAAGGTGCCATCTTAATTGAAGCATGCCAACTGTTATTGTACGTGAACTCAATCAACGGTAGTTGGGCTTCCCAATCATCTTTCCAATCGAGAACACATGCCCTCAAGCCTCAACATGTCCTCCAATGTCTAAATAGTCCTCTCTGATTGTCCGTCGGACTGAGGATGAAAATCTGTGCTGAGATTAAGCTGAGTTCCCATGGCACGATGAACTGATTTCCAAAAATGTGACACGAATCGCCCGTCACGATCAAAAACGATACTCTTAGGAGTACCATGCAATGTCACTATCTTTTTAATGAACAACTGGGCAAATCTCTCGGGTCCCCATGTATCCTTAATCTCAAGGAAATGAGCTGACTTAGTTAAACGGTCCACAATTACCCAGATTGTATTCATGCCCCGCCGACTCATCGGCAAACTCGTGATGAAGTCCATTGAAATATCTTCCCACTTCCACTCTAGAATAGGGAGCGGTTTCAGCATACCCGCCAGTCACTGATGTTCTATCTTGACTTGTTGACAGGTCAGACATCTCAGAACAAATTCTGCGACTTCTCGCTTTATATTACTCCACCAGTAATTTTGTTTCAATTTTTTATACATCTTACTAGACCCCGGATGAATGGAATTAGAGGTAGCACGAGCTTCTCTCAAAATCGAGTTTTCAACTCGGCATCCGCCGATATGCATAACCGGTTCTTAAATCGCAAAAGTCCATCCTCGTGGACCACAAATCCAGGGGCTTTCCCCTGAGCCACATCATCTCGGATGCGCAATAAAAATGGATCTGGACCCTGAATCATTCTGATCGCCTCTTCCAGTGGTGATGAAATCTCTAGCATGCAAATTTTCCCTTGCACTCGCTGTAACCAGACCTCGATCTCGGGTCTTAGGAATTCCTGTTGAAGCTCCTTCTGAACTATTAAACGAGCAATCATTTGCTCCTACACGGACTTACGACTCAAGGCGTCGATAACGACGTTCACCTTGCCCGGGTGGTATTGAATCTCAATATCATAATCTTTAATCAGTTCTAACTACCGTCTCTGTCGCATATTCAACTCCTTCTGAGTAAATATATACTTCAAATTATTATGATCGGTGAAAATCTGACAGGTGACGCCATAAAGATAATGACGCCAAATCTTCAACGCGAATACAACGATCGCTAGCTCCAGGTCATGGGTCGGATAATTGACCTCATAAGGTCTCAGTTGACACGAAGCATAGGTAATCACTTTCCCTTTCTGCATTAATACACATCCAATACCATGTCCGGACGCGTCACTATAAACCACGAATCCTTCCGTCCCTTGTGGCAAAGAAAGGACAGGCGCTGAAATTAAACAGCTCTTGAGCTCTTCAAAACTATGTTTACACGCGTCAGACCACGTGCATTTCTTATCCTTCCGCAAAAGGTTCGTCATAGGTTGAGCGATTTAAGAAAATCCTTCCACAAATCGCCGATAATAGCATGCTAATCCGAGAAAGCTTCAGATTTCCTTAACATTCTTCGGAGTTTGCCAATCTCGGATAGCCTCCGTCTTCTGAGGGTCGACGCGTACTGTTGTGATATTTCGTTAAACGCAAGTGCACGTTATCGTAGACAAGTAATAAAGTGATGAGTGAGTATCGTTCCCACGAGGACTGAATCACTAAGTACCGATTTTTATGTATTCTAATTTTATTTGAACAGTCGAAATTTGGGTTGCAATTAATAACTAAATAAAATCAATAATAAACAGAAAAACGATCGCTTGAAGAAAGAAAATCAAATGATGAAAAAGTCTAGGATTGTGAATCCACCTCGGTTTATCCGAATTTACTCTCGATTATCTGAAGTTAATGATTTCCCCAATTTATTAAAGGCGAAGATTGCTAAAATACTCTACCGCCTCTCCCGAGGTCAATAGGTTTTTCTAAAGGCGAATAACGCACTCTATCCCTAGGTGAATTAATTCGTCAATAGGCAAAAAGCACAAAATCTTCAAAAGGCCACGTAGTTCCTATGAGTATATTCCTATCTCACAAGATAAAACGGTTCTCACCAATAGTTCCTCACCAACTCTCCTCTCCCGATTCGAGTTGCGTAATTAAAACAATCCAATTATTGGCCAGACAATTGAAAGCATTAAAATCGATTGGGAAAACTCAACAGAAAAAGGGAATTATATAGATAATCAAAAGCAAATCCGTCAAAACTTTGGTTTCATCAAAATCCTAGAACAGGGTTTTAGCCTGACATGCTAAAAGATAAACATACAGAGTAAATGAATGAAAGCATTGAAATCAAACGCAGATGAAGACTCAGATTCCTCCGTTCTTCTGGCTTCCGCCCTCTGCTCCTGGTGTCTTCTGCTTCTTGTCTTGATTCCTCTCTTCCGCGATTCTCTGATTCCAAGATCTCCTCTTCTTATGACCTTAAACCCTTATTTATAACTCCCCAGCAGCCTCCAAAACGCGTCTGTGTGATTAGGTCGAGAACTGGCTTCAAAACGGCCCAAACCCGCGCGGAGCACACCAAAACCGCCCCGTGGGCCGCGGCTCACTTAATATGTGCCGCGGCTCACGGGGCACAGCGGGATGCCTGGGTGCTGTTTATTTCTTTTGGGCCGCGGCTCACTATACTTGTGCCGCGGCTCAGAGTACAGATTACTCGGGGGGTCGCTGGTCACCTGCGTGTGCCGCGGCCCGCTTGCCTTGTGCCGTGGCCCTGTGCCAAAATTGCTGCCGTTCGTTTTTATCGTTTCGGCTTTCGGACTCCGATTTCCTGCAAAACATAAAATAATGGGGCATTACAAGCTCATTTATGCAGATTTACTCACAAAAAGAATACAAAATAATGATAAATAAGCGTATAAAAATACGCCTAACAAATACCCCCAAACTTGAACCTTTTCTTGTCCTCAAGCAAAAATAATCAATTTCAACAAAAGAATATCGTGAATAATCGTGCAACTCATAGTGATCAACCTAATCAATACTATCATGAAAATCTCAAAGAATGATACTAGTATTGTAATAGCGAGCCACGATCAGGACATTAATTCCACAAAGTAACCAATTTCAGTCCTAATCAATCGTTAATGAAGAAAATCAAGCTCAAATATTAACAAGCGTGAGTTTAACCGACCGTCAATATGAAGGGTTAAAAATAAACAAGCTAACTCGCCCAGTCCCACAGTCTAGTTGCCAAAATTTCAAGAGTTTCATCATCAAATATAACCCCCGGACAGTATTCCCTTATATATACTCGATAAGATGATTCGAGTTGACCACTAGGTTCGTATATCGGAGTGTTTCATCGGGACAATCCTAGGGAGGAAATCCATTCTTATGTGTTGGGGAACCGTTTAACTTAAAAGACACTCATGGGGCACATGGATGCTTCTAGTTACTAAGTTCCCCTTCACAGCGGAGAAACAACTCGAATAGCTATTCCCGCATGTCCGATTCAAGGTTGCTGTTTTACGCGAGAGTAAACAACGGGTCACGCGAATACCCCCGGTTGCTAGGCTCCCCATCATCGGCACATGCGAAATCTCTAAACCACTAGTCTAATCAGGGTCGTCGTTTTACGCGAGAGTAAACAACGAGTCAGGCGAATACCCCCGGTTACTAGACGTCCCATCATAGAACAAATAATATATCGACTTTTGGGAAAAACTGTCCGACTCTAAACTCAAATTAGGTGCCCACACGACTTATGTTACTAGACGACTAGCTACGCGAAAAGTGTAACCAAACGTATAGACGGCGATTTGAAAACACGTATGTCTCCTTTCTTATCTGCTAAGATTTCTACAAAAACGAAAAAATTTCGGACCTAGATGAATACTCAACAGAAACAGATATCACTGACTACAACTCAACTAAAACTCAACCATTTCTTCAGAGAGAAATCAGTATCGTAACATCAGTTTTACACAAAAAGAAGCACGAAAAATTCACGAATGTAATTAAAAACATGACAAGCAAGGCTAGCAACAAAAATATAACTAAAAATAACAAAAGTGCAAACGAATAAGTACAACAATAAGTATAGCGACAAAAAGTAAACCCCCCCAAACTTAGGACGTACATTGACCTCAATGGACAAAAAGAATAATATGCACTGAAAGAAAAAGGTCAAGTACTCCCCTACAGTCAGCTCACGAACTGGTGTCGGCGTCATCCGGCGAGGAGGGTGGTGTGGCTGGCCGAACAGGTGGAATGAATGGCCCGTCCGGGTGCATAATGTGGGCCGTCCATGCAGGAAGGTGCTCCTGGTGGTAGGCATCCCTCGTTGCCAAGCGCCTCGTCTCACGCTGGTCGGCCCGGCGGGCCTGCTCTCTCATCTCATCTCGGACGGCAGCGATGATGCTCTCCCTCCGTCCGCCTCTCCTCTCTCAGTGCAGCCAGAAGGCTCTCTCTCTCCTCATCTCCTCTCTCTCTCTTCATCTCCTCTCTCAACCCGTCGAACATCGCCTGCAAGTGCTCTCTGTCGGGCGGCGGGCTGGACTCCATCTGCCCCTGCGTCAGAAGAAAAGGCTCGGGGGACTGCTCGTGTTCCTCATCAAGTAGAAATCCTCATCCCCGAGCATGTGCTGGTGCTCCACCCCACTGATCGAAGTGAGAAATGATGCGATGGTCGATCGGGCCCTGGGGGGCTAACATCGGCTCGTCATCCGACCACGTCATCCCCGACTGCCGGCAAAGAGCGCAAATAAGAGAGGGGTGCTTCAGCCCCGTCTTGGCCCCTCCCTGAATACATAGAAGAATAGATCGGACCAGGAGAGGAGCCACATCGAATCGCAGCCCGGAGGTGATAGCATATAATGTACGGGCTCGAGAGAGTAAAACAGATCGGATCTGCGAGGTGGGATCTATACGAGCGCAAATGAAATACAACCAGGCACGCCCGAGATGACTGAGGCGCGAGCTCTTAAAGTAGAAGGTGGAAGAAGCCGGGGCGCACCTCTCCCAGTCGGAGTCGGGCTGTGTAAGAGTCTCGAGCAGAGCCTCCTTCGTGAGGCTACCCATAACTCGCGTATAAGCTGTCTCTTCAACCACAGGCAGCTCAAATAACCTCCGAATAGCAGCTACTGAAAAATCCACCGTAATGCCTCGGACTACGACCTAGGTCTGAGTATCTAACTGATGTATCATATGCCCCGCCCGAATGTGCTTCAACAAAGCGCTCGCATAAAACTCCTGCACAATAGATATCACCGCCGGCTCGGGAGGTGCAGCAAAACGGGCCCACCCCATCTCGTCGATCATGGTCAGAAGCTCCTCGTCCTGGGGGGCTGGGGTGAATCCCCTCTCCGGAATCAGAGGTTGAGGGCGAATCTTCTCGTTGAAGATTTTATGGATCTCCGGTTCAGAGAATTGGTGCGCCTCCGACTCGGCTCGACTATGAGAAGTTTCCCCTCGTGTGGGAGACGACTGAGTCCTGGCCCTTTTGCTGAGCTTTTTGGTTCTAGCCATAGCGAGTTCCTGAAACGTTAAACACCGGAGTTTTCTTACTTAAGCAATAATGAGAACAACATTACTCGGCTAAGGATATCCAAAACTTGAATCAAGAATTTAACGAGCTAGCACCGCCGTGAGAGAGAAATAAAATTTAGCTTTTTACGTTTAGCATTGACGTAAGGGTTGGAGTTGCCGTAAATTCAGAAATGAATTCGTTGCACATAGTTTCAAAACATTGGCTTAACAAGTAAGAATTTTTCATTCAAGCATTTCATCAAGCACCTTGAAGGCATGAGTTCAAATGAAGAACAACAATTGTAATAGCTTGATTTAATTCCCAAAAACAACATCCTCAATCGATCCTCATGACAAAAAACATAAAAAAAAACAATAACAACTCATTCATAATTGAAAGATAATCATCCATGATCAATCAACGTATTCATATTCCCAACTCAAATTGTTTGGATAGGATTTTGAAAAAGAAAAACTAATAACTTAATCAATCATCAAATGAAGAACAACATCTCCTTTCGCAATTCATGAAGCAATTCATACAAGGGATTGAGAATTACCTTGAGTAGATTTGAAGGATGCAAGAAGAAAAAGAAGATGAGAAAAAAAATTCTTGGCTGATCGCTTGTGCAGAGGAAGACAAGGAAGTGTACCTGGGGTCGGACGAATTCATGTTATAAAGATACCTGGGCTGTTCAAATTCCGAACGGGGGGCCGCGGCACAGCTTAAGTGAGCCGCGGCCCAGAATACAGTTAGCCTGGGTATGGACGTTATGTTGACATGTGCCGCGGCTCAGAATGCGGGTGCCGCGGCTCAGAGTGTTGATGTGCCGCGGCTCACTTGGTTTGTGCCGCGGCACAGAGTACAGCGTCCTGAGCTCATCATTTGGCAATTGGTGTGCCGCGGCTCAGCAGCAACGTGCCGCGGCTCAGGAATCAAGTGTGCCGCGGCTCAGTAAGGTTGTGCCGCGGCACATAGTACAGAAAGTTTAGCCTTCTGGTTCGATTTGTGTGTGCCGCGGCTCACAAGCCTTGTGCCGCGGCTCAGGCATAAATTTTTCCCCTGGGACCTTTTCTGCACAGAATATTCAAAGGAACACGTCAAGAACGAGAGGGATAAGCAAATCAAAGCTATGAAAAATAAAAATTCAAAAATGCAAGAAAATACTGAAACACAAAAATCTACTACTAAAACTCGGGTTGCCTCCCGAGAAGTGCTAAGTTTATAGTCTTCAGCCGGACCTATTGAAAAGTCAGTTCGCTTTTCGCAAACTCCATTTGAACTCCGCCCCATCCATCGAACCGTTAATGCGTGTTTTAAAATTTTGACCATTGGTCCTTAACGATCCGATTTTTGGTTTAGACACCCAATGTTGTTTGCAAAAAGGTTGTGCCAACTTTCCGAAGCACCCATTTTTCTTATGATTTGGCCTCCGTTTTATGTCCGGCTTATTCTCCTTTTTCTCGAACGAACTTATGACTGCATCAGAATTTCTCATTGATGGATGAACGGTTGATGATGACGGCATGTCCACATGCTTGAGATATGCAACTCGTTCTACATTTTTCTTAGAAGTCGGACCCTCTGAAACGGATTCTGAGTTTTTCGACCGACGATTCTTCCGGTGTGTGTCTTTCGCAACCGTATCCACACTTTAAATTTGCGAGCTCTTCTCAACACCACCTGGACATGGAAAGGATTTAAACACTTGGAAAGTGACATGCTCGTCTTGAACCCGTAGAGTGAGTTCCCCTTTTTCCACGTCTATAAGAGTTCGGCCGGTTGCCAAAAATGGTCTTCCCAAGATAACTGGGATGTCGTGGTCCTCTTCCATGTCAAGCACAATGAAATCGGCCGGAAAGATGAATTTATCAAACCTTTACTAAAACGTCCTCTATCACTCCCCTCGGATATTTGATGGATCTATCAGCTAATTGTAAGGAGACCGTAGTAGGTTTCGCTTCTCCAATTCCAAGCTTCTTGAAAATAGAAAAAGGCATCAGATTAATATTGGCCCCGAGATCACACAACGCTCTATCAAAAGTCAGATTTCCTATAGTGCATGGTATATTAAAACTTCCCGGATCCTTCAATTTTGGCGGAAGCTTTTTCCGAAGAATAGCGCTGCACTCCTCCGTCAATGCGACTGTCTCATACTCCTCGAGTTTTCTTTTATTTGACAAAATTTCCTTCATGAATTTCACGTAACTATGCATTTGTTCCAAGGCGTCGGCAAATGGGATGTTTATGTGCAGTTTCTTGAAGACGTCGAGGAACTTAGAGAATTGCTTGTCCACCTTTTTCTGATGTAATCGCTGCGGAAATGGGACAGGTGGTACATATGCTTTTGGATTGTCAGGAAACAGTATCGAGGGTCTCAAATTTGGTGATTCCTCTATCGCTGAATTTTTCTTCTCCTCATCCTCACTTCTCTTTTTGTTCTGCCTGGGCAGCTCGCACAATTCCTTCCCACTTATCAAACCAAGGGCATTGACACTCTCTCTGGGATTCGTTTCAGTGGTACTTGGCAAGGTACCTTCCGGGCGGGCTGTTAATACATTAGCAATCTGTCCCAGTTGGACTTCCAAGTTGTGGATAGAAGTGGAATGGTTCTGCAAGGTCGCCTCCGTACGGGCCATGAACTGACTCGTGCTCGCTGAAAATTTCGCCATTGCTTCTTCTAGAGAGATTTTTGGAGCGGGAGAAGGTTGTTGTTGATGTTGAGCGAACTGAGGCTGGTTCGGGCTTTGTCCATTCCTCCATGAGAAGTTAGGATGATTTCGCCATCTCGGATTATAAGTGCTGGAGTAAGGATTATTCTGCCGGTTCCCGTTCCCCATGAATTGAGCTTGTTCCATTGACGGTTGCTCGAAAGGGTTTCCGACTTGGCACTCTGCACTAGGATGAGATCCATTACACCAATTACAAGATTCAATGGTAACGGGGAAGGAGCATGCGAAAATGCCTGAAGTTGCTGAGTTAATGCTGCGACTTGGGCCAACAATGTAGAGATCGGATCATTATTCGAGATTTCCATAACTCGCTTTGGATTTACTCGTTCGGACGGCCATTGATAAGCATTTGCGGCCATAGCTTCCAACAAAGAGTGTGCTTCAGCCATCGTTTTTCCCATTAAGGCTCCTCCAGTGGCTGCATCCACGAGAGTGCGTGTAGAGGCACTCAATCCATTATAGAACGTCTGAATTTGTAGCCAGTGCGGTAGGCCGTGATGTGGGCATCTCCTTAGCAAATCTTTGTATCGCTCCCACACCTCGTGAAGCGACTCCATATCAAATTGACCAAAACTGGTAATTTCATTCCTCAGCCTCGCCGTCTTCGAAGGTGGGAAGAATTTAGCAAGGAAGGCTTGCGCTAATTCTGACCATGTCGTGATCGAGCCCGGTGGTAAAGAATTCAACCAAAATTTGGCTTTACCCCTCAAAGAGGAAGGGAAAAGCCATAGACGGATAGCATCATCGGTGACACCATTGTTCTTGAAGGTGTCACAAATCTCGAGAAAAGACACAATGTGTGCGTTGGGGTCATCATTCGGCAATCCACAGAACTGGCTCGCTTGTACCATCTAAATTATCGCAAGCTTGATTTTGAAGTTGTTGGCTTGGATTTTTGGACACCGGATCCCCGAAAAGTTCGCGTTTATTTGCGGCATAGCATAATCGCGAAGTGCTAGTGCCGGTTGAGCTTGTTGTACAAGATTATCACCTCCGTGATTTTCGGTATTTTCGGCCATGGTGACTGTGGTTGGTAACTCTCGTTTCTCCTTTTTGTTTCTCCGAAGAGTGCGCTTGAGTTCGGTATCCAAAGGTAGTAGGCCTTCGTTACCGAATTTTCTCATGCACTAATCGAACAATCCTGAAAGGAAAAACAAACAAATAAAATAACACAAAAACAATAAAAATATTCAAACTAAGACTAGAAATACTGAAATCGATATCAGTAAAAAAATCAGTCCCTGGCAACGGCGCCAAAAAATTGTTGCGATATTTCGTTAAACACAAGTGCACGTTATCGTATACAAGTAATAAAGTGATGAGTGAGTATCGTTCCCATGAGGACTGAATCACTAAGTACCGATTTTTATGTATTCTAATTTTATTTGAACAGTCGAAATTTGGGTTGCAATTAATAACTAAAGAAAATCAATAATAAACAGAAAAACGATCGCTTGAAGAAAGAAAATCAAATGATGAAAAAGTCTAGGATTGTGAATCCACCTCGGTTTATCCGAATTTACTCTCGATTATCTGAATTTAATGATTTCCCCAATTTATTGAAGGCGAAGATTGCTAAAATACTCTACCGCCTCTCCCGAGGTCAATAGGTTTTTCTAAAGGCGAATAACGCACTCTATCCCTAGGTGAATTAATTCGTCAATAGGCAAAAAGCACAAAATCTTCAAAAGGCCACGTAGTTCCTATGAGTATATTCCTATCTCACAAGATAAAACGGTTCTCACCAATAGTTCCTCACCAACTCTCATCTCCCGATTTGAGTTGCGTAATTAAAACAATCCAATTATTGGCCAGACAATTGAAAGCATTAAAATCGATTGGGAAAACTCAACAGAAAAAGGGAATTATATAGATAATCAAAAGCAAATCCGTCAAAACTTTGGTTTCATCAAAATCCTAGAACAGGGTTTTAGCCTGACATGCTAAAAGATAAAAATACATAATAAATGAATAAAAGCATTGAAATCAAACGCAGATGAAGACTCGGATTCCTCCGTTCTTCTGGCTTCCTCCCTCTGCTCCTGGTGTCTTCTGCTTCTTGTCTTGATTCCTCTCTTCCGCGATTCTCCGATTCCAAGATCTCCTCTTCTTATGACCTTAAACCCTTATTTATAACTCCCCAGCAGTCTCCAAAACGCGTCTGTGTGATTAGATCGAGAACTGGCTTCAAAACGTCCCAAACCCGCGTGGAGCACACCAAAACCACCCCGTGTGCCGCGGCTCACGGGGCACAGCGGGATGCCTGGGTGCTGTTTATTTCTTCTAGGCCGCGGCTCACTATACTTGTGCCGCGGCTCAGATTACAGATTACTCAGGGGGTCGCTGGTCACCTGCGTGTGCCGCCTTGTGCCGCGGCCCCAGGCCAAAATTCGCCGTTTTCGTCCGTTTTTCATCGTTTCGGCTTTCGGACTCCGATTTCCTGCAAAACATAAAATAATGGGGCATTACAAGCTCATTTATGCAGATTTACTCACAAAAAGAATACAAAATAATGATAAATAAGCGTAAAAAAATACGCCTAACACGTACTCCGTATGATGAAATCACATGTCCGAGAAACGTCACTTCGGACATCCATAACTCACATTTGGAAAATTTTCCATAGAGTTGTTCTCGTCTCAATACGTCAAGGACCTGATGAAGGTGAAATTCGTGCTCCTCCCGGTCATGAGAATAAATCAAAATGTCATCAATAAAGACAACCACGAACTGATCTAAATAGTTGATGAAAACTCGATTCATTAACTCCATGAATACCGCAGGTGCATTAGTTAACCCAAACGGCATTACCACAAACTCGTAATGACCATAGCGTGTTCGAAATGTCGTTCTTGCGATATCCGACTCTCGAATTCTCAACTGATGATACCCAGATCTCAAATCGATCTTGGAAAATATTGAAGCTCCCTAAAGTTGATCCAAGAGATCATCGATGCGGGGTAGGAGATATTTATTCTTGATCGTCACCCTGTTCAATTCTCGGTAATCAATGCACGAGCGAAAAGAACCATCCTTTTTCTTGACAAATAACATAGGTGCTCCCCAGGGGGACGCACTGGGTCGGATATAACCTTTCTCGGACAATTCCTCCAGTTGATTCTTCAATTCCTGCATTTCGGTTGGGGCCATCCGATACAGTGCCTTCGATATTGGAGACGTACCAGGCTCCAACTTAATCGTGAACTATACATCTCTCTGCGGAGGCAAACCAGGTAACACATATAGAAATACATCGGCGTATTCTCTCACTATCGGGATATCCACCAACGTCACTGATGGTTTCTCGATCTTGGTCATATAGCACTAATAACCGACACACCCCTGATTGAGTAATTTTACTGCCTTCATCATATTAATGATTCTTCCGGAACAGCTGGGGTTACCCCCCCTGAAATACACATTCGACTCCATCGTCTGAAATGATAGTGACCATACGCTTACGGACACTAATGATGGCATCGTGACGATCCATCCAATCAATACCCAAGATGACGTCGTCTCTAGGTAAGTCTACCACAATTAGGTCTGCTAACCAATCACGGCCATTAAGCTGAATCGGATAATTCTTGATCTCGCGATCTCCGATAATTCTTCTACCGTCTGGTAGACCAATGACATAAGGCTCACAACTAGTATCACTATCCAGGTGTAGTCTACTCAAACATGACTCGGAAATGAATGAATGCGATGCACCAGTATCAAAAAGGGTACACACAGGTTGAGATATAATTTCGAGTGTACCTGAGATCATTCGGGCCTTCGGTCCTTTTCATCTCATAAATTCGGGGCTTGCCAGCCCCGGAACCGGATGCTCCCGTCTGATAGCTGTGGGCTCCGCCTTTGTTTGCTCCCGTATTCTTAAACGACGCAGACTGAGTGGCTTGATTCTGAACCGCTGACTGCTTCGGGGCCTGAGATATCACCGGAGTAGGTTTGAAATCTCTTCGACAAAAACGGGCCTTATGCCCAACAATCCCACAGTTATTACACGTGATAGTCTGCCTCGGACACTTAGTGCTGAAATGACCTTGTTCACCACAGTTGAAACATGTGATGGCCGAACTGGCCGCTCGGGACTGAGATTTTGCAGGTTTAGGCACTGCAGGAGGTCGCTCAGAAAAAGTAGGGCCCGCACGAGGCTTCTTGAAGGTTGCCTGCATGCCTTCTGACTGAGTACGATTCTTAGATTTCTTGCCAGAAGATGAAGTTTGATGCTTAGTAATTTCCTTCGCAGTAAGCTCGTAAGTAAGAGCTTTTTCGATGAATTTGGCCAGAGTGGTGCAATGATGATTAAGCAATTGTAGTCGCATACGAGGTTTCAACCTCTTACTGAAATACTTGATCTTATCCGCCTCGGAGTGGATAATACATGAGGCGAATGGAAGTAGCTCCTGAAACTTCTCGGCGATGGCGAGAACATCATCTTCCGCTGAGGGGTCGGGACTGAGTAACTCTGATAACTTGGCCTCTCTGAGTGGGGCTGGATAATACCTTTCCATCATGATAGTCTTGAATTGGTCCCAAGTGCAAGACCCGTCGGTGGGCTTCAAAGATAGCCACCAAGAGTGAGCACTCTTACCCAGATAGTAAGCCACAACCGAAACCTTGTGCCCTTCGGGACACTCCACCATAGCAAATAATTTCTCAAAGTGTTCAAGCCAGTGAAAAATATCTACCGGCTCAGATGAGCCCTCAAAAGTAGGTGGTCTTTGGCGAGAGATGTCGCCAATTATACTACTCACACTCCTCTCTTGCCTCTGAGGTGGCGGCGGAGGATCCTGCTGATTCTGAGCGGTTGAGTTTTGCATCGTCTCCATCAGACGTGCCATCTGAGTCATTTGGGCCATCATGCCTTGCATAAAAGCGAGTGGATCAACCCTAACACCTTCTGATTGAGCTGTGTCCAGGGTACGACTCCCTGACAGTGAATGAGTATTTCCATGTGAATGAGTGGCAGCGTCGCTGCTCGATGAATTAGAATTATTCCTCGCATTCGCATGTGTATTCACACGAGTTCCCGGGGTTCGGCCCGCACCGCGTCCTCTTCCCCTGCGTCCTCTGACAGCTCTATCCATACTGAAGTAGGAAAGTCACATGATAATTATAGATCTCGCATGAATATCACATTATGATTACGTTATGAAATGATAATACTGAGCATACACACTCCAACATAGTGATTACATGAAGGATCAATTGAGGTGACATGATTATCCAATGAAATTCTTGAAATGATTATCTTGAACAAGTTGACAAGATTGATGATACGATCTACAAGATCAACAACTGAGCAATGAAATTGACTGAATGATTAATGAGTTAACATGATCGACATGATCAAAAATGAAAATGATGATTTAGGATTGTTGACTGTTGAATGATGAATGAGTGATTCTTATTACCAAAAATTATACCATGGCGTCAAAAATCTTACTATTCTTTTGGTCTGGGGGGCTTGGTTCTTGCACAGGTCACACGTGACGCGAAAGTCCAATGATACTAGTCTAATGAACGATGATTTCAATGAGACATGACTCGGAAGGTAGTATTCAAAACCACGCTCCGATACCAACTCTGTAACACCCTAAACTAAGCGGCTATTACAGTGACGTGGACCCCCAATTGGGACCCACCAAGCGAATGAAAATTTATGAATTAAATAATATAACTGTAGTACCGAACCACATTATATTATCAATTACTTCGATGAGGAGTTTCAAGTACAATACACCCCGGAAAATACAGAATACTTGTATATTTTATATGAAGATAAAATATACAACACTGAATAAATTGAACATCCAAAATGGAAACTGCTGTGGAAATAAAAACGATGAAACATGAATGACTGAAAGGACTGGGGGGCCCTACTAGTATCACTGGGACTCCTCGCCGTCAACGTTCTCTTCCCGTGCCTTTGCCTTGCCATGACCTGAAAACAATATCCCCCAACGGGGTCAGTTACACAGAACAACAATCCTCAAGAGTTGAACAAGCACAATCATTATATATTAGTTATGAAATCAAGTTGAAGAGGGGCATCATAGTACGCCCGTAATGGGACGTGCAAGTGCACAAGACGAGTGTCCGGACACACCTGCACTTGTACCTAATTAGTCTCACGGAGGCACGTTACCGTGTGCACAGTCCATTGTGTCGGTGAACCCGTATCACATGACTATCGTGTGCCCGACTAAAAATTCCACACATAACCACCCGGCCACGCAATATGATCCCAGAAGGTCACATGAACCAAAAATGACCATAAAAAATATTAATGAATGACAATCGGACAAGGGTCAAGAATGACTCACCGAGATGAAATGATAATGAAATGAATGATAGCTTACTGAAATGATTGGAACTGTCGTTCCTCGTGAATTGAATGATTAGTTTGATAATTACAAGTCTCAATAAGAGTAATATACTACGAATGAATTATGAATATAATAACGAAAGAAATGATTATCCTTTTAACTGAGTAAGAATTAACTTACACAAATACCGGTGATGAAATGTCCTCCCTTGAACAAACGTCCTTAATGGAATTATCGGTCGCTCGAACAACATTGAATAACACAATTACCAACAAACGCTTAATATACGTATCAAGCATGATCACAACCAACTCAAAGGTCGATGCAACAATATCCAAAACTCATTGGGGCATTCGAACAAATACGTCGCAAACATCCTTCCATTGATTATAACCAACCCCAATAATATCGAAACCAACCTCCAAATGAGTAGTTAAAACCCAACAAAACATCATCAATATAACAAATAATCCAATAGGAATACTCCACTTGAGATTACTTCAACATGTAGTCGAAACCCCAAAAATTCCAAAGTCAACCCTTAAGGTGTTCTTGAATAATTCCCCAAATACTCAACAAATCCGAAAATAACACCAAACAATCCATAGGAACACATGTATCCAAGGTAGATAATCTATATCTAACATATTCCAACATAATAGCAAGCTAACTCGAAGAGATCGGAAGAAAAACACTCAAATCCCGAAATTCTAGATTCAAGAAATGTTTACCTTGATTTGATGTATTGGAGAGGATTAAATGATGATTATCCGAACTAGAAGCTTGAAGATGTCGATAGTTGAATGTATCTCAAAGAATACTTCACAAATTCCCAAAATCGCCCAAAACCGTCGGGATGAGGAAGAGAGATGAAGAAATGACGAAATGGGGATAAACTGTCCAATATATAGTAAATCCAGCTTAGCGCGCGCTAGCTCATGTGCTTAGCGTGCGCTAGCGGGTTTACTGGGTAGTCCAGTACCCGCTGTCTGCATTGCTAGCGTGCGCTACGTACCTTGGTAGCGTGCGCTAACGTCCCTTCTTAGCGTGCGCTAACCTTGTGTTAGCGTGCGCTAACCTTGTGTTAGCGTGTGCTACCTGATGGTTGATGTCTAGAAACTAGAGTCCAGAACCTACTGTCCTCTGGTCTGATTGAGCCTTAGCGAGCGCTACACTGATGGCTTAGCGTGCGCTATTAATACAACTAGCGTGCGCTACAACCACACCTAGCGTGTGTTAATTATCTCCCATCCCAGTCCAGTACCCACTGGACTGTCTGTTCCAACACGCTAGCGAGCGCTGATGGATTACAATAGCATGCGCTACAAACACCATTAGCGTACGCTATACTTCGATCGTAGCGTGCGCTATAAATCACACCAATCCAGTCTAGTGCCTTCTGGACTGTCTGCCTCAACCACATTAGCGTGCGCTAATGCTGAGAGGTAGCGTGCGCTACCCGTACTCAATTAGCGCGCGCTAAAGAGAGTACGTAGTGTGTGCTACTCCTCACACACAGCCCACTACAAAGACGACAATGATGATGTGCTCGACCCGATTCTCTAACTAGGTTGCATGACGAATAATAACTGATACACGATACAAATTACTCCGAACTCTGAAAATAATGAATGAATATGAATGATGAATGACTATTACTGAGTGAAAATTATTGAGTGACAATTTACTGAATGATAATTAATGAAATTACAACCGGGTATTACATTCAACACAATCCGTAGGTGTTTCGCATGTTCGTCCGGACTCTTTGAGTAAACCAAAATATCATCGATAAAGAAAACTATGAATTTATTAAAGTACTCTATGAATACTCGGTTCATAAATTGCATAAATACGGCAGGTGCATTGGTGAGACCGTATGGCATTACCACAGACTTATAGTGCCCGTAGCGGGTCCTAAATACTGACTTTGGAACATCGGATTCTTTAATCCTCAACTGATAGTACCCTGATCTCAAATCAATATTTGAGAACACTGTCGCTCCTTGTAATTGGCGAACAAGTCATCAATTCGAGGCAATAGGTACTTATTCTTAATCGTCACTCCGATCAGCTCTTGGTAGTCAATGCACAACCGAAGTGATCCATCTTTCTTTCGAACGAATAAAACTGGTACACCCTAGGGCGAAACGCTCGGTTGAATATAGCCTTTGTCCAGCAATTCCTCAAGTTGCTTTTTCAATTCATACATCTCATTGGGTGCCATTCGATACGGTGTCTTGGGAATAGGTGTGGCTCCCGGTTCCAGTTCAATGGTGAACTCTATGTCTCGCTGGGGAGGTAATCTATGTAATTCGTCAGGAAATACATCCGGAAATTCATTTACAACAGGAATAGACGAGAGTTCTATTATTCCTTCTTCTTTCTTCATTTCATAACACCAGCATTCTACACAACCTTGTTTCAGTAGTTTGACAGCCTTCATTGCTTTAATCATTTTCCCTAAGCTTTCTGGTCTCCACCCTTCCAATAAGCATTCAGAACCGTCTTCGGCTGTCATGGAAATATTCCTCTTCCGATAATTCATAATAGCTCCATATCGGTTAAGCCAATCATCTCCAAGAATGAGGTCATCTCCTTGAATCTCTACCACGATCAGATTTGAAGGCCAATCTTTGCCTCCGATAGATATGGGAAAATTCCTAGCTTCTAAATTCCCCATAATTCTTTCCCCACTTGGAAAACCCACAATATAATGCTCACATTCATGAAAATAAGAAATATTCAAACGATTTACATAGGACAGTGATATAAATAAATGTGTAGCTCCGGTATCGAACAAAATGCTAACTGGTTGCGAAAGGATCTGAATCGTACCTGATACAATCGTTGTACTCTGATCATCTGCCCTCTTCATTTCGTAAAAGGCGCGGAGGGACGGATCCCGCACTCGATGCTTCCTTCCGGTCATAATGTCCTCTGCCTCTTCCCCGGCCAAAAATTCTGGTGTGGTTGAACACTCTGCTGAGTTTGAGGGACACTCGTTTCTTGAGCCGGCTGCGTAGTATGAGCTCCATAAGATCTAGTAGCATCTTTTCAGAACATTGCACAATGCTCTTCTTGACCACATTCAAAACACGTCACCAAAGGACATGAACAGTCACACCAAAGATGCCCTGATCGGCCATAGTTGAAGCGTTTCCTAGATGCATCATTAAAGGCGGGTACTGACTTAGAATTCTTCCCTCCTTTAGATGGGTGTGGGGGCTTCCTGAATGAGTGAAAAGAGCATTGGGTTTTACGGGGCCCACTACTCTTGTGCGATGTGAAACTACCAGAAACTTTCTGTTTCTTCATCTCGAAAACTTTTCTATAGCTGCTTTTTTCATCTCGTACGCCAGAGCTTTATCTTGATACTGACGGAGAGTGGGGCACTCAAATACCGACATATACTTCTGTATCTCCAGCTTCATTCTCATATCAAAGTGAATCATCATCTCTGCATCGGTCCTGACAAGGTGTTGAACAAATGCAAGTTGTTGATTGAACGTCTTAATTGCCTGAGCCACATGCACATCCGAAAGCTGCACGAAGAAAAATTCTCGAACTTTGGCTTCCCTCATCGAACGAGGGCAGTATGAGCTTCCATCATAAGTTTGAACTCTCCCCAATCGGCATCATGATCGATAGGTCGGATAGCTTCCAACCATTCGAATGCTTCTCCGGTCAGAAAATATTGAGCAATAGAGGTTCTTCGATCGTCTGGACAATTAATTCCTGCAAATATTTTCTCCAACTCTCTCAGCCAATGATCCCATGTCGGCGTTTCGGATAAACCGTCAAACTTAGGCGGATGCATTTTCGCCACCTCCTGGAGCCATCCGTCTCCTCGATTTCCTAATTCTGGGATGCCTTGCTGTCCCCCTCCTGGCTGTAGACCTACCGCCATTTGCATTCTGTCCACTACTTGAGCAAATTGGGTCATCTGGTTGACCACCTAACGAAATATGTCGGGAACAGCAGGATCAGCATTCATCTCTACAATTGGCTCTCGATTATTGTTGACGGACTCTTGTTGTTCCCCCGAACTGTTGTTAGCCTGATTTGACAGCGAATCGGGGATAGAAGGTGAAGCTTCTCTCTCAGCATTTCTACGTCCGCATCCACGACCACGACCACGTCCACGTCCTCCTCTCAACATAGTGTGAGCATACATACTCAATATATAGGGAACATTATCGTTCTAACATTTAATTATCGAAAAAGACATAACATAAAAGAATTATGATAGAGTTTAGGAAACTTACAACCACAGCTCACATGAAGACGTATGCAGTGCAGTGATGTTATTCATGGCCGGTCAATCAAAAGACATGTCTGGACCCTAAATTAACCCGACTGCCAAGATATCCATAAATCTTAGCTCTGATACCATATTCTGTAACACCCCGATATATTCAAGATTATTATAGTGCCATAAATCCTTTATGTAAAAATTTACTAGGCTAAGAATTTAAAAAAACATCATTAAATACCAACAATAAAATTATTATTACATACCGAGTTTCAAAAGAACAAAAGACCATCATCAAACAGTAAATAATATAATACCATCCAAACAATATAAGCAACATCGTACTCGAGTACTTATTAAAACACAACACAACCGAAAGGACTCTCCGGACCGTTAACTTCAGTCAGCACCCCCGTCGTCATATGGATCCTGTGATTGTTTTCCAGCTCTCCTGGATCCTGAACATAAAACATATGTCCACCCCGAAGGGGTTAGCACAACGATGCTAGTACAAGTACGATAATTATACAACAACAGATATTCAACGACACGTGAAGAATAATGCAATATCGATAACAACACAACAACAAACCAACAATGCATGACGCAACATGTCAACCTCAACATACTCATGGTAATCCAACGATCCACCGCACACATCATAGATGCCCACGATGATCCCGCCGGACCAACACGTGGTGGAAAACCCGTCCAACGATCCAGCGCACACAGATGCCCATGATGATCCCGTCGGACCAACACGTGGTGGACAAACAACTACAACACATATACATGATAACATGAATGACATTAACACGAATAAACACAATTAAAGTACTTGCCTTGGATTGAAGACAAGGATTTGAATACTTCAACAAACGTCAATACACTCGAAGGTCGTCCTTTTGCTCAACCACTTGCAAGACTCGCACCTTTATTAAAAGATGAAATAATGAAGAGTTCAATTTACATAACATAACCAACTCACGAACATCTAACGTTCTAGACTATGACCGTGTTGAACATCTCTCTTACGGCCGATTCACAGTTCCTTACTCCAAGAGCACTAATTCGGACTAACAACATACTCCATGCGAATGAAATGATCATAAAGGAATACAATATCGATGTCTATGGATTCAAGGTTATACGAGTCATCCAAAATTCCATATTCCAACACTTGATTATCAACTCTAAAGTATGGTTCGATTAATCCACGGTACATAATAAGTATGAACATGTATAAGCGAGTTCTCGGTTAAATCATCACTAGGATTCCTGTTCTCCCACAAGGTAGTTCTACTTGCCAAAGTTCTACGTTCAATATGATGATAAACACTTCAATCTAACCATCAATCCCATCAACACAACCTTTCTAACACATGAATTTAAATCTAGTAGAAACCCTTAAAAATCCTCCTCTTAAATTCATTCATCAAAGGTGGTAACATCAACAAGTCATTCAATATATGTATATTCCGAAATCACCATCAAAAGGTATGTTATCAATTCAGAAACTTTATCCCCAAAGTTTGACATAATCAAGGTTCAACCCATAATCTCTTAACAATGGAAAACCTAAGTATAATCTTCCCAAACCTTCCTAAACGTGGTGTTCGATTCAATAGGTTATCAACAACTTTCATAACCTTAGTAACATGCTCAAACCATTCAAATAACATGAATTATAGGTTGGGATTGCATGACATACCTTACTACGGAGGAAATGACCAAACAATCGGTAGAACTCAACGCCGGATGCTTGAACACTACCCCAAGAAGTCCTATTATCTCCAAAATCCGATTAAGAGGCTGGTATAGTGATTATATAAGGCTGGGAGGTCTGAGAGATGGGTGGAGTTCGGAAAAAATGAGTGAAAGAAATGAAAGGGTTGTTGTCCTATTTATAGAAAATGACCTGTAGCGTGCACTATCCTAATACTTTAGCGCGCGCTAACGGGCGCACAACACAATGTTCTTCCTAACATCGGCCTTACGCACGTTACACAGCCATTACGTACGTTAAATACCATGATTAGCGTACATTAACCCTCATTGTTGCGCACGCTAACGGCCTCGCGGAGCTTACTGTCTCTACTGTCTATGGCTTTGGCGTGCGTTAACTGTAATCTCTAGTGCACGCTAAACACTGTTGACTTAACTTTTCTAAAAGTCGTCCAGGTTCATTCCGACACATCCTTATCCAAATCCGTGCTCCGATTTCACCTACTGATCTTGTCTCAAATTCAATCATGTTGACTGCACATAGCGCACGCTACCATAACGACATAACGTATGCTAATGCTCAAGTATAGCATACGCTAAGTTTGTACATTAGTGTGTGCTAATTCATGCAAACACATGCATGAATTAACACCCTTTACAACACACATTCATGAACAATGGATTACTGATATGGAAAATCACACTTTGATTAATTGTACGACAAAATCAAATACCACCAGATTCAAATACGGGCGAAAATACATGACAAATCCGAGTATTACACTTGATCCACAACTTTTCTTTGTGCTGAGCCAGGTTCCAGAATAGTTTGCATATTGCTGCTTTGTTCCATACTTGTATGCTTACAAGATTCCATCCTCCTGCACTTTTTAGAGTACATATCTGGTCCCTTGCCACTAGGGCTCTTTTAGAAACACCAGCTCTTCCTGACCAAAGAAGGGTCCTGCAGGCAGCTTGTATTAATTTAATAACTTTCTGCGGGAGAAGAAATATTTGACACCAGTACGTCTGTATACTAAAGAGAACAGACTGTATCAGTTGGATTCTTCCAGCATATGAGAGAAGCTTTGAGGACCAACAGTTTATTTTCTCAAGTATTTTTATCTATGAGAGGTTGGCACTGAATCACAGATAACTTCTTAGTGGATAGAGGGACTCCCAAGTATTTAAATGGTAGCTCTCCTTTTTGCATCTTCAACTCCTATAGAATAGCTTCCTGATGTTCTCTGGATACACCATCAAAATAAATGCATCTTTTATTCTCATTTGCTTTCAATCCAAAGACAGAAGTGAATTTCCTAAAAGCCTGCATCAATCACTTTACTGAACTAGTATCACCTCTAGAGAAGATCACTAAATCATCAGCAAAGCATAATTGAATGATGTCGAGCTTTTTACATCTATGATGATAATGAAATACCTTATCATCTTTTAAATCCGGCAAGCATATGCGTAAATACTCCATACACAGAACAGATAAATAAGGAGATATGGGGTCACACTGCCTCAACCCTTTTCTGGCTTCAAATGGTTCATTGATCTCCCCATTAACACAAATAGAATAGCTAACTGTGGTAAGACATTGCATGATCCAATGCAATTGGTCTAAAGTCTATTAGCTAAAACTTTAGACATAATTTTATAAAGAACTGAGCAACATGCAATTGGTCTAAAGTCTTTAGCACTACAAACATTAGGGTTCGTAGGTAATAAAGTGAGTAAAGTTGTGTTAATGGACCTGGGAAGAAATCTGGTGTGGTGGAATTGTTGAACTGCAGAGATCACATCTTGTCCAATTGTCTTCCAGGACTTCCTGAAGAACAACACATTATAACCATCAACTCCAGGTGCTTTTTGAGAGTCCATGCTAAACAAAGTTGTAGTGATTTCTTGTTCAGTGAAAGGAGTGAACATCATTTGTTGTTGAGTAAGAGTGACAAAGGGACCTCTCTGAATGATGTTTTTATCTATCATTGGCAAGCTTGCTGCAGCACTGCCCATTAGGCTTTGGTAAAATTGTTTCAGCTCTTTCTTAATTTCTTCTTGAGTGTTACACTTGGATCGATCATTTCTGTATAGCATTTGGATGGCATCACTAGATTTTCTGGCTCTAGCATAGACATGGAAAAATCTGGTGTTTGCATCCCCCACTTTGATCCAGTTAACTCTTGATTTCTGCTTCCATATCTTCTCCTCTACTATACTCCAGTTTTCTATCTCTGTCATATGCATCTTCTCATCATGAATGAGGTTGGTGTGTGCAGGATTAGCTTTAAGAGGAGTTTGGGTTCTATTCAAATTCTCTCTTAAGAGCTCCAACTTTGGAGCAAGATTTTTATAGGTACTGGAGTTCAGCTGCTTAAAAGCAGGTTTCAGAAGCTTCAACTTGGCCCAAATGTTGAGAAGTTGATTATTATTATATACCATGTGTCCCCATTTTTGCTCAATAATCTCATGAAAGCTATCATGTTCTGTCCAAACATTCAGAAACTTGAATGAGGCCTGCTTCTTCTCATTATTATCCCCTAACTGGATTAATTGAGGATTATGATCAGAAAAATTTCTATCCAATAGCTCCACTATCCCAGTACTATATTGATCACTCCAAGCCAAGTTTGCAATACTTCTATCAATGAGTGACAAGATTCTATTTTCTCCCTCTTGATTATTACACCACGAGGATCTGCCACCAACAACTCTGAGATGATGAAGCTCATTGCTCTCCATAAATTCCTTGAAATCCTTGAGATCCATATCTGTGACTGTATTCCCTTGAAATCTATCCTCAGCTGAAAGGATAGCATTGAAATCACCACTCATTAATATAGGTGAGTAGTATTCTGTTCCCCTATATTGAAAGCATAGAGAGCCACTGTAACATCCCCAGATCAAACCGGGAATATTACACGCCGCAGACCCTCTCCGTGAGGATCCACCAGGCTAGACATCAAAACAACACATTACATTACATACCGACGAATCAAAATAACGAACCAATACACCGATTTGGTCTTTCGACACTGACTTACAAATAAAAATACATAAACTCATCCAGACTCATACCCACACAAGGGTAAAATACTTGCAACAACGAACAATAAGACAGCGGAAAAGACAATACAATGGACTCCGACTAACTGAACCCAAAACTGGACTTCGTGTGATTAGTATCATTCGTCTTTCATCATCCCTCGTGCCGATCCTGTGTCTTGCTCCCGAAAACCTGCATGTACCTGGACACAATACAGATATCCACCCCCCGAGTACTCGGGGGTTAGCAAAACTCCACTGTTTCGCTAGTGCAAGTATAAAGTGCAAATACGAGCCATACACAACACATTCCGAGAATACAACGAAAGACTTCCCGAGGTATATTTAGTTAAAAATAGTTCAAGTCTTGAAAGTAGAAACGAAGTAAGTAAGCACTTTGAAAACATTTCCAAATCTCGGGAGTTTTAAAAACATTAGAAATTGAAAAGTTCTTAAATTCCTCGAAAGTCATTTAGGGTCACAGCCCCAAAGTTCTTTTTCCAAAATACAAATCCGTTTAACAAAACACGGGGTCCACGACCCAACCATTCCGGTCACAAAACACAGGGTCCACGACCCGATCATTCACTTCATTTCACTTACAAGGACACACTACACATAACACATTATTCTTATGCCATTCTAGCCAAGTACCAAGACTCGATATATAATGTCTCTCGACCCCAAGCACAAAGCATTGTGATACTCCGGACAATATCACAATTAACGAAAACATCAACGTCATCCTCAAGATGAAAACCACAACTGGTAACCCGCGGCCGTACCCCTTAGTATCGACCCCCAGACATCCCGTCGGACACTCCGGGTGGGAAACCACTTCCGCGGCCGTACCCCTTAGTATCGACCCCGGACATCCCGTCGGACACTCCGGTGGAAGTTCATCCACACACGCACCCAAGACCACTTCCGTGGCCGTACCCCTTAGTATCGACCCCAAGACATCCATTCGCACACTCCGGGTGGAAGGAACAACACACACACACGTTCCAAAATCACAGTTGCAAACCACAAGCCTCGAAGGTCAATCACAGTATATATAGTCGAGGTACCTTACTAGAATGGCCAGTTCATCCAACATATACTCACGACCAAGTAATGATATGATTCACGAGGAAGCACAAGATTTCAACAGCACCGAACGACACAACTAATATCACACAAACTCACATATTCATCCATAAACACGTGACTCCAAGCACATAATTTGACAAAAGAATTACACTTTACATTTACCAACGACATAATCATACGCAATGACATCACAAGAAAGTAAGGTGATTCTATACTCGTCACTAGCTCACATATTCAACTAAGCACATTAATTCCCGACACACACGGGTCACCTTTACAAAAAAAACATGATGGTAAATATTCCGATTCTTTTGAAAAATGGTTATTAATATTTATTTAGCACATATCAACGATTAACAACCATAATATCCACAAAACACGTAATGTATGGGCAAGATACTTGCCTCGATAATCGATACCGGACACTCCTACAATCACGGCTCAGTCGGGACACCTCGAACACCTACGATTCCCCGGCGAAGGAAAAGAATACACCCACGATCGAGAAGCTTGAAGAAAACGACGAACGGAAGGGTTCCGACTCGAGTTCTTCACAAGAATTCGACCCTAACAACATATAATCAATAAATCATCGATCATACGAAGAAGAATAATCGTGGAATGCCCGAAAACCACTCTACGACATTTTACCGGACACCTTCAAGGCGTCGATCAAGAACTCGACAAAATCGACGAATCGATACGATCCAACCATGGAATAATAAAGGAAATGATATAATATATCTAAATAATCATCAATCCATCATAACCCTAAGTTAAATCGGATTAATCGGACGAAAACAACCAAAATACCCAAATTCCCCAAAACTAGATTTCTAGGAAATCTGACCTGATTCGGTAGATCGGAGGATGTTATAGGAGGGATGATTGATGATATGAGCCTCAAAACTTCATGGATTAATTGTATAACAACATTGCTCCAAGATTCCCACGCCTCCATCCGCGGAAGAGAAGAAAAAGAGTGAGAGAATGGGTGAAAAAAACGTCCGCAGGCCTTAAATAGGCCGACTGCCGGCCGGGTTACGTACGTAACCGGCCATGGCTTACGTACGTAACCGGCCATGGCCGAACACACTGCCTGGAAATGCCGGAAACGTTACGTACGTTACCGGCCAGGGCCTTACGTACGTAACCGGCCTTACGTACGTAACGGCCGAGCACTACCGTACGTTACTCGGCCAGGGCCGGCCTGGCTCGAGCATGCCCGGCCATGACTCGGCCGGGACCAACTCCGACGGCCCGAACGACCCCGAAAGCCGAACCTGAGTACGAATCGAAGATACGGTTACGAAGTACTCGCAAAGACAAATCCGAGCACTAAGAGAACACACGATTCCGACCACCCGAAGGCTCGGAATTCGACAACGGAAGTAATTACCCAAAACTTTGGGAAATTACGAAAATGGCCCAAAACGTCCGAAAATCACGATACGCGATCGAAACACCAAACCAAAGCTCGCAACATGAATAATAACATTAAATTAAATTACGAGAAACTCGAAACAACAGTTTCGGACGAGATTCGCAAGAATCGAACTCAAGTGCGGAAAAGTCACTAAAAAGCTCGGAACTCAACAAAACGATACCGAAACGAACTCGGATGACAAAAAGTGCAGAATTAATCATTCTCGAAATGACGAAACGGTCATGAACGAGTCGTCAAAACGGACTCCGGACGAAAAAAAAATTACCGGAAATCGAAAATTGCGGATATTACAGCCACTAAGTGAAAATTTTGCTTAGTACTCTCGTCTAACACCTCAACATGAATGCCTTGAGCATGATCACTTATCTTTTGAATACCAACTCTTCTAGGATCCCATCCAATCCATACCCTGCCATTCACAGCATGATCATAGTTGTGCTCATACATCCAGTTTCTATTCAGCTTGTCCACATATTCTTGGTATTTTTGTTTCTTCACCCTTGTCTCCAGAAGCACTGCAATATCTATATCATTTATTTTCAGAAAGAGCCTTAGCTCTTTCTGCTTGAGGGGTTTGTTACAACCACTCACATTCCAAACAATCAACCTCATTTCTCACTGGAGGGGATAGGGTCCCCGCCCCTCACAGTTATTCCTTTCATAATATCTTTCTCCTATTCCCCCTCAAGTATTTGATATAGATTCTCAGTTTTCTAGCTCTTTACTTGGAGGATGAGTTTGCTCTTTTCTTGCTGTGTTCTTTGGTTTGTTCCATTCTTGCGGTTTCAGTAGGCTTGGTGTGTGTTGTAGTATTCAACACTCTGGATTGAATACCCTCAGTACCAACCTGTTGGAAATTGGCACCCCACTTAGAATGGAGAATAATATCGCGGAGTAGAGTTTTCAAACTCTTTTGCGTTTGCGGAAGCGTAATTAAATTGCAGAAGATAAAGGACACAAGATTTATAGAGGTTCGGCCAATTGTGCCTACGTCCACTCTCCATATCTTTTTCTATAGGCTTGAGATTAACCTCTACACCTCGTCTTCTATCGGTTCGAGGGATACCGTTACAATCTTGTCTTCAATCGGTCCAAGGTAAACCATTATGCTATTGTATTTTGTCGGTCCAAGCTAAACCGTTTTCCTTTTATATCGGACAAGGAATCAACCTATCTAGATTTCGATTGGTACTAGACAAACCTCACTTGGATTTAGATCATCATCATCATCAACAGCACCTTAATCCCAACTATGTTGGGGTCGGTGGCATGAAGATTATAGTGTCGTTTAGTTAGTTAGTTAACACCATAACTCATGCAAATAACAAAGTGGCAAAGTTTTACGCCGGATGCCCTTCCTGTCGCAACCTTCATATGAAGGAGACTCACTTGGATTTAGATATGACTCTAAAATGTCGGATCAACGATCCTAATAAAACCGAATCAATCTATAATTCTTTCTTTCCTCTCGTGTACATGTTTTCGTGTATGGACACTAAAACACTTATCAATTCAGCACAAATACAACAACGATAGTGTATACAATGATATCAAACGTACATATGATTTTCTAAGAGTTGTTGTTTTGAATGATACCAAATGGTTTGGTATATATAGGCATAAAGCCTAAACTAGCCGTTACTGGCTGTCTTCATTAGCATGCGCTATTTTCCCTGTGTGGCGTGCACTAATCCCTGTTGCGTACGCTTATTTTGCATGGTTACGTATGTTAACTGTTGAGCCATTTAGTCCGGTAGCTTCTGCTTCTTCCCTTTAATGTGCGTTAACCTTAACGTGTAGCGTGCGCTAGCTGGTCTTCGTTGACAATGGTCTGATGCTAAAAGTCTTCTGTCCAACGGACATATTTCAAACTTAGCGTGCGCTAAGTTCTTGTCATAGCGTGCGCTATCTGTTCAAACTTCATTTTTCAATTCAAACCTCACTTTTCAGATTACGCGTGATCTCTGTGTTGAAAGTCTTCACAACGGATATATTCCTTCGTTAGCGTGCGTTAGCTTCTTTTCCTAGCGTGCGCTAACTCAGTCATTTAGTGTGCATTATTCACTGCATGTAGCGAGCATTAACCATGTCAGCTGCACTCTCATCTGTCTTCAGGTGATATGCATTACGTACATTAATCTTATAGACATGGCGTACGTTATCTTCGTTAATCATCACTTGTTTGTTTTTCTGTTCATTTCGAGCGTCTTCGACTTCTTTGTTCTTTTGCTTCGTTCTAGTGTTGTTTTCTTTGATCGACAACATCATCAACTCATCATTAACATCATTAGCTCATCATCAAAACCAATTTATGATTATGTGGAATAGAATATTCAACAATCTCCCCCTTTTTGATTATGACAAAACAACAACCTTTGATGGAATTATATACCTGCAAAAATATAAAACATTACAGATGAAAGTTTTAGGCTTTGTCCGTTTCATTAGTTTTCTTCTCCCCATTTTTTCTTTTCTCCTTTTCAATCCTTCTCATTTTTCTTTTTCAACTTCTTTTTTTATTTTCTTGACTTTCTTCACCTTCGTCTTTTCTCCCCCTTTCTTGATCAATATATTGTTTTTATTTTTCTCGTCATTCTTCCATGACTCGTATTCTCCTATTCTTTTATTTTCTCCCCCTTTTTGTCATAATCAAAAAGTACATAAAAATCATAAAATCGATGAAAAAATCAAATATGACAATTAACGGGTAAAACTCCCCCTGAAAAATATATCTCCTCATTTTAAAATATAACTCCCCTGAGTTAAATACCAAATATTGAAAATATAAAAAAAAAAAATCAATTGATGAAATGTTAATTTTGATTTTTGGGGATCCATCCGACTCTTGGTCATTTGTATTTGGCAAATAGATGATATTCGGTATTGTGGTTCTTTTAGGAATCTAAATTTTTCGTGATTTTGATTGTCCTTCTTGGGCTTTTGCAATTCGAAATATGATGCCCAATTTTTAAACATTTATCACATCGGGGTATTTTAAATTTATGGATTCGATTTTATTACACGGTATGAATCCTAACCCCTGTTTGTTTAAAGAAATTTTTGAACGGAGAGCAATTATTCAAATTTGTCATTTCCGCAAGAAAATTTATTCGTTAAATTCTTGAGTTCATTTTCAATTTCAACAATTCATTTTTTAAAATATTCTCTTTTTCAATACATATAGAATGATCGGTTTCAAAATCTTCCCTCTTTTCCTTTTATTTTGGAAATTTTGATTTCCAATATTTTATTTTTCAATTTGAGGGATTTATTATCGATTAAAGCATTTTGAAAATCTGTATGCAAAAGTTCGAAAGCTTCAAAAAGTTCGACTTGACCTGGCTTTCGACGTCGATTTCGTCGTATGAACTTCTTGCTATGAGTGCGAGATTATTTTGATATATTCATCATCTTCCTCTTCGTCACTCCATGTAGCTATGAGCACTTCCTTCTTGGAAGTCGAGCCTCGGAAATTTCTAGCAAAGTTGTCTGGTTTTTCACAGTTTCGACAGTTATTGCCGAATTTCTTTGACTCACTCGAGTTGATGTCTTTTCTTCACCAGTTTAATAAGTTTTGAAACTTACTTATGTTTTTGGCATAATATGCCAATTCTTCATCATCTTCGTCCACCAGGATTTCATCGTTTCTTGTCACCTTTTTAGCTTTTAAAGCTATAGATCTTTATTTCGGTTTTGGTTTGGTATTTTGAGATTTAAGAACTATCTCGTGATTTATTAGTGAACCAACGAGGGCATTAAAATCAAGATTATTTAAATATTTCGATTCCATGATCGCCGTAACCGTCCCGTCCCATTCAACAGGTAGTGATCGTAAGATTTTCTTCACTTTCTCACTGCTTGTTAATGGTTTCCCAAAACAAACTAGTGGATTTGTGATGACCGAAAATTGGCCGAGCATGTTCGTTATGGACTCGTCATTCTTCATCATAAATAGCTCGTAGTCGTGGAGAAGCATATTGATCTTCGTTCCTTCATGTGTTACGTCTAACATTTTCCATATTTCTTTGGCACTTTCACACAAGGATATCCGATTGTGTTTTTCCGAATTTAGAGCGCAATATAATAATTGCGTTGCTTTACAATTATAATGGTCGTTTTTTCAATTCGTATCATCATACTCTTCAAAGCTTTTGAAAGTACCATTTAAATTCATGGGAATTTTAGGACCAAGACAGACGACTTTCCATAGCTCGATATCATAGGCTCGGATGAATATCGACATTTTCTTCTTCCACGTCATGAAATTCGATCCATCGAAGAATGAAGGTCTGTTTAAGGCAAGACCTTCGACCGGGATAAATTGGAGCGCCATTGGATCTTTTTCTTCTCAGATGTAAAGCCGACTTTAAGAGATACCTCTCTGATACCAATTGTTGGAAATTGTCACCCCACTTAGAATGGAGGATAATATCACGGAGTAAAGTTTTCAAACTCTTTTGCGTTTGCGAAAGCGTAATTAAATTGCGGAAGATAAATGACACAAGATTTATAGAGGTTCGGCCAATTGTGCCTACGTCCTCTCTCTATATCTTTTTCTATAGGCTTAAGATTAACCTCTACACCTCGTATTCTATCGGTCCGAGGGATACCATTACAATCTTGTCTTCAATCGGTCCAAGATAAACTGTTATGCTCTTGCCTTTTTGTCGGTCCAAGATAAACCGTTTTCCTTTTCCATCGGACAAGGAATCAACTATCTAGCTTTCAATTGGTACTAGACAAACCTCACTTGGAT
Organism: Orobanche coerulescens; assembly: GCA_033398695.1. Taxonomy (NCBI): domain Eukaryota; kingdom Viridiplantae; phylum Streptophyta; class Magnoliopsida; order Lamiales; family Orobanchaceae; genus Orobanche; species Orobanche coerulescens. The sequence goes on from CM065802.1 coordinate 232,677,946, forward strand.
TCAGATATGTTTCTAATAATGCCGGATCAACGATCCTAATAACACCGAATCAATCTACAATCCTTTCTTTCCTCTCGTGTATATGTTTTCGTGTATGAACACCCAAACACTTATCAATTAAGCACAAATACAATAACGATAGTGTATACAATGATATCAAACATATATATGATTTTCTCAGATTTTTTGTATTGAATGATACCAAATGGTTTGGTATTTATATGCATAAAGCCTAAACTAGCCGTTACTGACTGTCTTCATTAGCATGCGCTATTTTCCCTGTGTAACGTGCGCTAATCCCTGTTACGTACATTAATATTTCATGGTTACGTACGTTAACAGTTGAGACGTTTAGTCCGGTAGCTTCTGCTTCTTCCCTTTAGCGTGCGTTAACCTTAACGTGTAGCGTGCGCTAGCTGGTCTTCGTTTACAACGGTCTGATGCTAAAAGTCTTCTGTCCAAGAGACATATTTCAAACTTAGCGTGCACTAAGTTCTTGTCATAGCGTGCGCTATCTGTTCAAACTTCATTTTTCAATTCAAACTTCACTTTTCAGATTACGCGTGATATTCGTGTTGAAAATCTTCACAACGGATATATTCCTTCGTTAGCGTGCGTTAGCTTCTTTTCCTAGCGTGCGCTAACTCAGTCATTTAGCGTGCGTTATTCACTTCATGTAGCGTGCGTTAACCATGTCAGCTGCACTCTCGTCTGTCTTCATGTCAGGCCCGACCCTAGTGCTGGGCAAAGTGGGCGGTGGCCCAGGGCAGCAAAGCCCAGCAGGGCATCAAAGCCCATAACACATATACCCAATATTAGTTTCTAATTTTTAATGTTAAAAAAAATTATAGAGTATACTACCGCTTCAGCCTTCATCTGTCATCTACCAGGTAATATTTATTTTATTTTCTTCACCCACCAAAATTAATGGTTTTTTGGATTAAACAAAGCTCAAGAGGGGAGTAGACTATAAGAGATAAATAAACTACTATTAAAAGTTTGATGTGAAATAGATTACTATTTAAAGTTTGATGGTTTTGTTTGTTATTACTTAAGTTCTGTGTAGTGTTTGTCTATTGTTTGAGACTCAAAATCAAATGTGGATTTCAGATTTGAACTACCAGATGCATTTTTTCTCCCCAATAATTGTAAGTCGGGTTTTTTTTACCCAAGATTTATAACCCACTTTAAGTTTTTCTTTTCATTAAATAAGCATAATGGGGACGAGTCTTCTAACTTGGCTAGACTCCAAATTCGTTAAAAAATTGTATGTTCTTAGTTCACTGTATTAGGGGCATATTATTGACTCTCCGCCCAGGGCATCCGAAACCATTGGACCGGCCCTGCTTCATGTGATATGCATTACGTACGTTAATCCTATTGACATATCGTACGTTATCTTCGTTAATCATCACTTGTTTGCTTTTCTGTCCGTTTCGAGCGTCTTCGACTTCTTTGTTGTTTTGCTTCATTTTATTGTTGTTTCTTTGATCGACAACATCATCAACTCATCATTAATCATAAAAACAAATATATGATTATGTGGAATAGAATATTCCAACACAACCTTCCCATGTTCTTTGGTGATCTTTCCAGAAACTGCATTATCTGTCACTTTTTTTGGCTGCCATTGTTGCTGTTTGACCACTTGTGTGTATGTTCTAGCTCTGTTCTCAATCTCACAATTATGCCCAGCAATATTACATTTTTTTACAAAAAGGGGGGGTCCAGTCATACTCCACCTTTTGTTTAACTTGTGCACCATCAGCTCCTTCTGTCATCACATAATGCTGAATAGTTTGAGTGACATCAATCTCAATTAACACCCTCGCATAAAAAATTCGATCATGAGATGTTGTGCATTCATCCGCATGCAAAGGGTTCCCTAATATGCTGCTAATCCGGCTCAACGAAATAAAACCCCAGCAATTCAATGGGATATTAGGGAATTTTACCCATAGTGGCAGTATTTATGTTTCAAAACTAAACCCCGACTCTCATGGCTTTACAATCACACGTTTATTCGCAATAGTGTGAGGTCCAGTAAATAGAATCCTATACCTTTCCTCCATCGACTGAAATCGAATCACAAAGTATCCTTCTATGTGATAGAATATTTTAGGCTGATTTTCAATCTTGCACTGTTACATTAGATAAGCATTCAGCTATGAAATAGTTGGTGAATCACCTAGCACATATAGTATAATGGCGTGTTTCCATGTTGCATTTTCAGCTTCAACATCATTCGCATCTAAACACGCCGTTGGCACCCCTCGTTTCAACTAGTGTTGCCACCGGGACGTGAACCGCCAGTTCCGGGCCCGAACCGGCGGTTCCGGTTCACCAGAAAAGGTGAACCGTAACAGGCCCGGGTATTCTGCAGAAGGGCCGGTTTCCGGGCCCGAAACCGGCGGTTCAGGGCCGGGCCAAAAACCGGCAGTTCCCGGGCAGAACCAACAGTTCTTCATTTTTTTTATTATTATTTTTTTATTTTTCGTATGAAATTAAATGAATTGTGTAGTTGTGTTGAAATTTCGAACGTTGAATTATTTATGTTGTGTTTTTTATGTAATTTATAATAACTTGTAATATTTTTTATATCATCTTTTTTTAATTAAATGATTAGTGAATTTAGTGTTAAAATTTCTAAATTTTTTTAATTTACAAGTGTTGAAATTTTGAAATTACTTAAGTTAATTTAATAAAATTATAATAACTTACAAATAATTATGAAATTTAGAAATTATTTATGTTGTGTTTTTTATGTAATTTATAATAATTTGTAATATTATTTATATCATCCTTTTTTCTAAATTAAATGATTTGTGTTTAAATTTCTAAATTTTTTAATTTAAAAGTGTTGAAAATTTTAAATTACTTAAGTTAATTTAATAAAAATATAATAACTTGTAGATAACTTAGAAATTTAGAAATTCTTTATGTTGTGTTTCTTTTATGTAATTTATAGTAACTTGTAATATTTTTATGATTTTTTTTTTGAAATTAAATTACTTGTATTGAAAATTTAAAATATTGAAAATTTGAAATGAAATAAAGGAAAAATAGTTCTAAAATATTTACAATCAAAATAATGCATAGAAATTGATATCTTAATTGATTTTTATGATTCTATCTATGTACAAAAAAAATGTTACAAGAATACAATCTTTAAAATTGAATAAGTAAACTAACTAATACTAACTAATTCACTATACTAATTGAATAAGTCGGTTTCGGGCCGAACCGCCGGTTCGGACTACCGGTTCACGGGCCCAGAAATTTCGTCCCGTAACCGGGCCGTGCTTAATACCGGTTCCGGTTCCAGAACCGGCCCGCGGTCAACGGTCCGGGTCGGAATCGTTGACCACGGGCCGGTCCGGGCTGGAACCGCCGGTTCCAGTTACAATGTGGCAACACTAGTTTCAACGTAGGTGATACAAAGGATAGTTTCAACGTAGGTGTACCCGGGTGACCCGACCCGGAAAGCTGGGTACCCGAAAAAGCGGGTACCCAGATTTTATGGGCCGGGCCATGGGCCGCCTAAATAAGTACCCGGAGTTCCGGGTACCCGAAAAAGCGGGTACCCGAAAAGCCGAGTACCCGCTTATGAACACCCCTACTCTTAGCTGGTTGAGCTCGAATCAGTTCAGTTTCCTCCTCCTCGTGAAGTTAGATCCAGTCGCCGATGAGCTGTCGGTGGCGTCTTTGCTGTCTCTGTATTCGGAATTCTGGTTTCCAAATTAATTGTTCCATTACTATCGCCCTTCATCGCAATGTTGCCTTTCTCAGTTGATTTCGATTATTGAATCCCAGTGTGAACTCCAGATCCCGATGGTGTTGTGCGTTGGCTTCCACTTCCGCCCTTCGACGGCCGTTCTCTCCGTGCCATTCTCCGGCGGCGCACGTTAACAGGAGAACGCTAACGTAAGAGAGAAACCAGAGATCAATTATGTTATCTTTCAACATTTCAACAATCCCAAAAAATATTTAACAATAACATCATCATGTTCTTCACTAATTGTTCATAATTTTAACAATCATCATGTTATACTTGATAAACTTAACACATATGAAGTAAACATTACTAGTATTATCATCATCATTACGAAATTACTACAAGATTAGACAACCAACCTCCTGAAAATGAAGAACAAACCCCAAAGACTTGTCTCTTGACATATCATCATCATTTTTTTCTAGATATCAACATTCCATGTGCATATCTAAAAATATAAACCTTAACAAAACTTATCAAAATCACCCTATTTACATCATGAAATTCTCAAGAATATGAATCAACCCAACCATGATTCCATAATCATGTTCATAATCATATAATCCGTAACTTTAACACATAAACCAATTAGTGAAATTTCATCAACGTCTTCTTCAACACACACTTCACAAAACACTAAGAACACTATGATTCCCGAATCATAAACAACATAATCGAAGACATATATCATCATATTCTCCATATGCAATTCACATAACCTCAAGAATCACAACAACATCAAAATCCGAAATTAAAGAGAGGAGTTATACAACATACCTCTTGAAGAAGAATCACAATGATCAAACACTTCAAGAAACATCAAGAATTGCAAACTTCAAGCCTCTAATCAAACCATCAAGGTTTCAACCAAGGTAGAAGGGCCTGGAATAGGATTAGAAGTAAAGAGGGACGAAGCGTGGGAGGAAAAATCTATTTTTTCTCGTGATGAAAGACTGATCCTTTTTATATAATTTGTACCGCTCGTTACGTACGTTAACACCCAAAATTAACATACGTAAGACCTCCTAACGTACGCTACATGTCCTACATAGCGTACGTAATCAGCATCCAGGGTTCACTGCCTCATTTCGTTCAATGCCTTACGTACGTAAGGACCATGCCTTAACGTACGTAATACAGGTGTTTACTTACTACAATATCTCAGTTACGTACGTAATGTCCAACTCTTTACGTACGTAACATACCATTAGCGTACGTAATTCCTTAACAATAACGTACGTTATCCTTAGTCCAGAAGCTACTGCCCTTATCAACTGGTACCATTACGTACGTAACACAACTGGTATAACGTACGTAAGCTTCATACTCTATTAACGTACGTAACACCGTCAACATAACATACGTTAAATCATTCGTTGACTCACCTGTCCTCATCCGTGCCGAAAGTTGCCGACCACGGGCCCACTGGCGGCCACAGCCTGGATCATGTCCAATTCCTCTCATAATGTACGTAATGCATGATACATAACGTACATTATGCTTACCAATTTAGCGTACGTAAGCTCCTCAGCTTAGCGTACGTAATGGCTTCTGCACTTAGCCAATATATAATTGCTCCTGCCTATCGACCCAACATACTGAATACGCATACACATCCCAATAATATTCCCATATGATATACCCGATATCAAAATCAAACAACCTGATACACGATATCCTCAAATATAACTGTCAATCAATTACGTCAATTACACAAATACAACTATCTCAGTTCTCAATTTATTTTATCCATACTATATAGATACCATGCTATCCACTATATCTTAGATAATATAACGCTAAAAAATTATACTAAAAATCCGGTGTATTATATACTACCCCCTTAAAATAAGTTTCGTCCTCGAAACTTGCAATCCTGTTACGAACAACAGTTCAAACAAAATTTCCAAACTCATCACAAAAGCAATCAATCGTCGCCACAAGCGAATAACCAAAACAATATACTTACAGGTGCGTGAAGCCGATGATCTCCCATGATACTAGCATGCGACTCACATGCGAAGTCTCAACACAATACCAACATACACCAATATCGCAATTATAGAAATTGAAAATATCTCAAAAAATTTGGAACCTCCAAAAATCGGTTTGACTCAAAGGTCAGAAAAATCATTTTTAAAAGCCGCGCTACTGCCGTACTGGTAGAGCCACATAACACACATTCCCGGGTTTCACAAAACCCAAGCTCCGATACCATTTTTTGTAACGGCCCCAAAACCATCCGGGGATATTACAGCACCGTGGGCCCCGCATCGGAACCCACCAGGCTAAAACTCATTTCGCAAACATTTCAAATATGCCAACAGGCGAAAGACGGTAATTTATTTTAAATAATTTTCAAAAATCTATTTTCCAAATATAGTCACAAAATAAAATCATTTAAAAGTTCAAGGCCAAATCGCCAAAACTCAATAGTTTCAAAATGTACGTTAAGCCACCACTTACACGTACCGAAGAAGAATAGTTTGGAGAAAAAGGTTTTTCGAGATAAACCCGAATTTACGAAATACCCAAAAGGGCCATTTTAAAGTACACACGAGTTGGTAAAAATACCGTAAAACCATTTTAAAATACACACGCAGCGGATATAAACACAGTTCAAAATATACACTTGAAGAGGAATAAACCAAACAGTAAAATACTCGGTTCCCAAAATAATGCCATAGACAGTATCACCCGGGAAGCTCATCTCTTCACGATCATTACTAGATCGATCTCCGAGTACCTAAAAATAAAGCCCACGACGGGGTCAGCTACAATACTCAATAATAATAACGATCACATCACATAAATAATTACATATCAATGTAATGGCAGAGTAAGAATACTACTCGTGTAATCTTACCGACATAGCCTTACCAATTCGTGATAATCCATATCAACCCAATCCTTACCATAACCTACATTTCGCATTCTCACATGACGAAATGAGCTCAACTACAACCATCTGTACTGTATTTAAACAATACCAAGAATCCTCAAAACTAGGGATGTCAATGGGTCGGTAGGGTACGGGTATGCTAGTACCCTACCCGTCTCTAAAATACCCTACCCATACCCGATCCTATTACCCAAAATTTTTGTTTCGGGTAGGGTATGGGTATGCCCGACGGGTAAAAGGGTACCCTACGGGTAATCGGATACCTGATTTCTTGCACAAACTTACAGTGACAGAAATTAAAAAGGATAATTAAACAAACTTACACAACAAACTTACAGCGACAGAAATTAAAAAGGATAATTTAGCAAACTTACACAACAGCTTACATTGCCAAAAGTTCAAAACAGAAATTAATCCAGCACAATTAAACCAAATATCACTTAATTTAATTTCACATCTCAAACTAAAAAGGATAAAAAAAACTAATCATAACATGAAGATTCGAGCTTCAAATCATCCTCTCAAGCTTCTCCTCCAACTTTAAATCTTCCGTCAAATGTCTCAATACAACGTCGTAATAGTAGAATCCTATAAAATATATTTCACAGTAAATGTCTATCAATATCTAAACATAACTAGAGAATTGATGAATATATATGTAAAAAAATTAAAAATTTAATTACCGCATCATCTTCATCATTTGAATAAGCTGTTAAACCATTAAAAACTCCAAATTATGATGATGCTTGAACTAAAAAGTACAGAACAATAATTATTAAATTGAAAATCAACTTATACAAAGCAAGTAAAAATAGGAGAAGAAATCAAACCATCTAATCGTTCCCATAGCCAATCTTGAGAGCACATCAATGCCTCCAATGTTTCTGGAACGAGCCTACTACAATGTTTGTTCACAACCCTGCCACTAGTGCTAAAAGCATCCTCTGAAGCCACTGTAGAAACAGGAATAACATAAATATCCTTTGCAATTAAACGCAATGTGGGATGCTTAACCCCTTGTGTCTTCTACCAAGTCAATATATCAAAATCTGCATCATTGGGTAGCAATGCCTCCTCCAAATAAGAATCAAACTCTGATTTCTCCTGTGCACTAGTGGACCCAGATAAATATGCTCCAAGAGATTCAATACCCCAAAAGATTTTCCGTGGTCCAGATTCTAGAATCTCTAAAGCAAGAGAAGTTGGACTGCTTCCAACTGTGGGTTTTGGGGAGGAAGACTTGTAATCTTTTTCAAATTCATACATAAATTTTCGAACATTTCCCTTTGCATTTTCAGCATTTTTCCCCATAAATTTGATCAAAATAATAGTCGATGGTTTTAAACTTGAACCTAGGATCCAAAATAACTGCAACTGAAAAGATGTTATGAATATCATCCCAATATTTTTTGAACTTTTCAATCATTTTTGCAGCCATAAACTTGGCTGCAAGGTACTCAGACTCAAGCCACTTATCTATCTTAAGCCTAACCTCACAAATATAGATAAAAATCTTATTTGCATTTGGACATTTAGTAGCAGAAAACATTTCAGTCAACACATAAAAAATTCCAGCCTTTCACAAATTTCACTAGCAAGCAACCAATCATGCTCGGTTGGCAAACTCTTATATAGTGAATGGCGTTGTTTCAAACGAGGAAAAACGGTCTTATATAAGAGTGCAGAGATAAGCATTAAATAAGTAGAGTTCCATCTTGTTTAAACATCATGAGCAAGTTTTTTCTTATTAGTTATGTTCAATTGACGTGCAGTTTCTTCAAATTTTTCCACTCTTTTTGGAGTTGCCGTCCAATAATACACACTATCTCGGATCCTCTCAATGATATCCCCGATAGCATCTAAACCATCTTTAACAATTAGGTTTAGAATGTGAGCGCACAACGCATGTGTAAAAGTTGCCCACCCAATATTAATGATTCATGACTGATCCTATTCATTATCATTGACAACATAGAATCATTAGTGTTGCAGTTATCTAATGTGAGAGTAGACAACTTACGGTCAATATTCCAATCCAACAAATATTCTGTTGTTACCCAAAATATTATTCGGAATGATTTGCTGGATATGGCTACGGGTGAGTAACAAACAAAATGCAAGAGCACGAGCGATGGAATGTAAATAACACAAGATTTGCCAGGGTTATTAATCCAGGCTTGAATGCTCTCGCGAGATATTATTAATAATAATACTGCTTAGGAGTACAACTATTAATGTTAGAATATGATTATAATGAGTGTAATGACTCTAGCTGTCTATCTCTTGAATGCTGATGATTGCCGGAAGAACCAGAGTTAATGCTCTGTGAGTTCTTGTTACAAAGTTCACAAGGTAAGTTTTGTGTGTGTTCCAAATGCTGGAAGTCTTCTATTTATAGAAGAGGAGTTGGGATGTCTCAATCCCTCAAATGGGCGAGCGTCTTTCTGCATTAAATGCTAATTTAATGCTTATGACACGCCATTAAGGGCGACTGGGACGATCGTCCCAGCACGTGGGTCGGTTTCCTCTGAAGATTTTTGCGTTGCCGAGCGTCGTCCTACTAGACTTTTTAGGTAAGACAAGACATTTTCTATTTTTCCCGTTCTTTCTTTGGACGACCGTTGAGGCTATCCGCGCCGGAATTGAACCCGCGGAGGTTAAGGAACTTTTCAACGAAGCTGATGCGGCCAGGGCGGTGGAGGCCGAGCAAAAACGTTCGCTGGCCGAAGAGGCGATGGCGGTGAAGGCATACTGGGAGAGACACAGCGCGTTCGGCAAAGCCTTTTCAGACTTTGCCGAACTTATGGAGAAACTGTCCGACCCGCTTCCCAAGTTCGACTTTTGTGAATACTCGATCGCCCATCCCTATCAATCCAAGAGGCGGACGCTGTTCCGGGCCGCGAGTCGCTCCCCGTGGTCCCTTGGCCAGATCAGAAGCTCGGCGACCAGGAAAGACTTGGACCGCTGGAGGGCGAGGTTCCATGTCGCTTATGGTGTTAGCCTCTATGCGCCCGCCGAGAACGAGCATGCCGACCAACCTCCTGAGGGCATGGTCACCGTTAATGAGGCGATAATGGAGGTCGGGCTGCGGTTTCCACTGCCGTTCCCCGTTTCTTACTTGCTAGTCGCCTGGAATGTGGCGCCGCTTCAACTGACGTCGAAAGCCTGGCTTCAAATCATCTGCGCCCTCACTTTGTTCGGTGGCCACCGGCTGTACCGTCTTCCTTCGCCGCTGGAGATGAACTACCTCTTCAAGCTGACGGCTCAGAAAGGCTCTGTTGGCGGCTACCACATTCAAGGTCGCTCGGGCCGGGTGATTCTTGGGGTTCCGAACAAGGTCCGGGGCAATCCGACGAAGTGGTTCTGGGTCGGCGGTGTGTGGAAGCCGGCTGCGAGCGACAATCCCATAGATGAGTTGGATATCCCCACCGGCTTCCGGGAGAGGAATCTGAGTAAGGGTTTTGACTCTCCGTTCATTCGGATACTGTAATACCCGGTTGTAATTCAGTAATTATCATTCAGTATTTATCATTCAGTAATTGATACTCAGTAATTTCACTCATTATTGATCATTTGTCACTCATATTCAATCATGGTATTCATCATTCAGAGTAATTGTATCGTGTATCAATCGTCGTTCATCACTAATCTAATTAGAGTTCGTGCCGTGTTTATCATCGTTGTCTTTTTCGTTGTGGGCTGTGCGTGAGGAGTAGCGTACGCTACGCACTCTTTTTAGCATACGCTAATTGAGTACAGGTAGCGCACGCTACCACTCAGCATTAGCGCACGCTAATGTTACCCTGGCTGCAGTCCAGAAGGTACTGGACTGCAGGTGAATTATTAGTAGCGCACGCTACGAGTGGTAAGTAGCGCACGCTAGTGAGTTGTAGTAGCGCACGCTAGATATGTGGAGTAGTGCGCGCTAAGGACGGATCAGGTTGAGTCCAGTGGCTACTGGACTGCACTGGATTAATTCATAGCGCACGCTATGAGTGATATTTAGCGTACGCAAGCGGTGTAGTAGCGTACGCTACTTGTGGGTTGTAGCGCACGCTACCGAAGTCAGATCAGAGGACAGACAGTTTCTGGATTCCAGTACTGGGCATCACATAATTCGTTAGCGCACGCTAACAATGGGTTTTAACGCACGCTAATGGCATGGCCGTAGTGCACTCTACAAAAAGGTACGTAGCGCGCGCTACCGTGTTCGGACAGTGGGTACTGGACTACCCAAATTACCCGTTAGCGCACGCTACGCATAAGGGCTAGCGCACGCTAACCTGGGTTGGCTATATATTGGACAGTTAGCCTGAGTTCGTCATTTTATCATTCTTTCTCATTTCCCTCATCGGTTCAGGCGATTTCGGACATTTTGGAGAGTTCTCTTCGAGCTTCTATCACCTATCATCATATTCAAGGCTTTGAGTTGGATTATCATCACTTCATCATCTCCTTAACATCGAATCAAAGGTATTAATCTCTTGGATCTAGAATTTCGGATTTTTGGGTTTTTCCTTCCGATTTCTTCGTATAAGCTTGGATTATCATTGGAATATGTTAGATATGGATTATCTACGTTGGATACGTATATTCTTACGGATTTAATGGTTATTTTCGGAATTATTTCAAGAACCCTTGGGGTTGACTTCGGTTAATTGGGGATTTTCCGATTGATGTGATTGTAATCTCGAATTGTGGATTCCTAATGGATTATTGATATCATTGAAGTGTTTTGTTGGTTTGAAATACTCATTTTGGTGTTGGTTTCGATATATTCGGGATTGGATATTTTCGAAGTCGTGTGGTTGGTTACGTATTCGTTAGAATGCCCCTATGAGTTTGATTATCGTTGTTTCGACCTTTGGGTTAGCCGTGTTTTGTTGCTTGATACGTGTATTGAACGGTTGTTGGTAATTATTGTTATTCAAGGTTGTTCGAGCGACCGGTTTTTCACTTAGGACGTTGTTCGTGGACGGACATTCTTCATCGGTATTGTGTAAGTTGATTCTTACTCGGTTAAAAGGATATTCATTCCTTTTGTTGTTGATCATTCATAATCATAACTCATTCATCATTGTATTAATCATTGTGAGACTTGTAATTGTCGGATAATCATTTCATTAGCTAGGAACGGCGGTTCCAATCATTTCATTGAAAACTATCAATCACTTCATTATCACTTTCATATCGGTGAGTCATTCTTGACTTTGTCGGATTATTATTATTCATTGATATTCATTATGGTCATTCTTGTCCATATGACCTTCTGGGTTCATATTGCGTGGCTGGGTGCGGATGTGTGGAATTTTTAGTCGGGCACATGATGGCCATGTATTGGGAGTGATACACTGGACTGTGCACACGGTAACGATTACCTCCGTGAGACTAATTAGGTACAAGGACGGGTGGGTCCGGTCATCCGTCTTGTACACTTGCACAGAACACTACGGGCGTACTATGATACTCCTCTTCAGCGTAATTCATAATTAAGGATAATTCATAACTTCAGTTAAATCATGTTTGTGTATTTTCAACCCTTGAGGATTGTTGTTCTGTGTAACTGACCCCGTTGGGGGATTGTGTTTTCAGGTCACGGCAAGGCAAAGGTACGGGAAGAGCATGTTGACGGCGACGAGTCCCAGTGATACTAGTAGGGGGCCCCAGTCATTCCGTTTGTTCAGTCATTTCAGTCATTTCGGTTATTTCCGTCATTTGTATTTTCCACTGCAAATTCCGTTTGAGATGCTTATTTGTTCAGGGTGGTGTATTTTATCTCCATATAAAATATACTAGTATTCTGTTTTGTCCTGGTGTAATGTACTTAAACTCCTCATCGGAGTACTTGGTAATATAATGTGGTTCGGTACTACAATTATATTATTTAATTCATCATTTTCATTTGCCTGGTGGGTCCCAGTCGGGGATTCACGGCACTTTAATATCCGCCTAGTTTGGGGTGTTACAGAGTTGGTATCGGAGATTGGTTTTGAATACTACCCTCCAAGTCATGTCTTATTTGAAATCATCGTCATCGGACTAGTATCATTGGACTTTCGCGTCACGTGTGACCTGTGCAAATGCCGAGCCAATCAGACCAAGAACTGTAAGATTTCTAATGCCATGGTATAATTTCTGGCAATAATCATTCATTCATAATTCATCAGTTAACAATCCTCAATCATCATTGTCATTTTGACCAGGACGGTCAGATTAACTCATTAATCACTCAATTCATTTCATTATTCAGTTGTTGATCAGGAAGATCAAATCATTAATCTTGTTAACTCGTTCAAGATAATCCTTTCAGTAATTTCATCAGATAATCATGTCACGTCAATTAATCATTCATGTAACCACTGTGTTAGAGCGCGTAAGATCATTTTCATCATCTCATGTCATAATCATAACGTGTTAATCATGCGGGAAATATAATCATCATGTGACTTTCCTACTTCAGTATGGAGAGGGCAAGAGGAGGACGAGGCCGTGGAGCGGGCCGAATCCCGAGAGCTCGTGTGAATACCCGTGCAAACGCGAGAAATAATGCTAATTCATCGAGCAGCGACGCTGCCACTCATTCACCTGGACGCGATCATTCACTATCGGGGAGTCGTACCCGGGACACGGCTCAGTCAGAAGGTGTCCGGGTTGACCCACTCGCTTTCATGCAGGGCATGATGGCCCAAATGACCCAGATGGCACAGCTGATGGAGACGATGCATAACTCTGTCAATCAAAATCAACAGGCTCCTCCGCCGCCACCTCAGAGGCAAGAGAGGAATGTGAGCAATATCATCGGCGACATCTCTCGCCAGAGGCCACCTACTTTCGAGGGCTCGTCTGAGCCGGCGGATATCATTCATTGGCTCGAGCATTTCGAGAAGTTGTTTGCTATGGTAGAGTGTCCCGAAGGACACAAAGTTTCTGTTGCGGCTTACTACCTGGGTAAGAGCGCACATTCTTGGTGGTTGTCGTTGAAGCCCACCGAAGGATCATGTACTAGGGATCAGTTCAAAACTCTCATGATGGAGAGGTATTATCCGGCCCCGCTCAGAGAGGCCAAGCTGTCAGAGTTACTCACCCCCGACCCCTCAACAGACGAGGATGTTCTCGCCATTGCCGAGAAATTTCAGGAACTTCTTCCTTTAGCCTCATCCATCATTCATTCGGAGGCGGATAAAATCAAGTATTTCAGCAAGAGGCTGAAACCCCGTATGAGACTTCAGTTGCTTAATCATAATTGCACCACGTTGGCTGAGTTCATTGAGAAAGCTCTTACCTATGAGCTTACTGCTAAGGAGATTGCTAAGCAGCAACCTTCGTCTGCTAGCAAGAAATCGAAGAATCGTAACCAGTCTGAAGGCGGTCAGACAACCTTCAAGAAACCCCGTGCGGGCTCTGCTTTTTCTGAGCGACCTCCTGTGTCGTCTAAACCCGCGGAATCTCAGTCTCGAGCAGCCAGTTCGGCCATCACCTGTTATAACTGTGGAGATCTTGGTCATGTCAGCACCAAGTCTGTCACGTGTCATAACTGTGGAATTGTGGGGCATAAGGCCCGTTTTTGCCGTAGGGACTCCAAACCTACTCAGACGTCATCTCAGGCCCCTAAGCAGTCAGCCGTTCAGAATCAGGCCACTCAATCAGCGTCGTTTAAAACAACAGGAGCGACTAAAGGTGGAGCCTATAGCCAGCAGACGGGAGCGTCCGGTGCCGGGACTAGCAAGCCCCGGATTTATGAGATGAAGAAGACCAATGATCCCGAGGCCCGGATGATCTCAGGTACACTCGATATTCTATCTCAACCTGTGTGTACCCTTTTTGATACTGGTGCATCGCATTCATTCATTTCCGAGTCATGTGTGAGTAGACTACTTCTGGGTAGTGCTACTAGTTGTGAGCCTTATGTCATTGGTCTACCTGATGGTAGACGAATTGTCGGTAATCGGAGATCTGTAATTGTCCGATCTGGGCCATGGTCGTGTATGGCCAATGACCTAATCGTAGTAGATTTGCCGAGGGACGACGTCATCTTGGGTATTGATTGGATGGATCGTCATGATGCCATCATTAGTGTCCGTAAGCGTATGATCACTATCATTTCGCACGATGGGGTTGAATGTGTGTTTCAGGAGGTAATCCCTACTGCTCGTAAGGTCATTAATTTGATGAAAGCAGTGAAATTACTCAATCAGGGGTGTGTTGGTTATTGGTGCTATATGACCAAAACCGAGAAATCATCAGTAATGTTGACGGATATTCCGGTAGTGAGGGAATATGCCGATGTTTTTCCAGACGAGTTACCTGGTTTGCCTCCACAGAGGGATGTGGAATTCACGATTGAGTTGGAGCACGTACGTCCCCGATATCGAAGGCACCGTACTGGATGGCCCCGACCGAAATGCAGGAGTTAAAGAACCAACTTGAGGAGTTGTTCGAGAAGGGTTATATTCGACCGAGTGCGTCCCCGTGGGGAGCGCCAGTGTTGTTTGTCAAGAAGAAAGATGGTTCATTTCGCTTATGTATTGATTATCGGGAGTTGAACAGGGTGACGATCAAGAATAAGTATCCCTTACCCCGTATCGATGATCTTTTGGACCAACTTCAGGGAGCTTCAGTATTTTCCAAGATCGACCTATGATCTGGATATCATCAGTTGCGGATTCGAGAATCGGATATCGCGAGGACGGCATTTCGAACACGCTATGGTCATTATGAGTTTGTGGTTATGCCGTTCGGATTGACTAACGCGCCTGCGGTATTCATGGAGTTAATGAATCGGGTTTTCATCGACTTTTTGGATCAGTTTGTTGTTGTCTTCATCGATGACATTTTGATTTATTCTCATGACCGAGAGGAACACGAGTTTCACCTTCATCAAGTGCTCGACGTGTTGAGACGAGAACAACTTTATGGGAAGTTTTCTAAATGTGAGTTCTGGATGTCCGAAGTGACGTTTCTCGGACACGTAATTTCATCAGACGGAGTTCGTGTCGATCCTCAGAAGACGGAGGCTATCCGAGATTGGCTACCTCCGAAGAATGTTAAGGAAATCCGAAGCTTCCTCGGATTAGCGGGTTATTATCGGTGATTTGTGGAAGGATTTTCTAAAATCGCTCAACCTTTGACGAACCTTTTACGGAAGGATAAGAATACACGTGGTCTGACGCGTGTCAACGGAGTTTTGAGGAACTCAAGAGCCGGTTAATGTCAGCACCTGTACTTTCCTTGTCGCGGGGGACGGAAGGATTTGTGGTCTATAGTGATGCGTCCGGACAGGGTCTCGGATGTGTACTCATGCAGAATGGAAAGGTTATTGCCTATGCTTCACGGCAATTGAGACCTTACGAGGTTAATTATCCGACCCACGACCTGGAGCTAGCAGCCGTGGTGTTCGCTTTGAAGATATGGCGTCATTATCTTTATGGCGTTACATCGATATTCACCGATCATAAGAGTTTAAAGTATATATTTACTCGAAGGAGTTAAATATGCGGCAGAGACGGTGGTTGGAATTAATCAAAGATTATGATATTGAGATCCTTTACCACCGGGCAAGGCGAACGTTGTCGCCGACGCCTTGAGTCGTAAGTCCGTTCAGGATCGATGCTTGCTCGTTTAACAATCCGAAGGAGCTTCAGAGGAATTCCTTAGACCCGAGATCGAGGTCCGGCTCACGAGTTCAGGGACAACTTTGTATGTTAGAGATTTCATCGTCACTCGAGGAGGCAATCCGAGAGAATCAGAGTTCAGACCCTTCATTGTTGCGCATCCGTGAGGATGTGACTCAAGGGAAAGCCCCTGGATTTGTGGTCCACGAGGATGGACTTTTGAGGTTTAAGAATCGGTTGTGCGTACCGGCGAATGACGAGTTGAAAAACTCTATTTTGAGAGAAGCTCATGCTACCCCTTATTCTGTTCATCCGGGGTCCAGCAAGATGTACAAGGACTTGAGACAAAATTACTGGTGGAGTAATATGAAGCGAGAAGTCGCAGAATTTGTTTCGAGATGCTTAACTCACAACAAGTTAAGATTGAACATCGCCGTCGGCGGTATCCGAAACCTCTTCCTATTCCCGAGTGGAAGTGGGAAGACATTTCTATGGATTTCATCACGAGTTTGCCGACGAGTCGTCGTGGCATGAATACGATCTGGGTGATCGTGGACCGCTTAACCAAATCAGCTCATTTCCTTGAGATCAAGGATACGTGGGGTCCCGAGAGACTTGCCCAGCTTTTCATCAAAGAGATAGTGAGACTTCACGGTACTCCTAAAAGTATCGTTTCCGATCGTGACGGACGGTTTGTGTCTCATTTTTGGAAATCAGTTCATCGTGCTATGGGAACTCAGCTTAATCTCAGTACCGCTTTTCATCCTCAGTCCGACGGGCAATCAGAGAGGACTATTCAGACGTTAGAGGACATGTTGAGGGCATGCATCCTCGATTGGAAAGACGATTGGGAAGCCCAACTGCCATTGATCGAATTCACGTATAATAATAGTTGGCATGCTTCGATCAAGATAGCACCTTACGAGGCCTTGTATGGTCGTCGTTGCCGATCTCCGTTGTGTTGGGACGACTTATCAGAATCAATCGGCACCGAGCCCGATATGCTTATAGCCGCCCGTGAGAAGGTAACTTTGATCAGGAGTCGTTTGTTGACCGCTCAGAGTCGACAGAAATCATATGCAGATAACCGTCGTCGACCATTAGAGTTTGAGGCTGGTGACCATGTGTTGGTCAAGGTATCCCCGAGTCGTGGTATCTTCCGTTTTTGGAAGAGGGGAAAGTTGAGTCCGAGATTCATTGGACTGTTCGAGATTTTGGATCGAGTAGGCGAGTTAGCTTATCTATTGGCTTTACCTCCGGCGTTAAGCCGAATTCATAATGTGTTTCACGTCTCTCAGTTGCGGAAGTATGTTGCTGACCCGAGTCACATACTTCAGTTCGATGAAATCGAGATCGCCAACGATCATTCATATGAGGAGCGTCCTATACGAGTTTTAGAGCGGCGAATCAAGCAGTTGAGGAATAAGACGATTCCTTTGGTTAAAATTCAGTGGTCTAGACACGGAGTCGAAGAGGCTACGTGGGAAACCGAGGATAGTATGCGGGAGAGTTATCCCGAGCTGTTTGACCCTTAGTTTCGGGGACGAAACTCTTTTAAGGGGGGGTGTATGTAATATCCGGTTGTAATTCAGTAATTATCATTCAGTATTTATCATTCAGTAATTGATACTCAGTAATTTCACTCATTATTGATCATTTGTCACTCATATTCAATCATGGTATTCATCATTCAGAGTAATTGTATCGTGTATCAATCGTTGTTCATCACTAATCTAATTGGAGTTCGTGCCGTGTTTATCATCGTTGTCTTTTTCGTTGTGGGCTGTGCGTGAGGAGTAGCGTATGCTACGCACTCTTTTTAGCGTACGCTAATTGAGTACAGGTAGCGCACGCTACCACTCAGCATTAGCGCACGCTAATGTTACCCTGGCTGCAGTCCAGAAGGTACTGGACTGCAGGTGAATTATTAGTAGCGCACGCTACGAGTGGTAAGTAGCGCACGCTAGTGAGTTGTAGTAGCGCACGCTAGATATGTGGAGTAGCGCGCGCTAAGGACGGATCAGGTTGAGTCCAGTGGCTACTGGACTGCACTGGATTAATTCATAGCGCACGCTATGAGTGATATTTAGCGTACGCAAGCGGTGTAGTAGCGTACGCTACTTGTTGGTTGTAGCGCACGCTACCGAAGTCAGATCAGAGGACAGACAGTTTCTGGATTCCAGTACTGGGCATCACATAATTCGTTAGCGCACGCTAACAATGGGTTTTAACGCACGCTAATGGCATGGCCGTAGCGCACGCTACAAAAAGGTACGTAGCGCGCGCTACCGTGTTCGGACAGTGGGTACTGGACTACCCAAATTACCCGTTAGCGCACGCTACGCATAAGGGCTAGCGCACGCTAACCTGGGTTGGCTATATATTGGACAGTTAGCCTGAGTTCGTCATTTTATCATTCTTTCTCATTTCCCTCATCGGTTCAGGCGATTTCGGACATTTTGGAGAGTTCTCTTCGAGCTTCTATCACCTATCATCATATTCAAGGCTTTGAGTTGGATTATCATCACTTCATCATCTCCTTAACATCGAATCAAAGGTATTAATCTCTTGGATCTAGAATTTCGGATTTTTGGGTTTTTCCTTCCGATTTCTTCGTATAAGCTTGGATTATCATTGGAATATGTTAGATATGGATTATCTACCTTAGATACGTATATTCTTACGGATTTAATGGTTATTTTCGGAATTATTTCAAGAACCCTTGGGGTTGACTTCGGTTAATTGGGGATTTTCCGATTGATGTGATTGTAATCTCGAATTGTGGATTCCTAATGGATTATTGATATCATTGAAGTGTTTTGTTGGTTTGAAATACTCATTTTGGTGTTGGTTTCGATATATTCGGGATTGGATATTTTCGAAGTCGTGTGGTTGGTTACGTATTCGTTAGAATGCCCCTATGAGTTTGATTATCGTTGTTTCGACCTTTGGGTTAGTCGTGTTTTGTTGCTTGATACGTGTATTGAACGTTTGTTGGTAATTATTGTTATTCAAGGTTGTTCGAGCGACCGGTTTTTCACTTAGGACGTTGTTCGTGGACGGACATTCTTCATCGGTATTGTGTAAGTTGATTCTTACTCGGTTAAAAGGATATTCATTCCTTTTGTTGTTGATCATTCATAATCATAACTCATTCATCATTGTATTAATCATTGTGAGACTTGTAATTGTCGGATAATCATTTCATTAGCTAGGAACGGCGGTTCCAATCATTTCATTGAAAACTATCAATCACTTCATTATCACTTTCATATCGGTGAGTCATTCTTGACTTTGTCGGATTATTATTATTCATTGATATTCATTATGGTCATTCTTGTCCATATGACCTTCTGGGTTCATATTGCGTGGCTGGGTGCGGATGTGTGGAATTTTTAGTCGGGCACATGATGGCCATGTATTGGGAGTGATACACTGGACTGTGCACACGGTAACGATTACCTCCGTGAGACTAATTAGGTACAAGGACGGGTGGGTCCGGTCATCCGTCTTGCACACTTGCACAGAACACTACGGGCGTACTATCATACTCCTCTTCAGCGTAATTCATAATTAAGGATAATTCATAACTTCAGTTAAATCATGTTTGTGTATTTTCAACCCTTGAGGATTGTTGTTCTGTGTAACTGATCCCGTTGGGGGATTGTGTTTTCAGGTCACGACAAGGCAAATGTACGGGAAGAGCATGTTGACGGTGACGAGTCCCAGTGATACTAGTAGGGGGCCCCAGTCATTCCGTTTGTTAAGTCATTTCAGTCATTTCGGTTATTTCCGTCATTTGTATTTTCCGCTGCAAATTCCGTTTGAGATGCTTATTTGTTCAGGGTGGTGTATTTTATCTCCATATAAAATATACTAGTATTCTGTTTTGTCCTGGTGTAATGTACTTAAACTCCTCATCGGAGTACTTGGTAATATAATGTGGTTCGGTACTACAATTATATTATTTAATTCATCATTTTCATTTGCCTGGTGGGTCCCAGTCGGGGATTCACGGCACTGTAATATCCGCCTAGTTTGGGGTGTTACAGATACATTCTGAACTGGTCTGATTTTGGCCTTCTTTTTGTAGGTGCCCTTGTTCCGGCGGCAGTCGATCTAGCTTTTGACTTCGCGATCGTTTGGGAGCGGATACGCAACCTTCCCGACGACCATATAGACGCTCGCCGGATAAAAAACGAAGCCTGCTGGTTGGCTGCTCGGTTGTTTCGCTTTCCTCGCCACTTAAGGGTCCAGGTATGAATTCTCCCGATCTTCCTTTGCTTGACGATCGTCTTGCGGCTGAGAAAGGTGACTAACCTTTGCCGATTGCTTTCTTTGCAGAAATCCATTTCCCTCGTTACCCAGAGCCCCCGAGAGAGGTTGCTATGTCGAACCCCGGGATCATGAATCGCTTGCGCCAAGGGAAGAAGACGAGCCGAGTCCCTGCGGCGCCGATCAGACCTATCCCAGAGGCAAGACCTCTCGTGGAGCCGATCGTCGATGAACAGGAGCCTTAGGAGGAGGGACAACTCTGGCTCAATCGCAAGAGACGGAGGGCGGAGGAGCCCTCAGCCTCCGCTACTGCTGATGCGCCTACCGTGGCGCCGCCGATCGACGCGCCTCTGCTTTCTGCGATACCACTAGTGGAGGGGTCCACGCCCTCCTCAAGTTTCCTGGAAGCCGCAGCGGTTGCCCGCGTTGAGACCCAAAGTGGGAGGCCGTTCTTTGGCCGCGATCCTGAGAAGGTCGCAAGGTGAGCTCAGTTGCTTAGCTTGGTTATGACATTTCCTTGTTGGAAATATACCAACTCTTTTGTTCTTGGTGCAGGATCCGTCGCTCCAACCCGAACTTCTCGCCGATGGTGCTGGATTTCCTCTCGAGCAATGCTCCTCGTGAGGCTTGCGATGTCCCTCACTACGTTGCTCGGGCTGTCTCCGCCCTTCCGAAGGCCTGGACGACCGACCTGGACGCGATCGCGCACCGGCGATCGGCTTACGCGATGCAGGACACCTTTGCTCTGGCCCTTCAGATGGCGACGATGGCTGCTCAGGCCGTGAAGGACTATGAGGGGCGGCCATCCACTGCTCGTCTTCAGGCGGACCTCGAGGCCGCTCGAAAACAAAATGCTGAGCTTACCGACAGGCTCGTGGCGATGGAGAAGAGCTCAGCGGAGGCGGCCAAGCAGGAGAGCCAAGACCTCAAACGGGCCCGGGCAGCGAATGACCGGATACGGGATCAGATGACGGGACGCCCGCAGGTCGCACGCGGCCGCGCAGAAGGAGGCGGCTGAGCTGAAGACGGTTATCGACCGGTTGACCAGCGAAATGGCATCGTCGAAGGGAGAGGTGGCTTCCAAGGTTGCCGATCTCCGGGGCGCAAACAAAACGATTGCGGGGCTGAGGGAGAAGCTGGAGGCGACCGAGGCCAATCCCTACCTCAACGTAGAATACGTCAGCGAATTTGCCTCTTATATGGCTTATGTTGACGCAATCCGCACTGCCAAGAAGGGAGGGCTCGAGCTCGTCCCTTTGGTTGACAACTTCAAAGCCTACGTGCTTGAGCACCCTCTGCATCCAGCCTTCCTTGTGCCGATCCTCGACCTATCTGCGGATCATGGGGTCGACTTCAGCTGGTACCCGTCGCCGGACAACCTTGTTCACCCGGGCACCCCGGAGGATGGGGGTTCAGAGCCTGCTGCTGGCGAGGGAGCGAGCGCCGATCCCTGAGTTCTTTTGGTTTTTTACTTGTAATTTTACAGCTTTTGTTGTATTTTGCCTTCGGGCGGCCGTGCTTGTAAATGAAATGAAATGAAAGCATGTTTCTTTATCAAGTTTCTTGTTTGTACGTTCATCTTTCCGAATATTTTGCATTTGACTTCATACAAAGGTGTTTGAGGAGGAGCGATCGTCGAACGTGCATCTCCATATGAATTGATATACTTAAACTCATACTGGTAAATTTCAGAACGAAGTCGATCGTTGTATCTATATTTGAACTAAGCCGATCGTCGCATGTATACCTCCGCTCTCCCCCTTGTTTTTGTTTACTTAGTGAAAGTAAGGGAACGAAAATAAATCGTTTAGCGATCGGTCTTTGGTTTAGTTCTTGCGATCTTCAATTTTACAGACTCCTCGAGGAAGGCTGACCGTCTCGGCCTGGAGGAACCTTGCACGGTCGTGGAGTTCGATGGAACCGACCTCCGCAACTATGTCTTGTGCGCGAGCGACATTCCGTCTGATGGTCTACATCTCGCGATTCACTTAATTGTTAGGTCCTCTGTAGGCTACGTTTTGCCCCGCAATGTAGCGAATGGGGCGGACGATCTCAGCCTGGAGGAGTCCTTGCATGGGGCGTAGTCGGATTAATCGACTCCACGACCGTGGCTTGTTAGAACTTTTATGCCTCGGACCGACATGTTAGATGACGGACCTTCGAGGGCATACGTTGTGACGGGGGGTGGGACGCGTCGCATTGTCCGGGTCCACCATGTTAGATGATGGACCTTTGAGGGCGGCGAGCGTGTCCACAGATCTGTTTTGGAGGGTCCTTCGGCTACGCCCGCCTCGTATTTAAACGAAAGGGCGAGCGATCTCTGCGCAAATGAACCTTGCATGGATGGGCTGTTGGTTCCATCGACCACTAGAACCATGGCTGCACTTTTCTACCAGGGATCGTCATGTAAGATGGCGATCCTCGACGGTATACATTGTGCTGGGGGAGGCGATCGCTTGCCTAGGTCCGTCATGCTAGATGACGACCTTTAGAGGGCGAGCGAGTCGCTCTCTTTTTCAGAGGCGTTGCTCAGGCAGTAGCCTTTAGTTTGCTCTGTCGTGGCGAATCACTTGGGGAGAATTGGGAAATCTCATTAAGCACTTTGCACATTAAGTAAATGAATACAAGGTATTTCTATTGATAGTACTTCTTTAAATGGACGGCGTTCCAGGGATATTGGTCCGGCGTTCCGTCTGGGTGTTGGAGCTCGTAGGCTCCTTTGGTTAGCCACTTGGATATTCTGAATGGGCCTTCCTAGTTCGGACCAAATACTCTTGTGTGGGTCTGGATCTTCTTGAGGACTAGGTCGCCCACTTGGAATCGCCTTTCTTTGACCTTTGAATTGAAGAACTTTTCGGATTTCCTTTTGTGATCGTGTTCTTCATTTCTGAGGTCAGTCGTCGCTCTTCGAGCATATCCAAGTCGATTCACTGAGCTACATCATTGTCCGTCGTCAGTTGTTGGGCAGTTTGGTGGCTGAGGACGGCGATCTCCGAGGGGATCACCGCTTCTGTTCCGAAAGCGAGGGCGAATGGGGTTTCACCAGTTGAATTTCTTGTCGGCGTTCGGTAGGACCACAAAACATCCGGGAGCTTGCTCGCACAGCGCCCTTGCTTGGATTCGAGTTTGGCTTTGATCGTGTGTTTGAGGATCTTGTTTACAGCCTCTACCTGCCCGTTTGTTTGAGGGTGGTAAGGGGCCGAGAACAACTTTTTTATTCCCCATTTCTCGCAGAATTGCATAACTTCCAAACCGTCGAACTGCTTTCCATTGTCGGAGATGATAGCCTAAGGTAGACCGAAATGGCAGACGATGTTTTTCCAGATGAACTTGATTACTTGTTCTTGGCCGATCTTATTGAGTGGTTCGGCCTCTGCCCGTTTCGTGAAATAATCAACCCCCCACGATGGCGAATTTACATCCCCCCAGTGACGTCGGCAAAGGACCGATGAGGTCGATGCCCCATTGGGCGAACGGCCATGGACTATACATATAGGTGAGCTGCTCGGGGGAGAGCTTGATGTTCGGGCCCATTATTTGACACATGTGACAAGATCGGGCGTAGGCGATCGCGTCCTTTTGTAGGGTAGGCCAGAAAAAGCCTTTCCTGGTGGTCTTGTGGATGAGAGCTCGTCCTCCCGCGTGATTCCCACAGATCCCGTCATGGATTTCGGCTAAAACAAGTCGGCCTTCCTCCGCCGTAATGCATCTGAGGAGGGGAAGGCTGAAAGCTCGCTTGTAAAGCTGGTCATCCAAGAGGGTGTATCTGGTCGCTCGGAGCTGAAGCTGGCGAGCCTTGACCCGATCTGTGGGGAACATTCCGTCTTTCAAGTATTCAATGAACGGAGTCACCCAGTTCTCTTCGGCGATGGCAACTGTGGCGACCAAGCTTTTATCGATCGCCGACCTCGCAATTTAGTGATTTGGATGTTAGAGAAATCTGTTGCCCCATCCGAAATGCGAGTTTGGATAGGGTATCGGCCTGGGAGTTGTGCTCTCTCGGGATTTTCTCGATCAGCACTTCTTCGAAATTCGTGCACATTTCGGCGACCAACTCTTGATATTTGATCATCTGTTCACCGCGCGCCTCATATTCTCCCTTGACTTGGTTGACGACCAAGAGGGAGTCCATGAAGATGTGAAGGCGACGAACTCCCACGGCGAGCGCTAGATCGAGCCCGCCTACTAAGGCTTCATACTCGGCTTCATTGTTGGTCGGTCGAAAATCGAAGCGCACAGCATTTGTAAAACTCTGGCCATCGGGGCTGATGAGGACAATCCCTGCCCCTGCTCGCGAGCTGGTCGACGATCCATCTACGAACAGTTTCCAGGCGGGACGGCCGACTTTGGTCGGGGTAGGCGGGAAAGTTAATTCCACCACGAAATCTGCCAGTGCTTGGCCCTTGATCGCCGCGCGAGGAGCGTACGTGACACCGTGTTGGGCAATCTCCAGTGACAACTTTAGGAGCCGCCCGTTGGTGTCTGTCCTGTGTAGAACTTGCCTCAGAGGGAGAGTTGTGAGAACCTCCACTTGGTGTTCGAAGAAATAGGCTCTCTGCTTGCGAACACTCATGACAAGTGCGTAGGCGTGCTTCTCCAAGGGCGTGTAACGCGTCTCCGCGTCATGTAGCGCTTGACTGGCGAAGTAGATCAGCAGGTGGGTTTGTCCCTCTGCCCGCACTAATACCGCACTCAGCACGACCTCCGAGGCTGCCAGGTAAAGGAACAGCTTCTCGCCGGGGATCGGTTTTGCCTAAATTTGGGGGTTGGAAAGATACTCCTTGATTTTGGCGAACGCCATTTGACTTTCTTTCGTCCATGCAAATTTTTTATTCTTTATGGTGGCGAAGAAAGGCTTGCTTTTGTCTCCGAGCCGCGAAATGAAGCTAAGGGCTGCCAAACACCCTGTGAGGCGTTGCACCTGCTTGACATTCCGTGGTTCTTGCATGTCGAGGATCACCTTGATCTTTGTGGGGTTCGCTTCGATCCCCCTTTGGCTCACGATGTGCCCCAGGAATTTTCCGTAGCTTACTCTGAAGTTGCATTTCTTGGGGTTTAGTTTCATGTTGAAATTCTCAAGGATGGCGAACGTCTCGGCGAGGTTTTTGAGGTGATTTCCTTTTTGAGGCTCTTGACCACAATGTCGTCAATGTACACCTCTACGGTTTTGCCGATTTGATCTGCGAACATCCCGTTGACTAGGTGTTGGTAGGTCGTCCCCGCATTTTTCAGACCGAACGGCATTCGGATCCAAAAGAATACATCTTTTTCCGTGTGGAATGATGTGTGTTTTACGTCTTTCTCCGCCATTATGATTTGATGGTATCCGGCGAAGGCGTCCATAAACGACATCATTTCGCAACCTGCCGTGCTATCGACCAAGTGGTCAATGTGAGGCATTGGAAAGTAATCTTTCGGACAAGCCGCGTTGAGGTCGGTGAAATCGATGCACAACCTCCAGGAGTCGCTCGCCTTTTTAACGAGCACAACGTTGGCCAATTGTTGTCGAGCAGCTTTTTGACTTCTGCATCTAGGGCAGCGTATTTTTCTGGACCGAACTTCCTACATTTTTGGTGAACAGGCTTCCTTGCCGGGTCGATCTTCAGATAGTGGCAAGCATATTCAGGATTGATGCCGACCATATCTTGATGCGACCAATCAAAGATTCCGATGTTCTTTCATAGTAAACTGATCAGATCGTCTTTCAGTTTGGGATCGACATTCGAGCCGATCTGTACTTCCCGCTCTGGGTGAGTCGGATCGATCGTTATTGTTTCCAACTCTTCGGTGGGGAAAATCGCTTCTCGTTTGGATCGATCACCGGACTCGATCCTTGGATCAACGTCGAGGCTTGGCTCGAAGCCGATCCTCGGTTCGATGTCGTCCGACGACCGATGTGAGATGCCGTCTTATGAGTCGGGCTGGTATGAGGTGCTTGGCTCGTTGATCTCCATTGGTTGTTTGTCAATCGTCCCAGTGTTACAAACAGGACAAGAAACGTTTAAAGTAAAAGCTATAACACAAGAGTAGTTCAAACATTTCTTTGTCATTAGCTGATCTCCTCTTACAGTACCGACTGTCCCTTCGGCAGTGGGGAACTTGATACAATAAAAGAAAGAGGAGGCGACCGCCTCAAAGGTTTCTAGAAAGGGGCGACCTAGGAACCCATTATAGATGTTGGGCATGTCTATGATTACAAAATTGAGGTTTCTAGTGATCTTAACCTTAGGATCGTAACAGCAGACTAGCTCGACGGAGAGCTTGATCCTTCCATAGGCTTTGACCGTGTTATCGCCGAACCCTTGAAGTACTGTTTCGAGTGGCTTGATGAATTTGGTCAGGTTGCCGAGCTGGTCCAGAGCAGATTTGTATATGATGTTGCATAATCTCCCGTTGTCAAACAGCACGCGGTCGATCGTTTTCCCAAGGTTACAAGCAGAGATCACCAAGGCATCCCCCTTGGGTCACTGCACTCCCTCCCAATCCTTGTTGGAGAAGGAGATGAGCGCCTCTTTGGAGATGGTTGGCTCCGGAGGCACCATGACGTGGACTCTGGCGAACGCCATCAGCTCGGCCTTCCGTATTCTGTTTGACATGATGGAAACCAGGGAAAGACCTCCGAGATTTCCGCCTCCTGATTAAAGCATATTGACCCGACCGTCGGGGTTGATCGGAGGGAT
This sequence comes from Orobanche coerulescens, assembly GCA_033398695.1. NCBI lineage: Eukaryota > Viridiplantae > Streptophyta > Magnoliopsida > Lamiales > Orobanchaceae > Orobanche > Orobanche coerulescens. The sequence goes on from CM065802.1 coordinate 232,705,189, forward strand.
CGACTCATCTGAGTCCTCTGGCTCTTTCTGTCCAATTCTGGCCACCAGATTGGGAGGTTGACGGTCGTCGTTCTGTCGACGATCGCGGCCTCCAGTCCTTTCTGCCCGGGGCTCCGGCTTAGATACTAGATTGTCCAGCTTGCCTTCCTCGAATAATCTCCAGAGTTGCCTGAGGAGGTTACGGCATTGGATGGTGTTGTGGCCGGGACTTTTGTGGTAGGCATAAAATTTATTGCAGTCCAGATGACCGTTGTCCCTCATCGGCTTTGGCTTGCTTAGCCACTCACGCCCCTTGATGGCGTTGAAGATATGGGTCGGAGATAGATTGAGGTTGCGGAGGAGGTGGACTTCCACATCGTCGAAGGCCTTGAACTCACCGGGTGGCTTTGCGACTGCCTTTTTGGGCTTGGCGATCGCCTTTTTTGGTATGGAAGATGGCGCCTTCCTTTCTCCGGTTGCCCTCTCGCCTAGGCGAAGGGTGAGCAACCTCTGCCTGGCCAGAAAGTCGGCGGCCTTGGCGCGGAAGATCGCGTAGGTCAGGGGGATGTCTTTTGTGAGGTTCCTGAACATGGGTGAAAGACCATCAAATCCCCCCAGAACCGAATAGAGGGCGAGCTCGTCGCTTATGGGCTTCATCCAACCGGTCGATGTAATCTTCATCGAACTCGTCTTTCCCCTGCCTGATCTTCATCATGCGGTGGGGACCCTCTGGTCGAGCAACCTTGGCGGCGAAGTACGACGTGAAGTCGCTTGCCAGCTTCTCAAAACAGTCAATTGAGCGCGGTGGCAATGAGATGTACCACCTATGGGCGAGATTGCCCAATGTTAAAGGGAACATTCGGCATGTCGTTGCATCTGAAGCCCCACATCTGGTCATGTAGATCCGGAACTTGCTTAAGTGAGTCTCGGGGTCCGGTCTCCCCTCATACAAAGGTGTTTGAGGAGGAGCGATCTTTGGTTGCACGAGGTCAAGCTCGATCTGGACCGTGAGCGGCTCACTCGATCCGACGACCTTTCTCTTGGCGCCTGCCCCAGTTTCTATGAGCGTTTTCATATCGTCGAGTTGGCGCTGCATTGCGGCCATCACCGTAGCCTGGCTGCTCGTGGTCTGGCTCTCGGAGCGGGAGCCGAGGCGATCATGTATTGATCTCCTGGCTCCGTTGTAGACGATGAGGTCTTTGCCGCCGAGCTCGGTTTTTCGGCGAGAGGGAGCCAAATGGCTGACCCGCTTTTTGGGAGTCAGGTATGCCGAACTCCTGGTGACGGATTCGGATTCCGACGTCTCATAGCTGTGGCCAGAATGCCCAGGTTGCCATGAAGGATCACTTCCTAGGTGGCTGTATACGGAATTGTCCCGCCTCTCGAGCGCCTTTTCTCGTGAATCGGGGCTTTCTGACGATTGCTCGACATATAACCCCTTGAGCTTTCGTTTGCCCGCGCGGCGGATGGCTGAGGGGGTAATGGTGGGCATATTGCATGCTCTCCGTCTCTCCCTTAGGATGGTCATGGCCTCCTCGATCTGTTCCGCGGTTTTGAGTTGATCGAGTGAGAGGCTGGGGACGTTCCTTGGGGGCGGGAGTGAGAGTCTGGCGTCGCCGCGACTGCCTTCCGCCGTGGGTTGGGACTCGGTCTGGGCCGGAATAAGGCATCCGGCGGACCGTAAGGTGGCTCTCTTCGAGGTGGTGGCAGACGTCATGATTTCAAAGGTTTTTCTTTGAAGAACGGTGAGTGTTTCTTCGAAACGGTCGGAGAGAAAAATAAAGGTAAACCCCTTCCTCTAGCGCCAATTGTTGTTACCCAAAATATTATTCGGAATGATTTGCTGGATATGGCTACGGGTGAGTAACAAACAAAATGCAAGATCACGAGTGATGGAATGTGTTGGAATATTTATTCTACATATTAATAAACAGTGTTTTGATGATTAAGTTGTTGAACAAAACAAAACAACAAAGAGGCGAAGCAAAACGACGAAGGAATCGAAGACGCAAAAAACTGGACATATACAAAGCTAGCGCACGTTAGATATATAAGTTAGTGCACGCTAACGGGTCTCGGCTGCAGATCAGACGAGTTCGAAGTAACCTGAAGTGAAGTTACCTGATGAGGATAGCGCACGCTACACATAAGGATTAACGCACGCTATCGAGCCAATATTACTGTTGTGAAGAGAATTCAAACACAGAATGACGTATGCACTGAAGGAAGTGTTAGCGCACACAAGAGATGATATTTAGCGCACGCTAAATATCAGTTTGAATCAAGTCAATCAATCTGTTGGGGAGAATCTGCTACAAGTCAAAAAGTATTAACCGATATATGACGCATGCAATGATGCATGATTAGCGCACGCTACAAAGGAAGTGTTAGCGCACGCTAACATCCAGAGACAGTAGCCACTGGACTGAAACTGGAAAGACGCTAACGTACGTAACAGACCATAACGTACGCTAAGGCAAAAACATGCGATAGCGCACGCTAAGGAAAGAAGCCTAGCGCACGCTAAATAACAACTGGCAGTAACGGCTAGTTTGTGGAAGAAGGCTATAAATACCAAATGAGTTGGTATCATTCCACACAACAACATTGAGCAATTCATATACACTTGAGATATCATTGTAAACATTATAGTTGTTGTTCTTGAGCTTAAATTAGAGTAATTGAGTGTTATACACAAAATCATACACGAGTGAGAAAAAGCAAAGATACGATTGGATTCGGTGGTATTAGGATCAAGGATCCGGCATTGTTAGAATCACAATTGCTATCTTAGTGAGGTTTATCTAGTACCAATAGAAAGATAGAGTGGTTGATTCCTTATCCAATAGAAAAGGAAAAATGGTTTTACTTGGACCGATAGAAGACGAGCTTGTAACGGTAATCCCTCGACTGATAGAAGAGAGGTGCAGAGGTTTTGATCTTGAACCTATAAAAAAAGATACATCAAGATAGGACGTAGGCACGTTTGGCCGAACCTCTATAAATCCGCGTGCCATTTATTTTTCGCTCTTTAAATTCGCTTCCGCACAAACGATGCATATTCCGATCTTGCTTCAACAATTGGTATCGGAGCGGTACTCCTATAAGCGGCTTTACATCCGAGGAGAAAATATCTAATGGCGTTTTAACTTGCTCCCGTCGAAGGCCTTGCTCTCAACCGACCACCATTTTTTGATGGCTCAAACTTCATGACGTGGAATAAGAAGATGTCTATATTCATCCGAGCATATGGCATCGAGCTTTGGAAGGTGATTTGTCTTGGTCCGAAAATTCCGACGAATTCCAACGGTATGCTTAAAACATTCGAAGAATATGACGATTCGGATTGGAAAAATGACCACTACAATTGTAAGGCAACTCAACTTCTCTATTTTGCCTTAAATCCAGAAGAACTCAACCAGATATCATCGTGTGATAGTGCCAAAGAAATTTGGAAAATGCTTGAGGTAACACACGAAGGTACGTCTCAAGTCAAGGAGACGAAGATAAACATGCTTCTTCACGAGTACGAATTATTCCAAATGAAGGACGATGAATCCATCATGATAATGCTTGACTGTTTTTCGGTTATTACTAATGGATTAGCATATTTCGGGAAACCACTTTCGAGTAGTGAGAAAGTAAAAAAAATTCTCCGATCACTACCTCGAGAATGGGACGGTACGGTCACGGCTATAATGGAATCAAAGGATTTAAATACTCTTAATTTTAGTGCTCTCGTTGGCTCTCTTATCAACTACGAGATTGTTCTAAAATCTCGGAATGCCAAACCAAAACCGAAGGAGAAGTCGATAGCATGAAGGTTAAGATGTCGAGAAAGAAAGAAGAAATCCCGGTGGACGAAAGCGACGAAGAATCGGCATATTATGCCAAGAATATGAATAAGTTCCAACACTTATTAAACCGGAGGAAGAAGGACATTCAAGCGGGCGAATCTAAGAAATTCGACAACACTTGTCGATTATGTGGTAAACCAGGCCACTTTGCTAAGAACTGTCGAGTAAAACAAAAGGAAGTCTTAGTTGCAACATGGAGCGATGAAGATCCTGATGATGATTTCATCTATCAAAATAATCTCGCGCTCATGGCCCGGAGTTCATTCGACGATAGCGACGTCGAAAGTCAAGTAAGTAATTCTTACGACGGACTTTTTGAAGCATTCGAGTTATTACATACCGATTATCAAAATGCTTTAAAAGAAATTAATCCCTTCAATTTAAAAATAAATCATTGGAAAATGAGATTTCCAAAATTCTTGAAAAGGGAAAATCTGTTGAGATCGATCATTCAAAATGCATTAAAAACGAGAATACTTTAAAGAATGATCTTGTTAAAATTCAAACCGAGCTCAAAAATTTAACGAATAAATTTTCTCTCGGAAATGAGAAATTTGAAAACATGTTCTCGGTTCAAAAATATACGTTAAATAAAGAGGGGTTAGGATTCAAACCACGTACAAAAAACGAATCCGTAAATTTCAAAATACCCCGATGTGAAAAATGTTTGAAAATTGGGCATCATATTTCAAACTGTAAGAGCCAAGACAGATGATTAAATTTAATAAAAGTTGGGTTCCTAAAGGAACAATTGTTTCAAATATCGTCTACGTCTCGAAAGAAAAACCGACTTTCGGTTGGATCCCCAAAAACTAATTTTTAACAATTGGTATTATACTCAGGGGGAGTAATATTTTTAAAGGGGAGATATTATTTTTATGGGGAGTTTTATACCCTATGATTGCATATTTTTTTACATATTCAAATTGGTATCCTCTATATATTTTTTTACACTTTTTGCTGAATACAAAAAAGGGGAGAAGAAATTGAATCGGATAAAAGCGTCATGAAAGATAAAAACGAGAAAAATAAGAAGTAAAAAGGAGGAGAAGATAATAAAAATCGAAGAAGTCGAAAAGGACAAGAATGCATACAAAAAGGGGAGAAACGAAGGAGTTGAAAAATGAAAAACGAAGAAGTCGAAAATGACAAAAAAAGAAAATGAATGGGTGAAACTAACGAAACGATCAAAGTCGAAAACTTTGAAACGTATATATACATATAATTTTATTTTGCAGCTTTTATCCAATTCAAGAGTTGTTTTGTAATCATCAAAAAGGGGGAGATTGTTGGAATATTTATTCCACATATTAATAAATAGTGTTTTGATGATTAAGTTGCTGAACAAAACAAAACAACAAAGAGGCGAAGCAAAACGACGAAGGAATCGAAAATGTAAAAAACTGGACATAATACAAAGCTAGCGCACGCTAGATATATAAGTTAGCGCACGCTAACGGGTCTCGGCTGCAGATCAGACGAGTTCGAAGTAACCTGAAGTGAAGTTACCTGATGAGGATAGCGCACGCTACACATAAGGATTAACGCACGCTATCGAGCCAATATTACAGTTGTGAAGAGAATTCAAACATAAAATGACGTATGCACAGAAGGAAGTGTTAGCGCACGCAAGAGATGATATTTAGCGCACGCTAAATATCAGTTTGAATCAAGTCAATCAATCCATTGGGGAGAATCTACTACAAGTCAAAAAGTATTCACGGATATATGACGCATGCAATGATGCATGATTAGCGCACGCTACAAAGGAAGTGTTAGCGAACGCTAACAGCCAGAGACAGTAGCCACTGGACTAAAACTGGAAAGACGCAAATGTACGTAACAAACCATAACGTACGCTAAGGCAAAAACATGCAATTGCGCACGCTAAGGAAAGAAGCCTAGCGCATGCTAAATAACAACTGGCAGTAACGGCTAGTTTGTGGAAGAAGGCTATAAATACCAAATGAGTTGGTATCATTCCACACAACAACATTGAGCAATTCATATACACTTGAGGTATCATTGTAAACATTATAGTTGTTGTTCTTGAGCTTAAATTAGAGTGATTGAGTGATATACAAAAAATCATACACGAGTGAGAAAAAGCAAAGATACGATTGGATTCGGTGTTATTAGGATCAAGGATCCAGCATTGTTAGAATCACAATCGCTATCTTAGTGAGGTTTATCTAGTACCAATAGAAATCTAGAGTGGTTGATTCCTTATCCAATAGAAAAAAACGGTTTTACTCGGACCGATAGAAGACGAGCTTGTAACGGTAATCCCTCGACCGATAGAAGAGAGGTGCAGAGGTTTTGATCTTGAACCTATAGAAAAAGATACATCGAGAGAGGACGTAGGCACGTTTGGCCGAATCTCTATAAATCTGCATGCCATTTATTTTCCGCTCTTTAAATTCACTTCCGCACAAACAGCGCATATTCCGATCTTGCTTCAACATAATGTAAATAACACAAAACTTACCTTTTGAACTTTGTAACAAGAACTCACAGAGCATTAACTCTGGTTCTTCTGGCAATCATAAGCATTCAAGAGATAGACAACTAGAGTCATTACACTCATTGTAATCGTATTCTAACATTAATAGTTGTACTCCTAAGCAGTATTATTATTAATAATATCTCGCGAGAGCATTTAAGCCCGGGATTAACAACCCTGGCAAATCTTGTGTTATTTACATTCCATCGCTCGTGCTCTTGCATTTTATTTGTTACTCACCCGTAGCCATATCCAGCAAATCATTCCGAATAATATTTTGGGTAACAACACATTCCACCAACACATCAGTTATTACTTCAGTCGTATGTGGACAAGGAACATACACAAACCTGAAATAAAAAAATAAATTGAAATATTAATTTCAATTTACTTACCAAAAAAATCAACTTTAAAAAAAAGAGAACATCAATGAGAATCAACAAAAAAGTGCAGTAGAGATGAAGTAAGTCATAAGTACCTTACGATTCTACTTTGTAATCTCCATGAATTATCAATAAAATGAGCAGTTATTGCCATGTACCATTTCTTTTGATTACTAGAAGTCCACATGTCGGTAGTGATTGCAATTCGACTCTTATTATCCTCCAAAATATCCATTTTTTTTCTTTTCCTCAGAGAATATTTTCATGATATCAGCACGCAAAGTGTTTCTTGAGATTGGCTTGAAAAGTGGTTGCAAAGTACCAATCAATACCCTAAACCACTTATGTTCAACCATGCGAAGTGGATACTCATGCATGACGATCATATATGCAAGATTAAGTCTAGCAACCTCAGGATCAAAAATATGGTTTTTCAATTGCATTTTCCCATCTTTATCCATGTTTTTGACCAATAGAGATTGATTTACATCAAGTTGCTTCTTCCCCAAACATTTTTTCTGATGCTCATGTAAGTGAGTTGTTTCATTTTTACTTTGGGCACTTAACTTATTATGACCATAATTACATTCTGCTTTATCCTCTCCCTTAATTTTCTTCCTCTCGAAATGTTCCCAAACTCTAGATCTCTTTTTTCCATTACCGTCCACTTCATCATTAACATATACTACTTCTAAATCATTAGTACCTGGACATAGTGATGAACTTTGATTTGGGGTAGGATTACCATCTGGATTTGGGATTAGTTCTGATGGTTGAACTAAATCATGATGGTTAGACTGTTCGGTTGAGATTGAAGCTGACGAGGTACCCGCAAACATAGACATGCTCCTGTTAGAAACCAAATTAAAACAACATATTTTATGTGTCTCATTGATAATTGAACAAACAAGTTTAACTAGTAGTACCTAAATGAACAAACACTCCGCAGTCAGCACAAACTGGTTAATAGGTTACTGCTTTCCCAAATTCACATTAGAAAAACTAAAATATAAAGTATACCCAGACAATATCAAATCATTTATGTCACACACATAACCATTCCAATACCAAAAAAATGGGAATACATATACAATTTATAAAATTCCAGTATTCTAAAATAAACAAATAAACAGATTACACAAAAAAAATTCCCAACGGTGCCTTTGAAAAAAATTTAGACTGGTAAACAGATTACTCTAATTACAGGATTAAGAAAAAAATTCCTAGCCCGTACCAATTACCCAGAACTGGTGAACAAATTTCCCAACATTTTTTTTTTTTCTTTTTTTTTTTTTTTTTTAACAAATTTCCCAACATCCCAACATAAAAAGGGGATATATAAACAAATTGCAAAATTCCAGAAGTGGGGTGGGAGAATTAAATTGCAAACTAATTACAGGGTTTCTAGCCCGTACCTTTGAAATCGAGCGAGCTTAAGGCAAAATTGATTGGCGAAAATAGAACAAACGAGTTCTATTATAGCCTATAGGAAGGCTTTGAGAGCTGGCGAATTGAAATGGGCGGCGAGTCGGCGACGACCTGGACCCAAAAAAAGAAAACAAAAAGGAGCAAGGTGAGGAAGAGAACGAACGGTGGTCGGAAAAGGTTGAGTAGAGATAGAGAGATTAGCGACTTTACAGGAAACAAAAGAAGAGTCAGAAAAGAGATGGAGAGAGTAGCGACCGAGTCCGAGAGAGTGGAGAACGATGGAGAAGAAGGGAGGGAGTGGCGGCTAGGATATTAGAAGTGATTAAGAAACCCTAATACAATCTGTAGATATATATTATGTATCAGTATATATAATATAATATATATATATATAGTATAATCGGGTAATCGGGTCGGGTATCGGGTCAGGTATACAGATAAATTGTTAAAACCATATCCTACTCGTACCCTCTCAGAATTTACCGGGTACGGGTACTACCCTACCCGATACCCGAAACTTCATAATCCTACCCTACCCAATACCCAATTACCCGACGGGTAAAATTGACATCCCCACTCAAAAAACATCATCATAACTCATAAGTGTGGAATAATCCATCCGTGCCAAATCCTGACCGTCGGATCACACAATCATATACCAATCCTGATAAGAACCAAATATACATAATACATCTGTAGGCCAAAGACAACAAGTCCAGAAACATCGACACAAAGCCCAAACGCTCATACGATCAATAACCAGATCAACCAATACATCAACCGAGAATATCATCAACATGATAACTCCAATACGACCAACCAAAAGTCAAAACACATCCGAGAATATCATCAACATGATAAGCTCCAATACGACCAACAAGGATCAATAATAACCGGGAATATCATCAACATGATAAACTCCAAACAAGACCAACGAAGAATCAACAACGACCGAGAATACCTCCAACACGATCAACAAAGGATCAACAACGACCGAGGATACCATCAACATGGTAAACTCCAATCAAGATCAAATATAATGGATCTCAAAGAAATAAACCCGACTGTCGAACATACCCCTCGGGCGTATGAACAACCAATCGCAAACCGTCGAGCATACCCAATCATACATGGCGTATGAATGACCAATCATTATGGCTCAAGATGGATGTCACAGTACGCCCGATCCGGAAATATGTCCATGCACAAGCCACCCCAGGTATCGATCAAATACACTTGTGGTCTTGTACCTAATCAGTCCCACGAAGTACGTCTTCGAGTGCACAGCTCAATGTGAAGGGAATGACCCTACACATGACTATACGGGCCCGCCCTTAAAATCCTACACATAACCAATCGGCACGCAAATATGACTCCAGATATGTAACGATGCATCATGACAACGAAATTTAAAGAATCACATATCTAATAAGAATGAAAAGACTCACCGAAGTGAATAATGACACACGAATAATGAAAAGTCGACACGACCAATCAATAACCAAAACAACCATTCTGGGGTCACCATCCTCAAATAATGATCAACACGATCAACAATCTCAATACCAACAGTCCTGATCATCCTTCAACGATCGATCAACACAACCATTAATACCAAACAATAGTTGTGATATCCCACACCGACTAGCAGAGAGCGGGCGAAGTGCCTTATTTGAGCGTGTCGTGACACCTTATAGCATGAGGCCTTTTGGGAGCCCAGTGGCTTTGGGGTGATGAGAACTCCGAAGTTAAGCGTGCTGGTGCGAGGAGCAGTCTGAGGATGGGTAACCTCCTGGGAAGCTGCTCACTGGGTTCCCAGAAACAAAACCGTGAGGGCCAGCTCATAGGAGAGCGCCCAGAGCGGACAATATCATGCTACGGCGGAGGGGTCCCGGGATGTGACAATTTGGTATCGGAGCCACTCTGCCGTGTCGTGTGAGTGTGCCAACGAGGGCGTCGGGTCCTTTGAGGAGGGGCGGATTATGATATCCCACACCGACTAGCAGAGAGCGGGCGAAGTACCTTATTTGAGCGTGCCGTGACACCTTATAGCATGAGGCCTTTTGGGAGCCCAGTGGCTTCGGGGTGATGAGAACTCCGAAGTTAAGCGTGCTGGTGTGAGGAGCAGTCTCAAGATGGGTGACCTCCTGGGAAGCTGCTCGCTGGGCTCCCAGAAACAAAACCGTGAGGGCCAGCTCATAGGAGAGCGCCTAGAGCAGACAATATCATGCTACGGCGGAGGGGTCCCGGGATGTGACAATTTGGTATCGGAGCCACTCTGTCGTGTCGTGTGAGTGTGCCAACGAGGGCGTCGGGTCCTTTGAGGAGGGGCAGATTGTGATATCCCATACCGACTAGCAGAGAGCGGACGAAGTGCCTTATTTGAGCGTGCCATGACACCTTATAGCATGAGGCCTTTCTTTTGGGAGCCCAGTGGCTTTGGAGTGATGAGAACTCCGAAGTTAAGCGTGGTGGTGCGAGGAGCAGTCTCAGGATGGGTAACCTCCTGGGAAGCTGCTCGTTGGGCTCCCAGAAACAAAACCTTGAGGGCCAGCTCAGAGGAGAGTGTCCAGAGCGAACAATATCATGCTACGGCGGAGGGTCCCGGGATGTGACAATAGTCCTGGGATCAACATCCCTCAACGAACAACCAATACGAATGTCATTATTCGAAACCTCAACATACAACATATACAACAATTCAATAGAATAATTATCCTCATAACTGAACAATACTTAAATTACTTCAAAGCCGAAGATAATATCCTTTCTATGAACAAACATCCCTGAACGAATACACAGTTATATGAATAATCTCGAATGAGGTATAGTCCATTAATATCAATACGATAAATTATCCTCGATATCCGACATTCCATATCACAGACCGAAAATAACTCACCTCTTCGTCTTCACCAAACACATTTAAATCATATACATTATGATTTATCCCAAACCAAAACATAATATACAACCATCATCCGACAACGTATACTTATAATATCACTGCTATATGAATTATAAATGAAATGAAACCGAAACCATTCATTAAATATTATAAACTGAGCAAGTATAACTTGCCTCGATACCGATACGACAAAGTCGTTACCAATTCCATTGCCTCCTTCTACGAGCTCCTCAGCCCCGACCAAAGCAATCTACGAACTCTTCAACCTCAACCGCAACACAACGGTCATAATCAACGATCAATTATCACAACCTATTGCAATAACCGATCAACACACATTCGATAAAAATCAACAACCGATATAACCAACCAATCAAACTCAACAGTTCATTGATACCTCGATCATTTACAAAACCAAATAGTCCAACCCAACAATTACGAACTCATATCCATAATACAAACCGGAATTCGATAATCATAATTAACAATCAATTTAACCAAGTGTCTTAACATACTCGATTCCAATTTCAAATTTTAAATATGAATTAACAAGGTTCCTTCTTGTTCATATTCATAAATTCATAGAAAACAAATTATCGGTTATTATCATGAACAATCATATCAACTTATCCCGATAACGAAGATTACACAACATACCCTATTCCGAATTCAACCGTAAATTCAACATGACATGCTTAACCCCTTGTTCATATTCATCAACCTCATACCAATACTATACTTAAGATTATCAAATAACCCAATCATCCAATCATTCAACTCGCATATACTCAAAGAAGGATAATACTCTTGTCAAATTCATAGACAAAATTCGTATATCACCAAGACCATACAAAAATCATATCACCACTCTCATGACTTGTCTCTTGACATCAACAATCATCATCATTTTTTTCTAGATATCAACATTCCATGTTCATATCAAAAAACATAAACACCTTAACAAAACTTGTCAAAATCACCCTATTTACTTCATGAAATTCTCAATAATATGAATCAACCCAACCATGATTCCATAATCATGTTCATAATCATATAACCCGTAACTTTAACACATAAACCAATTAGTGAAATCTCATCATCGTCTTCTTCAACACACTTCACAAAACACCAAGAACACTCCCTAATCATAAATAACATAATCGAAGACATATATCATCATATTCTCCAATATGCAATTCACATAACCTCAAGAATCACAACAACATCAAAATCCGAAATTAAAGAGAGGAGTTATCCAACATACCTCTTGAAGAAGAATCACAACGATCAAACACTTCAAGAAACATCAAGAATTGCAAACTTCAAGCCTCTAATCAAACCATCAAGGTTTCAACCAAGGTAGAAGGGCCTGGAATAGGATTAGAAGTGAAGAGGGACGAAGCTTGGGAGGAAAAATCTATTTCTTCTTGTGAAGAAACGAAAGACCGATCCTTGTTATATAATTTGCACCGCTCGTTACGTACGTTAACACCCAACATTAACGTACGTAAGACCTACTAACATACGCTACACGTCCTACATAGCGTACGTAATCAGCATCCAGGGTTCACTGCCTCATTTCGTTCAATGCCTTAGGTTCGTAAGGACCATGCCTTAACGTACGTAATACAGGTGTTGACTTACTACAGTATCTCAGTTACGTACGTAATGTCCAACTCTTTACGCACGTATCATACCATTAGTGTACGTAATTCCTTAACAATAACGTACGTTATCCTTAGTCCAGAAGCTACTGTCCTTATCAACTGATACCATTACGTACGTAACACAACTGGTATAACGTACGTAATCTTCATACTCTATTAACATACGTAACACCGTCAATATAACGTACGTTAAATCATTCGTTGACTCACATGTCCTCATCCGCACCGAAAGTTGCCGACCATGGGCCCACTGGCGGCCACAGCTTGGATCATGTCCAATTCCTCTCATAACGTACGTAATGCATGATACATAACGTACATTATGCTTACCAATTTAGCGTACGTAAGCTCCTCAGCTTAGCGTACTGCTTCTGCACTTAGCCAATATATAACTGCTCCTGCCTGTCGACCCAACATACTGAATACGCATACACATCCCAGTAATATTCCCATATGATATACCTGATATCAAAATCAAACAACCTGATACACGATATCCTCAAATATAACTGTCAATCAATCATGTCAATTACACAAATACAACTATCTCGTTCCTCAATTTGTTTTATCCATAGTGTATAGATACCATGCTATCCAGTATATCTCAGATAAAATAACGCGAAAAATTTATACTAAAAATCTGGTATATTACAATACGTATATGGTATTCACAACATAATAGTTTTGAATGATCCAATCAATCGTTCTTAGTTGGGTTACGGTACGCAGCACTAGACAGGCTAAGTCTTACCCGTACTCATTGGTTCCTCCCATTGCCGACTAAGACGGACCTATGAAGTCGCGCACAAGGATAATTGATGGATAAAATATGTATTTACTATCTCTTCATTAATATTGGATATTAGATATCTAATTTGATTTATTTGATAAATCATGTGGTCTAGTGAATTGAAACTAATTACTGGGTGATTTAATTTAATTCATAAATAATTATTTCTTGGCAATATATTATTATAATTTTGTATTTGATAAAATTAATTAATTAGATTAATTATTTAAGTATAAATACATTTGAGATCAAACAAAGTGTATTAGACGCGCGAACGTCCGGTACACGAACCGAGTGGCTCGGCTCATTTTTCTCACCTAAGGCCGCCCCCTCATTTTGTTTCCACCTTGCATGATGCTTCCTTTTGTTGTCATGATGTGGTGTGGGATAAGTTTGAATTATTTTTGAACATGAAGACAAAAGATAACATGATAATGTTGATCTTGTGTGTCTTTTCAATCATGTTATAAAACATGACCATAACTCACCACTTTGGTAGTGATTTCAGCTGTGAGGTATATTTGAGGTGGGAGAGAAATTATTTTCTTCATCTTGTTCATCTTTGAGAGAAAGAAAAGGAAGAAGAGAAGAGAAGAAAAATATTGTGTCGATTCCTAGCAGTGTTCTTTGAGAACGAATTGACATACTATTTTTCCGATCAATATCCATCGCGTGATAACGTAGAGACACTCGGCAATTTCAGTGTTTTGATCATTCATCAAGGAAGAACGAATTGGATTCGTGTTCGTGTTGGTGACCGGAAAAAGCTTGGATCGGATTTTTCTTCAAGAAGATATTATCAAAGGTCTACGAGGGTATGACTTCTAAATTATATCTTCATCAATTATATATTCGTTTATACGATGCTTATACGATCCGTTTTAGGGTTTGGTTTTATCCGGTTAAACCGATTATTTTCCGCTGCGTAACTCGTTTTTAATCACTGAATCCCAACAGTGGTATCAGAGCGAGATTTATGCGATCGTATATTCGATATTAGCATTTGGAATGCTAGGTTATTTTCTTTTATGATTTGTAATCATAATTGTTTTAATTGTCAATGTTTAATTGTTTATCTAAAAATTATCTTTCATGATTTTATGTTACAATATAAATCTATTTTTTCTTTTGAAAAAATGATTTAAATGTGTAATATAAAAATTAAAAAAAAAATAATATTTTTGGATTCGGGACAAAAAGACGAGACGGAAAATTGGCCGGACTTGACAGCTCGGGACTGCCGGGACTGCCGACATCTAGGGGTGTTCAAAACTAACCGACTCGGTTGACCCGACCCAATTACCCGACTACACGGAAAACTTTTACCAGGTAATTTTTTTAATTACCCGGATTTAGCGGGCCGGGTACCCGGCCCACTAATTATGTGAGTTACCGGGCCGGGTAATGGGCCGGCTAAATAAAATTATCGGGTACCCGCCGACCCGGTAACTTTGTTTTTTTTTTTTATTTTTTTATTTTCTCACTATATATTTTATTTTAACCATTTTAAAAATTATGTATAGAATTATTATGTATTTACTTACATTTTAATAATATTAACATTACAGTACCTACGAAAAATTTGGTCCATATTAATCTTATGCTCTAATTTTTTTTTCCTTTTCATGAATCATATTTGTTTATAATTTAAATCTCATTAACTATTTTAAATTATGACATCAAAATTATAAAATTGAGTATGTATTAATATAATATAGTAGTCTAATTTCAAAGTGAGTAGATTAAATATTTCATATAATATCTTAATATGTTAGAACCAATGATAATAAAATGAATGTTATAATTATTGTAAATAATTCTCTTACTTTTAAGTTAATTTTTTTGTAGAAATCAATCGAGCAAATAAATTAAATTAAAGTTCAATTTTCTTAATATTTGATTTAGTCATAACGCATGACTTCAAAATAGAATCAATTCTTGCTAATTTAAAATTAAATATTTTTGTTGAACTAAAAGTTGAAAAAAATATAGCAAACACACACACACACACACACATATATATATATATATATATATATATATATATAATTAGACATCACTTTATAAAGAATGATAGAATAGAAACCGTATGAGTTTCCCTCTATTAAACTTTGTAAAGAACTCGATCACTACTATGAAGTCAATCGTGTCTTCCGGATTTCACATGGGAGTGTGCAAATGCCGATAAAATAGTGGGAGCCGAGTTATGAATAAAGAAAGTCCTTAAAATTCTTTACTCGGATCATAATTAAACAATCACTAACAAATCTTAAATTATTCTCTGTAGTTAACAAAACTCTCAATATGACAATGAACCCACTCGCTATACTACTTAAAAAGAACGTCCTGACTGATCCGAACTATGTGGACTGGCTTCGGAACTTAAGAATTGTCCTCACTTTGGAAATGTTGGGATACGTCTTGGAGGCGGATATCCCAGCGGCTCCTACAAGAACCCGAGCCAATCAGGAAGATGTCGATGCCCATAAGAAATGTGTCAAAGACGACGTAAGAGTGCGCGGGTACATGCTAGGATCAATGACTAATGAGCTTCAACGTGCCCATGAAAAGATAACGTCTTCGAGAGCCATCTTAGCGCACCTGGATGACCTCTATGAAGAGCATAGTCGAACTGCTAGATATGAGATATCAAAGCAATTATTCGACGCCAGGATGAAGGAAAGAGAGAAGGTTGGGGACCATGTACTCAAGATGATCTCGATGATTGAAAGATTTAAAGCTCTTTATTTTCAGATGCATGCATCTCTCCAAACTGACCTTATCCTGCAGTCACTTCCTGGCTCCTTTTTCCAATTTTTCATGAACTTCAACAGCAATGAGATTGCATGTAACTTAGCTGGGCTAATGAACAAACCGATGACTGTCCAGTCTCAAATGAAGACAAAGGGAAAGGAAGCTGCACTTGTGATTTCTTCTGGGACTTGGAAGTCCAAGAATAAGAAGAAAAAGAACAAAAAGCAGTTAGGTCCAATAGCCAAGATCGATAAGGAAAAGGGCAAGGCCCCAATGGTTCAAAAGAGCAAAGGGCTAAGAAAACGGATGTATGCCTCAACTGCGGTGAGCTAGGCCACTGGAAGAGGTACTGTCCAAAGCTTGACCGTAATGCGCCTTCAGGTACGGAACTACTAGTTTTGGAAACAAATTGTTCTGTAACTGTATATTCTACTTCTTGGATACTTGATTCCGGTGCGAGTTATTTGTACAATGAATCAGGATCTTGAACAAAGTATGAAGCTGGATTCAGGGAGGTGATGGTCACCGTCGGAAGTGGACATAGTGTCGAGTCTTCTGATATTGGATCCCTTATGTTGAATTTAGAATCTGGTTTTATTCTTACTTTAGATGATGTACTTGTTCTGCCCAAGGGGCACAAGAATATTGTATCAATTACGGTCATGGACTGAAAGGAATTTTACTTCTTTATTGGAGATGGGTCCTGTCGTATTATTTCAGAAATAAATTGATTGGTACTGCTACATTATTAAATGGTTTATACCATTTGAATCTAAAGAATAAAACAACTGTGAACACTATAACTAGGAAGCGTGGTAGGGATGAAACAAACCAAGCACTTAAGTGACATCTTAGACTTGGTCATATTGGTCAGACCGAGGTTCATAAAATGGATAAATATGGGCTTACGGGTCCATTGGGATCAGATCCCTATCCAACTTGTGAATCTTGCCTTCAAGGCAAAATGAGTAAGTTACCTTTCGCAGGGACTTTTGAAAGAGCTGCTGAAAAACTTAGATTGATCCATACCGATGTATGTGGCCCTTTTGAAGTGGCACGAGATGGCTCTCAGTATTTTATTACATTCACTTATGACCATACTAGGTATGGGTTCGTGTACTTAATGAAACATAAGTCTGAAGCTTTTGATAAATTCAAGGAATTTAAATCCCTGGTTGAAAATCAAACAGGTAACCGTGTTAAGACTCTTCGGTCAGACCGAGGTGGTGAGTACATGATTACCGAGTTTAATGAGTTCTTGAAAGAATTAGGAAGTGTCACAATTCACTCCTCCAGCTACTTCACAATTAAATGGTGTATCAGAAAGAAGGAACCGAACCTTGTTGGACATAGTTCGCTCCATGCTTAACTATACTGATCTACCGATTTATTTGTGGGGACACGCGCTCCTTACTGCTGTGCATATCTTGAACAGATGTCCTTCCAAATTCGTTCCTAAGAATCCACATGAGATGTGGAGAGGTGGAAACCAAGTCTTAATCACATTAGGATTTGGGGATGCCCTACTTATGTCAAGAAGACTAAAGTAGAGAAATTGGAAGCTAGGTCTGTGAAATGTCGTTTCATAGGATATCCAGGGGATTCCATGGGATATCTATTATACATGCACGAAGATCATAGGATCATCATTGCTATACAAGCACACTTCCTGGAAGATCAATTTATTCAGGAAGGAGGCGCAGGTAGAAATATTTCTTTGGACGAAATAAAAGAAACACCAAATGAGACACTTGTGCAAGATATTAGAACCGAACCTTCTGAAATACAAACACAACCTCGCAAGTCTAGTAGAATTTCTCAATTACCTGAGAGGTATGGCTATCTGCATCAAGAGAAACTGGGTGTCCATGAGATGACAGAAAGTAGTCAAGAGATTGATCCTTCTACATACGACCAAGCGATGGTAGATGTTGTCTCCGCCAAGTGGAAAGAAGCTATGGAAGCTTAGATAAACTCAATATATGCTAATCAGGTCTGGACTTTAGTAGATCGTCCTAAAGGCATAATGCCTATTGGAAACAAATTGATCTATAAAAGAAAGACTGATGGAGATGGCAAGGTTGATACCTATAAGTCCAGGCTTGTGGTAAAGGGTTATTCCCAAAGAGAAGGAATCGATTACTTCGAGACCTTCTCGCCTGTAGCTATGATTAAGTCTATTCGCATGATGCTTGCCATAGCAACCCACTTAGATTATGAAATATGGCAAATGGATGTGAAAACGGCATTCCTAAATGGATTCCTCGAGGAGGAGATTTATATGGAATAGCCTAAGGGATTCATATCTCAAACCAATATTCATAAAGTATGCAAACTTCAGCGTGCCATTTATGGACTGAAGCAAGCTGAGCGGAGTTGGAATCTTCGTTTAATGAGACAGTCAAAGAGTTTGATTTTGTCCAAAACGAAGAAGAGCCATATATTTATAAGAAGGTTAGTGGGAGCAAAATTGCATTCTTAATACTATATGTAGATGACATTCTACTTATAGGAAATGACGTAGGAATGCTCAGTTTTGTGAAAGCTTGACTTTCTAAAGAGTTCTCAATGAAAGACTTGGGAGAAGCTACCTATATTCTGGGTATTCGCCTCTACCGGGATAGAGCGAAAGAATGTTATGTCTTTCCCAAGCCCTCTATATAGAAAAGATCCTGAATCGATTTAGGATGGAAGATTCTAAAAGAGGGTTCCTTCCTATGCAACATGGTGCAAAACTTTCCTTAGAGATGTGTCCTCAAAGTGAGGAAGACAGAAAGGAAATGAGTAAGGTGCCCAATGCTTCGGCAGTAGGTAGCTTCATGTACGCTATGATTTGCACTAGACCGGACATTGCCTATGCTGTGAGCGTAGTAAGTTGGTTTCAGTCAAATCGAGGGCAGGAACATTGGACTGCTGTAAAGAACATTTTTAAATGCCTAAGGAGGGCTAAAGACTTGGTTCTTACATACGGTTGTGGAGAACTTAGAGTGATGAGTTATACAGACTCAGATTTTTCGGGGGACATGGATGCTCAGATGTCCACATCATGGTATATCTTTACTCTGAATGGTGGGGAAGTTTCTTGGAAAAGTGCCAAACAAAGTGCGACTGCTATCTCTACATGTCAAGCCGAATATCAGGCAGCCACGGAGGCTGCTAAAGATGCTTTTTGAATTAAGAAGTTCACTGAGGAACTTCAAGTGGTTCCTAATGCAGAGAAGCCCGTGACGCTGTTTTGTGACAACGACGGAGCTGTTGCATAGGCTAAGGAGCTTAGGGCTCACCACAATACCAAACATATTGTGAGAAAATATCATTTTGCTAGAGAAATGATTCATGAAGGGAATGTTATACTATAGAGAGTAGACACAGCAAATAACATTGCTGATCCGCTTACCAAGCGACTACCTCAAAAGGTCTTAGAGAGACATCTAGAGAGAATGGACATTAGATACCATAGTGTGTGCAATTGAGTGAAGTGGGAGATTGTTAGGAATATGCCCTCGAATGCCACTTAGAGGATGAGAGGGTGAGAGCATTTGTATTGTAATTATGAATATTTAATAAGGCAATTATTATTTCTATATTATTGTATATCACTGGCATTGTGATTTGGTATATAGAATAATAATCCTTGCATTTGAGAGCAAACATTCTACTCTTTATGGAGATAAGGAGATAGGCACTGGAAGTGTTTAGAGCTCGAATGCTTAACTAGTTCGCAAGTCGATAAAACTAAATTGGGCATCAAGTTTAGCCAAGATTTGTATAACGTGTACTTTGACATGTAGAGTGTCTGTCTTCACTAAGAGTTAGTGGGAGCACACGTTATAGGTATGCTAATGAGATTGGTATACTCGAACACGACTCACGTCGATTCGGTCGCATGGATATCACTCAGGGTTTGTCAATGACTGAATCGAAAATTTGTGATAGGTATATGTGGACCTTTGACTTGAGGTTTCAGTAGGAGATGTGCTTGTGACATTAAGTTAGTCATTAGAGTAGTTCGATCCAATCGTTAGTTGGTGGGGTCAACCTCGAAATGCAACTTAGTGGGCAAGTAGCAGTCTCTACTGAATACCAAGATAGAATTCTTTCTCCTGTAAGTGAGCAGGTAAATGTCCTATGCGGTTAATGGCAAATGAGATCATAAGTCTTTGGCCAAAGCAGTTAGAGCTAGTTGTATTTGATACACAAGAGCTCGGTGATCTCGGTTTGCATTAACAAATGCATAGAGTCAAGTTACAATAGGGTTTGACTTTACCGCGACCCTAATACTTGACCGGGACAAATGATTGGAGGGTTTATACGTATACGGTATTCACGGTTTTGAATGATCCGATCATTCGTTCTTAGTTGGGTTACGGTACGGAGCACTAGACTAGCTAAGTGTTACCCGTACTCCTTGGTTCCTCCCATCGCCGACTAGGACGGACCTATGAAGTCGGGCACAAGGATATTTGATAGATAAAATATGTATTTACTATTTCTTCATTAATATTGGATATTAGATATCTAATTTGATTTATTTGATAAATCATGCGGTCTAGTGAACTAAAATTAATTATTGGACGCGCGAGCATCCGGTACACTAACCGAGTGGCTCAGCTCGTTTTTCTCACCTAAAATCTAGTGGGCAGCCCCCCTCATTTTCCTCCCACCTTGCATGATGCTTCCTTTTGTTGTCATGATGTGGTGTAGTGTGAGTTTGAATTATTTTTTAATATGAAGACAAAAGATAACATGATAATGTTGATCTTGTGTGTCTTTTCAATCATCTTATAAAACATGACCATAACACCACTTGGGTAGTGATTTCAGCCGTGAGGTATATTTGAGGTGAGAGGGAAATTATTTTCTTCATCTTGTTCATCTTTGAGACAAAAAAAATGAAGAAGAGAAGAAAAATACTGTGTCGATTCCTAGCCGTATTCTTTGAGAACGAATTGACATACTATTTTTCCGATCAATATCCGTCGCATGATAACGTAGAGACACTCGGCAATTTCGGTGTTTTGATCATTCATCAAGGAAGAACGAATTGGATTCGTGTTTGTGTTGGTGACCGAAAAAAGCTTGGATCGGATTTTTCTTCAAGAAGATATTATCAAAGGTCTACGAGGGTATGACTTCTAAATTATATCTTCGTCAATTTTATATTCGGTTATACGATGCTTGTACAATCAATTTTGGGGTTTGGTTTTACCCGATTAGACCGATTTATTTTTCGCTGTGTAACTCGTTTTTAATCACCGAATCCCAAAAGCCATCGGGTCACTTCGGAGGGAGCCGGGGAGTGCTATCCCCGCCCCCGATCTCCGAACCTGAAACTATTCCACGAACCCGCACCGCCCGAACGGGGATTATTTTAGTCCCCGATCCCCGCTTCGAATGGAGAATGGGGATCTCCATGGGGAATTAGGGAATTCTAAATTTTTTTCTAATAAATATAAATTATGAATAATATTTTCTAATATAAATTAGCATGATAAATTATAATATTTAATATCTATTTTAATCTAATAATATTTTAAACCTTAATTTGAATTTATATTTATTTGTACTAGTGATACTAGGCAAAATTAATATTATTATAATTATATTATATTATATGTAAACTTTAAATTAATGAGTGAATAAAAAAATTTAATTATTACATTACAAATATATTTTTGATAATTTATTTGATATACATATAAAAATATTATTTTACTAAAAATAGGATTCGGGGAGCAGGATTCGGGGATCGGGGCAGGTAGACACTAATCATCGACTCCGTCCCGATCTCCGAATTTATATATATTTATCCCCGATCCCTGCCACGTACCTGAAAAAATCCCCGATCCCCGATCCAAACATCCCAACTTGGTTCTTCACTTTTTTATGATGCTTCTGGAAGATTTTTCTTCCTCGTATTATGGCAGGTTTTATAAAGAAAAAGGTTAAAAACGGATCTAGAATTGAAAATATAAAAAAAAAAAAAAAAAAGTCATAAAATAACACGTCAGCTCAAATAAATGAGAACATTAAAAAAAATTGAGTATTTAGAAGATAGATATATTGTGCAACCGAAATAACAAATGACAAGTATTTAGAGTATAATTGCCACATCAAATTTAACTAACCAATAGGATTCCTCAAACTTTTTCCATGTCATTCTACTTATAAAATAAATTACTTCACTTTCTAAGAATATAACGCCATTAAATTATAGTTTCTATAATGATCTCAAAGTTAGTTACAAAAAACATTACGTCATTATTTATTTTTTCTTCTAATGATCTCAAAATCCATCATAACGAGTATAAAGTTCGTATAATACACAAAAAATACCAGAATTAAATATATATCATTTCTTTTATAATATAAAAATGCAACATATATATGATGTTGATCGGCGAAGAGTGTTAGCAACATCGTGTTAAAAAAAATTGACAATTGGCAAGACGGGTCACCGGTGATCACTGGTCCGCGGATCCGTGCACACAAATTTGTAAAAATTAACATTTTAAAAATAGTACTCACTCAATCCACTAAAAATATCACATTTTGATTTTTACGGTCTCCAAGATACAACTTTGACCATTAATAATTTTAATTATATATAAATAAAAATTATAAAAAAATAATATTTTAAAATTACACATTAAAACAAATCTAACAAATACTCACAGGACCATAAATTTTATATAATGATTATAATATAGTCAAAGTTTATTAATTTTGACTAAAAAAGTCGACTACGATACACTTTTGGTGGACGAAATTAGCATAATTTTATAACTTTATAGTTACAAAATTATAGTAAATAATAATAATCAAAGTATTGTTAGCTTGAAAAAAAATCAAATAAAAAACTTATAACAAGACAAGGAGTAATTTTATTATTGTATAGCATAAATTTTCTTTTATCTATACTATATAATACTTATCCCCCTTAATTTAATGTGGAAAGGGGATTTAATTGTAACTTTTAATTGTAAATATATGAAGAGACTATTTTAATTGTAACGTTTAATGTAAATAAACTAATTTAAATACAAAAGTTATGATAAACATCACAATGCAAATGCACCTTCTAATTCACAAGGTGATTAAAATGAACTTTTAAATGATAGTATAAATTACAAGATGGTTAAATTTTAGCTATGAAATCTTAGATACAATCGGTGCATCACACGGGTTGAATAAACCAAAAACAACCCCGGAGCAACATACGGGTTAGTAAAGCCTCATTTCATATAACTAATTTCATAGACTAAAATAAAAGGACAATAACAATAAAAAAACATATAAACTTCTCTAAAAGGCATTTAAATTCTGTCATCTGCTCATTCAACCGTCTGCCTCAACATTACGTACAAAACACGTAGATATTCAACCAAAAACCATGCATCGCACGGGTTGGATAATGCCTCGTATTATATAATTCTATACGATGTACATTCAAAGTCGCATTCATTACAGGAGTTATGGGACAGGATCAATTCTTAAAAGTGTTAATCCCGTCTCATCCAGTTCCGAACTAAATAAATAGAATTGGGATGAGATTACCTTCATCCCATCCCGTCCCCTCCTGTCCCGTCCCATGCCATGCCCACCCTTAGCTATTTACAGAGTGCACAAATTATACCGGGGGAAGATATTCACTGACCTACTTGGCCGAAGTTCTTCAACACATTTGGAGACTATCTTTACATATTGTTAGTGCTGTTATTAGAGCCGAGGAGAGCGAGTACCTGAAGCTTGAGATAGACTCGAGCTCTTATCGTCCCGTGTGCCGAGCCGAGCTTGACTCAATAATATAACGGAATAAAAAAGCTCCCTCAACTCAACTTAAAAACGAATCTAATCAACCCATTGAGTCGAGCCGACCTGAGCCGAGCCTGACGAGTCTAATAGAGTTATAAGAAACATATCAGTTATCGAGACTGATGAGTAGAGCTCGAGCAAGTTTGCTAGTAAATAAAGTACCTAAACGAGCTCGAGCTCACTCGTTTAGCTATATGAGTGGAGGCTTAACGAGTCAATTCGAGCCGAGCTCTTGAGCAGCTCGGTTCGCATAACAGCTCTACGTATTACGCCTTTTATCATTGTGAATAATACGAAAAGACATTGACAAGGCAGTTACAAATTGCACCTTCACTGAAAAAACATGGTTCAAAGGAGTAAACTATATAAATATGCACATTAACCGAGAAACGACTTGAAAATAAGCACAAGATCGGATGTTCCGTTAGCCGAAAGTTGCGATAATACAGAGTTGTATATTACAAAAGCAGACTCGAAGTAAAATGTAGCTCACTAAAATGATACCACGTTCAACATAAGAAAAGGTTCAGATATTAGGTTGTGTAACCTGATGTCCTGCAAACACTCGCTTCTTCCTATACCTCATCCGGGATCCAGAAATAGAGCCAAACCAGACCTGCATACGTCATCAAATCAGAGGCATCACCATACGCTAACAATTTGTATAGATTGTTTAGCATACACACAGTAAAAACGGGGTCCCCAGAAATAGAGCAAAACCAGACCTGCATACGTCATCAAATCAGAGGCATCACCGTACACTAACAAGTGGTATAGATTGTTTAGCATACATAGTAAAAACGGGAAAGGAACAAAAACATCCATCTTGCACTGGCGTTGCATTCAAAGATTTAATTAGGGCTGGGACTTTTGAAACCGGGAACCGCGGAACCGATCCGAACCGCATCGGAACCGACGGTTCGGTTCGGTTCGTAGCAGCAAATTTTTTTTTTCGGTTCGGTTCGTACTGTTAGTATTCGGTTCGGTTCGCGGTTCCTGTCTGTTTTAAAGAGGAACCGATCTGAACCGCAAGGAACCGTCCGAACCGAACCGGGAAACCGACCCTCTGAATATACTATAATATAATATATTCTTAAACATAATTAATATAATATAATATATTCTTAATAAAATAAAATATAATATAATATATTTCGTCCGAACCATACAAAATCGGTTCGGGTTCGGTTCGGGTTCGGTTCCTATGCGGTTCGGTTCCGAGTCCGTTCGGTTCGGACAAAAAAACTGGCAAAACCGAACCGCGAAAAAACTATGCGGTTCGGTTCCGGTTCATGTACTTTTCTCCCCGGAACCGAAAAGTCCCAGGCCTAGATTTAATTCTATTCTGAACTGCAAATTTTCATTTATCAAATCCCTTGAGTAGATCAAAAACAAAAAAGGGTAATTAATTATAAACAGTACCCTTTAAGTTTAGCTCAATTACGAAAAAGCTGATTTTTTTTTTTTTCAAAAAATACAAATTCCCTGTTGACATGTTGATATTTTACAAATCACACCGAATTGAGGGGGCAATTCGAAAAATAAATATAAACCTCAGTTGGGCATTTGTAATTTAAAAAAAATGGATTTAATTTTTTGATGAGCTACACCCTTGGGTTGGGGGGGGGGGGGTATTTTTTATTGTTTGAAAACAGAAATAGATCAAGATGAACATGAAATTTAGTAATAATAGAATTAGAGAGAAAATCAAACAATAATTAAACCTGATCAGGAATCTGCAGGTGGAGGCGGTTGATGTGCCCATATCTGCTGACCCATATATGGTCGAGCCTGTTGGCCGTAGAGCGTCGGGTCCACGGGTTTCCCCACAAACATCCCCGGAGCGCCAGCTGGCACGGCCTGCCCTGTTGACACGTAATAATATGGAAGCCCTTCGCTCGGAGCAGCGCCTCCGACCGGAAGCCCTCCCCTCGGCACCGATGTGAGCACCTCGTCCTTGAGATCCTCCCTCGGCACAATATCCACCAGAAAATCAAATATATCCGTCCTCGTAATCGCAGCTGCGATATCATTCTTCTGAAGCGTCCTCCTTTTGTTCTCCTCGGTATGATTCCACGACCTCAAAGTCAACTCAAGTATGAACATCTCGCACGCTCGGGCGAAGATAACAGGGGCCTCGGCGGATATCATCCGGACGTCCTCATCGGCTTTCATTATTTTTTTGATCCTTGCCAATGGAAGGCTGTGGTTCTTGAAATCTGTGGCCTGGTCGATCTCTTCGTACTGGTTGGACCAGAAAGACTGGAGCTGTTGTTGGAGTTGCTGCTGTTGCTGCTGGTGCATGTGTTGATAGGCCATTTGGTGTTGCTGGGCCATTTGGGCTGCGGCTTGAGGAGACTGGGCAGACGTAGGGGGAGCGGGCCCGCTTAATGGGTTTGGTTGGTAGGGGGCGACGTTGTAGGGGATCTGTCCATTTCCTTGTTGATCCATTTGAAAGTGATGGCTTTGTGGGCAAGTTTTAGAACTTCATTTCGAAGGAGGGCAAAAGAAAATGCAAGATAAAAGTTAGAATTGATTATTTTACGGATAATTACAGAAAGAACATTGACGTGAGCTAATTATGGAAAGACCATGAGGTTTCCGAAAAATTAATGTTCGGTTTTGTCTTAAACTTAAGGGGTAATTGTACTATTTCAATAAATAGCATGTAAATTTTAATATATTTTTTCTGCTTATAAAGGGAAAGATGTAAAACGGGATCAAACCTCGAGGGTCTTTCTGTAATTACCAATAGACCCTAGGTTCTTTTGCATTTAGTCCGAACCGCAGCTTTTTTTTTTTTTTTTGGCAATTATACCATTACTTTACAAGTAAACATGATTGAATGCAAGATAGGGTATCGTGTGTTAACTGGGAAAAGTGTATCTTCACAGTTCATAACTACACATCTTTTTTGGAACTGATATGAGGAAAATACGGTAGAACCAAAGGCGAAGCACTTGAAATAAACATGAAAACCCATAGCGGAGAAAGGAAGTACATAAAGATCCAGCATATACAATAAACACATATGTTAACATAGTACATCGTTACCTCACAATACATGGTTACTGCAATCTGCATACGAATCATGAGTTACAGTAGCGGAACATGCTCATATTCACATGGTAGAAAGAAATACTACTTGAAAAAAAAATACTACAACTACCCCCGTCCCACTTGAAAAGTTCATTTTAGTGAATGTACAACTTTTTATAGGTGGCAAGGTACAATACCCAAAATGCATTAGCTGAGAAATAATTTGGACCATACACATTCATGTAACTAAGGACATGGGAGTACAACTCTTCTGTTAGAACAAAATCATATTCTGAAAGCAGACTTATCAAATGGGACTGAAGGAGTAAAATCAAGATGTTTATGGTACTGAATGTGATACGAAAGAAAGATAATTTTCGCGAGCAAGTATAATTTTAACAAAAAAATCCGTTTCTCTTTTCCGAGAACAATTACATAACTCCAACAAAATTGGCAACCATAGATTACATAAGCACTTAAGCAGAATGACGAAATTGTTCGATTCTACGACTTCATAACAGCTCCTATTTTTTCGACCCCAAACTGAAGATTTAATTAATCAGAGCCAGCTCCGGAATGTTTTTTTTTTAGAAAGCGGAGCTTTAATACACAGTTCTACTTCTAACAGTACAATTAACCTTTAACAGAGTACCCAGGTTGTTCCAAACAATTCGACAGTCCTAACGACAGACCTTGTCCCTCTTTTACTTTCAATCACATTTAATCTTTTTTTTCTCTTTAATATAAATAATCATGCCAACTAAAAACAACAACGTATTCATATCATCGATCCCTCAGTTTAAACTATGTTTTCATATGTTCAGAGTTCAGACACACTCCAACAATTTTAGCCTCCAAACGTAAGCAGAACATATGATAACCCACGAAAGTCATTTATAAACATACAATCACCCCAGAAACTGACGCTAAAGCTCAACACACACACACACACAATATATATATATATATATATATATATATAAATATAAATATTAACTTGTTACTTTCGCCTCCGCGACCAAAATCAAGATAGAAATAAAAATTTCAGCTAAACAGTGAGCAAAGATTATGACGAAAAAGTAATCTTCTTACCTGCAGTTTTGCAGTTGAGGTGGGTTACTCGAAGGAAAACGGTAATCAAGCTAGGGTTTCGGGATAAAGTAGATTTCCTGATTCTGTCTCTCTCTCCCTCTCTCTCAATCTCTCTCTCTCTCTCTCTCTCTCTCTCTATATATATATATATATATATATATATATATATGACGGGTGTTAAATCGAGGGATGTGCATTAATGGCAGCCCTGCAAGGGAGAGGACCAACGAGACACGAACTCAGCAACAAACCTTGCAATATGTCAGCAAAGTATTATCACTACACGGATTCGAACCCGCGAGTGTTTCCACTCCAATCACCTTGTAACTTACCATCAGTCTATGCCCTATATATGTGTGTGTGTGAGAGATAGAAATTGAAAATGGGCCAGGCTTGGAAATTGGGCACTAGGGCTGAGCACAAATGGTCCGGACCCGATTTTTACCCGGACCTGGACTAGACCCGTACCGGACCTGTTAATCAGGTCCGGGTCCCGGGTCTGCATTTTGCCTAAATCCGGGTTCCGGGCCGGACCGGGTCAAAACCCAGAAAATTCGGTTCCAGCCCGGAACTACCCGGTAAGAATAAAATACATAAAAACTATTTTTTTATTATAATTTATTTTTGGTGGTGATGAAATAATGATGATTAATGGCTCAATTATGACTGCACATTATTCAAATTAAATTTATTTATCCTAAAATATTGTTGAACTTGGGAGTTTGGTGATTAAATAAAGATATTAAGATTGATAATTGTATTTTATGGGAGTATGTAAAGAGAAAAGTATTTTAGATGTAATAACATGACACTTTATATGCAAAAAAAAATACTAAATCGGGCTAGAACCGGGCCAGTCCGGACCGGACCGGTTTTCGGGTCTAGATCAGGTTGATCCGGTTCCGACCAGATCCGGGCTTCGGGTCGATAAAGTCCGACCATTTATAATCCGGGTCGGTTCGGGCCGGGTCGGGTCCAGTGCTCAGCCCTATTGGGCACTACCTGAAAGTGGTCTGGCCTCTAAAGGCTTCGCATTTGGAAAAAGAACAGACAAATCACAAAGGTGTAATTAAATTAATTAATAGGAAAACCTTATGTGAAATCGTCTGGTTTTAGTTTTCATAATTTTTTAAAGGAATTTTAGTTTTTTCTATAATTTTTTATTGTTAGAATTTTTTGTTTTTATTAGATTTTTTTAAGGTTTTTGGATTCTTTTAGTTTTTAATTATTTTAAATTTTTTCTAACCTTTTTTCTCTAATTTTTTATATTATTTTATTTTATTTATTTGAATATTTGACAGTAGGGAAACAACATTTGATTTTGGAATCAATTCAAACGAACCGAACGTATGTCTGTTCAAGTTTGTTCAAATTTTATCGAGTTTTAAACATGTTTGAACTTGATTTGATTCTTAACCAAGTGGAGCTTGAACGAGCTTTAATCATCTAAACACGAATCGAGCTCGAGTAGTTTAATTTTTATATGTATTTTTTACTTAAATCGAACCCAGTTTCATATTGCATCAATTACATAATTATGTTCAAGCATGATTCATTATGATAACAAATCGAGCTCAAATAAATTTTCTACCAATCAAACTTAAATTGAATATCAGAGTAGTTTGATATAACGAGTCATTCAGACCCGGGCGATGCCCCGGGCTGTATATGATGGTATTATATATTTAAATTGTTATTGTTCAGCACAAATTTTCGTCATTTTGATCATGGATCCGTCATTTATTTTCGTCATTTTATATTCGGGACGTATTTTTGTCATTGTATATATAAGTTGTCATAGTAGCATACATTTTGTAGCATGATACGTATTTAAAATAGTTTATTGACATGTAATCTTTTAAGATGTATTTTTTACGTAATATTTTTTGTCTATTTATTTTGGTATTGACTCTATCATTTTTAATTAGAACTAACTAATATTAATACATTGGGCTAAGTTATAACTATTTCTTATGATAGTCAATGATGCTGCATGCGATGCACATGTCGTATAGAAGTTTTCATAGATTTAAAATACGTGCATGCACATGGGCTATATAGAAGTTTTCATAGCGTAATATTCGCATTTATTTTCGTCATTTTATATTTAAGTTTTCATGGTGTCACACATTCATAAGCTTTATACGTACTTAGAATACTTTATTGAGTTGCACATTTACCGTATATAAGTTTTTATATCGTAATCTTCAAAACTTATTTTCGTCATTATATATCTAAGTCATGATGCTATCACATTTCTAAGCATGACACACATTTAAAATAGTTTATTGACATTAAAAGAGTATATGTGAAGAGATTTTTTCAAGATGTTACATTGAAAAGAGTCTATTCACATGTAATTTTAATATGTATAAGTTACATAAATTATTTTAAATATGAAGCGATGACATTAATGTTGGAGACCTTTATATTCATCCACGTGCAATGCACAGTTTGATCGCCTCAGACCCATGCGATGCACTCGTTGGATCTAATTGTTTTTTCCGTAATGTTCGGGACTAATTTTCGGTTCATGTTTGAAACTCTCATTTTTTTGTGAAAGACGGACTTCGTTGTTCAAATAAATTACATTATTAAAAGCGAACTATAAAACAAATTTCCTTTTTAACAAAACTATAAAAACATAAAACATTAAAGTGATTAGTATATTCAAGAGTATAAATTATAATTCGTATAGTAAAATATTGCATGTTTAATTTGTAACGTACTATTAATATGAATGCCAGGTATTCATCTATATTGACACCGGTGGCCGTGGTGTTGTTCTTTTTGTTGTTGTTCTTCTTGTTGTCTTTGTCGTTATTGTTCATTAGCATTTTGCATGTTTTGTTCTTGATACAATTTTCGTGACTTGTCAATCTCTTTCTTTAATGTGAAGAGGTTTTTTGCAAAATGTAATATTTAAATGAGGCTTTTCATATGTAATCTTTTAATGTGAGTAACTTACATTAATTATTTTTTGATTAATGCATTATTACAACATTTTTCCATAAACTATAATATCGAATTTGGAGCATTCATTAGTAACTCATTCTAAGTATTTACAGTATGACGACATGAATCACATGATCTCAAACTCAAATGAATAATGCTTACCTCGTGATATGTGGATAACATTTGAAATACAATTTTCTTCTCCTTTATATACTTCTTCGATTTAGAAGATTCTCATTGTTATGATGATAGTGTGAAGATATTTTTATTATATACTACCATTTGCAATATGTAACATCGACATAATTTACATACCATATCAAATATCAAAGTCACACAATATTCCAAGACGTTTAATTAAAAAAGTGACATTAACACAACGCAAGACAAAAAACTACATTAAGAGCAAAAATATTAAAATGCACCAACAAAGTGTAGTAATAATTATTGACTAAAAATTGAATGCTCGTCACATCATTTTCAATAAACCCGTTTATCGGTATTACATGAAGTAAAATATCATGTTTAATTTGTAACGTACTATTAATACGAATGCTAAGTATTCATCCCACCGGTGGCCACGACGTTGATCTTGTTGTTGTTGTTTTTGTTGTTGTTGTCTTTGTTGTTGTTGTTCATTGGCCTTTTGCATGTTTTGTTCTTGATATAATTTTTGTAACTTCTCGATCTCTTTCTTTAATGCTTCTTGATGCGCTACAAAAAAATAGATATAGTTGATCATTAGTAACTTAAATACAGTTAATCAATATATTGCATTTTCGATCAAAGTAAAAATATTCGTGCATGTTCCACTTAATTGATAAGACAACGATGTGTAGGATCTCTTAAACCATTAGAAAAGATGATGTTACTACCAAATCTCCTAAGCCACCATCTTTATGTCCTACATTATTACACACAAAAAACACACGTGAAATTTACATAAAATAATATAAATCATTATGCTAAATAAGTAAGACGATATGATGCTTACTTTACCACCATAATAAGTTGTAGCCCAATGTGCACGCGGTGTGGAGGAAGTTGTGGTTTGTTGTGTGTGATTTTTGACACATTATATAGTTGATAAAATATTTGTAACTCATGGACGGTAAGGTAAAAAGACTAACCACTAATTGGTGTGTTTAATTTATGCATTCATGACATTTTTGGTTTGTATTCTTTGTGTTTAATGTGCACGATTCCTATGTACTTACTGTAACACCCCCAAAACCATAAGGGAATATTACACGCCGTAGACCCTTTCCACAAGGATCTACCAGGCTAAACATCCATAAACAACCAAATGCTTGCCCATCCAGGGTCAAACAATAAAATGATACAGACCGATATGGTCACTTACACGTGAATACACAGACCGATGAGGTCACACAACCCAATCGACAAAACTGACTTAAATAACATTACCCACACAGGGGTCGAAATACAATACAACAAGACCGAAATCAACTCTGACAACACAACAAAAATCAAAACAACTCTCGACTCATGATTAGTATCGCAGCTCGTCATCCTCTTGTGCCAATCCTGTGACTGCTCCCCTGAATCTGCATGTACCTGGACGCAAAACAGACATCCACCCCCCGAATACTCGGGGGTTAGTAAAACTCCACTGTTTTACTAGTGCAAGTATCAAACCATACGAAATGTAACAAGCAAATAGCAACTACGAATTTAATACGGAAATCAATTATCAAAATGTTCTCGAGAAGTTTTAGAATTTCGAACTCAAGTAAGAGATATTTGAAAAGGAACACATCATCTCGGGGATTTTTAAAGCAGAAATTCTTTTGGACCTCGAGTCCCAATTTACAAAACCTTTTCGTAAACATTAGGGCCTTAGCCCGATTCTCGTTTCAAAGCATACTAAATAATATATCATTATGAGCCCGAGATCCATATTTAAAATGTTACCCGAACAATCACTGCTACACGATCATTGTTCGTACACATCATGTACCGAACTCCGGAGGCCTCGACGGACCTTACCCGGACCACACACACTGTTCGTACACATCATGTACCGAACTCCGAGGCCTCGGCGGACCCTACCCGGCCACACACACTGCTCGTACACATCATGTACCGAACTCCGAGGCCTCAACGGACCCTACCCGGCCACAACATCGTTCGTACACATCATGTACCGAACTCCATAGCCTCGCTGCACCCTACCCGGATCACACACCTTGTCCGTACACGTCATGTACCGGACTCCGCAGGCCTCGCGACCCTACTGGATCACACACTTTGTTCGTACACATCATGTACCGAACCTGCAGGCCTCGTCGACCCTACGGATCACACACTTTGTTCGTACACATCATGTACCGAACTCCGCAGGCCTCGCTGACCCTACGGAACACACACACATCGACACGACACAATTCATAATCATTAAATGTCAAGCGATTCCACATTACACCGAAATGTACAATCAAGTATGTAAACCAAAACAACACAAATATCATGATCATCACAACGACTCTTAACCAACATAACACACATTCGGTACACAATACATTGAACAACCACGTGTACAACCATCTCATATGTACATCGCAATCCTGCACAAATGGCACAACGCCTAACACGTATACCAATATATCACTATTATCACAAAACCTTCAAATTTCGGAAAACACAACCAACTCAAACGGAACATATTTACGGAGGCAAGCAAAATCGTCATACATATCATACGTAATTACTAGTCACAAGATACAAGTCGTATAATAAGATACTTGCCTTAATAACCGCTACCAAACGCTCCGAAGAACACGGTTCGACCGGGAAGCTCGGACCCCAAAGAAGACAATGAACGGAAGGGTTCCGACTCGAATTCATTGCGAGAAATCTGACCCTAACATCATACCATCAATAAATTAACGAACGAATGAGGAAGAATAATCGTAGAACGCTCGAATTCCCTTTGTGACATTTTATCGAACACTTTCAAGGCGTCGATAAAATACTCAATAAAACGACAAATCCGTGGCAATCCAACCATGGAATAACAAGGATTTAGATATAATATAGCTTAAAAATCATCAATCCATCAATATTCTGAGTTAAAACGGATTAAACGGACAAATCGAACAAAATCCCCAAAACTATATTTTAAGAAAACTTGCCTTGATTCGGTCGATCGGAGCAAGTTATGGAAGGATTAATCGATGTTATGAACTTCAAAACTTCATGGATTTAACCCCTAACAACATCCCTCCATGATCATCAAGTCTCCAGCCGCGGAAGAGGAAGAAACGAGTGAGAAAAATGAAGAAAAACCCGACTGCTCTGCCATATTTATACCCCTGCCGGACACGGCGCAACAAACGGCCCAGACCAGCGCCGGGTGTCTCGGCCGTGTCTCGGCAGGCTGCTGGTCCTGGCCGACCCGGCGCAAGACACGGCGCTGGCAAGACTGCTTTCCGTGGCTGCTTACAGTCCGCCACCATGACTCGGTGATCCGACGGTCCGAAAAATCCGAAACTCGACTTGAACGTAAACCGAAAGCACGGTTACGAAGTACTCGTAAATACGAATCCGAACACCGAGAGAACACCTGATTCCGACCACCCGAAGGCTCGAAATTCGACAACGGAAAGTAATTACCCAAAACTTTGGGAAATTACGAAAATGGCCCAAAACGTCCAAAATCACGATACGCGATCGAAACACCAAACCAAAGCTCGTAACATGAATAATAACATTAAATGAACTTACGAAACTCAAACAACAGCTTGACGAGATTCGCAAGAATCGAACTCAAGTGCGGAAAAGTCGCTAAAAGCACGAAACTCAACAAAACGACACAAACGAATTCGGATGACAAAAGTGCGAATTAATCATTCTCGAATGATGAGACGGTCCCAAGCGAGTGTCAAACGGACTTCCACTAAAAAATAAAATTACCGGAAATCCGAAATTGCGGATATTACATTCTACCCTCCTTAAAAGAAGTTTCGTCCCGAAACTTAAATCAAGTAGGGAGAAGCAATATCTCGCCAGGAAAACTCAACGAGATACATAAGAACCGAAAAAAAAAATCCGTGCCCAACGGCGAAACGTTACAAGCAACGCAAGGGAATATACGGCGTAAAAACACGCCCCACGACGACTAACGCAACGCCACCGACTATGTTTCAAACAACAACGAGCAATTAACGACGCATCACATACCACATCACATGCACACATTTAATCGAAGAAACGTACGCTACAACAAATTGCACCCGACTAAAACGGCTATGCGATAGAAACAAATAGAGTATCACGATGGAAATCATTCTGATTCTCATCAATAAGAAAATGTCCGACGTCAAAACACAAACAATTCAAGATAACGGAAAACGAGAATACCGGACATTACATTCTATCCTTTTTAAAAATAAGTTTCGTCCCGAAACTTAAAATAAAAACATCATGGTAGAATACAAACAAAACCAAAAAGTCCACGCAACAAATATCAATTTCTACACGAATTACAGCACGAAGTACGATACACAACTACATCACGGGACACCACCAGGCACTCCCCGAGTAGGAACGAAAACCCAATTCCCGAACATCGTGGCAACGGTCTCACAATGCACCGCTCGGTGACCCACTTGGCCACACTCGAAACAGTTGACTAACGGTGAACGACAATTCTTCGCAGTACGAGATCAGGCAACAACAGTCAGACAACCCCGTTCGAACAACAACGATCGAACAACAACGATTAAATAACAATGATCGAATAACAATGATCAAATAACAATGATCGAATGACAACAGTCGAACAATGACTCCGAAATCCCCACTTCAACTCCCGACATTAAAAGAACTGGTAGAAAGTGAAAGATGTTACTTCCAAACAAGGTTCACAAGAATCGAACCGAACTCGGAAAGGTCACGATGACAAACAGGTCGATCTAAAACAAGGTCACAACTAGTTCGAATGATGCCAACTGATACATCAAACAAGTTAAAAAAGTATCGACGAACACGTGCAAGTCGATATAGAAGGAGAAACTGCAGAAGTCAAATATAGTACGGGTATTACATCCGACCTCTTATAAAAGAAATGTCGTCCCCGCAACTCACAACAACGGAAACAAGGTAACAACACAAAAAGCATCCGACAGGAAAATCTCCCATGGGTCTCTCAGAGTTGATCCTGATATCTGTGCTGAAGCGCGAACTCCGAAAGTCTCAATAGCCAAATCGCAAAACTGATTTCGGTGTCCCTCGAAACGCGTCACTGACGAGAAGGACAATTTACACGTGCATGCCCCGGCACATCACGGTTGAAATACCTCGGCTCGGCATATCGAAAATACAAATGCTAGATACAATGGGGCATAAAGTCGCAAAACAATATAGCGGAGATGCCAACTCAGCACAACAAAGAATCACGACGGTATCATTCGGCGACCTCAACGGCCCGAACGATAACAAGCACCTAATTACAAACATTATGAAACAATCACACATGTACACAAACGTACAAACCCAAGCTTCAACAGCTCACACTCGTGCGACAACACGCAAATCACCACGAGGCGATAAACAAGAACACCAGCCACACCTCTCACAGAGGGCTAGTACAACAAATGCGTGGCAACGCCTCGACGTTCATGCCACCAATTCGATCATACTCGGGAGCAAACATCATAACGACAACGCGAACATCATACATACATACCCAGCCCTCAAACGGGAATGGATAGGTTTTAAAAGCGAAAACCTCCTTTTGAAAATAATTTTGGAAACACCCATTGATCTTGTGTATCACCCTTCAATAAAAATACAATCGTGAAACATCATTATCGAGACTTTGGAAACTATTTCGCATTCGATAAAAATGAGGACAATTTCTTTTCATGAAAAACTTTCGGAAGTATTCGACCCTCGGGTCTAAGTAAAAGTGTTTCTAAAACATTGGAAAATATCTCAAAACATTTTGGTCCTCGAGGTAGAAGAATCTTGAAACATATTGTGGCACCTTGGATGTACCACAAGAAAATAATTCATTTTAAAACGACGTCTCGAAATTTATTTTCTAAGGTACTCAAAGTTTTCAAAGATAATTCAATGGGCTAGAATGCCCAAAAATTTCAGATAATTGCACGTAACATTATAGCGCTGGTCCCGCGGAACCCACCAGCTAAAAACCATTTACAAAACGCCAAAAAGGTCGATGACGGTAATATTTTACAATGTCCAAAGTATTTCAAAACACATTTTTCAAATACCGCTTTGATTGTGTCATTTGAAAATACACGACCCATTTGTCAAAATTTAACAAATTTTAAAAATCCATATAAACCATGGTTTGACCGCACCACCAAAATATTTTCCAAAATCGATTTCTACAAAATTCTCAAATCAGAAAGTCCTTCAGAAACATTCTCAAACTTACCCATAGCGGACAAAAATTACAACATTCCAAAACAAATAATTTAAAACCATATACTCAAATGGAAACCGTGGTCGCCAATTCAATCAAATGCATCTCGTGGTATCAAGTTTAAACACACAAAGAAAATCATTCATCGGAGTTTCTCACAAACTCTACCGTCGGTACCTATTCGAAACCCATCAAGGTTTAAAACTTTCACAACCTACCACCCCACCCGGTGGTTCAAAGATAAAACAATAATGTGCCCAGTTTTATACACATACTATATGTCACAAGTATTAAACACAACTATATTACACAATACTGTGTAAATAAAATTATGCACCGCAATTAACTCACTAAGATAAAATCGAGATACACAGGTATTACGCATAAAGGAGGAGACTTACATCCACAGGTCGCACGGAGGTGACGGTCGCCCACGATACTAATCTCGTCCGACAACATAACCGACACGTTGTGACTATGCACAACTCAACTTGTCACCTGACGACTCGAACGACAAGACCACACATTACTCGACAAACCACGACTCGACTCGACCCGACAGCCTAGGTTTCCGCAACCTAAGCTCTGATACCATAAATGTAACACCCTCAAAACCATAAGGGAATATTACACGCCGTAGACCCTTTCCACAAGGATCTACCAGGCTAAACATCCATAAACAACCAAATGCTTGCCCATCCAGGGTCAAACAATAAAATGATACAGACCGATATGGTCACTTACACGTGAATACACAGACCGATGAGGTCACACAACCCAATCGACAAAACTGACTTAAATAACATTACCCACACAGGGGTCGAAATACAATACAATGGAAGATCAAATCAACTCGACAACACAACAAAAATCAAAACAACTCTAGACTAATGATTAGTATCGCACTCGTCATCCTCTTGTGCCAATCCTGGATCGCTCCCGAACTGCATGTACTGACGCAAAATGACATCCACCCCGAATACTGGGGTTAGTAAAACTCCACTGTTTTACTAGTGCAAGTATCAAACCATACGAAATGTAACAAGCAAATAGCAACTACGAATTTAATACGGAAATCAATTATCAAAATGTTCGAGAAGTTTTAGAATTTCGAACTCAAGTAAGAGATATTTGAAAAGGAACACATCATCTCGGGATTTTTAAAGGTAAATTCTTTTGGACCTCGAGTCCCAATTTACAAAACCTTTTCGTAAACATTAGGGCCTTAGCCCGATTCTCGTTTCAAAGCATACTAAATAATATATCAAGATGAGCCCGAGATCCATATTTAAAATGTTACCCGAACAATCATCTACACGATCATTGTTCGTACACATCATGTACCGAACTCCGGAGGCCTCGACGGACCTTACCCGGACCACACACACTGTTCGTACACATCATGTACCGAACTCCGGAGGCCTCAGCGGACCCTACCCGGCCACACACACTGTTCGTACACATCATGTACCGAACTCCGGAGGCCTCAACGGACCCTACCCGGCCACAACATCGTTCGTACACATCATGTACCGAACTCCATAGGCCTCGTCAGACCCTACCTGGATCACACACCTTGTCCGTACACGTCATGTACCGGACTCCAGAGGCCTCGTCAGACCCTACCTGGATCACACACTTTGTTCGTACACATCATGTACCGAACTCCAGAGGCCTCGTCAGACCCTACCTGGATCACACACTTTGTTCGTACACATCATGTACCGAACTCCAGAGGCCTCGTCAGACCCTACCTGGAACACACACACATCGACACGACACAATTCATAATCATTAAATGTCAAGCGATTCCACATTACACCGAAATGTACAATCAAGTATGTAAACCAAAACAACACAAATATCATGATCATCACAACGACTCTTAACCAACATAACACACATTCGGTACACAATACATTGAACAACCACGTGTACAACCATCTCATATGTACATCGCAATCCTGCACAAATGGCACAACGCCTAACACGTATACCAATATATCACTATTATCACAAAACCTTCAAATTTCGGAAAACACAACCAACTCAAACGGAACATATTTACGGAGGCAAGCAAAATCGTCATACATATCATACGTAATTACTAGTCACAAGATACAAGTCGTATAATAAGATACTTGCCTTAATAACCGCTACCAAACGCTCAGAAGAACACGTCGACCGGGAAGCTCGGACCCAAAGAAGACAATGAACGGAAGGGTTCCGACTCAATTCATTGCGAGAAATCTGACCCTAACATCATACCATCAATAAATTAACGAACGAATGAGGAAGAATAATCGTAGAACGCTTCGAATTCCCTTTGTGACATTTTATCGAACACTTTCAAGGCGTCGATAAAATACTCAATAAAACGACAAATCCGTGGCAATCCAACCATGGAATAACAAGGATTTAGATATAATATAGCTTAAAAATCATCAATCCATCAATATTACGAGTTAAAACGGAGTAAACGGACAAATCGAACAAAATCCCCAAAACTATATTTTAAGAAAACTTGCCTTGATTCGGTCGATCGGAGCAAGTTATGGAAGGATTAATCGATGTTATGAACTTCAAAACTTCATGGATTTAACCCCTAACAACATCCCCCCATGATCATCAAGTCTCCACCGCGGAAGAGGAAGAAACGAGTGAGAAAATGAAGAAAAACCCGATCGCTTCGCCATATTTATACCCCACGGACACGGCGCAAAGAAACGGCCTGCACTGGCCGGGTGTCTCGGCCGTGTCTCGGCAGTTGCTGGTCCTGGCCGACCGGCGCAAGACACGGCGCTGGCAGCACTGCTTCTGTGGCCGTTTCGCATGGTCCGCCACCATGACTTGTCGATCCGACGGTCCGAAAATCCCAAACTCGACTTGAACGTAAACCGAAAGCACGGTTACGAAGTACTCGTAAATACGAATCCGAACACTGAGAGAACACCTGATTCCGACCACCCGAAGGCTCGAAATTCGACAACGGAAAGTAATTACCCAAAACTTTGGGAAATTACGAAAATGGCCCAAAACGTCCGAAAATCACGATACGCGATCGAAACACCAAACCAAAGCTCGTAACATGAATAATAACATTAAATGAACTTACGAGAAACTCGAAACAACAGTTTCGGACGAGATTCGCAAGAATCGAACTCAAGTGCGGAAAAGTCGCTAAAAAGCACGAAACTCAACAAAACGATACCGAAACGAATTCGGATGACAAAAAGTGCAGAATTAATCATTCTCAGAATGATGAGACGGTCCCAAGCGAGTCGTCGAAACGGACTTCCGCCGAAAAAATAAAATTACCGAAAATCCGAAATTGCGGATATTACACTTACCCTTATGCATGACTATTAAATCAATGTACCAACACATTAAGCTTTCACATTTCACTTTCAATTGATGAAATATTTATTGTGAGCACTTTGCATTTATAAGACAACTTAAGCTTTTAGCATGATACGTATTTAAAATAGTTTATTGACATGTAATCTTTTAAGATGTATTTTTTACGTAATATTTTTTGTCTATTTATTTTGGTATTGACTCTATCATTTTTAATTAGAACTAACTAATATTAATACATTGGGCTAAGTTATAACTATTTCTTATGATAGTCAATGATGCCCGTGCGATGCACATGTGCTGTATAGAAGTTTTCATAGATTTAAAATACGCATGCACATGGGCTATATAGAAGTTTTCATAGCGTAATATTCGGCATTTATTTTCGTCATTTTATATTTAAGTTTTCATGGTGTCACACATTTGCTAAGCTTTATACGTACTTAGAATACTTTATTGAGTTGCACATGGGCTGTATATAAGTTTTTATATCGTAATCTTCAGAACTTATTTTCGTCATTATATATCTAAGCTGTGATGATATCACATTTCTAAGCATGACACACATTTAAAATAGTTTATTGACATTAAAAGAGTATATGTGAAGAGATTTTTTTCAAGATGTTACATTGAAAAGAGTCTATTCACATGTAATTTTTTAATATGTATAAGTTACATAAATTATTTTAAATATGAAGCGATGACATTAATGTTGAGACCTTTTATATTCATCCACGTGCAATGCACATGTGATCGCCTCAGGACCCATGCGATGCACTCAGGTTGGATCTAATTGTTTTTTCCGTAATGTTCGGGACTAATTTTCGGTTCATGTTTGAAACTCTCATTTTTTTGTGAAAGACGGACTTCGTTGTTCAAATAAATTACATTATTAAAAGCGAACTATAAAACAAATTTCCTTTTTAACAAAACTATAAAAACATAAAACATTAAAGTGATTAGTATATTCAAGAGTATAAATTATAATTCGTATAATAAATTATAATTCGTATAGTAAAATATTGCATGTTTAATTTGTAACGTACTATTAATATGAATGCCGTGTATTCATCTATATTGACACCTGGCCGTGGTGTTGTTCTTTTTGTTGTTGTTCTTCTTGTTGTCTTTGTCGTTGTTGTTCATTAGCATTTTGCATGTTTTGTTCTTGATACAATTTTCGTGACTTGTCAATCTCTTTCTTTAATGTGAAGAGGTTTTTGCAAAATGTAATATATAAAAGAGGATATTCATATGTAATCTTTTAATGTGAGAAACTTACATTAATTATTATTTTATTAATCCATTATTACAAAATATTAACATAAAATATAATATCGAATTTGGAGCATTCATTAGTAACTCATTCTAAGTATTTACTGATGACGACATGAATCACATGATCTCAAACTCAAATGAATAATGCTTACCTCGTGATATGTGGATAACATTTGAAATACAATTTTCTTCTCCTTTATATACTTCTTCGATTTAGAAGATTCTCATTGTTATGATGATAGTGTGA
Source organism: Orobanche coerulescens (assembly GCA_033398695.1). Classification (NCBI taxonomy): domain Eukaryota; kingdom Viridiplantae; phylum Streptophyta; class Magnoliopsida; order Lamiales; family Orobanchaceae; genus Orobanche; species Orobanche coerulescens. Next base: position 232,747,656 of record CM065802.1, read on the forward strand.
AGATATTTTTATTATATTTTTATTATATACTACCATTTGCAATATGTAACATCGACATAATTTACATACCATATCAAATATCAAAGTCACACAATATTCCAAGACGTTTAATTAAAAAAGTGACATTAACACAACGCAAGACAAAAAACTACATTAAGAGCAAAAATATTAAAATGCACCAACAAAGTGTAGTAATAATTATTGACTAAAAATTGAATGCTCGTCACATCATTTTCAATAAACCCGTTTATCGGTATTACATGAAGTAAAATATTGCATGTTTAATTTGTAACGTACTATTAATACGAATGCTAAGTATTCATCCCACCGGTGGCCACGACGTTGATCTTGTTGTTGTTGTTTTTGTTGTTGTTGTCTTTGTTGTTGTTCATCGCCTTTTGCATGTTTTGTTCTTGATATAATTTTTGTAACTTCTCGATCTCTTTCTTTAATGCTTCTTGATGCGCTACAAAAAAAATAGATATAGTTGATCATTAGTAACTTAAATACAGTTAATCAATATATTGCATTTTCGATCAAAGTAAAAATATTCATGCATGTTCCACTTAATTGATAAGACAACGATGTGTAGGATCTCTTAAACCATTAGAAAAGATGATGTTACTACCAAATCTCCTAAGCCACCATCTTTATGTCCTACATTATTACACACAAAAAACACACGTGAAATTTACATAAAATAATATAAATCATTATGCTAAATAAGTAAGACGATATGATGCTTACTTTACCACCATAATAAGTTGTAGCCCAATGTGCGCGGTGTGGAGGAAGTTGTGGTTTATTGTGTGATTTTTGACACATTATATAGTTGATAAAATATTCAGAATCATGACGGTGAAGGTAAAAGACTAACCACTAATTGGTGTGTTTAATTTATGCATTCATTTACATTTTGGTTTGTATTCTTTGTGTTTAATGCGCACGATTCCTATGACTTACCCTTACGCATTTACTATTAAATCAATGTATCAACACATTGCCTTTCACATTTCACTTTCAATCATGAAATATTTATCATGAAGATTTCTGATTTATAAGCATAAACTTGCCTTTAAGATATAAGATTTTGAGGCTTACTTAAGACTATCGCTATTTTTAACTTTGTTTACTTATTATTGTCATTTTTATTTTTATCGTCATTATCATTATCATTACACTATTATTATTTCTTACGTAGTACCATATGCCATATGGTCCATATCTTTATGATAGATATCGGATAATGCTTTATTACAATATTACTACCTCCGTCCCGCCCAAAGGTTTACATTTCTATCAAAAAGTAGTCCTTTTAGTAAGTTTACATATATCACTTTTTACAATCAAATCAAGCAATCACTTTTTACTTTTTAATCTCCACCACTCATTCACCATCAATATTTTTTACTTTTTAATCTCCACCATACATTTAATCATCATTACCTATACCAATCATTACCTAAAATACACCAAATATACACCCTCTGTCAACCTTTGGCTGGGACAGAGGGAGTATTATTTCTTTTGCAGTACCATATCTTTACGAGTGTTTTATGATAGACACAGGATAATGCTTTATTATTATTGCCTGAGATGGTCGAGTGGATAAAAAATAACGGGGAGAACAATATATGGCTACTTTTTTTTTTCGATACCTATGCCCAAACTTACACTGACTAATATCTAATAATAATGCCCCACAAGATCGCTACCAGGTTAAATCGCGATGTGATCTCCCATGCTCTTAAATATCCTCAACTACCGCACATGAGTCGCCCTGCCAGTGATTGCTCCACGCTGACTTCAAATCCAACCGCAGGTTCCCACCGAGATCTGGCCTTCCACACTGACTACTCTTGATGATATGATATGTGGATTTTACCGGATGTTAGTTTGTCATAAACTAATAAGAAGATGTTATATGGGAGAATCATAAAAGAGGCTTGACGAAAGAACGAGCGTGCTAAATGGGAGAACCATAAAAAGATGTTACATGAAAAAACCATAAAAGAGATTGCATGAGAGAACAATATGAAGGTGCTACAGGAGACAACAATAAAAGGAGGTTATACGAGAGAATCATAAGAAAATGATGTTGTACGGAAAAAACATGAGAAGACATTAAACAAAAAAAATCATAAGATGCTAAATGGGAAACCATAAGAAGACACTATATGTGAGAACTGTAAGAAGATTTTACAAAGAGAATTATAAGAAGATCTCAGGAAAAGCATAAGAAGATGATACATCAAAAAATCATAAGAAGATGTTACACGGAAGAACCATAATAGATAGCTACAAGGGGAGAGTCATAGGATAATGCTACATGAGACTCGTAAAGATGTCCAGACCTAGGTAAAATGGAGTAGGGGCAAGATCGTTAATTTGCTAATTTGAAAAATATACACGATTTTTTTTTTTGGTGGGAAGAAAAATATACACGATTGAGAACCCCTTAAAACATTTATAAGTAATAATGTGAGCTTTTCAAAGTATTAAGTATCGATTTTAGATGGAACTTAATTCAGCTACTCAAGTATTCCCATTTTCTACCATATAACTTGATCAACTCTTAAACTTCTTCTCATTAATTACAATAGTGTGACTCTTTTATTTCTTCTAACGAGATAGCATGGCCCGTGCGATGCACGGGCTTTGTTCACCATAAAAAATTATCGATTTTGCAAGGGTTATACGTATTTAGTTATTATATGTTTAGTTTTGGTCGGGGGTACTCGATTAAATAAACGAAGTTTGTTTAAGTAAGTTTTTGTAAGTAGGATTGTTTCACGAAAAAGGTATCAAACACACTATTGACTTTCATCATCGTAACGCAAAACATGTTATTTCAAACATATAGTTTATACTACACACAACTCAGGTATTTTCATTTTGTCGGCGAATTTGTAGCCCCTACACATATATCAAGGAAATAAGAGTCTCCACAATGTTTCTCATTAATACATAAACACTTTTCAACAAAATGCTGCAACAGATAATTCGTAAAAAAATTCTTCCTTATAATTCAAATGCTAAACATATAAAAACAACCAAATATCAAAGTTCAAGACCTAATGTGTGTTTTACTATTCATGTGCCATATTGATATGAACCATCACTCCCCTAACTCCGTAAATTTTACTTTGAATATTTTGCTTAATTTCATCAATTGTCGATCATAAAGAGGTATAACCTATAAACCTATGCTACTTCCCACCACATATGTATTTCACATTCATATCATGTATCAACAACGTTACATCCACAAAACCAAAACCAAATAATCAAATCGAGCAACACTTTTATTTACATAAACAAAATCACTCACCATCAATTCAAATGATTATCATGAACCAATATCCAATATCTAAAACGCCAAAAACCGAACTTTTAAAAACACTTTAAACCTCACCACCATCACCATAAGTCATAGAAGAAGCAGACGCTACCGTTCCATTCCCATTCCACTCCCTCTCTTCTTCCTCTCCTCTTCATACTCAGCATCATCCATCTCCAACTCAAACCTACAAACCGGACACGTATTCCTTGAACCTAACCATGGCAGTATGGCACAATACACTCTTCATGATACATATGTCCGCAACTCCTTCAAAACCTCCTCTTCATTATTAAACACCTTATCCTTACATATTGCACACGCTTCACTCAATTCACTCACTCCACTCTTCTCAACTGTTTTTAACGCCTCAATAGCGGCTTTCGAAGCCAGTGGAGCGTCTTTTTTACTACCAGTCTCAACTAATGTTTACTGCATTGTTGTATGTGTTCCATCTACACCCTCATCATTCTTCGCAATCCCAGTTCTTTCGCCTCGAATTTCATCCTCCAAACAACCCTTTGAAGTCATTTTTACTTCTGCACAAATAATTCAGTACCCGAACAACACTTTAAGGTTACTTTGCTAGACAAAAATTTAGCAGTCACGCCCCCTTGTAAAGTCGATTTTTTTGCCCAAAATTCAAGCAAACAAACAGCCACCGAAGTTTATAGAAAATTGCATAAGAATTCTGCAAAGGTACTAATCTGTTTAAACAAACATAAATGCACCTATGACAGCAATATGATTTAGGATGTTAAATAGTTGATAACTATTTTGGTAATGTTTCATTTGCTTAACAATAAGCAAGTCATCTCTCCAAATTGCTAGCACATCCTATATGTTTGTTGGGTTTTCTCAGTTTTCTTTATTTGCAGCTCACTAGTCATTTCCAACATAAGAAATCAAGTAATTATGAGACATTATCGTTGCTCCCTCCTTTTCGTTCTATCTGTCGTTTAAGGTTTATTGACACAGATTAAGGTTAATAATAATAATAATAATAATAATAAACAATTGATCAGCTATAAATTTACAATGAGAGATTGAATCTGCCTCCGTTAAAAAGTCCCGATTATTGGCATATGAGCCAGATGATATAATGACCAACATCGCTAAATATAGGATGTAATAAAAAAAACGCATCAAACAATTGCTACACCAAAAATTTTGTTTAAACAAAAAAGAAGACTACCATAATCCTAAATATCATACATTTTCAAATGCATATGCATTACTATTAATATTACTCTTAAATGGACAAATCAAAGAGCAGGTATACCTGCTCGGTGTCACGGTCAGCATCACCGAAGCTACCAAGATCTTCCATTCAATGAGAAGCGCTCACCGCCACACCAACACCGCCGCCGCCACCATCCCACTCCACTCATTATCATGCCAACGACACTCCGATACCTCCGCCGACGCCGCACACTACCATACACACCACCACCTAACTTTCCTCCCTCCCTGTTCCGATTAAAAAAAAACTTCAGAGATCTGACTATAGATAGACCCACGCCTTTTCTCTCCAACCGACCTAAAAAACCTAAACGAAAATAAAAATAAAATAGGTTCTAGAATCCACGCTCTCTTTTTCAGAGAAATCCCCAAAGTCAAGAGAGCCCTCCGTCTTCCCGACGGACTGTGATTGACCGAGTCCGGCGACAGGAAAAAAGATAGACAGTTGAAGAAGACAAAAAAAAACGAAAAATGAGATTGTTTGGTCTAGAGAGAGAAAGTAATGGCGGATAAGGGAAGAAAACGACACAGAGACTACAGAGTCAAAGATGAGGAAAGAAGCTTGCAGCAATCGATAAATATTAGGCTGTGATGCGATGCGGGGATGTGTTTTATGAAGAAGGCATGTGGATGGACAAAAAGATAAACCTGATTTAATAATGAAGGGATTCAAAACGTTTCACGTCCACACATTTAACCATGGAACTCAAACTTGAGTTTGAGTATGGAACTCATTCTTGCATAATAGAATTTATGGACTTAAAGCCATTAATGCTCACATTCAATAAGGGCGAGACATCATGGCCCGTGCGATGCACGGGCTTTGTTCACCGTAAAGAATCATTGATTTTGCAAGGGTTATGCGTATTTAGTTATTATGCTTAGTTTCGATCAGGGGTACTCAACTGAATAAAGGAAGTTTGTTTAAGTAAGTTTTGTAAATATAATTATTTCAATAAAAATGCATCAAATACATGAGTGACTTTCATCACCATAACGCAATACATGCTATTTCAAAAACAAAATTTATACTACACACAACTTAGGTTTTTTTCTTTTGTCTCTTACACCAAAATTGATGTACCAGCTTCGAGTTTTGTCTTTCATTTGTAACGATTGCGTCGTTACGTCTCCAAGTGAGTTTTGCTTGAATAACAAATTCTCCCAGATGCGTGATAATGAGGCGAGTTCCATTGCACAAACCTTGTGGTTAATATGTATTAAATGCATCAAGTCTTTAAACTTGATGCATTGTAGATGCTCTAAGTATGTATCTTAATATTTTAAGACCTCCCTAAAAGTCACAAATGATTTATAATATAGTAGAGGTTATCATAAATATTAAACACTTTAAAAAAAATATAATTTGTGATTATAAATACTTACGTTTAATGATGAAACTCAACATTTATATATTAATTAAAGGACACGGTATAGTGGCTTAAACTAAATAGCCACATTAGCATCTCACTTTTAACACTCACACACCAAGATTAAGATACTTTCTTTTTTCATGGCTTGAGCTATTTCCACTTTTTGTGTTCAAAGCAGTAGATGTCAAATCGTGAATGTAAAATACGCAACCGTTCTCTATTGAAAATACGTCATTATTTAGACCTTTTTAATAAGAAAAAAAAGGTAATATCATAACATTAAGATCTTTATTTATTGAGATTACTTACACAACTTTTGTCGAAACACAACTCTCGAATTTGAATAGTTGAAAGGATTATAACACAGATTAGTGACCTTATGAATTGATGATATTTGTACCAAAACTCAATGGCAAAATATAACCATGGTCTTAAAAAATCCTAAATCGACTTCACTACTCTTCCACTTTATTTTTCATATCTTATATTTAGTATAAGATGGAAAGTTCCATCAGTACGCAATGACTCTTTTTCTGTTGTGGTTCGGAGAGTCTTATTGTATTTGTTTGTTACTATGTTTGTTTGTGTAAGATAATTGACGTTAAACATATACAATCTTTCACCGTTCAATAAACCAAACATCTTTTTGTATCAAATATTTAAATATATTTTAGTTTAATTGTCCTTTTCAAGCTGAATTAGAATGACAATTTTTTCCAATACTAAAATGTGTATTTACATTTTCAGCTTTACCAAAGATAACAAACAAATAAATAAGGAAATTTGTGCATTACGGTAATTGAATGAGCCTATTTAATAAATGAACATGATAAAAAAAACTTACACATGATTATTATGTATTGACATACATGATAATAGAGTTTCTTAGCTAATATCATTAATGCTCACATTAAAACATGAAACTCATTCTTTATATATATATAGATTATCAAGTAATTACTCAGTTCATCAAAACTGTACCTCAATACTTGGGCATATATTTGAAGAAAAAGTACATAATATAGACAAACTAATATTATTGTGAGGGTGTTAGAGCATCTCCAACCATAGAGACATATTAGTGTTGGCCACTAAGTATACAGAATACAGCTTGGAAAAGTGTTAGTACAACAGACTGTATGTTTTTCAAATAAGAGTGCGTAGTGGAAGTTCGTTTAAGTGAGTTGCTGTAAATACAGCAACTAGGTTTTCTCCTGGTAGCTTGGTGCGTACAGGGCATGCAATGTATACTTATAAATAATCACAGTAATGAAAAAGTAAATGCATAAGGTAAATAACACAGTATTTAAAGTAGTTCGGGGTAAACCACTCTACGTCCACTGGTCCTCCACACAGGAGTAAAATGTTTATTATAATCACTACGTACACAACTACGTGACTATAATCAAACTTATCCTTGTATCGTTCACACAGATTGATACAAAGACTGTCGCTTTCAACCGTTCACACAGATTGGTTGATGGCGTCTCTCGACTTGCTTCTTCTCACACAAAGTGGACAAAGTTAGGATTCTAAGCCAAAATACCTTGGATTCGGATGGAGAAAAGATGATTAAGATGATGATAAACTTCACTTGAAGCACAAAACTCGACTTATCACGGGACTCCACGGGTAAATCTTGAAGAACCGCTCGAAATCGCTCTCGAGAACTCACACTGCGGACGAAAGGGAGAAAAGAAGGAAATGACGTGATGAAGGGTGCTCAGGTTTTTAAAACCTGATTACTTATTACATACGTTAACATGCTGATGTTAACGTATGCTATGCCTCTTACGTACGTAACACTCGGGTGTTAGCGTACGTAATGGCTCCACAGAACAATCTGCCCAATTTGCTGAGGCCGATAGCGTACGCTACATCAGACAGTTAGCGTACGCTATAAGGGAGCTTATGTACGTAACACCCGCGAGTTAACGTACGTAAGGACTTGGCAAAAACTGGGCAGAACCCACTGTCCAAAATGCTGAGGACCATAACGTACGTTAACACTGAGGTATAACGTACGTTATGCAGGTATCGATAGCGCACGCAAGAAAGCATGAATAATGTACGTTATTCATGCAGCAGTTCAGCACTACTGAATGCAGTTCGCTGTACAGGAAGGTACGAAGTCGAGACGCAACACAAGGACGGGACCCAAAAATGTAAATACGAAATATTCGCAAAGATGAAGTTAAGTGCTGAAAGAAAATACGATTCTGACTACCGGGGGATTTGACTTACGACAACGGATATAAAATTCCCTAAACTTATAGGAAATTACAAAACGGTCCAAACGTCCGAAAATCACGATACAACGTCGGATTATCAACCCGAAGCTCACAACGTGAATAACTCAACCATACGGGCTCATGGAAACAAATAAACAATGAGGTCGAACGAGTTTTACGAGAATCGAACATACATGCGACAAGACATAACATAAAGCGAAATTACGTAAAAACATCTCCAAAACTCATCCAAATGGAAAAACACCAAGAACAAAACAGATTTAAAATGTCGAAACGATTACAAGCGGGTCGATAAAAATAGACATGCGTCAAAAATGAAAATTGCTAAAAATAGAAAGGTATGGATGTTATATTCTCCCCCTCTAAAAAGAAGTTTCGTCCCAAAACTTAAGAATCAAAAAGCTCGTGGTGTCTCGCACGCATATCCTCCTTTAATTCCCACGTCGCTTCCTCCACTCCATGCCTCGACCATTGCACCTTAACCAAGGGGATGGTTTTGTGCCTTAACTGTTTATTCCGACGTTCCAAAATTCCACTAGCCTCTCCTCAAACATAACGTCCTTCTCGATCTCCACATCCCCAAAGTCAATAACGTAAGCCGGGTCTGGAACATACTTTCTCAATTGAGAAACATGAAATACACTATGCACATGGCTCAACGACGGAGGTAATGCCAAACGGTAGGCCAACTCTTTCCAATATCTCGAAAGGTCCAATATACCTTGGACTAAGCTTCCTTTTTTTTCTCAAATCGGAAAACTCCCTTCGACGGAGAAACTCTCAAGAAGACATGATCCCCTACCTCAAACTCCAAGGGTCGACACCTAACATCCGCATAAGACTTTTATCGACTCTGAGCCGCCAAGATTCTCCTTCGAATCAATTCGACTTTCTTCCTAGTCTCCAACACAAGATCCAGCTCGGTGCCAACTAAATTGGATGGCTCATTCTAACATATCGGTGATCGACATCGTCGGCCATAAAGCGCCTCATACGGTGCCATATTAATCAAGGCATGCCAGCTATTATTATAAGTGAACTCGATCAGGGCCAGATGTTCCTCCCAATCACTACTCCAGTCTAGCGCACACGCGCGCAACATATCCTCGAACGTCTGAATGGTACGCTCGGACAGTCCATCGGTCTTAGGATGGAAAGATGTACTCAAACGCAAACGTGTCCCCAATGCCTTGTGTACCGCCTGCCAAAAATGCGATACAAACCGACCATCTCTGTCCGAAATAATAGTCTTCGGTGTACCGTGAAGTCTCACGATCTGCGCAATAAAAATACGAGCCAATTTTTCTGGACCTCAAGTGCCCTTGATGCCCAGAAAATGTGCCAACTTAGTCATTCGATCCACGATCACCCACACCATGTTCATTCCAGTCTTTATCCTCGGCAAATTCGTGACAAAATCCATAGAAATGTTCTCCCATTTCCGTTCCAGAACGGGAAGTGGTTTCAACAACCCAGCTGGCCGCTGATGCTCGATTTTGACTTGCTGACAAGTCAAACACTTAGCCACAAACTGCACTACCTCATTCTTCATGTCATTCCACCAAAAATTCTTCCTCAAATCCTTATACATTTTACTCGAGCCCGGATGGATTGAGTAAGGTGACGCATGAGCCTCTCGCATAATGCCCTGCCTCAATTCCAAGTCGTTCGGAACACACAGCCGACCTTGGAATCTCAACACACCATCTTCATGAATCATGAATCCCGGGGATTTTCCCTTCACCACATTCTCACGGAGTTGAATAAACATCGGATCTTCTAACTGTCTCGATTTAATATCGTCGACCAGAGACGAAGAGATCTCAAGAGCGCACAACTGACCAGCATTCCCTGGTAGCACAACCTCAATAGTTAACCCCATCAACTCTCGCTGGAGCCCTGGCTGAGCCGTGAGTAACTCAAGTACCCGAAGCTATACCGATTTCCGACTCAAGGCATCTTCCACCACATTTGCCTTGCTCGGATGATAAAAGATCTCGAGATCGAAATCCTTAATTAACTCCAGCCACCTTCTCTGTCTCATATTTAGTTCTTTCTGTGTGAAAATATATTTCAGGCTCTTGTGATCGGTGAAAATCCAACACGATGAGCCATACAAGTAATGACGCCAAATCTTCAACGCAAACACAACTGCAGCCAACTCAAGATCATGCGTAGGATAGTTCAACTCATACGGTTTCAACTGATGGGAAGCATAGGCAATCGTCCTCCCGTGCTTCATGAGTACACATCCAAGTCTTTGGCCTGAGGCATCGCTATAAACTGAAAAGCCCTCATTACTGCACGGTAAGGCTAAGACAAGAGCGGTTGTCAATCACATCTTCAGCTCTTCAACACTCTTCTGCCGCTCGTCGGTCCATACAAACTTCTCTGACTTATGCAACAACTGAGTAAGCGGTCGAGCGAGTTTAGAGAACCCCTCGATAAACCTTTGATAATACCCTGCCAAACCCAGAAAACTGCGGACTTCCTTCACGTTATTGGGCGGCGCCCAATCCAACACTGCCTCTATCTTGTGTGGGTCCACACGAACACCCTCGGCCGATATCACGTGACCGAGAAACATAACCTCTCGCAACCAAAACTCGCACTTTGAGAACTTCGCATAAAGACACTGAGTTCTCAAGATTACCAACACGATATGTAGATGATGTGCATGCTCCTCCTCGCTCCTCGAGTAAATCAGAATATCGTCGATAAAGACGACTACATACTTATCGAGATATTCGATAAAGACCTTGTTCATTAGCTGCATGAACACGGATGGGGCGTTAGTTAGCCCGAACGGCATAACCACAAACTCGTAGTGGCCGTATCTCGTCCGAAAGGCCATCTTCGGAATATCGGAATCCTTCACTCGGAGTTGGTAATACCCCGATCTCAAATCAATCTTCAAGAACACAGTCGCTCCTTGCAATTGGTCAAACAAGTCGTCAATCCTCGGAAGCGGATACTTGTTTTTTATGGTCACCTTGTTCAACTCTCGGTAGTTGATGCATAAACGGAGTGACCCATCCTTCTTCTTCACAAACAAGACCAGTGCGCCCCAAGACAAAGCTCTCGGACGAATATAACCCATGTCTAGCAACTCTCCCAACTGTTTCTTCAACTCAAGCATCTCGGCAGGCGCCATGCGGTACGGCATCTTTGAAATCGGGGTGCACCCGGCTCTAAATCAACAGTGAACTCAACCTCACGGTCAAGTGGAAAACCCGACAACTCATCTGGAAAGACGTGAGAATACTCACTCACCACCGGAATAGACGAGAGCTCGACTCCCACTTCTTCCGATCTCAAAGCATAACACCAGTAACCAGTGCAACCTCCTCGAAGAAGTTTCACCGCTTTCATCGCGCTGACCAAGAATCTCTAACTACTCCGTTTGCGTCCCACAAAGGAGTGTTCAGTACCGTCATCGGCTAACATCGAAATGGTTCTCGCTCTATAGTTCATGATCGCCCCATGTCGATCCAGCCAGTCCTCACCAAGAATCAAATCCTCATCCTTAATGTCTACCACAGTCAGATTAGAAGACTAATCCCTCCCCGCGATACTCACCGGAAAATCTATAATCTCACGATCCCCCACAATACTATCTCCACTAGGTAGTTTAACAACAAACGGTTCACATGCAACTAGACAATCAACATGAAGACGACGCACACAATCCAAAGAGATGAAAGAATGCGTAGCACCAGAATCAAATAACACGGAAACAGGATGGTCAAGGATGCAAATGGTACCTGTAGCCACCGTCGCGTCAGGATCTCCAGCTCCTCTCATCTCATATACACGGGGCAGAACAGACCCTGCACTAGACGCTCCCCCTCTAGAAGGCTGCCCAGGTCCTCGACCTCTGCCGAAACTCTGCTGAGGCTGATTAGTTGTCAGGTCTTGATTCACGCTCGGCTCTCCCGCAGCCGGGGCTGACACCTGAGTAACTGGTGCCCAGCTAGCATATCCACAATACTTAGCACGATGCCCCATACGACCGCAAGTAAGATACTGCATCGGCGCCTTGTCACAATCACTCATCATATGTCCCGGACGACTACAGTTAAAACAAGTGTGGCCACGAGCCGGAACAGCCGGAGCAGACTTAGAACCATGGCCTCGCCCGAATGACGGGGACTGATTCTCAAAAGCTCGCGAACCAGACTGAGTCTTTTGATGCCCGCCAAACTTACCTCCCGAAAACTGACCGAAAATCTTCTATTTTTTACCCTCTATTGCTACCTCTGTCACAGAGAAAGACAATCATAGGCCATCGCCTTGTTGTGATAGTCTTTCAAAGTTGTGCACACAAGGCCTGACATGTAGTGGCGAACCCTCGACTTCATCCGCATGTCGAAGTGGCGGATCTTATCTTGCTCATCTCGGACCTGATTCCTAACATAATGTAGCTGCTGATTGTAATCCTTGATCGCCTGTGAGATGGGAACATCCTGGGGTTTTGCTTCAAAGAAGGCTCGAATCCTTCCCTCTTTTACCCGGCCACGGACAATATTCATCCTCCATCAGTTCTCGGAACTCGTCCCACGTGACAGTCCGGTCCCGCGGTTTCACTGTTTGCCACCACGTTGCCGCCTCCTTGGCGAGGAAGTACTGAGCGATTGGTACTTTCCTCTCCTCGGTGCAGTTAGCCGCCTCGAACACCTTCTCCATCTCGAATAACCAACTCTCCCAACTAGAAGGATCGGAAGTACCATCGAATTGCGGAGGATGCATACGAATCACGTCCTGAAGTAGCTTGTCGGTACCAGAACCATTAGGCGGAACCGGATTAGCATTAGCATGGTTGACCAGAACGGCCTGAGTCAGTAGCGTCATCTGATTCGCTACTTGCTGCAGAATATTCGCTACTCTAACGTTATCATGAGCATTACCGAAGCTAGCAGACTGATCCTGCTGACGCTCGGCACTAGACTGGACATTGTTCGACAAAGAAGGCGTTGCCGAACCAGCCCCTGAGCTATCGGATATGGCCGCCCCACCGGCTGCGCCACGTCCCCTACCGCGTCCGCGTCCCCTACCAGCAGGCATTCTGAAGAAGTAACTAGTGAGTACAATTCAAACGCAAAACACATCACGATACTAAGAAAGGAACAACACAGGAGAACGCAACAAGTCAAGTTAGGAAAAACTTACGAGCACCGGCGTACTAAGATGATGGCGTAGTAGTGATACTGTTAAAAAACGACACTCGACTAGACCCAAATAACCGACAGCCTAGGTATCCATAAAACCTTAGGCTCTGATACCATATTCTGTAACACCCCCAAGACGTTCAGGGCATATTACATCGCCGTGGACCCCACCCTTTGGAATCCACCAGGCTAACACACAAACTCGACATTACGACGGCGATAGACATCATCAATATACGGACAATTTCTCAATCTAAGACATACAAAATAAGTAAACCGGACTCATAATGCAATTCAACATCAAACCAAACCCCAAATCGGGTACACAACAATCCTAATGTTCCAAAAGAAAGGAGTACTCGAGTATTGAAACAAACGACAAGATTAATAAAATTTAAAAGACATGACATCAACGAACGACCATTGAACAGAATCACCCTTTCCCATCATCCTCGTACTGTCCGCATGCTCGTTCGCCTCCAAGACCTGTACCTGAAATACAAAAGTATTTCCCCCATTTAAGGGGTTAGCGACAACTGCTACTGCAAGTACAATCCATTTAAACTACCATTCTAATCAGATGAAATATGCGCCAGAAATCACTTTAGAATATTTATATTCTGGAATATTACAGTGCACATGCCCAAAACACAATTCTCCAACAAAACATTTCAAAGGTTAACCGTTGGTATGAGACTCACGGTCATCGCACCCCGCAGAGGCCCCATCAGACCATCTCTGGGTGAACATACGCATTCATATCCACAACATACACGGAAATACATAAATCAAATACTAGAATATGCAAACAAATATAAAGTACTTGCCTTTGAGACATCTTCGACGAAACGGGAACGAACAATGACTAGGAATGACCCGGAGTGAACACGACCGTTCCTAAACGAGAGTTTAACACAACTCAGTCCTAAACGATAACAATAATCGAACGGAATACGCCCACAATCCCGATTATCAATCATAAACATATACGGACGACGAATACTGGCGAGGGTTTTCATAAAACCTCCCCGAATCAACAATCCACGGATTAAACACGACAGAAACGGATTGGATCACAAAACAACAATAATCGATAAGAAATATGACAACAAGAACGAACAATTCGAGTTTAATATAGACAAATCCCGAAAAACCCACAAAGTGGACAAAGTTAGGGTTCTAAGCCAAAATACCTTGGATTCAGATGGAGAAAGATGATTAAGATGATGATAAACTTCACTTGAAGCACAATACTCGACTTACCACGGGACTCCACGGGCAAATCTTGAAGAACCGCTCGAAATCGCTCTGGAGAACTCACTGTTGGAATATAAAACGCAGCGGAAGCTAGATTGATGAATGGAGTAGATTTGGTTTTATAAACTAACCAACAAAATTGCGGATCTATTTAGGCTTGTCAATTAATTAATTAAACAGACTAATTAACAATTTAAATATACATATTTATGCAGTAGAATTGGTAATTCATACCTTTGAAGCGAAGTTGTAGAAAAATCCATTTGGGTCGATCGAACTCCTCCTCGTACTCCTCCTTGATCTTATTATATTTCTACCTCAAGATCCCTATGTACGAATGTCGTGTGGGCAACAATCTACCGGACTGCTTGGACTGCAATATGGGTCGGCCGAAATTTTTCCCAAGAAATACCTTACGAATTTTTCTCTCTATTTTTCTTGAATATTTGAGTATTTAGAAATATATTGTGTTAGCTAAATTGTGGAATCCAAGGCACAAGTCAAGATCCACAATTAAACATAAAATTAGAAGAAAAATCGAAAATTTCTTGTTCCAAAATCATGTAAAAATCGGCCACCCATTAAGTCCTATTTATAGGTGCTTTGGGCTACTCTAGGGACCTTAATGAGGAAAAGGTAAGGACTCCTAATAGATTTCATTTTACCAATATTAGGACTCTTCCTAATATAATGAATTTATTAATATCAAGTTAGTCCACTAAAAGGTTGATATTGCACTTCCTACCAAAATCCCAAATTACGAAATTGGGCTCCCTTTTGAATTAATTATTTCCCGTATTTAAGATATCACATGTCCATTAATTAATTTAAGCTACTGACACCTTTTAATTAATTAATATGTCATATATGAGTATACCACTCGAGCTTTATTATTATATCGAAAAATTAATTCCACCTACAGGGTTTAATATAATAATCCTTTAGAGTATAACACCCCAAACTAGGTGGTTATCACAGTGCCGTGGACCCCCAACTGGGGCCCACCAGGCGAATGAAATACAATGATTTAAATAATATAATTGTAGTACCGAACCACATTATATTACCAATTTCTCCGATGAGGAGTTTCAAGTACAATACACCCAAGAATACAGAATACATATATATTTCATATGAAGATGAAATATACAACACCAAATTAAAATGAAAATCCAACGGAAATGCAGCGGAAAACACACATGAAGGAAACATGAATAGCTGAAAGAACTGAGGGGCCCTACTAGTATCACTGGAACTTCTCGCCGTCACCATGCTCTTCTCGTGCCTTTGCCTTGCCATGACCTAAAAACAACATCCCCAACGGGGTCAGTTACACAAAACAACAATCCTCAAGAGTTGAACAAATACAAAAATCACATGTCTTAGTTATGAAATCAAGTCTGAAAGAGGGGCATCATAGTACCCCGGAGATGGGATGTGCAAGTACACAAGTCGCCGAGTGTTCGGAAAACCCGCATAAACACATGCACTTGTGCCTAATTAGTCTCACGGAGGCACGTTACCGTGTGCACGGTCCAATGTGTCGGATTACCCGCATAACACATGACCATCGTGTGCCCGACTAAAAGTTCCGCACATATACCATCCGGCAACGCAATACGATCCCGAAAAGCCACAAGAACAAAAGCGACCATAATGAATAATAATGAATAGAAATCCGACAAGGGCCAAGAATGACTCACCGTGGTGAATTAATAACGCAATGAGTGATAACTCAAATGAAATGATTGGAACCGTCGTTCCTCGTGAATTAAGTGATTAGTTTGATAATTACAAGTCCCAACATGATTGACATACTATGAATGAATTATATGTATGAATAAACAACAACGAAAGGAATGATTATCCTTTTAACTCAGCGAGAATTTACTTGCCTGGAATGAGAGAAAAGGGTACGAACGACGAGGTACCACGGTCGAAGGAATCGACAACTCCGAACCTAGACAAGTTCGTAATCAACTATCAACAACCCATCGGTAGGAAAATAAGTTGGAATCCACCCGAAAATACTACCCACAATACATGTATTCCGGTAAGAAAACCTCTAGATGGTGAATCACACTAAACCATCCCAAATACTCAACAATTCCAGAAAATACACCAATAAATCCGTAGTAATACATGTATCCAAGGTAGATAATCCATACTCAACATATTCCAACACAATAGCAAGATAACCCGAAGAGATCGGGAAGAAAACCTCCAAATCCCAAAATTCTAGGGTTTTGCAAAGTTTACCTTGATTTGGAGCGGTGGAGAGGATTAAACGTTGAATAATCCGAACTAGAAACTTGAAGATGTTGATAGATGATAGTACTCGAAGAGATCTTCACAAATCGCCCAAAATCGCCCGAAATCGCCCAAGGAAGGAGGAAAAACGAAGAAATGACGAAATGGGGCTGAAATGTCCTATTATACTAAACCCAGCTTAGCGCGTGCTAAAAAATGAGGATAGCGTGCGCTAGTAGGTTCACCGGGTAGTCCAGTGAAATCTGCCTGCATGGTTAGCGTGCGCTACGTAAGTTGTAGCGTACGCTAACGCCTGACTCTTAGCGTACATTAACCGAGTGTTAACGCGCGCTACCTTATAGTTGGAGTCCAGAATATTGGAGTCCAGAACCTACTGTCCTCCGCCTGCTCGAGCCTTAATGCGCGCTACTACGATGACTTAGCGTGCGCTACTAATACCGTTAGCATGCACTATCTCCTACACATAGCGTGCGCTACGAATTCTCCATTTCAGTCCAGTACCTACTGGACTGTCTGCCTCAATTACACTAGCGTGCGCTAATGTTGATAGATAGCGTGCGCTACCATTACTCAAATAGCGTGCGCTATAACGAGTACGTAGCGTGCGCTACACCCCAGACACAGGCTATAAAAAACGATGATAATGATAATATTCTCGTCTCGATTCTCAAATAGGGTTGAAATACGAATGATAACTGATACACGATTCAGAATACGCCGAACGGTGAACACAATGAATGAATATGAATGATGAATGATTGTGAAAGAGTGAAAATTACTAAGTGATAATTACTGTATGATAATAAATGGATTCACAACCGGGTATTAGATATTGCCCCCTAAAAAGAGTTACGTCCTCAAAACTAAGGGTCAAACAATTCGGTATAACTCTCCCGCATATTATCCTCGGCTTCCCAAGTAGCCTCTTCGACTCCGTGTCTAGACCACTGAATTTTAACCAAAGGAATCGCCTTGTTCCTCAATTGTTTGATTCGCCGCTCTAAGACTCGTACATGACGCTCCTCGTACGTATAATCATCCGCGATCTCGATTTCATCGAACTGAAGTATGTGACTCGGGTCGGCAACATACTTCCGTAACTGAGAGACGTGAAACACATTATGAACTCAGCTCAAAGTCGGAGGTAAGGCCAATCGATAAACCAGACTGCCTACTCGATCCAAAATCTCAAATGGTCTAATGAATCTCCGACTCAACTTTCATCTCTTCCCGAAATGGAAAATGCCTCGACTCGGGGATACCATGACCAAAACGTGGTCACTTGTCTCGAACTCTAATGGTCGACGACGATTATCTGCATATGATTTTTGTCGAATCTGGGCGGTCAACAAACGACTCCTGATCAACGCTACCTTATCGCGGGCGGCTACTAGCATATCGGGCTCGGTGCCGATTGATTCTGATAAGTCATCCCAACACAAGGGAGATCAACAACGACGACCGTATAAGGCCTCGTAAGGTGCCATCTTAATGGAAGCATGCCAACTGTTATTGTACGTGAACTCGATCAAGGGTAGTTGGGCTTCCCAATCATCTTTCCAATCGAGAACATATGCCCTCAACATGTCCTCCAACGTTTGAATAGTTCGCTCTGATTGTCCGTCGGACTGAGGGTGAAAAGTTGTGCTGAAATTTAGCTGAGTTCCCATGGCAAGATGAACGGATTTCCAAAAATGAGACACGAATCGCCCGTCACAATCAGAAACGATACTCTTAGGAGTACCGTGCAATCTCACGATCTCTTTAATGAACAACTGGGCAAGTCTCTCGAGACCCCACGTATCCTTGATCTCAAGGAAATGAGCTGAATTAGTTAAACGGTCCACAATTACCCAAATCGTATCATGCCACGGCGACTCGTTGGCAAACTCATGATGAAGTCCATTGAAATATCATCCCACTTCCATTCTGGGATAGGAAGCGGTTTCAACATACCCGCCGGTCGCTGATGTTCTATCTTGACTTGCTGACAGGTCAAACATCTAGAAACAAATTCTGCGACATCTCGCTTCATATTACTCCACCAATAATTTTGTTTCAAGTCTTTGTACATTTTGCTAGACCCCGGATGGATGGAATAAGGGGTAGCATGAGCCTCTCTCAAAATAGAGCTTTTCAACTCGTCATCCGCCGGAACGCATAACCGGTTCTTAAATCGCAAAAGTCCATCCTCGTGGACCACGAATCCAGGAGCTTTCTCCTGAGCCACATCTTCTCGAATGCGCAACAAAAATGGGTCTGAACCCTGTTTCGTTCTGATCGCCTCTTCCAGTGTCGATGAAATCTCTAGCATGCAAAGTTTCCCCTGCACTTGCTGTAACCATACCTCGATCTGAAGCCTTAGGAACTCTTGTTGAAGTTCCTTCTGAGCAGTCAAACGAGCAAGCATTTGCTCCTGAACGGACTTACGACTCAAGGCGTCGGCGACGACGTTCGCCTTACCTGGGTGGTATTGTATCTCAATATCATAATCTTTAATCAGTTCCAACCACCATCTCTGTCGCATGTTTAACTTATTCTGAGTAAATATATACTTTGAACTCTTATGATCGGTGAAAATTTGACAGGTGATGCCATAAAGATAATGTCGCCAAATCTTTAATGCGAATACCACAACCGCTAGCTCCAGGTCATGGGTCAGATAATTGACCTCATAAGGCCTCAGTTGCCGTGAAGCATAAGCAATCACCTTCCCATTCTGCATTAATACACATCCAAGACCGTGTTCGGACGCGTCACTATAAACCACGAACCCTTCCGTCCCTTGTGGTAAAGAAAGGACATGCACTAAAATTAGACGGCTCTTGAGTTCCTCAAAACTCTGCTGACACGTGTCAGACCAAGTGTATTTATTATTCTTCCACCAAAGGTTCGTCATAGGTTGAGAGATTTTTGAAAATCCTTCCACAAATCGTCGGTAATAGCCTGCTAATCCGAGAAAACTTTGGATTTTCTTAACATTCTTCGGAGGATGCCAATCTCGGATAGCCTTCGTCTTTTGAGGGTCGACACGAACCCCGTCTGATTAAATCACATGTCCGAGAAACGTCACCTCGGATATCTAGAATTCGCATTTGGAAAGTTTCCCATAGAGTTGCTCTCATCTCAACACATTGAGGACCTGATGAAGGTGAAGTTCGTGCTCCTCTTGGTCACGAGAATAAATCAAAATGTCATCTATGAAAACAACCACGAATTGATCTAAATATTCGATGACAACTTGGTTCATTAACTCCATGAATAGTGCAGGTGCATTAGTTAACCCAAACGGCATCATTACGAACTCGTAGTGCCCATAGCGTGTTCGAAACGCCATTCTTGTGATATCTGACTCTCGAATTCGCAACTGATGATACCCAGATCTTAAATCGATCTTGGAAAATACTGAAGCTCCCTGGAGCTGATCTAAGAGATCATCGATGCGGGGTAGGGGATATTTATTCTTGATCCTCACCCTGTTCAGCTCCCGGTAATCAATGCACAAGCGAAATGAACCATATTTCTTCTTGATAATTAACACTGGTGCTCCCCACAGGGATGCACTCGGTCGGATATAACCTTTCTCGGCCAATTCCTCCAGTTGATTCTTCAGTTCCTGCATTTCGATCAGGGCCATACGATACGGTGCTTTCGATATTGGGGACGTACCAGGCTCCAACTCTATCGTGAATTCAATCTCTCTGTAGAGGTAAACCAGGTAACTCGTCTGGAAATACATCGGCGTAGTCTCTCACTACAGGGATATCCGCCAACGTCACTGATGATCCAACGTCACTGATGATTTCTCGGTCTTGGTCATATAGCACCAATAACCGACACATCCCTGATTGAGTAACTTCACTGCTTTCATCATATTAATAACTCTTCCAGAACGGTTGGGGTTATCCCCCTGAAATACACACTCTACTCCATCGTCTGAAATGATAGTGACCATACGCTTACGGACAGTAAGGATGGCATCATGACAATCCATCTAATCAATACCCAAGATTACGTCGTCTTTAGGTAAGTCTACCACGATTAGGTCTGCCAGCCATTCACGGCCCTCAAGCTGAATCGGACAGTTCTTAACTTCACGGTTTCCGATAATTCTTCTACCGTCTCGTAGACTAATAACATAAGGTTCGCAACTAGTAGCACTATCCAGATGTAGTTTACTCAAACATGACTCGGAAATGAATGAATGTGATGCGCCAGTATCAAAAAGGGTACACACAGGTTGAGATAGAATTTCGAGTGTACCTGACATAATTCGGGCCTCCGGATCGTCGGTCCTCTTCATCTCGTAAATTTGGGGCTATGCTCCTGTCTGATAGTTATGGGCTCCGCCTTTATTTGCTCCCGTCGTCTTATACGACGTGGACTGAGTAGCCTGATTCTGAACAGCCGACTGCTTCGTGGTCTGAGATACTGTCGGAGCAGGTCTAGAATCTCTTCGGCATAAATGAGCCTTATGCCCGGCAATCCCACAGATGTTACACGTGATAGTCTGTCTCGAACACTTAGTGCTGTAATGACCCTGTTCTCCACAGTTGAAACAGGTGATGGCCGAACTGGCCGCTCGGGACTGAGATTCCGCAGGTTTAGGCACCACAGGAGGTCGCTCAGAAAAAGTAGAGCTCGTGCGAGGCTTCTTGAAGGTTTCCCGACTACCTTCGGACTGATTATGATTCTTCGATTTCTTGTCAGTAGATAAAGTTTGTTGCTTAGCAATTTCCTTAGCGGTAAGCTCATAAGTAAGAGCTTTCTCGATGAATTCGGCCAGGGTGGCGCAATGATGATTAAGCAATTGCATCCGCATACGAGGTTTCAACCTCTTACTGAAATACTTGATTTTATCCCTTCGGAGTGAACAACGGATGAGGCAAAGGGAAGTAGCTCCTGAAACTTCTCGGTGATGGCGAGAACATCTTCCTCCGCTGAGGGGTCGGGACTGAGTAATTCCGATAACTTGGCCTCCCTGAGTGGGGCCGTATAATATCTTTCCAACATGAGGGTCTTAAACTGGTCCCAAGTGCAGATCCGTCGGTGGGCTTCAAAGATAGCCACCATGAGTAAGCGCTCTTACCCAGATAGTAAGCCACAACTGAAACTTTGTGCCCTTCGGGACACTCCACCATAGTGAATAGCTTCTCAAAATGTTCAAGCCAGTGAACAATATCCGCCGGCTCAAATGAGCCCTCAAATGTAGGTGGCCTCTGGCGAGAGATATCGCCGATTATACTGCTCACACTCCTCTCTTGCCTCTGAAGTGGCGGCGAAGGAGCCTACTGGGTCTGAGTGGTTGAATTCTGCATCGTCTCCATCAGACGTGCCATCTGAGTCATCTGGGCCATCATGCCCTGCATAAATATGAATGGGTCAACCCAAACACCTTCCGATTGGGCTTCATCTCGGGTATGACTCTCTGACAGTGAATGATTATCTACTGGTGAATGAGTAGCATCGTCAGCTGGGTTGGAAGCATCGCTACCGGTTGAACTAATGACATCCCTCGCGTTCGCGCGGGTATTCACACGAGCTCCCGGGTTTCGGCCTGCACCGCGGCCTCTTCCCCTGCGTCCTCTGACAGCTCTATCCATACTGAAGTAGGAAAGTCACATGATAATTATAGATCTCGCATGAATATTGCATTATGATTACGTTATGGAATGATAATAATGAGCATGCACGCTCTAACATAATGAACGTATTAATAATGCAGTAAATTGATCATCGATATTACGCCGGAATATGATAAGATCACATGAAGGATCAACTGAGGTGACATGATTATCTGATGAAATTCCTGATATAATTATCCTGAACAAGTTAACCAGATTGATAATACAATCCACAAGATCAACAACTGAGCAACGAGATTGATTGAGTGATTAAAGTGTTAACATGACCGACAAGAAAAAAATGATGAATGAGGATTGTTGACTGATGAATGAGTTGATTCTTATTGCCAGAAATTATACCATGGCGTCAGAAATCATGCCGTTCTTTTGGTCTGAGAGGCTTGGTGCTTGCACAGGTAACACGTGACGCGAAAGTCCAATGATACTAGTGTGATGAATGATGATTCTCAATGAGACATGACTCAGATGAGTAGTATTCAAAACCACGCTCTGATACCAACTCTGTAACACCCCAAACTAGGCGGCTATCACAGTGCCGTGGACACCCAATTGGGACCCACCAGGCGAATGAAATACAATGATTTAAATAATATAACTGTAGTACCGAACCACATTATATTACCAATTTCTCCGATGATGAGTTTCAAGTACAATACACTCAGGAATACAGAATACATATATATTTCATATGAAGATGAAATATACAACACCAAATTAAAATGAAAGTCCAACGAAAATGCAGCGGAAAACACACATGAAGGAAACATGAATAGATGAAAGGACTGGGGGCCCCTACTAGTATCACTGGAACTCCTCGCCGTCACCATGCTCTTCCCGTGCCTTTGCCTTGCCATGACCTAAAAACAACATTCCCAACGGGGTCAGTTACACAAAACAACAATCCTCAAGAGTTGAACAAATACAATAATCACATGTCTTAGTTCTGAAATCAAGTCTGAAAGAGGGGCATCATAGTACACCCGAGATGGGATGTGCAAGTACACAAGTCGCCGAGTGTTCGGAAAACCCGCATAAACACACGCACTTGTGCCTAATTAGTCTCACGGAGGCACGTTGCCGTGTGCACGGTCCAATGTGTCAGATTACACGCATAACACATGACCATCGTGTGCCCGACTAAAAATTCCGCACATATACCATCCGACAACGCAATACGATCCCGGAAGGCCACAAGAACAAAAGCGACCATAATGAATAATAATGAATAGAAATCTGACAAGGTCCAAGAATGACTCACCGTGGTGAATTAATAACACAATGAGTGATAGCTCAAATGAAATGAATGGAACTGTCGTTCCTCGTGAATTAAGTGATTAGTTTGATAATTACAAGTCCCAACATGATTGACATAAACCAAACCAAACCAAACATACCCAGTATATCCCGCTCAGATCAGGGTCAATGATTGACATACTATGAATTAATTATATGTATGAATGAACAACAACGAAAGGAATGATTATCCTTTTAACTGAGCGAAAATTTACTTGCCTGGAATGAGAGAAAAGGGCACGAACGACGAGGTACCACGGTCGAAGGAATCGACAACTCCGAACCTAGACAAGTTCGTAATCAATTATCAATAACCCATCGGTAGGAAAATAAGTTGGAATCCACCCGAAAATACTACCCACGATACATGTATTCCGGTAAGAAAACCTCTAGATGGTGAATCACACTCAACCATCCCAAATACTCAACAATTCCGAAAAATACACCAATAAATCGTAAGAACACATGTATCCAAGGTATATAATCTATACTCAACATATTCCAACACAATAGCAAGCTAACTCGAAGAGATCGGGAAGAAAATCCCCAAATCCCGAAATTCTAGGGTTATGCAAAGTTTACCTTGATTTGGAGCGATGGAGAGGATTAAACGTTGAATAATCCGAACTAGAAGCTTGAAGATGTTGATAGATGATAGTAGCTCGAAGTGATCTTCACAAATTGCCCAAAATCGCCCGAAATTGCCCAAGGAAGGAGGAAAAATGGAGAAATGACGAAATGGGGTTGAAATGTCCTAGTTATACTAAACCGAGCTTAGCGCGCGCTAAAAACTGAGGATAGCGTGCGCTAGCGGGTTCACCGGATAGTCCAGTGAACTATGCCTGCATCGTTAGCATGCGCTACGTAAGTTGTAGCGCACGCTAACGCCTGACTCTTAGCGTACGTTAACTGAGTGTTAACGCGCGCTACCTGATAGTTGGAATCCAGAATATGGGCCTCCACCTGCTCGAGCCTTAGCGCGCGCTACTACGATGACCTAGCATGTGCTACTAATACTGCTAGCGTGCGTTATCTCCTACACGTAGCATGCGCTACGAATTCTCTATTTCAGTCCAGTACCTACTGGACTGTCTGCCTCAATTACACTAGTGTGCGCTAATGTTGACAGATAGCGTGCGCTACCAGTACTCAAATAGCGTGCGCTATAAGGAGTACGTAGCGTGCGCTACACCCCACACAGGCTACCAAAAACGATGATAATGATAATATTCTCGTCTCGATTCTCAAACAGGGTTGAAAGACGAATGATAATTGATACATGACGCCGAACGATGAACACAATGAATGAATATGAATGATGAATGATTGTGAAAGAGTGAAAATTACTGAATGATAATTTCTATATGATAATAAATGAATTCACAACCGGGTATTACATCAAGTGCCTCAAGGGACATGATCAACCCGACTGGTCGTAACACGATTTCTAGCTATAATATTAATTATCATATAAGTAATAATATTGCCCAAAATATCGAGCATATTGAGTCAATCATTTTGGCTCTCACCCATGATAAATCAAAGCAATAAATGTTAAATATATAATTAAATATTAATCATTAGAATTAAGGAATAATAATTGTCCGAGATGTACGTTCTTCTTATAGTTAGTACAGAAGAATCTATCTCACCTCGATCCTGTTCAACATATACCGAATACGTTAATATATGCTAATGGTCAAGATCAACCAATCTCAAGCATATATTACAACCTATCACATATCGGTCTAATGCTATATAGGTTGTGAACTAATTATTACTATATAAGGGACCGATAATGTGATCTTCTGTGTGACTCGACACACCTCATTATCTACAATTTAAGGTAATTTAGACAATATTTGCATAACCATAGCGTGAATAAATGTGAAAAACATGTGATAAAATGAATTAAATATTCTCATAGATAAAGACCGGTAAATTAGGTAATACAAGCATAAAATATGCTTTGATGTATACAACCCTAACAATATCCCACTTATACTCAAAGCATGCTTTTGAACTATACTATCTAGACTATGTCTATCTATCTTCCACTTATACTCAAAGCAATGCTGCCATACATCTCAACCTCATTCATTCCACATGCCCTTCAAATGACTTTGAGGGCAACCCTTTCGTGAAAGGATCAGCTAGGTTGTCTTCAGATGCTATCTTGGAGACAATAATCTTTCCTCTCTTCACAAAATCTCGAATGAGATGATATTTGCGCTTGATATGTTTGCTTGCTTTGTGGACCCGTGGTTCCTTCGAATTTGCAACAGCACAGGTATTATCATAATAAAGTGTAATACTCCTAGGCAAATTAGGAATCACACCCAAATCTTTTAGGAAGTACTTGAGTCATACCGCCTCTTTAGCTGCCTCTGAGGCTGCTGCATATTCGGCTTCTATGGTAGAGTCCGCTATGCATTTCTGCTTCGCACTCCTCCAACTGATGACTCCACCTCCCAAAGTGAAACCATATCCGGAAGTTGATTTCAACTTTTCTTTGTCTGAATTGAAATCTGAGTCAGTGTAACCCAAAGGACAAAGTGTATCCAATTGATATACAAGCATATGCTCCCTAGTCCTTCTCAAGTACTTGAGTATATGCTTGACAGCAATCCAATGTCCTGGTTCTGCGTTCGACTGATGTCTCGCCACCATGCCTACAGCATGACAGATATCAGGCCTAGTGCAAAGCATAGCATACATGAGGCTTCCTACTGCCGAAGCATAAGGGACCAGCTTCATGTCATCCATCTCTTTCTATGTATTAGGACACATAGCCTTAGATAGCTGAATTCCATGTCTGTAAGGTAAGAAACCTTTCTTGGAATTCTCCATACTAAACCGCTTTAGCACCGTATCGATATAGGATGCTTGAGATAAGCACAACATCCTTTTCTTGCGATCTCGAAAGATCTTAATACCAAGGATGTGCTCGGCTTCTCCCAAATCCTTCATATCGAACTGCTCAGATAGCCATACCCTTACGTCTGATAATACTTTCACATTGTTTCCAATTAGAAGTATATCATCTACGTACAGTACAAGAAACACTAGCACGTTTCCATCGCACTTTTTGTATACACAAACCTCACTAGGACTCTGTTCAAAACCATACGATTGAATGACCTCATCAACTCGCATGTTCCAAGGCCTTGATGCTTGCTTGAGACCGTAAATGGCTCTCTTAAGCTTGCACACTAAGTGCTCCTCTCCTTCAGCAATGAATCCCTCAGGTTGGCGCATATAGATTTTCTTATCAAGACTCCCTTTTAAGAACGCAGTCTTAACATCCATCTGCCAAATATCCATATCCAAATGCGCAGCTATTGCTAAGATAATCCGGATCGATTTAAGCATGGCTACCGGCGAAAAGGTCTTATCGTAGTCGATACCCTCCTTCTGAGTGTAACCTTTCACAACAAGTCTTGCTTTGAAGGTTTCAACCTTTCCTTTCGATCCTTTCTTATGCTTGTAGACCCACTTACTTCCAGGGGGTTTTACCCCATTGGGTAGGTCTACTAGCTCCCACACTTGATTAGAATCCATAGATCCCATTTCGAATTTCATTGCTATTTGCCAGGATTCAGCATCCTTGTCTTGAACTGTCTGCCTATACGTACATGGATCCGTTTCATCCTGGTTCAGGGAGTGGTCCGAAGACGCTCCCACGCCGATGAAACGATCAGGTTGACGAACAACCCTCCCATTACGACGAGGTGTGTCCTTGGTTTGCGTATCTACAATAGTGTCGATATGTGGTACACTGGGTGTTTGTACAATTATTATTGTCGAAATCTCGCCCCTAAGTTCCTCTAGAATGACCTCACTCCTAGGCTTGTGGCTCATTACATAGTCCTCCTCTAAGAATCGGGCATTGGTGCTAACAATGACCTTCTGATCTTTAGGACTGTAGAATAAGCCACCCTTCGTTCCCTTCGGATATCCTACAAACACCTGTACTTCTGTACGAGATGCCAATTCAGCACGTGTGCTGGTGAACCCCAAATCCGAACATGTCCCAAACTGGGCTTGCGCCCATTCCACAGTTCTGTGGGTGTTTTTGGAACGGATTTCGAAGGCACCAAGTTTAGAATGTACGCCGCTGTTTCCAAGGCGTAATCCCCTCATGTGCCAAGAAATCCAAAAACTCTCCACTAAGATATTCGCCACCACGATCAGATCGTAGTGACATGATACTCTGTCCATGAAGTTTCTCCATTTCAGCCTTTAATTCTTTGAGCTTATCAAAAGATTCAGACTTACGTCGCATCAAATAGATGTATCCATATCTCGAATAATAATCTATAAACATGATGAAGTATTCAAAACCACCCTGAGCCTGGATATTTATTGGACCACATACATCAGTGTGTACCAATTCCAATACATTTTGTGTACGATTTCCTTTGCTTTGGAAAGCCCTTTTAGTCATTTTCCCTTCCAGATGGGATTCGTAGATTGGAAATGACTCAACTTGGAGTGAATCCAATAGGCCATCGCTTACCAATCTTTGAATCCTTCTAAGGTTAATATGACCCAACCGTAAATGCCACAAATATGTTTGATTTATGCTCGAAGGTTCTTTTCTTTTATTAGGATTAGTCAAAGAATGAAGCGATTTATAATTATGCAAGGGAGTTGGTGCAGCATTAATGATATAAAGTCCTTCATTATAAGTACTCGTGCAAACATATTCACCATTTCTTTTAATAATTGCATTATCTCCAAAAGAAACTGAATATCTATCACAACGCAATTTAGAAACTGAAATTAAATTCATTCTAAAATCAGGTACTAATAATACATTATTTAGGACTAGAATCATATCATTAACTTTTAACTGCACGACTCCCACTGCAACAGCTTCAGCCTGGAATAGTCGCCCCAACTAATAGTAATCTCATCCGCACTAAGTACTTTGGTTACTTGGAACCCCTGCGAGTCATAACAAACATGATCAGTGGAGCCCGAATCTACTATTCACGAAGTGATAAAACCGGCAGCCAAGCATGTTTTGACTACTAGTGCATGAGACGTACCTTTCTTAGGGCAGTCACTCTTGAAATGCCCCTTCAGACCGCACTTATAGCATTTGCCCTTCGGATTTTTGTTTGCCTCGGACTGAGGAGCCTTGCCCTTAGCTTTGAAGGTTGCCACTTGATTCTGGCCAACCTGTTTTTTCTTATTTCCCCATTTGGGTTTTGAAGAAGTAGCACCGGTTGCCGCAAGAATCTGATGATAACCTTGTTTGAAGAGACCTTCAGCAGATTGAAACTCTGTCAGAAGTTCCGCCAAAGTGTAAGTCCTACGATTCATATTGTAGTTAAGGCGGAACTGCTCAAAGCTTCTTGGCAAGCTGCCCACGATAATATCGACCTGCGACTCCGCGTCGATAATGGGCCCCAGTATGCTTAGTTCGTTCAAATGAGACATCATTTTCAGAAAATGATCCCTTACTGGAGTCCATTCAGACATTTGGGTTGTCATCAATACCCTCATTGCATTTTGCCTAGTCGCCCGGTTCTGATGACCAAACATCTCAGTGAGATTTTCCATCATCTTCGTGGCTGAGTCCATCGTCTGATGCTGATGATGCAATACATTTGTCAATGAAGCCAAAATGTAACAGCGAGCCATCTCATCAGACTTCTTCCATTTTCGAAATTCATCCAACTCTCCATGAGTGGCATCCGGTTCTGGTTGCAGAGGGCTTTCCTCAGTTAACACAAATTTATGCCCCTCGGCAGTCAGGAAATGTCAAGATTTCTTTTCCAGTTGGCAAAGTTAGTGCCATCAAGTTTATTTTCTTTGAGAATAACAGCTAGTGGATTAAAAGACATCTGAGAATAAAATTAAAAACACCATTCATCACATAATTCGACGCAAAATATATTGAAAAACCTTAAAACACAATATATATGCAGTCAACCAACGCCTCGAAAAAACCGCAGATGCAAGCCACGTTAGTGTGGACGTTTACATACACATTTTTCAAGTAGATTTTAACGTCTTTAATTTTACTATCCAGTCAATATGCGTTTTGACAAGTAAAATTAATAGTTGGTTCCTCTTGGCCATGTATTAAATTAACATAGACTCTGATGGGGAGCTTATTAATTAATACACCTAAGTGAACACCATAATTTAACAAACCTTAGAATATTATTTAATGATAATAGTCCTACAGATAGAGATGTCCTATCATAAAAAATAATATTCATCTTTTTGTTATCTAATTGAAGTTTAAAACTAGTGAACTAATAATGTAAAGTGTGCATTTTTGAGTAATAATTAATTGAAAATTTAACTATATAGATAAAGTGATGGATTCATTAAAGAATGCACAGTTTCTTGGAGTTTTCGACCAAATTAGTTTTATACAGAAACGAGGCATTATCCAACCCGTGCGATGCACGGTCTTTGGTTGAATATCTACGTGTTTTGTACGTAATGTTGGGGCAGACGGTTGAATGAGCAGATGGCATAATTTAAATACATTTTAGAGAAGTTTATATGTTTTTTTATTGTTATTGTCCTTTTATTTTAGTCTATGTAATTAGTTATATGAAATAAGGCTTTACTAACCCGTATGTTGCTCCGGGGTTGTTTTTGGTTTATTCAACCCGTGCGATGCACCGATTGTATCTAAGATTTCATAGCTAAAATTTAACCATCTTGTAATTTATACTATCATTTAAAAGTTCATTTTAATCACCTTGTGTATTATAAGGTGCATTTGCATTGTGATGTTTATCATAACTTTTGTATTTAAATTAGTTTATTTACATTAAAAGTTACAATTAAAATAGCCTCTTCATATGTAATTCCATCCCAATAATTATTGCCGTTTACAAACTGATGTTTCTCTCCCCAAAATACCCTTCTGCAATCTCTTTGCTAAAACCAAAAATTAATAAATGAAAATATGAAATTATGATAATAAAAATTAATAAACGGGACAGCTGTTTCGTCTTACAGAACCTCAAATACGGCCCGCCCATCTTTTGAAGTTAGGTATAATTATAATTTTTAAATCTTTTTTATGTATTTTGTTAGATTCTTTTATATTATATATTTAAATATGTGACATAAATCCCCCTTCCACATTAAATTAAGGAGGATAAGTTTTATATAGTACGAGGCATTATCCAACCCGTGCGATGCACGGTCTTTGGTTGAATATCTACGTGTTTTGTACGTAATGTTGGGGCAGACGGTTGAATGAGCAGATAACAGAATTTAAATGCCTTTTAGAGAAGTTTATATGTTTTTTTTATTGTTATTGTCCTTTTATTTTAGTCTATGTAATTAGTTATATGAAATGAGGCTTTACTAACCCGTATGTTGCTCCGGGTTGTTTTTGGTTTATTCAACTCGTGCGATGCACCGATTGTATCTAAGATTTCATAGCTAAAATTTAACCATCTTGTAATTTATACTATCATTTAAAAGTTCATTTTAATCACCTTGTGTATTAGAAGGTGCACGTGTTTTGTAATGTTGGGCAGACGGTTGAATGAGCAAATGACAGAATTTAAATGCCTTTTAGAGAAGTTTATATGTTTTTTATTGTTATTGTCCTTTTATTTTAGTCTATGTAATTAGTTATATGAAATGAGGCTTTACTAACCCGTATGTTGCTGTGGGGTTGTTTTTGGTTTATTCAACCCGTGCGATGCACCGATTGTATCTAGGATTTCATAGCTAAAATTTAACCATCTTGTAATTTATACTATCATTTAAAAGTTCATTTTAATCACCTTGTGTATTAGAAGGTGCATTTGCATTGTGATGTTTATCATAACTTTTGTATTTAAATTAGTTTATTTACATTAAAAGTTACAATTAAAATAGTCTCTTCATATATTTACAATTAAAAGTTACAATTAAATCTCCCTTCCACATTAAATTAAGGGGATAAGTATTATATAGCTTTTGTATTTAAATTAGTTTATTTACATTAAAAGTTACAATTAAAATAGTCTCTTCATATATTTACAATTAAAAATTACAATTAAACCCCCCTTCCACGTTAAATTACGGGGGATAAGTTATAGTATAGATAGATGTATTTGCTACTTCAAAAATTAATTACCATATTAACTTTATCTTTACTTTTGTAAGCTTATCTCTCTCCTCTCTCCTCTCTCCTCTCTCCTCTCTCTACCGTAGGATATATATATATATATATATATATATATATATATATGTATATCTGGCGAATATTTTACTGTTAGAAAAAAAAAAAACTCGAGTTTTTTTAGCGGAACCGATTTTCTTAATTTATGAGAAAGCAACCACAAAGTTCAACAATGCAAGTATATAAATATAGTTAAACTTCGATAAATGAATGTTCGATAAACGAATAACCTCGTCAAATGAATAATTTTCTCCGGTCCGAACTCTTTATAATATGTTCAAATTTTCTTTCGATAAATGAATAATTTCACTAAATGAATATTTTTCTCTGGTCCCGATCATATTTATTTATCGAGGTTTTACTGTACTAAAGTAAATAAATAAATAAATATACTAATTTGTGATATCTTCTCCATCATCCATTTTCTTGTCGAAACGACTCAAACTCGAATCGGTATAAATCTCTTCTCCATACACAAATTATTTTTAATTTGTTAGGCGTAGCTGGTGTATTTGACGGCTCCCTTTAAATGAATCTGCTAATGAAGGTTACAAGTTTGGTCAAGAGGAAGAAACTTAAAATATCGTAGGCGCTCATGGTTATTTTGGCCGATTGATCTTCCAATATGCTAGTTTCAACAACTCTGGGTCACTACACTTCCTCATAATCAGTGGTCGCAGGTATTACATACTTCACATTAAACACATTCGAGGTGCACAAAGTTGGAGGTAAGCGCAAGCGCATTCGGGTTTATCTTCTCCAATATCTCTAGACCTGGCAATTCGTTCGTGTCGTGTACTTTCGTGTTCGTGTACCAAAAGTCCAAACTCATACACGACACTAAATGAATTCGTGTCATGTCGTGTCGTGTACCGCGCAAATTCGTGTCGTGTTTTCGTGTCAGGCACATAATATAAAATAAATATTAAAATATTAAAAATAATAATTTTGATATTATAATATTATTTTTATAGATTTTAGTACACGAAATGAAACGAATGACAACGAAAACACGATTGTTTATACGAAATTTATGAAAGTTCACATTATATTTTCAAATTTTAAAGTTTAGTATAAACAGAATTCATAAAATATATATTTTTATTAAATTAAATATAAAATATTTTATTTATTTATTTATTTATTTCGTGTATCTCGTGTCGTGTCGTGTACCCAAAAGGTAAACACAAATCCGACATTAAATCTCGGTCGTGTACTTTTGTGTTCGTGTATTTTCGTATCGTGTACTCAAAACGCAAACCCAAACACTAAATTTTCGTGTCGCTTTTTCGTGTCGTGTCGTGTCGTAAATTGTCGGGTCTAAATATCTCCACATGAACCGTTTTTCCAGGACGCCAATATGCTATACTCATGAGCCAATCGGTCCTTCATGAGAGCTGTGTATGTCGGCTTTTTCATCCTTGTGCCATCATTTCAAAAATTATTTTCTGAAATGCCACCCTTTTTAGATTTAGTACCAAAATGCCATATTTTTACTCTCTCTCCTCTATTAATATAATTTCTCATTTTTTTTATCATTTTCATATTAATTTTCTTATCTCTTTAATTAATTAATTTTTAAAATTAATTAACCAACTAATTTGTTATTTTCTTATTAAATCAATTAATTTTTAAAACTAATTAGTGGGCTTGGATGTTTTTTTAAAACTAATTAATTTTAAAATTAATTTTTAAAACTAACTAACTAACTATTTTTTTAACTTACTAATTTATTTGTTAGTTAACTAATTAATTCATTATGTAATTTGTTATTTGGAAAATAGATAATTAATTAATTAATTAGATAAATAATTAAGTAGTTAATTATCTATTTCATTAGAAATAGATAATTAATTAAATAACTAATAAATTCGTTTTTAATATATTTAATTGTAATAAAATATTTAATTAATTATTTAGATTATGTCCCTGCAGGGACATTCATTGTAGACATGCAACGACGATGGTGTGAATGTGGTGAATTCCAAGCACTACATTACCCATGCTCACATGTTATCGCTGCTTGTGCACATATTCACCATGACTATACAGTGTATATGCCAGAACAATACACGGTGCGATATGTTTTCAATGTTTACAAAGAAGAGTTTGAAGCAGTGCCCCATAAATCGTATTGGCCAAAATACAGTGGACTTGAGTTGTGTCACAATCCAGCCATGCGAAGAGATCCAAAAGGTCATCCGCAGTTTGCCCGTATTCGTACTGAAATGGATCGGATGGAAAAGACTGGCCATCGCAAGAGATGTGGATTGTGTCGGGAAGAGGGACATAACAAAAATATGTGCCCTAACCGTTTTGGAGCTCCTCAACAAGAGTAAAAAATTTGAGTAATTTGTATTTGTACCCTTATTTATCTGTATTTGTAATATCGTAATCAACCTCAGTTATTTTCCTTCTATTATGTTATCATTACCTATTTTACGGCATTTAAGTAAATAAATAATTAATTAAATATTCTATTAAAATTAAATATATTAAAAACCTAATTTATTAGTTACTTAATTAATTATCTATTTTCCAAATAAGAAATTACATAATGAATTAATTAGTCAACTAACAAATAAATTAGTAAGTTAAAAAAAATTAGTTAGTTAGTTAGTTTTAAAAATTAATTTTAAAATTAATTAGTTTTAAAAAAACGTCCAAGCCCACTAATTAGTTTTAAAAATTAATTGATTTAATAAGAAAATAACAAATTAGTTGGTTAATTAATTTTAAAAATTAATTAATTAAAGAGATAAGAAAATTAATATAAAAATGATAAAAAAAATGAGGAATTATATTAATAGAGGAGAGAGAGTAAAAAGATGGCATTTTGGTATTAAATCTAAA
Organism: Orobanche coerulescens; assembly: GCA_033398695.1. Classification (NCBI taxonomy): domain Eukaryota; kingdom Viridiplantae; phylum Streptophyta; class Magnoliopsida; order Lamiales; family Orobanchaceae; genus Orobanche; species Orobanche coerulescens. Next base: position 232,782,505 of record CM065802.1, read on the forward strand.
AAGAGTGGCATTTCAGAAAATAATTTCTGAAATGATGGCACAAGGGTGAAAAAGCCGTGTATGTCAGTTCACCAACAAAGTCAGCCGCTCCATCATCCCGTCCATGGTGGGGAGTAGGGATGGCAAAATATACTGAAATGCCGAAATACCGTATTTACCGTACCGAAAAAATACCGAAAATTTTGGTATATCGAATTTTCGGTACGGTATGGTACCGTACCGAAAATTTTCGGTACGGTAACGATATGAAACTTTTTTATTTTCGGTATTTCGGTATATACCGAAATACCCAAAAAAAATCGGTATTTCAATATATATATATCGGTATATCGATATTTTCGGTATTTTACTTGTTCGGTATTTCGGTATATATCGGTATATCAAATTTTTTTCGATATTTTGGTAATTCGGTATTTCGATAAGCTCGGTATATACCGATACCGAAATAAAATTCGGTATACCGAAATTTCGGTACGGTATCGGTATGGACCGAAGCCATCACAAATTTAGATAATGATTTGATACCAAACATTGATGCAGTATCGGTATGAATTTTGTTGTACCGAAACTTTCGGTACGGTATACGGTATTGGGAAAAAACTTCGGTACGGTACGGTATACCACCCCTAGTGGGGAGGTCGATGAGGTCAACGATCCTCTCGGACTCGTGCACATACTGTATGAAAAGGGCCTGTTTATTTTTTACTTAATCAGCTTAATGCTTAATCAACTTAATCGGTTAGTTATATTTTGCTGTTTACTTTCAACTTAATGATCTTAAAAATGTCTTTTTCATTAAGCAACTTTTGGGGTGTCCTTACCATTAAGCCAGAAATACTTCCCCAATATACCAAAATTACCCTCTCTAATAATAAAAGAATTGAGTATATATAGTATAAATTTAAAATATATATTAATATTATATATTTAAAAGTCATAAAATATAAACTATTTATTGATAAAAAAATTAATATAACTATATATATATATATTAAAATATAACTTAATATATTTATAAAAATATTGTCTGATTATTTAAATATAACTGAAAATTATAATATGATTTATGAATATATATTTAATATAAATTAAAATATATATTATGTTAAAAATATTATATATTAAGTTATATTATATAATTTGAGGGGTAAAATAGTCATTTCTGTCATTCAGCTAGTTCATTCAGAAAAGAAAGAAACAACAAGATATTTTTCCAAATAAGACAGATTAATCCACCCAGACAGCTTAATCCGTTCAGAGATTAATGGAGAAAAAGTAAACAGCCTCGTAGTGTGATTAAGTGCTCAACTATGAGCAGACTCCGCGTTGCTTACCTTAGAATCCCATGATTTAGTTGTTTGAAATAAAAGTTAGCGGAAGCGCAGTTGAAGAGAATTTGACAAATTCGTTTTACGCATCAACGAGCACAAGATCTATTTAGACTTGATAATTAATCAATTACTAAGACTAGTAAGTAAATTAAACAAATAAATATTACCTAGTCTATATTGGTATTCTAAATTATTACTATCTATATATAAAATCAAGTAATATTTATCCTTGAAGCGAGATGGTTTTTCTTTAATCCGGATGTTTGAGTGGACAATAAGCTATCGGATCTTGCTTGACTTCAAAGTTGGATCGACCGAAATTTCTTGATTAGAGTTCTCGATATTGCTTTATCTTATAGTAACATTGTATCACCCTTAGAAAATTGATGTGCTGTCTAAATTATGAAATCAAATATACAAGTCAAGATCTACAATTAAACACTATATAAAAAAATCAAACTCCTCTCCCATAATATATGTCACGACCACACACCCCATTTTATTTCCTATTTATAGAATTTGAGGTACTCTAGGGCTCTTAAAGAGAATTAGGGTGAGGACTCATAATAGATCCGTATTAAGTAATTCTAATATAATTAGATATATTAATATCAATTCAATCTACTCAATAATTAATGTTGCACTTCATATCTAAATTCTAATTTATTAAATCAGACTCCTTTTTAAATATATTATTTTCCGTATTTAAGATATTGAATATCCATTAATTAATTTAAGCTACTGTCATCTTTAATTAATTAATTATTTATCAAATAGTAGTACCACTCGAACTTTATTATTACATAAAAAATTAATCTACCTGTCGGATTTAATATAATAATCATTCTCGAGCTACTCAAGGGGATATCATCAACCCGCACAAGTCACGACACAATTTTTAGTTATAATATTAATTATCATATAATTAATATTATTGTCCAAAATACGAAACATATTGAGTCAATCAATGTGACTTTTACCCATGATAAATCAAAGCAGTAATTATTATAAATACATAATTAAATGTTATATAGCAGAATTAAGAAATTATAATTATCCGAGGTCTACGTTCTTCTTACAGTCCGTACAAACGAACCTATATCACTGCAATCTAGTTCTGTAACACCCCCAAAACCGTATGGGAATATTACACGCCGTAAACCCTTTCCGCAAGGATCTACCAGGCTAAACGTCCATAATCAACCAAATGCTTGTAACACCCCCAATCCGCTCAGGGATATTACACGCCGTAGACCCTCTCCTCGAGGATCTACCAGGCTGATAACTAAAATCAAACATCTAGACATCGCCTTTCAGGCTAAAATGACACAGTAGACCGATTTGGTCTTTCAATAATAACATACAACTCAATTCCAAACACATACCCACGCAGGGGTCAAAATACAATAAACTCCCGTACAACGGGGAAAAGATACTGCAGCGGAAAAGAAAATACAACTAGACTAGTATGACATCAACGGATCCTCGTGTGATTAGTATCGTTCATCTTTCATCATCCTTCGTGCCGACTCTGTGCTATGCTCCAAAACCTGAATGCAAAAATAGACATCCACCCCCCGAATACTCGGGGGTTAGCAAAACTCCACTGTTTCGCTAGTGCAAGTACAAGTGCAAAAATGCGAGCCATACAATTCACATTTCACGAATAACAATAACCAGGAATCCTCAAAAAAAACCCAACGTAACGAAAAGTACTTCCCGAGGCATGAGTTTGGTAAACATTTCTCAAAACCGAAAGATCACAATAAAAAGGGGAACCATTTATAAACAGTTTTAAAGATGCCATCGAGAGTTTTGATAGAAAACAATTTAGGATTATCAAATCCTACTCATTCCAAAATCAACAGGGTCCTCGACCAACAGGCGGAAAACAATTTGCAAGAAAACCATTCAATCAACACAAGCGAGTCTTCACAAATATTTCCCACGGGGTTCTCGACCCAATCCAAATAATATCAACACGAGATCAAACATCTCAACATCACACGGGGTCCTCGACCCAAAACACAAAATGTCAACACAGTAAAATCAAAGACACAGCCTTTCGTTCGCCCAAAAACTGCTCAAGACCCCTGATTAATTAACCCTCGGAGATCTCGTCAAATGTCCTTGGTTAATTAACCCTGATACCAACATTTTTAAACAAGTTGAAACACACTTTCAGAAAACGTAACTCACGGTCTATATCGAGACCGACATTAGAAAAGAGTTGAAAGAATTTGAAATACGATAATCATTCGATACGGTCTTAGCTATCACTCAAATATCCGTAACCAATAAGCTGCCAGCGCCTCCACTGCACTGTACACCGGCGTTCACTCCACTATGTTGGCGTTCCTTGAACATGTTCGCGCCGGCGATCACTCCCGCAAGAGCCGCCTTGACACACGCATTATGTAACACCGGCGTTCACCACCCATATGGAGCCGCACATTGCAGCGTACACTGTGCCGAGTACACGCCCCGCCCTCAAAGGCTCCCGGATATGACGTCTCTCACAACAAGTATCCACATTGTCACAAACATCAAGTACACAGTCATTGTCATAACAATTATCAAATCAATACACCAATTCACAATATTCATCCATCAGTCCACGACCACACGAATAAATAACAACACACACGTCAACCATAACGCAACGGAAAGAAGCAGTATACGTACACACGCATTATCAAGCGCAACATCAACACAAAATATATCTAAAGGATTCACGTAGTCACTTACAACCTACGAAATTTACAAAACACACGCGTTTTGAAAGTGAGCCTTTAACGAGGCTAGCCGAATCTTTTGAAAACTCATTTCAAACAAATAGACGGACACACCAAGATGATCACTAATTATTATATCCACAAAACAAGAATAGTATGGACAAGGTACTTGCCTCGAATAACCACAACGCGGAGAATCGGCCGAAGGAGGTTGGCACGAACCGACTACGAACTCGCCGACTCCACCGAACGACAATACACAACAATGAACTACGAACGAAAACAATAACAACGAAAATGAATTCCAAAGTATGACCCAAAGCCGCTGAATTCAAAGAACAAATGACGAAGGTTCAAGGATTTCCCCCAAAACGGCCAAGAACACGATTCGTTCCGTCAAATCACGAAGCGGAATTCCAAGTTGAAATATGGATATACAATCCATAGAATATGTTTAACAACATCATTTAACCATAATCGATCCATCGAAAACGGATGAAAAACGAGATCGAGGACAAATCCCCCAAAAAGTCAATTCGAAGGAAAACAAGAAATATATTTCGATTCGACGAAGAACAATGGATTAAATGATGTTAAACACAAGAATACTACCAAGATTAATCATACCCATCATGAATTAATCAACAACACGGAACGAATCGGACGAAAATGCAAAAACCCTCAAATTCACGAAATTAGGGTTCTAAGGAAGATTACCTTGATTCGCAGGATCAAAGGATGATAACGGATGATTGATTAATGTTATGAACTCAAGAACTTCATGGATTTGTTGTTAAACAACATGGCTTCGTCGCCCATGAATCGCCAGCCGCGGACGGAGAAGGAAGGAAATGAAAAACGAAGGGAAAAGTGGCCAGTGTCATATATATATCGGGTCGGAACTAGCGTGCGCTAGCCTTTCCGGACTAGCGTGCGCTATCGGCCCGAACGGCCGAGCACTCTCGGCCATGGCCCGCATGACCCGCACCACCGACCACCCCGCCACCATGACTGTCCGCCCGACTCGCTAGCGTGCGCTACGGCCGAAGCTCGCGCGCGCTAGCCGACTGGCCCGGTAGCCTCTGGATCGACCGCCCGGCCAGTAACGTCGCTAGCCGGCCGACGGCGTGCGCTACGCTGCCGACTAGCGCGCGCTACGCTCGGCGTAGCGTGCGCTACTGCCGATCCTTCCCGATTCCGAACCCCGAAACCCCACTGTCCGCCCGATGGCGTCGTTGGTCGACCAGGCTAGCGTCGCTACACTGCCGGTTAAGCGCGCAGCCTTCCGGCGATGGCGCGCTACGCGGTTCTGCCAGATCTGTCGGCCGGTGCCCGCAATCGTCCGGCCATCCGCAACCGTCCGGCGATGCGACCACGGGCTCGACGACCCGATTTCCGAAAACGCACGGAACGAACTCGACGAAAAGTTTGCGGACAACATCAATGACCCGAAATGAAAGCATAATACCGTAATTAATCATACGCGGCCAAGAAACGGGCTGAGACAAAAATTACAGATACGGATACCCGTAACTTTCAAGAAATTACAAATTGGCCCAAAACGCCCGGAAATCATGATACGTGATCGAATAACGAAACCGAAGTTCACAACATGTCTAACAAAGTTAAACGGACTTACGGGAAACTCGAAACAGCAGTTTCGAACGAGATTTCCAAGAATCGAACTCGAGTGCGGAAAAGTCGCTAAAAAGCACGGAATTCAACAAAACAACACCGAAACGAACTCGGATGTCAAAAAGTATAGAATTAATCATTCTCAGAATGACGAAACGGTCATGTGCGAGTCGTCAAAACGGACTTCGGCAGAAAAAAGAAATTTACCGAAAATTGAAAATTGCGGATATTACATTCTACCCTCCTTAAAAGAAGTTTCGTCCCGAAACTTAAAACAAGTAGGGAGAAGCAATATCCCGCCAGGAAAACTCAACGAGATACGCAAGAAACGTGTAACTAACGCCCAACGGCGAAACGTTACAAACAACGCAACGGAATATACGGTGTGAAAACACGCTCCACGGCGACCAACACAACGTCGCCGTTAGGGATATAATAAAACCAACAAATGACAAGCGTCATCAAATGGATAATACAATCAAGTCAATTATCCGAACAATCGCAAAACACAATGAATGAAAATCAATACGATTTACCAACCTAACGGTATATTGATCAAAACGCGAGCCAATCGCTGAACAAATACGGAATCCCACCGCCCAAGGGTTGGAAGATCGAAAACGAGACTAATTTCCCGAACTTAAGGGAATTACGAAGGAGCCTGAACGCTCAACAATTACGAAATGAGAACAAAAACCGAACAAACAAACGATCGAGACAACAAAAATCGAACAATCATGTCCGAAACACGAAGGATAATAAAATTCAAACAACTCCCAGGATGATCTGGTGAGAACAACAAGACATGCATTCCCATAAGATCCACAGGAAAGGGAATAGCGATTGAAAAGTCACAACGACAAACGAGTTATTCCGGAACGATACCACACTCGTTCGATAAATAAAAACAAGGGGCAGGACAAGCTCAGAGATGTCAATGAACATAAATGAGTCGACAAGGTAGAATATCCAGAAGTTCAAAATCTGATCCACTTCGAATAAAAGAACTAGTAGAAACAAATGATGTCACTCCCGAACAAGGTTCATAAGAATCGAACTGAACCCGAAAAAGTCACATCGATAACCAGATCAACCCACAACAAGATCACAGCTCGTTCGGATGATGAAACCGAAATACAGAACAAGTTCATAAAGTACCAACGAACATGAGCGAATCGATAGACTGGAGAAAGAGAAAATACAGAAGTCAAAATAGTACGGGCATTACCTCCAACCTCGTCCACGAAATTCACAAAAACGGGAGCAAGGTAACAAGACATTAAACAACCGACACGTAACGGAACCATCACCGACGCACACGGTCATACCAAACCAAGATCTAACAGCTCGCACATGCGCGACAACGCAGAAATCACCACGAGACGACAACATTTAACACCAACATCCCGCCTCTCACGGGGGCTAACACAACAAATGTGTGGAAACGACTCAACGCTCACACCGCCAATTCGGTCATACTCGGGAGTAAACATCAAAATGACAACGCGAACATCATACATACATACTCAGCCCTCAAACGGGAATGGATAGGTTTTAAAAACGAAAACTTCATTTTGAAAATAATTTAGAAGAACACCGGTTGATCTTGAGTATCACCTTCCAAAAAGTACAAACGTGAAACATCGTTATCGAGACTTTGGAGAACCATTTCGCATTTGATAAAAATGAGGACACTTTCTCTTAGTGGAAACTTTCAGAATACTCGACTCTCGGATCTAAATAAAAGTGTTTCTAAAACATTTAAAATATCTCAAAGCATTTTGGTCCTCGAAGTAGAAAATTTTTGAAATATATTGTGGCACCTAGGATGTACCACAAGGAAATAACTCATTTGAAAAGTATTTCTCGAAATTTATTTTTCCAAGATACTCAAGGTTTTCAAAAATCCAATAGGCCAGAACGCCCAAAACTCACACGTATCGACATTCACTAAAATAACTCCTAGTACACGCATCAAAATATTTAAAATAAAGACAATACATGTCTTTAAACGGAAATAAACGATAAAATACCGGAGTCGAAGACCACCTAGGATTCAGAACAAAACCACTGACCCCATTCGAAGTCTCTAAGGACCCTCCCGCACCGACTAGTGAACAAGTCGTACGTGTATAAGCACAAAGCTTCCACAAGAGAACTTGTAAAACGTGCAAATCGATTCGAAAATCATCAACGGACAAAAACAACAATAAAAAGACATCACAAGCGATGACACTCCTCGTATAAATCAAATACGAGAGTCGACTAAATACATATCGTGAAATCAAAATCCACATAAGGATTCAACCACTTAACAAATAATCATAAAAATTAGCTCGTGTCACACGAGGTACAACACAAAGAAGGGAGACTTACTTCCACAGGTCGCACGAAGATGATGATCGCCCCACGATACTAATCACGATCAACAAACTCAAACGACGCGTCGCGACACGACTCAGTCAGATAAAATCCGACGAAACAAGACTCAAACAACACGACTTGACCCGACAGCCTAGGTTTCCTCAACCTAAGCTCTGATACCATTCTGTAACACCCCCAATCCGCTCAGGGATATTACACGCCGTAGACCCTCTCCTCGAGGATCTACCAGGCTGATAACTAAAATCAAACATCTAGACATCGCCTTTGAGCAAATGACACATGAGACCGATTTGGTCTTTCAATAATAACATACAACTCAATTCCAAACACATACCCACGCAGGGGTCAAAATACAATAAACTCCCGTACAACGGGGAAAAGATACTGCAGCGGAAAAGAAAATACAACTAGACCAGTATGACATCAACGGATCCTCGTGTGATTAGTATCATTCATCTTTCATCATCCTTCGTGCCGACTCTGTGCTATGCTCCAAAACCTGAATGCAAAAATAGACATCCACCCCCCGAATACTCGGGGGTTAGCAAAACTCCACTGTTTCGCTAGTGCAAGTACAAGTGCAAAAATGCGAGCCATACAATTCACATTTCACGAATAACAATAACCAGGAATCCTCAAAAAAAACCCAACGTAGCGAAAAGTACTTCCCGAGGCATGAGTTTGGTAAACATTTCTCAAAACCGAAAGATCACAATAAAAAGGGGAACCATTTATAAACAGTTTTAAAGATGCCATCGAGAATTTTGATAGAAAACAATTTAGGATTATCAAATCCTACTCATTCCAAAATCAACAGGGTCCTCGACCAACAGGCGGAAAACAATTTGCAAGAAAACCATTCAATCAACACAAGCGAGTCTTCACAAATATTTCCCACGGGGTTCTCGACCCAATCCAAATAATATCAACACGAGATCAAACATTTCAACATCACACGGGGTCCTCGACCCAAAACACAAAATGTCAACACAGTAAAACCAAGGACACAGCCTTTCGTTCGCCCAAAAACTGCTCAAGACCCCTGATTAATTAACCCTCGGAGATCTCGTCAAATGTCCTTGGTTAATTAACCCTGATACCAACATTTTTAAACAAGTTGAAACACACTTTCAGAAAACGTAACTCACGGTCTATATCGAGACCAGCATTAGAAAAGAGTTGAAAGAATTTGAAATACGATAATCATTCGGTAACGGGGTCTTAGCTATCACTCAAATATCCGTAACCAATAAGCCTGCCAGGCGCCTCCACTGCGCACCTGTGCACCGGCGTTCACTCCACTATGTCGGCCGCTCCTTGAACATGTTACTGCGCCGGCGATCACTCCCGCAAGAGCCGCCCCTTGACACACGCATTATGTAACACCGGCGTTCACCACCCATATGGAGCCGCACATTGCAGCGTACACTGTGCCGGAGTACACGCCCGCCCTCGAGGCTCCGGATATGGCGTCTCTCACTACTAGTATCCACATTGTCACAAACATCAAGTACACATTCATTGTCATAACAATTATCAAATCAATACACCAATTCACAATATTCATCCGTCAGTCCACGACCACGAATAAATAACAACACACACGTCAACCATAACGCAGCGGAAAGAAGCGTTATACGTACACACGCATTATCAAGCGCAACATCAACACAAAATATATCTAAAGGATTCACGTAGTCACTTACAACTCATTTAAATTTACAAAACACACGCGTTTTGAAAGTGAGCCTTTAACGAGGCTAGCCGAATCTTTTGAAAACTCATTTCAAACAAATAGACGGACACACCAAGATGATCACTAATTATTATATCCACAAAACAAGAATAGTATGGACAAGGTACTTGCCTCGAATAACCACAACGCGGAGAATCGGCCGAAGGAGGTTGGCACGAACCGACTACGAACTCGCCGACTACACCGAACGACAATCCACAACAATGAACTACGAACGAAAACAATAACAACGAAAATGAATTCCAAAGTATGACCCAAAGCCGCTGAATTCAAAGAACAAATGACGAAGGTTCAAGGATTTCCCCCAAAACGGCCAAGAACACGATTCGTTCCGTCAAATCACGAAAACGGAATTCCAAGTTGAAATATGGATATACAATCCATAGAATATGTTTAACAACATCATTTAACCATAATCGATCCATCGAAAACGGATGAAAAACGAGATCGAGGACAAATCCCCCAAAAAGTCAATTCGAAGGAAAACAAGAAATATATTTCGATTCGACGAAGAACAATGGATTAAATAATGTTAAACACAAGAATAATACCAAGATTAATCATACCCATCATGAATTAATCAACAACACGGAACGAATCGGACGAAAATGCAAAAACCCTCAAATTCACGAAATTAGGGTTCTAAGGAAGATTACCTTGATTCGCAGGATCAAAGGATGATAACGGATGATTGATTAATGTTATGAACTCAAGAACTTCATGGATTTGTTGTTAAACAACATGGCTTCGTCGCCCATGAATCGCCAGCCGCGGACGGAGAAGGAAGGAAATGAAAAACGAAGGGAAAAGTGGCTGGTCTTTCATATATATATCTGGTAGGAACTAGCGTGCGCTAGCCTTCCGGACTAGCGTGCGCTTATCGGCCAAGAACGGCCGAGCACTCTCGGCCATGGCCCGCATGACCCGGCACCACCGACCACCCCGCGACCATGACTGTCCGCCCGACTCCCGCTAGCGTGCGCTACGGAAGCTGCGCGCTAGCCGACTGGCTCCGAGCCTCGGATCGACCGCCGGCAGTAACGACGCTAGCCGGCCGAGCGGCGGCGCTACGCTGCCGACTAGCGCGCTACGCTCGGCGTAGCGTGCGCTACCCGCCGATCCTTCCCGATTCGGAACCCGAAACCCCACTGTCCGCCCGATGGCGTGCGTTGGTCGACCAGGCTAGCGTCGCTACACTGCCGAAGCGCGCAAGACAGCCTTCCGGCGATAGCGTGCGCTACGCCGGTTCTGCCGCATCTGTCCGGACGGTGCCCGCAATCGTCCGGCGATCCCGCAACCGTCCGGCGATGCGACCACCGTGGCTCGACGACCCGATTTCCGAAAACGCACGGAACGAACTCGACGAAAAGTTTGCGGACAACATCAACGACCCGAAATGAAAGCATAATACCGTAATTAATCATACGCGGCCAAGAAACGGGCCGAGACAACAATTACAGATACGGATACCCTTAACTTTCAAGAAATTACAAATTGGCCCAAAACGCCCGGAAATCACGATACGTGATCGAATAACGAAACCGAAGTTCACAACACGTCTAACAAAGTTAAATGGACTTACGGGAAACTCGAAACAGCAGTTTCGAACGAGATTTCCAAGAATCGAACTCGAGTGCGGAAAAGTCGCTAAAAAGTACGGAATTCAACAAAACAACACCGAAACGAACTCGGATGTCAAAAAGTATAGAATTAATCATTCTCAGAATGACGAAACGGTCATGTGCGAGTCGTCAAAACGGACTTCGGCAGAAAAAAGAAATTTACCGAAAATTGAAAATTGCGGATATTACAATGCTTGCCCGTCCAGGGTCAAACAATATAATAATACAGACTGTCAAGGTCACTTACACATAAACACACAGACCGATGAGGTCACACAACTCTATCAACAGAACTGACTAACAACATTACCCACACAGGGGTCGAAATACAATACAGCGGAAGACTGAATCAACTCTAACAATACAACTAAACTCTACCAACTCTCAACTCTTGATTAGTATCGCAGCTCGTCATCCCCTTGTGCCAATCCTGTGACTGCTCCCCTGAACCTGCATGTACCTGGACGCAGAACAGACATCCACCCCCCGAATACTCGGGGGTTAGTAAAACTCCATTGTTTTACTAGTGCAAGTATCAAACCATACGAAATGTAACAAGCAAATAGCAACTACGAATTTAATAGGGAAATCCATTATCAAAATGTTCCCGAGAAGTTTTAGAATTTCGAACTCAAGTAAGAGATATTTGAAAAGGAACACATCATCTCGGGGATTTTTAAAGCAGAAAATATTTTGGACCTCGAGTCCCAATTTACAAAACCTTTTCGTAAACAATAGGGCCTTAGCCCGATTCTCGTTTCAAAGCATACTAAATAATATATCATTATGCGTTCGAGATCCATATTTAAAATGTTACCCGAACAATCACTGCTACACGATCACTGTTCGTACACATCATGTACCGAACTCCGGAGGCCTCGACGGACCTTACCCGGACTACACACATTGTTCGTACACATCATGTACCGAACTCGGAGGCCTAAACGGACCCTACCGGCTACAACACACACCGCTCGTACACATCATGTACCGAACTCCGAGGCCTCAACGGACCCTACCCGGCTCTGATCGTTCGTACACATCATGTACCGAACTCCAGAGGTCTCGTCAGACCCTACCTGGATCACACACCTTGTCCGTACACGTCATGTACCGGACTCCAGAGGCCTCGTCAGACCCTACCTGGTTCACACACTTTGTTCGTACACATCATGTACCGAACTCCAGAGGCCTCGTCAGACCCTACCTGGATCACACACACATCGACTCGACACAATTCATAATCATTAAATGTCAAGTCATTCCACATTACGCCGAATGTACAATCAAGCAAGTAAACCAAAACAACACAAACATCATGATCATCACAACGACTCTTAACCAACACAACACACATTCGGTACACAATACATTGAAGAAACACGTGTACAACCATCTCATATGTACATCGTAATCCTGCACAAATGGCACAACGCCTAACACGTATACCAATATATCACTATTATCACAAAGCCTTCAAATTTCGGAAAACACAACCAACTCAAACGGAACATATTTACGGAGGCAAGCAAAATCGTTATACATATCATACGTAATTACTATTCACAAGATACAAGTCGTATAATAAGATACTTGCCTTAATAACCGCTACCAAACGCTCCGAAGAACACGGTTCGACCGGGAAGCTCGGACCCCAAAGAAGACAACGAACGAAAGGGTTCCGACTCGAGTTCTTCACAAGAATTCGTTCCTAAGTCACAACGATATCAATTCAATCACAATTCTACGAAAACATATGGAACTTCCCAAGTTCTACCCATTGAAGCATTTTATCGGACACTTTGAAGGCGTAGTCCAATTTAATCGATTATTCAGAGAAATACTCAAATTCGTTCCACAAAACTTCAAGGGTATTGAATGATTACGAGTTTACAGGCAAGTTCTAACAATAATATGAATCAAAACGAAGCAAATCGGCCAAAACACCAAGAAACCTCAAGAACATCCAAAACCAAAAGTTTAGGTGTTTTTACCTTCGATCCGGGGGGAAAGATGATGTTAATCCATGATTACAACTTCCAAAACATGTTGCTCTATGTCATATCTATCCAAATCCATCCATTATTGACGAAGAAACGCGAAGAAACGAAGAAAAAGGGTGAAAATGGCCGGATGACTCGGTCCAGGCCCTTAAATAGCCGACCACGGCGGCAGGGACTCGACCGTGTCTGCTAGACACGGTCGCGCCTTCCGATAGTGACCCGTCCGACAATGACTTCGGCATGACTCGGCCGTGTCTGGAACACGGTCGCGTCAGCGTTCTGCCTCGCCTATCCGGAAGTTCGACTCGGCCGTGCGACACGGTCGGGTCCTAAGGCGAGACTCCGCATTTCCGGACGAGCACGGCACGGGCCGTGTCGGACGACACGGCCGAAGTTCGGCCGGCGTTGATCGCCAATAACGAGCGGGTGAGCTAAAACGACCATAACTCTCTCGTCCGGACTCCGATTGACTCACCGTTTGAACCATTGGAAAGCTAACTTGATGCTTTATAATATTGCAAAGATTCAGAATTTTTGGAGTTTACAAGAATTTATGGTGATTTAACAAAGTCGAACTCATACTTAGAAAAGTCGTTTAGTAATCCTGAATTCAACAAAACGATACCGAAACCCGAACCTGAATACAAACCGAAGATACGGTTACGAAGTACTCACAAAGACGAAACTAAGAGCTAGTAGAACACATGATTCCGACCATCCGAAGGCTCGAAATTCGACAATGGAAGGTAATTTACCCTAAACTTTGGGAAATTACGAAAATGGCCCAAATGCCCGAAAATCACCATACGACAACGAATAATCAAACCGAAGCTCACAACACGTATAACAACGTTAAATGAACTTACCAAAAACCCCAAGCAGCGGTTTGAGCGAGATTCGCAAGAACCGAACTCAAGCGCGGAAAAGTCGCTAAAAAGCACGGAACTCAACAAAGCAGCACCGAAACGAACTCGGATGACAAAAAGTGCAGAATTAAATATTCTCCGAATGACGAAACGGTCAAAAGAAAGTCGTCAAAACGGACTTCGGCCGAAAAAAGAAATTTACCGAAAATCGAAAATTTGCAGATATTACAAGTTCGACGTACGCAAAATACAATAATATGTGCTAACAGTCAAAACCAACTAATATCAAGCATACATTACAACCTTTCACATAATTAATAATTGTATAAGTTGTGAACTATTATATTATTTTATAAGGCACCGATAATATGGTCTTCCGTGTGACACCAACAACACATTATCTACAATATAAAATAAACAGATAAATCATTTGCATAACCATAACGTGAATTAATGTGTAAAATATTTGACAAAAATATAATTAATAATCTCATAAATAGTTACAGGAAAATAAGGTCATACAAGCATAAAATATGTTTTGCAGTATACAACCCCAACATTAATGTGAGGACCAACAAGACAACACAATAACTTTCCCAATGATCGAACCACCACCTCAGTCTGGTCATCGGTCTGAGGGTGGTAAGCACTGCTAAAAAGAAGCTTCCTATTAGCAAAGTGTCATAAACTACGCCAAAAGTTACTAAAAGACCTTGTGTCTCAATCCAACACAATCAAGAATGGCAAAACCATGCAGTCGATATGCATCTCACAAAAAAATTGCGTGACACGGAGGGCATTTGTGGCCCGTATACACGGGACGAAGTACATCCTTTTACTGAACTTGCCCCCCAACCACAATGTTGAGTGCGGGAAGGGCGAGAATAAAGTCAATGTTGCCGGAAATCCACGGAGCTGATGGTACTTGTAGGGGCCTCTAGAGGCCCATATTCGTCGATGTCCCCTTGGAAATCTGACAAGTATGACATCGATCCTTGAGGTGAGCTACATCATGATGCAAAGAAGGCCAAAAAACTTTCCATTTAAGAAGCTCATGAGTGCCGTCCCGACCAACATGTCGAGCGCCGTGCAGTTCGATGATGAATTGCGACGAAGGCTGCAAGCGGGCATGCACAAGTGGACACCGTGAAAGATAAACATGTCGGACAGTGTGAAATCGGACAATTCCCAGGAACATATGCGTGACAGAACCAACAAGAAGAGGGTCGAACTCAGGCAACTTAGAGAAAGTACTGAAGCCCTGTACTAAGATGTGTATGTTGATAAGTAAATCATGGCGACGACTCAACGCATCAGCGACGCGGTTATAGGCGATCGATTTGTGCAAACCACAAACGTAAATGGCTGGAAATATGCGACCTAATTAGTTTAAGGAGTGGAAACATTGTCCTGGCTAGCTAGATATTTCATAGAGTCGTGATCAATTTTTTTTTTGATAACTCAGTTTCTAGGCTTACACCTAACTATGTCTGAGGGCAACAGCTCCGCTTTCTCATTCCTGCCACCAAGTTAAATCGCGGAATGTGCACGAACTGATCAGTGTCTTGTCGGGTTCTGCTGACGTACAACCAGATCCTCCCAGGTAAAGAGAACATGAAATCCTCCCCCCGAATCGAACCCACACGGATGATATTCAGTATGAGATCCTGTCAAAAGGCTTAATTAGAGCGTATATGCCCCGGAAAAGATTTTTGAAATAGAGGCAAGAGGGATAGAACCTCTGACCTTCACCCCACATGAGTTTTTACACTCATGTGGCGCATTAAAGAGGACAAATTCACGCTGAAATAAATAGTGGTGAATAGCGCGGAAAACTGCATAAAAGTCCACATCATAGGCACAACAAGGGGAACGTGGACCAAAAAGCTTCTCACTGCATAAGTGATTGTGGAACTGTAACGATTCGATTTTTCTTATATAATTAAAAAGACAATTTACTAGTTTTTTGAAAATATATATAACTAATTAATAATGTGAAAATCCTAATTACAAGTCGTTTAACAAAACTCAGCATTTTCTAAACAAGCATTTATAAATAAAATATTATTTTTTATTATAAATAGTATTTTTTTGGTATTGATTGATGTCTTGGTATTGATTGACTTTTGTTTTGTATCGGTTGAATGTGAATGATTTAGATATGTGTTGTCATGGGTGTAGCCTTGTACTCTTCATCTTAAGGATAGTTCTTTTTTACTATTCTGAGAAAAAATATTATGGAAATATGATATCAGAAATTTTACTATTCTGAGAAAAAATATTACTTTTTAATATAAATATGATATCAGAAATTTTTTTCTTAGTTAGCGGAAAATACAGTAGATATTGTTAAATCTGTAAATTATGGAAATTTCATAAGACGTTGGGCTTTTCTACCGTCAGGTCAGGAAAACTTGGCGTGACGTTAGGTCGATACTAAAATTGCATATTTTTTAATATATGCCGATTCCAATCCGCATAGTTCAACCTAACAAGAAGAATATACAAACTGGAATCGACAAATATGAACAAATATGTAGTATAATTAAGATGCTTTTTTTATCGTCAGGTCAGGAAAACTTGATCTTGTATTAGGTCGGTGCTAAAATTACATATTTTTTTCATATTCGTTGATTTCAATCCACACAATTCAACCCTAACAAGAACAATATACAAACTGGAATCGATAAATACAAAAAGTATATAATTATAATACCGACCTAACGTCAAATTAAATTTTATTGACCTGATGGTAGAAAAGCCCACGTTTAACATGCCGAGAACTTCCACATAAATGGAAGCAATTAATTTAACGAAACCAACATTAAATTAGAGAAACATAATATTTTTTTTTTTTTTTAAAAAAAGAAAATTAGAGAAACATAATTATTATCAAGTATTCCTAATTTACTTGCCGGTGAAAATAAACAGGAGAATCTCATAAATATAATATGCTTTTCTGCACCGTCATGACTTTACTTCAACACCCCCATCACAACATGTGCTTGTAGGGATTCTCTACTGTTCACCGAAGTTGTTACGTTTCCCATCCATCGATGTTGTTACGTTTTCTTTTTGGAACAACTTTATTAGTCAGATAACTTTATATAATATATTTATGTCATTACTTTACACTACTTTTGAACCTCTCCTAAAACTCTGTGTCCAAAAGAAACGTAACAACTTCAGTAGACGGGAGGGAGTATTATTTAAAATTGTATTACCTGTAAAACACGCATTACAACCCTACAAAACAGGTGTTGGTAGGGTGTTGATATATCATTCCTCAAACATATATACAACATGTGTCTGCATTTTTCAATGGAGACAAAGACCCCTTATTCTTTTGTTCTGAATTATAATGAAGTAAAAACAAAATGATTCACTAAACTGACTGCACTTCTTTTTCTCATGAAGTTCTAGTCATTCGGAATGACTCATTCCATGCAATTCTCGATGCAATTTTCATTTTGAAACATTCGGAAACAGCCTCTCTGTGTTAAGACAGAGATAAGACTGCGTACATCCAATCTCCCCTTACCCCGCTTTTTGCGGGAGCCGTTGAGGCATTGGGGTAATGTTGTTGTTGTTCTGTAAGTTCTAGGGCTGGGACTTTTGGAACCGGGAACTGCAGAACCGAGCCGAAACGCATCGGAACCGACGGTTCGGTTCGGTTCCTAGCAACAATTTTTTTTTTCGGTTCGGTTCGTACTGTTAGTATTCGGTTCGGTTCGGTTCGTGGTTCCTGTCTGTTTTAAAGAGGAACCGATCTGAACCGCAAGGAACCGTCCGAACCGCACCGAACCGAAGCCCTCTCAATATAATATAATATAATATATTCTTATTAAACATAATTAATATAATATAATATAATATAATATATTCTTAATAAAATAAAATATAATATAATATATTTCGTCCAAACCATATAAAATCGGTTCCGGTTCGGTTCCGGTTCGGTTCGGTTCCTGTGCGGTTCGGACAAAAAAAATTGGAAAAATCGAACCGCGAAAAAACTATGCGGTTCGATTCCGGTTCCTGTATTTTTCTCCCAGGAACCGAAAAGTTCCAGGCCTAATAAGTTCGGACATATTTAATGTTCATGCGTTTATAACGTGAAAACTTGATAATATTGATCGATAACTTGTATTTGATAATATAAATAGTCGAATTAAAATAATTTCAAAATTGACCAAGTATAAATCACCACCTGAGATAGTCGTGTTCTCCATCTCATATCCATGTCTTAGCTTTATTGATATTAGATCTCAGCAGTGAAATAAAGGAATAAAATAAATAAATAAAAATAAATTGGTGTAAATTGAGCTAGATTAAATTTTAAAACAAATTGGGGCAGCCCTAAGAATTTGATATTGGGCTTCATTTATGGGCTTAACTAAATTATCGGATTCTTTGGGCTTAAAATATTGATATGAGTTTCATGGGTAATTGAAGTCATAAATAGAATCGGACTTTAGAATTATGCCTAACGAGGCCTTACGAACCCGTGCGATGCACCGGCTGTATTTTTGGTTGAATATCTACGTGTTTTGTACGTAATATTTGTGCAGATGTTTATATACTTTTTATCAAGATTGCGTCAATGTTTGTAATATAAGTTTTATATAATTAGTTATATGTAATGTATTAGTTTTTTTTTTCAATAAGTTTGTAATTTGTGTTTGTTATCATGGGATGAAGATTGTTGGTTACGTTATTTCATCGCTTTTAATTGAGGTTGAGTGACACACTCAGAATGATATTTAGGTTTTATAGTCTTGAACACTGAGGGATGGATTGAAAGTTTGTCGTGATAGTATTAAATCTCTTGCATTGCACATAGTTTTGGTTTGTTCCGTATTCGGTTAATTTATGGTTTTATTTTTTGTTATAGTTTACTTTAGTTTGGTTATATAAAAATGTTAAGTTCGGGACGATGAGTAAAAGCGTTGGTCATATATGTTAAATTTAAGTTGTTGTTATAGTGTAGTATGTTAATGTTATGCATTATATCTACGTGTTTTGTACGTAAAGAGTCAACTTCCTCAAACGCTTTCAATGTTGCAAATTGCTTTTCACAGTATTCTTTCTCCCTAATCACAACAACCAATTAACCAACAAAAACGACATTAAGGATCCAAAAAAGCAACTACTAATCAGAATTTGATAAACATCAAAACGTTTATGCGACGATCATTTTATACAAACAAAAAATAAAAAATCTCCAAGAAAGCGGCATTAAGGATCCAGACAACGTCAGCCCCTGCGTGTACCCTATTTTTCTAATATTACTTGTTTCTTATCAACATTTTATACAAACAAAAAATAAAAATCTTGATTCCGAAGGTATTGCTATCATATCTACCTATAAGCACATTAAAAAATTGTTAATATTAATAGATCTAGTAAAAAAACTCAAAAGTTACCTTAAAAAAACGGCGGCGCGGCGATAACTTTTTCGGCCAGTCAATAATGGAGGCGGAGCCTCGTGGCGGGTACAACAAAAAAACGCAATATAAATTAATAGAAACCCATATCCAAATATAAACATCAAGAAAAACTTTCAAAATTTTAGATCTATTTTTAAAAACTTTACATCTATGAATATAAACCTTAGATATATGAAGAAAAACTTCGGTGGTGGGGGTTTAGTTCGGTGGAGATGACGTTCCGCGAAGGTGAGTCTGGTGGAGGTGTGGCCTGCGGAGGAGGAGTGATGACGTCGGAGGAGTGGTGGTGATGTGTGTTTTTTTGTTGTAGTGTGTGTTTGAAGTGTAGTGTGGTGGTGATGTGTGTTTTATTGCATCCCAGTTTAATGTCCTGACTCATAGATTGATATTCATTATCAATATATCTTCATTACAATTTATTATAAAAGTCTCTTCACTTGGCATGCACATGACATTACTCTTCACACATTTTCACTCCAAAAATCATGTCATTAATACAAATTGGTGTCATTAATACTCCCCAATAATTTTTAGGACCTAATCTTTCTATATATATGATTTATATATTCCGATAACTTAAATCGTTAGAGTCCGACGCTACTGTTTAATTTTCAATCTTACATGAATTTAACACTTACCTTCATAAAGATAATGTCGTCAAATCATTAAAGCGGGCACTACCCAATTACTTCCTGATCGTGCATATGATAGTTCAACTCATGTGTCTTCGGTTTCTTTGAGGCATAAGCAACTACTTTGCCTCTTCAGTTCAACTCACGCATATAACTTCTCATAAGTACTCCTGATACTTATCTTTAATGCTTCTTTCATGTTCTTCCCCATCTCTTGAATATACTAGTATGACATTTATGAATACGATGACAAATAGATCCAAGTTAGTTGAGAATCTCGATTCGTTAAGTCCATGAATACCGACATTACTATATGGTGTCAGAATATCTTCATCCCCAGACCTCAAGTCTATTTGAGAACACCCTTGAACCACCTAGTTGGTCATATAAATCCTCGATCCTGAGAAGTTTGTACTTACTCTTTATCGTGAATCGATTAAGTTTATGATAATATATACACATTGTCATACTTCCAACTCACCCATGGTGAAACACTTGACCGAATAAAGCCCATATCAAGTAATTCTTGAATTTGCACTTTTAGTTCTTGCAACTCTTTGGGCATCATCCGATAAGGTCTTTTATATAGGTGCTGTCCGAGGCACCTGATCAATGGTGCATTCTACTTGTATATCAGTGAGATTGCCCGTAAGTTCTTCGAAAATACATCTAAATTGATTAAGAAATTCAGTTTCATAAAACTGAGCTTGGAATGCCGAGAAATTCCTAATTTAACAAAACCAACATTGAATATAAATTAAAGGAACATAAGAATTATATAAATCACAATAATGCACAATCTTTAGATGCGTAACATGATTTACTTTTTTTTTTATATACATAGGTGATCCATACTTCGTATGACTAATCCTGTAAGCGAGCATTTCGCCGAGAGCACTTGAGTTAAGCCGCGAGATAATGTCACGAACAATTAGGTTATTGCTCCATGCTGGACCCCGATAGATAGGTATGCCGGGTCTCCATAATCCAACCGTAGGTTCACACCGAGATCAGGCTCCCACACTGTCGCTTGAAGCACATGATATTGTAACTATTCGCCACCTACTCCGGAGAGATAGGACCTAACCATTAGTAAAAAACTAAGGGATCATTGGGCATGTAAAATGTTTATGTATGTATATCATGATGTAAACTTGTTTCTACATATATAACATAAGACATGATAATATTGAATAATAACGTGTATTTGGCAGTCTAGTTAAAGTTGATAAGTATAAATCACCATCTGAAATGAGATGGGGTGAATGATGATGTTGAAATATATTTGCAAATGTCCTAATCGTGTTTTCAATCTCAAATCCTACAATTAAGGATGCATATGTCTTAAAAGCATTATTGATACTACCTCCGTTCTCTTAAAACTGCAACAACTGGATTT
This sequence comes from Orobanche coerulescens, assembly GCA_033398695.1. Taxonomy (NCBI): domain Eukaryota; kingdom Viridiplantae; phylum Streptophyta; class Magnoliopsida; order Lamiales; family Orobanchaceae; genus Orobanche; species Orobanche coerulescens. The sequence continues at coordinate 232,804,319 of CM065802.1, forward strand.
TCACGCTTGGCAATGCACAAATTTGATTATTAATGTCTTCAATTCTTTATTTTTAAAAATTATAAGAAGTTGATATTTTGAAAGTATATTTCGAGATGAATCTAACAAGATCTCACATGACTATATTTTTTCATATGTATAACTCATAAAAGATGGCCAAAATAGAGTATGTGAACAGTGTAATAGTCAATATGTTGCAATGGTAAAAGAACAGATGAATACGAAAAGCTCTGATCCACCGCGCATGTTAGCGTACTCTGCGTAACCTACGCATGGCAGGGCAAAAAGGAACAAGGAAGAAGAACACCGGCAATAAGGTCGTTCTTCAGATGACGACGGGAAGTTCGGAAATAGCTACTAAGAATTCAAGAGAAACCACACCTAAATCCACCGAGAATCGGAGTCAAAACACTTATGCAAAAGTGTTATCTCAGGAAAAGGAAAAACCAAAAAATGCAATGGAGGCGAGTAAACAATCGGAAGAAAAACTGAAAGAATCGCAGAAAAAATTGACTGAAAAACCTGATGATCCAGAGCCGCCAGTGGTGAATCGAGGAGGTAAAGGTCTAAAACTCAGCTTTATTACACCTACTCTGAAAGATGGGATTCCTACGGCTTGCTTAGAAAAATCTGCTATTGAAATCGAGAAAACGAAATGGCAATATGCGATTATTCTGTATGTAATTGGAGAATCTCCATCTCTGAACTTTGTGAGGACTTTCTTTAAGAAACAATTTGATCTGGAATGCGAGGTGTACTATCATAATGAGGGGTATTTCATTATAAGATTTAAATCAATGGACGAGAAAAACCTTGTGCTATACTCTGGTCCTCATACATTTGGTACTAAACCAGTTATAGTTAAGGCATGGTATGAGGATTTACATTTCAAGGAAGAGATACTAAAGGAGATACCATTATGGGTTCGGCTACCAAATCGCCCCTCAATTGTTGGGGAATGGACTCCCTTAGTCGTATTGGAAGTGTGTTGGGAGACCATTGTATCTTTGATGAATGTACTTCAAATCGGACTAGAATATCATATGCAAGAATCTTGATAGAGGTAGATGTCACACAACCTATGAAATATGAAGTGCAGAATGAAGGAGAAGATGTGATAAAAGTGATGCAAAAGGTAGTATATGATTGGGTTCCTCCTTGTCACAACTAGTGGCCATGATTATCGGAAACCAAAAATTTCATGCCTCGAAGCTTGACCTAGACAGGAGTGGCAGCCTAAGAAACAAGCACAAACACTGGAGGCTACTACAGTTCAACCACATATTGAGGAAGCAGGAGAGAAAATCAATGGCAAACAAAAGGTGGGGACATGGACAGTGCCTAAGAAAACATCCCCAAAAATAGTAGTAAAGGAAGGCAAGAGTGATGAAATTAGGATTGGAAACACATATTGTATGCTATCAGGAATGGAAGATGATGGAGATACAGCTGAAGAGGGCGGGGACCTTATCCTCTCTGTTGGGAAATGAATCTCCTACTTTGGAATATAAGGGGTTGTAACAAACCCTTTAAACAGAAGGAGTTGAAGTCCTTCTTAAAAAAGAATAAAATTGATATAGCTGGTATTTTTGAAACAAGAGTGAAGGAGCACAGATTTAAGAAAATCACTGAGAAGTTGGATCAAGGCTGGAGATTCTTTAATAATTATAGCCAGGCAGAAAATGGAAGGATTTGGGTGGGATGGAATCCTAAGAAAATTGATGTGCAATTGATTAAAGAGGATGCACAAGGTCTCTTATGTCAAGTTCTTGATACGAAAAAGGTAAAAAATTCTACATAGTGACAGTTTATGCTTATAATACAAGGAATTTGAGACATGATCTCTGGAATTTGCTGGATTCTGTGTGTAGTCAAATAAAAGGACCTTTGGTGATAGGTGGTGACTTCAACACAGTTCTAAGAAGTGAGGATAGATATCAAGGAAATCCAATCACTTAAGCTGATATTAAGGACTTTGCAGACTGCATTCATAAAAATGACCTATCTGAACTCAAAATGGTAGGAAACCAATACACTTGGTGCAATCAGCAAGAAGGAGCGAAACGTATTTTATCTTTGATTGATAGATGTCTTGCAAATAATGAATGGTTCGGAGAGTTTGCAGAAGTTACTGTGGAAATTCTGGAAAGAAATGTCTCTGATCATTGCCCATTACTTCTGAAATTTGAAGAAGGAGAGATAAGGAGGAATACTCCATTCAGATTCTTGAATGTACTAGCTGAGCATAAGGATTTTCAGAGAATAGTGAAGAAGATTTGGGAAAGGCAATACCATGAGAATAAACTTCTCAATCATTGGCATAAACTTAAGAATCTAAAACAGCCCCTGAAACTACTAAATGTAGCACACTTCAAAGCTACAGCAGAGAGAGTCACAAAGGCAAGAGAAGAATTAAAACATACTCAAACACTGCTAAGCTTGGATAGGCTTAATCAAGAGTTGATTGTCAAGGAGAAGCAGGCTATGGCTAACCTGGAGGAATGGAGTGGGATTGAAGAGCAGTTGGCACGAGAAATCTAGAGTTGATGGATCCAACTAGGAGACAAAAACACCAAATTCTTTCACTCATATGCCAAAGCAAGGAAAGCAAGTCAAGCTATCAAACTTCTCATTAAAGCTGATGGCAAAAGGTGCAATAGTCAACCTGAAATTCAAGAAGAAGTAAGATCTTTTTACACAAGTCTTATGGGGAGTGCTGCAAGTGAACTACCAATGGTTGATAAGCATATTATTGACAGAGGGCCAAAGCTTTCAAATGCACAACATCTATGTGCCCCTGTTGCAGCTGAGGAAATTAAGAGGGCACTGTGGAGTATGGAATCAAATAAATCCCCTGGAATGGATGGCTATAATGTATTATTTTACAAGAAAGCCTGGAACATCATTGGTGAAGAGGTATGCCAGGCAATTCAAAGCTTCTTCAATACAGGGTACTTACCTTACACCTTAAATAGTACACTGATCACTCTTGTGCCTAAGGTGAGGCAACCTAGCACTATTAGAGACTATAGACCTATTGCTTGCTGTGGCACTATCTACAAAGTAATCTCTAAGGTGTTAGCAAATAGAATGCAAGAAGTGCTAGGAAAGTTAATAAACGAAAGCCAATCAGCTTTTGTCAAAGGCAGAGTTATTCATGATAATATCCTTATTAGCCATGAATTGATCAAAGGATATTCAAGAAAGCATATATCACCTAGGTGTATGGTAAAGGTGGATATACAAAAGGCATATGATTCTGTTGAATGGCCTTTTGTGCAACAGTTGCTTCTTGAATTAGGATTTCCCTACAGGTTTATGAAATGGATAATGGCATGTGTGAAAGGTGTGTCATATACAATAAATATAAATGGTGAGTTAACAGAGCCATTTAAAGCAAGGAAAGGCTTGAGACAAGGAGACCCAATCTCTCCATACTTGTTTGTCCTCTGTATGGAGTACCTGAGCAGATGTTTGATGGAGCTTAAGACATAAGGAGACTTCAAATATCACCCCAGATGTAGGAAATTTGGACTGGTTCACTTGTGCTTTGCAGATGACTTACTCATGTTTGCAAGGGGGGATCAGGTTTCAGTCAGAAGATTGATGTGTGCATTTGATAAGTTTTCAAGGGCCTCAGGCTTGAAGGCTAACCCCAACAAGAGCTGTATTTACTTTGGAGGAGTTCCTGAAAATGTGCAGAAGGCAATTCTTGAAGAATTTGGGCTAACTAAAGGAGAACTACCTTTTAAGTATCTTGGAGTCCCTCTATCATCTAAGAAGCTAAGTATTTTACAGTGTGAACCACTCATCAAAAAGATCTTGGAAAGAATAGAGAGCTGGACATCAAAACTTCTGTCATATGCTCGGAGAATCCAATTAATCAAGTCCACTTTGTTTAGTATGCAATCATATTGGTGCCAAATATTCCTAATACCTCAGAAAGTAGTGAAAATAATCCAGCAGGCCTGCAGAGTATTCTTATGGACTGGAAAAGCAAATATTACAAGGAAAGCATTAGTGGCCTGGGATTACATATGCCAGCCCAAGGCAGAGGGGGGCTGGAACATAATAAATATGCAAATCTGGAATAAAGCCTCTATATGCAAATTACTTTGGTGTTTGGCACAGAAACAAGACAAAATCTGGATCAAATGGGTGCATGGCTTCTACATAAAAGGACAGGATGTCACTACCATGAGAATTCCCCAACAAGCATCATGGGTAATTAGGAAAGTGGTGGAAGCAAGGAAGTACTTGGAAATAACAAGCAAAGGAACAAGGTTACTTCTGGCCTCAAAATTCTCCACAAGGCAGGTATATAAAGAAATGCAAGGCAGACATAATTCAGTCCCTTGGAGAAGAATGATATGCAACAATAAAGCCCCTCCAAAATGCATTTTCATTACATGGATGGTTCTCAAAGGTAGATTAAACACTTGTGATAATTTGATAAGAACAGGAACTCAATGTGAACAGGTGTGCATTTTGTGTAAAGTTGAAGATGAAAGTATCAACCATCTATTCTTTGATTGCACTTTTTCTGCATGGGTATGGCAAAAGTTGAAAGAATGGTGTAGAATTAAAAGCCCAGGAGGGGGATGGAACCTAGAGACACCATATTTGATCACACAATGTGGATCAAATACAGGAAAACAGAGCATGTATAGAGCCCTAATATCGGTTGCAATCTATTTTTTGTGGAAAGAAAGGAATCACAGGAGATTTCAACAGAAGGAATCCACTCAGGAGGAAGTTGTCTGTGAATGTCAACTACATGTTACTTGGAGTTGTAGCAAAGATAAGAAACTAGCTAGATTTCTTGGGAATTAAGACTATATGAGAGTTATTGTTGTTGAGAGTAGGCTGATCTGTTTTGATGTAGCAAGTGTGTTTAGAGATGTTGATTTGTTTTGCTGTTTCAAGTTGTGAGTAGTTGTACTGAAACTTTGCATTTGCTTGATATAAAAAAAAAACGCTATTTAACCAAAAAAAAAAAAAAGAACAGATGAAGTATTAGATTTCAACAGTAAAATAAATGAATAAAGTAAATAAATAAATGAAATTTGTATGGGTTAAGCTAGACTGAAATTTCAAAGTAAATTGGTGATACGCAGAAAATAATACTTCATCCATCTCATAAGAGTGTGGTTCACTTTTTATTGGCACGAGTCTTAATAAAAATTATGTATTTGTGGTTTTGAGTGAAGAAAAAGTCTCACTTTTTGATGTAGATGCATATTAATTATTGTTGTGACTTGTTAAATGATAAATTTCATCGCCCATCCGTGGAATTGTTGTAAATAAATTGAAATGATCGAATAAAAATATAAGGAATATTTTTTTAGTATGGAATGATTATACTCTTGTGTGACGGATGGAAATGGCAACTTGAGCATATTTTCGTGGAACAAAAAGGAATATTCATTTCCATAATCCATTGTTAATTATGCATTTATAAATGTGTTTACTTTGTCCGCATTTGATTGTTTTTCAATTACTTCGATTTATTGTTTTTTCAGGTACTTAAGTATTTTTCGTATTGAAATGATGATAATGGCCATCAAATGGACATTTATTTTAATTTGGGCTTGAATTAAGCAGCAGCCCACTGACACTGGGCAAATGTATGGGTACTATCTGACCTAGTGTCGGCCCAAATTCGGGATTTTATTGTTTTGCGACCAAGAAACTATTAAAGCCTACCCTAACCGCCGTGAAGAAAGTGTCGTTGTACAAAAAGAATAAAAGGCGGTAGGATGTGCAGCTAAACTGGTTTCTGGATGGCAGATTGCTACAAGGACGCATGTTCGAGTCTTGACAACCGCAGTGTGGGAGTTTTATCCCTCCAATGTAGGGGATAGCTTCTTGTGGGCATCATGCAATGTTCCTCCCACCAATCCCTGTCGGGCCGGGGGGTGTGGGGCCTGGGGGCGAGGGATTTCGCCTTTTGCTACAATAAAAGGCGGTAGGATTCGGGTTCAATTTTACTGTTTCAAACATGTGTTTCAGATCCTATTCCATCCAATACATAGTCGCTATGTGTGCAGGTGTATCTTTAAGTTTTAAAATTTTCATCTTTAATTTATGATCAATTGCACACGTGACGACTATGTATTGGATGGAATATGTTTGTAATACATGTTTGGAACAGTAAAGTTGAACCCGTAGGATTCAGCGAACCTCATCGTTTGTCTCAAGTTCATCATGTTTGTGATGAATTCTATTCAATATGTCCGACTAATTTACTTATTTCAGTTCGTGGGGAAGTTTTGAATCGGTATTCAATTATTTGTGATTTAATTTCATATTCAAAAAATAATTCAAGATAGTGGAATTGAGAATACGTTACGAGATTAAATTACAAATAATTCATTTATGGATCCAAAATTTTCCCATGAATTGGAATATAACATGAATATATGAGGTTATTAATAGCGAATATAACATGTAGGTTTGTTTATAGTCCACTTAAAGATACATAAGCAAACATCTCTCAACTCACTTTGACGAGTCAGTCTTCCCATCGTTTGGGGATACTGTAACACCTTAGATTTAATCTAAAATATAACAGCATTATAGACTTTTCTCACAAGGATTTATCAATCTAAACACAATACAACTCGTAATTCAAGCGGCTGATAAGGTCAAACTGTACAGACACCTCAAATACAATAATATACCTTGCAAGGGTAGAATACTACAAAAGAAAAAAAAATACAACTTGACAAACAAGACAATACACCAACTCTCATATGATTAGCATCGTTGTCTTTCGTCATCTTCCATGCCGATCCTGTAACAGCTCCTTCGAACTGCAAGTACCAGGAATGCATAAAAGACATCCACCTCAGATTGGGGTTAGCGCTAGAATCGCTAGTTCAAGTACATGGTATACAAGCCATACAAAATATATTTCCAATATAAATTAGTCTCCTCGATCAAACATTCACCACAGTCACTTCACATACAAGTCACACTCAACAAATGCCACGAAACACTACAATAACCAAATCATAATATCAAATATTTCTCCCAAAATTCCGAGAGTAAATAACTTTGATCATACTTGCCAAAATTCTTTAAAAACATTTTTCAGAAAAAAAGAAAAGAAAACACGTTGAAATATCTCGTGTAGTTTTACCGAATAAAAATCTTGGTCTTTCTGTCCATAACTTACAAAATATGTATTAAATTTATTTTTTAACCAGAGTTGTGACAAAAAAGGAACATATACTAAATAAATTTGAATGACTGAATCATAACCTCATCATTTTAATTTATCACCATGTTCCGATCTCGTGAACAACTTTCGAGTAGCTAAACACTAAATATAAATCGTTTTTCTGAGGACGAGGAATTTCGCCATTTACTACGAGAAAAAAAAAACAAAAAAAAACAATAATCTTGATTTCAGAAATCTCAGGAGATCCAGAGTGAAACCAAAGGTGAATACTTTATTTTCTTTTGTAGTTTCTTTTCTTGTCAGACAAAACTGAGTGGGACTGTGGGGAAGATGACAAAAGGGTTTTTGACCACTATATGATGATTATAGGCAAGTGGGGTTTTAGTTTTTTCGGTATAATCTAATCTTTTTTTAGTTGAAGTTGATAAATTTAAATTTTGAACAAAATGTAAATATTTAAACGAAACAGATGGAATATATAAATTTAGGACCCGTTTACTAGCAATTTAATGAAGTATATCGGTTTTTTATAGCTTTTTCGGACAGCTGATAATGTGTTTACCAAGAGCTTAATCAATAAGATAGCAGCTTATTGGGACAGTGATCCCTCAGCTCCTTATTCGGGAAGTTATCATCTTAATGGAACCAAATGACTATTATAATTAGATATTGTGTTATATTATTATGATTTTGTGAAATTTATAATTGTATGCTGTTGAACTGTTTTGGATATAAATATTTAATACATTTTTATATATATCGAGGGAGTAAAATAGTCATTTCTGCCATTCAGACACTTGATTCAGCAATGCAGGTAAACAACATTTCAGCTTTATTTAGACAGACAGCATAATCTAAACAGATAATTTATTCCACTCAGATCTTAATGATAGAATTAGTAAACAGGCTCCTAGTCTCTAAGGGACTGTTTACTTTTTTTCCATTAATGCCTGAATGGATTAAGCTGTCTGAGCGGATTAATCTGTCTGATTTGAAAAAATATCCTGTTGTTTCTTTCTTTTCTGAATGAACTATCTGAATGACAGAAATGACCATTTTACCCCTCAATATGAATTAATTCCTTTTTGATAAAGGACGGATTGAGCATTTTAGTTTATATAATCAATTTAAATTATATGACATAATATTTATTTTAATTTATATTATAATATATATTCATAAATTATATTATAAATTTCAGGTATATTTAAATAATCAGACAATATTTTATAAATATATTAAGTTATATTTTAATATATATATATATATATAGTTATATTAATTTTTTAATAGTCAATATAAAAAAATCAATTTAAATAATAAAACATAATATATATTTTAATTTATATTATAATATATATTCATAAATTATATTATAATTTTCAGATATATTTAAATAATCAGACAATATTTTTATAACTACATTAAGTTATATTTTAATATATATAGTTATATTAATTATAAAAGTCAATATAAAAAATCAATTTAAATAATATAACATAATATATATTTTACTTTATATTATAATATATATTCATAAATTATATTATAATTTTCAGATATATTTAAATAATTAGAAAATATTTTTATAAATATATTAAGTTATATTTTAATATATAGTTATATTATTTTTTTAATAGTCAATATAAAAATCAATTTATATAATATAACATAATATATATTTTAATTTATATTATAATATATATTCATAAATCATATTATATTTTTAGGTATATGTAAATAATCGACAATATTTTTATAAATTTATTAAGTTATATTTTATTATATATAGTTATATTAATTTTTTTAATAGTCAATATAAAAAAATCAATTTATATAATATAAAATAATATATATTTTAATTTATATTAATATATATATATATATTCATAAATTATATTATAATTTTTAAGTATATTTAAATAATCAGACAATATTTTTATAAATATATTAAGTTATATTTTAATATATATATATATATAGTTATAGTAATTTTTTTATCAATAAATAGCTTATATTTTATGAATTTTAAATGTTTAATATTAATCTATATTTTAAATTTATACTATATATACTCAATTATAATTAAGATTATATGATAATTTATACTACATATACTCAATTCTTTTATTATTAAAGAGGGTAATTTTGGTATATTGATGAAATATTTCTGTCTTAATGATAAGGACACCCCAAAAGTTGCTTAATGAAAAAGACATTATTAAGATCATTAAGTAGAAAGTAAACAGCAAAATATAGCTGATCGATTAAGCTGATTAAGCATTAAACTGATTAATAAAAAGTAAACAAACCCTAAGTAAATATTTCATTATAAACTTTTATGTAATAATAAGTACTCCGTTTTAAAATAAATTTAATCTCCAATTGAATTTTGAATTTTAGCATCCATTTTGCTTTTTTTTTTTCTAAGAGCATTAGACGAGATATTAATACTATTGTAGTTTTAAGAAGACTTAGGGGCTATTCGATTAGTTTTTTTATTAATTTTTCTCTATAAATTAAGTTAAATTATTATTCGGTTATAGTGCTGAATGAACAGTCTGAGTGATAGAAATGACTGTTTTATCCATCACTCTATATTAAGTACACGGTAAAATATTTATTTGATAATTATATTAAATGGTTGTCTTAAATGATAAAAAAAATATCAATTTAAATGGATTTTTAAAATAAAAAGTTATATTATTTTCTTCTAAAAGTACAATTTATGTATTTGTATATTACTATAATACTATATATTATCAATGTCCTTACCTATATATATATATATATATGAAGTATTAACTTTCTTTAAAAAATTTATAGATAAATAATTACATATATTAGTAGTCAAATTTATGCATCGATAAATGTAAAAGTCAAATTATTGTGATTTTATACACATCATTTCTCTTAGATCACAATAATTTGACTTTCATATTTGTCAATGCCCAATTTTGACTACTAATATCCTTAATTATTTATTTAAAAAAATTATAAAAAATTAATATTTTTAATATATATATATATATATATATAAGGTTTGATTCCGGTGAGAACCATCCCTGGTGTCAGAACTAAAAACTAATTTAAATTATTAAATGAAGAAATAAGGAGAGTTCGAATTTTACCACATAATCACTCTAAATGGCGTGTGAATTATTAAATTGATGAGAAGGGTAAGTTTGTCACATAAATAAATTATTCTTATTTAAAATACAATAATTTATCCGTTTATTATCCATCTTAAATATAAAACATATCAAATTTATCTTCTTTTTACGATCCACAATTTACCATGCATATTACATACCTAATATAAAGGACAAAATACTGCATATTTATTATACTATAAGATTCAGTCCCTACATTTAGTGTGTAGTATTTATGAGAGCAATTGTAGAGTAACATCATGTTATTGAATGATTAATGCTTCGACCGAGAAGATGAAGAGAAGGAGCCACCATTCCTGGAATTAATTGCAGGTACATTTTCTGATGAATACGAAGTGTTGCTTCCTCTTAATTAATAGTTTGGAATTCATTACAAAAACAATTGATCGACCTATCATTTTCTATAACTGATGATAATTTATTTGAGGCCTTTGTATCACATTTTTTTTCAATATATATTCTTTTTTATTTTGAAATTAGGGTTTCGTCATAATTTAGGGGTTTTGTTAATTTCATTTTTTCCTGATGATTTTGTGCAGGTGAAGTGATGAGAACGTTAATCGATTTCAACCATGGACCCCGAAGTATGTTCTTATTGAATATTGTTTTGAGAAGAAACCCCAGGTTTTGTAAGATATTGTTTTGAAGATTTTTTAGGAATCTTAGTTTGTGGTTTGTTTTGGTAGTAATAATTTGTTTTTATTCGAATCTTTAGCATGGGTTCCTGGATTTGCATTTCGAAAGTAATTATTGCTCTTTGCATAATTAGAATAGTGATATCAGTATTGTGATATGTTTTGTTGATCATTGCAGTGTTATTGATGACTTGATGTATACACAGCTCTTGCCGGAGCAGCTGGAGCACTCTAAGGTCCACTCCACGGTTGAGCAAATGAGGTAGGCTATCGAGTCATGGGAAATGCTCTGCGACTGTGATATTTCATTAGTGCAGAAAATATTAGTTTCAAGGAACAACCCTAAAAGGTGCTTAAAAAATACAACATATTAACTGTTGATGATATGTCACATATGTTTGGACAAAAGGTGCTTTAAAAATAGCCTATGTGTGTCTTCTATTACAATTATATGTTTAGACAAAAGAGAAGGTTATTCATTATGTTTTTACTAGAAGTTCCCAAAACACACGATCTGTGGTAATTTACTCACATATTTTTAGTTCTAATATCCTAGCTGATTTGGAATACTGATTTTATAAGTTATTATTGCATCCAGATACCAGAGTTATATTCGTATTACATGATTGTTGTTTGGATTGTTTAGATTTAGGAAATGGAGGCTATGGTGGTGGGTGGACGTGGTACTCAAACTGGACACATTATTGTTACTACGGTTGGAGGTAGAAATGGTCAACCAAAGCAGATATTTTTCAAGTGCTTAGATGTATAATCGGTTCTCTTGATGACTTTCTTTATAAGGTAGCTACAGTCAGAGGTAAGCTTAAAAAGGGTGGCATTTTGGACAATGATGATGCTGCAAGAATCATACTGTAGGTTTGGAATGAAGGTTTGTATTTCCAGAAGTTCAATAATTTTGCATAACCAACTAAAGTAGAGTAGGAAAATTGGGTGCGCCAAGTGGGTTGGGTAACGGGTCACGACAGGTTGACTGGCCCTTTTTAACAATTCTTTGTCGGTTTGTCCATATTTTCATGACATTTGAAACTAAAAAATGTGTTACATGTGATTGTAAAAAAAGTATATTGATCTTACAACAATCTTTTATAAAAATAGCATGCTTTTGGAGGTTATAAGCATTTAAAAAAGACTTTTGGTGACTTTCGACATGTTTGGCTTGGTTGCCCATTTGACTCATTCCATATTTTCCAAGCATGCTATGTTAGTATGATCATGGGTTCAATTACTTATTAGTTACAGTAATACTTAATATGGTTGTTGTAGGTTGATAGTTCATACTATGATCATTCAAGCTATTGGGCTTCTAGATGATAAAGTTCCACACAGCAACAATGTAAGTTCACATGTATATAAACATTAGATTTTAATTCTTTTTTGGAAAAGATGAATATTATCGTCTAAAATTACGGTAGTTGTTCAGGTTACAAAGCGATAGGCGTTGGATTTTCGAAATTGGGGGAAACCAGGCTTCAAAATCCAGAGTTCGATCAAGAATTTCTAGTTGACAATGGAGGTAAATTAGATCTTGCATATGGCAGGTATGCACCTGCTTTTTCAAAACAAGGTTTTGTTTTTGCACACTTAGACTCATTTTTCTCAAAGTCTTGCCATACATTTGTGTCTGATTATTTGCGTTTTGCAATCATAATAATCAAAAAATCTCCTTCAAAATGCAATCCCAAACACCATATAAAACTTTTCCGTAACTGTGTATGTTGTAGACTTCTCAATAAGAAGGCGATATAAGGTGTTGAGCCCAAGGGAAATAACTGTGGACCAGAAGGATTTAAGCCGAAACCAAGAAGTCCAAGAAAAAAATCAAAAAACACTTGAAGGGAAAGAGGTTCTGAATCCTTCAATGCTTACAGAGGTATTGACTTATTGTACTTTACGAAAGTACGAACACAACTCAAGTAAACTGTTGGATTACTTATTGGATTTTCTGGAAGGAAACTATTTGTCTGCACTTTTCAGAAAAGTAGTTTTACATAAGCTAAATCCTAAGAGCCCTTAGGGAGTTACCATGACTCCGAACCCAAGCGCTACCTAATAGAAAAATGAGAATTACAACCGGTTTATAATCTTCAATGGGCGTACTGATGTTAGTAACCGTCGTTTATATCATTAGATCTATTAACGAGTCAATTTACAAAAGAGCAGATTAAACTTGCACCATTTTAATGTTCTCACGTTTTTTCGGAAATGTTTAAAAACCGGTAAATTTTGAAAAGAGCAGATTAATCTTGCACCATTTTAATGTTCTCAAATTGTTTTTGAGACAAATTGTTTTTGAGACAATTTGGTGGATGGGACATTAGCAGCATGAATTTGGCTGATGCCATAGCTGGAGCCATGGTTTTGGATATTATGCGATTCATGAGCTGTTCAATTTGCATTCAGAAGCCCACTGTTTGACTATACAATTTAGCATCCAATAGTTCTGTAAACAGTTGAGTGAAGTGATAAGGTTTTCCAGTTTTGGCCCACATGACTTGAAGTAGAATTTTGTAAGGAATAAGCGAGATACAACTGTATCTGAAAACAAATGATATTAGTCGATGGAGACAGGGAAAATATATCCCGTTCGTGGACAGGGTTTAGAATGGAGATCGATGAAAATATATAATAATATATACTTATATAGCTTATATATATATATATATATATATATATGATTGAATGTATTACTTACTTTGGGATATATCTAAGTAATCGTCTGTTTGGATCTACTTGTTATAATAATAAAGGAGTTTAAAAAATAAAGTAGTTTAAACACCTAGTAGCAGTACAATAAGTTTAAAGTAGCAATATACTAAACACATAATAGTAGGAAAATAAATTCAAAATAGCAGTATGATAAACGCATAATAGCAGTATAATAAGTTCAAATTATCAGTATGCAGAACACATGATAGCAGTGTAATAAGTTTGAAGTAGCAGTATGTTGAATACATAATAGCATGCAATTAATTCGAGTAGCATTATACTAAATGCATAATATTCGGTGCTTTTTATATTGAGTATACTTTATATATAAATGGATTATACTACTTCTTTTATAAGAATACCACTACTAGGAAAAAAATACTTTTTAAATCGGGTAAAAAAAAAATTCTAAATCGATTTTTTAACTGATATAGATCCAGCCGATTTAGAAAGTCTGGACTTTCTAGATCGGTTCTGAACAACCAATCTATAAAGTCAACTTTCTACATCGATTATTTAACCGATCTAGAAAGTCTTACTTTAAAAAAAAGTAACAGGACCCAACCCAAACCCGACCCGACTCAAGTCAGGCCAAGACTAGGACCGACCCAGACCTAGACTACGGCCCGGCCCGAGACCGGGCCCAAATGGATCCTGAAATATCAATATATTGCAATTTGTCACCATGAAGGTTTGAACCCTTGTCCTTGTGGTTGGGAAGTCAAGTCTCAACCACTATGCTATAGTGATTTCTTTGAATAAATTATATTTATATTAAATTTAAATATAATTTTTTGAGTGGTTTTTAGATCGGTTCTAAAATAACCGATCTGGAAAGTCCACTTTCTAGATCGGTTCTAAAACAATCGATCCAGAAAGTCCACTTTCTAGATCGATTCTAACACAACCAATCTAGAAAATGATCATGCCACTTTCTACATCGGTTATTTTTGAACCTATCTAGAAAATGACCGTGTCACTTTCTACATCGGTTCCAACATAACTGATGTTAAAAGTTCGATGTGAAATGTTATTTTTCTACTAGTGTACATTGCTTATTAGGCGTTAAAATGAACATTGTACTTCTTATTTATCTTACTTATAACTGCACAACATTATGATGATAACTTTCTATTTCGTGATGCATAAAATACTACATTTTTTATTTATAACATACCGATTCTTTGCTTATAACTACACTGCTTCAAAAGTACAAATACGGCCGGTCAATTTTTCTTCACGCGAGGCCGCCAACCTGCTTTCAGGCGGGCCACCAGCGACTGGCAATTTTTTTTAACCAATCCCGTCGGTCTGATTTCCGGTGGGTTACGCCTGGTGGCTGGTCAGTTTTTTTTTACGCCAGGCTCGCAGCGACCGACCAATTTTTTTCCTTTTGCCAGGCCCGTCGATCTGCTTTTAAGTTGGACACCGTCGACGGCCGACCGGTTTTTTCTTTTCGTTTTTTTTATATTAGGCCCGTTGGCCGGTCTTTTTTTACGTCAACCCTGCCCGCTGCTTTTCTTTGGTGCCCCTGCTGATAGACCTTCGACGGTCAGAATTTCTTTTTTCTCTCTTAACGATCGACCATTCTTTTTGCCTCCGGAATGCTTTCCGTCGGTCCATCATTTTTTTCCTTTTTTTAACGACGGGCCCCACGACCGCCAATAGATTTTCGGAAACCAACATATTTTTTTCTAGTATGATAGTATTGTAATTTAATTATTTTGATCCAATTACGGCAGTGCCACATGACATTATGATACATATCTCTAGTATGTGTATAATAAAGGATTTAAAAGTCGAGTACCCAAAAAAAAAAGGTTTAAAAGTGAAAAGTGAAGAGGACAAATATGGATTAAAAGATTGAACAAAAAGTTTAATCCACATGACTCTCATCCTTTTGGCTGATTGATTAAAATATAAAAGTAGTTTAAACATCTAATAACAGTGCAATAAGTTCAAAGTAGCATTATATACCATACATAATATCAGTACAATAAGTTCAAAGCAGCATTATGATAAAAATATAATAGCAGTATAATAAGTTCAAATGAGCAGTACAGAACACATAATATCAATGTAATAAGTTCAAAATAGCAGTATATTGAACACATAATAGCATGCAATTAGTTCAAGTAGCATTATGATAAATGCATAATATTCACTACTTTTATATATTCAGTATACTCTATATATACTATTTCTTTTATAAGAATACATTGCTTATTAGGCGTTAAAATATACATTGTACTTCTTATTTAACTTACTTATATCTGCACAATATTATGATGTATAACATAATATTTTTCAATGTATAAATCACTGCATCTTTCATTTATAACATACTGCTTCTTTGCTTATAACTTCACTGCTTCAAAGTACAAATGTATTGGTTCATTGTGTACAAATACACTGCTTCATAATGTACAAAGTACTATTTCTGTTTCAAAATACACACAGAAAGTTCCTCCTGAAACCGTCATTTTAAATAAATAACTATTTTACTCGATATGAATTAAGAGTTTTGTCATATACTGTTGAAAAGATAAAAGAGTCTAGTTTCCAACAAAAAAATGCACTAAAAATATTAAGTTTGGAGAGAGTTATGATGGTTCGAATGGAGACTGTCACAGAAAGTTCTTGTTAAAACTATCAACTCCAATAAATAAACTGCTTTTATTGGTTATGAGTTATGAGTTGTCACATAACATTGGAAAGGCAAAATACTTCACACTAAAATATTAAGTCTGGAGGGAGTTATGATGATTTGAATGGAGACCGCTAGGCTGCTATTCTGTGTTCAATATACTGCTACTTTGAACTTAATGTACTGATACTTTGTGTTTAACATACTGCTATTTAGAATTTATTGCATAATTATTTAATATACTGCTACTTTAAATTTATTGCACTGGTATTATGTGTTGAGTATACTGCCACTTTAAGCTTCGTGCATTGTTATTATGTGTTTAAACGACTTTTATTTTTCACTGTTCTTATTATTTTAATACATTGCTCTTTTTGTTATTATATTTTTTGATATAACTTTTATTTAAAATGGATAATAAATGAATAAATTATTGTATGTTGAATGAGGATATTTTATCTATGAAGAGATAAAATCACTCTTATTCTTAATTTAGCAATTCACACGACATTTACAATGATGATGTGGCAAGATTTGGACTCTCCTAATTGATTAATTAATAGATAATAATGATTCTTAAAGTTTACTCTTGATCATCTCTCTCTCTCTCTCATATATATATATATATATATATATATATATATATATATATATATATATATAGGGATAGGTTCAGGTAGGAAAGCTTTTTTCCGTAAGAAATAAGAATGATTTTGTGCCATTGATCATTGCTGATTAATGGGTGCGATTTGTGCACGTTGTGCTAAAGAGTTAGCTTTAAGTGTGCTTCTGTGAAATATTTTTGAGGG
Source organism: Orobanche coerulescens (assembly GCA_033398695.1). Lineage (NCBI taxonomy): Eukaryota > Viridiplantae > Streptophyta > Magnoliopsida > Lamiales > Orobanchaceae > Orobanche > Orobanche coerulescens. The sequence continues at coordinate 232,821,496 of CM065802.1, forward strand.
ATATTTTTGTAATTATACAGATTTTATGTTTGGTATTTCCTACAATCATGGGATTTCATATCCCACTTCTTATCTCTTCCCAAATTTTAGCACCTTTGATAATATTGTTTTGATAATTATTGTGATGTCATTTGTGTGATAGTTAGCACTTAAATCTGTAAAATTTTGTATTGTTAATACATTGTATTTCTGTTAATGTTTTAATAGTAGAGTTTAGCATTAAAATGTTATTTGTATTAGCACATTTAATAGGTAATACTAGCACATATGGTATGTAATGCTTGCATAGCAGTTTATGGGATTTACAAATGGAGTCTTATTGTATTTATTGTATTTTTTTAGTAAATGACGCGAAAATCATTTTGTACCTATACTTGAAAACGAGTATGATTATTTATCTTCCAAAAAAATAAAGCACAACACATTGTATCAAAATTGACTGTATTGTACACAATAAAGCATAACAAAAAAATCACATAATTGGAATATAACCAGAACCGCACTCTGTTTTCCAATTTGCAGCACACACAAAACAAATGATTAGCACAACAGTTCCGATTTTTAAAAATACAAATCAAATAGAAAAAAAAAGATAATGTTAGTTTTTAAAAAAATAAAAATAAATACACCAAAAATATAAAATATTTGAACGACTAAAAAATATGAAATCCCATAAAAAATAGATATTAACCTAAAATGTGAAATCCCATGAATATAGTAACTTCCCATGATTTTAGTAACTTCCCATAAGATAAATTAGTCAAATTACATTGGTACCCCCAATAATTAAATTCGTTAGCACTCCTAGTTTCCCGTGTTAGCACACCAGAACGAAATTTGGGTCATTAATCTCCAAAGATTAATGGCTTACAATCATTCCTATTTCTTACAGTTATATCATTTCACTCCATAACCCACCCCTATATATATATATATATTCAGTGAGAATGTAGTTTAAGTTAAGAAATATAAATAAATTTAGACAATAGATCTCGATTAAATGGATGGCCAAGATTTACTCAAACAAAAATCAATGCACGAAATGTATTATTTTAACGCATCAATATTTTGATTCATATTGTGCATAATATTAATTGAATGATATACACTCGATAAAGAGTTTCGTTCGTTAAGGGATTCTACCACCCAAGCGATAATATACACTGCAAAACATAAATCGTTAAAATACTTATACAACATATATACACACTGCGAATCCACGAGAAGAAGAGAAGAAAGAGAATTCTACTACTTTTCCTAACAAACAGAATGCAGCAAAAATGGAAAAAATGACCGATTTAGGCTATGTACTTTGGTCCAATTAACAGTTATGAACATCTATTTTTTTTAACATTTATAGACATCTACTTTAAACCATTAAACACATTGGGACGAAAATATACTTTCCATGTATTATTTTGATTTTCAATATTTTAGATTATTACCGTCATATATGTAATATCCGTAATTTTTCCATTTTTAGCGGTTTCCATTTTTGGGGTATGTCTATTTTTATCGACTCGCTTGTAACCGTTTCGACATTTTGAATCTATTTTGTTCTTGGAGTTTTTCCATTTGGACGAGTTTTGATGATGTTTTCACGTAATTTCATTTTATGACATGTTTTGCCGTATGAACGTTCGATTCTTGTAAAACTCGTTCGTTTCCGTTTTTTCTTGGTTTGTACAAGTTCGTATGGTTGAGTTGGTCATGTGGAGACTTTCGGTTTGTAAATCCGACGTCGTTTCGTGATTTTCGGGCACTTGGGCCATTTTTGTAATTTCCTAATAGTTTAGGGAATCTTGTTTTCGTTGTCGCATTACGGACCCTTCGGTGGTCGGAATTGTATTTCTCTTTCAGCGCTTAGCTCCGTCGTCTTGTATGCTTCGTCTATGTTCTGGATTACGGTTTGAAGTGCGTCGTGTTTTGTACCTTCGGCTGGCATCTGCTTATTATGGCGGCAGATCTTGAAGCTGCTGCGTAGGTAGCGCACGCTACCCTGTTGCCTTGCGTGCGCTACCAATGTGCGATTAGCGTGCGCTAACTCGTTATTGTTAGCGTGCGCTAGCGATTGGCGTGGCTCTGGACAGTCTCGCCCGTTAGCGTGCGCTATACATGCTAGTTAGCGTGCGCTAACTTCACATTTTTAAAGATTAGGGCGATTTAGTTTCATTATTTTTCATTCTTTTCCTTTCCTTCCCTTCCTACGGGCGATTTTGGCGATTGAGCGGATTGTGGAGAGTAATCGGCGGAGTTCCCTTCCAGTCCAATTCTTGTGTCTCGAGCATAACACACCACCATCTAAACCCATCTCCATCGTCCGAATTCAAGGTAATTCCTCAGGAACCCTAATTTTGACGTTTTTGGGGGATTTCGGGATTTTAGGGTTTAGTTCCGAATTGTTCATCTATATTACGATATTCTTCACCGATTGTGATTATTGAATGATTCCAAATCCAGTTTCCTTGATTTTAATCCGCGAATTATCAATACGGGGAGATTTTGCGTAAACCCTCACCCGTATTGATTGAACGTATATTGTCGTTATTTGTAATCGGGGTTTTGGGATTATTCCTTTCGATTATTGATGTCCGTTGGGACTGAGTTATGCTGATTCTTCGTTTAGGAACCGTCGTTTTCCATTCGGATCATCCGTAGTCATTTTTCACTTCCGACTCTTCGAAGAATGTCTCAAAGGCAAGTACTTTACATTTGTTTACATGTTCTAGTATTTGAATTATAGCTGTATCGTGGTCGTTGTGGATGGTTATGTGTATGTTCACCTAGGGACGGTCCGACGGGCCCTCTAGGGATACGTATTGCCGTGAGTGTGCGTATCGCGAACTGTGGTTAGCCACCCAGGGATGTCCGACGGGGCTCTGTGGGGTACGGTGGCCGTGAGTCTCGTACCAATGGTTAACTTTGAATTGTGATTTGTTGGAGATAATGTGTTTGTGATTGTAAATATTCCGGAATATAAAACGTTTTCAAAAAATAAATGATTTTGGCGCATTATTCATCCGATTAGAATGTAGTTCAAATGGATTGTACTTGCACTAGCAGCTTGTCGCTAACCCCTTAAATGGGGAAATACTTTTGTATTTCGGTATTGATCGTGGGGACAAACGAGCACTCGGGCCGTATGAGGATGATGGGCAAGCATGATATTGTCCAGTATTTGATTTTCGATGTTATGTCCGCCGGTTACTATTGATGTCGATTTTGGGATTTATGTATTATAAAATTGGTTTAAGTACTCGAGTACTTCTGTTTGAAATTGTTAATGTTGTGTCCCGTTTTGGGAAATGGATTTGATGTCGAATTTAATTGTCGGTTTGTAGTCTTTTATTTGAATTGTCGTTTTATTAAGGATAGCTTTTCGTTGTCGAATGTCTTGTTGGTATGTTAGCTGGTGGATTCCACAGTGTGGGGTCCACGGCACTGTAATATGCCCTGAACGTCTTGGGGGTGTTACGAATATGGTATCGAGCCTAGGTTTATGGATACCTAGGTGTCGGTCATTGGGTCTAGTTAAGTGTCGTTTTGGGACAGTATCACCGCTATGCCATCATCTCGGTGCGCCGGTGCTCGTAAGTTTTCCTAACTTGACTCGTTTCACCGTTCTGTTCTATTCTGTCTTAGTATCTTTTGCGTTTTGCGTTTGAATTGTACTTACCCGTTGCTTCTTGAGAATTCCTGCCGGTAGAGGACGTGGGCCTTGATCGCGACGCGGTAGGGGGCGTGGCGCGGCCAGTGGGGCGGCCATGTTCGATCACTCGGAACCGATTCGCGATGCCCTCTTTGTCGAGCAGTGTTCCCCTAGTTCCGGAGGTCGGCAGGACGATCTGCTAGCTCGTGTAATGCTCATGAGAATGTTGGAGTGGCCAACATATTACGGCAAGTAGCGAACCGGATGACGCTCGGCTCGGGCCGTTACAGTCGGCCATGCTAATGCCAACCCGGTTCCGCCCTCTGGATCCGGTAATGATAAGCTACTTCGGGGCGTGATTCGTATGCGTCCTCATGATTTGATGGTGCTTGACCCTTCGTTGGGAGAATTGGTTATTCGAGTTGGAGAAAGTGTTTGAGGCGCTAATTGTTCCGAGGAGAGGAAAGTACCCATTGCTCGGTACTTCCTCGCCAAGGAGGCACGGCGTGGTGGCAAGCGGTGAAACCGCGTGGCCGGGCAGCTACGTGGGCGAGTTTCGAGATCGATGGAAGGCGAATCATCGCTTGGCGGTGAAAGAGGAGGATCCGAGCCTTCTTTGAGGCTAAGCCCCAAGATGTTCCTATTTCTCAAGCTATCAAGGACTACAATCGGCATTTGCACTACGTGAGAAACCAAGTCGAGATGAGCTAGACAAGATCCGCCACTTTGATATGCGGATGAAGCCGAGTGCGCCACTACATGTCAGTGCAGGGTGCACGACTTTGAAAGATTATCGAGAATAAAGCGATGGCTTACGAGATGTCGTTTTCTGCGACAGAGGCGGTGAAGGAAAGAAGCGAGAAGACCTCGGTCGGTTTTGGGAGGCAAGTCGGAGGGTATCAGAAGGCTCGGTCACAGTTCGCGAGTCTTGAGTCGATCGCCATCGGTTGGTCGAGGAACGGTTCTAGGTCTGCTCCTGCTGGTTAGTTCGTGGTCTACATGCTTCAAGCTGCGATCGTCAAGGGCCACATGATGAGTGAGTGTGATAGGCCTCCGATTGGTGTCTTGCTTGTGGTCGTATGGGTCACCGTGCTAAGTTTTGTACGGATGCGGCTCGGGCTCGATTACTCGGATATCTGCTCCAGTGCGGGAGAGCCGAGTGTGAATCGAGGCAAGCAGTTCCTCGGCCGCGTGAGTTTTGGTAGAGGTCGAGGTCGTGGTCACCTTCTAGAGGGGAGCTTCTAGTGCGGGTGCATTCCGCCCGTGTGTACGAGATGAGACGAGCGGGAGATCTGACGCGACGGTGGCCACAGTGCACCGTCCACATCCTTGATCATCTGTTTCCGTATTGTTCGATTAAGGTGCTACTCATTCTTTTATATCTATGGATTGTGTGCGTCGCCTGCATGTTGATTGCCTTGTTGCTTGTGAGCCTTTTGTTATTAAACTTCCTAGTGGGGGTAGCATCGTGGGGGATCGTGAGGTTAGAGATTTTCCAGTGAGTATCGCGGGGAGGGTTTGGCCTTCTAATCGATTGCGGTAGATATTAGAGATGAGGATTTGATTCTGGGTGAGGATTGGGTGGACCGTCATGGGGCGATCATGAATTATAGAACGAGGACGGTTTCGATGTTGGCCTCACGGTGCACGAGCATTCCTTTGTGGGGCGTAAGCGGAGTAGCCAGAGATTATCGTCAGCGCCTTAAAGGCGGTGAGACTTCTTCGAGGAGGTTGCACGGGTTATTGGTGTTACGCTTTGAGATCGGAAGAAGGGAGTCGAGCTCTCGTCTATTCGGTAGTATGTGAGTATCTGACGTTTTCGGATGAGTTGCGGGTTTGCCACCGGACCGAGAGGTTGAATTTACCGTTGATTTAGAGCCGGGTGCAGCACCTATCTCTAAGACGCAATACCGTATGGCGCCTGCCGAGATGCTTGAGTTGAAGAAACAGTTGGGAGAATTGCTAGACATGGGATATATTCGACCGAGCGCTTCGCCTTGGGGCGCACCGGTCCTATTCGTAAAGAAGAAGGATGGGTCACTTCGTTTGTGTATCGACTACCGAGAGTTAAACAAAGTGACCATCAAAAACAAATATCCACTCCCGAGGATTGATGACTTGTTTGATCGATTGCAAGGAGCGACCGTGTTTTGAAGATTGATTTGAGATCGGGGTATTATCGGCTCAAGTGAAGGATACCGATATTAGAAGACGGCCTTTCGGACGAGATACGGTCACTACGAGTTTGTGGTTATGCCTTTTGGGCTAACCAACGCACCAGCCGTGTTCATGCAGCTTATGAACAAAGTCTTTATCGAGTACCTCGATAAGTGTGTAGTCGTTTTTATCGACGACATCCTGATTTACTCGAGGAGCGAGGAGGAGCACGCCCGTCATTTGCATATTGTGTTAGATATTTTGAGAACTCAGCATCTTTTTGCGAAGTTCTCAAAGTTCGAGTTTTGGTTACGAGAAGTTATGTTTCTCGGTCATGTGATCTCGGCCGAGGGTGTTCGTGTGGACCCACATAAGGTAGAGGCAGTGTTGGATTGGGCGCCGCCCAAGAACGTGAAAGAGGTCCGTAGTTTTCTGGGATTAGCCGGGTATTATCGTAGATTCGTCGAGGGGTTCTCTAAACTCGCTCGACCGCTGACTCGATTGTTCTGAAGTCAGAGAAGTTTGTGTGGACCGATGAGAGGCGAGAATAGTTTTGAGGAGTTGAAGAAGCGGTTGACGACCGCTCCGTTTTGGCCCAACCGAGTGGTAATGATGGTTTCTCGGTTTATAGTGATGCTTCGGGCCAAGGGCTCGGATGCGTACTTATGCGGCATGGGAGGACGATTGCCTATGCTTCCGTCGATTGAAACCATATGAATTGAATTACCCTACGCACGATCTTGAGTTGGCAGCGATTGTGTTTGCGTTGAAAATGCGGCGTCATTACTTGTATGGCTCGTCGTGTCGATTTTCACCGATCACAAGAGCACGAAGTACATCTTCACGCGAAGGAGCTTAATATGAGACAGAGGAGATGGTTGGAATTGATTAAGGATTACGATCTTGAGATCCTCTATCATCGGGCAAGGCTAATGTGGTAGCAGATGCCTTGAGACGGAAATCGGTATCGCCGAGCGCTTGAGTTGCTTACGGCCCGGTCGGGACTTCGGCGAGAGTTTATGAGGTTGAGCATTGAGGTTATCTTGCCGAGAGAGTTAGGCGATTCGTACTCTTGAGATTTCTTCATCTGCAGTCGAGGACATTAAATCGGGACGGTTGGAGGACCCGATGTTTATTGACTTCGGGAGAGTGTAGAGAAGGGGAAAGCCGGGATTTGTTATTCATGAGGACGGAGTGTTGAGATTCCGAGGTCGGTTGTGTGTTCGAACGACTCGGAATTGAGACAGAGCATTATGCGAGAGGCTCATGCGTCACCATACTCGATCCATCCAGACTCGAGTAAGATGTATAAAGATCGAGGAAGAATTTTTGGTGGAGCGATATGAAGAAGGAGGTAGTTCGGTTTGTAGCTAAGTGTTTGACTTGTCGGCAAGTCAAGATTGAGCATCGGACGTAGGATTATTGAAACCACTTCCGTTCGGAATGGAAGTGGGAGGACATCTCTATGGATTTTATCACGAGTTTACCGAGGACGAAGTAGTATGAATATGGTATGGGTGATTGTAGACCATTGACTAAGTCGGCACATTTCTGGGCATCAAGGATACTTGGGGTCGAGAAAAGTTGGCTCGTATTTTTATCACTCGGATAGTGAGGCTTCATGGTACGCGAGGACCATTATTTCAGACAGAGATGGCCGATTTGTATCGCATTTTTGGCGGGCGGTGCATAAGGCATTGGGGACTCGGCTACGTTTGAGCACTTCGTTCCATCCCCAGACCGATGGCGATCGAACGTACCATTCGGACGTTCGAGGATGCATTGCGCGTGTGCGTTAGGCGGAGTAATGGCGGGAGGATCATTTGGCCTTGATTGAGTTTACTTATAATAATAGGCGCACGCGTCGATTAAGATGGCACCATATGAGGCACTTTATGGCCGGCGTTGCCGATCACCGTTAGGTTGGGAAGAACCGTCCGAATTGGTTGGCTTGAGGCGGACCTTGTGTTGGAGACGAGAGAAAGTTGAATTGATTAGAAAGAGGATGTTGGCTGCTCAGAGTCGACAGAAATCTTATGCGGATGTTAGGCGTAGACCCTTGGAGTTTGAGGTGGGAGATCACGTTCTGTTGAGAGTATCTCCGACGAAAGGAGTTTTCCGTTTTGGGAAGAAGGGGAAACTCAGCCCGAGATATATTGGACCCTTCGAGGTATTGGAGAGAGTCGGCGAGTTGGCATACCGTTTGGCTTTACCTCCGTCGCTGAGTCATGTACATAGTGTATTTCACGTTTCCCAGTTGAGGAAGTACGTTCCGGACCCGTCCCACATTATTGACTTTGGGGACGTGGAGATCGAGAAGGATATTACGTTTGAGGAGAGGCCCGTCAGAATTTTGGAACGTCGTGACAAACAGTTAAGGCACAAAACCATTCCTTTGGTTAAGGTGCAATGGTCGAGGCACGGAGTAGAAGAAGCGACGTGGGAGATAGAGGAGGATATGCGTTCGAGATACCCCGAGCTTTTTGATTCTTAAGTTTCGGGACGAAACTTTATTTTAGAGGGGGAGAATGTAATATCCGTAATTTTTCCATTTTTAGCGGTTTCCATTTTTGGGGTATGTCTATTTTTATCGACTCGCTTGTAACCGTTTCGACATTTTGAATCTATTTTGTTCTTGGAGTTTTTCTATTTGGACGAGTTTTGATGATGTTTTCACGTAATTTCATTTTATGACATGTTTTGCCGTATGAACGTTCGATTCTTGTAAAACTCGTTCGTTTCCGTTGTTTCTTGGTTTGTACAAGTTCGTATGGTTGAGTTGGTCATGTGGAGACTTTCGGTTTGTAAATCCGACGTCGTTTCGTGATTTTCAGGCACTTGGGCCATTTTTGTAATTTCCTAATAGTTTAGGGAATCTTGTTTTCGTTGTCGCATTACGGACCCTTCGGTGGTCGGAATTGTATTTCTCTTTCAGCGCTTAGCTCCGTCGTCTTGTATGCTTCGCGTCTATGTTCTGGATTACGGTTTGAAGTGCGTTTCGTGTTTTGTACCTTGACGGTAATCTTATTGTTATGGCAGCGATCGAAGCTGCTGCGTAGGTAGCGCCGCGCTACCTGTTGCCTTGCGTGCGCTACCAATGTGCGATTAGCGTCGCTAACTCGTTATTGTTAGCGTGCGCTAGCGATTGGCAAGCTCTTTGGACCGGTCTCGCCCGTTAGCGTGCGCTATACATGCTAGTTAGCGTGCGCTAACTTCACATTTTTAAAGATTAGGGCGATTTAGTTTGGCATTATTTTTCATTCTTTTCCTTTCCTTCCCTTCCTACGGGCGATTTTGGCGATTCGAGCGATTGTGGAGAGTAATCGGCGGAGTTCCCTTCAGTCAATTCTTGTGTCTCGAGCATAACACACCACCATCTAAACCCATCTCCATCGTCCGAATTCAAGGTAATTCCTCGGGAACCCTAATTTTGACGTTTTTGGGAGATTTGGATTTTAGGGTTTAGTTCAATTGTTCATCTATATTACGATATTCTTCACCGATTGTGATTATTGAATGATTCCAAATCCGATTTCCTTGATTTTAATCCGCGAATTATCAATACGGGGAGATTTTGCGTAAACCCTCACCGTATTGATTGAGCGTATATTGTCGTTATTTGTAATCGGGGTTTTGGGAGTATTCCTTTCGATTATTGATGTCCGTTGGGGTGAGTTATCTTGATTCTTCGTTTAGGAACCGTCGTTTTCCATTCGGATCATCCGTAGTCATTTTCACTTGACTCTTGAAGAATGTCTCAAAGGCAAGTACTTTACATTTGTTTACATGTTCTAGTATTTGAATTATGGGTGTATCGTGGTCGTTGTGGATGGTTATGTGTATGTTCACCTAGGGACGGTCAGCGGGCCTCTAGGGATACGTATTGCCGTGAGTGTGCGTATCATGGCGTGGTTAGCCACCGGGGATGTCAAGCGGGGCTCTGTGGGGTACGGTGGCCGTGAGTCTCGTACCAATGGTTAACTTTGAATTGTGATTTGTTGGAGATAATGTGTTTGTGATTGTAAATATTAGGAATATAAAACGTTTTCAAAAAAAAATGATTTTGGCGCATTATTCATCCGATTAGAATGTAGTTCAAATGGATTGTACTTGCACTAGCATTGTCGCTAACCCCTTAAATGGGGAAATACTTTTGTATTTGGTATTGATCGTGGGGACAAACGAGCACTCGGGCCGTATGAGGATGATGGGCAAGCATGATATTGTCCAGATTTGATTTTCGATGTTATGTCAGCCGGTTACTATTGATGTCTGATTTTGGGATTTATGTATTATAAAATTGGTTTAAGTACTCGAGTACTTCCTGTTTGAAATTGTTAATGTTGTGTCCCCGTTTTGGGAAATAGATTTGATGTCAGAATTTAATTGTCGGTTTGTAGTCTTTTATTTGAATTGTCGTTTTATTAAGGATAGCTTTTCGTTGTCGAATGTCTTGTTGGTATGTTAGCGCAGTGGATTACGGTGTGGGAGTCGGCTATTGTAATATGCCCTGAACGTCTTGGGGGTGTTACAATATATATATTTAATTGTTTTGAAATTAAATTTTAACGATTTAGTTTATTCTAGATGTACCCACAATATAATAATTATGTTATTAGATTCAATTTTAATATATATTATATATTATGTTTTGATAATTTTTTATAACATAGTTGATCAAAGTCTTATCTTGAACACTTACAATTACATCTAGAAAAATACGGAGAAAATATATATTAGTAGAAATTATAAAAATAAATAAAATTTGAAAATATATATTGAAAAAAATACGACAATAATTTACATGCTAAATTTTATTTTTATAATAGTAGAATAAAGTACGAATTTAATATATTAATTTTGTTAAAATGTGAATTAGAGCAAGTAAAAAAGCAGTATGCTTTACAAATAATATGGTAAATATGTCTTAAATTCCATTAGAACAATCTTTGAATTTGATGTCTACTACATCAAAAATAAGAAAATTACAGTAAATGTAAATATAGAGGTTTTGCTCCAGAGAAATCAAATAATAATCGCATGTGACCTTAGTCAGCAAAATATAGAATCAGTTCTTAAAATGAGAATGTAGACCAAATCACAATCATCGGTGATTGAAATTTAATGTAGATTAGTTCCTAATAATATTTAATTTCCTAAATTATAATATTAAGAATATTAATTTAATTTCTTAAATTAATATATAAAGAATTAATCTTGATCGTTCATTATTATTTGTCAATAGTTATAATATGATCCTACGTAGACTTGACAATTCGTTCGTATCGTGTACTTTCGTGTTGTGAATTTTCATGTTTCGTGTACCAAAAGTCCAAACACATACACGACACGAAATGAATTCGTGTCATGTCGTGTCGTGTACCGCGTAAATTTGTGTCGTGTTTTCGTGTCAGGAACATAATATAAAATAAATATTAAAATATTATAAAAATAATAATTTAATAATTTAATATTAATTTTTATAGGTTTTATTAGACGAAATGAAACGGATGACAACAAAAACACGAAAGTTTACACGAAATTTATGAAAATTCACATTATATTTTCAAATTTTAAAGTTCAGTACAAATAAAATTCATAAAATGTATATTTTTATAAAATTAAATATAAAACATTATATTGGTTATTATTTATTTATTTATTTCGTGTACCTCGTGTCGTATCGTGTACCAAAAGGGTAAACACAAAACCGACACTAAATCTCGGTCGTATATTTTCGTGTTCGTGTATTTTTGTGTCGTATACTCAAAATGCAAATCCAAATACTAAATCTTCGTGTCATATTCGTATCGTATTTTCGTGTCGTGTGGTAAATTAGCGGGTCTAATCCTACGTTCCCAATTTCCATTTGAATTCTGTATATATATATATATACAAAATAGCTCAATCACTAGTGACAGGCCGATAGAAAATCCTGGCCGTTAACCTGTTTCCATCATCGTTATCTCTTCTCCACTAGCTTTTTTTTTTTTTTTTTTATCATCCTCGTAAAATAGAACCGTTATTGGCTGCTGATAAGGCTCGGCTCGGCTCGGTTAACTCTATTCTCCATCATTTTTTTTTTTATTAATAATTTGACGTGGCTCGATTTAATCAAACTTGATATCACATGAAAGAAAATTTGTACTATATTTTAATAAAGAGATTTATAAAATAACCTGATAGATTTTATGATTTTATACCATATAAATTTACATTCTTAATATGCCGTTTTAATACGACTGTTTTTTCTTATTTTATTTTTATTTACGATATATTAAAAATATAAAATTATAGAAAAAATATATTAAAAGTACAAAATCAGAAAATCATCAAATATAATATAATTTTTTTCACTAAAATAAATAAAATTTATTTTTTATTAATATCGAACTGGATCAAATGGGAATCATATACACTAATATTTATATTTTTTATTAAAGGAGAAAAATGCGGAAAATAAAGATAAGGTTCTTGGAATTGTATCTGGAGGCAGGGTGCAGGTGACGTGGAGTGTCAGGTAAACTTAGAATCTGAATTTACTTTAGTAGTTGAAATTTCCTAATTTGCTGAAGTAAAATTCATATTATATCATATTTTTTAGTTTACACAAAATTATTTTTACATGGGAATTGTTTTTAAACAGAGGTTTACTTTTTTTAAAAGTGCATGCGAAATACAATAGAACTCCTCTAAAGTGATATTGTTGGGATCGGAGAAAAATATCGCTTTAAAGAGATTATCACATTAGAGAAGTTTGTATTTTTTAATTAAAATTTATCAAATTTATATTTTAATTATTAATATACATTGTACATATTATATTGTTTATTTTCAACTAACCAAAACTAATCAAAATTGATCGTTAATGCATTTCTACATTCAATTCACCAATATTTAATAGTTTTTTAAATTTCTTAAACATATTAATATCATTCATTACCATTCATGTACATGAGATACAAACAATTCCGGTATCTAACGCTATTCAAATGCTACAATCAATCGAGATTTTCTTCCTACAACAAGATGGAGATCACAAAGACCAAGTGAAGATGATTCAGAAGATATTAGATGATGTAAAAGTTACTAGAAAATCAAATCTAAAGCAAATGGATCTATTGATAAGCTTAAAGCTGGGCATATTGCAAAAGGGTTTAAACAAAAAGAATGATATGTTTCTTTGACAACATGAGTACATTTCTAAAATTTATCTGTTTGGGTAAATTGTGTCATGCAGGTAAATTTATGCATGCGGATAAATGTATGCATGCGGATAAATTAATCTTTGTTGTTCTTTTCCATCTGAATAAACTGCCTGAATAACAAAAATGAGCGATGTACCCCTGAATATGAATTATAAGATGTTTTATAAATTGTTGTTTATTATTTAAGAAATATAAATAATATAATCAAAAAATCAAAACATAAATTCATAATGTAGTTAAAAATCCAATTTCAAACACAAAGAAGTCAAGTTCAAACACAAAGTAGCCAAATTCAAACACAAAGTAGACAAATTTAAACATTATTGAAAAATCAAATTTGACTCATCTTCTATATATATTATTTAAATTTATACAAAATATTATACATAAATGATTCAATTTTGTATGTAAGTAATATATCAAATATTTAATACGTATATAAATAACACATCTAATATACAATATATATTTATATATAGAAATATATTTTAAATAGATAAGAACACATATAATAAATATTATACATATGAATAAATATTAATATATAAGTAATATATAATAGTTATTTATATATTCATAATATATATGATATTTTATAGATACAAAAGTTTATTTATATAATAATATATAGTAACAAATATTAAATATAAATTAATAATGTATATTATTTATATATGAATAATATATATTACATTCACTTATATTAAAACCTAAAAATTTTATATTGTATATATAAATGAGTATATATAATGGGGACAGGAGAGTCATTTTTTTGTCCTAAATTGTTTATATGTATATATAAATGTGTAGTTTTGATTAGGGGTAGAAGTCGTTTTTTTATGTAATGGGAATACACCTCTTTTAAATGCTTAATGAATAAGCCATTTTATGCTGTAGCGAATAAGCGAATTCATGAATGTAGCACTCCGGCAGTGGCGAATACGACATTTTACCCATTAAACTGATTAAGTCACGAGTAAACAGTCCCTTAGTCACTAGTTATCAGGACTGCCTCTGTTTGATTGCTTCTTTCGGTTGATGTTTTGCACAATCTTGATATTCACCAAATTAATGTGAAGACTATATTTCTGAATGGGGAAGAAATATAGAATATTTATGGAACAATCTAAAGATTTTGTTGCATTGGCTCAAGAGACAAAAGTGTGTAAATTGATCGAGTCCTTATATTTACATAAACAACTCCGAAGCAATAACGTGTTAAGTATGACAATATTATATTATCAAATGGTTCTAAAATTAAAAGGTGTGACAAATAAATTTATGTCAAATGTACATTAAATGCATATGTCATCGAATGTCTATATATAGACGACACGTTGATAATGGGGCAATACTCATGATTTAATCATGGATAGAAAAAAATATTATTGAAATATTGACATGAAAGACGTAGGTATTGCTGATATAGTTTTGAGGATTAAAATTAATAGATATAAGTATGAAATTATCTTCTCACGATCTCACTACTCGAGGAAGTGCTCAATAATGTTCCAATTTATATGATGCCCTAGATTTAAGTATAAATCCGGTAGCTAATAGAACTGACCAAGTTACTCAACTTGAATATTCATGAGTAATAGGAATTATGATGCACTAAATTGTACGCGTTCAAACTTGGCCTATCCAATTAATAAGTTGAGTATGTACACAAGTAATCCTAGCCATGAGCATTTAAATGCATTAAAAAGGGTATTAACGTATTTAAAGTACACGCTAGATTATGGGCTATACAACACGAGATATTCGGCCATTCTCGAGGCGTATTGTGATGCTAGTTTTGGATCCTAAAGCTCTTACTCCACTATTGGATATATATTCTGTATTGGTTGTAACACCCCCAAGTTATTCAGGGTGTATTACAGCGCCGTGAGCCCCACTGTGGGACCGACAAGGCTATACATACGCGGAACCATGAACTTTGACCGATGATGTCTAAACATAATCCAATGGAAGACAATAAAATTTACAACCAAGACAATATCCAACAAGACCGAATACAATACATCATGAATCAATCCCAAGGCAACACAGGCCAAAACATTAAGAAAAGCCAGAACAGTATTCGAGTACTCATAACCATTTCAAGTACAACATTACTGAATGGATGAAATACAAAGTATAACCAGTAACAAGACACAGCATCACACTTGCCCATCATCTTCATGCCGACCCGGTACATGCCTATCCGCTCTCCTGGATCCTGAAATACATGAAAGGTATTTTCCCCCCAAAATGGGTTAGCCGTCGAATAGCTAGTACAAGTATATCGAATATGAAACACAATACTTCTCGACAATAAAGTAAATGTAATCACTATTTTATCAACTCAAGACTAGTATTTCGGAATAATTAAATCTCATAACATTCATTTCAATACATACGTGATTAACCGTGGAACCGCACCACACGCAACAGAACCCGTAGAGGCCCCGTCGGATCCTCCCAGAGTGGTTAACCCAAAATATTCGCGGAACCATACCAAAGGCCACGGAACCCTCATAGGACCCGTCGGTCCGTCCCAGAGTGAATATATGCAATCATACAATTTCATATACCTTACTTTCAAAGTCGAGAACGTTTCGTAAATATATACTTGCCTTTGAGATATCGAGAAACGGAAGACAAAGAATACAAGTTCGGTAGGTCTAAGAACGCACATCCGGCACCTAAACGATTCGTAAGGAATACGATAATTTATAATCCATACTCAAATAACACTGGAATACTCCCGAAATCCACTAACGATTTTCCCCGGTTACAATATCATAAACATAGGGTTAGGAAACATCTAAATCCTCTCGAATTCGCACACAAATCAAAGTAGAGCATGACATCGTAGGATTGACGTATATACAAGTGAGATTAATAACAAACTAAATATTTCCATGGTCAAAAACGGGTTACACAACGAATCGAACAAAACCCCCAAAACTACCCAATGTAGGGTTTCACGAAGATTTACCTTGATTTGAAAGAGGAGAAACGGTGTTGTGATGATTAAATCACGATATGAACTCGAGATGATGATGCTTGATGAACTCCCGTCGATTTTTCACCTTGGAATAGCTCAAAACGCAACAATGGAGAAGAAGGAGGAAATGGGTTATGAAAACCGCCCCCCAAAGGTTTATATATGTTGACCAATGTTACAGCCGTAACTATTACTCCTTACGCCCGTAACTATGCTACTTGGCATCACCCCAAATTAACGAATCTACCTCACAGCCGTAACATCCAAGAATTACGGCTGTACATCCGTAACATACAAATGGATATGACCGTAGAAATGTTACTGGAATAACAGGTTTTGGACGAAGGCAACATACGGCCGTAACAAGAAGGAACTTACGGCCGTAATAGAATCTTACGGCTGTAATTGAAAAGTGTACGGCCGTAACTATTGTTACTGGACTAGCATGTTTTGACGAACACAACTTACGGTCGTAACAAGAAGGACTTACGGCCGTAACACAAAGCTGCTTCACTAAACCTGAGTCCGGCAGCTCAAAAACGACACGAATGATGCGGAACTCAACGAATAGCATTAAATCCACGAAGCGCTCATGAATAACGTCAATATACAGATTCAAGTGGTATACGAACCTGACAATCCGACCACCCGAAGGTATAGAGAACAAACAAAAGGGAAAAATGCCCAAATCTTTGGAAAATACCAAGCGGCCCAAACATTCGAAATCCCCGATTCATGGTCGAATAACATTTCAGGCGTTCACAATAGGTCTGAACATAAATAACGAACTTATAGGTTCAATGAAATTACAGTTCCCAACGACATATACGAGAGTCGAGCCAAAACATGATAAAATCACAAAATGTCTCATTACGACCAAAATGGCCCCGAAACCCGTTCAACAGTCGAAAGGTGCAGAACAAGATAATTTCTAATGTCGACACGATTATAGGCGAGTCGTCAAAATCGAAAAATATACCAAAATTATAGAGATACGGAAACTAGAAAAATACGGATATTACATTCCCCCCCTCTAAAAAGAAGTTTCATCCCGAAACTTAAGAAATAAAAAGCTCGGGGTATCTCGACCGTATATTCTCTTCTGTTTCCCAAGTTGCTTCCTCGACTCCATGCCTCGACCATTGCACTTTAACCAATAGAATGATCTTGTGCCGAATATGTTTCTCACGACGTTCAAGAATCTTCACTGGTCTCTCCTCGAAAGTAATATCCTCGGCTACATTGATCTCACCATAGTCGATAATATGACTTGGATCTGGCACGAACTTCCTCAACTGAGAAATATGAAAAATGCTATGGACGTGACTCAAAGCGGGAGGCAACGCCAAGCGATAGGCTAACTCTCCAACCCTGTCAAGAATTTCAAATGGTTCAATGTACCGCGGACAAAGTTTCCCCCTTTTCCCGAAGCGGAAGACTCCTTTGGTCGGCGACACCTTGAGTAGAACATGGTCTCTCACTTCGAATTCCAAAGGTTGACGACGAGTATCATCATAAGATTTCTGGCCGCTCTGGGCAATCAACAACCGGTCTCGGATAATAGAAATCTTCTCCTTAGTCTCCATCAACATATCCGGTTCCGTACCGACTAGCTCCGAAGCCTCATCCCAACATTATAGCGATCTACACCGCCTATCATAAAGTGCCTCGAAAGGTGCCATTTTGATCGACGCATGCCAACTATTATTGTAGGCAAACTCGATCAACGGTAATGAAATTCCCAATCGTTACTCCTAGGGGTGTATTTCGAACCGAACGAACCGAACGGTGACTTTAACGAACGTTCGTTCGTTAAGAATTCGGTTCGTTCGGTTCGTGTTCGTGTTCGGTAAAATTGCAAACCACTTGTTCGTGTTCGATTCGTTAAAATTTCACATATTTCGTGTTCGTTCGTTAGCATTCGATTGTTCGTTCGATCGTTCGTTTGTTCGTTTGTGTTCTAAAAAAAAAAAGAAAAAAAAAACTAAAGTACAAGCAATAATAATTAATAAAATAAAAAGAGAAGATAGATTTAGAAATTAAGGATTTTGGAATGGTAGGTTTTATTTTGTATATACATTTATTAATTATTATAAAATTATTAATTATATTTATTAATTATTGTAAAATTATTAATAAATATATAAAAAACTTTTGTTCGCGAACTGTTCGTGAACTAACGAACATATATTATTTTGTTCGTGTTCGGGTCGTGTATGTAACGAACATGTTCGCGAATTGTTCGAATTTGACCGAACCGAACACGAACTGAACGTTGACCGAACATTTTCGTGAAATTTTCACGAACGTTCGGTTCAAAATACACCCCTAGTTACTCCAGTCTAGGGTACAAGCCCACAACATATCCTCCAACGTCTAAATTGTCCGCTCAGTCTGACCGTCTGACTGAGGATGAAAAGACGTTCTCAATCTCAACTCGGTGCCCAAAGCCTGATGGACGACTTGCCAAAAATGCAATACGGAGCGACCATCTCGATTGGAAACAATAGTTTTAGGGGCACCATGTAATCTCACAATCTCAACTATAAAAGTTCGAGCCAATCTCTCCGGTCCTCAGGTATCATTAGTACCTAGGAAGTGTGCAGACTTGGTTAACCGATCGACGATTAGCCAAATCATATTCATTCCGGCCCTAGTTCTCGGCATCCCAGTGATAAAATCCATAGAGATGTCTTCCGACTTCCACTCGGGAATGGGAAGCGGCTTCAACAACCCCGTCGGTCATTGATGTTCAATCTTGACTTGTTGACATGTCAAGCATTGTAATACAAACTCTGTGACGTCTTTCTTCATATTATTCCACCAAAATTTTTACTTCAAGTCTTTGTACATCTTACTCGTTCCGGGGTGGATTGAGTAAGGCGTAGCATGGGCTTCTCGAAGAATTCTCAACCTCAACTCTAGATCATTCGAAACATAGCATGCCCTGAAATCTCAAAATACTATCCTCATGGACCATAAAACCAGGGGCTTTTCCTTTAGTTACATCTTCCTTGAGTTGAGAGATCATCGGGTCACTCCACTGTTTCCCTTTGATGTTGTCAACCAAGGACGAAGTAATTTCGAGAGTACATAACTCTCCCTGCACTCTTTGAAGCCAAACTTCTATTTCTTGCTCGATTAAATCCTGACAAATCTTCGTCTGAGATGTGAGAACCTCGAGCATCTGAAGTGATGCCGATTTGCGGCTCAAAGCGTCCGCGACGACATTGGCCTTTCCCGGATGGTAAAGAATTTCTAAATCATAATTCTTGATCAATTCCAACCAACGTCGTTGTCTCATATTTAACTCTTTCTGACTGAAAATGTACTTCAAACTCTTGTGATCGGTATAAATCCGATACGGATATCAATTCAAATAATACCGCGAAATCATAAGTGCGAAAATAATTGCGGCCAATTCCAAATCATGAGTAGGATAGTTCATCTCATACGGCTTCAAATGCCGTGATGCAAAGGCTATCGTTTTATCGTGCTGCATAAGCACACATCCAAGCCCTTGTCCTGAAGCGTCGCTATTAACTACAAATCCTTCACTACCCTGTGGTAAAGCTAAAATCGGTGGAGAGGTCAAACGTCTCTTCATCTCATCAAAGCTCTGCTGTCTCTCAACAGTCCAATCAAACCTTTTTGTCTTCTGAAGTAATTGCGTAAGCGGCTGTTGGGAATAGTGCCCTAGGATATTCGATGTGCCTAGATTTGTAATTGTCACATTTAAATAAAGTTATTTGATATCACTTATTTCTCGTTGATTATTATAATGTGTGCATATATTAATATTATAATAATCGAATAATAGTTATTCATGAATAATAAGATTATTAAAATGTCCCTGGTACAATCATGTTGAGTAGAGACTCAAGTGATTAATATACTAATATAAGTTTGATTGATAATCATCGGATGATTATGCGTATGGTACAGATCAATCTTATGGGTATTGGTTGGAGAACTAATACTGGACAGACCCGCATTGAGATCACTGCATGGAAATGTCATAAGTGAATCTTAATATAATAGTATGTCAATAAATCCTTGAACCTGAGATTATCATAGAGTCCAACATGATAACTGCTACGCCTTGACATAATCTAACGTCATCTGAATCATGGTGATCATAAAGGTTAGCGATCAGGATTAGTGAGAGTCATGTAGAGGGCAATGAATAATCAAGATGAGGATTTGTCCCTCTCTTTAGTGAGAGAGATATCTGCTTTGGCACGATAAGTAGAATTTGAAGGAAATGCGTATGCCATGCTCGAATGAAGAGTAATTTGATTGATTAGTCTACTTAAGATCGAGAAAGCATTTGAACATAAATAAGTATAAGACTCCATGACTTAATTCAAATATGATATCACGTGAAAGAGATTTGACACGTTAAAGGTTTAATGGACTATTAACTTATATTATTTGGGTAATCATAATGTCTTGCTAGAGGCTTATGATTTATTATTTAATAAGGTATTAAATAATTACCAATATAATATAAGCCTTTTAGTCGCGTCGACAATTATAGACAAGTAGGAATAAATATCAATTGGGAATAATAAATATAATATTGGATATTATATTTATAAGAAGATTAAATAATAAGTAATATATATAATATTGGATATTATATATATTGTATTATTTAATAAGTTGAGAAGCATTAGCGAATCTTAGAGTTTGACTCTAGGGTTTACTTAGTATAAATATAAGGTCTTGGACAATGAGTTGTCATAAGACAAAAACCTAAAAAAATCGCCCCCCTCCTCAAGAGCAAGAGAAAATCGGCCATCTACTTCCTACTGTAGGAGAACGAAGTCGGTCGTCTAATCCTCTTCCCTTAGTTGATCTTGATTAATAGTACAATCTTTCTAGTAAGGAATTTGTGTTGTACTATTTATCAATATTATTCGTAAGGATCTAACAATTCGGCTTGTGGAATTGTTCGTGTGTGGATTACCAAAAGAGGAAGGAGATATTCATCTGTTTCTAGTCCGAATCTAGAATTGTTCAATCGGATTAGGGTAATTCGATTAACCCTTTATTTCAATAATTAAATTACTGCATGATATCCTAAATTGGGTTTTCATATTTATTATTCTGCTGCGTTTTTACTCCGATTATTTTGTATTCAATGCAAAGAAAATCAACAGTGGTATCGGAGCCAACTTGCAAGTAAATTTAATTGTTTATGTAGAACAATTTATGTGTAAATTATGTTTTTGATTATATTTATAAATTATAAATTTTATAAATAATTTTTCTGGATTAATTTGATTAAATCCGATCGTCAAAAATAAATTTTTTGGACTGTTTTCGCGAATTTCTGCTCCAGAATTGTTCTGGAACAGATTTGTTCCGAGACGGGTCGGGTCGGGTTCGGGTCCGGTCTGGACCCGCAGGCAATTCTAATTAGCAAAAATATTATACGCAATACCAGGGATTCGATCCCTAAGCCGATGGGCTACCGGACAGCCGTATTACCATGTGTTCTGCAGGTTTTGTTTGGAAAATATCACATGGATTTTTTATAAAAGGCAAGAAATTATTTTTCAAAATATTGCAAAATATTTCCGCAAAATTGGGATTCGATCCCGAGTCTTTCGCGTTAATAACACACCTCTTACCATCTCGGCTGGGACCTATTATGGTAGCTTTTACAGTAGTTCTTTTTCTTATAAGCCTCTTTTAAAATAAAAGTAAATTTGGAAATAATAGTTGCAAAATGTTGCAACTGCTACCGCTGGGTTTCAAACCCGGACGGACCCGTGCCCAAAGCACGCAGATAGCCATTTCAGTCATAGTCCAGGATTGTTCATGTGATGACTCAAATTTTATTTATTGTCTGATTGTCAGACAGATTGATTATTTAGTATATTACATGCTTTATTAATTATTTGATAATTATTTATGGTATGTGTATGGTGTATGGCATGACCATAAATTGACCAATGTGATTGGATAATTTATTTTCTTATGGGTTGGTTTTACGGCATGCGTGTCATTTAATTATAATTAGTTTTACGGCCTGCGAGTCGTCTATTTAAATTGTTTATTATTTTACGGCCTGCGTGTCGTTTGCACTTCTTGTAATTTAATATACTAGTGTAGTAGTAAATTTCATTAATGTAATGAAGACAATAAGGACGAGAAGGACGGACTCGAGGAGCAATTGATCCCGTATGACGTTCTAAGGAGTTGGGAAGATCAATAAAGACCAATTACAACCTTTTATATCATGTTGGCTCATGTAAATCACGTTAGGAATTATGGTCATGCTATACACAGTCCTATGCTATTATTGTCATGTGATGCGATGTATGTTTAAATTTATGCATGTATGTGATGCTATGTATGTTAGCAAACATAGACATTAACATAGTATAAAAATCCCTCGTAAAATTTTAAAATGCCGTTCATTTGAAAAACACCTATCAAGACTTCGATCATCATGAGTGGGTCATACCAAAGCTGGGCGCTCGGATTATCTTAGTAAGGTAGGATAGGTAATGGTGATACCTATACGTTTAATGAATTTGGAAATCAAAATAGTTTTGAACCTTAAGGCATAAGATGGGATTATAAGATGCTTGGGCATACGATGCCAAATCCCATGATATAATCTAAGAATTACATATGATGTAATCGATAAAGAGTTATCCACCTAAAGTAGCTCAATTCTAGGCATCATGCCAAAGCTTAGTTTAGGATTGTGCGAAATGGGATCTTAGCCCACTAAAATTACAAATGTTGTAAATTGAGGGTACTTTGTTTTAGTGGGAGTATTTTTCGAGAAATAAAATAATGTGACTTAATATTTTGCATATTGAATTTTGTAGAATGGCATCAAACAACACATCCACCATTTCACTGCGATCTGTCCTTGAGAAGGACAAAGCTCAAAGAAAACGGCAGCAACTATCTGGATTGGATCCGGAGCTTGAGAATAGTTCTCAACCAAGAAAGAAAGCTGATGTTCTTGAGGAAGAAATTCACGATGAGCCAGCTGACAATACAAACAAAGCAACAAAATACAAATGGAAGAAACATTGTGATGATTCCATTGATGTCAGTTGTCTTATGTTGGCCACCATTTGTCCAGAACTTCACAAGAATCTGGAGGAAATGGAAGCTTATGAGCTAAATGCTCACCTCAATGAAACTTTCTCGAAGCATGCTAGGCAAGAGAGGTTGAGACCTTTAAAGCCTTGTATGCTTGAAAGATGGTTGAGGGACATCTGTCAGCGCTCATGTGCTCAAGATGAAAGGATATATTGATCATCTTGAAAGGCTTGGTTTTCCACTTTCTAAGGAGCACTCCACGGATGTGATCATAAACTCATTGCCCGAAAGTTGCCAAATCTAAAGGGCAAGGGTAAGGCAAAAGTTGCCAAATCTAAAGACCCTACTAGGCCGGTTTTCAAGGCTAAAGCTCCCAAAGATGGAAATTGCCATCATTGCAATAAACCAGGACACTGGAAAAGAAATTGCAAGATTTACTTGGAAGAGCTAAAGCGTACCAAGGGTAGTGAGACTGCCACAGGTATATTTGTTATAAAAGTTAACTTATCTACTTCTAACTCCTGGGTATTTGATACTGGATGTGGATCACACATTTGTACAAATGTGCAGGGGTTGAGAAGCAGTAGAGAACTGAAGAAAGGGGAAGTGGATCTAAGAGTCGGCAATGGAGCAAGAGTTGCTGCACTAGCCATAGGAACTGTTGGGATTCGGTCCAGCATCCTGCCTGCATGGGCTTAAAAATGCGCGAGGCACGGCCTACGATTCGACCTGTGAGATCTGCACTAGAAAGTGGTTAAATGAATTGATTTGGACTACTCATACCAACAAGATGCATCTTCTTTTCTGGTAGCCATCTCATAGAAAGTCCAAAGTTAAGCGTGCTTGACCTGAAGTAGTTATTGGATGGGTGACCCCCTGGGAAGTTTCTCAGGTGCGCGTGAGTGAGGACAAAGCGCGCTAGAAAAGACTCGTGTTGGTACAGTGAGGACAGTCTTCATCATTCTGGGGACCAACAATTAGTATCGGAGCAGGTCAGAGTGCGGATTCTCTCGAAGTATCCTACAGTGGAGGCTGCCAGCGTGTTGGAACTGAGAGGCGGGCATGCAGCAAATATTGTCACTTGGCCGGAACTAAGATATTGGCGTGGTGGAGGTTGTCAGGTGCTGGAGGGCTATGTGATCAAATCTAGTATCTTTGGGCCGAGATCTTGGCGCGCGTGAAGTAAACGGTGGAGCAGATGCGATGTCAAGTGTTGGAGGGCGTGTGAATAAATCTAGCCGCTAGAGGTGTGTGATCAAATCTAGTTCGCGGAGGTTTCGGACTATGGGCTGAGATCTTTGGCAGTACGGGAGGATTGTTGGGATTCGGTCCAGCATCCTGTCTGCATGGGCTTAAAAATGCGCGAGGCGCGGCCTACGATTCGACCTATGAGATCTGCACTAGAAAGTGGTTAAATGAATTGATTTGGACTACTCATACCAACAAGATGCATCTTATTTTCTGATAGCCATCTCATAGAAAATCCAAAGTTAAGCGTGCTTGACCTGGAGTAGTTATAGGATGGATGACCCCCTGGGAAGTTTCTCAGGTGCGCGTGAGTGAGGACAAAGCGCGCTAGAAAAGACTCATGTTGGTACAGTGAGGACAGTCTTCATCATTCTGGGGACCAACAGGAACTTATGATCTAGTTTTACCCAATGGGCTTTTGTTAGTTTTGAACAATTGCTATTATGTTCCTGCTATGAATAGGAATATTATTTCAGTTTCTACATTAGATTGTGAAGGTTACAGTTTTCTTATTAAGAATAAGATTATACGTATTTTCTTTGATGACTTGCTTTATGGTACTACAAAGTTATATACTGGCCTTTACAATATTGATCTAGATGAGTCCGACACTTTGGAAGTCCATAACGTTGCATCCAAGAAACCTATGCTCAATGATTCTAATCCGACTTACTTATGGCATTGTCGACTTGGTCACATAAACGAGAAACACATTTCTAAGCTCCATAATGATGGACTTTTACACTCTTTTGATTATGAATCATATGGGACATGCGAATCTTGTTTATTAGGCAAGATGACGAAGAATCCTTTCACCGGTCATGGAGAAAGGGCTAGTGATCTATTAGGCCTAATACATACTGATGTATGTAGACCTCTTAGCACTCATGCCAGAGGCGGATACCAATACTTCATTACATTTACTGATGATTATAGCCGATATGGATATGTTTATCTTATGAAGCATAAACATGAATCTTTTGAAATGTTCAAAATATTCCAGAATGAAGTACAGAATCAACTTGTCAAGACAATTAAAGCCCTTCGATCGGATCGAGGTGGCGAATACTTGAGCCAAGAGTTTGATGATCATCTTAGGAGTTGTGGAATTGTTTCACAACTTACTCCTCCCGGGACACCTTAGCATAACGGAGTGTCCGAGAGGAGGAATCGAACTTTATTAGATATGGTTCGATCCATGATGAGTCGAACAGAGCTTCCATTATCATTTTGGGGCCACACCTTAGAAACAGCAGCATTCACCCTTAACCGTGTTCCATCTAAAGCAGTTGAAAAGACACCATTTGAGAAATGGACTGGTAAGAGACCAAACTTGTCTTTTCTAAAGATCTGGGGTTGCGAAGCGTTCGTAAGGTGCCAAGTGTTTGACAAACTGGCAGCCAGGTCTGAAGATGTTTATTTGTGGGGTATTCTAAGGAAACCAAATATATTACTTTTATAAGCCCGCAGAGAACAAAGTATTTGTTGCTCGAAATGCTGTATTCTTAGAAAGGGAATTTATTTCCCAAAGAGATAGTGGGAGAAGAGTAATTCTCGAGGAAACTCGAAAACCACAAGAAGACATAATGGAAACCGAACAAGCTCAACAATTAGTTGAAGAGCCCGTTCAAAGTACACAAGTTCCACGCAGATCTGATAGGAAGCGACATGAACCTGAGAGATATGGTTATCTCGTAATAGAGGATGATGACGCATAGCTCATAGATGAGGAGCCTAGTACCTATACAGAAGCTGCTTGAGGACCAGAGTCCGAGGAATGGCTAGAAGCCATGAAGTCAGAGATGCAGTCCATGTATGACAATCAAGTTTGAAACTTGATAGATCTACCTGAGGGTGTTAAAACCATTGAGTGCAAATGGGTTTATAAAAAGAAGAAAGACATGGATGATAATTTGCAAGCCTATAAAGCTAGACTAGTGGCAAAAGGTTATAGACATATTCATGGTGTTGACTATGATGAGACCTTTTCGCCAGTAGTCATGCTTAAATCAATTAGAATTTATTTGTCATTGCCGCATACTATGATTATGAAATATGGCAAATGGATGTCAAAACAGCATTCCTTAATGGAAACTTACTTGAGGATGTGTACATGACACAACCGGAAGGTTTTGTTCATCCAGAAAATTCTAAAAAGGTTTGCAAGCTTCAAAGATCCATTTATGGATTGAAGCAGGCTTCTCGGAGCTGGAATCTTCGTTTTGATGAAACTGTCAAAGAGTTTGGGTTCATTCAAAATGGAGATGAACCCTGTGTGTACAAGATGGTTAGTGGGAGAATAGTTGTTTTCTTAGTCTTATATGTAGATGACATATTACTCATTGGAAATGACATTCCCACCTTGCAGACAGTCAAGACTTGGTTGGGAAGTTGTTTCTCAATGAAAGACTTATGAGAAGCTACTTACATTCTTGGGATAAATATCTATAGAGATAGATCAAAGAGATTGATTAGTCTGAGTCAATGTATATACATTAATAAAATATTGAAGAGGTTCAATATGCAAGACTCCAAGAGGGGAATCTTGCCAATGTCACATGGCATTCATCTGAGTGAGACTCAAAGTCCTACGACTCCTGATGAGCGAGCCCGCATGAGCAAGATACCATATGCTTCGGCTATTGGATCGATCATGTATGCCATGATTTGTACTCGACCAGATGTATCGTTTGCCCTTAGCATGACAAGTCGATACCAATCGAATCCAGGTGAAAGTCACTGGACAGCAGTGAAAACCATACTAAAGTACTTGAGAAGATCTAAGGATGATTTCCTAGTTTATGGAGGTGTGGGAAATAAGCTGGCTGTAAATGGTTACGCCGATGCAAATTTCGAAACCGACAGAGATGATTTTAAATCGCAAACTGGTTATGTGTTTGTATTGAATGGAGGTGATGTGAGTTGGAAGAGTTCCAAGCAAAGCATGATTACTGATTCTGTTACAGAAGCTGAGTACCTAGGAGCATCGGATGCAGCTAAGGAAGCCGTATGGATCAAGAAGTTCGTTACCGAACTAGGAGTGGTGCCGACTATCCAGGGTCCCATAAGCCTTTATTGTGACAATAATGGTGCTATTGCACAAGCTAAAGAGCCTAGGTCCCATCATAATTCCAAACATATACTCATAAAATATCACCTAGTCAGAGAGATCGTCAGACGAGGAGATATTACAATATGCAAAGTAGCAACTGAAGAGAATGTTGCAGATCCACTTACCAAGCCGCTCTCACAAGGAAAGCATGTTGAGCATGCTAGAGCGATAGGATTAAAAGTCATGAATGAATGGTCCTAGTGCAAGTGAGAGATTGTTGGGAATAGTGCCCTCGGACATTCGATGTGCCTAGATTTGTAATTATTACATTTAAATAGTGTTATTTGATATCATTTATTTCTCGTTGATTATTATAATGTGTGCATGTTTTAATATTATAATAATCGAATAATAGTTATTCATGAATAATAAGATTATTCAAATGTCCCTGGTACAATCATGTTGAGTAGAGACTCAAGTGATTAATATACTAGTATAAGTTTGATTGATAATCATCAGATGATTATGCGTATGGTACAGATCAATCTTATGGGTATTGGTTGGAGAACTAATACTGGACAGACCCGCATTGAGATCACTGCATGGAAATGTCATAAGTGAATCTTAATATAACAGTATGTCAATAAATCCTTGAACCTGAGATTATCATAGAGTCGAACATGATAACTGCTATGCCTTGACGTAATCCAACGTCATCTGAAACATGGTGATCATAAAGGTTAGCGATCAGGATTAGTGGGTGTCATGTAGAGGGCAACGAATAATCAAGATGGGGATTGTCCCTCTCTTTAGTGAGAGAGATATCTACTGGGACCCTCGATAAGTAGGACTGAAGGAAATGCATGGCCATGCTAAAATGAAGAGTCATTTGATTCAATCAGTCTACTTAAGATCGAGAAAGCATTTGAACATAAATAAGTATGACAGACTCCATGACTTAGTTCAAATATGATATCACGTGACAAAGGGATTTGACACGTTAAAAGGTTTAATGGACTATTAACTTATATTATTTGGGTAATCACAATATCTTGTTACATGCCGCTTATGATTTATTATTTAATAAGGTATTAAATAATTGCCAACATAATATAAGCCTTTTGGGTTGCACGTACGACAATTATAGACAAGTAGGAATAAATATCAATTGGGAATAATAATATTGGATATTATATTTATAAGGAGATTAAATAATAAGTAATATATATAATATTGAATATTATATATATATTGTATTATTTAATAAGTTGAGGGGCAACTAAACAAATACTAGAGTTTGACTATAGGGTTTACTTAGTATAAATATAAGGTCTTGGACAAGAAATTGTCATAAGACAAAAACCTAAAAAAATCGCCCCCCTCAAGAGCAAGAGAAAATCGGCCATCTACTTCCTACTGTAGGAGAACGAAGTCGGTCGTCTAATCCTCTCCCCTTAGTTGATCTTGATCAATAGTACAATCTTTCTAGTAAGGAATTTGTGTTGTACTATTTATCAATATTATTCGTAAGGATCTAGCAATCCGGCTTGTGGAATTGTTCGTGTGTGAATCACCAAAAGAGGAAGGAGATATTCATCTACTTCTAGTCCGGATCTAGAATTGTTCAATCGGATTAAGGTAATTCGATTAACCCTTTAATTAAAAAATTAAATTACTGCATGAGTTCCTAAATTGGGTTTTCATATTTATTATTTCGCTGCGTTTTTACTCCGATTATTTTGTATTCGATGCAAAGAAAACCCAACAGCGGCCGAGTGAGTTTCGAGAACCCCTCGACACACCGACGATAATACCCAGCAAGACCCAAAAAGCTACGAACTTTCTTAACATTTTTAGGCGGTGCCCAGCCTAGCACTGCCTCAATCTTCTGCGTGTCTACACGAACCCCTTCGGCCGAAATCACATGGCCGAGAAACATAACTTCCTTCAGCCAGAACTCATATTTCGAGAATTTCGCATAGAGGTGTTCGGCTCTCAAAACATCTAGTATCAAAATGCAAGTGTCAGGCATGTTCCTCCTTATCTCGAGAATAAATCAAGATGTCGTCAATAAAGACGACCACACATCTATCAAGGTATTCGATGAATATCTTGTTCAGTAGTTGCATGAATACTGCCGGTTCATTAGTCAATCCAAAAGTCATGACCACAAATTCACAATGTCCGTATCTCGTTCGAAATGCAGTTTTCGGAACGACGGACTCTTTCACCCGGAGCTGGTAGTATCTTGATCTCAAATCGATTTTTAAGAATACTGTGGCTCCCTGCAGCTAATCAAATAAATCATCTATACGGGGTAATGGATACTTGTTCTTGATGGTCACTTTGTTTAGCTCACGGTAATCAATGCATAAACGTAGTGAACCATCCTTCATCCTTACAAAAAGGACAGATGCGCCCCAAGGGGAAGCACTCGGTCTAATGTATCCTTTCTCCAATAGTTCTCCCAGTTGATTCTTCAATTCTTGCATCTCGGAAGATGCCATCCGATAAGGCGCCTTAGAAATCGGAGCTGCGTCAGGCTCAAAATATACAGAAAATTCTATCTCTCGATCCGGCGGTAATCCCAGAAGATCATATGGAAAAACATCTGGATACTCATTAACAACTGGAATCGAAGAGAAATCGACTTCGTTCCCTTCCGACTTCAAAGCATAACACCAATAGCCCGTGCAACCTTTATTCAAGAGTTTTACGGTCTTCATGACTCTAATAAGCAACTTAGGTTGACCCGATTTACGTCCCATAAAGGAGTACTCGGAACCGTCTTTAGTCATCATAGTGATAACCTTAGTGCGGTAATTCATAATCGCTTGGTGTCTATCAAGCCAGTCCTCACAGAGGATCACATCTTCACCCTCAATATCAACCACAATCAAATTCGATAACCAATCAACACCGGCTATGCCCACCGGTAAATCTCTAATCTCCCGATTCCCCACGATTCTATCCCTGCTAGGCAGTTTCATAATGAAAGGATCGCAAGCAGTCATACAATTTATATTCAAATGGCGTACACAATCCAATGAGATGAAAGAATGTGTAGCACCCGAATCAAAAAGTACACGAACTGGATGCGATAGGATATGAATGGTACCTGAGGCCACTGCCGGACCAGGTTCATCTGCCCGACGCATCTCATAGACTCATGGGTGTGCCGAACCGACGCTAGAATCTCCCTCCCTAGTGTTCTGACTCCGTCCCCGACCTCTACCGTAACTCTGCTGTGACTGACTAACTGATTGCCGCTGATTCATACTCCGATCTCTATGCGCTGGGGCAGAAGCCCGAGTATCCAAAGTCTGATCTTGTTCGGGACAATAAACTGCCATGTGCCCCATCTGACCACAAGTGTGACACTTCAGAGGTGGGAAATTGCACTTTAGATTGATGTGGCCTGGACGACCATAATTAAAACAGGCTACTGGGCGAGTTGAGGTGTCCAGAGTAGAACGAAAACTCTTCTTCCCTTTAAAAGAACGTGACAACTGCCCGACAGAACGGTTAGCCGTATGAGGTCTCTAGAAGTTGCCACCTTTAGAGCCAGAAAAATTACTAGTGGTCTTTGGCTTCTTCGGCTCTTCCGTGGTATCATTGTTGGAACTTAACATGTCATATGCCAAAGCGCTATCTTGGTATTCCTTCAAAGTAGTACAAGTAAACCCGGCCATATAACGCCGTAAATCCATATTCATCCGCATGTCGAAG
This sequence comes from Orobanche coerulescens, assembly GCA_033398695.1. NCBI lineage: Eukaryota > Viridiplantae > Streptophyta > Magnoliopsida > Lamiales > Orobanchaceae > Orobanche > Orobanche coerulescens. The sequence goes on from CM065802.1 coordinate 232,852,605, forward strand.
TAGCGGATCTTGTCCCGCTCATCACGCACTTGATCCTTCACATGAATCAGTTGTTGGTTGTATTCCACTATCGCCCGCGAGACTGGAATGTTCTGCGGTTTAGCCTCGAAAAAGGCTCGGATTCTGCTTTCTTGCATCGGCCAAGGACAAAACTCCAGTAGCTCTTTAGATTTGTCCCAAGTAACAACACGATCTCATGGTTTAACAGCTTTCCACCAAGTCGCGGCTTATTTAGTAATAAAGTACTGAGAAATAGGTACATTCCTCGCTTCGGGGCAATCAACCGCCTCAAACACTTTCTCCAACTCGAAGAGACAATTATCCCAATCATTCGGGTCGGTAGCACCGCTAAACTGTGGAGGATACATACGGACCATATTTTGGAGCAGAACGCCTACCGCCGTATTTGGATTATTCAGTTTAACAACTTGGGCCAGGATAGTCATCTCATTTTCCAACTGTTGAAGAACATTCGTAGCCCCAACATCTGCATTATTCCTTTGACCGGTCGACTGGTTGTGTTGACTATCGGTATCAAGATGCACTGAGTTAGATAAATTAGGGGTAGTCGACCCCACAACGGAACTGAGGGAAGCAGCCGTGACACGTCCTCATCCGCGTCCAAGACCACGTCCTCACCTCTGTCCCCCGTCAACAGACATTCTGAAGGACACACAAAGTACGTAAGTACAATTCAAATCGCACGTCATCGAAGTGACCGATTCCTAGAATACCAAATTAAAAGCGAAACGATAAGGAAAAATACAAGAAGAGTAAAAGGACTTACTAGTACCAGTCGTACTATGATGATGGCAAAGTGGTGATACTGTAGACAAATGATGACTCAATCGACCCAAAAGACCGACAGCCTAGGTATCCATAAACCTAAGCTCCGATACCATATTCTATAACACCCCCAAGTTATTCAGGGTGTATTATAGCGCCGTGAGCCCCGTCACGGGACCCACAAGGCTATACATATGCGGAACCATGAACTTTGACCGGTGAGGTCTAAACATAATCCAATAGAAGAAAATAAAATTTACAACCAAGACAATATCCAATTAGACCGAATATAATACATCAGGAATCAATCCCAAGGCAACACAAGCCAAAAATTAAGAAAAGCCAGAACAGTACTCGAGTACTCATAACCATTTCAAGTACAACATTACTGAATGGATGAAATACAAAGTATAACCAGTAAAAAGACATAGCATTACACTTGCCCATCATCTTCATGCCGACCCGGCACATGCCTATCCACTCTTCTGGATCTTGAAATACATGAAAGATATTTCCCCCAAAAAGGGGTTAGCCGTTGAATAGCTAGTACAAGTATATCGAATATGAAACAAAATACTTCTCGACAATAAAGTAAATGTAATAACCATTTCATCAACTCAAGACTAGTATTCCGGAATAACTAAATCTCATAACTTTTATTTCAATAGATACGTGATTAACCGTGGAACCGCACCAAAGGCAACGGAACCCGTAGAGGCCCCGTCGGACCCTCCGAGAGTGGTTAACCCAAAATATTCGCGGAACCGTACCAAAGGCCACGTAACCATCAGAGGACCCGTCGGTCCATCCCATAGTGAATATATACAATCATACAATTTCATATACCTTACTTTCAAAGTCTTGAACGTACAATCATAAACATATACTTGCCTTTGAGACATCAGGAATCAGAAGGAAAAGAATACAAGTTCGGTAGGTCTAAGAACGCACATCCGGCACCTAAACGATTCGTAAGGAATACGATAATTTATAATCCATACTCAAATAACACTGGAATACTCCCGAAATCCACTAACGATTTTCCCCGGTTACAATATCATAAACATAGGGTTAGGAAACATCTAAATCCTCTCGAATTCGCACACAAATCAAAGTAGAGCATGACATCGTAGGATTGACGTATATACAAGTGAGATTAATAACAAACTAAATATTTCCATGGTCAAAAACGGGTTACACAACGAATCGAACAAAACCCCCAAAACTACCCAATGTAGGGTTTCACGAAGATTTACCTTGATTTGAAAGAGGAGAAACGGTGTTGTGATGATTAAATCACGATATGAACTCGAGATGATGATGCTTGATGAACTCCCGTCGATTTTTCACCTTGAAATCGCCCAAAACGCAATAATGGAGAAGAGGGAGGAGGAAATGGGTTATGAAAACCGCCCCCCCCAAGGTTTATATAGGTTGACCAATGTTACAGCCATAACTATTAGTCCTTACACCCGTAACTATGCTACTTGGCATCACCCCAAATTAATGAATCTACCTCACAGTCGTAACATCCAAGAATTACGGTCGTACGGCCGTAACATACAAATGGATACGTCCGTAGAAATGTTACTGGAATAACATTTCAGACGTTCACAACAGGTCTGAACATAAATAACGAACTTATAGGTTGAATGAAATTACAGTTCCCAACGACATATACGAGAGTCGAACCAAAACACGATAAAATCACAAAATGTCTCATTACGACCAAAATGGTCCCGAAACCCGTTCAACAGTCGAAAGGTGCAGAACAAGATAATTTCTAATTTCGACACGATTACAAGCGAGTCGTCAAAACCTAAAAAATATACCAAAATCATACAGATACGAAAAGTAGAAAAATATGGATATTACATTGGTGGTGGAGCTGTTTCGTGGAAATCTACAAAATCAACATATATAGCTTGATCCATCAAGGAATCTGAGTTTATAAATTTAGATAAAGTTGGTGAATAAGCAAAATGACTTCGTAATTTCTTGGAGGGTATTCCATGCTGGAGTAAGCTTACGCCACTTGTGATGATTCACCGTGATAGTCAATCAGCTATTAGTAGAGTACAGAGCAATACAGAAAGTCTATACATATTCATCGCAACATAATATTGTTATATAATTGATCTTAATGGTATTATATCCATAAATTATGTAAAGTCGAAGGACGATCTTGCGGAATTGCTTACTAAGGGGCTTAATCAATCCCAATTAAGATTTTGCTAAAGAGAATGGGTTTAGATTCCATAAATTTGAAAAATTATCGTAGGGGTACCTCAATCTGCTGAATAGAGATCCCACGAACCTGCTTCAAAGAAACAATTAAGCTACGAAAATTCAGTGAGCACTTGGAACAATATGTATGTTCAAAGCTCATCATTGAAAGCAAACAAAGCGTGATAACCTAAGAATTGTGGTGATGTTAAGTCATGAAGATTTTTGATGAATCCCGAACCTTATTTAGATATTAGGTATTGCATGAAACTTTGGCGGGAGGTCACCTATGTAAGCGGGAAGTCAGGTCTAATTCAATTGTAAAAATATATGAGTCTAAAGTGATGTCCATGGTCAAAACTGACACAACTGAAGAACGGTAATGTGTTGAGATTTTATTGTCTGGATATAATGGTCTTGATATACATTATGAAGGAATAGTTCAAGAAATCATGTCCACTAGGTCATCAGTATATCTAATGATATTTACTAAGGAAGGTTCAAAGCAACAACCTAATTAGAGGATGAACTAAAAACTTATGAGGGCCGAGCAAAAAAGTCTACATTCATATACATGCATAATTTCCATTTATGTAGGGGACTTATGGAAAAAATCAGTTTTATGATTGTTTTTAATGGCTAAAAAATTTAATTTACATAAAATATAATGGTACATGATTAACCTTGTTATGAGAAGATAATTGTAAAATATCTATTTTCTTAAGATTGGTTTTCGGCTAGTGAACCGAAAAATTAATGGGTAAAGTTAGAAATTGAAAGGGTAGTCGAACTGAATTGGAATATGAAAAATCTCATATTACTTTGAATATGTAATGAAGTATGAGACCATTAATAAGTTGAAGAGTATTGAAGAGTGTGAAACATTGATCAAGACTATACCCCAAGTCTTGGAGGTGGCTAAGCCACACACGCGCGATCGCTAGTCCGCCCGTCCAGTCGGCTCGGCTCGTCCTATGTATGGGACATATGCCTCTATTCTTGGTTCTTGACAATTGAACTTGCGCTATCTTGGGTGGACTTGATGGACTTGAGCTTGACAAAACTATAAGTTTCGGTGCTGGGAAGATTCCTCTTATGGTCTCCGGTCTAGTTGAACTCTTTTAGGTTGAGATTGTTCTTCTGGTTTTGTGGTCGAGACTAACTCTTATGGTCTTCTTGTTGAGTTAGGATATTGTGGTATTCTAATTGAGATTGACTCCTCTAGAATGACTGTTCAAATTTATCTCTCATTAATGTGCCATTGATAGCCAAAAGTATAATCACCTATATGGCGGAAGTAATACATGTGTGTCTATATCTATCTATCTATATATATATATATATATATATATATGGAGAGAGAGAGAGAGAGAGAGAGAGAGCATTTGTAGGCTACAAACAGAACATTCAAGCATCATATTCTAATCAATTACCTCACGCATACATAAATTTTTTGCTCGATTCTGGCATAATTATAGTTTGCTGGATCTTCCGATTGCTACGCTACAATTTGGAAGACGTAAGCCGTTGTATTTTAGGGGACAATACACCTGATCCTTTAGCATTATACAAGACGTAATTGTTTTCTGGAAATGAATTCTCGCATCGACTTCTTCATTTGTTCGATATTTTGTGTATTTTGTTTTCTTTTTCCAGTATACAATTTATATTTCATATTTAAATGGTACGAACAGTAATACTGTTCAGTAAGACTTTAATTCTCTTTGTTCTTCATAAAACACTCCCCCTATCGGGGGTTATGACGACTCGATGTCGACACTGTTGGTTGGAATTGACCATGAACTGCTGGTTTTTTTGAACTGGAGTAATGAGAATGAAGTCGAGGATAGTATTGGATACTATCTCCGTAAGACGAAATTACCCCGTATAAAGTGCTAATGGTTCTTGGCAATCATCCTTAAGATACAACGACTTTTAAGTTTAAGTTAGCAGCACTTGCGAAACTTAAACCTTCAGCGAACAACTCTATGTTTTGAACTTTCGAATTTTCAAGAAACGGAAAAACTCATGATGCTCGAATGCAATATGATTCTTGGATTCTATGTTTTCTGTAGTAATTTTGAATTAGATTTTTTTATGGGGTAATTTGATCATTCAAAGGGGTTCTTTATATAGAGTTTCAGGTGCTTCTTGGATAGGGATGTCAATTTTACCCGCATGGTAAAATTACTCGCGGGTAAACGGGTTATAGGTGTTAGGAATATGCCCTCGAATGCCACTCAGAGGATGAGAGAGTGAGAGCAATTGTATTGTAATTATGAATATTATATTTAATAAGGCAATTATTATTTCTATATTATTGTATATCACTGGCATTGTGATTTGGTATATAGAATAGTAGTCCTTGCATTTGAGAGTGAACATTCTACTCCTTATAGAGATAAGGAGATAGGCACTAGAAGTGTTTAGAGCTCGAATGCTTAACTAGTTCGCAAGTCGATAAAACTTAACAGGACATTAAGTTTTAATAAGACTTGTATAACTGATGCTAGGACGTGTGCACGTCTTGATAGCATAGTTATAAGTATATTGGTGGGACCAGTATACTCGAACACGACTCATACTCGATTCAGTCACACGGTATTCACTCTCGAAGAGTCGATGATGAATCGAAAGGTTGTGATAGTATACGTGGACCTTTGACTTGAGGGTTCAGTAGAAGATGTGTCTGTGACGTTTAGTTTGTCATTAGAGTAGTTAGACTCATTTGCTTAATTGCTGAGTCGACCTCAAGTGCGGACTATACGGCAGTAGCGATCTTTCCGTACGCCAAGAAAGGATTCTATCTCTGTTAGTGAGCAGGCGAATGTCCTATACGGTTAATGGCAAATAAGAACATAAGTCTTTGGCCAAAGCATTACGATATAGTCGTATTAGATACACTATTAATCGGTCGGTCTTGATTTGCATTAACACATGTATAGAGTTTAGTAAATGATAGGGTTTGACTTTACCGTGACCAAGACTTGACCGGGACATCGATGAAGGGTCTATACGTATATAGTATTCACGACATAATGGTTACGGAATGATTCGTTCATTCGTTCTCGATCGGGGTTTACATGCGCCCGCTAGCCGTGGCTAAGTGTTGCCCGCACTCATTGGTTCCTCCCAATGCCTACCGAGACGAACCTACGAGTCGCGCAATAGGATCATTGATGGATAAATGTGAATTAATAATCTCTCTTATAATATTAGATATTAGATATCTAATTTTGATTTATCGGATAAATCAAATAGCGGTCTAATGAATTGTAAGTAGTTACTGGGTGATTACTTTAATTCATAAATTATATTTATTAGAGAAATATATATTTGTGTTTGATATAATTAATTAATTGGATTAATTAATTAGTCCAAACACATTGGAAATAAAACGGATTCGTTTGACGAACATCCGTACATGAGGGATTCGTTTTTGAACATCCAAGACACGAGCCGAGTAAATTCGACCCGTCTTCTTGGAAATTTCCTTAAGGCCACCCCCTCCATCTCTTGTCTCTTATATACTTATTTTATGTCACTATGTGACATATGTGAGGTGTATTTGATACCCTCAATCATGTGTTAAAGGAAGACTTTCATTTTTTATAAAATAAAAATCTTTAAAAAGGAGTTATGACTACTTCTTCTAACTTTAACTCATAATCACGAATTTGAGAGAGAGAATAAGGTAGAAAACTTCATCTTGATCTTAGAGACAAGATATAAGAAGAATACATTGAGAGAGAAAATTCCTACAAGCTTCCCTAGCCGCATTCTTGAAGAAAGGAAGCTTGTCGATTTTTCCATCAAGTTCCGGCGTGTGAAGTAGAGGCATCTTGCTTTAGGTGCTTGGAACGAAGAGCTCTTCATCATCATCATACGAAGGTTTTTCAGAGACATCATAGGTATGGGACTTTGATTCCTTGATCTTCGTATTTTTCTTTTCGTATATACGTTACTTGATCGATCCTCTTAGGGATTCCGTTTATTCTTCCGTTGCGTTTATTTTCTGAGGAATCCCAACAGTGGTATCGGAGCGAGGTCAAATATATCGTATATACGATCATCTTTGCATTTGGAATGTTATTTGATGATGTTTATGATTTAGAATCATAATAGATATAATCGAAGAAATTTAATCGTTCGTAGTAAGTCAAGTTTCGACTATTTTATGTGAATTATAAATCTGAAAAATTTGATTTTTGTTGATTTATAAGTTCTTCATGAAGTTAAGAAACTTTTTCGCTTTGTGTAGTCGAAAAAATGAGAAAACGGGGTTAAACACGAATACCGCACGAAGACGCAATCACGGCAGCTTATCGATCTCCGCTGGCCGCCGAGAGTGACTCGCTAGCTATCGTAGCCGCCGCCACTGGCAAAGGCGGCCGAGAGTGACTCGGTCCGGCGGTTGGTTTTCGGCCCGATTTTGAATCGGGCCGTGGTGGGCACGATACCGGATTTTCCGGACTCCATTTTTGTGTTTATATTTCGTTGTAATAATTTCCAAATTTAAATTGGATTTAATTAGATTTAATAAAATATTTGGAATATTTTTTTAAGGGAAATTATTAGACGAGAATATTGTTTTGGGATTACTTTGAACGGATTAAAATGACGATTATAAATATTAATTTGATTAATATTGTAGAAATTAAATAAATTAATTTTTATATTAATTGGATTAATATATTAATTGATTATTTAATTTCATTTACCGTTACATGTTGTATGGAATGCCTTATGTGATGGTGATATAGCTCGTGGACTTAGTTGTTGATTTATTCGATTCGATATGGTTGTAAAGGCCATTTTGAGCCTATTTATTTTTACTAGAAAATATGTATAAAAGGACGTATTATTCAATGATGTAATTATTCATATGGCTATGACGAAGACCGAAGACGACCGACTGGAAGACGAAGAATCAATCTTGAATTTTTCTTTTCGTTATTTGCTTGGCCCAATACTTAGGAAAAAGTCCATGAGCTATATGTTGGTAGTAACTAGGTTGCTATTTATTGTTTTTCATTTTGAATGATTGACAAACCACAAACCGCGCTTATAAACGGATTAATGTGCAAAGTGTAACATATAATCGCGTTAATACTCCCACTTACAAACACTAAGTTATAAAGGTTACGAGGTTTCCTACCCTCCGTCAATCTCTAGGAAAATTGAAATTTAAACCGAATATTATTCTTCCGAGTATGTCGGGGTAATATTTTTGGGGAAAGTTGATAAATTCCTAGAGTGCATTAGATGCCTTTGGTTGTGACAAATCAAACCCCTATAAACCGTATGGGTTGCCGGGTAAGATTCAATTGTCAGACTAATAGGAGTTGACGGTTTAAACTTAGATAGTTCGTGAGCCATAGAAACCGAATGGGTTGAGGGCAAGTGAACTAGGGGTAAAAGAAGATCGAATCATCCATTAGATGGGTTGGTATTAGACACCACTTTATAAAGAATAATAGAATATAAACCGTATGGGTTGCCCTCTATTAAACTTTGTAAAGAAATCGATCACCACTATGAAGTCACCCAAGACTTAGGATTTAACATGGGAGTGTGTAAATGCCGATAAAATAGTGGGAGCCGAGTTATGAATAAAGAAAGTCCTTCAATTCTTTACTCGGATCATAATTAAACAATCACTAACGAATCTCAAATTATTCTCTGCGATTAACAAAACTCTCAATATGACAATGAACCCACTCGCTATACTACTTGAAAAGAACGTCTGATCGTCCGAACTATGGATCAAGCCGGAACTTGAGGATTGTCCTAACTATGGAAATCTTGGGATACGTCTTGGAGGCGGACATCCCGGCTCCTGCAAGAACCCGAGCCAATCAGGAAGATGTCGATGCCCATGAGAAATGGGTAAAAGACGACATAAGAGTGCGAGGGTACATGTTAGGCTCAATGACAAATGAGCTTCAACGTGCCCATGAAAAGATGACGTCTTCACGAGCCATCTTAGCGCACCTGGCTGAGCTCTATGGAGAGCATAGCCGTACTGCTAGATATGAGATATCAAAGCAATTATTCGGCGCCAGGATGAAGGAAGGAGAGAAGGTTGGGGACCATGTCCTCAAGATGATCTCGATGATTGAGAGATTGGAAGCTCTTGATTTTCAGATGCATGCATCTCTCCAAACTGACCTTATCCTGCAGTCACTTCGACTCCTTTTCCCAATTTGTCATGAACTTCAACCGCAATGAGATTGCATGTAACTTAGTGGGCTAATGAACAAACTGACGACTTCCCGGTCTCGATGAAGACAAAGGGAAAGGAAGTCGCACTTGTGATTTCTTCTAAGACTTGGAAGTCCAAAAATAAGAAGAAAAAGAACAAGAAGCGATTAGGTCCGATAGCCAAGATCGACAAGGGAAGGGGCAAGGCCCCAATGGTTCAAAAGAGCAAAGGGGCCAAGAAAACGGATGTATGCCTCAAGCTGCGGTGAGCTAGGCCACTGGAAGAGGTATTGTCCAAAGCTTGACCGTAATGCGCCTTGGTGCGGAACTATTGGTTTTAGAAACAAATTGTTCTGAATCGTATATTCTACTTCTTGGATACTTGATTCCGGTGCGAGTTCTCACATTTGTACAATGAATCGGGATCTGGAACGGCAGTAGGAAGTCGGATTCGGGGAGGTGATGGTCACCGTCGGAAGTGGGCATAGTGTCGAGGCTTCGATATCGGATCCCTTATGTTGGATTTAGAATGGGTTTTATTCTCACTTTAGATGATGTACTTGTTTTGCCCAAGGGGCACAAGAATATTGTATCAATTCCGGTCATGGACCGAAAGGGATTTCACTTCTTTATTGGAGATGGGTCTGTCGTATTTATTTCGAGAAATAAATTGGTTGATCTTGCTACATTATTAAATGGTTTATACCATTTAAATTTAAAGAATAAGACAATCGTGAACACTATAACTAGGAAGCGTGGTAGGGATGAAACGAACCAAGCACTTAAGTGGCATCTTAGACTTGGTCATATCGGTCGGACCAAGGTTCATAAAATGGAGAAAGATGGGCTTACGGGTCCATTGGGATCGATTCCTATCCAACTTGTGAATCTTGCCTTCAAGGCAAAATGACTAAGTTACCCTTCGCATGGACTTTTGAAAGAGTCTGAAAAACTTGGATTAATCCATACCGACGTCTGTGGCCCTTTTGAAGTGGCACGAGGCGGCTTTCGATTTCATTACATTCACCGATGACCATACCGGTATGGATTCGTGTACTTAATGAAACATAAGTCAAGCTTTTGATAAATTCAAGGAATTTAAAGCCCTAGTTGAAAATCAAACAGTAACCGTGTTAAGACTCTTCTACGACCGGGGTGGTGAGTACATGAGTACCGAATTTGATGAGTTCTTAAAAGAACTAGGAATAGTGTCACAATTCACTCCTCCAGCTACTCCACAATTAAATGGTGTATCAGAAAGAAGGAACCGAACCTTGTTGGACATGGTTCGCTCCATGCTTAACTATACTGATCTACCGATTTATCTGTGGGGTTACGCGCTCCTTACTGCTGTGCATATCTTGAACAGATGTCCTTCCAAATCCGTTCCTAAGACTCCCCATGAGATGTGGAGAGGTAGGAAACCAAGTCTTAATCACATTAGGATTTGGGGATGCCCTGCTTATGTCAAGAAGACTAAAGTAGAGAAATTGGAAACTAGGTCTGTGAAAGGTCGTTTCATAGGATATCCAGGGGATTCCATGGGATATCTATTCTACATGCACGAAGATCATAGGATCATCGTTGCTATACAAGCACACTTCCTGGAAGATCAGTTTATTCAGGAAGGAGGGGCAGGTAGAAATATTTCTTTGGAAGAAATAAAAGAAACACCAAATGAGACGCCTATGCAAGATACAAGAACCGAACCTTCCGAAATACAAATACAACCTCGCAAGTCTAGTAGAATTTCTCAATTACCTGAGAGGTATGGCTATATGCATCAAGAGGAACTGGGTGTCCATGAGATGACAGAAAGTAGTCAAGAGAAAGATCCTTCTACATACGACCAAGCGATGGTAGACGTTGACTCCACCAAGTGGCAAGAAGCTATGGAAGCTGAGATAGACTCAATGCATGCTAATCAGGTCTGGACTTTAGTAGATCGTCCTAAAGGCATAGTGCCTATTGGAAACAAATGGATCTATAAGAGAAAGACTGATGGAGATGGCAAGGTTGATACCTATAAGGCCAGGCTTGTGGCAAAGGGTTATTCCCAAAGAGAAGGAATCGATTACTTCGAGACCTTCTCTGCTTTAGCTATGATTAAGTGTATTCGCATGATGCTTGCTATAGCAGCCCACTTAGATTATGAAATATGGCAAATGGATGTGAAAACGGCATTCTTAAATGGATTCCTCGAGGAGGAGATTTATATGGAATGACTAAGGGATTCATATCTCAAACCAATATTCATAAAGTATGCAAACTTCAGCGTTATTTATGGATCAAGCAAGCTTCAAGGAGTTGGAATCTTCGTTTTAACGAGACAGTCAAAGAGTTTGATTTTGTCCAAAACGAAGAAGAGCCCTGTATTTACAAGAAGGTTAGTGGGAGAAAAATTGCGTTCTTATATGTAGATGACATTCTACTTATAGGAAACGACGTAGGAATGCTCAGTTCTGTGAAAGCTTGGCTTTCTAAAGAGTTCTCAATGAAAGACTTGGGAAAAGCTACCTATATTTTGGGTATTCGTCTCTACCGGGATAGAGCGAAAAGAATGTTAGGTCTTTCCCAAGCCCTCTACATAGAAAAGATCCTGAAGCGATTTAGGATGGAAGATTCTAAAAGAGGGTTTCTACCTATGCAACATGGTGCAAAACTTTCCTTAGAGATGTGTCCTCAAAGTGAGGAAGATAGAAAGGAAATGAGCAAGGTACCTTATGCTTCAGCAGTAGGTAGCCTTATGTATGCAATGATTTGCACTAGACCGGACATTGCTTATGTTGTGAGCGTAGTAAGTCGGTTTGATCCAAATCCAGGCGGGAACATTGATCTTGTAAAGAACATTCTTAAGTACCTAAGGAGGACTAAAGACTTGGTTCTTACATACGGCGGTGGAGAACTAAGAGTGATGGGTTATACAGACTGATTTTTCTGGGGACATGGATGCTCGATGTCCACATCGTGGGTATATCTTTACTCCGAATGGTGGGGCGATTTCTTGGAGAAGTGCCAAGCAAAGTTCGACCGCTATCTCCACATGTCAAGCCAATATCAGCACCACGGAGTCTGCTAAAGAAGCTTTTTGGATAAAGAAGTTCACCGAGGAACTTCAAGTGGTTCCTAACGCAGAGAAGCCCGTGACACTGCTTTTGTGACAACGACGAGTCACAGACAGTGCTAAGGAGCCTAGGGCTCACCACAACACCAAACACATTGCGAAAATATCATTTTGTTAGAGAAATGGTTCGGGATGGGAATGTTACATCGCAGAGAGTAGACACAAAGAAATAACGTTGCTGATCCACTTACCAAGCCACTATCTCAGAAGGTCTTAGAGAGACATCTGGAGAGTATGGGTATTAGATACCATAGTTTGTGGCATTGAGTGCAAGTGGGAGATTGTTAGGAAAATGCCCTCGAATGCCACTCAGAGGATGAGAGAGTGAGAGCAATTGTATTGTAATTATGAATATTATATTTAATAAGGCAATTATTATTTCTATATTATTGTATATCACTGGCATTGTGATTTGGTATATAGAATAGTAGTCCTTGCATTTGAGAGTGAACATTCTACTCCTTATAGAGATAAGGAGATAGGCACTAGAAGTGTTTAGAGCTCGAATGCTTAACTAGTTCGCAAGTCGATAAAACTTAACAGGACATTAAGTTTTAATAAGACTTGTATAACTGATGCTAGGACGTGTGCACGTCTTGATAGCATAGTTATAAGTATATTGGTGGGACCAGTATACTCGAACACGACTCATACTCGATTGACCACACGGTATTCACTCTCGAAGAGTCGATGATGAATCGAAAGGTTGTGATAGTATACGTGGACCTTTGACTTGAGGGTTCGGTAGAAGATGTGTCTCGTGACGTTTAGTTTGTCATTAGAGTAGTTAGACTCATTTGCTTAATTGCCGAGTCGACCTCAAGTGCGGACTATACGGGCAGTAGCGATCTTTGTGACGCCAAGAAAGGATTCTATCTCTGTTAGTGAGCGGGCGAATGTCCTATACGGTTAATGGCAAATAAGATCATAAGTCTTTGGCCAAAGCATTACGATATAGTCGTATTAGATACACTATTAATCATCGGTCTTGATTTGCATTAACACATGTATAGAGTTTAGTAAAATGTAGGGTTTGACTTTACCGTGACCCGAAGACTTGACCGGACATCCGATGAAGGGTCTATACGTATATAGTATTCACGACATAATGGTTACGGAATGATTCGCTCATTCGTTCTCGATCGGGGTTTACTGATGCCCGCTAGCCTGGCTAAGTGTTGCCCGCACTCATTGGTTCCTCCCAATGCCTACCGAGACGAACCTACGGAGTCGCGCAATAGGATCATTGATGGATAAATGTGAATTAATAATCTCTCTTATAATATTAGATATTAGATATCTAATTTTGATTTATCGGATAAATCAAATAGCGGTCTAATGAATTGTAAGTAGTTCTGGGTGATTACTTTAATTCATAAATTATATTTATTAGAGAAATATATATTTGTGTTTGATATAATTAATTAATTGGATTAATTAATTAGTCCAAACACATTGGAAATAAAACGGATTCGTTTGACGAACATCCGGTACACGAGGGATTCGTTTTGACGAACATCCAGTACACGAGCCGAGTAAATTCGACCCGTCTTCTTGGAAATTTCCCTTAAGGCCCCCCTCCATCTCTTGTCTCTTATATACTTATTTTATGTCACTAGGTGACATATGTGAGGTGTATTTGATACCCTCAATCATGTGTTAAAGGAAGACTTTCATTTTTTATAAAATAAAAGTCTTTAAAAAGGAGTTATGACTACTTCTTCTAACTTTAACTCATAATCACGAATTTGAGAGAGAGAATAAGGTAGAAAACTTCATCTTGATCTTAGAGACAAGATATAAGAAGAATACATTGAGAGAGAAAATTCCTACAAGCTTCCCTAGCCGCATTCTTGAAGAAAGGAAGCTTGTCGATTTTTCCATCAAGTTCCGGCGTGTGAAGTAGAGGCATCTTGCTTTAGGTGCTTGGAACGAAGAGCTCTTCATCATCATCATCATACGAAGGTTTTTCAGAGACATCATAGGTATGGGACTTTGATTCCTTGATCTTCGTATTTTTCTTTTCGTATATACGTTACTTGATCGATCCTCTTAGGGATTCCGTTTATTCTTCCGTTGCATTTATTTTCTGAGGAATCCCAACAATAGGGGCGGGTAGTACCCGCAGGTTCGGGTAAAAGGTAGAGTACTGCCCGTACCCGTTGTTTTTCGTTAGGGTAAGGGTAGGGTATGGGATTTATGTTTTACTCGCTTACCCTAAACATTATATATATATATATAGTGGGGTTATTCTAAAAAGGATCTTATAATAAAAAGTGTAGGAAGGATTGTGTGAGTGACATGTGTCATCCCCATTCCACATCATATGACACATCATATGACATGTGTCACCCCCACACACACCCCACCCCACCCCATCCCACCCCCACCCCAAATTTTTTTTTTCCCGCCAAATTTTTTTTAGGGCCAATTTTTTTTTTTCCGCCAAAATTTTATAACTATGATGCACCATTTTATTTTGGTGCATCACAGTTATAAAAATTAGTTATAACTATGATGCACCAAATTTCATAACGGTGATGCACCTGGGTTTTAATGCATCATAGTTATAAGTTTACTGCATTATAGTTATAAGAAATTGCATCATCCTAAGTTTTCTGCATCATATATATATATATGTGTAACTGCAGTATAGTTATAGGTTATAAGTAACTGCATCATGTATGTAACTGCATTATAGTTATAAGAAACTGCATCATCCTAAGTTTTCTGCATCATATATGTATGTAACTGCATTATAGTTATAAGTTATAAGTAACTGCATCATGTATGTAACTGCATTATAGTTATAAGAAATTGCATCATCCTAAGATTCTCTGCATCATATATGTATGTAACTGCATTATAGTTATAAGTAAGTGAATCATGTATGTAACTGCATTATAGTTATAGGAAACTGCATCATCCTAAGTTTCTCTGCATCATATATGTATGTAATTGCTTCAAAATTAAATATGATTCTTTTTTATACAAGTACTACACTTTTTTTATATCATTAGTGCATCACACTAATAAGTTTTGGTGCGTTTTTATCATAAGTTACTGCATCATAGTTTATAGTTAAGTGCATCAACTATGATGCAGTAACTTATAACCTTAATGCACTAAAATCATAATTGTGATACACTAACTTTATAACTGTGATGCAGTAACTTTATAAATGTGATGCATTTATAAATTTTGGCGGGAATTTTTTTGGCGGGAAAAAAAAAGTTTTTGCCCCAAAAAACACTTTTGGCAGGAATTTTTTTTTTCGCGCGGGGGTGGGGGGTGGAGGGGTGGGGTGGGGTGGGTGGGGGTGGGGGGTGATGTAACACCCCAAACTAGGCGGATATTACAGTGCCGTGGACCCCCGACTGGGACCCACCAGGCGAATGAAAATGAATGAATTACACAGGTAAATGTAGTACCGAACCACATTACAACATCAATTACTCCGACGAGGAGTTTTATACAACACACCCAGGATAAAATAGAATACATGTGTATTTTATGTGACGATAAAATACACAACACTGAATGAAATGAGCATTCAAACGGAATGTCTGCAGCGGAATAAATAAAGGAAACATAAATGACTGAATAAATGACTGAACAGACTGGGGCCCCCTGCTAGTATCACTGGGACTCCTCGCCGTCACCGTGGTCTCACGGTGCTTTAGCCTTGCCATGACACGAAAAACAATATCCCCAACGGCCGATTCTATACGAACAACAATACTCAAGGGTTGAAAATACACAATCATGATATATCCGAAATTATGAATAATGCATTTGAAACATACGCAATCAAACATGCTATATGAATCAACTATCAATACGGCTCAAAGGAATGGCGCCACACTACGTCCGGATGGAAATGTGTCCGTGCACAAGCCACCAACGATCAAACACGCGTGGTCTTGTACCTAATCGGTCTCACGAGCAATCGACTCGTGTGCACGATCAATGTGAGGCCACCAACCAACACACGACTATAATGTGCCCGACATGAAAATCCTACACATACCAACTGGCACGCCAAGATGACCCTAATGCCACAATATGACAAAAGTGACAATGAAAATGAATAATGACTCACCAAGATTGAATGATGGTGAAATGAATGATAGCTCAATGAAATGATCGGAACCGTCGTTCCTTATATGAGGTGATTAATTGACAATGACGAGTTTTGATACGATTAATACAATGATGAATGAGTTATGATTATGAATGAACAACGACAAAAGGAATGAATATCCTTTTAACCGAGTAAGAATTAACTTACACAATACCGATGATGAATGTCCGTCCACGAACAACGTCTAAATGAAATATCGGTCGCTCGAACAACCTTGAATAACACAATTACCAATAATCCGATCATTACGCAAATCAAAACGATCATAATCGACTCAAACGTCGACACAACGATATCCGAGCTCGAATGAATCGAAACCAACTCCAAGATGAGTATTTCAAACCATCAAAACACTTTCAAGGATATCAATAATCCATTAGGAATCCATAACTCATGATTACAACAACATCAATCGGAAAATCCCCAATTAACCAAGTCAACCCCAAGGGTTCTTGAAATAATTCGAAAATAACCATTAAACCCGTAGGAATATGTTTATACAAGTTAGATAATCCATAACTAACATATTCCAATGATAATCCAAGCTTACGAAGAAATCGGAAGGAAAACCCCAAAATCCAAATTCTAGATCCAAGAGATTAATACCTTTGATTCGATGTGATGAAGATGATGAAATGATGATCAATCCGAAAGATGAGCTTGAAGATAATGATTGATGATTACACCTCGAAGAATCCTCTCCGAATCGCTCGAAATCGCCCAAAACTACCGAAGGAATGAAATGAGATGAAAAATGACGAACTCTGACTAAACTGTCCAATTTATACTCAGTCCAGGTTAGCGTGCGCTAGCCCTTGTGCATAGCGTGCGCTAACGTGTAATTTGGGTAGTCCAGTACCTTGTCCACACGGTAGCGCGCGCTACGTACCTATTTGTAGCGTGCGCTACGGCCATACTACTAGCGTGCGCTAATATCCATTGTTAGCGTGCGCTAGCGAAATATTTGACGCCCGATCGAGTCGAAAAGCTGTCGACCTCGATCGACCCGATAGCGTGCGCTACAACCATTGTTTAGCGTGCGCTAATATATCGGCCGTGCACACTAACAACAATGCATAGCGTACGCTATGAATTAACCCGATGCGATCCGGTAGCCCGGACTCAACTCGATCCGTCCCTAGCGCGCTACTCCATACATATAGCGTGCGCTACTACAACCCGTTAGCGGCGCTACTTACCACTCGTAGCGTGCGCTACAAATATTCTCACTGCAGTCCGGTACCTTACGGGTGCGCCAAGGTAGCCTTAGCGTGCGCTAAAGGCGAGCGGTAGCGTGCGCTACCTATACCCAATTAGCGTACGCTAAAAGGAGTATGTAGCGTGCGCTACTCCTCAAGCACGACTTGCAACGAAAATGACAATGATGATAAACACGGCACGAAACTCCAATCGATTAGTGATGAATGACGATTGATACACGATACAATTACTCGAATGATAAATACCATGACTTGAATATGAGTGACAAATGATCAATGATGAATGAGATTAATGAGTATCAATTCTTGAATGATAATTCTTGAGTGATAATTACCGAATGATAATTCTTGAGTTACAACCGGGTATTACATACACCCCCTTAAAAGAGTTTCGTCCCGAAACTAAGGGTCAAACAACTCGGGATAACTCTCTCGCATACTATCCTCGGTTTCCCAAGTAGCCTCTTCGACTCCGTGTCTAGACCATGAATTTTAACCAAAGGAATCGTCTTATTCCTCAACCGCTTGATTCGCCGCTCTAAAACTCGTATAGGGCGCTCCTCATATGAATGATCGTCGGCGATCTCGATTCGTCGGCGAAGTATGTGACTCGGGTCGGCAACATACTTCGCGGTGAGAGACATGAAACACATTATGAATTCGGCTCAACGCCGAGGTAAAGCCAATCGATAAGCTAACTCGCCTACTCGATCCAAAATCTCAAACGGTCCAATGAATCTCGGACTCAACTTCCCCTCTTCCCAAAACGGAAGATACCACGACTCGGGGATACCTTGACCAACACGTGGTCACCACCTCGAACTCTAATGGTCGGCGACGGTTATACGCATATGATTTCATCGACTCGAAGTACATCAACAAACGACTCGATCAAAGCTACCTTCTCACGGGCGGCTATAAGCATATCGGGCTCGGTGCCCAATGATTCGATAAGTCGTCCCAACACAACGGAGATCGACAACGGCGACCATACAAGGCCTCGTAAGGTGCCATCTTGATCGAAGCATGCCAACTATTATTATACGTGAACTCGATCAATGGTAGTTGGGCTTCCCAATCGTCTTTCCAATCGAGGACGCATGCCCTCAACATGTCCTCTAAGGTCCGAATCGTCCTCTCGATTGTCCGTCTGACCGAGGGTGAAAAGCAGTGCGAGATTAAGCCGGGTTCCCATAGCGCGATGAACTGATTTCCAAAAGTGCGACACAAACCGTCGTCACGATCGGAAACGATACTTTTAGGAGTACCGTGAGTCGACTATCTCTTTGATGAACAGTTGAGCAAGTCTCTCGGGACCCCACGTATCCTTGATCTCAAGGAAATGAGCTGATTTGGTTAAGCGGTCCACGATCACCCGGATCGTGTTCATGCCATGACGACTCGTCGGCAAACTCGTGATGAAATCCATAGAAATGTCTTCCCACTTCCACTCGGGAATAGGAAGAGGTTTGACATACCACGGCCGCCGATGTTCAATCTTAACTTGTTGTGAGTTAAGCATCTCGAAACAAATTCTGCGACTTCTCGCTTCATATTACTCCACCGGTAATTTTGTTTCAAGTCCTTGTACATCTTGCTAGACCGGATGAACGAGAATAAGGGGTAGCATGAGCTTCTCTCAAAATAGAGTTTTTCAACTCGCTGTCACGCACGCACAACCGATTCTTAAACCTCAAAAGTCCATCCTCGTGGACCACAAATCGAGGGCTTTCCCGAGCCACATCCTCTCGGATGCGCAACAATGATGGGTCCGAACCTGATTCTCTCGGATTTCCTCCTCGAGTGACGATGAAATCTCTAACATACAAAGTCCCCCGAACTCGCTGAAGCGGACCTCGATCTCGGGTCTAAGGAATTCCTTGAAGCTCCTTCGAGCTGTTAAGCACGGGCAAGCATCTACTCTGAACGGACTTACGACTCAAGGCGTCGGCGACAACATTCGCCTTGCTCGGGTGGTAAAGGATCTCGATATCATAATCTTTGATTAATTCCAACCACCGTCTCTGGCGCATATTTAACTCCTACGAGTAAATATATACTTTAAGCTCTTATGATCGGTGAATATCTCGAGTAACGCCATAAAGATAATGACGCCAAATTTTCAAGCGAACACCACATTTGCTAGCTCCAGGTCGTGGGTCGGATAATTAATCTCGTAAGGTCTCAATTGCCGTGAAGCATAGGCAATAACCTTCCCGTTCTGCATGAGTACACATCCGAGACCCTGTCCGGACGCATCACTATAGACCACAAATCCTTCCGTCCCCTGCGGCAAGGAGAGTACAGGTGCTGACATTAACCGGCTCTTGAGTTCCTCAAAGCTCCGTTGACACGCGTCGGACCACGTGTAATTCTTATCCTTACGCAAAAGGTTCGTTAAGGGTTGAGCGATTCGAGAAAATCCCTCTACAAATCGCCGATAATAACCCGCTAATCCGAGGAAACTTCGGATTTCCTTAACGTTCTTCGGAGGTAGCCAATCTCGAATAGCCTCCGTCTTCTGAGGATCGACACGAACTCCGTCTGATGAAATTACATGTCCGAGAAAAGTCACATCGGACATCCAGAACTCACATTTAGAAAATTTCCCATAAAGTTGTTCTCGTCTCAACACGTCGAGCACTAGATGAAGGTGAAACTCGTGTTCCTCCCGATCACGAGAATAAATCAAAATGTCATCGATGAAGACAACAACAAACCGATCCAAAAAGTCGATGAAGACCCGATTCATTAACTCCATAAATACCGCAGGTGCATTAGTCAAACCGAACGGCATAACCACAAACTCATAATGACCATAGCGTGTTCGAAACGTCGTCCTCGCGATATCCGACTCTCGAATCCGCAACTGATGATATCCAGATCTTAAGTCGATCTTGGAAAATACTGAAGCTCCCTGAAGTTGATCTAAGAGATCGTCAATACGGGGTAAGGGATACTTATTCTTGATCGTCACCCTGTTCAACTCCCGATAATCAATACATAAGCGGAATGAACCATCCTTCTTCTTGACAAACAACACCGGTGCTCCCCACGGGGACGCACTCGGTCGGATATAACCTTTCTCGAACAACTCCTCAAGTTGGTTCTTTAGTTCTGCATTTGGTCGGGGCCATCCAGACGGTGCCTTCGATATCGGGGGCGTGCTGTGCTCCAACTCAATCGTGAATTCCACATCCCTCTGTGGAGGCAAACCGTAACTCGTGCGGAAAAACATCGGCATATTCCCTCACCACCGGAATATCCATTAACATTCTCGATGATTTCTCGGTTTTGGCCATATAGCACCAATAACCGACACATCCCGATTGAGTAACCTTACCGCTTTCATCAAATTAATGACTTTACGAGCAGTGGGATTACCTCCTGAAACACACATTCGACTCCATCGTTCAAATGATAGTGACCAAACGCTTTCGGACACTAATGATGGCATCGTGACGATCCATCCAATCAATACCCAAGATGACGTCGTCCCTCGGCAAATCTACTACGATTAGGTCCGGCCATACGACCATGGCCGAATCGGACAATTACGAATCTCACGACTTCCGACAATTCGTCTACCATCGGGTAGGCGATGACATAAGGCTCACAACTAGTAGCACTACCCGGGCGTAGTCTATTCAAACATGACTCGGAAATGAATGAATGAGATGCACCGGTATCAAAAAGGGTACACACGGGTTGAGATAGAATATCGAGTGTACACGAGATCATTCGGGCCTCGGGATCATCGGTCTTCTTCATCTCATAAATTCGGGGCTTGGCCCCGAACCGGACGCTCCGTCGATAGCTCTTAGCTCCGCCTTTAGCTCTGTCGTCTTGAGCAGCCCGAGTAGCTGATTACGCACTGAATGACACAGGAGCTGAGATGACGCCGGAGTGGGTTTAGAGTCCCTACGGCAAAACGGGCCCTATGCCCGGCAATCCTGATTGTGGCACGTGATGACTTTCGGACACTTGGTGCTGAAATGACCTGTTCCTCACAGTTGAAACAAGTGATGGCGGGCCGCGCTCGCGGCGAGATTCCGCGGGTTTAGATGCGGGAGGTCGCTCGAGAAAAGTAGAGCCCGCACGTGGTTTCTTGAAAGTGGCGACTCGTCGGTGATTACGGTTCTTGGACTTCTTGCTAGCAGACGAAGGTTGCTACTTAGCAATTTCCTTAGCCGTAAGCTCGTAAGTGAGAGCTTTCTCAATGAACTCGGCAGTGGTACGGTTATGATTAAGCAAATGAAGTCTCATACGGGGTTTTGACCTCTTCTTTGAAATACTTGATCTTGTCCGCTTCTGAGTGACTCATAGATGAGGCGAACGAAAGAAGTTCCTGAAAAATTTCGGCGATGGCGAGAACGTCAACATCCGCCGAAAAGTCGGGAGTGAGTAATTCGACAACTTGGCCTCCCGAGTGGGGCGGATAGTACCTCTCCATCATGAGAGTCTTGAATCGATCCCAAGTACATGTTCCGTATGTGGGCTTCAACGATAACCACCATGAATGAGCGCTCTTACCGAGATAGTAAGCCGCAATCGAAACTTTATGCCCTTGGGGCAATCCACCATAGCAAATAACTTCTCAAAATGCTCAAGCCGGTGAACAATATCCGCCGGCTCGGATGAGCCCTCAAAAGTAGGTGGTCGGCGAGAGATATCGCTAATGATATTGCTTACACCCTCTCTTGCCTCGAGGTGGCGGCGGAGGAGCCTGCGATTTTGATTGACGGAGTTATGCATCGTCTCCATCAACCGAGCCATCTCGGGTCATTTGGGCCATCATGCCTGCATAAATGCGAGTGGGTCGACCCGAACACCCTCGCGAGCCGTGTCCGGTACGACTCCCTCACGGTGAATGATCGCGTCCGGGTGAGTGAGTGGCGGCGTCATTGCTCGATGAGTTAGCATTATTCTGGCATTTGCACGGGTATTCGCACGAGTTCTCGGGATTCGGCCCGCTCCACGGCCTCGTCCTCCACGTCCTCTGCCCGACCCTTTCCATCGAAGTGGAAAGTCATATGATGGTTATACATCTCGCATGAGTATCACATTATGATTATATTATGAAATGATGAAAATGAGCATACGCGCTCAAATACACGATTACATGAATGATTGATTGGCGTGACATGATTATCGGATGAAGTTCTTGAAATGATTATCTTGGATGAGTTAACAAGATTAATGATCCGATCTTCACGATCAACAATCGAACAATGAAATGAATTGGTGATTAATGAGTTAACTCGACCGTCCGGTCAAAATGACAATGATGATTGAGGATTGTTAATCGATGAATTATGAATGAATGATTAATGCGAAAATTATACCATGGCATCAAATCTTACGATTCTTGGTCTGATTGGCTCGGCATTTGCACAGGTCACACGTGACGCGAAAGTCCAATGATACTAGTCCGATGACGATGATTTCAAATGAGACATGACTTGGAGGGTAGTATTCAAAACCACGCTCCGATACCAACTCTGTAACACCCCAAACTAGGCGGATATTACGGTCAGTGGACCCCGACTGGGACCCACCGGGCGAATGAAAATGAATGAATTACGGGTAAATGTAGTACCGAACCACATTACAACATCAATTACTCCGACGAGGAGTTTTATACAACACACCCAAGATAAAATAGAATACATGTGTATTTTATGTGACGATAAAATACACAACACTGAATGAAATGAGCATTCAAACGGAATGTCTGCAGCGGAATAAATAAAGGAAACATAAATGACTGAATAAATGATCGAGCAGTAGGGCCCCCTGCTAGTATCACTGGACTCCTCGCCGTCACCGTGCTCTCCCGTGCTTTAGCCTTGCCATGACACGAAAAACAATATCCCCAACGAATCGATTCTGAACAACAACAATCCTCAAGGGTTGAAAATACACAATCATGATATATCTGAAATTATGAATAATTCTGTTGAAACATACGCAATCAAACATGCTATATGAATCAACTATGAATACGGCTCAAAGGAATGGCGCCACACTACGTCCGGGATGGAAATGTGTCCGTGCACAAGCCACCAACGATCAAACACGCGTGGTCTTGTACCTAATCAGTCTCACGAGCAATCGACTCGTGTGCGATCAATGTGAGGCCACCAACCAACACACGACTATAATGTGCCCGACATGAAAATCCTACACATACCAACCGGCACGCCAGTATGACCCGGAATGCCACAATATGACAAAAGTGACAATGAAAATGAATAATGACTCACCAAGATTGAATGATGGTGAAATGAATGATAGCTCAATGAAATGATCGGAACCGTCGTTCCTTATGACTGAGGTGATTAATTGACAATGACGAGTTTTGATACGATTAATACAATGATGAATGAGTTATGATTATGAATGAACAACGACAAAAGGAATGAATATCCTTTTAACCGAGTAAGAATTAACTTACACAATACCGATGATGAATGTCCGTCCACGAACAACGTCCTAAATGAAATATCGGTCGCTCGAACAACCTTGAATAACACAATTACCAATAATCCGATCATTACGCAAATAAAAACGATCATAATCGACTCAAACATCGACAACGATATCCGAGCTCGAATGATTGAAACCAACTCCAAGATGAGTATTTCAAACCATCAAAACACTTTCAAGGATATCAATAATCCATTAGGAATCCATAACTCATGATTACAACAACATCAATCGGAAAATCCCCGATTAAGAAAGTCAACCCCAAGGGTTCTTGAAATAATTAGAAAATAACCATTAAACCCGTAAGAATATGTTTATACAAGTTAGATAATCCATAACTAACATATTCCAATGATAATCCAAGCTTACGAAGAAATCGGAAGGAAAACCCCAAAAATCCGAAATTCTAGATCCAAGAGATTAATACCTTTGATTCGATGTGATGAAGATGATGAAATGATGATCAATCCGAAAGATGAGCTTGAAGATAATGATTGATGATTACACCTCGAAGAATCCTCTCCGAATCGCTCGAAATCGCCCAAAACTACCGAAGGAATGAAATGAGATGAAAAATGACGAACTCGACTAAACTGTCGATTTATACTCGGTCCAGGTTAGCGTGCGCTAGCCGCTTGCATAGCGTGCGCTAACGTGTAATATGGGTAGTCCAGAACACCATGTCCCAACACGGTAGCGCGCGCTACGTACCTATTTGTAGCGTGCGCTACGGCCATACTACTAGCGTGCGCTAATATCCATTGTTAGCGTGCGCTAGCGAAATATTTGACGCCCAGTACTGGAGTCCAGAAAACTGTCTGACCTCTGATCTGACCCCGATAGCGTGCGCTACAACCATTGTTTAGCGTGCGCTAATATATCGGTTGCGTACGCTAACAACAATGCATAGCGTACGCTATGAATTAACCCGGTGCAGTCCAGTAGCCACTGGACTCAACCTGATCCGTCCCTAGCGTGCGCTACTCCATACATATAGCGTGCGCTACTACAAACCGTTAGCGCGCGCTACTTACCACTCGTAGCGTGCGCTACAAATATTCTCACCTGCAGTCCAGTACCTTCTGGACTGCAGCCAAGGTAGCCTTAGCGTGCGCTAAAGCTGAGCGGTAGCGTGCGCTACCTATACCCAATTAGCGTACGCTAAAAGGAGTATGTAGCGTGCGCTACTCCTCAAGCACAGCTTGCAACGAAAATGACAATGATGATAAACACGGCACGAAACTCCAATCAGATTAGTGATGAATGACGATTGATACACGATACAATTACTCTGAATGATAAATACCATGACTGAATATGAGTGACAAATGATCAATGATGAATGAGATTACTGAGTATCAATTACTGAATGATAATTACTGAGTGATAATTACTGAATGATAATTACTGAGTTACAACCGGGTATTACAGGTGACACATGTCATATGATGTGGAATGGGGATGACACATGTCACTCCCACAATCCTTCCTACACTTTTTATTATAAGACCCTTTTTAAAATAACTCAAACATATATATATATATAATAAAAGAATATATTGACCGTTTTAATTTTAATTTTTATTAGTTATAATTTATACGTGATACATTAATAAATTTGAGTTAAATTATATCAAATTTTAATATATATTGACTCATTTATTATATTTTTTTGTATTTTTTGGAGCTTTTTTTATTGTGAAATAATTAAGTGAATATAAACGGGTAACCCGTTTTACCCGCGAGTACCCGTTTACCCGCAGGGTAATACCCGTACCCTACCCGCTATAAAAAATAGGGTAATAGGGTAGGGTATGGGTAAGACATTTTATATGAGGGTAGGGTATGGGGAAGGCATACCCGTACCCTACCCTACCCATTGACATCCCTACTCTTGGGAATGGCTGCACCTCTTGGTTCGGATCTCATTAGTGAACAAACGCGTCCGATCACGGTGCAAACACTTTTTGCATGGTGGGCAGTCATGTCCAGTCATGATGCCCATCAATGGATAGGAGCGTCCACAACACGCCTCTTGGCGTGTATGAACCCAGTCACGCCCTCCAGACTGCCTAGCCACGTCACCGAGCTATTGAACCGTACCCTGGTTCAAGCTATTAAAAATTTAAGGCTCCCCATAGCTACTCGCGACGATGCGCACATGCGCCTCTAAAGCGCCCAATGCGACAAGTGCGCGATCTCGGGTTCGGACGGTGCGTACATTTTGAGTTAGTCTTGACCTAGTCAAAACAAACTTGGTCCACTATGGTACACCATAATAAGTAACACATGATTACTCGTTACTTTGATGAAACTCCTTATGCTAATCTCATTTACTAACAATGTAGATTATAATTTCACAATTCATTTCCGGTGACGAAAAATAAAATCCAATTAAATAGTTGGTCAAAGTTTGGATCAAATTCATTTAAATAAATCAATTTCCAATAGGAGAGGTATGAGATTTGGGGTTGGGGGTATAATTCGGAACTCGGTAGGTATTCATATTCATATTGTTTTGTTTGGGGAGAAAGTGCCAAGTGGATCAGTTCTGGATGTCGAGCTTCATGCAATT
Organism: Orobanche coerulescens; assembly: GCA_033398695.1. Classification (NCBI taxonomy): domain Eukaryota; kingdom Viridiplantae; phylum Streptophyta; class Magnoliopsida; order Lamiales; family Orobanchaceae; genus Orobanche; species Orobanche coerulescens. Next base: position 232,879,373 of record CM065802.1, read on the forward strand.
ATAAAATGGTTGTTTTATTAAAAAAAATCTATTTTTTTAATAGCCCATTTTACTATTTTTTAATTATATTTCTAAGTATACTTTTTTTTTTAATTTTGTAATTAGGAATAAACTAAAAAATATTAAATGTGGGACATGAATATATTATTAACAAAGAAAAATGATGTGTTAGTAACACGATCCTAAGGGGGGCTCGAGTACCTAATCGGGTTCGCCTACCTTATCGGTAATACCGCCCCCTCTTGGTTGGGTAGCGCAAATCGGGTTCCATTTCGGGCTTGGAAGCAGATCGTTGAGAGGGGTGCTTTTTTGAAAGTAGTGTTTTTTTATTATAAGATATTTATATTTTAAACCTTATAATATATAATTTACATTTTAAACCTTATAATATATACATATTTACATTTACATTATGTAATGTTTTTTTAAGTATTATGTAATGTTTTTTTTTTAAAATATTATGAAATGTTTTTTATTTTTAATGAAATGATATGTTTTTATTTTAATATTGTATGTGATTTTATGTATTAAAAATATATATAAAAAAAAAAGAAAAAAAAAATTCGGTACCACTCCCTCCACTTAGGGTAGTGTTAGGGTAGAATTGGGTAGTTTTGAGTTGGAGCATTTTTATTGGATAGAGGTGATTTGGCAATTCGGGTACTAGGGTACCACTCCCTCCCCCTAATAGTTACTTTGAATTTATATTTTAATAAACTAATATTATAATTTATAAAATTAATTCGAGTCACATATTTGAATTATCCATTCGAATCACCTACTCGAGAAATACAAAACACATTCGGCTTATATATTCAAGTCACCTAGAATCTGAGTCACATATTCGAATCACCTTAAATACATTCGAATCATTTAGAACACATTTGAGCACTTATTCGAGTCAATTAAATTATAATGAAATTATTTAAAATACATTTGAATCACCTGATATATACAACCTCGATGTAAATAAGTGACACCGATAATCTAAATAGTAAAAAAAATATTATTAAATTTCGGCCCAAATAAATATATATTAAACGTATAAAAGTACAATCATGCATCACTATAAATTACAAATATAGATCGACTTTCACAATTTACTCCAAAAATATTATAGTTTTGGAAATTGAACTTTAATATAAAATTAAGTCAAAATAGCAAAACGAAACTGCACAACACGACACCCTTCTCATAACTTTATTATTTTTTCCATTCCGAAATATAATATTTAATTTAAAAAAATATCATTTTAAAAGTGCAATATTATTTTAAATACTTTAAATCACACCAGACAATTATATTATATAGATCTGTCGTATGTATCATTCTCTTAAAATACATCAATTTTACTCCATATTTGCACTTCAGTTGGACGGAGTGAATATAAAATTCCAGTCATATTTTTCTTGAAATTTATATAGTATTTCCTCAATTCACAAATAGTGTGTTTTTACTATCCTAACGAATCGTCTACAAATAATGTGTTATTTCTATTTTGTTTATGGTGACAGATACCCTCAAATATAACAAACTTCATTACATTTCACACTGAAATGTCATTTTCTCCATTTAAAATACTACTTAACGATTTTTTCTTAAAACCCGTACCGACTCTCTCACAACAAAACTCTTTATCATTTACGTGCAAATTAAGCATACGTATATAATCCTTTTATTAAAAATTAAAAATTGCATACACATATGAATTTGTCGAAAAGTTTACTCAAGTGTGATAATTATTGGCCGCATCTTACAAAAAAAGAAACTTGTCTATGGCGATTGTGGTCGACGGTCAGTGTCGTGGCCCTGAAAAAGCGACCAGCCGTAGTTGGCCGGCGACCGACAATTGATGATTGTCGGCCGGCAACAGATATTGAAAAGCTATGCCACAAAATTTCACATTATTTCCTTATAAATCATGCCCAGTCAATAAGCTTTCTTCAAACTATATTTCAAATAATTATTTATTTTAAAATTTTAAATAAGTTTAGATAAATTACAGCCACACCATGCGTCGAAGATGGTAGGCGGTATACATCGCACAAAAAAAACATTGGAGGCGGTCCCCCGACTGCCATTATAAATATTAACAAGATTAAACCAAAAAAAATCGACATTATTCTTATAAATTTCATTAAATCAAATAATCTTTATTCTAAATTTACTAAGTAGAAAAATTGTTTTAAACAATATCTTATTCCGAAATTTTAAAAATGTTCGATGAATTATGGTTATACAATATTGTGCAGGAAATTTTAAATTAATATTTACTCTATTTTTTTAAAACGGCAAGAATCTAACTTTCACACTTGTTAATACAAGATTTTATACATCACTATATTTACCTATATATTATTAGAAATTACAAAAAGATTGATATTTTGTAAATATATATGGAGCTTAATCTAACAATAATTTACACATTAATAACTACTCTTTTCTATTTTAAACGAGACTTTACGAACTCGTGCGTTGCACCGATTGTATCTAATTGTTGATTGCGAATACAAACGCAATATAGAATAATGTATTGATTAAGTACATGCACCTACAAAACGTCACTTCAAAACCAAATAAATGATAAAGAATAATTTCCGTAGTCACATATGCTAATTTGTACAAATCCTAGTTGTGTAAAAATAACTCCGATAAAATTTGTAATTCCAAAATACCACTCTTTTTGCCAAATAAAATACTAAAGTGCACACAATGTATTAATACATTATTTAATAAACTTTCAACCCGACACTTTAACATTTTATACATTTTATCACTAAATAAGTTTAACTTTTTTAAGAACTCGTACTCAATTATCTATTCAATTATTTAATATACGGGAACCAAGTTGTTAATTTAAGTTCCTAAGAACCCTTATAAAGTTGTCATCATGGCTTTTCCAACATTCATTCATACTATGAAATTGTCCCATGAACTCGTACTGTTGTGCATGAAAAGAATTACTATTAAAGAAACAAAAAGTTACACTTTTACAAACTAAAGGTTACTTATTTTAACCTAACCCTAAAAACTGACACTTTGTATTATCCGCCCCATCACCAACATTTCTCTCCCACCACAAAAACTCATCTAGTTCTCATATCATCTCCTTCACCAATCTGAATCAATCAAATAATAAGCCCTTCGAATCACCATACAAACATAAACCGTACCCAACCTATCTCTTTATGTTCTGTGCAAATCCAAATCAAGAAAGCCTTTTAATGGCTTCAAGATCCTTTAGAGGGTCTCGGGTAGGTGAAGGTTTTTTTTTAATCGTGTTTGTTGTTTAGACCGAATTAAAGTAAGGATGGAAACCCTTTGGTTTTATTATTTTCTTGAAAATATTCGGATATTAAAAGAAGTTATTTGCTTCTATAAATCGATGATGATAACTCAAACGAATCTAAGATGGGTGGAAGTTTTTGATTTGATTCGTTTTTTTTTTCTTTAACCGAATGAAAGTAAGAATGAAAACCGTTTGATTTTGTTCTTTTCTTTAAAATATTCGGATATTAAAAGAAGCTATTTGCTTCTATAGATCGATAATGATTTCATAATTTTGAATCTTTGAAGGTTTTGATATGACTCAAACGAATCTGAGATCTTTGCTTTTGTTCTTGTATGTGTCTTGCGGTGTTAGGATGTAGATGAGAGTTGATGAGTGATGGGTTTTGGTTTCGACCGATGATGTGTAAACCGAGGTTTATGTGGTTGTCATTTATAGGCTCCTGGTGGAAGGCGGAAGGCCTAAAGTCTTCATTAAGACGATTTATGGCTGTTGTAACCATCATATGGTTTGTTGTCATGTGGTATAACTCCTGCAGCCTATTGACCTTCCGTGACACCATCCTTCACAACATTTAATTGTACGAATTGAATGATTTCAACCCACGAATGTAGTTTATACACAATTGAGAGTATGCTTGAATGGTGTTGTACCGTACTTTCCTTTGTGTACAAATCCTCTTCCACATTCAATTAAGCCACTTAAGCTTTAACTATTATAGATAGATGTTTTTTTAAATTTTTTCAATTTATGCAAAATAAATACTTTCATAAAATTAAATTGCGTGGCGTTTGATTTTGTATGGTCGATAATTTTTAAGTTTGACTAAGAATTAATCTCAAAATATAATGATAAAATATTTAACAAAATTATATTATGAAGCTTCACCATCTAAAGTTTCATAATATAATTTTGTTAAATATTTTATCATTATAACAGATTAATTCATAATCAAACGAAAATTATCAATATAAAGTCAAAATACTCAATTTAACAATAATATTGTTCTAGCTTTTTTCTTCTCATCATTTCATTATTACCGTCAATTAAATCACCTCAAATTCACATTCTTCACTCCTGATTAATTTCGATTCATCATTTTTTGGTGATAAGATTTGTTTTTTAATTTGTGTGTCTAACCCAAAATTAAATGACATCTATTTAAAAAAATATTTTATTACTACTAAAATCTTATGTCAAAATCAGCAAATGAATATGAATATTGTAAAATTTGAACTTATTGTAATTTTGGAAAAAGGAAACAATATAATATAGATATATGAAGTACGATACAAAAATAAATAAAAAAAAAAAAAAAAACAATCCAAGTGACATTGACTATTGACCAAGTCTAATTTAGATAGTACAAATTTTGTCCCATTAGGTATACAAACAAGCTTCTATTATACTCTATCCGTCCCGCCCAAAAGTTTACATTTCTATCAAAAAATAGTCCCTTTAGTAAGTTTACATATATCACTTTTTACAATCAAATCAAACAATCACTTTTTACTTTTTAATCTCCACCACTCATTCATCATCAATACTTTTTACTTTTTAATCTCCACCACATATTTAATCATCATTACTTATACCAATTATTACCTAAAATACACTAAATATACACCCTCTGTCAACCTTTGACTGGGACAGAGGGAGTAATAAATATGGCTCTTAACCACTAACTTGGTTCACTGACCACAGGTCGTCCATTTTAAATGGAGATTCGGGTTCGAGTTTATTTAAGGACAAAAATTTTTAAGGGTTTATCACTCTTTAATATATGATTAGAAAAGAGACTATGATTAAAGAAGAGACTCCAACCCTCCAGAGTACATTGATGGAACAATTAAATATTAAGGACTTCAAGCGGCAGTGTGGGAGACCAGATCTCGATTGGACCCTGTGGTTGGATTTGAGAGGGTCCACCATGGAGCAATCACTTGAGGGACAACTCCTTGTACGCGGTAGTTGATGATATTTAAGAATCTGGGAGCCAGATACACATCTCGCGATTTAACTGGTAGCAGTACTGTGGGACCGGGGCTGTTATCTCGAGAACTAGTAACGTGTAAGCTTGGAACCTCGGTATCAAAAAAAATTATAAAAAATAAATATGGCTGTTACGGACCAGTTCGGATCCAATTTTGATAGAATTGGGATCGGTCTAATAACTTGTGGATACATCCGAATCGAATTGGTAAGTCTGTCGTGCCAATTTTTAGACTCGGGACTGGATCGAATCATATCGGGTGGGAACTCTGACCGAATTTGGAACCATAAATTCAAACAAGAACTTTTTTTTATATACTATGAGTATATATACCAAAATAAATCGATTTAACGAAACAAGTATGCTATTAACCACATATAAGTAGGACTGGGATTTTTTAAATCGAGAACCATGGAACCGATCTTAATCGCATCGGAACCGACGGTTCGGTTTGGTTCTTAGCAAAAAAAATTTGTCGGTTCGGTTTGTACTGTTAGTAATCGGTTCTGTTTGCAGTTCACTTTTTCATTTTAAATAGGAACCATCTAAACCACAAAGAACCGTCTGAACCGAAAAACCGACTCGCTCGAATAAAATATAATATAATATATTCTTATTAAATATAATTAATATAATATAATATATTCTTAATAAAATAAAATATAGTATAATATATTCCATTCGAACCACACAGAATCGGTCGCGATTCGGCTCGGTTCGTACGCGATTCGATTCCGATTCGATTTACAAAAATAAAATGGCAGAACCAAACCGCGAAAAAACTATACGATTCGGTTCCGGTTTCTGTATTTTTCTCCTTGGAACCAAAATATCCCAAGACTACATATAAGTAAACCTTAAACTCCCCCTTGTCTATTCTACACACTTTCTGGCCTTTTATATTTTTAGCCAATGTAATTTATATTACCAACAAAAATTTCATCTTTTTTATCATTAAATTAATTATTTATTCTATCACCTATCTCACAACTCACATAATCAATGATTCAAAATAATCACAACCGTTGCAGCGATTGTGATTGTAGCATTTTTCAGTACTCGCATGTGAGCGACGTACCGATACGTGGGCGTTCGATAACCTATTAGGTCATCGGACGAGCATGGTGAACCTGTACGAATCCTATCGGTTCCAGTCCAAATTTCAGTACTCGCATCTCCACTCGTTTTTTTTTCGGATGAGTTTCGACCGAATATTTCGGTCCGATTTTTCGGGCGAATCTCGTATTCACTCAAATTACTAACAGTCCTATTAATGAATTAAAATATTATGCAAAATAAGTCGAACCTCAAATTTTGTGATTATTTTAAATTACAAATGCTATTCAATGTCGCTGACCATAATGATTTTCAAATACTTTATCGTGCCCTAAATTTCTAACATTACACGTGAAGAATCAAATCGGACACAATCCCCTAAAATCCTGAAATGGATCTTTGGTTCTTTAAAACATAGTGTACTGAGTTTATGACTATTTGTTAGATATAATATTAAGAATATTGTTTTTTTTTGGGAAGGAAGATATATAATTATTGTTGTGTACCAAATAATATTAGAATTTTTTTTCACATAAATATTTTAATCACTTTTAAAATTATGAAAATATTGGATATGTGAAAAAAAAAAAGAGATTTGACGGATACTTTTCCAAAAATATATTTGCAAATGAAATTCTGATTTTATTTATGTTGATTTGAAAATATTTTTCCTTACATAATATCGACAAAAATAGTTTAAAAAGTCGATCGATCTTTTTAAAAAGTTGTGTATTTTAAAAATTAATGCATTTTAAGAATTTTAAAGTAAATCACATTTAATAATATCGACACAAAAAATATTCTTCCATATAAATAAAAGAAAAAAAGGTTTGTATATCGGAATTTATGATTCTATCATTCCGTTGTATATGTCTTGCCTAATACTTTTTATGACACGATACATAAATGGTAGGGTTCTAGATCATTCTAGAGGTAGTAGGATTATTAAGTGTCTTTCCTTGTAATGAATTCTATGTATGAAATGACTCTAATTGTAAAGCTTATATAAAAGCCACTTCTATTCTATCAGTGTTATAATACAGTTGATTACTTTACTTGTTTATTTTTACTGCTTTGTAGCAATCTACTGAAACACGCTATCACCACGTAGCTCTAACAGATAAATTTTTTACAAATTTCGAAAAAAATGCCCCGCGCCGCCGCCGTCGTGCACCACCACTGCAACCAACCTGTCGAGTACTGATCCAGTCTGCTCGGATCCCACCGTCGCATCAATCAAATTTGTCCGGCTCTTCTTCATCGAACTATTAATCCGGTCAGCTCCGACCCCACCGTGGTCCAGACCGCCCCCCGCCGCGCCGATCCAGACCGCCCTAGCCACTGTCCCCGCTACCCGAACGCCGCAACCCGGACCACCGCACGACAATGCTCGTTGCTGCAACCCCCATAGCCACGACCAACCTGCTCGGGCCCCACCACCGTATATTGCCTCCTCGATCCGATCAATCCCTCCATCGCTGACAACCCGATCTAACCAGCCCCACTGAGTTGCAGCCCGTATTGCCCGTGCCGCGCCAAGACCCGCCTCCCGCGTATGATTCGATCGAGCCCCGCTGTGATCAGCCCAGTCCGGATATCCCAGCTGTTCGCAGCGTGGAAGCCGTGACCCGATCCAACCCAGCCTGATCTACCCGGTTCAAAATTGCGGACCTATTCGAAGATCCGAACACCAATATATTTTGTGATTTTTCGGACCTATCAAAATTGCGTCGCAGGTTTCACGTTGTCAAATCAAGTTCCAACCGATTAATCGGAGCACACCACCGACTGCTCCATATCACGTGCCTAATTTTATAATCGAGGTGTTATCTAGACTTGTCCATATTTCGATTCTCTCTTTTTGGAAAATTTTCTTCTGGGGACATGAATTCTTGGATTCTTTATCTTTCATGCTACTTTGCGGTGGATGAGACCGCAAGAAGTCGATATCTCTTCATGTCGAAGAAAACTGTGTGACACTCCTTGGGGAGTCACGGAATTGTTGAAAATCGATATTTGTGGTTGTTACAAGTTGATTGGTGGGCCGCATGAAACAAGTGAAGGCTCAGAGTTCCATTGGATCTTCTCAACTGTTTGCAGAGTTCCACACAGTTAATGAACGTTAGTTCTCTTGATTATATCTCGATTTTCATTGGAGATTCTTGATCTTAGCCACGGCCGTAAGTTATATATAATGTCTAAGAGGGCCTAACCGGATACCGGACTATATAAATTTTCGGTTAATCGAAACGGGATCGGATATTTTTGATTCCGATTCGATTAACCACAAAAACCATTTTTTCTTGCATCTATTTTTTTCGGTACTAGCATTCATAATCTCAATCCTAAATTCTGAATCCTGATACAAATAATTCTTTAGATTGTTCAAATGGTATGAAGAGAGTATCAATATTAGGTAGGACGGAGTGGAGCTCGGTTTGAGCATCAAGCTCAAGTACCCGATCGGGTACACCGTTCCCACCCCTTAGGGTACTTGAACTTTTGTACTATTTGGAGTTCGGAACCCGCTCAACATCCAGCTTTGTTCTCTTCTTTTTTTTTTGTCTTTTTATGATATTTAGTGTTAGGGTAGGATCGGGTACCACTCCGTCTAGTTAGGGTAGTGTTAGGGTAGTAGTTTTGAATTGGAAGGTTTTTATTGGATAGAGGTGATGTGACACCCCAGGGTATTAGGGGAATCGGGTACCACTCCTCTCTCCCCTAGTACTATCCAATTGCTTGCAGCTGTTTCTTTTTTTCTTTTTACTTTTATAAAGAAAAAGCTTCAACTCTTTTGCCACGGTTCAATCTATCGAATCATTGATAAAGTGACGGTTTGACCGGACCGATATCCTCTGTAGGTTCGAAATTTTTAAGTTTTATTGTTCGTCTCCGTTCCGAATAAAATGTTTACGTTTGTCATTTTTAATTTTTTTAGAAGTGTTACGTTTATAAACAATTAGAATCATATTACTTAATTTTCATCATATATTTATCATCAGTACATTTAAAAGTTCTTAAAAATCTTGAGGTATTCAATCCAGATTTAAAAACTCCTTAAAAATCTGAGGTATTCAAAACTTTATAGACTTTTAAAGATTTTAAAATCTCATGAATTTTGTAGGATTAAAAATTCTCTCGAAATCTTACCTCATCACATATTTTTTCACCTTTCTTCTCACTGTGCGCGACCCTCCCCTCTCCGACAGCCACACGTGATGAGATTTTGATGGACTTTTCCACCTTTTTCTCTCTGTGCGCGCGACCCTCTCCTATTCAACAGCCACATTTGAAGTCTATCATCCCAAATCAATTATTATTATTATTACTATTATTATTATTATTATTATTATTACTATTATTATTATTATTATTGGTACTATTATTATTAGTATTAGTATTAGTAATAATAATAATTTTACATTCTTACAAAGTAGATGAAAATCCATCACTGACTTTTTCTTGATCGAATGAATCGAATCGAATCGAATCAATCGAATGGATTCGAATCGAACTTAATCAATTAAATGAATCAACTTAATCGAATTGAATCAACCAAATATATATTAAGAGTAAATAAATATTATTATTATAATAATATTAAAAATAATGAATATAATAAAATAATATGAAAAAAATAAAATAATAATAAATAATAGAAAATAATAATAAATATAATGTAATAATAATATAATTAATTACAATCATAATAATAAAAATACTAATAAATATGTGTTACAAAAGTATCAAATGTCCCAAATAATAATAACAACAACAATAATAATAATAATAATAACAATGATAATAATGATAAATAATAATAGTAATAATAATAAAAATCAACAACAACAATAAACATTATTATTAATAATAGTAAATATTATTAGTGATAATAATAATAATTAACAACAACAACAATACTAATAACAATAATAATCAAGATTAATAATAATAATAACTAATAATAATAATCGAATCGAATCAACTGAATGAATCGAATGGACTGAATCAATCGAATGGACTGACCTAAATCAAGTGAATCAAAATCGAAAAATAAGTTCAAAAGAACATGGCCTAAATCAATCAAAAAAAATCTGCCAAACTCTGCGTGGAGTCTGTGGAATTAGAAAATCCACAAAAATCCGCAGACTTTTTAAACTCCAAAAGCATCCCACAGAATCCACAATCAATACACCCCCTTAATCTTTATTGCGTACTCAAACTCATATATTACACAACTTACCAGCTCATTACCATACGTTCACGAAAAAATTGCCACAATTTCCTTTTCAGTCCGTCCAAAAAATTTGTCACATTTCTTTTTTGGTAATGACACCATACAATTCATTTATTTATTCGTCGTTGTACCAATTTTATACACAATTTTCTGTCAACTTTATTAAAACCCATGTAGTTCCAAACGTGACAAATTTTTTGGTGGACGAATAGAGTATAATCTATCATTTACTTAAAAAACAACAAACAACATCTTCTGTCAAGCTTTAAGATCATGTTCTTTTGGACTTATTTTGATTTTGATTGATTCGATTCGATTGAGTCCATTCGATTGATTCGATTCGATTGATCGATTTATGTTCGTTGATTCGATTGAGTCCAGTCCATTCGATTCGATTGGTTCTTCTTCTTCTTCTTCTTCTTATTATTATATTATTATTATTATTATTAATCTAAATTATTATTGTTATTATTACTAATAATATTTACTATTATCGTTGTTGTTGTTGATTACTATTATTATTATTTACCATTATTATCAGTGTTATTATTATTATTGTTATTATTATTATAGTTATTATTTCTATTATAAACTCAAAGAGTTTACAAAAAATTAGTGGGAAGCCGAGAAACCAACTGGGCCCCCACACCTCTAGCAATAGCAAAACAAATCCTATTAAAAATAGATCTCAACTTATCATTTATATTTTATTATATTATTATTTTTAATATTATTTTCTTATATTTATTATTTCTATTTTTATTATTGTAATATCCACATTTTTCTTTCCCCTTGTATTTTCTTTTTCGGTGTATTTCTCGGTCGTAGTGACCCTCATGTACCTTACAGTGTATCTTTCCCGTCATCTATTAATCTGATTCTCGTTATTGTTGTGCGGAACCGCTGTTTCGGGGTTGCCGTGGATCCATTCTATGTTTTGATGCGTCTGGAGATGTTCCGTTTGATGTTTCGTTTATATTCCAGTGTTTTGGACCGTTTATATTTCGTACCTAGCGCACGCTATCTTTTCTGCATAGCGCACGCTAGATGTCCCTTAGTAGCGCACGCTACGACTGCTTCGTAGCGCGCGCTAGAGAGCAAGCCCTGGGAGTGGCAGTGCTATTTCCAGCCTTCTGGACTGGTGTATTAGCGTACGCTACGTAGACTAGCGCACGCTAATGTCGGGAGGCTAGCGCACGCTGAGATACCCGGTAGCGTGCGCTAGCGTGAGTGTCCAGTACTGGACAGTTTACTACTGAACTCGGTCAGGTGCCAGGTAGCGCACGCTACGCTTGTATGGTAGCGCACGCTAACGGGTCAAGTGAGTAGTGGGTAGTTAACTTTTGGACTCGGCTGATGTCCAGGTAGCGCACGCTATTGGTCGATAGCGCGCGCTACCGAGAGGTTATTAGCGCACGCTAACGGTCAGAAGTCTAGCTACTGGACTGGACGCTAACTGTTTGACCTGTAGTTTTATCCCGTTAGCGCACGCTAACCTTGAGGATTAGCGCGCGCTAACACTCCCTGGCTATATAAACCAGGGAGTTGACCCAGATGAACGTATTGCGTTCATTTCTCCTCCTCCCCGCGGCTTAGAGCTACTTTCGCGATTTTGGGCGATTCTTGGCGATTTCTTCTTCCAATCATCTCATCCAACATCTTCCTTGAGTTCTTGGTGTATTATAACAACATCAACACGAATCTTTCATCCTAATCCAAGGTAAAATCACTTAGAACCCTACTTTTAGATAAATTGGAGGTTTTGGGATTTTCGTCCGATTCGTTCGGTTTTGTTGGTGGATTCATGATGAATATGGTTAATCCTGTCGATATCATTAGTTTTCCTACGGATTCATGGTATATTTTCATGGTTTTGCGAAATCGAGAGGGTTTGGTTGTGGTCCGCCCTCATTGCTATTTTTGTACGAATGTACATGAATCGTAGGCGGGTTTGCGGGTGTATTCCATTTCCGTATTCGTCTAGAGTTGGTTGTGATTATGTTCTTCGAATCGTTAGGTTCGGTTCCGTTGATTTCTAGCGTTCGTCGGTGATTATCCTTTCCGTTCGTTGCGTCATCAATTATTCAAGGCAAGTATTTTGGAAACCTTTATGCTTAACGTGAAATGGTAATGTATATTGTGTGTGATTTGCTCACCTCGGGAGGGCCCGACGGGATCACGGAGGAAATCTATGGCTTCGTCCTGGATTCATGAGTTTGTTCGCTAGCCAGCTCGGGAGGGTCCTTAGAGGCCTCGAGTGGGATTCGTGGCTTCGTCCCGGTCCTAGGTGACGTGTGATGCTTGATTTGTTTTATGAATGTGGCCAGCTCGGGAGGGTCCTTAGAGGCCTCGAGTGGGATTCGTGGCTTCGTCCCAGTCCTAGGCAAATTAATTGTGACTGTTTGTTTCCGGAAAAGACATGTCTGGTTTTGGTTTTTGAAATGATATTGGTGCATGTACTATGAAATGTGTAAGCGATTGGTTTGCCTTGATTACTTGTACTAGCGTAATTGCTAACCCCTTTGGGGACCCGTTTTGGGGAAATTCTTGTTATGGATTTCAGGTTATGATTATCCGGACGAGCGAGCACCAGGACAGTACGAGGATGTTGGCGAGGGTCATTGACATGTGCATTTGGGTCTTTTTATTTCTTTTGTTCATTTCGATATGGTTGTTTCCACAGTTATAAACTTATAGATTGTACTCGCGAGTACTTAGGCTTTTCATTTCAAACTCCGTATTGTATTACTTTAAATTGTTACAATGTCGGTTGATGCTTATTTCGCCGGTTGCTCCGGGCGTATCTTTTTATGTCATATCATTTAAATGTGTGTCCTCGCTAACCGAGATGGTTAGTCGGGTGGAGTTTTCTTGATTGTAGCCTGGTGGGTCCCATGTAGGGGTCCACGACGCTGTAATATATTCCGAATATCTCGGAGTGTTACAGAAAATGGTATCAGAGAACTAGGTTTATGGATACCTAGGCTTGTCGGTTATTTGGGTCTAGTCGTGTTTTGTTTTGCACATTGTCACACCGCTGCCAGCATCTCGGTACTTCCAGTGTTCGTAAGTTTCCTTACTCGATTCTTTACTTTCTCGTACTGTATTTCGTTTCTTGAACTGTGGTTATTCTCCCTCTTTTTCTTATCATCGTATTTGCTTTTTCCTCCCTTACTCATCCTCGATATACTATCTCTTAACACCAGTATGGATGCCGGAGGAAACCGTGGTCGTGGTCGTGGTCGTGGACGCGGCCGAGGACGTGGGGCAGCCGGTGGGGCGGCCACGTCGCATTCTTCGGGAGCCGGCAGTACCGGCGACCGTCACAGTCATGCTTCTTCTCAGGAGCGCGCCGATCTTGGTATTGCGGCTGTTATGCAGCAAATGGTTAACCAGATGGCGGCGATAGCTCAGGTGGTTCAGAATCTGGATCCAACCCATGCTAATCGGGGCGGAGCGGAACGCTGGCTTCAGGATGTCATCAAGATGCATCCTCCTCAGTTCTCGGGAGCTTCGGACCCGATCGGCTGGGAGGGATGGATCAAGGAGATATCTAAAGTCTTCATTGCCACCAACTGTCCCGAGGATCGTAAGGTCCCTATTGCCCAGTACTTTTTCACTGGGGATGCTACGGATTGGTGGGAGGCCGTTGGGCCCAAAGACCATGTTGCTTCGTGGGCCGAATTTCAGGAATTGATGGAGACCGAATATTGTCCGTGGCCGGTCAGACAGGCCCGAGTGCATGCTTTCTATGATGCTCAACCACGGGATATCCCCGTATCTCAAGCTATTGCTGATTTTAACAAAGATTTGGGTTATGTAAAGACCCAAGTTGTCGAGGAAAGCGACAAAATTTTCCATTTTTCTAGGAGGATGAAACTGCCCATTCGGGACTATATGTCTGGGCTCGTCTGTACTACTTTGAAGGACTATCAGAGTCGAGCTCTTGCTTATGATATGTCAGTGACGGCTAGTGCGGCGGTCCTAGAGAGTAAGAAGCAGAAATATGCTGGGGATTTCTCGGGTTACAAGGGTGGAAGTCAGCAGAAATCTCAACCTGCAAATATTTCTACGGGTGGTTCGGCTCGTTTTTTCTGGGAGTTTTCGAAGTGCCGCCGGAACCTTCGTCCGGGACCCCAGGTGCTTTAACTGTGGCAAGCCAGGCCATGTGAACCGGGAGTGTCCTCGTCCACCTTTGACTTGTAATACTTGTGGTCAGTCGGGCCACAAGGCTTCTTTTTGTGAGAAGCTCAGACAGTTTCGCGGCGCCCGTTCTTCTCACCCAACACCTATGGAGCCGAGTGTGAACCAGGGCTCATTTGCTCCGCCGCCACCGCCGAGTGCCGTCCGAGGTAGGGGTCGGGGTCAGCCCGCTAGGGGAGGAGCTTCTAGTGTCGGCTCTGCCCAACCGCGTATCTACGAGATGAGGAGGGCCGATGATCCAAAGACCTCTCGTGGCGGCAGTACCGTTCATATCCATTCCCATCCTGTCAGTGTGCTTTTTGATTCGAGTGCTACGCATTCATTCATTTCTCTAGAGTGTGTACGCCGTTTGTGTAATACCCGAGATTTCTGTTATGTAATTGGAACTTGTGATATTGTAATGATTGTACTATTGTCTGAGTACTATTTTCCGTATTTCATAATCCGATGTTATCGAGCGTATGATTTCATGTTTGTGATTTGAAGATTGTAATTCTGCGCATGTAGCGCACGCTACCAGCTATGTATAGCGTGCGCTAACGTGGATTCATAGCGCACGCTACTGAGGGTCATTAGCGCACGCTATGCGTGGTCTAATTGATTGAGACGTGCGGTAGGTGAGATCTGGCCGGGGGACCCTTGTCGGATCGTGTCGAATGAACCTGGACGGCTTTCGGGAAAAGCCAAGTCAACGCCTTAGCGCACGCTACAGGCATGTGAATAGCGCACGCTAAGTGCTGACTTCAGTTAAGTCAGAGAGCCGTTAGCGCACGCTACGAACAGGGATTAGCGCGCGCTAATGGCCATTTATTATAAATAGGACAACATCCTATTCGTGATTTCAGTTCTTTCTCCTCCCATAAACCTAACTCTTACACTTAGAACATAACTCCCTTCGTCCTAAACACTTCATATCAACCTCCTAGTTCGAGATTGAAGATCGTATATCATTGGAGATTGGTGTTCAAGCCTTCGGTGTTGGATTGCTTCATTTTCCTCCGTGTTCTTCACTACTATGAGGTAGGTGATTCTTCACTGATGTTAGTAATGTTCCTAAGGAAGTTTGAATCATGTTTTGGTAGCAAGTATTTCGTTTATAATCGGTCATCACATGTTAGAAGGATACTTTTGATGTATCGGCACTATATATCGTATGAACCTTTGAACCATCTTATTATAAGGACTCCTAAGCATGTTCAAATCGAGTTATGATCAGTAACCGGATATTTACCCAGTTGATACGTTTTACACGATAGAATCATGTGTTTTGGAACGTAGAACAAATGGAACTTAGATTATTTCTTGGAGATCGTAGATGAATTATGATGTTGAGTTGACTATCCGTATATTCGTATTTCCTAACCATAAAACTTCCACAAACCTTATTAGTATGATATGCCCGAGGATAACTTGTATTATCATAGTAGAATTCATGAGTTCTTCACCATTCAACCCAGTTTTCGGTTTGCAGTATTCTGCCATGCAAGATTAGCGCACGCTAACATGTGTGAGTTAACGTGCGCTATCGAGGTCCAGTTAACGCATAATACGTACGTAGCGTGCGTTATATATCGGCCGGTGCAAAGCCGGGCCAGAACTAGCGCACGCTAGTCTTACCCGATAGCGTCGCTAACAGTGCCCGCTTAGCGCACGTTACGTAGAGTATGTAGCGCACGCTAAGCACCCGCATGATTGCTTATTTTGAGCTTTTCGGCCGCAGACCAAATTGTTAGGCCATCGTTCGACTTGAGATGATTTGTATATCGTTCCTTTGTTAAGGTTCGAGCGGTTACGTTGATCGAAGGAGGCGGCCTTCGAGTGTGTTGAGATCATCGAAGTATTTCGTCTTGCCATTTTCGAGGCAAGTATCATATGTCGAGTTCGATTTATATTGAATCTTTGATCATGCTTGTGGTTTTGTTCATATTGTTGAATATGAGATGTATTTCGAAAATTCTCATGATATTGGTTGATTATTTGTTCGTATTGATGAACATATTGAAATGCATATGTGTATGCATAGTTGATTGATTTATGGTATAAATGATCCGAGGGGATCATGAGGATCTATGCGCCGAGGGCGCTGGATCGAATGTCCACCATGCGTTGGTCCGACGGGATCATCATGGGGATCTATCCGAGGGCGCTGGATCGCCGGACGGGTTTTCCACCATGCGTTGGTCCGACGGGATCATCATGGGGATCTATACCAAGGGCGCTGGATCGCCGGATTACCTGTATTGTGTTGATGGAATCGTGAGAATTCGCATCGTTGGATTCCTAGCGGAAGTCCGTTTTGCATGTTTTATGATGCATTGATGATTTATTGTATTATGATACTTGTACTAGCATCGTTTTGCTAACCCCTTCGGGGTTGGACATTGTTTTGATGTTCAGGTAGCCGAGGAGCGGGGAGGCAACCACGCTGACAAACGGGACGATGAAATGGCTCGGTGATGTGATTGATGTTATTGTTGTTGAGAGTTGTCTTCTTGTTTCGTTTAGTACTCGAGTACGTCTGTTTTAATAATGTCCTTTCGATATGGTTGTATAAATTAACTCTTTGATCGGTTGAATCAAATATGTCTTTAAACTTCAGTTGTACGATTGGTTTATATTTACACTCTTTTTAAATAAGCCTTGTAAATCCTTACCTAAAGGGTTTACGGCTGTAATTATTCCGAATATCTCGGGTGTTACGTAATATGGTATCGAGCTAAGATTCATGGATATCTTGGCAATCGGGTTAGTTGGGTGCATTTACGTTATTTGATTATTGGTCGTTCGTAACATCACTGCCGAGCCAAAGATCGTGTGGACCGTGGTTGTAAGTTTCCTAAATCTCAAATACTACCGTTTTATTTTATTCATGATTTGTGAACATTGATGGATGTACTTTTAGAAAGTTTGCCTGGATATTGAGTATTTATGTTTACGATGTTGAGAGGAGGTCGTGGACGCGACGCTGGTCGTGGACGCGACCGAAACGCGAGACAAGAAGAGTCGGTATCTACCCCAGAGATAACCGCTAGTCAAACGGATTCCCATTCCGGGGACAACAGGATCGGAAATAATAATGCAGATCCTAACGCGTCGGAGTGCTTCACAGTGGTTGCCCGGATAAACCAATTTGCTCAGGTTGTGGATCGCATGCAGCCGATGGGACAAAGAACATAACGTGGAAAACCGGGAGATAAATGGCTTATCAAGTGATCAAATTGCATCCTCCGAAATTTGATGGTTCGACCGAGACGCTTTCTTGGGATCAGTCAAGGAATTAGAGAAGATTTTTATGGGATTAATTGTCCCAACGATAGAAAGGTTCCGGCCGCCAAGATCTTCTCGACAGGGAGGCTTTCGATCGGTGGGAGGCCATTCGACCAGGAGGAGCATAATGTTGACTGGACAGAATTCAAACCGATGATGGAGGCGCAGATTGTCTCGCCCGATTAGAGAGGCCCGAGTTCGGGAGTTTTTCTCACCGCAAAATTGAAGCATAATCGTGACGGACGTGATTAAGACTTTTAATCACCAGCTGACTTATGAGCGCCACCTGGTCAGGACCGAGGCGGAAAGGATTTTCCATTTTGACATGCGAATGAAGCCGGAAATTCAGCAATACATGTCCGGATTTGACTGTACCACCTTGAGGCAGTATCAGGACAAGGCGTTGGCCTATGATATGAAGGAAGCAGCAGTAGAGAAATCGATTAAGCAAAGAAACGAAGGTGTCCGCAACTTCACGGAGAATAAGAATAGCGGGCCCCGCCGGGTCCCCTCTTTTCACTCATCCCGAGACCTCCGCATCCTTCTCGAGGAGGAAAGAAGTTCCGAGCGACCAACTGCTTTTGAGACGCAGGGAAGAAGTGTTATAACTGTGGAAAAGCGGGACATGTTCGACGTGATTGTTTTGCGCCTACTGTGACCTGTTTCGAGTGTGGACAGGAAGGACATCGCGCAACGTTTTGTGGGAATGCGACCCGATCTCTTGGTACTCGCACTCCAGCTCCAGTTCCGAAGGAGACGAGTGTGAACCAGACGCAACAGAGTGGATTTCAGCAGCAGAACGTTGGGAAAAGAGAGGCATCCAGTGCTGGGTCCGTTCCTCCGCGTATTTACGAGATGAAGAAGGATGATCAGAACACAGCTGTTGCATCAGGTACAATTCAGATCCTTTTGCAACCAGTTAGTGTTTTATTCGATTCCGGAGCTACACATTCTTTTGTATCGTTGAACTGCGTTAATCCTTTAAAAATCTCGTGCTTGTATGATTGTGAACCTTATGTTGTGGGATTACCTAGCGGTGAGAAAATTGTGGGAACCCTAGAAGCTAGGGACTTTCCAGTAACTATAGGAGGGAGAGATTGGTCATCGAACCTTATTGTGGTTGACATTTACGGTGACGATTTAATTCTCGGAGACGATTGGCTCAACCGTTATGGAGCTATTCTGAATTACCGAGAGAGAGTCATTTCCATCATTGCTGATGACGGGTCTGAACACTTATTCCGAGGATGGAGACCAGGAAGCTCGGGAAAATTGATCAAGGCAATGAAAGCTGTGAAATTACTGAAACGGGGATGTCAGGGACTCTGGTGCTATGCCATGAAGAAAGAGGAAGGAGTAGAGCTCTCATCTATTTCAGTTGTGAATGAGTTCTCAGATGTTTTTCCTGACGAACTACCTGGATTACCTCCGCAGAGAAGTGGAATTCACTATCGAATTAGAGCCTGGAGCAGCTCCTATTTCCAGAGCACCATACCGCATGGCGCCAACCGAGATGTATGAACTCAAGAAACAACTAGAGGAATTGTTGCAGAAGGGTTATATTCAACCGAGCGTTTCTCCTTGGGGAGCGCCCATTCTCTTTGTCCTAAGAAAACGGATCCCTCCGATCGTGTATTGATTACAGGGGAGCTCAACAAGATGACAATCAAGAATAAGTATCCTATACCTCGGATCGACGACTTGTTTGATCAATCGCAAGGGGCAAGGATATTCTCGAAGATTGACTTGCGATCGTGATACCACCACCGAGAATTAAGGAATCGGATATACCAAAATCGCTTCAGATCCGGTATGGGCATTATGAATTTGTAGTAATGCCATTTGGACTTACCAATGCTCTGCGGTATTCATGCAATTGATGAATCGGGTTTTCTTGGAGTACTTGGATAAATTTGTGGTCGTTTTCATTGACATCTTGATATATTCGAGGACGCAGAGGAACATGCCGAACATTTACGTGTGGTTTTGAGCATCTTGAGAAAGGAACAGCTGTATGCTAAGCTTTCTAAATGTGAGTTCTGGCTTAAGGAAGTAACTTTCCTTGGGCATGTGATATCAGCCGACGGAGTTCAGGTGGACCTGAAGAAAGTCGAAGCGATCTTGGAATGGGAAGTTCCTAGCAACGTGAAAGAAGTCCGAAGCTTCTTAGGACTTGCTGGATATTATCGCCGCTTTGTAGAGGGATTTTCCAAAATTGCTCGTCCGCTCACTCAGCTGTTACAGAAAACTCAAAAGTTCACGTGGAATGAGAAGTGCAGTGGTTTGTGAACTTAAGAGGAGACTGACGACAGCACCTATATTAGCACTGCCAGAGGGAACTGATGGATTCATGGTATACAACGACGCTTCAAATCAGGGTTTGGGTTGTGTGTTGATGCAGAAGGATAAAGTGATTGCTTATGCTTCTCGACAATTGAAACCGTACGAAGTTAATTACCCGACTCATGATCTGGAGCTAGCAGCTGTGGTCTTTGCCTTGAAAATTTGGCGACATTATTTGTCGGCACTCATTGTCGATCTTCTGAGACCATAAGAGCCTCAAGTACATTTTCAGTCAGAAAGAATTAAACATGAGGCAGAGAAGGTGGCTAGAATTGATCAAGGATTACGACTTGGAGATTCTTTATCATCCGGGAAAAGCAAATGTAGTAGCCGATGCTTTGAGCCGTAAACCTGTTTCCCTTCGAGTGTTGGAAGAACTTACGTCCCAAACCAGTATTCAACGAGAACTGATCCGCGAGGGGATTGAAGTATGGGCACCAGGAATCCAAGGGCAACTTTATGTGATGGAACTAACTTCATCACTAGTCGAGGAGATCAAGTCTAAACAATTGAACGATTCTTTAATCCTTCGATTATGCGACGAAGTAAAGAAAGGAAAAGCCCGTGATTCGTGATACAAGATGATGGAGTTCGAGATTTGAGTCGACTTTGCGTTCCCGATGATGATGATTTGAGAAGGACTATTACGAAGGAAGCTCACAGTGCGCCCTATTCTATTCACCCGGCGTGATAAGATGTATAAGGATTTAAAGCAAAACTTTTGGTGGGGAATATGAAGAAGGACGTAGAGTACGTTTGAAGTGTTTGACTTGTCGTGAGTTAAGATTGAGCATCGGCGACCACGGATGTTAAAGCCGCTTCGATCCGGAATGGAAGTGGGAGGACATTTCGATGGATTTCATCACCAGTATGCCAAGGACTAGAACGGGAATGAACATGATTTGGGTTGTAGTTGATCGACTAACCAAGTCGGCTCATTTCCTAGGGATTAAAGATACATGGGGACCCGAGAGATTGGCGCGAGTATTTATTGCAGAGATAGTCAGATTGCATGGGACTCCGAAGACCATTGTTTCAGATCGAGATGGTCGTTTCGTGTCGCACTTCTGGAGGGCAGTGCACAGGGCTTTGGGGACCGAGCTAAACTTTAGCACAGCTTATCATCCCCAAACGGACGGTCAGTTCGAAAGGACTATTCAGACTGTAGAAGACATGCTTAGAGCCTGTGCCTTGGATTTGTCAACTGATTAAGAAGTTCATTTACCATTAGTTGAATTCACCTACAATAATAGTTGGCATGCTTCAATTAAGATGGCACCATTTGAAGCTTTGTATGGGAGAAGATGCCGATCACCCCTGTGTTGGGATGATTCTTCGGATTTGATCGGGACGGAACCGGAATTGATTATTCAGACTCAAGAGAAGATAGCTTTGATTCGGGAAAGACTGTTGACTGCCCAGAGTCGACAGAAATCTTATGCATACATACGTCGTCGCCCTCTAGAGTTCGACGTTGGTGACCATGTACTATTGAAGGTGTCTCCTACACGAGGGATTTTCCGCTTTGGGAGAAGAGGCAAGCTTAGTCCGAGATATATCGAACCATTCGCGATCCTCGAGAGAATTGGAGATTTAGCGTACAGGTTGGCCTTACCGTCATCACTGAGTCACGTTCACAATGTGTTTCACGTATCCCAATCGCGAAGTATGTGCGGACCCGATCACGTCATTGATTTCGATGAGATCGAGATAGCTAATGATGGCACCTTCGAAGAGAGACCAATCAAGATACTTGAGAACCGGATCAAACAATTGAGGAATAAACCAATACACTTGGTTAAAGTACAATGGTCACGACATGGAGTTGAAGAGGCCACTTGGGAAACGGAAGACGGTATGAAGGCTAGATATCCGGAGTTGTTTTCATCTTAAGTTTCGGGACGAAACTTCTTTTTAGGGAGGAAGGATGTAATACCCGAGATTTCTGTTATGTAATTGGAACTTGTGATATTGTAATGATTGTACTATTGTCTGAGTACTATTTTCCGTATTTCGTAATCCGATGTTATCGAGCGTATGATTTCATGTTTGTGATTTGAAGATTGTAATTCTGCGCATGTAGCGCACGCTACCAGCTATGTATAGCGTGCGCTAACGTGGATTCATAGCGCACGCTACTGAGGGTCATTAGCGCACGCTATGCGTGGTCTAATTGATTGAGACGTGCGGTAGGTGAGATCTGGCCGGGGGACCCTTGTCGGATCGTGTCAAATGAACACAGACGGCCGGGAAAAGCAGTCAATGCCTTAGCGCACGCTACGGGCATGTGAATAGCGCACGCTAAGTCTGACTTGATTAAGTCGAGAGCCGTTAGCGCACGCTACTTAACAGGATTAGCGCGCTAATGGCCATTTATTATAAATAGGACAACATCCTATTCGTGATTTGATTCTTTCTCCTCCCATAAACCGAACTCTTACACTTAGAACATAACTCCCTTCGTCCTAAACACTTCATATCAACCTCCTAGTTCGAGATTGAAGATCGTATATCATTGGAGATTGGTGTTCAAGCCTTCGGTGTTGGATTGCTTCATTTTCCTCCGTGTTCTTCACTACTATGAGGTAGGTGATTCTTCACTGATGTTAGTAATGTTCCTAAGGAAGTTTGAATCATGTTTTGGTAGCAAGTATTTCGTTTATAATCGGTCATCACATGTTAGAAGGATACTTTTGACGTATCGGCACTATATATCGTATGAACCTTTGAACCATCTTATTATAAGGACTCTAAGCATGTTCAAATCGAGTTATGATCAGTAACCGGATATTTACCCAGTTGATACGTTTTACACGATAGAATCATGTGTTTTGGAACGTAGAACAAATGGAACTTAGATTATTTCTTGGAGATCGTAGATGAATTATGATGTTGAGTTGACTATCCGTATATTCGTATTTCATAACCATAAAACTTCCACAAACCTTATTAGTATGATATGCCCGAGGATAACTTGTATTATCATGGTAGAATTCATGAGTTCTTCACCATTCAACCCGATTTTGATTTGCGGTATTACGCCATGCAAGATTAGCGCACGCTAACATGTGTGAGTTAACGTGCGCTATCGAGGTCGATTAACGCATAATACGACGTAGCGTGCGTTATATATCGGCAGTGCAAGCGCCGATTCGTAACTAGCGCACGCTAGTCTTACCCGAGAAGCGTACGCTTCGCGAGCTGCTTAGCGCCGTTACGTAGAGTATGTAGCGCACGCCTTCATGATCCGCAGATTGCTTATTTTGAGCTTTTGCCGCGAGACCAAATTGTTAGGCCATCGTTCGACTTGAGATGATTTGTATATCGTTCCTTTTGTTAAGGTTCGAGCGGTTACGTTGATCGAAGGCGGCCTTCGAGTGTGTTGAGATCATCGAAGTATTTCGTCTTGCCATTTTCGAGGCAAGTATCATATGTCGAGTTCGATTTATATTGAATCTTTGATCATGCTTGTGGTTTTGTTCATATTGTTGAATATGAGATGTATTTCTGAAAATTCTCATGATATTGGTTGATTATTTGTTCGTATTGATGAACATATTGAAATGCATATGTGTATGCATAGTTGATTGATTTATGGTATAAATGATCCGAGGGGATCATGAGGATCTATGTTGAGGGCGCTGGATCGAATGTCCACCATGCGTTGGTCCGACGGGATCATTATGGGGATCTATGCTGAGGGCGCTGGATCGCTGGACGGGTTTTCCACCATGCGTTGGTCCGACGGGATCATCATGGGGATCTATACCAAGGGCGCTGGATCGCTGGATTACCCTGTATTGTGTTGATGGAATCGTGAGAATTTGCATCGTTGGATTCCGGTAGCGGAAGTCCGTTTTGCATGTTTTATGATGCATTGATGATTTATTGTATTATGATACTTGTACTAGCATCGTTTTGCTAACCCCTTCGGGGGTGGACATTGTTTTGATGTTCAGGTAGCCGAGGAGCGGGAGGCAACCACGGATGCAAACGGGACGATGAAATGGCTCAGTGATGTGATTGATGTTATTGTTGTTGAGAGTTGTCTTCTTGTTTCGTTTAGTACTCGAGTACGTCTGTTTTAATAATGTCCTTTCGATATGGTTGTATAAATTAACTCTTTGATCGGTTGAATCAAATATGTCTTTAAACTTCAGTTGTACGATTGGTTTATATTTACACTCTTTTTAAAATAAGCCTTGTAAATCCTTACCTAAAGGGTTTACGGCGCTGTAATTATTCCGAATATCTCGGGGTGTTACAGTTTGAGTCTCGACTGCTTGTCACCTTGCGAGCCTTTCATCGTTAAACTTCCTAGCGGTGATAGAATTGTTGGTGATCGAGAAGTCCGGGACTGTTCTGTGTCTATTTGTGAGAGGGCTTGGCTCTCTAATCTTATTGTCGTGGGTATCAAGGGTGAGGATTTGATTCTCGGGGATGATTGGCTCGAGCGGCATGGTGCAATCATGAACTACCGCACGAGGATCATTACCATGCTAGCCGAGGACGGCACTGAACACTCTTTCGCGGGGCGAAAGAGAAACCAGAAGTTTGTTATTAACACCTTGAAGGCAATGAGACTCCTGCGAAAAGGGTGTACTGGTTATTGGTGCTATGCCTTGAAGGCGGAGGATGGTGGAGTCGAGTTTTCGTCGATTCCACTCGTTAGTGAGTTTCCTGATGTGTTTCCTGACGAGTTGCCGGGATTGCCACCGGATCGTGATGTTGAGTTTGCTATAGAGTTAGAGCCGGGCGCAACTCCGATTTCGAAGGCACCGTATCGCATGGCACCTTCAGAGATGGCCGAGTTGAAGAAGAAGTTGAGTGAGCTTCTTGAGTCAGGGTATGTTCGGCCGAGCGCCTCGCCTTGGGGCGCACCAGTCCTGTTTGTGCGAAACAAGGATGGTTCACTGCGTTTGTGTATCGACTATCGCGAACTAAACAAAGTGACCATCAAGAACAAGTATCCTTTGCCGAGGATTGATGACTTGTTCGATCAGTTGCAGGGAGCTGCGGTATTCTCGAAGATTGATTTGAAATCGGGGTACTATCAGCTCCGGGTGAGGGAGTCCGACGTGCCGAAAACAGCTTTTCGGACGAGATACGGACATTATGAGTTTGTAGTCATGCCTTTCGGGTTAACTAATGCGCCGGTGGTGTTCATGCAGTTGATGAACAAAGTCTTTATCGAGTATTTGGATAAGTGTGTCGTCGTCTTCATTGACGATATTCTTATTTATTCGAGGAATGAGGAAGAGCATGCCCTTCATTTGCGGACAGTGTTAGACATTTTGAGGACCGAGCAACTCTATGCGAAGTTCTCGAAATGTGAGTTCTGGCTGAAGGAAGTGATGTTTTGGGGTCACGTGATTTCAGCCGAGGGGGTTCGTGTGGATCCGCATAAAATTGAGGCAGTGTTGGATTGGGCACCGCCCATAAATGTGAAGGAGGTTCGTAGTTTCTTGGGTTTGGCTGGCTACTACCGTAGGTTCGTCGAGGGTTTCTCAAAACTAGCTCGGCCACTTACCCAGTTGCTCCAGAAATCCGAGAAGTTCGTCTGGAATGACGAAAGGCAGTCGAGTTTTGAGGAGCTGAAGAGGCGTTTGACTTCAGCCCCGGTTTTAGCATTGCCGTGTGGCAACGAGGGTTTTGCCGTTTATAGTGATGCTTCGGGTCAGGGTCTTGGGTGCGTATTGATGCAGCACGGCAAGACCATTGCCTATGCGTCGAGACAGTTGAGGCCGTATGAGCTGAACTACCCTACTCATGATTTGGAGTTAGCGGCAGTTGTTTTTGCGCTCAAGATTTGGCGTCACTACCTTTTCGGCTCTGCATGTCAGATTTTTACCGATCATAAAAGTCTGAAATACATATTTACTCAGCGGGAGTTGAATATGAGGCAGAGGAGGTGGTTAGAACTGATTAAGGATTATGACCTCGAAATCCTTTATCATCCGGGCAAGGCGAACGTCGTGGCCGACGCCTTGAGTCGGAAACCGATTGCGTTGCGAACGCTTGAGGTCCTTACATTTCAGTCTGAGCTTCGGCGGTCTTTGATCGAGTTAGATGTTGAGGTTTTGTTGCCTGGAGCTATCAGGCAACTTTATGCTTTAGAGATTTCGTCGTCTTTGATCGATGAAATTAAGCTGAAACAGTTAGAGGATCCGATGATTTCTCAAATCCGAGAGAACGTTCTTAAGGGAAAGTCTCCTGGGTTTGTGATTCATGAGGATGGTGTTTTGTGATTCCAGAGTCGGCTTTGTGTACCGAACGACTCAGAGCTGAAACAGAGTATTTTGCGTGAGGCCCATGCTACACCTTACTCCGTTCATCCTGGTTCGAGTAAGATGTACAAGGACCTGAGGAGGAATTTCTGGTGGAATGATATGAAGGAAGAAGTCGCACAGTTCGTAGCGAGATGTTTGACTTGCCATCAGGTCAAAATCGAGCATCAGCGACCGGCTGGGTTATTGCAGTCACTTCCCGTTCCGGAATGGAAATGGGAAGATATATCGATAGATTTCGTTACGAGTTTGCCGAGATCGAGGTCGGGCATGAATATGGTATGGGTGATTGTTGATCGTCTGACCAAATCGGCACATTTTCTGGGCATCAAGGACACTTGGGGCCCGGAGAAGTTAGTTCGTGTGTTTATTGCGCAGATTGTGAGGCTTCACGGTACTCCGAAGTCTATTGTTTCGAATCGTGATGGCCGTTTTGTATCGCACTTTTGGCAGGCGGTGCATAAGGTGTTGGGTACTTGTTTGCGTTTGAGTACCTCTTTTCATCCCCAGTCAGATGGACAGTCGGAACGCACTATCCAGACATTCGAGGATATGTTGCGTGCTTGTGCTCTCGATTGGAGTAGTGACTGGGAGGAGCATTTGCCATTAATCGAATTCACGTACAACAATAGTTGGCACGCATCGATTCGGATGGCACCGTATGAGGCGCTCTACGGGCGGCGTTGTCGATCACCGATTTGTTGGAATGAGGCGTCCGATTTGGTCGGGACCGAACCGGATGTCGTTTTAGAGACGAGGCGGAAGATAGAATTAATTTGGGAACGGATGTTGACTGCCCAGAATCGACAGAAGTCATATGCCGATGTCCGTCGTCGACCTTTAGAATTCGAGGTGGGAGACCACGTTTTACTAAATGTGTCGCCGACGAGAGGAGTTTTCCGTTTCGGGAAAAAGGGGAAGTTGAGTCCGAGATTTATTGGACCCTTCGAGATTCTCGAGCGAGTCAGTGGGTTGGCATACCGTTTGGCATTGCCCCCGGCCTTGAGTCATGTTCATAGCGTTTTTCATGTTTCCCAGCTGAGGAAATATGTCCGAGATCCTAGTCACGTCATCGATTATGGTGAGATTGCCATCGCCGAGGATATTACCTTTGAAGAACGTCCCTTGAAGATTTTAAAGCATCGGGAGAAACGACTGAGGCATAAGACCATCCCTTTGGTCAAGGTGCAGTGGTCGAGACACGGTGTCGAGGAGGCAACTTGGGAAACCGAGGATAGCATGTGTGCTAGGTACCCTGAGTTGTTTGTTTCTTAAGTTTCGGAACGAAACTTGTTTTTAGAGGGGTAGAATGTAATATCCGCATTTTTCTTTCCCCTTGTATTTTCTTTTTCGGTGTATTTCTCGGTCGTAGTGACCCTAATGTACCTTACAGTGTATCTTTCTCGTCATCTATTGATCTGTTTCTCGTTATTGTTGTGCGGAACCACTATTTCGGGGTTGCCGTGGATCCATTCTATGTTTTGATGCGTCTGGAGATGTTCCGTTTGATGTTTCGTTTATATTCCGGTGTTTTGGACCGTTTATATTTCGTACCTAGCGCACGCTATCTTTTCTGCATAGCGCACGCTAGATGTCCCTTAGTAGCGCACGCTACGACTGCTTTGTAGCGCGCGCTAGAGAGCAAGCCCTGGGAGTGGCAGTGCTATTTCCAGCCTTCTGGACTGGTGTATTAGCGTACGCTACGTAGACTAGCGCACGCTAATGTCGAGAGGCTAGCGCACGCTGCGATACCCGGTAGCGTGCGCTAGCGTGAGTGTACAGTACTGGACAGTTTACTACTGAACTCGGTCAGGTGCCAGGTAGCGCACGCTAACGGGTCAGGTGAGTAGTGGGCAGTTAACTTTTGGACTCGGCTGATGTCCAGGTAGCGCGCACTCCCTGGCTATATAAACCAGGGAGTTGACCCAGATGAACGTATTGCGTTCATTTCTTCTCCTCCCCGCGGCTTAGAGCTCCTTTGGCGATTTTGGGCGATTCTTGGCGATTTCTTCTTCCAATCATCTCATCCAACATCTTCCTTGAGTTCTTGGTGTATTATAACAACATCAACACGAATCTTTCATCCTAATCCAAGGTAAAATCACTTAGAACCCTACTTTTAGATAAATTGGGGGTTTTGGGATTTTCGTCCGATTCGTTCCGTTTTGTTGGTGGATTCATGATGAATATGGTTAATCCTGCCGATATCATTAGTTTTCCTACGGATTCATGGTATATTTTCATGGTTTTGCGAAATCGAGAGGGTTTGGTTGTGGTCCGTCCTCATTGTTATTTTTGTACGAATATACATGAATCGTAGGCGGGTTTGCGGGTGTATTCCATTTCCGTATTCGTCTAGAGTTGGTTGTGATTATGTTCTTCGAATCTTTAGGTTCGGTTCCGTTGATTTCTAGCGTTCGTCGGTGATTATCCTTTCCGTTCGTTGCGTCATCAATTACTCAAGGTGTTGGGAAAACAAGAACCCTGTATCGAAACAGCCGGGATATCCAATCCCTGTATCGAATGGTATTTGATAAAGAGGTTTTGACATATATGCCAATCCGCATACAGTAAAGGAAACTGTATCGAAGTATTGAGGCATTATCCTGTATCGAAGACCTACCTCGAATCAGCATATAGTGAAGCCCTTCAGTACAACAAGAAGTCTTATAAAAGACCAAGTATGGAAACTGTCTCGAATCTCCAATACAGTTATCTTCCATACAGCTCACAACAGGACAAAGAAGGAATCTCCAGAAGTCAAGTCCCGTTGAATAAAGAAGTATTTAAATACTCAAGGATAAAGTATTTAAATACTGTCAGTCAACAGATCTTCAAATCCCGCTAAATCCGGATCGTGTTATAATCCCGTTGGAACGGAATCTCACTCAACGGATATATCTCAACGGATATATATTTCAGAGACTATATATATCTCATCTTGGTATTGAAGATCAATTACCTAACACCCAAGCTATCGAAATTATCAAGCTATCAAAAGTTATCATCAGAGCAAAACATATCTCCAAAGCTTACTGCAATTAAGATCAAAAGAGATATACAGTGCTCATCATCCTGAACAACACTTCATCAGCTGAGAGCTCTTAAAGTCAAAGTTGTTGTTCACCATCTGTTCTATACTTTGAACAAACCAAGATCAGCCCTGTGTGGACTGAGTAATCTGTGCTTCTCCGGAACTGTGTGTGAAGGACTTGCATTGAAGAAGACGAAGCTTCAGAACTATGTGTGAAGAAGCAAGTCAAAGCATTAGCTCAAAACCAATCTGTGTGAACGGTTGAAGCTAAGATCTTTATATCAATCTGTGTGAACGATATATTGATTGTGTGTTGTTATAATTACGTAGTTGTGTACGTAGTAATTATAATAAACTTTTTACTCCTGTGTGGAGGACCAGTGGATGTAGAGGGGTTTACCTCGAACCACTTTAATTACTGTGTTATTTACCTTCAGTTTTTACTGTTTTAATTACTGTGATTAATTAAGTATACACTATACATTTAGTTGTTGTATCCACAGCAACCTACTGTAACTAAGACTTCCGCTACGCACTCAGATTTAAAATCCATACAGTTTGTTGTTTAAACTATTTCCCAAACTGTATCCAGTATACTTAGTGGCCAACAAGTGGTATCGGAGCGGTTGGTTCTAAAAAGAATCAGTCGTATTTTTAACCGAATCAGATCCAAAATCACTTATTTTCAAAACAGTCTCTTTCATTTCTGTATTATCACATGGATACTTCTATGATCAACAAAGTACCTATGTTCTCTATTAACGAATTTGATGATTGGAGAATTAGGATGGAGACTCATCTTGCAGCAATGCACGAAGAGATGATTTTTGTGATACAGGATGGCCCCATCAAGATCATGAAGGTAAGCACGGCCGCAAGGATTGAAGGCCAAGCTCATGCTGAGATGCTCGAGAAGGAACGCGAGCAATGGACTACAGATGAAAGAAAGCGAGCCAACCTTGACAATGTGGCTAAGAACGCGTTATTTGTCACCCTTGACAAAGGCACGTTCTCAAAGGTAAAGAGCTGCAAAACAGCCAAAGAAATCTGGGATAAACTCAAGTTGATTTGTGAGGGAACTGAGCTCTCAAAAGAAAACAAGATTTCAAAACTGACTCAGCAATTTGAATCTTTCGAAATGAAACCAACTGAGACACTTGAGGAACTTGACCTCAGATTCACTGGTATTGTTGGTGAACTTGAAGCGTTGGGCAAAATTTATACCCAAAAGGAGAAGAATTTAAAAATTTTCAGATCTCTCCCAGCCCGATGGGACATTAAGACCACAGCTATGCGTGTATCTTGCAATCTTAATGAAATATCTACTTTTGATCTCTTCTCTGACCTCAAAGCTTTTGAGTATGATATTGACAGAAGAGAGAAAGCTGAAGAATCTCCTTCAAAGGTCACAGCACTAGCTGCTGTATCGAACCGTCGACACAGCATGCCCAGCTCGTCGAAGCCTAGTCACAAGAATGCTGACAGTGATGACGACATTCTGTCTCAAGATGAAATGGCGCTTCTCATGCACAAATTCAAAAAGTTCATCAAACAGTCTGGAAAGACTCCTTACAGGCCCAAACCTGTCCACAAGGTAAGTACCGAAACAACATCTGGTGATGCTAACCTATGCTATAATTGCAGGAAACCAGGGCATTATGCAAATAAATGTCCTCATCCCAAAGTCCAAAGGTTGCCTGAGGCCGAGCAACAAGAAAGAGATGAAAGAAGACGTGCTTGGAAAGACAAGCTCAAGGCACTGATTGGAGAATCAGAAGCCTCCCCCACACCATCCAAATCAGCAGAATGTCTTCAGGTGGTCACTGAAAGTGATTCATATGACGATGAGTTCGATGATAAAGCATATATGTGCTTTATGGCCAAAGACATTCCAGAAGGTGAAGACAACGACGATGAGGTAAGTTCAACCTCAGCTATTCCATCAAATGCATCTCATACTTTTGAAAACATGATAAATGAATTTAAAAACATTCAAAAGGCCCATGAGACACTGAAAACTGAGAATATACAGCTTCAATTAACTAATTTAGAGCTGAAAGATGAAAACGATTTGCTGAAAATAAATTATGAAAATATGTCTATTGACTGTGAAACCAGCAAAGTCGATTTTGAAAAACTCATGGAGAGCAATCATCAACTTGCTCATGAACTAAGTGAGGTTAAAACTCACAACGAGAGCAAGACAAATGATTTGGTTCTACTTCAAGCCAAAATCACAACTCTCGAAAAGCGAGAAATTGAACTTGAGACCACTCTGAAATCGTTCGAGAAATCGTCCAAAAGAATGGAAGAAATTCTGAGCACTCGGCAACATGCTCATGATAAAAGTGGCTTAGGATACAGCTCATGTTCAAACAAAGGTAAAACTAGTACAGTGTTCGTCAAGAGTGTGGAACACATTCCAGAATCGGAAGATACCCCTAGTCCCATGAAGGAACCTGCTGTACCGAGAAAACCGAAGGCTGCTATTCTGCCCCCGCAATCCTATTCCAGACAGCGGAATCATAAGGTGTTCCAACCTGTGAGGCGCACTCAACAGCATGCTCCCAGAGCATATCAACAGCGCCAACAGCCGTTCAGAAGGAAGGCTGTATCCAACTACCAAAGGCCCGCACGGCAGTACTATCAGTACAACACGCCTAGGTATTGGATACAGGAGCCCTGTTATCCATCGAGACAGCAGATGCCGGTTCAGTATCAACAACAGCATTGGGAATCCAACTGGAGACCCAGAAGGCAAGCTGTTAGGCCTAAGAAAATGGCTCTACCTCCAATACGGCACTTGTACTGGAATAACAACAATAACCCTGAATTTTTCATGCATAATAATTATCATGGTTATAACAACTACGGATATGCCCCCCGTAGATATCGCAACACTGTACCGAGTATGCCCTACAGTAAACCAATTGCTGCCAGGAAAACTTGGGTACTTAGAGGAACTAACAATCATGGACCCAAAAATCAAAGGGGACCTAAATCTACTTAATTTCTTTGTTACAGGACATTCTAGAGGAGGATACCTGGTACTTTGATAGTGTATGCTCTCGACACATGACCGGAGATAGGAGCAAACTATCAGATTTTGTAGAAGGTCGCGGTCCAAAAGTTCGTTTCGGTGATAAATCTAAAGGAAGAACAAGAGGGAAAGGAAACCTACTTGTCGGAAAATTCAAAGTCACAGATGTTGCATATGTTGAAGGCTTACAGTATAATCTACTTAGTATTAGCCAGTTCTGTGATAAACAGTTCTCGGTGAAGTTCTATATAGATCGTTGTAGAGTCAAAAACATCAAAACCAAGGAAGTTGTGCTTACAGGAAGCAGATCAGGTAACATGTATATTGCTGACTGGAAGCCTATGAGCTCCTCAATTCCATGCTTTGTTGCCAAAGGCACTGCAGATCTTAGCTGGTTATGGCACAAGATGATGTCTCACGTCAACTTCAAAACAATCAACAAGCTCTCAAGACAGGGAATGGTTAGAGGTTTGCCAAATGTGTCATTCAAGAAGGACAGCGTCTGCGGACCATGTCAGAAAGGCAAGCAAATCAAGTCAACCCTGAAGAGCAAATCCTACCTTTCAACCCAAAGAGTGTTGGAAATGCTACACATGGATCTCTACGGTCCTGTAGACCCAGTAAGTTTGGGAGGTAGAAATATTGCATGGTTGTTGTTGATGATTATTCCAGGTATGCTTGGACGATCTTTCTTAGCAAGAAGAAGGAAACAACATCAAGGCTGCCCGAGCTCCTGATAAAGTTGCAAAATGAAAAAGCATCGAGTATCGTGTGCATTCGTTCGGCAGTCTTGAATTTACTAACCGCTTTATAGAGCAATACTATTCGGAGAATGGAATACAGCACGAATACTCAGCTGCCCGTACACCTCAACAAAATGGTGTTGCTGAGCGAAAGAATAGGACGTTGAAAGAAGCAACAAGGACAATGATTGCCGCAAGCAAATTGCCACAGCGTTTCTGGGGTGAAGCAACCAATACAGCGTGCTACACTCAAAACCGCTGTATCATCAACAAGCACCACAACAAAACAGCTTATGAGGTATGGAATAACAAAACTCCATTAGTTTCGTATTTTCACATTTTTGGATGCAGGTGTTATGTATTGAACAATGGGAAGGACCAACTTAGAACCTTTGATGAAAAATCAGATGAAGGAATATTCGTAGGATACTCCTCCGTCAGCAAAGCTTGTTCAAGATACAGGAAGGTGATGACCTTCTTATGGTGCAAATCTATGTGGATGATATTATTTTTGGTTCAACTAACCTTGCTTTATGTCAAAGGTTCTCTCATCTCATGCAAAGTAAATTTGAAATGAGTATGATGGGGGAACTTAGTTATTTTCTAGGTTTGCAGGTAAAGCAGTTGCCTACAGGTATTTTCATCAACCAAGAAAAATACAGCAAGGAGCTTCTCAGCAAATTTGGAATGAACACTTCCAAATCCTCGCCAACCCCCATGAGCACTTCCGTGCAAATTAGTGCTGATGAAGCAGGAAAGCCGTTTGACCAATCACTCTACAGGAAGCTCATTGGTTCGCTCCTGTACCTAACGGCTATGAGCCGATATCCGATTTCTTTGTTTGAGTGTGTGCAAGATATCAAGTTGCACCTAAGGAATCACACTTCAATACAGCTAAACGAATCCTGAAGTACATTAAAGGAACAGTCGATGCAGGACTATGGTATCCTAAAGAAGGCGGATTCGATTTAGTTGGATACAGCGACTCGGATCTCGGAGGCTGCAAGCTAGATAGCAAGAGTACAAGTGGAACTTGTCACTTTCTTGGACCTAGACTCGTTTCTTGGTTCAGTAAGAAGCAATTGGCTAATTCTCTTTCCACGGCTGAATCAGAGTACTATGCTGTTGGTAGTTGCTGTATGCAGATCCTTTGGATGCAGCAACAATTGTCAGATTATGGAATCGATGCCAGAGAGACTCCAATCATGTGTGATAGCACGAGTGCAATTGCAATCACACACAATCCTGTATTGCACTCGCGCACTAAGCATATCAACAT
This sequence comes from Orobanche coerulescens, assembly GCA_033398695.1. Classification (NCBI taxonomy): domain Eukaryota; kingdom Viridiplantae; phylum Streptophyta; class Magnoliopsida; order Lamiales; family Orobanchaceae; genus Orobanche; species Orobanche coerulescens. The sequence goes on from CM065802.1 coordinate 232,914,144, forward strand.
GAAGCATCACTTTATAAAGAATCACGTTGAGAACAAGGATGTTCGCCTTGAAAAAGTTCATACAGACGTTCAGTTGGCCGACATCTTCACCAAGCCTCTCGACACAGCCAGATTCAACATGCTCAGACAAGAATTGGGAATGCTACAGCCAGACTCCCTGTAAGTGATTTACTGTTTTTACTCAACAAATTGAGGGGGAACGCTGTAAGACCCAAGAATACAGTATCCAACGTTAATTATTTGTACACTCAGAATCGTTAATACAGCACTGTAGCGAGCAAAGACATATGAATCCTACAGCTGACGTGTGCAATAATTAAGGGGGAATACTGTAGGACCCATGAATACAGCATTAATCCTTAAGTTGTTGTATGGAATTTAAAACCTATATGTACCTTTTTAAGGGGGAACGCTGTATCGACGCGGAAACAGCACATACTATAGGATTTCGATTCAGTATATATATAATATAATATTATTTATTTTCAAAATGATTTTTTGTCCACGTGCCCTGTTTTTATGTCAAAAGTCATGTACATTAAATGCCTTACACGACATCTGGACAACTGAATCTCAAAAGCCGCGATGTTTAAATTGTTTATTGTTTTAAAACCACCGTCTCAGTCATTTAGGGTGACACAAATGTCAGAAGTGGGACCCGCTCATTTTTTTTAACATTTTAATGGATTAGCGTACCAGTTACACTCAGTCCATCTTAACCGTTGATTTCAAAAACCGGTTCCCATCCCTTAAAATTTGACCATTCGTACTCTGCAAAACCCTATTTCGCCGCCCAACTATAAAAGGACTGAATCTGCCATTAGAGACTCTTTACGCTTTCTGCAAATTCAAGAGTTCTCAAGCAAAAACAGCCTACATACTTTTCTGCATTTCACTGCATATTTCGGTTATTTTCTTGCAATTTTTCTTGAAAAATCATCAAATGGCTGGACAAACATCTTCGCCCGCATTGAAGAAAACCGCTAACATCATTGATGGCCGAATCTTTTCAAAACCTGTTGTCATCGAACGTATTCTTTCTGAAACCAACGACGCAGAACCTATGGAGTATATCATAACTCGTCTTCGTCAACAAGGCCTCTATCGCCTTGGAAGTAAAACTGCTGACAAGTACGATGCTCATCTGGTTGAGGAATTTTACCTCAACGCCGCCGTATGCTTTCTGTCATTGGCCCAAGGAGGTCATGTTGCTGACATCACCGCTACAATCCAAGGAGTTGAGATCTGTGTTAATAGCGATCTGCTCCAGAACATCTACAGGCTACCCGCTGATGGCCTGACTATGGATCAACTTGAGACATTTGGGTCTCAAGAGCTAATCACTAAATTTTATGGACTGTTCACAGGCTCTAAAGTTGTTGACATGGTTCAGACTACATGTCACAAGAAAATTTTTTGTCTCCCATATGTGTATCTTCATGATTTTTGCTGCAGGATAATTGAAAATCGATCCGGTGCGTTCGAAATGTGTACCAATCTGAGGTTCAGGATGATGGTGGCTATTCTGACCTGTGAAAAGGTCCATTGGTGCAAGATAATCTTGAAGCGCCTGCAAGAGGAGGTGTGCAAGCCTGCCACCCAGAAGAAATCTTTTGGTTTGATGTTAAACCATATCCTGACGAAATGCGGACTGTCGCAATCCGCTGATGCGAAGAAGAATAGCTCCAGGATATACTTAAGAGGCGTCAAGCCTACTGCGTATAACCAGAGCACCTTGGTTTGCAACCACCCGAAAACCAAACATATGCCAGTTTCTGCAAATCCAAGAGATGAGTCCTTGAAGTTCCAGGAAGTGGAATCTTCAAAGAAGAGAAAGAGATCTCACAGCAAGAAACCTATTGCTGGTGAGAAGCCCAAGAAGAAACTTAGGAGGATTTCCAAAGTCAAATCCACTAAACCCTCCGAAGAAGTTTCCCCCGTGGCTCAACCCACTGAAGAACAACCCCAGGGCCCAACCCCTGTGGAAGAGGTGTCCCCTACTGTATCGACAGTAGATCCTGAGCCTTTGGCGGCTACGACGGATGATGAGACATCTGCCAACAAACAAGACTTTAGCGAGTCGGCTGACCATTTGGAGCCAACAGCTACTTCTCCTCTACGGGATCCCACACCCGTACAGGATCCATCTTCCTTCAGGGCACCATCCCTTGTAAGGAGTCCCACTTCCATACAGGATCCCATACCTGTACAGGAATCCCTCGCTACAGCGTCTCCAGACGTTGTACGTAGTCCCTCCCCTGACTCGATTATTCATAAGACCCTTCTTTCTGTTCAAATTGAACATGCTTACGAAAGATTTCTAACATGGAAAGGCTACAGGCTAGCTCCGTATGAAACATTGTACAACTGGAGCGATTGGAGCCAAGAAGAAAGATTCGTCTCAGAAGTGACGGACTCAATGGAAATTGAAGCCCTGATCTGATGGGACAATCCCTTCTGCAAAGAGCTGATTGAAAGCCATCTTTTGCAGAAATCTGACGCAAGAAGGAAAGGAAAGGACAAGTCAGAGGACTCTCCCGCAAATCCAAAAGACGACAATGACTCAGACGACAACGACGATGCTTTTCAAGCTGGTCTGAGGATGAGTCGTGAAGAGGCTCAAGCTAGAGATGCCTCTCCACCAAAAGGTGACGAAGGACCATCGACTCAAAGCAATCCCCCTTCGCCACAGCAAGAGATAATTCCCGACGAAGAGGAATTAGTCCCTCAAGTTGAGGAAGTTGAAGCAGTTTTGGAACAGGCACCTGAGCCTGCTGCCACCGAAGAAGTTGTCACTGAGAGACAACAGGAGGATTCTGTCCCTCCTGTATCCATGTCTACAGACGAAACTTCGCAATAGGAAGCCACTCAACCCCCTGCCGCCGAACCAGAACAAGCTGCTCCCGCCCCTTCAACCGTGGAATCCGAAGACGGTATCGTACCTGAGGATGTCCAACTTACTTCACGACCAACTGTGAACGTAAGGAGGTTGAACAGATCTGAAGACTTTGCTCAACCAGATTCTCCGATTTCTGCCGCTAGGAAAGAGCGCCTGCGCGCACTTGGTCTTCAAACTGTATTCATCCAGGATGCAGCGAATGCTCTGTCTTTTGTTTGTAACACCCCCAATCCACTCAGGGTTATTACACGCCGTAGACCCTCTCCTCGAGGATCTACTAGGCTGGTAACTAAAATCAAACATCTAAACATCGCCTTTAAGGCTAAAATGACTCAGTAGACCGATTTGGTCTTTCAATAATAACATACAACTCGAATCCAAACACATACCCTCGCAGGGGTCAAAATACGATAAACTCCCGTACAACGGGGAAAAGATACTGCAGCGGAAAAGAAAATACAACTAGACCAATACGACATCAACGGATCCTCGTGTGATTAGTATCGTTCATCTTTCATCATCCTTCGTGCCGACCCTGTGTTATGCTCCAAAACCTGAATGCAAAAATAGACATCCACCCCCCGAATACTCGGGGGTTAGCAAAACTCCACTGTTTTGCTAGTGCAAGAACAAAGTGCAAATACGAGCCATACAATTCACATTCCACGAATAACAATAACCAAGGATCCTCAAAGATCCAACGAAACGAAAAGTACTTCCCGAGGCAAGGGTTTGAGAAAACATTTCAATATCGAAATATCATAAATCAATGGAAGTAATTTATAAAACGGTTTAGAATGCCATCGAGAGTTTTAATAGAAAACAATTTAGGATTATCAAATCCTACTTTTCAAAATCCACAAGACAAAAGGGGTCACCGCCCAAAATCTTTACTTTCCGAAAAATGACATTTACCAACCCGTTGGGATTTTAGCCCCAAATCCGTAAAATGACTTTTACAAAACTATTGGGATTTTAGCCCCAAATCTCATCAACTCACAGTACACAAGAACGACCACAAGGTTCGTCTCCCAACATCAAAATCCACAAATAAAGGATTTAAAACAAACAACAAAATACTCTAGTGCCATCCTAGCCAAGTAAGCCAAACGAACACTTACCTCTTACACACTTAGTCGATGCATGCAATCATGAAAACACAGTTCCAAAGCACTCATTTCCGGAAATGCCAATGTCGAATCACATTTGTAAAATGCACCACAATTAACCGCGGACCCACAGCTTCGTGGATCCCTGCCGAGACCCCGTCGGATCTAACCCACAGTGGTTAAAAGCAAGCTCGCGGTTCCACAGCTTCGTGGAGCCCTACCGAGACCCCGTCGGATCTAACCCGCAGTGAGCATACACACACACACGTTACTCATGCAATACTAACATGCTAAGAATGTAAGTTCATTAAGAATACTCACTAGAGATGGCCATTAACTCGACACCATTATCAAACTCTTCAAAACACAATAACAAGATTAAATACGGAATACACGATTCCATAACTTTAAACAATAGGAGTATCATCATCAAATCCTTCAACGTTCAAAATAATAAAATCATAATCAATTCCCAAAACACGCCGTTCACAAAACACACACGCATTTGAAAGAAAGCCTTTAACGAGGCCAAACCGAAATCTTTTGAAACTTCATTTCAAACAACCAAACAAACACACTAATACGATCACTGATCATCATATCCACAAAATAAGAAAAGTATGGGCAAGGTACTTGCCTCGATATCACGAGAAATGGAAAAGTGAACGGATACGGCCGGGTAGCCCTCAAATCCCCGAACACTATCTAGAACGCGATAACACCGAAATTACTACGGGAAAACACCACATGAATCATCAATCACCAACGGAATTCAACATCGAAATCATCGAGAACCTATAATCCTCCGTAAGGAATAATAAAACATGATTACGACGAGAATCAAGGCCGAAAACAACGGAAATCCCAACAAACTATCAAAGGGAACTCATTCGAACATTTAATCGAACATTAAATGTTCAAGACCCTTCAAGAACAAAGAAATCACCCCTCGGGTTGAACGAACCAAAGATACGAGTATCCAATCCGTAGAACAACTTCAAAACAACGTTTATACAACAATTAATTGATTAAAAACGGATTGGAATCGAAATCAAAAAGGAAAATCCCCAAATCTACAAAAACAAGGGTTCAAGCCAAAATACCTTGATTTGGATGAAGGATTCAAGTAGAGGTCGAAAATCTACAACAAGACTTGAGGTGGATGATCTCTACAAGTTTGGGAGCACTCAAATCGCCCAAAATCGCCATTGAAATCGCTTAGAAAGGTAGGAGGAAGAGGAGAGGAGAAAAATGAATGTTTCTCCTCGAAAATCTGCTCAAAAACGCAGAAAAAGCCCGTGTGCCGCGGCACAGGACAAGTGTGCCGCGGCCCAGGGCCACAAAAACGCCCAGGAATCAGCTTAGTGCCGCGGCACAGCCTGAGTGTGCCGCGGCACACGGTACAGTCCCCTTCAACACCAAAAAGGCACATCGTGCAGTCTTGGCTATTTCGACCATAACTCCTTCGTCTGGACTCCGATTGACTCACCGTTTGAACCATTGGAAAGCTAACTTGATGCTCTATAATGTTGCAAAGATTCAGAATTTTTGGAGTTTCCAAGAATTAATGGTGACGTTACAAAGTCGAACTCCCACGTGAAAAAGTCGATTAAGGACACGGAACTCAACAAAACGTCACCGAAACGAACTCGGATGACAAAAAGTGTAGAATTAATCATTATCGGAATGACGAAACGTTCATGATAGAGTTGTCAAAACGAACTTCCTCCGAAAAAAGAAAATTACCGAAATTCGAAATTGCGGATATTACATTCTACCCTCCTTAAAAGAAGTTTCGTCCCGAAACTTAAAACAAGTAGGGGGGAAGCAATATACCCGCCAGGAAAACTCGACGAGATACACCAAAAACAGAAAACTCGCGCCCAACGGCGAAACGCTGTAAGAAACGCAAAGAGACATACGGCGTGAAAACACGCTCCACGACGACCAACACAACGTCGCCGTTAGGGATATAATAAAACCAACAAATGACAAGCGTCATCAAATGGATAATACAATCAAGTCAATTATCTGAACCATCACAAAACACAACGAACGAAAATCAATACGATTAACCAACCTAACGGTACATTGATCAAAACGCGAGCCAAACGCTGAATAAATACGGAATTCCACCGCCTAAGGGCTGGAAGATCGAAAACGAAACTAATTTCCCGAACTGAAGGGAATTACGAAGGAGCCTGAATGTTCACCAATCACGGAACGAGATCAATAAAAACCGAACAATCAAACGATCGAACCACAACGATCGAGACAACAAAAATCGAAGAATCATGTTCGAATCACGAAGAACAATAAAGTTCAAACAACAACTCCCAGGATGATCTGGTGAGAACTACAAGACATGCATTCCCATAAGATCCACAGGAAAGGGAATAGCGATTGAAAAGTCACAACGACAAACGAGTTATTCCGAAATGATGCCACACTCGTTCGATAAACAAAAACAAGGGGCAGGACAAGCTCAGAAATGTCAACGAACATAAATGAGTCGACAAAGTAGAATATACAGAAGTTCAAAATCCGATCCCTTCGAATAAAAGGACTAGTAGAACCAAATGATGTTACTCCCGTGTTGTGTCACGATTTATTCATCCCGACAGGCGATCGACTATAAGGCCGAGCGACCAAGTCAACTCCAGTCAAATCCTGACTAGCTCGCCAAGTCAAAGATATCAAACCACCATCAGGAACCTAGCGATCGACTCCCAGGGCGATCGCCCTTTGGCAGCTGGCGATCTGCTCTACTAACCGGCTAAGGGCAATCGACCTACGCCCCGAGCAGAGACGATCGCCCATCAAAACCGTCAAGGACTGGATCTCAGAAAAGCACCCACGTGCAGATCCATAAAAGGCGCTGACAAGATCTTTTGCTAACTGACAAGATCTTTGACTAGAGCCTGTCACCTACCCCACCTACCGGCATGTGCGCCGAAAGTTGTCAGTAGGGCCGCATGTGACTAACTCAGGACGCGTGTAAGCTCTCCATTGGACCGAGTAGTTGACTTCCAACAACTCCTGCAGACTTTGAGGGGACAGGCCCATGTGCTAAAAGACGATCGCCGATTATTATATTGCAGTAAAGGCGATCGCCCGGCGGATCCAAGCCCTATAAATAGAGAACCTCTTCCTACTGGAAAAAGGTTCACATTTTCACGTAACTAAGAGTTCTCAGCTCTCGATTCTCAATTCATTTGAACCAACATCTCGGAATTCACTCTACGGTTCCTAGTTCACTGAATATACAGATCCGAATTCATTCTGACTTACGCTCAGAGCTCATTCTCTCACACTCCGATACATCCACGGAAATACTGAAGAACACACACATATCATCAAGCTCCCGGCTACCTCACCGGAATCCATCTCAGGACTTCTTTCTCCAAATCTCTCGTCCAGAAGACGATCGGCAGAAGCAGCAAGTCTCCACTAGACGGATTCCAAGGGGTTCACAAGCCCAAGAGCCCAAACATCCGGCTATATACTCGCCGTGAGAGGCGGTCGATCTCTCACCGCCGCGACTGTTCATCACCTTTGTTACAAGAACTCACAGAGCATCAAATCTGGTTCTTCTGGCAATCTACACGCTCACTAGCTAAGATAACAAGAAACTTTACACTCATTGTAATTGTTTTCTTACATTAGTACTTGTATCCCCGAATATCGGTATTAATAATATCTCGCGAGAGCATTCAAGCCCGGGACTAACAACCCCGGCAAATCTTGTGTTATTTATCTTTCTCACGGAAGTGCTCTTGCATTTGTTTGCTATCCCATCCATTCCAGCAATATCTATCTCCGGATAATATTTTGGGTAGCAACAATTGGCGCTAGAAGAAGGGGCATCTAACCCTCATATTTTTATTTCTACCGTCCCGAAGAACACTCACTGTTCTCGGGGCAGATACTTGAAGTGACACTCACTGCACTTCAAAGAAAACCTCCAGAATCATGACATCCGCCGGTCCATCGAAGAAAGCTACTCTCCGAACCGCCGAACACCATTTCCCGGCTCAGTCCGAACCCGGCCGGCGGCGAGGAAGCCGCGGCAACGCGAGACTCTCGATCCCGCATCCGAGAGATGGCCCCAACCTCTCACTCGATCAGTTCCAAACCGAGGAACAGATCGAGGAGGCTATGGCCATCCTGGAGGAGCGACGGAGAGCATGCGCGCCGCCCGCGATAACTCCCTCGATCATCCGTCGCATGGGAAAACGGAAATTCAAGGGGCTACTGAACGAGCGATCGTCAGAAAGCCCCGATTCGCGAGGAAAGGCTCTCGCACGACCGGACGGATCCATATTCGATCGCTTGGGACGCAACCCATCCCGTGGCCAAGGGCACTCTGTTTCCAACCTTGAGAAGACGGAATCGAATCCGTCACGAGGTGTTCGGCCTACTCACTTCACGGCCGAACGCATGTCGGCCATCCGACTCCCGCCCGATCGCTGGGGACTCGGTACTCAACCGCCTCGGCTCCGCTCCGATCGCGAGCCGCTTGATCGAGCCGCACGGCGATGGCCGCCATGCAACGACAGCTCGATGAGATGAGAGCACTCTTGGACGCTGGGGCAAGCACCAGCAAGAAGATCGCCGGGCCGACCGAGCCACTCGCGGTCCACATCGAGCTTGCCCCCATACAACCAACGATCGCTCCTCCTAAAACACCTTTGTATAAGGGGAGATCGGACCCCGAAACCCACTTGAGTAAATTCCGAATTTACATGACTGGGTGCGGGGCATCTGATGCAACCAAGTGCCGGATCTTCCCGCTGACATTGGGCGAGCTGGCCCATAAGTGGTACGTCTCACTACCACCACGATCGGTCACCTCTTTTAAGAAACTGGCGGATGACTTCACGTCATACTTCGCCCGGCAAAGGTCGCCAGACCGAGAAGGCCCCAGCGCATGATAAAAAGCAAGCGGGGAAAGACGAAATTGGCAGATTACATCGGCCGGGTAGACGAAATCATCCTCACCGGCCGAACCCGTCGGTGATGAGCTCGCTCTCTACTCGGTCATGGGGGATTCCACGGTCACTCTCCCATGTTCGACATCTCTCCAAGGATATCCCCCAACTTACACGATCTTCCGCGCTAAAGCCGCCAAATTCTGGCCGTGCAAAGGCTACTCACCCTCCGCATAGACGAGGAAACGCCACCTCTTGCCCGAAGATAGCGATCGCCAAAGCAAAGAAGGCGATCGCCAAGACACCGGAGATCTCCGGGCTTTCGAGGACATGGAAGCCCATCTCCTCCATACGCTCAATGTAACTCGGCACATATTTTCTATGCCATCAAGGGGCACGAAGAGCTCAAAAGCCAAAGGCGATAAGGGACCACGGTCACTGGACAACAATCAATATTGTGCCTACCACAAGAGTCCCACGGCACCAACAATTGCGCGACCTCCTCAAACGGCTCTGAGACTGCTCGAGGAGGGCAAGTTAGACGACTTATTGGTTTAGCCGAAGCCCCGTCTATCTCTATAGACGATCGTCCGAGTCGAACGCAAAGCAGTGGGAAGCTCATACGAGCCGACCCCTGGATCAACCTCGGCCGTCTCTATATGCTTCAATCAAGAGAAGGAGACCACGGAAGTCATCCCGATCTCCTCCTTATTCAAGAAACCGGAGGACTCGATCGCCATCTGCAGTTCACCGTCTAAACACGATGGACTAAGGCACGAGATCGCCTCCCCGCACAACGACACCGTCGAAGGTCGGCATCTACATGACGATCCAGGTGGAAGAGTGCAACCATGGTCTGGCGGTCGATGGAACCGATTGCTTAGGCCATGCAAGGTCCCTTTAGGCCAAGATCGCCCGCCCTTCGTTTAAATACGAGGCCGGCGTAGTCCGAGGGCCCTCCAAATAAATCGGTGGACACGATCGCTCGCCCTCAAAGGTTCATCATCTAACATGGTGAACCGGACAATGCGACGTGCCACAACCCCGTCTCAACGCACACCGCCGAGGTCGGCCATCTCCATGGTGGCCGAGGTGGAAGCAGAGCTAACAAGCCGCGGGCGCGAGTTGATTCATCCGACGCCGCCCGCGAGACTCCTCTAGACCGAGACCGCACGCCCTTCGTTTAAATACGAGGCGAGGCGCAGCCTAACGGAGGACCCTCATAATAAAGTGAGTCACGAGACACTCAATGTCTTCGCGCATCAAGACGCGATCAAGGAGTCGGTCCATTGAACTCCGCGATCGTGCACGGTTCCTCAAGACGGACGACCGTCCCCGAGGATTCGACAAACTTGAAGACCGCTCACTCAAGGAATTATTTTCATCCCCTTACTTCCAATAAGTGAATAAAAACAAGGGGCAAGAAGAGTGCGGACTACCTACACGACGATCGTCGCTATTCAACCACATACGGAGATCGTCATTTTTTCAGATGTAGTGCAGCGATCGAACTTGTTGTAAAAAGTTGTCTTATGAGTTTATCAATTCACTTGGAACTACCCTCGCAACGATCTCTCCTCACACATTTGTACAAAGTCAAACAAAGACTTAAAAATAACCATTCATTCAAGTTATAAGTCAGAAAGACAAACGCTCATTTCATTACTTGAAAAAATAGAGTACACGGTCGCGAAGGCCTAAGTGCTACAAAAGAAAACTACAAAGCTACAAGTAAGCTAAAAACATCAAAAGGAGCGCCTCAGGCCCCTGTAGGCCTTCACCACCATCGGCATTCGGCGCGGTTCCCTCATCTTAGGAGCATCGGGATGAGCAAGACTGCAGAGACGGATACCAGCTCAAATCCACACCGATGTCCGCCAGGTCCAAGATCGGCAAGGAGAAAGCCGAATTGAGAGGATGCTCCAATGCATATGACTTGAACCTCTCGGCAAGAGGACCGACCTCCAAGCCTCCCTTCTTAGCCGCTCGGATCGAGTCGGCGAACGCCAAGTAATAGGCGAACTCGCTGACATACTCCAAGTTTTGGAAGGGATCGGCCTTGGTCGCCTCAACTTCTCCTCTCAGCTCGGCCATCGCCTGTTGCGATCCCTGAAGCTCGGCCTCCCTCGCAGCAACCTTCTCTTTCGCCTCCGCCAGCTCGCTCATCAGCCGAGCGATCGTCACCTTCTAGCGATCGGCCTCCTCCTCAGCAACATTCCTCGCCTGGACGGCACTCTGCATCTGGTCCCGAAACCGGTCGACCGCCATTCGGAATTTCTCAGTCTCTTTCTTCTCCAGCTCAAGCTCAAGGCTCGCCCGCTTGGCCGCCTCCAAGGAGTCCCTCTCCATCGCTGCAATCTTGTCAGCAAACTCGGCGTTCTCTTTCCGAGCCGCCTCAAGATCCTCCTGAAGGCGAATAGTGGAGGGCCGCGCCTCAAACTCTGGCGGCACAGGCGGCCATGGTCGCCGTCACGAAGAGAAAGGGCGACAACGGCATCCATCGAACTCGACGATCGCGGCCGGGCGATCGCATCAGATCGATTGTCACGCCTTCGGCAAGGCGGCGGCCTTGCTCACATAGGGAGGAATGTCGCAGAATGGCGAGGAGATCGACTCGCCAGAAAATCCACGACCATCGGTGGACAAGACGGGTCTTTGCGACGGATCCCGCACCAAAACACCAAGGTTAATACAACTCCTACGCAGATGTAATTGTCAACACGTAAATGCTATCTACCTCTCGGCCTTCTCGGGATCCCGACCAAAAACGGTTTCCCTCGAGGAGTTTCCGCATCCGCGATCGCCGTCTCCCGCGAAAAGTCGCAGAGGTGGCTCGCGCTCGGAGCAACGATGGTGATCGGAGGCGCGGCGATCGGCACTTCATCGCCGGGCGAAGCGAAGTTTCTTGCGGCCTCGGCCTCTTGCGGTCGCCGAAGCCCCTCCTCCGGAAGTTCCTCCTCAACCTCGACTGCTCTACGCGAGGCTCCGGCTCCGCACGAGGCACCGCCTCTGGAACTATAGGCAATGCGACGGGTGGAACCCGAGTCGACCTCTTCGACTTGAGACGGCCTAGGACTCTGGGTTCGACATAGCGATCTCCTCCGGAGGCTCCAAAAAGCGAGGGAAACGAACCTCTGCAGTTAAAAACGATCGACTAACGGGCCGACACTATCTTCAAGTAAGGCGATCGCCTAAAAATTGAAGGTCGCATAAAGTCATACTGCACCGCGAGATGTCTCGGGAAGCGGAATAGTCGAGCCGACAACCGGCGACTCTCCTTGTTGATCCGAGTGGCGTCTAGGTCGCCGTCCGACAAGCTCCTAATTCGCTCCCAAACAACGAGGAAGTCGAAAGGCGGCTCCTCGATCGCCGGGATATGAAAGCTGCAAAACAGAAATCAAATTAGATCACCCAACACGCATCCAAGCGAAGGGAGAGTCTAAACCCTTACCGGGATTCCTCTCCGAAATTCGGTGGGGATCTCCGGTTCGCTGTGGGATTGTCGCTCGCCGAAGCTCTCCACTTGCCGGCGACCCGAACCACTTCGTCCGATCGCCCGTATCTTATTCGGAACTCCTTGAATCACCCGGCCAGATCGGCCTTGAATATGGTAACCGCCAACCCTCTATGAGCCGTCGGTTTAAACAAATAGTTCATCTCCAACGCGACGGAGAGGCAGTACGGGCGGTGACCGCGAAAAGGGTGAGAGTGCATATGATTTGGAGCCGGGCGTTGGCGTCGGTGAAGTGGCGCCACATTCCAAGCGGCCAAGATGGGAGACCGCAAGGACGAGGGAAGCGCGGCCGGCCTCCATAACGGCCTCACTCACTGCGACCATACCCATCGGAGGCTGGTCGGCTCGTTCATTCTCCGCGGGCGCGAACATGTCCACATCCGAAGGAACATGGAATCTTGTCCTCCAGACGGCGGATCTCTCACGGACGCCGAGCTCGCATTTGGCGGCGACCACAACGATCGGCCGCGGCACGATCTGCGACCGCTTAGGGAGCACATAGGGATAAGCGACCAATATCCCCGAAATCGAATCGCGAGTAGGACCGCCAATCTATCCATTATTTGACAAAGGCCCTATAGGCCGTCCAAAATCACTATGTTGCTCCCGGTAAGCCACGATCGCGGATCTCTCTCGTCTGCGATCGTCTCTCCTCAGCGGCCCGACTCCTAGCAACATCGGCCTCATTAAACAAAGCCTCAACTTCAACTGGTCGATTCCGGCTCGAATGGCTTGCCCGTCTCAGTGGAAGGCGGAAGAAGTTTCTCCCTGGCCCGATGTCCGTGGCGAGAACTAGTTCCCGCTCCAAACGACGATGAGGTTCCGGCCATTTTCAGAGTTAGAAAAGAAGAAAAGGATTTTTCTTACCCTAAAGTGAAATCAATCGACGATCGGCGCTTAGATCTTCAAAAAATTCGGCAGCAGGACCTTCTTTCTCCAAAGCGTACGCGTGAGTGAGACTGCAGCCCCGCGCCCCCTTTTATAGGAGAAAGCAGGGACCCGGTTGCAATAAAGGAAAACCTCAGGGGTCGGATCTCAAACGGCGCACCAGTTGACCCCCTCGAGACCCGCGTACGCGTCTTTTCGAGGACGCGTCAGCCGAGGAGTCATTAATGACCGTTGGCGTCCTCCAATAGAAGCCTGACACGTGCGCAGAGACTTTTCAATGCCCGTTGTTTTTTCCCGCGCAGTTCAGCGGCCAACCAGGTCGTCCGAATCCAGAGTATATCAGCTCAAAGACGATCGCCAGTTCCATTAAGCACGAAGTCGCTCGTCAATAGTTCATCGATCGCCAAAAGAGCCACCTCACCCCACGTTTCCAACGTATGAGCGAGCTGGGGGGCAATTGTTGTGTCACGATTTATTCATCCCGACAGGCGATCGACTATAAGGCCGAGCGACCAAGTCAACTCCAGTCAAATCCTGACTAGCTCGCCAAGTCAAAGATATCAAACCACCATCAGGAACCTAGCGATCGACTCCCAGGGCGATCGCCCTTTGGCAGCTGGCGATCTGCTCTACTAACCGGCTAAGGGCAATCGACCTACGCCCCGAGCAGAGACGATCGCCCATCAAAACCGTCAAGGACTGGATCTCAGAAAAGCACCCACGTGCAGATCCATAAAAGGCGCTGACAAGATCTTTTGCTAACTGACAAGATCTTTGACTAGAGCCTGTCACCTACCCCACCTACCGGCATGTGCGCCGAAAGTTGTCAGTAGGGCCGCATGTGACTAACTCAGGACGCGTGTAAGCTCTCCATTGGACCGAGTAGTTGACTTCCAACAACTCCTGCAGACTTTGAGGGGACAGGCCCATGTGCTAAAAGACGATCGCCGATTATTATATTGCAGTAAAGGCGATCGCCCGGCGGATCCAAGCCCTATAAATAGAGAACCTCTTCCTACTGGAAAAAGGTTCACATTTTCACGTAACTAAGAGTTCTCAGCTCTCAGTTCTCAGTTCTCAATTCATTTGAACCAACATCTCGGAATTCACTCTACAGTTCCCAGTTCACTGAATATACAGATCCGAATTCATTCTGACTTACGCTCAGAGCTCATTCTCTCACACTCCGATACATCCACGGAAATACTGAAGAACACACACATATCATCAAGCTCCCGGCTACCTCACCGGAATCCATCTCAGGACTTCTTTCTCCAAATCTCTCGTCCAGAAGACGATCGGCAGAAGCAGCAAGTCTCCACTAGACGGATTCCAAGGGGTTCACAAGCCCAAGAGCCCAAACATCCGGCTATATACTCGCCGTGAGAGGCGGTCGATCTCTCACCGCCGCGACTGTTCATCACCTTTGTTACAAGAACTCACAGAGCATCAAATCTGGTTCTTCCGGCAATCTACACGCTCACTAGCTAAGATAACAAGAAACTTTACACTCATTGTAATTGTTTTCTTACATTAGTACTTGTATCCCCGAATATCGGTATTAATAATATCTCGCGAGAGCATTCAAGCCCGGGACTAACAACCCCGGCAAATCTTGTGTTATTTATCTTTCTCACGGAAGTGCTCTTGCATTTGTTTGCTATCCCATCCATTCCAGCAATATCTATCTCCGGATAATATTTTGGGTAGCAACATCCCGAACAAGGTTCACAAGAATCGAACCGAACTCGAAAAAAGTCACATCGATAACCAGATCGGCCCACAACAAGATCACAGCTCGTTCGAACGATGAAACCGAAATACAGAACAAGTTCATAAAGTGTCAACGAACATGAGCGAATCGATAGACTGGAGAAAGAGAAAATACAAAAGTCAAAATAGTACGGGCATTACCTCCGACCTCGTCCACGAAATTCACAAAAACGGGAGCAAGGTAACAAGACATTAAAAAACCGACACATAACGGAACGATCACCGATGCACACGACCATACCAAACCAAGCTCTAACAGCTCGCACATGCGCGACAACGCAGAAATCATCACGAGGCGACAACATTCAACACCAACATCCCGCCTTTCACAGGGGGCTAACACAACGAATGTGTGGAAAATGACTCAACGCTCACACCGCCAATTCGATCATACTCGGGAGCAAACATCAAAATGACGACGCGAACATCATACATATATACCCAGCCCTCAAACGGGAATGGATAGGTTTTAAAAACGAAAACCTCATTTTGAAAATAATTTGAAGAATACCGGTTGATCTTGAGTATCACCTTTCAAAAAGTACAAACGTGAAACATCGTTATCGAGACTTTGGAGAACCATTTCGCATTTGATAAAAATGAGGCCACTTTCTCTTAGTGAAAACTTTCAGAATATTCGACCCTCGGGTCTAAATAAAAATGTTTCTAAAACATTGAAAATATCTCAAAACATTTTGGTCCTCGAGGCAGAAAAATTTTGAAATATATTGTGGCACCTGGATGTACCACAAGAAAATAACTCATTTGAAAAAAATATGTCTCGAAATTTATTTCTAAGATACTCAAGTTTTGAAAATAATTCAATGCCAAAAGGACGATGCCAAAAGGCTAGAATGCCCAAAAATTTGTGTAATCACACTGAAAATCTTAGCGTTGTGGGTCCCGCTTGAACCCCATGCTAAAAACCATTTACAAAAATGCCAAAAAGGTGATGACGGTAATATTACAAAAACTCACGAAAGCCAATTACAAAATACTAAATACCGTCATAAGAATTTCGACAAAGCGGTCAAGGCCATAATGCCAAAAACTCGGTTAAGGGAAGCGGTTATCGAAATAAAAATCGGTCGGTAAAATACCGAAAGTCATTACAAAAGAACTCACGCGGTGGATAAAAGAAATACGATTCACATGCACAATCCAAGAACACTACTCCTCATAAGAACAAAATATTAGAGTCAAATAACCACATTCAGAACAAAACCACTGGCCCCATTCGAGGCCTCTAAAGACCCTACCGCACTGGCTAGTGAACAAGTCGAACGTCTATAAGCACAAAGCTTCCACAAGAGAACTTGTAAAACGTGCAAATCGATTCGAAAATCATTAGCAACGGACAAAAACAACAATAAAAAGACATCACAAGCGACGACACTCCTCGTATAAATCAAATACGAGAGTCGATTAAATACATATCGTGAAATCAAAATCCACATAAGGATTCCATCACTTAACAAATAATCATAAAAATAGCTCGTGTCACACGAGGCACAACACAAAGAAGGGAGACTTACTTCCACCGGTCGCACGAAGATGATGATCGCCCCACGATACTAACCATGACCAACAACTCAAACGACGCGTCGCGACACGACTCAGTTAGATAAAATCCGACGAAACAAGACTCAAACAACACGACTTGACCCGACAGCCTAGGTTTCCTCAACCTAAGCTCTGATACCATTTATGTAACACCCCCAATCCACTCAGGGTTATTACACGCCGTAGACCCTCTCCTCGAGGATCTACCAGGCTGGTAACTAAAATCAAACATCTAAATATCGCCTTTAAGGCTAAAATGACTCAGTAGACCGATTTGGTCTTTCAATAATAACATACAACTCGAATCCAAACACATACCCTCGCAGGGGTCAAAATACGATAAACTCCCGTACAACGGGGAAAAGATACTGCAGCGGAAAAGAAAATACAACTAGACCAATACGACATCAACGGATCCTCGTGTGATTAGTATCGTTCATCTTTCATCATCCTTCGTGCCGACCCTGTGTTATGCTCCAAAACCTGAATGCAAAAATAGACATCCACCCCCCGAATACTCGGGGGTTAGCAAAACTCCACTGTTTTGCTAGTGCAAGAACAAAGTGCAAATACGAGCCATACAATTCACATTCCACGAATAACAATAACCAAGGATCCTCAAAGATCCAACGAAACGAAAAGTACTTCCCGAGGCAAGGGTTTGAGAAAACATTTCAATATCGAAATATCATAAATCAATGGAAGTAATTTATAAAACGGTTTAGAATGCCATCGAGAGTTTTAATAGAAAACAATTTAGGATTATCAAATCCTACTTTTCAAAATCCACAAGACAAAAGGGGTCACCGCCCCAAATCTTTACTTTCCGAAAAATGACATTTACCAACCCGTTGGGATTTTAGCCCCAAATCCGTAAAATGACTTTTACAAAACCATTGGGATTTTAGCCCCAAATCTCATCAACTCACAGTACACAAGAACGACCACAAGGTTCGTCTCCCAACATCAAAATCCACAAATAAAGGATTTAAAACAAACAACAAAATACTCTAGTGCCATCCTAGCCAAGTAAGCCAAACGAACACTTACCTCTTACACACTTAGTCGATGCATGCAATCATGAAAACACAGTTCCAAAGCACTCATTTCCGGAAATGCCAATATCGAATCACATTTGTAAAATGCACCACAATTTACCGCGGACCCACGGCCATTGGATCCTGCCGAGACCCCGTCGGATCTAACCCACAGTGGTTAAAAGCAAGCTCGCGGTTCCACGGCTTCGTGGAGCCCTACCGAGACCGTCGGATCTAACCCGGTGAGCATACACACACACACACACGTTACTCATGCAATACTAACATGCTAAGAATGTAAGTTCATTAAGAATACTCACTAGAGATGGCCATTAACTCGACACCATTATCAAACTCTTCAAAACACAATAACAAGATTAAATACGGAATACACGATTCCATAACTTTAAACAATAGGAGTATCATCATCAAATCCTTCAACGTTCAAAATAATCAAATCATAATCAATTCCCAAAACACGCCGTTCACAAAACACACACGCATTTGAAAGAAAGCCTTTAACGAGGCCAATCAAATCTTTTGAAACTTCATTTCAAACAACCAAACAAACACACTAATACGATCACCGATCATCATATCCACAAAATAAGAAAAGTATGGGCAAGGTACTTGCCTCGATATCACGAGCAATGGAAAAGTGAACGGATACGGCGGGTAGCCCTCAAATCCCCGAACACTATCTAGACGCGATAACACCGAAATTACTACGGAAAACACCACATGAATCATCAATCACCAACGGAATTCAACATCGAAATCATCGAGCACCTATAATCCTCCGTAAGGAATAATAAAACATGATTACGGAGAATCAAGGCCGAAAACAACGGAAATCCCAACAAACTATCAAAGGGAACTCATTCGAACATTTAATCGAACATTAAATGTTCAAGACCCTTCAAGAACAAAGAAATCACCCTCGGGTTGAACGAATCAAAGATACGAGTATCCATCCGTAGAACAAGTTCAAAACAATGTTTATACAACAATTAATTGATTAAAAGGATTGGAATCGAAATCAAAAAGGAAAATCCCCAAATCTACAAAAACAAGGGTTCAAGCCAAAATACCTTGATTTGGATGAAGGATTCAAGTAGAGGTCGAAAATCTACAACAAGACTTGAGGTGGATGATCTCTACAAGTTTGGGAGCACTCAAATCGCCCAAAATCGCCATTGAAATCGCTTAGAAAGGTAGGAGGAAGAGGAGAGGAGAAAATGAATGTTTCTCTCGAAAATGCTCAAAAACGAGAAAAAGCCCGTGTGCCGCGGCACAGACAAGTGTGCCGCGGCCCGGGGCCACAAAACGCCCGAAATCAGCTTAGTGCCGCGGCACGGCTGAGTGTGCCGCGGCACACGGTACGATCCCCTTCAACACCAAAAAGGCACATCGTGCGATCTTGCTATTTCGACCATAACTCCTTAAATGCGGACTCCGATTGACTCACCGTTTGAACCATTGGAAAGCTAACTTGATGCTCTATAATATTGCAAAGATTCAGAATTTTTGGAGTTTCCAAGAATTAATGGTGACGTTACAAAGTCGAACTCCCACGTGAAAAAGTCGATTAAGGACACGGAACTCAACAAAACGTCACCGAAACGAACTCGGATGACAAAAAGTGTAGAATTAATCATTCTCGGAATGACGAAACGGTCATGATAGAGTTGTCAAAACGAACTTCCTCCGAAAAAAGAAAATTACCGAAATTCCAAATTGCGGATATTACACTGTTGAGAAAGCACTGAATTGGATGCATACTTTTGTCGTGGAGGAGATGACCACTCTACAACATGAAGTATGTCGTGTTGTTGAAGCATTCATTATTCTGCCAGAAGTGTTCAAACAAGCTCTGAAAATCATGGAAGACAAGCAGGAGCAACTCCTGAAGGAAGAAGCAACCAAAACGAGAATAGCTGAAGCCAAGACCGCATGTGCCATGATTGAAAACAGCTCTCAATTGAGCGCTCACGACAAATGTATCAAGGACATGTCGCATACGCTTTCCGCCCTTGTAGAAAGAATGACTAACATCGAGACGAAACAGGATGCTGCACTAGAAATCCTAAAAAGTCTTGATGAAGCCAAAAAGGGGGAAGAGGCAAGAGAAGCTGCTAGGAGAATCAAGATACAGCAAGAAAGGGAATTCGAGGCCGCTCAAGACAGCATCACTTCCGAGTTAAACAAGCTAGCCCTTCCCTCCCAAAGTTTTAAAATTTCAGGCTCCCGACCTGAATTTCATGATCCAAATGTTCCGTGGCAAAGCCTAATCCAAAGACCTTCTAAAATTCGTCTGCCAACCAACCGCCATCCTACTGCCGATGAAGTGAAGCAATGGAGGAAGAACGAACTGATGAGATACTTTGTCAAACTCATCAGGGAATCCGCCATCTTCAAGAACTATAAAACGTTAGCGGAGGCCGCAGACAAATTTACGAAGATGCTAGAAGACGGAAAACTCCCTCTCCAGATCGAGATGAAATCCAAACACAAAAGAGGAGATCGGATCACCCATCCAGAAGACTGGGTTCTTGCCTTTGATCGATCCTATGAAGGAAGAGCTATATACCAGGATCGAGGCAACGATTCCCTACAGAACTGGTGGCGTGGAACCGAGAATGATCGAGGGAGAAAGCCATGGAGGCATGCGGACTACAGATAGGAGCTGAAATCTCTGTATATTATTCTTGATTTGTAATTTTTCTCTTCGAAACAGCAAACCATGTACTCAATTTATTTTGAATATCAATAAAAGTGTTTGTTTGTCTTGAAAGATTACAACTCGTAATCTACTGTGTTGATGTATGATTACTTAAATTGTTTGATAACAATCTCAAGTATACAAACTTGATTGAAAATAAAGCTGTACGAACTAGTCTACGAACAGTTCACAATTTCAGTTGTAAGCTTAGAATACATTGTAAGACTGTGCCTGCGCGCCAATCATAAGCTTAAGTTGTAAAAATCCTTAAACTGTATCGAACTCGCCTGCGAGCAGTTCATTATTTAGACTAAGACAGACCTTTTGACGAAAGACCAAGAAATCTGCCAGAAGACATCAAAGAAGATCACTTCATGAAGAAGGTTTTGGCATCATCAAGAAGACTTGAAAAGTTAAGAAAGTAAGTCTTGGCAAATTGTCAAAAGGGGGAAATTGTTGGGAAAACAAGAACCCTGTATCGAAACAATAGGGATATCCGGTCCTGTATCGAATGGTATTTGATAAAGAGGTTTTGACATATATGCCAATCCGCATACGGTAAAGGAAGCGTATCGAAGTATTGAGGCATTATCCTGTATCGAAGACCTGCCTCGAATCAGCATATAGTGAAGCCCTTCAGTACAGCAAGAAGTCTTATAAAAGACCAAGTATGGAAACTGTCTCGAATCTCCAATACAGTTATCTTCCATACAACTCACAACAGGACAAATAAGGAATCTCCAGAAGTCAAGTCCCGTTGAATAAAGAAGTATTTAAATACTCAAGGATAAAGTATTTAAATACTGTCAGTCAACAGATATTCAAATCCCGCTAAATCCGGATCGTGTTATAATCCCGTTGGAACGGAATCTCACTCAACGGATACATCTCAACGGATATATATTTCAGAGACTATATATATCTCATATTGGTATTGAAGATCAATTACCTAACACCCAAGCTATCGAAATTATCAAGCTATCAAAAGTTATCATCAGAGCAAAACATATCTCCAAAGCTTACTGCAATTAAGATCAAAAGAGATATACATTGCTCATCATCCTGAACAACACTTCATCAGCTGAGAGCTCTTAAAGTCAAAGTTGTTGTTCACCATCTGTTCTATACTTTGAACAAACCAAGATCAGCCCTGTGTGGACTGAGTAATCTGTGCTTCTCCGGAACTGTGTGTGAAGGACTTGTATTGAAGAAGACGAAGGTTCAGAACTGTGTGTGAAGAAGCAAGTCAAAGCATTAGCTCAAAACCAATCTGTGTGAA
The DNA here is from genome assembly GCA_033398695.1 of Orobanche coerulescens. Classification (NCBI taxonomy): domain Eukaryota; kingdom Viridiplantae; phylum Streptophyta; class Magnoliopsida; order Lamiales; family Orobanchaceae; genus Orobanche; species Orobanche coerulescens. The sequence continues at coordinate 232,935,859 of CM065802.1, forward strand.
CAGTTGAAGCTAAGATCTTTATATCAATCTGTGTGAACGATATATTGATTGTGTGTTGTTATAATTACGTAGTTGTGTACGTAGTAATTATAATAAACTTTTTACTCCTGTGTGGAGGACCAGTGGACGTAGAGGGGTTTACCTCGAACCACTTTAATTACTGTGTTATTTACCTTCAGTTTTTACTGTTTTAATTACTGTGATTAATTAAGTATACACTATACATTTAGTTGCTGTATCCAAAGCAACCTACTGTATCTAAGACTTCCGCTAGGCACTCAGATTTAAAATCCGTACAGTTTGTTGTTTAAACTATTTCCCAAACTGTATCCAGTATACTTAGTGGCCAACACAAGGCAAGTATTTTGGAAACCTTTATGCTTAACGTGAAATGGTAATGTATATTGTGTGTGATTTGCTCACCTCGGGAGGGTCCGACGGGATCACGGAGGGAATCTATGGCTTCGTCCTGGATTCATGAGTTTGTTCGCTAGCCAGCTCGGGAGGGTTCTTAGAGGCCTCGAGTGGGATTCGTAGCTTCGTCCCGGTCCTAGGTGACGTGTGGTGCTTGATTTGTTTTATGAATGTGGCCAGCTCGGGAGGGTCCTTAGAGGCCTCGAGTGGGATTCGTGGCTTCGTTCCGGTCCTAGGCAAATTAATTGTATTTGTTTGTTTAGGAAAAGACATGTCTGGTTTTGGTTTTTGAAATGATATTGGTGCATGTACTATGAAATGTGTAAGCGATTGGTTTGCCTTGATTACTTGTACTAGCGTAATTGCTAACCCCTTTGGGGACCCGTTTTGGGGAAATTCTTGTTATGGATTTCAGGTTATGATTATCCGGACGAGCGAGCACCAGGACAGTACGAGGATGTTCGCCAGGGTCGTTGACATGTGCATTTGGGTCTTTTTATTTCTTTTGTTCATTTCGATATGGTTGTTTCCACAGTTATAAACTTATAGATTGTACTCGCGAGTACTTAGGCTTTTCATTTCAAACTTCGTATTGTATTACTTTAAATTGTTACAATGTCGGTTGATGCTTATTTCGCCGGTTGTTCCGGGCGTATATGTCATATCATTTAAATGTGTGTCCTCGCTAACCGAGATGGTTAGTCGGGTGGAGTTTTCTTGATTGTAGCCTGTGGGTCCCATGTAGGGTCCACGGCGCTGTAATATACTCCGAATATCTCGGGGTGTTACAATTATTATTGTTATTATTATTATTATTATTATTATTATTATTATTATTTACCCTTAATATATATTTCATTTCGATTCGATTCACGTTCGATTCTGTTGATTCGATTCGTATCCATTCGATTCAATTGATTCGATTCGATTCATTCAATCCAAAAGAACAGAGTCTTAGGACAGGAGGAATACTCTAGAGATGGCCCGACATGCATATTTTTTAATGTCAAAAATAATATTTTGCAAACTCAAAATTGATATTTATAAAAAGCTGAATTATAAAGTATTATATATATATATATATATATAAAATTGTGTGATAAAATTTGGAGGTCCGATTGCAAAATAAAATAAAATAAAACAAAAGGAAAATTGAAAGAAATTTTTGACACGCAAAGCTTATTTTTGACAGAGTTCTTTTTTCATAATTCCTAACCTAATTTTATAAATCGATCGGTGGTAATTTCTATATACGTATATATTTTGAAATTTCACAATAATTAAATAAAAGAAACCAATTTGTTGGTAGTCGATCCGCCTTGGCGTCCACACAAGCGCTTCGGGCAGCCGAACGGCCGAGCGGATCCCAGGGCCGAACCGGTCATAAACTTGATCGTTTCTCGGGTTCGCACAAAAAACCGGACCGGGCCGAGACCTTAGAGCCGACCGGGATCGGACGAGAAAAACCGAGCACTTACATGAATACGCTCCATAACCACGAATAAGGCCGACCCAGTAGCAGAAGCTCGAGGCCGACCTCATTGTGGTCATAACAGATAAATATCGAAAGCCCAAAGAACAGGCAGACACGACAGTAAAAGAGAGCTGTCATGCCCCTTCCCAAAGCACACTTAAGAAGGTGACACGTGTCAAAGGAGTCACCTTCATCGTGACAAATGTCATCAGCATATTCATCTCAATCTTCCTATTGTCATCTGATGAATGGCTGACATTGCCTATATATAGGGCAGGAAAAAGAAAAAAGAAGGACTTTTGCAATTCTGAGCATTAATAAGAGAGAGAAAAAAGAGAGATAAGAGAAATACTGAAAAAGAATAAAAAAGACTTGTAATTAACAAGCAAACCGAATAGACCGGCATACATTATTCTGCCCGGCTCTATGCTGTCAAGAGGTCATTAATAAAATTTAGTGATCAAATATCTTCCACTTTATTTGTCATTTTCTACGTGTCTTCGACCCATTTGTCCCGGTCAGTACACGTGACGTTGACCAAATCAGACGTCAACAGAATGGCGCTAGAAGAAGGGGCGTCGAAACTCCGACCTTGTGGTTAACAGCCACAACCTATGCTTTTCTCGTTCATATTGCAAGCCAATCCTATGCTTTTCTTTAAAATATTTCTTGTTAAGTATATGATTCTCCATCTCTAACCACAAGTGGCGAATTACCATCAGGCCCATCCAAAGGGCCCGTTATACAATAGAGGCCACCATTATGAGGTGTACACGCTAAGAAGTTCTCTATCATGCATGGACGTATCGGACCATTCTTGGTGTGCCCATGATGGACACGACTTTGAGCCAAACTACAATCAGCACGCAGATGTTTTGAAAGGCAATCTGCTGGCGGGGCACTTTGACACACCTTGCGTTCATCCGGAAATAACCGCACCCACCAAGGGATGGTAAGATGAAAGCATAGGAATCATCGTAACTATGAGTCGAAAGCATAGGAATCATCGTAATATGAAGTTGAAAGCACAGGAGCCATTGTGACCACGGGCTCCTGCTCGACTCGGCTGACCTCTTAGAGGTCATAATTTGAAGGATATTGAGCGTCGCTCAAAATTCCAGAGAAGGTCTCAAAGGGTCCTCGTATCCTTCAAATTAAAGTTGCAGTCAACATATACTGCAACATCTGAAAACTCCTTCGGAATTCCCATCCGCACCCGCGAAGGTCCTGGTAATCCGGACGGTAATGGGCCAGCTACCAAAAACATCTCCAAGTATTGAGCCATGTGTCAGAGAAGCAGCGGCGGCCCTTACAAGGGAATTGGAAGTTGAAGCAAAAGTAATCCGTAAAGGAGTTTTCCCCACAATCATCTGACCAGCGGTCGTTAGGGTGCCACCGACGAAACCCAGAACTCAAAGCGATGAAAAAACCGCGGAAAGTGAAAAATACCAGCAAAACTAGAATAAGCCAAGGAAAAATCTCTATAAGAAAAGAGGGGCCCGACCGACCGAGTTACTAACAATCCTGCAACGGCCGACCCAAGAAGAATCCCAGGCGTTCTGCGATGACCCCGGTCGAAATTGGGACACACCCACAGGAGAATTCGTTTCAAAAAGCAAGGTCAATGTGACCCCAGGAACCTGGACCTCGTCGCCCAAAAAGGCGGGCCGTCTTCTGCAAAACATACAAGGATCATCAGCCTCCAGGCCAATAATCTCATTATTAAACGAGCACTGGGGCCCGACATGGGACCTCCCGGATCCCAGTAGCAAAGCCCGTCAGAACGGAAACTGCTAGCTAGAATATGTAAATGACCAAGGATTAATTCATTTGTTGAATGCCATGAAGGTACAAGCAATAAAATTCGATTCTATTTTCATCTTGGAATCAAATACACTATAAGACCGAGTTCGTCTCGGCACCTCGAATGACCGGCTCCTCCGGCATTATAAGACCGAGTTCGTCTCGGCACCTCGAATGACCGGATCCTCCGGCACTATAAGACCGAGTTCGTCTAGGCACCTCGAATGACCGGCTCCTCCGGCACTATAAGACCGAGTTCGTCTCGGCACCTCGAATGACCGGCTCCTCCGGCACTATAAGACCGAGTTCGTCTCGGCACCTCGAATGACCGGCTCCTCCGGCACTATAAGACCGAGTTCGTCTCGGCACCTCGAATGACCGGCTCCTCCGGCACTATAAGACCGAGTTCGTCTCGGCACCTCGAATGACCGGCTCCTCCGGCACTATAAGACCGAGTTCGTCTCGGCACCTCGAATGACCGGCTCCTCCGGCACTATAAGACCGAGTTCGTCTCGGCACCTCGAATGACCGGGGCACTATAAGACCGAGTTCGTCTCGGCACCTCGAATGACCGGCTCCTCCGGCACTATAAGACCGAGTTCGTCTCGGCACCTCGAATGACCGGCTCCTCCGGCACTGAAAGACCGAGCTCGCCTCGGCACTTCACAAGACCGATCCGCCCGGCACTGAAAGTCCGAGCTCGCCTCGGCACCTTACAAGACCGGTCCGCCCGGCACTGAAAGTCCGAGCTCGCCTCGGCACTTCACAAGACCGATCTGCCCGGCACTGAAAGTCCGAGCTCGCCTCGGCACCTCACAAGACCGGTCCACCCGGCACTGAAAGTCCGAGTTCGCCTCGGCACCTCACAAGACCGGTCCACCCGGCACTGAAAGTCCGAGTTCGCCTCGGCACCTTACAAGACCGGTCCCCCCGGCACTGAAAGTCCGAGTTCGCCTCGGCACCTTACAAGACCGGTCCCCCCGGCACTGAAAGTCCGAGCTCGCCTCGGCACCTTACAAGACCGGTCCACCCGGCACTGAAAGTCCAAGCTCGCCTCGGCACCTTACAAGACCGATCCGCCCGGCACTGAAAGTCCGAGCTCGCCTCGGCACCTTACAAGACCGGTCCGCCCGGCACTGAAAGTCCGAGCTCGCCTCGGCACTTCACAAGACCGATCCGCCCGGCACTGAAAGTCCGAGCTCGCCTCGGCACCTCACAAGACCGGTCCACCCGGCACTGAAAGTCCGAGTTCGCCTCGGCACCTCACAAGACCGGTCCACCCGGCACTGAAAGTCCGAGTTCGCCTCGGCACCTTACAAGACCGGTCCCCCCGGCACTGAAAGTCCGAGTTCGCCTCGGCACCTTACAAGACCGGTCCCCCCGGCACTGAAAGTCCGAGCTCGCCTCGGCACCTTACAAGACCGGTCCACCCGGCACTGAAAGTCCAAGCTCGCCTCGGCACCTTACAAGACCGATCCGCCCGGCACTGAAAGTCCGAGCTCGCCTCGGCACCTTACAAGACCGGTCCGCCTGCAGATCGAAAGTCCGAGCTCGCCTCGGCACTTCACAAGACCGATCCGCCCAAGACCGAAAGTCCGAGTTCGCCTCGGCACCTTACAAGACCGGTCCCCCCGGCACTGAAAGTCCGAGTTCGCCTCGGCACCTTACAAGACCGGTCCCCCCGGCACTGAAAGTCCGAGCTCGCCTCGGCACCTTACAAGACCGGTCCACCCGGCACTGAAAGTACAAGCTCGCCTCGGCACCTTACAAGACCGATCCGCCCGGCACTGAAAGTCCGAGTTTGCCTCGGCACCTCACAAGACCGGTCCACCCAGCACTGAAAGTCCGAGCTCGCCTCGGCGCCTCAAAAGACCGGTCCCTCCGGCACAATCAGCGAAGGGTGAGCAGAAAAAACGGCGGTCTGACCAACCGGGCCCAAACACAAAAAAGCAACAAAAGCCATAAAAAGATTTTATTCATTCAAAATAAGCTCTATGTCAGAGTACAAAAAAGAATGGCACGCAGGCCATACATGGAATAAAACAAAAAATCTACTCGGCCTGGTGCTCCTGATCGGTCGCCTGAGAAGACTGCCCTCCACCTTCGCCAGACACGGTCTCCACAGGATCTTCGACAGCTTCGGCGGCCTTCGGCTCATCATCCCCGAGAGCTTCAACCTTTAGGTCGGCCGCCTGAGACCTTATGTAGGCCTGGACCTCCTCAACGGTCTTCCCTTCCTTCATGAGATCCAATATCTCATAACAGGTGGAGACGTAGTTAAGGTTGATCAATTCCTCGTATTCGGGTGTCTTAAAAGCGGCCGCCCGTCGGCCAGGCCCTTGTTATAACCCGCAGACTCGCAAGTATGAACCCGCTCGGTCAATTGCTCAGGCCGGCCTTAGCACTTTGCAAATGAGCCCGTACTCGGCCCCGATATCCAGGCACTGTTTTTGCGCCTTCCCGGCCGCCGTGGCCATCTCGTCGGCCTTCCCTTTCCATACATCGGCCTCAAAGGCCCGCCTCTCCAGAAGCTCCATCTTACCCTTCAGAGAAGCCATCTCATCCTCCAAAGATTTGATAAGCGAAGGGCAGAGATGGTGTTCCTCCTGTAAGGCCTTGAGATCGGCCTCTGCCTTCTTATGTTTCCCAGCTGCGGCGGTCAGCTCCCCAGCGGCCTTCACATAGGTGCACAACGCCCGGCCCAAAATAGCGTTTCCAAAATGGATCTGCTCATCCGGATCCATGTCGTTGGTCACCATCTCCATCTTCGGCGTCCAGCCCAAAATGGGGACATAGCTGGACTCAACCATCGATGGGGGGACCCGATCGAGCAGTTCGGCGGTTGGAGTGGCTGCTCGGACGTAGTCGAGAAACCAGCGCGGTCTCCGCCCTTTCATCTGGGCACAAGGTTCTTCCCGATCCTTATTCACCGGGAGATAGTGGCCCTCCAAATCAATCAAGGGCTCCTTACCCTTCGCCCGGCCTGTCCGTACAGGGCTTAAGGCGGGCACAACGATCTCAGGAAGGGGGAAACCCTCGGTCCTGGTCATGTTATCTTCAGGCCCGGCCTCTACTCTCTTCCGCTTGCCCGCGCGGTCCCTACGCTCGGCGGCCTCTGCAGCCAGCCTCGCCACCCGCTGCACAGGCATCTCTTTCCGTCCAGACGAACTCCTACCCCTGGGGCCTGGATGAAGAAGATGTGTCAAAAAAAAAAAAAAAAAAGCTACCTGATGAAGACATTCTGCTCGGATTAGTGGATCGAAGTCCCGCGGCCCAAAGATTGTCCTCAGTAATCAGAAGGTATGACTTCCTCCGATCAACGGGAAGATCCAAAAGCTGTTCAACCCGGTCGTCGAACAAAGAGGAGGTCTCTGAAGCCGGGATACGTTTTGTACAAACAACAAATTATGAGCGTTAGACAAAAAAAGGAACAGCAGCAAAAAAATACGACACTTACTCATTTTGGCAACAAAGTCTTCGGGGACCCGAAGCTCGGCGTCTATCACGCCAGGTTCCCACTCATCAACCGAGCACAGCCACGGCCCCCCCACATAGAACCACTGTTCTTTCCAGCTATGTATGGTCTCCGGCACATCCACCAATTCCTTATACATCGCGTGCCGGGCTGTCAAATAAAACCAACCAGAACCAGATCGGCCGACCGACCTCCATAAAAAGAGACTGTTAATCTCTTCAAAACTGGGCTCGATCCATCCATGCTGACTAAAAAGAATTAGAAGACCCACCATCCGGGCCCAAGAATTCGGATGAATTTGGGCAATACAAAGACCCCACTGCCTCAACCACCGGGAAAGAACCAACGGCAGAGGGAACCTTAGCCCAGACAACAAAGAGCGGTAATACACCGCCGTGCATCCGATAGGAGGGGTGTGGGGTCTCTCCTCTGGGTCCGTAACAAACATCCGCACCACCGCGGGTATCTTAAATCGCCCCCGCCAAGCCTCCAGTTGCCCATCGGTGACCGTGCTGCGTATCAAGGCCGAATCCCATTCCGCCTCCACAAAAGGAGACGGCCGAGGCCGAACCCAGCCCCCAGTCTCGCCACCCGCCGTCAACGACGTCGCCACCTCCACGTCTCCAGAATCTGCATCTCCAGATGTAATATCCGCAATTTCGAATTTCGGTAATTTTCTTTTTTTGGTGTATTTCTCGATCGTAGTGACTCTCGTATACCTTTCAGTGTGTCCTTCCTGTCAACTGTTGAACTGTATTTTCGTTATTGATGTGCGGAACCGCCGTTTCGGGGTTGCCGCGGATCCATTTCGTGTTATTGGTTCCCAAATATTGATTCCTATCGTTTTATTCTCTTTCCGGATCATTTTCATCATTTTGGGACCCAAAAGGGGGTGTGGGCCGCAAGATAAGACAGTGTGTGCCGCGGCACACATATTTCTCCGATCGATGGTCGAGCGAATGCGTGTGCCGCGGCACACCCATCCGGCAAGCCGCACAAGAAAGCCGAGTCAGCCGCGGCACATCCATCCGGTGCGCGGCACACCGTGTGACATCTGCGCCAAAACTGCCAGCCGTGCCGCGGCACAATGCCAAAACACAGGAGTACATTTTCGGCTGTGCGCGGCACACTTCGGCCGTGCCGCACACGGGTCAATCGTGATTCGTCTTTATTAGACGAAATCGGTCGTCTTCTCCCTCATTTTCACCGCATCGCGAGAGAGAGTGAGAGAGGGGGAAGGGTTCTTCATCTATATCCATTGGGGGTTGATTTCCACCATTTTTCTTGATTTGTGAGGCTCGGGCAATCAATCTAACGCGTGTTCTACGGATCTTGGTACTTGAATCTCGTAAGGTAATATTCTAAAACCCTATTTTCGATTAAATTGGGGGTTTTGGGTTTTTCTTCCGATTCGTTCCGTTTTGTTGGTGGATTCATGATGTATACGATTAATATTGTTAGTATCTTTAGTTTTCCTACGGATTCATGGATATTTTGTGGATTTTTACGGAATCGAGAGGGTTTGGTTGTGGTCCGCCCTCGTTGTTGTTTTCGGTATGAATATACATGAATCGTAGGCGGGTTTCCGGGTGTATTCCATTTCCATAATCGTTTAGAAGTGGTTGTGATTGTGCTATTCGAATCTTTAGGTTCATTTTCGTCGGTTCCTCGCGGTCGTGCTTGATTCTTCCGTTCCGTTCATTGTCGTCTTCCTTTTCGTTAGCATCGGGCGTTCCGAAGCTTCCCGGTTGAGCCGTATCCGTTCGTGGTTCAGTGCTCGTGGTATCGAGGCAAGTACCTTGCCCATACTTTTCTTATTTTGTGGATATGATGATCGGTGATCGTATTAGTGTGTTTGTTTGGTTGTTTGAAACGAAGTTTCAAAAGATTTCGGTTTGGCCTCGTTAAAGGCTTTCTTTCAAATGCGTGTGTGTTTTGTGAACAGTGTGTTTTGGGAATTGATTATGATTTGATTATTTTGAACTTTGAAGGATTTGATGATGATACTCCTCTTGTTTAAAGTTATGGAATCGTGTATTCCGTATTTAATCTTGTTATTGTGTTTTGAAGAGTTTGATAATGGTGTCGAGTTAATGGCCATCTCTAGTGAGTATTCTTAATGAACTTACATTCTTAGCATGTTAGTATTGCATGAGTAACGTGTGTGTGTGTATGCTCACTGCGGGTTAGATCCGACGGGGTCTCGGTAGGGCTCCACGAAGCTGTGGAACCGCGAGCTTGCTTTTAACCACTTGTGGGTTAGATCCGACGGGGTCTCGGCAGGATCCACGGCCGTGGTCCGCGGTTAATTGTGGTGCATTTTACAAATGTGGTTTGATCATTGGCATTTAGGAAATGAGTGCTTTTGAACGGTTTTCATGATTGCATGCATTGACTAAGTGTGTAAGAGGTAAGTTGTTCGTTTGGCCTACTTGGCTAGGATGGCTCTAGAGTATTTTGTTGTTTGTTTTAAATCCTTTATTTGTGGATTTTGATGTTGGGAGACGAACCTTGTGGTCGTTCTTGTGTACTGTGAGTTGATGAGATTTGGGGCTAAAATCCCAACATTTTTGTAAAAGTCATTTTACGGATTTGGGGCTAAAATCCCAACGGTTTGGTAAAGGTGATTTTTCGGAAAGTAAACTTTTGGGGCGGTGACCCCTTTTGTTTTGAGGATTTTGAAAAGTAGGATTTGATAATCCTAAATGGTTTTCTATTAAAACTCTCGATGGCATTCTAAACCGTCTTATAAATTATTTCCATTGGTTTATGGTATTTCGATTTTGAAATGTTTTCTCAAACCCTTGCCTCGAGAAGTACTTTTCGCTTTGTTTGGATCTTTGAGGATTCTGGTTATTGTTATTCGTGGAATGTGAATTGTATGGCTCGTATTTGCACTTTGTATTTGCACTAGCAAAACGGTGGAGTTTGCTAACCCCCGAGTATTCGGGGGTGGATGTCTATTTTTGCATTCAGGTTTTGGAGCATAACACAGGGTCGGCACGAAGGATGATGAAAGATGAACGATACTAATCACACGAGGATCCGTTGATGCCGTATTGGTCCAGTTGTATTTTCTTTTCCGCTGCAGTATCTTTTCCCCGGTACGGGAGTTTATTGTACTTCGACCCCTGCGTGGGCATGTAATGTGTTAGAGTTGTATGTTTTTATTGAAAGGCCAAATCGGTCTACTGAGTCTTTTTAGCCTTAAAGGCATTGTCGAGCTGTTCGATTGTTGTTACCAGCCTGGTAGATCCTTGAGGAAAGGTTCTACGGCGTGTAATATCCCTGAGCGGATTGGGGGTGTTACACCAGAATCCGGCGATCTTGCGACCTCGCCTCCATTCTCATCGCTCCAGTCAACGGGAGCATCACCTATCGACAAATCCACCACTCCCGTGCGGTCTGGGGACGCAACCGACTCCTCCGCCGTATTCCTCCGCTCCGACATCGTAAAATAAGAAAAAAGAGGAGGAAGAGCAAGCTTACCAGGAAAGTCGGCGAAAGCAGAAAAGAAGAAAAATTGCCGGAAAAGATCTCTCTCTGCAATAAAAATGGCGAAGGAGGCAATGAAGAAGAAGACACTCTATATTTATAAGATGAGACACGGGCATTAAATACTAAAGCGGCGATTCATAATCATCACGAAGATTAAGAACGCGTGAGACACCGCGACGAATTACATCCCACCACGCGTCCCCCTCACTATGACTCTTGGAGATCCCGAAGTCAAATCGATGCGACTCTCAAAGATATGTCCCTTCAAGAGATCTTATCCACCCTCCAAATCGGATCGACCTCAATCTGAAACGATTCCAGCACCGGCCAAACCGGCACGACCCTGGACTCGGGGGCCCTTGTTGGTAGTCGATCCGCCTTGGCGTCCACACAAGCGCTTGGCGGCGAACGGCCGAGCGGATCCTGGCCGAACCGGTCATAAACTTGATCGTTTCTCGTGTTCGCACAAAACCGGACCGGGCCGAGACCTTAGAGCCGACCGGGATCGGACCAAAACCGAGCAGACCCTACATGAATACGCTCCATAACCACGAATAAGGCCGACCAGAGTAGCAGGAAGCTCGAGGGCCGACCTCATTGTCGGTCATAACAGATAAATATAGAAAGCCCAAAGAACAGGCAGACACGACAGTAAAAGAGAGCTGTCATGCCCCTTCCCAAAGCACACTTAAGAAGGTGACACGTGTCAAAGGAGTCACCTTCATCGTGACAAATGTCATCAGCATATTCATCTCAATCTTCCTATTGTCATCTGATGAATGGCTGACATTGCCTATATATAGGGCAGGAAAAAGAAAAAAGAAGGACTTTTGCAATTCTGAGCATTAATAAGAGAGAGAAAAAAGAGAGATAAGAGAAATACTGAAAAAGAATAAAAAAGACTTGTAATTAACAAGCAAACCGAATAGACCGGCATACATTATTACGGCTCTATCTTTGTCACAAGAGGTCATTAATAAAATTTAGTGATCAAATATCTTCCACTTTATTTGTCATTTTCTACGTGTCTTCGACCCATTTGTCCCGGTCAGTACACGTGACGTTGACCAAATCAGACGTCAACACAATTAACCATAGGTTAGTGGGAATTAGTAGGAAAAAAAAAAGTAGGGAAAAAATGGACTGGTGTTTTATCGACGTCTCTTGAGCGACCGACGGATATGAATGTGATTAGAATTGAAAGTTGTTTTTAGTTTTAAATATAATATTACATTTTATATATATATATATATATAGGGGTGGGTTATGGAGTGAAATGGTATAAGTGTAAGAAATAGGAATGATTGTAAGCCATTAATTCTTGGAGATTAATGACCCAGATTTCGTTCTGGTGTGCTAACACGGGAAACTAGGAGTGCTAACGAATTTAATTATTGGGGGTACCAATGTAATTTGACTAATTTATCTTATGGAAAGTTACTAAAATCATGAGAAGTTACTATATTCATGGGATTTCATATTTTAGGTTAATATCTATTTTTTATGGGATTTCATATTTTTTAGTCGTTCAAATATTTTATATTTTTGGTGTATTTATTTTTATTTTTTTAAAAACTAACATTATCTTTTTTTTCTATTTGATTTTTATTTTTAAAAGTCGGAACTGTTGTGCTAACCATTTGTTTTGTGTGTGCTGCAAATTAGAAAGCAGAGTGCGGTTCTGATTATATTCCAATTATGTGATTTTTTTGTTATGCTTTATTGTGTACAATACAGTCAATTTTGATACAATGTGTTGTGCTTTATTTTTTTGGAAGATAAATAATCATACTCGTTTTCAAGTATAGGTACAAAATGATTTTCGCGTCATTTACTAAAAAAATACAATAAATACAATAAGACTCCATTTGTAAATCCCATAAACTGCTATGCAAGCAATACATACCATATATGCTAGTATTACCTATTAAATGTGTTAATACAAATAACATTTTAATGCTAAACTCGTACTATTAAAACATTAACAGAAATAAAATGTATTAACAATGCAAAATTTTACAGATTTAAGTGCTAACTATCACACAAATGACATCACAATAATTATCAAAATAATATTATCAAAGGTGCTAAAATTTGGAAAGAGATAAGAAGTGGGATATGAAATCCCATGATTGTAGGAAATACCAAACATAAAATCTGTATAATTACAAAAATATCCCCTCAAAAATATTACAGAAGACACTTAGCTTAACTCTTTAGCACAACGTGCACAAATCGCACCATTAATCACCAAAGATCAAGGGCCCAGAATCATTCTTATTTCTTACGGAAAAAAGTTTTCCTACTGAACCTATCCCTATATATATATATATATATATATATATATATATATATATATATATATATATATATATATATATATATATATATATATATATATATATATATTATACTAAAAGATTGAGTCCCCTTATTAATATGGAGCCTTCACGAATATTATTTAATGTAGAGTCTTAATGAATTCAATTTTTATCTAAAAAATTATAAAATCTCAATCTTAATAATTTGAAAAGTCTCTTCTTAATAATTTGAAAAGTCTCTTCTTAATAATTTGAAAAGTCTCTTAATAATTTGAAAAGTCTTTTTTAATAATTTGAAAAGTCTCTTCATATGAATAGTCATTTCATATTCGCAAGTTACACAAATAATTTAACTATAAATAACACCTTTCCTGGACATCAACATCCATATTGTGATGTTCTCGGTATGCTTGCATTTCGACTCACAGTTGATCAATTTTCGTAGTATGTTTTTTACCGACTACAACAATATCCCATCCACTATCCTATCCCACCTCACGGTTACCAACAGTCACCAACAACACTCTCTTTGCCCGCCCAGACGTAACTGATTATGTAACGAAAGAGAAAAAAAATGAGGTTGTGATTTATACTAAATGTTGAGAGAGAGAGAGAGAGAGAGAGAGAGAGAGAGAGAGAGAGAGAGAGAGAGAGAGAGTGAGTGAGTGGGAAAGTTTTAACAAAGAGTCGAAGCAAATTAAGTCTTAATGACTTTAATTTTTATCTAATGACACTATATTAATTGAGTTTTTAATTAGGTGAGTAAATGACTCTAAATTTGGTTACAAATCATCAATCTATAAGTAATAATAATAATATCCATTTAGGTTATTACTATGGAATTACAAAGGTCATGTTATTATTAATATGAAATCACACGTTTCAGAATATTCATGTAGGTTATTACTATGGAATTACAAAGGTCATGTTATTATTACTATGAAATCACACGTTTCAAAATATTCATGTAGGTTATTACTATGGAATTACAAAGGTCATGTTATTATTACTATGAAATCACACGTTTCAAAATATTCATGTAGGTTATTACTATGTGTTTTGCGCATCTTATGATTGGTTCTGCTAAGTAGTTGCTTTCGAATGCTCTTTGAGAAATATTAGATTGAATTTATCATGTGCAATGAATTATTATTGAAAAGAAAGAAGGTCCGCGCATCGCAAAGTGTTTTCTTTGTCTATATGTAGAATCATTACTGAGAAACCAATATCTACATCCTTTTACGGTGAGTGTTAGTACATCCGAATTGAACAGATAAATTAAATTAGTTTGCTATAATAATAAAATACAACATATTAAAACTATGGGTTATTATACAAACATGTTACTAAAGTTTACTAAAAAATGCAATTTTGTTACTAAAGTTTTTTTTGTTACAAATAGGTTACTAAAGTTTTGTAACCGGTTACTTAAGTAACTAAAGATGTTTTAACCCATTGATACCGGTTACATTGCCAATGTGGATTTTTTTTTTAAAAAAATATAAAAAATCCAGAAAATAATTTTATTTTTTCGAAAAATAATATATTTTTTCCAGAAAATAAATTTTTTTCGAAAAATATTTTTTTGCCAAAAAATAATATTTCTCCAGAAAATAATTTTATTTTTTCGAAAAAATAATATATTTTTTCCAGAAAATAAATTTTTTTCGAAAAATTTTTTTTGCCAAAAAATAATATTTCTCCAGAAAATAATTTTTTTTTCGAAAAAATAATATATTTTTTCCAGAAAATAAATTTTTTTCGAAAAATATTTTTTTGCCAAAAAAAATATTTCTCCAGAAAATATTTTTTTAATTTTTGGAAGAAATAAAAAATTCCATAAATAATGTTTTTTTCGAAAAGATAAATTTTTTCCTAAAAATTTTAAAATTTTTGACAAAGACTTTTTCCAGAAAATTTTATTTACAAAGATAATAATTTCAGAAAAAATAATAATTAAAAAAAAAAAAGAAAAAAAAAAAGAAAAAAAACACGCATAGTAACTTTTTGTAAAGTTCAGTAACCTATTTAATAACCCCGTAAACTATAGTAACTTAACATAACATTTAAAACTATGCGGCGTGGACAAGGAGAACCGGTAATCATCCGGTTGCCCACTCTCGCAGTTACATTTGTGTAAGATTTTAATCTTTGAGTAACCCAGTTGACAAACCCGAAAACTTGAGTAACCTCTTTGTAACAAAAAAAACTTTAGTCAGAAAATTGTCATTTTTGGTAAACTTTAGTAACCTGTTTGTATAATAACCCTAAAACTATCACCTTGAGTAATGAATAGAAATGAAAAAATACATAATTTTGACTTGAAGCCGTTCGTAAATTATAATATCAAATAAAATTTTGAGTTTTAAACATACGCAAAAGTTCAAACTTTTATCGAAAAACAAAACCGATGCATCGACGGTCGAGAATCTCGTATATATATATATATATATATATATATATATATATATATATATATATATATATATATATATATACATAATGAATGGGGTTCGATTCTATGAGTTAATAGAAAAAACCGGCCCAAAAGCACCCTCATGAGAGTCTCAAATTGTTATACACACACACAAACACACACACACACATAAATATATATATATATATATGGAATCAGATGAGAATGGTTTTTATGTTGTGAATTGATAATAAATCTGAATCATTGATTCGTGTGTGATATCTGATCAGGATTGAGCATGCAAATATATCGTTATATGCAGATCAAACTCAGATGCATAAAAACTCTGTATTATATGCATCAAAATTAGGGACGGCAATTTTGACCCGGCCCACCCCGCGACCCGCAGTGGACGGGACGGGTCTGTGCACCAATCTTGCCTCGTGGGTACCCGCCCGCCCCTCACAATTTTTTTATTTTTTTTCATATATTTAATATATATTTTTTATATATAGTTTATACATTTATATATCTTTCGTACATTTATTATTAGATCTTACTATTTATGTTAATAATGACCAATTTCATAAATAATACTCCCTCCGTCCCGCCCAAAGGTTTACATTTCTATCAAAAAGTAGTCCCTTTAGTAAGTTTACATATATCACTTTTTACAATTAAATAAAACAATCACTTTTTACTTTTTAATCTCCACCACTCATTCATCATCAATACTTTTTTACTTTTTAATCTCCACCACACATTTAATCATCATTACTTATACCAATCATTACCTAAAATACACCAAATATACACCCTCTGTCAACCTTTGGCTGGGACAGAGGGAGTATGTATTATAAAAATGAAATACTAGACAAAAAACTCGTTAAAATATTTATTTTATTAAATTTGAAATAACATTTTTTCTTATGCGGGTCGACCCGCCCCGTTCACTTTGTGGAGCGGGTCTGGGTTTTTACCGACCCGCTCCGCCCGTCCCGACTCATTGCCACCCCTAATCAAAATATTGATGCACTAGAATATTACATCCTATGCATACGTTTTTGTGGGAATAAATCTAGTTCATCCATTTAATCAAGATCTATGGATCAAATTCATTTTTATTTCTTAACTTAAGTATCATTCTCACAGAACCCGCCATATATATATATATATATATATATATATATATATATATATATATATATATATATATGGAGAGAGAGGGAGAGAGAGAGAGAGAGTTATCAAACGAGAATGAATTTTTGAGTAAAATAAGAATAAATTTATATCATTGATCTTTGTGATGTACGGTCCAGATTAACTTATACATGCAATATATGCATTTCGTGCATCAAATTGCAATGTATTAAACATGCATTATATGCCTCAAAATATCATACATACGTTATTGTACAATAAATCTAGACCATCCATTTAATCAAGATCTATGTACGAAACTCATTCTTATTTCTTAATTTAAAACGCAATCTCACCAGAACCACCATATATCTGGTGAGATTGCGTTTTAAATTAAGAAATAAGAATGAGTTTCGTACATAGATATTGATTAAATGGATTACCAAGATTTATTGACATGAAAACTTATATATGGAATACATTATTTTAATGTATCGATATTTTGATGCATATAATGCATAATTTTAATATTTTATATTTTATTGCATGAAACGCAAATTTTTTATATATAATATAATCTGGATCGTAGATTATACAAAGATCAATGGTTCATATTTATTTTTATTTCTTACTCAAAAAAACATTCTATCTAATTCACATATATTAACATATAATATTACACATTAATATGTTGATCACTATTTCATACCTTTGATGGAGAAATTAAAATACTCTAAACAGAATGAAAAATAAATAAATCTAAATAAGAGAAAATATCACAAGGAAAAAAAAAAAAAAAAAAAAGGGATTACAATCCCATGCTCCAGCGATCTTCCTAGCCTCAGCTAACGTACAACTCATTTAAAGCCAAGGCAAAGGACGCGTAGTAGTACTTCTGGTACAAAGCACGACGAGATGGGACCCGCTGTCTCGCTGTCCGATTAGACAAATGAAGTGGGCTCCGCTGAGTAATGTGCTCCAATCATCGATCATCGGACAGATAGCTTTGCAATCGCAACGGGGCAGCATTAAAAGGGGGGGTGGAACTCTACTTTTTAAATGCTGGCTTTTTCATTTTGATGAGACCATTCCAATTGTACTAGAAGAATCGTGTCAAGTCTAAGCGCCGTTGATTCTTTTGATGTACTTATGTGCAAGTTGTTTGTGCATTTCTTTGCATTGTTATCTCGAAAAAGAACTATCTATATTAGGGGTGGGATTTTTAACCGAAGAACCGATTTTTTTTAAAAACCGAACCGAAAAAACCGGTTCCGGTTCCGGGTTTTATAACAAAAAGCGGATCCGGTTCTTAATTCGGGTTTATTTAAATAAATCGGTTCCGGGTTTTGGGTCTTCAATTTCAGAACACACATTACCCGGTTAAGAACCGGATTTTAAATATATATAATATAATTATATTTACTAATATAAATAATAAAGGATTATAGTTTAAACAAAATACAAGTAACCTGATTTAAGTAAAGCGCCGCTTTCACTCACTTTCACCTGGAAAGAAAACTCAAGGCGACAAGAAAGAGAACCGACCACGGGGAGGGTTTCTTCTACGTTTCTTCTTCACCGATACCCTCGAAAGAGGAAACGACATTCTTACCGATGAAGTGAACGACAAAATTAAGGATCTCTATCGAAGTAAGTTCTCCCTAAACTGTGTAAATGTTTATCCGAATAGCTCCTTTAGGCCATTAGAAGAACGAATCTCTGCTCTAGTTTGAACTTCAACACCGAGTACTTTGCTTGTTTTTATTTTGCCTCCCCCTTTTTAGGCTTCTATAATGCGATAGATGAATTTTTATCTAACAAAGTGGAATAAACTCGGATAGCGACAATTTGGAATCACAGATCTTCTAATTTCTTACCGATCTTCTACGTTTTCTTGAATATAGATAATTTGGAATCACAGATGGAATAGGATAGGAGTTTCGAACCATCCCATCACTGATATATTATACTATGATTGTTGGGTTGGGTTGGATTTTCTTTCAATTTAAGGGCATGCTTAAACATATGTTTTAACCAAATTATTGAATATATTTTCGGTTCTAGTTGCTTATTCGGTTATTATTGAGAATTCGGGTTTTAGCGAATTCGGGTTTTAGCAGAATTCGGGTTTTTAGCAATCGGTTACGAAAACCCGAAATACCCGAACCGAAAAACCGGTTCGGGTCTTAAACCGGTTCCCCAAAAAATTACACAAAACCCGATCCGGTTTTTGTATATTAAAATCGATTTAGGGTACTTAAAATATTAGTAATAACCGAACCGGTCCCAGCCCTAATCTATATCGGCTTAGAATCTAGATATTAGTTCAGTCTGGTTCAAAAATTTATATTTCTATCAAAAAAATTATTCCTTTTAATAATATATATCTATATATATAGATATTACTTTTTGCAATATAATCAAATAATTAGTTTGTACTTTTCACCAAACATTCACCATCATCAATACTTTTACTTTTTAATCTTCATCACGCATTTACTATCATTATTTATACCAATCATTACATAAAATACACAAAATATGCATCATCTGTCAATCTTTGGTTGGAACAGATGGAGTACACTATTGTGGTCGTGTAACGGACAATGTAATATAGTTCTTGTTTGCTGGTTCAACTGGCTGAAACGGCACTTCTGAACCTGCGGTTAATTATTTGCCTTGATCTGATTCAATAGTAATGTTTTTTTAAATTTTAAACATATGGGGAGAATTGATTGAATTGATTGAACAAGTGGTTTCCGGTATTAGATTGTGGAGCTTGAAGCACTGTACAATAGATGTTTCAGGAATTGTGTGAGGATTATATTATGATTACGACTATTGAAATATAAATAGCTCATTACTCTCATTGTAACTTGTACTCTGGCGTTAACTTAACACATATGCTGGCTTCGTAGCGGCCTCATACAGTCAGAATTTTTACAAACTGCGTAAACAATTCCGTTTACTTTATTAATTTTCTTTCGATTTTCTTTTCATATTTGCAAATAGATTAGTATACCTCGTTTCCCCCACTTCACAAATTATTGAAATTTGAATCGATGGTCAAGATTTGATAACCGTTAAGGATCAACTATCAGATCATGTGACTGTTTTGCAAAACCACTATCGAGGATTTGCACAGGGGATCCAAACTGACTTAAGATATTGCAAAAAATATTTCCTCCTATTACTAATGATTGCACTGGGGGATCCATTACAATGGAGGATTTGCATGGGGGATCCAAACCGACTTAAGCTTACTCTTTGTAAGCTTCTCAGAAGACTACTGCAAAAAATATTTCCTCCTATTACTAATGATTGCACAGGGGATCCAAGCCGACTTAAGATATTATCCTGCACAAACTTAAGAGTAATCACAGCAAAAGGTGACAGCGATAATCTATATACGCGCGATCCTGTGAAGTGAGATAAAAGTGAAATGTCACAATCACATTTATCTCACTTCACAGGATCGTACCACATACACAAATTGTCAACCTCGTTGTCAAGTGAATTGTGAAAGTAGCATTACTCCAAACTTAATGACAATATTAGTACCACAAGTCCTTGTGGAGATCGCTTCAATCCACTTGGACACAATACCCATGTTGGAAAAATAGCTTAAATTAATACCATATTTAATTATGATAATTAATGACATTAAATGGTATATTTGGAATCTATATTTTGTGTAGATTAATTTAGTGTATTTACTTGTTCAATTCATTAAGGAACGAATGAGTAATTAATGCACAAAGATAAGCCATTTAAGATGGGAATGTGGTGTGGAATTCCATCACACATTGAAAAAACAAGGAATTGATAAGCTATTTATAAAGGACTTTCCACCATAAAGGAGTAATCAAGTATGTTCCACTATGTTGCACCCTAATTGGCTTTAATTAGTTTTTTAAAGCTAAAATCCGAATCCTACGAGGAAGGTGCAAAGCACCTTCCGAGTCCGAGTCCGAGTCCGAGGCTGAGCACTTGCACGTCACACTTGTCTCAACGGGCGCTTCATAGGCGAACTTCGCTCGTTCGCCTCGGAACGAGGAGCTATGAGGAGCCTTTAGCTTTGACAACCGAAATGGTGGCTCGGACGACGTGGAGGGTGACTAGGATGACACGTGGCAGTGGCATGTCAAACAGATGACTTGACGGGTGCGGGACAACGTGGCGGCGGTTCGCAACCGAACCGGTGTAATGGTTCGGACCGTTATGAACAAGCGCACTGGTTTGATTCGCCTGAACCAATGCAGCTCTTCGCACCAGATCACAAGGTGTCTGTTCAGCCAGAAAGTCACATTGATTCGGACAGGGTCCTTTACAGGCTATAAATAGCCCCCTGCAGATGATGGTTGCATATACAGAATTAACCAAGATAATTAACACACTCATTCTATCATAAAATTCATACTCAAGTCCCGAGTATTCAGTAGTTCGCCCGGAATTCGATTCTTAGTTAAGGTACCGAGTTCACATAAAACTCTTGTATCTTGGGGACGTTTGCCATAGATCTGTGTATACTATGCATGGCAATTTCTGTAATATCCGCAAATTCGATTTCTGGTAATTTTCTTTTTTTGGCGAGAGTCCGTTTTGACGACTCGCTTGGGACCGTTTCGTCATTCTGAGAATGATTAATTATACACTTTTTGACATCCGAGTTCGTTTTGGTGTCGTTTTGTTGAGTTCCGTGCTTCTTAGCGACTTTTCCGCACTTGAGTTCGATTCTTGCGAATCTCGTTCGAAACTACAGTTTCGAGTTTCCCGTAAGTCAGTTTAACTTTGTTAGACGGGTTGTGACCATGTTTCGGATCGATCTGTTTATCGTTGTGACTTTTCCGAGTTCGGTTCGATTTTTGTGAACCTTGTTCGGAAGTAACATCTTTTAGTTTCTACCAGCTCTTTAATGTCTTGAGTTGAAGTGTGGACCTTGGAGTCATTGTTCGACCGTTGTCATCCGATCATTGTTGTTCGATCGTTGTTGTTCGATCGGGGTTGTCCGACTGTGTTGCCTGATCTCGTACCGCGAAGAATTGTCGTTCACCGTTAGTCAGCTGTTTCGAGTGTGGCCAGATGGGTCACCGAGCCGTGCATTGAGAGACGGTAGCTGAAGTTTTTTTTGAGGATTTCGGCGTAGTCCGAATTGTTTGTGATTGCCCCTGTGGACCGTTTTGTGTTTAATTGCTGTTTTCTCGACTCTGCGTGTTTGTTGTAATAGGTGCTTAGTGTTTTGTGATTGTTCGGATAATTGACTTGACTGTATTATCCGTTTGATGACGCTTGTCACTTGTTGGTTTTATTATATCCCTAACGGCGACGTTGTGTTGGTCGTCGTGGAGCGTGTTTTCACGCCGTATATTCCTTTGCGTTGCTTGTAACGTTTCGCCGTTGGGCGTAAGTTACGCATTTCTTGTGTATCTCGTTGAGTTTTCCTGGAGAGATATTGCTTCTCCCTACTTGTTTTAAGTTTCGGGACGAAACTTCTTTTAAGGAGGGTAGTATGTAATATCCGCAAATTCGATTTCTGATAATTTTCTTTTTTTGGCGAGAGTCCGTTTTGACGACTCGCTTAGGACCGTTTCGTCATTATGAGAATGATTAATTCTACACTTTTTGACATCCGAGTTCGTTTCGGTGTCGTTTTGTTGAGTTCCGTGCTTCTTAGCGACTTTTCCGCACTTGAGTTCGATTCTTGCGAATCTCGCTCGAAACTACTGTTTCGAGTTTCCTGTAAGTCCGTTTAACTTTGTTAGACGTTTTGTGAACTTCGGTTTGGTTATTCGATCACGTATCATGATTTAGGGCATTTTGAGCCATTTTGTAATTTACCCAAAGTTGTGGGTATCCGCATTCGTATTTGTTTGCTTAACCCTTTTCATGGCCGCGTGTGATTAATTGTTGCATGGTATTTCATTTCGGGTCGATGATGTTGCCCACGAGCATTTTGTCGTGTTCGTTCCGTGCGATTTCGGATAATCGAGTCGTCGAGTCCTGGTGGTCGGGCACTGGCCGGACGGTTGCGGGCACTGGCCGGACGGTTGCGGGCATTGGCCGAACGGGTGCGGCAGGAACCGGCGTAGCGCACGCTACGTCCGGAAGGTAGCGCACGCTACGATCGGGAGTCAGCGCACGCTACGGCCGGTTAGCTGCGCGCGCTAGTCGGCCGAGACAATAGGGGCAGTGAGGTTCTGGACTCGGGTGGATCGGCAGGTAGCGCACGCTACTGTCGGACACTGCGCACGCTACGACCGGCAGGTAGCGCACGCTACGGCCGGAAGGCTGCGCACGCTACCTGGCCGAGCAGTCTAGTCCAGGAAGTCTCTGGATTGCGGCCCGGGCCGATAGCGCACGCTAGCTCGGCAGCCTAGCGCACGCTAGGCTGCACCAGTATAAATGTGACAGAGCAGTCGCATTTTCACTCGTTTTTCATTTCCCTTCTTTTCGATCCGCGGCTGGAGCTTCGGAGGAGGCGAAGCCATGTTGTTGAACAACAAATCCATGAAGTTCTTGAGTTCATATCATTGATTGATCATCCTATATCATCCTTTGATCCAGCGAATCAAGGTGAGATTTCCTAGAACCCTATTTTGAGAAATTTTGGGGCTTTTGCGTTTTGTCCGATTCGTTCCGTATTGTTGATTAATCCATGATGGGTATGATTAATCTTAGTAGTATTCTTGTGTTTAACATCATTTAATCCATTGTTCTTCGTCGAATCAAGGTATATTTCTTAATTTCCCTCGAATTGACTTTTTGGGGGGATTTGTTCTTGATTTCGTTTTACATCCGTTTTTGATGAACCGATTGTTGTAAAATGATGTTGTTAAACATATCCTATGGATTGAACATCCATATTTCGGTTGGGAATTCCATTTTCATGTTTTGTTGGGTCGATTTGTGTTCTTGGCCATTTTGGGGGAAACACTTGAACTTTCGTCATTTGTTCTTTGAATTCAGTGGCTTTGGGTCGTACTTTGGAATTCATTTTCATTGTTATTGTTTTCGTTCGTAGTTTATTGTCGCGGGTTGTCATTCGGCGGAGTCGGCGGGTTCGTAGTCGGTTCGAGTCTCCTCACTTCGGTCGATTCTCCGTGTTGTGATTATTCGAGGCAAGTACCTTGTCCATACAATTCTTGTTTTGTGGATACGATGATTGGTGAATGCTTTAGTATGTTGTTTAATTGTTTGAGACGAACTTTCAAAAGATTTGGTTTAGCCTCGTTAAAGGCTCACTTTCAAAACGCATGTGTTTTGTAAATTGTGTGGGTTGTAAGTGACTACGTGAATCCTTTGATATGTTTGGTGTTGATGTTGCGCTTGATAATGCGTGTGTACGTATATTATCTCTTTTCGGTGCGTTATGATTTGACGTGGTGTTTTGCTAAGTGTTTGATGCCTCTTTGTGAATTGTTTGGATAACCTTGGTGTGATATGTTACTTGTACATGATTGTTTCGCTAGCCAGCTCGGGAGGGTCCTTCGAGGCCTCGAGTGGTATTTGTAGCTTCGTTCCAGCCCTAGGCGACGTGTGTGCTTGATTGTTTCGCTAGCCAGCTCGGGAGGGTCCTTCGAGGCCTCGAGTGGGATTTGTGGCTTCGTCCCGCTCCTAGGCGACGTGTGTGCTTGATTGTTTCGCTAGCCAGATCGGGAGGGTCCTTAGAGGCCTCGAGTGGGATTTGTTGCTTCGTCCCGGTCCTAGGCGATGCGAGTGCGTGTGTATGTTATGTGAATGTGTTTGCTCACCTCGGGAGGGTTCGACGGGGCCACGGAGGGAGTCCAATGGTTTCGCCCTGGATTCACGAGTAGAACTTCACGAGTGCGTGTGTATGTTTTGTGAATGTGTTTGCTCACCTTGGGAGGGTTCGACGTGGCCACAGAGGGAGTCCAATGGTTTCGCCCTGGATTCACGAGTGAAACTTCACGGGTGCATGTATATTTTATGTCCGCCGAGGATGCGTGATGTGAGTTTTAACACTGTGTATTGTTGTTGGTTTCATTTGTGAAAACAAAACCTTTGGGCTGTGACCCCTGTTGATTTTGGAAAGTTAAGGATTAGGTAATCCTAAATTGTTTTCTATTAAAACTCTCGATGGAACCGTTTTATAAATTGTTTCCCTTGATTTGTGATCTTTCGGTTTTGGAATGTTTTACCCAAACTCTTGCCTCGAGAAGTACTTTTCTTTACGTTTGGATCATTGAGGATTCCTGGTTATTGTTATTCGTGAAATTTTAATTGTATGACTCGTATTTTTGCACTTTGTTCTTGCACTAGCAAAACAGTGGAGTTTTGCTAACCCCCGAGTATTCGGGGGGTGGATGTCTGTTTTTGCATTCAGGTTTGGGAGCATAACACAGGGTCGGCACGAAGGATGATGAAAGATGATCGATACTAATCACATGAGGACCCGTACATTGTTGTATTGGTTTAGTTGTATTTTATTTCTGCTGCAGTATTTCTCTCCACGTTTTACGGGAGTATTTTGTATTTGACCCCTGCGCGGGCATGTATTGAGATTGAGTTGTATGTTTTTATTGAAAGATCAAATCGGTCTACTGAGTTGTTTTAGCCTTAAAGGCATTATTTAGATATTCGATGTTGTTACCAGCCTGGTAGATCCTTGAGGAGAGGGTCTACGGCGTGTAATATCCCTGAGCGGATTGGGGGTGTTACAATTTCGTCTTACGGAGAGAGAGTCTAACTCTTGCCTCGATTTTATAGTGTTTCGTCATTTTCTACATCATACCAAACAACAATCGTAAGACGAAATTTCTGTAGAAGATGGCGTCGTCAAGCAACAATGTTCATGCTCCTGCCAATGCCGAGAAACCCGAGAAGTTTTCAGGTTATGATTTCAAACGCTGGCAATCAAAAATGTTGTTGTACCTTACTACTCTCAACCTGTGTCGCTTTGTGTCCGAATCTCCTCATGCTGTGGGGGATGATGAAACTGACACCCTAAAACGAACGGCGTTGGATGCATGGCATCACAACGACTTCTTATGTCGAAACTATATTCTGAATGGGGTGGATGATACACTTTACAGTGTTTATTCCACAATTAAAACGTCCAAAGAGTTGTGGGACTCATTGGAGACAAAATATAAAATAGAAGATGCTGGTTTGAAGAAGTTCATCTTAGGTCGTTTTCTCGACTTCAAGATGGTGGACAACAAAACTGTTCTTGAGCAAGTGCAGGAAATACAGTTGATCCTACACGACATTTTGGCAGAAGGGATGAGTCTGTCTGAATCCTTTCAAGTTGCTGCCATAATCGAGAAGTTGCCCCCGATGTGGAAGGATTTCAAAAACTACCTCAAGCACAAGCGCAAGGAGATGTGTCTTGAAGATCTTATTGTGCGACTGAGGATCGAAGAAGACAATCGGAAGACCGATGTCAAGACGAACAAGTCATCTATGGAGGCAAAAGCAAATCTCGTCGAGTCAAGCCAAAACAAAAAGGGGAAATTTAACGGGAAGAGGCAAGACTCGAAGAATCAAAAGAAGATCAAAGGAGAATGCTACAACTGCGGCAAAATCGTGCATATGGCGAAAGATTTCCGAAACCAAAGAAGGACAAGAAGAGAGATCAAGTAAATGTTATCGAAAAGAAGTATGTGCCCGTCGATTTGTCTAGTCTTGATACATGTGAAGTTGTAGATGAAGTCAACATGGCGGCACTACCAAACACATTTGTGCCGATAAAGCCATGTTCTCCTACTACGAGCCCGTCACCGAGGAAAGAAAGTTGTACATGGGTAACTCCGCTGCCTCAAATGTTGTTGGAACTGGAGAGGTTATACTCAAGATGACGTCAGTATTGAAAATGACGCTCAAGAATGTGCTACATGTTTCGGACATCCGTAAGAATCTTGTGTCTGGCTCAGCATTGAGCAAAGTCGGATTTAGGCTAGTGTTTGGAGCAGACATAGTTGTAATAACCAAGAATTGTCACTTTATTAGAAAAGGCTACATAGATAACGACCTTTTCAAGCTTAATGATATCAATGTACGTGGTGAAAATGAAATAAACGATAAAGTTGTTTACTTGCTTGAGTCTCCTAATTTATGGCATGATAGATTAGGACAAGCAAATCTAAATATACTACGTTATTTAGTAAATTTAGATTTATTGCCAAAAATGACTTTCGATCGACACAAAAGGTGTGAAATTTGTGTTGAAGCAAAAATGGAAAAATCTCCTTTTCATTCAGTGGAAAGATCAACAAAACCTACTAAATTGATTCACACCGATCTATGTAATTTAAAACTTGTGCAAACAAGAGGTGGAAAGAATTATTTTATAACTTTTATAGACGATTGTACAAGATTTTGTTATGTGTGTCTTTTGAGAAGCAAAGACGAAGCATTCGAAGCTTTCAAAACATACAAAACAGAAGTTGAAAATCAACTCAACACCAAAATCAAAATGATTCGAAGTGAATATGTTGCACCTTTTGAAGAATATAGTCGTGAAAATGGCATTATTCATCAAACGACTGCACCTTATGCACCCCAATCCAATGGTGTTGGAGAATGAAAGAATAGAACATTGAAGGAAATGATGAATGGTATGTTGATAATGTAACACCCCCAAAACCATATGAGAATATTACACGCCGTAGATCCTTCCCACAAGGATCTACCAGGCTAAACATCACAAAAAAGACCAAGCGTTTGCCCGACCGGGGCAACCAATATAATGATACGAACCGTTAAGGTCAATTATAAATAACTATATGGACCGATGAGGTCGTACGTCTGACATAAACAGAAAAATACAACTCTGTACAAAGAATGCCCATGCATGGGTATAGATACAAAATAGCGGAAGGCGGAAAACGACTCTGACGATACAACACAACTCGACTAAACTCCCAACTCTCGATTAGTATCGTAGCCCGCCATTTCCTATGCCAATCCTGTGACTGCTCCCCGAACCCGCAAGCATCTGGACACAAAACAGACATCAACCCCCGATTACTCGGGGTTTAGCAAAATTCCACTATTTTGCTAGTGCAAGTATAATACGATACGAAATGCAACAAGTAAATAGTAACCACGAATTTAATACACAAATCAACTATCAAAATGTTCCCGAGAAGTTTTAGAAATTTCGAACTCCACCAAGGAAGTATTTGAAAAGAAACTCGTCATCTCGGGGATTTTTTAAATAGAAATTCTCTTGGACCTCGAGTCCCAGTTAACAAAACCTTTTTTGAAAGCGTTAGGGCCTGAGCCCGATTTTCATTTCCAAAACACACTAGTTAAGATATCGTCATGGGTCCGTGACCCAACTTTAAAACACTAGTCAATCAATCACTGTTACACGATCACTGTTCGTACACATCATGTACCGAACTCCAGAGGCCTCGACGGACCCTACCTGGACCACATGCATTGTTCGTACACATCATGTACCGAACTCCATAGGCCTCGTCAGACCCTACCCGGACCAGATACGTTGTTCGTACACATCATGTACTGAACTCCAGAGGCCTCGTCAGACCCTACCTGGACCACACGATCACGGTTCGTACGCATCATGTACCTAACTCCAGAGGCCTCTTCAGACCCTACATGGATCACACGCATTGACATGAGACAACTCATATTGATCAACTAAACACAGCACCATGACCAACACACATTATTATCAATATGTTAAACCATTCAACAATACACTGTAATACATGCAAGTACGTAATCAACCAACACAATTATAACAATCATCACGGTCACCCAACCATGGCCAATCACACACGACATGAACCATAGGATTAACACAACCAACAAAATTCCAAGATGTTATCCAAGTGAGGATATCATCACTACCATCAATCGTTCACAATTATAAAATCACACGAAGTATATTCACGAAGATAAACCAAATCACCACAAGTCTAACACGAAGTCTCTATTCACAAGACACAAATTGTATAGCAAGATACTTGCCTCGATAACCGGTATCGAACACTCTGACGAATACGGCTCAACCGGGAAATCTCGAACACCTACAATCCTCCGGTAAAAACAACAAAGATACGATTACGACGAGAATCAAGGTAAAAAACAATAGAAATCCCACCAAACTATCGAAGGAAACTCATTGGGACATTTAATCGAACATTCAAAGTTCGATAACTCCCAAGAACACTCGAATCACCAATCGAGTTAAACAACTTCCAAATATGAATATATAACCCATAGAATACGATTATTAATGCTCAATAACATCAAGCAATTCATCAAAATTGGACGAACAACAAAGATCAAGAAGGAATCCCGAAAGCCAACTCTAGGAGATTTCAAGAATTTACCTCGATCCGACGAAGAACAAGTATTTAGTGATGATGTAATCGACAATAGCCTTCCAAAACGTCTTGGAATTGAGTGGAATCGACCAAGAATCACTCTTCTCAAACCTACCGTTCGTCAACCGCCACAAGAAGGGAAAATGGAGTGAAAATTAGGTCTCCCCGTCACCACGGCTATATAAAGCCGCACAGGTTACGACCGTAACCGGCAGTGCCTTACGGCTGTAACTCGACCCTTACGGCCGTAATAGGCATCTGCTTACGGACGTAACCGGCACCTCCCAGGCCACTGCCCAATCACGCTCGGCCTATTACGGCCGTTACCAGGCAAGGCATTACGGCCGTAACCGGGCATTACGGCCGTACCCGGCCACACATTGCGGCCGTAACAGGCCATGCCTTACGACTATAACAGGCCCTGCATTGCGGCCGTAACTCGGCCAGTTCTTACGGTCGGGACTTGATCGTTCCGACAGTCCGGTTAGGCGTTCGACAACGGCTTGGTCACACTAACGCATCAGTTTTGATTCAAAATAATAACGAGCAAATTACGGAACATAACATACCATAAGCACGCATTTAATAAAAGAATTGCACGCGATACAAGTCTCACTTGACGAACACTACAACAGAATATATCATACCGTTCATGACATAAAAACAAATCCCATATAATCATAACGAAACAAAATAACCGGCACCAGATGACAAATAATTCAGGGCAATTGGAATAAAAATCTCGGGTATTACATTCTACCCCTTTAAAAATAAGTTTCGTCCCGAAACTTAAATCAAGGTCATCACAGTGATACAAAACAAAACATAACGACACATATAAAATACCAAATTCATGACCCCTGGTCTACCGTCACGCCTCCGTAGGTTCAACAACCACGCGAAACTTATTCATAACAAAATATCAGTCATCAAGCTCCAAACAAAAAAATATCAGATAATATAACTCCACATGAGAAACAATCTGCGTAACGAGTACAAAATATCATCATTGGACATCACTGGACCCTCCAGAAGTGGGAATGGAACTCCGGTTCCCCACCATCTTGGCAACAATCTCGCAGTACTGAACTCGATGCCCTTCGCATCCATAATTATAGCAAGTCACCAACGGTTTTTTCTTATAGTGCGCACGCTCATGGCCCAGAACATTACAGTTGAAACACCTTGGAGCATTACCAGAACTCAAAGACACCGGCTTGGGTCTTTTAGATTCTCTAGTTGACCGAGAAGGTCCCGTACTTAATTGATACGAGGGTTGAGGTTTAGGAATCCCAATTCCCTCACTTCCCGATGCGCCATCAGAAGTCTTTTATTTTCTTGCCGCAGATGCAGATTCTGCCGACATTATAGCCATTTCAAATGCTAAGGCTCGATCCTGATAGTCCTTCAACGTTGTACACATAGAAGGAGCCATACACTGCCAAACCTGAGGTTTCATATGCATGTCGAAATAACGAACTTTTTCTGCCTCACTTCGCACTTGATCTCGAACATAACACAGCTGATGATTGTAATCGACTATTGCCTGAGATATCGACACGTCTTGGGGCGTAGCCGAGAAAAACTCGACAATCCTGTGCTCTTTAACAAGCGGCGGACAATACTAGGCCTCCATGGAAATCTTGAACTCAGCCCAAGTAGCTGTATGGTTACTAGGCGCTACGGCCTCCCACCAGTGTGCAGCTTCCCTGTCGAGCACGTATTGAGCAATAGGTAATCTTCTTTCATCGGGATAAGCTACAACATCGAATATTCTGTCCAACTGGAAGAGCCAGTTCTCCCAGCTTAACGAGTCCGAAGAACCTACAAAATGGGGCGGGTGCATTCTCATCACGTCTCATAACCACTTACTAGCTCCGTGATCCTCATCTGGAATCCTATCCCGATGTACGGTCTGATTCAAATGCGCCAATTGGTCAGCCACCTGACGAAGGATGGTGGTGGCGCCAATGTCAACATTACCTCTGGTTGATTGCCGCTGATCACGCGATTGGTCACCTCGACCATCTGTACTGAGCTGATTGGCGCTCGACGACGAGCGAGTCGCCCTCTCATGCTCCTGATCACGACCAGTACTATGACCACGTCCTCGGCCTCGACCTCTCAGCATACTGAACGGACAACCATTCAGAACAACACAACAAATCAAACATCACATCATCAACACAGAACAACAAACAACAGCATGATAAAAACATTAACTCCAAGTCATTACACGAATACACGAACTAACACCGCAATAATGGAACTTAAATTCAAAGTAATTCGCACGGTCGCATCAACAGAGATGTACGACCTTTTACCAAAACAAACACGGTTAAAGCCACATACATGTCATTGCGATCAAACACTTGTAACCAATTTTTTTTTTCGAGGTATTTGTTCAAACGATAATATTTTAAAATTCGTAAGTTTGAAAGATTTTGCTGAAATGAAATTTTTGAAAACACTTTTAATACCTTGGTCGTTTAATCAAAACCATGAATCCCATTATCAAAACTGTTTTGATTGAAATTTGTAAAACAATACGTTGAAACTTCAATCTTCTCGATAGACGATATCATCAAAATGACCTTATCACTACATATCATTATCACCGTTAACGACATACAGGGTAACCACATGTTACCACGCCAACCATCACGGATAATAACGCACATGATAATCCGCGGCCATGCCCCTCGGCATCGACCCCCAAAGGTTTTGCCAAACTAATCCTGGGTCGAAAACCCCTTGTGTTCGCACTCAACATTAACACAGATTAACTACCATACCAGGATAATATCATAAAATAATACGATCAAATCATACCATGCAGTCACAACACTTAAAGTGAACCAAAATTTCTCGCAGAGATGGTAACGTTCAACAACACGTTAACGATACCCATACAGGGTAACCAACCGAGTGTGACATTACCAAAACAATAGTTATAGTTCACAGTCATCACCGACGGACCATACGACTATGTCAACTGAGATCAAAAGAAGAACGGTTACCATCGTGACAGTCAAAAGCTTATGGCCATAGCAACATGCAGTTTACGGCCGTAACAACTAGGATCTTATGGCCCTAACGTCTATGAGTTTATGGCCGTAATGGCAAACATCTTACGGTCGTAACCACTAGCTGTAGGACAGTAGAATTGTCCCAACATCCCTGACACGGCCCCGACGGTTAAGGATCGACTCCTAACAAAGTATTCCGACATTAAGAAAACACTGCAACATTCTCCGACGAGCATAACAACATAACAAACTTGTCGCAACGACTTAGTCCCAACACACAAACACATAACGTTTTAAATTTCGAAAAGTCATTTTGCAAAACAAAATTTTTACCAAAATCCTTCGATCATAACAAAAAATGACGGTAATATTTTGCAATGTCCGAAGTATTTTAAAACAGATTTTCCAAATACCGTCTAATGGTTCCATTTGAAAATACATGACCAACTTATCAAAATTCAACCGATTTCAAAATCCATACAAACCATGGTTTTACCGCACCATCAAAATATTTTCGAAAATCGATTTCCACCAAAAATGTTCAGACCCGAAAAATCCTCTAGAAAAGCGTTCTCGAACCTATCAGCAGCGGGCACAATTACAACAATCCAAAAATAATCGAACTTAAAACCACATTCCCATATGGCAAATAGGATCGCCAATTCAATCAAATACATTTCGTGGGCATCAAGTTTAAACATACAACAAAACCATTCATCGGAGTCTCTCACAAACTCTACCGTCGATACTTTTTCGAAACCCGTCAAGGTTCACAACTTTCACATCATACCACCCCACACGGTGGTTCAAGGGCAAAACATCAATACGTCCAGTTCTATACACATACGGTGTATCACAAGGATCGAATACAACTCCATTACACAACACCGTGCAAATAAAATTATGCACCACAAATATCGCACATAAAAAAAATCATGAAATACAGATAATATGCATAAAAGAGGAGATTTAGATCCACAGGCCGCACGGAGATGACGGTCGCCCACGATGCTAATCTCATCCGACAACATTCCCGACATGCTGTGACTATGCACAACTCAACTTGTCACCCGATAATTCGAATGACAAGACAACACATTACTCGACAAATCACGACTCGACTTTGTAACACCCCCAGAATCAAACCAGGAATATTACACGCTGCAGACCCTCTCCGTGAGGATCCACCAGGCTAGACATCGAAACAACACATTACATACATACCAACCTAATTAAAAGAACGAACCAATAGACCGATTTGGTCTTTCATCACTAACATACAAGTCAAAATATACACATTTCTATCTCGACTCATACCCATGGAAGGGTAAAATACACTTATAACAAAAGTACGACAGCAGAAAAGACTATGCAACGAACTCCGACTGACTACACCCAAAACTGGCCTTCGTGTGATTAGTATCATTCATCTTCCATCATCCATTGCACCGATCCTATGTTTTGCTCCCAAACCCTGCATGTACCTGGATGCAGAACAGACATCCACCCCCCGGTTACCCGGGGGTTAGCAAAACTCCATTATTTTGCTAGTACAAGTATAAAGTGCAAATATGAGCCATACACAACACATTCCGAGAATAAAATGAAAGACTTCCCGAGATATTTCATTTAGTTAAAATAGTTCAAGACTTGAAAGTAGGAATGAAGCAAGTAAGCACTTTAAAACACTACCAAATCTCGGGAGTTTTGAAAACATTGGAAATTGAAAAGTTCTTAATCTCTCGAAAGCCACTTAGGGTCACAGCCCCAAAGTCCATTTTCCGAAATGCAAATCTGTTAACAAAATACGGGGTCCACGACCCAACCATTCCGGTCACAAAACACAGGGTCCACGACCCGATCATCCACTTCAATTCACTTACAAGGACACATTACGCATAATACATTATTCTTATGCAATTCTAGCCAAACATCAAGACTCGATATATAATGTATCTCGACCCCAAGCATAAAGCATTGTGATGCTCCGGACATATCACAACAATCATCAAAACAACAACATCAACATCACGAAAAACCACACCTGGTAACCCGTGGCCGTACCCATTAGTAGCGACCCCCAGAGGCCCCTTCGGACCATCCCCGGGTGGGAAACCACTTCCGCGGCCGTACCCATTAGTATCGGCCCCCAGAGGTCCCGTCGAACCATCCCCGGGTGGAAGAACAACAACACGCGCACCCAAGTCCACTTCCGTGGCCGTACCCATTAGTATGAGCCCCCAGAGGCCACACATGCCAACCTCGGGTGGAAGAACAACTCACATATTACAAAACCACAACTCTCAAAGGTCAAACACACAAAATATATAGTCGATGTACCTTGCTAGAATGGCCATATTGTCCGACACATACTCGCTTACTGAGAAACAATACCATCAACTCAAGAATTCAATGGTGAAACTAGCAACAAACACATAGCAACGAGATAGAATACCTTTTCAACCACACCGAATGGCACAACCTCCTCATAAAGGAGTCACAACATTTATCACACAACGTCACAAGATCATCGATAACCATACGTCTCCAAGCACATTCAATTAAGCACATTAATTCACGGAACACACGAGTTATCTTTAAAGAAAATCGTGATCGTAAATATACTGATTCTTTTGAAAGTTATTTAAAAGAATGCATTTAGCACATATCGTAAATTACCAACTATTATATTCACAAAACACGTAACGTATGGCAAGATACTTGCCTCGATACCACGAGCAATGGAACACCGAACGGACACGGTCGGGCAGCCCTCGAACGTCCAAGAATGACCAAGAACTCGACAACTCCACGAAAACTACGAAAATAACATCACCACGAATCAATAACACTAAACGGAATCCGAAACAACCCGAAACCAACAAGAATCCGAGTGTTTCTTCGAGGAAATCGGAAATCAAGTCCCGGGTGATAAAAATCGATATACGAGTTACAAAATCCGAAGATCATGACCAATACAACGCGATTACCATGAACAATTCATCAATATAAGACAAAATCAACGAATCACAAAGAAAACCCCCAAAAATCACACAACTAGGGTTCTGTGGAAGAATTACCTCGATTCGACGAAGAATAAGGATTCGGGGATGATATAATCGAAAAGGATCTTCCAAAACACCTTGGAAATGATTAGAATCGACCAAGGGCTCAAGTTCCCGAGCCTTCCGTCGCTAGCCGCCGCAAGAAATGAGAAAAAGGGGTAAAAATGAGGTCTGGCCGAAGCCCAGGCCTATATATGCCGACAGTGTTACGGCCGTAACGGCAGGGCCTTACGGTCGTAACTCGGTCAACGCCTATAACGTACGCAACTTCCGACTCCTTGCATACGTAACAAACACCACTTACAGCCGTACTCGACATGGCCTTACGGTCGTAACCGAACTCCCAGGGCCACTGCCCGAAATCTGCCGACGTATTACGGCCATAACCGACCAATGGCTAGCGGCCGTAACGAAGCCTTACGGCTGTAACCTGGCGATCCTTTCGGCCGTAATCGAGTGTCTCCAGGCCAAGGTGTGCGGGTGCGTTACGGCCGTAATCGGCCATACCTTACGCCCGGTAACTCGGCCCAGCCAACCCTCCGGCTGCCCGACTAGTGACTCGACGACGTCTCGATCACGCGAACGCACCGACTAAGATTCAAAACGATAACGAGCAGGCTACGAAACTCAAGGAACCACAGTGCACGCACACGATTCCAAAGATGCGGACGACAACAACCCACTCGACCGAAGAAAAATTCGACGAAACCGGAACGAAGATCTCGGGTATTACATTCTACCCCCCTTAAAGGAAGTTTCGTCTCCGAAACTTAAAACATAAAATGATCAATGCAGAACAATATCAGATAACACACGTTATTCGTTGCCAACGACCTGCAACGAACCGCATGCAGCACGTGGCAGCTACCATCCATATCGCAACACTAGAATGATGACAAATCACAACGAACAAAGTCAATATGGTTGACCAATCCGAACAGCACGACAATCAAAACACGGGTTTATCGCTCAACAAATACGAAATTCCAACAACCTAAAGGTGTGGAAGATTGAATACGAAGCTAATTACCCGAACTTGGGGAAATTACGAAGGAGTCTGAACGCTCAACAACCACGATACGATATCAACAAATACCGGACAACAGCGATCGAACAACAACGATCGAGATGACAACGGTCGAACAATCATGTTCGAATCACGACGAACAACAAGAATCGAATATCAACTCCGAAGTTCGTACCTCCACTCAAGACAATATATGATCCGGTGAAAACGACAAAATATGTATTTACATAAGATTCACAGGAGTGGAACCGAATTCGGAAAAAGTCACAACGACAAACGGATTAACCCGAAACAATACCGCAACTCGTTCGAACAACAAAATGTGAAGAGTAGAACAAGTCCAGAAAATATCAGCGAACACAAACGAGTCGATAGAGTCGAACAAAAAGGAAGCGAAAAAAAATATGGATATTACACCATATCACCTTTAAAAGAGGTTTCGTCCCCGAAACCAAAACAACAAGAACAGAGTGCTAGAATAGCAACCTTCTCGGCAACACTCTCTTGGTCCCGCATCTGATCTCCATGACTATCTCTACCGCGGTCACGACCGCGTCCTCTGCCCTTCGGCATACTAAGCGGATACTCACTCAATACGATGGCACAACATATTGACATAAGGTATCTAATAGCAACACGATAAGAGTGCCCACTCTGATAATTACACGAATATAAAATTTACAATTGCGATACTTGGAACTTGCTATCATAACCAACCATTTAAATAATCACATCAACAAAAGTCTTATGACTCATACCAGTTCAAACACGACCTTAAAACTATACACTAATATAATTAATCATTTATAACGTTCTTCTCAAATCCCCACTAGGTATCCATTTAGATAATATCATTTGAAACTTTTGGAATTCATATACATATATTTTTCCGAAATAAAAATTCGAAAATATTTTTGATACCTCGAGCTGTTGTTTTATCAAAACTTGTAAACAACGGACTTTAACCGTCTCAGTTTGAACTTATTTTCAAAATAATATTTCCTTACAACCGGCACTATCAAAATCACCATGCCACTACACATCATCATTTTGGAGTGATTCAAGATCACACACGATAACTGGCTCAGTACAGAAAATTTTTCTAAACCCGAGTTTGAAGTTTAAATCGAGTAAGATTCTTTATCTTCCACAATATATTGTTGAAAATAAAAATTGTATTGGTTTTTGAAAATAAAATTTTTTATGATGTGAAAGATTTCTGAAAATCATGTACTCGAAATATTTGAAAATACAACAATACGTCAAAACCATTTTCGAAAATCCTCTCAACACTATACAATAATCAACAACGGTAACATTTTACAAAATGTTCAAAGGTACTATAAAACAACTCTTTCAATACCGTCGGGGTTCCATTAGAAAATTCGAGGCCATCTCGCCAATTTCAAAAAAATTTCAAAAGCCACACGAGGCCGCCGAGTAATCGCACCGTCAAAACATTTTTGAAAATTGATTTCCCACAACTTGCTCAAGTTTAAGAAATTTTTAGGAAAGCGTTTTCGAACACACCCACAACAGACATAATTTATCACTTCATCAAACACAATCCTTTACCATCAAATCCAATCACACGTCAACACCATCTGTCCACATAATTATAATATCACACAAGCAACTGTCAAAAGATAATTAACATCGAAAACTGAAATCCTACCTCTCAGTAATGAGGACTCTCACAACAAGTGCATCCAGAACGACTTAACGTTCACACCACCAACTTAAAGTTGAGCATTATTGCCCAAACCATAACGTCAACATCACTACATGCCTCCGAACCGACGATCGTGAAATAAAAAAGTTGAAAGCGAGAGTCGTGTTTCAAGTAAATTCTTTTGGTAGACCTCATTTGAGTTTTTAAAATCAAATTTTGAAAATTTGCAACGCAAGATGAAAATTAAATATAAGTAGTTTGAATTGTCAAAATTTTCGGTCTCGAGGTCATTACACGAAAATCAAACCTTTTTCCTTTCTTGAGGGATGTTTTAAAATGAGAATTTGCACAACTTCCCAAAACATTTGAAGTTTTAAAATATCACATTGATAAACTTTCATTGAGTAACCAAACCAAAACATTACTGTAAAAACGATTTATACAAAGACATATATATACACACACACACACACACACACACACACACATATATATATATATATATATATATATATATATATATATATATATATATATATATATATATATATATATATATACACATATACACCGCCACCACTCTTCATTCCAGCACAGTACGGGAATCAACAAGCACGGATCATGTATTCACAATTCACATTTAACTCCACATCATAACACGAAAATCACACAAGCTCATATAACACGAGACACAACAAAGTAGGGAGACTTACATCCACAGATCGCACGAAGATGATGGTTGCATCTCGATACTAATCACGACCGACGCATCGCGACACGACCAAGTCAGACGAAATATGACAAGACAAGACCCGATAACACACAACTCAACCCGACAGCCTTGGTTTCCGCAACCTAAGCGCTCTGATACCATAAATGTAACACCCCCAGAATCAAATCGGGAATATTACATGCCGCATATCCTCTCCGTGAGGATCCACCAGGCTAGACATCGAAACAACACATTACATTACATACCAACCTAATTAAAAGAACGAAACAATAGACAGATTTGGTCTTTCATCACTAACATACAAGTCAAAATATACACATTTCTATCTCGACTCATACCCATGGAAGGGTAAAATACACTCATAACTAAAGTACGACAGCGGAAAAGACTATGCAACGAACTCCGACTGACTGCACCCAAAACTGGCCTTCGTGTGATTAGTATCATTCGCCTTCCATCATTCTTCGCACCGATCCTGTGTTTTACTCCCAAAACCTGCATGTACCTAGACGCAGAACAGACATCCACCCCCCGGATACCCGGGGGTTAGCAAAACTCCAATGTTTTGCTAGTACAAGTATAAAGTGCAAATACGAGCCATACACAACACATTCCGAGATAAAATGAAAGACTTCCCGAGATATTTCATTTAGTTAAAATAGTTCAAGTCCTGAAAGTAGAAACGAAGCAAGTAAGCATTTTAAAACACTTCCAAATCTCGGGAGTTTTGAAAACATTGGAAACTGAAAAGTTCTTAATCTCTCGAAAGCCACTTAGGGTCACAGCCCTAAAGTCCATTTTCCAAAATGCAAATCTATTAACAAAACACGGGGTCCACGACCCAACCATTCCAGTCACAAAACACAGGGTCCACGACCCAATCATCCACTTCAATTCACTTACAAGGACACATTACACATAATACATTATTCTTATGCCATTCTAGCCAAACACCAAGACTCGATATATAATGTATCTCGACCCCAAGCATAAAGCATTGTGATACTCCGGACATATCACAACAATCAGCAAAACAACAACACCAACATCACGAAAAACCACACCTGGTAACCCGTGGCCGTACCCATTAGTAGCAACCCCCAGAGACCCCGTCGGACCATCCCCGGGTGGGAAACCACTTCCGCGGCCGTACCCATTAGTATCGGGCCCCAGAGGTCCCGTCGAACTATCCCCGCATGGAAGAACAACAAGACACGCACCCAAGTCCACTTCCGTAGCCGTACTCATTAGTATCGGCCCCCAGAGGCCACACATGCCATCCCCGGGTGGAAGAACAACTCACAGATTACAAAATCACAACTTTCAAAGGTCAAACACACAAAATATATAGTCGAGGTACCTTGCTAGAATGGCCATATTGTCCGACACATACTCACTTACTGAGAAACAATACCATCAACTCAAGAATTCAATGGTGAAACTAGCAACAAACACACCTATTCAATTAAGCACATTAATTCAGGGAACACACGAGTTATCTTTAAAGAAAACCATGATCGTAAATATACCGATTCTTTTGAAAGATATTTAAAAGAATTCATTTAGCACATATCGTAAATTACCAACTATTATATTCACAAAACACGTAATGTATGGCAAGATACTTGCCTCGATACCACGAGCAATGGAACACCGAACGGACACGATCGGGTAGCCCTCGAACTTCCAAGAATGACCAAGAACTCGACAACTCCACGAAAACTATGAAAATAACATCAACATGAATCAATAACGCTAAACGGAATCCAAAACAACCCGCAAAACAACAAGAATCTGAGGGTTTCTTCGAGGAAATCGGAAATCAAGTCCCGGGTGATAAAAATCGATATACGAG
The DNA here is from genome assembly GCA_033398695.1 of Orobanche coerulescens. NCBI lineage: Eukaryota > Viridiplantae > Streptophyta > Magnoliopsida > Lamiales > Orobanchaceae > Orobanche > Orobanche coerulescens. Next base: position 232,976,101 of record CM065802.1, read on the forward strand.
TTACAAAATCCGAAGATCATGACCAATACAACGCTATTACCACGAACAATTCATCAATATCGGACAAAATCAACGAATCACAAAGAAAACCCCCAAAAATCATACAAATAGGGTTCTACGGAAGAATTACCTCGATTCGGCAAAGAACAAGGATTTGGTGATGATATAATCGAAAAGGATCTTCCAAAACACCTTGGAAATGATTATAATCGACCAAGGGCTCGAGTTCCCGAGTCTTCCGTCGCCAGCCGCCGCAAGAAATGAGAAGAAGGGGTAAAAATGAGGTCTCGCCGAAGCCCAGGCCTATATACGCCGACAGTGTTACGACCGTAACCGGCAGGGCCTTACGACCGTAACTCGGTCAATGCCTATAACGTACGCAATGGCCGACTCCTTGCGTACGTAGCGAACACCACTTACGGCCATACTCGGCATGGCCTTACAGTTGTAACCGAACTCCCAGGGCCATTGCCCGAAATCTACCGACGCATTACGGCCGTAATCGGCCAATGCCTAGCGGCCGTAACGAAGCCTTACGGCCATAACCTGGCGATCCTTACGGCCGTAATCGAGTGTCTCCAGGCCAAGGTGTGCAGGTGCGTTACGACCGTAATCGGCCATGCCTTACGGCCGTTAACTCGGCCCAACCAACCCTCCGGATGCCCGGCTAGTGACTCGACGACGTCTCGATCACGCGAACGCACCGACTAAGATTCAAAATGATAACGAGCCGGATACGAAACTCAACGAACCATAGTGCAAGCACACGATTCCAAAGACGCGGACGACAACAACCCGCTCGACCGAATAAAAATCGACGAAACCAGAACGAAGATCTCGGGTATTACAGATGTAATATCCGCATTTTCCCTTCCTCTTAATATTCTTATTTTGGTGTATTTTCGTTTTTGGCAAATCACTTGTAACCATATTGACATTTTGAGGATATTTAATATTGGACTTTTTGTCGTTCGAGCTTGTTTCGGACTCGTTTTACTCGATTTGGTGTTTCATGTTGTTTTCGTCGCTATTTCGGGTATTCTCGTAAATCGTCGTTCGGAACCGCCGTTTCGGGGTTGCCAAGGATCCATCTCATGTTATTATGCGTGTTGTGAACTTTTGTTTGGTGTTTCGACCATGTATCGTACATTTCGGATGTTTTGGGCTTTTTGTAAATTTCCCAAACTTTTGGGAAAATTATGTTTGTTGTTTTTCTAAACCTTTGAGTAGTCGGGGATATGTTTTCCTTCAACACTTAAGTTCGTCGTTTCGAGTCCTTTACGTTCGTACCATCGTGAATTGTTCACCGTTGTATTTCGATTCTTTTTCGGTACCTTCATTATCTATTTCTGGCCTGTACCCCCCAGAAAGGAATGTTACGTACGTAACACCCTTTTGGTTACGTACGTAACGTCATAGTGTAAATCGGTACAAGAATTTCTGCCTTTTTGGTTACGTACGTAAGGCCCTTACGGCTTACGTACGTAATACAACTTACGTACGTTAGCATGTGGTGGCTAACGTACGTAACGAGGCCTGGGTTTATAAACCCAGAAGTTGACCGATTTCGGTCATTTCTCATCCTTCTCCCCTCCTCCGGCTCGTGGGCGATTTTCTTGGTGTTTTCCGGCGATTTGAAGCTTAGCAACTCCGAGCCATCATCTTCTTTGAGTTTTTGGAGTATTTTATCAACATCTAATCATGTTCTTCGTCTTTAATTCGAGGTAAACTCCTAAAACCTTCTTTTAGGTAAATTTGGGGGTTTTCATGTTTTCGTCTGATTCGTTCTGTATGATAGATTAATTCATAATGAATATGATTAATCTTGTTGGTATTGTTGGTTCTCCTATGGATTCATGGTATATTTCGTGATATTTTTGTGATCGAGAGGGTTTGGTTGTGGTCCGCCCTCGTTGTTGTTTTTATACGAATATACATGAATCGTAGGCGGGTTTTCGGGTATATTCAAATTCCGTATTCGTTAGGATTGGTGGTGATTGTGTTCTTCGAATTCCTAGGTTCGTAATTGTCGGTCCCTAGCATTCGTCGACGCCTTTCCTTCCGATCGTTGCATCGTCTATTATTCAAGGCAAGTATTTTTGGAAACCTTTATGCTTAACGTGAAATGGTAATGTATATTGTGTGTGATTTGCTCACCTCGGGAGGGTCCGACGGGATCACAGAGGGAATCTATGGCTTTATCCTAGATTCATGAGTTTGTTTCGCTAGCCAGCTCGGGAGGGTCCTTAGAGGCCTCGAGTGGGATTCGTGGCTTCGTCCCGGTCCTAGGTGACGTGTGGTGCTTGATTTGTTTTATGAATGTGGCCAGCTCGGGAGGGTCCTTAGAGGCCTCGAGTGGGATTCGTGGCTTCGTCCCGGTCCTAGGCAAATTGATTGTGACTGTTTGTTTCCGGAAAAGACATGTCTGGTTTTAGTTTTTGAAATGATATTGGTGCATGTACTATGAAATGTGTAAGCGATTGGTTTGCCTTGATTACTTGTACTAGCGTAATTGCTAACCCCTTTGGGGACCTGTTTTGGGGAAATTCTTGTTATGGATTTCAGGTTATGTTCTTCCGGACGAGCGGGTGCTGGGACAGTACGAGGATGCTGGCCAGGGTCGTTGACATGTGCATTTGGGTCTTCTTATTTCTTTTGCTTACTTCGATATGGTTATTTACCACATTTATAAACTTATAGATTGTACTCGCGAGTACTTAGGTTTCCCTTTTCGAACTCCATTTTGTATTACCTTAAATTGCTACATTGTCGGTTGATGCTTATTTCGCCGGTTGCTCCGGGCGTATTTTTTTTGTGTTGTATTATTTAAATTTGTGTCCTCACTAACCGAGATGGTTAGTCCAGTGGTATTTTCTTGTTGTAGCCTGGTGGGTCCCATGTAGGGGTCCACGGCACTGTAATATACTCCGAATATCTCGGGGTGTTATAGAAAATGGTATCGGAGCACTAGGTTTATGGATACCTAGGCTTGTTGGTTATTTGGGTCTAGTCGTGTTTTCTTTTGCACATTGTCACACCGCTGCCAGCATCTCGGTACTTCCAGTGCTCGTAAGTTTTCTTATTCGGCCCTTCTGTTTCTTGCATTGTATTTCCACTTTTTGTATCGTAGTTGCTTTTCCTCCCTTACTCATCATCGATATACTTCTGTTACCTCTTAACACCAATATGGATGCCGGAGGAAACCGTAGTCGTGGTCGTGGTCGTGGACGCGGCCAAGGACGTGGGGCATCCGGTGGGGCGGCCATGTCGCATTCTTCGGGAGCCGGCAGTACCGGTGACCGTCACACTCATGCTTCTTCTCAGGAGCGCGCCGATCTTGGTATTGCGTCCGTTATGCAGCAAATGGTTAACCAGATGGCGGCGATAGCTCAGGTGGTTCAGAATCCGGATCCGGCCCATGATAATTGGGGCGGAGCGGATCACTGGCTTCAGGATGTCATCAAGATGCATCCTCCTCAGTTTTGGGGAGCTTCGGACCCGATCGACTGGGAGGGGTGGATCAAGGAGATATCTAAAGTCTTCGTTGCCACCAACTGTTCCGAGGACCGCAAGGTCCCTATTGCTCAGTACTTTCTCACTGGGGATGCTACAGATTGGTGGGAGGCCGTTGGGCCCAAAGACCATGTTGCTTCGTGGGCCGAATTTCAGGAATTGATGGAGACCGAATATTGTCAGTGGCCGGTCAGACAGGCTCGAGTGCATGCTTTCTATGATGCTCAACCACGGGATATTCCCGTATCTCAAGCTATTGCTGATTTTAACAGAGAGTTGTGATATGTAAAGACCCAAGTTGTCGAGGAAAGCGACAAAATTTTCCATTTTTCCAGGAGGATGAAACTGTCCATTTGGGACTATATGTCTGTGCTCGTCTACTTTGAAGGATTATCAGAGTCGAGCTCTTGCCTATGATATGTCGGTGACGGCCAGTGCGGCAGCCCGAGAGAGTAAGAAGCATAAATCCGCTGGGAATTTCTCGGGTTACAAGGGTGGAAGTCAGCAGAAATCTCAACCTGCAAATATTTCTACGGGTGGTTTGGCTCGTTTCTCTGGGAGTTTTCGAGGTGCCGCCGGAACCTTCGTCCGGAACCCCAGATGCTTTAACTGTGGCAAGACAGGCCATGTGAACCGGGAGTGTCCTTGTCCGCCTTTGACTTGTCATACTTGTGGTCAGTCAGGCCACAAGGCTTCTTTTTGTGAACAGCTCAGACAGTTTCGCGGCGCCCGTTCTTCTCACCCAGCACCTATGGAGCCGAGTGTGAACCAGGGCTCATTTGCTCCACCGCCTCCGCCGAGTGCCGGCCGAGGTAGGGGTCGGGGTCAGCCCGCTAGGGGAGGAGCTTCCAGTGTCGGCTCTGCCCAGCCGCGTATCTATGAGATGAGGAGGGCCAATGATCCAAAGCTGATCGTGGGCGGCAGTGTACCGTTCATATCCATTCCCATCCTGTCGGTGTGCTTTTTGATTCTGGTGCTACGCATTCATTCATTTCTCTAGAGTGTGTACGCCGTTTGAGTCTCGACTGCTTGTCACCTTGCGAGTCTTTCATCGTTAAACTTCCTAACGGTGATAGAATTGTCGGTGATCGAGAGGTCCGGGACTGTTCTGTGTTTAATTGTGAGAGGGCTTGGCTCACTAATCTTATTGTCGTGGGTATCGAGGGTGAGGATTTGATTCTCGGGGATGATTGGCTCGAGCGACATGGCGCAATCATGAACTACCGCACGAGAATCATCACTATGTTAGCCGAGGATGCCACCAAGCACTCTTTCGCGGGACAAAAGAGGGGAAACCAGAAGTTCGTTATTAACGCCTTGAAGGCGATGAGACTCCTGCGAAAAGGGTGTACTAGTTATTGGTGCTATGCCTTGAAGGAGAAGGATGGTGGAGTCGAGCTTTCGTCGATTCCAGTTGTTAGTGAGTTTCCTGATGTATTTCCTGACGAGTTGCCGGGATTGCCACCGGATCGTGAGGTTGAGTTTGCTATAGAGTTAGAGCCGGACGCGGCTCCGGTTTCGAAGGCGCCGTATCGCATGGCACCTTCAGATATGACCGAGTTGAAGAAGCAGTTGAGTGAGCTTCTTGAGTCGGGGTATGTTCGGCCGAGCGCCTCGCCTTGGGACGCACCGATCCTGTTTGTGCGAAAGAATGATGGTTCATTGCGTTTGTGTATCGACTATCGCGAACTAAACAAGGTGACCATCAAGAACAAGTATCCTTTACCGGGAATTAATGACTTGTTCGATCAGTTGCAGGGAGCTGCGGTATTCTCGAAGATTGATTTAAGATCGAGGTACTATCAGCTCCGGGTGAGAGAGTTCGATGTGCCGAAAACAGCTTTTCGGACGAGATACGGACATTATTAGTTCGTAGTTATGCCTTTCGAGTTAACCAATGTGTCGGCGGTGTTCATAAAGTTGATGAACAAAGTCTTTATCGAGTATTTGGATAAGTGTGTCGTCGTCTTCATTGACGATATTCTTATTTATTCGAGGAATGAGGAAGAGCATGGCCATCATTTGCGGGTAGTGTTAGACATCTTGAGGACCGAGCAACTCTATGCGAAGTTCTTGAAATGTGAGTTCTGGCTGAAGGAAGTGATTGTTTTAGGTCACGTGATTTCAGCCGAGGGGGTTCGTGTAGATCAGCAGAAGATTGAGGCAGTGTTGAATTGGGCACCGCCCAAGAATGTGAAGGAGATCCGTAGTTTCTTGGGTCTGGCCGGCTACTACCGTAGGTTCGTCGAGGGTTTCTCAAAACTGGCTCGGCCGCTTACACAGTTGATCCAGAAGTCTGAGAAGTTCATCTGGAATAACGAGAGACAGTCGAGTTTCGAGGAGCTGAAGAGGCGTTTGACTTCAGCCCCGGTTTTAGTGTTACTGTGTGGCAACGAGGGTTTTGCTGTTTACAGTGGTGCTTCGGGTCAGGGTCTTGGGTGTGTATTGATGCAGCACGACAAGACTATTGCATATGCGTCGAGACAGTTGAGGCCGTATGAGCTTAACTACCCTACTCACGATTTAGAGTTAGCGACAGTTGTTTTTGCGCTCAAGATTTGGCGTCACTATCTTTTCGGCTCTGCATGTCAGATTTTTACCGATCATAAAAGTCTGAAATACATATTTACTCAGCGGGAGTTGAATCTGAGGCAGAGGAGGTGGTTAGAGTTGATTAAGGATTATGACGTCGAAATCCTTTATCATCCGGGCAAGGCGAACGTCGTGGCCGACGCCTTGAGTCGGAAACCGGTTGCGTTGCGAACGCTTAAGATCCTTACGTCTCAATCTGAGCTTCGGAGAGTTTTGACCGAATTAGATGTTGAGATTCTGTTGCCTATAACTGTCGGGCGACTTTGTGCTTTAGAGATTTCGTCGTCTCTGATCGACGAAATTAAACTGAAACAGCTGGAGGATCCGATGATTATGCAAATCCGAGAGAATGTTCTTAAGGGAAAGTCTCCTGGGTTTGTGATTCATGAAGACGGTGTGTTGAGATTCCAGAGTCGGCTGTGTGTACCGAACGACTTGGATTTGAGACAGAGTATTTTACGTGAGGCCCACGCTACGCCTTAATCCATTCATCCTGGTTCGAGTAAGATGTGTAATATCCGGATAAATTGTTGAGTATTTTCATCTGTATTTGAACCCTGTATTACCTGAATTGGTGCTATCAATAATCGAAGTACGATCGTTTCCGTATTCGTATCCTCATGCATGATAATATCAACCTTTAATCATTTTCATGCAACTACGTCGTAACGCACGCTAACAGGTAAGCGTAACGTACGTTACGATCTGGAAATAGCGACGCGCTACGAGCCAGACGAGCGCACGTAAGGAGGTCAATAATTGAACAGATGGCTAGCACATGGACGGTGGTGGTGGGGCTCGGAAAGATTCCCGCGGATGAACCCGGACAGTTTTGGGATCAACGGGTGTTAACGCACGCTAAGGCTTGTAACTAGCGTACGCTAATATGTGTAGCTTACGACGTAATGCATAGGGTGTAACGTCGTAAGCTAGTACAAAACGAGACGATAAGCTATCAGTGATCGATAGCGTACGCTAATATCGAATGGTAGCGTGCGCTAAGTATATTACGTACGTAAATGGCTGAGGCTAACGTACGTAAATCTCAAGATATTATATATATGGACAACACCCCATTTCGTTTCTCTTCGTCCCTTTCACTTGCAATTCATTTTCCTTCATTTCTAGAGGGTTTCCAGCCCTCTAAAACACATAAAGAACACGTAGACTCGATCATTTAAGTTACGAAACATCTTGCATTGACATTCAAGCAATCGGAATTGGATGCTACCTCGTGTCTCTGCGTTTCTTTCATATTAAGGTATGTTAATGCTACCTCAACCTTGATTTCATGTTCTTAAGGATGTTTTGAACATACCACCAGGATTATTAAGCTCCATAAGATGATTTTTATCCGAACACCATGTTTTTGGAAGTTGGAATGTTCATGCTTTAGTTAACCGAGTTAAGAACGTTATAGTCCGACTCTTGTTATGATAATCAAGTAAGGTAAAAGATCGAGATTAATAAACCATGTTGTATGGTGTTTCCATAATGATCATAGACTTAATGATGGTAACAACCTCAGATTTTCCGAACTACATTTGAGGATCTATAATCAATATTTGGAGTGAGTATTATGATGGGAGGATTAACCTGGAATTCATAGACATCAACACCGTAGGATCATTATGATTCACATGAGTATGATATATGTGAATATAACGTACGTTAAGCTTTATGCATTACGTACGGTATACCCTCGAGAAAGCGATCGTCTGGGCGAGAAGAAGCATCAAGGCATGCTTAGCGTACGCTAATCCTTGTAGCTTACGTGCGCTAACGTGCAGACGTAACGTACGTTACGTATGTGTGTAACGTACGTTACGAAGAGAACAATTAGGGATTCGACCATTTTTTTTATGCTTTTCCTCGTGTGATTGGTTACTTATTTAATGATAGGATATTAAGGACGAATTTCCTACGATAATCCAGTGTTGAGCCTCTCCGATCGTCGTTTTCGTTGGAGTTCTGGATTGTTCCAATCAATTGTATTTCCGGAGTATTCGCGAGAGATTACCAAGGCAAGTACCTTGATATACGAATTATAATTACGTGAAATCATTGTTGCTGAAGTGTATGAATCATGTTATGAATATCTGTATTTATATTATATATATATGTATATATATATATAGATATGTGTGGATATTTATGTAGTATTAATTGATAGAGTTTAAGGCCTAATGTGCTAAGTCTTGATGAATAACGTGCGAGTTATTGTTTATTCTGCGTAGTTGCGTACTGGCGAATAAATTATGTGGATTGATGAACTGATTTGATAATTGTTGCAACAGTTGACTGTGTGCTTGGTATTTGTAATAATGTGAATACTTATTATGAGAGACATCATATCCGGGTACCTCTGAGGGCGGGGCGTGCACTCCGGCCTGTTGTACGCTGCAATGAGCGGCTCCATATGATTGGTGAACACCGGTGTTACTTAATGCGCGAGCAAGGGGCGGCTCCTGTGGGAGTGAACGCCGGCGCGGTGACATGTGCAATGGGCGGCCAATATAGTGGAGTGAACGCCGGTACACAGGTGTGCAAGGGAGGCGCCTGGCAGGCTTATTGGTAACGGATATTTGAGTGATAGCTAAGACCCCGTTGTCAAATGATTTTCGAAATTTAAATCTTTGCAACTTACTTTTAATGTTGGTCTTGACGTAGACCGCGGATTGTGTTTCTGGAGTTCGTTCCAATTTGTTTTAAATGTTGGTATCAGGGTTAATTAACCAAAGATATTTGACGAGATCTCAGGGTTAATTAATCGGGGGTCTTGAGCAGATTTGTCAAATGAGAGGTTGCCTTTGATTGTCTTGTGTTGATTATTCTGTATTGGGTCGAGGACCCCGTGAGATGTTGAGATTTGATCTCGTGATGATATTATTTGGATTGGGCCGAGAACCCGTGAGATGTTGTAATGATTCACTTGTGATAGTGTTTTATCATTTGGGTCGAGAACCCCGAATGACGTTGTGATAGTTTTCTTGCAAAAAAATTGTTTTCCACGAGGTTGGGTCAAGGACCCGAGAGCTTTGAAGTATTTTCTAAAGTATTTCCATCGATTTTCAAAACCCCAAGATGACCCGAGTCAATATAAATATTTTCGAACTTTCTTATCAAAATACTTTTCCTTTTATAAAGGGAATTTTCGACTCCTTGGTTCTTTTAAAGTTTCATTGGTGTTATGTTCAGACGGAGAATATGACAATGTGATTATCTTTCACCTTGTGTATGTAATACTATTCTCAGGCCGACCATTTGAATGTGTGGGTTGTGTTAAGGTTTCACGACTATTGAGTTTTGTGTTATTATTATTCGTATATCTTGTATGTTATGTACTTGCACTAGCAAAATTCCGGTTGCTAACCCCAGGTTTCGGGGTGGGTGCCTGTTATGCGCTCGAGTTTTGGCGGCTCGGGAGCGATCACGGGATTAGGAAGGAGATGGAGGACAATGATACTAATCACACCAGAGTTAGAGTCTTTTCTTTTGTTTCATTTTGGTCGGTATTTCTCTGTCGTTCGAGTATTCACCCTTGCATGGGTGTAGTTTTCATTTATTAAATTGAATTGTCGTTCTTTTCTGTGTTCAAGTTTATTTTCATCATCGAGATGTAAGATTCATTTGTTTTCTAAATTGTTTAATGACCTTGACGGTCTGCGTTGTATTTAGATTGACCCCGGTCGGTCAATCATTTTGTAGTCTAGTAGAGTTTAGCCTTGTAGATCCTTGTAAGAAGGGCCTACGGCGTGTAACATTTCCGGATGTATTCTGGGGGTGTTACAAATATGGTATCGGAGCTTAGGTTTGCGAAAAACCTAGGCCGTTGGGTCAAGTCCATGTCTTGTGTAAGTCGCGCGCGTCAGAGTTGTGATTAGTATCGTGGTTCCAACATCATCTTCAAGCAATCCGTGATGGTAAGCCTCCCGAATCGTAAGTCCCCTTACATACGTATTTGATTATATTGTGCTTAACGTGAACCTAGGGTTTGAACTTGTTAGAGATTATATTGTTTTACGATATCACCTGCATATACGCGTCAGTGAGAATAGTTATGTAGTATACTTCGGTAGTCAAACATATTTATCGGTTTACGCCTTTCGTTAGGATAAATCTTTGAGTGTTAATTTTATCCATTGCGTGAGTATTGTGAAATGACTCTTGACATTTTGGCATTTTAGTCTTGCACATTTTAACGGTATTTTTATGACGGTATTTAATATTTTACAAATGATTTTGTAAGTTTTGGAAAATGCTACCGTCATCGGCTTTTGGCATATTTTGAAATGATTTTCAAATGGTTTTTAGCACAGTAGGTTAAGCACAGAATCCACGGCATGTAATATTTCCGGGCCGAATTACGAACATTTCAAAGTAGTGTTTTGAAATTTTCCTAGCATTGTAAACCTCATGATTTGATGTAGTCGTGTCGAATGGTCACGTATTTTGGTGAAAAGTTCTTTCGAATAAACATTTTGGTAGAAGAGGAAGGATTTTCAAAATTGTGGTATTTGGGACCCAACACTTTCGAAATATTTTAAATTAGTTACAATTCGATTTTCAATTTTCTTGTAGGCATTACTCGAAAATAAATTTTTAGAATCATTGTATAAACTTCCTCTTCCAAAACAAAGGACAGTATTTACAAGTTTTGAGCACAACGTGATTCGGCTTTTGTTCAATTTTTTTTTAAAAGCATACGCATAATGATCGTCCTAGACGAAGGACTGGAAGTTGATTTCAGAAAATTTCGTGCTTTACGATATTACCGTTATTCTAAGGATGCTAATTAAACCTTATGTTGATAACTGTGGTATACCGTACAACCGACTATGTGATAACAATAAACGGTACTATCTGCATTAGCATGTCGAGCCCTGGCGGATGTAGACGTAATATAGGAAGCGGAAGCGGTGAGGTGGTTCGTACGACAACGATTCATGTTACGGTGAAGGAATATCAAGATCAGACGATAACCTATGAAACCTCCTCAGTGACCGAGCCAACGAGCGGAGAAAAGAGACCGAGGACATCTGGAAAATTTTTGGGCAGTGACGAGACTAAGGTTCTCAAACCCCCACGTCGTTCGAATGCGTCGTCTTCGCGGTCGAGAATGAGCATTGGGAATCCCCAACCAGCATCAGTGACTCCCGGTAAGAAGAGAGTGTGCTTCAACTGCAACCGTACGGACACATCCGTGTAACCGTCCCTCACCACTCTTGACTTGTCATCGGTGCGGGTGTGAAGGCCATCGGGAGAAACATTGTGAGATAATTTCGAATTGGCAAAGAATGCTACTGTCGGTGAGCAGAGCAAGTGGTCGGAGAATGTCCCGAAACCTTATGTCTTCTGTGAAGAGCCTATTATAGGCGAATGAAGATTTTGTCTTGTGTTCTAGTCGTTCTTTGTTTCCAACAATCGTGACTTTGATTGTTTTTCATTTTAATTGCTTTTCGTTTCCTACTCCTACTATTTTAAGTTTCGGGTCTGGCATGTTTTCTTAGCACGGGGACACGTAGTACCCGTGCTCTTCTTAGTATTTCCAATGTTGGGAGACTATCATTGTTGATGATTCATCTGAGATTCTCTTTACAATTTCAAACTACCATGTTCTACGAACCTACCATCATTCGAACGAATTTGTAACCGATTTGTTAGACTCCGTGAATTATTGTGGTCTATTCACATCTGAACCTAATCTCTGCAGAATTTTGTTCGAAACTATTTGTTCCCATTCGTATGATTAATATTTCCAATGTGTTATGAACTTGAATATGGTGGGTCGAGCTCGACACGCGATTTTAGTACATCTGAGTCGTTTGTGAATTTCCTTAATTCCGTGAGCTTCTACTTCTCCACTCTAACTTCTCGTGTTCACGTGTAATTTATTGCCTCACTTGACGTGCCTGATACTTCCTAAGTCCAATCATTGTATTTTTTTAGAACCTTGTATTCGCGCATCGCTCATGATGTTTTGGGGCTGAGCAAGTAGTTACTTTTTCTTGGTTGTTCCACCACTCTACTTTAAGTTTCGGGACGAAACTTCTTTTAAGAGGGATAGTATGTAATATCCGGATAAATTGTTGAGTATTTTCATCTGTATTTGAACCTGTATTACCTGAATTGGTGCTATCAATAATCGAAGTACGATCGTTTCCGTATTCGTATCCTCATGCATGATAATATCAACCTTTAATCATTTTCATGCAACTACGTCGTAACGCACGCTAACAGGTAAGCGTAACGTACGTTACGATCTGGAAATAGCGACGCTACGAGCCAGACGAGGCGCACGTAAGGAGGTCAATAATTGAGCAGATCTAGCACATGGACGGTGGTGGTGGGGCTCGGAAAGATTCCCGCGGATGAACTGGGACGCTTTGGGGTCAACGGGTGTTAACGTACGCTAAGGCTTGTAACTAGCGTACGCTAATATGTAGCTTACGTCGTAATGCATAGGGTGTAACGTCGTAAGCTAGTACAAAACGAGACGAAGCTATCGGTGATCGATAGCGACGCTAATATCGAATGGTAGCGTGCGCTAAGTATATTACGTACGTAAATGGTGAGGCTAACGTCGTAAATCTCAAGATATTATATATATGGACAACACCCCATTTCGTTTCTCTTCGTCCCTTTCACTTGCAATTCATTTTCCTTCATTTCTAGAGGGTTTCACCCTCTAAAACACATAAAGAACACGTAGACTCGATCATTTAAGTTACGAAACATCTTGCATTGACATTCAAGCAATCGGAATTGGATGCTACCTCGTGTCTCTGCGTTTCTTTCATATTAAGGTATGTTAATGCTACCTCAACCTTGATTTCATGTTCTTAAGGATGTTTTGAACATACCACGGGATTATTAAGCTCCATAAGATGATTTTTATCCGAACACCATGTTTTTGGAAGTTGGAATGTTCATGCTTTAGTTAACCGAGTTAAGAACGTTATAGTCCGACTCTTGTTATGATAATCAAGTAAGGTAAAATTCTGAGATTAATAAACCATGTTGTATGGTGTTCCATAATGATCATAGACTTAATGATGGTAACAACCTCAGATTTTCCGAACTACATTTGAGGATCTATAATCAATATTTGGAGTGAGTATTATGATGGGAGGATTAACCTGGAATTCATAGACATCAACACCGTAGGATCATTATGATTCACATGATTATGATATATGTGAATATAACGACGTTAAGCTTTATGCATTACGACGTTATACCCTCGAGAAAGCGATCGTCGAACCGAGAAGAATCGTCAAGGCATGCTTAGCGTACGCTAATCCTTGTAGCTTACGTGCGCTAACGTGCAGACGTAACGTACGTTACGTATGTGTGTAACGTACGTTACGAAGAGAACAATTAGGGATTCGACCATTTTTTTTATGCTTTTCCTCGTGTGATTGGTTACTTATTTAATGATAGGATATTAAGGACGAATTTCCTACGATAATCCAGTGTTGAGCCTCTCCGATCGTCGTTTTCGTTGGAGTTCTGGATTGTTCCAATCAATTGTATTTCCGGAGTATTCGCGAGAGATTACCAAGGCAAGTACCTTGATATACGAATTATAATTACATGAAATCATTGTTGCTGAAGTGTATGAATCATGTTATGAATATCTGTATTTATATTATATATATATATATGTATATATATATAGATATGTGTGGATATTTATGTAGTATTAATTGATAGAGTTTAAGGCCTAATGTGCTAAGTCTTGATGAATAACGTGCGAGTTATTGTTTATTCTGCGTAGTTGCGTACTGGCGAATAAATTATGTGGATTGATGAACTGATTTGATAATTGTTGCAACAGTTGACTGTGTGCTTGGTATTTGTAATAATGTGAATACTTATTATGAGAGACATCATATCCGTGTACCTCGAGGCGGGCGTGCACTCCGGCTGTTACGCTGCAATGAGCGGCTCCATATGATTGGTGAACACCGGTGTTACTTAATGCGCGAGCAAGGGGCGCTCTGTGGGAGTGAACGCCGGCGCGGTGACATGTGCAATGGGCGGCCAATATAGTGGAGTGAACGCCGGTACAGGTGTGTAAGGGCGCGCTGGCGAGGCTTATTGGTAACGGATATTTGAGTGATAGCTAAGACCCCGTTGTCAAATGATTTTCGAAATTTAAATCTTTGCAACTTACTTTTAATGTTGGTCTTGACGTAGACCGCGGATTGTGTTTCTGGAGTTCGTTCCAATTTGTTTTAAATGTTGGTATCAGGGTTAATTAACCAAAGATATTTGACGAGATCTCCGAGGGTTAATTAATCAGGGGTCTTGAGCAGGATTTGTCGAATGAGAGGCTGTGCCTTTGATTGTACTGTGTTGATTATTCTGTGTATTGGGTCGAGGACCCCGTGAGATGTTGAGATTTGATCTCGTGATGATATTATTTGGATTGGGCCGAGAACCCCGTGAGATGTTGTAATGATTCACTTGTGATAGTGTTTTATCATTTGGGTCGAGAACCCCGAATGACGTTGTGATAGTTTTCTTGCAAAAAAATTGTTTTCCACAGGTTGGGTCAAGGACCCGAGAGCTTTTGAAGTATTTTCTAAAGTATTTCCATCTGATTTTCAAAACCCCAAGATGACCCGAGTCAATATAAATATTTTCGAACTTTCTTATCAAAATACTTTTCCTTTTATAAAAAGGGAATTTTCTGACTCCTTGGGTTCGTTTAAAGTTTCATTGGTGTTATGTTCTGTACGGAGAATATGACAATGTGATTATCTTTCACCTTGTGTATGTAATACTATTCTGTGCTGACCATTTGAATGTGTGGGTTGTGTTAAGGTTTCACGACTATTGAGTTTTGTGTTATTATTATTCGTATATCTTGTATGTTATGTACTTGCACTAGCAAAATTCCAGTTTGCTAACCCCGAGTTTCGGGGGGGTGGGTGCCTGTTATGCGCTCAGGTTTTGGCAGCTCGGGAGCAGTCACAGGATTGGCTGGGAAGGAGATGGAGGACAATGATACTAATCACACCAAAGTTAGAGTCTTTTCTTTTGTTTCATTTTGGTCGGTATTTCTCTGTCGTTCGAGTATTCACCCTTGCATGGGTGTAGTTTTCATTTATTAAATTGAATTGTCGTTCTTTTCTGTGTTCAAGTTTATTTTCATCATCGAGATGTAAGATTCATTTGTTTTCTAAATTGTTTAATGACCTTGACGGTCTGCGTTGTATTTAGATTGACCCCGGTCGGTCAATCATTTTGTAGTCTAGTAGAGTTTAGCCTTGTAGATCCTTGTAAGAAGGGCCTACGGCGTGTAACATTTCCGGATGTATTCTGGGGGTGTTACAAGATGTACAAGGACATGAGAAGGAATTTCTAGTGGAATGATATGAAGGAGGAGGTCGCACAGTTTGTAGCGAGATGTTTGACTTGCCAGCAAGTCAAAATCGAGCATCAGCGACCAGCCGGGTTATTGCAGTCACTTCCCGTTCCGGAATGGAAATGGGAAGACATATCTATAGACTTCATTACGAGTTTGCCGAGATCGATATCGGGCATGAATATGGTTTGGGTGATTGTTGATCGCCTGACCAAGTCGGCACATTTTCTGGGCATCAAGGATACTTGGGGCCCGGAAAAGTTGGCTCGTGTGTTTATTGCGCAGATTGTGAGGCTTCACGGTACTCCGAAGTCTATTGTTTCGGATCGTGATGGCCGTTTTGTATCGCATTTCTGGCAAGCGGTGCATAAGGCATTGGGTACTCGATTGCGTTTAAGTACCTCTTTTCATCCTCAGTCATATGGACAGTCGGAACGCACTATCCATACGTTTGAGGATATGTTGCGTGCTTGGGCTCTCGACTGGAGTAGCGACTGGGAGGAGCATTTGCCATTGATCGAATTCACGTACAACAATAGTTGGCACGCGTCTATTCGGATGGCACCGTATAAGGCGCTTTATGGGCGGCATTGTCGATCGCCGATTTGTTGGAACGAAGCGTCCGATTTGGTCGGGACCGAACCAGATATTGTCCTAGAGACGAGGCGGAAGGTGGATTTGATTCGAGAACGGATGTTGACCGCTCAGAGTCGATAGAAGTCGTATGCCGACGTCCGTCGTCGACCTTTGGAATTCGAGGTGTGGGACCACATTTTTCTAAAGGTGTCACCGACGAAGGGAGTTTTTCGCTTCGGAAAGAAGGGAAAGTTGAGTCCGAGATTTATTGGACCCTTTGAGATTCTCGAGTGAGTCGGTGAGTTGGCATACCGTTTGGCGCTACCTCCGGCCTTGAGTCACGTTCATAGCGTTTTCCATATTTCGCAGCTGAGTAAATATGTTCTCGATCGTAGTCATATCATCGACTGTGGCGAGATCCATATTGCCGAGGACATTACCTTCGAGGAGCGTCCCTTGAAGATTTTGGAGCACCGTGAGAAGCGACTGAGGCATAAGACCATTCCTTTGGTCAAAGTGCAATGGTCGAGACTTGGCGTCGAGGAGGCAACTTGGGAAACCGAGGATAGCATGCATGCTAAGTACCCCGAGTTGTTTATTTCTTAAGTTTCGGAACGAAACTTGTTTTTAGAGGGGTAGAATGTAATATCCGCATTTTTCCTTCCTCTTAATATTCTTATTTTGGTGTATTTTCGTTTTTGGCAACTCATTTGTAACCGTATTGACATCTTGAGCTTGTTTCGGACTCGTTTTACTCGATTTGGTGTTTCATGTTGTTTTCGTCGCTATTTCGGGTATTCTCGTAAATCGTCGTTCGGAACCGCCGTTTCGGTGTTGCCAAGGATCCATCTCATGTTATTATGCGTGTTGTGAACTTTTGTTTGGTGTTTCGACCATGTATCGTACATTTCGGATGTTTTGGACCGTTTTGTAAATTTCCCAAACTTTTGGGAAAATTACGTTTGTTGTTGTTTTTCTGAACCTTTGAGTAGTCGGGGATATGTTTTACTTCAACACTTAAGTTCGTCATTTCGAGTCCTTTATGTTCGTACCATCGTGAATTGTTCACCGTTGTATTTCGATTCTTTTTCGGTACCTTCCTTATCTATTTCTGGCATGTACCCCCCAGAAAGGAATGTTACGTACGAAACGCCCTTTTGGTTACATACGTAACGTCCTAGTGTAAATCGGTACAGGCATTTCTGCCTTTTTGGTTACGTACGTAAGGCCCTTACGGCTTACGTACGTAATATAACTTACGTACGTTAGCATATGGTGGCTAACGTACGTAACGAGGCCTGGGTTTATGAACCCAGGAGTTGACCAATTTCGGTCATTCCTCATCCTTCTCCCCTCCTCCGACTCGTGGGCGATTTTCTTGGTGTTCTCCGGCGAGTTGAAGCTTAGCAACTCCGAGCCATCATCTTCTTCGAGTTTTTGGAGTATTTTATCAACATCTAATCGTGTTCTTCGTCTTTAATTCGAGGTAAACTCCTAAAACCTTCTTTTAGGTAAATTTGGGGGGTTTTCATGTTTTCGTCCGATTCGTTCCGTATGATAGATTAATTCATAATGAATATGATTAATCTTGTTGGTATTGTTGGTTCTCCTACGGATTCATGGTATATTTCGTGATATTTTTGTGATCAAGAGGGTTTGGTTGTGGTCCGCCCTCGTTGTTGTTTTTATACGAGTATACATGAATCGTAGGTGGGTTTTTGGGTATATTCAAATTCCGTATTCGTTAGGATTGGTGGTGATTGTGTTCTTCGAATTGCTAGGTTCGTAATTGTCGGTCCCTAGCATTCGTCGACGCCTTTCCTTCCGATCGTTGCGTCATCTATTATTCAAGGCAAGTATTTTTGGAAACCTTTATGCTTAACGTGAAATGATAATGTATATTGTGTGTGATTTGCTCACCTCGGGAGGGTCCGAAGGGATCACGGAGGAATCTATGGCTTCGTCCTGGATTCATGAGTTTGTTTCGCTAGCCAGCTCGGGAGGGTCCTTAGAGGCCTCGAGTGGGATTCGTGGCTTTGTCCCGGTCCTAGGTGATGTGTGGTGCTTGATTTGTTTTATGAATGTGGCCAGCTCGGGAGGGTCCTTAGAGGCCTCGGGTGAGATTCGTGGCTTCGTCCCGGTCCTAGGCAAATTGATTGTGACTGTTTGTTTTCGGAAAAGACATGTCTCGTTTTGGTTTTTGAAATGATATTGGTGCATGTACTATGAAATGTGTAAGCGATTGGTTTGCCTTGATTACTTGTACTAGCGTAATTGCTAACCCCTTTGGGGACCCGTTTTGAGGAAATTCTTGTTATGGATTTCAGGTTATGTTCTTCTGGACGAGCGGGTGCTGGGACAGTACGAGGATGCTGGCCAGGGTCGTTGACATGTGCATTTGGGTCTTCTTATTTCTTTTGCTTACTTGGATATGGTTGTTTCCCACATTTATAAACTTATAGATTGTACTCGCGAGTACTTAGGTTTCGGTTTTCGAACTCCGTTTTGTATTACCTTAAATTGGTACATTGTCGGTTGATGCTTATTTCTCCGGTTGCTCCGAGCGTATTTTTTTCTGTTGTATTATTTAAATTTGTGTCCTCGCTAACCGAGATGGTTAGTCGAGTGGTGTTTTCTTGTTGTAGCCTGGTGGGTCCCATGTAGGGGTCTACGGCGCTGTAATATACTCCGAATATCTCGGGGTGTTACAACAGACTTGACCCGACAACCTAGGTTCCCGCAACCTAAGCTCTGATACCATAAATGTAACACCCCCAAAACCGTATGGGAATATTACATGCCGTAGATTATTTCCACAAGGATTTTCCTGGCTAAACATCACAAAACGACCAAGCGTTTCCCCGACCGGGGCAACCAATACAATGATACGAATCGTTAAGATCAATTATTAACAACTACACGGACCAATGAGGTCGTACGTCTGACATAAACAGAAAAATACAACTATGTACAAAGAATGCCCACGCAGGGGTAAAGATACAAAATAGCGGAAGGCGGAAAACGACTCTGACAATACAACACAACTCGACTAAACTCCCAACACTCGATTAGTATCGTAGCCCGCCACTTCCTGTGCCGATCCTGTGACTGCTCCCCGAACCTGCAAGCACCTGGACACAAAACAGACATCCACCCCCCGATTACTCGGGGGTTAGCAAAATTCCACTATTTTGCTAGTGCAAGTATAATACAATACGAAATGCAACACGTAAATAGTAACCACTAATTTAATACAGAAATCAACTATCAAAATATTCCCGATGAGTTTTAGAAATTTCGAACTCCACCAAGGAAGTATTTGAAAAGAAACTCGTCATCTCGGGGATTTTTAAAATAGAAATTCTTTTGGACCTCGAGTCCCAATTAACAAAACCTTTTTCGAAAGCGTTAGGGCCTCAACCTGATTTTCATTTCCAAAACACACTAGTTAAGACATCGTCATGGGTCCGTGACCCAACTTTAAAACACTAGCCAATCAAACATTGTTCGTACACATCATGTACCGAACTCCAGAGGCCTTGACGAACCCTACCTGGACCACACGCATTGTTCGTACACATCATGTACCGAACTCCAGAGGCCTCGTCAGACCCTACCCGGACCACATACGTTGTTCGTACACATCATGTACCGAACTCCAGAGGCCTCATCAGACCCTACCCGGACCACACGATCACTGTTCGTACACATCATGTACCGAACTCCAGAGGCCTCGTCAGACCCTACCTGGATCACACGCATTGACACGACACAACTCATATTGATCAACTAAACACATCACCACGAGCAACACACATTATTATCAATATGTCAAACCATTCAACAATACACTGTAATACATATGCAAGTACGTAATCAACCGACACAATTATAATAATCATCATGGTCACCCAACCATGGCCAATCACGCACGACATGAACCATAGGATTAACACAACCAACAAAATTCCAAGATGTTATCCAAGTGCGGATATCATCACTACCATCAATCGTTCACAATTATAAAATCACAAGAAGTATATTCACGAAGATAAACAAAATCACCACAAGTCTAACACGAAGTCTCTATTCACAAGACACAAATCGTATAGCAAGATACTTGCCTCGATAACCGGTACCGAATCCGACGAACACGGCTCAACTGGGAAACCTAGAACACCTACAATCCTCCGGTAAAAACAACAAAGATACGATTACGACGAGAATCAAGGTAAAAAACAACGGAAATCCCACCAAACTATCGAAGGAAACTCATTGGGACATGTAATTGAACATTCAATGTTCGATAACTCCCAAGAACACTCGAATCACCAATTGAGTCAACTTCAAAATATGGATATACATGCCATAGAACACGATTATTAATGATCAATAACATCAACTGATTCATCAATATTGGACGAACAAAGAAGATCACGAAGGAATCCTGAAAGTCAATTCTAGGAGATTTCAAGAATTTACCTCGACCCGACGAAGAACAAGGATTTAATGATGATGTAATCGACAAGAGCCTTCTAAAACGTCTTGGAATTGAGTGGAATCGACCAAGAATCACTCTTCCAGAACCTCCCGTTCGTCAGCCGCCACAATAAGGGAAAATGGAGTGAAAATCAGGTCTGCCCGTCGCCAGGGCTATATAAAGCCGTGCAGGTTATGGCCGTAACCGGCAGTGCCTTACGGCTGTAACTCGACCCTTACGGCCGTAATAGGCATCAGCTTACGGACGTAACCGGCACCTCCCAGGCCACTGCCCAATCACGTTCGGCCTATTACGGCCGTTACCAGGCAAGGCATTACGGCCGTAACCGGGCATTACGGCCGTACCCGACCACACATTACGGCCGTAATCGATCATCCCTGGGCTACTGCCCAACTTGTGCGGGTGCCTTACGGCCATAATCGGCAAGGCGTTGCGGCCGTAATAGGCCCTGCATTGTGTCCGTAACTCGGCCAGTTCTTACGGCCGGGACTCGATCGTTCCGACAGTCCGGTTAGGTGTTCGACAATGTCTCGGTCACACTAATGCATCAGTTATGATTCAAAACAATAACAAGCAAATTACGGAACATAACATACCACAAGCACGCATTTAATAAAAGAATTGCACGCGATACAAGTCTCACTCGACGAACACTACAACAGAATCTATCATACCGTTCATGACAGAAAAACGAATCCCACATAATCATAACGAAACAAAATGACTGGAACCAGATGAAAAATAATTCAGGGCAACTGGAATAAAAATCTCGGGTATTACAGATAAGCTCGGGCCTATCACTTAACATGTGGGGAGAAGTTATTCTTTCGGCTAATACAATTTTGAATAAATTACCCAAAAAGAAGCAAGATAAAACTCCATATGAATTATGGAAAGGAAGGAAGCCGTCCTATAAATACTTAAAAGTGTGGGGGTGCTTAGCTAAACTTGAAGTACCGAAACCCAAGCAAGTAAAAATAGGACCAAATACGGTTGATTGCATTTTCATAGGATATGCAAATAATAGTAGTGTGTACCAATTTTTGGTACACAAATCGGAAGTACCCGATGTAAATAAGGGAATGATCATAGAATCAAGAAATGCCATATATTTTGAAACTATATTCCCTAAGAAAGAAAAGAATGGCATAAGTTCGAAAAAGAGGACTTATGATGAAATCTCGCCAAAAAATAATGGACCAACACCGCAACCAAGGCGAGGAAAAAAAATAAAAACTGTAAAAACCTTTGGTTTGGATTTTGTAGTCTACACTTTAGAAGACGAGCCAAAGACAATCAAGGAAGCATTGTCTGGTTCCGATGCCGATCTATGGCAAGAAGCTATCAATAGTGAAATCGAGTCAATCTTGAACAATCACACTTGGCATATTGTTGATCTTCATCCGGGAAACCTTTAGGTTGCAAGTGGATTCTCAAGAAGAAATACAAAGGTGATATATCTATTGACAAATATAAAGCACGTTTGGTAGTCAGAGATACAAACAAAAGAAAGGGTATGATTACTTCAATACATACTCATCAGTTACTCGGATTACATCCATTAGAATGCTACTTGCAATAGCAGCATTATACAATCTTGAGATACACCAAATGAACGTAAAAATGGCCTTTCTAAATGGAGATTTAGAAGATGAAATTTATATGGAACAACCCAAAGGGTTCGTGGTTCCCGACCAAGAAAACAAAGTTTATAAACTTGTCAAGTCTTTATATGGACTTAAGCAAGCACCCAAACAATGACATGAGAAATTTGACCAAGTAATGATGTCAAATGGTTTCAAAATCAATGAATGTGATAAATATGTGTACATCAAAGGTAGATCTCACAATTTTGTCATTGTGTGTCTCTACGTTGATGATATGCTAATTATGGGTAGCAATAATAAAATCATCACAGGCACTAAGGAAATGTTAAAGAAGAACTTCTACATCACTACAACAAAAAATCCCTTTTACAACGTACAATCTACAACGATATTTTGAAATGTTGTAAAAAGTTATACCTTCTACAACTTTTGTAAAAATAACGTTGTAGATGGTATGTTGTAAAATATTTTTTTCATTAAAATGTTGTTGGACTTCATATTTTTTACAATGATGAGAAGAAATGATGTAAATTCGACCTTTAACATCAATACTTTAGTTGTTGTCAAATAATTATTTTTTACAATGTGTAGACACAGTTGTGAATTTTCAATATTATACAATGACTTTTTAACATTGTAATCGCACCATTTGACCACATATATATATACGTTGTAATTAACTGTCTAAATCATAATCGATAATGCCAAAGATGACGTTGTAAATTAGTATAAATTAATCATACTTATACAACTTAGAAACCACGTTGTTGTAAGGTTTATCTACAATCTATATGTCCCGTTGTGGTAAGGGTTACTGTACATATACCTTAGTTATACCATGCCACATTATATTAGAAAAAAAAAATTACATCTCAATTTCGCGTAAGAAAATATTATAAATAAAAGTGATGGTGATACACAATTATACAACTTTCACTATATTCCTTAATTAGTTATATAATATACTTGCCACGTTCATATAACATTGTAAACTTGGAACAACGTTATATCGAATAATATGTGCAAAGTAATGCTATATGATAAAGAACTTTTTTTCTGCAATACTGCCATTGTGCGGTGATTATTTGCCTAGTATTATGTTATTATCATTGTGACTAGTGACGTGACATAAGAATAAGCCATAAGGGTAAATGGCTCGGTGACATGGGAATTAAACGCATAGCACAATAATCGGCTTGCAAGGCATGTTTCGTTAATGTGCTCATGTAATGCTTGACCGATTTTGTCCTTATTTGTATTGGCTCTATTTCTATGAATGAAAGAAACTGTTGATCTGGTTTGAATCTCTTAAAAACTCGGCTTGTCCCTACTCGTCTGAGCCCTTGATAAAAAATGTACAAATTACATTGTATCTCATTAGGGAAAACTACGATATTTTTGGCATTACCGATATGTTTTGAGTTTCGTTTTTGGGGGAATAACAGAAAATAGTCTTCAAACTAGACCCGGAAATTTACCATACTACACGAAAACACGACAGGAAAACACACGAACACGAAAGTACACGACCGAGATTTAGTGTCGGTTTTGTGTTTACCCTTTGGGTACACGACACGACACGAGGTACACGAAATAAATAAATAAATAAATATATACAATATTGTATATTTAATTTAATAAAAATATATATTTTATTTATACTAAACTTTAAAATTTGAAAATATAATGTGAACTTTCATAAATTTCGTGTAAACATTCGTGTTTTCATTGTCATTCGTTTCATTTCGTCTACTAAAACCTATAAAAATAATATTGTAATATTAAAATTATTATCTTTTATAATATTTTAATATTTATTTTATATTATGTGCCTGACACGAAAACACGACACGAAACGACACGAATTTACGCGGTACACGACACGACATGTCACGAATTCATTTAGTGTCGTGTATGGGTTTGGACTTTTGGTACATGAAATACGAAAGTACAGGACACAAAAATACACGACACGAACGAATTGCCAGATGTACTTTATGGGAAAATCTGGGGGGAGATTTTGGCGCTATAAGCCATTTTAGGGGGGAGATTTCATGGGAAAATCGGGGGGAAATTTTTTTGGGAGATTTATTTCTCATGTCCCGATAAACCCTTTGATTCATTTTCTTCATCTCCTTCTTCTCTGGCCGACGGGATTACCCTTTAATCCATTTTCTTCTAATCTCCTTCTTCTCGCCGGGGATTACCCATTTTCCTTTAATCCTCTTCTTTTATTTTAAACCCCTTCTTCTTTTGATGGACGGGAGGCGAACGGAGTTGTTAACAGACGAAGAAGAAGGATAAGAAGAGAAGATGCTGATGAAGAACAACAACGGATTTTAACAGGTTAGATTTTAACTTTTTTGTTTGGTGGGATTTTTAAGAACTGATTTTAGGGTTTTTCAGAGTAGAAGAAATTCAGTAACACAACCCCTCCGTCTTTTCTTTTGAGAAGCCGAACCTAGTCTTTGTGTGAGTTGTAGCGGATACTATTTTAATAGAAGAACAAAGTTCAGGGATCTTCACAGGTTTCCAATTTCTTCAATCTTAATCCATCTTTCATTTGAATATTGTATTCCTCTCTTTTTATACACCTCTTACTCGTATGTTGGGCTATTCTAGATTAAGTACATGGTGTTTTTAGTCCGGGTTGTTCTTATAGAGATGTGGTGTTGATGATTAGTTGTGCGGTTTTATACCGGTTTGTGACGTTTATTGTTTGTTTTGTGATGTTATTTTGATTTGGGGCATTTATTATTCGGTGTATTTTTGATTTGGGTTATATTGGATTAGGTCGGTGGTGTTCAGATTTGTGGCGTAGTGTGCCGAGGTTGTTTACTTTAGAGTTTGCGGTGTTACAATGCTTGGGGTTGTTTCTGATTTGTTCTGTGGTGTTATTTGATGTGGGCTATTTTGGATTGGGTCGCTGTTGTTCGTAATATTACTCATGGTTTAGATTTGTGTAGCAGTTGCTTAGATTTGTTGTGTATGTTGGGTTGTTATCGCTTAAATATGTGGTGTTTTTAAATCTGGATTGTTTGAATTCAGGGCTGTTATTGCTTATTATGTGGTGATTTGTTTCATGTGGTGATATCTTTTTTGGCTTTTTCATCTTTGAACTGTGATATATAGTGAATGTGTTATAAACTGAAATTAAGCTTTTCTGAAATGCATGTGTTTCTCAACCAGCCATAGGCGCTGAAACTACAGTTCAAATTGACATTGCTGGTGAACAATTCTCTGCATCTGGGAGAGTGATAATTGCTGTGAGTTTCCTACTTCCTAAGTTCTTCTTTAGTGGTTGCAGTATGTGTCAGTTATGTTGGGTGCGAGGCTAATACAATTGCATTACCTGGTTATCACCACAACCGAACAATAAAGATGATGCTAAAAATGCAAATTTCAATATTAATGGCTGATCCGTTTAACTCCACCTAGAAAAGGGGAAAACGAAAAACCAAAGGACATGTCGTATATCCAGATTTTCGAGTTATCCAGTTCATTAGTTGTCTATCCTTGTGTAGTTCCTATCTTTGTCCCCGAGAATCCCCTCTACAATATCTTTGCTGGTGTATGATTCTGTCTTCTCAACAATTTTGATTATCCCGTCTTTATGTTTAGAGGATCCGAATCAATATTTTCATAGAATTTCAAGATTTTTAATGATAGATGGAAACAGTGTTAGAGCAATAAATTCCATGTAAATTACCTACATCTAAGCATGTTTAGGGAGAGTTGAACATGTAACTTCATGTTAAACACCTTCGGTTTAGGTTTCTTTGAGGAAATATTTCCAAAAACTACACTTTTATGAAACCTTTGTTATACCTTCAAATGAAACTTTTGTTATACCGTAAGTTTGAACCCTATTTCAAATGTTAGCCAAAAGCCAAAGAACCCGGGAAACACTCTTATCTTTATATCTTGTAACGCATGCATGTTTTGCGTATGAGTTATCAAACAAGGTTATTTAGTGTCAAGCTTTATAACTTATTAATGCGTACACGTGTTCATTTTAACACATTTCACAAGAGAATCTTGTAATTTTTTTGATTATACTTTAGTGAGGAAATTTTAATACGGGACACTACCAAGAGGAAATAGGCTCATCTAACGTAGATGACAAAGAGTATAATAAAGCCTTGCTATAGCACTCCATTTGTATCATGCCTTTGTACCTTTCGCTTGACACGTTTGGCTTTCTTGCCCCTGAGGTCGTCGAGCTCCTTAAAAGAGTTCAACGCGTCATGCACAGAATGTTATGACCCCAAGACCCATGGATGTAGTATTTAAGAGGATTAGCTTTGCAATTCAAAAGGGGTAGCGGCAGACTTGTTGCCCGCTTACTGCTATTTCGATGTAATGACTCTTTTAATAATTTAATAAGCAACCTTGTATCATATCTTACTATTTTTCCTAGTCTTGAATAGTTTATGATTGATTTTCTATTTTTGGTTGCTAAATGAACTTGAGTTGATTTATGTTTTTCAGAGAAATTACTTGATGTATATTGGTTTGAATCATGGGAGGTTCTATGATCCCGAACTACAACAATGGGCAACAGGTTCTTTAAATCATCTCATTGTTTATCTGCTCTTGGTAAAGTTGTTACTTCAGTCTTTGTGAATTCATTTTTCTATGATATCCTTCTATCCTTCTATTACATAAAAGAAGGATCGTGGGAACTCTTTATTTCCTACTGACAAGCATCTCAACGAATATGGTGCTACTGTCCATTAAAAAAGGGTAAATATGAGTGAATTATGTGCTGACATGTGCATGATTTAGATCATTCTGATATGTCATTTTTTCATAGGTCTTATATGTAATTTTTTCAAATTAAAACGACCCTAATTTAGTCATAAGATTTTGGATTCGAATAATTTTTATGTCGAAATAATCATCTAAAAAATATGAAACTTGCGTTTCCTTTTACATTGGTATCATCTTTTTCTTTCTACTAATGATATTGTGTTTCTTATGAAAAACAAATTATTGTTGCACTCAGCTAATTTTCTTGCAAAGTCTATTGTCTTGACTCTTGACTATTGAAGTATATTCTGTTAAAGGTTCACGCCACATCATTATTTGTTGTATTTCACTTCATAATCACTTTATTTTTACTGGATTTACATGTTTTAGTTTAGAGATGCAATTGTATTCACCTATATAAAGTATTATATCAAAGCTTCTTCCACTTTTTAAGCTAATTGCGTACTGTTTAATGATAGGTTGAAGTATATATGTAACAAGGAAAGTATTATATCAAAGCTTCTTCCACTTTATAAAGTTGAGCGCTTGTTGATTCACAGGGATTGCTACTGCAGCTAGTATGCATTTGAATTTTTTTTTTGTTACAGGAGTTTTCCACAACGTGTTTATGATATTGTAAATACATCTTAACAGCACGTAATGAACCCATTGTAAAAGATTTAACCACAACGACCTCCAGATCTTGTTGATGGTTGAAAGACACTACTGTATAAATGTTGTAAGTTATTGTTTACATCTTTTAAAGGACATTGTTAAAGAGTTACCCACATCGTATTTGCGTAGTTGTTGATGTAAAAAACGCAATTACCGAAAGATGTTGTAATAGATTTACCTACAAGATAATCATAACGTTGTTGATCATGGAAAAAATAATTATGTGATGAAGTTGTAAATAGTTATGTACCACTTCTACAAAACATTGTAATAGAATTACATACAGTATCTTTGCACCGTTGTTGATGTAAGAAATACAATTTCAATAGAATGTTGTCAAAACATCTGCGCATACTGAAAATATGTATTTACAACGGGGTGTACGACGCCACATGGGCGTTGTAAAAAAAAGTCATACTTTTAACAATGCCTTATTATACAACGAGATTGAAAACGTTGTTAAAACCCTTCTACAATGTCCGCGCACCGTTGTAAGAAGGGTTTTTTGTTGTAGTGCATGAAGGATATGGTATTAGCCGATGTGATTCTAGGAATCAAGATCTCTAGAACGCCCGATGGAATAGTCTTATCACAATATCACTATGTTGAGAATGTACTTTAGAAATTCAAGGCATAAAATCTACCTCCGGCTAAGACACCTATTGACTTAAGTTTACACTTAGCCAAAAATCGAGGAGAACCCATATCACAAACAGAATATGTTAGGATAGTTGGAAGCCTAATGTACTTAGCAAATTGTACAAGGCCAGATATAGCATATTCTATTAGTAAATTGAGTCGATTTACAAGTAACCCCAGAAAGGATCACTGGACCGCATTAACAAGAGTGCTGATATACTTAAAACACACCATCACTCATGGTATACACTATTCGAGATATCCAGATGTTTTTGAAGGATATTGTGATGCCAATTGGATATCCGATACTAAAGACTCTAAATCTACAAGCAGTTTTGTATTTACCATTGGTGGAGGAGCAATATCATGGAAATCTTCTAAGCAAACATGCATAGACCGATCTACAATGGAATCGGAGTTTATTGCTTTAGATAAAGCCGGAGAAGAAGTCGAATGGTTAAGAAACTTCTTAGAAGATATTCCCTGTTGGGAAAAACCTTTGCCTCCCGTTATGATACATTGTGATAGCATGGCAGCCATAGGGAGGGCAAAGAACAGTATATATAATGGTAAGTCTCTACATATTCGTCGAAGGCACAATACCATTAGACAATTGATCACTACAGGAATATTGTGTATTGACTATGTAAAGTCAAAAGACAATATAGCGTATCCGTTTACGAAAGGTATTAACTGTGATCAATTACATAATGCAGCAAGGGGAATGGGATTGAAATCCACACGTTAAGAATTTTCATAATGGTAACTCAACGACGATGATTGGAGATCCCAAGAACCTGGTTCAATAAGACAATTAAGTTGTGAAAGTTCAAGTTAAGCACTTGAAAATCCATTCTTGTAGCTGCTCAAGTGCAAGCCTGCAACTTGTGGTAAACCGGGCTTAGTCGGCGGGGATAAGATTCTATTCTCGGATTCAGAACTACCCCTATGCAAGACTAGTAAGCTTTTAGAGATTTTAATGATTCCTATAGCCTTTCATAGGTAGACTATGGTAGGATACTCTTTATAGGAGATCACTTATATAAGTGAAGAAGTAAGGCCGCTTCATAAAATTACTAACACTTATGAATCCAAGAAATGGTCCAAGGCCAAAATGGACACAACGTGAGAACGAAAGATATTAGATCTATTATTGTGTGTATGTTGTTGTCTTGGTTTACACAAAAATTGACCGATTCAAGATATTGCGTTCACCGAGCAACGAGTAAATCCGATAGCATTACAGTAAGGAAGGTTCAAGGCTAACTACTACCTATCCTGATGCAATAATATGTCGTCGGGACTTAGTGCATATTGCATTTGCATTAATCATCATTTATGTGGGGGATTGTTGGAAAAATAGCTTAAATTAATACCGTAATTAATTATTGTAATTAATGACATTAAATGGTATATTTGGAATCAAAATTTTGTGTAGATTAATTTAGTGTATTTACTTGTTCAATTTCAGTAATGAATGAATGAGTAATTAATGCACAAAGATAAGCCATTTAATAGATCGGAATGTGGTGTGGAATTTATCCCATATTGGAAAAAAAAGGAAGTGATAAGCTATTTATAAAGGACTTTCCACCATAAAGGAGCAATCAAGTGTGTTCCACTATGGTGCACCATAATTGGCTTTAATTAGTTTTTTAAAGCTAAAATCTGAATCTTACGAGGAAGGTGCAAAGTACCTTCCGATTCCGAGTCCGAGGCCGAGGCCGAGCACGTGCACATCGCACTTGCCGCAACGGGCGCTTCGTAGGCGCACTTTGCACTTCACTCGTTCGCCTCGGAGCGAGGAGCTATGAGGAGCCTTTAGTTTTGACAACCGAAACGGTGGATCGAACAACGTGGAGGGTGACTAGGATGACACGTGGCAGTGGCATGTCAAACAGATGACTTGGCGGGTGCGGGACAACATGGCGGTGGTTCGCAACCGAATCGGTGCAATGGTTCGGACCGTTCTAAACCAGCGCACTGGTTTGATTCGCCTGAACCAATGTAGCTCTTCGCACCAGACCACAAGGTGTCTGTTCAGCCAGAAAGTCACATTGATTCGGACAGGGTCCTTTACAGGCTATAAATAACCCCCTGCAGATGATGGTTGCATATACAAAATTAACCAAGATAATTAACACACTCATTCTAGCATAGAATTCATACTCAAGTCCCGAGTATTCAGTAGTTCGCCCGAAATTTGATTCTTAGTACAAGGTATCGAGTTCATAGAAAACCGTTGTATCTTGGGATATTTGTTGTTGATCCGTGTGTACTGTGCGGGGTAATTTCATCTTGCGGAGAGGGAGTATAACTCTTGCCTTGGTTTTGCATTGTTTCGTCATTTTCTACATCATACCAAACAACAACCCCATACATCAAAAATTCGACAACAAATTTTTAAAGGGTAATCTTATTCTTCTACCCATGTTCCTAGTCTAATGATATTTATTGCAAGCAAGGCAAAAATAATGAGAATCGTTAAAAAGTGAAGGTCGACGCAAAACTGATTGGGGGATTTTAAAGATAATTTTTGGGCTCCAAAATGACATCGACAATGTTGCTCATGCCAAGCGACCAACACGTCTTGTTGATCCTCATGGGGATACATTGCAGGATCACCTCATCTTTGTGAAGTCGGAACAAAATGGCCTCGTTCCAAAAATATGACTGTGAGATGATAAAAATTTCTTCTTCTATTGAGAAGAAAGGTTAAACCTCAAGGTTCAACATGCACAATAATTAACAATGTTCGCATACGAATGCATGGACTCAACCTCAAATAAATGCTCATAGGGGAAAGAGTCAACAATTAATGAATGTTTATGCATCGAAGAGTATCATCGGTAAGAGTAAGATGAGACAATTGATCGACCACTATGTTCTCGCTCCCTTTTTATAGGCTTAATTTCGACATCAAACTCTTGATTAGCCTAGGTTTCGCTTGCGGCTTGCTCAAAAGGTACCTTAAAATTGCATGATCACTATGGACAATTACCTTAGACACAATGATGTATGATCTAAATTAATCTAAAGATAACAATGGCTAAAAGTTTTTTTTTATGGACGTGTAGTTTACTTTAGGTTCATTAAATGTCAAGCTCTCGTAGTAAATCAAATTTAAAAGAGAATATTTTGGGCAAGCAATTTATATAAATATTGGCTTATTTTAGAGAGATCTTTTATAAATTGCTTACAAAAATCGGTGTGCGCATGAAAACTCTTGATTCCCTTAATATTAATAGGGGGAGGCATATTTTTCTAGTGGTGTCGTCGTTCATGACAGAACCGGAACTGCTGAACTAGACCTACTGCCTAGCAGTGGGATAACGACAGTAAAATTTATGTGTTACAGCCATAATGCATGCCCCCTTACGGCTGTAAGCAGGCCCGGTCCTGTAGAATTTGGGGCCCAAAGCCAACTCTTCGATCGGGCTTTCATTTTAGAAATATGTAATGTTAAAATAAAAAATTAGTTTAACAATCAATATAAAATTAGTGAATATAATATTTTGTTCCAATTTAAAATAATATATTTTTATAATATATTATTTAAACACGTTCCTTTTAGCATATTTAGAAGCAAAATCATGAATTAAAGTAGAATAATCAACTTTATCAACCATAGTATTTTCCTTGACTGCAATCTATAGGAAGACAAAAGGAAAACGTGCAGATACTTCAACAAATATTCAGCATCGTCAAACTAATTCCACAAACCCAACTTGGACTAATATAACGTAAAGTTCAAATGATCAAACAAACTCTAATAAGTAATAACTTAGAGATGACTTGAAATTTTATTCAAACATATCGATGACGAAGACGTCATCGTGAGAAGGAGAAGCATTTTCCTTTTATTTTAGAATAAGAATTAAATATGGACTTATAATTGATAAATAAGGTGTAAGAATATTGGCCCCCAAAATCATACATTTTTTTTGGTCACAAAGCAATGGCTTTATAAACCTTAAAGCAGGGTTGGCCCTGGCCGTAAGCTTCATACATCCGTCCAATATTTTGATGGATTCTAATGACCTATTTAAGGCATATCTTTATGAGAATACGATATATCCGGCAGTTACGGCCGTAAAGCACCTTAGTTACGACCAGAACACTGTGCAGGTATAAAACCTGCGCAACTGTTCTTCCAGAGTCATTTTTATTCCCTCCTCATTGTTTATGAAATTTTGGCGATTTTGTATTAGGAAAATTGATGTAGATGAATTGTTGGATATTGCTATCATCTTGAAGGAGATTTCACGCCCTAAATACTAAATCATCCAGCTTTTCCCTTCAGATCAAGGTATCGATCTTGTAGAACCCTAGATTGTAGATTTTGGTATTTTGGGTAGAATTTATCTTGTTAGTTCGAATTGATTGTCAGTGTTGTGATATTGCGAGTATTATATCATGGTTAATTTGTGTTTCTCGTGTTGTTGTGGTTAAAACTCCATTTTAAGGTTGAATTGTTGAAATATTGTTAATTGTTGCCTCCGTAGTGTTCGTTGAATCGTCAAAGTGGGATGGAGGGGTCCATGAGTTTTTCAGCGTTCATTACTAATTACTGATGATGATTGGTTATTGCTTTACAAAGATCGAGAGCTTTGTGAAACTTTCGTACCGAGTTGTCTCGAGTAGACGCCTTCTCGGGTTTTTTGTGATAAAACACACAAGGCAAGTACTTTAACTACATGTTGTACATTTACATATTATGATATGTTATGAAAGTCGGAAATATGTAGACGAGCATGAAAGGTTGTGCATTCATCCAGGAATACCTGATGGAGCGTATGAGATCTATGCTAAGGGTGTTGGATCATGAATGGAGGTTATCCCGCCCAGGGATGCCCGACGGGGCGTATGAGAATCTATGCCACGAGAATTAAATCACGAATAATCATGAGTGGTGTGTTTTGGATCGAGGACCCTTGATGATTATGACGTGATGTTTGATAATATTCTAAAACATTAAACTGTTTTAAGAAAAATGTGGGCATTTTTGAATCGAGGACCATTAATGATTATGATTTGATGTTTGATAATATTCCAAAACATTAAACTGATTTAAGAAAAATGTGGATTTTGATGAATGTTGCAATGAAATGAGTATGCATTTCATATAATAATTCCAGCACTAACCCTTTCGAAGGAGAAATGTCTTTTATGCATTTCAGATGATCGTTCTTTTGTGGAGCCGTCATGCGCACGAGACTGTTGAGCAGACGAGATCTTAAAAGCTCAAATTATAGTTGTTTATTTTATATGGATGATTCTCGTCTACTGATTCTTGAGTAAAGTTGCAGTACTATTGTATCCGTGGAGGTCCCCTGCGTGGGCAAACTGGAATTATTATATAACATTCTTTTGTTTGAGAGTTTAATTGTTTCGGTCGAGGCCACGACCCAAATATTTTAATCTATGTGATGTTTGAATTTATATCTTATCATTGATAATGGATGTTTAAGCGTGCTAGAGATTTGTGAACGGTTCTACAGCGTGACAACCCTAGCTATGTTAGGATATACATTTATGGTATCAGAATTTAGGTTGTGAATACCTAGGTTGTGGTCTACTCGGTCTGGTCTTTCCAACGTAAGAGTTGGATGATTGAGATTAACATCACATATTGTTGTCATATCACGTGATCCATGGCCGTAAGACTCCTTAACTTCGTTTATTTACTTATCGCTTTCGGTTATAAATGGAAATTGTGGTCTAGTGTGCGAGACTGTGTAAAATTTCTATATTATGCTGATCTTTTTCGTCTTTCTTATTCTCAGTATGTTGGAAGACAGAGTAAACCTCCTCATGGTCGCAGTTGGGGTCGTGGTCGTGGGTCGAGGACCAATCTGTTAGTTTGGATCAGCGGTGGATGATAACGCCGATGTTGGAGTTGCGTCATCCTGCAGCAGGTGGAAGCTCAAGTGCTAACAACATTGTGTATATGCATCAAGTCTTTATTGTTGATCTAAAATTTCCATCGAATTTGGTAATCTGCGAGATATTAAAGGAAATTTAAAATTAAACCTTCCATCGAAATATATAAAAATAATGAGGATGATATTAGTGAAAATTAAAAACGGCAGTATATTGAACAATAAATGAAAATGCTAGCTATATATATATAATAATATTCACTTACATAATTATTTGCTTTCAAAAAATAAAAAAAGGTGTCAAAAACTATATTGTTGTGTAATATATATATATATATATATATATATATATATATATATATATATATAGAGAGAGAGAGAGAGAGAGAGAGAGGGAGAGAGAAAATAAGAGAAAGCTAGATAATAGAAAGGAGGGAGATCATTTTTATTCATATATATAACAAGTTATAAGTAAGGCTTTATATATATATATATATATATATATATATATATATATATATATATATATAGAGAGAGAGAGAGAGAAAATAAGAGAAAGCTAGATAATAGAAAGGAGGGAGATCATTTTTATTCATATAGATAACAAGTTATAAGTAAGGCTTTATCTAGCCTCTCCAAGTATAAGTTACAATGCAAATGAAAAGCCAAGGGGTGTGTATATTAATGGTGAAAGTTGAAAGGCCAAGAGTCATACAATATTACATAACACTCCCCCTTGGATGACTCGTATGAACATCATGCCTCGTTAAAACCTTACTAGGAAAAATCCTGTGGGAAAAACCCTATTGAAGGAAAAAGAGTACATATGTTGTATAAATAAAATATCACGCCTCCCCCTCATTTTAACATCACTATAAATATTAACATATATCTCGAAATCTGCACATCCCAATCTTGTATGCTAATTTCTTGAAAGGAGCTGTAGGAAGCGCCTTCGTGAACAAATCTGCTAGATTCTCATATGAACGGATTTGACAAACATCAATTTCTCCCCTTTGTTGAAGTTCATGGGTGAAGAAGAATTTTGGATCAATGTGCTTCGTTCTATCTCCTTTAATGTAGCCTTCTTTAGTCTGAGTAATACAAACTTCATTATCTTCATACAAGAAAGTTGGACTTTCTTTGTTAACTGGAAGATCACATGAATTTCGAATATGATGGACCAAATATCTAAGCCATACACATTCTCGACTTGCTTCATGAAGGGCCAATAACTCAGCATGATTTGAGGAAGTTGCTGCAAGAGTCTGCTTTGTAGATCTCCAAGATATTGCCATATCACCGTATGTGACTATGTAACCTATTTGTGATCTTCCCTTATGAGGGTCAGATCGATATCCAGCATCAGCGTAACCAATTAATTCTGCTTTTGATTCTTTAGAATAAAACAGACACATATCCATTGCTCCTCGGAGATATCTAAATATCTATTTCACGTCAGTCCAATGTCTTCTTGTTGGAGCAGAACTATGTTTTGCCAATCAATTAACAGAAAATATAATATCAGGGCATGTAGAGTTCTCAGGATACATTAGTGCACCAATGGCACTAAAGATATGGGACTTCAGGACCAAGAAGTTCTTCTCCATTTTCTCCTGGACGAAATGGATCCTTTTTCTTTTCAAGTGAACGTACAACCATAGGTGTACTCACAGGACATGATTTATCCATAATAAACCGTTTGAGGATATTTTCAATATATGATGACTGATGAACAAAGATTCCTTTTGATAAATGTTCAACTTGAAAACCAAGGCAAGGTTTTGTTTTACCCAAGTCTTTCATTTCAAATTCCTTTTTTAGATATGCAATCGTTTCATCAAGTTCAACATGAGTCCCAATGATGTTCAAATCATCAACATAAACTGCAATGATAGTAAATCCACCTTTTGTCCTTTTAATAGACACATGGACATATTACATTATTATTATGTCCTTCTTTCAAAAGGTACTCACTGAGACGATTATACCACATCCGTTCTGTTTGTTTCAACTCGTACAAGGATCTTTGTAATTTAATTTAGTAAACCTCTCGGGGGTTTGAGTTACATGCTTCAGGCATTTTCAATCCTTCAGGGATTTTCATGTAGATGTCATTATCAAGTGACCTATATAAGTAGGCAGTCACAATATCCATTAAGTTCATTCGAAGCCCTTCTAAAATTGACAGAGTGAGTAAAAATCTGAATGTCGTTGCATCCATTAACGGTGAATAAGTCTCTTCATAATCAATTCCCGGTCTTTGTGAGAAGCCTTGTGCAACAAGGCGCGCGTTGTATCTCACAAATTTATTTTTCTCATTTCTTTTGCGCACAAATACCCATCTAAAACCAACGGGTTTCGCACCTGCAGGTGTTTGGACAATAGGTCCAAAAACTTGACGTTTTTCAAGTGATTCTAACTCTGCCTCAATAGAATTTTTCCATTTTGGCCAATCATTTCTTCTTTTACATTCATAGATCGATCTAGATTCATGATCCTCAATTTCTTCAGAAATATCAAGGGCAGCTACATAAGCAAATATATCATCCATGACAATTTCTTTTCTATTCCACCTCTTTCCTGAAATGATATAGTTTATCGAGATCTCTTCATTGTCATCTATTTCAGGTGTTTGATCATCTTTTGAAGACGTCTCTTCAGTGATCAAATCTATATCTTTAGGAATGATGTCATTTGTCGTAGCAGCTTGCTTATCAAGTTTCCTTATTTTTCTTGGATTTTTGTCCTTGGATCCAACGGGTCTACCACTCTTATGGCGTGCATTAGACTCTTTTGCTAGCAATATTTTATTTTCTTCATCAGGAAGTTTAATTTTACAAGGAACATTGATAGCTAGCATATGTGACTTTGTCACTGTCTTGACATCAGTAAATGTATGAGGCAATCTATTTGCCACTTATTGTAGGTGGATAATCTTTTGAACTTCACATTCACACTGATTTGTTCGAGGATCATAATGAGACAGAGATACTGCATTCCACAAAATTTCTTGTCTTTCTCTTTCAAGTTTTGACTTATCTCCCCCTAATGCAGGAAAATTTGTCTCATCAAATTGACAGTCAGTAAATCTTGCTTTGAATAAATCACCAGTCATGGGCTCCAAATATTTAATAATTAAGGGAGAATCAAACCCAACATATACCCCTAATCTTCTTTGGGGTCCCATATTTTTTTGTTGTGGAGGAGATATAGGAACATAAACTGCACACCTAAAAACTCTTAAATGAGATATATTTGGTTTTTGACTATTCACAAGCTACAAAGGGGACTATTTATGATAAGCAGTCGGCCTTAATCGAACTAGAGATGCCGCATGTATTATTGCATGTCCCCAAGCAGAATTTGGTAAATTTGTTCTCATAAGTAAAGGTCTAGCAATCAATTTTAGCCTCTTAATGAAAGATTCTGCTAGACCATTTTGGGTGTGCACGTGAGAAACAGAGTGTTCCACTTCAATCCCAATTGACATACAATAATCATTAAAAGATTGGGATGTAAACTCTCCTGCATTGTCTAGTCGAATTTTCTATATATTATGATTAGGAAATTGTGCTCTTAATCGAATTATTTGGGCAAGGAGTCTTGCGAATGCAACATTACGAGTGGACAATAAACTAACATGCGACCAACGTGTCGATGCGTATATAAGAACCATAAAGTACTGAAATGGTCCACTTGATGGTGTAATAGGTCCACATATATCTCCTTGAATTTGTTCTAAAAATGATGGACATTCAATCGCAACTTTCATATGCGAAGGCTTTGTTATTAATTTTCCTTGAAAGCAAGCAACACAAGTAAAACCTTTGGACAATGGAAAAATCTTGTTCTTTAAAGGATGTCCACTAGAATTTTCTATTATTCTTTGCATCATTGTAGACCCAGGATTACCTAAACGATCATGCCATGTAAGAAAGTTTGTTGGGTCTGTTGATTTTTGGTTCATCATCACGTGTGTCTCCACTGGATTAATAAAGGTATAATATAATCCAAATTTATATGACGGGAGTTTTTCAATCATTTGTTTCCTCCCAGAGACAATAGACGTGATCCGTAGATATTCATCATCATTTTCATTTGTTGTCTCAATATGATAGCCATTGTGGCGTATATCTTTGAAACTCAAAATGTTTCTTTTTTATCGAAAGGAAAACATTGCATTCTCGATAAATAAACGTGTACCATTAGGTAACACTATGTTGTGTCCAGATTTATTCATCTCGACAGGCGATCGACTATAAGGTCGAGCGACCAAGTCAACACCAGTCAACTATGGCTAGCTCGCCTACTCGAAGATATCAGACCACCATCAAACACCTAGTGATCGACTCCTAAGACGATCGCCCATTAGCATCTGGCGATCGACTCTAGTGTCCAGCTAAGGACAGTCGGCCTACGCCCCGAACAGAGATGATCGCCCGTCAAAGTCATCAAAGACTGGATCTCAGAACAGCACCCACGTGCAGATCCAAATAAAGCACCACAGCACATGGGTCATTGACCACAGCCTGTCAGCATCTTTCCACCAACCGACAGGCGCGCCGAAAGTTGTCAGTGGGACCGCCCGCGACAGCGACTCAGACGCGTGCAGGCTTCTCATTGGACCACGCGGTTGACTGCCAGCAACTCCTGCGTACTTTAAGGAGACAAGCCCATATGCTAAAAGACGATCGCCCGATTATTATAATACAGCAAAGGCGATCGCCCGGCATATCCAAGTCCTATAAATAGAGAACCTCCTCCTACGGGAAAAAGGGGTTCCAATTGGGGAGAACGATTCATTCACTTATATTCCGAATTCATTCACGGAGATACGGTAGAATACACATACCATCAAGTTCCCTGCTTTCTCGCCGGAATCCATCTCAGGACTTCTCTCTCCGAATATCTCGTCCAGAAGACGACCGGCAGAGGCAGCAAGTCTCCACTAGACAGATTCCAAGAGATTCATAAGCCCAGGAGCTCAAGCATCCAGCTGAATACTCGCCGTGAGAGACTGTCGATCTCTCACCGCCGCGCCTGTTCATCTTCTTTGTTACAAGAACTCACAGAGCATCAAATATGGTTCTTCCGGCAATCTACACGCTCACTAGCTAAGATAACGAGAATCTTTACACTCATTGTAATTGTATTCTTACATTAGTACTTGTATCCCCGAATATTAGTATTAATAATATCTCGCGAGAGCATTCAAGCCTGGGACTAACAACCCCAGCAAATCTTGTGTTATTTATCTTTCTCACGGAAGTGCTCTCGCATTTGTTTGCTATCCCATCCATTCCAGCAATATCTATCTCCGGATAATATTTTCGGTAGCAACAATTGGCGCTAGAAGAAGGGGCCCATCTAACCCTCAAATTTTTATTCCTACCGTCCCGAAGAACACTCACTGTTCTCGGGGCATATACTTGAAGTGACACTCACTGCGCTTCAAAGAAAACCTTCAGAATCATGACATCCGCCGGTACATCAAAGAGAGCCGTTCTCCGAACCGCCGGACACCATATCCCGGCTCAATCCGAACCCCAGCCGACGACCGGGGGAAGCCGCAGCAACGCGAGGCTCTCGATCCCGCACCCGAGAGATGGCCCAAACCTCTCACTCGATCAAACCCAAACCGAGGAACAGATCGAGGAGGCTATGGCCATCCTAGAGGAGCGACGGAGAGCATGCGCGTCGCCTGCAATAACTCCCTCGATCGTCCGCCGCATGGGAAAACGGAAATTCAACGGGCTACTGAGCGAGCAATCGTCAGAAAGCCCCAATCCGCGAGGAAAGGCTCTCGCACGACCGAACGGATCCATATTCAATCGCTTGGGGCGCGAACCACCCCGGCGACCGGGGCATTCAGTTCCCAACCACGAAAAGACGGAATCCGAATCCGTCACCAGGAGTTCGGCCTATCCACTTCACAGCCGAACGCAGGTCAGCCATCTGACTCCCGTCCCGATCGCCAGGGGATCAGTACTCAATCGCCTCGGCACCCGCTCCGAACGCCGAGCCGCGAGCAGCCCGGCCACGGCGTTGGCCGCTATACAACGCCAGCTCGACGAGATGAAAGCACTCTTGGACACTGGGGCAAGCGCCAGCAAAAAGGTCACCGGGCCGACTGAGCCACTCGCGGTCCACATCGAGCTTGCCCCCATACAACCGACGATCGCTCCTCCCAAAACACCTCTGTATGAAGGGAGATCGGACCCCGAAACTCACCTGAGTAAATTCCGAATCTACATGACTGGGTGTGGGGAATCTGATGCAACCAAGTGCCGGATCTTCCCGTTAACATTGGGCGAGCTGGCCCATAGGTGGTACGCCTCACTACCACCACGATCAGTCACCTCCTTTAAGAAACTGGCGAATGACTTCACGTCATACTTCGCCAGCAAGGTCGCCAGACCAGAAGGCCCCCACCGCGTGATGAAAATCAAGCAGGGGAAGGACGAAACCGATGCAGACTACATTGACCGAGTAGACGAAATCATCCTCACCGGCGAACCCGTCAGTGACGAGCTCGCTCTCTATTCGGTCATGGGGGGATTCTACGGTCATTCTCCCATGTTTAGACATCTCACCAAGGATATTCCCCCAACATACGCGATCTTCCACGCTAAGGCTGCCAACTTTTTGGCCAGGGAAAGGCTACTCACCCTCCGCCTAGGCGGGGAAACGCCACCTCCTCTCCAGAATATAGCGATCGCCAAAGCGAAGAAGGCGATCGCCAAGCCACCCGGAGATCTCAAGGCCTTCGAGGACATGGAAGCCCATCTCCTCCATACGTTCAACCGAACTCCGGCCCACATTTTCTATGCCATCAAGGGGCACGAAGAGCTCAAAAAGCCAAAGGCCATAAGGGACCACGGTCACCTGGACAACAATCAATATTGTGCCTACCATAAGAGTCCCGGCCACAGCACCAACCAATGCCGCGACCTCCTCAAACAGCTCTGGAGATTGTTCGAGGAAGGCAAGTTGGACAGCTTATTGATTTAGCCAGAGCCCCTACCAATCTCCATACACGATCGTCCGAGTCGAACACAAAACAGGCTGGAAAGCTCGTACGAGCCGACCCCTGGATTAACCTCGGCGACCGTCTCTACATACTTCAATCAAAAGAAGGAGACCTCGGAAGTCTCCCCGATCTCCCTCCTTATTTAAGAAACTGGAGGACTCGCTCGCCATCTACGGTTCACCATCTAACATGATGGACTAAGGCACGAGATCGCCTCCCCCGCACAACGTACACCGTCCAAGATCGGCATCTACATGACGATCCTTGGTGGAAGAGTGCAGCCATGGTCCTGGCGGTCGATGGAACCGACTGTTTAGGCCATGCAAGGTCCCTTTGGACTAAGATCGCCCGCCCTTCGTTTAAATACGAGGCCGGCGTAGTCTGAGGGCCCTCCAAAATTAATCAGTGAACACGATCGCTCGCCCTCAAAGGTTCATCATTTAACATGGTGAACCCGGACAATGCGACGTGCCACAACCCCCGTCTCAACGTACACCGTCGAGGTTCACCATCTTCATGTTGAGCCGAGGTGGAAGCAGAGCTAAGCAAGCCGCGGGCGTGGAGTTGAATCATCCGACGCTGCCCCGCGCAAGGACTCCTCTAAACCAAGACCGCACGCCCTTCGTTTAAATACGAGGCGAGGCGCAGCCTAACAGAGGACCCTCATAATAAAGTGAGTCACGAGACACTCAATGTCTTCGCGCATCAAGACATGATCAGGGAGTCGGTCCATCGAACTCCGCGATCGTGCACGGTTCCTCAAAGACGGACGACCGTCCTCGAGGATTCGACAAAGTTGAAGACCGCTCACTCAACGAATCATTTTCATCCCCTTACTTCCACTAAGTGAATAAAAACAAGGGGGAAGAGTGCGGACTACCTATAGGACGATCGTCGCTATTCAACCACATACGGAGATCGTCATTTTTCAGATGTTGTGCAGCGATCGAATTTGTTGTAAAAGTTATCTTTATGAGTTTATCAATTCATTTGGAACTACCCTCGCAACGATATCTCCTCACACATTTGTACAAAGTCAGACAAAGACTCAAAAATAACAAACATTCAAGTAATAAGTCAGAAATTCAAATGTTCATTTCATTATTTAAAAAAGATCAGAGTACACGGTCGCCCGAAGGCCTAAATACTACAAAGAAGAAAGCTGCAAGTTACAAGCTAATCGAAAGCAATAAAAAGAAAGTGCCTCAGACCCCGGCCTGGCCTTTGCCTTCGGTCCCCGGACTTGGTCGCGATCCTTCCCCGGCCTGCGGAGCGGTCTCCCCATCTCCCGGAGCGTCGGGATGTGCAAGATTGACTGGAGCCGGATACCAGCTCAAGTCCACGCCGATATCCGCAAGATCCAAGATCGGCAAAGAG
This sequence comes from Orobanche coerulescens, assembly GCA_033398695.1. Lineage (NCBI taxonomy): Eukaryota > Viridiplantae > Streptophyta > Magnoliopsida > Lamiales > Orobanchaceae > Orobanche > Orobanche coerulescens. Next base: position 233,018,624 of record CM065802.1, read on the forward strand.
AAGGCAGGATGGAGAGGACGCTCCAACGCATACGCCTTGAAGTTCTCAGCAAGAGGCCCGACCTCCAAACCTCCTTTCTTAGCTGCTCGGATCGAGTTGGCGAACGCCATATAATAGGCGAACTCGCTGACAAACTCCAAGTTTTGAAAGGGATCAGCCTTGGTCGCCTCTACCTCTCCTTTCAGCTCCGTCATCTCCTGTTGCGACCCTTGGAGCTCGGCCTCCCTCGCAGCAACCTTCTCCTTCGCCTCCGCCAGCTCGCTAGTCAACCGAGCGATCGTCACCTTCTGACGATCGGCCTCCTCCTCAGCAACCTTCTGCGCCCGGACGGCTTTCAGCATCTTGTCCCGAAATCGGTCAGCCGCCAGCTTAGACAACTCAGTTTCCTTATTCGCCAGCTCAAGCTCTTGGCCCGGCCGCTTAGCTGCCTCCAAAGAGTCCTTCTCCATCGCCACGATCTTATCGGCAAACTCGGCGTTCTCTTTCCGAGCCGCCTCGAGATCGGCCTGCAGGCGAATAGTAGAGGGTCGCCCCTCAAACTCCTGTGCAGCCTGGACAGCCATGGTCGCCGTCTGGAGAGAAAGGGCGAGAACAGCCTGCATCGAACTCCCCGATCGCTGACGAGCGATCGCATCCAGATCGGTCGTCCAGGCCTTCGGCAGAGCAGAAGCAGCCTTGCTGACGTATGGAGGAATATCGCAGGGCTGGCGAGGAGATCGGCTCGCTAGGAAATCCACGACCATCGGCGGGCAAGACGGATCTGTGCGACGGATCCTACATCAAAACAACAAAGTTAATACAACTCCTACGAAATTGCAAGTTTCAACACGAAAATGCAATCTACCTCTCAGCCCTCTCGGGGTCCCGACCGAAAAACGGTTTCCCTCGAGGGGTCTCAGCATCCACGATCGCCATCTCCCGCATGAACGCCGCAGAGGGCGGCTCATTCTCCGAAGCGACAATGGTGATCGGAGGCAAAGCGATCAGCACCTCATTGGCGGGGGCAGGAACCGGAGTTTCTTCCGGCCTCGGCCTCTTGCGATTCGTTCGAAGCCCCTCCTCCGGAACTTCCTCCTCGGCCACGATCGGCTCCACGTGAGGCTCCGCCTCCGGAATAAGTGGTAAAGCCACAGGGGGAGCCCGAGATGATTTCGTCTGGCGGAGACGACCCAAAACTCCTGGGTTCGACATAGCGATCTCCGGAGGAGGCTCCAGAAAGCGAGGAAAGCGAACCTCTATAGAAGACAATCAACAGTTAGATACTTTCCTCAAGTAAGGCGATCGCCTAGAAAGTGAAGGTCGCAGAAACTCATACCTGGTACCGAGAGATGTCTCGGGAAACGGAACAGCCGAGCCGACAACCAACGACTCTCCTTATTGATCCGGTTGGCGTCAAGGTCGTCGTCCGACAAGCTCCTTATCCGCTCCCAGACAACCAGGAAGTCAAAAGGCAGCTCCTCGACCGCCGGAATGTGAAAACCTGCAAAACCGAAATGAAATTAAATCAGTCCAAAACGCATCCGAACGAAGGGAGAGTCTAAACCCTTACCAGGATTCCTCTCCCGAAACTTAGTAGGGATCTCCAGCTCGCCCGAAGGATTATCGCTCGCAGAAGCCCTCCACTTGCCGGCGACCCAGAACCACTTCGTCTGATCGCCCCGCATCTTATTCGGGACTCCGTGAATTACCCGACTAGATCGGCCCTGAATATGGTAACCGCCGACCAACCCTTTATGAGCCGTCAGCTTGAACAAATGATTCGTCTCCAACGGCGATGGGAGACGGTACAGGCGGTGACCTCCAAAAAGGGTGAGAGTGCAAATAATTTGGAGCCAAGCGTTCGGCGTCAGCTGAAGTGGCGCCACGTTCCAAGCGGCCAACAGGTGGGAGACAGCAAAAGATAGGGGAAAGCGCAGCCCGGCCTCCATAATCGCCTCATTTACGGCGACCATACCCATCGGAGGCTGATCGGCGCGCTCATTCTCCGCCGGCGCGAAAATGTCCACATCTGAAGGGACGTGGAACCTCGTCCTACAGACGGCCAGATCTTTCCTGGTCGTCGAACTCCGAATTTGGCCAAGCGACCACAAAGATCGCTGCGCAGCCCGGTACTGCGACCGTTTGGGAAGCTGATAAGGGTAGGCAACCGAGTACCCCCGGAAATCGAATCTCGGAGTCGGACCGGCCAACTTCTCCATTATCTCAGCAAAGGCCTTATATGCCCGCCGAAAACGCTATGCTGCTCCCAGTAGGCCCTAATCGCCAGATCTCTCCCTATCTGCGATCGTCTTTCTTCAGCACACGCCTCCTTAGCAACATCGGCTTCATTAAATAAAGCCTCGATTTCAGCAGGGTCGATTCCGGCCCGAATAGCCTCGGCGGCCGTCTCCAGGTGGAAGTCGGAAGGAAGTCCTCCCCGGACAGTCGATGTCCCGGCGGCGGAACTGGTACCCACTCCATGTGATGATGACGTGCCGGCCATTCTCAAAGACAGAAAAGGAGAAAAAGGATTTTTTCTTACCCGAAGGTGAAATCGAACGACGATTGGCACTAAGATCTTCAGAAAAATCTTCAACAAGTCCTTCTTTCTCCAGTTAGTATGCGTGAGGATGAAGACTGCAGCACTGCCCCCTTTTATAGGAGAAGACAGGGACTCGTTTGCAATAAGGTAAAATCTCAGGGGTCGGATCTCAAGCGGCACATTAATGGACTCCCTCAAGACCCGCGTACGCGTCTTTTCAAGGACACGTCAGCCGAGGAGTCATTAATGACCGTTGGTATCCTCCAATTGAAGCCCGACGCGTGCGCGGAGACTTTTCCACGCCCATTACCTTTTCCCGCGCAGTTTAGCGGCCAAACAGGTCGTCCAAATTCAGAGTATGTCGGCTCAAAGACGGTCGCCAGTTCAATTAAAAACAGAGTCGCTCGTCAACAAGTTCAGCGATCGCCAAGAGAACCACCTCACCCCACGTTTCCAACATAGGAGCGAGCTGGGGGGCAATTGTTGTGTCCAGATTTATTCATCTCGACAGGCGATCGACTATAAGGTCGAGCGACCAAGTCAACACTAGTCAACTATGGCTAGCTCGCCTACTCGAAGATATCAGACCACCATCAAACACCTAGCGATCGACTCCTAAGGCGATCGCCCATTAGCATCTGGCGATCGACTCTAGTGTCCAGCTAAGGACAGTCGGCCTATGCCCCGAACAGAGATGATCGCCCGTCAAAGTCATCAAAGACTGGATCTCAGAACAGCACCCACGTGCAGATCCAGATAAAGCACCACAGCACATGGGTCATTGACCACAGCCTGTCAGCATCTTTCCACCAACCGACAGGCGCGCCGAAAGTTGTCAGTGGGACCGCCGCAGCAATGACTCAGACGCGTGCAAAGCTTCTCATCGACCACGCGGTTGATCGCCAAAGAACTCCTGCGTACTTTAAGGAGACAAGCCCATATGCTAAAAGACGATCGCCCGATTATTATAATACAGCAAAGGCGATCGCCCGGCATATCCAAGTCCTATAAATAGAGAACCTCCTCCTACGGGAAAAAGGGGTTCCAATTGGGGAGAACGATTCATTCACTTATATTCCGAATTCATTCACGGAGATACGGTAGAATACACATACCATCAAGTTCCCTGCTTTCTCGCCGGAATCCATCTCAGGACTTCTCTCTCCGAATATCTCGTCCAGAAGACGATCGGCAGAGGCAGCAAGTCTCCACTAGACAGATTCCAGGAGATTCATAAGCCCAGGAGCTCAAGCATCCAGCTGAATACTCGCCGTGAGAGACTGTCGATCTCTCACCGCCGCGCCTGTTCATCTTCTTTATTACAAGAACTCACAGAGCATCAAATCTGGTTCTTCCGGCAATCTACACGCTCACTAGCTAAGATAACAAGAATCTTTACACTCATTGTAATTGTATTCTTACATTAGTACTTGTATCCCCGAATATTAGTATTAATAATATCTCGCGAGAGCATTCAAGCCCGGGACTAACAACCCCAGCAAATCTTGTGTTATTTATCTTTCTCACGGAAGTGCTCTCGCATTTGTTTGCTATCCCATCCATTCCAGCAATATCTATCTCCGGATAATATTTTGGGTAGCAACGCACTATATTTGCTCTTCCGGAGCCGTCAATAAGATCTGATGCACCCATTATTGTATTTACATTAGCTTTAGCTAATATGAGATGCGAAAAATATTCTTTATTTTTTAAAATTATATGTGTTGTTGCACTATCCGCCAGACACAATGATTCCTCATCTTTCATAGCATATAATGAGAGTTTACTGGCCATATTTCTTCACAAAATAAATATAAATGAAGATTAGAATAATATTCAAAACTTCTTATTCATGATAAAAGAAAATTACATATAGTACATAGGGTAAAGCCAATCATTATAGAGTTCAAACATAAATATTCAATAAACAAAGCAAAATTTTAATATATGGCCTAATTATTGCCATCACCAGATTTGGCCATCTCTTCATTCCCATCTTCAATAAAATCACCAACTTCCATATGGGTGATGCGTGAAGGATCAACTGGATCTCCACCACCAAAGTGTGCTTCAAGATGGGCAATACCTAAGGGATCATTCTGTTCGGTGAAATTAGTTTCAACATTCTTCAAAGAAGCTTGATAAAGGTCAACAAGATACTTGGAGGTACGACATGTACGTCTCCAATGACCTTTCATTCCACAACGATTACAAATACTTTCACCCTTTTTAACCATCATACTTTCCTCGGGTTTCTCCTCATTTTTTGTCCACTTCTGGTGGTGATACTTTCTTTTAAAGTTGGAGAGGTTTTGTTGATTATGGCCTCGACCATGCCCAAAACCACGGGCACGTTCACGTCCACGTCCTTATCCACGCCCACGTCCATATTCATTACCAGTCACAACATTCACTTCAGGAAATAGTGTTCAACCCGTTGGACGTACTTGATGTTTTTCATCAAAAGTTCATTGTTCTGTTCAGCAAGAAGCAAGACAGAAATCAGCTCAGAATATTTTGTGAATCCACGTTCACGATATTGCTGCTGTAAAAGCATATTATTGGCATGGAAAGTGGAATATGTTTTCTCCAAGATGTCTTTGTCGGTGTTATTCTCCCCACATAATTTCAATTGAGACATAATTTTAAACACTGCAGAGTTATAATCGCTCATACTTTTATAATCTTGCAAATGTAGGTGTAGCCAATCATAGCGAGCTTTAGGGAGTATCACAGTTTTCTGGCGGTCGTACCTCTCTTTTAGATCCTTCCAAAGATTTGATAGATCTTTAATAGTCAAATATTCGGTTTTCAAACCTTTATCAAGGTGGTGGCGGAGGAATAATAGCTTTTGCCTTATCTTGCTCGGAGGTTTTATTTCCCTCATTTATGGTGTCACCAAGACTCATAGCATTAAGATGGATTTCAGCATACAATATCTATGTTAAATAATTCTTGTTGGTGACATCAAGTGCACTGAACTCAAGTTTTGTACGATTTGACATCGTCACTAGTAAATAAATATGATTATAAATCAATATATATAAAGACAATATAAAGACATTGCATAATGCACAGAAGTTGATAAAATAATCATAAATAATGAGAAGTGTCCAAAACAAAAATATAGAGACATTCCTCCATAATGTAATGATGTAAAACACAATGAATGGCAAGTAGGAATCATACGTACATGCATGATTCTATCAGTATACTTTTGTGACTATGGACAACAAAAAAATGGATATAATAGTTTTTTTCAAAGAAGTCACGGATTAGTGAATACTAGTGATATTACAGAAATTAATGTTTTGAATCAACTAGAGATACTAAAGTACTTAAATATAACAAACCAGATGCACACAATTATACAGATAAGACAAAGGGAAAAGAAAATATAAAAAGCATATATCATGATACGACCATATGTGAACACAAAGGAAGTGTTCATTACTGTATTGAAACATGTACCCTTATTATTCTTTTAATATTATATGAGTATGTAACTTAATAAAATGAATCAAACGGAAAGAAATTTTATAAAACTTAATAAAGATGTAAATTATAAACTTTCTAAGAATAATGAGAATCATTATAATAAACACACTGTCATGTAAATGCATATAGGTTACCAATTGCCCTATTTTCTCTTTTAACCTATTATTTTTTTTTTTAATAGAAATGAATAATTATAAAATAACCCCATAATGGTTTCAACATGTAATATATACTAAATAAGTTCAGACCATGATAATAAAGTGAATAAAATAAGAGCTTGGCATAAACTTCAAAGCATGTCTGAAAAATAACATACATGCATCTTTTGAAACATACATATAGGTTTTTACATTAAGTCACATGAACACTTAGATTTTTAAATAAGACTAATTAGTATCACGGTCTAAAAATTTGGTAGTAACATAATCATATATGCATATCTAACACATACAGACCATAATGTGTGATAGTACTGCAGACCATATGATATGTAGATAAATTCTTTTATTACCTTAAACTGTGATATTTGATTTTGGAACGACTTTCAGTAAACATTTATCCTTCCAGTGTTGTTCTCGTGTAGCTCCTTCACTTATCAATCGTGCTGATAACGTGTTGGGTAATATATATATATATATATATATATATATATATAGAGAGAGAGAGAGAGAGAGAGTGAGAGAGAGAGAGAGAGATAGATAGAGAGAGAGAGAACTAGAGAATAGAAAGGAGAGAGATCATTTTTATTCATATATATAACAAGTTACAAGTAAGCTTTATATAGCCCTTCAAGTATAAGTTACAATGCAAATGAAAAGTCAAGGGGCGTGTTTATTAATGGTGAAAGTTGAAGAACAAGAGCCATACAATATTACATAACATATATAATGACAAATCAACCAAATGAATAAGGATACTCAAAAAAGAAAACTCAGTATCTGTTTATGATATTATAATGGGTTGGGATCCTCTGTCGTGCAGCACGATGCTGTGCTGCACTGCAACGTGCGATTCGACACGCACACACACCCGTATGGATGTGTAATCTAACGTCTGGGATGCAACACAATATCATGCTGTGCTGCAGAGGATCCCAGTCCTATTATAATAGGATCATAAAATTTATGATTTAATTGGAATTCAAATTTAATACAGGTAAGCAGTCAAATATATAAATATCGGTATTAACTACAAAATAAAAAATATATATCTAAAAAAAAAGTAAACTCCCTCCGTCCGCAGCTTGCTCCAGTTTTCTAGTTCGGGTGTCCGTCAAAAACTTGCTCCAGTTATAAAAGAAAAATTTCTTTTTTTTCTTCTCAAAAGTGGGATCACAACTTTTCTTAGAACTCGTGTCATCCCAACTGGGACAAGTTTCTTGTGGACGGACGGAGTATTGACTATTCAAATATCACAGAATTTTAACAGTATTAACGAAATCAGAATATTTATGATTTAATCGAAATTCAAATTTAATACAAAAAAGTAGTCAAATATTTAAATATTAATAGTAATTAAATAAGCAGAAGATCGCCAAAAATTCCACAAATGACGCATAAATTAGACATCGTGGTGCTTCAAAAAAATCAATAGAGTATATATATATATATATATATATATATACAAGTAAAGATATATTTATAATGTATGTCATAATATTTCTGATTTAATCATAATGCAAATTTAATACAAGAAAGCAGTCAAATTATATAAATATCAATAGTAATTAAAAAGGAAAAAATGTAGTTTACCCAAATATAGAAAAAATAGTCTTAATTATTCCAAATATCACGGAATTTAAGCACTATTAAATATATCAAAATTGACATGATTTAACTAGAATTTAAATTTAATACATTAAAATAGTCAAATATATAAATATTAGTAGATATTCCAATACCTTATACCTTAGGTGCAATCTTTAATTTTTTTTAATAATTAACTATTTCTAAATAGACCTATTTTATATTATAAAATTTTAAATAGGTCTATTTCTAAATAGACCTATTTTTAATAATTTTATATTTCTAAATAGCCCTATTTTATAGACCTATCTAAGCTTAAAATTCAAAATGGGAAAGCAAGCAAAAAAAAAAAAAAAAAAAGCAAATCCAAGTAAAAAGAAAAAGAAAAAAATAACATTTCCATATGTATTATAGCATCAACATTAGTACTATATGAAACTATGAACTTAACAACAACATAGCCCTACCCACCAAACCACTCTCAACTGAAAAGAATCAGCAAATTCAGGTAGCGGCGCAAGCATTGGGGGATCAAACGGTCGAATGGAGCTCACATCACGGTGCAGCTAGATGTGTTTTCGTCGCTAAACATCGTGTATTGTTCCGCCCGGTCCCCGTGTGGGGGGTAAGTGTACTGTGGAAATGATGGCACGTAATTAACGGCCGGTGGTGGCCGGGCGTACATCATGGGGTGAAACCTCTCGTTCCCATTGGCCCGTTGTTGGTTCATCATCATCACCGCCAATTGTTGTTGGTGGTAGGGGTTTCCCTGCATGTGGTCGGGCCCACCACCTTGAAAGTACCCTCCACCACCACCACCACCGCCGCCGCCGCCTCCCATGTGGGCCGAGGCCGGCAGACCTTGAACTGCTGCATAATTGCCCATCTGTCCCATAGGTAGATTGCCCATTGGGCCCATTGGCATATTCCCCATCTGCCCCAAGCCCCCACCTTTCATGGCCATCATGTTTGGCATGCCATGAGGCCCATCATTCATTCCACCCACACTCTTGGCCCCATTCGCCATAAAATTGCCGCCATTGCCACCACCGCCGCCTGCGCTCTTTCCGCCCTTACCACCACCTTGACTTTGATTTCCACCATTTCCAGCTTTCTTGCCACCACCACCATGATTCATCTGAACCGGAATATTCCCACCGCCACTGCCTTTCTTTCCATTACCACCACCGCCGCCGCCACCGGCGCCCTTCATGAGCTGATGAGGGTTTTGACCATTCATGATGTTATGCATCATCATGTTAGGCATGCCACCATGACCATTACCCATCACCGGCTTCATCTTATGCAAAGGCCCATCATCCATATCATCATCCAAGTCCTCCTCATCATCATCAAACTCATCACCATCGTCAAAATCGTCGTCGAAGTCATCGTCGCTCATGCCATCGTCCTCCGGCAATTTGAACTTGACCGTTTTCGCATTCTGGTCCTTGTTGTTCGAGGGCATCTTCATACCCTTCATCAACTTCCCCATTTTCGAATCCTGAAAAGCTTTCATCGGCTGAAGCTGCTGCAACTGTGGGTTTTGGCCCGTCGGACCCCCTTTCTTCTGATTATTATTACCACCACCACCGCCTTTCGGCTGGTTATTATTATTACCACCACCACCACCGCCACCACCGCCGCCTCCTCCTTTCTGGCTTTGCTGCCCATTGTTATTACCACCTTTGCCACTGTCCATTTGGAGATTCTTCAACTGATTGTTGAGCTGGTTCTGATTATTATGACTATTATTGTTGTTGTTGGATTTCTGGGCACCCCATATCTCAGCATGTTTACCACTCTTGCTGAGCTTCTTCATGAGCGTCGACGGGTCGACGTTGCCGGAGACAGTGGCTTTCCCCTGCTCTGAATCTATTTTTACAGTGTATACACCTAAAGAAAATAATAACAATAATAATAAATTTTAGCCAATTGGTAAGAAAATTATTTAGAATTAACAAAAATCAAAAAGAAAAAGAAAAAACTTGAGAAAAATACATTTTATATTTACAAAAGTACCCTCATACATTTAAAAGGTAAACAAATGTTAAGGGGTTTATTTGTAATTAACTCAAACCTTTGTCCTCTACTCTTGTAATTATCACAAAATGTTAGGTCTGTGCAGATTTACTATTTCTGGTTAGAAACACACACACACACACACAATTGAGCTAGCTACACCTTCAATCTTCTGCAGGATCTTCTTAACTTTACGCTTGCATCCATCACAGTGTATATTGACTTTAAGAACACAAGTCTGCAACAACAAGCAAAGCCATAGAAACAAGATCCCTCAGAAGCCCAGAATCAGTCAAGAACAAGAAACTTGAAGTAAAAAAAAAAAGTAAAAATCAAAACTTTGACTGAATTAATTCAAGAATAAGAAATTACAACATAATAATTGCATAAAACCCCATCTTAAGTTAAAAAAAAGTAAAATTAAATAAAGCCAAAATTTCACAAGCAAAACATAATCTCTCTCTCTCTCTCTCTCTCTCTCTCTCTCTCTCCCTCCCTCTCTGTCTCTCTCTCACACACACAGAGAGAGAGACACAAAAATTACATTATTTATTATCAAACAAAATGAGAAAGAGAAGAAAATATTTATTACCTGGATCTTCAAGAATTCTTCTTTACTCATTCTTACAGCTACTCAGAATACAAGAAAGACAGAGTGGACACACACAAAGTAATGATGAGTGTGGAAATACAAAAAAAAAGGGGGGGGGGGGTAGATCTGGGCCAAGAAAGTCTTCACAAAATTATGTGAAGCCCATTACAGATGAAAAAAAAAGAAAAAAAAGAGAGAGAGAGAGAGAGAGAGAGAGAGAGAGAGAGAAAAGAGTAATGAAGAAGATTTTCAGATTCTGTGTGTGAACAACATTAAATACTTCCCTGCTGAGTTTCTGGGCTTCCCTCTGTTTCAGAGTTTGAGCAAGAAAATAGCGTGTGTGTGTGTGTGAGAGAGAGAGAGAGAGGGGAAGAGAGAGAAAGAGATGACTAATGAAAGTGCAGAATAGTGTACAGAATGGGGAACAACTCTTCATTTCTTTTTGGTTTGGGGGGATTATTTATGGGTAATTTTTTTATTTTTTATTGAATTAATTGTTTTCTATCAAATTTAGTATTCCTCTATCCCAATATTACAGTCCAGCATTTATTTTTGCACAGATTAAGAAATAGGAAAATTAATTAAGTATATAATGAATTTTCACGTTTGTCAATGTATAATTTTGATTATTAATATCTTTAATATTTTATTTTTAAAAATTATAAAAATTGATATTTTGAAAGTATTTTTCGAGATGAAACTAACAAGATCCCACATTGATTATATTTTTTCATATGTATCAATCATAAAAGATGGTCAAAATAGAGTATAGAACAGTGTAACAATCAACATGTTGCAATAATAAAAGAACGGAGTAAGAATATACCCTTTGTCCAACTATGAGGGGTTTTTATATCGTCGGTCACAAAAACTTGGTCTCACGTTAGATCGGTAATATTACATATTTTTTTTATATTTGTCAATTTTCGTTTGTATATTCTTATTGTTAGGATTGAATTGTGCGGATTAAAATCAACAAATATGAAAAAATATGTAATTTTAGTACCGGCCTAATATAAGATCCAGTTTTCCTCACCTGATGATAAGAAATATATTTTAGTTATACTACATATTTGTTCATATTTGTCGATTATAGCTTGTATATTCTTCTTGTTATGGTTGAATTGTGCGGATTACAATCGACAAATATAAAATATGTGTAATTTTAGTAACGAGCTAACGTCAGACCAAGATTTCTTGGTTGGACAGTAAAAAAGTCCATAGTTTTTCAAAAATTTATCAAAATGACTAACATCCTATAATTATTTTATATATATATTTATTTAATAAATGTATATCATATCTTCTTTTATTTATTCCATCAGTACAAAATAAAAATCTTTTTAAATTTTTGTCGTAGATTATGGTTATAGCATGATGACTAATTTACCCTCATTCAATTAGTAGAATTCCTAAACAAATCTCTCTTTATATACTCTCAATAATTATGCTAACAAAAATATTATTTTTATTTGCTAGTAGGGCATACTTTTGTGGAATATATAAAATTCTGTTCAGATAAAAATAGGGGGTTTATTAATGAAAAATTGATAAAAATATGTAGATAAAAAAAGAGAGAAAATATATATTCCCTCCGTCCATGAAAATGTATCCCTTTTTTTGACTTTTTTTCAGTCAAAATTTATAAATTTTGGCTATAAATTACAATCAATATATAAAAAAATTATAGTACTGTCGGTACTTGATTAAATTTGTCTTAATATGTATTTCTAAAATATAACTTACATTTTCTATAAAAGTTATATATTAATCGTAATTTTTTGATCAAAGTTTATAATTTTTTACCGAAAAAGTCAAAATTTAGACACATTTTCGTGAACGGAAGGAGTATCACTTTCTCTGTTCCGCCCCAAATGCTATATTTCACCCTAAAATACTCCCTCTATTTTTCTTTAGATGTCGTTTGACTTTTTGACACACATTTTTAGGTGCTTTGACCGGGTAGTTAAATTTATCATTTTTTAAATTTTATTTTTTTGAATAAAAATATACAATCTAAATTTTAATTCACAAAAAAAAATTATTTAAAGATAATAATTTTAACTATACGGTCAAAGCACCTAAAAATATGTGTCAAAAAGTCAAACGATATCTAAAGAAAAATAGAGGGAGTATTACTTTATAAATGTTACATTCAATAAATACCTTCAATCATATCAAATAATCGAACGTTTTCCTTCAATTTCACATGTTTACTCTCAATACGTTTTACCTTTCGGTCTACAATGCACACTCATCAATAATATTTCCAAAACTATCTATCATCATTCACTTAAAATATAAGTACCATTTTTTTTCTAAATATTGCAATTGTGCTGGGACGGAGAGAGTGTTTCATTCATCCCACCGAAGAGTCTATTCTTAAAATACAATTTTTTTTTCTTAATTGAAAATGTACTTCAAAAATAAAATATTAACATTTAATTAAATTTTATATAGTATTTTTAAAATTAAAATACTATATGAATTTTAAATCATTTATTTATATTAACAAGAAAAAAAATGTTAATATTAACAAGGAAACTAGGGTTTGGATGGCTGCGGCCTGCGGGTTGATATTTCCACCAACTTTACGAGTTTTTGGGTTTTCTTCGGCTCGGCTTGGCTCTGTTGGTGTGGTCAAATTTAGCCGGCTCGGTTAACCATGGTTATATGAAAACAATACCTGCTCAAATATTTATTACTGGCTGACATGAATGAATTGTTATCAGATTTCCCACCTTTTTTTAATAATTGAAAACTCGCGGACGCTACTCTTTGTGTGCGTATTGGATAAATTCTCGGTAGGGGTCTTCAAAAATACCCGACCCGAACTACCCGACCTAACTACCCGATGACCCGAACTAAATATTCCGGGTATTTTTAAAATTTTTAAATTTTTTTCGGGTCGGGTACCCGCCCCGAAAAAAAGTCATATATTTGGGCCGGGTCATGGGCCGACTTGTTGTGTAAATTCGGGTACCCGAAAACTCAATTATTTTTTAATGGTTATTTTTTTTATAAATTTAATTATTTAATTTGTAATTATATGAAAGATTATCATGAATTATATTTAATATGAGAATTCATGTATTTTCAGTAATGGTATTTATTCTCACTAGTTTGATAATTTACAAGAAGATAAAATCTTTAAATAAAAATAATATATTCTTTCATATATATATATAATTGAATATTGAATTAAGCATAATTATATATTAAAAATGATATATATAAAAAAAGTTTAGTTAGTTTTGAAATTTACTTATTGTACGAAAAATATTTATAATGTATTTAGTACTCGGGGAATCAATTTATATAATAAATTCTAAAATAAATTTATATTAAAATTATAAATTATTATAAAAATTTGAAATTAGTTGTATTAAATTTTGGGCCGGGTACCCTATGACCCGACCCGAAAAAATAAGGTACCCGCGTTTTCTGGTATTAAATTTTCGGGTCGGGTCACAGGCCGAATTTTTCATTACCCGCATAACCGCACTAGAATTGCACCCGATAAATCGGTCGGTTATGAACACCCCTAATTCTCTGAAAGTAATAGCTTTGCAAATTACGCTAACCAGGTAAACCACACTGCGCAGTTCTCGCGCGATGCGCCACCAAGAAAGTTCTGGTAGGGGGAACAGGGGCGGATCTATCCTAAGCCTGGTGGTGCACGTGCACCACCAAAAATTTCTCGAAACAAAAAAAAAATTGTACCAAAACGACGTCGTTCTAACGCTGTTTTGGTCAAAACGACGTTGTTTTGATTTTTTTTATTAAAAAAAGTGGAAAATTAACAAAAAAAAATTGTTCGTCCGTTATTTTTTTTTATGGTAAATCGGTGCACCAGTAACTTTCGAATGCTGAATCCGCCTATGAGGGGGAATCGAACTCATGACCTTTCAATCCCGCACTCATCTACTCCACCAACTTAGATACTGCTAGATTTTTCCCCTTCAATTTACAAAAAAGGTGGTTGGTGTAATAATAAATTTACTGTGGCTTAATTGCTGTAATAAATAAATAAATTTAATTAACAGAAAAAAATAGTACATTCTCTACTGTATACCCTTTCTTTGATTTTACCTAGATTTTGTGATGGTACATTTTTTGTCCACATTTAATTTAGTCAAATCTCTCTAATTTTATTCCTTACACAACAGCACATGTAATTTATTTATACAAATTGAAAATTGATTATCATTATTTTATAACCCATATTTTAAATATTTTTGTAATTAAATTTTGAATGTCATGACCTATAAAAATTAACCCTTTTATTGTGAGAGATGTATGGAATTAAAAACAATTTTCACTTGCTGTCTCAAAACTTGTGGATTGTTTGCGGAGAATTACAATACTTTTTTTTTTTTTTTTTTACGCATCTTTGGTTCGTTATTTGGCTGTCGTGCCACGATCACGACATAAACTAAAAGATAATACCAGCAAAAATGAGGATATATAGAAAAAATATTTTTCGTGATTCTTTTTCTGTTGTTATTTTGCCATATTCGGAGTCGAAAGGGCTTTAGTACCAAAAAGTTACCGCTCGCATAGCTAGTCAGGTGGTCCCGAGCATCGTGCTATAATGTGTTGTAACTTAGCTACACCTTGCTAATATTTTTATTTTTATTTAATTTGTATACCAAAAGTTATATATATATTGATTTCTTTAAGAAAAAGAATTAATTTTTGTATTAGTTTGTTTAAAAAATTATAGTTTATTGAGTTTATTTCGCCACGTCAGAATCGATGTTGCCACGCCAGAATCAATTTGGGCAGATTTGAGATCCGTGTTAAAATTGAACAGATACGAAAGTTGGTGTATTTTTTTGAAATTTTGAAAGATTGTGTTAAAAATGAAAATGAACCTAAAGTTTGTGTATTTTCATGCATTTAACCCTAAAAACTAACCATTTTATTGTGAGTTATGTGGAATTAAAAAATCTCAAAACTTGTGGATTGCTTGCAGAGAATTTACAATACTTGTCCCGGGATAGTTTCGATTCCAGATGCTCAAAGATTATGTAATACCCTCGCCTTTACTATTGTATTTTCTGATTTATACCAAGTATTTTCGCATCATATCTGTATTGTTGTAGCAAGTATATCGACGAATTATGTTAAGTTGGAATCATGGTCGTTCATACTATATTAATTGTTGGGTGATATTGGGAGAATTCCATTTATGCTTGTTATAGAACTTAACGTACGTTAACCCATCTACTTAACGTATGCTATGTACGTAGCCTTACGTACGTAACATTCATATGTTAACGTACGTAATGCGAGAGATCCATCAACAGTCTGCCTTTCGGCGGGTGGGACCGAACGGGGGTAGGTGGTCGGGAGTCGATCGCGACAGCCAAGTCAACGGCTATTACGTACGTAATAGTTATATATTTACGTACATAACGAACTGCGTGTTTTAAGTCGAAAGATCTGATGAAATTGATTACGTACGTAATGTTCATGAGATTACGTACGTAAGGGCTTTAACGTACGTTAACCCCTGTCTTTAACGTACGTAATGCTGAGTTCAGGTTATAAAAATATGACTTGCCTTTCATTTCCTGCTCGACCCTCTCAACCTCCCCACTGAGAAAACGATTTCCTTCCCTGCCAACTCCATTTCTAGCCCTTCTAACTTGTGTTGGAGCTTCAGCACTTGGTTTGTGACTTGGAGATTAGGAGATTGAAGTGTGTACCTTGAAGTGTTGGTGTTGTTCTTCATTTTGAGGTTGGTCTTTCTTTAGCTCATATTAAATCTATGCTTATGATGATGTTAGTATATAAACACTTCACATAATGTTAGTTTAAGCTAGTATAAACTTGATAAGTTGATTAAACCATGCTCAAACTAAGTGAAGATCAACATTTAGGGGTATTAATATTACTTCTTGATGTATAATAACTTCATAATATGGTTGTGTTGATAATGACAGATAAAACCTGATTTATATCATGATAATCGGAAGTTGATTATAGTCTCAACACTAGGAACATGTTAGGGATGAAATCCTAAATGATTAGAGGGGAGAGATACTAATCTTGTCTTGAACATTCAATTGATTCTTGAAGGTAATATGGAACCATAATTTTGGCCTCTAAAACCAATACCTTCGTAATAAATTGTTGGAAGAATTATGTTAACCCTTTGAAGATAATTTTTACAAGATGGGATGAAGTTACATTTAGAATTCCAAGTATCCAATGATATAACTAGGCTTTTAATAATTCTTCAAAAGTAAAACAATGGATTTTGATAGAAGGAAGTTGTAATCTTCATATGTTCAAGTTAATCGATTTCGTTGATATCTTAAAAGGGTGTTAATCACTATATTAATATGTTGATAATGTTCTTAAGAGGATTGTAGTGAATATGGTGATACAAATGCAGTAGATGAGTAGCCGAATTCCATTACATTAATCTGTGGGTATTAGGAGACGTAAATTAAGATGATGTTCTTAGTTCACTAAAAACTTGAACTTATGCTTTCATATAGGAATCAATTTTAATATAATTGTTGGTAAAATAATGAAGAACGTAATTGAACACAAACTTATATCGTAATCGGAAGTGCCGATGATTTGAAAAGATGTTTTCACAATATTATATTGGTAATAATTTGGACTTCAAGTATTTGACATTAATGTTAGAATATGTGAATGAACATGATAAACATATGATGATTTGTAATTGGAACATTAAAGTGATCAATAGGATAATTGATTTATTCAAAGTAAATTTACGAATATTGTTTATGTAAGGATACCGTTATCGTACGAATGTGTTATTGAATGAATTACATTTGTTCACGTGAGTATTGTTAGACGGGGATACCGTTCGTTTGACCATTCAAAGAAGGAGTATTCATCTACGGAATTGAGGCAAGTTATCTTGCTTGGTTATAATGATGGTTGAATTCTTGTGATTATTATGTGTTTCGTGTGTATGAAATATTCTGATAATCTATGATTCGTGATATGGTGATGCCCTTGATCGTATTATCATGGTGTTGGGATGATATACCCGAAATTACCGTTCTTGTTACCGTTGGTCCTTTTGAGCTTTGTTGACACTCCGGTGAGTCGTTCGATTCCTTGATAAAGAAGTAATTCATTGAGTTTCGTTGTCATGTTGTGTCGTGACATCTCTGGAGTCATATCTGCGTGCCGATTGGTTATGTGTAGGATTTTTAGCCGGGCACTTGATGATCATGCGTGGATGTTTTCCGCATTTAGATCGTGCACACGAGAAGTAGTTCGTGAGGCTAATTAGGTACATCGTCCCACGTATATTCTGGATTCCGTATACGGGGTGGACATGTGCACGGACACATTTCCGGATCGGGCGCACTGTGACGTCCGTCTTGAGCCATATTATATGGTCTTTCGTATATTTGGTTATGTTCGACAGTTGGGACTGACTGTTTATACGCCAACGGGGTATATTCAGCAGACGATTGTTTTCTTTGAAATCCGTATATATATGAATTATATAATGTCATGAGAATTATTATCATGTATAGCTGACCCTGTGGTTGGGGCGAAATACTTGTATTTCAGGGCGAGGAAAGGGCAAGGCACAGGAGGAGCACAATGGCGACGGAGGGTTTTGAAGGATGCTATTTCGGGGGGGCCGAGTCTTTTGATGTTCGGTTATATTTTATTGTGATTTTCATTTTACTTTGTGTTGGATGAATGTACTATAATTTGTTAGGTATTGCCCATCGTCATATGGTCTGTGCCGAATTTGGATCCTGTGTACGTTTGCTCGTATTAAAGACATGTATAACTTATACTCCACATCGGGGTTTTGATAAATATGGTGGTACGGTGCCACGTTGTTAGGTTGTAACTGTATATCGTGATATCGCCTGGTGGGTCCTTAGGGAGTCACAGACCGTAATAGCCACTGTTCTGGGTCACATGTAAGATGGTATCGGAAAGAGTGTTTTTATTTTAAGTCATTGTAGAATCGAAATAGCATCAAGAAACCTTCGTGCCACGTGTAACCTGTGCAAGCGCCTGACCCGTTGAATACGATATGTTCTCATGAGCCATAATTTGATTACTGGCATGATATTGATGACATATTGGTCTCCTTACTTATCTTGGCATATTGCTAACATGAGGTAAAATTCATCTGTTTGAGGAAAACCTAAATTAATTATGTGATTGGAATTGTTTCGACTTGATGTTGATATGATATTGAGTGTGTAACACCTGCGGTGCCAGTGATTCTTTACGAACTGCTTTGTTGGATATGAAATTCCCTATTGCCATTAACTTAGCATGAATTATGATTGATAACTTGAACTGTACTTGTGACTTGATTCTTTCAGTATGGAAAGGAATCTGAGAGGCCGTGGCAGAGGGGGACGAGGCCGCGGGAGAGGCCGAATCCCGATACCACGAGCCAACAGACGCGCAAATGTGGAACAAAGTTCCGCAGGCAGTGATTCGCCTTATAGGGACCAATCACACCACACTGGAGAAAATGCACGTGTCGATCCTTACACTGTGATGCAGGGCATGATGGCCCAGATGACCCAAATGGGTCAGCTGATGGAAGCTATGCAAAGGAATACTACTGGTCAACAACAGGGGCAACAGCCTCCGCCTCTGCTGCATGGCGGGATCGTGAGCCGGATTATTAGCGACATATCACGACAGCAACCTCCAACTTTTGAAGGCTCATCTGAGCCTGCTGACATTGTACACTGGATAGAGCATTTCGAGAAACTGTTCGAGATGGTGGAGTGCCCAGAGGAAAATCGAGTTGCTGTGGCAGCCTACTACCTTAGTAAGAGTGCCCATGCTTGGTGGCTTTCTGTGAGGCCTGCCGATGGCGCGAGTACTTGAGAGGAATTCAAGAATCTGATGCTAGATCGTTACTATCCTGCACCCCTCCGTGAAGCCAAAGTGTCCGAATTATTGAACCCTGATCCATCGGAAGATGAGGATGTGTTAGCGATTGCTGAAAAATTCCAAGCACTTCTCCCTTTTGCTACGTCAGTTGTCCGTTCGGAAGCTGATAAGATCAAATGTTTCCTCAAGAGGCTTAAACCCCGAATGAGGATGCAACTACTCAATCACCACTGTACGACCCTACCAGAGTTTATTGAGAAGGCTTTGGAGTATGAACTTACTGCGAAGGAGATTTCCAAGAAGCAGCCTCAGTTTTCCAATAAGAGATCCAGGAACCAGACCCAATGAGACAGTAACCGGGGGATGTTCAAGAAGCCCCAGCCTGTATCAAATCCTTATGAACGGCCACCTATGGCACCGAAACCGATAGGAACGCACTTTCGGGCAATCAGCTCACCTGTCATGTGTTATAACTGTGGGGACCAGGGGCATATCAGTTCCAAGTGTCCGAAGCCGGCCGTTGCCTGTCACACTTGCGGGAAGAACGATCATCGTGCTCGCTATTGCAGGGGTGGACTCGGGCGTGCTCCAGTAGCATCTCTTGCTCCAGTACAGTCTTCTGTTCAAGAACGTGCTCCTTCATCCACTTCTTACCAGACTACCGGGGCAAACAAAGGGATGGGCCGTGGAAATCAAGCTGGTACACCTGCTTCCGGGGTTGCAAAACCCAGAGTCTACGAGATGAAGAAAGCTGATGATCCCGAAGCCAGCATGATTGCAGGTACTCTCGAGATCCACTCTCAGCCCGTTTGTGTTCTTTTTGATATTGGTGCTTCACACTCCTTTTTGTCTACTTCTTGTTTGAGTCGTTTGCAATTGAATCATGTTACCGATTGTGAACCTTATGTAATTGGTCTACCCGATGGTAGAATAATTATTGGGAGTCGTGAAATACAGAACTGTCCGATTCGCATGAACAACCGTGAGTGGTTGTCCGACTTGATTGTGGTTGATTTACCTAAAGATGATGTAATCTTGGGTATCGACTGGATGGATCGTCACGATGCCGTGCTTAGCGTCCGTAAGCGAATGGTGACCGTCACATCTGATGATGGCGTCGAGTGTATTTTTTCGGGGTGATAATCCCAATCATTCTGGGAGAGTCATCAGCGCTATGAAGGCTATGAGATTACTGAACCAGGGATGCATTGGTTATTGGTGTTATATGGCCAAAACAACTGACCGACCAGTCGAATTAGTTGATATTCCGGTAGTTCGAAACTATCCATATGTGTTTCCAGAAGAGCTTCCAGGACTACCCCCACGGCGAGAGGTAGAATTCACCATTGAGTTGGAGCCAGGGACGTCCCCGCTTTCGAAAGCACCATATCGTATGGCCCCGACTGAGATGCAGGAGTTGAAAAGACAACTTGAGGAGTTAACTAAGAAAAGATATGTTCGACCCAGTGCATCCCCTTGGGGAGCGCCGGTGTTATTTGTACGGAAGAAGGACGGATCGCTGCGTTTGTGTATTGATTACCGTGAGCTGAACAAAGTAACAATTAAGAACAAATATCCTTTACCTCGCATCGATGATCTATTGGATCAGCTCCAGGGAGCCACTGTATTTTCCAAGATCGACTTGAGATCCGGGTACCACCATTTGCGGATTCGAGAGTCTGACGTCCCGAAGACAGCTTTTCGCACTCGCTATGGGCATTATGAGCTCGTTGTCATGCCATTCGGACTGACTAATGCATCTGCAGTATTCATGGAATTGATGAATTGGGTTTTTATTAATTATCTGGATCGTTTTGTAGTCGTTTTTATTGATGACATCCGGATCTACTCTCGTGATCATGAGGAACATGAGTGTCACCTCCGCCAGGTTCTCGATGCATTAAGGCGAAAACAACTCTATGGGAAATTTTCTAAGTGTGAATTCTGGATGTATGAAGTTATTTTTCTGGGACATGTAATATCAGCAGATGGAGTGAGAGTAGACCCAAAGAAGACAGAAGCTATCCGAGACTGGCTACCTCCGAAGAACGTGAAGGAAGTTCGTAGTTTTCTGGGCCTAGCAGGCTATTACAGACAATTCGTGGAAGGATTTTCCAAAATTGCTCAACCGATGACTAATTTGTTGAGGAAAGATAAGAAGTACTTGTGGTCGGAAGCATGTCAGCAAAGTTTTGATGAACTCAAAAGTCGATTAATTTCAGCACCTGTTTTGGTTCTACCTAAAGGAACGGAAGGATTCGTGGTATATAGCGATGCATCGAGACAGGGCCTTGGCTGCGTATTAATGCAGGACGGTAAAGTGATCGCCTATGCATCCAGACAGTTGCGTTCTTACGAGGTCAACTACCCGACTCATGATTTGGAGTTAGCAGCCGTAGTGTTTGCCTTAAAAATCTGGCGCCACTACTTGTATGGAGTTACCTGCCGGATTTTTACGGACCACAAAAGTCTGAAGTATATTTTTACCCAAAAGGAGTTGAATATGAGACAAAGGAGGTGGTTAGATCTAATCAAAGACTATGATATCGATATCCTTTATCATCCAGGCAAGGCAAACGTGGTTGCCGATGCCTTGAGCCGCAAGACGGTGCAGGAGCAGATGCTGGCTCGTTTGACCGCCCAGAGGGAGTTGCAATTAGAGTTCATGAGACCAGAGATTGAGGTCTGGTTACAACGCATTCAGGGACAACTGTGCACGCTTGAGATTTCATCATCCCTTGATGAGATGGTCAGGACGAAATAGATGACGGACCCATTCTTATCCAGAATTCGAGGAGAAACCGATCAGGGGAAGGCCCCTGGATTTGTGGTTCACGAGGATGGACTGATACGATTTAAAAACCGAGTATGTGTACCAGCAGACGAAGAGTTGAGGAATACTATTCTGAAGGAGGCTCATGCTGCCCCGTATTCCATACACCTGGGATCGAACAAAATGTATAAGGATTTGAAGCCGTATTATTGGTGGGGTAACATGAAACGGGAGGTTGCCGAATTCATTTCGAAATGTTTAACCTGTCAGCAGGTCAAGATTGAGCATCAACGACCAGCTGGCATGATGAAACCGCTTCCAATTCCCGAGTAGAAGTGGAAAGACATATCGATGGATTTTATTACTAGCTTGCCGACGAGCCGTCGAGGCATGAATACGATTTGGGTGTTTGTGGATCGATTAACTAAATCAGCCCACTTCTTGGAGATCAAGGATACGTGGGGCCCTGAGAGATTGGCCCAGTTATTCATCAAAGAGATTGTGAGACTGCATGGTACCCCTAAGAGTATTGTATCAAATCGTGACGAACGCTTCGTGTCGCACTTCTGGAAGGCGGTTCATTATACGATGGGTACACAGTTGAACTTCAGTATGGCTTTTCATCCTCAGACCGATGGTCAGTCTGATAGGACTATTCAAACCCTAGAGGATATGTTGAGGGCATGTGCTCTCGATTGGAAGCCCGACTGGGAAGCCCAACTACCGTTGGTAGAATTCACATATAATAACAGCTGGCACGCCTCGATCATGATGGCACCTTATGAGGCATTGTATGGTCGTCGTTGTAGGTCCCCTTTGTGTTGGGACGACTTGTCTGAATCTATTGGTACGGAACCTGATATGTTATTAGCAGCCCACGAGAAGATTTCCCTGATCAAGAGTCGTCTATTAACGGCCCAAAGCCGCCAGAAATCATATGCAGATAATCGTCGACGACCACTCGAGTTTGAGGTTGGTGACCATGTACTAGTCAAAGTATCTCCTACTCGAGGTGTTTTCCGATTCGGGAAGAGAGGCAAGTTGAGTCCAAGGTATATTGGTCCGTTTGAAATCCTGGA
Source organism: Orobanche coerulescens (assembly GCA_033398695.1). NCBI lineage: Eukaryota > Viridiplantae > Streptophyta > Magnoliopsida > Lamiales > Orobanchaceae > Orobanche > Orobanche coerulescens. The sequence goes on from CM065802.1 coordinate 233,041,734, forward strand.
ACGAGTAGGCGACCTAGCCTATCGTTTAGCATTACCACCAGATTTGAGACGGATTCACAACATATTCCATGTATCTCAGTTGAGGAAGTATGTTGCTGACCCAAGCCACATTATTCAATTCGACGAGGTCGAAATAGCCGATGACCATTCGTATGAAGAACGGCCTGTGCAGATACTTGAGAGAAGAATCAAACAACTGAGGAACAAGGCGATTCCCTTATTAAAAATTCAGTGGTCGAGACATGGAGTCGAGGAAGCTACGTGGGAGACTGAAGATAGCATGCGAGAGAAATACCCCGAGATGTTTACCCCTTAGTTTCGGGGACAAAACTCCTTTTAAGGGGGGAGTATGTAATACCCTCGCCTTTACTATTGTATTTTCTGATTTAAACCAAGTATTTTCGCACCATATCTGTATTGTTGTAGCAAGTATATCGACGAATTATGTTAAGTTGGAATCATGGTCGTTCATACTATATTAATTGTTGGGTGATATTGGGAGAATTCCATTTATGCTTGTTATAGAACTTAACGTACGTTAACTCATCTACTTAACATACACTATGTACGTAGCCTTACGTACGTAACATTCATATGTTAACGTACGTAATGCGAGAGATCCATCAACAGCCTGCCTTTCGGTGGGTGGGACCGAACGTGGGTAGGTGGTCGGGAGTCGATCGCGACAGCCAAGTCAACGGATATTACGTACGTAATAGTTATATATTTACGTACGTAACGAACTGCGTGTTTTAAGTCAAAAAGATCTGATGAAATTGATTACGTACGTAATGTTCATGAGATTACGTACGTAAGGGCTTTAACGTACGTTAACCCCTCTCTTTAACGTACGTAATGCTAAGTTCAGGTTATAAAAATATGACTTGCCTTTCATTTCCTGCTCGACCCTCTCAACCTCCCCACTGAGAAAATGATTCCCTTCCCTGCCAACTCCATTTCTAGCCCTTCTAACTTGTGTTGGAGCTTCAGCACTTGGTTTGTGACTTGGAGATTAGGAGATTGAAGTGTGTACCTTGAAGTGTTGGTGTTGTTCTTCATTTTGAGGTTGGTCTTTCTTTAGCTCATATTAAATCTATGCTTATGATGATGTTAGTATATAAGCACTTCACATAATGTTAGTTTAAGCTAGTATAAACTTGATAAGTTGATTAAACCATGCTCAAACTAAGTGAAGATCAACATTTAGGGGTATTAGTATTACTTCTTGATGTATAATAACTTCATAATATGGTTGTGTTGATAATGACAGATAAAACCTGATTTATATCATGATAATCGGAAGTTGATTATAGTCTCAACACTAGGAACATGTTAAGGATGAAATCCTAAATGATTAGAGGGGAGAGATACTAATCTTGTCTTGAACATTCAATTGATTCTTGAAGGTAATATGGAACCATAATTTTGGCCTCTAAAACCAATACCTTCGTAATAAATTGTTGGAAGAATTATGTTAACCCTTTGAAGATAATTTTTACAAGATGGGATGAAGTTACATTTAGAATTCTAAGTATCCAATGATATAACTAGGCTTTTAATAATTCTTCAAAAGTAAAACAATGGATTTTGATAGAAGGAAGTTGTAATCTTCATATGTTCAAGTTAATCGATTTCGTTGATATCTTAAAAGGGTGTTAATCACTATATTAATATGTTGATAATGTTCTTAAGAGGATTGTAGTCAATATGGTGATACAAATGCAGTAGATGAGTAGCCGAATTTCATTTCATTAATCCGTGGGTATTAGGAGACGTAAATTAAGATGATGTTCTTAGTTCACTAAAAACTTGAACTTATGCTTTCATATAGGAATCAGTTTTAATATAATTATTGGTAAGACAATGAAGAACGTAATTGAACACAAACTTATATCGTAATCGGAAGTGCCGATGATTTGAAAAGATGTTTCACAATATTATATTGGTAATAATTTGGACTTCAAGTATTTGACATTAATGTTAGAATATGTTAATGAACATGATAAACATATGATAATTTGTAATTGGAACATTAAAGTTATCAATAGGATAATTGATTTATTCAAAGTAAATTTACGAATATTGTTTATGTAAGGATACCGTTATCGTACGAATGTGTTGTTGAATGAATTACATTTCATTCAAGGTTGCTTGTTCACGTGAGTATTGTTAGACGGGGATACCGTTCGTTTGACCATTCAAAGAAGGAGTATTCATCTACGGAATTGAGGCAAGTTATCTTGCTTGGTTGTAATGATGGTTGAATTCTTGTGATTATTATGCGTTTCGTGTGTATGAAATGTTCTGATAAGCTATGATTCATGATATGGTGATGCCCTTGATCGTATTATCATGGTGTTGGGATGATATACCCGAAATTACCGTTCTTGTTACCGTTGGTCCTTTTGAGCTTTGTTGACACTCCGGTGAGTCGTTCGATTCCTTGATAAAGGTGTAATTCATTGAGTTTCGTTGTCATGTTGTGTCGTGACATCTCTGGAGTCATATCTGCGTGCCGATTGGTTATGTGTAGGATTTTTAGCCGGGCACTTGATGATCATGCGTGGATGTTTTCCGCATTTAGATCGTGCACACGAGATGTAACACCCCATAACCTAGCAGCTGAACCGCAAAGGGGTCCGTGCTACTAAGTTGGGGAGTCTCACGCTTTTAAACTTTGAAAATCAATAAAAAGTAGATTTGGTAATGCGAGTACTCAAGGAAATAATGCAAACCGGTATTATTTATTCAAAACATTACACAATCTTAAGTGTAATACATAGCAAAACCATAACAGAGTAATCTTATTAAAAACAAAACATAGTCTTCCAGCATAGGGGCGAAATAGCTGGGAATGGCATATGGACAAGTCTCCGGCTGTCAACACTGAAGAAGATAGTCAACTCCTAAACATGAGCATCATCACCTGTATCATAAGAATCTAATGAGCTAATGGCTCAGTAAGATGAGACTTCTGTAATAGCAAAGTATCACGTAGCACATTTATCAATGAATAACTACTATATATATAGTCATGTTCTTGTAAAATCCTTTCTTCGGGTACCCTTGAAGTGTGGTACTGATTGATAGTGATAGGCCATGGTTTTCGAACTGTTCATATAATTGGCCAATAAAAGATGTATACGGGGGTTGCCATACTGGTTTTTCAACCAATGGTATTAGCCGTATTCAACCTTTTTCATTCAGTGTGGGTTTCCTTGACCGACTTTCAGCCGCAAGTATTTGCCACCATTTGTTGGGTCCGCCGGTCCCCCGCGTCCCGTGCCTACCCGCCATCAATCAAGTACCATACTTCCTGTTCTTAAACATTCTTTCACATACACATGTTATGCATGATCGCTCAATAACAGTCACATATGAAAATATCAATCAATATATGATCCTTATGATACAGCAAGGAAAAGCATCATCTTACCTCAAGTCCTGTGCCTGTTGATGTGAAAAGATCAGTTTCTATAGATGGATGTGCTAAAATCCTTGAATAAAATCTGAAACCTCTTTGGGGACTTTTATCAATCACCTTTGAAAAACTGTCAGATTTGAGATATTTATTTGATCGGGATTTTTGTGGCTTTTATAATTTTTAGAAGGAAAATATATTTCGGGCGTTTTAAAGTAGAGTTTCACAGCTTCAAAATGATATATGATATGTACAAAACCACGTCCGGGAACATGTATAAATAAGGGCTCAAAGTCGGTTGAAAATCAACCTTACCCGGACAACTGGAACCCTTATCCGACGGTGGCCGAGAAGCTTCGCTGGCCGTCGTGACCGTGCTTGTCACCGGGCGTGTCCGCGGTGACCGGCAAATGTCCGTCAACTTGGCTCACCCGGTTCGACCCCTTCCCGATGTCCAAATTCGATTTTCCGACTGCCTGCACTGCGAATTAAATCTTCGATATGCTCTAACCAATTTTCGATAATATTAAAATAATAATTTAATATTATTTTGGCAAAGATAAGTGTTCAAATGAAAATTTTATCGTATCAATTCCGAAAATTTTGAAATTACTTTCATAAATTCTAAAATAATCCTTATAATTTATTTTGAAATCTTTACTTTTAAATCTTTCATTTTATGTTGAAACATATCAATCCAAGTATTGGACAACTTGTAATTATTGAAATCCATGACCATTAGCAAAATAAATAGCACTTAATTAAGTCTTTGAATTTTCTAGGGTATTACAATTATTATTTTATAATCATTTAGCACATCGATCTCCTTACTGAGAAACTGAGCTCCTCACTGCAACAAAACATCTCACAATGACCTTTTATCATGTTAGAGGAGATAATTAACATGTCGTATAAAACGTAATGCAAATGGACATAGCAGTTATTCATGCTCATGAAATGTCTACTTGTATGCCATGCTTTCATAATGCATATTATATAAATGCATTTAGGTATTAAATGGTTATTGACTTAGGGGATAACCGGGCATTACACGAGACGTAGTTCGTGAGGCTAATTAGGTACATCGTCCCACGTATATTCTGGATTCCGTATACGGGGTGGACATGTGCACGAACACATTTCCGGATCGGGCGCACTGTGACGTCCGTCTTGAGCCATATTATATGGTCTTTCGTATATTTGGTTATGTTCGACAGTTGGGACTGAATGTTTATACGCCTGCGGGGTATATTCAGTAGACGATTGTTTTCTTTGAAATCCGTATATATATGAATTGTATAATGTCATGAGAATTATTATCATGTATAGCTGACCCTGTGGTTGGGGCGAAATACTTGTATTTCAGGGCGAGGAAAGGGCAAGGCACAGGAGGAGCACAATGGCGACAGAGGGTTTTGAAGGATGCTATTTCGTGGCCCCCGAGTCTTTTGATGTTCGGTTATGTTTTATTGTGATTTTCATTTTACTTTGTGTCGGATGAATGTACTATAATTTGTTAGGTATTGCCCATCGTCATATGGTCTGTGCCGAATTTGGATCCTGTGTACGTTTGCTCGTATTAAAGACATGTATAACTTATACTCCACATCAGGGTTTTGATAAATATGGTGGTACGGTGCCACGTTGTTAGGTTGTAAGTGTATATCGTGATATCGCCTGGTGGGTCCCGGTAGGGGTCCACGGCACTGTAATAACCACTGTTCTTGGGCTGTTACAGATTACGCATCTTCTATCGCGTATTTGGCTGTCGTGCGACGGTCACGACATAAATTAAAAGATAATATCAGCAAAAATGAGGATATTTAGAAAAAAAAAATATTCGTAATTCTTTTTCTGTTGTTGTTTTGACATCTCCGGAGTCGAAAGAGCCTTCGTACCAAAAAATTACCGCTCGCACCCATACGTAGCTAGTCAGGTGGTTCGAGCATCGTGCTATAATGTGTTGTAACTGAGCTACACCCTTCTAATATTTTTATTTTTATTTAAATTGAATAGTTTCGATACTTTTATGAGAAAAATGGTTATGTGACGTTGTACTTTTGTAAAAGTTGTAAAAAAAGTGAGAAAAATTGTCCTATGTGTGTAAATTAAAATCATGGAGATTATTGGCCGAGAGCATAAAATAAATCTAAATTGAGCTACACTTCCAATCTCTATATTTTGTGATGTCAAATTTATTGGTACTCAATTCTATCTGTTGGATGAACTCGTAGTAGGATCGGGTATTGGTCAAACCCTAAATTTTATGATCGGGTACGGAGAGGGTATGTATATAATATATTACCCAATTACCCGACTCGTGTACCCGTTTGAATTATAAAATATATTATTATATTATATTATATATATATTATATTATATTTTATATTATAAGTATCATTACATAAAATATAATATTTTAAACATTTATTATACTAAACTGAAATTACATTATATGTACATATGATATATATTGAAAAATATTTATATTCTTAAATATATGGTATATTCTTAAATATTCTTAAGTATACGGTTACCTGATTACCAATTGGGTACCCGATTACCCGGTGGGCAATATTCAAACTCGATCCGAATCAAATAGAATAGGGTATGGAGGAGGCATACCCGCACCCTACACGATCCATTGACATTCCTGTATATTTGAATTTATCTGTTGGATTTTAGAGCCTAAAAAACGCCTCAAATAGAAAAAATACACTATATATTTTTAACTACTTTTCCACCTAAACTCAATCGCTACAATGTAGAGTAAAAGTGAATTACTGTGGAAGAATAATTGAATGTGATATATGTATACGTTTTGTTTAAAGTATTGATAGTTAGTATACAGTGTAAATTAAAAAGTAAAAAATATAATCGTGACTGTGTGACAAAGATTAAATGAGAAAATATGATGTTTTGACTCGAGGAAGATACTTAATGAAGTGTAACAATGCCAAAGAGACATTTTTTTAGTGAAATGTAGCATGTCGGACGGAAAGAATGAGTACTTCCTTATCTCATACGCGAGCGATGTGAGAATTTTAATCTTCACACTTCCGGTGACCGGTGAGCAAACCCTAAGAGGTCATCTTCTCCTACCTAATAAGGAGATTTCTTAGGCACCGGGAGTATTTTTCAAAAAGACAACTACATGAAAAAGGTGCACCACGCCGTTAACTATTTCAGGATTTCGTGTGTGAGCAATGCAGGAACTTTAAATTCACACCGCAGTGTCCTAGCGAAAGCATCGATGCTATATATGTTGTAAATGGACTACGCCTTTATAATTTTTAAAAACACAAGGGCTTTGTGTAATTTTTAAAATATTGGGGTATTCAGTTTAGTAAAAAGAATTCTAATAAACTACTATTCTTATTATATAACAAACTATTAATAATTTTAAAGATATTATACAATTTTAGTTACATACTATAATTTATTTTGAATACGAGTTCTTTTATTGAGATAATAATATCACATTTAAAAGTGGACTCTTCAAATATATAAAGAAATGAATATTAAAAATCAATGAAATTGCAGTTAGTATGACGTATACACAAGCAGCACGACATAATATAAATTAAATATGAAAAATATAACTATATAGAAATAATCGCTCCGTCCACGAAAATATGTCCCATTTTTTACTTTTTTCAGTCAATATTTATAAATTTTGACCATAAATTACAATCAATAGATAAAACAATTACAGTAATGTAAGTACTTGATTATATTTGTCTTAATGTGTATTTCTAAAATATAACTTACATTTTCTATAAAATTTTATATATTAATCGCAAATTTTTGGTCAAAGTTTATAAATTCTGACTCGAAAAAAATCAAAATCTGAACATATTTTCGTGGATGAAAGGAATATAAAATTGCATTGCTATGAGGTCTAGAAGGAGAGGAGTGAAAATATTTGACATCTAATCAAAGTATGTATGTCACGTCACTTTGAGGTGATTGATCATGTAAAATTAATTTATTGGATCAAATTTTAGTTAGTTTGATCGAATTAATTATTTTTAGAGTTAAGCGATACCGAACTGAACTGTAATAATTTGGAGATGTAAAAATCACGTTGTTGTATATATCTGCGTCGTATTCATATATTTTTTTTAGATAAGTATTATTTTTTTTTTGAACAATTTAGATAAGTATTAATGAACAATTACAATTCCTTGTGCGTGCACATTATTGCATACCTTATGCTTCGTTTTCTATAAAGCAATAATCATTTTCAAGAGAAATTAGTTCTTATCTTGAAAAAAAAAAGGGGTTTTCCCACTTTTATTCATGAAGTTTGACAACTTTCCCAATGAAATTGCTTAAGTTTCAACCCTAAAGATTATTAGAAATAATTGTAAGAACCTGAGATTTTCTTAATTATTAATTAGAAAATAATTTTGAAAATATCAAATTATTAGAAAAATAAAAATTGAATTCTTACTATTTATTCTTTTTCCTCTAGAAGTCACTTTTGAAGAAAAAAATCTATTTTGTTTTTTAAAATAACTATAAATTTATTTTTGAAAGGCTTAGAATTATTTTAAATAGTGGGTTACTAATTTAAAAATATATTATATAATTTGTAAAGTAATTGTTACACAATTATAGAGTCTGAATTGATGGAATAATTCTCATATTTCAACAATAATTGCTAAATTTTAAATAATATTTAGGTCTTATACAGAAATTGCGTGACCATTTAAATTAATTTTATCAGCTGATCATGAAAATAAGTTTTGCTTTAAATAAAATAACGTGTAAATCCTAAAAATCCAAGTTTTATTTTTCTAATAATATAACATCCTCAAAATTATTTTCTAATTGTTTTAATAATTTGAGCTTTTCGAAAATAAATTTTAGGTTTGTCAACTGTTTATAGTACTAAGATTTCTTTTATTCATACAATATAAAAATTGAATTGTATAATAACTTAAAAAAATATATCAAAATTTTTAGTATTTGCTTCGGTTTCATTCAGAAGAATATAATTTTGTTTCTATTTTTAAGTAAAAATTTGATTATGAAAATATTTTAAGGATTTTGACCATATTTGATGTTACACATAAAATTCCGGCTCTCCCACTTCAAAGTTGAAAATCAAACCAACTACCTATACTCGACTCGAGTTCGAATGATAAGAATCTCGTTCAAGCTTGGTTCGTCGATATAACGAAACAAGTTTGAACACAATATTTGTACTATTTGATAAAATATAAGAATTATAAAATACATACCAAAAATCAAACTGCTCGAGTTTGATTCGATTAAAGCTCTTCCGAACTCGGCTCGATTACTAATCGAAAAATTACATCTAAAATTTAATAAAATTTGAAACAAATTTTAACACACATACGTTCGGTTCGTTTAAATTAATTTCCCCACCTGCCACTGCCATCAAATAGCCAAGATGAGAAGAGTTTCCAAAATTGTTGATAATACTTTTGTGAACTGCCTTTATTTTATACTACAATTGATTCATTCATGTGACCAAGTGATAATGTACCAAGTCATATTTTTCGATGTCCCTTTTACTCTTTTTCATTATTTTCCTTAAATGAATAGAGCACTTTCTTTCACATTATTGAGAGGGGCTATCTTGATATGTACCTTGTGTTTCAAACAATAATTTTGATCGGAGCATAAGAAGTCATTTATTATTAATATATATACTCGGCTCGAAAACTCGACGAGCTCCTCGATATTATATATATATATATATATTCGAGCTTGGTAATTTTCGAGTTGTAAATTCGATTATAATAATTTTTCGAGCTCACGAGCCGAGCTAAATTCAAGCTTTTGAGTTTTAATCAGTTGATTTTAAAAAAATTTGAAGCTCGCGAGCCGAGCTCGAATGGAAAAAATTTATTCCGAGTTCAAGCTCGAGTAAAAGTGGTGAAGTTCGGTCGAGCTCGAGTCCGAGTCAGTGTGTTTTAATGCTTAACGAGCCGAGCTTTGTGAAAGCTTGACTCGGCTCGACTCAGCTCGTTTACAGGCCTGCTCTTAACGTTATAAAAATCGTATTGAGTTTTCTCCGGAGTCATAAACAAATCGAGCAGCTTGATTCGAATTCGAACTCGATAAACTCAACTAGACTTGGTACGATAAGAAAACGAACTCGAGTTTGAATAAAAATTTTTGTTTGATAAGCTTATCAGCTTGGCTAGGTTGGATAAAAAAGTTCGTACTCGAGTTTGATGAATCAAAACTCAGACTCCATTCGATTCTAAGCTGTAAAATAATCAAGTTGATCGCTAAAAACTTGAATTTGAACTCGATAAGCTTGACCCGACTCGGTTGTACATAAAAATAAGCGTGAGTTCAAATAAAAAATTTTGTCCGATAAACTTATCGAGCTCGGCTCGACTCGATAAGAAAGTCCGAACTCCACTTTCATAAGTCAAAATTCCGACTCTACTCGTCCGTATACAGTGTCCAACTCTTGAATATGCACTCTTGTAAGATGTAAAAAGAAGTTCTCCATACCTTTCTGTGATTTGTATGGGGTATCTTAATAGATGCCCCAGTGAGTTGAAACAGAACAAATATTTTCACTATCATCCTAGATGTAAGAAGTTCAAGGTGTTTCATGTTTGCTTTGCTGATGATCTCCTCTTGATCTCTAGACGAGATAGTCGGTTAGTGAGGAAATTATTGATGGCTTTTGATAAGTTCTCTTAAGTATTGGGATTGAAAGCCAACAATGGCAAGAGTTCAATCTATTTCGGTGGTGTCTCTCATGATATTCAAGTTGCCATTTTGTAGGAATTTGGTTTGGTGAAAGGTGATCTACCTTTTTAAGTATTTGGGGGGTGTCTTTGTTCTCTAAGAAGCTATCCATTATGCAGTGTCAACCCTAATCCAGAAAATTTTGACACAGATTGAATGTTTGTCTGCTCGGTTATTATCATATGCAGGGAGGCTTCAATTGATCAAGTCAGTGTTGATCAGTATTCAGACATATCGGAGCTTAAGATTTCTTCTACCTCAAAAGGTCATGAAAACTATTCAAGCTGCTTGTAGAGAGTTTCTTTGGTCTGGGAAAGTTGTGGTTACTCGAAAAAATCTTGTTGCTAGGGAACACATGTGTTTACCCAAGAGGGGGGGAGGGGGGACATCACTCATATTGAGCTATGGAACAAAGCTGCTATCTACCACTAGTTGCTTGACTATCACAATGAATCATCACAGGTGGCACATCCTTACTCCAACATGAAATATCTTTTAAAAAGTTACGAAGTCATTCTGCTTCTTCACCAGCTTTATCTATATCTAAAAACTCACATTCCATGGTGGATCGAGCTATACGCGCCGATTTTTTGGATTTTTATGAAACAACTCCTCCACCAATACATAATACATATCCACTAGTGCAATTAAATCATTCGAATATGAAACTCGATTTCCATCACAATACCCTTCGAGTACAGTTGGGTATCTCGAGTAGTATAGCCCATAGTCTTGGGTGTACTTCAACTACTTTAAAACCCTTTTTAATGCATTCCAATGCTCATGGCTTGGATTACTCATGTATCTACTCAACTTGCTAACTGGATATGCCAAATCTGGACGTTTGGTATTCCGATAAATTTGGAAATTACAACAATACTTACATCGATCAATATGGCGTTATATCAGAAATGACAAGTTAGACATTTAGTCAACACATTATACATACTTTTGATGATCCTTACATGTACATTATCTTAATCCTTACTTTATATTGACATGTCTACTTTGAGTGCATGGACTTATTTCATCAAGTCCATATTTATATATGATTCTTACATCGATCAGTACAACTATACTCTCATATAATCTACTTCCATTAATACGAACACATTAGACCTTTTTCCATCAAGTGTCTACTTTATGATCTTTAATTTGATCAGTACCCTCGAAGATGATCATTCCTTTGATCAATAGTTTCATATATCTGGTTACATCGTTAAAAATATTTTCAAGTGATAAAAACGCAATGGAAAAATAACTTCCCATTGTTTATGCGGATTTAAGTCTCTCTCTCAAGTCTACATCTTCCCCTATTTTTTACATCCATCAAGGAGATGTGACATTGTCTCTTTAAGAACTTTGCCAAATATTAGTCAAGAAAAAGAATAATATGCATGTGATTAAGTTTCTTTTTAAATCACCCTTCCTTATGACCTTTTACATCAATCTATGAAGTTGGAAACAGGCCCCCTAATTCTTACATTTATACACCGTAACCTCGTTAAGAATCTTACCAAGTAACAAACCCAGTGGAAAAAATAACATTGGTCTAAGGAAAAGAGCACAACACATGTGAGTATGTTCCCTTACATATCGCATATTTTACTTTATGTCCTTATATCCGTAAAATTTATTTCATTATGGGAATGTAAGTAGGCTCATCAGTGGTAGTACTTAAACCACTAGCTCTTAATAAGTGTACACTGACAATTCTTAATCATATACACTCATGAACTTATTCATGCAAAACAGTAATATCGTCATGTTTCGAGGAGGTAACCACAAGGGTTTGCTTAGTTGAACTATAAGATATACTGGTGTTCAAACGGTAATTATAAATAATCTAGAGCGATCTTCGAGTGGGCCAACAAGATACCCAGCATGAGCAAATTCTACCAATATGTTCTTCGGGATATTTGCTTATGGATCATCATTTAATTTAGCAGTTGTCTTTGTAAGCAACTTCATTTATGTACTCATATGGCAAGTAGTTCCAAGTCAACAATTTTTAGGTACAGAAAGATATTCTTGATACTTTTTCAATGACGTTGTCGGTACTGAACTAAACATATCCAACAAGTTAATTGAGAAAGCGATATCGGGTCGTGTACATTGAGCCAAATACAATAATCCGCTCTTCCACTAAAATAGGGAATATCAGCTCCCAAAAGCACTTCGTCAACTTCATTTGGACAAAATGGATTTTCAGTTGCATCCAAACTACGACCGAGTGCAATATTTAGAAAAAAATATTAAACAATACAATATTGTGTACGTTGTTCAGTATAAAATTTCCAATACAATATTAAACTTGGTATATTATGTACTTTATTTAGTATAAGATTATTTATTCAGCATGAACAAGGAGGTCCTTATTTCGTATATGCAGTGGCGAAGCTAAAAGTTTTTCCGTGGGGGGTCGGGATCTAAATTTTTTTTTTCCTAAAGCTATTTTTCGGGTAATACCGAAATTTTGGGGGTCGAAACCGAATATACCGAAATTTTTCTACACGAAAACTATATACCCCCTACATCGCAAAAAAAATTTCGGGGGGTCGCCCCCCCCCCCCCTTAATAGCTGCGCCACTGCGTATATGGTATGCTATTGAGTACGCAGTTCCGTACTGAATAGCATAGTTGTTGTGATTGTGAATTTCATAATAAATAACATAGTTGTAGTCTCGAATATATATTGAACAACATAGCTGATGTTATGTAGTTCACACTAAATAACATAATTGCTTTATGGACTCCGTAGTAAACAACATAATTGTCCCAAAAAGCACCGATCAGCAGTTAGCTGACCGCCATTATCTGATCCAGGAAAAAAGAACAACCCATCAACCGTCGGCCGTTGTCGACAGCAGTGACCAGACTGCCATTGGACGAGCGATGGCGGTCGGCTAATGGTGGTAATAAATGTAAGATGAAGTAGCTAGCGGACTAAATATGAAGGAAATTAAATTGGACCAGATGACATCGTTTTCCTTTTGGATTATATGATCAAATTCCCATTTAATATAATAATAATGATGATAATAATAATAACATTAATTATTATTTTTTAAAATGGTATTCTAGCTATATTATTTGGTGGAGGAAAAAGAAAGCCGTAAAAAAATGGTAGAGTTTAATCTTTCTCTAACATTCACCTTTTTTTTTTTTTTTTTTTTAGCTTTCTTAATAAGTGTTCTTCTTAAAAGGCTAAACCATGATGAAGCCCCTGTGCCTTTGTCCTTGTTCTTTCTGTATCTTTGGTTTGAATAATGTTGTACCCTTTGAGGCTAGAGGGACCCTTGTTTGCAATAAAGGAAAAATGGAATGACTGAAAAAGAAATTTCAAAACAACTTGTCACTCCAAGCTAGGGGGTTCAAAAATATTCGATATCCGATAACCGATCTGAAATATCCGAAAATCCGAGATATCTGGAAATTCGGATATCCGAAGTTTGGATATCCGGAACTTCGGATATCAAATAGTACTTTTCAGAAAAATCGGATATTCGGATATCCGAAAAATCCTAAAAATTTTATTTTTTTATATTTTAAATAATATAAGGTATTCGGATATTCGGATATCCGATATCCATATACGAATTTTATTTCGAATATTCGTATATCCTATATCCGAATCCGAATATTTTTTTCGAATATAAAAATATCCAAATATAATTCATATTTTTTCCGGATATTAGGATATCCGATATCCGAAATTCCGAATATCCGGTTTTGAACACCCCTACTCCAAACTACTCCCTCCGTCCCATTTGTATTGGCACCTTTGACGTTTTTCTGGTCATCTTTTTTAATTTTAATCATAAATTTATGAAAAGATATGATATGATATTAATAAAAATAGTTTTTATCATGAAATATGTTTTTCAGGATATTATAATTTTTATAATTATAAACTTATAAACAATCATGGTTAAAATGTTGTTAGTTTGACCAGAAAAAAGTCAAATGTGCCAATGCAAATGAGACGGAGGGAGTACGATAATGGATCTCGAGTTATGAATTTTTTTTTTTGGAAGTAATTCTATCCCACCTAATTGTCAAATATAAATGTGAGTAGAGCGAACGAGACTCAGATAAAAGCCGGATCAGACAACTTTTTGTTTCGCTATTTTGCGACAACAAAAGCTTGACCCAGCAACGAAAAGTTAGTGACGAGCTAGCCATGTCGACACTAGGCCAGGTCAGTAAAGTTGGATGCATTTCGAGCCTACGTCGGTCCAACTCGAATAATGAGCTGGTCCGAAGTTTGATCACTATATATGGTCCGAAATTTAACAGTTATATATGGTTCTTATTTATTGGTACAAATGTGATGTTGAACATGAAGTAGCTTAAGTTATGGTAGATTAATTGACCATTCACATGATTAGTCAAGTTTCGTAAATAACCACCACTGTTTTCTCCATGTCTTTTCAACTCCAGCTTACATCATATGTAAAGAAGCACATATCCAGCTCTAGAGCAGCAAACGAGTTGAGTCGAATCGAGTTTTGATATTAATGAACATTGCTTTTTAATATTCGCTCGAGCTCGAGCTCGAACTCGAACTCGAACGAGCAGTGAAATTCGAGCTCGAGCTCCGCTCGAGCAGCATTCCTGAGCGCTCGCAAACAGCTCGTGGACTTTTTTTTATATTTAATAAAATTATAAAGTAATTATTTATCTAATTATTAATAAATAATTGAAATATTAAGGATAGCTATACATATAAAATTAAAAAAACATATATAATTAAAATGCTCGCGAACTAGTTTATTTTAATATATGTAATTATTACTATTAATTAACTACATTATTAAGGGGATATAAATATATTGAATTGGTACCGCCACTAGAAGGGGGGTTGAATAGTGCGGATTAGAGTTTTGAACTCTTTTTGTGCAGAAGCAATTAATCGGAGTAAAGGAAGTGCGGAAAAGAAAGAACACAGAAATTTATTCGAGAGGTTCGGCTATAAACCAGCCTACGTCCCCTACCTAGTGTTATCGACTAGGACCTTTCTAAAACTTTCAATGCACTTTCTAGTTTAGTACCAACTCTTACAATAACACTTTCAAGATTAGTGTCGAACTTTACAGTTTCTTGATTTCCAGGCTCAAGAACAACCTCACTATAATCTCTCTTGTTTTAAAGGATACAAGACATCCTCACAATAATTCAACAGAAGTTGCGAGTACAGATACTCGTCTCTACAAAGTGATGACCACGTTGATACAAGAATGTATATAAAGGATTGATAGAACGATTCTTCTCGTATCAGAATAATCTTTCTGAGTATAAGATAATAATGACTTGATATGCTTAGAAATTGCTTGTGTATGCTTGTATAATCTTGTAAGCTCTTGTATCTCTTCAACACCTAGGAAGGCATGTATTTATACCACTTTAGAGCCATTTTCCTGTTCGAATAGGAGGCATGTATTACGTACGTTATGTAACCTGTGTTACGTACGTAAGCCTTATAACGTACGTTACATGTTACGTGTAACGGCCGTAGTGAAACACTACAAAATGGACAGAGACTCCTGGCAATAACTGCTACGTACGTTATGCTTCCAAACATTACGTACATTATGCTTGGTCTAATAGTCGTTGACTTTTTGCAACGGGCGATGACTATTCTTGTTGACTCCTTGCAACGGTTGGATTTTCAAATATTACGTACGTTACAGTACATATATTACGTATGTTACCTGTATTTCGACACTTAATTCAAATGTGAGTGTTACGTACGTTACGAGGAGTATATTACGTACGTTAATGAAAATATGTAATGTTAATTTGCCTTTTTAAACATCATCAAAATATTTAAAATGTGTTATGAAAAATATTAATCCAACAATATACAATTTAATTGCTTGCGAATCGCTCGCGAGTTCACGAACAAAGTATTCACAGGCTTGAACCACGCTTGGTCAACTCAAACTCGAATCGAGCTTTGACCGAACACACCCGCGAGAGCTCGCGAACAGCTCGGTTCCTTAGCAGCCCTACCTTCAACTCTTCAAGTATTTTTCCATAGTAATCTCTAGACCTGGCAAAATAGGCCCAGGCCCGCGGGTCGGGCCAGCCCGCCCGTTTTTGGGCGGGTATTGGGCTTCATATTTTTGGCCCAAAAAAAATTGGGCCTTTTTGGCTCGGCCCAGATTTGGCCCGCCCGTTGAGGCCCGGCCCGCGGGCAGCCCGCCCGACCCAGTTTTTTTTTTTTTTTTTATATATATATATATTTTTGTTAACTGGACTACTCAGACCGCGAAGCAAAGGTCCTTACTAATGTTGTGTTGCCGAAGAGCGGCGGAGTTAAATAGAATAGAAGGGGCTTTGCTTTCTTGCAGCTCATTCACTTCTATTGACTATCAACCGGAAGAAGAGAGCCAGCATGCATGTACAGATTGATGCGAATCGACACTCTGACAGAACTGTTTACCCAAATTCTTTCTTTATTTGTTACATTATATTACATCTATATGTTAATTATTGATGTAATTTTATTTGTTATGAGACTTTATAATTACTTTGTAGTATCTCATATCAAATAATAATATTATTTTATGATTTTTTTTAAGATAGTAGTGATAAATGATATGATGATCAAATAAAAATATTTGTATATTTGTCTTTTGATTGTGGTAGTGTAGTAAATAATGTAATTATCAAATAAAAATAATTGTACATTTATTTATCTGATTGTGATAGTATAATGAATAATATACTAATTAAGTATCAAAAAATATTTTTATATTTATTCAGAATTAATATTCAAAAAAAGAAAGAAAAAGAGTTGAGGCCTGCGGGCCGGGCCGAGCCCGGCCCGGCCACGGGCCGAGCCCGGCCCGGCCACGGGCCTAATATTTGTTGCCCAAAAAAAAATTGGGCCTTTTTGACCCAGCCCAAATTTAGCCCGTCCGTTTTTCGCCCGGTCCATTTGGACCGAGCCCGCCCGTTTGCCACGTCTAGTAATCTAATCTCATCGTTTTTAAACATAATTGTGTTCCTCCTTTTCTTAAAATATATTAAATATTACACCAAGTAATAATTTAACAATACCTCTATAGATATAAAATATTTTATAATATCATATAAAAATAAACTTGGTGTTGTAAATAAATGCTTACATATGAATAAAAATGTATTAGTCAATGTTAGGTCCATACATTTAGTATTTTTTTTTTTTGATACCGATGTGTTAGAAACTTTACGATTAGTCGACAAGGATAACGATCCGGCCACATGATCTCCCGAGTTAAATCGCGAGATGTGTATTTGGCTCCCGGTTCTTAAATATCCTCAACTACCGCGCATGAGTCGTCCCTGCAAGTGATTGCTCCACGGACCCCCAAATCCAACCGCAGTTCCCACCGAGATCCTGGCTCCCACCGCCGAAGCCTCAATATTTAATTGTTCCACCAGGCGTCTGCAGGCCTAACCTTTAGTCCAAAGTAAGGGATCATGGGCGCAGAAATTCAATTCCAAAGTGTTGCCACTAAAAATTGAACCCCTAACCTCCAACTAAATTGAAGGTCAGGTGGCCAACTGCGCCAAGGCAGTTGGCTACATTTAGTATCTTGACACCAATCAATTGTGATTAAAAATTGTACAGAAATATCAAATTCAGCGGTTGATCCTCAGTACTTTATTTAGATCAATTTTATCTACCAATATGAATTCTAACTTAAAAATTCCTCCAATAAATACCAATTTTAAAATACTTACATTAAAATAAAAGTATAATCATATAAAATTATTTCTAAAATTATTCAATATAATAAATAAATTCACGCGCGATGCACGCATTAATTACTAGTTAAAGGAATCAAGATTAGTTCTCACGACTTGTATCTCGCGCCCCAAGAGGACCTAGCAAAGTGATTACCTTATTATATACATATACACTTGTTATACTTATATTACATTCAAAATCTTATATACAGTACATCACTCTAAATATGAAAAGGGGCACATCTTGCTAGGTGTACTCATGTTAAAAAGAATCAACTGGATACACATTTATTCTTTTGTCACTCGCGATATGCCTCGAGGGGCTTAATTCATTTTCGCTCTTCATTTCTGAATAAAAAGTGGGATTGACTAATTTATTTTGATGTATCATTTATGTATACATTAGCACAATACAATATACATGTCTAATTAGTTTAATTTAATATGATTTTTACTATATTGAAGGTTAAATCAACTAAAAGTATATATTTTTATTTTGAATGTTTTAATTAAAATAATAATATTTTCAAGGGAAATTTATTTATTTTTTTGAATTTTTTTTGGATAGTAACTCTTAAGGTTGTTCTTATAAATCAAGGATATAGTTTCTAGATCTTACAAAATTTTTTCTATTACAAAACACTAGAAAGAGTTAGCAACCAACTTTCGGATTTGGAGAAATATATTCAAATTATCGAGTCCCATGACTTTTTATCCGTGTACCAAACGGTACTTGGGAGAAAAAGTTGTAAACAATTTTCTTAAGAAAGAAAAGCACACAACCGGTGTTAACGAACCGGTTCGGACTGGGTATCGACATAACCGGAACCGGTTCGGACGAGTTTCGATAGAATCGGGCCCGACCCGATAACTTAATGGATAGATTCGGACCAAATCGATAAGTCTGTCGGGTCAATTTTTAGACCCATGATCTGATCAAACCCTACCGAATGGGAACTCGAACCAAATCCAAAACGCAAAATGCAGAACCCGAAAATCAAAATCAGAACAATTTTTTTATAGTGAGTATTCGAACCAAAATAAACCGGTTTACCTAAGGTTCATGAGTATTCAAAATAAGTTGGTTGCTCTAATGGCCACACCACAGCACACCAAACAACTACATTCAAGTGAACCTAGTTTTGTTTAATAAATAAGATGAAGGGTTGAGGATGGGAGAGATAGAGAATAAAGAATTATCGGATATTTTTCGGCTTCACCGGTCCGGGTCCTATCGATTTCGGTTCAAATTTTAGTACTCGTATTCAGAATTGTTATTTTTCGAGTGAGCTTCGATCTGCGGTATTTCGATCCGGTTCTCGAGCAGGTCTCGAAATCACTCTTACCACTGACAACCCTAGTTTCAATCATGGATAATTTTTTGTTGGAAATGGTTTAGTAATTAACCATTTATTAAGGATAAATATTGTTAATTAAATATTTATTATTTAATTAAAATATTTATTGAATGTTAATCGACGTTGTGAGTAGATGAACGTGGTATATTTAATATCTCTAAACTGATTTCCGATGAGTGATATGCCAAAGGTTGGATGTTGGTGTAGAAACTAACATGTTATGTTATATAAATGTTAGTTGCCCCATATTGATTGTATGTGATGTTTTGACTTGTATTTAAAGTTTTTGTCTATATGAGCTTAATAACAAGTTGGATTGGTGTGTATGGGTGTCCTCGCACACACACATACACACGCGCGCCGCCGCCGCCGCCCGTCCGTCTGTCCATACGTAGGGGACGGGTCGGGTCGGATCGGGCTCGGGCCCAGGCCCAGGCTCAAGACTTTTGATCTAGCCCATGACTCTTGAGCTAACTAGCAAATGCTCCAAGACTCTTCATCCGACCGAGCCATTTGGGTGTAACACCCCCAAAACCGTATGGGAATATTACATGCCGTAGACCCTTTACACAAGGATCTACCAGGCTAAACATCCATAAACAACCAAATGCTTGCCCGGCCAGGGTCAAACAATATAATAATACAAACCATTAAGGTCACTTACACATAAACACACAGACCGATGAGGTCACACAACTCTATCAACAGAACTGACTAACAACATTACCCACACAGGGGTCGAAACACAATACAGCGGAAGACCGAATCAACCCTAACAATACAACCAAACTTTACCAACTCTCGACTTTTGATTAGTATCGCAGCTCGTCATCCTCTTGTGCCAATCCTGTGACTGCTCCCCTGAACCTGCATGTACCTGGACGCAAAACAGACATCCAACCCCCGATTACTCGGGGGTTAGTAAAACTTCACTGTTTTACTAGTGCAAGTATAATACGATACGAAATGCAACAAGTAAATAGCAACTACAATTTAATACGGAAACCTATTATCAAAATGTTCCCGAGAAGTTTTAGAATTTCGAACTCAAGCAAGAGATATTTGAAAAGGAACACATCATCTCGGGGATTTTTAAAACAGAAATTCTTTTGGACCTCGAGTCCCAATTTACAAAACCTTTTCGAAAACATTAGGGCCTTGGCCCGATTCTCGATTCAAAACACACTAGATAAGATATCATTATGAGTCCGAGACCCATATATAAAATATTACCCAAACAATCACTGCTACACGATCATTGTTTGTACACATCATGTACCGAACTCCGGAGGCCTCGACGGACCTTACCCGGACCACACACATTGTTCGTACACATCATGTACCAAACTCCGGAGGCCTCGACGGACCTTACCTGGACCACACACATTGTTCGTACACATCATGTACCAAACTCCGGAGGCCTCGACGGACCTTACCCGGCCACAAACATCGTTCGTACACATCATGTACCGAACTCCAGAGGTCTCGTCAGACCCTACCTGGATCACACACCTTGTTCGTACACATCATGTACCGAACTCCAGAGGCCTCGTCAGACCCTACCTGGAACACATACCTGGTTCGTACACATCATGTACCGAACTCCAGAGGCCTCGTCAGACCCTACCTGGAACACACACGCACACACATCGACACGACACAACTCATAATCATCAATTGTCAAGCCATTCCACATTACACTGAAATGTACAATCAAGTATGTAAACCAGAACAACACAAATATCGTGATCATCACAACAACTCGACAATGACCAACCACGCCCGGCACAAACTTAGATGATTTTCACATCCAACACAATTCCATGAAGTTAGTTAACTAAGTGAAGGTATTATCGTTACCATCAATTGTTCGTAATAATCAATTCATACGAAGCATATACACGAAAGTAAACCAATGCATCACAACCATAATACGACGTCCCTATTCACAAGACACAATTCGTATAGTAAAATACTTGCCTTAATAACCGCTACCGAATACTCCGAAGAACACGGTTCGACCGGGAAGCTCGGACCCCAAAGAAGGCGACGAACGGGAAGGTTCCGACTCGAGTTCTTCACAAAAATTCGTTCCTAAGTCACAACAATATCAATTAAATCACAATTCTACGAAAACGTATAGAACTTCCCAAGTTCTACCCATTGAAGCATTTTATCGGACACTTTGAGGGCATAGTCCAATTTAATCGTTTAATGGAGAAATACTCGAATTTGTTCCACAAAACTTCAAGGGTTATGAATGATTTCGAGTATACAACCAATTTCTAACAATAATCTGAACTAAAATGAATCAAATCGGCCAAAACATCGAGAAACCTCAAAATTTCCCAAAAACAAGGGTTTAGGTGTTCTTACCTTCGATCCAGGCGGAAGATGATGTTAATCCATGAATCAAACTTCCAAAACATGTTGTTCTATGTTTCTCTTACTCAAATCCATCCACTTATGCTGAAGAAATTGTTTAGTATATTTTGAGTAATATTTTTATTAGTATTTTATGTATATAATTGTGTGTTTTGTGTGATAATTTATTCGTTTTACCATATATTTATATTAGTTCATTTTGTTATAATTTTCGATAATTTTATGTCATTTTTGGATAATTAATTGGAATTAAATTATATCTGCAGGTTAACCAACCGGTATAAGACAGATCAATTGGTTCAAGGGCGATATTTTTATAAAATTCAAATATAGTCATGACTGGTCTCACTTTATTCGTATCGTCGAGATGATCGTTTTAAAAAAAAATTAATCCGAATCCGAGTTCGTATGAAGAAGTTATGACCGTTCGAAGGACAATTAAATAGACGGACCATATTGTGCCACGTGTCAACACCTGATTGGACCGGAATTTCAACTCTGTGCTGATGTCATCCATAAGCACCTCATGGGCAGCCGTGAATTATTAGGTGGTGGAAATTTTTAATTGTAAAAATTATTATTTTATTGATTTTGAAGTAGTATAAATAGGGGATGAATGTGTAGTGTTTTGGGAGGAGAAAAAAGGAGAAAAAAAAGAGAGAGATATTATTGTAAGGGAGAGAAATAAAAATATTGTGTAATAAAATTATATTTGTGTAATAATATTATGAAATATTTATTTATTTATGTTGTTATTATGAGTGAGTAATTTTCTTTTACTGGGGTTATGATGAAACCATGTCTATATTATTATTAATATTTATATAATAATTCCAAATAAATGTTTTTAACGGTTATGATTTTCGCTTCAATAGGGGAATATTATTTCATCAATTATATCACGTATTTTTTATAGTTATAAATTCCCCATTGCTTTGTGATTATTGATATTAGTTAATTTCTTTGATTATTTGTTTTCCAATAAATTGGATACATATAATGCTTAGAAATTACATTTTTCAAGCGAAGGAAAATCTATATTTGAATTATAATTTTGTACTTATTGTCAGATCTATAGGGAAATAGTGAGATTGATTTCAGAATCTATTCCCTGAATTTCTTGGAATTAAAATATAAAATAAATAATAAATAAACATTGGTGGACTCTAAACCCTAGTAAATTATTTAAAATCAATTTATCTAAAATCTACTTAAAAATTACTGTTATTTAATGCAATTATTATAACCATTCAAAAATAAAATTATTTGGGACTAGGTTAGAATTTAATATAATTTGGTTCAAAACGATAGGAATAATTTGACTTCACTATTATAGTCATCCCTGTGGAATCGACCTTGCACCGCATATCTACATCGAACAAATCGTGCGCTTGCGAGTATTAGACTAAAGAATCAACCAACAACAAGTTTTTGGCGCCGTTGCCGGGGAGGCGCAAACGAAGTACAAGAACACCGTCGTCACCAAGTTAGTTAAATTCTTCTACTAGTTATTTATTTTACTGCTTTTCTTTATTATTATCTGTCTTTTAAATATCCGTTTTAGATTGTGTTAGTTGTAGAATTTATTTTATTCATAAAAAAAACCTGAAAAATAATAAAAACTTATAATAATAAATATAAAATATAATTAATAATAATAATAAAAGCTACTGTTCATTTTCGTAAAAATAATAATAAAATAATAAAAAAATAAAAAAGTCCAAAAATATATAAAAATATAAAAAATCTAAAAAAAAATTATAAAAATCAGAACTTATTTATTTTTATTTTAAAAAAAAAGATCTGGAAAATAAAAAAAAAGTTTCAGACTTGAAGGTAATATTTTTGTAATTTTGGAATATTAATATTAAAAAAATCAAAAAATTTAATTTAAATTCGAAAAAAATAATAAAAATATATTAAAAAAAATCTGGAATATTTCTATAAACTCTTTTTTATTTAAAAACAAAAATTGGAATATTATTTTCCATAATAAATAAAAATCTGAAATATTTTATTTTATTTTGAAAAGTAAAACCTGCTAGTTTTATTAAAAAAATTTAATTTTCATAAAAAATATAAAACTCTAATAAAAAATCAGATTAAGAATTAATAATTTAAATAATATGGAATATATATAATAAAATAAACTTTCTGGACTTTGCATTTTTTTTTAATAAAAACATAATTTTTTAAAATAAATTACAATATTTTAATAAAAAAGGGAAAATACTAAAAAAAAATTAAAAACCTGAAAATTAAAAAAAAAACAGAAACGAAAATTTGTAATAAAAAAATATTTTTATTGTTTGCATAAATAAAATAAAAGTTTGTAATTTTTTTTTCTAAAAAAAATCTGAATTTTTTTTTTTTTGTGAAAAAAATAAATAATATATCTGGATATATATATATATATATATATTAGCTCAATATTATTAGTCTAAAAATATAATAAAATTATAATAAATATAAAAATATAAAAACTAAAAAAAATATAAAATATAAAAAACAAAAAAAAATCAGATTTTTTTTTTAATTTTTATATCTTGTCTTTAGTTTTAATAGAATCTTGTAGTGGTAATTTAGATTGTGTTTTTAGTTGTTATTTTCTATTTACATTATTCTTAGATATTTAGTTTAGTTGTAATATTTCTCGTCGTACAATTTACAATTTAGTTTATCAATAGATATTGCTTAGTAGATCAATTAGTAAATTTATTCCTTTGCAATCTATTACATCCTATAATTTTAGTAATAATTGTAATAACTATCATTGTATTATTAATAATAATAAAAATATAAAAACTCAAAAAAAATAATTAAAACAATAAAGTCCTTTAAAAGATTCAACAAGGGATTGATATTTTTCACTCACTACTTTGTTCGATTTGAATAGAGAAAAGCTAAATATCAATCTTGTACAAACTGATTTTGAAAATCGATTGAATTTTGGCAAAAAGGCCTCTGTTGTACATGCCGAAGAAAGTTGGATTTTAAGTGCGACCGTTGTGACGCCTCCAACGATCTGGAAGTTCGATCGACTATCATAATTTGGTTTGTATGCAAAGTTAAAAAAATTGTAATATCGGTGAATGCAAGTTTGGCAACGAAATAATAAAGGTCGATTAACGAGAAGAAGGTTGTCCTTAACTAAAATTGAAGTTCAACAAACGAAACCGATACTAAAAATGGACGAAATCGAAAATCGGAATAATCAAGTTGCAAAAGAAAAAACTTTAATAGAATATTTTTCTCCAGTGAGTGCTAATTCTCCCTCTTGCATAGTGTTGCCTACGACTAATGCAACTCATTTCGAACTTAAACCATCAATAATTCAACTTCTTCCATCTTTTCACGGTTTGGAAAGAGAAGATCCGTATATGCATGTCAAGGAATTTCTCGACATTTGTTCTACTTTCCGATTCCAAAATTTCTCTGATGAATCTGTCAAACTTAGATTATTTCCATTTTCTCTCAAAGATAAAGCAAAATTAAGCTAAATTCTCTTCAAGCAAGAACAATTACTAGTTGGGACCAACTAGTGAATAAATTTCTCGCAAAATTTTTTCCAATGTCCAAAACTGATAGTCTTAGAAGAGAAATATCCGAATTTTTCCAAAAAGAAAATGAAGAATTTTACGAGTGTTGGGAAAGATTTAATGATTTAATCCTTAAGTGTCCCCGTCATGGTTTTGAAATATGGCGTTTGGTAAAATATTTTTATGACGGTTTAACTCCAAACAATCGCCAATTAATCCAATCAATGCATGGTGGAAAATTTCATCACCTTATTGGAGACGAAGCTTGGAATGCACTAGAAAATATGTCAATTAATTCACAACAATGGAATTCACTCGACTCTAGAGCCAAATCGATGCATACGACCCCAAAAAAAGATGGAATTTACGAGGTTAAACAAGATGTTGAAATAAAATCTACTATAGATGATTTAGTACGAAAAGTGGATGCGTTAGTCTTGAAGCAATCCATCCCCTCGTCAAACTCAAAAAATGAATTTTGCATTTCATGTGCGGAATCATTTCATTCATCTCAATCTTGTCCCTCTAGTCCACAAAATCAAGAAATTTTTAATGAAGAAGTCAATGTGTTACATTCATATGGAAAATCTTCGGACAGTCCATTTGCTCCAACTTATAATCCAAATTGGAGGAATCATCCAAATTTTTCCTGGAAGCAAAACATGCCTCCAATGAATCAAGGAGGACATCAAATGAATATGTCAAATCAACAAAATGTCCGTCCTAATCAATATCCTCCAAATACTTATCAGTATCCTTCTATAGTGCCAAAGAAACCATCTTTGGAAGATACGTTGCAACAATTCATGCAATCTACTCAACAAATATTCCAATCAACTCAGCAAGCTGTACAGTCAAACTCACAGGCTATTTCTAAGCTTGAAACACAAATTGGTCAACTTGCAACAACTTTAGCTGAAAGAGAAAAGGGAAATTTTCCGAGTCAGTCCATCCCTAATCCTAAAGGACAATATGAAGTAAACTCTTCTAACGCAGAAGTTCAGTCCATAACTACCCTTAGAAGTGGAAAAGAAATACAAAAGCCTGAATATGATCCGGAAGAAAAATCAAATGAACCACAAGTTTCAAAACCAAAAGATTCTAAGGAAAAAGAAAAGCCTTACATTCCAAAAGCTCCATTTCTTATTCCAAAAGATAAAAGTGCGCAATACAAAGATATAATGGAAATATTTAAACAAGTTCGAATAAATATTCCATTCCTTGATGCTATTAAACAAGTGCCTGCTTATTCTAAGTTCTTGAAAGATCTTTGCACTGTAAAAAGAAGAACAAATGTTCCAAGAAAGGCATTTTTAGCTGAACATGTTAGCTCAATAATCCAAAATAAAACTCCCGTTAAGTATAAAGATCCTGGTAGTCCTACAATATCTTGTGTCATTGGAGATCATGATTAAACGAGCCTTGCTTGATTTAGGAGCGTGTGAATTTATTACCATATTCGTTTATACACAACTTGGATTAGGGAGCTAAAATCAACATCCGTGATACTTCAACTAGCCGATAGATCTATAAAAATACCTCGAGGAATCGTAGAGGATGTTACGATTCAAGTAGATAAATTCTACTTTCTGTTGATTTTATAGTCATAGACACCGAACTCGTTGAGAATACCAAAGATCAAATCACTTGTCATTTTAGGAAGGCCATTTTTAGCTACTTCAAATGCATTAATTAAGCGTAGAAATGGCATCATAAAATTTTCTTTTGGAAATATGTTTGAACTAAATATGTTTAACATTTCTCAACAACATGATGATCTTGATGATGTCTGTGAGGTAAATATGATAGAGAGTATGGGTCCTTATTTCTTTCCAAAAATGGATAATGATGATCTTTTTGAAAGCTGTCTTGCTCATTTTGGCTCAGATTTTGACATCGACAATTCAATTAATGAAGTAAATTCTTTACTAGAGTCTACACCATTATTGGATAATGATAAATGGAAAGCTAAAACCGAACCACTTGAGAGCCAAATGAATAATGAAGTGACTATTGAGGATTCAAAGATAGAGCTCAATCCATTACCTGAATCTCTAAAATATGCATTTTTAGGACCATCAGAAACCCTGCCTGTCATCATAGCATCTGATTTAGATGAAGAACGAGAAGATAAATTAATCAATGTCCTTAAAGAACATAAAGAAGCAATAGGCTGGACCATCTCCGATATTAAAGGTATTAGTCCTTCTATATGCATGCATCGAATTCACCTTGAAGAAAATGCGAAAACTTCCCGAGAATTTCAAAGAAGACTAAATCCTAATTTGAAAGAAGTTGTAAGAGCTGAAATAATCAAACTCTTAGATGTAGGGATCATCTACCCTATTTCTGATAGCTCTTGGGTTAGTCCTGTTCATATAGTTCCAAAGAAATCTGGCATAACTGTAATCACGAATGAAGAAAATGAACTTGTTCCAACCAGAATTCAAACTGGATGGAGAGTCTGTATAGATTACAGAAAATTGAACTCTGTTACAAGAAAAGATCACTTTTCACTTCCTTTTATTGATCAAATGCTAGAAAGGTTAGCCGGTCATGCTTATTATTGTTTTCTTGATGGATATTCCGGCTATAACCAAATTCCCATTGCTCCTGAAGATCAAGAAAAAACCACTTTTACCTGTCCTTTCGGTACTTTTGCTTACCGACGAATGCCATTTGGTTTGTGTAATGCACCTGCTACTTTTCAGCGGTGTATGATGAGCATTTTCTCTGACATGGTTGAACGGTTTTTGGAAATCTTTATGGATGATTTTTCTGTAACACCCCCGATATATTCAGGAATATTACATCGCCGTAAATCCTTTACATAAGGATTTACAAGGCTGAAGAATTTACCAGGCATTAAAAGGTATTAACGAATGGAAATAACAGAATTACGGTACAACAGTTCTGACCCAATACAGAAATAGTACAATTGTTCAACAGAACTCAATAATACATCACCAAATTCAAATCATCACAAATGACTTCGTACTCGAGTACTTATTGAAATAACGAATAAACAACAGATAAATAAACTCGGTCGGGACATCACTCTGCACCCTCGTCGTCATACAGTTCCAGTGGTTGTTTCCCCGCTCTCCTGGATCCTGAACACAAACAAAATGTTCACCCCCGAAGGGGTTAGCACAACGATGCTAGTACAAGTACCACAACATATTATTCATATCTCACGAAGAATAATAACTTAAACGACACAGTACCAACGAGTCTTCTCCTACGAGAAACTCAACATAACATACACAACTGATAATCACAACATGATATCATAACATACACATGGTAATTCCATCGATCCAGCCTTCACTGCCTAGAACCCACGATGATCCCGTCAGACCAACCCGTGGTGGAAAAACCCGTCCGATGATCCAGCGCATGCTAGCATAGATCCCCCGATGATCCCGTCGGACCAACACGAGGTGGACATACAACAACGACATACATGCACGACAATATGTATAACAACAATACATAAAACAAATAAAGTACTTGCCTCGATTTGAATACAATAACAACACTTCCACGAAAATGAACACTCGAAGATCGTCCTCCTCAATCAATCACGTAACGAGACCAAACCTTAACAAAAGAAATGATATAGAATTTATCTCACATCGTACGAATGTTTAACAATTCGATTCACGGCCAAAAGTTCATAAAATACAATCTGCCTGAACTGCTTAGCGCACGCTAAGTACTCTGTGTAGCGTGCGTTAAGTATGCTCGATAGCGCACGCAAACAACAAAGCCTAGCGCACGCTAACGATGCATGGTCAGTACTTCACTGACCAGCCAACTGACTCGTCTGATGGCCTAGCGTACGTTACGTACCAAACGTAGCGCACGCTAACTCGTGCTCGATAGCGCACGTTAAACTTCATAGCATAGCGTGCGCTATCTATGCATGGCAGTTATCACGAAAGCAAGATGCTTTCTTGCCATGATCGAAACAATGAAATCTTGCGTGATAATTCATGTTACTTCCATGAATACCATGTTCATACCCTTATGAATGATTTTACGGATAAAGACAACTTCGGATTCAAGGATATGCATACCAATATAAAACCATATTCTATTCCGACTTCAAATCTTCATACGACAATTCGAAAAGCTTAACGGTTGATATCAACACCTTATATCCATCAATATTATCATGCTGAAGTTGTTTAAACGTTCCATCTATACTAGATAAATCTTTCCATGATCAATCCTTTAGATTTATCCAACAATAATGATTGTTAAAGTCAAGTCCATGATTATTATGAAGTCATCTACTAGATTCGAATTACCAATGATAGAAGCTTCTCTTCACATATTCAGTGTAATAAGATTCGAATCATGATGATTATAATCAAGGTATTTAAGGCTTATTCATCTCACTATTCCAAACATGATATACTTGGATAATTCATCTATGAAAATCCATATCTTGTTAACATGATCATTCAAATCGTTAGAGTCCAACTCTAAGTCTTGAGATAGATTGAACATACCTTAATATGATGAAAATCACTGAACCGTAAGGTAGAATCCAACTCCGGTTGGTTGTATGCCACTCCAAGGTGATATTCCACTTCAATGAATATTCCCCAGTGATAACCAATATACAAACACCAACAAGATGTGTTCTAAGTGTATAGGAGTATTATTACAGCTCTCTGAACTCTCAAGGATGAAGAATGGGCGAAAGAAATGAAAGCCAAAATGGTTGTTGTCCCATTTATAATATTCTGCATTATTAACAAGTTAGCGCACGCTACTAAGCATCCCTTAGCGTGCGCTAATAATAGTTGACTTCAGAATTGTCCGGGTGCGTCCGCGGGAATCTTATCCGGACCCATGTCCCGGCTGGCGCATGTGCTAGCTGTCCCGCTCAATAATTGAGTCCTTAGCGCACGCAACTCCTACCTGCATAGCGTGCGCTAATAATAGCCCGATAGCGCGCGTTAAGATACATTCTTAGCGTGCGCTATCACGAGGTTGCATGAGCAATTTTGCATGATTCTATACTTATGTATAATGATATCAATGCACGAAATATCATACTCCAATAATCAAAATCACCAATCCGAATAATACATGGTTTGAATACAGATGAAATACACTTTAATAAATCCGGATATTACATACTCTCCTACTAAAAAGGAGTTTCGTCCCGAAACTCAAGACGAAAATAACTCGGGATATCTAGACTTCATATGAGCTTCCGTTTCCCAGGTGGCTTCTTCCATTCCGTGACGTGACCACTGAACTTTGACCAAAACGATTGGTTTGTTCCTCAGTTGCTTAACTCGACTCTCGAGTATCTTGACTGGTCTTTCTTCAAACGTCCCATCCTGCTCGACTTCGATCTCGCCGAAATCAATGATATGACTGGGATCTGGTATATACCTCCAGAATCGGGATACGTGGAACACGTTATGAACATGGCACAATGACGGCGGCAATGCTAATCTGTATGCCAACTCCCCAACTCTCTCGAGGATCTCAAATGGTCCGATATATCTCGGACTCAGCTTTCCTTTCCTTCCGAAACGAAAGATCCCCCGAGTGGGAGAAACCTTCAAAAGTACGTGATCTCCAGTACTGAACTCCAATGGGCGGCGGCGTACGTCCGCGTAGGATTTCTGGCGACTCTGGGCGGTCAACAGCCTTTCACGGATCAAGGCTATCTTCTCTCGAGTCTGCACTATCAACTCTGGTTCTGTTCCGATCAAGTCTGACGAATCGTCCCAGCATAGGGGCGATCTGCATCTTCTTCCGTATAATGCCTCAAACGGTGCCATCTTAATGGAAGCATGCCAACTATTGTTGTAGGTAAATTCAATCAACGGTAGGTGAACTTCCCAATCGTTTGACCAATCTAAGGCACAGGCCCTCAGCATGTCTTCCACCGTTTGTATAGTTCTCTCAGATTGTCCGTCACCATGCGGTGATAAGCCGATCTTGAAGTTCAATTCGGTCCCCAAGGCCTTATGAACTGCTTTCCAAAAGTGAGACACAAAACGGCCGTCTCGATCAGAAACAATGGTCTTCGGCGTACCATGCAATCGAACTATCTCCGAAATAAATACTCGTGCCAACCTCTCTGGTCCCCACATATCCTTAATGCCTAGAAAATGAGCCGATTTGGTTAAACGATCAACTATCACCCAAATCATGTTCATTCCTGTCCTGGTTTTCGGCATATTAGTGATAAAGTCCATCGATATGTCCTCCCACTTCCATTCAGGAATCGGGAGCGGCTTCAACATTCCAGCAGGTCGTTGATGCTCGATCTTAACCTGCTGACAAGTCAAGCATTTCGAAACATAGTCCGCTACGTCTTTCTTCATGTTGCCCCACCAGAAAGTCTGCTTCAAGTCCTTATACATTTTACTGGTGCCCGGGTGGATAGAATAGGGCGAACTATGAGCTTCCTTCATAATCGTCTGTTTCAGAACATCAACATCGGAAACGCAGAGTCGGTTCTGAAATCTCAAAACTCCATCGTCATGAATTATGAATCCGGGGGCCTTTCCTTTGATCACTTCATCATGTAACCGAATCATCAGAGGATCATCTACCTGTCTAGATTTGATTTCTTCGGTTAAAGATGAAGTTATCTCCATCACGCATGATTGTCCTTGGACTCTTTGTAACCATACCTCAATTCCTTCACGAATCATCTCTCGCCGAAGGCTAAGTTGGGAGGTCGGCGTCTCCGGATCTCGAATAGAGACAGGCTTGCGGCTAAGTGCATCGGCCACTACATTCGCTTTGCCTGGATGATATAAAATCTCCAAGTCATAGTCCTTAATCAGTTCTAACCATCTTCTTTGCCGCATGTTCAACTCTTTCTGACTGAATATGTACTTGAGACTCTTATGATCCGTAAAGATCTGACAGTGAGTCCCGTACAAATAATGCCTCCAGATCTTCAAAGCAAAAACTACTGCTGCTAGCTCCAAATCATGTGTCGGGTAATTCACTTCATAAGATTTCAGTTGTCGCGACGCATAAGCGATCACCTTATCATTCTACATCAACACGCACCCAAGTCCTTGGTTCGAAGCATCACTGTAAACTATGAATCCTCCAGTTCCTTGTGGGAGTGATAGAATCGGTGCTGTCGTCAATCTCTTCTTTAACTCATCAAAACTAATCTGACACGACTCGTTCCACTCAAACTTTTGAGTTTTCTGCAGAAGTCGAGTAAGTGGGCGGGAAATTTTAGAAAACCCTTCCACGAATCGACGATAATATCCAGCAAGTCCTAAGAAGCTTCGGACTTCTTTCACGTTCTTTGGAGGCTCCCAATCCATAATTGCTTCGATCTTCTGAGGATCTACTCGGACTCCTTCAGCTGACACTACATGGCCGAGGAACATTACTTCCTTTAGCCAAAATTCACACTTAGAAAGTTTGGCGTACAATTGCTCGTTTCTCAAAAGTTCCAATACAATCCGCAAATGCTGCGCATGTTCTTCCGGACTCTTAGAATACACCAGAATGTCATCAATAAACACGACCACAAATTTATCCAAAAATTCAATGAACACACGGTTCATCAATTGCATAAATACGGAAAGTGCGTTAGTGAGACCAAACGGCATCACTACAAACTCATAATGCCCGTAGCGAGTTCTGAACGCTGATTTCGGAACATCAGATTCCTTAATCCTCAGTTGATGATATCCTGATCTCAGATCGATCTTAGAAAATACTGTTGCCCCTTGCAACTGGTCAAACAAATCATCAATCCATGGCAACGGATACTTGTTCTTAATCGTCATCTTGTTCAGCTCTCGATAGTCAATACACAGTCGGAGCGATCCATCCTTCTTTCGGACAAAAAGAACTGGCGCTCCCCAGGGTGAAACGCTTGGCTGAATATAGCCCTTATCCAGTAACTCCTCCAGCTGCTTCTTCAGTTCGTACATCTCAGTAGGTGCCATACGATACGGCGCCTTAGAAATTGGTGTCGCTCCGGGTTCCAGCTCAATAGTAAATTCTACATCCCTTCACGGAGGTAGCCCAAGTAACTCGTCAGGAAATACATCTGGAAATTCGTTCACAATAGGAATGGACGAAAGTTCCACAATTTCGTCTTCTTTCTTCATTGCGTAACACCGATGCCGATGCAGTTGTTTCAACAATTTGACAGCTTTCATCGCCTTGATCAATTTCCCTGAGCTTCCTGGTTTCAACCCCTCGAACAATATTTCGGAACCATCGTCAGCGATCAGCGAGATATTCCTCTTTCGGTAGTTTACAATTGCTCCATACCGATTAAGCCAATCGTCTCCGAGTATCAGGTCATCTCCTTGCATTTCTATCACGATCAGATTTGAGAGCCACTCTCTGCCTCTAAATGATACAGGGAAATTTCTAGTTTCTAAATTTCCGACAATCCTTTCTCCACTCGGTAAACCAACAACATAAGGTTCACAAGTATGAAAACCGGAAATATTCAAACGATTTACACAAGACAAAGATATGAAAGAATGTGTAGCTCTGTATCGAATAAAACGCTAATCGGCCGGGAAAGGATCTCGACAAGACTGATGCGGCAATGAAGATCTTGATCGTCCGTCCTCCTCATCTCGCATGCACGTGGGGAGCAGATCCGGCACTCGATGTCCCCTTTCGGTCCCATTGTCCTCTGCCTCGCCCGCGGCCAAAATTCTGAGGCATCTGAACACTTTGCTGCGTCTGTGGAATACTGGCCTCCTTCTGGACTGGCTGTGGTGTACGGGCTCTAAAAGACTTTGCAGCCTCTTCACAAAACACCGCCCGATGTCCCTCTCGTCCACAATCAAAACAAGTCACGGCAGGAAGGGGGCAATCCCGTCGATAGTGTAACACCCCCAATCCGCTCAGGGATATTACACGCCGTAGAACCCTTCCTCAAGGATCTACCAGGCTGGTAATGACATATAACAACTCAACCATGCCTTTAAGGCTAAAATGACTCAGTAGACTGATTTGGTCTTTCAAAAAATACATACAACTCAAATACAATTCATGCCCACGCAGGGGTCAAAATACAATAAACTCCCGTACAACGGGGAAAAGATACTGCAGTGGAAAAGAAAATACAACTAGACCAATACGACATCAACGGATCCTCGTGTGATTAGTATCGTTCATCTTTCATCATCCTTCGTGCCGACCCTGTGTTATGCTCCAAAACCTGAATGCAAAAATAGACATCCACCCCCCGAATACTCGGGGGTTAGCAAAACTCCACTGTTTTGCTAGTGCAAATACAAAGTGCAAATACGAGCCATACAATTCACATTCCACGAATAACAATAACCAGGAATCCTCAAAGATCCAAACAAAATTAAAAGTACTTCTCGAGGCAAGGGTTTGAGAAAAACCTTTAAAAATCGAAATACCATAAATCAATGGAAATAATTTATAAGACGGTTTAGAATGCCATCGAGAGTTTTAATAGAAAGCCATTTAGGATTATCAAATCCTACTTTTCAAAATCCACAAGACAAAAGGGGTCACCGCCCCAAATCTTTACTTTCCGAAAAATGACATTTACCAACCCGTTGGGATTTTAGCCCCAAATCCATAAAACGACTTTTACAAAACCATTGGGATTTTATCCCCAAATCTCATCAACTCACAGTACACAAGAACGACCACAAGGCTCGTCTCCCAACATCAAAATCCACAAATAAAGGATTTAAAACAAACAACAAAATACTCTAGTGCCACCCTAGCCAAGTAAGCCAAACGAACAACTTACCTCTTACACACTTAGTCGATGCATGCAATCATGAAAACCGTTCAAAAGCGCTCATTTCCGGAAATGCCAATGATCAAACCACATTTGTAAAATGCACCACAATTAACCGCGGACCCACAGCTTCATGGATCCCTGCCGAGACCCCGTCGGATCTAACCCACAGTGGTTAAAAGCAAGCTCGCGGTTCCACAGCTTCGTGGAGCCCTACCGAGACCCCGTCGGATCTAACCCGCAGTGAGCATACACACACACACATTACTCATGCAATACTAACGTGCTAAGAATGTAAGTTCATTAAGAATACTCACTAGAGATGGCCATTAACTCGACACCATTATCAAACTCTTTAAAACACAATAACAAGATTAAATACGGAATATACGATTCCATAACTTTAAACAATAGGGGTATCATCA
The DNA here is from genome assembly GCA_033398695.1 of Orobanche coerulescens. NCBI lineage: Eukaryota > Viridiplantae > Streptophyta > Magnoliopsida > Lamiales > Orobanchaceae > Orobanche > Orobanche coerulescens. The sequence goes on from CM065802.1 coordinate 233,077,109, forward strand.
TCAACTCCTTCAACGTTCAAAATAATCAAATCATAATCAATTCCCAAAACACACCGTTCACGAAACACACACGCATTTGAAAGAAAGCCTTTAACGAGGCCAAACCGAAATCTTTTGAAACTTCGTTTCAAACAACCAAACAAACACACTAATACGATCACCGATCATCATATCCACAAAATAAGAAAAGTATGGGCAAGGTACTTGCCTCGATACCACGAGCACTGAACCACGAACGGATACGGCTCAACCGAAGCTTCTAACGCCCGATGCTATCGAAAAGTAAGACGACAATGAACGGAACGGAAGAATCAAGCACGACCGCGAGGAACCGACGAAAATGAACCTAACGATTCGAATAGCACAATCACAACCACTTCTAAACGATTATGGAAATGGAATACACCCGAAAACCCGCCTACGATTCATGTATATTCATACCGAAAACAACAACGAGGGCGGACCACAACCAAACCCTCTCGATTCCGTAAAAATCCACAAAATATCCATGAATCCGTAGGAAAACTAAAGATACTAACAATATTAATCGTATACATCATGAATCCACCAACAAAACGGAACGAATCGGAAGAAAAACCCAAAACCCCCAATTTAATCGAAAATAGGGTTTTAGAATATTACCTTACGAGATTCAAGTACCAAGATCCGTAGAACACGCGTTAGATTGATTGCCCGAGCCTCACAACCGAAGAAAAATGGTGGAAATCAACCCCCCAATGGATATAGATGAAGAACCATTCCCCTCTCTCTCACTCTCTCTCGCGATGCAGGTGAAAATGAGGGAGAAGACGACCGATTTCGTCTAATAAAGACGAATCGCACTGACCGCTTCGTGTCGCGGCACACTGAAGTGTGCCGCGCACAGCCGAAAATTTACTCCTGTGTTTTGGCATTGTGCCGCAAGATACCGCAGCCGCGGCACACGGCAGTGTGTTTTGGTCGCAGATGTCACACGGGTGTGCCGCGGCACCGGACGGATGTGCCGCGGCACTGACTCGGCACTGTGCCGCGACACCGGATGGGTGTGCCGCGGCACACAGTACAGTTCGCTCGACCATCGACTGGAGAAATATGTGTGCCGCGGCACACCTGTCTTGTGCCGCGGCCGGCACCCCCTTTTGGGTCCCAAAATGATGAAAACGATTCGGAAAGAGAATAAAACGATAGGAATCAATATTTGGGAACCAATAACACGAAATGGATCCGCGGCAACCCCGAAACGGCGGTTCCGCACATCAATAACGAAAATACAGTTCAACAGTTGACAGGAAGGACACACTGAAAGGTATACGAGAGTCACTACGATCGAGAAATACACCAAAAAAGAAAATTACCGAAATTCGAAATTGCGGATATTACATTCTACCCTCCTTAAAAGAAGTTTCGTCCCGAAACTTAAAACAAGTAGGGAGAAGCAATATCTCCGCCAGGGAAAACTCAACGAGATACACAAGAAATGCGTAACTTACGCCCATCAGCGAAACGTTACAAGCAACGCAAAGAAACAAACGGCGTGAAAACACGCTCCACGACGACCAACACAACGTCGCCGTTAGGGATACAATAAAACCAACAAATGACGAGCGTCATCAAACAGATAACACAATCAAGTCGATTATCCGAACAATCACAAAATACAACCAACGAAAATCAATACGATTGACCAACCTAATGGTATATTGATCAAAACGCTGTAACACCCCAAAGCGGCTATTACAGTGCCGTGAATCCCACACTGGGACTCACCAGGCGATATCCATAACAAATTAAATAAATATTATTTGTGATACCGAACCACAACGACTAGTCATTACTCCGTTTAGGAGTTTATCAAAATATGGCCAACGGCCTTACAATACACAGGATCCATAAACAAGTATAAACCATATGGAGATGGAAAATACTTCAAATACCAAATACAACCAAATAGTAATTTAAATGAAACAGGAAATAACACAACACGGTTTAACATAACCGGACAACAAAGATGAGGGGCCCCCGAACTAGTATCCTCCGAATCCTTCGCCGTCGACATGCTCTTCCCGTGCCTTGCCCTTGCCTCGACCTAAAATACAATACAAGTATTTCGCCCAACACAGGGTCAGATATACATGATAATCAATTCTTCTGACATATACAATTCACATATATAGATTTCAAAGAAATCATTCCGATTGTCAATCATACCCCTCGGGCGTATGAAACGAACAGTCACAAGCATCCAATACTATGGACGATTTATGGTATGGCTCAAAGATGGACATCACAGTACGCCCGATCCGGAAATGTGTCCGTGCACATGTCCGCCCCGTATATGGAATCCAGAATATACGTAGGACAATGTACCTAATTAGCCTCACGAAACTACGTCCCGTGTGCACAGTCCAACGCGGAATAATATCCGCCGATGACTATATGTGCCTGGCTAAAAATCCTACACAATAACCAATCGGAACGCAGATATGATTCCGGATATGTCACGATACAACATGACAACGAATTCAACAAATCACACATCCGATTAAGGATCAAGAAAAACTCACCGAAGTGAAAAATAAGACCAACGAGATCAATGATTCAAAAGCAGCGTACTTGGGAATGCATCCCATGAAGAAGACGGAATAACGTCAGGGACAAATATCAAATCACGACAAACATTTCATGAACAATTCATACATATGAAAGATATAACCATCAGAAGAATCTAATCATCATTATAACCAAGCAAGATAACTTGCCTCAAATCCGTAAGTGAAAGATAGCCCTTCTCCAAATGATCAAACGGACGGTATCCTCAGTTAAACACTCAATCGAACGAGCAACCTTGAATGAAACGTAATTCATTCAATAATATATTCACATAATATTAATATCAATTCGTAGGAAACGACGCCCGCAACCTACTCGAACAATTCACCCCCCCGTGATGAAAACCTTAACGATTAATGAAAGGTTTCAAAACAACTAATTCATCTTCCAAAATCTGATCATCATACCAAAAGTGTCTTGAAATTCTCTTGTTATTCCATGAACAATAACATCTTCAATTTGTCAATAAAATTGGTTTAAATCAAATTCTCATGTTCTTCAACATCTCTTATTACAAAAAGGATAGTCATAAAGAATTTGATACTCAATCTACCATGATAGTATCATTCATAACCAAACATCATCTACTTAAGAACACAATCTACTTAGCATGATGATGAACCACACTCTACGTTATCAACACAATAGATTGATGAAAAGTTATTGTTATAATTATCAAAACCTTTATCAATCTTCAAGGACTTGTGGCCCGAACAAATATGATCTGTTAAAGCTTCTAAGGTTTCGAACTAGATCATCTAATCTCATATTTAACATCATCAAGTTCTTCTCAAGGTAAATAAATACTTAAAATGGTGTTTAATCACTTTATGGTATTAAGTTCTTGATGAAATCGATTATGAAGAAGCTAACCGATCCATCAACGTTCTACTGAGCTAAATTCGTCCAGAAGGTGAGTGATGACAACTACAACATGATTAAAATCACTATATCATCAAGAACACCTCCATCTCAAACCCTTATTATCATATTCATCAAAAATGCTTAAAGAGTTTAATTATAACCATGTTTTACTTGCTTAATCTACTCTAGGTGAAGTATATTTCGACATTAATAATCAACATAAGAAAATAATGCAGAGAAGAAAACACACCAACCTCCAGAAATGAAGAATAACTTCAATGCTATGAGAGAATATATTCCAAGCTTAAAAACAACTCCAAATCTCCAAGAAAATGAGCTCCACTCCGAGATTCAAGGCTTAGAAACAAGTTGATGAAGGTTTATATCGTTTTTAGAGTGCGGAGGGATGATATGTGAAGAGAGAAATTCGGTTTGGGTCGTGAAGAAATGAATAAATAGGCTGGTCCTATAAATAGACTGTGCAGACTTAGCGCACGCTATCAGGACAGTTTAGCGTACGCTAATGCCCTTACGTACGCTATCCGGTCGATATTACGTACGTAAGCGGCTTACAGTGGCTACTGTCTTGAATTATCTTAGGCCGTTAGCGCACGCTAACGAGAAATGGGTTACGCACGCTAATAAAAGTAGATTCTCACCGACACGCCAGCTCAGATTGAGATCTCATGCATGCTACCGGTTAAAAGGGTTCACGTCTTTGAAGTCAATCTTTGCCCGATTCCCTCTTAGCGTATGCAGAGGAAACCTTTACGCACGCTAAGTCACATGTTTAGCGTACGTTAATAATACTGTGTAGCGTACGCTACATTAACAAAAATCCGAAAATGCAACACTCTAATAACATCGAATCATCACATATGAAATAACAACGATATGATATTCAAATCTATAATACCTCAACATAAAACTAAATGCAACGATTTCTAATAATCAGATTATCCAAATAATACAACGACAGAAAAAAAATGAAAAGTTACAGTCGGATATTACATACTCCCCCCCTTAAAAAGAGTTTCGTCCCCGAAACTAAGGGGTAAATAACTCGGGGTATCCCGCTCGCATACTAGCCTCGGTCTCCCACGTAGCCTCCTCGACTCCGTGTCGTGACCACTGAACCTTCAGTAGGGGAATCGTCTTGTTCCGCAACTGCTTGATCCTCCTCTCGAGTATCCGTACAGGACGCTCCTCGTACGAATGATCCTCTGCTAAATCAATATCTTCGAATTGAAGAACGTGGCTCGGATCAGCAACATATTTCCTCAGCTGGGAGACATGAAACACGTTGTGAATCTTACTCAAGGTCGGTGGCAAGGCTAGTCGATAGGCCAGATCACCTACACGCTCCAGAACCTCAAACGGCCCAATATACCTTGGGCTCGACGCCCCTCTTCCCGAAACGAAAAACACCTCGAGTAGGAGACACCTTCATTAACACATGGTCACCAACCTCGAACTCAAGCGGTCGTCGACGATGGTCGCATAAGACTTGTCGACTTTGAGCCGTTAACAACCGACTCTTAATCAAAGTGATCTTCTCACGGGCGGCTAACAACATATCGGGTTCCGTACCCAGAGATTCGGCAGTTCGTCCCAACACAAGGGGGACCTACAGCGACGGCCATACAATGCCTCATACGGTGCCATCTGAATCGAAGCGTGCCAACTATTATTATACGTGAATTCCACCAAAGGCAGCTGGGCTTCCCAATCGTTCTTCCAATCAAGAGCACATGCTCTCAACATATCTTCTAGAGTCTGGATCGTTCTTTCCGACTGACCATCGGTCTGTGGATGAAAAGCCGTACTGAAATTCAACTGCGTGCCCATCGCACGGTGAACTGCCCTCCAGAAGTGTGACACAAATCGCCCGTCACGGTCTGATACAATGCTCTTGGGGGTACCGTGTAGTCTCACAATTTCCTTAATAAACAGCTGGGCCAATCTCTCGGGGCCCCATGTGTCCTTAATTTCCAAGAAGTGGGCTGATTTGGTCAGACGGTCCACAATTACCCAAATCGTATTCATTCCTCGACGACTCGTCGGCAAGCTAGTGATAAAATCCATAGATATGTCCTCCCATTTCCATTCAGGAATCGGGAGCGGTTTCAGCATTCCTGCGGGTCGCTGGTGTTCAATCTTAACCTGCTGACAGGTTAAGCACCTCGAAACGAATTCGGCAACCTCACATTTCATATTCCCCCACCAATAATTCTGCTTCAAATCCTTATACATCTTGCTAGAGCCCGGGTGAATAGAGTACGGGGTAGCATGGGCTTCTCTCATGATAGAGTTTCTCAACTCTTCGTCAGCGGGTACACAAACTCGATTTCTAAAACGTATCAATCCATCCTCGTGGATCACGAATCCAGGGGCTTTCCACAGGTTACTTCATCCGATCCCGAGATAAGAATGGGTCCGTAATTTGCTTCGATTTGATCATATCATCAAGAGACGAAGAAATATCAAGGGTGCAAAGTTGTCCCTGAACACGCTGTAACCAAACTTCAATTCCTGGCCTCATAAGGTCCAACTGCAATTCCCTCTGTGCTGTTAAACGACTCAGCATCTGCTCCTGCACTGTCTTACGGCTCAATGCGTCGGCAACCACATTTGCTTTACCCGGATGGTAAAGGATCTCTATATCATAGTCCTTGATTAATTCTAGCCACCTTCTCTGCCTCATGTTCAACTCCTTCTGAGTAAAAATGTACTTTAGGCTCTTGTGGTCTGTAAAGATCTGGCAGGTAACTCCATAAAGATAGTGACGCCAGATTTTTAAAGCAAACACCACGGCTGCTAACTCCAAGTCGTGGGTCGGATAGTTAACTTCATAGGGTCGCAATTGTCTCGATGCATAGGCAATCACTTTCCCTTCCTGCATTAGTACACATCCTGCACTCGTCTCGACGCGTCACTATACACCACAAATCCTTCCGTTCCTTTTGGTAAGACCAAAACAGGGCGAAATCAATCGACTCTTGAGCTCATCAAAACTCTTGACATGTTTCGACCACAAATACTTCTTGTCCTTTCGCAGTAAGTTAGTTATTGGTTGCGCAATTTTAGAAAATCCTTCTACGAATCGTCGGTAGTAACCTGCTAGGCCGAGGAAACTACGAACTTCCTTCACGTTCTTCGGTGGTAGCCAATATCGAATGGCTTCCGTCTTTTGTGGGTCCACTCTCACCCCTTCGGCTGATATCACATGCCCGAGAAAGACAACCTCAGGCATCCAGAACTCACACTTAGAAAATTTCCCATAAAGTTGTTCTCGCCTCAAAGTATTGAGAACTTGGTGGAGGTGACTCTCGTGCTCCTCGTGGTCGCGAGAGTAAATCAGAATGTCGTCAATGAAAACGACTACAAAGCGATCCAGATAGTTAATAAAAACTCGATTCATCAATTCCATGAATACTTAGGTGCATTAGTCGATCAAATGGCATCACCACGAACTCATAATGCCCATAGCGAGTACGAATCTTTGTCTTGAAATGTCGGACTCTCGAATCCTCAGCGATGATAACCGGATCTCAAGTCGATTTTTGAAAACACGGCGGCTCCACGAAGTTGGTCCAAGAAATCATCAATACGAGGCAAGGGATACTTGTTCTTGATGGTTACCCTGTTCAGCTCACGGTAATCAATACATAAGCGTAGAGATCCATCTTTCTTCCGTACGAATAACACTGGTGCTCCCCAAGGGGACGCACTAGGTCGAATATAGCCTTTGTCAGTCAACTCCTCCAGCTGGTTCTTCAATTCTTGCATCTCAGTTGGAGCCATACGGTACGGTGCTTTTGAGAGCGGGGATGTACCTGGTTCTAACTCAATAATAAACTCCACGTCACGATGAGGAGGTAAGCCTGGTAACTCGTCTGGAAATACATCGGGGTAATCTCGGACTACCGGAATGTCGGCCAATTCAACTGGTCGATCAGCTGTTTTGGTCATGTAGCACCAATAACCAATACACCCTTGATTAAGCAGTTTCACTGCTTTCATAGCGTTGATGACTCTCCCAGAACGACTGGGATTATCACCTCGAAAAATACACTCGAATCCATCATCAGTAGTGACGGTAACCATCCGCTTGCGAACACTGAGTATTGCATCGTGACGATCCATCCAATCGATACCCAAGATTATATCATCCTTAGGTAGATCGACTACAATCAGATTTGACAACCACTCACGGTCGTTCAAACGAATCGGACAGTCCTGGACTTCACGATTTCCAATAATTCTTCTACCATCAGGTAGACCAATCACGTAGGGCTCACAATTGATAACATGGTCTAGAGGCAACCGACTTAAACAAGAAGAAGATATAAAGGAGTGTGAAGCACCGGTATCAAAAAGAACACATACAGGCTGGGAGTGGATCTCGAGTATACCTGAAATCATGCTGGCCTCGGGATCATCAGCTTTCTTCATCTCGTAAATCCTGGGTTTCTGATGCAGGCACAGTGTACCACTTAGATTCCCACGGCCCATTCCCCTATTTGCTCCGGTGGTCTGATAGGAAGCGGACGGAGGCGTCCGGTTTTGAACAGAAGATTGAACTGGAGCATGAGACGCCACTGGATCATGTCCGGGCCCACTCCGGCAAAAACGAGCACGGTGACCATTCTTCCCACAAGTATGGCATGTGATGGCAGGCTTTGGGCAATTGAAGTTGATATGCCCCTGGCCCCCACAGTTGTGGCACAACGCGGAAGAGGGAACCGCTCGAGAGTGCGATCCGGCGGGCTTTGACGCCATGGGTGGTCGATCAGAAGGATTTGGCAATGACTGGGGCTTCCTGAATGTCCCCCGATTACTCTCAGTCTGGTTCTGGTTCTTGGACCTTTTGTTGTTGGACTGGGGTTGTTTCTTGGAAATCTCCTTCGCGGTGAGTTCGTACTCCAGAGCCTTCTCGATGAACTCTGGTAAGGTAGTACAGTGGTGATTTAACAGCTGCATTCTCATTCGGGGTTTAAGCCTCTTGAGAAAGTATTTGATCTTATCGGCCTCTGTTCGGATAATTGTCGTGGCAAAAGGAAGGAGTGCCTGGAATTTCTCAGCAACACATAATACATCATCGTCTTCAGACGGGTCGGGATTCAAAAGTTCCGACAGTTTGGCCTCACGGAGTGGTCCTGGATAGTAACGGTCTAGCATGAGGTTTTTAAATTCCTCCCAAGTATAAACACCATCAGCTGGCCTTACTGAAAGCCACCAGGTATGATCGCCTTTGCTAAGATAATACGCGGCTACCGAGACGCGATTCTCTTCCGGGCAGTCCACCATCTGGAAAAGTTTCTCAAAATGCTCGATCCAATGCACAATGTCAGCAGGCTCAGAGGAGCCTTCAAAAGTCGGTGGTCGGCGGCGAGATGTCGCTGATAATCCGACTCACGGGTCCGCCAATCACAGGAGGAGGATGAGCCCCTTGCTGCTGGCCAGTAGCGGCCCTCTGCATAGCTTCCATTAGTTGACCCATCTGGGTCATCTGCGTCATCATGCCCTGCATTACGACGTAAGGATCGACACGTGCATCCCCGCGCCCACTGTGGTGCGATTGTTCCCTAGAAGGTGAACCCTGTCTGCGGAACTCGATCCGCATTCGCGTCTGTTGGCTCGAGGTATTGGGATTCGGCCCCTTCCGCGGCCTCGTCCCCCTCTGCCACGACCTCGCAGGTTTCTTTCCATACTGAAAGAGTCAATCATAATGGTAACTATAAGTACAGTTCAAGATACCAAAATTTATGCTAAGTTAATAGCAACAAGGAATCACATATTAAAGGGAAAATGGTTATCGATACCACGAATGCCGCACCGAATATCATATCGGTGTCAAGTCGAACAATTTCAATTGTATAATAAATTCAGCATTTACCTCGGATTATCAATCGATAAATCTGTCACAATTCCTCGAAATAACATGATCAACAAAGAGACCCATACTGATATCAATATCATGCCAGTAATTAAACCATGGCTCATAAAGTACATACCGCATTTGGCTCGTAGGGTCAGGCGCTTGCACAGGTCACACGTGACACGAAGGTCTCTTGATACTAGTTCATTTCTCACTGACTCATGAAAAAAAACGACTCTCTGATACCATCTTCTGTAACACCCCAAAGCGGCTATTACAGTGCCGTGAATCCCACACTGGGACTCACCAGGCGATATCCATAACAAATTAAATAAATATTATTTGTGATACCGAACCACAACGACTAGTCATTACTCCGTTTAGGAGTTTATCAAAATATGGCCAACGGCCTTACAATACACAGGATCCATAAACAAGTATAAACCATATGGAGATGGAAAATACTTCAAATACCAAATACAACCAAATAGTAATTTAAATGAAACAGGAAATAACACAACACGGTTTAACATAACCGGACAACAAAGATGAGGGGCCCCCGAACTAGTATCCTCCGAATCCTTCGCCGTCGACATGCTCTTCCCGTGCCTTGCCCTTGCCTCGACCTAAAATACAATACAAGTATTTCGCCCAACACAGGGTCGATATACATGATAATCAATTCTTCGACATATACAATTCACATATATAGATTTCAAAGAAATCATTCCGACTATCGATCATACCCCTCGGGCGTATGAAACGAACAGTCACAAGCATCCAATACTATGGACGATTTATGGTATGGCTCAAAGATGGACATCACAGTACGCCCGATCCGGAAATGTGTCCGTGCACATGTCCGCCCCGTATATGGAATCCAGAATATACGTAGGACAATGTACCTAATTAGCCTCACGAAACTACGTCCGTGTGTACACGATCCAACGGAATAATATCCGCCGATGACTATATGTGCACGGCTAAAAATCCTACACAATAACCAATCGGAACGCAGATATGATTCCGGATATGTCACGATACAACATGACAACGAATTCAACAAATCACACATCCGATTAAGGATCAAGAAAAACTCACCGAAGTGAAAAATAAGACCAACGAGATCAATGATTCAAAACGACGTACTTGGGAATGCATCCCATGAAGAAGACGGAATAACGTCAGGGACAAATATCAAATCACGACAAACATTTCATGAACAATTCATACATATGAAAGATATAACCATCAGAAGAATCTAATCATCATTATAACCAAGCAAGATAACTTGCCTCAAATCCGTAAGTGAAAGATAGCCCTTCTCCAAATGATCAAACGGACGGTATCCTCAGTTAAACACTCAATCGAACGAGCAACCTTGAATGAAACGTAATTCATTCAATAATACATTCACATAATATTAATATCAATTCGTAGGAAACGACGCCCGCAACCTACTCGAACAATTCACCCCCCCCGTGATGAAAACCTTAACGATTAATGAAAGGTTTCAAAACAACTAATTCATCTTCCAAAATCTGATCATCATACCAAAAGTGTCTTGAAATTCTCTTGTTATTCCATGAACAATAACATCTTCAATTTGTCAATAAAATTGGTTTAAATCAAATTCTCATGTTCTTCAACATCTCTTATTACAAAAAGGATAGTCATAAAGAATTTGATACTCAATCTACCATGATAGTATCATTCATAACCAGCATCATCTACTTAAGAACACAATCTACTTAGCATGATGATGAACCACACTCTACGTTATCAACACAATAGATTGATGAAAAGTTATTGTTATAATTATCAAAACCTTTATCAATCTTCAAGGACTTGTGGCCCGAACAAATATGATCATTAAAGCTTCTAAGGTTTCGAACTAGATCATCTAATCTCATATTTAACATCATCAAGTTCTTCTCAAGGTAAATAAATACTTAAAATGGTGTTTAATCACTTTATGGTATTAAGTTCTTGATGAAATCCGATTATGAAGAAGCTAACTGATCCATCAACGTTCTCTTGAGCTAAATTCGTCCGAGAAGGTGAGTGATGACAACTACAACATGATTAAAATCACTATATCATCAAGAACACCTCCATCTCAAACCCTTATTATCATATTCATCAAAAATGCTTAAAGAGTTTAATTATAACCATGTTTTACTTGCTTAATCTACTCTAGGTGAAGTATATTTCGACATTAATAATCAACATAAGAAAATAATGCAGAGAAAACACCCCAACCTCCTTAAATGAAGAATAACTTCAATGCTATGAGAGAATATATTCCAAGCTTAAAAACAACTCCAAATCTCCAAGAAAATGAGCTCCACTCCGAGATTCAAGGCTTAGAAACAAGTTGATGAAGGTTTATATCGTTTTTAGAGTGCGGAGGGATGATATGTGAAGAGAGAAATTCGGTTTGGGTCGTGAAGAAATGAATAAACAGTGGTCCTATAAATAGATGCGAGACTTAGCGCACGCTATCAGGACAGTTTAGCGTACGCTAATGCCCTTACGTACGCTATCCGGTCGATATTACGTACGTAAGCGGCTTACAGTGGCTACTGTCTTGAATTATCTTAGGCCGTTAGCGCACGCTAACGAGAAATGGGTTACGCACGCTAATAAAAGTAGATTCTCACCGACACGCCAGCTCAGATTGAGATCTCATGCATGCTACCGGTTAAAAGGGTTCACGTGCTGAAGTCAACTGCTGCCAGATTCCCTCTTAGCGTACGCAACAGAGGAAACCTTTACGCACGCTAAGTCACATGTTTAGCGTACGTTAATAATACTGTGTAGCGTACGCTACATTAACAAAAATCCGAAAATGCAACACTCTAATAACATCGAATCATCACATATGAAATAACAACGATATGATATTCAAATCTATAATACCTCAACATAAAACTAAATGCAACGATTTCTAATAATCAGATTATCCAAATAATACAACGACAGAAAAAAAATGAAAAGTTACAGTCGGATATTACAAACGCGATCCAAACGCTGAACAAATACGGAATTCCACCGCCTAAGGGCTGGAAGATCGAAAACGAAACTAATTTCCCGAACTGAAGGGAATTACGAAGGAGCCTGAATGTTCACCAATCACGGAACGAGGTCAATAAAAACCGAACAATCAAACGATCGAACCACAACGATCGAGACAACAAAAATCGAAGAATCATGTCCGAAACATGAAGGATAATAAAATTCAAACAACAACTCCAAGGTTCACATCTCGACTCGAGACAATATATGATCCGGTGAAAACAACAGGATGTGCATTCGCATAAGATCCACCGGAAAGGGGATAGCAATTAAAAAGTCACAACGACAAACGAGCTATTCCGAAACAATACCACACTCGTTCGGTAAACAAAAACAAGGGGTAGGACAAGCTCAGAAATGTCAACGAACATAAATGAGTCGACGGAGTCGAAAACATAAGAGTTCCAAATCCGATCCACTTCGAATAAAGAACTAATAGAACTAGATGACGTCACTCCCGAACAAGGTTCACAAGAATCGAACCGAATCCGAAAAGTCACGGCGATAATCAGATCGACCCATAACAAGATCACATGTCGTTCGGACGATGAAACCGAAATACAGAACAAGTTCATAAAGTATCAACGAACATGAGCGAATCGAAAGAATGAAGAAAGAGAAAATATAGAAGTCAAAATAGTACGGGCATTACCTCCGACCCCGTCCACGAAATTCACAAAAACGGGAGCAAGGTAACAAGACATTAAACAACCGACACATAACGGAACCATCACCGATGCACACGGTCATACCAACCCAAGCTCTATCAGCTCGCACTTGCGCGACAACGTGGAAATCACCACGAGGCGACAATATTCAACACCGACATCCCACCTCTCACAAGGGGCTAACACATGTGGAAAACGACTCAACACTCACACCGCCAATTCGGTCATACTCGGGAGCAATCATCAAAATGACAACGCGAACATCATACATATATACCCAGCCCTCAAACGGGAATGGATAGGTTTTAAAAACGAAAACCTCATTTTGAAAATAATTTAGAAGAACACCGATTGATCTTGAGTATCACCTTTCAAAAAGTACAAACGTGAAACATCGTTATCGAGACTTTGGAGAACCGTTTCGCATTTGATAAAAAAAATGAGGACACTTTCTCTTAGTGAAAACTTTCAGAATATTCGACCCTCGGGTCTAAATAAAAGTGTTTCTAAAACATTGAAAATGTCTCAAAACATTTTGGTCCTCGAGGCAGAAATTTTTTGAAATATATTGTGGCACCTGGATGTACCACAAGAAAATAACTCATTTGAAAAAAAATATGTCTCGAAATTTATTTCTAGGATACTCAAGTTTTCGAAAATAATTCAATGCCAAAAAGGACGATGCCAAAAAGGCTAGAATGCCCAAAAATTTCAGGTAATCACACGGAACATCATAGTGCTGTGGGTCCCGCGTCGGAACCCCAGGCTAATAACCATTTACAAAAATGCCAAAAAGGCTGATGACGGTAATATTTCAAAAATTCACAGTAGCCATTTACAAAATGCTAAATACCGTCATAAGAATTTCGCCAAAATGATCAAGGCCATAATGCCAAAAATTCGGTTAATGGAATTGGTTTTCGAAATAAAACTCGGTCGGTAAAATACCGAAAGTCATTACAAAAGAACTCACGCAGCGGATAAAAGAAATACAGTTCAACACGCACAATCCAGCAACACTACTCCTCATAAGAACAAAATATTAGAGTCAAATAACCACATTCGAACAAAACCACTGGCCCCATTCGAGGCCTCTAAAGACCCTACCGCATGGCTAGTGAACAAGTCGAATGTGTATAAGCACAAAGCTTCCACAAGAGAACTTGTAAAGCGTGCAAATCGATTCGAAAATCATCGAAACGGACAAAAACAATAATAAAAAGACATCACAAGCGACGACACTCCTCGTATAAATCAAATACGAGAGTCGATTAAATACATATCGTGAAATCAAAATCCACATAAAGATTCCATCACTTAACAAATAATCATAAAAATAGCTCGTGTCACACGAGGTACAACACGAAGAAGGAGACTTACTTCCACAGTCGCACGAAGATGATGATCGCCCCACGATACTAATCACGACCAACAAACTCAAACGACGCGTCGCGACACGACTCGATCGGATAAAATCCCGAAACAAGACTCAAACAACACGACTTGACCCGGCGGCCTAGGTTTCCTCAACCTAAGCTCGATACCATTTATGTAACACCCCAATCCGCTCGGGGATATTACACGCCGTAGAACCCTTCCTCAAGGATCTACCAGTGGTAACGACATATAACAACTCAACCATGCCTTTAAGGCTAAAATGACTCGATGGTGATTTAGTCTTTCAACAAATACATACAACTCAAATACAATTCATGCCACGCAGGTCAAAATACTGATAAACTCCCGTACAACGGGAAAAGATCTTGCGGTGGAATAGAAAATACAACTAGACCAATACGACATCAACGGATCCTCGTGTGATTAGTATCGTTCATCTTTCATCATCCTTCGTGCCGACCCTGTGTTATGCTCCAAAACCTGAATGCAAAAATAGACATCCACCCCCCGAATACTCGGGGGTTAGCAAAACTCCACTGTTTTGCTAGTGCAAATACAAAGTGCAAATACGAGCCATACAATTCACATTCCACGAATAACAATAACCAGGAATCCTCAAAGATCCAAACAAAATGAAAAGTACTTCTCGAGGCTGTAATAACCGGATTTATTACTGTG
Organism: Orobanche coerulescens; assembly: GCA_033398695.1. NCBI lineage: Eukaryota > Viridiplantae > Streptophyta > Magnoliopsida > Lamiales > Orobanchaceae > Orobanche > Orobanche coerulescens. The sequence continues at coordinate 233,092,286 of CM065802.1, forward strand.
TATTTCATCTGTACTTTGAACTCTGTATTATTTTGGGAATGATGATATTGATATTGGAGTATGATCATTATCGTATTTGTATCCTTATTCATGGGTGTGGCAACATATAAATTTCCTCCATGCATATACGTGATAACGTACGTTAAGAGTGTAACTTAACGTACGTAATCTGTTAATATTAACGTACGCTACGGATGAAGCGTAGCGTACGTAATGTGGTCTATTATTGGGTGGGCCGGCTATCACATGGAGTACATGGTGGTGGGCTCGACCAAGATACCCTCGGTCGCACGGCATGAATCGGACACCTTTAAGTCAACGGCTTAGCGTACGTTATGAACATTGTGTAGCGTCGCAAACTATAGGAGTTACGTGCGTAACGCGTTTAGTATAGCGTCGTAATGAAGTTGAAATCGACAGTGAACTATTTTGGGCGATAACGTACGTTATGATGTAGCCCTAGCGTACGTAACACTCGAGAAAATTATAAAAGGAGCGGCACCCCAATTCATTTCAACTCGTCCTTTTGCTCCTAAACTTCATTATATTCGCCCCGAGAAGATTCCCACCTCTTTTAACACCTTTATATCAATAGTTCTTGAATCATTGAGCTTGTATGACACTACTTGATCATTGAAGACAACTTATATTGGACTTTGGAGTAGAAATCATCACGAGTCGGCGTTGAAGCAACCGGAGTTGGATTTTTACTTAGAGTCTCGATATTATCTTCCCCTTAAGGTATGTTATACTACTTCCAATCTTGAAGTTATGTTGATTAAGATGATATGATTGCATTACCAAGATCGGTAGATCACTTTGACGACGTATGCGACCTAGTATCATATTTAAACTATAATGATCAAACTATTATGGTGTAGAACACCGTAGTTGAACTGGTTATGCCATAGATGAGGATAGTGAATTATTAACCGTATCAAATGATATCGTCATGTTGATTGTAAGCGAGTGTCAATTTCCACTTTTACCAATGGATTTTGAAAAGAATCATCATAGTTGTAATCTTGCTTGCATAGATGGAATAAGTAGTTCGCCATCAGTATAAGCCTGGATTTAATGATGATATTAGATCAATTACGTCAACCTTAGACCAACCGAACCTTGTATGAGTATTTCGATCAAGATTGAAAATAGTATTACAATGATATCCGTATCCTTGAAATTGAAGATATTAATCCGGAGATCATTCATGAGTATGATATATATATTTGAAGGTATATTAGATTACTCACTAAGAATTTCGTAATACCGTCACTAATCGAGCGATCATCCATCTAGTGAGAAATCGACATGCATGATTAACGTCGATAAGTTTGGTTACTAACGTCGTTATATGGCGTTGTTAACGTCGCTACGTTCGGTACGTAACGCACGTTACACTATTCAGATTACTGACCAGAGAGGAACTGTTGGTATATGCTTAGCGTACGCTATACTTCATAGTTTACGTACGCTAATGAATAAGTTTAACGTACGTTACAGAGGACATGTAACGTACGTTATTCAGGTCAGACAGATTTCGTTTTATAGACTCTCAACCGTAATTCGGATTGTTAGATGTTCGTTCGACCTAAGATGAATTCCATGTTATTTCTCTTATTTAAGGTTCGAACTTTGCTACGTGATTGATCGAGAGGGACAACCTTCGAGCGTTTCGTTCTCGTGGAAGTATTGTTCTTGTCTTCGAACCGAGGCAAGTATTCTAATTAGAAATGTTTATATTATGACAATGTGATTGTATCGTGTAAATATGTTGTGATTATATGTCCACCATGTGTTGATCCGACGGGAATCATCATGGGAATCTATAGCTGTGTGCGCTGGATCGTTGGACAGGTAGTTCCACCATGTGTTGGTCCGATGGGATCATCATGGGAATCTATAGCTGTGTCTTGCTGGATCGTTGGAATACCATCGTATGTTGAAACTGTTATGATATGATATGTGTTGTGGATATTCTCGTTGGAGAAACTTGTATGATATAATTGTTGATTATATCACTGTGTATGATTATTGTACTTGTACTAGCATCGTTGTGCTAACCCCTTCGGGGGTGAACATTTTGTTTGTTCAGGATCCAGGAGAGCGGGGAAACAACCACTGGAAATGCATGACGACGAGGGTGCGAAGTGATGTTCCTAGGGTTTCTTATGCATTATTTTTTTGATATTTCAATAAGTACTCGAGTACGTCGTCCGTTTATAATGTTGGGATTTTAATGATGTAATAAATCTTCATTGGATATTTGTATTTCGATTTTTAAACCAGACGGTTGTGTTTTACTTCAGTAATTTCTTAAAGCGATATCTGTTATTGTCTTTTCTTTTAATCAGCCTTGTAAATCCTTATGTAAAAGATTTACGGCGCTGTAATATTCCTGAATATATCGGGGGTGTTACAGAATATGGTATCGGAGCTAAGATTATGGATATCTTGGCCGTTGGGTTAAAGTAGGGGTCATTTATGTCTTTTGAGGTGACCGGCCGTGAATGACATCACCGCACTGCCTACGTCTTCATGCGAACGGTGGTTGTAAGTTCCTAAACTCTATCTCATTCTTTACATATTATGTCTCTTTATACTTGAACATTAGAACAATGTTGTTTCTGTATATTAAGTACTTGTACTTACGGTATGTTGAGAGGCGGACGTGGGCGTGGTCGCGGTCGTGGACGCGGACGGAGGAATCTTTGAAAGGAGGCGTCGCCTTCTAATCGAGCTAGTCATAGCTCGGGCGAGCGCGGCAATCCACCAATAACGAACCGGAACTGGTGTGCAGAAATCCTTCGTCAAGTCGTGAACAGATGACTCGGTTCGCACAGTCGTGGACCGAATGCAAGTGGCGGCGATTCGGCGGGAGATGGACAACAAAGGATTCCAGAAATGGGAAATCGAGGTGAACGATGGTTACAAGAGGTGGCAAAGATGCAACCACCCAAATTTGACGGCTTTTCCGAGACTCCCACTTGGGACCATTGGTTGAAGGAACTGGAGAAAAGTTTTGCTGGAATTAATTGCCCAAATGACAGGAGAGCTCCTATCGCCGATGCTTTCGACAGGAGAAGCATCCGAGTGGTGGGAAGCTATCCGACCCATAGATCATGATGCCGATTGGGCGGAATTTAAAATGATGATGGAGGCTCGATTGCCCTCGTCCTGTGAGGGAAGCCAAAATTCGAGAATTTTTCTCTGCTCAGCCATCAGATGAACCCGTATCCCAGACGATCAAGACGTTTAATCAGCAATTAGCATTTGTTCGACATCTGGTCAGAACACATGCAGAGATGATGATTCATTTTGAAATGAGAATGAAACCAGAAATCCAGAGGTACATGTCGGTTTTGAATGTACCACTCTCACTTGATACCAGGATAAGGCGTTGGCGTATGAAATTAAAGAAGCGGCAATGGAGAAGTTTATGGAGTCGAAGAAACAGAAAGTCTCGGTACTTTTACAGAGCACAAAGGCGGTGGGCCCAAGGCCAGACTTCTTTTCTTTCAAGAAACCTCCGCACCCATCCAAGAACGGAAAGAATTACGGATCGGTGTCGGCCACGACGGATACGGCTAGGAAGTGTTTTAATTGTGGTCGCCTGAGCCACCTTTGCGCGATTGTTTGCGCACCCGATTACATGCTTTGGATGCGGACGGGGAAGGGCACCGTGCGGCGTTACGCAAGGACGCCACCAAATACAAAGGAACCCGTTAAATCACGGCCCGATTCGAAGGAAGCTAGTATTCAGAGACGCGGCAAAGTGTTCGATGCCTCAAAATTTTGGCCGTGGACGAGGCAGAGGACAATGGGACCAAAAGGGGGCATCGAGTGCCGGATCTGCTCCCCCACGCCTGTATGAGATGAGAAGGACAGACGATCAGGATGCTGCTGTCGCATCAGGTACTGTCCAGATTCTTTCCCAACCAGTTAGCGTTTTATTCGATACAGGAGCTACGCATTCTTTTATCTCTTTGTCTTGTGTAAATCGTTTGAATATTTCTGGTTTTCATACTTGTGAACCTTATGTTGTTGGTTTACCGAGTGGAGAGAGGATTGTTGGGAACTTAGAAACTAGAGATTTTCCTGTATTATTTGGGGGTAAGAAATGGCTCTCAAACCTAATTGTGATAGAAATGCAAGGAGATGACCTAATACTCGGAGACGATTGGCTTAATCGATATGGAGCAATTGTAAATTACCGAAGGAGGAATATTTCGCTAATCGCTGATGATGGCTCCGAAGTACTGTTTGAAGGATGGAAACCAGGAAGCTCAGGAAAGTTGATCAAAGCAATGAAAGCTGTCAAGTTGTTGAAACAGGGCTGTATCGGGTACTGGTGTTATGCAATGAAGAAAGAAGATGAAATTGTGAAACTTTCATCCATTCCTATTGTGAACGAATTTCCAGATGTATTTCCTGACGAGTTACCTGGACTACCTCCACGACGGGAAGTAGAATTCACGATTGAGCTAGAACCCGGAGCTACACCAATTTCTAAGGCACCGTATCGCATGGCACCCACGGAGATGTACGAACTGAAGAAGTAATGGAAGAATTACTGGACAAAGGCTACATTCACCAAGCGTTTCACTGGGGAGCCCCGGTTCTTTTGTTCGAAAGAAGGATGGATCGCTTATTTGTGTATCGATTACCGAGAGCTGAACAAGATGACGATCAAGAACAAGTATCCGTTGCCACGGATTGATGATCTGTTTGACCAGTTGCAAGGAGCAGTAGTGTTTTCAAAAATCGATCTAAGATCAGGATACCATCAGCTGAGGATTAAGGAATCTGATGTTCCAAAGTCAGCATTCAGAACTCGCTACGGACACTATGCGTTTGTAGTGATGCCATTTGGACTCACTAATGCGCCTGCTGTATTCATGCAGTTGATGAACCGAGTGTTCATCGAATATTTGGATAAATTTGTGGTCGTGTTCATTGATGATATTCTGGTATATTCTAAGAATCCGGAAGAACATGCGCAACATTTGCGGATTGTATTGGAACTTTTGAGAAGCGAGCAATTGTACACCAAATTTTCCAAGTGTGAATTCTGGCTAAAAGAAGTAATGTTCCTCGGCCATGTGGTGTCAGCTGAAGGAGTCCGAGTAGATCCTCAGAAGATCGAAGCAATTATGGATTGGAAGCCTCGAAGAATGTAAAAGAAGTCCGAAGTTTCTTAGGACTCGTAGGTATTATTGTCGGTTCGTGGAAGGGTTTTCCAAAATTTCCCCCACTTACTCGACTCCTTGAGAAAACTCAAAAGTTTGAATGGAATGAGTTGTGTCGATTAGCTTTGATGAATTGAAGAAGAGACGACGACGGCACCGATTCTATCACTTCCGCGAGGAAGCTGGAGGATTTATAGTTCTGATGATGCTTCGAACCAAGGACTTGGGTGCGTATTGATTCATAATGATAAGGTGATCGCTTATGCGTCGCGACAGCTGAAACCTTATGAAGTAAACTACCCAACACATGATTTGGAGCTAGCAGCAGTGGTTTTTGCTTTGAAGATCTGGAGGCATTATCTGTACGGGACTCACTGTCAGATCTTTACGGATCATAAGAGTCTCAAGTACATATTCAGTCAGAAAGAGTTGAACATGCGGCAAAAAAATGGTTAGAGCTGATCAAGGACTATGACTTGGAGATTTTATATCATCCAGGCAAAGCGAATGTAGTGGCCGATGCACTTAGCCGCAAGCCTGTCTCTATTCAGATGCTGGAGACACTGACCTCCCAACTTAGCCTTCAACGAGAGATGATTCGTGAAGGAATCGAAGTGTGGTTACAAAGAGTCCAAGGACAACTGTGCGTGATGGAGATAACTTCATCATTAACCGAAGAAATTAAATCCAGACAGGCGGATGATCCTCTGATGATTCGGGTACGTGATGAAGTAATCAAGGGAAAGGCCCCCGGATTCCTAATTCACGATGATGGAATTTTGAAATTTCAGAACCGACTCTGCGTTCCTGATATCGATATTAAAGCAGATGATTATGAAGGAAGCTCACAGATTCACCCTATTCTATCCACCTGTGCACCAAGTAAAATGTATAAGGACTTGAAGCAAAATTTACGGTGGGGCAACATGAAGAAAGATGTAGCGGACTATGTTTTGAAATGCTTGACTTGTCGGCGAGTTAAGATCGAGCATCAACGGCTGTAGAATATTGAAGCCACTCCCGATTCTGAATGGAAGTGGGAGGACATATCGATGGACTTTATCACTAATATGCCGAGAACCGGGACAGAATGAACATGATTTGGGTAATAGTTGATCGTTTAACCAAATCAGCTCATTTTCTAGGCATTAAGGATACATGGGGACCGAGAGAAGTTGTACAGTATTTATTTCGGAGATAGTTCGATTACATGGTACGCCGAAGACTATTGTTTCGATCGAGACGGCCGTTTTGTGTCTCACTTTTGGAAAGCGATTCATAAGGCCTTGGGGACCGAATTGAACTTGATCTGACTATCACCCGCAGATCGACGGACAATCGGAAAGAACTATACAAACGGTGGAAGACATGCTAAGGGCTGCGCCCTAGATTGGTCAATCGATTGGGAAATTCATCTACCGTTGATTGAATTTACCTACAACAATAGTTGGCATGCTTCCATTAAGATGGCACCGTTTGAGGCATTATACGGGAGGAGATGCAGATCGCCCTATCTTTGGGACGATTCATCGGACTTGATTGGAACAGAACGAGTTGATCGTGCAGACTCGAGAGAAGATAGCCTTGATTCGTGAAAGGCTGTTGACCGCCCAGAGTCGCCAGAAATCTTACGCAGACATACGTCGTCGCCCTTTGGAGTTCAGTATTGGAGACCACGTACTTTTAAAGGTTTCACCTACTCGGGGGATATTCCGTTTCGGAAGGAAAGGAAAGCTAAGTCCGAGATATATTGGACCATTTGAGATCCTTGAGAGAGTTGGAGAGTTGGCGTATAGATTAGCATTACGACCGTCATTGTGCCATGTACATAACGTGTTCCACGTATCCCAATTACGGAGGTATATACCAGATCCCAGTCATATCATTGATTTCGGCGAGATCGAAGTCGCGCAGGATGGGACGTTTGAAGAAAGACCGGTCAAGATACTCGAAAGTCGAGTTAAGCAGTTGAGAAACAAACCCATCGTTTTAGTCAAAGTTCAATGGTCACGCCATGGAGTGGAAGAAGCCACATGGGAAACGGAAGATGGCATGAAGTCCAGATATCCCGAGTTATTTTCGTCTTGAGTTTCGGGACGAAACTCCTTTTTAGTAGGAGAGTATGTAATAACCGGATTTATTACTGTGTATTTCATCTGTACTTTGAACTCTGTATTATTTTGGGAATGATGATATTGATATTGGAGTATGATCATTATCGTATTTGTATCCTTATTCATGGGTGTGGCAACATATAAATTTCCTCCATGCATATACGTGATAACGTACGTTAAGAGTGTAACTTAACGTACGTAATCTGTTAATATTAACGTACGCTACGGATGAAGCGTAGCGTACGTAATGCGGTCTATTATTGGGTGGCAAGGCTATCACATGTAGTACATGGTGGTGGGCTCGACCAAGATACCCTCGGTCGCACGGCATGAATCGGACACCTTTAAGTCAACGGCTTAGCGTACGTTATGAACATTGTGTAGCGTACGCAAACTATAGGGGTTACGTACGTAACGCGTTTAGTATAGCGTACGTAATGAAGTTCAGAAATCAGACAGTGAACTATTTTGGGCGATAACGTACGTTATGATGTAGCCCTAGCGTACGTAACACTCAGAAAATTATAAAAGGAGCAGCACCCCAATTCATTTCAACTCGTCCTTTTGCTCCTAAACTTCATTATATTCGCCCCCAGAAGATTCCCAGCCTCTTTTAACACCTTTATATCAATAGTTACTGAATCATTGAGCTTGTATGACACTACTTGATCATTGAAGACAACTTATATTGGACTTTGGAGTAGAAATCATCACGAGTCGGCGTTGAAGCAACCGGAGTTGGATTTTTACTTAGAGTCTCAGTATTATCTTCCCCTTAAGGTATGTTATACTACTTCCAATCTTGAAGTTATGTTGATTAAGATGATATGATTGCATTACCAAGATCAGTAGATCACTTTGACGACGTATGCGACCTAGTATCATATTTAAACTATAATGATCAAACTATTATGGTGTAGAACACCGTAGTTGAACTGGTTATGCCATAGATGAGGATAGTGAATTATTAACCGTATCAAATGATATCGTCATGTTGATTGTAAATCGAGTGTCAATTTCCACTTTTACCAATGGATTTTGAAAAGAATCATCATAGTTGTAATCTTGCTTGCATAGATGGAATAAGTAGTTCGCCATCGTATAAGCTGGATTTAATGATGATATTAGATCAATTACGTCAACCTTAGACCAACCAAACCTTGTATGAGTATTTCGATCAAGATTGAAAATAGTATTACAATGATATCCGTATCCTTGAAATTGAAGATATTAATCCGGAGATCATTCATGAGTATGATATATATATTTGAAGGTATATTAGATTACTCACTAAGAATTTCGTAATACTTCGTCACTAATCGAGCGATCATCCATCTAGTGAGAAATCGACATGCATGATTAACGCACGATAAGTTTGGTTACTAACGTCGTTATATGGCGTTGTTAACGTGCGCTACGTTGATGCGTAACGCACGCGTTACACTATTCGGATTCGACTGAGAGGAACCTGTTGGTATATGCTTAGCGTCGCTATACTTCATAGTTTACGACGCTAATGAATAAGTTTAACGTGCGTTACAGAGGACATGTAACGACGTTATTCAGTCGAGCGATTTCGTTTTATAGACTCTCAACCGTAATTCGGATTGTTAGATGTTCGCTCGACCTAAGATGAATTCCATGTTATTTCTCTTATTTAAGGTTCGAACTTTGCTACGTGATTGATCGAGAGGGACAACCTTCGAGCGTTTCGTTCTCGTGGAAGTATTGTTCTTGTCTTGAACCGAGGCAAGTATTCTAATTAGAAATGTTTATATTATGACAATGTGATTGTATCGTGTAAATATGTTGTGATTATATGTCCACCATGTGTTGATCCGACGGGAATCATCATGGGAATCTATAGTGTGTCTGTTGGATCGTTGGACAGTAGTTCCACCATGTGTTGGTCCGATGGGATCATCATGGGAATCTATAGCCTGTGTCTTATTTGGATCGTTGGAATACCATCGGTATGTTGAAAGCTGTTATGATATGATATGTGTTGTGGATATTCTCGTTGGAGAAACTTGTATGATATAATTGTTGATTATATCACGTGTATGATTATTGTACTTGTACTAGCATCGTTGTGCTAACCCCTTCGGGGTGAACATTTTGTTTGTTCAGATCCGGGAGAGCGGAAACAACCACTGAAATGCATGACGACGAGTGCGAAGTGATGTTCGGCCGGGTTTCTTTCTGCATTATTTTTTGATATTTCAATAAGTACTCGAGTACGTCGTCCGTTTATAATGTTGGGATTTTAATGATGTAATAAATCTTCATTGGATATTTGTATTTCGATTTTTAAACCAGACGGTTGTGTTTTACTTCAGTAATTTCTTAAAGCGATATCTGTTATTGTCTTTTCTTTTAATCAGCCTTGTAAATCCTTATGTAAAAGATTTACGGCGCTGTAATATTCCTGAATATATCGGGGGTGTTACAGAGGCAAGGGTTTGAGAAAAACCTTTAAAAATCGAAATACCATAAATCAATGGAATTAATTTATAAGACGGTTTAGAATGCCATCGAGAGTTTTAATAGAAAGCCATTTAGGATTATCAAATCCTACTTTTCAAAATCCACAAGACAAAAGGGGTCACCGCCCCAAATCTTTACTTTCCGAAAAATGACATTTACCAACCCGTTGGCATTTTAGCCCCAAATCCATAAAACGACTTTTACAAAACCATTGGGATTTTAGCCCCAAATCTCATCAACTCACAGTACACAAGAATGACCACAAGGCTCGTCTCCCAACATCAAAATCCACAAATAAAGGATTTAAAACAAACAACAAAATACTCTAGTGCCATCCTAGCCAAGTAAGCCAAACGAACAACTTACCTCTTACACACTTAGTCGATGCATGCAATCATGAAAACCGTTCAAAAGCGCTCATTTCCGGAAATGCCAATGATCAAACCACATTTGTAAAATGCACCACAATTAACCGCGGACCCACAACTTCGTGGATCCCTGCCGAGACCCCGTCGGATCTAACCCACAGTGGTTAAAAGCAAGCTCGCGGTTCCACAGCTTCGTGGAGCCCTACCGAGACCCCGTCGGATCTAACCCGCAGTGAGCATACACACACACACGTTACTCATGCAATACTAACGTGCTAAGAATGTAAGTTCATTAAGAATACTCACTAGAGATGGCCATTAACTCGACACCATTATCAAACTCTTCAAAACACAATAACAAGATTAAATACGGAATATACGATTCCATAACTTTAAACAATAGGAGTATCATCATCAAATCCTTCAACGTTCAAAATAATCAAATCATAATCAATTCCCAAAACACACCGTTCACGAAACATACACGCATTTGAAAGAAAGCCTTTAATGAGGCCAAACCGAAATCTTTTGAAACTTCGTTTCAAACAACCAGACAAACACACTAATACGATCACCGATCATCATATCCACAAAATAAGAAAAGTATGGGCAAGGTACTTGCCTCGATACCACGAGCACTGAACCACGAACGGATACGGCTCAGCGGGAAGCTTGGGCGCCCGATGCTAACGAAAAGGAAGACGACAATGAACGGAACGGAAGAATCAAGCACGACCGCGAGGAACCGACGAAAATGAACCTAACGATTCGAATAGCACAATCACAACCACTTCTAAACGATTATGGAAATGGAATACACCCGGAAACCCGCCTACGATTCATGTATATTCATACCGAAAACAACAACGAGGGCGGACCACAACCAAACCCTCTCGATTCCGTAAAAATCCACAAAATATCCATGAATCCGTAGGAAAACTAAAGATACTAACAATATTAATCGTATACATCATGAATCCACCAACAAAACGGAACGAATCGGAAGAAAAACCCAAAACCCCCAATTTAATCGAAAATAGGGTTTTAGAATATTACCTTATGAGATTCAAGTACGTAGAACACGCGTTAGATTGATTGCCCGAGCCTCACAACCGAAGAAAAATGGTGGAAATCAACCCCCCAATGGATATAGATGAAGAACCCTTCCCCTCTCTCTCACTCTCTCTCGCGATGCAGGTGAAAATGAGGGAGAAGACGACCGATTTCGTCTAATAAAGACGAACTGCACAGTTGACCGCTTCGTGTGCCGCGGCACAGGCCGAAAATTTACTCCCAGGTTTTGGCATTGTGCCGCGGCACACGGTACAGGCAGGTTTTGGTCGCAGATGTCACACGGGTGTGCCGCGGCACCGGACGGATGTGCCGCGGCGGACTCGGCTTCTTGTGCCACGGCACGGATGGGTGTGCCGCACACGCAGTCTGATTCGCTCGACCATCGACTGGAGAAATATGTGTGCCGCGGCACACCTGTCTTGTGCCGCGGCCGACACCCCCTTTTGGGTCCCAAAATGATGAAAACGATTCGGAAAGAGAATAAAACGATAGGAATCAATATTTGGGAACCAATAACACGAAATGGATCCGCGGCAACCCCGAAACGGCGGTTCCGCACATCAATAACGAAAATACAGTTCAACAGTTGACAGGAAGGACACACTGAAAGGTATACGAGAGTCACTACGATCGAGAAATACACCAAAAAAGAAAATTACCGAAATTCGAAATTGCGGATATTACAGATAGTGCCCGTCTGAGCGCAGTTAAAGCATTTCCTGGTAACATCAGTAATAGTTGATGTCGCTCCGAAGTTCTTTCCGCTCCTAGCTGGGTGCGGAGGTTTCTTGAAAGAGTGAAAGGATGACTGGGCCTTACGGGCCCCACTGTTCTTGTGCTCTGTAAAAGTACCAGAGACTTTCTGTTTCTTGGATTCCGAAAATTTCTCCATGGCGGCTTCCTTGACCTCATACGCCAACGCCTTATCTTGGTATTGACGGAGTGTGGTACATTCAAATCCGGACATGTACCTCTGAACTTCTGGTTTCATTCTCATATCGAAATGGTTCATCATTTCTGCATGCATTACGACCGGATGTCGAACAAATGCATTTGTTGGTTAAACGTCTTGATCTTTGGGATCGATAAGTGGTAATTTTACCACTTATTTCTAGGATTTTATACTAGGTTTTTATCTCGTTTCGTGATTAATGTGCTCGTATTTGGCTTATTTATGATTAGTCGAGCCGTATTACGCGTTTGGGTTGGTTTTAGTGTGTTTGCGGGTTTTAGAGCCAAAAGGACCCAAAGCGAGACAAAGGACCGAGAGTCGAGTCAAACGGACGAAGAAAGCGGATTTTTGCGCCAAGCAGAAGACCCTATCGGCCGGCTATCGGCCGATAGGGCCGTCCAAAGGAGCTCCCGCCTATCGAGTGAAGAAATCGACGAACCACCTATCGGCTGACTATCGGCCGATAGGCAGCGAAAAAGCTTCCCAGTGAGCTCTCGTTTTTGGACGGATTTTGACTCTTTTGGATATTATTTATTTCCTAGATTAGGGCTAATCGGGATTTTAACCCCCTTAGGCTATATAAACCTCATTCTAGACCTAGCTTTGATCATATTGGATCATTCTTTATCATTCTTTTTCATCTTTTACAATTTTTAGATCTTCTTAGCAAGATTTATTCCTTTGATTCAAGAACTTTTTGGAGGAGAATTATTATTGAAGACTCGGAGTTCATACGAACGGGTTGTAATCTCTCTTTTCATAGTAATAATATGCATTCTCCATCTATTTCTTGTTTAATTTCAAGTATGTCTGGCTAATTCATTGATTGATTCTAGGGTTAGTAATTTTAATTGATGTTCACATGATGTTCCTTTGATTACCTTTTGACCTTTCATCCTAGGCTTGTGTTCAAGTTGTGTTAAATCTCATGCTAGATTAAAAGGCCCTTAATTGATGCATGTTAGCTAATTGATTTTGTCCGGAAGGAGTAATTGATTAGTGGAAATACTTGATACACAATATGATTTTATCTTGAGACCTAGCGGAGAAAGATAAATCATAGATAAATAAGTTGGTGCTTTTTAAGTGATTTCAATCCTTTGAGCCACAGGCGAAAAGGGTTTTAATTAACTATCTTTCTAGGTTGCCTTGATCGGAATTCTAGATCGACTGAGTGATTATTTCTAGGATTGAATTAAAGTTTGGGGAGAAGGAATCAAGTGAATGGATTGTGTGAACTCAATTAGATGATACTACCCTAGGATCAATTACCTTTCGACTTGTGATTTTATCTTGCTAATTTGCTTTATTTGCTTAATTTAGATATTTCATCTTTTATTTAATTTTTGTTCTTCGATTTTTAAAATTAGATAATTAGAATCAAAACAATTTTTCGGATTCCTAAATAGCAGTCAAATTTTGAGTAGAGTTAATTCCTTTATTTTCGACACATCAATTCCCTTGGGTTCGACACCTTGGAAATACTCCGAGGTTTTACAAATTTTAAAATTGATCGGATTTGAAAACCATACTACGCGAATCCAAGCGATCAATTTTTGGCACCGTTGCCGGGGAATTGATAGAAAATTTAAGGGAATAATTCGAAAAAGAAGAGATTGTTACTTTAGGTAGTTTACTTTTATTATTAATATTCGATCTCGTTTCCTCACATCTTGTTTTCTTTTCCTTGTAGGCGGTGCATGATCACGAGATCCCAAGGAAAGAACTTATTTCCTTTGGACCCGGAAATCGAGAAGTCTTTGAGGAGGAAGAAGCAAGAAGCGAGAACCGAGACTATTACTATACCTTTCGTTGATACCATGGCCGGCATTGTTGACCCACCACGAGAACTCGCTCGTCCCGAGAAGATCCCTTTGAATGCCCGCTTTCGACCTAAGCTGGACGATTATCAAGAAGGAGGTTGGGGAAAGATTGATGCCAACAATTTCGAGCTTAAGCCGTCCCTCATTGCTACAGTGAAGTCTCAAACATACGGAGGAGGAGTTAATGAAGATCCAAACGCTCATCTTGAGTCGTTTTTGGATATATGTGCCACCATTAAGCAAAACAGAGTGCCTCCGGATGTCATTAAGCTCCGCCTATTCCGGTTCTCCTTAGAAGACGATGCGCTAGATTGGTACAAGAGCTTAGATCGGAAGGAAATTGGTACTTGGAGAGAGATGACTCGGTTGTTCTTAGCACAGTTCTATCCTCCCTCCAAGGTGCAAAAACAAATCAACGATATCTTGCAGTTCGAGAAATATGAGGATGAATATTTATACGAGGCATGGATCCGATTCAAGAAGCTACTTCGCAAATGCCTGACATGGAATTGACAAAGAGGAGATCTATATTCGGTTTTATCGGGGTTTGACGAGGAAGGCTAGAAGAGAGTTGGACTACTCATCGAAAGGGGGATTTCTGGCTAACGATTATGAAGAGGCCAAGAATCTCATTGAGCTAGCGGTCAACAATGATTACGAGGAGGTGACCGATAGGAAGATGACGAGAAGAAAGGTTCCATCCGGTGACGAGGACGCTACGGTGATTTGAAGGCGAAATTTGAAAAGCGACAAAAAGAACTTGAGATGCTAAAAAGAATACTTTGGGAGTCAATTCGGTTTTGAAGAGTTAAACGAGCCGATTGCGTTAAGGAGGATGTGAACTACATGCAAGGAGGAAACTTAGGCAAGGGGAAATTGGGGAACTCTTATCCGAACAATCGAAACCACCCTAATTTCTCCTATGCCAATCCGAACAATGCTCTCCGGCCACCACCGGATTTAACGTGAAAAATGGGGTTATTCAAGAGCCGATTGCTAAGACACCTATGGAAGAGATCTTTGGAACGGTTGGAGGCGAGCCAAAAGATTTTATTTATAAAGTAGACAAGAGGTTCGGAGCTCTCGAGCATAGTGTGACATCTATTGGAAACTCAGTGATAGCCTTGACAAAGCAGATGTCGATGGTGGAGACCCAAATGAGTCAAATGGCGAACGCCCAAGCCGGATTTCATAAGCCGGGCCATTTTCCAAGCAGCACCGAGACCAAGCCGAAGACGCAACAATGCAATGCAATCGAGCTTCGGAGTGGGACAAAGTACAGTAATCATGGGGCTGGAGTTAAGGAATCTGGAAACGAGGAGGTATTAGAAACGGGAGCGAAACGAAAGAAGATGGAATACAGTGAGAACCTATCGGCCGGCTATCGGCCGATAGCCCAACCGATACCCATACAAAGGCATGCGGTGAAGCCTATCGACCCACCTATCGGCCGACAGGCTCCTGGAAGTTCGAATATGAAAGATTTTGAGGAAAAAGCTCCATTTCCACAGCGTTTGGCCAAGTCGAGATATGATGAAAAGCTTCAACAATTTATCGACATGTTTCAAAAGGTGAATATCAACATTCCACTTCTAGACGCTTTGAGAGACATGCGAGTACGTGAAATTCTTGAAAGACGCTGTGGCAAGCAAGAGGAAGTTGGGGAAATTTGAAACAATAAATTTGAGAGGAGTGTAGCGCTATCATTCAAAACAAGCTCCCACTCAAGCGAAGGATCCGGACGTTTTACTTTGACATGCATGATTGGCGACCAAACGTTAGTAATGGGTTGTGTGATCTCGGGGCAAGCATCAATCTTATGCCTCTATCCATCTTTAAGAGGTTGAAGATTGGGGAGATGAAGCCGACTACCATTTCTCTACTCATGGCGGACCGGTCGATCACTTATCAGGGAATTGTGGAGGATGTGCTCGTTAGAGTCCAACACTTGGTCTTCCCTACGATTTCGTAGTTCTTGATATGCCCAGGGACGAGAATCAACCACGATCTTTGGGAGACCGTTTCTAGCGACGGGAGAGCACTTATCGACGTTCAAGAGGGTGATCTTACCTTAGGGTTAATGACCAAAATCG
Source organism: Orobanche coerulescens (assembly GCA_033398695.1). Taxonomy (NCBI): domain Eukaryota; kingdom Viridiplantae; phylum Streptophyta; class Magnoliopsida; order Lamiales; family Orobanchaceae; genus Orobanche; species Orobanche coerulescens. The sequence continues at coordinate 233,108,386 of CM065802.1, forward strand.
AAAATTTCCATCTATGACGCGATGAAGAAGCCCGACGATGCGCCCGAGGAATGTTTTGAAATTGAGTCTATTATGCCGCCCCGACCGACTTGTTGGAGCATTGTATTTCACACTCCATTTACTCACATTCGAGGTTGATGAAATTTCAGGATTTGCCGGAGTATGTTCGAATGTTGGAGGCGACGAGTCTCGACCTAATGAGAGGAGCGTGTCTTATCTTGATATCAACAAACCCGTTCAAGGGGAGTTGTCACGAAGACCGGGTTGAATGAGGTATCGTCTAGCTAAAGGCGTTAAACGTAGCACTTGTTGGGAGGTAACCCAACGTATGTATGTATATTAGTTCGTTTTATTCATTTATTTTCGATTTTTCGTTTGCGTGATTTTTGTAGTTTCTAGTTTCGTAGTAGCTTTGCTAGTTTTTGTTAAGTTCTAATCCATGCACGCCGAGTTTTGAATACTTGCAGGTCTTTAATCGCCATATCCTAGCAAAAACGGGACCAATTATGCGAAAGAGAAAAAGCTGGAAATTTTTTTTGAGACAGAAGATCCTATCGGGCGAGCATATCGCCCGATAGGCCCGGCCGATAGGCTGAGGAAAATTAGAAAAATTTTTATGTTACAAGCAGTGGTCGATGGGAATTCCACATCGACCGATATCCCGCCCGATATGAGCATGGTATGAGACAGAAGTTCCTATCGTCCCAGCCTATCGGCCGATAGGCTGGCCGATAGGACATACCCGGCTTGATATACACTACGAGCTCGCCGACAAACCCGCCATTTCAGCCACAGTGATCAGGTACTCCATTAACAAAGCCACTCCTTTCTCTTTTCAAACTTATTCCTCCTTTGGGATGCGAAATAAGTTTGGGGGGGGGGGGGGGGGGAAGAAGTGCGGCTTTGTTAATTTCTTTATGTGTGAGTACCTTGTTTGCCTTGTATCTTCATTTGCTTGTGTTGGTGCCCGTTGTTTTTATTTGTGCTTATCATATTGGTGTTGCGTGGTTTTGGCTTTTTGTTGCTTAGTTTTTAGATTTTTTTTTATGTTCATTTTCGTTTGGTGTGTTTGCTAGTTTCTATTTTCTATTTTTTTAGGTCGTAGTTTTTTTTTTTTTTTTTTGATTTCGTGTTTGCTTTTATTTGCTTTTCGTTGTTTGTTTTAGATAGCCTTGCTTGTCTTAGTTTTTCTTTATTCGTGAATTTTTCATGCTTCTATTTGTGTGAAACCGATGTTACGACACTGTTTTTCTCTCCAAGAAAAGCAGTCGAGTTTTAGTCGAGTTGTAGTTAGTAATTTCATTTTGCATAGTATTCATTTAGGTCCAAAATTTTTCGTGATTGTAGAGGTCTTGGCGAGATAAGAGACGATACATACTTGTTTTAAAATCACCGTCAATACGTTTGGTTACATCTTAGGATAGTGAGTAAATCTTGTTTCGTCGGTCGTGTTGGCACTTAGATAGAGTTTAGAGTCGGTCAGTTTTCCCAAAAATTGAGATAAGTTGTTCTATGAAGGGAAGTCTAGTAACAGGGCATTCGCGTGACCGTTGTTTACCCTCGCGTAAAGCAGCGACTACGATTAGACTAGTGATTTAGATATTTCACATGTGCCAATGATAGGAACTTAGTAACAAGGGGTATTCGCGTGACCCATTGTTTACTCTCGCGTAAAGCGGCGACCTTGATACGGACATGCGGAAATAATATATTCGAGTAGTTTCTCCCATGAAGACGGGAACTTAGTAACTAGAAGCATCCATGTGCCCCATGAGTGTCTTTTACGTCAAACGGTTTCCTAATACATGAGAATGGAAGTTCCACCCTAGGATTACCCCGATGAAACATCCCGAGATCCTAACCTAGTGGTCAACTCGAATTAAATTCGTGAACATATATATAACGGAATACTGACCGAGGTTTATTTGTTATGAAACTCGTGAAAAATGTGCCACTCGACTGTGTAACGGGACGAACTAGCTTGTTTATTTTAGCCTTTCATATTGACGGTCGATTTGACTCACGTTTTGTTAATCTTTGAGCTGGATTTTCTTCATGAACGAATGATTAGGACTGAACTTGACTACTTTGCGGAATCATTATTCTGAGTGCAGCTCGCTTTTACGACAATCGGATTATTTAGAGAAAATTACAGGATAGTATTGATTAGGTTGAACACTATGAGTTGCACGATGATTCACGATTTTCTTTTTCTTTTCTTTTTGTTGTTCGGGACGAACAAGGCTTAAGTTTGGGGGGGTTTGATAAGTGGTAATTTTACCACTTATTTCTAGGATTTTATACTAGGTTTTTATCTCGTTTCGTGATTAATGTGCTCGTATTTGGCTTATTTATGATTAGTCGAGCCGTATTACGCGTTTGGGTTGGTTTTAGTGTGTTTGCAGGTTTTTAGAGCCAAAAGGACCCAAAACGAGACAAAGGACCGAGAGTCGAGTCAAACGGACGAAGAAACGGATTTTTGCGCCAAACAGAAGACCCTATCGGCCAGCCTATCGGCCGATAGGGCCGTCCGAAAGGAGCTCCTGCCTATCGAGTGAAGAAATCGACGAACCACCTATCGGCCAGCCTATCGGCCGATAGGCCAGGCCGAAAGGCTTCCCAGCGGGCTCTCGTTTTTGGACGGATTTTGACTCTTTTGGATATTATTTATTTCCTAGATTAGGGCTAATCGGGATTTTAACCCCCTTAGGCTATATAAACCTCATTCTAGACCTAGCTTTGATCATATTGGATCATTCTTTATCATTCTTTTTCATCTTTTACAATTTTTAGATCTTCTTAGCAAGATTTATTCCTTTGATTCAAGAACTTTTTGGAGGAGAATTATTATTGAAGACTCGGAGTTCATACGAACGGGTTGTAATCTCTCTTTTCATAGTAATAATTTGCATTCTCCATCTATTTCTTGTTTAATTTCAAGTATGTCTGGCTAATTCATTGATTGATTCTAGGGTTAGTAATTTTAATTGATGTTCACATGATGTTCCTTTGATTACCTTTTGACCTTTCATCCTAGGCTTGTGTTCAAGTTGTGTTAAATCTCATGCTAGATTAAAGGGCCCTTAATTGATGCATGTTAGCTAATTGATTTTGTCCGGAAGGAGTAATTGATTAGTGGAAATACTTGATACACAATATGATTTTATCTTGAGACCTAGCGGAGAAAGATAAATCATAGATAAATAAGTTGGTGCTTTTTAAGTGATTTCAATCCTTTGAGCCCTGGCGGGGAAAAGGGTTTTAATTAACTATCTTTCTAGGTTGCCTTGATCGGAATTCTAGATCGACTGAGTGATTATTTCTAGGATTGAATTAAAGTTTGGGGAGAAGGAATCAAGTGAATGGATTGTGTGAACTCAATTAGATGATACTACCCTAGGATCAATTACCTTTCGACTTGTGATTTTATCTTGCTAATTTGCTTTATTTGCTTAATTTAGATATTTCATCTTTTATTTAATTTTTGTTCTTCGATTTTTAAAATTAGATAATTAGAATCAAAACAATTTTTCGGATTCCTAAATAGCAGTCAAATTTTGAGTAGAGTTAATTCCTTTATTTTCGACACATCAATTCCCTTGGGTTCGACACCTTGGAAATACTCCGAGGTTTTACAAATTTTAAAATTGATCGGATTTGAAAACCATACTACGCGAATCCAAGCGATCAGATACTGGCACATCAGAAGGCTGAGCGGAGAAAAACTCCCGAACTTTGGCTTCCCTCACAGGACGAGGGCAATACTGAGCTTCCATCATCAATCTAAACTCTGTCCAATCGGCATCATGGTCTACAGGCCGGATGGCTTCCCACCATTCGGACGCTTCCCCTATCAGAAAATATTGAGCGATAGAGGCTCTCCTATTGCAGGCGATTAATTCCGCAAAGATTTTCTCAGTTCTTTCAACCAATGATCCTGGTGGGAGTCTCGAAATACCGTCGAATTTGGGTGGTTGCATCTTCGCCACCTCTTGCAGCCCACCGGTCACCTCGATTTCCCATGTCCTGGGATCCCTTGTCATCTCTCTCCTGCCGTAGTCCCACCGCCACTTGCATTCGGTCCACGACACAGGCGAACCGAGTCATCTGGTTCACCACTTGACGAAGGATCTCTGTACAATGGGATCTGTTCATTATTAATAGATTGTTGCGGCTCGCTGAACTATGGCCCGGCACAGTTAGAAGCGACGCTTCCCTTTCGGCATTTCTCCGTCCGCGTCCACGACCGCGACCACGTCCACGTCCGCCTCTCAACATACTGTAAGCATAAATACTCAATATACAGGAAACAACATCGTTCTAATATTCGAGTATAAAGAGATACAATATGTAAAGAACGAGATAGAGTTTAGGAACTTACAACCACTGTTCGCATGAAGACGTAGGCAGTGCAGTGATGTCATTCACGGCCGGTTACCTCAAAAGACATAAATGACCCCTATTTTAACCCAGCTGCCAAGATATCCATAATCTTAGCTCTGATACCATATTCTGTAACACCCCCGATATATTCAGGAATATTACAGCGCCGTAAATCCTTTACATAAGGATTTACAAGGCTGAAGAATTTACCAGGCATTAAAAGATATTAACAAATGGAAATAACGGATATAGGGTGCAACAGTTCTGACCCAATACAGAAATAGTACAATTGTTCAACAGAACTCAATAATACATCACCAAATTCAAATCATCACAAATGACTTCGTACTCGAGTACTTATTGAAATAACGAATAAACAACAGATAAATAAACCCGGTCGGGACATCACTCTGCACCCTCGTCGTCATACAGTTCCAGTGGTTGTTTCCCCGCTCTCCTGGATCCTGAACACAAACAAAATGTTCACACCCGAAGGGGTTAGCACAACGATGCTAGTACAAGTACCACAACATATTATTCATATCTCACGAAGAATAATAACTTAAACGACACAGTACCAACGAGTCTTCTCCTACGAGAAACTCAACATAACATACACAACTGATAATCACAACATGATATCATAACATACACATGGTAATTCCATCGATCCAGCGTTCACTGCCTAGAACCCACGATGATCCCGTCAGACCAACCCGTGGTGGAAAAACCCGTCCGATGATCCAGCGCACGCTAGCATAGATCCCCCGATGATCCCGTCGGACCAACACGAGGTGGACATACAACAACGACATACATGCACGACAATATGTATAACAACAATACATAAAACAAATAAAGTACTTGCCTCGATTTGAAGACAATAACAACACTTCCACGAAAATGAACACTTGAAGATCGTCCTCCTCAATCAATCACGTAACGAGACCAAACCTTAACAAAAGAAATGATATAGGATTTATCTCACGTCGTACGAATGTTTAACAATTCGATTCACGACCAAAAGTTCATAAAATACAATGCTCGAAGGCTTAGCGCGCTAAGTACTCTGTGTAGCGTGCGTTAAGTCTGCTCGATAGCGCACGCAAACAACAAAGCCTAGCGCACGCTAACGATGCATGGTCAGTACTTCACTGACCAGCCAACTGACTTGTCTGATGGACTAGCGTACGTTACGTACCAAACGTAGCGCACGCTAACTCGTGCTCGATAGCGCACGTTAAACTTCATAGCATAGCGTGCGCTATCTATGCATGGCGATTTCTTCGAGCAAGAAACTGTTCTTGCCATGATCGAAACAATGAAATCTTGCGTGATAATTCATGTTACTTCCATGAATACCATGTTCATACCCTTATGAATGATTTTACGGATAAAGACAACTTCGGATTCAAGGATATGCATACCAATATAAAACCATATTACATTCCGACTTCAAATCTTCATACGACAATTCGAAAAGCTTAACGGTTGATATCAACACCTTATATCCATCAATATTATCATGCTGAAGTTGTTTAAACGTTCCATCTATACTAGATAAATCTTTCCATGATCAATCCTTTAGATTTATCCAACAATAATGATTGTTAAAGTCAAGTCCATGATTATTATGAAGTCATCTACTAGATTCGAATTACCAATGATAGAAGCTTCTCTTCACATATTCAGTGTAATAAGATTCGAATCATGATGATTATAATCAAGGTATTTAAGGCTTATTCATCTCACTATTCCAAACATGATATACTTGGATAATTCATCTATGAAAATCCATATCTTGTTAACATGATCATTCAAATCGTTAGAGTCCAACTCTAAGTCTTGAGATAGATTGAACATACCTTAATATGATGAAAATCACTGAACCGTAAGGTAGAATCCAACTCCGGTTGGTTGTATGCCACTCCAAGGTGCTATTCCACTTCAATGAATATTCCCCAGTGATAACCAATATACAAACACCAACAAGATGTGTTCTAAGTGTATAGGAGTATTATTACAGCTCTCTGAACTCTCAAGGATGAAGAATGGGCGAAAGAAATGAAAGCCAAAACGGTTGTTGTCCCATTTATAATATTCTGCATTATTAACAAGTTAGCGCACGCTACTAAGCATCCCTTAGCGTGCGCTAATAATGGTTGACTTCAGAATTGTCCGGGTGCGTCCGCGGGAATCTTATCCGGACCCATGTCCCGGCTGGCGCATGTGCTAGCTGTCCCGCTCAATAATTGAGTCCTTAGCGCACGCAACTCCTACCTGCATAGCGTGCGCTAATAATAGCCCGATAGCGCGTTAAGATACATTCTTAGCGTGCGCTATCACGAGGTTGCATGAGCAATTTTGCATGATTCTATACTTATGTATAATGATATCAATGCACGAAATATCATACTCCAATAATCAAAATCACCAATCCGAATAATACATGGTTTGAATACAGATGAAATACACTGTAATAAATCCAGATATTACATTTTCTGTATTCGGGTCTAGCTTTGATGAATGTTTACACCACTTAACCCAAGTGTTGGTTAGGTGTAAGGAGAAGAATCTTGTCCTAAACTGGGAAAAATGTCATTTTATGGTTAAAAAAGGAATTGTCTTAGGACATGTGATTTCTGAAAAAGGAATTGAGGTGGATAAATCTAAAGTTGATTTAATATCCAGTCTTCCAACCCCACGAACGATTAAAGAAATTCGGTCATTCTTAGGCCATGCTGGTTTTTACCGTCGATTCATCAAAGATTTTAGCAAAATTTCAAGGCCATTATGTAACTTACTTTCAAAAGACACACCTTTCGTATTTGATGATCATTGTCTAAAATCTTTTAAGACACTCAAATCTATGTTGAGCTCTGCACCTATCATCAAATCTCCAAACTGGAATCTTCCTTTTGAAATAATGTGTGATGCATCCGACTATGCCGTCGGTGTAGTATTGGGTCAAAGAGAAAATAAATTGCCAACTGTAATATATTATGCAAGCAGAACTCTAAATGATTCCCAATTAAATTATTCTACAACTGAAAAAGAATTGCTGGCAGTCGTTTTTGCCTTAGACAAATTTCGACCTTACTTGATTGGTTCGAAAGTCATAATTTACTCCGATCATGCTGCATTAAAATATCTTATTTCTAAGAAAGATGCTAAACCTCGCTTGATCCGTTGGATTCTATTGTTACAAGAGTTTGACTTAGAAATTCGAGATAAAAAGGTCTTTGAAAATGTTGTTGCTGATCATTTGTCTAGGCTAATCGTGAATTTTACTGATAAAGAACCTCCCATTAATGAAACTTTCCCTGATGAACAACTCATGTCTGTTTTTCAAATACCTTGATATGCAGACATTGTCAATTACCTTGTTACTGGTAACATGCCATCTCATTGGAATAACCAAGATAAAACAAAATTTTTAAACGAAGTAAAAAATTCTTTTGGGATGATCCATATTTGTTCAAATATTGTCCTGACCAAATCATTAGGAGATGTGTGCCAGAACATGAACAACAAAATATCATTTCCTTTTGTCATGATCATGCATGTGGAGGTCATTTTAGCTCAAAGAAAACAACTGCTAAAATTCTGCAATGTGGTTTTTATTGGCCAACACTTTTCAAAGATACACATTCATATTGCAGCACGCCAGCACATGTGATAGATGTCAAAGATTAGGTCGAATTTCTAAAAGAAATATGATGCCTTTAAACCCAATTTTAATTATTGAAATATTTGATGTTTGGGGCATAGATTTTATGGGACCTTTTCCAATTTCTTTTGGCAATCTTTACATCCTTGTAGCCGTCGATTATGTTTCAAAATGGGTAGAAGCAATTGCTTGCAAAACAAATGACCACAAAGTTGTGGTAAAATTTTTGAAAGAAAATATCTTTTCCAGATTTGGAACACCACGAGCAATTATAAGTGATGGAGGAAAACATTTTTGTAATAAATTTTTGAATCATTTATTTAAAAAATATGGTGTTACACATAAAGTTGCTACTCCTTATCACCCTCAAACAAGTGGACAAGTTGAAATTTCAAACAGAGAAATCAAACATATTCTTGAAAAACTGTTAATCCTACAAGGAAAGATTGGTCTTTGCGATTGAATGATGCATTGTGGGCTTACCGCATCGCTTTTAAAACTCCCATCTAATGTCTCCACTTAGGCTTGTCTTTGGAAAACCATGTCATTTGCTGTTGAATTGGAACATAGAGCATCTTGGGCCATAAAACGATTAAATTTTTCATTAGACATGGCCGGAATTCATAGGAAACTTCAACTAAATGAATTGGAAGAAATCGAAATGATGCGTACGATTGTGCAAGGAAATATAAGGACAAAATGAAATTTTTCATGATAAACACATTTTGAGAAAAACTTTTTCTCCCGGTCAAAAAGTCCTTCTTTTTAACTCTCGTTTGTTATTATTTCCAGGCAAGTTGCGTTCACGATGGTCCGGTCCATTTCTTATTCATACGGTCTATCCTCACGGAGCTGTAGAAATTGAAAATCCAAAAAATGGTAATATTTTCAAAGTAAATGGTCAACGGTTAAAACCATATTTGGAATTAAAATCTTTTGAGGTAGAAGAGATTCTTCTTAAGGACCCCGATATTGTGGATTAACACTCCATTGTGTTTGCCCGGTCAAGTGGCGGATAACGGTACTCCGTGGCTAGTAAAGTCGGATTTTTCAGTTTCCCACAACAACTGATTTTGTAGATATTTTTATTTTATTTTTAATTATGGAAGAAACTTTGAAAACAATTGAAAAAAGATTTCCCTTTCTTAGTAAAAAAGTCATTTTGAAACTTTACCAAGCCAGAGTTGAAAGAATGAGGTTGCTTATGAATAACGGCATACCTTTTGATATTCGATTCATTATTGAAGCCAAAGTGAGAATAGCGGGTGAATTCACGGAAATACCAACTAGATTTTTACCAGGGCTTGGAAAAAGTTCATATGCCAAGAAACGACGAGCAAAGAAAATCGCCGTTTGCTACAAATGTGCTAGGTGGAACTATGATTCAAGATGTCGATCTTTAGGAATTCCTTCCACAAACAGAGAAGATAAAATTCAGTTCATCAAGGATGGTCTGAATAAGGAGAATTTAGATGATATCGAAATTTCTCTTGACACGCATCCTAGTGGACTCGTACATTATGGGATTCGATGTTTGTGGAATAAATTCAAACCAGAATATGAACAACGTCTTGGGAATCTGACGTTAAAAGACCTGTTTGCCAATTTGTAAGAAAATTGGATGGGAAGCTTCTCCCGACTCATAGAAGGCGTTTAAGCCATTTCGAACGTAAAATCGAGGAAGATGTGAGCCACAATCACAACTACCGTACATACATGTGAGTATCTTTACTTTTGTCGTTTTTTAGATTTTACGAATAAAAAATGTGATATGCAATAAATGCATTCATTATTCTATTAAGTAGTTGAAGCGCAATTAACGCGGTCACAGATTTGATAAATCTTTTTATTTTATTTTGCATCTATAAATAAACATTGCAGTTGTTTCTTTTCTGCATCCCTCAAACTTGTATTCTTTTCATTTTCTCTCTAAGTAATTTCTTTTCAAAAAATGGAATTATCATCTTCCACAAAAAGATTTAACACCATCTGCATTTTTGGTGGAGCTAGTCATGGGAAAGAGGCTTGCTTTACTGAAGCAGCCCACAACTTAGGTCGTACCTTAGGACAAAAATGCATTCATGTAGTTTACGGAGGAGGAAGTCTAGGATTAATGGGACGTGCTGCTGCTTCTGCCTATATGGAAGGAGTAAAAGTGTTGGGAATCATTCCAAAACCTCTGGCTGAAAGTAAAATCACGGGAGCAACTATTGGAGATGAGTTCAGAGCTGTGAATATGCAAGACCGCATAACTCACATGATAAATAATGCTGATGCCTTTATCACCCTTCCCGGTGGTTTTGCCACTCTTGAGGAACTTTTTCATGTGGTTACGAGAGCCCAGCTAAATGTTCATACGAAACCAATAGGTCTGCTAAATGTCAATGGTTTCTTCGATGGTTTACTATCTTTCATCAACTACTCTTCTGAAAAAGGTTTTATTTCTGAGCGTGCTAAACGAATCATAGTTGTTGCAACAACACCAGAAGAGCTGATCAAAAAACTTATTGCAATTGTTCCTGAACTGCACTACTCTAGCTAATATTGTTTGGATGGAAGATTTCACTGTGCGGAAACGCAAAATTGATACATTCCTTTCCCTCTGATATCCCACTTCATCCCTCTTGTTGTTTTTACTTTTTAGCGAGTGTAAAAATCGTGAAAATGATGGCAGCTTAAGGAGTTTTCTTTTCGATCTCTTGACGCGCATCTATCCACGATTTATGTATTGTTATTTCTATTACTGTACTTTTTCTGTTTGTTTTTAATAAAAGCATTGATGGCAGCGTAAGGCGACTCTTCGGACTCTCTTGAAGCGCATCTAGGTTGTTTGTGTTATACTTCCGGGTATATATTTTCTTTTGTTGTTTTGCCACACTTATTTCTTGCAGGTCCAAAAAAAAGGCTTGAGCAAAGCGTCGTCTTTCATAAACAGGGAAGCCTTATTTAAACCCTTACTCCATTGTTCTTTTTACACAATAAGGATATTGTTTATCATTAAGTGTGGGGGAAGGTGTATATCTATATCTATCTATATATATATATATATATATATGCAATATTAAATAAAAAAAGGCTGAAAATCACGGCACCATTTTCTTGAGAAAACGTTAGTGAAAAAATTATTTGTTTCACTGGTTTTGATAATGGATTTGGATGAAGGTGTATGGGATTCAGTACACAACACCCTTTTTGTGTGTTTTGAGCCTTAGAGCAGTCCTTATATATACGCTCTATATTTTTTGTTGTGTGGTCAAACATATTGTGTTCATTCTAGAACTTGCTCATTTATACATTTCGAGACTACATTCATAAACTTTTGCATTAAGATGATAAAGGCAATTAGGATTAACCCTTGTTGGCTTATATTTTTCCCACCCATTACATTTTATCCTTAGAAGCCCCATTGAGCCTGAGCCTATTTCTTTGATCAAGCACATTACTTTAGCCATTATCCATTCTTGTTGATGACTCATCCATTTGCACCCTCTAGTCAAAGATTTAATTGTGAACTAGATGTGTGACAAATAGGGGCCGATGTTCATAAGAGTATTGTGGAGATTAAGAGCTTTTGTTGAAAGTGAAAGGGTGTGAAGTACATTGGAGTATTGAACCAAAAAAAAAAAATATAAATAAAGGCCAAAAAAAAAAAATCTAAAAAAAAAAAATGGCCTGATAAAAAAAAAAAAAAGGGAGGTCAAGTGCGAAAATCATCACTATATATACATAAAATAGCACTTGAACTATCCCTCAAGTGATACATAAATCCTTCCAGAAGATCCATTGCATACTTTTCCTTACACAAGAGTATGACCTTACCAGATGAATATTCAAATACCATGTACAGAATAACTTAGGGGATGATGGGTTGAGAGTTTTCATTACAGAAGGGGGGGTGTTGATTGTTATTTGTAGGATTTGTTATGCATCTAAATTCACAATTGATATTGGCTAGCAAACCTCATAATTTTCCCTTTATCCTATCCATACCCAAAGCCACATTACAACCAAAAGAAAGACCTTTTGATTTATGCATGAGTTTATTTTTAAGTAGTGGAGATTTGATTTTTGACCAAGCATATGGTAATGACACATTATGCTTTGATATGAGTGAACTCTTCTCGAATATCTCGTATATACACTTGAGTGAAGAGTGATATCCACTGTGAGGGTACTGAATCTTTTGACATTCGATTCTCAATGAAGTTGTTAGAATTTGGTGCGGCATCCTATTTTTCTCTAATCTCACTTGGGTCATGATCACTTGTTCTCTCTTGATATTGGTTTTGTCATGATTTTTCAGCATATGAGTATTATAACTCGGGTATAAGATTTGCCCGAGGACGTGCAAAAGATAAGTGTGGGGGAATTTGTTTAGTATATTTTGAGTAATATTTTTATTAGTATTTTATGTATATAATTGTGCGTTTTGTGTGATAATTTATTCGTTTTACCATATATTTATATTAGTACATTTTGTTAGAATTTTCTATAATTTTATGTCATTTTTGGATAATTAATTGGAATTAAATTATATCTGCAGGTTAACCAACCGGTACAAGACAGATCAATTGGTTCAAGGGCGATATTTTTACAAAATTCAAATATAGTTACGACTGGTCTCACTTTATTCGTCTCGTCGATATGATCGTTTTAAAAAAAAAATTAATCCGAATCCGAGTTCGTATGAAGAAGTTATGACCGTTCGAAGGACAATTAAATAGACGGACCATATTGTGCCACGTGTCAACACCTGATTGGACCGGAATTTCAACTCTGTGCTGATGTCATCCATGACATCAGCACCTCATGGGCAGCCGTGAATTATTAGGTGGTGGAAAATTTTAATTATAAAAATTATTATTTTATTGATTTTGAAGTAGTATAAATAGGGGATGAATGTGTAGTGTTTTGGGAGGAGAAAAAAGGAGAAAAAAAAGAGAGAGATATTATTGTAAGGGAGAGAAATAAAAATATTGTGTAATAAAATTATATTTGTGTAATAATATTATGAAATATTTATTTATTTGTGTTGTTATTATGAGTGAGTAATTTTCTTTTACTGGGGTTATGATGAAACCATGTCTATATTATTATTAATATTTATATAATAATTCCAAATAAATGTTTTTAACGGTTATGATTTTCGCTTCAATAGGGGAATATTATTTCATCAATTATATCACGTATTTTTGATAGTTATAAATTCCCCATTGCTTTGTGATTATTGATATTAGTTAATTTCTTTGATTATTTGTTTTCCATTAAATTGGATACATATAATGCTTAGAAATTACATTTTTCAAGCGAAGGAAAATCTATATTTGAATTATAATTTTGTACTTATTATCATATCTATAGGGAAATAGTGAGATTGATTTCAGAATCTATTCCCTGAATTTCTTGGAATTAAAATATAAAAGAAATAATAAATAGACATTGGTGGACTCTAAACCCTAGTAAATTATTTAAAATCAATTTATCTAAAATCTACTTAAAAATTACTGTTATTTAATGCAATTATTATAACCATTCAAAAATAAAATTATTTGGGACTAGGTTAGAATTTAATATAATTTGGTTCAAAATGATAGGAATAATTTGACTTCACTATTATAGTCCTCCCTGTGGAATCGACCTTGCACCGCATATCTACATCGAACAAATCGTGCGCTTGCGAGTATTAGACTAAAGAATCAACCAACAACAGAAATCGCGAAGGAACGAAGGAAAAACGAGAAATGGCCGGATGACTCGGTCCAGGCCTATAAATAGCCGACCCTGGCCGACCGCTTACGTACCTAATCGGCCAAGGCCGAACTATATGTACCCATTATTCCGGACATGTTAACTACGTAACCGGAAGGCTGTTACGTACGTAACAGGCCTTACGGTCGTTACTGCCGGGCCATTACGGCCGTTACTCGGCCAGGTCTGGCCAGCCAGGCCTCGGTCGATCCGACGGTCCGAAAAATCCCGAAACTCAGACCTGAACGTAAACCGAAAACACGATTATGAAGTACTCGCAAAGACGAATCCGAACTCTAAGAGAACACACGATTCCGACCACCCGAGGGCTTGAAATTCGACAATGGAAGTAATTACCCCAAACTTTGGGAAATTACGAAAATAGCCCAAAACGTCCGAAATACACGATACACGATCGAAACACCAAACCAAGGCTTACAACATGAACAATAACGTTAAATGAACTTACGAGAAACTCGAAACAACAGTTTCGGATGAGATTCGCGAGAATCGAGCTCAAGTGCGGAAAAGTCGTTTAAGAACACGGAACTCAACAAAACGATACCGAAACGAACTCGGATGACAAAAAGTGCAGAATAAAATATTTCCAGAATGACGAAACGGTCATAAGCGAGTCGTCGAAACGGACCTCCGCCGAAAAATAAAAATTACCAGAAATCGAAATTGCGGATATTACATTCTACCCTCCTTAAAAGAAGTTTCGTCCCGAAACTTAAAACAGGTAGGGAGTAGCAATATCCCCACCAGTAAAACTCGACGATATACATAAAAACCGAAAACTCGCGCCCAACGGCGAAACAATACAAGCAACGTAAAAGAATATACGGCGTGAAAACACGCCCCACGACGACTAACACAACACCACCGACTATGATTCAAAACAACGAGTAATTAACAACACATCACATGCACACATTTAATCAATGAAACGCACGCGACAACAAGTCTCACATGACCACAACGACTATGCGATAGAAACAAATAGAATATCACGATAGAAATCACTCCGATTTTCATCAACAACAACAAAAAAAAATGTCCGACGTCAAAACACAACCAATTCAAGATAACAGAAAACGAGAATACCGGATATTACATTATATCATACTAAAAATAAGTTTCGTACCGAAACTTAAACTAAGGTTATCACAGTGATACGAAACAAAATATAGCGACACATAATAAAGCACCATGCTCATGACCCCGCGGTCCACTGTCATGCCTCCGTAGGTTCAACAACTAAACGGGGACTTACACAAAACAAAATATCATTCAACAAGTTCCAAACGTAAAAGCGTCACAAAATACATCTCTACACGCGAAACAATCCGTGCAGCGAGTACCATAAACACCATCACTCGACATCACTGGGGCCTCCGGAAGTAGGAATGGAAGTCCGGTCCCTTATCATCTCGGCAACAATCTCGCAGTACTGAACTCGATGCCCCTCGTGTCCACAATTATAACAAGTCACTGGCGGTTTCTTACAATGCGCACGTTCATGGCCTAGAACGTTATAGTTGAAACACCTAGGAGCATTACCAGAACTCAAAGACACCGGCTTGGGTCTTTTGGGTTCTCTAACTAACCGAGAAGGTCCCATACTCGGCTGATACGAGGGTTTAGGTGTGGGAATCCCAATTCCCTTACTTCCCGATGCGACTTCGGAGATCTTCTGCTTTTTCGCTACCGATACGGACTCGGTAGACATTATAGCTATCTCAAAAGCCAAGGCTCGATCCTGATAGTCCTTCAAGGTTGTACACATAAAAGGAGTCATATACTGCCGAATCTGAGGTTTCATACGCATATCGAAATAACGAACCTTATCTGCCTCACTTTTCACCTGATCTCGTACATAACACAGCTGTCGATTATAATCGACTATCGCCTGGGATATCGACATGTCTCGGGGCGTAGCCGAGAAAAACTCGAAAATCCTACGCTCTTTAACAGGCGGCGGACAATACTCGGCCTCCATGGCAGTTTTGAATTCAGTCCAAGTAGTGGTACGATCACTAGGCGCTACGGCCTCCCACCAGTCTGCAGCTTCTCTGTCGAGTATGTATTGAGCAATAGGCACTCTTCACTCATCGGGGCAAGCTAAAGCATCAAATGTTCTGTCCAACTGGAAGAGCCAGTTCTCCCAGCCTAACGAGTCCGAAGAACCTACAAAACGGGGCGGGTGCATTCTCATCACATCTCGTAACCACTTACTAGCTCCGTTATCTTCATCCGGAATCCCGTCTCGGTGCACGGTCTGATTCATATGCGCCAACTGGTCAGTCACCTGACGAAGGATGGTGGCGGCGCCAATGTCAACATTACCTCTGGATGATTGCTGCTGATCACGACCACGACTACGACCACATCCTCGGCCTCGACCTCTCGGCATACTGGATGGACGACCAATCAGAATAACACATCCATCACAACGTCAAGATAAGATAATAAATAGCATCACGTTAAAACATCAACTCCAAGTCATCACACAAGTGCACGAACTAACAGTGTAATTTTAGAACTTCATTCAAAAATAATTCACACAGTTACATCAACAGAGATGTTTGGATTTTACCAAATCAAACACGGTCAAAACCACACACATATCGCAGGGATCAAACACTAACGACAAAAATAAAATATTTCCGGGGTATTATTCAAATGATAAAATTTTAAAATTCTCAAGTTTGAAAAAAAAGGAATTTGGTGAAATGAAATTTTTGAAAACACTAATAATACCTCGGTCGTTTAATCAAAACCATGTACCTCATTATCAAAACTGTTTTGATTGAAGCTATTTGCAAAACAACACGTTGAGGCTTCAATCTTTTCGCTAGACGATATCGTCCAAATGACCTTATCAATATATCATTATCTTTACTAGCGTTATACAGGGTAACAACATGTTACCACGCCATCCATCACTAATATATCAACAGAGATTAAATAATCAAGGGGCACGGCTACAACTGTAATAACAAATTACTACCAGGTCAGTCAAAAATTTACAGCCGTAACATCATGCAGTTTACGGCCGTAACAACTCTGAGCTTACGGCCATAATGGAAAACATCTTACGGCCGTAACATCTAGCTGCAGGACTGCAGAATTGTCACAATAGCCCCCAACACAAACACATAACATTTAAATTCCGAAAATTATGGTCGTTTTGCAAAACAAGATTTTTCCAAAAATTTTGATTCCCACAAAAATGCTCAAATCAGTAGAGTCTTTCAGGAAAAACGTTTTCAATGCTACCTTAGCGGGCATAATTACAACAATCCAAAATAGTCGACATTAAAACCACATGCCCAAATGGCAAACAGGGTCGCCAATTCAATCACATACATCTCATGGCATCACGTTTAAATATGCAACAAAACCATTCATCGGAGTCTTTCGCGAACTCTATCGTGAAACCCATCAAGGTTCACAATTTTCACACCATACCAACCCACATGGTGGTTCAAGGGCCAAACATCAATACATCTAGTTCTATACACGTACAGCATATCCAAGTATCGAATACAACTTCATTACACAACACCGCATAAATAAAATTATGCACCACAAATATCACACATAAATGAAATCATGAACACAGATATTATGCATAAAAGAGGAGACTTACGTCCACAGGCCGCACGGAGGTGACGATCGCCCACGATACTAATCTCATCCGAAAACATAACTAACACGTTGTGACTACGCACAACTCAACTTGTCACCTGACGACTCGAACGACAAGACATCACATTACTCGACAAATCACGACTCGACTCGACCCGACAACCTAGGTTTCCGCAACCTAAGCTCCGATACCATAAATGTAACACCCCCAAAACCGTATGGGAATATTACACGCCGTAGACCCTTTCCACAAGGATCTACCAGGCTAAACATCCATAAACAACCAAATGCTTGCCCGGCCAGGGTCAAACAATATAATAATACAGACCATTAAGGTCACTTACACATAAACACACAGACCGATGAGGTCACACAACTCTATCAACAGAACTGACTAACAACATTACCCACACATGGGTCGAAACACAATACAGCGAAAGACTGAATCAACCCTAACAATACAACCAAACTTTACCAACTCTCGACTCTTGATTAGTATCGCAGCTCGTCATCCTCTTGTGCCAATCCTGTGACTGCTCCCCTGAACCTGCATGTACCTGGACGCAAAACAGACATCCACTCCTCGATTACTCGGGGGTTAGTAAAACTCCACTATTTTACTAGTGCAAGTATAATATGATACGAAATGCAACAAGTAAATAGCAACTACAATTTAATACGGAAACCTATTATCAAAATGTTCCCGAGAAGTTTTAGAATTACGAACTCAAGCAAGAGATATTTGAAAAGGAACACATCATCTAGGGGATTTTTAAAACAGAAATTCTTTTGGACCTCGAGTCCCAATTTACAAAATCTTTTCGAAAACATTAGGGCCTTCGCCCGATTCTCGATTCAAAACACACTAGATAAGATATCATTATGAGTCTGAGACCCATATATAAAATGTTACCCAAACAATCACTGCTACACGATCATTGTTCGTACACATCATGTACCGAACTCCGTAGGCCTCGACGGACCTTACCCGGACCACACACACTGTTCGTACACATCATGTACCGAACTCCGGAGGCCTCGACGGACCTTACCCGGCCACAAACATCGTTCGTACACATCATGTACCGAACTCCAGAGGTCTCGTCAGACCCTACCTGGATCACACACCTTGTTCGTACACATCATGTACCGAACTCCAGAGGCCTCGTCAGACCCTACCTAGAACACATACCTGGTTCGTACACATCATGTACCGAACTCCAGAGGCCTCGTCAGACCCTACCTGGAACACATACCTGGTTCGTACACATCATGTACCGAACTCCAGAGACCTCGTCAGACCCTACCTGGAACACATACCTGGTTCGTACACATCATGTACCGAACTCCAGAGGCCTCGTCAGACCCTACCTGGAACACACACACATACACATCGACACGACACAACTCATAATCATCAAATGTCAAGCCATTCCACATTACACCGAAATGTACAATCAAGTATGTAAACCAGAACAACACAAATATAGTGATCATCACAACAACTCGACAATGACCAACCACGCCCGTCACAAACTTAGATGATTTGCACATCCAACACAATTCCACAAAGTTAACTAAATGAAGGTATTATCGTTACCATCAATTGTTCGTAATAATCAATTCATACGAAGCATATAAACGAAGTAAACCAATGCATCACAACCATAATACGATGTTCCTATTCACAAGACACAATTCATATAGTAAAATACTTGCCTTAATAACCGCTACCGAATACTCCGAAGAACACGGTTCGACTGGAAAGCTCGGACCCCAAAGAAGGCGACGAACGGGAAGGTTCCGACTCGAGTTATTCACAAGAATTCGTTCCTAAGTCACAACGATATCAATTAAATCACAATTCTACGAAAACGTATAGAACTTCCCAAGTTCTACCCATTGAAGCATTTTATCGGACACTTTGAGGGCATAGTCCAATTTAATCGTTTAACGGAGACTCGAATTTGTTCCACAAAACTTCAAGGATTATGAATGATTTCGAATATACAACCAAGTTCTAACAATAATCTGAACTAAAATGAATCAAATCGGCCAAAACATCGAGAAACCTCAAAATTTCCCAAAAACAAGGGTTTAGGTGTTCTTATCTTCGATCCGGGCGGAAGATGATGTTAATCCATGAATCAAACTTCCAAAACATGTTGTTCTATGTTTATCTTACTCAAATCCATCCACTTATGCTGAAGAAATCGCGAAGGAACGAAGGAAAAATGAGAAATGGCCGGATGACTCGGTCCAGGCCTATAAATAGCCGACCCTGGCCGACCGCTTACGTACGTAATCGGCCAAGGCCTACGTACGTAATCGGCCAAGGCTGAACTCTCTGTAACCATTCAGCCGGACATGTTACGTACGTAACCGGCAGGCTGTTACATATGTAACAGGCCTTACGGCCGTTACTGCCGGGCCATTACGGCCGTTACTCGGCCAGGTCTGGCCAGCCAGGCCTCGGTCGATCCGACGGTCCGAAAAATCCCGAAACTCAGACCTGAATGTAAACCGAAAACACGATTACGAAGTACTCGCAAAGACGAATCCGAACACTAAGAGAACACACGATTCCGACCACCCGAGGGCTCGAAATTCGACAACGGAAGTAATTACCCCAAACTTTGGGAAATTACGAAAATGGCCCAAAACGTCCGAAATACACGATACACGATCGAAACACCAAACCAAGGCTTACAACATGAACAATAACATTAAATGAACTTACTAGAAACTCGAAACAATAGTTTCGGACGAGATTCGCGAGAATCGAGCTCAAGTGCGGAAAAGTCGTTTAAGAACACGGAACTCAACAAAATGATACCGAAACGAACTCGGATGACAAAAAGTGCAGAATAAAATATTCACATAATGACGAAACGGTCATAAGAGAGTCGTCGAAATGGACCTCCACCAAAAAATAAAAATTACCGGAAATCGAAATTGCGGATATTACATTGGGCGTCTGAAACCGCCAACCTTCATGGCTCCTTCATGAATGGCCTTTATGGCGATGCGTCCCTTCACATGGTTTGAGAGCCTATATATAGGAGCATTCGTTCATTGCAGTAGACACACTGTGAAAGTATTCTGCATTATCATATCATCAAGTTTGGTCCTCGTTCCAGTCCAATTCGTTGGAGCTCGATTAGTTTGCGGTGCTGCTACTATCGAGACGTTGAAGTCGTTTACCTTTGGGGACGAGACGCCTTACCGTGAGCACTACCAGGGCGTATTCTCGTCTTGCGGGCAGAAGATTACTTCGGGCGACTTTTGGTTTTGTTTATAACAAGTTGTTTCGATTATTTGTTGTAATCTTGATCGTGTTCGTTTCTGAAACTGAACTTTGATCAGAAACCTTTGTTTGAGGATATCTGCTTCAAACGAGACCGCTGCCACCGTCAGTGTCACTGCTTCTGCTGCTGCTGCCGCCGATGTTGTCACATCTACAACCGCCGGATCCCTCAATGCGTCCGAAACCTCCGACCTTTCTGAGGGTGGACTTTAGAGTGTGGTCGAGCAAGATGATATTTTCCATGACATCTTTGGGACTGGCCAACTACCTCAGTGATGATGAGGTGTCTCCGCCTAGTGAAGGCGAGAAGGATGATCAGATGCTTATTCGATACGACACCTGGAGTGAAGGTGATTTGAGATGCAAAATCATCTTGTTGAACTGTTTGGCGGATTGGATTTATTCCACTTACTCCGGTCTTGAGACCTACAAGATGATTTGGGAGGCGTTGAACCGAGATTATCATATTCACGAGGCTACCAAGAAACTTGCTGTAGTCAAGCTTCTTAACTTCGAAATGATTTATTCTCTCTCCGTCATGGAACAAGTGGAAGAATTTCAATTTTTGGTCCACAATGTTCATGTCGTGGGAATGATGTTACCCGATGTCTTCATCATTGTGATGATGATCAATAAGTTGCCACCTAGTTGGGTGAAGTTCAAGAGCTACCTTTTGCATAAGCGAAGGGCTATAACTCTTGAAGAGTTGATTCTGAAGCTTCAAGTCGAAGCTCATGTGAAGGATCAAGATTTGAAGGCCAAGGCTCTTATGGAGGCTAAGGCGAACTTGATTGAGAAATGTGTTGGTACATCCAACAAGCGATCATGCCCAAGTGTTGAAGACAAGGGCAAGGATTATCAAGAGCTAAATATGAAGAAGGCTAAGAATACTGTCTACGACGATGTCGAGAAGGACTTCGACGAAGATGACAATGATGAAATAATTGTTGTTTAAAGTGTAAGGACTTGTGTCCACAATAAGCAAGTGCTAATAAGATGACTTGTCATTGTGCAAGATTTACTATAACCATGTTGAGTTTACATGTTGTAGAACATGCCAATAAAATGTTTTTTTTTAGATTGAGATGACTTGGTTGTGGGGATGTTTTTCAAAATACACTTGTTGGACAAATCTTTTTAATTTAGTTGATAACATTGCTAACAATGTTGATCGACTTGTTGTAAAACCTCATGAGGGTCATGCGATGAATGTTTATGGTTTTGAATTGAACCATTTAAACAAATTGGACTTCTTGTAAAACCTCATGGGAGTCATGAGATGAACATTATCGTTTTGAATTAAATCGTGTTAACAAATTTTATTAATTTGTTGGCAATATGAATGTCATATGACACGTGTACTATGTATGTTTATTTACAAAGTTATTACTTCACAAGCCATTATAATTCGTATAGTGGAAATGTGCTCTTAAATTATTTTTGGGAAAAGTACTTGCCCAAATAATTTAGGAATGTGGGGGTGTGACATGTAATTACCTCTTGTTGTGGGTGTTGACATGAATACCTCAAATTGTGGGGGTTGACATGATCGTCGTTGACATCATATCATGAGGCGTTTGATATCGAGTGGGATTATTGTGTAAAGTCAATATATAATCTAGCGGATCCGCTGATGAAGAGTATTAATCGAGATCAAATGTATAAACTGTTAGAGGGAATGAGTGTTGAATCCACATCTTAAGGATGATTATAGCGGAAGCGCAACCTTGTAGATTGGAGGATTCCAAGAGCTTGGTTCAATGGGATAACGAAGTTATAATAAGCCATGTATTAAGCACTCAAACATACTTATTCTCTGAGAACAGTGAGTGTTTATTTACCTACATGTGGTGAGGTTAAGTCTTATGACTCTTAGTGATTCTTGGTTACCTCGGAGAGGTCAAGTATAGTAGGATACTTGAGAATAAGAATCACCTATATAAGTGTGAAGTGAGGGCCGCTTCAATTGATACACTTATGAATCTAAAGGGTTGTCCAAGACCGAAAAGGACAAAAAATGTTAGAATGGACGGAATTGAGATAATATTATGTTAATATTATTGTCTCAGTCTTTCATGATCACTATGCCGCCGGTATATTCGATGATGTTGACTATGGATAGGTTCAAGGTCACAAGCCACCTAGCCAAATGAAATATGATCTCTTGAGAACTGAACTTTGTAACACCCTCAATCCGCTCAGGGATATTACACGTCGTAGATCCTTTCCTCAAGGATCTACCAGGCTGGTAACAACATTGAACAACTCAATAATGCCTTTAAGGCTATAACGACTCAGTAGACCGATTTGGTATTTCAATAATAACGTACAACTCAATTCCAATACATGCCCACGCAGGGGTCAAAATACAATAAACTCCCATACAACGGGGAAAAATACTGCAGCGGAAAAGAAATACAACTGAACCAAAAGAACAATGTACGGTTCCTCAAGTGATTAGTATCGATCATCTTTCATCATCCTTCATGCCGACCCTATGTTATGCTCCCAAAACCTGAATGCAAAAACAGACATCCACCCCCCAAATACTCGGGGGTTAGCAAAACTCCACTGTTTTGCTAGTGCAAGAACAAAGTGAAAAATACGAGTCATACAATTCACATTCCACGAATAACAATAACCAGGAATCCTCAAAGATCCAAACGTAACGAAAAGTACTTCCCGAGGCAAGAGTTTGGGTAAAACATTCCAAAACCGAAAGATCAGAAATCAAGGGAAACAATTTATAAAACGGTTAAAATGCCATCGAGAGTTTTAATAGAAAAATAATTTAGGATTATCGAATCCTTCTCTTTCAAAAATCAACAGGGGTCACAGTCCAAAGGTTTTGTTTTCACAAATGAAACCAACAACAATACACAAGGTTAAAACTCACGTCACGCGTCCTCGACGAACATAAAACATACACACGCACCCATGAAGTTTCACTCGTGAATCCAGGGCTCTACCATTGGACTCCCTCCGTGGCCACGTCGAACCCTCCCGAGGTGAGCAAACACATTCACAAAACATACACATGCACTCATGAAGTTTCACTCGTGAATCCAGGGCTCTACCATTGGACTCCCTCCGTGGCCCCGTCGAACCCTCCCGAGGTGAGCAAACACATTCACAAAACATACATACGCACTCGTGAAGTTTCACTCGTGAATCCAGGTCTCTACCATTGGACTCCCTCTGTGGCCTCGTCGAACCCTCCCGAGGTGAGCAAACACATTCACAAAACATACACACGCACTCGTGAAGTTTCACTCGTGAATCCAGGGCTCTACCATAGATTCCCCCGAGGCCCCGTCGAACCCTCCCGATGTGAGCAAACACATTCACAAAACATACACGCACAGGCATCGCCTATGACCGGGACGCCACCACAGACATCCCACCTGAGGCCTCGAAGGACCCTCCCGAGCTGGCTAGCGAAACACATCAAGCACAGGCATCGCCTAGGACCGGGACGTCACCACAGACATCCCATCCGAGGCCTCGAAGGACCCTCCCGAGCTGGCCAGCGAATCAATCAAACACAAATAACATATCATACCAAGGATATCCAAACGATTCACTCAGAGGCATCAAACACTTAGCAACACATCACGTCAAACCACAATATACCGAAATGAAACCATATACGTACACACGCATTTCCAAGCGCAACATCAACACCAAATATATCCAAGGGATTCACGTAGTCACTTACAACCCACACAATTTACAAAACACACGCGTTTTGAAAGTGAGCCTTTAACGAGGCTAAACCGAATCTTTTGAAAGTTCATTTCAAACAACAAAACCAACACATAGATACGATCACTAATTATCATATTCACAAAACAAGAATTGTATGGACAAGGTACTTGTCTCGAAATCGGCACGCAAGTAGTCCGACGAACACGGCTCAACCGGGAAGCTACGAAACGCCCGATGCTATCAGAAAGGAAGACGACAACAAACGGAAGGGTTCAACACGGTTTCTGCGCAAGAAACTCGACCCTAACATCATATAATCAATAAATCAACGATCATACGAGGAAGAATAATCGTAGAACGTCCGAAAACCCCTCTAAGACATTCTACCGGACACCTTCAAGGCGTCGATCAAGAACTCGACCAAAACAACGAATCGATACGATCCAACCATGGAATAACAAGGGAAATGATATAGTACATCTAAATAATCATCAATCCATCACAATCCTAAGTTAAATCGGATTAAACGGACGAAAACAACCAAAACACCCAAATTCCCCAAAACTACATTTCTAGGAAATCTGACCTGATTCGCTCGATCAAAGGATGTTATAGGATGGATGATTGATGATATGAACTCCAAAACTTCATGGATTTATGGTCCAACAACATCTCTCCATGATCAACACAACTCCAGCCGCGGAAGAGAAGGAAGCGAATGAGAAAAATGGTGAAAAACCCGTCTGCAGGGCCTTAAATAGGCTGCCTGCCGGCAGCGTTACGTACGTAACCGGCCAAGGACTTACGTACATAACCAGCCATGGCCGAGACACAGCCCAAAAATACCGGCATCGTTATGTACGTAACCGGCCAAGGCTTACGTACATAACCGGCCTTACGTATGTAGCTGCCGAGCACTACCGGCCGTAACTCGGCGATCGGCACTGGCCTGATCGCCGGCCATGACTCGGCCGGGGCCAACTCCGACGGCCCGAACGACCCAGAAACCCAAACCTGAATACGAATCGAAGATACGGTTACGAAGTACTCGCAAAGATGAATTCGAGCACTAAGAGAACACACGATTCCGAAACGAACTCGGATGACAGAAAGTGCATAATTAAATACTCTCGGAATGACGAAGCAATCACGAGCGAGTCTTCAAAATGGGCTCCTGCCGAAAAAAGAAAATTACCGAAGTCCGAAATTGCGGGTATAACATTCTACCCTCCTTAAAAGAAGTTTCGTCCCGAAACTTAAAACAAGTAGGGAGAAGCAAAATCCCGCTAGGAAAACTCAACGATATTCACAAGAACTGGAAAAAAAAAAACTCGCGCCCAACGGCGAAACATTACAAGCAACGCAAAGGAATATACGACGTGAAAACACGCTCCACGACGACCAACACAACGCCACCGGTAGAGACAAAAAGTGGCGAGCGTCATCAAACAGATAATACAATCAAGTCGATTATCCGAACAATCGCAAAACACAACGAACGAAAATCAACACGATTGACCAACATAACAGTACATCAATCAACACGCGAGCCAATCGCTGAACAAATACGGAATTCCACCGCCCAAGGGTTGGAAGATCGAAAACAATACTAATTTCCCGAACTTAAGGAAATTAGGAAGGAGTCTGAACGCTCAACAATCACGAAACGGGGTCAACAAAAACTAAACAATCAATAATAGAATCACAACGATCGAGACAACAAAAATCGAACAATCATGTTCGGATCACGAAGAACAATAAGGTTCAACCGACAACTCCGAGGTTCACATCTTGACTCGAGACAAAACATGATCCGGTGAAAACAACAAGATGTGCACTCACATAAGATCCACAGGAAAGGGAATAGCAATTGAAAAGTCACAACGACAAACGAGTAATTCCGAAACAGTACCACCCTCGTTTTATCAACAAAAGCAAGGGACGGGGCAGCTCAGAAAATGTTAACGAACATAAATGAGTCGACAGAGCCAAAAACACAAAAGTTCCAAATCCGATCCACTTCGAATAAAAGAACTTAATTTCCGAAGTTCGAAACAATAAGGTAAGGAAATAACATAACATACAACTGATAGACCACGTGTTGGGAATAGTGCCCTAGGACATTCGATGTGCCTAGATTTGTAATTGTCACATTTAAATAAAGTAATTTGATATCATTTATTTCTCGTTGATTATTATAATGTGTGCATGTTTTAATATTATAATAATCGAATAATAGATATTCACGAATAATAAGATTATTCAAATGTCCCTGGTAAAATCGCGTTGAGTAGAGACTCAAGTGATTAATATACTAGTATAAGTTTGATTGATAATCATCGGATGATTATGCGTATGGTACGGATCAATCTTATGGGTATTGGTTGGAGAACTAATACTGGACCGACCCGCATTGAGATCACTGCATGGAAATGTCATAAGTGAATCTCAATACAGTATGTCAATAAATCCTTGAACCTGAGATTATCATAGAGTCCAACATGATAACTGCTATGCCTTGACATAATCCAACGTCATCTGAAACATGGTGATCATAAAGGTTAGTGATCGGTATTAGTGGGAGTCATGTAGAGGTCAATGAATAATCAAGATGGGGATTTGTCCCTCTCTTAAGTGAGAGAGATATCTACTGGGCCCCTCGATAAGTAGGACTGAAGGAAATGCATGGCCATGCTCAAATGAAGAGTCATTTGATTCAATCAGTCTACTTAAGATCGAGAAAGCATTTGAACATAAATAAGTATGACAGACTCCATGACTTAGTTCAAATATGATATCGCGTGACAAAGGGATTTGACACGTTAAAAGGTTTAATGGAATATTAACTTATATTATTTGGGTAATCATAATGTCTTGCTAGAGGCCGCTTATGATTTATTATTTAATAAGGTATTAAATAATTGCCAACATAATATAAGCCTTTTGGGTCGCACGTACGACAATTATAGACAAGTAGGAATAAGTATCAACTGGGAATAATAAATATAATATTGGATATTATATTTATAAGGAGATTAAATAATAAGTAATATATATAATATTGGATATTATATATATTGTATTATTTAATAAGTTGAGGGGCAACTAAGCAAATACTAGATTATTGAATCTAGGGATTACTTAGTATAAATAAGAGATCCATGACAAGGAGTTGTCATAAGAACTCAATCAAAAAAAACGCCTCCCTCTCCAAGAAGAAGAAAAGTCGACCTCTTCCTCATACTGTAGGAGAACGAAGTCGGTCGTCTAATCCTCTTCCCTTAGTTGATCTTGATCAATAGTACAATCCTTCTAGTAAGGAACTTGTGTTGTACTATTTATCAATATTATTAAATGAGATCTAGCAATCCGGCTTGTGGAATTGTTCGTGTCTGGATCACCAAAAGAGGAAGGAGATATTCATCTGCTTCTAGTCCGGATCTAGAATTGTTCAATCGGATTAAGGTAATTCGATTAACTCTTTAATTAAACAATTAAATTACTGCATGAGATCCTAAATTGTGTTTTCTGTTAAAGGAATAATACCCATTGTGTGCCTAAGTCTGTTAGTTTATGGGCTTTCCTAGTTAGGGTTTGGCTAAGGCCTGATTGTATGTATTTCTCCCTATTTAAAGGGAGCTCATCAATGGAATACAACAACACTTTTGCCCTACTTTCTTGTCTCAAGTTATTTTCCCTTCAACACGTTATCAGCACGTAGTTCCCAGCTGAGCATCAAAATTTTTTTTTTCCTCCCGATTTTCTAAAAAAAAAAAAGAATCAGATCTTTCTTATACGGTATATCAACCCGAATCCTACTATCTGCAACGTGCAATTTTACGTGCTTTAATTACTTTAGTTGCATATTTATTTTTCATAAATTTGTTTATGCTTAATTAAACCAACTTAAAGCATGATGCATTAATAACTTTAATTAAATTAAAATGAATTGCTTTAAATAGTTCGGATTAAGATTAATTCACATGAACTAATAATTATATTGCGTCATAAGAGACCTACTTGACTGCATAATACGTGTATAGATATATCCCTAGGATTATGTGATTATATCTATAAATATACATATATTTGCATGCATATATAGATATGACATGCAATTAGGCTTCATTTTAGTAGACTTTAGAGGATTTATATCTACTGCCTAAATTCAACTCGAACCATGATAAAGTAGTTTCATTGGTCACCTTTAATAGCATCGAAAGTAATTTTGACCATATCTTGGTTCCGAAAAATAATAATGCTCCCATTATTGAAAATTTTATCATGGAAAGTACTCATGATATACTGTTAAAAATCATTTTCCTTTTTCTTGTATTAAGATAGCTTATCCAACTCGTCTCAAATTTGACATATTGGACTCAAAAGAGCTTGAGTACCATAGATGAGTCTCCTACGTCGAGACCACATTTATCACTAAAGAATATAGTGGTACGCTCCTTAACACCACAGACCAAGTACCGTCTGATAAGATAAAAGCGAGTGCACTTATATTCCTTAGGTGACACATCGAACCCAGCTTGTGATGGAAATATCTACAGTTGAAAATCCCTCAAAGAACTGTGGGATGCCCGCAAGGGCTAATTTGGGAACATTCACGACACTTTGCTCCCAGAGTTGACCGTGCAGTGGAATGAAATCCGCTTGCTTGAATATAAACGGATCAACGATTTCAACAAAGATATTCTACGCCTCAAGGCACGCCTAAATTTCTGTGGGAAGGACATCACAGAAGATGACATGATCCATAAAGCTTTTTCCACCTTCCCTACTTCCGCTCATATACTAACGAACCAGTATAGGCTGGAGTATGATAATAAAAACATCACTACCTTCAGTAAGCTAATCAACCTACTACAAGTAGCTGAGAGGCATAACGAAGTGTTAGTGAGCAGTAATGTCAGGCCGATTGGGACAAAGAAAATTCTCAAGGCCAATTATGGCAAAGTGAAAGATGGAAACTACCCCAATGAATAGGGGACTGGACATGATAGGCTTCGTGGTCAAGGCCGTGGGGTTTTTTCCAATGTAATGCGAAGACTTGGTGCTCCCGGCTCTACTAGCCAAATGAACCAAATAGCACCTACCCATCTTATCGCCTCTAAGGCTCGAGTTAGCAATGAACCGTGCTATCACTTTGGAGATGCTGGACATGGTACAAGAACTGCCATGCAAGCAAGCAAGTTGCATCTCACTACAAGAAATATAGAGAGTCCAAAGAAAAGGAGAACTCGCAATATGGAGGAATATGATCTAGACAAGCCCCCCTATGTCAATTTCACAGTCACCAATCCTCGAATTGAGTCATACGAGCCACAGTCTATAGACTGAATCTTAGTATTATGTTTACTTTCTCGTTTACATTTGGTATAGTTGCCTCAAGACGACTGTGTTGGTGTTTTATTTTTAATAATAGCGTGATGCAATGTTGTTTCACGAACAAGATATTAATATTGCTTACGTTAGATTCTTAGCTTTACTTCGAAGTACTGAATAATGCTTGAATGCTTATGGTTCAAAATTTCTCTCTCTTCAAAGGAATGAATCGAGTAGAACTTGAATGTTCTTGGAATAAGGCTTCTATTCATCGAATAAGTCGCCTACCAAACCTCGATAACTACGATGATTGGGTCCTCCCAACTCATCAAAGGGCGAGGTAATGCCCAATTCTTGATGCCTAAACGGCAGTCTTCTAAGTTACCGATGCTCTGTATGCATCTAGAGCCCTTCGAACCTTACTTAGCTTCAACAATATACGTAGCAATGGTTTCCAGATTGAAACCCACTGTGAGAATGGAATAGAGTTTCTTTTATTAATTCTAATGAATGTGGATGTAAACACATTTTAGAATAACTGATGAGTCAATCTAGTGAACTGTACCTCACTACTATTAGGTTTTTAAAAACCTATGTTGTCACCAACAATGTACTTTTGGACATAGACTCATATAAGCTTTGGCACGATTGACTAGGTCATCCTGGTCGAAGTATGATGATATGTATACTAAAGAACCTGTACGAACATCATTACTTTTCGAGCGAAAATATGGCAACAACTCAACATAAAGTACAATGTTGATGTTAATCGTGTTATGTAATCCAAAGAACCGGATGCATATCAAATGCCACCACTTAGTGTTGCAAAGCCTGCTCTTTAGCCAAAGTAGGAGCGAGACCTTCCTACGCTAAAGAAACAAAAGCAAACATTCCATTCTTACGCTGAATATAAAGAGATATTTGTGGATCCATCCACCTAATATGCGGACCATTTATGTATTGATGGTTTTGATGGATTCTCCTACATGTTGGTCACATGTCGCTCTCCTGCCCACTCAAACTGCTGCAGAACTTCCAAAATAATTTATAAGGACTCACCTCCCTTATCACATCTAAAGGACTCGATGATGTTGGAGAGTTCACATCAAAAAGTACTTGATGTTTATTGCTTGATAGAGATCAATGAATAGTATCTCGTCCCATGTGCATATGCAAAGGTCTCACATAAACCACCGTCGAAAGAATATGTATGGTGATTATGTAATTGGTTATGCGCACCAATTAGCATATTTTTGCCTCGGATTATGCAATATTGCACGCAACTTTACTTAAATCGTTCATTCTTAGACCTTTTGCTAACCAATTAGTTTATGCGTACCAGTTGGTAACTGGATAGCCTGATTTTTATAATTTGGACCCAGACGGACTTGAGTGCCAATTGCGCATATTTGGTTACGCATTATATGTGCCTTCTGCGCCCCACAACGCATCGGTCTTTAGGAACGATTAAGTATTCACGTTGGATAAGAATCTCCAGACGTTTATCCGCTATTTAGAACCTTCACCGTGATCTTTTTACCACACGATTTGCGGATTGTCACTTTAATGAGACAACCTTCCCGTCGTTAGGGGGAGGAGAGAAAATGTAATTTCTTGGGGAACGACAGGAATTGTCGTGGTGTGTCTCCAGTTTGTATCATTATGATCCCCGAACTTCACAATGTTACCGTGAAGCATAAAGAACACTCGATCTTCAAGATGTAGCAGATTTGATGCCTGATGCATTTACTGATATCGCTCAAGTGACAAGATCTCACATTACAGCTGCAAATGTGTCTGTAAGGTTAGAAGTCCCCTCCAAGGGGCACATCACCAATGAACCGGGTGATGCAACCGCACTTGGTGGAGGTGTGGTTGAGGCCGTGGCTCCCTGCGAAGGAATGGGTGGAAGCCACATGGTTCGACTAAATACTCATCCAAGTAAGAGGTAGAGTATGGCACAAATTACATGTTAACCATCAATGAACTCGTTTCATGAGATCATGCTTGATTTTATTATGTCCATGAATCATGACGAGGGGGACGCCCCGAAGATATGATTCAGAAAATCAAGAATCTCGATGAAATTATGAGGGTGTGGCCTGATCAACCACCCACTTTGATGACATGTCATGAATCATAAAGTACGATGATGTCGAACCTCGCTTAGTTGGATGAAATCAACATAGAGCTGATTGGCCTATAAGAAAAACATTCCGGGTAGAACTAGATTCTCCGACAAAGAGACAGGTATTTGGTGTAGGTAGTGCTAACCTAACCAAGTGTAAAGCCTGAAGGACATAATCGAACCTTTGTCGTAAATCATAGTGAGAATAATAGAGTCCTAATGTACAAGGTTCACGAAGTAATGCTTCTCACAATGCCCTGGAATTGATTACGAGAAAATGTACTCCCACGTATACGTTCCGCTATTTGAGTAGCGTAGTAATTTCCGAGGGAATGGAAATACAGCCAATAGATGTGGTTACTACGTATCTCTCTGGGGATCTAGATACGGAGATATATACGGAAGTGCCCTATGGCATTTCACTACCCAAATCAAGTAACTCCAGACCACAGAGTGCGTTTTCAATTAGATTGAAACGCTCAACTTTACGATTTTGAAGCAATCCTTGAGGATGTGGTATAACCGTCTAAGTGACTACTTGATTAGGAAGGGATATAAGAACGATGAAATATGTCCCTGCGTCTTCACAAATAAGTTCCGGATTCACGATCATCGCAATGTATGTCGATGACATGAACATAATCGGTCTTGATGAAATAAGAGAAACCACGGATAGTTGAAAATTGAGTTTGAGATGAAAGATCTTGGGAAACTCGGTTCTGTCGAGGCATTGACATAGAACATTGAGTTTGTGGAATTCATTTCACCGGTCTTCCTATGTCCAGAAGTTTCTCAGGCACTTTAACATGGACAAGGTAAACCCGACTAGCACCCCATGATAGGTCGAACATTTGGATGCAAAGGAAAGATCCATTTCGTCTAAACAAAAGTGACGAAGAGCTTTGGGAGCTGAAATTCCCTACTTGAGTGTAATCGCGTATTATTGTACTTAGCTCAATGTACACGACCTGCTATCACTCCTCAGTTAATCCGCTGACTAGATTTAGTTCAGCATTGACGCAACATCAATGGAATGGTATCAAGATTATCTTCTGATACTTAAAAGAAACCATTGACTTGGGACTATTCTTTCCCTACAAACAGGCAAAGGAAGCTGCTTATGAAAAGGCAAATGGTAAAGTAAATGCTGGTGCCGAAGCAACTACCATAAAGTATGTGTTGGTATGAATTGCTTATGTCTTGGAAATCGACTAAGCAAACCTCTTTTGGCTACCTCATCGAATCACGACAAGATTCTTTCTTTGCATGAATCAATCCGTGAGTGTACATGATTAAGAACTATCATTCTACACGTGTGAGGAACTAGCGGTTAAGTACTGCCACTGATAAGCATACTTACATTTATGAACATGATGTAACTTGTAAATCCCCTTGATTGATGGAATGATCATAACGAGAAATATGTGAGATATAACGTAACATACTCACATAGGTTGCACTCTTTTCCTTAGACCAAGGTTTATTTTTCCCACTGGGTTTTGTTACTTGGCAAGGTTTTTAACGAGGCAACGATATATGAATGTAAGCATTAGGGGGAGCTGTAGAGTTTTCCAACATCCGAGATTGATGTAAAAATCACAAGGAAATGGTGATTTATAAAGAAACTTAATCACATGTGTTGTACTCTTTTCTTTGACCAAGGTTCATTTTCTCCCATTGGGTTTTGTTACTTGGCGAAGTTTTTAATGAGGCGATAACTACTTGATTGATGTACAAATCAGGGGGAGATGTAGATTTGAGGGGGAGTCTTATATCCACAACGTACGTTATACTCTTTTCCTTCCAAGAATCATTTTTCCCACAGGGTTTTTATCACCTGGAAAGGTTTTTAACGAGGTAACAAGATGCACGATTTTAGGGATCGATGGAATGGTCACCTTAGTAGCGCTATGATCAAATGTAACGATCATATGAGAGGATAGATTCAAAGGACGAAGTCTAAACTCGATGTGTCTAGATGCTGTACTCTTTTCCCTACGATCAAGATATTTTTCCCACTGGGTTTTTGCTTGACGAGGTTTTAACGAGGCAACATGACATGCGCTTGTAGACTAGGAACAAGGGGGAGTGTTAAAAGAATAATACCCATTGTGTGCCTAAGTCTGTTAGTTTATGGGCTTTCCTAGTTAGGGTTTGGCTAAGGCCTGATTGTATGTATTTCTCCCTATTTAAAGGGAGCTCATCAATGGAATACAACAACACTTTTGCCCTACTTTCTTGTCTCAAGTTATTTTCCCTTCAACATTTTCACGTTTATTGTTCCGCTGCATTTTTACTCCGATTATTTTGTATTCGATGCATAGAAAACCCAACAGTGGTATCGGAGCCAACTTGCATGTAATTTAATTGTTTGTGTAGAACATATTTATGTGTAAATTATGTTCCTGATTATGTTTATAAAATATAGATTTTATAAAATAATTTTTCTGGTTTAATTTGATTAAATCGGATTGTCAAAATTTATTTTCTGGACTGTTTTTTGCGAATTTCTGCTCCAGAACTGTTCTGGAACAGATCTATTCCGAGACGGGTCGGGTCAAGTCCGGGTCGGGTCGGGCTGGACCCGCGGGCTGTTTAAATTAGCAAAAATAATCTTGCATCACCAGGGGTTCGAACCCTGGTGGTCCAGCCAGCCGCCTAGCTACTTAGCTAGTGAGCTGCGTTTTTGTTTTGGTAAAAATACGCGGAGTTTTTATAAAAGGTATAAAAAATCTATTTTAAATATTGCAAAAATAATTCCGCAAAAACTGGGATTCGATCCCGCGCCATTCGGCTTTCCTTCAGCAACACTTACCATCTCGGCTGGATCCTGTTTTTGGTAATTTTTCAGTAGTTCTTTTTATAAGCCCTTTTAATATAAAAGTAAATTTGGCAATAATTGTTGGAAAATGTTGAAACTGCAACCGCCGGGTTTCGAACCCGGGCGGACCTGTTCCCAGGGCAGAATGACAACCATCTCGGCCAAGTCCAGATTTGTTCACTTTTGACACAGTTTTGATTTATTGTCTGATTGTCAGACAAATTGATTATTCAGTATATTACATGCTTTCTTAATTATTTATGGTATGTGTGTGGTGTATGGCATGACCATAAATTGACCAATGTGATTGGATAATTTAATTTCTTATGGGTTGGTTTAACGGCCTGCATGTCGTTTAATTATAATTGGTTTTACGGCCTGCGAGTCGTCTATTTAAATTATTTATTATTTTATGGCCTGCGTGTCGTTTGCACTTCTTGTAATTTAATTTATTAGTATAGTATTAAATTTCAATAATGTAATGAAGACAAGAAGGACGAGAAAGACGGACTCGAGGAACAAATTGATCGCGTATGACGTTCCAAGAAGTTGGGAAGATCAATGAAGACCAGATTTAACCCTTTAGATGACCTTTGTGATTTTCATGTTGGCTCATGAAAATCACGTTAGGATTATGGTCATGCTATACACGGTAGGGGTGGCATTTCGGAACCGAAAATAAAAAACCGAACCGAAAAACCCGAAAAAAGAACCGAAAAACCGAAACCGAAGAAGACCGAACCGAAAAACAAAAAAACAGAACCGAACCGAACTAATTTGGTTCGGTTCTCGGTTCGGGGTCGGGCGGAACCGAACCGGACCGAAATGGACCGAAGTCAAATTTCAACATACTAAAATGACCTTGTTTTTGTGATTTTGGTGTGTTTCGAATTTTAGTATAATTCGTTTTCCTTTTGTAAGACCCTCATGGGTCCAAGAAGGACCGATAATATGCTCATGAATTTGTGATTCAATTAATTTAGGTTGAGAGAATGGGCTGCTGTGATTTACGATTGTTATATATTTTGAGATATTTGGAAATTGTCATGCAACTCTAGCTTTTATCTTGAACATATATATAACTCTTGTTGGCTTGTTGTTATATATAACTTATTCTATTGCATATAATATTTGAATTTATATTGTGAAGAACCGAAAAAACATCAAACCAAATCGAAACCGAACCGAATATTTATAAAACCGAACTTAACCGAACTGAACTTCAAAAAGAACCGAACCAAACCGAAACTGAATATTTGGTTCGACTCTCGGTTTCGGTGAAAAACCGAACCGAATGGAACCGAGTCCACCCCCTAATACACGGTCCTATGCTTTATTGTCATGTGATGCGATGTATGTTTAAATTTATGCATGTATGTGATGCTATGTATGTTTAGATGTATGTTAGCAAACATAGACATTAACATAGGATAAAAATCCCTCGTTAAAATTTTAATGCCGTTCATTTGAAAAACACCTATCAAGACTTCGATCATCATGAGTGGGTCATGCCAAAGCTGGGTACTCGGATTATCTTAGTAAGGTAGGATAGGTAATGGTGATACCTATACGTTTAATGAATTTGGAAATCAAAATAGTTTTGAACCTTAAGGCATAAGATGGGATTATAACATGCTTGGGCATACGATGCCAAATCCCATGATATAATCTAAGAGTTACATATGATGTAATCGATAAAGAGTTATCCACCTAAAGTAGTTCAATTCTAGGCGTCATGCCAAAGCTGAGTTTAGGATTGTGCGAAATGGGATCTTAGCCCACTAAAATTACAAATGTTGTAAATTGAGGGTACTTTGTTTTAGTGGGAGTATTTTTCGAGAAATAAAATAATGTGACTAAATATTTTGCATATTAAATTGTGTAGAATGGCATCAAACAACACATCCACCATTTCACTACGATCTGTCCTTGAGAAGGACAAGCTTAAAGAAAACGGCAGCAACTATCTGGATTGGATCCGGAGCTTGAGAATAGTTCTCAAGCAAGAAAGAAAGCTGTATGTTCTTGAGGAAGAAATTCCCGATGAGCCAGCTGACATTGCAAACAAAGCAACAAAAGACAAATAAAAGAAACATTGTGATGATTCCATTGATGTCGATTGTCTTATGTTGGCCACCATTTGTCCAGAACTTCAGAAGAATCTGGAGGAAATGGAAGCTTATGAGCTAAATGCTCACCTCAAGGAAACTTTCTCGAAGCATGCTAGGAAAGAGAGGTATGAGACTTTTCAAGCCTTGTATGCTTGCAAGATGGTTGAGGGGACATCTGTCAGCGCTCACGTGCTCAAGATGAAAGGATATATTGATCATCTTGAAAGACTTGGTTTTCCACTTTCTAAGGAGCACTCCACGGATGTGATCCTAAACTCATTGCCCGGAAGTTTTGGTCAGTTCATTATGAACTATAATATGAATGAGATGGAGAAGTCCATTGCTGAGCTGCATGGGATGCTTAAAACGGCTGAGCAAAATATTAAGAAGAAACCAAGCCATGTGTTGATGGTCAGCAAAGGGAAATCCTTTAAGAACAAAGGCAAGGGCAAGGGTAAGGCAAAAGTTGCCAAATCTAAAGACCCTATTAGGCCGGGTTTCAAGGCTAAAGCTCCCAAAGATGGAAATTGCCATCATTGCAATAAACCAGGACACTGGAAAAGAAATTGCAAGATTTACTTGGAAGAGCTAAAGCGTACCAAGGGCAGTGAGACTGCCACAGGTATATTTGTTATAGAAGTTAACTTATCTACCTCTAACTCCTGGGTATTAGATACTGGATGTGGATCTCACATTTGTACAAATGTGCAGGGGTTGAGAAGCAGTAGAGAACTGAAGAAAGGGGAAGTAGATCTAAGAGTCGGCAATGGAGCAAGAGTTGCTGTACTAGCCGTAGGAACTTATGATCTAGTTTTGCCCAATGGGCATTTGTTAGTTTTGAACAATTGCTATTATGTTCCTACTATGAATAGGAATATTATTTCAGTTTTTACATTAGATTGTGAAGGTTACAGTTTTCTTATTAAGAATAAGATCATTCGTATTTTCTTTGATGACTTGCTTTATGGTACTGCAAAGTTATATACTGGCTTTTACAATATTGATCTAGATGAGTTCGACACTTTGGAAGTCTATAACATTGCATCCAAGAAACCTAAGCTCAATGATTCTAATCCGACTTACTTATGGCATTGTCGACTTGGTCACATAAACGAGAAACGCATTTCTAAACTCCATAATGATGGACTTTTAGACTCTTTTGACTATGAATCGTATGGGATATGCGAATCTTGTTTATTGGGCAAGATGACGAAGAATCCTTTCACCGGTCATGGAGAAAGGGCTAGTGATCTATTAGGCCTAATACATACTGATGTATGCGGACCTCTTAGCACTCATGCCAGAGGCGGATACCAATACTTCATTACATTCACCGATGATTTTAGCCGATATGGATATGTTTATCTTATGAAGTATAAACATGAATCTTTTGAAATGTTCAAAATATTCCAGAATGAAGTACAGAATAAACTTGGCAAGACAATTAAAGCCCTTCGATCAGATCGAGGTGGGGAATACTTGAGCCAAGAATTCGATGATCATCTTAGGAGTTGTGGAATTGTTTCGCAACTTACTCCTCCCGGCACACCTCAGCATAACGGAGTGTCCGAGAGGAGGAATCGAAATTTATTATATATGGTTTGATCCATGATGAGTAGTACAGAGCTTCCATTTTCTTTTTGGGGCCACTCCTTTTAAAAAGCTTCATTCACCATTAAACGTGTTCCATCTAAAGCGATTGAAAAGACACCATTTGAGAAATGGACGGTAAAAGACCAAACTTGTCTTTTTAAAGATCCGGGGTTGCGAAGCGTTCGTAAGGCGCCAAGTGTTTGACAAACGCGGCCCGGATACGAAAGATGTTTATTTGTGGGATATCCTAAGGAAACTAAAGGATATTACTTTTACAAGCCCGCAGAGAACAAAGTGTTTGTTGCTCGAAATCAGTATTCTTAGAAAGGGAATTTATTTCCAAAAGAGACAGTGGGAGAAGAGTAATTCTCGAGGAAACTCGAGAACCACAAGAAGACATCGCTTCACCGATGGAAACCGAACAAGCTCAACAAACAGTTGAAGAGTCCATTCAAAGTACACAAATCCCACGCAGATCTGATAGGATGCGACATGAACCTGAGAGATATGGTTATCTCGTAACATAGGATGATGATGCATCGCTCATAGATGATGAGCCTAGTACCTATCTGAAGCCGCTTGGGACCAGTCCGAGGAATGGCTAGAAGCCATGAAGTCTGAGATGCAATCCATGTATGACAATCAAGTTTGGAACTTGATAGATCCACCTGAGGGTGTTAAAACCATTGGGTGCAAATGGGTCTATAAAAAGAAGAAAGACATGAATGATAATCTGCAAGCCTATAAAGCTAGACTAGTGGCAAAAGGTTATAGACAGATTCATGGTGTTGACTATGATGAGACATTTTCGCCAGTAGTCATGCTTAAATCAATTAGAATTTTATTTGTCATTGCCGCATACTATGATTATGAAATATGGCAAATGGATGTCAAAACAGCATTCCTTAATGGAAACTTACTCGAGGATGTGTACATGACACAACCTGAAGGTTTTGTTCATCCAGAAAATTCTAAAAAGGTTTACAAGCTTCAAAGATCTATTTATGGGTTGAAGCAGGCTTCTCGGAGCTGGAATCTTCGTTTTGATGAAACTGTCAAAGAGTTTGGGTTCATTCAAAATGAAGATGAACCTTGTGTGTACAAGAAGGTTAGTGGGAGAATAGTTGTTTTCTTAGTCTTATATGTAGATGACATATTACTCATTGGAAATGACATTCCCACCTTGCAGACAGTCAAGACTTGGTTGGGAAGTTATTTCTCAATGAAAGACTTAGGAGAAGCTGCTTACATTCTTGGGATAAAGGTCTATAGAGATAGATCAAAGATATTGATTGGTCTGAGTCAAAGTACATACATTAATAAAATATTGAAGAGGTTCAATATGCAAGACTCCAAGAGAGGACTCTTGCCAATGTCACATGGCATTCATCTGAGTGAGACTCAGAGTCCTAAGACTCCTGATGAGCGAGCTCGTATGAGCAAGATACCATACACTTCGGCTATTGGATCGATCATGTATGCCATGATTTGTACTCGACCAGATGTATCGTTTGCTCTTAGTATGACAAGTCGATACCAATCGAATCCAGGTGAAAGTCATTTGGGCGGTGAAAACCATCCTAAAGTACTTGAGAAGAACTAAGGATGATTTCCTAGTTTATGGAGGGTGGGAAGCAGTGTTGTAAGAGGTTACGCCGATGCAAGTTTGAAACCGACAGAGACGATTTCAAATCTAAAACTGTTTATGTGTTTGTTTTGAATGGAGGTGATTTGATTTGGTTGAGTTCCAAGGATAGCACGGTTCTTGGATTCTGTAAGCCGAGTACTGGCATCGGATGCAGCTAAGGAAGCCGTATGGATCAAGAAGTTCGTTACCGAACTAGGAGTGGTGCCAACCATCCAGGGTCCCATAAGCCTTTATTGTGACAATAATGGTGCTATTGCACAAGCTAAAGAGCCTAGGTCCCATCATAATTCCAAACATATACTCAGAAAATATCACCTAGTCAGAGAGATCGTCAGACGAGGAGATATTACAATATGCAAAGTAGCAACGGAAGAGAATGTTGCAGATCCACTTACCAAGCCTCTCTCACAAGGAAAGCATGTTGAGCATGCTAGAGCGATAGGACTAAAAGTCATGAATGAATGGTCCTAGTGCAAGTGGGAGATTGTTGGGAATAGTGCCCTAGGACATTCGATGTGCCTAGATTTGTAATTGTCACATTTAAATAAAGTTATTTGATATCATTTATTTCTCGTTGATTATTATAATGTGTGCATGTTTTAATATTATAATAATCGAATAATAGATATTCACGAATAATAAGATTATTCAAATGTCCCTGGTAAAATCGCGTTGAGTAGAGACTCAAGTGATTAATATACTAGTATAAGTTTGATTGATAATCATCGGATGATTATGCGTATGGTACAGATCAATCTTATGGGTATTGGTTGGAGAACTATCTTGGGACCGACCCGCATTGAGATCACCGCATGGAAATGTCATAAGTGAATCTCAATACAGTATGTCAATAAATCCTTGAACCTGAGATTATCATAGAGTCCAACATGATAACTGCTATGCCTTGACGTAATCCAACGTCATCTGAAACATGGTGATCATAAAGGTTAGCGTTCGGGATTAGTGGGAGTCATGTAGAGGGCAATGAATAATCAAGATGGGGATTTGTCCCTCTCTTAAGTGAGAGAGATATCTGTTGGGCCCCTCGATAAGTAGGACTGAAGGAAATACATGGCCATGCTCAAATAAAGAGTCATTTGATTCAATCAGTCTACTTAAGATCGAGAAAGCATTTGAACATAAATAAGTATGACAGACTCCATGACTTAGTTCAAATATGATATCGCGTGACAAAGGGATTTGACACGTTAAAAGGTTTAATGGAATATTAACTTATATTATTTGGGTAATCATAATGTCTTGCTAGAGGCCGCTTATAATTTATTATTTAATAAGGTATTAAATAATTGCCAACATAATATAAGCCTTTTGGGTCGCACGTACGACAATTATAGACAAGTAGGAATAAATATCAACTGGGAATAATAAATATAATATTGGATATTATATTTATAAGGAGATTAAATAATAAGTAATATATAATATTTGATATTATATATATTGTATTATTTAATAAGTTGAGGGGCAACTAAGCAAATACTAGATTATTGAATCTAGGGATTACTTAGTATAAATAAGAGATCCATGACAAGGAGTTGTCATAAGAACTCAATCAAAAAAAAAACGCCTCCCTCTCCAAGAAGAAGAAAAGTCGACCTCTTCCTCATACTATAGGAGAACGAAGTCGGTCGTCTAACCCTCTTCCCTTAGTTAATCTTGATCAATAGTACAATCCTTCTAGTAAGGAACTTGTGTTGTACTATTTATCAATATTATTAAATGAGATCTAGCAATCCGGCTTGTGAAATTGTTCGTGTGTGGATCACCAAAAGAGGAAGGAGATATTCATCTGCTTCTAGTCCGGATCTAGAATTGTTCAATCGGATTAAGGTAATTCGATTAACTCTTTAATTAAACAATTAAATTACTGCATGAGATCCTAAATTGGGTTTTCACGTTTATTGTTCCGCTGCATTTTTACTCCGATTATTTTGTATTCGATGCATAGAAAACCCAACACCACGCCCCTCAGGGACTCCTTGGATCCGGTCCTGATATCAATGCTCAAGTCCGTTCCTCGGAAGGCTCGGTAATCAACTCACAAAACTGAACATGATGTCCCTCGAGTCCGCACTTGAAACGTGTCACAGGCGAGGAAGGACAAATTGCACGTACATTCCCCCGGCACATCACGGATGAAATGCCTCGGCTCGGCATACCGAAATTACAGATGCTAGATATAATGGAACATAACACCGCAAAACAACATACCGGAGATGCCAACTCAGCACAACAAAGAATCATAACACATATTATATACAACGATTACCATCGTAAGGTAATACACACACAAACACTACAGCAACGACGGTATCGTTGGGCAACCTCAACAGCCCGAACAATAACCAGCACATAATTGCAAACATCATGAAACAATCACACATGTACACAAATGTACAAACCCCAGCTTCAACAGCTCACACTCGTGCGACAACACGCAAATCACCACGAGGCGACAAACAGTAAACACCAGTTCACACCTCTCACAGAGGGCTAGTACAACAAATGTGTGGCAACGCCTCGACGTTCATGCCACCAATTCGATCATACTCAGGAGCAAACATCATAACGACAACGCGAACATTATACATACATACATACCCAGCCCTCAAACGGGAACAGATAGGTTTTAAAAACGAAAACCTCCTTTCTGAAAATAATTTAGAAAAACACCGGTTGATCTTGAGTATCACATTTCAAAAAGAGTACAAACGTGAAACATCGTTATCGAGACTTTGGAGAACCATTTTGCATTTGATAAAAATGAGGACACTTTATCTTAGTGAAAAACTTTCAGAATATTCGACCCTCGGGTCTAAGTAAAAGTGTTTCTAAAACATTGAAAATATCTCAAAACATTTTGGTCCTCGAGGTAGAAGAATTTTGAAACATATTGTGGCACCTTGGATGTACCACGAGAAAATAATTCATTTTAAAAGTACGTCTCAAAATTTATTTTCTAAGATACTCAAGGTTTTCAAAGATAGTTCAATGGGCTAGAATGCCCAAAAATTTCAGGTAATTACACGGAGCATTATAGCGCCGTGGGTCCCGCGCCGGAACCCACCAGGCTATAGCCATTTACAAAAACGCCAAAAAGGCCGATGACGGTAATATTTCAAAAATTCACAAAAGCCATATACAAAATACTAAATATCGTCATAAGAATTTCGCCAAAACGATCAAGGCCATAATGCCAAAAACTCGGTTAAGGGAATCGGTTTTCGAAATAAAACTCAATCGGTAAAATACCGAAAGCCATTACAAAAGAACTCACGCAGCGGATAAAAGAAATATATTGTTTGTTGATTCTTTAGTCTAATACTCGCAAGCGCACGATTTGTTCGATGTAGATATGCGGTGCAAGGTCGATTCCACATGGAGGACTATAATAGTGAAGTCAAATTATTCCGATCGTTTTGAACCAAATTATATTAAATTCTAACCTAGTTCCAAATAATTTGATTTTTGATTGATTAAAATAATTGCAACAATTAACATTAATTTTTAAGTAGATTTTAGATAAATTGATTTTAAATAATTTACTAGGGTTTAGAGTCCACCAATGTCTATTTATTATTTATTTTATATTTTAATTCCAAGAAATTCAGGGAATAGATTCTGAAATCAATCTCACTATTTCCCTATAGATTTGACAATAATTACAAAATTATAATTCAAATATAGATTTTTCTTCGCTTAAAAAATGTAATTTCTAAGCATTATATGTATCCAATTTAATGGAAAACAAATAATCAAAGAAATTAACTAATATCAATAATCACAAAGCAATGGGGAATTTATAACTATAAAAAATACGT
Organism: Orobanche coerulescens; assembly: GCA_033398695.1. Lineage (NCBI taxonomy): Eukaryota > Viridiplantae > Streptophyta > Magnoliopsida > Lamiales > Orobanchaceae > Orobanche > Orobanche coerulescens. The sequence continues at coordinate 233,152,333 of CM065802.1, forward strand.
GATATAATTGATGAAATAATATTCCCCTATTGAAGCAAAAATCATAATCGTTAAAAATATTTATTTGGAATTATTATATAAATATTAATAATAATATAGACATGGTTTCATCATAACCCCAGTAAAAGAAAATTACTCACTCATAATAACAACACAAATAAATAAATATTCCATAATATTATTACTTAAATATAATTTTATTACACAATATTTTTATTTCTCTCCCTTACAATAATATCTCTCTATTTTTTCTCTTTTTTTTCTCCCCCAATAATACACGGATGCTCATTAATGCTGATGTCATGGATGACATCAGCATAGAGTTGAAATTCCGATCCAATCAGGTGTTGACACGTGGCACAATATGGTCCGTCTATTTAATTGTCCTTCGAACGGTCATAACTTCTTCATACGAACTCGGATTCGGATGATTTTTTTTAAAACAATCGTCTCGACGAGACGAATAAAATGAGACCAGTCGTGATTATATTTGAATTTTGTAAAAATATCGCCCTTGAACCAATTGATCTGTCTTGTACCGGTTGGTTAACGTGCAGATATAATTTAATTCCAATTAATTATCCAAAAATGACATAAAATTATAGAAAATTCTAACAAAATGAAATAATATAAATATATGGTAAAACGAATAAATTACCACACAACACACAATTATATATATATATATATATATAATACTAATAAAAATATTACTCAAAATATACTAAACAAATTCCCCCACACTTATCTTTTGCACGTCCTCGGGCAAATCTTATACCCGAGTTATAATACTCATATGCTGAAAAATTCATGACAAAACCAATATCAAGAGAGAACAAGTGATCATGACCCAAGTGAGATCAGAGAAAAATAGGACGCTGCACCAAATTCTAACAACTTCATTGAGAATCGAATGCCAAAAGATTCAATACCCTCACGGTGGATATCACTCTTCACTCATGTGTATATACGGGATATTCGAGAAGAGTTTACTTATATCAAAGCATAATGTGTCATTACCATATGCTTGGTCAAAAATCAAATCTCCACTACTTAAAAATAAACTCATGCATAAATCAAAATGTCTTTCTTTTGGTTGTAACGTAGCTTTGGGTATGGGTAGAATAAAGGGAAAATTATGAGGTTTGCTAGCCAAGATCAATTGTGAATTTAGATGCATAACAAATCCTACAAATTACAATCAACACCTCCCCTTCTGTAATGAAAACTCTCAAACCATCATCCCCAAGTTATTCTGTACATGGTAATTGAATATTCATCTGGTAAGGTCATACTCTTGTGTAAGAAAAAGTATGCAATGGATCTTCTGGAAGGAATTATGTATCACTCAAGGGATAGTTCAAGTGCTATTTTATGTATATATAGTGATGATTTTCGCACTTGACCTCCCACTTCTTTTTTTTAGGCCGTTTTTTTTTTGGCCTTTATTTATATTTTTTTATTCGGTTCAATACTCCAATGTACTTCACACCCTTTCACTTTCAACAAAAGCTCTTAATCTCCACAATACTCTTATGAACATCGGTCCTTATTTATCACACATCTAGTTCACAATTAAATCTTTGACTAGGGGTACAAATGGATGAGTCATCAACAAGAATGGATAATGGCTAAAGTAATGTGCTTGATCAAAGAAATAGGCTCAGCCTCAATGGGGCTTCTAAGGATAAAATGTAATGGGTGGGAAAAATATAAGCCAATAAGAGGTTAATCCTAATTGCCTTTATCATCTTAATGCAAGAGTTTATGAATGTAGTCTAGAAATGTATAAATGAGCAAGTTCTAGAATGAACACAATATGTTTGACCACACAACAAAAAATATAGAGCGTATATATAAGGATTGCTCTAAGGCTCAAAACTCACAAAAATGGTGTTGTGTACTGAATCCCATACACCTTCATCTAAATCCATTATCAAAACCAGTGAAACATCCCAAAAATAATTTTTTCTTTAACGTTTTCCCAAGAAAATGGTGCCGTGATTTTCAACATCTTTTCTTTATTTAATATTGCATATATATATATATATATATATAGAGAGAGAGAGAGAGAGAGATATAGATATAGATATACACCTTCCCCCACACTTAATGATAAATAATATCCTTATTGTGTAAAAGGAACAATGAAGTAAGGGTTTAAATAAGACTTCCCTGTTTATGAAAAACGACGCTTCGCTCAAGCCTTTTTTTGGACCTGCAAGAAATAAGTGTGGCAAAACAACAAAAGAAAATATATACCGGGAAGTATAACACAAACAACCTAGATGCGCTTCAAGAGAGTCCGAAGAGTCGCCTTACGCTATCATCAATGCTTTTATTAAAAAGAAACAAGAAAAAGTACAGTAATAGAAATAACAATACATAAATCGTGGATAGATGCGCGTCAAGAGATCGAAAAGAAAACTCCTTAAGCTGCCATCATTTTCACGATTTTTACACCCACTAAAAAGTAAAAGAACAAGAGGAATGAAGTGGGATATCAGAAGGAAAGGAATGTATCAATTTTACGTTTCCGCACAGTGAAATCTTTCATCCAAACAATATTAGCTAGAGTTGGGTCTGGTTCAGGAACAAATGCAATAAGTTTTTTGATCAGCTCTTCTGGTGTTGTTGCAACAACTATGATTCGTTTAGCACGCTCAGAAATAAAACCTTTTTCAGAAGAGTAGTTGATGAAAGATAGTAAACCATCGAAGAAACCATTGACATTTAGCAGACCTATTGGTTTCGTATGAACATTTAGCTGGGCTCTGGTAAACACATGAAAAAGTTCCTCAAGAGTGCCAAAACCACCGAGAAGGGTGATAAAGGCATCAGCATTATTTATCATGTGAGTTATGCGGTCTTGCATATTCACAGCTCTGAACTCATCTCCAATGGTTGCTCCGGTGATTTTACTTTCAACTAGAGGTTTTGGAATGATTCCCAACACTTTTACTCCTTCCATATAGGCAGAAGCAGCAGCACGTCCCATTAATCCTAGACTTCCTCCTCCGTAAACTACATGAATGCATTTTTCTCCTAAGGTACGACCCAAGTTGTGGGCTGTTTCAGTAAAGCAAGCCTCTTTCCCATGACTAGCTCCACTAAAAATGCATATGGAGTTAAATCTTTTTGTGGAAGATGATGATTCCATTTTTTTGAAAAAGACAATTACTTGGAGAGAAAATGAAAAGAATACAAGTTTGAGAGATGCAGAAAATAAACAACTGCAATGTTTATTTATAGATGCAAAATAAAGTAAAAAGATTTATCAAATTTGTGACCGCGTTAATTGTGCTTCAACTACTCAATAGAATAATGAATGCATTTATTGCGTATCACATTTTTTATTCAGAAAATCTAAAAAAACGACAAAAAGTAAAGATACTCACATGTATGTACAGTAGTTGTGATTGTGGCTCACATTTTCCTCTGATTTTACATTCAGAAATGGCTTAAACGCCTTCTATGAGTCGAGGAGAAGCTTCCCATCCAATTTTCTTACAAATTGGCAAACAGGGTCTTTTAACGTCAGATTCCCAAGACGTTGTTCATATTCTGGTTTGAATTTATTCCACAAACATCGAATCCCGTAATGTACGAGTCCACTAGGATGCGTGTCAAGAGAAATTTCGATATCATCTAAATTCTCCTTATTCAGACCATCCTTGATGAACTGAATTTTATCTTCTCTGTTTGTGGAAGGAATTCCTAAAGATCGACATCTTGAATCACAGTTCCACCTAGCACATTTGTAGCAAACGGCGATTTTCTTTGCTCGTCGTTTCTTGGCATATGAACTTTTTCCAAGCCCTAGTAAAAATCTAGTTGGTGTTTCCGTGAATTCACCCGCTATTCTCACTTTGGCTTCAATAATGAATCGAATATCAAAAGTTATGCCGTTATTCATAAGCAACCTCATCCTTTCAACTCTGGCTTGGTAAAGTTTCAAAATGACTTTTTTGCTAAGAAAGGGAAATCTTTTTTCAATTGTTTTCAAAGTTTGTTCCATAATTAAAAAAAAATAAAAAAAAATATCTATAAAATCAGTTGTTGTGGGAAACTGAAAAATCTGACTTTACTAGCCACAGAGTACCGTTATCCGCCACTTGACCGGACAAAGACAATGGAGTATTAATCCACAATATCGGGGTCTTTAAGAAGAACCACTTCTACCTCAAAAGATTTTAATTCCAAAAATAGTTTTAACTGTTCACCATTTACTTTGAAAATATTACCATTTTTTAAATTTTCAATTTCTACAGCTCCGTGAGGAAAGACCGTACGAATAATAAATAGACCAGACCATCGTGAACACAACTTGCCTGGAAATAATAACAAACGAGAGTTAAAAAGAAGGACCTTTTGACCAGGAGAAAAAGTTTTTCTCAAAATGTGTTTATCATGAAAAATTTCATTTTGTCCTTATATTTCCTTGCACAATCGTAAGCATCATTTCTGATTTTTCCAATTCATTTAGTTGAAGTTTCCTATGAATTCCAGCCATGTCTAATGAAAAATTTAATCGTTTTATGGCCCAGTATGCTCTATGTTCCAATTCAACAGGCAAATGACATGGTTTTCCAAAGACAAGCCTAAATGGAGACATTCCGATGGGAGTTTTAAAAGCAATACGGTAAGCCCACAATGCATCATTCAATCGCAAAGACCAATCTTTCCTTGTAGGATTAACAGTTTTTTCAAGAATATGTTTGATTTCTTTGTTTGAAATTTCAACTTGTCCACTTGTTTGAGGGTGATAAGGAGTAACAACTTTATGTGTAACACCATATTTTTCCTCCATCACTTATAATTGCTCATGGTGTTCCAAATCTGGAAAAAATATTTTCTTTCAAAAATTTTACCACGACTTTGTGGTCATTTGTTTTCAAGCAATTGCTTCTACCCATTTTGAAACATAATCGATGGCCACAAGGATGTAAAGATTGCCAAAAGAAATTGGAAAAGGTCCCATAAAATCTATGCCCCAAACATCAAATATTTCAATAATTAAAATTGGGTTTAAAGGCATCATATTTCGTTTAGAAATTCGACCTAATATTTAACATCTATTGTAACACCCCCAAACCGATTGGGAATATTACAGCGCCGCAGACCCTCTCGGTGAGGATCTACCAGGCTAAATACAGAAAAACACGATAAACCATACATGCCAACACGCTAAAGTACCACTAGACCAATATGGTCTTTGCCACAACACAACATATCAAACATACATAACCGATTCTCATAATTCGTGGTTGGAACACATCAACATCCCCATAAAATGGGAGAACAATACAACGGAGAGACAAACAACAAGACTCTACCAAAATATTCAACGACTGGTCTTCATGTGATTAGTATCGTCGTCTTCCATCATCCTTCGTACCGATCCTGTGATTCGCTCCCCAGCAACCTGCAATTACCTGGACGCAATACAGACATCCACCCCCTGAATACTCGGGGGTTAGCAAAACTCCACTTTTTGCTAGTGCAAGTATAAAATACAAATACAAGCCATACATATCATATTCTGAGAATACAATAACTTGATTAATTTAGAAAGACTTCCCGAGATGTTTCATTTAGTTAAAATAGTTCAAGTCTTGAAAGTAGAATTGAACAAGTAAGCACTTTGAAAACAACTCCGAATCCCGAGAGTTTTTGATTGGAAAATAATCACAAAAACTATAGCCATACATCAATTCACAACTGAGGACCAATTACACACAACACATCATCCATAAGCCATTCTAGTCCAAGCACCTCTGATAAATATATATTACATCCCAAGCATTATGACAAGTCAAAACATCGTGATACTCCGGACATATCACAAAAATGCATCAAGCCACAAGGCTAAAAATACTCCTGGTTAACCGTGGATCCGACAATACGTGAATCCCTCCTCTACCCCGTCGGGCCCTCTTGGAGTGGCTAACCCAAATGTTCGCGGAACCGTCATAAGCGGAACCCTCCTCGGCCCCGTCAGGCCCTCTCGGAGTGAACGAATATAACTCTCACACTCAGAAGTAATATCCGACTTCCAATGCAAAGGACTATAAACCATATACTCAGAGTACTCACTAGAATGGCCTCCGCAATCGGACACAAGCAAGATTAACAATATAATCTACAAACTATGAAAGGTAGGAATGAAACGAGGTAAACAGCTAGTAAAATGTTTTAAAGAATTTACAGCCTTCCGGAACCCATTTTGGGACACAACCCAAGGTTATTTCCAAAATACAATTCCAATCACAAATCACGGGGTCCAAGACCCAAATATTCACATCGACATCCTCCCAAGGGTTATTCGCATCCCGTGCTAGTAATCCACGGACCTCGGAGCCTCCATGAGACATCCCCGAGTGAAAAACCCAATGGAAAACCACACAACTGTTGGAACATTTTGTTCCATACACAAATTAATAATATTTTGATGATTAAAATTGCTAAATAAAACAAAACAACGTAGAGACGAAGCAAGCATCGAAGGAAAACGAAGTGCAAAATGCTGGAGAAAAACAAAGCTAACGTACGTAACAAGACAATGTTAACGTACGTAATATGATGAATCTTACGTACGTAATGTATGAGAGATAACGTACGTAACTCAGTTCAAACAAGTGAACGTTGGAGGAGTCAAAGTCAGAAAAGCATACAACGGATATATGACGTCATCAGTGATGTAATGTTAACGTACGTAATGGAGTATATGCTAACGTACATAACTCAAAATGACGAAACTCCCTGGACTGAAACTGAAAGAGGCTTACGTACGTAACCCGTGACGGTTAACGTACGTAACAATGCTTACCTACGTAATGGAATGGATATAGCGTACGTAACTAAGGTCCTGCCAGCTAACGGCTAGTTTGAAGATGGAGGCTATAAATACCATGTCTATGGTATTGATTCAACACAACAACACAAAGCATTCTATACCCTGATCAGAGATTGATATTCATTATATTGTTGTTGTAATATTGAGCTTACATTGAGTGATTGAGTGTTATACACAAAATCATACAAGAGTGGTAAAAGAAAAGATACGATTGGATTCGGTGTTATTAGGATCAAGGATCCGGCATTGTTAGAATCGCAATCGATATCTTCGTGAGGCTTATCTAGTGCCGATAGAAAGCTAGAGAGGTTGATTCCTTGTCCTACAAAAAGGAAGACGGTTTAACTTGGACCGACGCAAAGACAAGTACGAGTGGTTTATCACGGACCAATAGAAGACGTGATTGTAACGGTTATACCTCGACCGATAGAAGAGAGGCGTAGAGGTTGCTATCTTTAACCTATTGAAAAAGATAAAGAGATGGCGTAGGCTCGTTTATAGCCGAACCTCTATAAATCCTCGTGTCCTTTATTTTCCGCAATTTTATTTACGCTTCCGCAAATGGCGCAAATATCCGAATCCGTTCCCAACAATTGGTATCGGAGCGCTTCTCCAATACGCGGCTTAACATCCGAGGAGAAGATCCAAAATGACGTTTCAATTCTCTCCAGTCGAAGGCCTTGCTCTCAACCGACCACCATTCTTTGATGGCTCAAATTATTTGACATGGAAGAAGAAGATGTCGATATTCATCCGAGCATACGACATCGAGATTTGGAAGATTATTTGCCTTGGCCCGAAAGTTCCTCTCAAATCCGACGGTACGCTCAAATCTTTCGAAGAATACGACGATGCCGATTGGAAAAATGACCATCTAAATTGTAAGGCTACTCAACTCTTATTTTGTGCCTTAAATCCGGAAGAGGTCAATCGAATCTCATCGTGTGAGAGTGCGAAAGAAATATGGAAAATTCTAGAAATCACAAATGAAGGGACGACTCAAGTCAAGGAGACGAAGATAAATATGCTTCTCCATGACTACGTGTTATTCATGATGAAGGGTGACGAGTCCATCACCAATATGCTCGACCGATTTTCGGTCATCACAAATGGACTAGCTTCGTTTGGCAAACCATTATCTAGTAGTGAAAAAGTCAAGAAAATCTTAAGATCACTACCTAGCGAATGGGACGGCACTGTGACCGCAATTATGGAATCTAAAGATCTCAACACGCTTGATTTTAGCGCCCTCGTTGGTTCGCTAATTAATTATGAGATCGTGTTAAAATCACGAAGTGTCAAGCCAAAGCCGAAGGAATGATCGTTAGCCATGAAGGCTAAGATGTCGAAAAATAAAGAAGAAATCCCGGTGGAAGAAAGCGACGAAGAAGTGGCATATTATGCCAAGAATATTAATAAATTCCAAACTTTATTAAACCGGAGGAAGAAGGATATCTCGAGTGAAACAAAGAAATTCGACAACTCTTGTCGACAATGTGGAAAACCAGGCCACTTCGCTAAGCGTTGCCGAGCTAAACCCAAGAAAGAGGTTCTCGTGGCAACTTGGAGCGATGAAGACGAAGACGACGAATTTATCGATCAAAATAATCTCGCTCTCATGGCCCGAAGTTCGTTCGACGACAGCGACGTCGAAAGCCAAGTAAGTGCATCCTCCCGTGATGAACTTTTTGATGCTTTTGAATTATTGCATACGGATTTTCAAAACGCTTTATCCGAAATAAAATCCCTTAAGTCTAAAATTAAATCTTTGGAAATTGAAAATTCCAAAATTATCGAAAAGGGAAAATTTGTTGAAATCGATCATTCAATGTATATTGAAAATGAAAATATTTTGAAGAATGATCTCGCTAAAATCCAAACCGAGCTTAAATCTTTAACAAAGAAATTCTCGTGCGGAAACGAGAAATTTGAACAAATGCTTGGTATTCAAAAGTTTACTTTGAATAAAGAGGGGTTAGGATTCAAAACTCGCTCGAAAATCGAATCCGTTAATTTTAAAATACCCCATTGCGAAAAGTGTTTAAAAATCGGGCATCATATTTCAAGTTGCAAAAGCCCGAGACGGACGATAAAAATCAAGAAAATTTGGGTTCCTAAAGGAACAATCGTTTCAAATATCGTCTACGTTTCTAAACAAAAACCAACTATAGGTTGGATCCCCAAACATTGATTTTTGGTATTTTACTCAGGGGGAGTAATATTTTTTAAAACGGATAATATTTTCAGGGGGAATTAATACCCTTGTATTTATTTTTGAATATTTCATTTTGAATTTTTTTATTGGTACTTTATTGCATTTTTTTTTATGAATACAAAAAGGGGGAGAGATAGGAGAATGGAGAAACAAGTCGAAAATGTGATTAACCGTGAAAGGGGGAGAAAAATCGAAGAAAGTCGATAGCATACAAAAAGAATTGGAAAAACGAAGGAGTTAAACAAAAATAAGGAGAAGTCGAAAATGAAGAAAAAGAAAAATGAGGAGACGTCGAAAAGACGATGAAAAATTAAAAATAAAAAAAAAAGAAAGGAGAAAAGAAAGAAGGAGTTGAAAAATAAATGGGAGAAGAACTAACGAAACGGACAAAGTCGAAAACTTTGGTCTGTACACATATACATATATTTGTATTTTTGCTGGTAAATCCCATTGACGAAGTGTTGTTTTGTAATCATTAAAAATGGGGAGATTGTTGGAACAATTTGTTCCATACATAAATTAATATTATTTTGATGATTAAAGTTGCTAAACAAAACAAAACAACGTAGAGACGATGCAAGCATCGAAGGAAAACGAAGTGCAAAATGCTGGAGAAAAACAAAGCTAACGTACGTAACAAGACAATGTTAACGTACGTAATATGATGAATCTTACGTACGTAATGTATTAGAGATAACGTACGTAACTCAGTTCAAACAAGTGAACGTTGGAGGAGTCAAAGTCAGAAAAGCATACAACGGATATATGACGTCATCAGTGATGTAATGTTAACGTACGTAATGGAGTATATGCTAACGTACGTAACTCAAAATGACGAAACTCCCTGGACTGAAACTGAAAGAGGCTTACGTACGTAACCCGTGACGGTTAACGTACGTAACAATGCTTACGTACGTAATGGAATGGATATAGCGTACGTAACTAAGGTCCTGCCAGCTAACGGCTAGTTTGAAGATGGAGGCTATAAATACCATGTCTATGGTATTGATTCAACACAACAACACAAAGCATTCTATACCCTGATCAGAGATTGATATTCATTATATTGTTGTTGTAATATTGAGCTTACATTGAGTGATTGAGTGTTATACACAAAATCATACAAGAGTGGTAAAAGAAAAGATACGATTGGATTCGGTGTTATTAGGATCAAGGATCCGGCATTGTTAGAATCGCAATCGATATCTTCGTGAGGCTTATCTAGTGCCGATAGAAAGCTAGAGAGGTTGATTCCTTGTCCTACAAAAAGGAAGACGGTTTAACTTGGACCGACTCAAAGACAAGTACGAGTGGTTTATCACGGACCAATAGAAGACGTGATTGTAACGGTTATACCTCGACCGATAGAAGAGAGGCGTAGAGGTTGCTATCTTTAACCTATTGAAAAAGATAAATAGAGGGCGTAGGCTCGTTTATAGTCGAACCTCTATAAATCCTCGTGTCCTTTATTTTCCGCAATTTTATTTACGCTTCCGCAAACGGCGCAAATATCCGAATCCGTTCCCAACAACAACATCACACATCATCGTGACAAAAGTCATCTCACAGTACCACACGAAAACCGGGCACAACATACAATACTAATACCCATTCTCAGAATGACACATTCGTTCTTGAACACTCAAGTTAATTTGAAGAAGACCTTTATCGGGAATAGATACTTATTTATATATATATATATATATATATATTGATTCTTTTGAAAGTTAAATAACATTCAATTTTCACACATAGACAATCACCAATTTATTATGTCTACGAAACACAAAGTGTATGGGCAAGATACTTGCCTCAAAACCACGAGCAATGGAATGTCGAACGGACAGGTTCGAGCAGCCCCCGGGCTTCCAAATAACGATCAAGAATCTCGACAGTCCCCCGAATACTACGAGAACAATACCATCACGAATCAACAAACTAATCGGAATCCAAATCAACACTAAGAACAACAAGGATCTAAGTGTTCTCAAGGAGATCAAGAATCATTATTCCGGGTGATACAAAATCAATAAATGAGTTGTCAAACCAAAAGCCACGGCCAAGACACTCAATAATACTCAACCGATCGGATAAGATCGGGTAAAAATCACTAAAACCAAGAAAAACCCCCAAATTTCAGAAACTAGGGTTCTAAGAAGAGAATACTTTGATTTGAGCAAGGGAGATGATTAAATGTTGTTAAACACATACAAATCCACTCCAAGATGAAGCTCGATGATGAAGATCACCCAAAATCTCCCTTGGAACTCGCTCCCGACGGAAAGAGATGAAGAAAAGTGAGAAATGGCGAAGTGAAGCCTACTGCCCAGTATTTATACTGTACAGTTATTAGCGTGCGCTAACCAGACAGCATTAGCGCGCGCTAACGAGGTCAACGCCTCAGAATACTTGGCTTGTAACGGTTAGTGTGCGCTAGCCAAATAAGCGTAGCATGCACTAACGGATCACGAAACCAGTCCAGTAGCCCCTGGACAGATCTGCAACTACCAGGTAGCATGCGCTAGGAATAATGATTAGCGTGCGCTAATCAGTCGATAGCGTGCGCTAGCTATCAACCTTAGCGTGCGCTAACGAGACCCCAGTCCCAGTCCAGTAGCTCCTGGACTGCTTCTGGGCTGCCAGTTAGCGTGCGCTAACAATAGCACAGTAGCGTGCGCTACACCACAAGCGGTAGCGTGCGCTACATTGAAATGGGTCAAAACTCATGAAATGATCTGGAACGGAAATCAAACACGTGTCAACTCATGACACAACCATACATGGCACAACATTCCAACGATGTGGACCATAACAATCCGATAAACCCAGAAAACTCAATGAATCCGGAACAAAGATCTCGGGTATTACATTCTACCCCTCTTAAAAGAAGTTTCGTCCTCGAAACATGAAACCTAGAATGATCAACGCAAAATAATTCCATATAACATCCGTTATCCGTTGCCGACAACCTGCAACGTATCATATGCAACACGTGGCTGCTACCATCGATATCGCGATGCCAGAATGATAACGAATCGCAACGAACAAAATCAATATGGTTGACCAGTCTGAATAGTACATCAATTAAAACGCGAGTTAATCGCTGAACAATTACGAAATTCCACAACACATGGATTGGAAGATCGAAAACGAAGTTAATTTCGCGAACTTAAGGAAATTACGAAGAAATCTGAATGCTCAAAAATCACGATACAAGACCATCAAGACTGGACAGCAAGCGATCGAACCACAACGATCGAGACAACATCGGTCGAACAATCATATTCAAATCACGACGGACGACAAAATCAAATAACCATTCCGAAGTCCACACCTCGACTCGAGACAATAGATGGTCTGGTAAAAACGACAAGATATACATTAACATACGACTCATAGGAATGGAGTCGAATTCGAAAAAAAGTCACAATGACAAACGGATTAATCCGAAACAATACCACAACTCGTTCGATCAATAAAAACAAAAGATTAGGACAAGTTTAGAATATATCAACGAACACAAACGAGTTGATATGATTGAGAACACAGAAGTTCAAAAATTCGATTCTCTTCCAATAGAAGAAGTTCATCCCCGAAATTCGAAACAACAAGGCAAGAAAATAACACAACATACAACTGGCAGACTACACTCTCAGGGACTCCTCGGAGTCGATCCTGATATTAGTGCTCAAGTCTGTGCCTCGGAAGGCTCGGTGACTAACTAGTAAAACTAAACCCGGTGTCCCATGAGTCCACACTTGTGACACGTTACTGGCGAAGAAGGACAATGCGCACGAACATGCCCCGACACATTACAGTTAAAACACCTCCTGGTTTTACCAGGAGTCAAAGCAGATGACGTGAAACTCTCAGTCCCACGCATCGAGCGATGAAGTCTCACAGCAAAGAGACTACGACGTTGCAATCTAGAAACACCAACTCCTGTATTGTCCATAAGGTCATCGGACTTCCTCTGATTCTTCGACTCGTGCACACGCTCCGAAGATAACGAAGCTAGTTCGTAGGCTAAGGCTCGATCCTGTTAATCCCTCAACAAAGTGCAAGTAAATCCCGTCACATACTGGCGAATCTCCAGCTTCATACGTCTGTCATAATAAAGGATCTTATCTTCTTCGGTTCTCACCTGATCTCGCACATAACTGAGTTATTTGCTATAGTCGATGATAGCCTGCGACACCGATATATCTTGCGGTTCTGCCAAATAAAATTCACGAATCCTCTGACCTCTAATCAGTTTCGGACAGAACTCAGCTCCCATAAACACCTAGGACTCCGCCCACGTGACATCACGATCACGAGATTTAACAGCTTCCCACCAACTAGCGGCATCTTTGTCAAGAAGGTACTGAGTGATAGGTACCTTCCGCTCTCCGGGACAATTGACAGCCTCGAATATGTTTCCCAACTGGAAAAGCCAACCGTCCCAGCCCAATGCATCCGCAGCACCAGCGAATCGAGGGGGATTCGTACGGATTACCTCTCGAATCTATTGATTTACACCGACGTTCTAAGTCGCGTCAGTGTTGCGTTGAACCGCCTGGGTCAACTGAGTCATCTGTGCTGCTACTTGTTGCAATGTAGTATTAACTAATGTCATTCCTGGCAATATTCTCTCGATCCTGCGTCTGATCCCCGTGGTCATCCGTACCACGGTTGCGACCACGACCTCTACCCCTCGGCATATTAACAATCAACCACCTAACGCAACGAAAATCACGTAATCACAGACAATAATTGTTGTCATTGGACAACACACATAGAATACGGTCACAAATGATCGGTCTAACAATCGCAAAAGTTAGACCTAACGGCCAAAATGCAGTACCAAAGATTATGACCAGACGGATTAGCGTGCTACAACAGAGACTTAGCATGCGCTAGCCATACCATATTAGCCCGCGCTAGCTGCACACTTGGCGTGCGCTAATTGCTCCAATTCAAAGTATGAGTTCGACTTTGTTAGATCACCATTAATTTTTGGTGACTCCAAAAATTATAAATCTTTGCAATATTATAGAACATCGAGTTAGCTTTCCAATGGTTCAAACGGTGAGTCAATCGGAGTCCGGACGAGAGAGTTATGATCGTTTCAGTTTGGCCGATCACTTCCGGAGCCTTTCGGCCGATAGGGGGTCGATAGGCTCTACCGCCGCATTCGTATGGGTATCGGTTGGGCCTATCGGCCGATAGGCTGGCCGATAGGTTCTTCGTGTTTCTCTATATTACACGGATGCGGGGAAGGACTTCATTTTCCTCTCGTTTTTCCCACTTCCTTCCTCCTCTTCCGCGGTTGGAGACTTATGGATCATGGAGGCATGTTGTCATACATCCAATTCATGAAGTTCTTGAGTTTATAGCATCAACCAATCATCCGGTAACCTCCTCCGATCTACCGAATCAAGGTTAGATTTCTTGAAATCTAGTTTTGGGGAATTTGGGTATTTTGGTTGATTTCGTCCGTTTAATCCGATTTAACTTAGGATTATGATGGATTGATGATTATTTAGATGTTTTATATCTTTTACCTTGTTATTCCATGGTTGGATCGTATCGATTCGTTGTTTTGGTCGAGTTCTTGATCGACGTCTTGAAGGTGTCCTAGAAATGGTATAGAGGGGTTTTCGGGCGTTCTACGATTATCCTTCCTCGTATGATTGTTGATTTATGGATTATATGATGTTAGGGTCGAGTTTCTTGCGAAGAAACCATGTTGAACCCTTCCGTTCGTTGTTATCTCCCTTTTCGTTAACATCGGGCGTTTCGAAGCTTTACGGTTGAGCCGTGTTCGTCGGAATACTTGCGTGCCGATTTGAGGCAAGTACCTTGTCCATACTATTCTTGTTTTGTGAATATGATAATTGGTGATCGTCTTTATATGTTTGTTTGATTGTTTGAAACGAGTTTTCAAAAGATTCGATTAGCCTGGTTAAAGGCTCTCTTTCAAAACGCGTGTGTTTTGTAATTGTGTGGGTTGTAAGTGACTACGTGGATATTTGGATATGTTTGGTGTTGATGTTGCGCTTGATAATACGTGTGTACGTATATTATCTCTTTTCAGTGCGTTGTGGATTGACGTGGTGTTTTGCTAAGTGTTTGAGGCCTCTGGCGAATTGTTTGAATATCCTTGATGTGATATGTTGATTGTGTGAATGTGTGGATAAGGGTGAAGGTCTACGGTGACACATGGCACGTGATCATGTGGTCAGGATGCAACAAGTGATTGATCCAACCGTGAGAGCCTGAGATAATCTACGGTGGCACATGGCATGCGATCATGTGGCCAGGATGCAACAAGCGATTGATCCTCTCCTCGAGGATCTACCAGGCTGATAACTAAAATCAAACATCTAAACCTCGCCTTTAAGGCTAAATGACTCGAGAGACCGATTTGGTCTTTCAAAAATACATACAACTCAATTCCAAACACATACCCACGCAGGGTCAAAATACAATAAACTCCGTACAACGGGAAAAGACACTGCGTGAAAAGAAAATACAACTAGACCAAAACGACGTCAACAGATCCTCGTGTGATTAGTATCGTTCATCTTTCATCATCCTTCGCGCCGACCACGTGCTATGCTCCAAAACCCGAATGCAAAATAGACATCCACCCCGAATACTGGGGGTTAGCAAAACTCCACTGTTTTGCTAGTGCAAGTACAAGTGCAAAAATACGAGCCATACAATACAAGTTCCAAGAACAATAATAATCAGAAATCCTCAAAGGTTCAAACGTAAGGAAAAGTACTTCCCGAGGCAGGAGTTTGGGTAAACATTTCCAAAGCGAAAGATCGCAAATAAGGGAAACAATTTACAAAACAGTTTAAAATGCCGAGAGTTTTAATAGAAAACAATTTAGGATTATAAAATCCTTCTCTTTCCAAAATCAATGTGGTCACCCAAATGTTTTGTTTTCGCAAATAGGAAACCACCAATAATTTACAGGGTCAAAGCCCAACATCACGTGTCCTCAACGGACGAAAAATCAACGAAACATAATCACGCACGCGCATCGCCTAGGACCGGGACGATACCACCGACATCCCACTCGAGGCCTCGAAGGACCCTCCCGAGCTGGCTAGCGAAACAAATCACACACATCTCACGGTTGGATCAATCGCTTGTTGCATCCTGGCCACATGATCACATGCCATGTGCCACCGTAGATTATCAGTCCCACGGTTGGATCAATCACTTGTTGCATCCTGGCCACATGATCACATGCCATGTGCCACCGTAGACCTTCAACCATATCCACACATTCACACAAATAACATATCACATCAAGGATATTCAAACAATTCGCCCAGAGGCATCAAACACTTAGCAAAACACCACGTCAATCCACAACGCACCGAAATGACATAATATACGTCCACACACAATACTAAGTGCAACATGAACACCAAGCATATACATAGAATTCACATAGTTATTCTCGAACCACACCAATCACAAAACACACACGGTTTTGAAAGAGGCCTTTAACGAGGCTAACCAAATCTTTTGAAAACTCATTTCAAACAAACAAACAAACCAAGACGATCACCAATCATCATATCCGCGAAACAAGAAAAGTATGGACAAGGTACTTGCCTCAAAATCGATACGCAAGTATTAGACGAACACGGCTCAACGGAAAGCTTCAAACGCCCAATGCTATCAAACGGAAGACGGCGGCGAGCGAAAGGGTTCAACACGGTTTCTTCGCAAGAAACACGACCCTAACATCATACAATCAATAAATCATCGACCATACGAGGAAGAATAATCGTAGAACGCCCGAAAACCCTCTAAGACATTTTAGGACACCTTCAAGGCGTCGGTCAAGAATTCAACTCAAACAACGAATCGATACGATCCAACCATGGAATAACAAGGAAATGATATAATACATCTAAATAATCATCAATCCATCAAAATCCTAAGTTAAATCGGATTAAACGGACGAAATCGAACAAAATACCCAAAATCCCCAAAATCTCCCAAAAATGGGTTCTTAGAAGATTACCTTGGATTAGGATGAATGATTCAAGAAGAAATCGATAATCTACAACAAAACTCGAAGTGGATGATTTCTTCAAGTCCGAAAATGTTAAAATCGCCCAAGAGTTGCTCTGGATCGCCTGAACGAGAGGAAGAAAAGAGAGGAGAGGAAAATGAAAACCTTCCCCGATCCCGTAATATAGTGAAACACCAGAACCTATCGGCCAGCCCTATCGCCGATAGCCCAACCGATACCCATACTGCACGCCGGCAGAGAGCCTATCGACCCCCTATCGGCCGAAAGGCTCGGAAGTGATCGCCAAAGCTGTCACGACCATAACTCTCTCGTCCGACTCGATTGACTCACCGTTTGAACCATTGGAAAGCTAACTCGATGTTCTATAATATTGCAAAGATTTATAATTTTTGGAGTCACCAAAAATTAATGGTGATCTAACAAAGTCGAACTCATACTTAGAAAAGTCGTTTAGTAATCCCGAATTCAACAAAACGACACCGAAACCCGAGCACGAATACGAACCGAAGATACGGTTACGAAGTACTCACAAA
Organism: Orobanche coerulescens; assembly: GCA_033398695.1. Lineage (NCBI taxonomy): Eukaryota > Viridiplantae > Streptophyta > Magnoliopsida > Lamiales > Orobanchaceae > Orobanche > Orobanche coerulescens. The sequence continues at coordinate 233,169,984 of CM065802.1, forward strand.
GACGAATCTAAGAGCTAGTAGAACACACGATTCCGACCACCCGAAGGCTCGAAATTCGACAACGGAAGGTAATTACCCCAAACTTTGGGAAATTACGAAAATGGCCCAACCCGAAAATCACCATACGACAACGAATAATCAAACCGAAGCTCACAACACGTATAACAACGTTAAATGAACTTACGAAAAACCCCAAACGACAATTTCAAACGAGATTCGCAAGAACCGAACTCAAGCGCGAAAAGTCGCTAAAAGCACGGAACTCAACAAAGCAAAGACCAAACGAACTCGGATGACAAAAGTGCGTAATTAAATATTCTCCGAATGACGAAACGGTCATGAGAGAGTCGTCAAAACAGACTCACCAAAAAAAGAAATTTACCGAAAATCGAAAATTGCGGATATTACATTCTACCCTCCTAAAAGAAGTTTCGTCCAAACTTAAAACAAGTAGGGGAAGAAATATTCCGCAGAAAACTCAACGAGACACACAAGAATGCGTAACTAACGCCCAACGGCGAAATGTTACAAACAACGCAAAGGGGTATACGGTGAAAACACGCTCCACGACGACCAACACAACGTCGCCAGAGAGACATAATAAAACCAACAAATGACAAGCGTCATCAAATGGATAATACAATCAAGTCAATGATCCAAACAATCACAAAACACAAATTACTTGTTACAAGAAAACACGCATCGAGAAAACAGAGAATAAACACAAAGCGATCCACAAGGGTAATTATAAATAATTCGACTACGCGAAATCCTCAAAACCACCCTAGGCATCTCCGTGTCCTTTCGAGCAGAGACGCAACCTCGATCCCCAAATCTCTCGGCTACCGTCTCGCAATGCACGGATCGGTGACCCACCCGCCACACTCAAACGGTGACTAACGGTGAACGACAATTCTTCGCAGTATGGCCCGCTCGACTACGCTTATAACATATCTTGAAGTGCTCACATTACTCACCGGCAGGGGTACTACTCCTCCGATCACGCGATCTAGGAACCATATTGGGATGACGAGACGAAGTCCCAACCTCAAGGGGCCCACTCCGATTTCTGAAAAGTTCCCAACGGTTTCTGCTTCTTGAGTCGACATACTCTCGGTCGATAATCTGATAGCTCATAGGCTAACGCCTATTTTGATAATCTCTCAAGGAAGTACAAGCGAGACTGCCATGTCTTGGCGAATCTCCGGCTTCATCCGCCTACTAAAATGACAAATCTTGTCCTCCTCTGTCCTTACTTGATTTTGCACATAGCCGAGCCGTTTGCTAAAATCAATAATAGCTTGAGACAATGGTACATCCTGCGGTTTCGCGAAAAGAATTCATTAATCCTCCGATTTCTGATCGGTTAGGACAAAACTCATCTCTCATGAATTTACGGAACTCGCCCACGTGACAACGCGATCTCGAGGCTTAGTAGCCTCCCACCAGCCTAGCGGCATCTTTGTCGAAAAGATCTCGAGCTACCGAACCTTACGTTCTTACGTACAATCAACTATCTCAAAATCTTTTCCAACCGGAAAAGCCAACCATCGACCCAACGCATCCGCAACACCGGCGAATCGAGGGGGATTCATACGAATTACCTCCGAAGCCACCGGTTTGCACCAGGTGTTCCGAGTCACATCTCAGAATGCGCTGAATCGCTGAGTCAATCGAGTCATCTCGTGTAGCTACCTGTAAAATAGTAGCGACACCGATACCGGCATCATCACCGGCAGCATGATCTCGACCACGCGTCTGATTGCCACGACTACGACCTCGGCCCCTCGGCATACTGAATAAGTAATTACTCAGCACAACAGAAAAATCATAACATATACCACATACAACAATTTCCATCGTAAGGCAATACATACATGAATATCACAATAACGACGGCATCGTCCGGCGACATCAACGACTCGAATGATGACCAGTGCACAATTACAAAACATCATGAAACAATCACCCATGTGTATAACGCATAAAAATCCAGGCTTTAACAACCCACACTAGTGCGACAATACGCAAATCACCACGAGGCGATAAACAGTAAACACCAGTTCACACCTCTCACAGAGGGCCAACAAAACATATGCGTGGCGAACGACTCGACGCTCACGCCACCAATTCAATCACAATTCGGGGTTGACACCGTAACGAAAGTTCGAAAACCATACACGCATTTCCGGTCCGCAAACAGGAATGATAGGTTTTAAAACGAGAACCACCTTTTGAAAACAGTTTGGAAACAACAGTTGATCTTGAGTATCATTTTACAAAAAGTAGTACAAACACCATTATCGAGACTTTGAAAATCATCTTGCGTTTGAACAAAAATGAGGACACCTTTCCTTTAGTGAAAAACTTTCAAAAATATTCGACCCTTGGGTCTAAGCAACTGCATTTGAAAATATCTCAAAATATTTTTGGTCCTCAACCGTTAAATTTTTGAAATGTATTGCGGCATTAGAAAACACCTTGAAAACACCGCAAGAAAATAATTCGCTTTAAAAGTACGTCTCGAATTTCAATTTTCTAAGATACTCAAGGTTTTCAAAAATAATTCAATGGGTTAGAATGCCCAAAAAGGTCGATGACGGTAGTACTTATCAAAACTCACAAAATCATTTGAAAACACCCAACTACCGTCAAAACGGTCAAGGCCAACAACTCGGTTAAAGGAATCGATTTTCGAAATAAAATTCAGTCGGTAAGATACCGAAAGCTATTACAAAGGAACTCACGCAGCGAAAAAAAGAAATACAGTCCAACATGCACAATCCAGCAACTACTCCTCACATGAAAGAAATATGAGAGTCAAATAGTCACGTATCAAGAAATCAAAATCCATAAAAGGACTCCGTCACTTAATAAATAATCATAAAAAAAAAAAATAGCTCGTGTCACACGAGGCACAACACAAAGAAGGGAGACTTACAGCCACAGGTCGCACGAAGATGATGATTGCCCACGATACTAATCACGACCAACCAACTCAGACGACGCGTCGCGACACGACTTAGTCAGACAAAATCCGACGAGACAAAGACTCAACAGACACCACTGACCCGACAGCCCAGGTTCATAAATCAATTGAAGTAATTTATAAAACGGTTTAGAATGCCATCGAGAGTTTTAATAGAAAACAATTTAGGATTATCAAATCCTACTTTTCAAAATCCAAAAGACAAAAGGGGTCACCGCCCCAAATCTTTAATTTCCGAAAAATGACATTTACCAACCCGTTGGGATTTTAGCCCCAAATCCATAAAACGACTTTTACAAAACCATTGGGATTTTAGCCCCAAATCTCATCAACTCACAGTACACAAGAACGACCACAAGGCTCGTCTCCCAACATCAAAATCCACAAATAAAGGATTTAAAACAAACAACAAAATACTTCAGTGGTAGCTTGAGATAAGTACTAATCATCGACCCAATGGTTTGTGGTATGTGTGAATGTGTGAATGGTAGATTTGATGTTGGTACATCTTCTGCCCAAAAACTGAAACGACCATAACTCTCTCGTCCGGACTCCGATTGACTCACCGTTTGAACCATTGGAAAGCTAACTCGATGTTCTATAATATTGCAAAGATTTATAATTTTTGGAATCACCAAAAATTAATGGTGATCTAACAAAGTCGAACTCATACTTAGAAAAGTCGTTTAGTAATCCTGAATTCAACAAAACGACACCGAAACCCGAGCCTGAATACGAACCGAAGATACGGTTACGAAGTACTCACAAAGACGAATCTAAGAGCTAGTAGAACACACGATTCCGACCACCCGAAGGCTCGAAATTCGACAACGGAAGGTAATTACCCCAAACTTTGGGAAATTACGAAAATGGCCCAACTGCCCGAAAATCACCATACGACAACGAATAATCAAACCGAAGCTCACAACACGTATAACAACGTTAAATGAACTTACGAAAAACCCCAAACGACAATTTCAAACGAGATTCGCAAGAACCGAACTCAAGCGCGGAAAAGTCGCTAAAAAGCACGGAACTCAACAAAGCAGCACCGAAACGAACTCGGATGACAAAAGTGCAGAATTAAATATTCTCCGAATGACGAAACGGTCATGAGAGAGTCGTCAAAACAGACTCCGACCAAAAAAAGAAATTTACCGAAAATCGAAAATTGCGGATATTACATTCTACCCTCCTTAAAAGAAGTTTCGTCCCGAAACTTAAAACAAGTAGGGGGAAGAAATATTCCGCCAGGAAAAACTCAACGAGACACACAAGAATGCGTAACTAACGCCCAACGGCGAAATGTTACAAACAACGCAAATGGGTATACGGTGTGAAAACACGCTCCACGACGACCAACACAACGTCGCCGGTAGAGACATAATAAAACCAACAAATGACAAGCGTCATCAAACGGATAATATAGCCAAGTCAATTATCCGACAATCACAACACACAACGAACGAAAGTCAGTATGATTGACCAACCCAACGGTACATCAATCGAAACGCGAGCCAATCGTTGAACTAATACTGAATTCCACCGCCCAAGGGTTGGAAGATCGAAAACGAGACTAATTTCCCAAACTCAAGGGAATTAGGAAGGAGCCTGAATGCTCAACGATCACGAAAGAAGGACAAAAACCGAACAAACAAACGACCGAACCACAACGGTCGAGACAACAAAAGCGAACGATCATGTTCGAATCACGAAGAACAATAAGGTTCAACCGACAACTCCGAGGTTCACATCTCGACTCGAGACAAAACATGATCCGGTGAAAACAACAAGATGCACACTCGCATAAGATCTACAGGAAAGGGAATAACAATTGAAAAGTCACATCGACGAACGAGTAATTCCGAAATAATACCACCCTCGTTCGATCAACAAAAGCAAGGGGCAGGACAAGCTCAGAAAATGTCAATGAACATAAACGAGTCGACAGAGTCGAAAATACAGAAGTTCCAAATCCGATCCACTTCGAATAAGAGAACTAGTAAAACCAGATGATGTCACTTCCGAACAAGGTTCACAAGAATCGAACCGAACTCGAAAAAGTCACAGCGATAACCAGATTGACCCAAAACAAGATCACAGCTCGTTCGAACGACGAAACCGAAATACAGGACAAGTTCAGAAAGTATCAACAAACACGAGCGAGTCGATAGACTCGAGAAAGAGAAAATGCAGGAGTCTAAAAACAACACGGGTACTACATTCGACCTCTTATAAAAGAAGGTCGCCCCCGCAACTCACAACAGCGAAATCAAGGTGACGACACAACAAGCAACTGACAGAAAAATCCTTCAATGGCCTCTCAAAGCCGATTCCGATGACGGTGCTGAAGCGCGAACTCCGAAAGTCTCGGTAGCCAATTCACAAAACTGAATTCGGTGTCCCTCGAGTCCACACTTGAAATGTGTTACCGACGAGAAGGACAATCTACACGTGCATGCCCCGGCACATCTCGATTGAAACGCCTCGGCTCGGCATACCGAAAATACAATGCTAGATACAATGGGGCATAACGTCGCAAAATAACATAGCGGAGATGCCAACTCAAAGACAACAAGGAATCATAATACATATCATATACAACGATTATCATCGTAAAATAATACACACAAACACTTCAAAGAACGACGGTATCGTTCGCGACCTCAACGCCCGAACGATAACCAACACATAATTACAACCATCATGAAACAATCATACATGTACACAAATGTACAACTCAAGCTTTAACAACCCACACTCGTGCGACAACACGCAAATCACCACGAGGTGATAACAAGAAACACTTCCACACCTCTCACAGAGGGCTAGTACAACAAATGCGTGGCAACGCCGACGTTCATGCCACCAATTCGATCACACCAAGTTAACACCGTAACGAAAGTTCGAAAACCATACACGCATTTCCGGTCCGCAAACCGGAATGATAGGTTTTAAAACGAAAACCACCTTTGAAGACAGTTTGGAAACACCAGTTGATCTTGAGTATCATTTTACAAAAAGTAGTACAAACACCATTATCGAGACTTTGAAAATCATCTAGCGTTTGAACAAAAATGAGGACACCTTTCCTTTAGTGAAAAAACTTTCAATAATACTCGACCCTTGGGTCTAAGCAACTGCATTTGAAAATATCTCAAAATATTTTTGGTCCTCAACCGGAAAATTTTTGAAATGTATTGCGGCATTAGAAAACACCTTGAAAACACCGCAAGAAAATAATTCGTTTTAAAAGTACGTCTCGAATTTTAATTTTCTAAGATACTCAAGGTTTTCAAAAATAATTCAATGGGCTAGAATGCCCAAAAATTTCAGGTAATTACAAGGAACAATATAGCGCCGTGGGTCCCGTGCCGGAACCCACCAGGCTAAAAACCATTCACAAAAATGCCAAAAAGGCCGATGACGGTAATGTTTCAAAAACTCACAAAAGCCATTTTACAACATGCTAAATACCGTCATAAGAATTTCGCCAAAACGGTCAAGGCCATAATGCCAAAAACTCGGTTAAGGGAATCGGTTTTCGAAATAAAACTCGGTCGGTAAAATACCGAAAGTCATTACAAAAGAACTCACGCAGCGGATAAAAGAAATACAGTTCAACATGCACAATCCACCAACACTACTCCTCATATGAACGAAATATGAGAGTCAAATAACCACATATCACGAAATCAAAATCCATAAGAGGATTCCGTCACTTAACAAATAATCATAAAAATAGCTCGTGTCACACGAGGCACAACACAAAGAAGGGAGACTTACATTCACAGGTCGCACGAAGATGATGATCGCCCACGATACTAATCACGACCAACAAACTCAGACGACGCGTCGCGACACGACTTAGTCAGACATAATCCGACAAGACAAAACTCAACAGACACAACTGACCCGACAGCCTAGGTTTCCACAACCTAAGCTCCGATACCATTTTTGTAATTTCCCAAAGTTTGGGGTAATTACCTTCCGTTGTCGAATTTCGAGCCTTCGGGTGGTCGGAATCGTGTGTTCTACTAGCTCTTAGATTCGTCTTTGTGAGTACTTCGTAATCGTATCTTCGGTTCGTATTCAGGCTCGGGTTTCGGTGTCGTTTTGTTGAATTCAGGATTACTAAACGACTTTTCTAAGTATGAGTTCGACTTTGTTAGATCACCATTAATTTTTGGTGACTCCAAAAATTATAAATCTTTGCAATATTATAGAACATCGAGTTAGCTTTCCAATGGTTCAAACGGTGAGTCAATCGGAGTCCGGACGAGAGAGTTATGATCGTTTCAGTTTTTGGCCGATCACTTCCAGGAGCCTTTCGGCCGATAGGGGGGGTCGATAGGCTCTACTGCCGGCATTCTGTATGGGTATCGATTGGGCCTATCGGCCGATAGGCTGGCCGATAGGTTCTGCTGTGTTTCTCTATATTACACGGGATCTGGGGGAAGGACTTCATTTTCCTCTCGTTTTTCCCACTTCCTTCCTCCTCTTCCGCGGTTGGAGACTTATGGATCATGGAGGCATGTTGTCATACATCCAATTCATGAAGTTCTTGAGTTTATAGCATCAACCAATCATCCGGTAACCTCCTCCGATCTACCGAATCAAGGTTAGATTTCTTGAAATCTAGTTTTGGGGAATTTGGGTATTTTGGTTGATTTCGTCCGTTTAATCCGATTTAACTTAGGATTATGATGGATTGATGATTATTTAGATGTTTTATATCTTTTACCTTGTTATTCCATGGTTGGATCGTATCGATTCGTTGTTTTGGTCGAGTTCTTGATCGACGTCTTGAAGGTGTCCGGTAAAATGTTATAGAGGGGTTTTCGGGCGTTCTACGATTATCCTTCCTCGTATGATTGTTGATTTATGGATTATATGATGTTAGGGTCGAGTTTCTTGCGAAGAAACCATGTTGAACCCTTCCGTTCGTTGTTATCTCCCTTTTCGTTAACATCGGGCGTTTGAAGCTTTTCGCTGAGCCGTGTTCGTCGGAATACTTGCGTGCCGATTTGAGGCAAGTACCTTGTCCATACTATTCTTGTTTTGTGAATATGATAATTGGTGATCGTCTTTATATGTTTGTTTGATTGTTTGAAACGAAGTTTTCAAAAGATTCGATTAGCGTTAAAGGCTCTCTTTCAAAACGCGTGTTTTGTAATTGTGTGGGTTGTAAGTGACTACGTGGATATTTGGATATGTTTGGTGTTGATGTTGCGCTTGATAATACGTGTGTACGTATATTATCTCTTTTCAGTGCGTTGTGGATTGACGTGGTGTTTTGCTAAGTGTTTGAGGCCTCTGGGCGAATTGTTTGAATATCCTTGATGTGATATGTTGATTGTGTGAATGTGTGGATATGGTTGAAGGTCTACGGTGACACATGGCACGTGATCATGTGGTCAGGATGCAACAAGTGATTGATCCAACCGTGAGAGCCTGAGATAATCTACGGTGGCACATGGCATGCGATCATGTGGCCAGGATGCAACAAGCGATTGATCCTCTCCTCGAGGATCTACCAGGCTGATAACTAAAATCAAACATCTAAACCTCGCCTTTAAGGCTAAAATGACTCAGTAGACCGATTTGGTCTTTCAACAAATACATACAACTCAATTCCAAACACATACCCACGCAGGGGTCAAAATACAATAAACTCCCGTACAACGGGGAAAAGACACTGCAGCGGAAAAGAAAATACAACTAGACCAAAACGACGTCAACAGATCCTCGTGTGATTAGTATCGTTCATCTTTCATCATCCTTCGCGCCGACCCTGTGCTATGCTCCAAAACCTGAATGCAAAAATAGACATCCACCCCCCGAATACTCGGGGGTTAGCAAAACTCCACTGTTTTGCTAGTGCAAGTACAAGTGCAAAAATACGAGCCATACAATACAAGTTCCAAGAACAATAATAATCAGGAATCCTCAAAGGTTCAAACGTAAGGAAAAGTACTTCCCGAGGCAAGAGTTTGGGTAAACATTTCCAACACTGAAAGATATCAAATATGGTAAACTATTTACAAAACAGTTTTATAATGCCGTCGAGAGTTTTTATAGAAAACAATTTAGGATTATGAAATCCTTCTCTTTCCAAAAATCTATAGGTCACACCAAATGTTTTGTTTTCGCAAATAGAAACCACCAATAATTTACAGGTGGTCAAAGCCCAACATCACGTGTCCTCAACGGACGAAAAATCAACGAAACATAATCACGCACGCGCATCGCCAGACCGGGACGATACCACCGACATCCCACTCGAGGCCTCGAAGGACCCTCCCGAGGCTAGCGAAACAAATCACACACATCTCACGGTTGGATCAATCGCTTGTTGCATCCTCGCCACATGATCACATGCCATGTGCCACCGTAGATTATCTCGAGCTCCCACGGTTGGATCAATCACTTGTTGCATCCTCGCCACATGATCACATGCCATGTGCCACCGTAGACCTTCAACCATATCCACACATTCACACAAATAACATATCACATCAAGGATATTCAAACAATTCGTGAGGCATCAAACACTTAGCAAAACACCACGTCAATCCACAACGCACCGAAATGACATAATATACGTCCACACAATACTAAGTGCAACATGAACACCAAGCATATACATAGAATTCACATAGTTATTCTCGAACCACACCAATCACAAAACACACACGGTTTGAAAGAGGCCTTTAACGAGGCTAACCAAATCTTTTGAAAACTCATTTCAAACAAACAAACAAACCAAGACGATCACCAATCATCATATCCGCGAAACAAGAAAAGTATGGACAAGGTACTTGCCTCAAAATCGACGCAAGTATTCGACGAACACGGCTCAACGGGAAAGCTTCAAACGCCCAATGCTATCGAAGCGGAAGACGACGGCGAGCGAAAGGGTTCAACACGGTTTCTTCGCAAGAAACACGACCCTAACATCATACAATCAATAAATCATCGACCATACGAGGAAGAATAATCGTAGAACGCCCGAAAACCCCTCTAAGACATTTTAGGACACCTTCAAGGCGTCGGTCAAGAATTCAACTCAAACAACGAATCGATACGATCCAACCATGGAATAACAAGGAAATGATATAATACATCTAAATAATCATCAATCCATCAAAATCCTAAGTTAAATCGGATTAAACGGACGAAATCGAACAAAATACCCAAAATCCCCAAAATCTCCCAAAAATGGGTTCTTAGAAGATTACCTTGGATTAGGATGAATGATTCAAGAAGAAATCGATAATCTACAACAAAACTCGAAGTGGATGATTTCTTCAAGTCCGAAAATGTTAAAATCGCCAAGAGTTGCTCTGGATCGCCCGTAACGAGAGGAAGAAAAGAGAGGAGAGGAAAATGAAAACCTTCCCCGATCCCGTGTAATATAGTGAAACACAAAGAGAACCTATCGGCCAGCCTATCGGCCGATAGGCCCAACCGATACCCATACAGAATGCCGGCAGTAGAGCCTATCGACCCCTATCGGCCGAAAGGCTCTCGGAAGTGATCGGCCAAAATCGAAACGACCATAACTCTCTCGTCCGGACTCCGATTGACTCACCGTTTGAACCATTGGAAAGCTAACTCGATGTTCTATAATATTGCAAAGATTTATAATTTTTGGAGTCACCAAAAATTAATGGTGATCTAACAAAGTCGAACTCATACTTAGAAAAGTCGTTTAGTAATCCCGAATTCAACAAAACGACACCGAAACCCGAGCACGAATACGAACCGAAGATACGGTTACGAAGTACTCACAAAGACGAATCTAAGAGCTAGTAGAACACACGATTCCGACCACCCGAAGGCTCGAAATTCGACAACGGAAGGTAATTACCCCAAACTTTGGGAAATTACGAAAATGGCCCAATGCCCGAAAATCACCATACGACAACGAATAATCAAACCGAAGCTCACAACACGTATAACAACGTTAAATGAACTTACGAAAAACCCCAAACGACAATTTCAAACGAGATTCGCAAGAACCGAACTCAAGCGGAAAAGTCGCTAAAAAGCACTAACTCAACAAAGCAAAGACCAAACGAACTCGGATGACAAAAGTGCGTAATTAAATATTCTCCGAATGACGAAACGGTCATGAGAGAGTCACAAACAGACTCCGACCAAAAAAAGAAATTTACCGAAAATCGAAAATTGCGGATATTACATTCTACCCTCCTTAAAAGAAGTTTCGTCCCGAAACTTAAAACAAGTAGGGGGAAGAAATATTCCGCCAGGAAAAACTCAACGAGACACACAAGAATGCGTAACTAACGCCCAACGGCGAAATGTTACAAACAACGCAAAGGGGTATACGGTGTGAAAACACGCTCCACGACGACCAACACAACGTCGCCGGTAGAGACATAATAAAACCAACAAATGACAAGCGTCATCAAATGGATAATACAATCAAGTCAATGATCCAAACAATCACAAAACACAAATTACTTGTTACAAGAAAACACGCACAGTCGAGAAAACAGAGAATAAACACAAAACGATCCACAAGGGTAATTATAAATAATTCGGACTACGCCGAAATCCTCAAAACCACCCTAGGCATCTCCGTGTCCTTTCGGAGCAGAGACGCAACCTCGATCCCCAAATCTCTCAGCTACCGTCTCGCAATGCACGGATCGGTGACCCACCTGGCCACACTCGAAACAGCTGACTAACGGTGAACGACAATTCTTCGCAGTATGGCCCACTCGACTACAGTTATAACATATCTTCGAAGTGCTCACATTACTCACTGCAGGGGTACTACTCCTCTGATCACGCGATCTAGGAACCATATTGGGATGACGAGACGAAGTCCCAACCTCAAGGGGCCCACTCCGATTTCTGAAAAGTTCCCAACGGTTTTGTTTCTTGAGTCGGACATACTCTCGGTCGATAACTGGATAGCTCATAGGCTAACGCCCTATTTTGATAATCTCTCAAGGAAGTACAAGCGAGACTCGCCATGTCTTGGCGAATCTCCGGCTTCATCCGCCTACTAAAATGACAAATCTTGTCCTCCTCTGTCCTTACTTGATTTTGCACATAGCCGAGCTGTTTGCTAAAATCAATAATAGCTTGAGACAGCGGTACATCCTGCGGTTTCGCCGAAAAGAATTCATTAATCCTCTGATTTCTGATCGGTTCGGACAAAACTCATCTCTCATGAATTTACGGAACTCGCCCACGTGACAACGCGATCTCGAGGCTTAGTAGCCTCCCACCAGCTAGCGGCATCTTTGTCGAAAAGATCTCGAGCTACCGGAACCTTACGTTCTTCCGTACAATCAACTATCTCGAAAATCTTTTCCAATGGAAAAGCCAACCATCGGCCAACGCATCCGCAACACCGCGAATCGGGGATTCATACGAATTACCTCCCGAAGCCACCGGTTTGCACCGGTGTTGAGTCACATACATGCGCTGAATCGCTGAGTCAATCGAGTCATCTGTAGCTACCTCGTAAAATAGTAGCGACACCGATACGGCATCATCACCGTGACATGATCTCGACCACGCGTCTGATTGCCACGACTACGACCTCGGCCCCTCGGCATACTGAATAAGTAATTACTCAGCACAACAGAAAAATCATAACATATACCACATACAACAATTTCCATCGTAAGGCAATACATACATGAATATCACAATAACGACGGCATCGTCCGGCGACATCAACGACTCGAATGATGACCAGTGCACAATTACAAAACATCATGAAACAATCACCCATGTGTATAACGCATAAAAATCCAGGCTTTAACAACCCACACTAGTGCGACAATACGCAAATCACCACGAGGCGATAAACAGTAAACACCAGTTCACACCTCTCACAGAGGGCCAACAAAACATATGCGTGGCGAACGACTCGACGCTCACGCCACCAATTCAATCACAATTCGGGGTTGACACCGTAACGAAAGTTCGAAAACCATACACGCATTTCCGATCCATAGCAGGAATGATAGGTTTTAAAACGAGAACCACCTTTTTTAAACAGTTTGGAAACAACTGTTGATCTTGAGTATCATTTTACAAAAAGTAGTACAAACACCATTATCGAGACTTTGAAAATCATCTTGCGTTTGAACAAAAATGAGGACACCTTTCCTTTAGTGAAAAACTTTCAAAAATATTCGACCCTTGGGTCTAAGCAACTGCATTTGAAAATATCTCAAAAATATTTTTGGTCCTCAACCGGAAAATTTTTGAAATGTATTGCGGCATTAGAAAACACCTTGAAAACACCGCAAGAAAATAATTCGCTTTAAAAGTACGTCTCGAATTTCAATTTTCTAAGATACTCAAGGTTTTCAAAAATAATTCAATGGGTTAGAATGCCCAAAAAGGTCGATGACGGTAGTACTTATCAAATAATAGAAATCATCATGGGCGTACTTATCTCAAGCTATTTGTGTGAATGTGTGGGGGTAAGTCTCCCTTAAGAATCTACCACTGATGATTAGTATCGTGGGCAATCATCATCTTCGTGCGACCTGTGGCTGTAAGTCTCCCTTCTTTGTGTTGTGCCTCGTGTGACACGAGCTATTTTTTTTTTTTATGATTATTTATTAAGTGACGGAGTCCTTTTATGGATTTTGATTTCTTGATACGTGACTATTTGACTCTCATATTTCTTTCATGTGAGGAGTAGTTGCTGGATTGTGCATGTTGGACTGTATTTCTTTTTTATTGCGTGAGTTCCTTTGTAATAGCTTTCGGTATCTTCATTGAATTTTATTTCGAAAATCGATTCCTTTAACCGAGTTGTTGGCCTTGACCGTTTTGACGGTAGTTAGGTGTTTTCAAATGATTTTGTGAGTTTTGATAAGTACTACCGTCATCGACCTTTTTGGGCATTCTAACCCATTGAATTATTTTTGAAAACCTTGAGTATCTTAGAAAATTGAAATTCGAGACGTACTTTTAAAGTGAATTATTTTCTTGCGGTGTTTTCAAGGTGTTTTCTAATGCCGCAATACATTTCAAAAATTTTCCGGTTGAGGACCAAAAATATTTTGAGATATTTTCAAATGCGATTGCTTAGACCCAAGGGTCGAATATTTTTGAAAGTTTTTCACTAAAGGAAAGGTGTCCTCATTTTTGTTCAAACGCAAGATGATTTTCAAAGTCTCGATAATGGTGTTTGTACTACTTTTTGTAAAATGATACTCAAGATCAACTGTTGTTTCCAAGCTGTTTTCAAAAGGTGGTTCTCGTTTTTAAAACCTATCATTCTGTTTGCGGACCGGAAATGCGTGTATGGTTTTCGAACTTTCGTTACGGTGTCAACCCCGAATTGTGATTGAATTGGTGGCGTGAGCGTCGAGTCGTTCGCCACGCATATGTTTTGTTGGCCCTCTGTGAGAGGTGTGGTAGTGTTCTTGTTTATCGCCTCGTGGTGATTTGCGTATTGTCGCACTAGTGTGGGTTGTTAAAGCACGGATTTTTATGCGTTATACACATGGGTGATTGTTTCATGATGTTTTGTAATTGTGCAATGGTCATCATTCGAGTCGTTGATGTCGCGGACGATGCCGTCGTTATTGTGATATTCATGTATGTATTGCCTTACGATGGAAATTGTTGTATGTGGTATATGTTATGATTTTTCTGTTGTGCTGAGTAATTACTTATTCAGTATGCCGAGGGGCCGAGGTCGTAGTCGTGGCAATCAGACGCGTGGTCGAGATCATCTGCCGGTGATGATCTTGGTATCGGTGTCGCTACTATTTTACGAGTAGCTACAGATGACTCGATTGACTCAGCGATTCGGCGCATTACAGATGTGACTCGAACACCGGGTGCAAACCGGTGGCTTCGGAGGTAATTCGTATGAATCCCCTCGATTCGCGGTGTTGCGGATGCGTTGGGTGGGATGGTTGGCTTTTCCATTGGAAAAGATTTTGAGATAGTTGATTGTACGGAAGAACGTAAGGTTCGGTAGCTCGTATCTTTCGACAAAGATGCCGCTATTGGTGGGAGGCTACTAAGCCTCGAGATCGCGTTGTCACGTGGGCGAGTTCGAGAAATTCATGAGAGATGAGTTTTGTCCGAACCGATCAGAAATCGAGGATTAATGAATTCTTTTCGGCGAAACCGCGGGATGTACCATTGTCTCAAGCTATTATTGATTTTAGCAAACGGCTCGGCTATGTGCAAAATCAAGTAAGGACAGAGGAGGACAAGATTTGTCATTTTAGTAGGCGGATGAAGCCGGAGATTCGCCGATACATGGCGGAGTCTCGCTTGTACTTCCTTGAGAGATTATCAAAATAGGGCGTTAGCCTATGAGCTATCAGTTATCGACCGAGAGTATGTCGACTCGAAGAAACAGAAAACCGTTGGGAACTTTTCAGAAATCGAAGTGGGCCCCTTGAGGTTGGGACTTCGTCTCGTCATCCCAATATGGTTCCTAGATCGCGTGATCGGAGGAGTAGTACCCTGCGGTGAGTAATGTGAGCACTTCAAGATATGTTATAAGCGTAGTCGAGCGGGCCATCTTGCGAAGAATTGTCGTTCACCGTTAGTGTTTGTTTGAGTGTGGCCGGGTGGGTCACCGATCTGTGCATTGCGAGACGGTAGCCGAGAGATTTGGGGATCGAGGTTGCGTCTCTGCTCCGAAAGGACACGGAGATGCCTAGGGTGGTTTTGAGGATTTCGGCGTAGTCCGAATTATTTATAATTACCCTTGTGGATCGTTTTGTGTTTATTCTCTGTTTTCTCATGCGTGTTTTCTTGTAACAAGTAATTTGTGTTTTGTGATTGTTTGGATCATTGACTTGATTGTATTATCCATTTGATGACGCTTGTCATTTGTTGGTTTTATTATGTCTCTACCGCGACGTTGTGTTGGTCGTCGTGGAGCGTGTTTTCACCGTATACCCCTTTGCGTTGTTTGTAACATTTCGACGTTGGGCGTTAGTTACGCATTCTTGTGTGTCTCGTTGAGTTTTCTGGCGGAATATTTCTTCCCTACTTGTTTTAAGTTTCGGACGAAACTTCTTTTAAGGAGGGTAGAATGTAATATCCGCAATTTTCGATTTTCGTAAATTTCTTTTTTGGTGAGTCTGTTTGACGACTCTCTCATGACCGTTTCGTCATTCGGAGAATATTTAATTTCGCACTTTTGTCATCCGAGTTCGTTTGGTCGCTTTGTTGAGTTCCGTGCTTTTAGCGACTTTTCCGCGCTTGAGTTCGGTTCTTGCGAATCTCGTTTGAAATTGTCGTTTGGGGTTTTTCGTAAGTTCATTTAACGTTGTTATACGTGTTGTGAGCTTCGGTTTGATTATTCGTTGTCGTATGGTGATTTTCGGGCAGTTGGGCCATTTTCGTAATTTCCCAAAGTTTGGGGTAATTACCTTCCGTTGTCGAATTTCGAGCCTTGGTGGTCGGAATCGTGTGTTCTACTAGCTCTTAGATTCGTCTTTGTGAGTACTTCGTAACCGTATCTTCGGTTCGTATTCAGGCTCGGGTTTCGGTGTCGTTTTGTTGAATTCAGGATTACTAAATGACTTTTCTAAGTATGAGTTCGACTTTGTTAGATCACCATTAATTTTTGGTGACTCCAAAAATTATAAATCTTTGCAATATTATAGAACATCGAGTTAGCTTTCCAATGGTTCAAACGGTGAGTCAATCGGAGTCCGGACGAGAGAGTTATGGTCGTTTGATTTTGGCGATCACTTCGGGAGCCTTTCGGCCGATAGGGGGTCGATAGGCTCTACCGCCGGCATTCGTATGGGTATCGGTTGGGCCTATCGGCCGATAGGCTGGCCGATAGGTTCTGCTGTGTTTCACTATATTACGGGATGCGGGAAGGTTTTCATTTTCCTCTCCTCTCTTTTCTTCCTCTCGTTCGGGCGATCCAGGAGCAACTCTTGGGCGATTTTAACATTTTCGGACTTGAAGAAATCATCCACTTCGAGTTTTGTTGTAGATTATCGATTTCTTCTTGAATCATTCATCCTAATCCAAGGTAATCTTCTAAGAACCCATTTTTGGGAGATTTTGGGGATTTTGGGTATTTTGTTCGATTTCGTCCGTTTAATCCGATTTAACTTAGGATTTTGATGGATTGATGATTATTTAGATGTATTATATCATTTCCTTGTTATTCCATGGTTGGATCGTATCGATTCGTTGTTTGAGTTGAATTCTTGACCGACGCCTTGAAGGTGTCCTAAAATGTCTTAGAGGGTTTTCGGGCGTTCTACGATTATTCTTCCTCGTATGGTCGATGATTTATTGATTGTATGATGTTAGGTCGTGTTTCTTGCGAAGAAACCGTGTTGAACCCTTTCGTTCGTCGCCGTCTTCCGTTTCGATAGCATTGGGCGTTTGAAGCTTTCGGTTGAGCCGTGTTCGTCGGAATACTTGCGTATCGATTTTGAGGCAAGTACCTTGTCCATACTTTTCTTGTTTCGCGGATATGATGATTGGTGATCGTCTTGGTTTGTTTGTTTGTTTGAAATGAGTTTTCAAAAGATTTGGTTAGCCTCGTTAAAGGCCTCTTTCAAAACCGTGTGTGTTTTGTGATTGGTGTGGTTCGAGAATAACTATGTGAATTCTATGTATATGCTTGGTGTTCATGTTGCACTTAGTATTGTGTGTGGACGTATATTATGTCATTTCGGTGCGTTGTGGATTGACGTGGTGTTTTGCTAAGTGTTTGATGCCTGCAGGCGAATTGTTTGAATATCCTTGATGTGATATGTTATTTGTGTGAATGTGTGGATATGGTTGAAGGTCTACGGTGGCACATGGCATGTGATCATGTGGCGAGGATGCAACAAGTGATTGATCCAACCGTGGGAGCTCGAGATAATCTACGGTGGCACATGGCATGTGATCATGTGGCCAGGATGCAACAAGCGATTGATCCAACCGTGAGATGTGTGTGATTTGTTTCGCTAGCCACTCGGGAGGGTCCTTCGAGGCCTCGAGTGGGATGTCGGTGGTATCGTCCGGTCTAGGCGATGCGCGTGCGTGATTATGTTTCGTTGATTTTTCGTCCGTTGAGGACACGTGATGTTGGGCTTTGACCTGTAAATTATTGGTGGTTTCTATTTGCGAAAACAAAACATTTGAAATTTGTGACCCTATTGATTTTGGAAAGAGAAGGATTTTATAATCCTAAATTGTTTTCTATTAAAACTCTCGACGGCATTTTAAACTGTTTTTTAAATTGTTTCACATAATATCGAACTTTAAGTTTTTGAAATTTTTACACAAACTCTAGCCACGGGAAGTACATTTACATAACTTTGAACCATTGAGGATTCCTGAATATTATTGTTATTGGAACATGTATTGTATGGCTCGTATTTTTGCACTTGTACTTGCACTAGCAAAACAGTGGAGTTTGCTAACCCGAGTATTCGGGGTGGATGTCTATTTTTGCATTCAGGTTTTGGAGCATAGCACAGGGTCGGCGCGAAGGATGATGAAAGATGAACGATACTAATCACACGAGGATCTGTTGACGTCGTTTTGGTCTAGTTGTATTTTCTTTTCCGCTGCAGTGTCTTTTCCCCATTGTACGGGAGTTTATTGTATTTTGACCCCTGCGTGGGTATGTGTTTGGAATTGAGTTGTATGTATTTGTTGAAAGACCAAATCGGTCTACTGAGTCATTTTAGCCTTAAAGGCGAGGTTTAGATGTTTGATTTTAGTTATCAGCCTGGTAGATCCTCGAGGAGAGGGTCTACGGCGTGTAATATCCCTGAGCGGATTTGGGGGTGTTACATAAATTTTCTGTAACACCCCCAGGATATCCGAGGTATATTACAGCGCCGTGAATCCCTATATGGGACCCACCAGGCTGAACAGCATCATACCCAACGACTCACAGAAACGATAAAATAACACCACGTCATAAAGACGCAAAACAGAACAATCCACCGGTTCGGTTGGCCAATATAACATCATCATCCAACACAACATAATAAGCAACAATACAATTCAAACGAACAAGAACCCCTTAAGTACTCGAGTACAACTATTAGTTCAAAACCACAAAAGACAAAAAGGTAAAAGACTCTAAAACATCACTCGTGCACCATCATCACGCACGGCCATCATCCGTGTCTTGGTCCAGCGCAGCTCGTCTCGATGAACGACTGAAATTCATAAAACGAATTTCCCCAAAGCGGGTCCCAGAGGGTTAGCAATTACGCTAGTACAAGTAACCAAATGAACAATTTACATCTTACACATATAGTAAATGCATGCAATAAAGAAAACCATTGAAAGCACTCATTTCCTAAATGCCAATATCAAAACACATTTGTAAAATTTCACCACAATTAACCGTCGATCCACGTCTCTGTGGACCCCTACCGAGACCGTCGGATCTAACCCGTAGTGGTTAAAAGCAAGCTCTCGATCCACGTCTCTTGTGGACCCCTACCGAGAGCCCGTCGGATCTAACCCGTAGTGAGCATAAACACACACACCATTTCTCATACAATACTAGTATGTCAAGATTGTAAGTTCATAAGGATACTTGCCTCGATTAAATAGACGATGACACTAACGGAGCGGAAGAGTTGAACACGACCGCAAGGAACCGCGGAAATGAACCTAACGATTTGAATAACAATCACAACCACTTCTAAACGATTATGGAAATGGAATACTCCCGGAAACCCGCCTACGATTCATGTATATTCGTATACAAACAACAACGAGGGCGGACCACAACCGAACCCTCTCGATTCCGTAAAAATCACGAAATATACCATGAATCCGTAGGGAAACTAAGAATACCAACAAGAATAATCATATTCATCATGAATCCATCAACGGAACGGAAAGAATCGGACAAAACCCCAAAATCCCCAATTATCCAAAAAGGTAGGGTTTCAAGAGATATTACCTTGAGTGATTCAAGTATTAAGATCCGTAGAACACGCGTTAGATTGATTATCCAAGCCTCACAACCGAAAAGAAATGATGAAAATCGACCCCCGGATGAAGAACTCTCCCCCTCTATATCCTCTCTCTCGCGACGATGGAAAAATGGGGAAGGAAATGAGCATTCACGCTCAAAACAACACATTTATAGTGTAACACAATGAGAACTTATCGGCCACCTATCGGCCGATAGGCCCAACCGATACCCATACGGAATGCCGTAGAAGAGTCTATCGACCCCCTATCGGCCGAAAGGCTCTGGAAGTTCGAATGTGAAGAAATTTACCTATCGGCCAGCCTATCGGCCGATAGGCCCAACCGATACCCATACGAGAATGCCGGCGGTGGAGTCTATCGACCCCCTATCGTAGAAAGGCTCTGGAAGTGCTCGGCCAAAAGCGAAACGACCATAACTCTCTCGTCCAGGACTCAGATTGACTCACCGTTTGAACCATTGGAAAGCTAACTCGATGTTCTATAATATTGCAAAGATTTATAATTTTTGGAGTCACCAAAAATTAATGGTGATCTAACAAAGTCGAACTCATATGAGGAAAGTTGAAACAACGAACAATAACGAGAATACAATTCAACGGTTGACAGAAGGACATCTTGAAAGATACATGAGGGTCACTATGACCGAGAAATATACCAAAAATGAAAATACAAGGAAATAAAAATACGGATATTACATTCTACCCCTCTAAAAATAAGTTTCGTCCGAAACTTAAGAAACAAACAACTCCGGGTACCTAGCACGCATGCTATCCTCGGTTTCCCAAGTTGCCTCCTCGACACCGTGTCTCGACCACTGAACTTTGACCAAAGGGATGGTCTTATGCCTCAGTCGTTTCTCACGATGCTCCAAAATCTTCAAAGGACGCTCCTCAAAAGTAATATCTTCAGCAATATCAATCTCGCCATAATCGATGACGTGACTAGGATCCGGAACATATTTCCTCAACTGGGAAACATGAAAAATGCTATGAACATGACTCAAGGCTGGAGGTAACGCCAAACGGTATGCTAATTCACCGACTCGCTCGAGAATCTCAAAGGGTCCAATAAATCTCGGGCTCAGCTTTCCTTTCTTCCCAAAACGAAAAACTCCCTTCGTCGGCGACACCTTTAGCAAAACGTGGTCTCCCACCTCGAATTCCAAAGGTCGACGACGGACGTCGGCATATGACTTCTGTCGACTCTGGGCAGTCAACATCCGTTCTCGAATTAACTCTATCTTCCGCCTCGTCTCTAAAACGACATCCGGCTCGGTCCCGACCAAATCGGACGCCTCATTCCAATAAATCGGCGATCGACATCGTCGCCCATAAAGTGCCTCATACGGTGCCATCCGAATCGACGCGTGCCAACTATTGTTGTACGTGAATTCGATCAATGGCAAATGCTCCTCCCAGTCGTTGCTCCAATCGAGGGCACAAGCACGCAACATGTCCTCGAATGTCTGGATAGTGCGTTCCGACTGTCCATCTGACTGAGGATGGAAAGAGGTACTCAAATGCAAACGGGTACCCAACGCCTTATGCACCGCCTGCCAAAAGTGCGATACGAAACGGCCATCACGATCCGAAACGATAGACTTCGGAGTACCGTGAAGCCTCACAATCTGTGCGATAAATATACGGGCCAACTTCTCCGGGCCCCAAGTGTCCTTGATGCTCAGAAAATGTGCCGACTTGGTCAGACGATCAACAATCACCCAAACCATATTCATGCCTGATCTCGATCTCGGCAAACTCGTAATGAAATCCATCGATATATCTTCCCATTTCCATTAGGAGCGAAGTGGCTGCAATAACTTGGCCCGGTCGCTGATGCTCGATTTTGACCTGCTGGCAAGTCAAACATCTCGCCACAAACTGTGCGACTTCCTCCTTCATATCATTCCACCAGAAGTTCCTCCTCAGGTCCTTGTACATCTTACTCGAGCCAGGATGAACGGAATAGGGTGTGGAATGGGCCTCACGCAAAATACCCTGTCGCAACCCTGGATCGTTCGGCACACAAAGCCGACTCTGGAATCTCAAAACGCCATCCTCGTGAATCACAAACCCAGGAGACTTTCCTTTAAGAACGTTCTCTCGGATTTGAGTAATCATCGGATCCTCTAATTGCTTCAGTTTAATTTCATCGATCAAAGGCAGCGAAATTTCTAAGGCACAAAGTTGCCCGGCAGATCCAGCAGCAAAACCTCAACATCTAACCCGATCAAAGCCCGCCGAAGCTCGGAGGCCGAGGCGTAAGGACCTCAAGCGTTCGCAACGCAATCGGTTTCGACTCAAGGCGTCGGCTACGACATTCGCCTTACCGGATGATAAAGGATTTCGAGGTCATAATCCTTAATCAACTCTAACCACCTCCTGTCTCATGTTCAACTCTCGTGAGTAAATATGTATTTCGGACTTTTGTGATCGGTAAAAATCGACATGCGAGCCGAAAAGATAGTGACGCCAAATCTTGAGTGCAAAGACAACCGCCGCTAACTCCAAATCGTGAGTAGGGTAGTTAAGCTCATACGGCCTCAAGCTGTCTCGACGCATAGGCAATGGTCTTGCCGTCTTTGCATCAATACGCACCCAAGACCACGACCGAAGCATCGCTAAAAGCGGCGAAACCCTCGTTACCACATGGCAACGCCAAAACCGGGGCTGAAGTCAAACGCTTCTTGACTCCTCAAAACTCGATCGCCTCTCGTCATTCCAGACGAACTTCTCGGATTTCTGGAGCAACTGTGTAAGTGGTCGGGCCAGTTTCGAGAAACCCTCGACAAACCTACGGTAGTAGCCAGCCAAACCCAAGAAACTTCGGAGCTCTCTCACGTTTTTGGGCGGTGCCCAACCCAATACCGCCTCGATCTTTTGCGGATCTACACGAACCCCCTCGGCTGAAATCACGTGACCCAAAAACATCACTTCCTTCAGCCAGAACTCACATTTCGAGAACTTCGCATAGAGTTGCTCGGCCCTCAAAATGTCTAACACTATCCGCAAATGATGGGCATGCTCTTCCTCGTTCCTCGAATAAATAAGAATATCGTCAATGAAGACGACGACACACTTATCCAAATACTCGATAAAGACTTTGTTCATCAACTGCATGAACACCGCCGGCGCGTTAGTTAACCCGAAAGGCATAACTACAAACTCATAATGTCCGTATCTCGTCCGAAAAGCCGTTTTCGGCACGTCGGACTCCCTCACCCGGAGTTGATAGTACCCCGATCTCAAATCAATCTTTGAGAATACCGCTGCTCCCTGCAACTGGTCGAACAAGTCGTCAATCCTCGGTAAAGGATACTTGTTCTTGATGGTCACCTTGTTCAGTTCACGATAGTCGATACACAAACGTAGTGAACCATCCTTCTTCCGCACAAACAGGACTGGTGCACCCCAAGGCGAGGCGCTCGGTCGAACATACCCCGACTCAAGAAGCTCACTCAACTGCTTCTTCAACTCGGACATCTCTGAAGGTGCCATGCGATAGGGCGCCTTCGAAATAGGAGCCGCACCCGGCTCTAACTCTATAGCGAACTCGACCTCGCGTTCCGGTGGCAATCCCGGTAACTCGTCAGGAAAAACATCAGAAAACTCATTAACGACTGGAATCGACGAAAGCTCGACTCCACCATTCTCCGCCTTCAAGGCGTAGCACCAATAACCAGTACACCCTTTTCGCAGGAGTCTCATCGCCTTCAAGGCGTTAATAACAAACTTCTGGTTCCCCCTCTTTCGCCCGGCGAAAGAGTGCTCGGTGCCATCATCGGCTAACATGGTGATGATTCTCGTGCGGTAGTTCATGATTGTACCATGCCGCTCGAGCCAATCATCCCCGAGAATCAAATCCTCACCCTCAATATCTACAACAATAAGATTAGAGGGCCAAGTCCTCTCACAAATAAGTACAGAACAGTCTCGAACCTCCTGATCACCAACGATCCTATCACCGCTAGGAAGCTTAACGATGAAGGGTTCACAAGGCATCAAACAGTCGAGACTCAAACGGCGTACACAATCCAAAGATATGAACGAATGCGTAGCACCTAATCGAAAAGCACACCGGGATGAGAAAGAATATAGACGGTACTGCCGCCACGGTAGCCTGGTCATCGGCTTTCCGCATCTCATAGACACGCGGGTGGGCGGAGCCAACACTGGAAGCTCCCCCTCTTGAGGGCTGACCCCGACCTCTCCCCCGACCAGCACTCGGCGGAGATTGAGGAGCAAACGACCCCTGATTCACACTTGGTTCCCTAGGCGCTGGAATGGAAGCCCGGGCACCAAGGATTCTCTCCCTCTCAGCACAGAAAGCAGCTTTGTGGCCCGGCTGGCCACACTGATTACACGTCAGCAAAGGGCTCAAACAAGTACGACTGACGTGGCCTGTACGATCACAATTGAAACACTTCACATCACGGAAAGGAGC
This sequence comes from Orobanche coerulescens, assembly GCA_033398695.1. Lineage (NCBI taxonomy): Eukaryota > Viridiplantae > Streptophyta > Magnoliopsida > Lamiales > Orobanchaceae > Orobanche > Orobanche coerulescens. The sequence goes on from CM065802.1 coordinate 233,194,378, forward strand.
ACTGGTAGTTCCACGAGGACCCCCAGCGGAACGAGCTGGACCACCGCCGGCGAGGAAGTTAGCAGATTGGGACTCACCAGTAGTAGTATCTTTTCGGTCGATATTACTATTTTCGGTATTATTACAGCGGATTGAGACTTACTATTTTAAGATATATACTACTACTGTTGTAATCTTGACGTATATATTACTATTTTTCGGATTAATAAGTCCCAAATCTTTTCGGTCGAACAAACTTACAATCTTGACATAGTAGTATCTTTTCGAGGTATATTACAGCGCCGTGAATCCCTATATGGGACCCACCAGGCTGAACAGCATCATACCCAACGACTCACAGAAACGATAAAATAACACCACGTCATAAAGACGCAAAACAGAACAATCCACCCGGTTCAACCGGTCAATATAACATCATCATCCAACACAACATAATAAGCAACAATACAATTCAAACGAACAAGAACCCCTTAAGTACTCGAGTACAACTATTAGTTCAAAACCACAAAAGACAAAAAGGTAAAAGACTCTAAAACATCACTCGTGCACCATCATCACGCACGGCCATCATCCGTGTACTGGTCCAGCGCCCGCTCGTCTCGATGAACCTGACCTGAAATTCATAAAACGAATTTCCCCAAAACGGGTCCCCAGAGGGGTTAGCAATTACGCTAGTACAAGTAACCAAATGAACAATTTACATCTTACACATATAGTAAATGCATGCAATAAAGAAAACCATTCGAAAGCACTCACTTCCGGAAATGCCAATATCAAAACACATTTGTAAAATTTCACCACAATTAACCGTCGATCCACGTCTCTGTGGACCCCTACCGAGACCCCGTCGGATCTAACCCGTAGTGGTTAAAAGCAAGCTCGTCGATCCACGTCTCTTGTGGACCCCTACCGAGACCCCGTCGGATCTAACCCGTAGTGAGCATACACACACACACCATTTCTCATACAATACTACTATGTCAAGATTGTAAGTTCATAAGGATACTTGCCTCGATTAAATAGACGATGACACGAACGGAACGGAAGAGTTGAACACGACCGCAAGGAACCGGCGGAAATGAACCTAACGATTTGAATAGCACAATCACAACCACTTCTAAACGATTATGGAAATGGAATACTCCCGGAAACCCGCCTACGATTCATGTATATTCGTATACAAACAACAACGAGGGCGGACCACAACCGAACCCTCTCGATTCCGTAAAAATCACGAAATATACCATGAATCCGTAGGGAAACTAAGAATACCAACAAGAATAATCATATTCATCATGAATCCATCAACGAAACGGAAAGAATCGGACAAAACCCCAAAATCCCCAATTATCCAAAAAGGTGGGGTTTCAAGAGATATTACCTTGAGTGATTCAAGTATTAAGATCCGTAGAACACGCGTTAGATTGATTATCCGAGCCTCACAACCGAAAAGAAATGATGAAAATCGACCCCCGGATGAAGAACTCTCCCCCTCTATATCCTCTCTCTCGCGACGCATGGAAAAATGGGGAAGGAAATGAGCCGTTCACGCTCAAAACAACACATTTATTGTGTAACACAGAAGAACCTATCGGCCGGCCTATCGGCCGATAGGCCCAACCGATACCCATACGGAATGCCGGCAGTAGAGTCTATCGACCCCCCCTATCGGCCGAAAGGCTCCTGGAAGTTCGAATGTGAAGAAATTTACCTATCGGCCAGCCTATCGGCCGATAGGCCCAACCGATACCCATACAGAAAGCCGGCAGTGGAGTCGATCGACCCCCTATCGGTAGAAAGGCTCTGAAGTGCTCGGCCAAACCCAAAAACGACCATAACTCTCTCGTCCGGACTCCGATTGACTCACCGTTTGAACCATTGGAAAGCTAACTCGATGTTCTATAATATTGCAAAGATTTATAATTTTTGGAGTCACCAAAAATTAATGGTGATCTAACAAAGTCGAACTCATATGAGGAAAGTTGAAACAACGAACAATAACGAGAATACAATTCAACGGTTGACGGGGAAGGACATACTGAAAGATACATGAGGGTCACTATGACCGAGAAATATACCAAAAATGAAAATACAAGGGAAATAAAAAAATACCGGATATTACATTCTACCCCTCTAAAAATAAGTTTCGTCCCGAAACTTAAGAAACAAACAACTCCGGGTACCTAGCACGCATGCTATCCTCGGTTTCCCAAGTTGCCTCCTCGACACCGTGTCTCGACCACTGAACTTTGACCAAAGGGATGGTCTTATGCCTCAGTCGTTTCTCACGATGCTCCAAAATCTTCAAAGGACGCTCCTCAAAAGTAATATCTTCAGCAATATCAATCTCGCCATAATCGATGACGTGACTAGGATCCGGAACATATTTCCTCAACTGGGAAACATGAAAAATGCTATGAACATGACTCAAGGCTGGAGGTAACGCCAAACGGTACGCTAATTCACCGACTCGCTCGAGAATCTACCAAAATCATCATCTATTTGACTCTAATCACGATAAGAACCCACCAGCTAAAAGTTATGGTCGTTTCCACAAAGAGTGGCCCCCTTGAGGTTGGGACTTCGTCTCGTCATCCCAATATGGTTCCTAGATCGCGTGATCAGAGGAGTAGTACCCCTGCAGTGAGTAATGTGAGCACTTCGAAGATATGTTATAACTGTAGTCGAGCGGGCCATACTGCGAAGAATTGTCGTTCACCGTTAGTCAGCTGTTTCGAGTGTGGCCAGGTGGGTCACCGATCCGTGCATTGCGAGACGGTAGCTGAGAGATTTGGGGATCGAGGTTGCGTCTCTGCTCCGAAAGGACACGGAGATGCCTAGGGTGGTTTTGAGGATTTCGGCGTAGTCCGAATTATTTATAATTACCCTTGTGGATCGTTTTATGTTTATTCTCTGTTTTCTCGACTGTGCGTGTTTTCTTGTAACAAGTAATTTGTGTTTTGTGATTGTTTGGATCATTGACTTGATTGTATTATCCATTTGATGACGCTTGTCATTTGTTGGTTTTATTATGTCTCTACCGGCGACGTTGTGTTGGTCGTCGTGGAGCGTGTTTTCACACCGTATACCCCTTTGCGTTGTTTGTAACATTTCGCCGTTGGGCGTTAGTTACGCATTCTTGTGTGTCTCGTTGAGTTTTTCCTGGCGGAATATTTCTTCCCCCTACTTGTTTTAAGTTTCGGGACGAAACTTCTTTTAAGGAGGGTAGAATGTAATATCCGCAATTTTCGATTTTCGGTAAATTTCTTTTTTTGGTCGGAGTCTGTTTTGACGACTCTCTCATGACCGTTTCGTCATTCGGAGAATATTTAATTCTGCACTTTTGTCATCCGAGTTCGTTTCGGTGCTGCTTTGTTGAGTTCCGTGCTTTTTAGCGACTTTTCCGCGCTTGAGTTCCGTTCTTGCGAATCTCGTTTGAAATTGTCGTTTGGGGTTTTTCGTAAGTTCATTTAACGTTGTTTTACGTGTTGTGAGCTTCGGTTTGATTATTCGTTGTCGTATGGTGATTTTCGGGCAGTTGGGCCATTTTCGTAATTTCCCAAAGTTTGGGGTAATTACCTTCCGTTGTCGAATTTCGAGCCTTCGGGTGGTCGGAATCGTGTGTTCTACTAGCTCTTAGATTCGTCTTTGTGAGTACTTCGTAACCGTATCTTCGGTTCGTATTCAGGCTCGGGTTTCGGTGTCGTTTTGTTGAATTCAGGATTACTAAACGACTTTTCTAAGTATGAGTTCGACTTTGTTAGATCACCATTAATTTTTGGTGACTCCAAAAATTATAAATCTTTGCAATATTATAGAACATCGAGTTATCTTTCCAATGGTTCAAACGGTGAGTCAATCGGAGTCCGGACGAGAGAGTTATGGTCGTTTGATTTTGGCGATCACTTCGTGAGCCTTTCGGCCGATAGGGGGTCGATAGGCTCTACCGCCGGCATTCGTATGGGTATCGGTTGGGCCTATCGGCCGATAGGCTGGCCGATAGGTTCTCTGTGTTTCACTATATTACGGGATCCGGGGAAGGTTTTCATTTTCCTCTCCTCTCTTTTCTTCCTCTCGTTCTGGGCGATCCAGGAGCAACTCTTGGGCGATTTTAACATTTTCGGACTTGAAGAAATCATCCACTTCAAGTTTTGTTGTAGATTATCGATTTCTTCTTGAATCATTCATCCTAATCCAAGGTAATCTTCTAAGAACCCATTTTTGGGAGATTTTGGGGATTTTGGGTATTTTGTTCGATTTCGTCCGTTTAATCCGATTTAACTTAGGATTTTGATGGATTGATGATTATTTAGATGTATTATATCATTTCCCTTGTTATTCCATGGTTGGATCGTATCGATTCGTTGTTTGAGTTGAATTCTTGACCGACGCCTTGAAGGTGTCCGGTAAAATGTCTTAGAGGGGTTTTCGGGCGTTCTACGATTATTCTTCCTCGTATGGTCGATGATTTATTGATTGTATGATGTTAGGGTCGTGTTTCTTGCGAAGAAACCGTGTTGAACCCTTTCGTTAGGCGTCGTCTTACGTTTCGATAGCATTGGGCGTTTGAAGCTTTAGGTTGAGCCGTGTTCGTCGAATACTTGCGTATCGATTTTGAGGCAAGTACCTTGTCCATACTTTTCTTGTTTCGCGGATATGATGATTGGTGATCGTCTTGGTTTGTTTGTTTGTTTGAAATGAGTTTTCAAAAGATTTGGTTAGCCTCGTTAAAGGCCTCTTTCAAAACCGTGTGTGTTTTGTGATTGGTGTGGTTCGAGAATAACTATGTGAATTCTATGTATATGCTTGGTGTTCATGTTGCACTTAGTATTGTGTGTGGACGTATATTATGTCATTTCGGTGCGTTGTGGATTGACGTGGTGTTTTGCTAAGTGTTTGATGACTGCAGGCGAATTGTTTGAATATCCTTGATGTGATATGTTATTTGTGTGAATGTGTGGATATGGTTGAAGGTCTACGGTGGCACATGGCATGTGATCATGTGGCCAGGATGCAACAAGTGATTGATCCAACCGTGGGAGCCTGAGATAATCTACGGTGGCACATGGCATGTGATCATGTGGCCAGGATGCAACAAGCGATTGATCCAACCGTGAGATGTGTGTGATTTGTTTCGCTAGCCAGCTCGGGAGGGTCCTTCGAGGCCTCGAGTGGGATGTCGGTGGTATCGTCCCGGTCCTAGGCGATGCGCGTGCGTGATTATGTTTCGTTGATTTTTCGTCCGTTGAGGAGACGTGATGTTGGGCTTTGACCCTGTAAATTATTGGTGGTTTCCTATTTGCGAAAACAAAACATTTGGGCTGAGTAATTTATGGTCTCCAGTTATGGTTTCCACAAATCCTTACTAAACAATCTAGAAGATGTACCGCTGTCTCAAGTTATGGTCGTTTCCACAAACAACAACACCTTTTCTGTCAGACGGGCTCAGCAACAAAAATGTGTATTTCTTACAAAGGTCGATGATGAAAGACCAAATCGGTCTACTAATTCAACTATCGTGGGCAATCATCATCTTCGTGCGACCTGTGGTTGTAAGTCTCCCTTCTTTGTGTTGTGCCTCGTGTGACACGAGCTATTTTTTTTTATGATTATTTATTAAGTGACGGAGTCCTTTTATGGATTTTGATTTCTTGATACGTGACTATTTGACTCTCATATTTCTTTCATGTGAGGAGTAGTTGCTGGATTGTGCATGTTGGACTGTATTTCTTTTTTTCGCTGCGTGAGTTCCTTTGTAATAGCTTTCGGTATCTTACCGACTGAATTTTATTTCGAAAATCGATTCCTTTAACCGAGTTGTTGGCCTTGACCGTTTTGACGGTAGTTGGGTGTTTTCAAATGATTTTGTGAGTTTTGATAAGTACTACCGTCATCGACCTTTTTGGGCATTCTAACCCATTGAATTATTTTTGAAAACCTTGAGTATCTTAGAAAATTGAAATTCGAGACGTACTTTTAAAGCGAATTATTTTCTTGCGGTGTTTTCAAGGTGTTTTCTAATGCCGCAATACATTTCAAAAATTTTCCGGTTGAGGACCAAAAATATTTTGAGATATTTTCAAATGCAGTTGCTTAGACCCAAGGGTCGAATATTTTGAAAGTTTTTCACTAAAGGAAAGGTGTCCTCATTTTTGTTCAAACGCAAGATGATTTTCAAAGTCTCGATAATGGTGTTTGTACTACTTTTTGTAAAATGATACTCAAGATCAACTGTTGTTTCCAAAGCTGTTTTCAAAAGGTGGTTCTCGTTTTAAAACCTATCATTCTGTTTGCGGACCGGAAATGCGTGTATGGTTTTCGAACTTTCGTTACGGTGTCAACCCAATTGTGATTGAATTGGTGGCGTGAGCGTCGAGTCGCTCGCCACGCATATGTTTTGTTGGCCCTCCGTGAGAGGTGTGAACCGGTGTTTCTTGTTTATCGCCTCGTGGTGATTTGCGTATTGTCGCACTAGTGTGGGTTGTTAAAGCTGGATTTTTATGCGTTATACACATGGGTGATTGTTTCATGATGTTTTGTAATTGTGCAATGGTCATCATTCGAGTCGTTGATGTCGCGGACGATGCCGTCGTTATTGTGATATTCATGTATGTATTGCCTTACGATGGAAATTGTTGTATGTGGTATATGTTATGATTTTTCTGTTGTGCTGAGTAATTACTTATTCAGTATGCCGAGGGGCCGAGGTCGTAGTCGTGGCAATCAGACGCGTGGTCGAGATCATCTGCCGGTGATGATCTTTGGTATCGGTGTCGCTACTATTTTACGAGTAGCTACACAGATGACTCGATTGACTCAGCGATTCGGCGCATTACGGATGTGACTCGAACACTGGTGCAAACCAGTGGCTTCGGGAGGTAATTCGTATGAATCCCCCTCGATTCGCCGGTGTTGCGGATGCGTTGGGCTGGGATGGTTGGCTTTTCCAGTTGGAAAAGATTTTCGAGATAGTTGATTGTCCAGAAGAACGTAAGGTTCCGGTAGCTCAGTATCTTTTCGACAAAGATGCCGCTAGCTGGTGGGAGGCTACTAAGCCTCGAGATCGCGTTGTCACGTGGGCGAGTTCCGTAAATTCATGAGAGATGAGTTTTGTCCGAACCGATCAGAAATCGAGGATTAATGAATTCTTTTCGGCGAAACCGCAGGATGTACCGCTGTCTCAAGCTATTATTGATTTTAGCAAACAGCTCGGCTATGTGCAAAATCAAGTAAGGACAGAGGAGGACAAGATTTGTCATTTTAGTAGGCGGATGAAGCCGGAGATTCGCCAGTACATGGCAGGTCTCGCTTGTACTTCCTTGAGAGATTATCAAAATAGGGCGTTAGCCTATGAGCTATCCAGATTATCGACCGAGAGTATGTCGACTCAAGAAACAGAAAACCGTTGGGAACTTTTCAGGAAATCGAAGTGGGCCTTGAGGTTGGGACTTCGTCTCGTCATCCCAATATGGTTCCTAGATCGCGTGATCGGAGGAGTAGTACCCCTGCGGTGAGTAATGTGAGCACTTCAAGATACGTTATAAGCGTAGTCGAGCGGGCCATCTGCGAAGAATTGTCGTTCACCGTTAGTCAATTTGTTTCGAGTGTGGCGGTGGGTCACCGATCCGTGCATTGCGAGACGGTAGTGAGAGATTTGGGGATCGAGGTAGCGTCTCTGCTAATAAAGGACACCGAGATCCCTAGGGTGGTTTTGAGGATTTCGGCGTAGTCCAATTATTTATAATTACCCTTGTGGATCGTTTTGTGTTTATTCTCTGTTTTCTCGTATGCGTGTTTTCTTGTAACAAGTAATTTGTGTTTTGTGATTGTTTGGATCATTGACTTGATTGTATTATCCATTTGATGACGCTTGTCATTTGTTGGTTTTATTATGTCTCTACCGGCGACGTTGTGTTGGTCGTCGTGGAGCGTGTTTTCACACCGTATACCCCTTTGCGTTGTTTGTAACATTTCGCCGTTGGGCGTTAGTTACGCATTCTTGTGTGTCTCGTTGAGTTTTTCCTGGCGGAATATTTCTTCCCCCTACTTGTTTTAAGTTTCGGGACGAAACTTCTTTTAAGGAGGGTAGAATGTAATATCCGCAATTTTCGATTTTCGGTAAATTTCTTTTTTTTGGTCGGAGTCTGTTTTGACGACTCTCTCATGACCGTTTCGTCATTCGGAGAATATTTAATTCTGCACTTTTGTCATCCGAGTTCGTTTCGGTGCTGCTTTGTTGAGTTCCGTGCTTTTTAGCGACTTTTCCGCGCTTGAGTTCGGTTCTTGCGAATCTCGTTTGAAATTGTCGTTTGGGGTTTTTCGTAAGTTCATTTAACGTTGTTATACGTGTTGTGAGCTTCGGTTTGATTATTCGTTGTCGTATGGTGATTTTCGGGCAGTTGGGCCATTTTCGTAATTTCCCAAAGTTTGGGGTAATTACCTTCCGTTGTCGAATTTCGAGCCTTCGGGTGGTCGGAATCGTGTGTTCTACTAGCTCTTAGATTCGTCTTTGTGAGTACTTCGTAACCGTATCTTCGGTTCGTATTCGTGCTCGGGTTTCGGTGTCGTTTTGTTGAATTCGGGATTACTAAACGACTTTTCTAAGTATGAGTTCGACTTTGTTAGATCACCATTAATTTTTGGTGACTCCAAAAATTATAAATCTTTGCAATATTATAGAACATCGAGTTAGCTTTCCAATGGTTCAAACGGTGAGTCAATCTGAGTCCTGACGAGAGAGTTATGGTCGTTTGATTTTGGCGATCACTTCCAGAGCCTTTGGCCGATAGGGGGTCGATAGGCTCTCTGCCGGCATTCAGTATGGGTATCGGTTGGGCCTATCGGCCGATAGGCTGGCCGATAGGTTCTGCGTGTTTCACTATATTACACGGGATGCAGGGAAGGTTTTCATTTTCCTCTCCTCTCTTTTCTTCCTCTCGTTCTGGGCGATCCAGGAGCAACTCTTGGGCGATTTTAACATTTTCGGACTTGAAGAAATCATCCACTTCGAGTTTTGTTGTAGATTATCGATTTCTTCTTGAATCATTCATCCTAATCCAAGGTAATCTTCTAAGAACCCATTTTTGGGAGATTTTGGGGATTTTGGGTATTTTGTTCGATTTCGTCCGTTTAATCCGATTTAACTTAGGATTTTGATGGATTGATGATTATTTAGATGTATTATATCATTTCCCTTGTTAATCCATGGTTGGATCGTATCGGTTCGTTGTTTGAGTTGAATTCTTGACCGACGCCTTGAAGGTGTCCGGTAAAATGTCTTAGAGGGGTTTTCGGGCGTTCTACGATTATTCTTCCTCGTATGGTCGATGATTTATTGATTGTATGATGTTAGGGTCGTGTTTCTTGCGAAGAAACCGTGTTGAACCCTTTCGTTCGTCGTCGTCTTCCGTTTCGATAGCATTGGGCGTTTCGAAGCTTTCCGGTTGAGCCGTGTTCGTCGGAATACTTGCGTACCGATTTTGAGGCAAGTACCTTGTCCATACTTTTCTTGTTTCGCGGATATGATGATTGGTGATCGTCTTGGTTTGTTTGTTTGTTTGAAATGAGTTTTCAAAAGATTTGGTTAGCCTCGTTAAAGGCCTCTTTCAAAACCGTGTGTGTTTTGTGATTGGTGTGGTTCGAGAATAACTATGTGAATTCTATGTATATGCTTGGTGTTCATGTTGCACTTAGTATTGTGTGTGGACGTATATTATGTCATTTCGGTGCGTTGTGGATTGACGTGGTGTTTTGCTAAGTGTTTGATGCCTCTGGGCGAATTGTTTGAATATCCTTGATGTGATATGTTATTTGTGTGAATGTGTGGATATGGTTGAAGGTCTACGGTGGCACATGGCATGTGATCATGTGGCCAGGATGCAACAAGTGATTGATCCAACCGTGGGAGCCTGATATAATCTACGGTGGCACATGGCATGTGATCATGTGGCGGGATGCAACAAGCGATTGATCCAACCGTGAGATGTGTGTGATTTGTTTCGCTAGCCAGCTCGGGAGGGTCCTTCGAGGCCTCGAGTGGGATGTCGGTGGTATCGTCCCGGTCCTAGGCGATGCGCGTGCGTGATTATGTTTCGTTGATTTTTCGTCCGTTGAGGACACGTGATGTTGGGCTTTGACCTGTAAATTATTGGTGGTTTCCTATTTGCGAAAACAAAACATTTGGGTGTGACCCTATTGATTTTGGAAAGAGAAGGATTTTATAATCCTAAATTGTTTTCTATTAAAACTCTCGACGGCATTTTAAACTGTTTTGTAAATTGTTTCCCTTATTTGCGATCTTTCAGTTTTGGAAATGTTTACCCAAACTCTTGCCTCGGGAAGTACTTTTCCTTACGTTTGAACCTTTGAGGATTCCTGATTATTATTGTTCTTGGAACTTGTATTGTATGGCTCGTATTTTTGCACTTGTACTTGCACTAGCAAAAGCGGTGGAGTTTGCTAACCCCGAGTATTCGGGGTGGATGTCTATTTTTGCATTCAGGTTTTGGAGCATAGCACAGGGTCGGCGCGAAGGATGATGAAAGATGAACGATACTAATCACACGAGGATCTGTTGACGTCGTTTTGGTCTAGTTGTATTTTCTTTTCCGCTGCAGTGTCTTTTCCCCGTGGTACGGGAGTTTATTGTATTTTGACCCCTGCGTGGGTATGTGTTTGGAATTGAGTTGTATGTATTTGTTGAAAGACCAAATCGGTCTACTGAGTCATTTTAGCCTTAAAGGCGAGGTTTAGATGTTTGATTTTAGTTATCAGCCTGGTAGATCCTCGAGGAGAGGGTCTACGGCGTGTAATATCCCTGAGCGGATTTGGGGGTGTTACCTGTAACACCCCCAAGATATTCGAGGTGTATTACAGCGCCGTGGACCCCTACATGGGACCCACCAGGCTAACACAAGAAAACACCTCTCGACTAACCAACTCGGTTAGCAAGGAAACAATTGTTAACAACAAGAACATAAAAACAACACGTCCGGTACAACCGGCATAATAAACATCAACCGACAAATACGGTAACTCCAACGAAGTCCAAACACAATCCGAAAGGAAAAGCCTAAGTACTCGCGAGTACAATCTATAAGTTTACAATTTAGAAAACATCCACATCAAAAGAGACAGTAGGAAATAACAAGACTCAATTGCACATGTCAACAACCTTGGCCGACATCCTCGTACCATCCAGTAGCCGCTCGTGCAATGAACATAACACGAAATCCATAACAAGAATTTCCCCGACAACGGGTCCCCAGAGGGGTTAGCAATTACGCTAGTACAAGTAACCAAATGAACATTTTACATCTTACACATATAGTAATGCATGCCATCAAGAAATCATAATTTCCAAAACGCTCATTTCCGGAAATGCCAATATCAAATCACATTTGTAAAATTCACCACAATTAACCGTCGATCCACACCTCCGTGGACCCCTACCGAGACCCCGTCGGATCTAACCCGTAGTGGTTAAAAGCAAAGCTCGTCGATCCACACCTCCGTGGACCCCTACCGAGACCCCGCCGAGTCTAACCCGTAGTGAGCATACACACACACACAATTTCTCATACAAAACTACTATGTCAAGACCGTAAGTTCATAAGGATACTTGCCTCGATTAATTAGACGATGACACGAACGGAGCGGAAGAGTTGAACACGACCGCAAGGAACCGGCGAAATGAACCTAACGATTCGAATAGCACAATCACAACCACTTCTAAACGATTACGGAAATGGAATACACCGGAAACCCGCCTACGATTCATGTATATTCGCACAAAAATAACAACGAGGGCGACCACAACCAAACCCTCTCGATTCCGCAAAACTATGAAAATATACCATGAATCCGTAGGAAAACTAATGATATCAACAAGATTAATCATATTCATCAAGAATCCATCAACAAAACGGAAAGAATCGGACAAAACCCCAAAATCCCCAATTATCCAAAAAGGTAGGGTTTCAAGAGATGTTACCTTGAGTGATTCAAGTATTTAGATTCGTAGAACACGCGTTGGATTGATTGTCCGGGCTTCACAACCGAAGAAGAATGATGAAAATCAACCCTCCAAATGATAATGATGAGAAGCTCTCCTCCTCTCTCACTCTCTCTCGCGTTTACGGAAAAAGAAGAAGGAAATGAGCTGTTCACGCTCAAAACAACACATTTATAGTGTAACACAGCAGAACCTATCGGCCAGCCTACCGGCCGATAGGCCCAACCGATACCCATACGGAATGCCGGCAGTAGAGCCTATCGACCCCCCCTATCGGCCGAAAGGCTCCTGGAAGTGATCGGCCAAAATCAAACGACCATAACTCTCTCGTCTGACCGATTGACTCACCGCTTGAACCATTGGAAAGCTAACTCGATGATATATAATATTGCAAAGATTTATAATTTTTGGAGTTACCAAAAATTAATGGTGATCTAACAAAGACGAACTCATACTTAGAAAAGTCGTTTAGTAATCCTGAATTCAACAAAACGACACCGAAACCCGAACCTGAATACGAACCGAAGATACGGTTACGAAGTAATCACAAAGACGAATCTAAGAGCTAGTAGGACACACAATTCCGACCACCCGAAGGCTCGAAATTCGACAACGGAAGGTAATTACCCCAAACTTTGGGAAATTACGAAAATGGCCCAAATGCCCGAAAATCACCATACGTCAACGAATAATCAAGACGAAGTTCACGACACGTCTAACAAAGTTAAACGGACTTGCGGGAAACTCGAAACAGCAGTTTCGGACGAGATTCGCAAGAATCGAACTCAAGTGCGGAAAAGTCGCTAAAAAGCACAGAACTCAACAAAACAACACCGAAACGAACTCGGATGACAAAAAGTGCAGAATTAATCATTCTCAGAATGACGAAACGGTCATGAGCGAGCCGTCAAAACGGACTCCGGCCGAAAAAAGAAATTCACCAAAAATCGAAAATTGCGGATATTACATTCTACCCTCCTTAAAAGAAGTTTCGTCCCGAAACTTAAAATAAGTAGGGAGAAGCAATATCCCTTGCCAGGAAAACTCGACGAGATACACAAAACCGAAGACTCGCGCCCGACGGCGAAACACTGCAAGGAACGCAAAGAGACATACGGCGAGAAAATACGCTCTAGGGCGACTAACGCAACGTCACCGGTAGAGACATAATAAAATCAACGAGTGACAAGCGTCATCAAATAGACAATACAATCGAGTCGATTATCCGAACAATCACAAAACTCAACGAACGAAAATCAATATGATTGACAAACCCAACGGTTCACCAATCAAATGCGAGCCAAACGCTGAATAAATACGGAATTCCACCGCCCAAGGGTTGGAAGATCGAAAACGAGACTAATTTCCCAAACTTAAGGAAATTACGAAGGAGCCTGAACGCTCAACAATCACGAATAGAGATCAAAAACCTAACAAAAAATCGATTGAGACAACATAAATCGAACAATCATGTCCGAAACACGTAGGATAATAAAATTCAAACCACAACTCCCAGGATGACTGGTGAGAACGACAAGACGTGCATTCCCACAATATCCACAGGAAAGGGAATAGCGATTGAAAAGCCACAACGACGAACGAGTTATTCCAAAACAATACCACCTCGTCCGATTAACAAAAGCAAGGGATATGGAAAGTTCGAAATGTTAACGAGCATAAACGAGTTGATAGAGCTAAAAAAATATACTGAAGTTAAAAATCCGATCCCCTTTGAATAAAAGAACTATTAGAACCAAAGATGTTACTTAGAGCAGGATTCACAATAGTCGAACCAAATTCGGAAAAGTCACAGCGATAACCAGATCGACTCAAAACCAGATTACTGCTCGTTCGAATGATGAAACCAAGGTATAGATCAAGTTGAGACAGTATCAACGAACACGAGCGAATCGATAGGCGAAGAAAGAGAAAATACGAAGTCAAAATAGTATGGGTAGTATCCCGACCTCATCCACGAAATTCACAAAAACAGGAGCAAGGTAACAAGACATTAAACAACCGACACATAACGGAACGATCACCGATGCACACTGTCATACCAAACCAAGCTCTAACAGCTCGCACATGCGCGAAAACGTAGAAATCACTACGAGGCGGCAACATTCGACACTAACATCCCACCTCTCACAACAAATGCGTGGCAACGCCTCGACGTTCATGCCACCAATCTGATCATACTCGGGAGCAAACATCATAACGACAACGCGAACATCATACATATATACCCATCCCTCAAACGGGAATGGATAGGTTTTAAAAACGAAAACCTCATTTTGAAAATAATTTAGAAGAACACCGGTTGATCTTGAGTATCACCTTTCAAAAAGTACAAACGTGAAACATCGTTATCGAGACTTTGGAGAACCATTTCGCATTTGATAAAAATGAGGACACTTTCTCTTAGTGAAAACTTTCAGGATATTCGACCCTCGGGTCTAAATAAAAGTGTTTCTAAAACATTGAAAATATTTCAAAGCATTTTGGTCCTCGAGGTAGAAGAATTTTGAAACGTGTTGTGGCACCTTGTATGTACTACGAGAAAATAATTCATTTTAAAAGTACGTCTCGAAATTTATTTTCTAAGATACTCAAGGTTTTCGTATACAATAGGCCAAAATGCCCAGAATTCACACTTGTCAATATTCACTTAAACACATCATAGCACACTCATTAAATCGTTCACAATCAAGACAGTGATATACAATCCCTAGGATATGCTTAACAACATCGTTAAAACAACGATCGGTTTATCAAAACCGGATGGAAAACGACATCAAGAACAAAACTCCAAAAAGTCAACTCTAGGGATTCAAGAAAAATTGCCTGGATTCGGCGAAGAACAATGGATTAGATGATGTTAAAAATCATCTAGGATACTCCAAAACACCTTTGGATGGAAAAAAAAAATCAGCCCCAATGCGAAACCTAGTCGCTACATCTCAATCTCATGGAGGAAGAAGAAAAATGAAGAAAAATGCAACTTCTAGACTGGTGTCCAGATTTATATCGACACAATTAGTGCGCTAATCATTAAGGTTAGCGTGCGCTATCACGGCACCAAACAAAACTCCCGACCAAAAAAATACCGTTAGCGTGCGCTAACCCCAAGTGTTAGCGTGCGCTAACGAGAACTTGAACCAGTCCGGTAGCTCTGGATCGCCTCAACTACCGTGTAGCGTGCGCTATCCTCCCCTTAGCGTGCTACCAACGCACTCTTGCGCGCGCTAGCCGCAGCGTAGCGTGCGCTAATGACCAACAGAGACAACAACGAGAACATATCGGAAAGATTACATGCCGTAAACCTTTCTCACGGAGTTTACTGTGCTAAGCACAATTTCCCACGTCATTTCAAAAATGCTAAAAAGACCAATGACGGTAATATTTTCCAAAACTCACAAAAATCATTTGTCAAACCATCATGAAATATTCAAGACCAAAATGCCAAAACTTGATTCAAGGAATCGGTTTACGAAATAAAACTCGGTTTGCAAAATACCGAAAGCCGTTTGAAAGAACTCACGCGTGGATAAAATACGATGCGAAAATACATCGCGGTGATTTACACTCCTCGTATAAACCAAATACGAGAGTCTAATAAACACATATCGTGAAATCAAAATCCACGAAGGATTCCATCATTTAACGACTAATCATACAAATAACTCGTGTCACACGAGGCACAACACAAGGAAGGAGTTTAACATCCATAGGTCGCACGTAAGTGACGACCACCCTCGATACTAATCACGACCAATGATCTCAAACGACGCGTCGCGATGCGACTAAGTCGACAAAAATCCGTTAAGACAAAACTCGACAAACACAACATGATTCGACACCTAGGTTTCCCAGGCTAATCTGATTTTTAAAATCGTATACTCTAGTCATTCGAAAATAAAACCGGTAAGTTAAAAATCGTTTTCAAGACCCTTTTAAACACGACAAGGGCTTAACAATGGTAGCATTTTATAAAATGTCCTAAAACACTTTTAAACATGACCTTTAAATACGACACAAGGTTTTATTTGAAAATACAAGGCTGGCTCGCCCAAATTCATGTCACTTTCAAAAACCCACAATACGATCAAGTCTAAGAAATTTTCAAGCATGCACGCCGCATGTATTATTATTAATAGAAACACATTGGTTGTAAATAATAATAATTAGCCAAGTACCAACAATTCCCGGACACACTCATATACGACATTCAAAAATCACCAGTTCAAAAAGCGCAACTCGGAAATACTAATTCCAAGCATATGTCAAACTATCTCTCCAAGTTTAACAGCGTAACCAAAGATCACCGATTTGGACATATGTCGAAACCAGCTACGTGAGTTTCTCAACTCATCGGTACATTCGGCTCAACATACATTTAGTATATCGCAATTACCAAACACAGATTCCATCACACAGCAAAAGACTAGAGAGTCAAGCCCTCTCACAATATACCACGGAGCAAAACTCGGATCTTTCGATCACCAACGCTCCCTCTAACGCTAGGAAGTTTAGCGATGGAAAGCTCATAAAGCGACAAGCGGTCAAGCCGAACGGCGCACATACTCCGAGAGAGACAAAGGACTGCGCAATACTAGAATCAAAAGTACACGAACCGGATGGATCGAAAACAACTCGACAATAAGTACGAGAGAGGCAATCACAGTTCAAGAAGTGGAATTTCAATACGAGAAAACAAGAGAATCGAGTAAGGAAAACTTACGAGCACTGGATGTACTGAGATGCCGGCAGCGGTGTGACAATGTGCAAAACAGAACACAACTAGACCCAAATAACCAACAAGCCTAGGTATCCATAAACCTAGAGCTCCGATACCATTTCTGTAACACCCCCAAGATATTCGAGGTGTATTACAGCGCCGTGGACCCCTACATGGGACCCACCAGGCTAACACAAGAAAACACCTCTCGACTAACCAACTCGGTTAGCAAGGAAACAATTGTTAACAACAAGAACATAAAAACAACACGTCCGGTACAACCGGCATAATAAACATCAACCGACAAATACGGTAACTCCAACGAAGTCCAAACACAATCCGAAAGGAAAAGCCTAAGTACTCGCGAGTACAATCTATAAGTTTACAATTTAGAAAACATCCACATCAAAAGAGACAGTAGGAAATAACAAGACTCAATTGCACATGTCAACAACCTTGGCCGACATCCTCGTACCATCCAGCGCCCGTCTAATGTCGAACATAACACGAAATCCATAACAAGAATTTCCCGACAACGGGTCCCAGAGGGGTTAGCAATTACGCTAGTACAAGTAACCAAATGAACATTTTACATCTTACACATATAGTAATGCATGCCATCAAGAAATCATAATTTCCAAAACGCTCATTTCCGGAAATGCCAATATCAAATCACATTTGTAAAATTCACCACAATTAACCGTCGATCCACACCTCCGTGGACCCCTACCGAGACCCCGTCGGATCTAACCCGTAGTGGTTAAAAGCAAAGCTCGTCGATCCACACCTCCGTGGACCCCTACCGAGACCCCGTCGAGTCTAACCCGTAGTGAGCATACACACACACACAATTTCTCATACAAAACTACTATGTCAAGACTGTAAGTTCATAAGGATACTTGCCTCGATTAATTAGACGATGACACCAACGGAACGGAAGAGTTGAACACGACCGCAAGGAACCGGCGGAAATGAACCTAACGATTCGAATAGCACAATCACAACCACTTCTAAACGATTACGGAAATGGAATACACCCGGAAACCCGCCTATGATTCATGTATATTCGCACAAAAATAACAACGAGGGCGGACCACAACCAAACCCTCTCGATTCCGCAAAACTATGAAAATATACCATGAATCCGTAGGAAAACTAATGATATCAACAAGATTAATCATATTCATCAAGAATCCATCAACAAAACGGAAAGAATCGGACAAAACCCCAAAATCCCCAATTATCCAAAAAGGTAGGGTTTCAAGAGATGTTACCTTGAGTGATTCAAGTATTTAGATTCGTAGAACACGCGTTGGATTGATTGTCCGGGCTTCACAACCGAAGAAGAATGATGAAAATCAACCCTCCAAATGATAATGATGAGAAGCTCTCCTCCTCTCTCACTCTCTCTCGCGTTTACGGAAAAAGAAGAAGGAAATGAGCTGTTCACGCTCAAAACAACACATTTATAGTGTAACACGCAGAACCTATCGGCCAGCCTACCGGCCGATAGGCCCAACCGATACCCATACGGAATGCGTGAAGAGAGCCTATCGACCCCCTATCGGCCGAAAGGCTCTGGAAGTGATCGGCCAAAATCGAAACGACCATAACTCTCTCGTCCGGACTCGATTGACTCACCGTTTGAACCATTGGAAAGCTAACTCGATGATCTATAATATTGCAAAGATTTATAATTTTTGGAGTTACCAAAAATTAATGGTGATCTAACAAAGACGAACTCATACTTAGAAAAGTCGTTTAGTAATCCTGAATTCAACAAAACGACACCGAAACCCGAACATGAATACGAACCGAAGATACGGTTACGAAGTACTCACAAAGACGAATCTAAGAGCTAGTAGGACACACAATTCCGACCACCCGAAGGCTCGAAATTCGACAACGGAAGGTAATTACCCCAAACTTTGGGAAATTACGAAAATGGCCCAAATGCCCGAAAATCACCATACGTCAACGAATAATCAAGCCGAAGTTCACGACACGTCTAACAAAGTTAAACGGACTTGCGGGAAACTCGAAACAGCAGTTTCGGACGAGATTCGCAAGAATCGAACTCAAGTGCGGAAAAGTCGCTAAAAAGCACAGAACTCAACAAAACAACACCGAAACGAAATCGGATGACAAAAAGTGCAGAATTAATCATTCTCAGAATGACGAAACGGTCATGAGCGAGCCGTCAAAACGGACTCCGGCCGAAAAAAGAAATTCACCAAAAATCGAAAATTGCGGATATTACAAAATTGAAGGTTACAAATAAACAACAGCGTACAAATCCAAACGCCAACGGTTCACATAATTATAACATGACGCAAATAACCATCAGAAGATAATTAACATTCAAAACTGAATTCCCACCTCTCGGTCAAGAAAACTATCTCAATAAGTGCATATCGAATGACTAAGCGTCCCCACCACCCCTTTAATCACAACTCCGAGCATTATAGTCGAAATGATAGTAACATCATTACTACATACCTACTAACTGAAATTCATAACCGATAAGTTAAAAGCGGAAATCACGTTTCAAGTAAATATTTGATAGACCTCATTTGAGTTTTTAAAAATCAAATTTTGAAAATTTGCAAGGCAAGATGAAAATAAAATGTGAGTAGTTTGAATTCTCAAAAATTTTCTGTCTCAAGGATATCATAGGAAATCGAATTTTTTCCTCTCTAGAAGGATGTTTTATAATGAAATTTACATGACTTCCCAAAGCATTTAAAGTTTCAAAATATCACGTTGATAAACTCTCCTTGCGTAGCCACACCAAAACATTACTACTGTAAAAACGATTTATACAAGGACATATATATATATACATATATATATAAACATCGGCACCACTCTTAATTCCAGTACAATGCAAGAATCAACAATCATGGAGTACGTATTCACGATTCACATTTAACTCCACATCATGACAGAAAAATCACACAAGCTCGTGTGACACGAGACGCAACATATAGAGGGGAGACTTACATCCACAGATCGCACAAAGATGATGGCTGCACCTTGATACTAATCACGACCGACATCTCAGACGACGCGTCGTGACACGACTCAGTCAGACAAAATCTGACAAGACAAGACCCGACAACACACGACTCAACCCGACAACCTAGGTTTCCTCAACCTAAGCTCCGATACCATATTCTGTAACACCCCCAAACCGATTGGGAATATTACAGCGCCGCAGACCCTCTCGGTGAGGATCTACCAGGCTAAATACAGAAAAAAACGATAAACCATACATGCCAACACGCTAAAGTACCACTAGACCAATATGGTCTTTGCCACAACACAACATATCAAACATACATAACCGATTCTCATAATTCGTACCCGCACAGGGGTTGGAACACATCAACATCCCCATAAAATGGGAGAACAATACAACGGAGAGACAAACAACAAGACTCTACCAAAATATTCAACGACTGGTCTTCATGTGATTAGTATCGTCGTCTTCCATCATCCTTCGTACCGATCCTGTGATTCGCTCCCCAGCAACCTGCAATTACCTGGACGCAATAAAGACATCCACCCCCCGAATACTCGGGGGTTAGCAAAACTCCACTGTTTTGCTAGTGCAAGTATAAAATATAAATACAAGCCATACATCTCATATTCTGAGAATACAATAACTTGATTAATTTAGAAAGACTTCCCGAGATGTTTCATTTAGTTAAAATAGTTCAAGTCTTGAAAGTAGAATTGAACAAGTAAGCACTTTGAAAACAACTCCGAATCCCGGGAGTTTTTGATTGGAAAATAATCACAAAAACTATAGCCATACATCAATTCACAACTGAGGACCAATTACACACAACACATCATCCATAAGCCATTCTAGTCCAAGCACCTCTGATAAATATGTATTACATCCCAAGCATTATGACAAGTCAAAACATCGTGATACTCCGGACATATCACAAAAATGCATCAAGCCACAAGGCTAAAAATACTCCTGGTTAACCGTGGATCCGACAATACGTGAATCCCTCCTCAACCCCGTCGGGCCCTCTCGGAGTGGCTAACCCAAATGTTCGCGGAACCGTCATAAGCGGAACCCTCCCCGGCCCCGTCAGGCCCTCTCGGAGTGAACGAATATAACTTTCACACTCAGAAGTAATATCCGACTTCCAATGCAAAGGACTATAAAACATATACTCAGAGTACTCACTAGAATGGCCTCCGCAATCGGACACAAGCAAGATTAACAATATAATCTACAAACTATGAAAGGTAGGAATGAAACGAGGTAAATAGCTAGTAAAATGTTTTAAAGAATTCACAGCCTTCCGGAACCCATTTTAGGACACAACCTAAGGTTTATTTCCAAAATACAATTCCAATCACAAATCACGGGGTCCAAGACCCAAATATTCACATCGACATCCTCCCAAGGGTTATTCGCATCCCGTGCTAGTAATCCACGGACCTCGGAGCCTCCATGAAACATCCCCGAGTGAAAAAACCCAATGGAAGACCACACAACATCACACATCATCGTGACGACAGTCATCTCACAGTACCACATGAAAACCGGGCACAACATACAATACTAATACCCATCGTTCTTGAACACTCAAGTTAATTTGAAGAAGACCTTTATCGGGAATAGATACTTATATATATATATATATATATATATATATATATTGATTCTTTTGAAAGTTAAATAACATTCAATCTTCACACATAGACAATCACCAATTTATTATGTCCACGAAACACAAAGTGTATGGGCAAGATACTTGCCTCAAAACCACGAGCAATGGAACGTTGAATGGACGGGTTCGAGCAGCCCCCGGGCTTCCAAATAACGATCAAGAATCTCGACAGTCCCCCGAATACTACGAGAACAATACCATCACGAATCAACAAACTAATCGGAATCCAAATCAACACTAAGAACAACAAGGATCTAAGTGTTCTCAAGGAGATCAAGAATCATTATTCCGGGTGATACAAAATCAATAAATGAGTTGTCAAACCAAAAGCCACGGCCAAGACACTCAATAATACTCAACCGATCGGATAAGATCGGGTAAAAATCACTAAAACCAAGGAAAACCCCCAAATTCCAGAAACTAGGGTTCTAAGAAGAGAATACCTTGATTTGAGCAAGGGAGATGATTAAATGTTGTTAAACACCTACAAATCCACTCCAAGATGAAGCTCGATGATGAAGATCACCCAAAATCTCCCTTGGAACTCGCTCCCGACGGAAAGAGATGAAGAAACGTGAGAAATGGCGAAGTGAAGCCTACTGCCCAGTATTTATACTGTACAGTTATTAGCGTGCGCTAACCAGATAGCATTAGCGCGCACTAACGAGGTCAACGCCTTAGAATACTTGGCCTGTAACGGTTAGCATGCGCTAGCCAAATAAGCGTAGCGTGAGCTAACGGGTCACGAAACCAGTCCAGTAGCCCCTGGACAGATCTGCAACTACCAGGTAGCATGCGCTAGGAATAATGATTAGCGTGCGCTAATCAGTCGATAGCGTGCGCTAGCTATCAACCTTAGCGTGCGCTAACGAGACCCCAGTCCCAGTCCAGTAGCTCCTGGACTGCCAGTTAGCGTGCGCTACATGCCCGATAGCATGCGCTAACAATAGCACAGTAGCGTGCGCTACACCACAAGCGGTAGCGTGCGCTACATTGAATTGGGTCAAAACTCATGAAATGATCTGGAACGGAAATCAAACACGTGTCAACTCATGACACAACCATACATGGCACAACATTCCAACAATGTGGACCATAACAATCCGATAAAACCCAGAAAACTCAACGAATCTGGAACAAAGATCTCGGGTATTACATCTATCACATGTGCTGCAATATGAATGTGTATCTTTGAAAAGTGTTGGCCAATAAAAACCACATTGCAGAATTTTAGCAGTTGTTTTCTTTGAACTAAAATGACCTCCTCATGCATGATCATGACAAAAGGAAATGATATTTTGTTGTTCATGTTCTGGCACACATATCCTAATGATTTGATCAGGACAATATTTGAACAAATATGGATCATCCCAAAAGAATTTTTTTACTTCGTTTAAAAATTTTGTTTTATCTTGGTTATTCCAATGAGATGGCATGTTACCAGTGACAAGATAATTGACAATGTCTGCATACCAAGGTATTTGAGGAATAGACATGAGTTGTTCATCAGGGAATGTCTCATTAATGGGAGGTTCTTTATCAGTAAAATTCACGATTAGCCTAGACAAATGATCAGCAACAACATTTTCAGCACCTTTTTTATCTCGAATTTCTAAGTCAAACTCTTGTAACAATAGAATCCAACGGATCAAGCGAGGTTTAGCATCTTTCTTAGAAAGAAGATATTTTAATGCAGCATGATCAGAGTAAATTATGACTTTCGAACCAATCAAGTAAGGTCGAAATTTGTCTAAGGCAAAAACGACTGTAAGCAATTCTTTTTCAGTTGTAGAATAATTTAATTGGGCATCATTTAGAGTTCTACTTGCATAATATATTACAGTTGGCAATTTATTTTCTCTTTGACCCAATACTATACGGACGGCATAGTCAGATGCATCACACATTATTTCAAAAGGAAGATTCCAGTTTGGAGATTGGATGATAGGTGCAGAGCTCAACATAGATTTGAGTGTCTTAAAAGCTTTTAGACAATGATCATCAAATACGAAAGGTGTGTCTTTTGAAAGTAAGTTACATAACGGCCTTGAAATTTTGCTAAAATCTTTGATGAATCGATGGTAAAAACCAGCATGGCCTAAGAATGACCGAATTTCTTTAATCGTTCGTGGGGGTGGAAGACTAGATATTAAATCAACTTTAGATTTGTCCACTCAATTCCTTTTTCAGAAATCACATGTCCTAAGACAATTCCTTTTTTAACCATAAAATGACATTTTTCCCAGTTTAGGACAAGATTCTTCTCCTTACACCTAACCAACACTTCAGTTAAGTGGTGTAAACATTCATCAAAGCTAGAGCCGAATACAGAAAAATCATCCATAAAAATTTCCAAAAACCGCTCAACCATGTCAGAGAAAATGCTCATCATACACCGCTGAAAAGTAACAGATGCATTACATAGACCAAATCGCATTCGTCGGTAAGCAAAAGTGCCGAAAGGACAGGTAAAAGTGGTTTTTTTTTTATCTTCAGGAGCAATGGGAATTTGGTTATAGCCGGAATATCCATCAAGAAAACAATAATAAGCATGACCGGCTAACCTTTCTAGCATTTGATCAGTAAAAGGAAGTGGAAAGTGATCTTTTCTTGTAACAGAGTTCAATTTTTTGTAATCAATACAGACTCTCCATCCAGTTTGAATTCTGGTTGGAACAAGTTCATTTTCTTCATTCGTGATTACAGTTATGCCAGATTTCTTTGGAACTATATGAACAGGACTAACTCAAGAGCTGTCAGAAATAGGGTAGATGATCCCTACATCTAAGAGTTTGATTATTTCAGCTCTTACAACTTCTTTCAAATTAGAATTTAGTCTTCTTTGAAATTCTCGGGAAGTTTCCGCATTTTCTTCAAGGTGAATTCGATGCATGCATATAGAAGGACTAATACCTTTAATATCGGAGATGGTCCAACCTATTGCTTCTTTATGTTCTTTAAGAGCATTGATTAACTTATCTTCTCGTTCTTCATCTAAATCAGATGCTATGATGACAGGCAGGGTTTCTGATGGTCCTAAAAATGCATATTTTAGAGATTCAGGTAATGGATTGAGCTCTATTTTTGAATCCTCAATAGGTACTTCTTTATTCATTTGACTCTCAAGTGGTTCAGTTTTAACTTTCCATTTATCATTATCCAATAATGGTGTAGACTCTAGTAAAGAATTTACTTCATTAATTGAACTGTCGATGTCAAAATCTGAGCCAAAATGAGCAAGACAGCTTTCAAAAAGATCATCATCACCTATTTTTGGAAAGAAATAAGGATCCATACTCTCTATCATATTTACCTCACAGACATCATCAAGATCATCATGTTGTTGAGAAATGTTAAACATATTTAGTTCAACAGTCATATTTCCAAAAGAAAATTTTATGATGCCATTTCTACAGTTATATAATGCATTTGAAGTAGCTAAAAATGGCCTTCCTAAAATGACAGGGATTTGATCTTTGGTATTCTCAACAGGTTCAGTATCTATGACTATAAAATCAACAGGAAAGTAGAATTTATCTACTTGAATCAGAACATCCTCTACGATTCCTCGAGGTATTTTTATAGATCTATCAGCTAGTTGAAGTATCACAGATGTTGATTTTAGCTCCCCTAATCCAAGTTGTGTATAAACAGAATATGGTAATAAATTCACACTGACTCCTAAATCAAGCAAGGCTCGTTTAATGATGTGATCTCCAATGACACAAGATATTGTAGGACTACCAGGATCTTTATACTTAACGGGAGTTTTATTTTGGATTATTGAGCTAACATGTTCAGCTAAAAATGCCTTTCTTGGAACATTTGTTCTTCTTTTTACATTGCAAAGATCTTTTAAGAACTTAGAATAAGCAGGCACTTGTTTAATAGCATCAAGGAATGGAATATTTATTCGAACTTGTTTAAATATTTCCATTATATCTTTGTATTGCGCACTTTTATCTTTTGGAATAAGTCTTTCAGGAAATGGAGCTTTTGGAACGTAAGGCTTTTCTTTTTCTTTAGAATCTTTTGATTTTGAAACTTGTGGTTCATTTGATTTTTGTTCCGGATCATAGCCAGGCTTTTGTATTTCTTTTCCGCTTCTTAGGGTAGTTATGGATTGAACTTCTGCGTTAGAAGAGTTTACTTCATATTGTCCTTTAGGATTAGGGATGGATTGACTCGGAAATTTTCCCTTTTCTCTTTCAGCTAAAGTTGTTGCAAGTTGACCAATTTGTGTTTCAAGCTTAGAAATAGCCTGTGAGTTTGATTGTAAAACTTGCTGAGTTGATTGGAACATTTGTTGAGTAGATTGCATGAATTGTTGCAACATATCTTCCAAAGATGGTTTCTTTGGCACTGTAGAAGGATACTGATAAGTATTTGGAGGATATTGATTAGGACGGACATTTTGTTGATTTGACATATTCATTTGATGTCCTCCTTGATTCATTGGAGGCATGTTTTGCTTCCAGGAAAAATTTGGATGATTCCTCCAATTTGGATTATAAGTTGGAGCAAATAGGTTGTCCGAAGATTTTCCATATGAATGTAACACATTGACTTCTTCATTAAAAATTTCTTGATTTTGTGGACCAGAGGGACAAGATTGAGATGAATGAAATGATTCTGCACATGAAATGCAAAATTCGTGTTTTGAGTTTGACGAGGGGATGGATTGCTTCAAGACTAACGCATCCACTTTTCGTACTAAATCATCTATAGTAGATTTTATTTCAACATCTTGTTTAACCTCGTAAATTCCACCTTTTTTGGGGGTCGTATGCATCGATTTGGCTCTAGAGTCGAGTGAATTCCATTGTTGTGAATTAATTGACATATTTTCTAGTGCATTCCAAGCTTCGTCTCCAATAAGGTGAAGAAATTTTCCACCATGCATTGATTGGATTAATTGGCGATTGTTTGGAGTTAAACCGTCATAAAAATATTTTACCAAACGCCATATTTAAAAACCATGATGGGGATACTTAAGGATTAAATCATTAAATATTTCCCAACACTCATAAAATTCTTCATTTTCTTTTTGGAAAAATTCTGATATTTCTCTTCTAAGACTATCATTTTTGGACATTGGGAAAAATTTTGCGAGAAATTTATTCACTAGTTGGTCTCAACTAGTAATTGTTCTTGCTTGAAGAGAATTTAGTCAAAATTTTGCTTTATCTTTGAGAGAAAATGGAAATAATCTAAGTTTGACAAATTCATCAGAGAAATTTTGGAATCGGAAAGTAGAACAAATGTCGAGAAATTCCTTGACATGCATATAAGGATCTTCTCTTTCCAAACCGTGAAAAGATGGAAGAAGTTGAATTATTAATGGTTTAAGTTCGAAATGAGTTGCATTAGTTGTAGGCAACACTATGCAAGAAGGAGAGTTAGCACTCACTGGAGAAAAATATTCTATTAAAGTTTTCTCTTTTGCAACTTGATTATTCCGATTTTTGATTTCGTCGATTTTTGGTATCGGTTTTGTTTGTTGAACTTCAATTTTAGTTAAGGACAATCTTCTTCTCGATAATCGACCTTTATTATTTGGAGGCGTCACCGATATTTCAATTTTTTACCGATATTTCAATTTTTCACCGATACTTGCATTCACCGATATTTCAATTTTTTTAACTTTGCATACAAACCAAATTATGATAGTCGATCGAACTTCCAGATTGTTGGAGGCGTCACAACGGTCGCACTTAAAATCCAACTTTCTTCGGCATGTACAACAGAGGCCTTTTTGCCAAAATTCAATCGATTTTCAAAATCAATTTGTACAAGATTGATATTTAACTTTTCTCTATTCAAATCGAACAAAGTAGTGAGTGAAAAATATCAATCCGTTGTTGAATCTTTTAAAGGATTTTATTGTTTAATTATTTTTTTTGACTTTTTATATTTTTATTATTAATAATAATAATGATAATTATTATAATTATTACTAAAATTATAGGATGTAATAGATTGCAAAGGAATAAATTTACTAATTGATCTACGGAAGCAATATCTATCGATAAACTAAATTGTACGACGAGAAATATTGCAACTAAACTAAATGTCTAAGAATAATGTAAATAGAAAATAACAACTAAAAACACAATCTAAATTTACCACTAGAAGATTCTATTAAAACTAAAGACAAGATATAAAAACTAAAAATATTCTGATTTTTTTTTTGTTTTTTATATTTTATATTTAGTTTTTATATTTGTATATTTATTATAATTTTATTATATTTTTATACTAATAATATTGTGCTAATATATATATATATATATATATATATCCAGATATATTATTTATTTTTTTCACAAAAAAAAAAAGATTCATATTTTTTTTAGAAAAAAAATAAAAATTACAAACTTTTATTTTATTTATGCAAACAATAAAAATAGTTTTTTTTACAAATTTTCGCTTCTGCTTTTTTAATAAATTTTCAAGTTTTTAATTATTTTTTTAGTATTTTCCCTTTTTTATTAAAGTATTGCAATTTATTTTCTTAAAAAAATTCTGTTTTTATTAAAAAAATTCAAAGTTCAGATTTGTTTTTTATATATATTCCAGATTATTTAAATTCTTTATTCTTAATCTGATTTTTTTTACATTTTTATGAAAAGTAAATTTTTAATAAAACTAGCAGGTTTTACTTTTTAAAAATAAAATAAATAATTCAGATTTTTATATATTATGGAAAATAATATTCCAATTTTTGTTTTTAAATAAAAAAGAGTTTATAGAAATATTCCAGATTTATTTTAATTTATTTTTATTATTTTTTATTTTTTCGAATTTAAATTAATAATTTTTATTTTTTTAATATTAATATTCCAGAATTACAAAAATATTACCTTAAAGTCTAAAACTTTTTTTTATTTTCCATATCTTTTTTTTTTTAAAATAAAAATAAATAAGTTCTGATTTTTTTAAAAAAATTTCAGATTTTTTATATTTTTATATATTTTTGGACTTTTTTATTTTTTTATTATTTTATTATTATTTTTACGAAAATTAGCAGTAGCTTTTATTATTATTATTAATTATTTTATATTTATTATTATAAGTTTTTATTATTTTTCAAAAAAAAAATTATGAACGTAAAAAGAAAATAAATTCTACTACTAACTACTACCTCCGTTCTCTTATAACTGCAACATCTGAACTTTTACGCTTGCCAATGCACAACTTTGATCATTAATATATTCAATTCTTTATTTTTAAAAATTATAAAAATATATATATTCTGAAAGTATATTTCGAGATGAATCTAATAAGATATCACATGACTATATTTTTCATATGTATAAATCACAAAAGATGGTCAAAAGAGAGTATGTGAACAATATAATAGTCAACACGTTGCAATAATAAAAGAACGGAGGAAGCATTATTTATACTAATACAATCTAAAACGGATATTAAAAAGACAGATAATAATAAAGAAAAACAGTAAAATAAATAACTAGTAGAAGAATTTAACTAACTTGGTGACGACAGTCTTCTTGTACTTCGTTTGCGCCTCCCCGGCAACGACGCCAAAAACTTGTTGTTTGTTGATTCTTTAGTCTAATACTCGCAAGCGCACGATTTGTTCGATGTAGATATGCGGTGCAAGGTCGATTCCACAGGGAGGACTATAATAGTGAAGTCAAGTTATATTAAATTCTAACCTAGTCCCAATAAATTTGATTTTTGACTGATTAAAATAATTGCAACAAATAACATTAATTTTTAAGTAGATTTTAGATAAATTGATTTTAAATAATTTACTAGGGTTTAGAGTCCACCAATGTCTATTTATTATTTATTTTATATTTTAATTCCAATAAATTCAGGGAATAGATTCTGAAATCAATCTCACTATTTCCCTATAGATTTGACAATAATTACAAAATTATAATTCAAATATAGATTTTCCTTCGCTTAAAAAATGTAATTTCTAAGCATTATATGTATCCAATTTAATGGAAAATAAATAATCAAAGAAATTAACTGATATCAATAATCACAAAGCAAGGGGGAATTTATAACTATAAAAAATACGTGATATAATTGATGAAATAATATTCCCCTATTGAAGCCAAAATTATAATCGTTGAAAACATTTATTTGGAATTATTATATAAATATTAATAATAATATAGACATGGTTTCATCATAACTCCAGTAAAAGAAAATTACTAACTCATAATAACAACGCAAATAAATAAATATTCCATAATATTATTACTTAAATATAATTTTATTACACAATATTTTTATTTCTCTCCCTTATAATAATATCTCTCTATTTTTTCTCCCCCAATAATACACGGCTGCTCATTAATGTTGATGTCATGGATGACATCAGCAGAGAGTTGAAATTCCGGTCCAATCGGTGTTGTGCGTGGCGCATGGACAAATTGCCTATTTAATTGTCCTTCGAACGGTCATAACTTCTTCATACGAACTCGGATTCAGATGAATTTTTTTTTAGAACGATCGTATCGACGAGACGAATAAAATGAGACCAGTCGTGACTATATTTGAATTTTGTAAAAATATCGCCCTTGAACCAATTGATCTGTCTTGTACCGGTTGGTTAACCTGCATATATAATTTAATTCCAATTAATTATCCAAAAATAACATAAAATTATAGAAAATTCTAACAAAATGAAATATTATAAATATATGGTAAAACGAATAAATTATCACACAACACAATTTTATATATATATATATATATATAATACTAATAAAAATATTACTCAAAATATACTAAACAAAATACAGTCCAACATGCACAATCCAACAACACTACTCCTCATATGAACGAAATATGAGAGTCAAATAATCACATATCACGAAATCAAAATCCATAAGAGGATTCCGTCAATCAACGATATAATCATACAAGCAGCTTATGTCACACGAGGCACAACACAAAAAAGGGAGACATACATCCATAGGTCGCACGAAGATGATGATCGCCCCACGATACTAATCACGACCAACAAACTCAGACGAAGCGTCGCGACACGAGTCAGTCAGACAAAATCCAACGAGACAAAACTCAACAGACACAACTTGACCCGACAACCTAGATTTCCACAACCTTGCTCCGATACCATTTATGTAACACCCCCAATCCGCTCAGGGATATTACATGTCGTAGATCCTTTCCTTAAGGATCTACCATGCTGGTAACAACATTGAACAACTCAATAATGCCTTTAAGGCTATAACGACTCAGTAGACCGATTTGGTCTTTCAATAATAACGTACAACTCAATTCCAATACATGCCCATGCAGGGGTCAAAATACAATAAACTCCCATACAACGGGGAAAAATGCTGCAGCGGAAAAGAAATACAACTGAACCAAAAGAACAATGTACGGTTCCTCATGTGATTAGTATCGATCATCTTTCATCATCCTTTGTGCCGACCCTATATTATGCTCCCAAAACCTGAATGCAAAAACAGACATCCACCCCCCGAATACTCGGGGGTTAGCAAAACTCCACTGTTTTGCTTAGGGGTGGGCATGGGACGGGATGGGTCGGGATTGGGCGAATCCCGTCCCGTCCCGAAAATAAATTACCGGGACGGTACGGGACGGGATTGCGTATTTTGAAATTCATCCCGCACGTCCCGATCCCGTTCGGGTTCGGGTCGGGATCGGGACGGGACGGGATATCCCGCACATTTATTGACCTTGACAGAAACTGTGAAAAAATGAATGAGACAACTATAAATTTTAGAATTATCAAATGAATGAGGTAGAAATTAAAAAAAAAATCCAAACTAGTCATTCCAAAAAAAAGTGACTCTCAATATCCATTAGAAACTTAAAAAATACACAACAAAATAGATAGTAACGTAAACACGCACAAAGGACAATAGATCAATAATCCAAATGCATAGTGCATATTACATCAAAATCAACACGTGAAGATAAAATTCAAATTGAAAGTGCAGAAAACTTAAACTTAAAACTGAAAATTTGAAACTGAAACTTTGATGTTTCATACATCATACATCAATTTAGGGTTTACATGTTTAAAAGATATATAAAAAATTGATCATATTAAATATTACGGGATGGAACGGGATTGATCGGGACGGTCCCGATCCCATCCCGTCCCATTTGAATAGTAACAGAGCGGGACGGGACGGGATGGGATTGCCATTTTAATAAACTATCCCGTCCCGTCCCGCTAGTTTTCGGGACGGGATCGGGATTTCGGGTTCAAGTGCCCAACCCTAGTTTTGCTAGTGCAAGAACAAAGTGCAAAATACGAGTCATACAATTCACATTCCACGAATAACAATAATCAGGAATCCTCAAAGATCCAAACGTAACGAAAGGTACTTCCCGAGGCAAGAGTTTGGGTAAAACATTCCAAAACCGAAACACAAATCAAGGGAAACAATTTATAAAACGGATTAAAATGCCATCGAGAGTTTTAATAGAAAAATAATTTAGGATTACCGAATCCTTCTCTTTCAAAAATCAACAGGGGTCACAGCCCAAATGTTTTCTTTTCATAAATGAAACCAACAACAATACACAAGGTTAAAACTCACGTCACGCGTCCTCGACGGACATAAAACATACACACGCACCCGTGAAGTTTCACTCGTGAATCCAGGGCTCTACCATTGGACTCCCTCTGTGGCCCCATCGAACCCTCCCGAAGTGAGCAAACACATTCACAAAACATACACACGCACTCGTGAAGTTTCACTCGTGAATCCAGGGCTCTACCATTGGACTCCCTCCGTGGCCCCGTCAAACCCTCCCGAGGTGAGCAAACACATTCACAAAACATACACATGCACTCGTGAAGTTTCACTCATGAATCCAGGGCTCTACCATTGGACTCCCTCTGTGGCCCCGTCGAACCCTCCCGAGGTGAGCAAACACATTCACAAAACATACACATGCACTCGTGAAGTTTCATTCGTGAATCCAGGGCTCTACCATTGGACTCCCTCTATGGTCCAACAACATCTCTCCATGATCAACGCAACTCCAGCCGTGGAAGAGAAGGAAGCGAATGAGAAAAATGGTGAAAAACCCGTCTGCAGGGCCTTAAATAGGCTGGCTGCCGGCAGCGTTACGTACGTAACCGGCCAAGGGCTTACGTACATAACCGGCCATGGCCGAGACACTGCCCAAAAATGCTGGCATCATTACGTACGTAACCGGCCAAGGCTTACGTACGTAACCGGCCTTACGTACGTAGCTGCCGAACAACACCGGCCGTAACTCGGCCAGTGCCGGCCTGGGCCCAGGCTGCCCGGCCACGACTCGGCCGGGGCCAACTCCGACGGCCCGAACGACCCCGAAACCCGAATCTGAATACGAATCGAAGATACGGTTACGAAGTACTCGCAAGGACGAATTCGAGCACTAAGAGAACACACGATTCCGACCACCCGAAGGCTCGAAATTCGACAACGGAAAGTAATTGCCCCAAATTTTGGGAAATTACGAAAATGGCCCAAAACGTCCGAAATACACGATACACGATCGAAACACCAAACCAAGGCTCGCAACATGAATAATAACATTAAATGAACTTACGAGAAACTCGAAACAATAGTTTCGGACGAGATTCGCAAGAATCGAACTCAAGTGCGGAAAAAGTGCTTAAGAACACGGAACTCAACAAAACGATTCCGAAACGAACTCGGATGACAGAAAGTGCAGAATTAAATACTCTCATAATGACAAAACGATCACGAGCAAGTCGTCAAAACGGGCTCCTGCCGAAAAAAAAAATTACCGAAGTCTGAAATTGCGGGTATTACAAACTTTGCATTTGCATTTATTTTACATTGGCATTCTCACTCATGTGGATTGTTGGAAATGGTTTAGTAATTAATCATTTATTAAGAATAAATATTGTTAATTAAATATTTATTATTTAATTAAAATATTTATTGAATGTTAATCTACGTCGTGATGAACATGGTATATTTAATATCTCTAAATCGATTTCCGATGAGTGAGATATTGTATGTCAAAGGCTGGATGTTGGTGTAGAAACTAACATGTTATGTTATATAAATGTTAGTTGTTCCACATTGATTGTATGTGGGTGTTTTGACTGTATTTAAAGTCCTTGTCTATATGGGCTTAATAACAAGTTAGGTTGGTGTGTATGGGGTGTCCTCGCACACACACACACACACACGCGCGCCGACGTTCGTCCGCCCATCCGTCCGTCCGTACATATGTAGGGGAGGGGTCGGGTCGGTCGCAGGACCAGGACTTGGATTTTGGATCTTGGATCTTGGCAATTGGTTCTTTGAGCTGGTGTTTGTGCTTTATCTTTTGGACCAAATCCGCAAGTCCATTAATCTTTTGATCTGGCCCATGACTCTTGAGCTGACTAGTAAATGCTCCAAGGCTCTTCATCCGACCGAGCCCTTTGGGCATCTGAAACCGCCAGCCTTCATGGCTCCTTCATGAATGGCCCTTATGTCGATGAGTCCCTTCACATGGTTCGAGAGCCTATATATAGGAGCATTCATTCGTTGCAGTAGACATATTGTGAAAGTATTCTGCATTCTCATATCATCAAGTTCAGTCCTCGTTCCAGTCCAATTCGCCGGAGCTCGATTAGTTTGCGGTGCTGCTACTATCGAGATGCTGAAGTCGTGTACCTTTTGGGACGATCCGCCTTACCATGAGCACTACCGGGGCGTATTCTCGTCTTGCGGACATAAGATTACTTCGGGCGACTTCCGATTTTGTTTATTTCAAGTTGTTTCGATTATTTTTTGTAATACTAATATCGCTACTTTATGTTCAGTTTCTACAATAATAAAAGTTCCGAATATTCATCGTAACACCGGATATTCCAACATTTTTTAATCCAAATTTGCCTAAAACAAAGCGCAGCAGGATCGATGTCCTCATACCAAAATTTACTTTTAATGTTATAGCTTATACAGTTAAACCTCGATAAATGAATGTTCGATATACGAATAATATCGACAAATGAATAATTTTTTCTGGTCCCAACTCTTTATAACATGTTCAAATTTTCTTTCGATAAATGAATAATTTCGCTAAATGAATATTTTTATCCGGTCCCGATCATATTCATTTATCGAGGTTTTACTGTACTCTGAACCAAATACAAAAATATGCATCCCTTTGAAATAGATATGATTTTTCCTTTGTGCATATATTGTATTTACATACTTTTGGAAGTCTTACACTAAATTTTGATATGATTTACATGGTTGAATATTTTATGAGTGAATCATTGTTCATGAACTTGGACAATTTATTCAGTTAATTGCATGTAAGCAATGTATTACTCCCTCCATCTTGGTTGATATTTCTTGTTGGGCCGTCCTAAGATACTTGGTCATTTCCTTTTTAAGACACATTTATCTCTCACAATTTTAAATAATATAGATTCATATCATCACTTTATACACTACTTTTAAGCTTTCCTTAAATCCCGTGCCGAAAAACAAATGCTCAAGATAGGTGGGACGGAAGGAGTAGTAAGTTAGAATTTAGAACGTGAAATAGCATTATTGAGCTGAATAATATATTTTTGTAAATTTTATTTAGTATTAATTTGTTCGAAATTGAACTTTAGAGGAGTTACAAATCGACAATCTATACACGTCCGAACAAGTACAAAACTTGTCGTCTCGATAGGTTGCCCCGAATACTGAAGATTTAGGATTAGGAACAAAAATTGAATTCGCCCGAAGTGGATAATCCGGTAGTCTAGAGGGTTGTCCCAAAAACGAGTCGGCTTTCCCGATTGACATCCATATAACATTAATTGAGAGCCCATTTGATGATGTTTCTTACACCACTTCACGGTCGAGATTGGGTTCCTAAATCGTCAAAAAAAATCACAAAATTTCGGGTGTTTTGGATGTCTGATTTCTAGATCGTTGTTATATAATTCTTACTTAATACATATAATAAAAAGTTAAACGGAAAATGATGAAACCACCACCACCATCGACTGTCGGCTCCACGGTTCCATCGCGGTTATCAGTCCATCCCGACGAGGTAATTATTCTCCAGAATTGATTAAGTATGGAACTCCTCATGTTCTAAATCGTTCTACACTGCTTAGGAATCAAGTCAAGGAATCCTAATTTAATTAGAATTCTTGGCACTGCATAAACAGAAAAAAAATTGTGCATCTCTCCCTATACTCAATTTTTTCTGCATCCCCACACCAGAATTTTAAGGTACTGTCCGGCCGAGACTCATTCTCCAAAGTGATTGGTTTTGAAGCTCCGAACATTTTAGGAGGCTCGTTGCCATAGACCATGAACTGATATACGAGGAAATAGGAATTTTAAAATAAGAGTTTGCACGCCTCGATTATTTCTCCGTTGATTGCTTTCCAGGCATGATGTACATCTAGAAAATATGTATGCAACTCTTACTTCATCTTGAAAAACATATGTAATACTTGGAATCTGACTTCTTTGCCAAACATAAGAACCTCATAGCAACGTAGAAGGCGAAGCTTCATTACCGGGATAATTTTGAAGGACTAACATCAGAAATCAAATTGAAAAAAAAAAAAAAAAACCCATCAAATTTGGCATTTTAATTTTCGTATCTACGAAGAGATCAAGAGATATGTATAGACAAATAATAGTAGTTAGAGGATAATAGTTTGTAGAAGATTCAGTTACTCAGTTTACTTTTAGTGGGATGTACAGTTTCTTACATCTCAACCCCCTGCAAAACGCGTCTTTGCAACAGTTCGTTTTCATGGGCCGTTGCATTATACTATGATGCGTTATAAATAATATACTAATAATGTATTATATAACTATATCAATGGGGATTGTGCGAAAACCCCGAGGGAGCATCACGTGTTTTCGATGATTTTTCGCGACTTTCTTTTTGTATCAAGTATGGATTATTGAATATCACATTGAGATCTCATTTGGTGGGGTTAGAGCTGTTTCTATGTCCAAATGCATCTTCCTTTGGAGAACTCATTACATGGAATATCTTCTAAACTTACATATATCCGCTTAACATCTGTTTCTACCTTGCACAATGCATCCTCGATAGAATAATCTTCCTCGTAAAGAAAACAAAAATCTCGAGCGTATTTCTGTATCTGTAACATTAAAGGAGTTACTTGACTGTATCTGTAACACGTGACGTATCTGTATCTTTCTTCTTCTTCTTTCTTCTTTCTTCTTCCTCCGTCATTAACTCGAACCTGAAGGGCGTTTATGGGCATTATCACAGAACTAGTGAAGCTATGTTTCTTATTACCTGCATTACAGCCCCTCAGCACGGTGGTCACGAAACTCCCCCGACGTCCTTTTGGTATAAATTGGCGCCGAGATCGACTTGGAAAACTTCAGAAAACTCGGCGATCAGTGATTTATAAGTGATATCAATAAATTCATAATCATCAGTCCCTTCATACTGAAGATTTTCTTTTAGCAGATCCTTTATGGTTCCAACTTGACGATCTTGAATCCCACACGGGACAATGCGTTGGAAGGGTGTTATATCCGTGGTGACGTTTAATGCCAAGCCGTGACATGTTATCCATTGAGATACTTTTATGCCGATAGCCGCTAACTTTTTATTACCTGAAGCAATTGAAGACATTAACAATTTATCAAATATGCAGATGCGACGGAGAAGTATTTAACTGTAAGCAACAAAAATATACTCCCTCTCCGTCCCGCTTGAAAAAGAGCATCTTTGTTATGTTGGAGTAGTATTCAACTATTTAGGCTTGAATGAATCATTAACCAATCCTTTCATATATCTCATGTGTTTCAGATTCATTTATAAGTAGAAGCAAGGGAACATAACATGCCCTTTTAGATCACCAAAGTTTTAGAAAGTTGATCACAAGGCATACCAACCCAAACACCGGTTAACCCATCAACGCGTGAAGCTTTAATAGCAAATGCGGAGGAGAGAGCACGAATAACCACATCTTCAAGAGCCCTCAGATACCAATGGAGATCCATCTTGTAATGTCGAAGATTCATAATAGGGTACATGACCAGCTACATCACAACAACGAAGTAAAGCAGGTCAAGCAAAAATCTAGACCACAACTTGCATTATATATATATATATATATATGTATATAGGATCATATGAGAATGGTTTTTATATTGTGAATTGAGAATCAATCTGAATAATTGATCTGTGTGGATGTACGGTCCAGAATGGCTTATGCATGCAATATATGCATTTCGTGCATCAAACTTGCAATGCATAAAAACTCTACATTATATGCATCAAAATATCGATGCACTATAATATTACATTCTATGCATACGTTTTTGTGAGAATAAATCTAGGCCATCCATTTAATCAAGATCTACGGATCAAATCCATTCTTATTTCTTAAGTATCATTCTCACCAGAACCCACCCCTATATATATATATATATATATATATATATATATATATATATATATATATATAGTGTAACTTTATTTTCAGAACCCTGTTAAGTGCGAGAACTGCGAGAACCACCTTTTGTACTCCTAATAATACATAACGTACATCATGTCAATGCATACAACCCCTACTGATCATAACCCCTACTATACAGTAGGGGTTATATATATAGTAGCGGTTATCATCAGTAGCGGCTATTATAGTAGGGGTTATCATCAGTAGGGGTTATCTCCCGTAATAAAAATTGTATTTTACTATAATACCCTTTTGAATTAATAATATTTTTTAATATTTAAAAAAATCTCATTGGTTTAGAGGAGTTCTCGCAGTTCTCGCACTTAAGAGAGTTCTGAAAATAAAGCCTATATATATATATATATATATATATATATATATATGTGTGTGTGTGTGTGTGTGTGTGTATTCTTAAAATCATGTCTTCACCATATAACTTTTTCTTTCAATCATCTGAGAGAGTGTATGCAATCACTAAAAATCATCACCAACGTCAACTGCACCTTAATTTCAACTATGTTGGGGTCGGTGGAATGAAGATTATAGTGTGACTATCGATTGTGTAAAATTAGTTAAGACTATAATTCATGCAAAAAAAGAAAGTGGCAAAGTTCTATGCCGGATGCCCTTCCTGTCGCAACCTTCATACGAAGGAGAAATGAGATGAAATTCCAAAACCATCAAAACATCATAGGTTTTTCCAATTACATCATGGAACATGACTCTCAGTCACTAAAAACCGTGACTGGTAAAAACTTTTGGCAGTAATAAAGCCTGATTCGTATTCTCTTCACAAAAACCTAAAAATAGGGGAGGAGTGCTTCAAATTCTTGATTCTGCTTCCAGTCCCTTACGAACAAATAAGCATTCTAACAACTTATTCACAAAAAAATCTATTTCAACCAGTTCAACTTTTAGCTTATATTTCCACAAACTACCAATTTCAGCTTCGCAACTATTTTTATAATAAATCACTTCTTTTGAAACCCTTGGAAGCTTTAGCAAACACACCCAAAGTTCCAATTCAATGTGTCCTCTTCAATCCTTGAATTCATAACATCATTGGAAAAGGAATCACGGCCAATCCAATTAAAAATGAAGTTATCACTACAAACATCATAATTCCTAAGTACGACATCAACCAAATGCTGGAAAAAAAAAAACTATACCTGGCCGGGGCCATGATACGTAACTTCCCCACCACGTTCCGTTCGATACAAATCAAAAGGAGCATCATTCACATCAAAGTTCAGGTATTCCTCTGAACTACCAGTGCCCAAAGTGTAAACAGGATTATGTTGAAGAATAATCAAAGAGTCGGCTAAATCTTCATTTTTTTGACTCAAAGATTTTTTCGATTTAACAACAGCATTTTGCCATGACCAGGCCTCGGCGTATGGTACCAGCTCTTTGTGCAGATCATATAAATCACACCTTTAATTAGCAGAACAGGGAAAAATAATCCACAAATAAATTTTTCAATCAACTGCAAAAAGCCGAAAAATACAGATTGAAATAGAGCCGCACCTTCTTTTGGGTCTATCGCCCACTGAAACAGTTGAATTGGCGAGAGAACAATGACAGTTTGGGGTTAGCTTTGATGGGGTTTGCATTGGGTACAGTGGGGCCGAGCTCAATATTTGATTCACCCATAGAATCATTTCTGAAGATTGTTAGTTTTATGGCTGCAATGGTAAGAAATTAAGAAGCGGAGACGCCATGAAAGTCTTTCGTTTCAATTGGTGTTCTAAAGTCCAGAAAGCACAAGAAACAACACGAAGAAAAATAATAAGCTCCAAGTGGTTAGATCCAAATACTTCGTAGAAGAATAATAATGTAAAAGGAAAAAGGGAAGGAGAGGGAAGACGTACACATAAAAAGTGTCGAGAAGAAACTTCATAGATCCAGGACCAATGCATCTTTGTTATGATATGTTTACTACACTTGGGTTGACATCGTCAAAAAGAATAGAAAACCTGCTACAATAAAAGACCGGAAATGATCCGTCATGACCCTCACGCAAAAACCTTCATTCCATACCACCACCATTACATCATTCCCAGCATAGACTAGCGTGAGAAAAAGGTCGATCTCTAGGAAAGATGCCATTATAAAGCAAAACAATCTCCAAGTAACAGCCATCATTATTGTCAAAACCTACTATAGTCAAACTATTGCGACCGTTGAGCCACTAACATGAGTAGTAATACAGTTTTGCTCCCACTAACCTTCTTATTGTATATACAGTATTCCTCTTCAATTCTTAGAAAGCCAAATTTCTGAATTGCTTAATCAAAATGAAGATTCTAACTCCGATATAATTGCTTCAATCCATAGATTATTCTTTGAAGCTTGCAAATCTTCCTAGCATGTTTTGGATCAGCAAAACCTTCAGACTCATCAGACATATTCTTCTGCTAGTATAATTAATAATTAGACGAAAGCAGTTTTCAGCTAAACATTTCAATCACTAATATAAACTATTATCTGAGATGTGCAAATTTATTGAAGAACAAATGTTCCAACAATTGCGATTAAAAATAGATATGTAATACTGAAAAAGATTAAATTATTACTTATAAGCATTTCAAGACATTCTCGGTCTTCTATATTTTTCAAAATTGGCGAAGTGATAGCAGCAATCAAAAGGAAGAGCGTGAAATGCTTTGGGGTTTGACATATTGTTGGGTTCCATATAGTATTTACTTATGATTCTCACTTGTGGTATCTTATAGTTCCTTCATGTAGTATTTTGTTATTATTCTCGTATGTAGCATATTCTCATGGTTCTCTCGTGTAGCATATTCTTATGATTCCACTGTATAGGCTCTTCTTATGAATCTCCCGTGTATGATCTTCTTATAGGTCTCCCCCATATAGTCTCTTCTTATGAATCTCTCGTATATGATCTTCTTATAGATCTCCTATTTAGCCCCTTCTTATGGTTATCTCACTAGCATCTTTTTATGATTTTTTTATTATCATCTTTTTATGTTTCTCCATGTAACATCTTCTTCTTATGATTCTCCAATGTATCCTCTTCTTATGGTTGCCCCATGTAACATCTTCTATGGTTATCTTGTATGACATTTTTTTATGTTTCCAATGTTTTAAAATTCGCGACTCGTATTCAAGGCATTTTGCGCAAATGAGGTGAGGCATACGCCTCGAGGCGGAATGAGGCGTACGCCTCAACTTTGATGAAACGAAAAAATAAAACAAGATACAAAAAAACTACCTAAAACAAAGTTCAACAACACCACTTAATACTACTGCTACTGTAACAAAAAACTAGAATGAAAACATCAAAATCAATACATAGTTCATCGTTAAACGCATAGAAACAACAAAAAAGAAGCGTCTTTAAACCAAAAGTTATCAAAAAAAAAAAATTAAGAAAAAGCAAGGCGTTTAGGGGGATATTATGAGTTGTTTACAAGAAAGTCAGAAATTCAGTCTAACTTTTAAATTTTTTAAAAAAAAAAGGCCCTGTTCACAGAAAAGAAAAATAGTACCAAATTTAAATTAGTAAGTAATTGATGG
The DNA here is from genome assembly GCA_033398695.1 of Orobanche coerulescens. NCBI lineage: Eukaryota > Viridiplantae > Streptophyta > Magnoliopsida > Lamiales > Orobanchaceae > Orobanche > Orobanche coerulescens. The sequence goes on from CM065802.1 coordinate 233,235,834, forward strand.
ATTTGCAGTTAACAGATATCGTATACCAAGGTAATATTTATCATTAATATCACACACTGATCATATGAAATTAGATTAAAAGATTTTTAAAATTACGATTATTTACCAAGGTATGTATAAAAATAATAATTAACATAATTTTTATAGTTGTCAAAATATATATAAGAATAAATTAACTTTATTTTGTCATCGCCGGTTGGTTTATTTTGCTTACAAATAAAGTCGAGAGCGAGTATATATCAATGTTGGTCAATTTACGGAGCTTAATTATCAGACATTTCTATGGTTAGCCTATCAAACTAAATGTATCAAGAGCACGTGGAGAATATAGTGATTCTGTCTGAAAATAATCTGGAAATAATTTAGTATATTTCATTTTCTTCGGGGAAGCTTTGTATTTGAATTGAAGAATCTGATCATCTTTAACGATGGAGAGGTCATGATATTTTTGGAAAAGCCTATAATGTGTACCAGACGGATTCTCGTTTGTTTGTCCCAATATACCAATGTCTTTGTTGGATGGCTAATTGGACAAGCTCGACCAGTTTAGGACGTTATATGGCGTCATGATGTACAAGAAAGATATTCGACGCCATACTCCCCAACCATCTTTGCTGCAACCTCTCCAACAGCGACCTACCAAACTACCTCCCCGGAAACCTCCACAACAACCTACTAAACTCAAAAACCCCCACTGTAACAACCTCCCCAACCAACTCCATAACATCAAGTTCCTCAAGAATATAAACTTGGCTATACGTGTTTGCAATACTATGCAACAACAACATTACCCCAATGCCTCAACGGCTCCCGCAAAAAGCGGGGTAGGGAGGATCGGATGTACGCAGCCTTACCCATGTCTTACAGAGAGGCTGTTTCCGGATGAACCAAAATAAAAATTGCATCTAGAATTGCATGGAATGACTAGTGCTTCATGAGAAAAAGAAGTACAGCCAGTTTATTATTCCATTATAATCCAGAACCAAAGAATAAGGAGTCTTTGGCTCCATTGGTACCCTCAATAACAATGGAATTCCTTGCATGACATTTACGATACTTTTTCGTCTAGACTAAGTGATGTGTATGTAGTCTTCTATGAGATGGCTGTGGGGCTGTCCAACCCAAATGTGTTCTTTGCCACGATGAAGTGGTACCACTCAATATTTTATTTTATTGTATATATGCTAAAAAAAGTAAGTTAATTTTATTTTGCGTTTCACCAAAACTTAAAAGGAAAGTCTTGGAACAGTCCCCTCTGCTCAAATGTTTCTTGACTTGACTTAGGTTTGACCCGCATCGGCATACTATGGCCTTAAGTGCATTTCTTAGTTTTTCAGCAATTAGATTGTATCTCAAGGATTTTTTTTTTTTTTGTAATCAAAGACATCAAATTTATTACAAAGGATAATAAAGGTATCTTTGAGATACAATCAAATTAAATTGTAAAACAAAAAAAAAGGTACTTAAGGCCATAGTATTGTGGATTAAACTTGTTTAGACAAATCAAGAAACACTTGAGCATAAGAGCTTGTTCCAAGATTTTCCTTAAGTTTTTAAAACGCAAAATAAAACTAACTTATTTTTTTTAGCATATATACAATAATATAAAATAAAATGTAGAGTAGTACCAATTCGTTGTGTCAAAGAATACATTTGGGTTGGACAGCCCCACTGCTATCCCATAGAATGATGCCTATATCACATCATTCGGTCTAAACGAAAAAGTATCGTAAATGGCATGCAAGGAATTCCATTGTTGTTGAAGGTAATGTTGGTAGTGTTTTTTCACATTTGCATAGTATTGCAAACACGTATAGCGAAGTTGATATTCTTGAGGAACTTGATGTTGTGGAGGTGGTTGTGGAGGTTTTTGGGGAAGTGGTTCGTAGGATGTTGATGTGGAGATTTATGGGGAAGTAGTTTCGTAGGTTGTAGCGGAGGTGGTTGGGGTTGGGGCGTATGGCGTCGAGTACCTTTCTTGTACAGGATCGCAGACTGGTCGGGCTTGCCCAAGTAGCCAACCAATAAAGACATGAGCATCTTGGAGACAAACAAACGAAAATCCATATGATACATACATATTGTAAGTTGTCCCAAAAAATATCATAGCAGATTATCGGATTCTTCAATATCAAATACAAAGCTTACTCGAAGAAAATGAAATATATTAAATTAATTCCAAATTATAAGAGACCTATATTGAAAGAAAAAACAAAGAATCACTATTTTCTCCATATACGCTCTTTGATCCAAGTATATTATCCTAAAAGATTTTTAAAATTTGGTTTTCACAAGAAATTTCTAATATCTCCAACAACTTCTCTTGAATATGGCATTTTCGCAAAATATGAAAATCTCCTTCCCTTCTTCATGATACGGATCTATGACTATGAAACAAAGACTATAATGATTTTGCTATGAAAAAATTATTAAAATAAGTATAAATGTATTAAGAAGATAGTTACATTTGTTGTTGTTACTGAGTTTTATGAAACCATATAATTTTAAGGTTATTTATTGGAAAATTTGAGTTTATTTTTATAGAAATTAGATTGTATCTCAATGATATCTTTTTATATCTAATAATGAGTTTGAAGTCTGTCCCAATGATTTACAATTGTGGTATACTTTAAGAACACCTCAACTTGAATATGTCATTTGATTGTATGTTATGAATCTCAGAACCAGTTCCTACGGAACCAGTTACTGTTCGTATGACCCTAAGGTCAGTTTTATTAACAATTAGATTGAATTTCAATCTTTTTCTAATTAACCTTTTGTTTAATGAATTTGAAGTCCAACTGGCCAATTTACAATTATCACAGTTGAACCATGTCATTGGATTGTTTTATAATTGAATCTCGAAACGGGTTCTTATTCGTAGACGTATATGGCAATGCCCTGTTTCATTATTACATTAGAAATTGGTTTAGATAAAAATGAGTGTTAACTCTATCTTGAACCAATTTAACAATGACATAATATCTAATTCGTGAGAATTAAATTATTTCTAAATAACTAAAATAGTAAATAAGTTACAACTAACTAATAGAAAAAAAAATGATGAACAATTCTTCACCACGCGGCCCGAACAAGTTCAGGTCGGGCTGGGCTGGCCAAACACGACCCATTTCGGGCCGAGGGCCCTTGGGTGGGTTGGATCCTTAGATGTGTCGGTCATGTTGCTATTAGTCCTATATGCATAGGGACTCTCTTCCCGTTATTTAAAAAAAATGAAGTTTAGAAAGAAGTCACTGAAAAAGGAGTCTGATACCCCCCACTCCCCACCTGCCCCCTTTAGACCCTAATAGAACCTTTTACTGTATCTCCTTCCCAACTTGATATAAATATAGTATTTCTATATTTTCTTATAAAAATATATTTATATTTAAGATAATTATTTTAAATATATTTTTACTTGTTCGTATTTTTTATATATTTTTGCATATATTTCATGATTTTCTAATCAAATTGAATTATCATTTTGATTTTTATATCTACCAATTGAGTTGTCATTTCAATCTTTCATCAAAATAATTCCCAATGGCTAGCCGCTAATTGAGTGTCAATTCAATATCTTTCATCAAATAGTTCCATATGACTATACCTACAAAGTGAATTGTCAATTCAATGTCTTTAGCAAAATAATTCCCTATGACTATACGTACAAACTGAGTTGTCATGTCAATGTTTTTCAAGATTTACTAGTCTACAATTAGTATAAACGAAGAGTGCATAATTTGTGAAACACCATTCTCTATACATTGTCTTCTCATATTTTCTCAAATAATCTTCTTTTTTTGTTCACATTTTCTGAAACACCATTTCATCCATAATACATGGCGGAATATAACAAATAACTCAAACACATCGTTGAATTTGCCATAAATCATGTATGACTTTGTGCAATATATTTTTTTGTTTTTTTGTATGCTTTTTATCTTTTTCTTATGTTCTTTTCTCTCTTTTTTTCATTTCGTTTTATGTAGGTTTTTCTCTTTCTTTTTTTTCATTTCATTTTTTTCGTTTTCTATTTTCAATTATTTTCATTTTTTATTTGATTTTTTTTGGTATAGATATTTCAAACTAGAGATGATATGCTAGATTGAGTGAGGTCGGTCGGATGAAAAAATGATTTTGTAATAGTTATTGGCAATCCCGTGAAGAAATAGGTCGAAAATGAGGAAAATACCAATTACCCAAATATCTTAAAACCCCAAAATTAAAGACTTACTGGCACCAAAAAAATTGGTTGTACATTCTTTCTACGAGGTGCACCAAATCCTCCGGATGGTGTCATGTGGGATGTTATTGTTATGTGCGGAGAGCATAATCATGCCAGAGCATGATATTTAGAGGGTCATAAGTACCCGTCAAGACTAACACAAGAAAAATATAGTTTCAGCGAAATGACAAAGATTACTGCTCCGCAATTTATTCTTACCTCTTTGAAAGAACGTGAGCCTTCAAACACTACAAGTATTAAAAGCGTTGAAAATGCACTTCGAAGTGAAAGAAAGGCAAAAAAGATGGTTGTTAAACAATGTTGAATACGCTTTGTCTCAATTAATTAGTAAATGTAATTAACTTTTTCATTAAATTTTAATATATTTATCCATTCATTAACTAATTAATTTAAATTTATGCAAGTTATTTTCATGGGTATCGAACGAATCCAGGCACTCAAGAAATTTATGCTCAATTTCCTACTGTACTTGTCATTGACGTTACTCACAAAAGGAAGGAATATCGGGTTACATTCTTGGAGGCTACTTTCTCATTTATATAACAAAACAAGTAATTTGAGAAATATTATATAGATTAGTTAGATATTAATGTTATATTTTGAAACAGGACTTTGCCATTAAGACAAAAGCATGTCTTGAAATAGGACTCTTATAGTCTGCGAAGGATTGCTATTATTTAGAAATCCTAATAATGAAGAATGCATGAGAATCTCATATAACATGCATAGAACTAATAAAAAAGCAAGGGAATTTCACTGTTGAAGGAGCACAAATCAACATTGCAAAAATCGTCCTCGTGGTTTGCCAAACTTCACTGTTGAAGGACCAAAAGTGCATGTAACCGTGCAAAATAAGGACGATCTTTGCACTTAATGAACCACAAGGACGAAACGTGCAATTTGGCCAAACCACAAGGACAATTTTTGCAATTTACTCCCAAAAGAAAGACGTAAAAAAAGATTTAGAGTTTTCACCTGAAACTACCAGCAATCCCGAGGATAATAACGTAAGTTGTGGATAGTGTATTTTTTAGAAGTGAGCGCGAATTGTGGTAGATGAAAGAGTCCGCTTTGAGCTTGAAAACTATTGTGAAATCCCAAAGGTGAGGAACAAAGGAAGCGGTAGAAGAGAAAAGACGAAGATTCGGGGTGTGCGTATCTTCTGCTTCTGGTGCTGCTGAAAACAAGGGCAAAATTGGAGAAAATTCGAGACCGCCCTGCAGATTATACATCGGTTAATCTGAAAAAACCAAATCGAAGGAAATAATTATGATTTTCACCCCGGAAACAAAGAAGAAAATCTGTACGAACATAAGCGCAAAAATCACAGACGGACAATAGCAGATTCTCGTAAAGATTACAACTAATTCACAAACACCACGAGACGAAGAATATAACTAAAAATTGAAAAACAAATCACGAACTAACACAAAAATAATTCAGCCAACCATAACCTAATCACAAAGCAGAATTAACCTCAACAAATTCATACCAGCAACGTCAAGGCAAAATTAAAAAAAAAAAATATCTCACAAATCAGTGTAGAAGAAACATGCATAATAACCAAAACTTGATAATTTAAGCCGTAAAAGACAAGGAAAAGTTAATTGATTACTAAACCTTTCATAATAGTGCAAATCCCATTCATGGCATATAAAATGAGGTAACCGTAGAGAAGTGGAAATTCGGTGAAATAAGAGACCAAACAACACACGCGCACCAAATTAAATCGAAGAGTTTGGGAGATTACCCAGGAACCCTAATCAAGAATCTTCAAACGAATGCTAAAATCTCCATCTCTTGAACAGGACGGAGACAAAAGCGAGGAGAGCCCGGAGAGGAGTGTGGTGGGGAGAAGTGACGCCGGTGTTTACCAGTGAGTCAGACGGTGTTCTTGCTTATATTTTTCGGAAAATGAATTTTATCAGCTCTTTTAAAAAACTACTATTCAACTAAAAATTTATTTATTATAGACACTAACTTTACACATATTTATCATTTTAGTCATTCCATTAAATATATTTATTTTATTATTTTAAAATATTATTTATATATATATATATATATTATCTATATTATATTATATACTATATTGATTAATTATATTTTTAAGTTGTACTTCCTCCATTCTTTTATTATTGCAACGTGTTGACTATTAAATTGTTCACATACTTTCTTTTGACCGTTTTTTGTGATTTATACATATAAAAAAATATAGTCATGTAGGATCTTGTTAGATTCATCTCGAAATATATTTTCAAAATATCAACTTCTTATAATTTTTAAAAGTAAAGAATTGAAGTATTCAATTTGAATATATTAATAATCAAAGTTGTGCATTGGCAAACGTGAAAGTCCAGATTTTGCAGTTATAAGAGAACAGATGCAGTATTTAATAGAAGAAAAATTATTTTTCAACTTACACAATTTAGTTTCATTTTTTATGAAAACTTCTCCATATTAATTATAATTATTTAAAAACAAAAGTAATTTTTCTGAAATGTGGGATATTCACTCGCAAAAATTATAATTTTTTATGTTTTATGTTTTAAAAATAAAAAACAATTTTCAATTGTGAAATTTAAAAATTTGCCCCTCGCGGGCCTGTTCTAAGGAAAAAATCATTTTTAATGATTAAATTTAAAAATTACAATCATTAAATTTAAAAATTGTAAACATTTTTAATTAATATAACAAGGCTTTATTGATCTCACTTTGAATTAAAAACTGATAATAAGATATATATAATTATGATATTATTATAATGGGACATATTTATAAATTGACATATTAATTTGTGATATATTATACAAATTCCCTTTTCATTTAGTTTTATCTTTTTTCTGAAATATATTAAAAATCAAAAGTCAAAACTTCCCATGAAAGTACTATTTTCTGAATTTTTCAACTAATCCACTTCAGCATAGTAGATCCACGTCAATGTGTAAAAAACAAAATTTCCCCTTAAAGTTTATTTTTTTAACGAAAAACTAAAAGAATTAACGAAATGATAACGGAATGATTAAAACGGTAAACATGTGTAATGTTAGTGCCTACAATAAATAAACGTTTAGTTGAGCGGTATATTTATAAAAGTGCTAATAGTTGAGTGACAAAAAAATTTATTTTCCTTTTATTTTTCTTTTAAAATTATGTGCGTGTGTGTTTTTACATTTTCGATTTTTGATTTTCTTTTTCTGGTTTATCACTCTGTTTCTCCGACAAAGAATTAACAAACCAAACCATTATTATTTTGATATGTTCCTCGTATAATTAAGAATAAAATTTCAAATAAAATCCCACTAGCGTAAAACTCAAAAAATCCGATACAATCATGGAACTCGATCATAAATAATATAAACTTCTGCATTAAAATATGGATGATCAAATAAATCAAAAAATATCATAATTAAGATCAATAAAAACATACTCAAAAAAATAAAGGTGACAAGTATGGGTGTGCAAAAAAACGATTAAATCGAAAAACCGTACCGCACCGTAAAAACCGTATCGAAAAAATCGATAAACTGCTTAAACCGACATATATGGTTTTTATTTTTTATAAAGCGAAATTTGATGTGATGCAGTATTTGACTTAAATACCAAAAAAAAACCGTACCGTACCGTTATTGATATTAAATATTTTTATGATAACATATTATATATAGAGTAGTTACAGACTCACATGAATATAGAAGTATAATAAATTTATTGAAGTTCAAGACACTTGTTTTTCTTTTTTTCTTTTTTTCTTTTCTTTTTATCCTCCAAAATAGTTGGATGAAAACTTGAACATTAAATTAGTTACTGTCTGAAGGTTAGTGTGATTTTTTTGGTTTAACTATTAATTTGGATCAGCTATTTATGGTAACTTGTTGAATTAATTTATTTGAGTATTTTTGTCTTATTAATGCTATCAAGTATCAAGTAGAAAAATCGAAAAAATATCGTACCGATGTAAACCAAACCGAAATACTGAACTACCAAACCGAAAAAACCGTATGTTTATGGTATTGAATCATAAGGGAGGAGGGAGTGGTCATCTAATACCCTAGGTGTCACATCACCTCTATCCAATAAAAACCCTCAAACTCAAAACTACTCAATTCTACCCTAACACTACCCTAAGTGGAGGGAGTGGTCACCTATACTACCCGATTTTTTTTTTTCATACATAAAATCACATACAATATTAAAATAAAAACATATCATTTCATTAAAAATAAAAACATTACATAATACTTAAAAAAAACATTACATAAAAACATATCATTTTATTGTATAACTGAATTGATTAGAAAGTAAAGTGAAGGGGCCAAAAAGTACTTCCTTACAAAAATAAGGGCTTTGTTTTTCACAAAAAAACACAGCCAAAATATCTGGGTCGTCTTCTTCACAAAAAGCACAGCCACCCGATCACCTCCATTTTTTTCTACTCGATCACCTCCAAAAAAATCACCTTTGGCCGAAATCCAAAAATATCACCTCCCAACGGTCCAAAATTCAAAAGCTTCAACTCAAGAAACTCTCGGCTTCCCAAACCGAAAAACGAACCCGGTCGTCTTACCCGACTTACCGGCGGCGGTGTTACCGATTGGGTAAGGGTACCCGATCCCCTTACCCGATCCCACTCCCTCCCCCCTAATAAATCGAATATATTTGATATGGTATCAGTTTTGCCCTAAAACCGTACCATACCATACCATGCACACCCCTATTGACAAGGAGAATTTCATATTTGTCTTGCGTGATTTTATTATGCTAAATTTGCAAGAAAAGAGTTTTTTATATGACGAGCATTCTAAATACATATATTTCATATACTCTACGAATTTAAAAAATATATTATGATACTCCTTTGTTTCAAGGTTGATTGGCTAATATTTTTTACACCCATTCATTTGCTTCTGAATCATCTTCACCTAATATTTGCCATTCTCGTCTTGTTGTAGTAAAAATATCTCAACTGATTGTAGTATTTGTATAGATACTGAAATTTTAGGCATCTCGTGACTATCATCATCGTCTTTCTCCACCATGTTGCATTTTTGTTTAATTGATTTATAATTGTGTCAATAATATTTGTTCGGTTAGGGTGTAGATCTCTTGCTCGGCTGGAAAGGCAAGTAACTGATTAACATTCATTGGGTTCTTATAGTGCAAGCTCCGAATTAGGCCATTCAAATCTTGCACAATTTTAATAACTTCTCTAAAGTAATTTTTTCACAGTCCCAACAATATTACTTGAGAGATTGTTCTAGCGTAAAAGCCGTAAAAATATGAAAACTCGATTAACGATTTATTTTTCTATTTTTTCTTGTTTATTTATGATCTAAATTAAAATATTAAATAATTAAGACGAGTTATATTTACATTGTTGTTTTGACCTACTGATGGAACGAAAATACCAAATAAATTGAAAAATATGATACAAAAAAGAAAGAAAGAACTATATGCATAAATTTTACTATTCCATCACCAAAGAATAGTTGTTATTTTATCTGATCACCCTTTGTCCTCTCAAAATGCACTAATCTAACCTAATTAATGGAAACTTTACCCTAACTATTTATGGGGCCTCCCGACCACACGATTACACATACACTACCCACACCATCTGGGTGTGTGTTAATCGTGTGATCGGGAGACCCCTAAGGAAATTTCATCCCTAACTATGAAAACCACACGTTTCCGACACACAACGCGTTCATCACTACATGACCGAGCATAAGGTCGACGAAATACTGATGCCCTACTAAACCATCCCTCCATCTCATCTTAATCGGGGCACGCCCGTAGTGGACCCCATCATTGCACCGATTATCATAATGCCACGGATACGTCATGTCGAAACCATCGATGACCCCATCGACAACTCCGTACTTCCTCAACTTATCCAACACCACCCCATTGAAAGCCTCCATCTTGTGAGGGTTAAACGCCATTCTCCTAGCGTACCCTCCCGTCGCCACCGTCGTCCGGTATATAACTTTGGGCCGTAAAAGCCCATTTTTTCCAAGCCCATCCATCACCTCGGCCCAAAACGCGGCCGCGTAATCCGCTCCTTTTATAAAATTTCTTATGTTCGACCAGTACACCCCGTCGTGCAAACCCGAGTTCATGATCACGGTATCGGGAACTTTACTTTGACGAAAATACCCTTTTAGTAATTCTCGATAGTTTGCGTCTGTTAATGAATTCAAACCCTGATAATTTCCCGTGCCGTTCGGATGGCCGTTGAAAATGCTCGTGAAACGGACGGTTTGGGACCGGTCCCTCGGGTTCCTGATATTCATGTCGAATATTCTCGAAACACTAGGAATGTCGTGCACGTCCAAAATAAAATGAAGGATATTACGTATAGTATCACAATGATTCGAATCTCCCCACCAGAAAATCCAACGTGTATCCAAACAATTCCACGCTTCTTGGCTCGATAACAATTTAAACGAACAATGAGTCGAATATACCCACCCGTTGCTCTCCAACAAGCCCAATGAGCCATCACACCATGGATTTTCGCACGGAAAATTCGGTTCTTGGCATCTATATCGTCCGTCATTGCTGATCGCACAACTATCATTCTTAGCATGCCGAGTCCATCGACCGGACCAAACATCCTTAGTATAATCGCTCCACTTACATTGTCTAATTTCCGGCAAACGGGACACGGCCTCGACAAATTTTATTGGAATCACACGAAGAACCCTATCGAACGCGAATCTAGCGGGCGAAAATTTCAAACCTTCATAATGCCGGTACAATAGGATAACCGTTAGATTATAGTCGCCGCTAAAATGGGCATGGACTTGAAGGGCGAATGTGTAGGTCCCGTTTCCCATGTCCTTAATCGGAGGCCTAGATTTCCATCTTTCACCGGAAAGATCGATTTCGAAATAATCGCCTCCCAAACAATGAGGCTCCCCTGTTTCATCCAATGCCTGAAAAACAAACTCGTGAATTTCGCCGGTCGGAAGTTCGATTATTTTATTATCATTGCCATCGAAACGAGGGACTCTTATATCTACAGTTCTGGAGTCCTTACATGGCTGACCCCCTGGGGCCAACCACCTAGCAAGAAGACTGGATGAGTAATTTGGTTCCAACTGGGATGAAATCCAAGGGTTTGTATTCCGGGCATTTGTCGATTTTTCCGGTACTTGAGGGGTGAAAAGGGAAATATTTTGGGTTTGGTTGGGAACAAGATTGTGAGGATTTTTCATCTGGGGCTCAGTTGAAAGATTAGTAAAAGTTGAATCTTTAAGGGGTATGGGCAGAATTTCAGAACTATTGAGCTTCAACACAAGATAATCTTTACCAAAAGTTTCCATATTTGACGAATCAGTCCCCCAAACTATCAGAATTACAAGAAAGACCCCCATCATCAAAATCTTGAACCACCATTGAATTATTATGGGGTTTGGACCCAAGACACATCCCAAGTTTGCAGCTTTCTCAGGCATCTGAGAAATACATTTACAGCATCAAGAAAATAAACTATCAATTAATATTAAAACCAAGAAAAAAGGAAGAAGAAGAAGAAGAAACAGAAAAGAAACCCACTGCACAAATAAAATTCTTAATATTGAAATTACAAAACTATTCTCACACACACACACACACACACAAGGGAATTTTTTGCAGTTTCCCACCAAAAAAAAAAAAAAAAAACTTTGAATAATGCAATGTTTTCTTGGAAAAATAAAACAAAAGTGGTGGTACAATACTTACTGTTTTGCTTCTGTATGGTTGCTTTGGCATAGTACAAGTTTTTCCTCAATGCACAATTCTCTCTCTCTCTCTCTCTCTCTCTATATATATATATATATATATATATATATATATATATATATCCTGAATTTCGGCAGATTATTAATAGGCTTTAGACATCTGTAGTTGAAAGAGTTCTAACAATGAAATACACCCCTTTTCAAAAAGAAAAAAAGGGAATGATATTCAGCAAATAGTAGTAGTAAATAATAAAATAATAATGGAAAAAGCACAGGACAGAGAATTTAGCTGGAAAATGACTTATTATTTTTATTATTATAATAAGAATAATAATAATAATGCCCATAATCGTGTTGAATTCTCAAAAGACTTTGGTTTTATTGATATTAAGCGGGCTGGTCGTAGTGTTTCGAACTAGTCATAGCGGGCTTCGAATTTAATGGTCTGGGCCAAAAAAGCATGGATTTAAATGGGTCGATAATTTTCGGACCTAGAATTTTGGGCTAAACGGGCTAAACGGACTCCAGATTTAGTCTTTTTTTTATAGGACATAAATAGAAAGAAATATATGAAAAAAGTGGCACACTGATATATATAATATTTATATTATATATGTGTGTAAAATATCTTAGTATGGCATCTAAATACCTATTTTTATGTTTTATTTAGTATGGACCGCGGGCCAGCTTGTCAGCCCGGACAGCCCGCCCGTTTAGCCCGTGAGTTAATCGATCTGAGCTAAATAGAACTGATTTTAAACGGGCTAGGAAATGGCAGCACTAATCCTATTTTTTTGGCGGGTTAAACAGTCCGGTCCACAGGGCCCGAGCTCATTTAACATCTCCACGTTTTGTCTATCAGAAAAGAACAAAAACAAGGCTGGTTTTACCATTAGGTCCTCCTAGTTTCTCACCACTCACCAGTCCACCGACAGGCAAATGGGCTTAGTAGAAGGGGTCCGACCGTTTCCAAATTTGTCATGTTTTCCAAATAGATTCAGAACCGGAACCAACAAATCCTGTTCGATTCTTTGTTTTAGTACGAGTCAATGTAGTCCATACAAGTAAAAGTCATGTGAATGTCCATATGTTAAAACAATATAAAATATCAAAAAGGGGAGGGATATATCACACATTAATCCTCACCCTCCATTTTAATATTTTTTATTCTCCTATTCACCAACCCTTCTTTATCTCTCCCTGCTCTCTCTCTCTCCCTCTGTCTTCTTTTTTCATTTTTCCATCCTCCCGTTCCGGTTTCTAGCTCCGATTCCAGTTCATCCTCCCGTTCCGGTTTCCAGCTCCGATTCCAGTTCTTCCTCCCGTTCCGGTTTCCAGCTCCGATTCCAGATGATTTCAGCTTCGACCCCTAATTCGCGGTACGTAAGGTTTTTATAGATTCCCCCTTCCGATTGTAACGTTTCTTACCTATGGATAGTAATTTCAGCTTCGAAACCTAATTCTAGACAATGGATAGTAATTTCAGCTTCGAAACCTAATTTTTTTGCAGATTGTAACGTTTCTTACCTATGGATAGTGTTTTTAGACAATAGACAATGAATAGTGTTTTTAGACAATGGGGTTATTGAACAGTAATTTTATTGCAGATTGTAATTTTTTGAAGATTGTAATGGATAGTGTTTTTAGACAATGGGATTATTCACGATGCCCTGTCTGTGTAACGTTTCTTACCTTTCACAGTAATTTTTTTTGCAGATTGTAATGGATAGTTATTATGAAGTGTGTGGTACTGAGTCATCTTCTGTAAGTGAGTCGGATATTGATTTGGATTCAGATTCGTTCGATATTGAGGAAGTTCAATCCATATTCGAAACACCAATCGATAATGTAATTTTTGTGAAGTTCTTTGTTAGTCAATCCGCTACGTAATCCGTAGTGAAGAGGTTGTGTCTTTGAAGGAGGTTCTGTGGAAAAACCATACGAGAGGCAAATGTTTGTGAGTGTTGTGAAGCTAAAGAGTTTTATAATGAATATGCTCGTAGATGGGGTTTTGGTGTTCGCATTAGAGATTCCCGGAGAGACAAAGCACGAGATAATATGCTTACAAGACTATGCCTAGTTTGTGACCGTGAAGGGAATTATTTCTCCAAGTTCATCATACAAGATCCCGAGAGACCCGTTCGAAGAAGAAACACTTCAACTCAAAAGTGTGGGTGTATGGCACGGTTTGTGATTGCCATTGTCAAGAGTGGTAGATGGAGAGTAACTGACTTTCATGAACAACATAATCACAATCCAGTTACCCCTTCCAAGCAAATTTGTATGAAACAGAGAAGACATATGCCCATGGCTGCAAAAGCTCTAGTTGAATCTTTTCGGCAATGCAATCTTCCAGTTTCCAAGGTTGTGTCACTTCTTGGTGGGAAATCTGTTGGATTTGATGAGCGTGATTGCTATAATCACTTGGGTAAAAACAAGCCATATAAAACACCAATTGAGGGGGATGCAAATGCAATGGCACAGTTCTTTTGCAAAAAGCAAACCGAAGATCCCCAGTTCTTCTATACAATTTTACTTGATAAAGACTCAAGAGGTGTGAATTTCTTGTGGATTGATGGAAGGTCGAGAAGTCAATATCAACATTTTGGAGATGTGCTGTACTTTGATACAACATATAAAAAAACATTTACAAAATGCCGTTTGCTCCGTTCTGGAGTAAATCATCACTTGCAGTCAATTCAATTTGGTTGTGCACTTTTGTTGGATGAGACCGAGGAGAGCTTTGTTTGGGCTTTCGAGACATGGCTAAAGGGAATGGGTGGTAAGGCGCCAAAGTCAATAATCACTGACCAAGATCCGGCTATGAGTAGAGTCGTGGCTAGAGTTTTTCCAGACACTACACATCGTTTTTGCCTTTGGCATGTAATGAAGAAGTTTCCCGAGAAGTTGAATCATTTGTATAAGAAGAACTCAAATTTCAAGAAGGAAATGAAATGGTGTATAAGAGGATTTTATAGGATTGCTGAATTTGAAAATAGGTGGAATGAATTGATGGATGTATATAACTTGACAGAGAACGAATGGCTAAAGAATCTATATGCCATAAGGAAGAAGTGGGTCCCAGTTTATCATTTGGATATTTTTTATGCAGGGATGAATACTACCGGGCGTAGTGAAGGTATGAACTCATTTTACAAAAAAATTTTCTCACGTCATACCACATTGAGAGATTTTGCATTAAGAAATGAGCAGAGTATAGAAAGAATGGTAGACAGGGAAAAGAAAGAAGATTATATCTCTGAGCACAAGGACCGCGTTGTGGATGGTGCGGCTTATCTCTTGCAATTTGCTTCAAAGTTATATACAAGAGGGGTGTATGTAAAATTTAAACAACAATGGGAGTTGGCTACTAGTCGTTACAAGCTTGTCTCTTCAAGTCATGTAGACGAGTGTCATGAGTTCATCTATAGGTCAAGAAATGAAAAAGATCCAAGGGAGTGGAAAGTGGAGTTCAACACCAAGACTCTTGAAGGAAAGTGTGAGTGCAAGTTGTTTGAAAGCATGAACATACATTGTGGACATCTTATAAAGGTATTTCAAAGTCGAGATCTAGATGTAATACCGGAGTCTTTTATTACAAGGAGGTGGTTAAAAGGAGCAAATGAGTACAGAGCCAAGTATGATGGTGGAGTTGTTAGTGGTCATCAAAATTCAAAAGTTCTTCGGGCTACTCATTTAGCAAAATTGGCCAATGCTTTGGTATATGATGCTGCGGATGAGGATGAATGTTACACTTTCATGGCACAAAAGCTCCAGGATCTAGCAGAGCAATATAAGGAGTACAAGGCGATAACTATAAATGCAAAGACAGTGTCATCCGTGGGCTGTAACAATGTAGTTGCTGATACGGTACCTCTTGATACCCATGCTCCTCTTATTGATGTCAGTCAATCTCAACCGCCTAATGTTGGTGTTGTTGCCCAAAATATTTATCCGAAGATTAAATACTGCTGGAAGACGGACAACAAACAACAATTTGCGGGAGCACTTCCGAGAGAAAATGAATAACACAAGATTTGCCGGGGTTGTTAGTCCCGGGCTTGAATGCTCTCGCGAGATGTTATTAATACAAATATTCGTGGATACAAGTATTAATGTGAGAAATCTAGATACAATGAGTGTAAGAAGACTCTGTTAATCCGGCTCTTGAGCGAAGCTCGGTGTTCTTCGTCCCTGCCGATCGACTGCTTGATGAGAGAGGCCGAGAGAAGTAAGTACCGAATGATAGCTGTTGCCAAGAGTTGGAGATAGCCAAGTGCTGTGTGAAATCTCGTGGGAATGCAGAGAATGCTTGTTCAGTGAGGAAAAATCCGAGAGGAATCCAAGTGCAGGGAGCCTTGTATATATAGGGGCAGCGGTGCCTTGTCCTCTGGCGGGCGATCGCCTTCCGACCATTATAATAATGGGGCGATCGTCTTCCGGCCAATATTATAATGGGGCGATCACACGGGCTGTCGGCCTAAAGTCCAAGGCAGTGGCTGGCAGCCAGCTGTGCGGTCCAATGAGGAGCCAGCACGCGTCCGGAGTCACTGTCACATGCGGTCCTACTGACAAACTTTCGGCGGGCTTGTCGGCTGGTGGACGGGTGCTGACAGGCTGTGGTCAACGATCCGTGAATTGTGGATTTTTATCAGCTCTTGCACGTGGTGTCTGTCCTGAGGCTCGGCCTTTGCCGACTGGATGACTATCGGCATGATGCGGTCATCTCTAGCTGGTCACTGAGGGTCGGCATCGGCCAGTCGCTGAGGGTCGGCATCGGTCGGTCACCAAGGGTCAGTCGGCAAGTGCCGAGGGATGATCGTCCGATAGTCGGTCGCCAGGAGTCGATCGCCAAGTACCGAGAGACGATCGTATTTGATGTCGATCGCTTGGCACCAGGACTTGTCCTGGGACCTTCGGTTGACCGATTCATCTTGTCTGCGGGGCTAAGGTTAGGCCGCCTGGTCGCTGGTCGGCAGTTCTGCCTCGGCTGCTCGGCAATGGCTAGGTCGCCCGATCTCCGAGGCGATCGCCGGTCGGAGAGTGTAATTCTCGACACAACAGTTGGTAATCCTAGAATCTCAAAATGCAAAGGAAGGGAAACACAAGAAGAGAAAGACATGAACTCCCATAGAAGTGAGAATGATAGATATAGATATGGTTTGGAGAAAAATCAACGGAAGAGAGAATACAAGCAAAGGGAATGTTCGGTGTGTAAACATCTTGGCCATAACATGCGGTCTTGCCCGAACAGAAGGAAGTGACCTGTTAAATTTATGTGTCTTGTTTAATTTGAATTCTATTTTGGATGTTATATGTGCCTGTTCGCAAACCTATTTTGTAATATTTTTTTTGGGCAGTAGCATATTTTGAATTTTTAATTCCTGCTTATGATTTTTAATGCATGGTTCATCATTATTACAACAGTATTACAATGGACAGTGGTTATATATATATATATATATATATATATATTACTGTTATGCATGGTTCATCAAACAAACAATGATAAAAACAATGGACAGTGGACAATGATTTTTAATGCATGGTTCATCAAAAAAACAATGGACAGTGGCTTATATTACTGTATTACTATGCAGTAGCATATTCTGAAGCTGATTTTAGCATATTCATCATGAGTGGATTCAAGCTTTTGAGAAGTTTTTGGATGCTCTTGATGTTCATCATGTAAGATTTCCTTTTGACCATTTCATATCATGCTAATCTTAACTGCTTTATGGTGTGAAAGCCACAATTCTATCATATTTTCATTTCGTCAAGTATTATAGAATATGCTTTGTTTGGCCAAGTGTCCCAGTATTCATCAAGGGTTCCAGCCTTTCATCATCAAAGTTTTAATTGTTTCCATCTGCGATTCTGTCGCGCATACAGGATTGGCTTGAACTTGTTTAGTTTCTTCGTATTAAGATTTAAAGATACTTGGAAAACGACTCCACCGGGCAAGATTACCTCATACTTGTACGTAACATTGGTAAAAACTTGAATTTTCGTCAACAAAAATATAAGATCTTGTATAATGTCTTTGGTTTTGAGATTTTAGCTGGCTCTGTCGTGATGGGACATATTTGCCAGAGCATAATAAGTGAGGGGGGGGGGGGGGGGGTTGACATGATCAGTGAAAAATGCCCAAGTGTTCTGGAGTTTCCATTATTTATCCTTTATTTTCTCATCCTCTAATACTAAATGATACTAGATGTCCTCCCGTGCGATGCACGGCGTATAATGTTAAATATTTTATTATATTAATAATATATGATTGAATTTCAATAATGTAATAAAATTATTATAAAATATACATGAGTCAGTATACACACACATGTACATATACTATTATTTGATTTAATTTCATTTATAAACTCTTATCATGTGATCTAAGGGCATATAAACTGAACTGAACGGAATGGACCTGAACTGAACTAAACTGAACTAAAAAACTGAAAAATAAGTCCAAAAGAACAGTAGGCCCTGATATTATTGTTGTTGTTGTATTATCAACTTTTATTAAAAGTATACAACTGATATTCTTACTAATATATTTTTTTTATATGATTTGACATTAATGTAATATTTTACTATTTTATGATCAGAACAAAATAATTCTTAAAAATCAAATAATTGTTAAAAAGCTATGAAAATAAACTAAACATATATTTTTCTTCAATATTCTTATATTTTTATATTGAAATATTTTAATCATCTAAATACATTATAATTATATTTATATTACTTTATATATACTATATGGATGTCAAATTAAAGAGAATGAAGTAACAAATAATTTGATATATTTTTTCAAAAATAAAATTGATGCATAAAAATTATAATTGTTGAAACTATTAGCTTAAAAATAAAAGGAATAAAATGAGAGAAATTTTTTAATTGGTAGATAGCATATAATGGAATAACCCTCTAACCCCCTCCCAAATTAAACGTCCATTTTTTTAAGATTTTTAAAAAAATGATTAACGTGGAGATGACACATATTTTCTTAGATTTTTTTGCGACTCTTTTAATATTAAGTATAGATGTGTAAAAGTTCGATATAAAATATATAAACATGACAGTAATCTATATGATCATTGTATATTTATTTATATTAATATACTAATATAATTACTTATCAGTATACAGGCGAAATAACGTCATATATTTTTGATAAATATTTAGATTAAAGTCACACATTTTATACTTAAATAATATATCAGGAGATCCACAATGATATTAATTTATTAGGTATAGGGTAATAAAGTATATTATTGATCTAGTAAAAGATAGATTTACTTCAAGAAAATTATTTGAAAATTATCTGATTTTTGTATTTTATATATAAATAATTTAAAATCAAGATATAATGTAATAATTATTCAAAAACAACTTGTATTCAAAAAGAAATATTTTAATTATATATATGCCTAATGAATGTTAAATCAAATATCATAAAAAGAAGATTAATTTAAAATATTAATAATAAAAAATAGAATTCAGACGATAAAACTATTAACTTTTAAATATTGAGAGAAAAATAAAAAGAGAAAAGAAAAAAAATGATTCTCATTAAGTCTCATTCAAATGTGTAGGAGTTAGTGTATTTTTAAAAAGAAAAAAAAAGATAACTAATCCAAAAAATCCACATAAAGACACATGTTATGTACAACTCTCTTTTAATAGTAAAGTAGATATGTGGCAGTTTGAATGGTCCAAAGTTAAAAAATAAGGAAGTGGTAGTTACATTAGTAGATAATAAAAGATGAGCTGTAAATGGATGGAGAGCTTGGTGAAGTTGCGATTAATTTTGTAAGTTGTGCGCAACAATTTTACGCATACATGTTATCCCCACTAGGGGTGGCATTTCGGAACCGAAAATCAAAAACCGAACCGAAAAAACCCGAAAAAATAACCGAAAAACCGAAATCGAAGAAGACCGAACCGAAAAACAAAAAAAACAGAACCGAACCGAACTAATTTGGTTCGGTTTTCGGTTCGGGGTCGGGCGGAACCGAACCGGACCGAAATGGACCGAAGTCAAATTTTAGCATACTAAAATGACCTTGTTTTTGTGATTTTGGTGTGTTTCGAATTTTAGTATAATTCGTTTTCCTTTTGTAAGACCCTCATGGGTCCAAGAAGGACCGATAATATGCTCATGAATTTGTGATTCAATTAATTTAGGTTGAGAGAATGAGCTACTGTGATATACAATTGTTATATATTTTGAGATATTTGGAAATTGTCATGCAACTCTAGCTTTTATCTTGAATATATATATAACTCTTGTTGGTTTGTTGTTATATATAACTTATTCTATTGCATATAATATTTGAATTTATATTGTGAAGAACCGAAAAAACATCAAACCAAATCGAAACCGAACCGAATATTTATAAAACCGAACTTAACCGAACCGAATTTCAAAAAGAACCGAACCAAACCGAAACCGAATATTTAGTTCGACTCTCGGTTTCGGTCAAAAACCGAACCGAATGGAACCGAATCCACCCCTAATCCCCACCCCCCACCCCCACCCCCACCCCCTCAAAAAAAAAAAAAAAGGAAACAAATTAAACTCGGACTCTCATCATCATCAATTGTACCTCAATTCCAATTGAGGTCGGTGGTATGAAGATTATAGTGCCAATTAATTATTTAAAATTAATTAACACTAAAATTCATGCAAAAAACAAAGTGGTGAAGTTTTACGCCGGATGCCCTTCCTAAAGAATAAATAACGGAAATACTGAAATAAAAGATGCATTGCATAATAAAACAAGGCCACATTACATTACAATGAAAGCAAATCTTGGTCATTTGCATTACAATGAAAGCAAATCTTGGTCATTAGCAAATAACTTACATCAATAGCATTTTACAGTAGAAACGATTTCACTATGGCTGCAATCAAAACAACGACAAAAACAATCAACACTAATAACAGGATCCCAAGCCGATGTTTGAAGACTTTCCAATCATCAATCTCAGTAACAACATTTGATTGTGTTTTAGGCGATGACGAGTTGGGAACATTTGTACTTATATGTGCTTCAACCTTTGGGACTTTCAACTTTTCCATCATTGGCTCGGTGCTTCTAGTAGCCTTCACACCGCTATGTAGTGCTTGAATGGCTTCTTCCTCCGAAAAACATCCCCAATAATGTACGTTATTATAGCCGGCCACTTGAGCTCTACATTCTTCCCATGTCACATAAATGCCACGACTTCTACCTCTAATAACAACATAAAATGGATATTTTCCCATGACCTCACGCACGAGTACCTATAAAGATAAATAAAAATACATCAAGAACCACCTAAACACACCATAAAAATTCAAAATTCCATTGCAAACATTATAAGAATGATGTGGTTTTTGAACCAAAAAATCCGTATGAAATATCATATACCGACACAGTCCGTTTTGACGTGATATACGAAGTTCAAAGATACCGTACACATCGTATACCTTTACATACCGAACCAAATGACAAAAATACAAACTTTAAAAAGATGAAATGGACATAACAATATTTCAGTACAAACAATTTCCTGGACTCGATTGAACAAGGAAAAGATGGAAGTTCATATCTACGTGTCCTCTTCAGGAGGTTTAAAGTCCACTGACAAGACAACTCATTGAAACAAAGCAAAAATAACTGGTTTGAATTGTTTATGCAAGACAGCCCGCAATCCTTATTTTTTCAATAATAAGATATTTGCTTATGAGCCAATAATTGGTTCCATTTCCATTCTATTCACATGACAACAAGGGTACAGGGAATCGTAATACATATACACATAAAAATGAATCGGAAGCAAACTACTGCAAATATTTCCGACTCACCTGACAAACCTGCCCTAAATCGGAAAATGAAGAGAGATGGAGAGGTTTTGAAGCAAAAATTAGGTTTCGAAGCTGAAATTACTATCCATAGGTAAGAAACGTTACAATCGGAAGGGGGAATCTATAAAACCTTACGTACCGCGAATTAGGGGTCGAAGCTGAAATCGTATGGAATCGGAGCTGGAAACTGGAACAGGAGGATGAACTGGAATCGAAGCTGGAAACCGGAACGGGAGGATGGAAAAATGAAAAAAGAAGACAGTGGGAGAGAGAGAGCGGGGAGAGATAAAGAAGGGGATGGAAAAATGAAAAAAGAAGACAGGGAGAGAGAGAGAGCGGGGAGAGATAAAGAAGGGTTGGTGAATAGGAGAATAAAAAATATTAAAATGGAGGGTGGGGATTAATGTGTGAGATAAGGTGTGGGATTAATATGTGTTGATATATCCCTCCCCATAAAAAATATAATATAGTGGAAACAAATACAAAACTAAAATGTCGGGAGCACGAAGATTCGGCCTCGACTAGTATTTTTGAGACTCTTTGCCGTCATCATACTCTTCTTGTGCATTAGCCTTTCCTCAACCTACAATACGATAAAAAACATGTTTCGCCCAAAAATACATGATTAGTTACACAAGATAACAAATCTCAAGATGTTGAACATACGTAATACAGCATGAGTATGAACCGACAAAATCATAAGCTCAAGGGACGAACGTCGAGTACGTTCGATCCGAGATTAAAATGTGTCCGTGCACAGCCACCAACGCATATGGAATCCTTAAATACACGTGTCATCATATACCTAGTTAGTCTCATGAACGTTTTTCCACTGTGTGCAAAGTCCAATATGCACATACACACGACCATACACGCCCGACTACAAATCCTACACGTTATCAACCAACACGCAAATATGACTACAAGTTCAAAACCCATATTCAAATTGTTCTTTAAAATAGTTAACAATTCAATTAAATAATTATATTCATCTCATAATCATACATATAAGCACACATACACATAGGCGGACCCAGCATTCGAAATTTACTGGTGCACCGATGTACCATCAAAAAAAATAACGGACGAGCATTTTTTTTTTTGAATTTTCCACTTTTTTTAATTAAAAAAAGCCAAAACGACGTCGTTTTGGTACAAATATTTTTTTTTTGTTCGAGGAATTTTTGGTGGTGCACGTGCACCACCAGGTATGTGATACATCATGATTATAACCTCAAGAACGCCATGTTTTTTCAATCCATGAAATCATGTTGGTTCTCTGAAATTCCAACAATGCAATTACAATAAAAATAACAAAGTAAATGAGCTCCTAAAATAAAATATTCAAAACAAATGAATAAAGCAGAGGCGAGCAGAACTTTTTTCGTAAGACTATTTTGCCCCCGTATAAGAGCAGACGACTCAGGCAATAAGTCCCCAAGATACAACTGCTTTTCGTCTCTGTGTTAGGTGCTCTCCAAAACTCAGAGTTCTGGCGAACTTTTCGGTGCTGGAAACTGGGTATGAAACTGGAAGGATATATGCTGCAATATGATAATGTATGTTGTGTTGCTCGTATTTCGTTGTTATGAAATAAAATGCATAAGACCCCCTTTTATAGTGTCCAAAATCACTCCATCAGGTGGTGAGTTACTGCAGATCAAAGTGTCATTAATTATCTTTAATCCTTCAGCTGAAAGATTACTGCCATAGATTGTCTTATTTAATTCGATCGTTATGCTATGGAGTGTGAATAGTCATGTTCCAAAAGTTGGGTTAGATCATGTCTATATTAGCTCGGTAGTTCATGCAGTTGGGTTAGTCAGTCCATTAATTCAGTCAGTTAGGTTACTCAGCTCAGTAGTTGAGGCAGGTTCAAACATAGCTGGGTTCTCAAACCTGGCTGATTTCATTGGGTTTGGCTGCAAAAATTAATATAGTCACAGCCCAAGCTCCCAAGCCACAAGGTCCAAGTCGCCCAAGCCCAGTCCAAAGTCCAATTGCCAATAACCAAGAACCACGACCCATGCCCGAGCCCGAGCTGACCGACGGGCGGACGGCGGCAGCGCGCATGTGGGCTTTGCATCATTGACCCACTAATTAATACTACTAGCTTGTTGAACTACCAATACACCTTCTTAATAATAAGCAAGTCAAGAAGGCTTTAATTTTTTAATGTGCGATGACCTTTGATACTTACTTTAACCCTTCACCATTTAATTAAATGGCCAACTTTAATCATTTATTTCTCATTCACCAAAAATCGGCTTTGAGAAAAATAAAATCATATGTTTATCTCCTTGAAACATATATTCGTAATTTAATATTTATATCCTAAGGAATTAAATATTTTATTATCATTAAATTGGTTCAAAGTTAGTCAAAACTCATTTTTTTAAACCAATTTCTAACAAACCCAAGTTAAAGAACAATTACCTCTTGAAGAACCGAATGATATTCAACATTTTGAATCCGCTCCTATTCACTTCTCAATTTTCACAATCGTACTAGACGATCAATCTCATGAAAACATAGGTGTTTGGATGCCAAAAATTCTCTCTTGGAACTTCTCTCTATGAAGGAAAATAAAGAAAATGAAAATAGAGGAAATATTCTGCGTGCAGCTATATAAGTTGTCACGAGTTATGGTTGTAACTCGACTCTTTATAACTGTAACTAGCCTAACATACGGCCATATGAACCAGCCATATCGCTATATCCTGGCCGGCTGGAATCCACTCAACTCGAAGATCAACGACCTTACGACCGTAACACCTTCACAGCCGGTCATAACTATATATATCCAGGCGTAACACCCGTACATTGACAAATGTCGTAGCCCATGTTCATTATGGCCGCATACTACCATGTTATGGTCGTACCATGCAGTTTGAACGGTCATATCTCCCTATACATACGACCTTACTCTAACTTTCGTCGAAAAACAATGTGTTTTCTAGACCACAACATACGTCCATATCTCCTCGTCTTATGACTTTATCCTTCATCTATACGGCTGTATTCTGTATATGTACAGACATATGATATTCTCGTCGAAACCAACGTACGACAGGAATTGTTCCTTCGTCATTCTTGTATATCCGCCAAAATACGTCCATACAACAAAAACATTTGTCCGTTATCTCTGTGTTACAGTTGAGACGGACCAACAATGAAATATTCAAAAATCCTAATGTTTGATTCTAAAACATGATAACAAGTACGAAGAAACATCAATCAGGTACAACATTAGTATAATGTTCCAAACGAATACATACAGTATTACAGTATAAAAATAAAAAAAATACATCTGAAATTTATAATTTGCAAGTTCCCCCCTCCCGTCTAGAGGTGCTCAATCGGTTTGAACAACCATTTTCAATTCCGAATCGACAGTTTAAGGCTTGTCAAAATTCTAAACCGTAATCGAAAGGTCTAACCGGCAGTTTTGGCCAATTTTTGAACTTCCAATTCCAATTTGGTCATGGTTGGCTCGGCTGGTTTCCAGCGGTTCGGCGGTATTTTTTGCGTGTTTGCCCATTTTTCGATTTGACTTCTTCTATTTTTCAGTGTTCTGATTGGAAAGTAAAAAATAAAATCAAGCGTAATTATTAATTAACGAGTTAAAGGGAAAAAATTAGACTTGAACTTAATTTAAAGATAGATTGTCTATTAATTCCATCCTTAAAAGTCAAAGTCTTCATATTTCACAATCCGAAAGAATTCACAATTATGGTTCTGGTTCGAAACCATTGACCACAGTCTTGGTCCACTGACCAGGGGTTCGCGCGGTCTGTTCGGCGGAACCATGAACACGTCTACTCCCCGACCCCTCACCCCAGATGCCTATTATGCATGCGCCTCACATGGGCATGAGGTTTGCTTTTTCTTTTCCTTTTTTTTTTTTGTGGGGTGGGGGGTGGGGGTGGGGGATGGGGGGGTTGGAGGGGATGGGGCGCTCCCTTTTTACTTAATTTGCTTTTTCGTCTTTTTAAAAAAAAAATTTGGCTTCTTTTTTGTCCTGTCCGGTAATCAAATGCCTACTTTGATATTTTTCGGTCAAAATTTAAAAATTTTTGACCATAAATTACGATAAAAAATGAATAAGTATAGTTATGAAAGTTATATTTTGAAAATACACATTAAGACAAATCTATCAAGTACTTACATGACTAGAATTATTCTTTATAATGGTCGTAATTTACGGTCAAAAATTTTAAATCTTGACCGAAAAATATCAAAGTAGGCATTTTATACCCGGACGGAGGGAGTATTAGATTTATAATGAAAAATCATTTGCTACAAAACAATTAAATATACATACAGTACGGTACTCATCAGGGTACCTTCGACTTTTCCAATTATTTAATAACGCACTTTTGTTTAATAAAAAATCTTTTTTTTTTGGAAGATTATTCGTTTTTTTTTTTTGATGACAGAGCCGCAGTCGCTCTTCTTGAGTGCGCTTGATAAACCATTTGGACGTAATAAGCGCAAACTACGCCAACTGCGTAAACCACTGCGCAGTTCTGGCGCGATGCGCTCAACCAAGAAAGTGTTGGTAGGGGGAATCGAACTCGTGACCTTTCAGTCCCACGCTCACCTACTCCACCAACTTGGCTACCCTTGCGGGTGATTATTCGCTTTTTATGTTCGCTAATACTTGCAACAGATAGGAAATTTAACGCAATTTAATAATTTACTTTAACCATTAATATTTTTAATTATATATTAATATAAATTAAAAAATAATCCCTCCGTTCCAAATAGATGATCCACTTTTCCTTTTTCAGATTTCCCAAATATATCGTCCTCTTTCTATATAACATAAAAAAAGATCATGGTAAATTACTTATATACCCCTATATCTTGAATACAGTTAAAAATCGATAAATGAATGTTCGATAAACGAATAACCTCGCCAAATAAATAATTTTTTCTGGTCCCAATTCTTTATAACATGTTCAAAAAAAATTTCGACAAATGAATAATTTTGCTAAATGAATATTTTTCTCTGATCCGATCATATTTATTTATCGAGATTTTACTGTATTGAAGAGCATGGCTGAAAAACACGTTCAGGAAACTGAAAAGCCAGACAACTTCTTGAGCATATGAGAAGGCAGTTTTTATTAAATAAGGGACAAGGGCATTTTAGGAAGATTATATGTACAATTAGATGTTCAATACAATTCTTAATATTTGAAAATATAAAGTGGACTATATATATTTTGAACGGAGAAAGCAGGGCCGGCCCAATGGGGGCAGCGAGCGATGGTCCAGGCCTCCAAATTCCTAGATCCATTTTGTATATATCCAATTACATAATGTCTTAAAAACAAAAATAGAAATTACATATATTCGACGTTTCTTGCGTAGCTTGCAGAAAAAAGAGGCAAAATCGATATATACCAATTAGTTTTTTTTTCTATGTTTTGTAATATGTAGTTGTTAGGTTGTTGTAAAGGGCCTCGTTTTTCATTTTGTCCCGGACCTCAAATCGGTTTGGACGGGCCCTGGGAGAAAGTATAATAGTTATTTATTTTTATATTTGTTCTCAAGCCTTCTCAATTTTTGCACAATAGCAAAGTTTTTGTCCAAATAGCGTAATAGAATATGCTATATCCTAAATAACGCGTCACATGAGCATATAGCACACACTATTTGTGCAACACACTAATTGGACTGCGCTGCGACGCTCTAAAGGTATAGCGCACTATGAATCTATAGTACGCCATTTAAAATAGCGGGATTGATGCTAAAAGTATGTTGCTCATACTCACGGGCGGATCTACAGCATTATTCAACGCGTTTTGCTTTGTGGGGATTAAAAATATCCTATAACAGAAAAAAAAATCTTATAATTTACATTATTTCTTTATAATAGAAAAAAATATAATTGCTTCTAATAGAAAAATTTTACCCTATCTCCATTTATAATAGATAAAAATGCTTATATTAGAGTTTTTTATGTTAAATTATAATGCTTATAATTTACATTATTACTTTATAATAGAAAAAAACAATTGCTTCTAATAGAAAATTTTCACTCAATCTCTATTTAAAATAGAAAAAATGCTTATGACAGAATTTTTTTATGTAAAATTATACGTGTGCCCCCTGTCGTCGGAATTTCTGGATCCGCCACTGCTCATACTTGACATAATTTTCCAATAAAAAAAACTCGAAGTTTTCTTTATGGAATATGCTTGCTGCCGCAACGTTCATATAAAGGAAAATAAAATTGAAATTTAAAAACACGATGATAAGTTGAATAATTACTATATCCATGTCCCATTACACGATTAAAATTGTAAAATCAACATGTAATATATCAGAACCTTAAATGTACAAACAGAAAAGAAATTAGTGAAAAAATAGAGAACTGTGAAGGATGGGAAAAATTACAAATCTCGACACGTCGAAATTCCAAAAAACGGAAGTCGCAGAAACGGCACCATATTAACTCCACGGGTCGTCCCATCCTTTTGGTCCGTCTCGTTTGACAAAATCGATAATGGCTTGGACGGCTTCTCCGACTCTGTTAGAGAGTGAGTGGTTTCCGTGTTCGATCTCGACTTTTTCTGCACCACCCATTGCGCTACACAATCTGCAGACATGCACAAAAACATTAGTCACAGATGCAACAAAAACATACTTCATTCGTTCTACTTGAAGAGTCTACGACTCTTTTTAAGAAATAGTATATAAATTATTTTATAAATTATAAAATAAACTTTTCTTGTGGGACAAAATCACGTTTTTAAAGTAGACTCTTTAAGTGTGACAGATGGATTAATAAGTAAAGGTTGATTACGAAAACAACCCTGAGGTGTAGCTTAATTATACAAAAAAAAAAAAAAAAATCTAGTTATTTTTCAAAATTAACACCCTTCGAGATTTGCATTTATTTACGAGTAACCCCATTCAATCGAGTGGGTCTAATTCGTTAGATAGAAAAATGTCAAGGGCTTATTAGTAATTTTAAAAGATAACTGTTTAGAAGAAATATATATACACATATGTAATAGTATATATTTATATTGCAGAACTAGCACTGAACTAAAAGGACATCAACAAAAGGTCCTGCAAATTTCATAGTTTACAAAACAGTCAATGTAACTATTGTAAGTTTATCGGAATTTTAATCATATCAGTGGCGCGTGTAAAATTTCTCGATTGTCAGTGAAAATTATGATCAAAACTGAAATAATTATATAGTTACAAGACTATTTTGCAAAACGAGCGATTTGTAGGACTGAAATTGACATGTTCCATATAGTTACAGGACCTTTTATTGGCAAATTTTGCCATGACAATAATTATAATTATATTCGAAAAAATTAAAATTTAGTAAATCGAAAGGTTCAGGGTCTTGCCTCCCAACCAACGCTTTCTTGTCAACATATTCCGGTACGTATTCATCACCCATGGAGAACATGACCTGCAAAAAAAAGAAAATCTTAAAACAAAATAGAAAACTTTAAAAAAAACTATAAACTAAAAAAAAAACTTACAAATATAATAAAACTAAAAACCCTGAAAAAAAACTAAAAAGCCTAAGAAAAACTAAAAGATCTAGAAAAATGAAAAAAAAAAGCGAAAAAAAACTAAAATCCGGACTCCGTCTGACGACATTCTGGCACAAGTTTGCCTTTGAATCACACGATTCACATGGTGCCCATACCCATGTACTCAAACCCCTCCGATTTAGCCATTCCACAAAATATCTATGTTCTAAAAATCGGCCTGAACGGCTGCGCTAGGCGACACCTAGGTGCTAGGCGGGCCGGGCGTTCCGATTATGGCTTATGCGCTTGTACTGGGTGGTTGGGTGATTAATCGGGCGCCTAGATGGGATGGACGGGTGCCTAGGTGGCTGGACGGGCGCCTAGGCACGTAGGCATTTTTTTTAGCAGTACTACAAGTACCTAAACTCAGATACTATGGACTATTTTGTACATATATCAGTATGTGAAAATTTAATATATGGTTGATTACATGTCTGTTTAAGTGTAAATATTAGTATTTTTAATTATTTTACATAGATGTAAATTTTTTTATATAAATGATTAAAATAATAATAAAAAATAAATCCGCCTAGTCCGATTAATCCCCGACTAATTCCCAATTAATCCTCTGGGTGCTAGGCGTTGGGAATCTGAACGTCAGCGCCTAGCATTTTTTAGAACCTTACAAAATATAGATTCTTAAACAATCAGATATTTAATACGACCATCAGAGAGGGGTGTCAATTTTTGACATCAGGAAATAAATTATCATAATAATAACAATTATTAAAAAATAAAAAAGACCGTACCAGGGTAGGTGTGTTAGACATATGTCCGAGTTTCTGTTTCAACTGATCTTCACTGAAGTCAGAACTGAATAAGTCATCGTCACCGTTGTATGCACAGAGCGAATGATATCTGCATATATATCAAAAAAAAAAAAATCACATACATTAGGCAAATAAAGTAACTACAAACAAAAAAGGGCGGCCTCATTTAAAGTAGGAAGTCAAAGTCGAACCACTCTCACCTATATGCAGTGATTGGAGAATCTGGATTGGCTTCCATGGGCATCAATTCGGATCCACGGCCTTCATTTATCATATTTGAAGCCAAATCAATCATCGAAGCAGTTTCTGGGAGTGTGGCTTTATATTCACGGTCACTAACTGGCGCCTAAGGAGCCGAATTGATCGACAAGAAAAAGTGTAAATATGGTATTTATAGTCATCCTAAAATATAAGGGATACAATCATAAGGTTTCCAAAAAATAAAGGAAGATAATTACAAAATCTACCCTGGCGTTTAAAAAGTTAACTTTCAAGATTACAAACAACCCCTTGATAGTTACTTTTGCCTTACAAGAACACATCCACAAGAGGGGGGCGCTATTTGTAAGGTAAATGCAGGCCTTAAGGGTTTTTCTGTAATTATGAAATATGTATTTTTGTAACTAAACTAAACCTCAGGGGTAATTATTATAATTAACCCAAGAAAACGAAACACTAGTTCTTCTTCTTCTTCTTCTTCTTATTAATCTTAATTATTATTATTGTTATTATTACTAATAATATTACTATTATCGTTGTTGTTGTTAATTACTATTATTATTATTATTTACCATTATTATTATTATTATTATTATTATTTACCCTTAATATATATTTGATTCGATTCGATTCATTCGATTCGATTCGATTCGAGATCCATTGATTCGATTCAGTTGATTCGATTCATTCAGTCCAAAAGAACAGAGCCTTAATCTCCTCTATACGCCAATTTCTAAAAAATAAATATATGTCAAGGGGATATTAAAAAAGTATAATATTTTTTTCTTTTGTAATTGGGCTAAACCTCAAGGGTGGTATATGTAATTATCCCAAAATATAATAAAAAAATTACCTGCAAAATGGCTGCACGAACGGCTCTTGAACATGCTGCATTAGTACGCAAGTAATGCACTATATCCTATGTGGAAACAAAAACGAGCTTTAGCTATTTTTTATGTCCTCGTAAAGCAAAGCTCGTGAATATATCAATTGAGTTTCTATAAATTAGAAGAATTGATTTAAGCGTCACGATATCTCCTTTAAACATGTTACCTGGCAGCCTGTACTGTGTCCAACTAATACCACGCCTTCAGAATCTTCTTTGTTTATCAGATAACTTATCAGCTGATCAAGCTCCAATGCATCCTTCGGCAAGTAATGTAACCATTACAATTTTTTTACAAATAAAAACCAAATAAAAAGGGAACTGGAAATAATTTCAAATTGCAAGGTTCAATACAGAAGCTCGAATAGATAACAGAAGCTCGAATAGATAACATGATGTCACTCTTCATTTTACTATCTTGAGATAATCGAAAAAAATCGTCAGTGGACCTAAAATTAAAAGAGGTGAGATGAAAAACTACTTACATTTTTTTTTATGAAATTGACAATGCGCAAAAATAGTATATTTGATTCTTGATTCAATGTGATGTGCGTGAAAAAGAGCTAGCATGTGGGGATTTTAATTTAGATTTTGATAAAAACGATATAACGTATGTAGAACATGAATCAGTAATTTTATGGGTTAATTATAAAACTACCCCTATGGTTTAGTCAAATTGTCAAGTCGTCGACTAGTTGCCGACTAGACGACCGGTCTGAACCACTGAACGACTGGGTCACTCGACTAGAGCAAAGATGGATAGTCGGTCGACTGGTCGATAACTGGTCGATGACTTGACAATCATCACTAAAACTTATAATAAATTCTATGTGTTGAACCTTATGTTGAACTTAATATGTTATCGGTGGGGACATATTTGCTAAGTTAATTCAAGTTATTTTATTACATGATTATAATTTATGTCGTCACATGTATAAATAATTAAATATATATCTATTATTTATTATTTTTTATATACCAACTAGTCAGTGACTAGTCAACTAGTCGCTCAGTCGGACCTCTGTCGACTCGAATCGACTTACCGAATTGACACCATGGTCTAAATAAAATAAATCGAAATATAAAACAGTTACCTTTCAAAATTATGAATACCTCCTTGAGAGCAGTTTCTCTTTTACAAATAACACCCTCAAGCTTTTTCGAATCATATGTTTTCATTTGTATTTATCACTCAATATTATGCTGTGCACTAAGCTATGGGTCTTCACGGAAACAGCCTCCCTACTGTAATAAGTAGGGGCATGGTCTGCGTACTCTGAGCGGGATTTACTGGGTATGTTTGGTTTGGTTTGGTTTACCCTCAAGAGGGAAATGATAGGTTAATACAAACCTCAAGGGGGTGTTCGTAGCACTCCAAGGGGGTATTTGTAATTAGGCTAAACCTCTTGTAAGTACTAAGCACATAAAAGAAGAAAGGAAAGTCCATGAACGAGTATACGTGGACTAAAATTTCACTACCACCAAAACAAGAACTGGCAAAGAATAATCTACCTGTTTCAGACTTGAGATGCCATATCCACTATAGGACGACGAAAATAGGAATTGAACTAAGGACCAATGCTCTTTCTCCAAACTGATCGCCAATGGCTCCAAATAT
Organism: Orobanche coerulescens; assembly: GCA_033398695.1. Classification (NCBI taxonomy): domain Eukaryota; kingdom Viridiplantae; phylum Streptophyta; class Magnoliopsida; order Lamiales; family Orobanchaceae; genus Orobanche; species Orobanche coerulescens. The sequence continues at coordinate 233,268,730 of CM065802.1, forward strand.
CTGGAAAAAAAATATATTCAAAACTGACTATTTTAGGATGAAACAAACAAAAATAAATACATCCAAACAGCCCTACAAACTTATGCAGGGTCATATAAAATGGCGATTCATTAAATTACAGACTTCTATCTGGATAGTTTTAACCTGACCGAACATAAAGGGCAGAATTGAGTTGCAATTACAATAAAAAAGATAAAAAGAAAACAAACAAACAAAAAATATAAAATATCCGAAACAGCAGCGGGTGACATACTCAGTGGCCAAAAATCCATCCGTCAGCCCACCAATAAAAATAACTTGCTGTTTATAATCACCGGTTTTAAATGCAACCTGTACGAAAAGAAAGAAGAAGAAAATGTAAACTTAGATCCAAAGGTAAAGTTATAGATATAATGGCTGAGATGACATTTAGTTTAGGGATAGTTACTTATAAAAAAAGTACCTTCGAGGTTTAACCTAATTACCAAAACAAAAACAAAAACAAAAATACAGCCAACTTTCAAATTACTGAAAAAAAGCATCGTTGTGGTTTGATTCAGTGTTAAAATTTGAGGAGCTAACTGTAATATTTTATAGTAGACATGCTAGTTCTTGGTTCATAAAATAGCTAGACGAAAAAGTTCGGTTTAAATGCAAAATCATATAAAATTTCGAGTCTACTATCCATCAATTGTGAGTTGTGATGATGAGAATGGAGAAGAAATCTGACCACTAAACAACTTCCTGGATTCAAATCGTAGAACAAGAAAAAATTGCTATACAAGACATGGCTCGGACTCAAGATAGAGTGAATATCCGGAAAACAGTAGCCAAATTACAGGTCTTCAGTTTGGACTTCTCCAAAAATATGAACTGAAAATCGAAGTCGGACCACATCTCATTTCTTTGTTTCACCACTCAATTATCAACTAAGATCACAAACAGTATAAAGTAAAGCAATACCATAACAAATGTAGCTCCGGCTTCAACATTTATCTCCATTGAAAATGAACAGGAAAATGATAATTCTGCCCATAATTCATTTCCCAATTTCAAATCACCACAGTCTGAACTAATCCCATTAGAAATAGGAATCTTGATCCCTGATTTTAGTACTTCAACTATACAATCCTCCAACATGAAAAGAGAAATATCACATTATATATATATGCCATTTATTGAGTATAAGTCCTAAAATCCAGCTCAAGCAAGTAAACCCACAGAAACAAATAGTAATAACCGATAAATCAGGGGGGTGGGGGCGGGGGCGGGGAGAACATTATTTTCTCCATAATTTATCAAGATTCTACACTTTCCTCACCTGAATTGACTTGGGGCCGTACTTAAACATCACCCCACGAAATTGATGCTTCTTGTTAATGGGCCCAATGCCACCTCCGATGCTGTCGACGGCGGCGGCAGCGGCGGCGGCGGAATTGTTGGACATCCTGGCGGATGCCGACCGGCCGCGGACGATGTCGGAAAACCAAGAAGAGCCAGACGATGCCGTTTGCGATGCAGAGACGGCAGATGGTGCAGAGAGATTCATATCAGAATTTTCCATTGAAATACATAGAAACAGTTTATTTTCGAGACTTCTATTAATCACTCTTTTCAGATATTGGATATATATATATATATATATATATATATATATATATATATATATATATATATACGAGGCATTATCCAACTCGTGCGATGCACGGTTTTTGATTGAATATCTACGTGTTTTGTACGTAATGTTGGGGCAGACGGTTGAATGAGCAGATGACAGAATTTAAATGTCTTTTAGAGAAGTTTATATATTTTTTTATTGTTATTGTCCTTTTATTTTAGTTTATGAAATTAGTTATATGACATGATGTTTTACTAACCCGTATGTTGCTCCGGGGTTGTTTTTGGTTTATTCAACCCGTGCGATGCACCGATTGTATCTAAGATTTCATAGCTAAAATTTAACCATCTTGTAATTTATACTATCATTTAAAAGTTCATTTTAATCACCTTGTGAATTAGAAGGTGCATTTGCATTGTGATGTTTATCATAACTTTTGTATTTAAATTAATTTATTTACATTAAAAGTTACAATTAAAATAGTCTCTTCATATATTTACAATTAAAAGTTACAATTAAATCCCCCTTCTACATTAAATTAAGGGGGATAAGTATTATATAGTATATATATATATATTGAAAAATGATTGATAGAACTACATAAGAGAGAGAAAAATGTTTGAAACTTGTCAAAATGTGAATGTTGTAGGCATATTTGTAGGTCTATTATGTAGGTTTATATATCATAACTCATATATTTTTTGGGGGGTTTCTCTCTTTTTTCTTGGACTACGGATTCTTTCTTGGCAAATTATGTATGTCGAATAAGTTGATAGATCTTCACTCTCAAATGTTGAATAAGTTCATACATACCTAAGAATGTCAAATGAACATATATATTAGTAAGTAACAATAATCGAGTATGAAAGCTTTTATAGTACATTCGGATCTAGTTGGATGCAGCTGCTGTGGTCACCTTGCGCAGCTCGTGACCTTGCTCTCCTCTGGCCATCAGGGTCCATGGCAGGTTCAGTTTATTGACTTAGGTATTTAGATTTACAATGCGGATACTGCTCCTCGTTTTCTTTTCTCAATCATGAGATGAATAAATTGGCTTCCCGTTCTTTCGGTTCTGATTGATAGATTTATTGTTATGTTCTTCATTATTTTTAGTTTTGGGCTTTGCTTTTCGACCTCGATTCGATTGCTTTCGCCAACCTTTGTGGTGCTCATGATATTTTTTTTACTCTTATTGCCTATTTTCGAATGACACATGTTGCAACGTGTTTTACTTATTGAGTTATAGGTTGTCTTATGAACTTTTGGACTTCAGATTTTGGTCCATCCTCGGCCAACATCTCGAGTCCAACGATTTGTTTCCCTCATTTTATTTCTTCAACTATGCGATAGTTGGTGGGTCTGCCCAATCATTCAAAAAAAACATCTTATTAATCTACTTCCATGTCTCAAAATTGAATAGATTAGTTGGACATGTTTAACAAGTAATACATAGACATATTAAAATGAAACATGTCCACAAAAGGGAAGAAAAGAAAAACGAGGAATTCAGATGAATCTCCCGATCTGTCTTTGCTCCTCATTGTTGAAATTTTTCTTGTTTTAGACTTGCTCTTATTTTTTGGTCGGTAAAGGAAAATATATATTAAAACAAAAATGGGTATAAGGGGTACCCGTAAGGGAATACAAAGTTTGAAATTAGCACCCTAACACTAGCATCGGATTTGTCATCCAATCATTAAAAGAGAAACAACTATGAACTAAGTTTTTAATACAAAACCAACTCCAAGCCTAGCTTTAACTTCATCCACGACGATATCAACTAAAAACTCCTTACTCTCAAAAACCGTAGTATTTCTATTTTTCCAACTAAGCCACACAACACATTGCCATAATGCAATTGCCAAGAATCTCCCATTCTTTCCCATCAGAAGACGGCTATGAGCAATAATATCTCGCGACGGTGAAGAATGTAAGACAGCATAAATTCCAAGCCAATTAAAGCATTTCATCCATACCTCGTGAGAAACTATGCATTCGAAAAGGATATGCTTTCCGGATTCAACTATCTCCCCGCAAAGAGCACAATTCAAGTCTTGACCCGGACCCAGTACGGTTCAGGGACGAACTAATGCATAAGGTTAGTCTCCGTCTAGAAGAATGGATAGAGTCGTTGTTCTCTCGTTGCACCGACATTCACTCCCCCCCCCCCATTCATTGGCCCCGACAAAAACATAGCAACCACCTTCTGCATTAGTTCGCCCCCGAACCATATGGTTTTGGCTCTGATACTATTTATCAAGCGACGAGAGTTCTCAAATTCGCGCGGCGTCCCGAGGCCCACCACGCCCCGAGACCAGCCACTTGAATACTAATATGTTCCGCCTCACTCGATTCATTTAGAACACCGTATATCGGTTCGGTTGCACCACTACCTAGTGGTTCTTTCTTGCTCATGCATATATCAAATTATACAGCAAGTAAAAAAAACTAATTTGCATGGCTACCCCCTTTCCCTCCATCTATAAATACCAGCCTACCCGTAGTTGGTATATTAAATTAACATCCATCGCAGCCTTTGTTCTTATTCCTTAATTCTCTCTAAGCCCCTCAAAAGTTTCAATATATCTTCTTCTCCTTCCTCCTTTAAAACCATTTTATTTATTTATTTTTTTGGATGAAGAGAACTGCAGAGAAGGAAAAGGGCTTATATATATATATATATATATATGTAAAAGGTACAATTGGTTTCTCTAATATTCAAGTTTACATTGATGTTTTACAATTAAATTGGTCCAAATGTTTGAACCCTCTATTTCCGACTGTATTTCATCAATCCGGTGTTTCGATGGATGCAATAATGACGACATTAATGTTCGTGGCATTTCTCTGTCGTGTTTGAAGCTTTAATGTAGAGCCATGTTCCATGATGTACATATTGAATTTATAATATTAATCACGTAACCGGACATGACTGTGGCAATTATCTCGACTCACCACCGTTTCATGATATTTTTCATGTTACTGGAAATATCTACGATGTGGACAATTTTGGAATTTCATCTCGTTTCTCCTTCGTATGAAGGTTGCGTCACGAAGGGCATCCGACGTAAAACTTAGTCACTTTTCTTTTTGCATGGATAATAGTGTTAACTAATTTTAGACAGTTAATTGACACGATAATCTTCATGCTAACGACCCCATCACTGTTGGAATTAATGTGCAGTTGTTTAAAGCTTTAATATGAAATACTATAAGATAGCCACCGACAGGGTCGGTCCTGAGATTCTAATAGTATGAGACGAAGATATAAAATGTAGCCTTCTTTATAAAAATTAGAAGGTTCGTTATTGGAAAATTAGAAAATATGGCCTTCCGAATATCTTCGGAGCCGGTCGGCTCCCCTCAGGGCCGGCCATGGCTACGGGACATTATACATTCATATATAAATATGGTTTTTTTATTTATATGCGCTTAATTATGAGAATTCTAACATACCTATTTGCATGCTGCATGAAATTATCAGGTGCCAGAAAAGGGATTAAAAAAGGCAATTTTTATGATGACAATTTCTACCTACAAACAAGTGATCAACCTCATGACAACAATCAACAAGGTGGTGGTGGTAATCGGCGCCACCGGGACCGGAAAGTCCCGCCTCGCGATCGACCTGGCCAGCATTTTCAGCGGCGAGGTTATCAACTCCGACAAAATCCAAGTCTACAAAGGGCTAGACGTGATCACCAACAAGGTCACCGATGAGGAACGTCGAGGCGTCCCCCACCATCTGCTCGGGATCATCGACCGACCCGATGAGGATTTCACGGCGGAGGATTTCGTCCGCCGCGCATCCCTGTCGGCGGGGGATATCGTCGAGAGGGGCCGACTGCCCATCATTGCCGGCGGGTCCAATTCCTTCGTAGAGGCGCTCGTCGATAATCAAGTGTTCCGGTCGAAGTACGAGTGTTGTTTTTTCTGGGTAGACGTCTCGGTGCCCGTTCTCCATTCGATTGTGAGGAAACGGGTCGATCACATGGTGAGCGACGGGTTGGTGGCGGAGGCGAGGGAGTTTTCCAGCGGCGACTACAGCCGCGGGATACGGCGGGCCATCGGAGTGTCGGAGATGGACGAGTTTTTCAAGACGGAGCGATTTGTTGACGGAGTGACCCGAGCCGAGCTTCTCAAAGCCGCCATTGATGAGATTAAGGAAAATACATGCAAGTTGATCCATCGTCAGCTTGAGAAGATCTTCATGATGGGGGAGAAGCTGAAGTGGTGGGAGGTGCACCGTCTCGACGCCACGGAGGCGTTCCTGAGACAGGAAGATGCGGCAGTCGAAGCATGGCAGCGTTCGGTGGTGGGGCCTAGTACGAGGATTTTGAGTGAATTTCTTGGCAGAAACGAAGATGTTAACGACCAAATAGGCTCAAGATCAAACTCCGATCAGTTTGCCACCTCATTTCCCGTCCAATGCCACTGCATTGGCCAATAACTAGAGAACGGAAATTTATTTGTTCGAGTAAATTGTGATTTTAATAATGTCAACTCCCCCCCCTCCCCCGATAAATTCGACTTGCTACAAGGGAGATCAATAAGGATAGGGGGAGTCGAACACGGGTGTAATCCCTAGTGGAAAGAACTCGTGGCCACTGGGCTATCCCAGTGGTTAATAATGTCAACTTTAATTGGAATGGAAATTTTAAAAAGTGGTTTGAGATATGCTAGAAAAGTTCTAGTATTAAAACTATCTTTTATGTATTGTAGTTGTTCGAACTATATATGGCCGATAAGTAAATATGAGTGTTACGAATTAGGTGCGATATACTCGGGACCATAACATATATAATGTATGTTTGGTAAAAATAAATTAGCTTATAATTAATTTATTTTTAAATTTCATTTGGTACGCCATATATTAATTTATAAGCTAGCTTATCAGCCATCAACTAGATAATCAGCTGAACTATCAAACACTTTTGTAGTTGTCCATCGTTGATGTAACATACCTATTTGAATATTAATAGATTGAGATTGATTGGTAAAACAAAATTGGTACGATCACAATTATTTTGACGGTTGTGGTTATTTTGGATCATTGATTATGTAAGTAACGGGTAGATAATAGAATAAATAATAAATTTAGTAATAAATATGTGCTGAAATTGTATGTGATGAAGTTTTATTTTGTAAATTAGTTGTCGATTTAACATTGTTGGTTTTCAAAACATCTTCAAATCATCTTCAAAACATTTAGAATTTAGAAATTTTATTATTGGAGGAGTGATGTTTGAGGTTTGCGTTTGTACGTAGAATTAGGCTTGGGAATCGAAACCTCTCCTACACCTCTCTCTCTCTCTCTCTCTCTCCTATCTTTTTTTTCATTTTATTCTTTTTCCCACCCACCTTTTCACTCTCTTTTCTATTATATTCCCCAATAATTCGACCCCCAATTTTATATGATTTTTTTTCTTTTTTTAATTTTAGTTAAAATAAATATATTATTTATAAATTTGTATAATAATTAAATTATTTTAGTGATTTATTAAATTATTCATGTTGATTTATTTTTTTGTAAATTTGGTTAAATTCTTTTTTTCACATCTAATATTTTTATATTTATTTATTATAATATCTTTAATGTCTAACCTTTCTTCGTGGTATTATTTTTTTAGTTATTATATATTTAAGTTTCAAATAATAAATAATAAATGAGATAGAATATAGATACAAATTTTTAATGAAAAATAGAAAAGGATAGTGGGAAACATGTGTGAACCATGAAAAAATAGGTTTATGATATTTATGGATATTGAAAGTTTATATTATTTGGAAAATAAAAATATTAATGCCACAATGAATATGACCGTTGTGGTTGTTTTGGACCATTGATTATGTGAACGGTATTATAGGTGGTAGAATAAACAATAAATTTAGTAAATTGTGATTTTAATAATATCAACTATAATTCGTCTGACACAGACACGAACGATGATCTAGTTCGAGAAGCTCTAGATATGCTTGAATAAAGAATGATGGAGGCCAATGCTCTCATGAAAAGTACAAGTGACAAATACAAGCCACCCATGACAAACGGACAAGGAAAATACAACTTTAGGTCGGGGACCTAGTCCTAAGGAGTAGGGCTGCCGAATTGTTCGGTTCTGGTTAATCGGATCGAATTTTTCAGTTAACCGGAACCATAAATGTCCTAAAATAAGAATCGAAAATCGAACCATATAAATTTTCGGTTAACCGGAACCGGACCGGTTATTTTCGGTTCCGGTTCGGTTAACCACGAAAATCATTTTTTTAATTTCAATTTAAAAAAATTGAAATAATATAATGTAATTATAAAATATAAAAATATAATTTCACAAAAACAATCTGCCGTAGGTAGGGTTCTAATTTCAAATTTTAATTTACAAAAATTAAAATAATATAATATAATTATAAAATAAAAAATAATATTTAATAAATATATTTTATAAAATCGGTTTTCGGTTTGGAACCGAACGGTTATCGGTTAGACCGAAAACCGAAAAATGATACACAATGGAGCCGAAAACCGGACCGGTAACCGAAATTGCGGTTCTCGGTTAACTGGAACCGCGCGTGGTTCTAGTTCGGTTCCGGTTCTAACCGAGAACAGGAGGGCGGATGTTCTAAAACACACACAAAAAAAAAATGGATCCCAACTAAGAGGGACCATATAAAATAGTTCGAGTTTATACTTTATACAAACAGAGGTTACGAGCTAGAGGACATGATTGGCAAAACTTTACTCAGATCATGGAACGTTTGTCATTTAAGGAAATTCTATGTATGATGTAATCCGACATATTTATGATTATGGAAAATCACAGTTTACTCTCAATGGACTGACGGAGGACACTTTCGAATGCTACGCCCTTCTGAGGTTAGCTTCAATGATGTACCGACTTGGCGATTGCTACGCCCTTATGAGGTCAGTCGGGTAGCTTCAATGTGACATCGACTTGACTATTGCTACGCCCTCTTAAGGTCGATCAGTTAGCTTTAATTTTGCACCGACTTGGCGATAGCTGTGCCCTTCTGAGGTCGGTCAAGTATGGTCATTGCTACACCCTTCTGAGGTCGGACAGGTAGCTTCAATGCGACACCGATGTGGTGACTTCTACGCCATTCTGAGGTCGGTTAGGTAGATTTGATTCTACACTGACTTGGCGATTGCTACGACCTTCTGACGTCCATCAGGTAGCTTCAATACTAGTATACTACACCAACTTGGCGATCGCTGGTGAGCTTAGAGCACTTGGTACCGTGGTGCCGTTGGCAAAATGTGGTGCCACGTCAAAGAAAGCACAGACTTAAATGCTATGGCACCACATTTCGGTGTATCCGCACCAGAATTCAGTGCCATGGCAGATTTTTTTTTTTTTCAGGGGTATGCGTTGTCACAGGAAATAACTGCGTTTACACAATATTAACTAAAATAAACTTCATTAATTAAAAAAAAACACACACACTACAATTTAAAAAAAAAAAAAAAAAGTGCATGAAAAATAAGAAGAAGTATAACTTATATAAAGTCTAAAGCCCAAACACACATACAAATGTACAAAGCCCAAGTCCAAAAATGATTTAAAAAAAAAAAAAAAAAAGAAAAAAAAGGGGTCATCTTCTTCTTCCTGCTTCTTCTTCCTTGCAAAACAAAGCCAGCAAAAAAAAAAAACAATTACAAACACAACACACAGCAGCCTTCGGATCTAGTTTCAATATTCCAAATCTTTTGATTTCAAGGCAAAAAAAAAAAAAAAAATAAAATTACCTTCGGCGCTGGCTGGTGGCCTCGGCGCAAGGAGCTTTGGCGCGAGCCACGGTGTGGTGCGCCAAGCTGATTTCTCGCGTTTTTCTTTGGCACGAGCCTTTGGCTCAACCGTACCCTGTGCTCTTAGGGGTGGTATACCGTACCGTACCGATTTTTTTTGTCGATATCGTATACCGTACCGAAAATTTCGGTACAACAAAATTTATACCGATACCGTACCGAAAGTTTCGGTATACCGAAATACGGTATACCGAAATTTCGGTATGGCTTTCGGTCCATACCGATACCGTACCGAAATTTCGGTATACCGAATTTTATTTCGGTATACCAAATTACCAAAATATCGAAAAAATCTTGATATACCGATATATACCGAAATACCGAATAAAAAAGATACCGAAAATATCGACATACCGATATATATATTGAAATACCGAATTTTTTTTGGTATCTCGGTATATACCGAAAATAAAAAAATTTCATACTGTTACCGTACCGAAATTTTTCGGTACGGCACCATACCGTACCGAAAATTCGGTATACCGAAATTTTCGGCAATTTCGGTAATTTTTCGGTACGATAAATTCGATATTTCGGCATTTCGCTATATTTTGCCACGCAGCTAGCATCAGTGCTACACCGACTTGGCGATTGCTGCGATTGGTGATTCACGAGGCTCGTCCACATTGCCAGCCCAACCTGCTGGGATAGGTTCACCCTCTGTAACCGTATCCGTGTTCAACTCGCCACTAACTCCCAGGATTGGAACTGTTCTCGAATTGGAGTTAAGGCGAAGTCGAAGTATTAGGTAGACGTAGCGGCGAGCCTAACCAAGAAGGCACTTGAGTTGTGGTGGCCAGCTAGCACGACTGAGCGATGAGCTTCAAAAAAAATCTAGTCCGGTCGCGCTGGTCAGAAAGCAACGACGACCTTCAGCGACCCCCTCTTCGCGAGCCGACAACTTCTCAGTCTCAAGCTTGTAAATCTCTGATCTGGCTTTCTCAGCCTCGGTTCTCAAACTTTAGCTCTTTGTTCAGCTGAACGTCGGCAGTCCCCCTATCCGAAATATTGAGGTCCATCCCCTTCTCTCGCTCGATAAAATTGGCAACGATCGCCTCCTTAGCCATCGCAATTGCTTTCAGCTTATTCGATGGCTGAGCCACTTGATAGGCAACGGGGGCCTCGCGGTAGTCTGTATCCTCTTCGGCCAAATAAACCAACAAGGAGAAGAACTGAAAAAAAAAAAAAAAAAAAAAAGAATAAGAACCCTACAAATACAACTGTTATTATTTTGGCCCAAACATTGGCCCAGAATTAATTATCTCTATTACTACATTGTCTACCAATACATTTCTTTAATTAGAAAGTCCGATCCAGACTTATTATCCCCTTTTAATCTGGACCGTCCGGACTCCCCTATTTAAACCCTAACCCTAAAACTCCACTCCCTCACTTCACCTCTCTGCGCCGTCACCCCCTTTCCCTCTTTTCTTTCTTCTCTCCCGTGACCTTCCTTCCCTGGTCAAAACTCCTCCTCTCGCCGCGATTTTGCTCCCGATTCTCACTACCTCCTCTCCCCCGTGAGCGGTTGAATATCACAATGGAATCTCGTGACCGATTCCATCCTTGTGAGTATTTAAATCGCGGCTGGGGAAGGAGTTTTAGACACCGAGAGAAAGAAATCGACTTGTGCCTTGAGAATCCGAAGTGAAACAAGTGATATTCTTATTGTGATATCATTGAGGGTGACCGGGATTTGTTCCTGAGGTTTCTGAGGGTTTTTTCTTGGTTTAGAAAGGTGCTACCGGGCTGTGTGCCGGCAGGCGTTGGATCGGCGTTCGTCCTTCGTGGATCGGACATATTTGGTGTCAAATTGCATAGGGTTCGGAAGATCTGAGCCTATTCACCACTTTCACAAAGGGGGTTTCTTGTCCTTTGTTATTTCTTCCGTTTTTCTTATTTATATATATATATATATATTATATATATATAATTGTTATATATATATATTTATATATATATTCTGTTCTTTCGGTATTTATATATATATATATATATATATTTGTTATATATATATATATTTATATATATTCTGTTCTTTGGTTTTTTATTTATATATATATTATATATATATATTTGTTATATATATATTTATATATATACTCTGCAGAATCGTATTTATATATATATATACTGCTTTATATATATATATTAGTTATATATATAATTTATATATATATATATAAATACTACAGTTTCTGTTTTATCTATACATATATAGTATATATATCAGTTATATATATACCTATATATTTATACTGCATTCGTATTACTTGGTGTATTCGATCGGTATTTTCATATCTCGGCTAACTTGAACATCATTGTGGTTTTTCAGATCTGTTCTGACGATTAAATTCCCTGTTCGGGAGTCTGCTTGTTCTCGGGTTGATTTATTTAAGTATTTGGTTATTATAGGTTCATTAGTTGGCTTGTAATCCTTAATCCCTTTTCCCGTTAAATATAATTGTAATAGTTGTATTCGTTTTAATCCGCTTGTATTAACGATCCTGTCTTTAGCCATTGATAGACCCGATACCCAACAGTGGTATCAGAGCCGTTTTGTCGGGTGTCGGGTTCTTTGGCTTCGTGGTGATACGGAATAACCCATCCGGGTTTCCGCTCAGGTATATCGGCTTGAACCTCTCTTTTACTATTGTTTCTTGTTTCGGTTCTACTGTTGTCCTTACTGTTTTCGGGATTGCTTGCCGCTGCCTTTATCTCTGTGATTATTTGGTTGGATTCAGTTTTCGGGCGACTCTTGTTTTCTCTTTTAATTAAAACTCAAACGAATTAAAACCTTAAAATCCAAAACGGCACTAATCTTGCGCTGCCTGGACCAAAAGTGTTCCTCGGATCTTTGTCAAGAGCCTGAGGATCCCGGTTTTAATTTAAACGGGTTTTAATCTCAAAAATCAAATCGAGTCCCTTAATTCTGATTCTCATCACCGTGTGCTTTCATTTAATGCGATTTGCGGTTGTCTTTGTGATTACCTTATACTGTGTGTATCAATGGGCTCTTTCTCTGTGTTTAACATTGCACCTTTCGATGGAAAAGGAGATTTTCAAATTTGGCAACAAAAAATGAAGGGCATTTTGATTCAACAAAAAGTTTTCAAAGCAATTGATCAATCTTTTTCTGACAACACTGCTGCCGATAAAAAGGCCGAGGCAGATGAGTTTGCGTATTCATCAATTATTCTAAATCTGTCCGATTCTGTAATTCGGAAAATCGGTAAACATGATACTGCTCTTGCTTTATGGGAAAAATTGGAAGAGACTTATACTGAAACTTCCTTGCCTAGCAAACTGTTTTTACTTGAAAAATTTTTCCGGTTCAAACTTGATATTTCAAAGGATATAAATGATAACCTGGACACTTTTACAAAATTAATCCAGGATATCAAACAAACCGGTGATAAAAATATTGATGAATACACCCCTATTGTTCTTTTAAATGCCATCCCTGATTCTTACAGTGATGTTAAGTCTGCCATTAAGTACGGCAGAGACAAAGTAACTCTTGATACTGTTATAAACGGTTTGAAAAGTAAAGAATTGGATTTGAAAAACAATAAGGGGAATAAATCTCTTGGTGAGGTTAAATTTGTGAGGGGAAGACCTCAAAACCGCTTTCGAAAACTAAAGCCTTCATCAAGTCAAAATCTTCAGAGTAATTTTTCTGAAAAGAAGAAGGGCAAATGGAAGAGTAGGTCAAAGTCTCGACCAAAGAATCGTAAGTGCTGTAATTGTGGTGAGTCTGGTCATTACATTCATGAGTGCACTAAACCTAAGAAAAATTATCAAAATGATAATGCCAACGTTGTGGCTGAAAATAATCGTGAAGACGAAGTTTTCATGGTTTCTGAAATTTGTGAACAAGCTAATACTGTGCATACTCTCACTTTGTGTGAAAATGAGTGGCTTGTTGATTCTGCTTGTACGTTTCATATGTCGTCTTTCAAAAGGCTATTTTCTGAATATAGAGAAGTGACAAATTGGTCTGTCTCTATGGCTAATGAGAAAAAGTGTCAAGTTCAGGGTTTAGGAGATATTCAAATAAGTTGTGACTCTGGTTATTTGTTAACTTTAAAGAACGTGAGGCATGTTCCTGATTTGTGTCACAATCTTATTTCTTGTGGTACCCTTGATGATGAGGGGTATGAAGGTAAATGGGGAAATGGGATTATGAAAATCTTTAAAGGAAATTTGTGTGTTTTCAAAGCTATAAAACGGAATAACCTCTATGTAAAAATTGCAAAATATGATTCTTTTGTGAATCTTGTCCAAGGTGACTCGACAGATCTGTGGCATAAACGTCTTGGCCACATCGGTGATAAGGGTCTGGAAATTTTGCAAAAACAAGGGGTTTTGGGAAAGATAAATTGTCCCCTATACCGTTTTGTGACTCCTGTGTGGTAGGTAAACAACACCGTGTTAAATTTCCAAATCCCCATCCCCCTAGAACTCCTACAACTTATGACACTTTGCATTATTTGCATGCTGATGTGTGGGGCCATCTAGTGAACCCACACATGGTGGAAATAGATATTTCCTATCTGTGATTGATGACTATTCCCGTAAGGTCTTTGTGTTCCTTTTGAAAAACAAATCTGATGTCTTTGAGAAATTCAAAAATTGGAAAATGTTGATTGAAAATCAAACTGGGAAGAAAATTAAAATCTTAAGGACCGACAATGGCCTTGAGTTTTGCAATCAAATGTTTGATGAGCTTTGTGCTCAATCTGGTATTCAAAGACATAAGTCTGTCCCTTACTCACCCCAACAGAATGGGGTGGCTGAACGCATGAATAGAACTTTGCTAGAAAGGGTCAGAAGCATGTTGGCTATGTCTGGGCTCTCGAAAAAATTCTGGGGTGAGGCTTTACTTATCACGCTTATTTGATAAATAGATCTCCTCTCGTGCCGTTGAATGGTAATTATCCCGAATGTGTTTGGTCCGGTCGATCTATTGATTTTTCTAATCTTCACGTATTTGGTCGCTCTCCGCTTATGTTCATCAAAAATGATAAGCTTGAGCCTCGTTCTATGAGATGTGTGTTTCTGGGATACCCGGAAGGGGTAAAAGGCTATAGGGTTTGGCTGAAAGGTCAGCCCGGTTTCAAAACCATGATTAGTCGAGATATTGTTTTCAACGAAAATGAATTTCCTTGCCTTTTACCGGATCCGGAAAACCCCCCCACTCCTAATGAGGTGGAGCTGCACATTTCTTTGGATAATATGGATAATGTGCAAACCGAAACTATTCTTGATAATCTTGATAATGCTGATGTGCATGATGAAACAGAGGAAGTTCTTGAAGATAATTTGCATGATTATCAACTTACTCGAGATAGGTCTAGGAGAGAAATTAGAAGACCTTCTCACTTGAATGATTATCATTTGGCATCATATGCATTCAATATGTTTGAATCTATTGATAATTGTGAACCCAAAACATATGATGAAGCTTTGAAATCTGAACACTGTATCAGTGGCTTTTGCAATGAATGAAGAAATGACTTCATTGCACTCAAATGAAACTTGGGCTCTTGTGCCCACCACCTAACTGTTCGGTGGTTGATTGTAAATGGCTTTTCAAAGTTAAGGAAGAAAATGAGTCAGATTCAAAGCTAGACTCGTTGCTAAGGGTTTCACCCAGAAAGAAGGTATTGACTACACTGAAATCTTTGCTCCAGTTGTTAAGTTTACTACTGTGCGTATCATGCTTGCTCTCGTTGCTCAATTTGATTGGGAACTAAAACAATTAGATGTCAAAACCGCCTTTTTACATGGTGAACTTGAAGAAAAACTCTATATGAGTCAACCTAAAGGCTTTATTGATCCCAAGCTCCCTAATCATGTTTGCTTGCTTAAAAAATCGATTTATGGTTTAAAACAATCACCTAGGCAATGGAATAAAAAGTTTGATGAGTACATGCTCTCACTTAAATTTTCAAGGAGCAATTATGACCATTGTTTGTATTTCAAAACTGATTCCCAAAATCCTGTTTTCTTACTCATATATGTTGATGATATGCTCTTAGTGAGTCCGTGTGTGAAAACAGTGGATCATGTCATTAAATGCTTAAGTGCGAAGTTTGACATGAAGCACCTTGGTGATGCTAAGCGTATTCTTGGGATGAACATCTTTCGTGATAGAAAAAATTCCACCATTGTTTTAAACCAAGATTCCTATGTGCAGAAAATTATATCCAAATTTTCTATGAGTCAATCCAAATCAACCTCTGTGCCCCTAGCTGGTCATTTCCTATTAAGTAAGGATCAATCCCCGAAAACTGAGGATGATATCAATTATATGAAAAAGGTACCTTACTCAAATGCCATTGGTTCGGTCATGTACCTAATGGTCAGCACAAGACCGGACATAGCTTATGCTGTGAGTTGTCTTAGTCGTTATATGGCTAACCCAGGGGTTTACCATTGGCAAGCCGTTAAGTGGCTCTTAAGGTATTTGAAGGGCTCAACCAGGTATGGTCTTAAATTTTCTCGACACCCACAAGGTGTAAAATTGGTTGGATACGTGGATTCTAATTACGCTGCTAATCGTGATAACCGTAAGTCTACTACTTCATATGTGTTTACTTTGTGTGGCACACCGATCAGTTGGAAGTCTCAATTACAACCTATAGTTGCTCTATCCACTACAGAATCTGAGTATGTTGCTATAACAGAAGCATTAAAAGAAGCTATATGGTTAAAAGGTCTATTATCAGAAATCGGTTTTCTAAAAGATAGAAGTTTTTTCGGATAGTCAATCCGGTATTCAACTGTGCAAGAATCCAGTTCTTCATGATAGAACAAAACATATTGATGTTCGTTTCCACTTCATACGAGATGTTGTTGTTAAACGTATAATCTATCTTGAAAAAAATCCCTCCCAATTTAATCCTTCAGATATGGGTACTAAGTGTTTACCCGTCGAAAAATTTAAATCTTGTTTAAAAAGACTGAATTTTGATTCAGTCGAATAAATTTTCTGAACTTTGTGTTCTATAGGGGATCTCTTTGTGAGTTAGTCTTCATTGTGAATTCTTTTACCTTATGTACTTTGTGTATGTGCAGGTAACCCCGAAGATCGGCGATGATGAATCTTCTCCGTAACCCGAAAATGCAATTTGACTGGTTGGCCCAAAAAGGTGGAGAAATGTTATTATTTTGGCCCAAACATTGCCTGCAATTAATTATCTCTATCGCCTAGCCAGGCTGCCCTACCATGGCTTTCTTTAATTAGAGCCGTCCGATCCAGACTTATTATCCCCTTTAACTGGACCGTCCGACTCCTATTTAAACCCTAACCCTAAAACTCCACTCCCTCACTTCACCTCTCTGCGCCGTCACCCCCTTCCCCTCTTTTCTTTCTTCTCTCCCGTGACCTTCCTTCCTGGTCAAAACTCCTCCTCTCGCCGCGATTTTGCTCCCGATTCTCACTACCTCCTCTCCCCGTGAGCGGTTGAATATCACAATGGAATCCGTGACCGATTCCATCCTTGTGAGTATTTAAATCGCGGTGGGGAAGGAGTTTTAGACACCGAGAGAAAGAAATCGACTTGTGCCTTGAGAATCAAGTGAAACAAGTGATATTCTTATTGTGATATCATTGAGGGTGACCGGGATTTGTTCCCGAGGTTTCGAGGGTTTTTTTCTTGGTTTAGAAAGGTGCTACACGTGTGTCCGTGGCAGCGTTGGATCGGCGTTCGTCCTTCGTGGATCGGACATATTTGGTGTCAAATTGCATAGGGTTCGGAAGATCTGAGCCTATTCACCACTTTCACAAAGGGGGTTTCTTGTCCTTTGTTATTTCTTCCGTTTTTCTTATTTTTATATATATATTATATATATATATTTGTTATATATATATTTATATATATATTCTGTTCTTTCGGTATTTATATATATATATATTATATATATTTGTTATATATATATATTTATATATATTCTGTTCTTTGGTTTTTTATTTATATATATATTATATATATATTTGTTATATATATATATTTATATATATACTCTGCAGAATCGTATTTATATATATATATATATATACTGCTTTATATATATTAGTTATATATATAATTTATATATATATATATATAAATACTACAGTTTCTATTTTATCTATACATATATAGTATATATATATATATATCAGTTATATATATACCTATATATTTATACTGCATTCGTATTACTTGGTGTATTCGATCGGTATTTTCATATCTCGGCTAACTTGAACATTATTGTGGTTTTTCAGATCTGTTCTGACGATTAAATTCCCTGTTCGGGAGTCTGCTTGTTCTCGGGTTGATTTATTTAAGTATTTGGTTATTATAGGTTCATTAGTTGACCTGTAATCCTTAATCCCTTTTCCCGTTAAATATAATTGTAATAGTTGTATTCGTTTTAATCCGCTTGTATTAACGATCTGTCTTTAGCCATTGATAGACCCGATACCCAACAACAACAAAGTAGAAGTACGAATTGGGGAAGGATGATTACCTTCCTGGAATACATCATCATCAGCTCTAGTCGGGAATCCTTTGGGAAGCCACTCAATAATTCCTTACCCCTCTCGTGGACCAAGGGACTGAAGTAGGGCAAGAATGTTTCCCACTCCTTGCACCTCAAGAGGGTGGATAGACTGGAATCGGGAGCCGTGCTAGAGGAACCAGCAGCTTTTTGACTTTTTGGGAGATGCTGGCGGGCTCGAAGATCTAGGTCATTTATCCCGACGAGATTTTTCTTCAGCCTGGCGGCACTCCTCCCGGTGATTAGGGCAAATGTTCGTGGGTTTTAACCGAAACCGAATCAAATCGATGTGGTTCCAGTTAACCGAGAACCACTATTTGTGGTTAGTGTGCGGTGTGTGGTTTCTACTTCAAAAAAAAAATATGGTTAGTGGTTAACCGAAACCGAATAGTTTCAGAACCACAGAACCACAAACCGAAATTATGATAAATTAATAAATTATAATTATATATTTTTATCCTAAAAAAAATTCAATTGATTTAATAATATGTAAATTAATTACCCCCACATCAATTCTCCGTTTGTGATTGTGTTGTATTTTAATTGTTGGATTTATGGATTAATTTTGACTTATAGTTGTTGGATTTATGGATTAATTGTGTCGTTGTCGTTGTCTACTATTTTTGTTTTAAAAGATTAATTTTAGAATTTTAGAATTGATTATTTCAGTTTTTTCGGATCAGAAAAAAGAAAAACGGTTTTTAAGGTTAACCGAACCGGAACCATATATAATCGGTGTGGTTCCGATTAACCGAAATTTAAAGTGGTGTGATTAGTGGTTCCTATTTTGGGGTATTTATGGTTCCGGTTAATCGAAAATTGTGGTTCGGTTAACCGGAACCGAACCACTCGACACCCCTGTCGGTGATTAACAAAGCAACTGAACTTGAGGGGAATGGGAGCTCCAACCTTAACTACCTTACCCTCAGAAGGCCAAGTATCTATTTCGAAGGATCCTTCCGCATTCTTCTTCGCAGGCCCGGTGGGCTCTTTTGCATCGAATTGATATAGGTCTTCATGAAGCGATCTGGGCCATAAAGATAAATCAACACCCACACAACAACAACAGGAAATAAAAGGAGGGGTGGGTGGGGTTGGAGAACCCAGTGTTGGTTCGGATAATAATTTCTGAAGGAATAAAATCTATCAAAGGGATCGGAATTTGGAAGGAATTGGAATGGAATATTGTCATGTTTGACCATCTGTTTGGTTGACAGAATTGGAATGAAATTTATTAAAGGAATTAAAATCTGTCTGTTTGGTTCATAGAATGTAGCTTTGGAATTGGAATGAATTTCTGGCAAATGACCAAAATATCTTTTCTGATAAAATAACTATTAAATACTTTAAATAAAAAATAAAATAAAAATGTATTAAATTATAATAAATAAAAAATATAATTAAAATTAAAAATTAAAATTAAAATGAAAATGTAAGTAAAATAAAAACTAAATGTATAGTAAATAAAAATAATAATAAAATAAAATAAAAAAATAAAAATAAACTAAAAAATAAACTAAAAACAAAAAATAAAATAAAATAAAATAAAATGAGGGTATTTTTGTCATTTAGAAAATCATGGATGAAATGGAATTCAATTACATCCCTTTTAGGAAGGAATGATGAAATTCATATATGGTGGAATTCTTGGATTTCAATTCCATCTCATTGGTAAACAAACGTCGTAATGGAATTTGGTCAACAGAATTGACCATTCCAATTACACCCAATTTCGACGGATTCCGCCGAACCAAACACAGCCTTAGTAGTTTACGGGTGTTATAAAAGATGGTATCGCAGATTTGGTCATAGGTGCTTAGTCTTACAGATGATATATATACAATATATATGCATACACGCGTATATTAGGACAATAATGATCTATATATCTATACTTAATAGTAATATATTTATATACATATGTATAGTTTTTAATGAAATCTAACAAAATTAGGGATTATGAAGATATGAAAAATCTATACTCATTCAGGTGAATCGCATAATTTGTAATTGATATCAACAATTTACCACCATTAAGTATGAGAAAATGTTACACGAGAGACCCATAAAAGGGGCTATAAGAGAGAACCATGAGAAGATGGTATACAATAGAATTAAACAAGAGAAGAAAAAGAATATGCTATATGAGAGAACCAAAAGATGATGCCACATGGAAGAACTATAAGAAGATGATATACGGGAGAACCATAAGAAAATGATAAAGGGAAGAACGATAAGGAGAAGTTGCACCTGAGAATCATTAAAATGTTCAAATATGGAGAAACATAAGATGATGCTACACGAGAAAATCACAATAGGAGAACCACAAGAATGTTCAAATATGAGAAGTATAAAAAGATGTTATATCATAAAAAGATTTTATACGGGACAACTTTAAGAAGATGCTACATCGAAGAACTATAAGAAGAGACTACATGTGAGATTGATTAAAAAATATCATACAGGAGAACCATAAGAATATGAAATAGGCGAACCATAAGAATATGCTAAAACCATAAGAAAAGATATGTGGGATGTTGTTACCCAAAATATTATCCGGAGATGATATGCTGGAATGGACGAGTAACAAACAAAATGCGAGAGCACGTCCGTGGGGAAGTAAATAACACAAGATTTGTCGGGGTTGTTAGTCCCGGGCTTGAATGTTCTCGCGAGATATTATTAATACGAATACTTGGGAGTACAAATATTAATGTTAGAGTACAATTACAATGAGTGTAAAGACCCTAGTTATCTAGCTTTTGAGTGCTGATGATTGCCGGAAGAACCAGAGTTGATGCTCTGTGCGTTCTTGTAACAACGATGGAGTGATGTGTTAACCGCGAGAAATCGACTGTCTCTCACTGTGTGAATTAGCTGAACTCTCGTATGAAAATCACTGTTCGTGAACCTCTCACCCTTTTCCAGTTGTTGGAGGTCTACTATTTATAGGAGTGGAGGTAGCTGGGCGATCGCAATAAGCGGGCGATCGTCTTTAGCACATGGGTTGGTCTCCTTAGAGTCCGCAGCAGCTGCTGGCAGCCGGATGCACGAACCAATGAGAAGACCACACGTGTCCGGAGTCGCTGTCTTGGGAGGCTCCACCTAGGACCTTTCGACGGGTCTGTCGGTATGTGAGACAATCCTTGTCGTTGGCAGCTGTTGATGGGCTGGAGTCAAAGATCCTTATTCTGCGGCGCCATTCGCGGATCTGCATGTGAGTCCTCGCTCCGAGATCCGGTCCTCGTAGATATGACGGATGATGGCCTTACACGTGGCATAAGACGGTCGTCCTTGGTCGGGCACCAGAGTCGATCGCTAGGTGTCAAGAGGCGATCGCCCCGGACGTCGATCGCTCGGTACCTGATCTTGGTCTGGACTCTTTGCTTGGCAAGTCTGCCTTGGATTATTTGATGTTGTCTTTGGTCGCTCGGCCCTTATGTCGATCGTCGTCGAGGCGTATAAATCACCGCACAATAATTGCCCCCAGCTCGCTCTGATGTTGAAGACGTGGGGTGAGGTGGTTCTACTGGTGATCGCTTGACTTAGACGAGCGACTCAGCATTTTACGGAACAGACGATCATCTCTTGAACGGACTGATTTTGAATTTGGACGACCTGGTCGATCATTGAAATGAGCGGGAAATGACAGCGGTTGTGGAAACGTCACCGGGGCACGTGTCGGGCTCCTGTTGGGGGAGTCCGACGGTTTTGTCAGGCTGCCCTTTGGCGTGCCCTCAAAACGACGCGCACGCGGGATTCGTGGACAGCATTAAACGCGACCTATCTGACGGTTGCACTTCGATCCTCGGGACTCCGCTTATTGCTCAGAAGCCCCCGCTCCTGCCTATATAAAGGACTGGGGTTACAAGGTTAAAAACCTTATGCATTTCTGCCTGAGATGAAGACATAGCCGATTTCTCTCGAAGCTCTGTGTGACGATCGTCGTTCGACTCAGACCTTAGGTAAGAACAAAAAACTCCTTCTCCCTCCTTTCTCTTTGAATATGTCCGGAGGAAGTCGGGTAGCACTTCCGCCGCCGGGGCTTTGACCGCCCGGGATGAACCTTCTGCGGAATTTCATGTGGACACCACCGTCGAGGACATCCGTGCTGGGATTTAGCTCGCGGAGATTGAGGAACTTTTTAATGAGGCTGACGCGGCCAAGACGGTGGAGGCTGATCGGATCCGTTCACTGAAACGGGAGGAGGCGGATGCGACGGCGCACAGGGAGCGCGACAGCGCGTTTGGCAAAGCCTTCACAGATTTTGCGAACTCATGGAGAGATTGGCCGGCCCACTCCCCAAATTTAACTTTAACGAATATTCGAGCGCCCATCCTTATGAACCTGTAAGGAGGACGTTGTTCCGGGTTGCTCGTCGCTCTCCGTGGACCCTTGGCCAGATCGGGAGCTCGGCGACCAGGAAGGATCTGGACCGTTGGAGGGCGAGGTTCTATGTTCCTTCTGATGTCATCCTCCACGTGCCTACTGAGAACGAGCGAGTCGATCAACCTTCCGAGGGCATGATCGCCGTCAATGAGGCGATAATGAAGGCTGGACTGCGATTCCCGCTGTCGTTCGCTGTCTCCTATTTGCTGACCGCCTGGAACGTGGCGCCGCTTCAATTGACGCCGAATGCCTGGCTGCAGATCATCTGCACCCTCACTCTGCTTAGTGGCCATCGGTTGTATCGTCTTCCTTCGCCGTTGGAGATGAACCATTTCTTCAAACTGACGGTTCAAAAAGGTTCTGTCGGTGGCTACCATATCCAAGGTCGCTCAGGTCGGGTGGTTCTTGGAGTCCCAAATAAAGTGAGGGGTGATCCGTCAAAGTGGTTCTGGGTCAGCGGCGCTTGGAAGTCGACAGCGAGCGACAACCCGACCGACGAGTTGGATATTCCCACCGGCTTTTGGGAGAGGAGTCCGAGTAAGGATTTAGACTCTCCCTTTGTTCGGATACATTCTGAACTGATTTGATTTTGGCCTTCTTTTTACAGGTGTCATTGTTCCGGCGGCGGGCGATCTCGCTTTTGATTTCGCGATTGTCTGGGAGAAGATATAGAGTCTTCCTGACGACCGTATAGACACACGCCAAATTAACAACGAAGCCTGCTGGTTGGCTGCTCGGCTATTTCGCTACCCTCGCCATCTAAAGGTTCCAGGTACGAACTTTTGCGATCTTCTTTGACATGTCGATCGCCTTGACCGAGGAGGATTACTAACTTTGTCGATTGTTTTCTTTTGTAGAAATTCGTTTCCCTTGTTTCCCAGATCCTCCTGCTGCAATTGCCATGTCTAATCCGGGGGTCATGAACCGTCTTCGCCAAGGAAAAAAGGTGAGCCGAGCTCCTTTTGCTCCGCTGCGACCGACCCCGGAGGCAAGACCTCTCCAGGAGCGTGTCGTCGAAGGGCAGGAGCCTCGGGAGGAGGAGCAACTTCGGCTTATCCGTAAGAAATGGAGGACTGTGGAGCCCTCGACCCCTGTTACTGCAGACGAGCCGCCGATCTTTGTGCCTCCGATTTCCACGATTCCTCCGGTGGAAGGGTCCACGCCATCTTCGGCGTTTCTTCAGTCCATGGCGACTGCTGAGGCCGAGACTTCGCGTGGCAGGCCGTTCTTCGGCCGTGACCCAGAGAAGGTCGAGGGGTAAGCCTGGTCGTTTTGCCAAGTTATGAAACTTGTGCAGGAAACACACTTAACTCTTTTGTCATTTGTGCAGGGTCCGCTATTCCGACCCGAATTGCTCGCCGATGGTGTTGGACTTCCTGTCGAGCAAAGCTCCTCGCGAGGTCAGCAATATTTCTTCCTACGTTGCTCGGGCTACCGCTTCCCTCCCGAAGTCCTGAACGACCAATCTGGATGCGATCGCGCGGCGGCGATCTGCTGACGCGGTGCAGGCTACTTTCGCGTTGGCCCTTCAGACGGCGACGATGGCAGCTCAGGCCGTGAGGGACTACGAGGGGCGGCCGTCCACTGCCCATCTCCATGCGGATCTCGAAACCACACGGAGACAAAATATTGAGTTTGCCGACCAGCTCGCGGCCATGGAGAAGAGCTCCGCGGAGGCAGATAAGCAGGCGAAGCAGGATGTTGACCGGGCACGGGCAGCGACTGATCGGATGCGGGACCAGATGACGGAAGCCCACAGGTCGCACGCGGCCGCGCAGAAGGAGGCCGACCAGCTGAAGGTGACTGTCGCCTGACTGACTAGCGAGCTGGCGTCCTCGAAGGAAGAAGTGGCCGCCAAAACTGTCGAGCTCGAGGGCGTGAGCCAAACGGTTGTGGAGTTGAAGGAAAAGCTGAAGGCGACTGAGGCCGATCCCTTCGTTAACGTGGAGTACGTCAGCGGATTCGCTTACTATATGGCTTATGCTGACGCGATCCACGCCGCTAAGAACGGAGGGCTCGAGGTCGGCCCTTTGGCTGAAAATTTCAAAGCCTATGCGCTGGAGCATCCTCTGCAGTCTGACTTCACCGTGCCGATCCTCGACCTTTCCGTGGATCTTGGGATCGACTTGAGCTGGTACCCGTTGCCGGACAACCTTGTCCATCCGGGTGCCCCAAAGGATGGGGGTTCAGAGCCTGCTGCTGGCGATGGAACGGGCGTTGATCCTTGAACTTGTCTGCTTTTTACTTGTAATTTTTTGTAGCTTTCGTTGTACTTTTGCCTTCGGGCGACCGTGTTTGTATTTTTATTTCAACTGATGAAATAAATGTTCGCTTTTCTGATTTCTTGCTTGTATGATTTTATACAAGTGTTTGAGGAACGATCGTTGTGTGTACAGCTCCAAGTGAGTTGATAAACTCATATTGATAACTTTTAGAACAAAGTCGATTCTGAACAATGCCGATCGTCGTACATGTATTTGAGTAGAGACGATCGTGGTATATATAGCTCCGCTCTTCCCCCTTGTTTTTGTTTACTTAGTGAAAGTAAGGGGACGAAAATAAAGCGTTTATTGAGCGGTCTTCAATTTTGCAGATTCCTCGAGGAAGGCCGACCATCCCGGCCTAGAGGAACCGTGCATAATCGTAGAGTTCGATGGAACCGACCTCCGCGGCCATGTCTTGTGCGCGAGCGACATTCCGTCTGATGGCCAACTTCTCGCAACTCACTTACTTGTGAGGGTCCTCCGTAGGCTGCGCCCGCCTCGTATTTAAACGAAGGGCGGGCGGTCTCGGTCTGGAGGAGTCCTTGCACGGGGCGTCGTCGGATTAATCGACTCTACGACCGCGGCTTGTTAGCACTTTTCTACCTCGGACCGTCATGTTAGATGACGATCCTCGACGGTATACGCTGTGACGGGGGAGGGACGTGTCGCATTTTCCGGATCCACCACGTTAGGTGATGGACCTTTGAGGGCGGGCGAACGTGTCCACAGATCTGTTTTGGAGGGCCCTTTGGCTACGCCCTCCTCGTATTTAAACAAAGGGCGAGCGATCGCTGCCCAAAGGAACCTTGCATAGTCATAGTGAACGGTTCCATCGTCCTCCACAACTATGTCGGCACTTTTCTACCTCGGACCGTCATGTTAGATGGCGAACAATCGCTTGCCTAGGTCCTTCATGTTGATGACGGACTTTAGAGGGCAAACGAGTCATCCTCTGATTTGTTTTGAAGGGTCCTTCGGCTGCGCCCGCCTCGTATTTAAACGAAGGGCAAGTGGTCTCGGCCCAAAGGAACATTGCATGGATGGATCGTCGGTTTCATCGACCTCCGCGACTATGGCGGCACTCTTCTACCTCGGACCGTCATGTTAGATGGCGATCATAGATGGTATACGTTGTGCTGGGGAGGCGATCGCCTGCCTAGGTCCATCATGTTAGATGACGAACTTTAGAGGGCGAGCGAGTCATCCTCTTTTTCGAGGCGTTGCTCAGGCAGTAGCCTTTGGTTTGACGTGGTGGGAATCGGGGAAAGACTTTCGAAGTTCCCACCTCTTGATTGAAGCATATAGATCCAGCCGCCGAGGTTGATCGGGGGGTCGACTCGTATGAGTCTTTTGGCCTGTCGCGTTCGATTCTGGCGACCGGTTTGGGAGATTGACGGGGCTCCAACTAAGCCAATAAACTGTCCAGCTTGCCCTCCTCGAACAATCTCCAGAGTTATCTGAGGAGGTCGCGGCATTGGTTGGTGCTGTGACCGGGACTTTTGTGGTAAGCACAATATTTATTGTGGTCCACATGACCGTTGTCCCTTAACGCCTTGAGCTTGCTTAGCGGTTCACGCCCCTTGATGGCGTAAAAAATATGAGCCGGAGTTCGGTTGAACTTGTGGAGGAGATAGGCTTCCACCTTCTCGAAGGCCTTGAAATCACCAGGTGGCTTGGTGATCGCCTTGTTGGATTTGGCGATCGCCGTTTTTTGGACGGGAGGCGACGTCTCCTCACCTAGGCGAAGGGTGAGGAGCCTTTGCCTAGCCAAAAAATCGGCAGCCTTGGCGTGGAAGATTGCGTAGGTTGGAGGGATGTTCTTCGTGAGGTGTCTGAACATGGGTGAATGACCATAGAATCCCCCCAGGACCGAGTAGAGGGCGAGCTCGTCGCTTATGGGCTCACCGGTGAGGACTATTTCATCCACCCGGTCGATGTAATCTGCATCAGACTCGTCTTCCCCCTGCCTGATTTTCATCATGCGGTGGGGGCCTTCTGGTCTGGCGACCTTGGCGGCGAAGTATGACATGAAGTCACTCGCCAGTTTCTCAAAGGAATTGATTGATCGCGGTGGCAGTGAGACGTACCACCTATGGGCCCGTTCGCCCAACGTTAACGGGAATATTCGACACTTGGTCGCATCTGATGCCCCACACCCGGTCATGTAGATCCAGAACTTGCTCAAGTGGGTCTCGGGGTCCGATCTCCCCTCATACAAAGGTGTTTGAGGAGGAGCGATCCTTGGTTGCACGGGGGCAAGCTCGATGTGGACCGCTAGTGGCTCACTCGGTCTGATGATCTTTCTACTGACGCTTGCCCCAGTTTCCATGAGCGCTTTCATCTCGTCGAGCTGGCGTTGCATAGCGGCCATCGCCGTGGCCTGGCTTCTCACGGCTAGGCGCTCGGAGCGGGAGCCGAGGCGATCAAGTACGGATCCCCTGGCTCCGCTGTCGATGATGTCCTTGTCGCGCGGCTCGATTCTTCGGCGGGTGGGGGCTAAACGGCTGACCTGTTTTTGATTGGGAGTTGGGTATGCCGAACTCCTGGTGACGGATTCGGATTCCGTCGTCTCGTGGTTGGGGCCAGAATACCCCGGTCGCCACGATGGATCGCTTCTTAGGCGGCTGAAGACGGAACTGTCCTGTCTCGCGAGAGCATTTTCTCGTGAATCGGGGCTTTCTAACGATCGCTCGACCAATAACCCCTTGAGCTTCCGTTTGCCCGCGCGGCGGATGGCCGAGGGGTTATAGCGGGCGCTGCGCATGCTCTCCGTCGCTCCCTTAGGATGGCCATAGCCTCCTCGATCTGTTCCGCGGTTTGGAACTCGTCGAGCGAGAGGCTGGGGCGGTCCCTCAGGGGCGGGATCGAGAGTCTCGCGTCACCGCGGCTACCCTCTGCCGTAGGTTGGGGCTCGGATTGAGCCGGAATATGACGTCCGGTGGATCGGAGAGTGGATCTCTTCGCTGTGGTGGCAGACGTCATTATTCTGAAGGTTTTTCTTTGAAGAACAGTGAGTGTTTCTTCAAGT
Source organism: Orobanche coerulescens (assembly GCA_033398695.1). NCBI lineage: Eukaryota > Viridiplantae > Streptophyta > Magnoliopsida > Lamiales > Orobanchaceae > Orobanche > Orobanche coerulescens. Next base: position 233,296,383 of record CM065802.1, read on the forward strand.
ATATGCCCCGTAGGACAGTGAGTGTTCTTCGAAACGGTCGGAATGAAAACGAAGGTTCAGGGCCGTCATTCCTCTAGCGCCAATTGTTGTTACCCAAAATATTATCTGGAGATGATATGCTGGAACAGACGAGTAACAAACAAAATGCGAGAGCACGTCCGTGGGGAAGTAAATAACACAAGATTTGCCGGGGTTGTTAGTCCCGGGCTTGAATGCTCTTGCGAGATATTATTAATACGAATACTTGGGAGTATAAATATTAATGATAGAGTACAATTACAATGAGTGTAAAGACCCTAGTTATCTAGCTTTTGAGTGCTGATGATTGCCGGAAGAACCAGAGTTGATGCTCTGTGGGTTCTTGTAACAATGATGGAGTGCTGTGTTAACTGCGAGAAATCGACTGTCTCTCACTATGTGAATTAGCTGAACTCTCGTATGAAAATCACTGTTCGTGAACCTCTGACCCCTTTTCCAGTTGCTGGAGGTCTCCTATTTATAGGAGTGGAGGTAGCTGGGCGATCGCCTCTGCTGTATTATAATAAGCGGGCGATCGTCTTTAGCACATGGGTTGGTCTCCTTAGAGTCCGCAGCAGCTGCTGGCAGTCGGATGCACAAACCAATGAGAAGACCACACACGTCTGGAGTCGCTGCCTTGGGAGGCCCCACCTAGGACCTTTCGGCGGGTCTGTCGGTAGGTGAGACAGTCCTTGTTGTTGGCAGTTGTTGATGGGCTGGAGTCAAAGATTCTTATTCTGCGGCGCTATTCGCGGATCTGCACGTGGGTCCTCGCTCCGAGATCCGGTCCTCGTAGATATGACGGATGATGGCCTTACACGTGGCATAGGACGGTCGTCCTTAGTCGGGCACCAGAATCGATCGCTAGGTGTCAAGAGGCGATCGCCCCGGACGTCGATTGCTCGGTACCTGATCTCGGTCTGGACTCTTCGCTTGGCAAGTCTGCCTTGGATTATTTGATGCTGTCTTTGGTCGCTCGGCCCTTATGCCGATCGCCGTCGAAGCGTATAAATCGCCGCACAACACGGGAGAACCATAAAATTGTTCAAACATAGGAAACCATAGGAATGTCCATATAAAGAAGAACCATAAGAAGAGGCAATATGAAGAGCCATAAGAACATTGTGAGAACCATTAGAATGTTCAAACACGGAAGAGCCATTAAAATATTCAAACACGGAAGAACCATAAGAAGGTTATACGGAGTAATCATAAGAAGAAAGAACCATAAGAAGATGTTAAACGGTAGAAAATAAAATATATGCTACACAGGGGGTACGGTAGAAGGGCCTAATTTTTTTTCCGATGAGGGTCAAATACATAATTCGACAACTAATGTGGTTTAAACAAGAGTTATCGACAATATGTGAGGCATTTTTGAAATTAATTTTGTTGTTAGATAATATACCCATATTTCATAATATGTCTTAACTTTAATTTAGTTCAAAAATGATTAAGCATCCAAATTATTAGTATATTATATTTGTTCATGAGGATATGTCAAGTATTTCATATGAGCTGGTGGGACAAAGTGTAATCTAGGACTTTGAGAATTCATTTGTGATGTATTAAATTAGTAATAAGTAATAAATAAAGTTACACCCTTTGTTGCATTTAACTCATTGTAATATTTATTTTTATATTTGACTCTTAATTAAATAAAAATTCTGTGTCCCCACGATGATCGTTCGAGTCATGTACTAGTAAATAATACTCATTTCATCTCAAAATTGACTGCTCATTTGACTTTTTTTCTCGTTCAACAGACTTTTTTCTAGTATTGAAATTGTTGCGTCGAGAATTATACGTGTCAACAGGCGATCGCCTCAGAGACCAGGCGACCTAGCCATAGCCGAATAGACCAAGGCAGATTGGCCGACCGAAGGGCCCAGATCAAGACCCGGTGTCGAGCGATCGACATCCAAGGCGATCGTCTCTCGGTACCTAGCGATCGACTCTGGTGCCCACCAAGGACGACCGCCTCGAGCCACGCAAAGCCAACGATCGTCTAGTCGGCAAAGGCCGAAGTTCATAACAGAGACCTACGTGCAGATCCAGAAAAGACGCCGCATAACATGGATCGTTGACCACAGCCTGTCAGTATCTACTTACCTACCGACAGACCCGCCGAAAGGTGCACAGTGGGACCTCCCGGACAGCGACTCAGGACGCGTGCAGGCTCCTCATCGACCGCACAAACTGGCCAAAGAATACCATGACTTCAAGGCAGACAGCCCATGTGCTTAAAGGCGATCGCCCCTTATTATATTACAAGGAAGGCGATCGCCCGTCCGTACAAGGGCATCTCAACTCCTATAAATAGAAGGCTGCCTACACTTGGACAACTCTCTGCAACCCTCTGGCTTTTCATATAACTTGACTTTCTCTCTTGGCAAAGGCTATACACTTCAGACATCAGTTCATCTCTCACTCTCGGAACCTCTTAATCCTAAGACGGTCGACAGAAACGAGAGCAAGAACATTCAAAGCTTCGCTCAAGAGCTAGATAACTAAGATCTTTTACTCTCATTGTATTCGCATCCTTACATTGATATTTGTACTCAAACGTATTCATATTAATAACATCTCGCGAGAGCATTCAAGCCCGGGCCTAACAAACCCGGCAAATCTTGTGTTATTCACACCCCACGGACGTGCTCTCGCAATTTGCTGTTGCTCGACCATTCCAACAATATTCATCTTCGGATAATATTTTGGGCAACAACAGAAATTTAATACTGTTGAACAGATATTTAATAAAGGAAAAAAGATTGATAAACGGTATTCTGAACTCGAAATACTATAAATTCACAAGACCCCAAACATTTCACACACACTCCACAGGCCCTGATTCACATCAGTATCAACTTTGCTGTTAATGTAAATACAAACAAAAAAAGGACGACGGACTAAAAGTCCTCGTCCGTTTTGAATTCGTAGTTCTTTGAACCGTCTTGCAAATTCGACATGACCGAAGCCTTCTGGTAATCACCCACCCGTCTCTCAAAGAAGTTCGTTTTTCCTCTGCAATTATAGAATAATCATCAATCAATTCAGCTTTGATAAACTTGAACTACACGAAAGACCATACTACTCGCTTCGTCCCCCCTTGAAGAGTACTCTAGTGAATATTTTTTTTTAGCCATTTTAACTTAAGGTATAGCACTTTTTATATTCTCACTTGTTTTTTTTTTTTTTTTTTTTGGAAATAAGCTAATAATCTTAGGGGCTGTTTGGCAGTTGCTGAATGATTTAGTACAGAATCGTTGAGAGACCAAAATGGTTGAGAGGCTATGTATGGTTGAGTGCAGAATGAAATTTGGTTGTTTGGTAACTGCTCTGAATGGTAACTCTGAATGGTCACAAATTACCATTTTACCCTTCTGTATAAAAGTAGCGATTAAATATCTCATTTTTCCTCCCCTTGCGTACCAAAACCTCTCCTTTTTATAAATAAAAACCCTAATTTTTATAAATAATTGTGTATAATATTTTTTAATTTAATTCATTTAAAATAATAATAATTATTATTATGTATAATATTTTAAAATTTAATTCATTTAAAATAATAATAATAATAATTATTATGTATAATATTTTTAAATTTAATTCATTTGAAATAATAATAATTATTATGTATAATATTTTTTAATTTAATTCATTTAAATAATAATAATAATAATAATAATAATAATAATAATTATGTATAATACTTTTAAATTAATTCATTTAGAAAATTATAATAATAATTATGTCTAATATTTTTTTATTTAAATTCATTTAAAAAATAATAATAATTATTATTATAAATAATAATTCTTAATTTAAGAGGAGGGGTAAATCTAGAAATTGTTTACCTCTTAATGGTTGAGAGAGGGTATGAATGCTTAATGGTTAAGAAGTTATTGTAACCATTAAGAGGTCATATTTTTTTTTTTTTGCCAAACAGTCCTGACCTCTTAGCGATTCAGAGGTAGGCTCTTAATGTAACCATTAAGAGCCAAACAAACAGCCCCTTATTTATATAACAAATATAACATTTGTTTAAGAAATATTATGTGAATTTTCATTGCATATTGATGTTTTTGTTTTAAAAGTGGACTCTTCTGTTGAGTCAACAAAATCATTTCTTGAAATAATTCAAGTGGGAGGGAGTGAGTACTATATATACACACACACACACATATATATATATATATATATATTAATCTTGGTGTAGTACTTACTGCAAAGGTATGATTTCCATCCAGTCGAAAGGGTTTTCCACATTATACATCCTCTGGTATCCTAATGCAACCTGTGAAAAAACATATTCATAAACACAGTGCAATACTTCAAGTCTTCAAGTAGTAGTATCAATGTCCGTGTCTGCGTCGTTCTTGTGTGTGTGTGTGTACATGTGTGATGGAGAGAGCTGGCAATTTATAGCCCACATCCGTACTGTGGTTCGATAGGCCCGAAATAAACACAATTTTTTTGGTCAAGCCCATTAGGTCTGAGGGTGGGTTGGGGCCGATCGCCCATTAGGTCCGGTGGAAAACACCTTTTTTTTTTTACCATGGGCTGAGCTTCGGCCTTCAAAATGGTGGTCAAGTGGAACTTTGGGTCTGGTCAGGCAGGCCGTTTGCCAGAGAGAGAGAGAGAGAGAGAGAGAGAGAGAGAGAGAGAGAGAGAGAGAGAGAGAGAGAGAGAGAGAGAGAGAGAGAGAGAGAGAGAGAGAGAGAGAGAGAGAGAGAGAGAGAGAGAGAGAGAGAGAGAGAGAGAGAGAGAGAGAGAGAGAGAGAGAGAGAGAGAGAGAGAGAGAGAGAGATACCAGCAGTCGATCAGCTACAAATTTTATATACCGGCTCATTAAATCCGAATTCATACCAATCAACGCACATGGAAGGGCCTCACAGACGAAACCCGTCTCGATCTCGACAGCTTCTTGCACTATAAGATGAACTATCTGCCAATCTAATTGCCTCCGAAGTAAACTGCCGAAATCGAGTCAAGAAGCGAATATGAATCACTCCTAAGACGAAGCCACACGAGTCTTTAAAAGAAAGGATAACATTCTTACCTGTATAGTAGGCAAACAAAGTCACAGTGGAGACCCTCATCTCTAGAAATAAGCTCGTTAGAGAACGTCAAGCCCGGCATCATTCCCCTTTTCTTAAGCCAAAAAATAGCACAAAAGCTGATTATAACCCAAAAAAAAAAAAAATCTCGTCATTATGAGTAAAATCTTTAGAGCACCAAATGTATACTTATCAATTTACAATTACTGCCCTTGAAGTTTAGCCTAATTGCAAAAACACCCAATTATCTTCCAAATTACATATAACTCCCCTTGCCAAATGTTTTCCTTTTGCAAACTGCTCTCTAAGTTTACAAGATAGCCGGACATTTTGTAACTCAGCTAAACCTCGGAGATAATTTTTGTAAATATCCGTAAAATAGGGGGTCAAATATGAAATATTGCGGATATACCTCCCAGAGAAGAAAATGCCTTCTACACAAGCAAAAGCAACAAGTCTCTCTGCAAATGAGCTTGAACTGCATAGTGATGAAAAATGAGTTTTAATACTAAGAACGATTTTAATATCAGTATCAACCGATTAATAAAAGACGTGTTGCATTTGAAGAAAAACGAATACCTCCTAATCCAATTCAATGCCCACTTGGCTTTTTGTGCCACACAAGGAATATTTTCGACTGCATTGAACAATCTGTTCTTCTCGTTCGAGTCCTTGATATATGTTTCCAGAAGCAAGCTGTACATCTCTATCAAGAACGGTTGAGAGAGGTTCAGAATCAGCTTTACTAAAGCATGAAATGTATGCCGAAAAAAAATTGCTAAAAGCATCGGTAAAAAGATTTCTACCAGAATGTATATTTTCCATAGCAATTTGAAATCCATAAAATGCCCGAGCCTATCAGCAACCGGGAGAATTAAATATCAGCCGGATTCTACGGAGTAGCCATCTTTTTTTTTAGGAGAATAAATATTTGGGTTAATCAAGAAACCAACCCCTGAGGTTTGAGATGATTACATAAAAACCCAGCTAACTTCGAAAATTACAAAAACCACCCCTGAGGTTTGATTTCATCATACAGTTTGCCCCAATCATTACCGGACCTGCTAGGCTGCTTATGTCATCAACTATTTTAAATCTACACCATCAACTTTTCTAAATATTACAAATAGCCCCAAGTTTTGTTTGGCTATTCGTAGTATTTTGAGAAGTTGAGGGATGCAATTGTAAGTTGTAAACAAGAAAGATGGGAGTAATTTATAACATGTAAAAAAGTTGAGGATGGAATTAGAAAAAGATCTAATGCAATTAACAATATAAGACGTCTGTGACCAAACCTCAAGGGTGGGTTCCATAATTATCCTAAATAAATATTTTTACACAAACAGAAAAACATAGAGTTGCTCATCACCTCAGGAATCTGAATGTCGTTTTAGATTTTCCAGAACGATCCCATCGGACGCAGCAAAGAACGCAAGCACATGGCTTATGAAGTGCTTCTCAGACGGGGACAAATTTTCCCACTGTTGCAGATCCTGTGAGAGGTCGACTTCCTCGGCTGAAGTCCGTTATTCATGTTATGCACAACTAAGAGTCGGAATAAAGTAATGTATCTAAATCAAAATAAAGTAAAACGACCAGCTACGGTTGGTGTAAGAAAATAAGTGGAGGTGCCCCCAATCAAAAATTTTAGGAGACATTACGTGAAGTACGTTCTTGTAAGACATTACGTGACTTGTAAGGCCAGGAATAGGATAACAGAGTAAATTTTAAACAATAATAGGACTGGAAAGAAAAAAAAAATCTTCAAACGAAATAAGCAATCCCATCTCTAAAAATCCCCGTCTAGACACTAGTTCTGATCTGCGCTTTCTAAAACACTGATTTCAAGAATTGAAAACATGTATCTCACAAATTAGTCCATCTAATATGCACAAGATAAATTTTAAGATGCGCAGGCAATAAAACGGCCTAAAATAAATAAATAAATACTCATTCTTCCAACAAATGACAACATATAAGTGAAACATATATCACAAATAGATATTGCCGACTCTCTTGTCCAAGGAATTCAATTAGGGGTGTCGAACGGTTCGGTTCCGGTTAACCGGACCGACACAATTGCCCAAAAATGAGAACCGAAAACCGAACCATATAAAATTTCGGTTAACCGGAACCGAACCGGTTATTTTCGGTTCCGGTTCGGTTAAACCGACAGAACCGTTTTTTTTTTTACACGAGTTAAATTATAAATTATAAATTATAAAATACAATATTAATATTTAATACATATATAATATATTATTATAAATTTTTAACAAAATATAAAATATTTATTTAACAATATTAGGGTTTTAATTTTTAATTTACAAAAATTAAAATAATAACATATATAAGTATAAAATATAAAAATAATATTTAATAAATATATTATAAAATCGGTTTTCGGTTCGGAACCGTTCGGTTCCGGTTCGGTTCCGGTTCGGTTCCGGTTCTAACCGAGAAACAGGAACCATTTAGACACCACTAAATTCAATCACTTCAGGTCATAATGGCCGGCAGGTCGGACCAATGTGGCATATCGTAACACCCATTCGCCTTCCAAACCGGACATCCACGGACGGAACATTCCGAGTGGAAACCCATAACAAGGCCCACTTCCCGGGTGGCAACCCCTTGGCCCACATCCTGGGTGGCAACCACTGGTACCACCAATTGCGTCGCGCCTTTCCGGGACCGTCCGAATCCGGCAGGTCGACCAAATCATTATAATACAAGCTAGGAGCTCTAACTTAACCCAAAACTACAGTCAAATGTATAGGGTTGATTGATCTCAGCTATATACCATTCCCTTCACGTGGAATAACAAAAAACAACAAAAATAATTGCATATATCACCACAATATTTCAACATTCGTGTGTGTGTGTGTGTGTGTGTGTACACAAATAGATGCATTACCGGTCCAGAAACTGGCTTCTTCTTTCTTATACATCTCCCAAAGCTGTGGGTACTTAATAGGAAACATGCAAAATTTCTGGGATTGCTCCATTAAAATGGGTTCTTCATCCTCTTCATCTGCAATTTCATTTCGCTCAGGCAATCCTCTCTCTTTTTCATCATTTCTGAAAGAACCCATCTTTTTTTCTTAATTTTTTTTTTTCTTTTTTGGAGAAAGAAATGAAAGTTTATCTGAAAACCCTAACAAAACCCCTTCAAGACCAGATTTTGATAATTGACGTCGTTTTAAGTTTTAAATTGCCCTCACATTTCTTTATTTTTTTTATACATATTCATACTTTGTATGATTAATTCTACGAGAAATCGTTTCGATCCTTTAGAACAACTTCCAGTTAAATCACGAAATAATGTACTTGACTAACAATTAAATATACTTCACTTCCGTGCACAAGGAGTTATCCCCCAAGTGATTGCTTCATACTGGATTCCGATAGATAGGCATGTCGGGTCCTCATAATCCAACTGCAGGTTCCCACCAAGATCAGATCTCCCACACTGCCGCTTGAAGCACATGATATTGTAACTATTCGTCAGCTATCCCTGTGGGCTAGGACCTAACCCTTAGACTTAGTCAAAGACTAAGGGATCATTGACCCTTGAGAAATTCAATTTCAAAGTGTTGTCACTAGGAATTGAACCCCTAACCTTCAATGTGGTCAACTACGTCAAGGCAGTTGGTTAAGACTATTTTTTATACACTTGTGTACATGTAGTTCTGCTTTTTTATCCGTTAATTTTACTTTTTTATCTATAACTAGATGTCCTCCAGTGCAATGCACGTCGTGAAATATTAAATATATGTGATTGAATTTCAATAATATTCTAAAGTTATTATAAAATATACATGAGTCAATGTACACACACTATTATTTGATTTACTTCCATTTATAAACTCTTAGCATGTGATCTAAGGGCACATAATAGGAAAATTGTAATTTAATTAATCAGAGACATTTATTTTTTCATATAGGACAATATGAGTCTTATATCTAATTTTATAAATATTAATTAAATTATGTTTATTATTATCAATTTTCATTAAAAGTATATAACCCATATTCTTACTAATATAATTTTTTATATGATTTGGTATTAATATTATTATTTTACTATTTTATAATCGAAACAAAATAATTCTGAAAAAATAAATAATTATTAAAGTACAAAACTATGAAAAATAAACTAAAATAATATTTTTCTTCAATATTCTTATATTTCTATATGGAAATATTTTAATCATCTAAATATATTGTAATTATATTTAAATTACTTTATATATATACTATATGGATATCAAATTAAAGAGCACGAAGTAATAATTAATTTGATAAATTTTTTAAAAAAATAAAATTGATACGAAAAAGTTATAATTGTTTAAACTATTAGGTTAAAAATAGAAAGAATAAAATGAGAAAAAAATTTAATTGGTAGATCATATGTAATGGAATTAACATACTAACCCATTTTTTAAGATTTTTAAAAATATAATTAATGTGGAGATGACACATGTTTCTTTAGAATTATTTGCAACTTTCTTTTAATATTAAGTATGGATTGGTTAGTATGTACACAAATATGTATAAAAATATGTATATGTCGTATTTTTGAAAAACAATTTGTTAAGCAAACGATTTGCTCAAGGTTTTCCCTGTGAGTGTTTTTTTGCTGAGAGAGGAGAAAAAATAACAAATTTATGCTGCAATCTAAATAGTACCCGGCAAATTGTCCATCTTATCATATTATTGAGAGTGATATATAGTATTTCGTTTGCACGAGTGTATATCACACTTTTCGATTATCTTTGAAGTATATGATATTATCCATCTTCTTATTTTTCTTGTAATTTTATTAAGATGTTGATTTCTGCTATGTTGTGCTAAATTATTTTATTCCAATTCCGGGGAAGAATAAGTCCTACGACTCTGTTATGTTTAATTAATTCTCGTGACAATTTTTCGAATATGTGGAATTGAAGGTTGTCTTGATTGACCTACTAACCTGATAGGCATTATATTGTACAAGTGGAGTTTGACGGTCACCTGCTTCATCATCAACCTCATCATCACACTCTCGTTGGATATCTCCGTTGTAATTCTGAAAAGAACTGAATCTAAGTTGATATGAACTTGATGACAAAACATCTCGTTGACTTCATCAAGAACTTGATCTTCAAGGAATACAACATCTCTGCTTGTTGATAAAGTTCATGTTAACTGGATCCCATAACATGTAACTAAACTCTTCATGACTATATCCTATGAAGATACATGGTCTGGTTTTGTCATCAAGCTTGGATTTTACTATCTTTTGGAATATGTGTGAAAGCCCTATAACCAAACACTCAAGTTTTTGTAAGAAACATCTTTCCTTGACCAAACTCTATTTAGAATATCATCACCTAGAGGAGTTGATAGAGAAAGGTTGATTAAGTCAAATGCAGTCCTCGTAGCTTCACCTGAAAAAGATTATGATAATTTAGAATGCGACAACATACATATATTTCTTTCACAAATTGATATATTCATCCTTTTGCCACATTATTGTGTTGGCGGGTCTGATATCAAGAACATGTCGTACATCTGTTAAGATAATCTTACATCCAGTATCAATATTCTCACTTTGTCAAAGCTACCAGCAGTATAGGATGCAAACATGTCACGATATGGTATAATGTGATAGGATGCACCTGAATCTACGATAGTCTGTTTGTTGACATGACATATTCATAAGAGCATCATCACATACCATGATGATTTCGCCATCTAATGCAACAGTTGTCATGTATTGCTGTGTATTTTCATCACTCCTTCTTATTCTTTCTGTAGTCTCTCCCACAATGGCTTAGACCACAATAGTATTGGCATTTGAAGTCTTTGTTGGGTTTCGATTTCCCCCCTGAATTTATCTCTTGTATATTTTTTTCCCAGAAAAAACATCCATTGTGGACGGGGGGTTGAGGCGGGACCCACCAACCTGTGAGATAAAGAAAATATCGAGAGTACAAGCAATTAGTCCCGAATTATGACCAAAGATGGGCCATAATCGGATCCTAAATCTAAAAAACGAAGTGCCTACGGCCCGCTAAATAAATACAAGGTGCACCACTAAAGGCGTGGGCTAATATGCAGACTCATAGGTGAAAAATTACATCTGAATTATGACCAAAAGTGGGTCATAAACCGGATCCTAGAAACTAAAATGCGAGCAGCCCGCTAGAGAAATACAAGGTGCACCACTAAGAAAAAGTGGGCCAATGTGTGGGCTCATAGCAATAAATCAAGTGATAAAATACTACCTAAATCTAAAAGAAGGGTAGCCAAGCTGGTCCATCCGTATAAGAGAGAGGAGAAATGGAGGAGCAGTATCATATGCAGACTGATAGGAGAAAAAACTCAGGAGCTCAAAGATATTATATGTATGGGGTAAGGATAAATGAGTCCAGGTGCCAAAATACTCCCACACGTCACGAGACACGTCACTCTCCAAGAAAAGATGGGCAAGGGTCTCGGTATGGTAGGTATGGTAGGGGTAAGAGAACAACATGAGCATCTGGACGCCAAGAAAACGCCCCTCCTCTATAAGACATCATCAGTCGGGATCCATCGCAGTAGAAGTTGTCAAATGAACACCGATGTCGTAGGTGTGAGTAAGGTAGTCCAAATGGCCCCGAAAATGAGATTAGCCTGATCCCTCACCCTTATATGAGACAAAGCTGACGACAATAAGAAGGCACCCGAAGATGTAAGATTCCAGCACATGCTATCTGACTAATATCCTGAATGAACTGAGGGGTAAATCCTAGCTCCTCACCCACACTGGACTCGAGTCTACCCCTGTCCCAACTCCCATAAACCCAGAGATCATTAATTCTAAGATGGAGTCTACCAATAATTTGACAATAAGACGAAATAGGCCTATCCCCAATCCAAGTGTCGTCCCAAAAACTAACCTCCCCGCTACCACTACCGAGAGTCCAAGAAATGAACTCCTAAGCCTCGATACCACGCGGAGGAGATGTCGCCAAGGTCGGCTGGCATGAGCTTTAAGTGTAGTACGCATAGGCGTAGAAGGGCCAGCGAAGCAAAATTTGCGGAGCATAAACTGCGCCCACAAAGACGTGCCCGCACGAAGACGCCACCAGAGCTTATAACTAAAAGCTTTCGTCATATCCGAGAGGCTCGAAATCCCGAGGCCTACCTCGAAGACCCGGTGACAGATCTGCTGCCAACTGACCCAATGCGTCTTCCTCTTAGGACCGACATCACCCCAGAAGTATCTAGCCATAATTTGCTCGAGCTCCTGGATCATATTGGGGCGGGTCTAACACCTGAAGAAGGTGCAGAGGAATCGTGCAGAGAGTACTCTTAATAAGAGCCAAGCGACCCCCAAAAGCAAGGTGGCGATGGGACCAACCAGAGATCCTATCCAACAGCTGTTGCTTCACCGCAGCAAAGAGCTCTCGTCTCATAAAGCCTTTATAAAGGGGTGCACCAAGATCAGTGATGGGGAGATCACCCTCGCAGAAACCAGTAAGATCTTGAACTCTCTGATGCCAACGAGGCGCGTGCTTCGGAGCGAGGATAAAAGTGCTCTTCTGGATGCTAACCATCTGCCCGGAGGCCATGGAATAGTGATCCAGGAGTCTCATAAGGTCAACGAGACCATCATCCACAACCCATATGAATATAATGATGTCATCAACATAGGAGAGGTGCGAGACGGGGAAAGGCCGTCCGGCAGTCCTATACCTCATCAAAGGATGGTCACGAATGAATCGATCCAAGCAGCACGATAAATAATCAGCGACAAGCATGAAGAGCGACGGAGAAATGGGGTCGCCCTGACGCAAACCGCGACTAGAGGCAAAATAGACGATCGGGCTGCCGTTCACCAGAATGGAGAGCGTGCAACTCTCGACATAGTGATGGATGAACAGAATCCATCTAGCTGGGAATCCCATCCTCACTAGGACCTCATATAAAAAATGCCAGTGAACCCTATCATACGCCTTAGCCATATCAAGCTTCAGCGCAAGGTTTGGGACACCATGAATGTCCGATATGTGGAGGTCGTGAATCAGTTCCTGGACCAAAAGTATATTATCCGTAATAACCCTCTCCTGAACGAATCCACTCTGGTTTGGAGATATGACAAGAGGGAGGACAGAAGCGAGCTGAGCATTAAGGATTTTCGTGATAATCTTATTGGTCACATTACACAGACTAATAGGCCGGTAATCTGACCAACCACTCGGGACAGGCTTCTTCGGGATCAAGAGGACCGTGGTCGCCGTGAAGTCCGGAGGCATGGGCTGACCATCAAAGAACTTGAGCACAGACCCCTCAACATCGGAAGATACAATCTCCCAACAATGCTGAAAAAACAAAGACGAAAACCCATCGGGCCCATAAGTGCTGTAAAGATCAATATCAAAAACCGCAGCATGAATCTCCTATGGAGATGGGGGAACACATAAACTATCAGAATCAAAAAAAGGGGAATAGAAGGGAAACAAGTGTCATCCGGGGGTGTGAGAACATCACCATCGGATGTAAGCAGAGTCCTGAAGAAATTCACAGCGGATGAACGGATGTCCGAATCAACAGTAATAGTCGTACCATCATTCTCTATACTGTGAATATAAGACTGGAAACGCTTCTGCTTCGCAAAATCCTGAAAGAAATGGGTGTTGCGCTCGCCCTCAACAACCCAACGAACTTCAGCCTTTTGTTTCAAGAAATCTTCCTCCATGGAGAGACGAAGTTGGTACTGAGAGCAAAAACGGTGCGTAGCGGTTCTATTTTTCGGATAAGGCTCTGAATCATATCGCCGTCGGCCTCATCAGCAGCCCTCAAGGCATCATCCAACTTCGCATGAAGATTTCCAAAAACAGATCAGTTCCACTGTTTCAGTCTGTGCTTGACACTAAGTAGTTTGGCCTGTAAATTACACATGCCAACTAAACCAGTCGGGATCAGCCAAACCTCCCTAACAGTATCTAGAAATATGTGGTGACAAATCCACATATTCTGGAAATGAAATGACGACTTGTGACGAGTCGAGTAAAATCGACACTGGATAAGAAGGGGCACATGATCCGAATGAAGACGAGGCAGGTGAGTAACAGTAGAAACTGCAAACACGTTCGACCATGCTTCATTAAATAAAGTACGGTCTAGCCTTTCCCGCAAACCAGTACGCTCCCAAGTGACAATATTGCCCTCACAGCCCGCGTAAATCAACTCACAGTCAGTAATAGCCTGTGCGAAGTCAAGGATCTCAGGCGTGCGGTCTGTGGAACTACCCTCGTGTTCATGCGAATGCACGAAGATGTTGAAGTCACCACTAACTAACCATGGCAACCCCTCTACTTCCAAAGCAATCTCACGGAGGGTGTCCCAAAGGTCGTAACGGCCAGCACGAACGGTGCTGGCATAGACAAAAGTGATAAAAATAGACTGGGGAAGAAGGGGAGAAGAAATAGCAAGATGAAGGACATGATCAATATCCAACAAAACCTGGTGCTGAAAACAATAAGAGGAGAAGAATCAGATCTTGTTGGACCGATTAAAAAGTCCTCACGCAAAACCTAAGGAATGAGTATAAAAATCAAAGTTAGCATTGGAACCCATGGGTTCTAAAATGCCAATAAAAGAGAATCTATGAGAGCGGTGGAGATGTCGAATACGCTTCTGTGCTTCGGTGTTGGCCAGACAACGAGCGTTCCATGTCAGAATAGGGATCGACATAACTAATCAACCGACTCAAATGAAGACCCGAGACGCTGACTGGAGCACCCCCGTCTCCAGGGTGCGCCCTGCCGAGTGGATGTGTCCCCTTTCAAGGGCGATGCAGATCACCCCTTGATAGGGGGAAAGGATCCACAGGAATCTTCCCTTCCTCATGTGGAAGTCGAGGAGTCAGAGGCAGCTTTACCCCTGGTCGTGACTCTAGGGGCAGCAGACGATGGCAACAGTCATCTCTTAACAGGGGGCTTTGGTGCCTTCACGAGGGGCACCATGACTGACGAAAAGAGACTGGACTCAAAAATCTCAAGGTGTGTGCGGATAGCACACTCAATTTGAGAATGAGAGGGAAGAGAAGAAATGGGGGGAGGTGGGGGCTCATACCACCATGGCCAAAGTATCAGGCTCCACGATGATCGGCTCATCGAGGCAACCCTCACTGGCATGGCCCGGGCGGGAAGACTCAAGGAGTCTAGACGGGAAAGGAACATTGGATGACTCTGTGTCGTCATCAATGAAAAGCTCCTCATCAGTATTGTGGTCACTAGCATCGCTACCCAAGACACTATCCTTATCACCTATACTAATAACATCATCAGTACCTACTAAATATTCCTCCTCTCTAGAAGAGGAGGCCAAAGAAGCGAAATATGAATGCTGACCAGTGGCAACCGTACCCTTGAGAAAAAATGTCGTCTCTTTGGGCCCTTTTTGGGTCACTACTTGCCAAATGGCAGACTCCTTTCCTTTAGAGGTGTAATAGGGGTAATTTTTTTTTTTCGTTTCACTATTGTATTGTACATATTCATTTGGAATTATACAAATGCCGTTGTATTGTATCATTCGTATTTTTTGAGGGGCATTGGATTATAGTTCGTTCATTCCGATTGAGAGTTGATGGAACAACTTGGTTGTCCACTTTATTGAGCTAACGTACGTTAACTTGTGCGCTTAACATACGTTAGGCTTTAGACATTACGTACGTTATGATGTTCATGCTACGTGATGAGTGGTAGGTGGAGGGAACCTTCCTCGAACTCGACTTTTGGACGGTGGGTCCCGGGCATCTTTGATCCGATCTTACTATTGTAGTCAACGGATCCTTACGTACGTTAAGAGGTGAGCTCTACGTATGTAATCTATGTAGCTTGCTAACGTACGTAAATGGTTTTTGTTTACGTACGTTAAAATCTTCATATTTTTGTTCAGTTGGTTCTGGAGTTAGCATTACGTATGTTAATGTTTTGGCATAGCGTATGTAATGGCCCTTACGTACGTTAACATTGGTGTATAACGTACGTAATGTGTTTGTCAGATTATATATGTTGGGAAAACAAGAACCCTGTATCGAAACAGCCGGGATATTCAATCCCTGTATCGAATAGTATCTGTTAAGAGGTTTTGACATATATGCCAATCCACATACAGTAAAGGAAACTGTATCGAAGTATTGAGGCATCATCCTGTATCGAAGACCTGTCTCGAACTCAGCATATAGTGGAATCCTTCAGTACAGCAAAGAAGTCTTATAAAGACCAAGTATGGAAACTGTATCGAAACACCGAAACAGTTATCTTCCATACAGCTCACAACAGGACAAAGAAGGAATCTTCAGAAGTCAAGTCCCGTTGAATAAAGAAGTATTTAAATACTCAAGGATAAAGTATTTAAATACTGTCAGTCAACAGATCTTCAAATCCCGCTAAATCCGGATCGTGTTATAATCCCGTTGGAACGGAATCTTGCTCAATGGAAACATCTCAACAGATATATATTTCAGAGACTATATATATCACATCAAGATGCTGAAGATCAGACACCCAAGCTATCGAAATTATCAAGCTATCAAAGTTATCATCAGAGCAAAACATATCTCCAAAGCTTACTGCAATTCAGATCTAAAGAGATATACAGTGCTCATCATCTTGAACAACACTTCATCAGCTAAAAGCTCTTTAAGTCAAAGTTGTTGTTCACCATCTGTTCTATACTTTGAACAAACCCAGATCAGCCCTGTGTGGACTGAGTAATCTATGCTTCTCCGGAACTGTGTGTGAAGGAATTGCATCGAAGAACACGAAGCTTCAGAACTGTGTGTGAAGAAGCAAGTCAAAGCATTAGCTCAAAACCAATCTGTGTGAACGGTTGAAGCTAAGATCTTTATATCAATCTGTGTGAACGATATACTGATTGTGTGTTGTTATAATTACGTAGTTGTGTACGTAGTAATTATAATAAACTTTTTACTCCTGTGTGGAGGACCAGTGGACGTAGAGGGGTTTACCTCGAACCACTTTAATTACTGTGTTATTTACCTTCAGTTTTTACTGCTTTAATTATCGTGATTAATTAAGTATACACTATACATTTAGTTGTCGTATCCACAATGACTCACCGTATCTAAGACTTCCGCTACGCACTCAGATTTAAAATCAGTACAGTTTGTTGTTTAAACTATTTCCCAAATTGTATCCAGTATACTTAGTGGCCAACAAGTGGTATCGGAGCGGTTGATTCTAAAAAGAATCAGTCGTATTTTTAAACCGAATCAGATCCAAAAATCACTTATTTTCAAAACAGTCTCTTTCATTTCTGTATTATCACATGGATACCTCTATGATCAACAAAGTGCCTATGTTCTCTATTAACGAATTTGATGATTGGAGAATTAGGATGGAGGCTCATCTTGCAGCAATGCACGAAGAGATAATTTTTGTTATATAGGATGGTCCTATCAAGATTATGAAGGTAAACACGGCCGCAAGGATTGAAGGCCAAGCCCATGCTGAGATGCTCGAGAAGGAACGCGAGCAATGGACAACAGATGAAAGAAAGCGAGCAAATCTCGACAATGTGGCTAAAAACGCGTTATTTGTCACTCTTGACAAAGGCACGTTCTCGAAGGTAAAGAGCTGCAAAACAGCCAAAGAAATCTGGGATAAACTCAAGTTGATTTGTGAGGGAACTGAGCTCTTAAAATAAAACAAGATTTCAAAACTGACTCAGCAATTTGAATCTTTCGAAATGAAACCAACTGAGACACTTGAGGAACTTGACCTCAGATTCACTGGTATTGTTGGTGAACTTGAACCGTTGGGCAAAATTTATACCCAAAAGGAGAAGAATTTAAAAATTTTCAGATCTCTCCAGCCCGATGGGACATTAAGACCACAGCTATGCATGTATCTTGCAATCTTAATGAAATATCTACTTTTGATCTCTTCTCTGACCTCAAAGCTTTTGAGTATGATATTGACAGAAGAGAGAAAGCTGAAGAATCTCCATCAAAGGTCACAGCACTAGCCAGATCGAATCGTCGACACAAAGATGCCCACTGTCAAGCCTAGTCACAAGAATGCCGATGGACGACGACATCCCGTCTCAAGATGAAATGGCGCTTATCATGCACAAATTCAAAAGTTCATCAAACACTGAAAGACTCCCTACTGTGCCCAAACCTCGTCCACAAGGTAAGTACCGAAACATCATCCGGTGATGCTAACTCGTGCTATAATTGCAGGAAACCAGTGGCATTATGCAAATAAATGTCCTCATCCTAAAGTCCAAAGGTTGCCTCGAGGCCGAGCAACAAGAGAGAGATGAAAGAAGACGTGCTTGGAAAGACAAGCTCAAGGCCCCGATTGGAGAATCGAAGCCTCCCCACACCATCCAAATCAGTAATGTCTTGGTGGTCATTGAAAGTGATTCATCTGACGATGAGTTCGATGATAAAGCATATATGTGCTTTATGGCCAAAGACATTCCAGAAGGTGAAGACAACGACGATGAGGTAAGCTCAACCTCAGCTATTCTGTCAAATGCATCTCATACTTTTGAAAACATGATGAATGAATTTAAAAACATTCAAAAGGCCCATGAGACATTGAAAACTGAGAATATGCAGCTTCAATTAACTAATTTAGAGCTGAAAGATGAAAATGACTTGCTGAAGATAAATTATGAAAATATGTCTCTTGACTGTGAAACCAGCAAAGTTGATTTTGAAAAACTCATGGAGAGCAATCATAAACTTACTCATGAACTAAGTGAGGTTAAAACTCACAACGAGAGCAAGACAAATGATTTGGTTCTACTTCAAGCCAAAATCACAACTCTCGAAAAGCGAGAAATTGAACTTGAGACCACTCTGAAATCGTTCGAGAAATCGTCCAAAAGAATGGAAGAAATTTTGAGCACTGGGCAAAATGCTCATGATAAAAGTGGCTTAGGATACAGCTCATGTTCAAACAAAGGGAAAACTAGTACAGTGTTCGTCAAGAGTGTGGAACACATTCCAGAATAGGAAGATACCCCTAGTCCCGTGAAGGAACCTGCTGTACCGAGAAAACCGAAGGCTGCCATTCCGCCCCCGCAATCCTATTCCTGACAGCGGAATCATAAGCCGTTCCAACCTGTGAGGCGCACTCAACAGCATGCTCCCAGAGCATATCAACAACAAATTGCTCGTAAGGAAGGTTGTATCCAACTACCAAAGGCCCGCACGGCAAGACTTATCGCACAAAGACGCCTGGCATCGGATACAGGAACCCCGTTATCCCTCGAGACAGCAGATGCCGGTTCAGTATCAACAACATCATTGGGAATCCAACTGGAGACCCAGAAGGCAAGCTGTTAGGCCAAAGAAAATGGCTCCACCTCCAAGACGGCACTCGTACTGGATTAATAATAATAACCCTGATTTTTTCATTCATAATAATTATCATGGTTATAACAACTACGGATATGCCCCCCGTAGATATCGCAACACTGTACCGAGTATGCCCTACAGTAAACCAATTGCTGCTAGGAAAACTTGGGTACCTAGAGGAACTAACATACATGGACCCAAAAATCAAAGGGGACCTAAATCTACTTAATTTCTTTGTAACAGGACATTCTGGAGGAGGATACCTGGTACTTTGATAGTGGATGCTCTCGGCACATGACCGGAGATAGGAGCAAGCTATTAGATTTTGTAGAAGGTCGCGGTTCAAAAGTTCGTTTCGGTGATAAATCTAAAGGAAGAACAAGAGGGAAAGGAAACCTACTTGTCGGAAAATTCAAAGTCACTGATGTTGCATATGTTGAAGGCTTACAGTATAATATACTTAGTATTAGCCGATTACGTGATAAATGCCTTCGGTGAAATTCTATATAGATCGTCAGAGAGTCAAGAACATCCAAACCAAGGAAGTTGTGCTTACAGGAAGCAGATCAGGTAACATGTATATTGCTGACTGGAAGCCTATGAGCTCCTCAATTCCATGCTTTGTTGCCAAAGGCACTGCAGATCTTAGCTGGTTATGGCACAAGAGGATGTCTCACGTCAACTTCAAGACAATCAACAAGCTCTCAACACAGGGAATGGTTAGAGGTTTGCCAAATGTGTCATTCAAGAAAGACAGCGTCTGCGGACCATGTCAGAAAGGCAAGCAAATCAAGTCAACCCTGAAGAGCAAATCCTACCTTTCAACCCAAAGAGTGTTGGAAATGCTACACATGGATCTCTACGGTCCTGTAGACCCAGTAAGTTTGGGAGGTAAGAAATACTGCATGGTTGTTGTTGATGATTATTCCAGGTATGCTTGGATGATCTTCCTTAGCAAGAAGAAGGAAATAACATCTAAGCTGCCCGAGCTCCTGAGAAAGTTGCAAAATGAAAAGGCATTGAGTATCGTGTGCATCTGCTTACAGAGGTGTAATTTACTAACCGCTTTATAGAGCAATACTGTTCGGAGAATGGAATACAGCACGAATACTCAGCTGCCCGTACACCTCAACAAAATGGTGTTGCCGAGCGAAAGAATAGGACGTTGAAAGAAGCAACAAGGACAATGATTGCCGCAAGCAAGTTGCCACAGCGTTTCTGGGGTGAAGCAACCAATACAGCATGCTACATTCAAAACCGTTGTATCGTCAACAAGCACCACAACAAAACAGCATATGAGGTATGGAACAACAAAACTCCGTTAGTTTCGTATTTCCACATTATTGGATGCATGTGTTATGTGTTAAATAATGGGAAGGATCAACTTAGAACCTTTGATGAGAAATCAGATGAAGGAATATTTGTAGGATACTCCTCCATCAGCAAAGCTTTCAGAATATTTAACAAAAGGAAGCTGACAATCGAGGAATCAGTTCATGTAGTGTTCGACGAACCTCACCATGACCGTACAGGAGTAGATGATATTACTCAGGACATCCAACATCTATCTATCTTGGATCCTCCAACTCCCATAGAACCTGTCGTTGATTTAGAAATCAATCCTGCAGCTGTAAGAATCGACGTGGATGAAGCTGAAGCTGTACAAGCTGAAGCTGTATCTACAGAATCTTTCGATACAGTACGGGACCCTGAATTAGAACCCGACCGAAGATGGTTGAGAGATCATCCGCAAGAGCTGATCATTGGAAACATAAATGCTGGTGTTTCTACTCGTCGAAGAATACAGAGTACACAAGGAAATGTACTTTGTGCACAAGAAGAATCTGATGCTGAGATATCACAGTTTCCTGAATGGAAATCTCAATCCGAGCTTAGAAGACTCAATATGTGCACTATCGCTGTATTCTTAGCCTGATCGAACTGTTTGACCATAGACGCTCTTAATAATTCTCATTGGATAACATCTATGGAAGAAGAGCTTAACGGTTTCGAAAGAAACAATGTATGGTATCTTGTACCCAGACCTACACATCAATCGGTTATAGGAACCAAATGGGTATTTCGAAACAAAAAGGATCGAAATGGACTTATTATAAGGAATAAATCTAGACTAGTCGCACAAGGCTATAGTCAGGAAAAAGGCATAGACTATGATGAAACCTTCCCCCCTGTAGCGAGACTAGAAGCCATTAGGATATTTTTAGCCTTTGCCGCCCATAAGAGCTTTATTGTATACCAAATGGACGTCAAGAGTGCTTTCCTGAATGGAGACCTTGCAGAAGAAGTTTATGTTGAACAACCACCAGGGTTTGCCAACACAGACGGTATCGATTTAGTATACAGGCTAAGGAAAGCGCTGTATGGACTTAAACAAGCCCCTAGAGCCTGGTACGAAACCTTGTCCCAGTATCTAACCAACAACGGATTTGAGAAAGGTGCTGTGGACAAGACCTTGTTCAAAATACAGGAAGGTGATGACCTTCTTATGGTGCAAATCTATGTGGATGACATAATTTTTGGTTCAACTAACCTTGCTTTGTGTCAAAGGTTCTCTCATCTCATGCAAAGTAAATTTGAAATGAGTATGATGGGGGAAATTAGTTATTTCCTTGGCTTGCAGGTAAAGCAGTTGCCTACATGTATTTTCATCAACCAGGAAAAATATAGCAAGGAGCTTCTCAACAAATTTGGAATGAATAATTCCAAATCATCGTCAACCCCCATGAGCACTTCCGTGCAAATTAGTGCTGATGAAGCCGGAAAGCCGTTTGACCAATCACTCTACAGGAAGCTCATTGGTTCGCTCCTGTACCTAATGACTAGCAGCCCGATACTTGATTTCTTTGTTGAAGTGTGTGCAAGATATCAAGTAGCACCTAAAGAATCACACTTCAATACAGCTAAACGAATCCTGAAGTACATTAAAGGAACGGTCGATGCAGGACTATGGTATCCGAAAGAAGGAGGATTCGATTTAGTTGGATACAGCGACTCGGATCTCGGAGGCTGCAAGTTAGATAGTAAGAGTACAAGTGGAACTTGTCACTTTCTTGGACCTAGACTCGTTTCTTGGTTCAGTAAGAAGCAATTGGCTAACTCTCTTTCCACGGCTGAATTAGAGTACTATGCTGCTGGTAGCTGCTGTATGCAGATCCTTTGGATGCAGCAACAATTGTCAGATTATGGAATCGATGCCAGAGAGACTCCAATCATGTGTGATAGCACGAGTGCAATTGCAATCACGCACAATCCTGTCCTGCACTCGCGCACTAAGCATATCAACATGAAGCATCATTTTATAAGGAATCACGTCGAGAACAAAGATGTTCGCCTTGAAAAAGTTCATACAGACATTCAGCTAGCTGACATCTTCACCAAGCCTCTCGACACAGCCAGATTCAACATGCTCAGACAAGAATTGGGAATGCTATAGCCCGACTCCCTGTAAGTAATTTACTGTTTTTACTCAACAATTGAGGGGGAATGCTGTAAGACCCAAGAATACAGTATCCCACGTTAATTATTTGTACACTCAGAACCATCAATACAGCACTGTAGTGAGCAAGGACATATGAATCCTACAGCTGACGTGTGCAATAATTAAGGGGGAATACAGTATGACCCATGAATACAACATTAATCCAAAAATTGTTGTATGGAATCTAAAACCTATATTTACCTTTTAAGGGGTAACGCTGTATCGACGTGGAAACAGCACATGCTATAGGATTTCGATTCAGTATATATATAATATAATATTATTTCTTTTCAAAATGATTTTTGTCCACGTGCCCTGTTTTTATGTCAAACGTCATGTACAAGAAATGCCTTACACGACATCTGGACAACTGAATCTCAAAAGCCGCGATGTTTTAAATTGTTTATTGTTTTAAAACCGCCGTTTCAGGCATTTAGGGTGACACAAATGTCAGAAGTGGGACCCACTCATTTTTAAACATTTTAATGGATTAGCGTACCAGTTACATTCAGTCCATCTTAACCGTTGATTTCAAAAACCGGTTCCCATCCCTTAAAATCTGACCATTCGTACTCTGCAAAACCCTATTTCGCCGCCCAACTATAAAAGGACTGATACTGCCATTAGAGACTCTTTACGCTTTCTGCAAATTTAAGAGTTCTCAAGCAAAAACAGCCTACATACTTTTCTGCATTTTACTGCATATTTCGGTTATTTCCTTGCACTTTTTCTTGTAAAATCATCAAATGGCTGGACAAACTTTCTCCCGCTCTCAAGAAAACCGTTAACATCATCGATGGACGGATCTTTTCAAGATCTGTTGTCATTGAACGTATTCTGTCTGAAACCAACGACGCAGAACCCATGGAGTACATCATAACTCGTCTTCGTCAACAAGGCCTCTATCGCCTTGGAAGTCAGACTGCTGACAAGTACGATGCTCATCTGGTTGAGGAATTTTACCTCAACGCCGCCGTACGCTTTTTGTCACTGGCCCAAGGAGGTCACGTTGCTGACATTACCGCTACAATCCAAGGAGTTGAGACCTATGTTGATAGCGATCTGTTCCAGAATATCTATAGGCTACCCGCTGATGGCCTGACAATGGATCAACTTGAGACATTTGGGTCTCAAGAGCTAATAACTAAATTTTATGGATTATTCACAGGCTCAAAAGTTGTTGACATGGTTCAAACCACCTGTCACAAAAAGAATTTCTGTCTGCCTTATGTATACTTGCATGATTTCTGCTGCAGGATCATTGAGAATCGAACTGGTGCGTTCGAAATGTGATCTAAGGTTCAGGATGATGGTGGCTATTCTGACCTGTGAAAAGGTCAACTGGTGCCAGATAATCCTGAAGCGCTTGCAAGAGGAGGTGTGCAAATCGGCCACCCAGAAGAAATCTTTTGGTTTGATGTTAAACCATATCCTGACGAAATGCGGTCTGTCGCAATCCGCTGATGCTAAGAAGAATAGCTCCAGGATATACCTAGGAGGCGTCAATCCTACTGCGTATAATCAAACCACCATGGCCTGCAACCACCCGAAAACCGGAAGTATACCAGTTTCCGCAAATCCACGAGATGAGTCCTTGAAGTCCCAGGACGTGGAATCTTCAAAGAAGAGAAAAAGATCTCACAGCAAGAAACCCATTGCTGGTGAGAAGCCCAAGAAGAAACTTAAGAGGCTTTCTAAAGTCAAATTTGCCAAGCCCTCCGAAGAAGTTTCCCCCGTGGTTCAACCCACTGAAGAACAACCCCAGGACCCAACTCCTGTGGAAGAGGTGTCCACTACTGTATCGACAGTAGATCCTGAGCCTTTGAAGGCTAGGACGGATGATGAGACATCTGCCAACGAGAAAGACTCTAGCGAGTCGGCTGCCCATTTGGAGCCAAAAGCTACTTCTCCTCTGCGGGATCCCATACCCGTACAGGATCCATCTTCCTTCGGGGCACCATCCCCTGTAAGGAATCCCACTTCCATACAGGATCCCATACCTGTACAGAAATCCCTCGCTACAGCGTCTCCAGACGTTGTACGTAGTCCCTCCCCTGACACCATTATTCATAAGACCCTTCTCTCTGTTCAAATTGAACATGCTTACGAAAGATTTCTAACATGGAAAGGATACAGACTAGCTCCGTATGAAACATTGTACAACTGGAGCAATTGGAGCCAAGAAGAAAGATTCGTATAAGAAGTGACGGACTCAATGGAAATTGAAGCCCTGATCCAATGGGACAATCCCTTCTGCAAAGAGCTGATTGAAAGCCATCTTTTGCAGAAATCTAACGTAATAAGGAAAGGAAAGGATAAGTCAGAGGACTCTCCCCCAAATCCAAAAGACGACGATAACAATGACTCAGACGACGACGACGATGCTTTTCAAGCTGGTCTGAGAATGAGTCGTGAAGAGGCTCAAGCTAGAGACGCCTCTCCACCAAAAAGTGACGAAGGGCCGTCGACTCGAAGCAATCCCCCTTCGCCACAGCAAGAGATAATTCCCGACGAGGAGGAATCAGTCCCTCAAGTCGAGGAAGTTGAAGCAGTTTTGGAACAGACACCTGAGCCTGCTGCCACTGAAGAAGAAGTTGCCCGCGCCGTCCAGCAAGAGAAATCAATCCCTCTGACGGAACAGGCGGAAGCTGAGAGACAACAGGAGGAATCAGTCCCTCCTGTATCCATGTCTACAGATGAAACTTCGCAACAGGAAGACACTCAACCCCCTGCCGCCGAACCAGAACAAGCTGCTCCCGCCCCTTCAACCGTGGAATCCGAGGACGGTATCGTACCTGAGGATGTCCAACTTAGTTCACGCCTAACCGTGAACCTAAGGAGGTTGAACTGCTATGAGGACTTTGCTCAACCAGATTCTCCGATTTCTGCTGCTAGGAAAGAGCGCCTGCGTGCACTTGGTCTTCAAACTGTATTCATCCAGGATGCAGTGAATGCTCTGTCTTCTGTTGAGAAAGCATTGAATTGGATGCATACTTCTGTCGTGGAGGAGATGACCACTCTACAACATGAAGTATCTCGTGTTGTCGAGGCATTCGTTATTCTGCCAGAAGTGTTCAAACAAGCTATGAAAATCATGGAAGACAAGCAGGAGCAACTCCTGAAGGAAGAAGCAACCAAAACGCGAATAGCTGAAGCCAAGACTGCATGTGCTATGATTGAAAACAGCTCTCAATTGCGCGCCCACGACAAATGTATCCAGGACATGTTGCAGACACTTTCCGCCCTTGTAGAAAGAATGACTAACATCGAGACGAAACAGGATACTGCATTAGAGATCCTAGAACGTCTTGATGAAGCAAAAAAGGGGGAAGAGGCAAGAGAAGCTGCTAGGAGAATCAGGATACAGCAAGAAAGGGAATTTGAGGCCGCTCAAAACAGAATCACTGCTGAGTTAAACAAGCTAGCCCCTCCCTCCCAAAGTTTTAAGATTTCAGGCTCCCGACCTGAATTTCATGATCCAATTGTTCCGTGGCAAAATCTAATCCAGAGACCTTCTGAGATTCGTCTGCCGACCAACCGCCATCCTACTGCCGATGAGGTGAAGCAATGGAGGAAGAACGAACTGATGAGATACTTTGTTAAACTCATCAGGGAATCCGCCATCTTCAAGAGCTATAAAACATTAGCGGAGGCCGCAGAAAAATTTACGAAGATGCTAGAAGACGGAAAACTCCCTCTCCAGCTAGATATGAAGAGCAAGCACAGAAGAGGAGATCGGATCACCCATCCAGAAGACTGGATTCTTGCCTTTGATAGATCCTATGAAGGAAGAGCTATATACCAGGATCGAGGCAACGATTCCCTACAAAACTGGTGGCGTGGTACCGAGAATGATCCAGGGAGAAAGCCATGGAGGCATGCGGACTACAGATAGGAGCTGAAATCCTTGTATATTATTTTTGTTTTGTAGTTTCTCTTCGAAACAGCAAACCATGTACTCAATTTGTTTTGAATATCAATAAAAGTGTTTGTTTGTCTTGAAAGATTACAACTCGTAATCTACTGTGTTGATGTATGATTACTTAAATTGTTTGATAACAATCTCAAGTAATAGAAACTTGATTGAAAATTAAGCTGTACGAACTAGTCTACGAACAGTTCATGATTTCAGTTGTAAGCTTAAGATACATTGTAAGATTGTGCCTGCGCGCCAATCATAAGCTTAAGTTGTAAAAATTCTTAGCTGTATCGAACTCGCCTGCGAGCAGTTCATCAAATAGTCTAAGTTGCTGAAAGACAGACCCTTTGACAAAAGACCGAGAAATCCGCCAGAAGCCATCAAGGAAGATTATTTCATGAAGAAGGTTTTGGCATCATCAAGAAGACTTGAATGCTAGAAAGTTAAAGTCTTGGCAAATTGTCAAAAAGGGGGAAATTGTTGGGAAAACAAGAACCCTATATCGAAACAGCCGGGATATTCAATCCCTGTATCGAATAGTATCTGTTAAGAGGTTTTGGCATATATGCCAATCCACATACAGTAAAGGAAACTGTATCGAAGTATTGAGGCATCATCTTGTATCGAAGACCTGTCTCGAAATCAGCATATAGTGGAATCCTTCAGTACAGCAAAGAAGTCTTATAAAGACCAAGTATGGAAACTGTATCGAAACACCGAAACAGTTATCTTCAATACAGCTCACAATAGGACAAAGAAGGAATCTTCATAAGTCAAGTCCCGTTGAATAAAGAAGTATTTAAATACTCAAGGATAAAGTATTTAAATATTGTCAGTCAACAGATCTTCAAATCCCGCTAAATCCGGATCGTGTTATAATCCCGTTGGAACGGAATCTTGCTCAACGGAAACATCTCAACGGATATATATTTCAGAGACTATATATATCACATCAAGATGCTGAAGATCAGACACCCAATCTATCGAAATTATCAAGCTATCAAAGTTATCATCAGAGCAAAACATATCTCCAAAGCTTACTGCAATTCAGATCTAAAGAGATATACAGTGCTCATCATCTTGAACAACACTTCATCAGCTGAAAGCTCTTTAAGTCAAAGTTGTTGTTCACCATCTGTTCTATACTTTGAACAAACCCAGATCAGCCCTGTGTGGACTGAGTAATCTGTGCTTCTCCGGAACTGTGTGTGAAGGAATTGCATCGAAGAAGACGAAGCTTCAGAACTGTGTGTGAAGAAGCAAGTCAAAGCATTAGCTCAAAACCAATCTGTGTGAACGGTTGAAGCTAAGATCTTTATATCAATCTGTGTGAACGATATACTGATTGTGTGTTGTTATAATTACGTAGTTGTGTACGTAGTAATTATAATAAACTTTTTACTCCTGTGTGGAGGACCAGTGGACGTAGAGGGGTTTACCTCGAACCACTTTAATTACTGTGTTATTTACCTTCAGTTTTTACTGTTTTAATTACTGTGATTAATTAAGTATACACTATACATTTAGTTGCTGTATCCATAGCGACCTACTGTATCTAAGACTTCCGCTACGCACTCAGATTTAAAATCAGTACAGTTTGTTGTTTAAAC
This sequence comes from Orobanche coerulescens, assembly GCA_033398695.1. Lineage (NCBI taxonomy): Eukaryota > Viridiplantae > Streptophyta > Magnoliopsida > Lamiales > Orobanchaceae > Orobanche > Orobanche coerulescens. Next base: position 233,324,860 of record CM065802.1, read on the forward strand.
TATTTCCCAAACTGTATCCAGTATACTTAGTGGCCAACAATATATCTTGGTTTCGTATTTCATTTCTTCACGAACCAAAATCTGTTTTCTCTCCCTAGAATCGTCCTTCTGGACTTGTTCTTGATAATTAGCCTCTTCCAACACGATTTTGATCATCCTAGCTTGGATTGAAGCTTGAAGTTGGAAGCTTGGTGGTGCTCCTTTGTTGTTTGGAGAGTTTTTCTTGTTCTTCATTGGTAAGTTCTCTTAATCTCTTATTCTTTAAGTGATTTCCGAGTATGATGATGATGTTGTTGTTTTCTTCGGGTATTGATTGATTGTTGGAGTATATCATGATTCTTGATGAGTTTTCATAACTTGTAATGAAGAACATGATGATTTTGTCTTGAGGGGGACTTGTTCTTGATGTTTTAGAATGTTTGGAGGTTATAATCATATTTAGGAAGGATTATGTTAATATTGCTATATGATTAACATAGTCTTGATATGATTGTTGTTGTTATTTGTGTTTTTGGAGGGATTATAACCATTTTAGTAAGGAATTATGATGAATTATGTAATGATTATCATAATCTTACAATGGTTGATTTAATCTTGTGGTTTAATCTGAATTCTTGATGAATTAGTGATGGATTATTGTTTAGACATCATGTTTGTTGGGTTGATGATGTTCTTGGGGTATTGATGATGATATTAGTGATATTATCATTTTGAGATGTTTGTTTTGATGATTGTTCTTAAGTGATTCTTGTTGAATTGATTTCACAAGTGTTAAGAACGTAATGATCATGTTAATCGATCATTGAGGTGTTGGAGGATGTTAGAATTTATAGTTGAGAACTATGATTTTCGTTTGGGGAGTTTAATCGATTCGGGATTGAATCGGGATTGTTTTGGTGTTGCTTTCCATTGATTTTTTGTTATTGAATGAATCGTATTTCATTCAAGGCTGCTCGAGTGTTTGGGATCAACGGAAGGCGCCGTTTGTCATTTCGTGCGAGGACGTTGATCGTGGAAGGACTTTCTCGCCTTCGGTTTAAGGCAAGTTTTATACTTGTACTCGTCAATGAGATTAAAGTTATCATGTATGTGTATGAATGTGTTGTATCATTTCGAGACTTGGTCTCTCTATGATTTTGTTGATATTAGGGGATTGTTTGATACGATACCATTCGGCAAATTTATGCCAAATGTTGTTGTTGTTCGATAAAAGCCGTTCGGGACTTTGAGATACTCGTGGTTGATGTTATTATCGATAGCCGATTCGCGGTATCGATGTATCGATTGTTGTTGTTGTTATTGATGTCGGTTTGAGACGTTATTGCGATCATTGTTATTGATATTGGTATTTTGGGATTGATGCTGGAATTGGCCGAGTGAAGGCATTGACGTGTTCGATTATTATCTCCGTCATAGGTAACCAATTTTAGGTACTGGGGCATGATAAGTCTCAGTTTTATACACTTATCCATGATTTTTATCGATAAATTTCACCCATAATTGAGCTAGTCTACTCATTTTTTGCTTTTAATTAATTAGTTTTTAATAATTTTATTTTTATCGGATAAAGATGTAAATCTAGTCTTAATCGGATTGAATTACTGATTTACTCAAGAAATACCATGTTTATAAAATATTCTCTTTGTTGATTTTTATGTATTCATGTTGTAGGGCTTTCCGAGACGAGTTCGGCAGTCTTTCCGGATTCAAAATCTGAGTTATATATCAAAAGTTATCATCTGAAGAAGATTTGGGGGCAAATACGCAAAGTCTGAGAAATTCTTGGCTGAAAACATAACTATCAAAGCATCCAGTGAGCAAATTGACGAAGCCAAGTTACGACCGTAACTACAGAAAGTTACGGCCGTAAGTCACCCTAGTTACGGCCGTAACTCCTGAATGTTACGGCCGTAACTATTGACAGATTGTTATGATTTGTCTAATTTTTTATACTTTTTGTGTATTATTAAGGGGATGGCTGGCATTGATTCGATCTATTGTAATAATGCTGGAGTTTTGGAGCTATTAGATGACTTTAGGTGTATAAATAGACCCCTTAGATCCTTCACCATTCACCATTCATCTTATAATTTTCCATTTTTTGTAAACTTTTCTTTTTGTGTGAAGAACACACTTGTGTTCTTGAGTGATCTTTGTAAGTGTGGTATAACATATGTTGTTCAGAGAGTTTATTTCTTCTATCTCCTTTATCTACTAAGGGAGTTAGGATCAATTCTTTCTCTTGATTCAACTAATAATGACCACAAAAGCTTGTAATATGTATAATAAATCCTTCATGGGCTAAGTAACCTTTAGTTGGGATTATAAACAAGGTTAGTCATGTTATTTATGTTTGTATAAAAGATCTATTGTGAATTACTTATTATTGTGTGTGATTTTCATTGTTTTAACAATCTTTATTTATTTGGCCAATAAATGACGATATTTATGGTCTTCATATGTTTCGAAAGAAAATATGTTTGATTAGATCAAATGATCTTCACTCTAAGTTGTTCTAGGGGATAGAAATATACCTCTAGTCCTTAGATGATTCTTTGAGTTATTTTCATAAATCCTAATGCTATGTATTGAAGCCAATCAACATAGAAATATAGTGGATTGATTCAATATGTAAGGGCGTTTATAGTTCGAAGAGAAACCGTCTTTTTAAGGAAAATCGAATCTACACAACATAATAAGTAAATTCATCTTATGATCTCCTATACATCTTTTATAACTAATGACGAACTAAGTTTGTAATCCCAACTATTTCATTTTATCGTTAATCAATCTATTATTATTGCAATCTTTTTATTTCCTTAAAATATTAGAACTATTATTGCATTTACTTTGCAACAATTAAACCAAACTCTTTAAATTGTGTGTTTCACTCATCTTAGTATCTATAAAAATAGACTAATAGTGTATAATTCAAATTATAACCAAACTTCCTTGTGGGATCGATAAATCGGACTCAAAAAGTCCACTTTACTACTTGATACGATATTGTGCACTTGCGATAGTTACACCAACAACGTGTCAGGGCATCTTTTCTAATCGTTTCGTTATTATTGATCGGCCACTCTAAGGTAATCGAGGTGTTGAATCATTCGTTGTATCATTATTATCGGTTGGTCATTCTAAGGCAATCGACGTATTGAATTGGGATTATCGAAGATAATTCCCATCCGTTGTATCATTATTTATCGATTGACCGTTCTAAGGTAATCGACGTAATGAATTGGGATTATCAAAGATAATTCCCATACGTTGTATCATTGTTTATCGATTGACCGTTCTAAGGTAATCGAGGTATTGAATTGGGATTATCGAAGATAATTCCCATCCGTTGTATCATTGTTTATCGATTGACCGTTCTAAGGTAATCGAGGTATTGAATTGGGATTATCAAAGATAATTCCCATCCGTTGTATTATTGTTTATCGATTGACCGTTTTAACGTAATTGAGCTATTGAATTGGGATTATCGAATATAATTCCCATCCGTTGTGTCATTGTTATCGATTGACCGCTCTAAGGTAATCGACATATTGTATTGGGATTAGCGAAGATGATTCCCATATGTTGTGTCGTGTTGTCGATTGACCATTCTAAGGCAATCGATGTATTGAATTGGAACTGTCGGAGACATTTCCCATCCGTTGTATCGTTGTTATCGATCGACCATTCTAAGGTAATTGATGTATTGAATTGGGACTGTCGAAGACATTTTCCATCCGTTGATGTCATTGTAATCGATTATCCATTCCTAAGGCAGTCGAGGTATTTGAATTGGGACTGCCGAGGACGGTGCCCATCCGTGAGTTATTATTGTCGTGTTGGCCGACTCAAGGCAGCACACTATTATTCTTGTAAATTCGGTAATCTTGGGATCGTTGCCATTTGTGATTAATTGTGTTTTGAGGCCAGTCGCGGCTAGTGCTCGATGGGTAAGTTTGGGGCTTGAACCTTCGCGGTTGGTTTCCCAACACCTACAGTTCAGTAGGTCATGGTCATATTGATGATCTCATTATGGGTAAGCTTGGGGCTTGAACCTTCGTGGTTGGTTTTCCAACACCTACAGTTCAATAGGTCACAGTCACTGGGTGATCTCATTATGGGTAAGTCTGGGACTTGAACCTTCTTGGTTGGTTTTCGAGCACCTACAATTCAGCAGGTCATGGTCATTGGATGACCTCATTGTGATATGGCTTCGTGCTGTGGCTTCGGCCCTCATTGTGATACGGTTTCGTGCCGTGGCTTCGGCCCTTAGATGTTACAGCTTCGGGCTGATTTGGCTTCAGGCCACTGTGGTGTTTGACAGTTTCGGCTGAGTGGTTTTCAGACCATTATGATATTTCGGCAGCTTCGGCTGAGGGGCTTTCAGGCCATTGTGATGTATTTGTATTTCTGTTGGAGCCTTCGTGTAACACCCCGAGTTATTCAAGGTATATTACAGGGCCGTGGACCCCTACATGGAACCCACCAGGCTAGACACGAATTACCACAGTAAAAAGGCGCATCATTCAGATGGAAATCAAATAACATGCCCGGTACAACCGGCGAAATAATCATCACCGACCAATAAAAAGTAATTTCAAGGACATACAATTCCATAATCAGCGATTTGGGCAGATTGTTCTGCCGATCCATTACGTACGCTAACACCTGTGTTACGTACGTAATGAGCGTAACGTACGTTAACCGCTGTGCGTTAACGTACATAATGAGAGGTCCGGTTTTATAAACCTGAGTTGACCTTGCATTCACGACATTCTTCATTTTCTTCCTTCCGTCCGCATCGAGTGTTCTTAGAGAGATTTGAGCGATTATTCAAGTTTTGCCCGTGGAAATGCTTGGGGAATCAAGTATTGTGTTCCTAATGTAGTTTATCATCACCGTAATCGTCTTCCTCCGTCCGAATCAAGGTAAATATTCTAAGAACCCTACTTTTGGGTAAATTAGGGGTTTTCGGTTTATTGTTAAATTCGTTCCGTATTGTTGATTAATTCATGATGAATATGATTAATCTTATTGGTATTCTTGGTTTTCCTACGGATTCATGGTATATTTCATGGTATTTTCGTAATCGAGAGGGTTTGGTTGTGGTCAGCCCTCGTTGTTGTTCTTATACGAATATGCATGAATCGTAGGCGGGTTTTCGGGTGTATTCCTTTTTCGTATTCATTTGGAAATGGATGTGATTGTATTCTTCGAATCATTAGGTTCGGTTTTGTTGTTTCCTAGTGTTCGTCGGTGAATTTCCTTTCCATTCGTTGCGTCGTCAATTATTCAAGGCAAGTATTTTTGGAAACCTTTATGCTTAACATGAAATGGTAATGTATATTGTGTGTGCTTTGCTCACCTCGGGAGGGTCCGACGAGGCCTCGAGGGAATCTATGACTTCAGTCTGGATTCACGAGTTTGTTTCGCTAGCCAGCTCGGGAGGGTCCTTAGAGGCCTCAAGTGGGATTTGTGGCTTCGTCCTGGTCCTAGGCGATGCCTGTGTGTGATTTATTTTATGATATGGCCACCTCGGGAGGGTCCTTAGAGGCCTCGAGTGGGATTTGTGGCTTCGTCCCGGTCCTAGGCAAATTTGTTTGACTGTTTGTTTCCGGAAAAGACATGTCTGGTTTTGGTTTTGAAATGAAATTGGTGCATTTTACTATGAAATGTGTAAGCGAATGGTTTGCCTTGATTACTTGTACTAGCGTAATTGCAAACCCCTCTGGGGACCCATTTTGGGGAAATTCTTGTTATGGATTTCAGGTTTTGATCAGCTGGACGAGCGGGCGCTGGGACAGTACGAGGATGCTGGCCAGGGTCGTTGACATGTGCATTTGAGTCTTTTTTTTTCATTGTTCCATTCGATATGGTTGTTGTCTATTTTCTAAACTTATAGATTGTACTCGCGAGTACTTAGGCTTTTCTCTTTGGATTGTGATTTGTATTTGTTGAAGTTATTTATGGTTGACGATGTTGATTACTCCGCCGGTTGTACCTGGCGTGATATTTGATTTTCATCTGGATAATGTGTGATTTTACTGTGGAATTCGTGTTTAGAGTGGTGGATCCCATGTGAGGGTCCACGACACTGTAATATATATATATATATATATATATATATATATATATATATATATATATATATATATATATATCGGGGTGTTACAGAAAATGGTATCAGAGCAACTAGGTTTATGGATACCTAGGCTTGTCGGTTATTTGGGTCTAGTTGTGTTTTGTGTTGCACATTGTCACACCGCTGCCAACATCTCGGTACTTCCAGTGCTCGTAAGTTTTCCTCACTCGATTCTTTGTTTTCTCGTAACGTAATTCCGTTTCATAAATTGTGGATGTTTTTTCTCTCTTACTTATCATCGAGTTGCTTTTGCTACCTCTTAACACCAGTATGGATGCTGGAAGAGGTCGTGGTCGTGGTCGTGGGGCAACCGGTGGGGTGGCCACATCGCATTCTTCGGGAGTCGGTAGCACTGGTGACCGACATAGCCATGCTTCTTCTCAAGATGGCGCCGACCTTGGTGCTGCGGCTGTTATGCAACAAATGGTGAACCAAATGGCGGCGATAGCCCAGACGGTTTAGAATCCGGCCCATGCTGCTCGGGACGGAGCTGACCGTTAGCTTCAGGATGTCATCAAGATGCATCCTCCTCAGTTTACGGGAGCTTCGGACCCGATTGGCTGGGAAGGGTGGATCAAGGAGATATCCAAAGTCTTTGTTGCCACCAACTGTCTCGAGGACCGCAAGGTCCCTATTGCCCAGTATTTTCTCACTGAGACGCTACGGATTGGTGGGAGGCCGTTGGGCCTAAGGATCTCGTTGCTTCGTGGGCAGAATTCAAGGACCTAATGGAGACTGAGTATTATCCGTGGCCGGTTAGACAGGCTCGAGTCCATGCCTTCTATGATGCTCAACCGCGGGATATTCCTGTCTCCCAAGCTATTGCCGATTTCAACAAGGAGTTGGGCTATGTGAAGACCCAAGTTGTCGAGGAGAGCGACAAAATTTTTCACCTTTCCAGACGGATGAAACTGTTAATTTGGGACTATATGTCTGGGCTCGTCTGTACTACCTTGAAGGATTATCAGAGTCGATCTCTTGCCTATGATATGTCTGTGACGGCCAGTGTGGCGGTTCGGGAGAGTAAGAAACAGAAATCCGCTGAAAATTTCTCGGGTCACAAGGGTAGAGGTGAGCAGAAATCTCAGTCTGCAAATATTCCTGGGGGTGGTTTGGCTCGATTCTCTAGGGGCTATTGAGGTACTCCCAGTGCCTCCGTTCGGGATGCCAAATGCTTTAACTGTGGCAAGTCGGTCCATCAGAACCGGGAGTGTACTCGTCCGCCTTTGACTTGTCATACTTGTGGTCAGTCGGGCCACAAGGCTTCTTTTGTGAGCGGGTAGGACAACTTCTTGGTGCTCAGGCTTCTTTTCCAGCACCTAGAGAGCTAAGTGTGAACCAGGGCTCGTTTGCTCCACAATCTCCACCGAGTGCCATCCGAGGGAGAGGTCGGGGTCAGCCCGCTAGAGGGGGAGCTTCCAGTGTCGGCTCCGCCCATCTGCATATCTATGAGATGAGGAGGGCCGATGATCCAGCGGCCACCGTGGCGACAGGTACCGTTCACATCCATTCCCATCCTGTTAGTGTGCTTTTTGATTCGGGTGCTACGCATTCATTCATTTCTCTGGAGTGTGTGCGCCGTTTGAGTCTTGACTGTTTATCGCCGTGCGAGCCTTTCATCGTTAAACTTCCTAGCAGTGATATAATCATTGGCGATCGAGAGGTTCGAGACTATTCTGTGTTTATTTGTGAGAGGGCTTGGCTCTCTAATCTTATTATTGTGGGTTTTGAGGGTGAGGATTTGATTCTCGGGGATGATTGGCTCGAGCGGCATGGTGCAATCATGAACTACCGCACGAGGATCATTACCATGCTAGCCTAGGACGACACCAAGCACTCTTTCACGGGGCGAAAGAGAAACCAGAAGTTCGTAATTAATGCCATGAAGGCGATGAGACTCCTGCTAAAGGGGTGTACGGGTTATTGGTGCTATGTCTTGAAGACGGAGAATGGTGGAGTCGAGCTTTCATCGATTCCAGTCGTTAGTGAGTTCCTTGATGTTTTTCCTGATGAGTTACCGGGGTTGCCACCAGACCGTGAGGTCGAGTTCGCTATAGAGTTAGAGCTGTGTGTGGCTCCAATTTCGAAGGCACCGTATCGCATGGCACCTTCAGAGATAGCCGAGTTGAAGAAGCAGTTGAGTGTGCTTATTGAGTCGGGGTATATTCGACCGAGCGCTTCGCCTTGGGGAGCACCGGTTTTGTTCGTTCGGAAAAAGGATGGTTCACTACGTTTGTGTATGGACTATCGCTAGCTAAATAAGGTGACCATCAAGAACAAGTATCCTCTGCCGAGGATTGATGACTTGTTCGATCAGTTGCAAGGAGCTGCGGTATTATCGAAGATCGACTTGAGATCGGGGTACTATCAGCTTCGAGTGAAGGAGTCCGACGTACCGAGAATAGCTTTTCGGACGAGATACGGACACTATGAGTTTGTAGTTATGCCCTTCGGGTTAACTAATGCACCGAACGTGTTTATGCAGTTGATGAACAAGGTCTTTATCGAGTATTTGGATAAGCGTGTCATAGTCTTCATTGACGACATCCTTATTTATTCGAGGTACGAGGAAGAGCATGCCCATCATCTGCGTGTGGCGTTAGACATTTTGAGGACCGAGCAACTCTATGCAAAGTTCTCGAAATGCGAATTCTGGCTGAAGGAAGTGATGTTTCTAGGTCACGTGATTTCAGCCGAGGGAGTTCGTGTGGACCCACAGAAAGTTGAGGCAGTGTTGGATTGGGCACCGCCCAAGAACGTGAAGGAGGACCGTAGTTTCTTAGGTTTGGCTGGCTACTACCGTAAGTTCGTCAAGGGTTTCTCGAAACTAGATCGGCCACTTACGCAGTTACTCCAGAAGTCCTAGAAGTTCGTCTGGAATGACGATAGGTAGTCGAGTTTTGAGGATCTGAAGAGACGTTTGACTTCAGCCCCGATTTTGGCGTTGCCATGTGGCAATGGGATTTTTTTCTTTTATAATGATGCTTCGGGTTAGGGTCTTGGGTGCGTGTTGATGCAGTACGAGCATCGAGACAGTTGAGGCCGTATGAGCTTAACTACCCTACTCACGATTTGGAGTTAGCGGCAGTTGTTTTTGCGCTCAAGATTTGGCGTCACTATCTTTTTGGCTCTGCATGTCAGATTTTTACCGATCATAAAAGTCTGAAGTACATATTTACTCAGCGGGAGTTGAATATGAGGCAGAGGAGATGGTTGGAATTGATTAAGGATTATGATCTCGAAATCCTTTATCATCCGGGCAAGGCGAACATCGTGGCCGAAGCCTTGAGTCGAAAACCGGTTGCGTTGCAGACGCTTGAGATCCTTACGTCTCAATCTGAGCTTCAGCGGAATTTGATTGAGTTGAGTGTTGAGATTTCGTTGCCTGGAGCCGTTGGGCAACTTTATGCTTTAGAGATTTCGTCGTCTCTGATCGATGAAATTAAACTGAAGCAACTGGAGGATCCGATGATTATTCAAATCCGAGAGAATATTCTTAAGGGAAAGTCTCCCGGATTTGTGATTCATGAAGATGTGGTATTGAGATTCCATAGTCGTCTGTGTATGCCGAACGACTCGGAATTGAGACAGGGTATTTTGCGTGAGGCTCATACTACGCCTTACTCCGTTCATCCTGGTTCAAGTAAGATGTACAAGGACCTGAGGAGAAATTTCTGGTGGAATGATATGAAGGAGGAGGTCGCACGGTTTGTAGCGAGATGTTTGACTTGTCAGTAGGTCAAAATCGAGCATCAGCGACCGGCAGGGTTATTGCAGTCACTTCCCATCCCGGAATGGAAATGGGACGATATATCGATGGACTTCATTACGAGTTTGTCGAGATTGAGATCGGGCATGAACATGGTTTGGGTGATTGTTGACCGTCTGACCAAGTCGGCACATTTTCTGGACATCAAGGATACTTGGGGCCTCGAGAAGTTGGCTCATGTGTTTATTGCGTGGATTGTGAGGCTTCATGGTACTCCAAAGTCTATTGTCTCGGATCGGGATGGCCTTTTTGTATCACACTTTTGGCAGGCGGTGCATAAGGCGTTGGGTACTCGTTTGCTTTTGCGTACCTCTTTTCATCCTCAGTCAGATGGACATTCGAAGCGCATTATCTAGACGTTCGAGGATATGTTGCGTGCTTGTGCTCTCGACTGGAGTAGTGACGGGGAGGATCATTTGCCATTGATCGAATTCATGTACAACAATAGTTGGCACGCGTCGATCCGAATGGCACCATATGAGGTGCTTTATGGGCGCCATTGTCGATCGCCGATTTGTTGGAATGAGGTGTCTGATTTGGTCGAGACCGAACCGGATATCGCTTTAGAGACGAGGTGGAAGGTGAAATTGATTCAAGAACGGATGTTGACTGCTCAGAGTCGACGAAAGTCATATGTCGACATCCGTCGTCGACCTTTGGAATTCGAGGTGGGATACCACGTTTTGCTAAAGGTGTCGCCGACGAGGAGAGTTTTCCGCTTTAGGAAGAAGGGGAAGTTGAGCCCGAGATTTATTGGACCCTTTGAGATTCTCGAGCGAGTCGGTGAGTTGGCATACCGTTTGGCACTACCTCCGGCCTTGAGTCACGTTCATAACGTTTTCATGTTTCCCACCTGAGGAAATATGTTCCGGATCCTAGTTACGTCATCGATTATGGTGAGATCGATGTCGCCGAGGATATTACCTTCGAGTAGCGCCCCCTGAAAATTTTGGAGCACCGTGAGAAGCGACTGAGGTATAATACCATTCCTTTAGTCAAAGTGCAGTGGTCGAGGCATGGTGTCGAGGAGGCAACTTGGGAAATCGAAGATAGCATGCATGCTAGGTACTCCGAGTTGTTTGTTTCTTAAGTTTCGGGACGAAACTTATTTTTAGAGGGGTAGAATGTAATATCCGTGTTTTTCTTTTTCTGGTATTCTCATTTTGCTGTATTTTTTGTTTTTAGCAACTCGCTTGTAACCGTTTCTACTTTTTGAATCTATTTTATTCTTGGAGTTTCTCCATTTGGACAACTTTCGGAGATGTTTTGATGTTATTTTGTCTTTTGTCATATATTGTTGCATGGACATTCGATTCTCGTAGAACCCGTTCGATTTTGTAATTTCTTTGATTTCACGAGTTCGTATGGTTGAGTTGTTCGTGTTGTGAGTTTCGGTTTATTGATCCGACGTCATATCGTGATTTTCGGACGTTTGGTCGTTTTATAATTTCCTATAAGCTTAGGGAATTTTACTTTCCTTGTCGTTTCTCGGATTCCTCGGTAGTTGGAATCGTATTTTCCTTCGGCGCTTAGCTTCGTTGTCGTGATTATTTCGTGTTTATGCTTCTAGAACCTGTCCTTGTGTTGCGTCTCGTTTTCGGACCGCCCGGTGCGGCTAACTTTGTTCAGCAATGCTGAACTGCTGCATGCATAACATGCGTTATGCATGCTTCCTCACGTGCGCTTTCGACACGCACATAACGTACATAATACCCTGATGGTAACGTACGTTATGGCCTTCAGTGTTTTGGACATTGGCCGAGTCCTTACGTACGTAAATATGTTGGTGTTACGTACGTAAGACCTCCTTGTAGCGTGCGCTAGCCGTCTGATGTAGCGTACGCTAACGGCATCAGCGATTTGGGCAGATTGTTCTGCCGAGCCATTACGTACGCTAACACTTGTGTGTTACGTACGTAATGAGCATAACGTACGTTAACCGCTGTGCGTTAACGTACGTAATGAGAGGTCAGGTCTTATAAACCTGAGTTGACCTTGCATTCACGACATTCTTCATTTTCTTCCTTCCGTCTGCAGCGAGTGTTCTTAGAGAGATTTGAGCGATTCTTCAATTTTTGCCCATGGAAATCCTTGGAGAATCAAGTATTGTGTTCCTAGTGTAGTTTATCATCACCGTAATCGTCTTCCTCCGTCCGAATCAAGATAAATCTTCTAAGAACCCTACTTTTGGGTAAATTGGGGGTTTTCGGTTTTATTGTTCGATTCGTTCTGTATTATTGATTAATTCATGATGAATATGATTAATCTTATTGGTATTCTTGGTTTTCCTATAGATTCATGGTATATTTCGTGGTATTTTCGTAATCGAGAGGGTTTGGTTGTGGTCCGCCCTCGTTGTTGTTCTTGTACGAATATACATGAATCGTAGGCGGGTTTTCGGGTGTATTCATTTTCCGTATTCGTTTGGAAATAGTTGTGATTGTATTCTTCGAATCATTAGGTTCGGTTCCGTTGTTTCCTAGCGTTCGTCGGTGAATTTCCTTTCCATTCGTTGCGTCGTCAATTTTTCAAGGCAAGTATTTTTGGAAACCTTTATGCTTAACATGAAATGGTAATGTATATTGTGTGTGCTTTGCTCACCTCGGGAGGGTCCGATGAGGCCTCGAGGGAATCTGACTTCACGATGGATTCACGAGTTTGTTTCGCTAGCCAGCTCGGGAGGGTCCTTAGAGGCCTTGAGTGGGATTTGGAGCTTCGTCCCGGTCCTAGGCGATGCCTCTGCGTGATTTTTTTTATGATATAGCCAGCTCGGGAGGGTCCTTAGAGGACTCGACTGGGATTTGTGGCTTCGTCCCAGTCCTAGGCAAATTTGTTTGACTGTTTGTTTCCAGAAAAGACATGTCTGGTTTTGGTTTTGAAATGAAATTGGTGCATTGTACTATGAAATGTATAAGCGAATGGTTTGCCTTGATTACTTGTACTAGCGTAATTGCTAACCCCTCTGGGGACCCATTTTGGGGAAATTCTTGTTATGGATTTCAGGTTTTGATCAGCTGGACGAGCGGGCGCTGGGACAGTACGAGGATGATGGCCAGGGTCGTTGACATGTGCATTTGAGTCCTTTTATTTTCGTTGTTCCATTCGATATGGTTGTTGTCTATTTTCTAAACTTATAGATTGTACTCGTGAGTAATTAGGCTTTTCTCTTCGGATTGTGATTTGTATTTGTTGAAGTTATTTATGGTTGACGATGTTGATTACTCCGCCGGTTGTACCGGGCATGATATTTGATTTTTATCTGGATGATGTGTGATTTTACTGTGGAATTCGTGTTTAGCCTGTGGGTCCCATGTAGGGGTCCACAGCACTGTAATATACCTTGAATATCTCGGGGTGTTACAGTTGTCGTGTTGTCCGACTCAAGGCAGCACACTATTATTCTTGTAAATTCGGTAATCTTGGGATCGTTGTCGTTTGTGATTAATTGTGTTTGGAGACTAGTCGCGGCTAGTGTTCGATGGGTAAATGGGCTTGAACCTTCGCGGTTGGTTTCCCAACACCTACAGTTCAGCAGGTCACGGTCATGTTGATGATCTCATTTTGGGTAAACTTGAGGCTTGAACCTTCGCGGTTGGTTTCCCAACACCTACAGTTCAGTAGGTCACGGTCACTGGGTGATCTCATTATGGGTAAGTCTGGGGCTTGAACCTTCTCGGTTGGTATCCCAGCACCTGCAATTCAGCAGGTCCCGATCATTGGATGACATCATTGTGATACGGCTTCGTGCCGTGGCTTCGGCCCTCATTGTGATACGATTTTGTGCTGTGGCTTCGGCCCTCAGATGTTACAGCTTCAGGCTGATTTGGCTTCGGGCCACTGTGGTGTTTGACAGTTTCGGCTGAGTGGTTTTCATACCATTATGATATTTCAGCAGCTTCGGCTGAGGGGCTTTCAGGCCATTGTCATGTATTTGTATTTCTGTTGGAGCCATCGGGCACTGTGATTTGTATCTAGTCAGCGTTAGTTTGGTTTACCTTCGGGTAATCCATGGGTGTGTTCTGTATTGATGATTCGCCGTTGGGCACTTGTGTTCTAACCTGTTGAGCAGGTATTGATCGTATGCCGTGGGCATAGTATTTCACTAATGCTCGACTCTTGCTTTAGTTTGTGAGCATCTCGTATTACCATTGTCGTACTGTTTATTCCGCCTTTGGATGCATATCATGTTGTGCATGTATTTGATATTCATTATCTGGATGACTGACCCCGTGGGGGCGGAACATGTTTTCATGTTTTAGGTACTTGCGAGGAGAGAGTTGAGACACAGGGGCATGACGATGGCGACGAGGCATTCGTGCGATACTAGTCCGAGATGTTTTGGTGTTCATGTCAGTCAGACAGTTTGGAATACTCCAGTTTTGTTCAGTCATTGTCATTTTGTATTATCCGAGTAAGACTCGTGGATGTTGTTGTATTTTTATTTTGGCCCTGTAGGCCCACTTTTGTCGTTGAAATTCTATATCCAAATATTATGTTCTATGTCATAGTAGGGACTGAGATTCCCCTTTTGGTCAGGTTGTTGTATTTTTTTGTCGTGTTCGCCTGGTGGATCTCCTGATGTGGGGTACACGACTGTAATATCCGCAATTTCGAATTTCGGTAATTTTTTTTTTTCGGAGGAAGTTCGTTTTGACAACTCTACCATGACCGTTTCGTCATTCCGAGAATGATTAATTCTGCACTTTTTGTCATCCGAGTTCGTTTCGGTGTCGTTTTGTTGAGTTCCGTGTCCTTAATCGACTTTTTCACGTGGGAGTTCGACTTTGTAAAGTCACCATTAATTCTTGGAAACTCCAAAAATTCTGAATCTTTGCAATATTATAGAGCATCAAGTTAGCTTTCCAATGGTTCAAACGGTGAGTCAATCGGAGTCCATACGAAGGAGTTATGGTCGAAATAGCCAAGACTGCACGATGTGCCTTTTTGGTGTTGAAAGGGGCTGTACCGTGTGCCGCGGCACACTCAGGCTGTGCCGCGGCACTAAGCTAATTCCTGGGCGTTTTTCTTGGCCCTGGGCCGTGGCACACTCATCCTGTGCCGCGGCACACGGGCTTTTTCTGCGTTTTTAGCAGATTTTCGAGGAGAAAACTTCATTTTTCTCCTCTCTTCTTCCTCCTTCCATCTAAGGCGATTTGTGGGCGATTTTTGGGCGATTTGAGTGCTCCCAAACTTGTAGAGATCATCCACCTCAAGTCTTGTTGTAGATTTTCGACCTCTACTTGAATCCTTCATCCAAATCAAGGTATTTTGGCTTGAACCCTTGTTTTTGTAGATTTGGGGATTTTCCTTTTTGATTTCGATTCCAATCCGTTTTTGATCAATTAATTGTTGTATAAACGTTGTTTTGAACTTGTTCTATGGATTGGATACTCGTATCCTTGGTTTGTTCGACCGAGGGTGATTTCTTTGTTCTTGAAGGGTCTTGAACATTTAATGTTCGATTAAATGTTCGAATGAGTTCCCTTTGATAGTTTGTTGGGATTTAGTTGTTTTGGCCTTGATTCTCGTCGTAACCATGTGTTATTGTTCCTTAGGAGGTTTATAGGTGTTCGAGGATTCCGATGTTGAATCCCGTTTGGTGATTGATGATTCGTGTGGTGTTATTCTCGTAATACTCGTGGTGCTATCACGTTCTTGTTATTGTTCGGGGGTTCGGGGCTATTCGACCGCGTCCTATCCGTCGTCTTATTGCGATCATGATTTCGAGGCAAGTACCTTGCCCATACTATTCTTGTTTTATGGATATGATAATTAGTGATCGTCTAAATGTGGTTGTTTGGTCGTTTGAATTGAACTTTCAAAAGATTCGGTTTAGCCTTGTTAAAGGCTTGCTTCCAAAACGCGTGTGTTTTGTGAATGGCGTGGTTTGTGAATAACTATGTGAATTCTATGTATATGCTTGGTGTTAATGTTGCACTTGGTATTGTGTGTGGACGTATATTATTTCATTTCGGTGCGTTGTGGATTGACGTGGTGTTTTGCTAAGTGTTTGATGCCTCTGGGCGAATTGTTTGAATATCCTTGATGTGATATGTTATTTGTGTGAATGTGTGGATATGGTTGAAGGTCTACGGTGACACATGGCACGTGATCATGTGGTCGATGCAACAAGTGATTGATCCAACCGTGAGAGCTCGAGATAATCTACGGTGGCACATGGCATGCGATCATGTGGCGAGGATGCAACAAGCGATTGATCCAACCGTGAGATGTGTGTGATTTGTTTCGCTAGCCAGCTCGGGAGGGTCCTTCGAGGCCTCGAGTGGGATGTCGGTGGTAGCGTCCCGGTCCTAGGCGATGCGCGTGCGTGATTATGTTTCGTTGATTTTACGTCCGTTGAGGACACGTGATGTTGGGCTCGACCTGTATATTGTTGGTGGTTTTCTATTTGCGAATACAAATACTTTGGGCTGTGACCCTGTTGATTTTTGGAAAGATAAGGATTTGAAAATCCTAAGTTGTTTTCTATCAAAACTCTCGATGGCATTTAAACGGTTTTATAAATTTTTTTCCCTTGATTTGTGACCTTTCGGTTTTAGAATATTTTACCAAACTCTTGCCTCGGGAAGTGCTTTTCGTTACGTTGGGATTTTTATGGATTCCTGGTTATTGTTATTTGTGAAATGTGAATTGTATGGCTCGTATATTTGCACTTGTACTTGCACTAGCAAAACAGTGGAGTTTTGCTAACCCCCGAGT
This sequence comes from Orobanche coerulescens, assembly GCA_033398695.1. Classification (NCBI taxonomy): domain Eukaryota; kingdom Viridiplantae; phylum Streptophyta; class Magnoliopsida; order Lamiales; family Orobanchaceae; genus Orobanche; species Orobanche coerulescens. The sequence continues at coordinate 233,341,491 of CM065802.1, forward strand.
ATTCGGGGGGTGGATGTCTATTTTTGCATTCAGTTTTTGGAGCATAGCACAGGGTCGGCACGAAGGATGATGAAAGATGAACGATACTAATCACACGAGGTTCCGTTGATGTCGTATTGGTCCAGTTGTATTTTCTTTTCCGCTGCGGTATCTTTTCCCCGTTGTACGGGAGTTTATTGTATTTTGACCCCTGCGTGGGTATGTGTTTGGAATTGAGTTGTATGTTATTATTGAAAGACCAAGTCGGTCTACTGAGTCATTTTAGCCTTAAAGGCGATGTTTAGATGTTTGATTTTAGTTATCAGCCTGGTAGATCCTCGAGGAGAGGGTCTACGGCGTGTAATATCCCTGAGTGTATTGGGGGTGTTACATAAATGGTATCGGAGCTTAGGTTGTGGAAACCTAGGCTGTCGGGTCAGTGGTGTCTGTTGGGTTTTGTCTTGTCGGATTTTGTCTGACTAAGTCGTGTCGCGACGCGTCGTCTGAGTTTGTTGGTCGTGATTAGTATCGTGGGCGATCATCATCTTCGTGCGACCTGTGGCTGTAAGTCTCCCTTCTTTGTGTTGTGCCTCGTGTGTCACGAGCTATTTTATGATTATTTGATTAGTGACGGAATCCTCTTATGGATTTTCATTTCTTGATATGTGGTTATTTGACTCTCATATTTCGTTCATATGAGGAGTAGTGTTGCTCGATTGTGTATGTTGAACCGTATTTCTTTTATCCGCTGCGTGAGTTCTTTTGTAATGACTTTCGGTATTTTACCCGAGTTTTATTTGAAAACCGATTCCCTTAACCGAGTTTTTGGCATTATGGCCTTGATCATTTTGGCGAAATTCTTATGACGGTATTTAGCATTTTGTAAATGGCTTCGTGAGTTTTGAAATATTACCGTCATCGGCCTTTTTGGCATTTTGTAAATGGTTTTTAGCACAGTGAGTTCCGTAGCAGGACCCACGGCGCTATAATATTTTGTGTAATTACGAAATTTTGGGCATTCTAGCCCATTGAATTATCTTTGTAAAACTTGAGTATCTTAGAAAATAAATTTGAGACGTACTTTCAAAATGAATTATTTTCTCGTGGTACATCCAAGATGTCACGATATGTTTCAAAATTCTTCTACGCGAGGACCCAAAATGTTTTGAGATATTTTCAATGTTTTATAAACACTTTTACTTAGACAGAGGTCGAATATTTCCGAAAGTTTTTCACGAAAAGAAAGTGTCCTCATTTTTATCAAATGCGAGATGGATCTCCAAAGTCTCGATAACGATGTTTCACGTTTGTACTTTTCTTGAAAGGTGATACTCAAGATCAACCGGCATTTTTCTAAATTATTTTCAAAAGGATGTTTTCATTTTAAAAACCTATCCATTCTGTTTGAAATTTGGATATGTATGTATGATGTTTGCTTTGTCGTTATGATGTTACTCCCGAGTATGATCGAATTGGTGGCATGAATGTCGAGGCGTTGCCACGCATTTGTTGTACTAACCCTCTGTGAGAGGTGTGAACTGGTGTTTACTGTTTATCACCTCGTGGTGATTTGCGTGTTGTCGCACGAGTGTGGGTTGTTAAAGCTTGGATTTTTGTGCGTTTATGCACATATGTGATTGTTTCATGATGTTTGTATTACGTGCTGGTTATCGTTCGGGCAATTGAGGTCTCCAAACGATACCGTCATTGTTGTAGTGTTTTTGTGTGTATTACTTAACGATGGTAATCATTGTATATGATATGTGTTATGATTCCTTGTTGTGCTGAGTTGGCATCTCCGGTATGTTGTTTTGCGGTGTTATGTTCCATTGTATTTAGCATTTGTATTTTCGGTATGCCGAGCCGAGGCATTTCAACCGTGATGTCTGGGAATGTACGTGCAATTTGTCCTTCTCGTCAGTAACACATTTCGAGTGTGGACTCGAGGGACACCGAATTCAGTTTTGCGAATTGGCTATCGAGACTTTCGGAGTTCGCGCTTCAGCACAGATATCAGAATCGGCTTTGAGAGGCCTTTAAAGGATGTTTCTGTCGATTGCCTATTGTGTCGTCTCCTTGATTTCGTTATTGTGAGTAGCAGGGACGACCTTCTTTTATAAGAGGTCGAATGTAATACCCGTATTGTTTTTGGACTTCTTCATTTCCTCTTTCTCAAGTCTATCGATTCGCTCGTGTTCGTTGATACTGTCTGAACTTTTTCTGTATTTCGGCTTCATCGTTCGAACGAGCTGTGATCTTGCTTTGGGTCGATCTGGTTATCGCTGTGACTTTTTCGAGTTCGGTTCGATTCTTGTGAACCTTGTTCGGAAGTAACACCCTTTGGTTCTACTAGCTCTTCTATTCGACGTGGATCGGATTTTGAATTTCTGTATTTTCGACTCCGTCGACTCGTTTATGTTCGTTGACATTTCTGAACTTTCCCTATCCCTTGTTTTTGTTGATCGAACGAGTGTGGTATTGTTTTGGAATAACTCGTTTGTCGCTGTGACTTTTCAATCGCTATTCCCTTTCGTGTGGATCTTATGTGAATGCACATTTTGTTGTTTCACCGGATCATATATTGTCTCGAGTCGAGATGTGAAGCTTGGAGTTGTTGTTTGAATTTTATTGTTCTTCGTGATTCGAACATGAGTGTTCGATTTTTGTTGTCTCGATCGTTGTGGTTCGATCGTTTGATTGTTCGGTTCTTGTTGATCTCGTTTCGTGATTGTTGAGCGTTCAGACTCCTTCCTAATTCCCTTAAGTTCGGGAAATTAGTCTCATTTTCGATCTTCCAACCCTTGGGCGGTGGAATTCCGTATTAGTTCAGCGATTGGCTCGCGTTTCGATTGATGTACCATTGGGTTGGTCAATCATACTGACTTTCGTTCGTTGTGTTTTGTGATTGTCGGATAATTGACTTGGCTATATTATCCGTTTGATGACGCTTGTCATTTGTTGGTTTTATTGTATCCCTAACGGCGACGTTGTGTTGGTCGTCGTGGAGCGTGTTTTCACGCCGTATATTCCTTTGCGTTGCTTGTAACGTTTCGCCGATGGGCGTAAGTTACGCATTTCTTGTGTATCTCGTTGAGTTTTCCTGGCGGGGATGTTGGTTCTCCCTACTTGTTTTAAGTTTCGGGACGAAACTTCTTTTAAGGAGGGTAGAATGTAATATCCGCAATTTCGAATTTCGGTAATTTTCTTTTTTCGGAGGAAGTTCGTTTTGACAACTCTACCATGACCGTTTCGTCATTCCGAGAATGATTAATTCTGCACTTTTTGTCATCCGAGTTCGTTTCGGTGTCGTTTTGTTGAGTTCCGTGTCCTTAATCGACTTTTTCACGTGGGAGTTCGACTTTGTAAAGTCACCATTAATTCTTGGAAACTCCAAAAATTCTGAATCTTTGCAATATTATAAAGCATCAAGTTAGCTTTCCAATGGTTCAAACGGTGAGTCAATCGGAGTCCATACGAAGGAGTTATGGTCGAAATAGCCAAGACTGCACGATGTGCCTTTTTGGTGTTGAAAGGGGCTGTACCGTGTGCCGCGGTACACTCAGGCTGTGCCGCGGCACTAAGCTAATTCCTGGGCGTTTTTCTTGGCCCTGGGCCGTGGCACACTCATCCTGTGCCGCGGCACACGGGCTTTTTCTGCGTTTTTAGCAGATTTTCGAGGAGAAAACTTCATTTTTCTCCTCCTTCTTCCTCCTTCCATCTAAGGCGATTTGTGGGCGATTTTTGGGCGATTTGAGTGCTCCCAAACTTGTAAAGATCATCCACCTCAAGTCTTGTTGTAGATTTTCGACCTCTACTTGAATCCTTCATCCAAATCAAGGTATTTTGGCTTGAACCCTTGTTTTTGTAGATTTGGGGATTTTCCTTTTTGATTTCGATTCCAATCCGTTTTTGATCAATTAATTGTTGTATAAACATTGTTTTGAACTTGTTCTACGGATTGGATACTCGTATCCTTGGTTTGTTCGACCCGAGGGGTGATTTCTTTGTTCTTGAAGGGTCTTGAACATTTAATGTTTGATTAAATGTTCGAATGAGTTCCCTTTGATAGTTTGTTGGGATTTCCGTTGTTTTGGCCTTGATTCTCGTCGTAACCATGTGTTATTGTTCCTTAGGAGGTTTATAGGTGTTCGAGGATTCCGATGTTGAATCCGTTTGGTGATTGATGATTCGTGTGGTGTTATTCTCGTAATACTCGTGGTGCTATCACGTTCTTGTTATTGTTCGGGGTTCGGGGCTATTCGACCGCGTCTATCCGTCGTCTTATTGCGATCGTGATTTGAGGCAAGTACCTTGCCCATACTATTCTTGTTTTATGGATATGATAATTAGTGATCGTCTAAATGTGGTTGTTTGGTCGTTTGAATTGAACTTTCAAAGATTCGGTTTAGCCTTGTTAAAGGCTTGCTTCAACGCGTGTGTTTTGTGAATGGCGTGGTTTGTGAATAACTATGTGAATTCTATGTATATGCTTGGTGTTAATGTTGCACTTGGTATTGTGTGTGGACGTATATTATTTCATTTCGGTGCGTTGTGGATTGACGTGGTGTTTTGCTAAGTGTTTGATGCCTCTGGGCGAATTGTTTGAATATCCTTGATGTGATATGTTATTTGTGTGAATGTGTGGATATGGTTGAAGGTCTACGGTGACACATGGCACGTGATCATGTGGTCAGGATGCAACAAGTGATTGATCCAACCGTGAGAGCCTGAGATAATCTACGGTGGCACATGGCATGCGATCATGTGGCCAGGATGCAACAAGCGATTGATCCAACCGTGAGATGTGTGTGATTTGTTTCGCTAGCCAGCTCGGTAGGGTCCTTCGAGGCCTCGAGTGGGATGTCGGTGGTAGCGTCCCGGTCCTAGGCGATGCGCGTGCGTGATTATGTTTCGTTGATTTTACGTCCGTTGAGGACACGTGATGTTGGGCTCTGACCCTGTAAATTGTTGGTGGTTTTCTATTTGCGAAAACAAAACCTTTGGGCTATGACCCTGTTGATTTTTGGAAAGATAAGGATTTGAAAATCCTAAGTTGTTTTCTATCAAAACTCTCGATGGCATTTAAACGGTTTTATAAATTGTTTTCCCTTGATTTGTGACCTTTTGGTTTTAGAATATTTTACCAAACTCTTGCCTCGGGAAGTGCTTTTCGTTACGTTGGGATTTTTATGGATTCCTGGTTATTGTTATTTGTGAAATGTGAATTGTATGGCTCGTATATTTGCACTTGTACTTGCACTAGCAAAACAGTGGAGTTTTGCTAACCCCCGAGTATTCGGGGGGTGGATGTCTATTTTTGCATTCAGTTTTTGGAGCATAGCACAGGGTCGGCACGAAGGATGATGAAAGATGAACGATACTAATCACACGAGGTTCCGTTGATGTCGTATTAGTCCAGTTGTATTTTCTTTTCCGCTGTGGTATCTTTTCCCCGTTGTACGGGAGTTTATTGTATTTTGACCCCTGCGTGGGTATGTGTTTGGAATTGAGTTGTATGTTATTATTGAAAGACCAAGTCAGTCTACTGAGTCATTTTAGCCTTAAAGGCGATGTTTAGATGTTTGATTTTAGTTATCAGCCTGGTAGATCCTCGAGGAGAAGGTCTACGGCGTGTAATATCCCTGAGTGGATTGGGGGTGTTACAACGACACTGTAATGACCCAATGGGATTTGGGGGTGTTACAGAAGATGGTATCAGAGAATTGGGTTGTGAGATACCTTGATATGTGAGTTATGTGGCTCTACCAACGCGGTATTAGTGGGTCTGTCAGGTTATGACAATCTGGACAGTCAGGTTTTGTGAGTCGTTATAGTTGGATGACTGTATGAGTCATTCCTTCATCGAGTCGTCGTCAGTGAAGACTAGTATCGCAAGACCTCGAAGCTTTGTATGACCTGTGTAAGGACTCGATTCTCTTTTATGTTCATACATTCATTATGTCATTGATTATACATTTTTGTTGAAAACCTGTGTTGTGCGGCGATTAATTCGCCACGATAGGCGATCGGCGACCTTCCAGAGAAGCCAACCATGGAAGACATACTCAGGACAAACGCCTAGAGTTCGGCACAATGCGGCGATCGTCTTTTGGTACCCAGCGATCGTCTTTTGTTATCTGACGATCGTCTTTCATGAGCGGACCAGAGGCGATCATCTCATGCCACGTATGGATCCAGCATCCGTCAAAGTCGTCGAAGACCGAATCTTAGACGATGGCCCACCCACGGATCTTCAAAGGATATCGACAGATAGGATCATTGACCCCAGCCTGTCACCTACCACACCTACCGACAAGGCCGCCGAAAGGTACGAAGTGGGTCCTCCTCGGACAGCGACTCGCAACGCGTGCTGGCTTCCCATTGGTCGCCCGGTGGCCTCCAGCAACCTCGAACCTCAAGGAACAGGCCCACGTGACGGACGATCGGCCGTCTTATTTTAATATAGAAAAGCGGCGATCGCCCGCGATCGCCCGAGGATCCCAACTACCTTGTCCCCTATAAATAGAGGACTCACCGCTGTGGCCAAGGGAGGCGAATTCTACTACGAATTAAGTGCAAAATACACACCAAAGAGAGAATCAAAGGCTCTTTTGGCAACCACTAACACATTCATAGTGATATTCATACACATTCATCATATATCCCAAGCAAGAACTCACAAATTTATCTATCTGGTTCTTCCGGCAATCTACGCGCTCTAAAGCCTAGATAACTAGAAGTCTTTACACTCTTTGTATTAGATTCTAACATTAATATTTGTACTCGACAGTATATTTATTAATAACATCTCGCGAGAGCATTCAAGCCCGGGATTAACAACCCCGGCAAATCTTATGTTATCTATTTTCTCACGGAAGTGTTCTCGCATTTTGTTTGTTACTCGATCATTCCAGCAATACTATCTCCGGATAATATTTTGGGTAACAACAATTGGCGCTAGAAGGAGGGCATCTAAACCTTCATTTTTATTCCTACCGTCTCGAAGAACACTCACTGTTCTCCGGACATATACTTGAAGAAACACTCACTGTTCTTCAATAGAAAAACCTTCAGAAAATGACATCAGCAACAACCTCCAAGAGGGCCACCCTGAGATCTGCCGGAAATCTTATTCCGGCGAGGACCGAATCCCAGCCCACGGCGGAAGGCGACCGTAGCGACGCTAGGCTCTCACTCCTGCCCCCGAGGGACGGTTCTAGCCTCTCACTCGATCAGTTCCAGACCGCGGAACAGATTGAGGAGGCTATAGCCATCCTCAGGGAGCGACGGAAGGCCTACGACTCGCCCACCATCACTCCGTCAACCATCCGCCGGGCAAGCAAACGAAAGCTCAAGGGGATCTATGTCGAGAAATCGACAGAAAGCCCCGAGCCGCAGGAGAAGGCTCTCGTGAGGTGGGATGATTCCGTCTTCAGCCGCCTGGGGAGCGATCCCTCATGGCGACCCGGGCACTCAGGCCCCAGCCGGGAGACATCGGTATCCGAATCCTTTACCAGGAGTTCGGCATATCCGACTCCCAGGAGACAGGCCGGCGAGCCCCTGCTCGCGAAAAGGAACCACTGGCGGGGAGCTCGTCATTCACCACGGAGCTAGGGATCAGTACACGATCGTCTTGGTTCGCATTCGAGAGCCAATCGGCGGCGATCGACACAGCGATCGCCGCCATGCAACGCCACTCGACGAGATGAAGACGCTCCTAGAAATTGGGGCGGAGTGCCGGGAGGCCGTCAGGCTAAATGAACCACTCGCGGTCCAGATCGCGATCGCCCCAGTCCAATCAACGATCAATCCCCCACAAACACCTCTATATGAGGGGAGATCAGATTCGGGAACCCACTTAAGAAAATTCCGGATCTACATGACCGGATGCGGAGCTTCAGATGCGACGAAATGTCGTATGTTCCCGTTAACTCTGGGCGATCTCGCCCACAGGTGGTACATCTCACTACCATCTCGCTCAATCAATTGCTTTGAGAAGCTGGCGAACGACTTCACGTCGTACTTCGCCGCCAAAGTCGCTCGCCCGGAAGGTCCCCACCGCATGATGAAAATCAGGCAGGGGAAGGACGAATCGGATGAGGATTACATCGACCGGGTGGACGAGATAGTCCTCACCGGTGAGCCGTCGGCGGCGAGATCGCTCACCACGCGATCTGAACGGATTCCACGGGCCTTCGCCCATGTTCAGGCACCTCACAAAGGATTTTCCACCGACCTACGGCGTTGCCGCGTCGAGCCGCGATTTTACGGCCGGGCGAAGATGCTCTCACTCCGCTTAGACGAGGGAAGTCAGAAGGAAAAGCACCTTCCCATGTCTAGAAGAAGGCGGTCGCCAAGCCCAGAAAGGCGGTCGCCAAGCCGCCTGGCGAGTTCAAAGCCTTCGAGGATGTAGAGGTCCACCTTCTTCACAACCTCAACTTATCTCCGGCCCACATCTTCAACGCGATCAAGGGTCGCGAGTGGCTTTCCAAGCCAAAACCAATAAGGGACCACGGTCACCTAGACCGTAGCAAATTCTGTGCCTATCATAAGAGTCCCGGCCACAACACTAGCCAATGCCGCGACCTCCTCAGACAGCTCTGGCGACTGTTTGAGGAAGGCAAACTGGACAATTTGATCACCAAGCCAGAACCCAGGACGGAAAGAGCCGGAGGGCGCGAGCGCCGACCAAGCGAAAGAATTCCTCCCAATCCGATCGCCAGAATCGAGCATGAGCCGGATTACTCTGATGAGTCGATCCCTCCGATCAACCCTGGCGGTCGGATCAACATGCTTCAAGCAGAAGGTGGGAGCCTCGGGGGCCTTTCCCCGGTTTCCACCCTGTCAAACAGAAAGCGAAAAGCCGAGCTGAGGGCTTTCGCCGAAGTCCATGTTGTAGTACCTCCGGAGCCGACCATCTCTAGAGATGCGCTCATCACCTTTTCCAACAAAGACAGGGGGGAGTGCAATGTCCCAAAGAGGATGCAGTAGTGATCTCCGCTTGTATCCTTGGGAAGACGGTCGATCGCGTGCTGGTCGACAATGGGAGTTTCTGCAACATCATATTCAAATCCGCCCTAGACCAACTCGGCAACCTAATAAAATTCATCAAGCCTTTCGACACCGTGCTCCAAGGGTTCGGCGACAACACAGTCCAAGCCTACGGGAGGATCAAGCTCTCCGTTGAGCTAATATGCTTTTATGATCCCAAGGTTAGGATTACTAGGAACCTAAGCTTTGTAATCATAGATAGGCCCAGCATCTATAATGGGTTCCTAGGTCGCCCCTTTTTAGAAACCTTTGAGGCGGTCGCCTCATCTTTCTTTTACTGTATCAAATTCCCCACTGCCGATGGGACGGTCGGTCTTGTAAAGGAGATCGGCTAATGGCAAAGAGATGTTTGAATTACTCCTATATTGTTACTTCTTTCAATACTTCCCATACTATATGTAACATTGAAGCGGCCAAGCGATCAACCCATGGAGATCGACGAGCCTAACACATCGTACCAACCCGACTCGGGGACGCCATCTCTCATCAATTGACGGACGACATCGAGCCAAGGATCGGTTTGAGCCAAGTCTCGGCGTCGATCGAGGACCGAGTCGAGATCGTACCAAGCGAGGCGACCGTCCCTGTCGAAGAGTTGGAAAGCATTACGATAGATCCGGATCACCCCGAACGGGAAGTACAGATCGGCGCAAATATCGACCACGAATTAAAGGGAGATCTGATCAACTTGCTACGTATGAACATCGGAGTCTTTGCCTGGTCGCATCAAGATATGGTTGGCATAAGTCCCGAACACGCTTGCCATTATCTGAATATCGACCCGACGATGAAGCCTGTTCACCAGAAGCGAAGGAAGTTCGGTCCTGAGAAATACGCGACGCTCGACATAGAAGTCTAGAAGTTACTCAACAATAAATTGATCGGAGTAGACACAGACGAACCACAGTGGGTCGCCAACGTGGTGCTCGTCAAAAAGCCAACTGGCTCCTGGAGATTATGCATTGACTTCACCGACCTCAACGCGGCATGTCCAAAAGATCACTTCCCGATGCCTCATATTGATCACCTGGTCGATAGCACGGCAGGTTGCGAAATGATGTCGTTTATGGATGCCGTCGCCGGATATCATCAAATCCCAATGGCGGAGGAAGACATAAAACACACATCTTTCCACATAGAAAAAGACATATACTTTTGGGTCAGAATGCCGTTCGGCTTGAAAAACGCGGGGGCGACCTACCAGCGATTAGTCAACAGAATGTTCGCCGATCAGATCGGCAAGACCATGGAGGTCTACATTGACGATATCGTAGTCAAAAGCCTCAAGAAGGAAGATCACCTCAACGATCTCGCCGAGACGTTCGCCATCCTTGAGAAGTTTAACATGAAGCTGAACCCCAAGAAATGCAACTTCGGGGTGGGCTCCGGGAAGTTCCTGGGGCACATAGTGAGCCAAAGGGGGATCGAGGCGAACCCCACCAAGATACAGGCGATCCTTGACATGCAGGAACCGTGAAACATCAAGCAGGTGCAACGCCTCACGGAGTTGTCTAGCCGCCCTCAACCGTTTCATATCACGGCTCGGCGATAAAAGCAAGCCTTTCTTCGCGACCATCAAGAACAAGAAGTTCGCATGGACGAAAGAAAGCCAGATAGCATTCGCCAAAATAAAGGAATATCTATCTAACCCCGAGATCTCGGCAAATCCGATCCGGTGAAAAATTATTCCTTTACTTAGCGGCCTCGGAGGTCGCGGCCGAGTGCCGTTGCAGTGCGGCAGAGGGGCAAGCCCACTTGCCGATCTACTATGTTAGCCAGGCGCTCCACGATGCTGAGACACGTTATACACCATTGGAGAAGATCGCTTACGCCCTTGTCATGAGTGTACGTAAGCTGAGGGCTTACTTCTTCGATCACCAAGTGGAAGTCCTAACAACTCTACCTCTAAGACAAGTCCTGCACCGACCAGACACCAATGGGCGACTCCTCAAGTGGTCGCTGGAGATCGTCCAATATGGTATCACTTACGCTCCTCGCACGGCGATCAAAGGCCAAGCTCTGGCGGACTTCGTGGTGGAATTAACGTTCCCTCACAGTCCGACCCAGGTCAGCCGACCTGCCTGGAAATTATACGTGGATGGCTCAGCGACCAATGCGAGAGCAGGGGCACGGATTGTCCTCATCAGCCCCGACGGTCAGAGTTTCACAAATGCTGTGCGTTTCGGTTTTCGTGCGACCAACAATGAAGCCGAATACGAAGCTTTGGTAGGCGGGCTCGATCTATCCCTCGCCCTAGATGTTCGTCGCCTCCATATCTTCATGGACTCCCTTTTGGTCATGAACCAAGTCAAGGGATAATATGAGGCGCACGGCGAACAAATGGTCAAATACCAAGAGCTGGTCGCCGAAATGTGCACAAAATTTGAAGAAGTGCTAATCGAACAAGTCCCGAGAGAGCACAACTCCCAGGCCGATGCTCTTTCCAAGCTAGCATCATCGGATGGGGCAGGCGACTTCTCTAATATCCAAATCACAAAGTCAGCTAGGCCGGCAATCGATAGAAGCCTGGTCACCACGGTCGCCATCGCCGAGGAGAACTGGATGACTCCGTTCATCAAATACTTAAAGGACGGAACGATCTCTGACGACCGTGTTAAAGCTCGCCAACTCCAGCTCCGTGCGACCAGATATACCCTATTGGACGACCGGCTTTACAAGCGAGCCTTCAGCCTTCCCCTCCTCAAGTGTATTACACCGGAGGAAGGTCGGCTCGTTTTAGCTGAGATCCATGACGGAATTTGTGGAAACCATGCGGGCGGACGAGCCCTCATCCATAAGACAACCAGACAAGGGTTTTTTTGGCCATCACTTCGGAAAGATACGATCGCCTATGCCAGATCGTGTCATAGGTGTCAGATAATGGGCCCCAACATTAAACTATCACCCGAACAGCTCACCTCCATGTATAGCCCTTGGCCATTTGCGCAATGGGGCATCGACCTTATAGGTCCCTTGCCGACGGCTCCAGGCTGTAAGTTCGCCATCGTAGGGGTCGACTATTTCACCAAATGGGCTGAGGCCGAACCGCTCAACAAGATCGGCCAAGAGCAAGTGATCAAGTTTATATGGAAAAACGTCGTATGCCGATTCGGTCTGCCCCAGGCCATCATCTCCGACAACGAAAAACAGTTCGACGGTTTAGAAGTCATGCGGTGTGAGAAGTGGGAATCAAAGGTTATTCTCGGCGCCTATCACCCTCGGACGAGCAGGCGAGGTAGAGCGGTGAATAAGATCCTCAAACACACGATTAAAGCGCGACTCGAATCCGGAAAGGGCGTTGGGCGGCGAGCTCCCAGACGTTTTGTGGTCCTACCGAGCGGCGACCCGCAATTCAATTTGGTGAAACCCCATTCGCCCTTGCCTTGAGCGAAGCGGTGATTCCTTCAGAGATCGCCGTCCTCAGCCATCGAACCGAACAGGAGATGACGACCGACAACGATATAGCCCGACGAATCGACCTAGACATGCTCGAAGAAAGACGGCTGACCTCAGAAATGAAGAACACAATCCACAAAAGGAGAGCCGAGAAGTTCTTCAATTCAAAGGCCAAAGAAAGAAGGTTTCAAGTGGGCGATCTCGTCCTTAAGAAGATCCAAACCCACACAAGCGTTTTCGGTCCGAACTGGGAGGGACCTTTTAGAGTATCCAGATGGCTAACTAAAGGAGCCTACGAGCTGGAACATCCTGACGGTACTCCGGATCAATACCCCTGGAACGCCGTGCATCTGAAAAAATACTACCAGTGATAATTTTGTATTCAATTTCAATGATGTACAAGGAATATAATGAGATTTTTTCCTATCCCATCTATTCTGGCGATCGCCCCATCAGGCATATCGCATACCGCCGACGATCGTGATCACGACGATCCTAGGTAAAATTAATGCAGCCATGGTCCTGGATGTCGATGGAACCGACAGCTTCGCCCATGCAAGGTTCCTCTGGGCTGAGATCGCCCGCCCTTCGTTTAAATACGAGGCCGGCGTAGCCGAAGGACCCTCCAAAATAATCAGTAGACAAGATCGCACGCCCTCAAGGTACATCATATAACATGGTGAACCCGGACAATGCGACGTGCCACTACCACTACCCCCGTCTCAACGTACACCGTCGAGGGTCGCAATCTTCATGGCGGGCCGAGGTGGAAGAAGAGCTGACAAGCCGCGGACGTGGAGTCGAATAAGCCGACGACGCCCCGCGCAAGGACTCCTCCGGACCAAGATCGCCCGCCTTTCGTTTTAAAACAAGGCAGGCGTACCCTAACGGAGGACCCTCACAAAAAGTGAGTCGCGGGATACACAATATACCTCGCACACAAAGACACGATTGGGGAGGTCGGTCCATCGAACACCCCAACCACACATGACTCTTCAGAATCGGCAAAATGAAGATAGCTCGCCAGACAAACTAGTTTTTGTTTCCTTACTTACAATAAGTGAACAAAAACAAGGGGGCAGGGATAGGTCGAGCTAATCTCAAATACGATCGATCAAAGAGGAACCGCACTCGATCGGCTTCGCTCAAAACATGCAGGGCGATCGGGGTCGTCCGACAAAAATTACAAGTAAGAATTCCGATTCAAAACATGTCAATACTTTCAACACTCAGACGATCGGTCGGATGAGCAAAACATCATACACGTACTCGTAAAAATTGCACGCAAAACATTCAAAGGGCGATCGTATATAAAAAGACAGTATGAAAAGAGGAACATTTTATTCATAACACAAGTTTCATACATTACGAGGCTCGAAGGCATTACAAAAAAGTGCAAGTTACAGAGGAGAACAAAAATGCCACTCAAGGCCCCGCCTGCTGGTCTTCGCCCTCTGGTTGCGGATTGGATTGGGCTCCCCCATCGGCCTCGGGATGAACGAGTTTGCCGGTATACCAACTCAAGTCGATCCCGAAGTCGATAAAGTCAAGGATCGGCAAGGAGAATTCTGGATGCAGAGGATGCTCGAGGACATAGGATTTGAAGCTCTCCATCAGGGGACCGATCTCGACCCCTGCCTTTTTAGCGGCTCGAACAGCGTCAGCATAGGCCAAGTAATAAGCGAACTCGCCGACGTGCTCGACGTTAAGGTAGGGATCGACCTCGATCGCCTTCAGCTGCCCCTTCAAATCCGCCGCCGTCTTCTCGATCTCACTTGACTCGACCGCCTTGGCGGCATTCTCGCCTGGCCTTCTCCAGCTCTTTCTTCGCCGCCTCCGCTCACCGTGAGCCGATCCACCATCGCCTTCACCGGCCGCCTCCTCTGCGAAGCCACGAGCTTGGCGGGTTTCCTTCTCTTTATCGCGGACCGATCGGCGGCTTCCTTAGAGCGGCTCGGCTCTGCTTCAATCGATCCACGTCCCCTTAGCCCTTTTGGCCGTCTCCTCATACTCCTTCTCCATAAACCGGATCCGGTTGGCATCCTCGATATTTTTGTTCCGGCGGCCTCGAGGTCGCGATGGAGATGAGCGGTGGAGGGTCGCCCCTCAAAATCCCTAGCGGCTTGGGACGGCCATCGTCGCCGTGCAGGAGGCAACGATGCTTTGCATGGCGTCTCGAGATCGCCGACGAGCGATCGCATCAAGATCGGTCGTCCGTGCCTTTGGCGAGAGGTGATAGCTGGCGGACATAGCGAGGACTTGGCGGCATTGCGGGGCCTTGCTCGACAAAAAGTCCAGCACCATGTGAGCAACGTCCGGATCGGCAAGACGAACCCTGCAGCGCAAACCAAGGAAATCAAGGAGTTAGCCCATACCATGCTCAGAATGCCTAACTCAGAAAATTTTGACCCTTTCTTACCTATTGACCAGCTCGGGATCGCGTCCGAAATAAGGCTTGCCTCGGGATGTTTCCTCATTGGCGATCGCCACCTTCTTCGCCGAGCTGCCAGATGACCGGGGGCCGGAGACCGTGGGCTTGGGGCCTGATCGCTCCATCATCGGGATGGCAGAGATAGGAGCCGCAGCGACCGGAGGCTCGATAATTGATACATCCGCCTCAGAGATCGACGGGGACTCCTCCGACCTCCGTCTCTTGCGGCGCTGGAGCTGTTCCTCTCCCTGGACCACCGGCTCGGCGGCTGGCGCCTCAGCGGGCCTCGTCACCGGAGCAGGGCGAGACGTCGTCGCAGGAACGCGACCAGTCTGCTTGCCCAAGTGAAGGCGACCAAGAACTCCCGGGTTCGACATGGCTATCTCTGACGGTGGTTCGGCAATTCGGGGAAAATAAGCCTCTGTCAAAGAAAAGATACAAACAAGTTAGACAGAACAAAACGACCTCTTGGAGACGATCGTCAAAGAAAGGAAGCACCACTTAAACTCATACCTCGAACTTTCAAGTGACGGGGGTAGCAGAACAATCGAGCCCCCAACCGATGAGCTTCGGTACCAAGCGATCGAACGTCAATAAAGGAGTTCGGCAAGGCACGGATCCGCTCCCAAACGATCAAGAAATCGAACGGAAGGTCGCTGATCGCTGGAACGAGAGGTCCTGCAAAAAGAAAACAAAATTAGATCAGTCCAAGACAAGCTCAATCAAGGGGAGAGTTTAAATCCTTACTCGGATTCCTCTCCCGGAAAGTGGTGGGGATCTCCAACTCCTCATTCGGCCTGTCGCTCGATGCCGATCGCCACGCCCCGCCGACCCAACACCATTTAGCCAGGTCGCCCCTGGTCTTATTCGGCACGCCGAGGACCACTCTCCCGAGTCGACCCTGGATATGATGGCCGCCGATTGACCCTTTCTGCGCGGCCAATTTAAACAAATAATTCATCTCCAGCGCAGTAAGGAGGCGGAACAACCGGTGACCGCCAAACAGGGTCAACGTGCAGATGATCTGCAGCCAAGCATTCGGCGTCGATTGAAGAGGCGCCAAATTCGAGCGATCGGCAAGTAGGAGACGGCGAATGGCAGGAATCGCAGACCGCCTCCATAACCATCTCGTTGACGGCAACCATATCCGTGGGCGGTTGGTCGGCGCGCTCATTCTCCAAGGGCACGTGAAGGGAAACGTCAGAGGGGATGTGATATTTGGCCCTCCAACGGCTCAGGTCTTTCTTGGTCGCCGTACTCCGGATCTTTCCGAGAGTCCACGGAGACGGGACGGCGGCCTGAAAGACCGTCCGATTCACATGTTCGTAAGGGTGAGCGGCGGTGTAGGCATCGAAATCGAATTCCGGACAGGGTCCAGCGATCGCTTCCATCATCTGAGCAAAAGCCACGTAGGCGGGGCCGAATCTACTCTCTCGTTCCCAGGCCTCCCGCACCAAATCATCCTCATCCACCGGCGAGCCCCCCTGCTCCGCCGTCCTCGCCACCTCGGCCTCGTTGAAAAGTTCTTCGAGTTCTGCGGGTGCAATCCCTGCTCGAATAGCTTCAGCGGCCGTCTCCATATCCACTCTAACGGGAACCTCCTCCCGTTCAGGCAACGCGGCGGCAGCGGAAGAACTTCCGGTCTCGAAGGCTTTTGATCCTCCCGACATATTAGAAAGTAAAGAGAGGGAGAAGGTTAATTTTTTCTTACCTAGAAAAAAGAAGGAGATCGGCACAAAAAAGCTCCAGAAATTTGCGAGAAATTCGGCTATGAATACGAAGGACGCGTAAAAGTGAAGGAGAAGAAGCCCTACCCTTTTTATAGATGGAGACGAGGCCTAAATGCAAATAGGAGAAACCTCGGGGCCGGATCACAACCGTCACGTGGGGACGCATTAAATGCGGCCCTCGAATCCGCATACGCGTCTTTTCGAGGGCATGCCGGTAGCAGTCGACAAACCGTCGGATTCCCCCAACAGCGGCACGACGCGTGTCCCTGCCACTTTTGGAAAGCCCGCCTTCTTTTCCCGCTGCTCCCGACGTGAAAGAAGGTCGTCCATATTTGAATTCAGATCGGCTGGTCATTTAAACATTGGCGATCGCCAATAGTGCCACCTCACCCCGTGTTTTCAACATCGAGGCGAGCTGGGGGGCAACTGTTGTGCGGCGATTAATTCGCCACGATAGGCGATCGGCGACCTTCCAGAGAAGCCAACCATGGAAGACATACTCAGGACAAACGCCTAGAGTTCGGCACAATGCGGCGATCGTCTTTTGGTACCCAGCGATCGTCTTTTGTTATCTGACGATCGTCTTTCATGAGCGGACCAGAGGCGATCATCTCATGCCACGTATGGATCCAGCATCCGTCAAAGTCGTCGAAGACCGAATCTTAGACGATGGCCCACCCACGGATCTTCAAAGGATACCGACAGATAGGATCATTGACCCCAGCCTGTCACCTATCACACCTACCGACAAGGCCGCCGAAAGGTACGAAGTGGGTCCTCCCCGGACAGCGACTCGCAACGCGTGCTGGCTTCCCATTGGTTCGCCCAGCTGGCCTCCAGCTGCAACCTCGGACCTCAAGGGAACAGGCCCACGTGACGGGACGATCGGCCGTCTTATTTTAATATAGAAAACGGCGATCGCCCGCGATCGCCTAAGGAATCCCAACTACCTTGTCCCCTATAAATAGAGGACTCACTGCTGTGGCCAAAGGGAGGCGAATTCTACTACGAATTAAGTGCAAAATACACACCAAAGAGAGAATCAAAGGCTCTTTTGGCAACCACTAACACATTCATAGTGATATTCATACACATTCATCATATATCCCAAGCAAGAACTCACAGATTTATCTATCTGGTTCTTCCGGCAATCTACGCGCTCTAAAGCCTAGATAACTAGAAGTCTTTACACTCTTTGTATTAGATTCTAACATTAATATTTGTACTCGATAGTATATTTATTAATAACATCTCGCGAGAGCATTCAAGCCCGGGATTAACAACCCCGGCAAATCTTGTGTTATCTATTTTCTCATGGAAGTGTTCTCGCATTTTGTTTGTTACTCGATCATTCCAGCAATACTATCTCCGGATAATATTTTGGGTAACAACAACCTGTATGTAACATTTGTGTTACGATTCATTCATGATTATTTGTTTTGGAGTGTGTGGGATCAGTATTGGGTATAATTAGCATGTTTGAGGTGATTGTTTATCTGTTGAATATGTATACTCGTATTTGGCTATTGACTTAGCATTGTGGATTGGCCGTTGAGGCATATTTGAGCTTTGTTCATGCTCGAGCGTTATTCTTTCAGTATGGCGAGAGGAACCCGAGGACGTGGCAGAGGGGGTAAAGGCTGCAGAGCAGGCCGAAACCCAGAACCTCATGTTTATATGCATACGGATTCCGAGATGGATCAGAAACCGGCCGGATATGTGACTTATGCGACTGGTTCTCCATCGGGACGTCATACTCGAGGAGTCGATCAGACTGACATCGAGCCTTTCTTGCTTATGAGGGGCATGATGGCCCAGATGACTCAGATGATGCAGGTAATGGAAACCATGCAGACCTCGGTGGTTCGTGGCACACCACAGTAGGGACTCCAGGTGCCGTTTTATGGACAGGCCGGGAGAGTGAGTCAGATTATCGGCGACATCTCTTGTCAGAGGCCGCCTATTTTTGAGGGTTCGTCGGAACCAGCTGACATTGTTCATTGGGTTGAATATTTTGATAAACTCTTCGACATGGTTCAGTGTCTGGAAGAGAGTAAGGTGGCAGTAGCGGCTTACTATTTTAGTAAAGGCGCTTATTCTTGGTGGCTCTCTGTGAAGCCCATCGATCGTGATTGTGTTTGGAGTGAGTTCAATACTCTCATGTTAGAGAGGTATTATCCGGCTCCACTTTGTGAAGCCAAGTTGACAGAGGTTTTGAACCCCGAATTCGTCGAGGACGAGGGTGTTATTGTTATTGCTAAG
The DNA here is from genome assembly GCA_033398695.1 of Orobanche coerulescens. NCBI lineage: Eukaryota > Viridiplantae > Streptophyta > Magnoliopsida > Lamiales > Orobanchaceae > Orobanche > Orobanche coerulescens. The sequence continues at coordinate 233,360,340 of CM065802.1, forward strand.
AAGTTTCACGGACTTCTTCAGTTTGCTTCATCTGTTATCTGTACTGAGGCGGATAAGATCAAGTATTTTAGCAAGAGACTAAACCCGCAGTTGAGAAAGCAGTTGTTCAATCACAATTGTAATTCACTTGGTGAATTCATCGAGAAGGCTCTTGGAGCAGAACTCTTGATCAAGGAGCTTGCTCGGAAGGACCCTTCAGTTCCTTCTGGTGCGAGGACTAGGATGCCGATTAGTTCAGAGGGACATCGGGCTCCGACGACCAAGAGGTCGTCTTAACTGGCAATGGGTTCGACCGTTGTTTGCTTTAACTATGATACAATAGGACATCGCAGTACCCGGTGCTTGATGTAGTCTGTTGTTTGTTTTCTGTGTGGGAGGCAGGGACACCTTCAGAAATACTGCAGGAGTTCTAGTGCCAGTAGGTCTCGAGAGAGCTCACGGGCCTCGAGAGATTTTGTTAATCCAGTCCGTACTTCATCGAGGGTCTATCGGGCTTGGGAGCGAGGTAAGGGCAGTAGGAGGAGCAGCGAGTTCGGATTTGGGTCTTCCTCGAGTCGATGAGATCGAGGAGCTCGATAATCTGGAGGATGTTGATTTCAGGTACATTTGAGATGTAGCCTTGATTTGTACTTTTTCCTCGTTTTCGTATTGATGTTTGACTCAGTCTGTATTGTAGTATTGTGGTTGTGAACCATTTATTATTGATCTATCTTGTAATGATAGCTTTTGACAATCTTGAGATTTGAGGTCGTCTGATGCATTTTTCTTTCCTTTTGGTATTGTACCCGAGATTTTGGTGATAATCTGGGTAATTGTTCATTGTGTTTTGAGACGCCAAGTCGTGAGGACTTGGGCGTGTGATTGATATGGTCCCGAGGACTATATGTGCGTTGTTATTTTCCTTTTGTGGCGTGAGTCAGTGATTGCATGGGCGTCCGATGCCGATGAGAACGGGGGAGTGTACACCGATGATTGTAGACATGTACAATGGGCGGCACCCGCGGGGCGTGTATGCCGGTGTTACGAGTCATGCAGTTGGTAAGACTTTCTGGCTGGTCTCTAGTGGAAGAGTCATGATTCGACTGATCTCGCACTGGATTGAGTGTTTTTATCCCTTAGTTTTCACCGTATTCGGGCAAAGCAGACGCGGGGACCCTAGGGGTTGGCCCGATTACTCAGGCGGAGTGGTTCTCAGTGGGGAGTATTCCTGGAGATGTTGTTTATCATATCGTGATGGATAGTTCGTATTCCGAGTTGTGCACCCCTAGTTTCGGGGACGAAACTCTTTTTAAAGGGGGGGGGTATGTAATATCCGGGGGTAATTTTGTTCGTTTCACTATTGAGTTGTACATATTCATTTGGAATTGTACAAATGTCGTTTTATTATATCATTCATGTTTGTTAAGGTGCGTTGGATTGTAGTTCGTTCATTCCGATTGAGAGTTGGTGGAACAACTTGGTTGTCCACTTTGTTGAGCTAACGTACGTTAGCTTGAATGCTTAACATACGTTAGACTTTAGGCATTACGTACGTTATGATGTTCATGCTACGTACGTAATGAGTGGTAGGTGGAGGGAACCTTCCTCGGACTCGACTTTTGGATGGTGGGTCCCAGGCATCTTTGATCCGATCTGACTATTGCAGTCAGCGGATCCTTACGTACGTTAAGAGGTAAGCTCTACGTACGTAATCCATGTAGCTTGCTAACGTACGTAAATGGTTTTTGTTTACGTACGTTAAGTTCTTCGTATTTTTGTTCAGTTGGTTCTGGAGTTAGCATTACGTACGTTAATGTTTTGGCATAGCGTACGTAATGGCCCTTACGTACGTTAACATTGGTGTATAACGTACGTAATGTGTTTGTCAGATTATATATCTTGGTTTCGTATTTCATTTCTTCACGAACCAAAATAAGTTTTCTCTCCCTAGAATCGTCCTTCTGGACTTGTTCTTGATAATTAGCCTCTTCCAACATGATTTTGATCATCCTAGCTTGGATTGAAGCTTGAAGTTGGAAGCTTGTTGGTGCTCCTTTGTTGTTTGGAGAGTTCTTCTTGTTCTTCATTGGTAAGTTCTCTTAATGTCTTGTTCTTCAAGTGATTTCCGAATATGATGATGATGTTGTTGTTGTTGTTTTCTTCGGGTATTGATTGATTGTTGGAGTATATCATGATTCTTGATGAGTTTTCATAACTTGTAATTAAGAACATGATGATTTTGTCTTGGGGAGGAGTTGTTCTTGATGTTTTAGAATGTTTGGAGGTTATAATCATGTCTAGGAAGGATTATGTTAAGATTGCTATATGATTAACATAGTCTTTATATGATTGTTGTTGTTGTTTGTGTTTTTGGAGGGATTATAACCATTTTAGTAAGGAATTATGATAAATTATGTAATGATTATCATAATCTTACAATGGTTGATTTAATCTTGTGGTTTAATCCGAATTCTTGATGGATTAGTGATGGATTATTGTTTAGACATCATGTTTGTTGGGTTGATGATGTTCTTGGGGTATTGATGATGATATTAGTGATATTATCATTTTGAGATGTTTGTTTTAATGATTGTTCTTAAGTGATTCTTGTTGAATTGATTTCACAAGTGTTAAGGACGTAATGATCATGTTAATCGATCATTGAGGTGTTGGAGGATGTTAAACTTCATAGTTGAGAACTATGATTTTCGTTTGGGGAGTTTAACCGATTCGGGATTGAGTCGGGATTGTTTTGGTGTTGCTTTCCATTGATTTTGTGTTATTGAATGAATCATATTTCATTCAAGGTTGTTCTAGTGTTTGCGATCGTCGGAAGGCGCCGTTCGTCATTTCGTGCCAGGATGTTAATCGTGGAAGGACTTTCTCGTCTTCGGTTTAAGGCAATTTATACTTGTACTAGTCAATGAGATTAATGTTATCATGTATGTGTATGAATGTGTTGTATCATTTCGAGACTTGGTCTCTCTATGATTTTTTTCATATTAGGGTATTGTTTGATATGATACCCTTCGGCAAATTTATGCCAAATGTTGTTCTTATCCGATAAAAGCCGTTCGAGGCTTTGAGATACTCATGGTTGATCTTACTATCGATAGCCGGTTCGTGGTATCTATGTATCGATTGTTGTTTTTGATATTGATGTCGATTTGAGACATTGTTGCGATCATTGTTATTGATATTGGTATTTTGCGATTGATGCTGTAATTGGCCGAGTGAAGGCATTGACGTGTTCGATTATCATCTCCATCGTAGGTAACCAATTTAAGGTACCGAGGCATCTTTTCTAATCATTTCGTTGTTATCGATCGGCCAATCTAAGGCAATCGAGGTGTTGAATCATTCGTTGTATCATTATTATCGGTTGGCCGTTCTAAGGTAATTGACGTATTGATTTGGGATTATCGAAGATAATTCCCATCCGTTGTATCATTGTTTATCGACTGACCGTTCTAAGGTAATCGAGGTATTGAATTGGGATTATCAAAGATAATTCCCATCCGTTGTATCATTGTTTATCGATTGATCGTTCTAAGGCAATCGAGGTATTGAATTGGGATTATCGAAGATAATTCCCATCCGTTGTATCATTGTTTATTGATTGACCGTTCTAGGGTAATCGACGTATTGAATTGGGATTATCGAAGATAATTCCCATCCGTTGTATCATTGTTTATCGGTTGACCGTTTTAAGGTAATCGAGGTATTGAATTGGGATTATCGAAGATAATTCCCATCCATTGTATCATTGTTTATCGATTGACCGTTCTAAGGTAATCGAGGTATTGTATTGGGATTATCGAGGATAATTCCCATCCATTGTATCATTGTTTATCGATTGACCGTTCTAAGTTAATCGAGGTAGTGAATTGGGATTATCGAAGATAATTCCCATCCGTAGTGTCATTGTTATCGATTAACTACTCTAAGGTAATCGACATATTGTATTGGGATTAGAGAACATGATTCCCATCTGTCGTGTCGTGTTGTCGATTGACCATTCTAAGGCAATCGATGTATTGAATTGGAACTGTCGGAGACATTTCCCATCTGTTGTATCGCTGTTATCGATCGGCCATTCTAAGGTAATCGATGTATTGAATTGGGACTGTCGAAGACATTTTCCATCCATTGATGTCATTGTGACCGATTTTCCATTCCTAAGGCATTCGAGGTATTTGAATTGGGACCGCCAAGGACGGTGCCCATCCGTGAGTTATTGTTGTCGTGTTGGCCGACTCAAGGCAGCACACTATTATTCTTGTAAATTCGGTAATCTTGGGATTGTTGCCATTTGTGATTAATTGTGTTTGGAGGCTAGTCGCGGCTAGTGCTCGATGGGTAAGTTTGGGGCTTGAACCTTCGCGGTTGGTTTCCCAACACCTACAGTTCAGTAGGTCACGGTCATGTTGATGATCTCATTATGGGTAAGCTTGGGGCTTGAACCTTTGCGGTTGGTTTCCCAACACCTACAGTTCAATAGGTCACGGTTACTGGGTGATCTCATTATGGGTAAGTCTACGACTTGAACCTTCGCGGTTGGTTTTCGAGCACCAACAATTCAGCAGGTCACGATCATTGGATGACCTCATTGTGATACGGCTTCGTGTCGTGGCTTCGGCCCTCATTGTGATCTGATTTTGTCTTTGTGGGTTCGGCCCTCGGATGTTCTGACTTGGCTGATTTGGCTTGAGCCACTATGGTGTTTGTGATTTGGTGAGTGGTTTTGAGACCATTATGATATTTCGGACTTGGTGAGGGCTTTGGGCTATTGTGATGTATTTGTATTTCTGTTGGAGCCTTCGTGTAACACCCCGAGTTATTCAAGGTATATTACAGCGCCGTGGACCCCTACATGGGACCCACCAGGCTAGACACGAATTACCACAGTAAAGACACACATCATTCAGATGGAAATCAAATAACATGCCCGGTACAACCGGCGAAATAATCATCACCGACCAATAAAAAGTAATTTCAACGACATGCAATTCCATAATCCGGAATGAAAAGCCTAAGTACTCGCGAGTACATTCTATAAGTTTAAGAAGTAACAACAACCATATCGAAGGAAATAACGAAATAAAAAGACTCAAATGCACGTGTCAACGACCCTAGCCAGCATTCTCGTACTGTCCCAGTGCCCGCTCATCTGACTGAACATAACCTGAAATCCATAACAAGAATTTTCCCAAAATGGGTCCCAAAGGGGTTAGCAATTACGCTAGTACAAGTAATCAAGGCAAACCAATCGCTTACACATTTCATAGTACAATGCATCAAATTCATTTCAAAACCAAAACCAGACATGTCTTTTCCCGGAAAACAAACAGTCAATCACATTTGCCTAGGACCAGGACGAAGCCACAAATCTCACTCGAGGCCTCTGAGGACCCTCCCGAGCTGGCCACAATCATCAAACAAATCACGCACAGGCATCGACTAGGACCGGACGAAGCCACAAATCCCACTCGAGGCCTCTAAGGACCCTCCCGAGCTGGCTAGCGAAACAAACTCATGAATCTAGAATGAAGCCATAGATTCCCTCGAGGCCCCGTCGGACCCTCCCGAGGTGAGTAAAGCACACACAATATATATTACCATTTCACGTTAAGCATAAAGGTTTACAGAAATTACTTGCCTTGAACGGTAGACGACGCAACGAACGAAAAGGAAAACACCGACGAACGTTAGGAACCGACGAAACCAAACCTAACGATTCGAAGAATACAATTACAACCACTTCTAAATGAAGACGGAAATGGAATACACCCGAAAACCCACCTACGTTTCATGTATATTCGAATAAGAACAACAGCGAGGGTGGACCACAACCAAACCCTCTCGACTTCGCAAAAACTACGAAATATACCATGAATCCGTAGGAAAACTAAGAATATTAACAAGATTAATCATATTCATCATGAATTAACCAACTAAACGGAACGAATCGGACGAAACGTGAAAACCCCCAAATCTCCCCTAAAATAGGGTTCTAGAAGATTTACCTTGATTTAAGAGGTAGAAGATGATTAAATGAGGATAATCTAGTGTTAGAGACTCAAGATCATGAATAAATGATGAAAATCGCCCCACTCCAATCGCCCGAATCGCCCAGCTCACGGTGGGAAAAGGAAAGAAGGAAAAAATGAATCTGTTCCGGTCAACTCTCTGGTTTTTATAACCAGAGGGTTATTAGCGTGCGCTATCGAACAATAACCCAGTCCAGAACGCTAACACCCTAGTCCAAAATTTAAGGTTTTGGACCGTTAGTGTGCGCTATCAAATAACTAGCGTGCGCTAATGCCTCTCGGTAGCGCACGCGATTGGGCTATAGCGCGCGCTACCTGGACATCAGCCGAGTCCAGAAGTAACCTGCCCAGTACCTGTTGGGATTCGGTGCCTAAAACGAAGGCCCAGCGGAAGCGGTAAAACGAAAATTAATTCGATCCGAATCCCTACGAGGATCGATCGAGCAACGTATATACGAATATAAAAACGAAAAACAAGAGTTATACGAAACTCACCCTTGAAGTCCGTTGATTAAATGATAACCTTCTCTTGAGCTATTCCCCAAGCTTTGATTGATCTCTACGAATCCAATCCGCTCCAAGCTCTTGAACGATCCAACGCCTAAAGCACCGCGTCTCTACTTGCCACGCGCCGGAGAAACGACTGGAATGACAACACCCGATTAACCTCTAAGGTTACGGCTAGAATCAAGTGATGAAGCTTTTTGATTATAGCACTCTAAGTGTATAATCTATCTCTCAATTTTATCTCTTGATATTTTTCTCTAAGAAAACTCTCAAGAACACATAAAGAAGAAGATGAAGATGAAGAAGTTTTTCTCTCTCTCTTGAAAGGCTTCTCTCATGTTTTTTATCAATCATGTGAGGTGAGAGAGAGTCTTCTTTTTGTTCTTCTCACTTTTGGACCAAATCACCTAATATCATATTTAATATGATATTGTCCCCTTGGTGGCCATATGTCTTCCACCTAACAAGGAGAAGACCAAGACCAATGGAGGGGTTAGGTATGGGGCGGCCATCTAGAAGGAGTCGGGACGAGTTCGGTTCGTTTCGGACTCCCGTGTGTCCAAACAGATAAACTCCGATTCCGTTCCGATGTATTTATATCAATTAATTAATCCAATTAATCAATGATATCAAATACAAAATAACATAATTAATTTCTCCAAGAAATAATTATATTCATGAATTAAATTAATCACCCGGTAATTTATTTAATTCATTAGGCCGTAAATTAATTTATCCAATAAATAAATTTAGACATCCAATGCCCCAAAGTCAATTAGACATCCAATGTCCAATAATTTAGATATCCAATATCTAATATTAATAATGAGAGAATAAGATCGATTCATTCCGTCGTCAATCCTATTGCGCGACTCGGTAGGTTCGTCTCAGTCAGCAATGGGAGGAACCAAAGAGTAGTAGCACCACCTAGCCAGCCTGGCGGCCTACACTATACCCCAACTGAGAACGAATGATTGGGATAATTCAAGAACCATTCTGTCGTAAATACCAATATACGTATAAACCCTTCTATCAAATGTCCCGATCAAGTTATAGGGTCACGGTCAGTCAAACCATATCTGTACTTGACGCTATGCATGCGTTAATGCAAATCGAGATCATTGAGCTCTCGTGTATCCAATACAACTAGCTCCAATGCTTTGGCCAAAGACTTATGATCTCATCTGTCAATAACCGCATAGGACATATAACCCGCTCACTAACGGGAGAAAGAATTCTATCTTGGTATTCAGTAGGACCTGCTACTTGCCCGTTAAGATGCACGTCGAGGTTGACCCCCACCTCCCGGTCTATAGGGTCGAACTACTCTAATGAAAATCTTAATGTCACAAGCACATCCCTACTAAATCCTCAAGTCGAAGGTTCACGAATACCTATCACAACCTTTCGATTCCGTCATTGACTATCCCGGAGTGAAATCTGTGTGACGAATCGAGGGTGAGTCGGTTCGAGTATACTAATCCAATTAGCATACCTATAACGTGTGCTCCCACTAACCATTAGTGTTCGACAGGCACTCTCCATGTCAAAGAACACGTCATACAAGTCTTCACATAAACTTAACGCCCAGTCAAGTTTCATCGACTTGCGAACGATTAAGTATTTGAGCTATAAACCTTTCCAGTGCCTACCTCCTTATCAAATAAGGAGTGGAACGTTTTGCTCTCAAATACACAGACTAGTTTCTATATGTATATTTTCGAGTTAGGAATGCCAGTAACTGCCAGTAAATAAAGAAACATCCATTTGCCTTATGATAATAAATTACATAATTACAAGTACAATGCCCTCACTCAACATCCTCTGAGTGGCATTCGAGGGCATACTCCTAACAGTACTCACCTGACCATGTTAGTGTGCGCTGCCGTCCACTCTGCGTGCGCTAACAGCGTCTCGGTAGCGCGCGCTATTGGGCCATAGCGTGCGCTACCTAGGCACCTGACCGAGTCCAGGAGCAAACTGTCCAGTACTGGACTGGCTCGCTAGCGCACGCTACCAACAAGCGTAGCGTGCGCTACTGAAGGATGCTTAGCGTGCGCTACACCACAATATTAGCGCGCGTTAGGCACAGTATAATAATGTTCCTAAACACCGAAATAAGACCGAAGCATCAAATGGAACAACGCAATGCGCATCATAACATCCAATGGATTCACAGCAACCACGAAACGGCGGTTCCTAACAACAATTACGGGAATTGGATCAATAAGCAACGGCGAAGTTAACAATTGCGGAAATGAGTAAAATAAATCCGAAAATAAGTATTCTCGAGATACACCTACGGTTACACACGAGCCACCAAGACAAGAAAACACCAAATCGAGAAAGTACTGGGAAAAGAAAAATGCGGATATTACATTCTACCCCTCTAAAAGTAAGTTTCGTCTCGAAACTTAAGAAATAAACAACTCGGGGTACCTAGCACGCATACTATCCTCAGTTTCCCAAGTTGCCTCCTCAACACCATGCCTCGATCACTGCACTTTGACCAAAGGGATGGTCTTATGCCTCAGTCGCTTCTCACGGTGCGCCAAAATCTTCAGGGGACGCTCCTCGAAGGTAATATCCTCGGCGACATCGATCTCACCATAGTCGATGACATGACTAGGATACGGAACATATTTCCTCAGCTGGGAAATATGGAAAACGCTATGAACGTGACTCAAGGCCGGAGGTAGTGCCAAACGGTATGCCAACTCACTGACTCGCTTGATAATTACAAAGGGTCCAATAAATCTCAGACTCAATTTCCCCTTCTTTCCGAAATAGAAAACTCCCCTTGTCGGCGACACTTTTAGTAAAACGTGGTCTCCCACCTCAAACTCCAAAGGTCGACGACGGACGTCGGCATATGACTTCTGTCGACTATGAGCAGTCAACATTCGTTCTCGAATCAATTCCACCTTCCGCCTTATTTCTAAAGCGATATCCGGTTCGGTCCCGACCAAATCGGACGCCTTATTCTAACAAATCGGCGATCGACATCGCCGCCCATAAAGCGCCTCATACGGTGCCATCCGAATCGATGCGTGCCAATTGTTGTTGTACGTGAATTCGATTAACGACAACTGCTCCTCCCAGTCACTGTTCCAATCGAGAGCACAAGCACGCAACATATTCTCGAACGTCTGGATCGTGCGCTCCGAGTGTCTATCTGATTGAGGATGAAAAGAGGTACTCAAACGCAAATGGGTACCCAACGCCTTATGCACCACCTGCCAAAAGTGCGATACAAAACGGCCATCCCGATCCGAAACACTAGACTTCGGAGTACCGTGAAGCCTCACAATCTGCGCAATAAACACACGAGCCAACTTCTCCGGGGCCCAAGTATCCTTGATGTCCAGAAAATGTACCGACTTGGTCAGACGATCAACAATCACCCAAACCATATTCATGCCCGATCTCGATCTCGGCAAACTCGTGATGAAATCCATCGATATATCTTCCCATTTCCATTCCGGAACAGGAAGTGATTGTAATAACCCGACCGGTCGCTGATACTCGATTTTAACTAGCTGAGAAGTCAAACATCTTGCTACAAACTGTGTGACCTCCTCCTTCATGTCATTCCACCAGAAATTCCTCCTCAGGTCCTTGTACATCTTACTCGATCCAGGGTGAACGGAGTAAGGTGTATCATGGGCCTCAAGCAAAATACCTTGCCTCAATTCCGAGTCGTTCGGCACATACAGACGGCTCTGGAATCTCAATACCCCATCTTTATGAATCACAAATCCAGGAGACTTTCCTTTAAGAACATTCTCCCGAATTTGCAAAATCATCGGATCCTCCAGTTGCTTCAGTTTAATTTCATCGATCAGAGACGACAAAATCTCTAAAGCACAGAGTTGTCCAACGGCTCCCGGCAACAAAATCTCAACACTCAGAGATATTCAAGATATTCAAGGTATATTACAGCGCCGTGGACCCCTACATGGGACCCACCAGGCTAGACAAGAATTACCACAGTAAAAACGCGCATCATTCAGATGGAAATCAAATAACATGTCCGATACAACTGGCGAAATAATCATCACCGACCAATAAAAAGTAATTTCAACGACATACAATTCCATAATCCGGAATGAAAAGCCTAAGTACTCGCGAGTACCTTCTATAAGTTTAAGAAGTAACAACAACCATATCGACGGAAATAACGAAATAAAAAGACTCAAATGCACGTGTCAACGACCCTGGCCAGCATTCTCGTACTGTCCCAGTGCCCGCTCGTCTGACTGAACATAACCCGAAATCCATAACAAGAATTTTCCCAAAATGGGTCCCCAAAGGGGTTAGCAATTATGCTAGTACAAGTAATCAAGGCAAACCAATCGCTTACACATTTCATAGGCATCAAATTCATTTCAAAACCAAAACCAGACATGTCTTTTCCCGAAAAACAAACAGTCAATCACATTTGCCTAGGACCGGGACGAAGCCACAAATCCCACTCGAGGCCTCTAAGGACCCTCCCGAGCTGACCACAATCATCAAACAAATCACGCACAGGCATCGCCTAGGACCGGGACGAAGCCACAAATCCAACTCGAGGCCACTAAGGACCCTTCCGAGCTGGCTGGCGAAACAAACTCATGAATATAGAATAAAGCCATAGATTCCCCCGAGGCCCCGTCGGACCCTCCCGGGGTGAGTAAAGCACACACAATATATATTACTATTTCACGTTAAGCATAAAGGTTTACAGAAATTACTTGCCTTGAATGGTAGACGACGCAACGAACGGAAAGGAAAACTCCGACGAACGTTAGGAACCAACGAAACCGAACCTAACGATTAGAAGAATACAATTACAACCACTTCTAAATGAATACAGAAATGGAATACACCCGAAAACCTGCCTACGATTCATGTATATTCGAATAGGAACAACAATGAGGGCGGACCACAACCAAACCCTCTCGACTTCGCAAAAACTACGAAATATACCATGAATCCGTAGGAAAACTAAGAATATTAACAAGATTAATCATATTCATCATGAATTAACCAACTAAACGTAACGAATAGGACGAAACGTGAAAACCCCCAAATCTCCCCCAAAATAGGGTTCTAGAAGATTCACCTTGATTCAAGAGGTAGAAGATGATTAAATGACGATAATCTGGTGTTAGAGACTCAAGATCTTGAATAAATGGTGAAAATCGCCCCACTCCAATCGCCCGAATCGCCCAGCTCACGGTCGAAAAAGGAAAGAAGGAAAAAATGAATCAGTTCCGGTCAACTCTCTGGTTTTTATAACCAGAGGGTTATTAGCGTGCGCTAACATGAAGAGTTAGCGTGCGCTATCGAACAATAACCCAGTCCAGAACGCTAACACTCCAGTCCAGAATTTAAGGTTCTGGACCGTTAGCGTCCGCTATCAAATAACTAGCATCCGCTAGTGCCTCTCGGTAGCGCGCGCTATCGGGCTATAGCATGCGCTACCTAGACATCAGCCGAGTCCAGAAGTAACCTGCCCAGTACTCACCTGACCGTATTAGCATGCGCTGCCGGCCACTCTGCGTGCGCTAACAGCGTCTCGGTAGCGCGCGCTATTGGGCCATAGCATGCGCTACCTGGGCACCTGACCGAGTCACTAGGAGCAAACTGTCCAGTACTAGACTGACTCGCTAGCGCGCGCTACCAACAAGCGTAGCGTGCGCTACTGAAGGATGCTTAGCGTGCGCTATACCACAATATTAGCGCGCATTAGACACAGGATAATAACGGTCCTAAACACCGAAACACGACTGAAGCATCAAACGGAACAACGCAATGCACATCAGAACATCCAATGGATTCACGGCAACCCCGAAACGGCAGTTCCAAACAATAATTACGGGAATCGGATCAATAAGCAATGGAGAAGTTAACAATTGCGGAAATGAGTAAAATAAATCCGAAAATAAGTATTCTCGAGATACACCTACGGTTACATACGATCCACCAAGACAAGAAAACACTAAATCGAGAAAGTACTGGGAAAAGAAAAATGCGGATATTACACATCGGGCACTGTGATTTGTATCTAGTCAGCATTGGTTTGGTTTACCTTCGGGTAATCCATGGGTGTGTTATGTATTGATGATTCACCGTTGGGCACTTGTGGTCTAACCTGTTGAGCAGGTATTGATCGTATGCCGTGGGCATAGTGTTTCACGAATGCTCGACTCCTGCTTTAGTTTGTGAGCATCTCGTATTACCATTGTCGTACTATTTATTCTGCCTTTGGATGCATATCATGTTGTGCATGTATTTGATATTCATTATCTGGATGACTGACCCCGTGGGGGCGGAACATGTTTTCATGTTTTAGGTGCTTGCGAGGAGAGAGTTGAGACACAGGGGCATGACGATGGCGACGAGGCATTCGAGCGATACTAGTCCGAGATGTTTTGGTGTTCATGTCAGTCAGACAGTTTGGAATACTCCAGTTTTGTTCAGTCGTTGTCATTTTGTATTATCCGAGCAAGACTCGTGGATGTTGTTGTATTTTTATTTTGGCCCTGTAGGCCCACTTTTGTCGTTGAAATTCCATATCGGAATATTATGTTGGATGTCATAGTAGGAACTGGGATTCCCCTTTTGGTCAGGTTGTTGTATTTTTTTGTCGTGTTCGCCTGGTGGATCTCCTGGTGTGGGGTCCACGGCACTGTAATGACCCAATGAGATTTAGGGGTGTTACAAGAGGCCTTAGGAGCTGTCGGTAAAGTAGTAGCCTTAGGGGCTTTAGGAGGGGCCGGCTGCGCCTTCTGCTTCTTAGGAGGAACAACAGAAGGCTTCTTACGCTCGGGTGGCGGGGGCCGCTCTTTGTTGCCAGCTATGTAGCAACTAGAGGGCTCGTGCCCCACATATGAGCAGAGAGAGCAATATAGAGGGGCTCTCTCGTAAATCACGCGCTGCGTGAGAACGTGGTCATCAAATTCGATCTCTATTTATGGCAATCTGGGCGCAAGGAGATCAATCTCGACGCACACACGAGCGACAGAGAGTCGTGAGTGTGTAGCCATCGGCGCATCCACTAAAATAGGATTGCTAATAGCCTTGGGAATCGTGTATAGGGCACGAGGATGGAATAAATGAATCGGGAGGCCCGGGAGCCTAATCCAAACTGGACAAATCGAAATCTCGGTCTCGACGGAGAATCTAGGGGAGCACTTAAATACACGAGCGGGGCATCCTGAGAAATTCCAACTAGAGTCTAGCCACACTCGTCTATAATCATATTCGTTTTCAAATTTAATAGCAATATGACAATAGTTAAGCCAACTCCAACTACTTTTACCCCTCAGTTTTATGTCAGTCAATCCAACGGTCACATCTCGAGGGGTGAGAATAGCATGTGAAAATTTAAGAATTAAGGTACGTTCCCACGAAGCAGCTAAAGTGCTCATATTAGAAGCAGAAAAGGAGATACGCAATTTCTCGTTAACGGAGGAGAGAGTACCAAAATGACACACCTTCGCTCCGTCGAAATTAAATGATTTGTTCTAATTTCTGGGTTGTTGGATTCCACTATATTGACCCGTTCCGTGTTGATTATTGATTATCTGGGCATACGAAACCGGTGGGTGGGTCGAATTTACTGGTGGAGCATTTGTACCCGTGTCTTGATTTGCATGTGAGTTATTGGCCGAAGTTAAATTCTGGTTGGCAGAGGTTTGAAACGGACTGCTGGAATTGGTGGTTTGTAAATCAGGGTGGTTATTAGGCTTGGTAGGTGTATTGTGCGTTTGGGCCGAAATGGCTGGGTTTGAGGGGGTAATGGGTTGGTCTGGGGTTTGGGCTGGGGAGCCGGAAAAATTAATGGGACTGGGTGGTTTAAGGACGGTGGACTGAGGTTGGTGGGCAGGGCTTATTATTATTAGGCCGCAGGTTAGAGTGGCAGTGCGGGGGAATTAAATTAGGGCTGGGTTGAATATTAAGAGGGGGCCAAATAATTGCAGGCCCATGATGTGAGGGAGAAGGATTGATTGGGCTAACCTTATTTTTGTCTGTTTGGGCTTCTGTACTGGACCCGATTGAGAAGCCTAATTGATCCGAGCCGTTGAGCGGTCTTGGCCCTAGAATGGACGGCTCTGCTGGCGTCTTCCTTAGGTTTAAAAGGCGTAAGTTGTCCGCCGCCAGAGTTTGGAAATCCGAAAGAGACCCTGCGGCTAGGGTTTGCGGCAACTTCACTGGAGAGGACGAGCATGCGACGTCTGTGGCGACTGGACTCATCGGAACAACGTTTTCGATATCTGTAGGATTAGAAAAACCTATGCATAATGTATCGATGATGGTGCTGACGTCTGGTTTGGTCAACGTCACGTGTGCTGATCTGGACGAATGGATCGAAGACACGTAGAAAATAATAAACAAAAGGGAAGGTGTTTGCTCACTAAATTTTATTAATGACCTTTATATAGAGTAGAGCCGAGCAGGATAATTTATGCCGGTCTATCTCGTTTGCTTGTTGATTACAAGTCTTATCTTTTTTCTCGGATAATCTGAATTCTCTCTTTTTTCTCTCTATCTCATATAAATGCTAAAAATCCAAAGATCCGCTTTCACTGTATATTTCTTCTATATATAGACAATCTGGGCCAGTGGAGGGATGACAGCTGGCGAATGTTTGGGGAATATGCCCATAACACTTGTCAGTCTGCATTTATGCCCTGGACACGTGGCGACCTCTAAGGAGCGTCTTGGGAAGGGGCGTGACTGCATGCGTTAATTGGCATGCGGGCCTGCCTCGCCGACTCTTGGCGGTGCTTATCCGCTGAGCTCGGTCCTCGGGTCTCCCGCCGTTCAGGTCGGCCTTGTTGTAATCTTGAATCGGAGCATTTTTATCTTCTCTCTGCTCGGCCCTCCCGGATCGGATACCGGGTCGGCCTTAGCGTCCTTTGTCAGTTCGGTTTTAGCGAGCCGGGAAATCGGGTTTTGCGGTCCGACTTAGGTTACGCTCGGCCGATTTAGCGGCTGGAGTGCCTACGTAGATTCCAAGTTGGATGGGTCGCTAACAAGGGCCCCGAGTCCGGGAGGGCCGTCTGGTCGAAGTGGCCGATTCGTTTCATGTTGAGGCTGATCCGGCTTGTGGGAGGATAAGATCTTTCGAATAGACGCCTCTTCGAGAGTCGCATCGATTCGATTCCCTGGTCTTTAAGTGTCATTATGTGGGGGACGCGTGGCACAAGCAGATTGGATGGCGTGTTCACGCGCTCTCGAACTTTGCGACGGTTCAGTAGGAATTGTCGCTTCACGCGCCTGGCATTTAATGCCATTATTCCCCTATAAATATAGCCTGTCTTCTCCTTCAGGGTTCCCTTCGCCATTTTTACGTCTTGTTGCAGAGAGAGAATTTTTCCGGCGAGTTTTTTCTTTTCCGATTTCACAAAGACTTTCTCGGTAAGCTTGTTTTTTCTCCTCTTTTTTCTTTTCTATTTAAGATGTCGGAGATGAGGGGCGAGACAGAGGCGGATTTGACCGTGTCGCCGGACCGCACCGGTGTGGCGAATCTGTCGATAGGCGAAGCTCCTGTGGACTGGAGTGTCGAGGAAGAAGGAGACGAAGTTGTGAAGTCGCCGGAATCTGGCGAGGTGTAAAGGGCGGTGCCGTTGACGGCCGTCGGAGGGACTCTGGCGGAAAAAAGAGTCGAGTCGGTGGTGGCTCGAACTCGGCCTCGGCCGTCCCCTATTGTGGAGGCAGAGTGGGATTCAGCTTCGATTCGTAGCACTGTTACAGAGGAGTAATTAGCGGCTTGGCGGCTGCGATTTAAGGTTCCGGCGACGGTGCGGATGTACGTTCCGAATCCTGAGGAGAGGCCTCATACTCCGCCCGTTGGTTGTACGGCGGTGTACTACCGCTCTTTGTTGGCCGGACTCAGGTTTCCGCTCCCGTTAGCCTTCTCCCGGTGGCTAAGGCAGTGGGGCCTTCCCGTCCCCCAGATCCATCCGAATTCCTGGGCTCGGGTGGTGGGGCTTTTCCTTCTTTTCAACCAGCACGGCTGGCCCGAGCCCAGCTTTGAGGAGTTTAACAGCCTCTATATATGGAGGTCAGTCGGCAGATCCGGTTCCGGTTGGTTTTACCTGACGGCCCGGCATGCCATGCATAAGGACTTAGTGGATGTGCCGGAGACCATCCATAGCTGGAAGGAACCTTGGTTCTTCATAGGGGGGCCGTGGAGGAGCTCGGTCGATGAGTGGGAGCCTGGTGTGATAGACGTCGAGCTTCGGGTCCCCGAGCACTTCATTGCCAAAATGAGTAAGTGTCGTGCTTCTTATTGCTGTTTCCTTTTTTGTCTAACGCTCATAATTTATTGCTTGTGCAGAACGTATCCCGGCTCAAGAGATCTCTTCCTTGTTTGACGACCGGGTTGAGCAGCTTTTGGGCCTTCCCACCGAGCAGAGGAAGTCGCATCTTCTGGTTACTGAGGAGAACCTGTGGGCGTCTGGACTTCGATCAACCGATCCGAGTATCATGTCTTCTTCAGGTAGCCCCCCCCCCCCTTTTTTTTTGGCATGTCTTCTTTTTCCAGCTCCTAAGGCCAAGACTCCGTCCGGGCGGAAAGAGACGCCAGCAGCCGTGTGGCGAGTGGCCGTGAGGCCGAGAGAAGGAGCGGTGGTAAGCGCAAGAGGGTGGAGGCGGGCACGAGGACAGTAGCGACCAAGGCCGAGGTTAAATGCCTCTGAAGTCGTCGTATCCGCCCCGACTCCTGTCCGGACGGGTCGTGAGGAGCCCGTCATTGATTTAGAGGGCCATTATCTCCCGGTTAACCAGGAGCGGGTGGAACCGTGCGACCATATGAAGGGGCGACGGCCGCGCTGGTTCCTTGACTACGTCCGGGCAGCTACCCCGACTCCTGAGATGCTCAACCGGGTTCCTCCTGTGGTGGCCGTCTCCAGTCATATTCCGATCAGGGGTTGGACGCCCAAGTTGGAGATGATGACTAATGACATGGGTCCGGTTGAGCAGATCCAGTTTGGAAATGCTCTGGTCGGCCGTGCCATGTGCACCTATGTGAAGGCCTCCAATGAGTTTTCGGCCTTGTCTGAGAAGCACAAGAAGGCGGAGGCCGACCTCAAAGTTTTGCAGGAGGAGCACCACCTGTGTCCTTCGTTGATCAAGTCTCTGGAGGGGGAGATAACCTCCATGAGGGGTGAGATGGAGCTCCTGGACAATCGGGCTCTCCAGGCCGACATATGGAAGCTGAAGGCCGAAGAGATGACCGAGGCGGCCGAGCAGGCGCACAGGCAGTATTTGGATACCCGGGCTGAGCACGAAGCTTACTTGAAGGAAACCAAGGCCCAGGTTGAAAGCCTGACCGAGCGTGTTAGCACCTGCGAGGCCTCGAGCTACGCCAGGGGTCTTGCCGAAGGGGCGGAGGCCTTTAAGGAGACACCCGCTTTCGAGGAGCTGATCAATCTGAATTATGTCTCCACCTGTTACGAGATATTAGATCTCATGAAGCGTGGTAAGACCGTTCAGGAGATCGAGGCCTACATTGCATCTCAAGCGGATTATCTTCATGTTGACATCACTGGAGCCGATGAGCCAAAGGTCGCTGAGGTTGAGGATGCAGGTCAGGCTCCGCACGGCGAAGGTGAGGGGCAGTCCTTTCAGGCGGCCGGACAGGAGGGTGGGGCCGAGTAGTTTCCTTAAATTTTGCTTCTCGCATGGCCTGCGCGCCCATCTTTGTCTTTCTTTTGTTTTATTTCATCTACGGCCTGCGTGCCAATCCGCCCTGGTGTGTTGTCACCGTTTGTAATTTGCAACAATGACTTGATTAAATAAAATCTTGTTTGTAGCATTTGTTGTCGCTCTTTTAGATGTCTGGGCCCAGTTGAATGGGCCGTTGTCTTTCTATCATGTTCATCACTTTTTGATTGTGCCGAGGCGAACTCGGTCTAATAGTGCCGGATGAGCCGGTCTTATGAGGTACCGAGACGAGCTCGGTCTTATGAGGTGCCGAGACGAGCTCAGTCTTATAGTGCCGGATGAGCCGGTCTTATGAGGTGCCGAGACGAGCTCGGTCTTATAGTGCCGGATGAGCCGGTCTTATGAGGTGCCGAGACGAGCTCGGTCTTATGAGGTGCCGAGACGAGCTCGGTCTTATGAGGTGCCGAGATGAGCTCGGTCTTATAGTGCCGGATGAGCCGGTCTTATGAGGTGCCGAGACGAGCTCGGTCTTATAGTGTCGGATGAGCCGGTCTTATGAGGTGCCGAGACGAGCTCGGTCTTATAGTGCCGGATGAGCCGGTCTTATGAGGTGCCGAGATGAGCTCGGTCTTATAGTGCCGGATGAGCCGGTCTTATGAGGTGCCGAGACGAGCTCGGTCTTATGGTGCCGGATGAGCCGGTCTTATGAGGTGCATCAATATTGAAAAATGGAATAACGTTAAATTTTATTGATAATACCTCTTTAAATACAAAGCATTCCACGGGTAAGTTAATCTTTGGCCGTTCAGATATTCCAGCCGGTAGGCTCCATTCTAAAGGACTTCACTAACTTTATATGGTCCCTCCCATTTGGGCTTGAGTGATCCGGGATCCGGGCCCAACACCCTTTTAAGGACTAGGTCGCCGACCTAGAAGCTTCTCGGGTGAACCTTGGAGTTGTAATATTTTTCACTCCTTCTTTTGTAAACGGCGTTTCGTATTTCTGCCTGAGCTCGTTTTTCGGCAAGGAGGTCCAAATTCACTTCGAGGGCCAAGTCGTTACCCTGCTCTTAAAATGGGCTACTCGGTAGGTAGGTGCCCCGATTTCAACCGGGATAACGGCTTCAGAGCCGAAAGCCAAGGAGAAAGGCGTTTCTCCGGTGGTGGATCTATGCGTTGTTCGATAGGCCCATAAGGTCCCGGGGAGCTCCTCGGGCCAGGAACCCTTGAGTTCCTCGAGGCGTGTCTTGAGATGTTGTTTCAGAATTTTGTTGACCGCCTCGACTTGCCCGTTGGATTGTGGATAGTAGGGCGTGGAAAAGTTATTTCGTATTTGGAGGCCGTCGCAGAAAGCTCGAAACTTCTTATTGTCAAATTGTTTGTCATTATCAGAGACAATAGATTGAGGGATCCCGAACCGGCATATGATTGACTTCCATATAAAGTCGACTATCTTATGTTCAGTTGTTCGTGCCATAGGCTCGGCCTCTGCCCATTTCGTAAAATAATCGACTGCGACGATGGCGTATTGCACTCCTCCCCGTCCCTTAGGTAGAGGGCCGATCAAGTCGATTCCCCACTTGGCGAATGGCCATGGGCAATATACGGAAGTGAGGGTTTCCAGCGGGGATCGGATCTGCGGAGCGAAGATTTGGCACCAGACACACTTCCGCACGAGCGTGATGGCATCTTTTTTGAGGTTAGGCCAATAATAGCCTTGCCAAATTAATTTATAGGCCAATGCCTGGCCGCCGGAATGATTACCGCATATACCCTCGTGTACTTCTCTGAGGGCATATTCCGCTTCTGACTCGGACAGGCATTTCAGCAGCGGAACCGAGTATCCTCTTTTATATAAGGTTCCATCCACGATGGTGAACCGGGCAGACTGAGTTCGTAAGGATCTCGCTTGGGCTCGGTCCTCGGGTAAAATGCCGCTTTGAAGGTATTGCATTATAGGCTGCATCCACCCTTGCGGTTCTAACTGTTCGGCTGCCCGGATTTCGACCATTTCCAGGGCTGATGAGGCGTGATACCCTATGCTGACCTCATCCATATGTTCGGCCCCGGAGCTAGATGCGAGTTTGGCCAAAGAGTCGGCTTGGATGTTTTCAGTTCTGGGAATATGTTGTATTGTTCCCTCAAAATTTTGCAGCCGGGCCCGTGCCAGGTTGAGGCACTTAACCAGTTTGGGCTCTTTGGCTTCGTATTCGCCGTTGATCTGGTTGACCACTAATTGAGAATCACTCAGGATGGTGAGGCGGGCAAGGCCGAGGGAGGTTGCCATTTCTAGACCGGCCAAGAGAGCTTCATATTCTGCCTCATTATTGGTGGTCGGGAAATCCAGGCGAATAGCCGAGCAGAACAGACGCTGGCCGGGACTAACGAGGACTATTCCTGCACCCGATCGGTCAGCGGTTGAGCACCCATCCACATAGAGTGACCATTCTTCTGATCGGTCATCCTCCTCTGCGATTGCTGGTGTGAACTCTGCAATGAAGTCCGCAAGGGCTTGTCCCTTTATAGCAGTGCGCGATTCGTAAGCTATGTCTGCCCGAGTTCGACGGCCCATTTTACCATCCGGCCGGAAACGTCAGGTCGGTGCATGACTTGCTTTAATGGATAGTTTGTTAAGACGACTACCTGATGTTCCAAAAAGTAGAGTCTCAACTTCCAGGATGCCATTACGAGCGCACAGGCCAATTTTTCCATTGGGGCATCTTGAAGGGCCTGACTCACATAATAAACCGGATGTTGCACCGCATTCTCCATTCGAATCAGAGCGGCGCTGATCGCCGAGTCGGAGACCGCGAGATATAAGCTAAGAAGTTCCCCTCGGGTCGGTCTCTGCAAGGTCGGGGCTTCTGCCAGGATTTTCTTGATAGCTTCGAAGGCTTTTTGGCAAGGTTCTGTCCATTGAAAATCCTTGTTCTTTTTTATCGCCTCAAAGAAAGGTTTGCATTTATCCATTGAGCGAGAGATAAAGCGACTCAGCGCGGCTAGTCGGCCAGTTAGGCTTTGCACCTTTTTGACCGAGTTTGGAGGAACAAGCTCGGTCACTGCCGTAATTTTATCGGGGTTGGCTTCAATCCCTCTTTGGCTTACCATGTAGCCGAGGAATTTTCCAGAACCTACCCCAAAGGAACATTTCTTCGAATTTAACTTCATCTTATACTTTCGCAAAATAGCAAACATTTTATTGAGGTCATGTACATGATCGGCCGAGCGCAAAGATTTTACTAAAATGTCATCTACATATACCTCCATAGTATGGCCTATCAAGCTATTGAACATTTTATTTACCAGGCGTTGATATGTCGCGCCGGCATTCTTGAGCCCGAAAGGCATCATCCGGTAACAGTATAGGCCGCGTGCCGAGTAGAAGGAAGTGTTTTCCTCTTCAGCGGGATGCATTGGGATCTGGTTGTATCCAGAATACGCATCCATAAAGCTCATTAGCTCGTGCCCGGCCGTTGCATCCACCATGTAGTCGATATGGGGAGGGGTTAGCTATCTTTCGGGCAGGCTTTGTTCAGGTTGGAGAAGTCAATGCAGAGTCTCCATAGCCCGGTCAGCTTTTTTACCAAGACCGGGTTGGCTACCCAAGTCGGGTATTGGGCTTCCCGAATAAACCCGTTATCGATTAGCTTTTCTACCTCCTCTTCCAGCCCTTTCTGTCGTTCCGGCCCCATTTTCCTTCTTTTCTGAATAACCGGCTTTGAGCTAGGGTCGATATTTAGACGGTGGCATGCAAGTTCCGGGTCAATCCCCGACATATCCGAATGGGTCCAAGCAAAGACATCCAGGTTTTGTCTGAGATGGGAGATTAGCTCGGAGCAGATCGGCTCTTGGAGGTTGTGGCCGATCCTTAGTCCTCGGGTTGGATTAGATGGGTCCATGTCGACCTGGTCCAACTCTTCTGTTGGCTCAGCATGGCGAATTTTTCCTTTTGGATTTTGGTATCGCGGGTCGACAGGATCTTCTTCTAGGATCGGCTCCTTCCCGGGCCTGCGGCCCCGGTCCGCTTCCTGTCTGATTCCCATTTCGGGAGTTTGCGCGGCCCCAGGACCTTCAGTCCTCTGTTCAAGTAGGGTGTTTCCCGCCAGCTGTTCGGAGCTGGCGGCCCCCATTTCTTCCGGTAAGTCCACCGGGATGTCTTCTGCGGCGTTAATCTCGCGAGCCCGGATGCTGAGGTTGCATTCCCGGGCGGCCCTTTGATCCCCTCTATGTACCCCGACGCCGTCCGGGGTGGGAAATTTCATGCACAGGTGATAGGTAGACTGAGTGGCTCTCAGCCTTGACATCACAGGTCGGCCTATGATGGCATTGTAGTCACTGTGCACATCGATGATCTTGAAGGTTGTGATCATCGTCCTTCTGATCGGCCCCTGACCAAATTCCAAGGCGAGGTCGATTTCCCCCAGTGGGGAGGTGCGGCAGTTGGCAAATCCCCGAATGTCCTCGTTGCAGGGCCGGACATAAGATTGGTCTACCTTCATCCTACGAAGGGTATGAAGGTAGATGATGCTTGCATAGGCCCCGGAGTCCACCAATACCCTGTGGACCGGGATCCCCATTATGGGCAGAGTGATGACAAGAGCATCTGAATGGGGATGGTCCAAGCCGTCTGCGTCGGACTCCTCAAAAGTAACTGCCAGCTGGGGGTTTTGGGGGGCTTCTTCGACCACCGATAGGAACCCTTCTGCTCGGCGTTCGGTCCGTTGATAGGAGGTGGTGGCTTCTCGGATGGATGCCTTTTTCTGGCGCTTCGACCGATGATCATCGACCTCGGCGGTGCCCATAATTGTTAGAATTTCCCGGGGGGATTTGGGGGCTGGAGGCACCCGATCATTCTTGGCTCTCGTTGGGTCGGCCCTATCCTGGCGATCCCGGGGCGGGTTCCGGGTAAATCGCCTCATGCTTGTCTCGTCGCATACCGCGATCAAGGCGGCGACGAGGTCTCGGCACTGTTCGGTGTTGTGACCCGCTGATTCATGATATTTACAAAAGCGGGTGTGGTCCATGTCCTTTTGATCTTTGTAGATCGGCCGAGGAACTGGGAGCATATTTTTGTCCTTTTGATCGAATATGGCCGCGGCTCCGACGGAATATATTTCAGTGAAATTGGCCATGAGCTCGGGCCTACGCTCCCGATAACTCTGAGTTGCAGGGACTGTCGAGGAAGAGGCGGGGGTCTTATTTTCCCGTCGGGATTCTTGACGGGCCTCTTTGTAGTCACGCCTATCTTCTTTCTTTTTATATGATCCTTTCTGATCGGAGGGCATGACTAACATTGGTGCCGGCATAGCTTCCTCGGCAGCTATGTGGGAGATAGCGCGCTCCAAGAATTCCTAGTAGGTATGTGGGACATTCTGGCACACCGTCCAGCGAAAAAAAGAATTTTTTAGAAGGCCGGCCTGAGCAATAATGGCCAGCGCATCGTCGGACATAGGTTCCGTCTCCAAGATCCGTTTATTGAAACGGGATATATAATCTTTGAGGGACTCGTTCGGACCCTGAACAACGGAAGCAATGGATGAGCGTGGGGCGACTCGCACAAGGGACCCTATGAAATGGGATCGGAACGTCGCCGGGAGCTGGGCCCATGTTTGAACAGAATGGTGGGGCAGCGTCCGATACCATCTCTGGGCCCTCTCCCCCAGAGTTAGGGAGAACATTCGGCATCGGAACGCGTCTTGAGACCCGTGTAGGTCCATCCAGAAATTATAATGTCCAAGATGGGCATTGGGGTCTGTCTCCCCGTTGTATGGCGGAATTTGAGGGATCTTGAACTTCTCCGAGAGGGGTTCCGCCAGAACACTAGGGGCCAGGGGACTCTCCTGGCTGTTAAGCCATTCTGAACTTTGGGGTGGCTAGAGTTGTTTATTTTCGAGCTCCGTAAGGCGCTTTTTAAGAAACTCGATCTCGTTCGAGTTATCGCCCGAAGTTGGAGGTAATACTTGCGTTGGATTTAGGGACTGATGGGGAGCTTTTTCTTCCTTACGGCTCTTACTTTGGACAGTAGGAGCCAGCGCTGCCTTCTCGATTTTCTTCCCCCCCCCAAGGCGATCAAAAACGGATAGGGGGCGCGAAAGCTTACTTTTCCGAGAGGGATGTGAGCTTTCGCCGTAGCTTTCCGCCCTTTCTCCGGCGACCCCAGAGGCCGTCCTTTTTCTGTTTCGTCCCGAGGCAGCGGGGCGGGTCATCTGAGATTCCGCCTCGACATGGTCTTTGGGTTTTTGAAGGGTCCCGCCCCATGTAACCCTTGCCATAAGGGCTGCCATGCCCTGGATGAAGGACGGGTGTCTAAAACATTCTACTACCTTACGGAGGTTTTCCTCCTCCGTCGCGGGCTGAGGGTTTTTTGAACTGTCGTGAGATATCTCCGGTGAGTAGTATATATATTTCTTTATCGGAGGTTACCCTCCTTCTAGCGCCAATCTGTTGACGTCTGGTTTGATCAACGTCACGTGTGCTGATCTGGACGAATGGATCGAAGACACGTAGAAAATAATAAACAAAATGGAAGGTGTTTGATCACTAAATTTTATTAATGACCTTTATATAGAGTAGAGCCGAGCAGGATAATTTATGCCGGTCTATCTCGTTTGCTTGTTGATTACAAGTCTTATATTTTTTCTCGGATAATCTGAATTCTCTCTTTTTTCTCTCTCTATCTCATATAAATGCTAAAAATCCAAAGATCCGCTTTCACTGTATATTTCTTCTATATATAGACAATCTGGGCCAGTGGAGGGATGACAGCTGGCGAATGTTTGGGGAATATGCCCATAACACTTGTCAGTCTGCATTTATGCCCTGGACACGTGGCGACCTCTAAGGAGCGTCTTGGGAAGGGGCGTGACTGCATGCGTTAATTGGCATGCGGGCCTGCCTCGCCGACTCTTGGCGGTGCTTATCCGCTGAGCTCGGTCCTCAGGTCTCCCGCCGTTCAGGTCGGCCTTGTTGTAATCTTGAATCGGAGTATTTTTATCTTCTCTCTGCTCGGCCCTCCCGGATCGGATACCGGGTCGGCCTTGGCGTCACTGTCCGATCCGATTTTTAGCGAGCCCGGGGGGAAATCGGCTTTTTGCCCGGTCAGACTTCAGGTTCTGCTTGGCCGGTTTAGCGGCCTGAAGTGCCTACGTGGATTCCAAGTTGGATGGGCTGCCAACAGATGGAACTTGCAATAGACGGAGGTTGCAGAACCACTCGATCAACAAAGATGCAGGTTGCAATTGCGATGTGCGACGAACATTGTCAGCCGGTGTAGCTGGTGAAGAAGGCATGTCGGAACCTTTGACAGGCGACAGCGACGCCCGTTTTTTACGGGTCATGGCAGCAAATGACCCTAATCGCCGGGGGTGGAGGAGGCGACGTCGGGCATGTGTAAGTAGTGCTGCCGGATGCGGAAAATAGCGCTGATGCCGAATCTGAGATATGTTGGTGTAGACGAGGTCGGGGATGGCCGGAAAGTGCAGGCGACCGCAGGGGCGATTTTCACCTTTAGTGTGTGAAAACCGATGGCCTTTCGGGAGATGCTGCCGGCGTCTGTTGTGGCTGAGAGATGGTGGCGAAGGATCACGGGATGAAGGCGAGTCGGCTGGTGGTGGCAGTGGTCGGAGGAGGTGGTCGGACGGGGTGCGGTTGGCGAGGGAAGTGGTCGGACGTGGGAGTCTTTTCACGAGTTTATCTCTTGTATATTTAGAGCCTTTATTTTTACTTCTCCCTCGATTAATATTTTCAGCAAGCATCGCATTTGTCTGAAAAGGGCGGTCTTTTTTCATCTCTTCTGGATTTTTTATTAAGGAAACAATCTTTGACCATTTTCGAGGGCACGGCTTCATTTGGATCCGAGATGTTGTTTGACACTACAAGAGTGTCCTGGCTATCCGGCAAAGAACTGAGTACCAATAAAGTTACAACTTCATCATCAGTAGAAGTTTTCATATTGATGGATGGATTTATAAGGCCTTAATATGCATTTACGTGCCCTGTCATGTTGGCACCCTCTGCATATCGGAATCGAACAATTCTTCTGATGGTTGAAGTTTTATTTAAGGTACTTTTCTCTCAAACATAGCTTTGATTTTCTTCCAAAGAACATCAACTTTTTCCTCATTAGAAAAATACAGGAAGATACCGTGTTCAATAAAGCGCCAGATGTAACCAACAAGTTTCTATGCATGATTTTCCATTCACTATCACTCGTATATTTTGGTTTGGCATCATCACCATGCAAGGGTAAATAGAAATCCTTATAGTAGAGAAAATCTAACATGTCTTGTTTCTGAAAGTAATTTGATCCGTTCAATTTGAATATACGGTCAAAAGATACAATTCCTCCATCTTTAATCCATCTTCCCAACCAAATGGTTTCAATACCACATGTTGGAAAAAAATACACTTGTTTTTAAAAAGTAACGTAAAAAATGACCTTCTCACAATAGAATTAAGATACATATTTTCTCAATGACTGGTTTTAAAAATGAAAGAAAAGAATAAATAAGACACAAGAATTTTTATGTGGAAAACTCAAATTAAAAAAAAAAACACGATGGACCTTAGCAGGGCCGTTCCTCTTGTTGAGTAGAAGAGGCAAAATTCTCAGGCTTATATTTGGGGAAGTATATGCTTATTATCATTTTAGCATTAGCCTAATTCTTTTTACTTATGACCCATTTATTATTATTATTATTATTATTATTTTAATGATCCCCATTGTAGATCATTAGATCTTCCAAATCCCAATTCAATTGGCCTTGCAGAAAGACCCGGCAATTTACCACACGACACGAAAACGACACGAAAATTTAGTGTTTGAGTTTGCATTTTGAATACACGACACGAAAATACACGAACACAAAAGTACACGACCGAGATTTAGTGTCGGTTTTGTGTTTACCCTTTGGGTACACGACACGACACGAGGTACACGAAATAAATAAATAAATAAATACATATATATATATATAACATTTTATATTTAATTTTATAAAAATATATATTTTATGAATTCTGTTTATACTAAATTTTAAAATTTTAAAATATAATGTGAAATTCATAAATTTCGTGTAAACATTCGTGTTTTCGTTGCCATTCGTTTCATTTCGTCTACTAAAGACTATAAAAATAATATTAAAATATTAAAATTATTATTTTTTAGGGAAAACTCCATAAAATAGAAACATACTTTGCATTGGTTCCTATTTTTAGTAATCATCTTTAAAAATCACCAGTAATAGTAACGAACTATCCATTTCTTGCAACATTAGAAACTTTTAACATTGACCTCTGTTAACTGGTGACGTGGCCGTTAATATAATTTTTAAATATATTTATATATCACTGTGTATTATTTTTAGGGTGAGTTGGATCCCATTTAGGGTCTTCTTCAAGATTTCAGAAAAGGAACCCATTTCTGGTCTTCTTCACGATTTTAGAAAAGAAGGGAAATTTACCCATTTAGGGTTTTTACCCATTCGTCGTTCGAAGGAAAAAAAGGCGAGTGAAATGTCTTCTTCATCTTCTGTAAATCGCAGCAACAATTCGAGCAAGAAAGATGGATTGTGTGATTGTGACCCTCCGCTTAGAAGAGTTGAGCGTACATCCTGGACAAAGAAGAGCCCAAACCGAAGATTTATGGGTTGTCGTAAATATACAGTAAGTTTGTAATTTTTGAGATTGATTGTTTACAATTACCAATTAATTTTGAGATGTATGTAGGGACCTGAAAGTGAGCATTGTGAATCTTTTGACTGGATCGATCCTCCTTTAAGCGACCAGAGGTATAAGGAAGCAATGTACGAGCTTCGTTTAATTGGTCATGAAAGGGATGGGAAAGAAGAACTAATGAAGTCTCTAACTCATGAAAGGAATGAGAAAGAAGCAGCAATTGAAGCTTTAGCTGAAGAAAAGATGCAAAAGGAAGAGTTACTGGAAGCTTTAAAATCTCTAAATGAAGAAGTTGATGTATACAAATGGATCAATAAGCTGTATAAAAGATGTTTGGTGATATTGATATTTTTGGTATTTAGTTATTGGTGGTGTTAATTAGTATTTGTTGAGTGATGTAATGTAATGGTTTGGATTTATTTTCAATATGAATGAAAATGGGTTTTTAGTATCTTCAATATAAGTTTGTGTTTAATGTCATAGGTTTTGTGATGAATGTCATAAGACCATAGCATGGCAAATCTGATTCATTCATTACAGAAACATAATGATAACTTTATATATCTGATTCATATCATTGTGAAACATACATAATGATAACTTTATAAAAAGTGGTAATCTAATTCATTACAGATCTGATTCATACATACATTGAGTGATAACATACATCATTGAGTGATAACATACATCATTGGCAAATCTGATTCATAATCTGAAACATACATCATTGAGTGATAACATACATCATTGGCAAATCTGATTCATAATCTGAAACATACATCATTGAGTGATAACATACATCATTGGAAAACCTGATTCATAATCTGAAACATACATTGAGTGATAACATACATCATTGGCAATTTGATTCATTACAGCAACACCATAACCTAAAAAGTGGTAATCTGATTCATTATAGAAACAAGACTTCTAAAAAGTGGCAATCTAATTCATTCATGGCAAATCTGATTCATTACAGAAACAAGACTTCTAAAAACAAACATGGCAAATCTGATTCATTACAGAAACAAGATTTCTAAAAACAAACATGGCAAATCTGATTCATTGCAGAAACAAGACTTCTAAAAACAAACATGCCAAAAAGCTTCATAAGTCTACAAAAGAAGTGGTTACACAATAGTTGGAAATAAGCTTCAAAAGTTTACAAAAGAAGTGGTTACACAAAAGTGGTGCAATAATATTCAATCCTGATTAGCATTTCTTCTCCCACATTTATTGCTACCCCATTGATACTCATAATTTATCCTTTTTCTTCCTGGTGGCCGCTTAACTTTTGGTGGTGCTTCCTTTTTTTCATTAGTACAACTTTTTGAGTTATGACATTCCTAAAGACAATTTTTGCATGTCACCACTATGCCTGTTCTCCTCATTTGTCCCCTTGATCTCTTAGCATGACTCACATCCTCATTGGCATCCTTTCTTCTATTAACTTTTGGTCTGCCAGGCATCCTTCTTGCTATAGGAGGTAAAGGGTTATCCAAGTTGACCTTTGGCCAGTCCCTCATACCATGCAATGGCAGCGAGAAATGACTATATGTTTTTTGAACCATTGCAGCTTTGTAATAGTCACTGACATAATCTTCTGGTAATCTTCTAATGTAGAAAATTACTGCTACAGCATGTGTACAAGGCAAACCAGTAAATTGCCACATCCTACATGAACATAACCTCCCTGCCTCATCAACTACAAATCCCTCTCTTCCTTTGCTCACCTCAAACTTAGGACCACCACTTGCAATAACTTTCCAGTCTCTACAAAAAAATATACAAAATAAATATTTCTATAAGTCTCTACAAAAAAACATACAAAAAAAAAAATACATAATGATTCTACACTAATTTGATGAATGAAATTAAAAGAAATTACCTTTGCTCATCTTTTGCTTTTTCAAGCCTCTTCCTAATGTTTGGACATATTTCATCAGTCCATTTTGCATGTTTATTCCTCATACTTTCCAATCTTTCCATAAGTATAACCCTGATTGCTTCTAGCATTATCAAAATAGGCTTTCTTCTAAGTTCACGAATAAGTGAGTTAAAGCACTCACTTATTCCATTCTCAACAGCCTCACAAGCAGCATTAGTACTGAAAAATGCTTTGCACCAGGTTGATGGGTCCCTTTGCTTCAAGTAGTTATATACATCAATGTTTGCCTTCTTCAGCTCATCCATATTCTCTTCAACGAGTGTAGGATAAATTGACTTTGAAATTTTCCAAAACAGGTTTCTAAACAAAACACCACTGAATCTTTTTCTGAAATTTGCATAAATGTGCCTAGCACATTGTCTGTGCTCTGCACTAGGCAACACTTGTTTAACAGATTCAATTAAACCCTGAGATTGACTTACACATATTAGTAGCATACAAGTAATAATAATAACAATCACATATAACCAAGTTAAATACCTTATGTTGATAAAAAAAATACCTTATGTTGATCAGACATTAGAGTTGTACCAGCACCATTTCCCAAATCAAGGTCATCTCTTAAAAGGTCTATGAACCATTCCCAGTTTTCCTTATTCTCTACAGTCACAACAGCCCATGCAATGGGGAATATATGGTTATTCCCATCTCTCCCTATTGCTGAAAGTAGCTCCCTCTTGCAAATTGTCTTCAAAAAGCATCCATCTAGACCAATAATCTTTCTATATCCATCAAGCCAGCCATATTTCAAACCCTTAAAACATACATAAAAGCCTTTTAAGTATATTTGCCCATCAGGATTACGTTCAATCTTAAGCTTAACAGTACTACCATGATTAGTTAATAAAATCCCTGCTGCATAGTCTCTAAGTTTCTCATAATGTTTCCTAACTGATTCCTCATATTGAAACTTTGCATAATCTCTAGCCCTTGCTGCTTGACTGGTGGTGATGGTACATTTATACTTTTTCAAGAAAGCAGCCTGCAAATCCTTCAAGTGTATCTTTGGATTTTGCCTTATTTTAGCCCCAAACTTTTCTGCAATCCATCTGTAATGTACTATGGAACATGACTGAAAGTTTCTTGTACACCTATGCTCATCTATTAATGATTTAACTTGAAATGAAGCTTCTCCTTTCTTCCTGGTAGCCCATAACCTAAATGGGCAATGACGTTTCTTAGTAACTTCATTCTTTTTACCACAAACAGCCAACACCTTGGCATGATCATTATGTTCAAACCTGATCTGATAACCATTGGCCAATGCATTATAAATCAAACAATATTTTAGTTGCATAGGGCTTTCATACCTCTCTTTTATATAAGGTCTCATTACTTTCCAGTGAACCTTCGGGTTATGCCTGGGGCCCTTTTGCTCATCATCTTCAAGTGACCCAAACTCATCCTCATTGTCAACATTTGACTCAATATTGTTAAGGCTATGCAAATAACCTGATAAATCAGTCAAGAAATCATCATGTTCTACCATCATAAACTCTACTCCCTCACTGTTTACCTTATCCTTCTGATTCCCTTCACTATCAACAATTTCATTTTGGGTCACTTTTGATTTATCCTTTGCTTTCTGGTACAATATGGATGACTCAATTGTACAAGCATCTTTCTTCAACTTTTTTTTGCCTAACCTCTAACACCTCATCCTCTCCATCAGATATGTGATCTAAAGAAGCGTCGATTCGGTAAATGCATTATATCTACTTCAATATCTTCATCATTCTCATCACATTCATCACTAGAAGAAGAATTCTCAACATTCTCATTTTTTTCAACATTCTCATCATTTTCATCAATAAGATTCTTAGTTCCCATATCCACACTACCCTCCTCATTGATAACATTGACATTTTCATCCTCACCAATCCACTCACTAAGGTCATCAGTAAATTGGCTCATATAAACATATATTCTTCTTGGACTTTTAAACCCATGATTCATGAACAATTTAATATCCATATCACATTCAATTCTTCTAAGACCCCCATTTTGTATATCTTTGCCAGGGACACAATAATAAACAGATTCACACTTACTTGAGTTGGTTAACAACATTAAATGATCTTTTAACTCAGAAAAACTGAGGTTGCTAAAATCTATATTTTCAAAGGTTTGATTGTTACCACCGGCATACCACAATGGATGCTTAAGAAACAACCCAGAGTGATAAATCTCAATTGAAATTCCCTTACAAACGGAAGATTCACCCATCTGTAAATAAATAACAAAAAATAAAAAAATAAAAAAACCCTAAAATTGTACATTCAATGCAGTCACACAAGAACATATATAATGAGCATGAAGAAGAAGCCTGAAAAAAAAACCCCTAAAATTTTACCTTCCAATCGCCCGTGAAATCGCCTACCCCTGAAATCTGAATCGAAGAGTCAATTGAATCGTGAAGAGAGACAGTGAAAAATATGACATATCAGCATCCAACTCACCCTAAAAATAATACACAGTGGAATATAAATATATTTAAAAATTATATTAACGGCCACGTCACCAGTTAACAGAGGTCAATGTTAAAAGTTTCTAATCTTGCAAAAAATGGATAGTTCGTTACTATTACTGGTGATTTTTAAAGATGATTGCTAAAAATAGGAACCAATGCAAAGTATGTTTCTATTTTATGCAGTTTTCCCTATTTTTTATAATATTTTAATATTTATTTTATATTATGTGTCTGACATGAAACGACACGAATTTGCGCGGTACACGACACGATATGACACGAATTCATTTCATATCGTGTATGAGTTTAAACTTTTGATACACAAAACACGAAAGTATACGATACGAAAATACACGATACGAACGAATGACATGTCTATACAGGAGATAAATTCTTCCTCTCACACAAGTCGTGCAAAAAAACACAAGACAAAGAACTCCTCCTAGTGAGATGTACATTGCACCTATATTTCGAGAAAGACATATTATATGAAAATTTCCTTCTTATGAAAGTAAGAGTGAAGAAATGTTTGATATTAATATTTAATTAGGAAATATTATGATTGTTATCTATATTATATAATACTTATCGCCCTTAATTTAATGTGGAAGGGGGATTTAATTGTAACTTTTAATTGTAAATATATGAAGAGACTATTTTAATTGTAACTTTTAATGTAAATAAACTAATTTAAATACAAAAGTTATGATAAACATCACAATACAAATGCACCTTCTAATACACAAGGTGATTAAAATGAACTTTTAAATGATAGTATAAATTACAAGATGGTTAAATTTTAGTTATGAAATCTTAGATACAATCGGTGCATCCCACGGGTTGAATAAACCAAAAACAACCGGAGCAACATACGGGTTAGTAAAGCCCCATTTCATATAACTAATTACATAGACTAAAATAAAAGGATAATAACAATAAAAAAATATATAAACTTCTCTAAAAGGCATTTAAATTCTGCCATCTGCTCATTCAACCATTTACCCCAACATTACGTACAAAACATGTGCACCTTCTAATACACAAGGTGATTAAAATGAACTTTTAAATGATAGTATAAATTACAAGATGGTTAAATTTTAGCTATGAAATCTTATATACAATCGGTGCATCGCACGGATTGAATAAACCAAAAACAACCCCGGAGCAACATACGGGTTAGTAAAACCTCATTTCATATAACTAATTACATAGACTAAAATAAAAGGACAATAACAATAAAAAAACATATAAACTTCTCTAAAAGGCATTTAAATTCTGCCATCTGCTCATTCAACCGTCTGCCCCAACATTACGTACAAAACACGTAGATATTCAATCAAAGACCGTGCATCGCACGGGTTGGATAATGCCTCGTTTCATTCACATTTTTCCTTTTTAGCTTTTCCTTCTCATTCCCATTTAAACTACTGCAAATTGGTCAAAAGGGTGTGCCCACTTTGATTCTTTCTAGAGAAATTATAACGTGCGTTATGGTTTACCGTCTGTGGTATATCGGTGGTGATTATGTTATATGTCAATTATGATTATATTATTGTTTCTGTTCCGGGAATTATTATTCCCGTGATGTGTCTTACCTAATACTGGTTGTAGATATATAGATGGAAGGTTCTAGATCCTCCTAGAGGTAGTAGGATCCTATTAGATGTCTTATCTTATCTAGGAATCCTATGTATGGAAGGACTCTCATTGTAATGCCTATATAAATGCCCTTCTATCAGTGTTATGAATACAATTGATTTGCTGCCTTTTACTTTCTCCTGAAACACGTTATCAGCACGTAGCTCAAAGAAAAAAAAGAGAAAAAAAAAATCGGTCAGCCCAGCCACCGCCACCGTCGGGCCACCGCCACCCGCTGCCCAGCTGCCGCCGCCGCCACCGGCCAGCTCCAGTCTAGCCAAGTCCGACCCGGTTCAGAACCTTGGACCAAAAACCAGATCGGATTCCTCCATCCCGTTCGCGCCCGCTGTTGATCGACCCGACCCGCAGCTGCAACAAATCAGATTTTTTTTATCCTCTCAACCATGTAGCAAGAACTACAAATTTAACCGTAAAAATCTGATTCGGAACAATATTTCTCGATAAAACTGTACACGAAAAAAAAAAAAACGAGAGACGAGAATTTCCGTGCGTAAATTTTCTGCAGAGTGCAGTCGTACTAAAAACATGTTTTCCGATTCGTTAACCGTCGGATCGGTGTGAAATTTTGAAAGAAACTTCCCAACACAAATATCAGTATATTCAACGGTGGAGATCAAATTCTGAGTAATATTGATTACTGAATCTGCCTCCGAACAGAAGTAGATTTTTACGAGGAAATTTAGAGATCCGACCTCATCCAATACCGAGATGCTGCATTGCCACGCTTGAGTCCTTTTTCGGATGAATTATCGAGCCCAGTAGCCCTATCCGGGTGTTTCTCAACTCTCCATCTTCTCCTAATTAATGATTCATTTGTTCATTAATTTGTACACTTATGAATCTTACCATGTTTATGTTTTACGTGAATATAGGAAAATATGTTGCTCATGATGATGTGCAAAATATGGAGAGAAGCCATATTTATTATCCCGTTCAAGGATCAAAGTAAATATAGAACCGAGTAACACGAAAATATTGCTCATATGGAGAGAAGCTCCCGTTCAAGGATCAAAGCAAATATGGAACCAAGTGCCCGTAAGATTTTATTAAAGTTCCCGTTTTTCAATTCCTCTTTTTTGGAAAAATTTTTTGGGGGGAATTGGGTATTTGGGTTCTTTATCTCCCACGCTACTTTATGGTGGATGAGACTACGAGAGGTGGTATCACTCTCGTATGTCGAAATAAACCGTGTGACGGTCCTAAGGGAGTTACGGATAATTATTGAAAGTCGATATTTGTGGTTGTTGCATACACCACGTTTTGGGTGCGATTTGACATCGCCATTTTGTCGATTTTAAACCAACAATTGAAAAGAAAAAAAATAAACATTGTCGGTAACGGTAAAGTTATGACTTGTTCATGATTAGTCACGAATTTTTGACGTATAAATGGGACAAACATCAATTACGACGGATAGGTCGTGGTTAAAATCGATTTGTGATGGATTTGTCACGTTGAATTGAGCGACCACCACGTTGGTCTTAACTCAATCCCATACTTGGAAAACTCCATCTTTCATCCTATTAAAATAAAATATTACATGTGGGTGTAGTCATGCACCGTCTCCTTGCAATATGATATATGAAAGAGTGTAAGAGTAATTCTCATGAATTTTAACATGTAAAGCAATGGCATATTGCGTTAAGTACATGAATTCGTTGACCTCGATTATAGTTCGTGTGACTATAGGTCCGAATACTTTTCCAAGTATTTGTAAAGGCATGTACCTTATACATTTGACTATGTTTAGTCGATCTTATTGGATGATCAAGACGAGTTGGTTATGGTATATTCATTATGTCTCATGGTTCAAAATGCTTAATATTGATGCACCGCGTTGCATCCATATAACATGGCTATTATGACGTATACTTGCAAATTGAGAATTAAAATTCTTGGTTGATTTGATGCACTTTGGTGAATTTTGTCTACACTTTGATCATGACTAGGCGCATCCTCCTTGGTATTTGTTTATGCTTTGAAAGTTCAAACGGAATTAGTGGTTTTTAAACAGCCTTAGCTGTACCGACATTCCTACTTTCTCTGCAAGTCTACCAAGTTGGAGTTACCGAAAGGATTATTAGTCGAGATAAGAAATCGAACACCCTGCTGCGTTTAAACGCACCTATGGATGTTATTGCCAAGTTTTTGCATCAACACTTATGCTTGGATATGGCCTCAACCTTGTTTTCTCACCGAACCTGGGAAATACTAAAGCAGCTAATTAAAACATGCACTGTGATCTGAGTTTAATAATCCATGTGGTGTACGATATATGTATAGAAAGACATGGAAGTCTAGTTTCCAAAACATCTGACTGTTCGTCCATAGCCTTCCTAACAAGGGAGTTACCGCTATTTTAGTGAACAAAGGTCAAGCTGCGTGGAATTTTATTTCCAGCGATTGTGCTAACTTTTGTCCCAACCAACTTGGTTCCCATTTTAAATTTGCAAGTGGTCTTATGACACACGTTTTTCAACCTCTTTTTGGCCGAATTTGGCACAGATGATGCGATTTTTGGTATACATTGTACGCTAAAATATCATCTTTCAAATGTTGAAAAACAGTTTCCTTGGGGAAGCCCAAAATATGCACCCTTATAAGAAGGTCGAGCGTGTGCATGGTAGTGTTACACCATGCTTGTGTCATAATTTTGCCCCTTAGGCATATAACCATGCACTCAATATGATAGATCATTTTGATCGTATTTGGTATAAAATCTCTATGTTGTTAGAGTGTTTGCTATGCTCATGTTTGTAAAATTTTGCAAGCGAAATTGAGTACATATTAAGCTATTTCCAAGGAAGGCAATATTTTTGGATTTCGTGTTATAAATTCATTGTGACTATGATAAGTAGGTCATCACAATCAATGAGCGGTATAATGCTCAAGTTGTTGAATGCCGAATAGCGTTTTCTAGTCACATATGTTCCGTAACAATTGAACCATGTTATGACTCGATGATATATATGCCAAAATGTATCACTCATAGCATCTAATTGTGATTTGTGAAAATAAAATCTTATGCATCACTTGTATTAGATATGTGAAAAGGAAAAATATTCATGAGTCAATATTGTAATATCCGCAAATTTTCGATTTTCGGTAAATTTCTTTTTTCGGCCGAAGTCCATTTTGACGACTCACTTTTGACCTTTTCGTCATTCGGAGAATATTTAATTCTGCACTTTTTGTCATCCGAGTTCGTTTCGGTGCTGCTTTGTTGAGTTCCGTGCTTTTTAGCGACTTTTCCGCGCTTGAGTTCGGTTCTTGCGAATCTCGTTCGAAACTGTCGTTTGGGGTTTTTCGTAAGTTCATTTAATGTTGTTATACGTGTTGTGAGCTTCGGTTTGATTATTCGTTGTCGTATGGTGATTTTCGGGCATTTGGGCCATTTTCGTAATTTCCCAAAGTTTGGGGTAATTACCTTCCGTTGTCGAATTTCGAGCCTTCGGGTGGTCGGAATCGTGTGTCCTACTAGCTCTTAGATTCGTCTTTGTGAGTACTTCGTAACCCTATCTTCGGTTCGTATTCAGGTTCGGGTTTCGGTGTCGTTTTGTTGAATTCAGGATTACTAAACGACTTTTCTAAGTATGAGTTCGACTTTGTTAGATCACCATTAATTTTTGGTAACTCCAAAAATTCTGAATCTTTGCAATATTATAGATCATCGAGTTAGCTTTCCAATGGTTCGAACGGTGAGTCAATCGGAGTCCGGACGAGAGAGTTATGGTCGTTTTAGCTCACCCGCTCGTTATTGGCCGATCACTGCCGGCCGAACTCGGCCGTGTCGTCCGACACGGCCCGTGCCGTACTCGTCCGGAAATGCCGAAAGTTTCTGTCTCAGGACCCGACCGTGTCGTCCGACACGGCCCGTGCCGAACTCTTCCGGATAAGCTCGAACGATCGCCGACACGCCCGACCGTGTTCCAGACACGGCCGAGTCGCGGCCGAGTCGCCGCTTGACGGGTCGCTATCGGAAGGCCCTACGCGCCGCGACCGTGTCAAGCAGGACACGGTCGAGTCCTGTCGGCCAGGTATGCGACACGACCGTGCCGGCCGGCACGGCCGTGTCCGGCAGCACCAACCCTATAAAAGGCCCTGCAGACGTTTTTCTTGCCATTTTTCACCTTCTTCTTCTCCTCTTCCGCAGCTGGGCGTGTTCCAAGCTTGAAGCCATGTTGTTTAGCAACATATCCATGGAGTTCCTTGGGTTATATCATCAATCATTCGTCCGATATCATCCCTTGATCCAGCGAATCAAGGTTAGATCTTTAGAACCCTACTTTAGGTAAAATTGGGGGTTTTCATGTTTTTGTCCGATTCGTTCCGTTTTGTCGATTAATTCATGATGAATATGATTAATCTTGTTAGTATTCTTAGTTTCCCTACGTATTCATGGCATATTTCGTGATTTTTACGGAATCGAGAGGGTTTGGTTGCGGTCCGCCCTCGTTGTTGTTTATATACGAATATACATGAATCGTAGGCGGATTTTCGGGTGTATTCCAATTCCGTATTCATTTATAAATGGTTGTGATTGTATTCTTCGAATCGTTAGGTTCGGTTTCATTGGTTCCTAGCGTTCGTCGGTGACTTTCCTTTCCGTTCGTTGCGTCGTCAATAATTCAAGGCAAGTATTTTTGGAAACCTTTAAGCTTAACATGAAATGGTGATGTATATTACTTGTGTGTAACTCACCTTGTGTTGGCCCGACGAGGTCAAGGAGGGAAATCTATGCTGCCGCCCTGGATTTCACGAGTTTCGTACCGCTAGCCAACTCGTTAGGGTCCTTGTGAGGCCTCGAGTGAGAATGTATGCTGCCGCCCTGTTCTCACGGCATAGCGTGTGCGTAGTTTTGTTTTTCTGTAATTGTAGCCAACTCGGTAGGGTCCCTATGAGGCCTCGAGTGAGAATGTATGCTGCCGCCCTGTTCTCAAGGCTAATTATGGACTGTATATATTCCGGAAAAGACATGTCTTGTATTGGTTTTCGAAATGATATTGGTGCATGTACTATGAAATGTGTAAGCGATTGGTTTGCCTTGATTACTTGTACTAGCGTAATTGCTAACCCCTCTGGGGACCCGTTTTGGGGAAATTCTTGTTATGGATTTCAGGTTATGATTATCCGGACGAGCGGGCACCTGGACAGTACGAGGACGTTGGCCAGGGTCGTTGACATGTGCACTTGGATTTACTTATTTCTTTTGTCCACTTCGATTTGGTTGTTTTCTATATTTATAAACTGATAGACTGTACTCGCGAGTACTTAGGCTTTTCAAATTCAAACTCCGTGTTGTACTACTTTTAAATTGTTACATTGTTGGTTGATGATCGTTTCGCCGGTTGCTCCGGGCATAACTTTTTATGTCTTATAATTAAATGTGTGTCCTCGCTAACCGGGATGGTTAGTCGAGTGGAGTTTTCTTGTTTGTAGCCTGGTGGGTCCCATGTGGGGGTCCACGGCGCTGTAATATACTCTGAATATCTCGGGGTGTTACAGAAATGGTATCGGAGCTCTAGGTTTATGGATACCTAGGCTTGTTGGTTATTTGGGTCTAGTCGTATTTGTTTTGCACATTGTCACACCGCTGCCAGCATCCCAGTACTTCCAGTGCTCGTAAGTTTTCCTTACTCGATTCTCTTGTTTTCTCGTATTGAAATTCCACTTCTTGAGCTGTGATTGCCTCTCTCGTACTTATCGTCGAGTTGTTTTTTTTCGATCCATCCGGTTCGTGCACTTTTGATTCTAGTATTGCGCAGTTCTTTATCTCTCTGGAGTATGTGCGTCGTTCTGGGCTTGACCGTTTGTCGTTTTGCGAGCCTTCCATCGCTAAACTTCCTAGCATTGGTGGGATCGTTGGTGATCGAAAGATCCGAGTTTTGCTCCGTGGTATATTGTGAGAGGACTTGACTCTCTAGTCTTTTGCTGTGTGATGGAATCTGTGTTTGGTAATTGCGATATACTAAATGTATGTTGAGCCGAATGTACCGATGAGTTGGACACCGAAGGGTGCAGTATGATGTAGAAGTTTTGAACATTGATATGTTCCAGATAGGTATTGATGGCGAGTTTGTTGAGAAACTCACATAGTGGTTTCGACATATGTCCAAATCGGTGATCTTTGGTTACGTGTTAAACTTGAAGAGATAGTTTGACATATGCTTGGAATTAGTATTTCCGAGTTGCGCTTTTGAATCGGTGATTTTTGAATGTCGTATATGAGTATGTCCGGAATTGTTGGTACTTGGCTAAATATTATTATTTACAACCAATGTGTTTCTATTAATAATAATACATGCGTGCATGCTTGAAAATTTCTTAGACTTGATCGTATTGTGGGTTTTGAAAAATGACATGAATTTGGGCGAGCCAGCCTTGTATTTTCAAATAAAACCTTGTGTCGGTATTTAAAGGTCGTGTATAAAAGTGTTTAGGACATTTTATAAAATGCTACCACTGTTAAGCCCTTGTCGTGTTTAAAAGGGTCTTGAAAACGATTTTTAACTTATCGGTTTTATTTTCGAATAACTAGAGTATACGATTTTAAAATCATGCTTAGCCTGGTAAATCCTTGTGAGAAGGGTTTACGGCATGTAATTTTATGATATGTTCATTGTTGTCTCTGAATTGTTAGCGCACGCTACGCTTTACGCTTACGCGCGCGAGAGTACGTTGGTAGCACGCTAAAGGGAGAATAGCGCACGCTACTCGGTAGTTCAGAGTACCAGAACTACCGGACTGGGTCTCAAGTTCTCGTTAGCGCACGCTAACACTTGGGATTAGCGACGCTACAAAGGTATTTTTGGTCGAGTTTTGTTTGGTGCCGTGATAGCGCACGCTAACCTTAATGATTAGCGCACGCTAATTGAGTCGATATAAATACCGGACACCACTAGAAGTTGCATTTTCTTCATTTTTCTTCTTCCTCCATGAGATTGAGACGTAGCGACTAGGTTTCGCATTGGGGCTGATTTTTTCTTCCATCCAAAGGTGTTTTGGAGTATCCTAGATGATTTTTAACATCATCTAATCCATTGTTCTTCGCGAATCCGCAATTTTTCTTGAATCCCTAGAGTTGATTTTTGGATTTTTGCTCTTGATGTCGCTTTTCCATCCGGTTTTGATAAACCGATCGTTGTTTTAACGATGTTGTTAAGCATATCCTAGGGATTGTATATCACTGTCTTGATTGTGAACGATTTAATGAGTGTGCTATGATGTGTTTAAGTGAATATTGACAAGTGTGAATTCTGGGCATTTTGGCCTATTGTACTTCTGAAAAACCTTGAGTATCTTAGAAAATAAATTTCGAGACGTACTTTTAAAATGAATTATTTTCTCGTAGTACATACAAGGTGCCACAATACGTTTCAAAATTCTTCTACCTCGAGGACCAAAATGCTTTGAGATATTTTCAATGTTTTAGAAACACTTTTATTTAGACCCGAGAGTCGAATATTCTGAAAGTTTTCATTAAGAGAAAGTGTCCTCATTTTTATCAAATGCGAAATGGTTCTCCAAAGTCTCGATAACGATATTTCACGTTGTACTTTTTGAAAGGTGATACTCAAGATCAACCGGTGTTCTTCTAAATTATTTTCAAAATGAGGTTTTCGTTTTTAAAACCTATCCATTCCCGTTTGAGGGATGGGTATATATGTATGATGTTCGCGTTGTCGTTATGATGTTTGCTCCCGAGTATGATCAGATTGGTGGCATGAACGTCGAGGCGTTGCCACGCATTTGTTGTGAGAGGTGGGATGTTAGTGTCGAATGTTGCCGCCTCGTAGTGATTTCTACGTTGTCACGCATGTGCGAGCTGTTAGAGCTTGGTTTGGTATGACCGTGTGCATCGGTGATCGTTAGTTATGTGTCGGTTGTTTAATGTCTTGTTACCTTGCTCTGTTTTGTGAATTTCGTGGATGAGGTCGGGGATACTACCCATACTATTTTGACTTCGTATGTTCTCTTTCTCCATCTATCGATTCGCTCGTGTTCGTTGATACCGTCTCGAACTTGTTTTGTATTTCGGGTTCATCATTCGAACGAGCCGTGATCTTGTTTTGAGTCGATCCGGTTATCATTGTGAC
The DNA here is from genome assembly GCA_033398695.1 of Orobanche coerulescens. Taxonomy (NCBI): domain Eukaryota; kingdom Viridiplantae; phylum Streptophyta; class Magnoliopsida; order Lamiales; family Orobanchaceae; genus Orobanche; species Orobanche coerulescens. Next base: position 233,402,385 of record CM065802.1, read on the forward strand.
TTTTCCGAGTTCGGTTCGATTCTTGTGAACCTTGTTCTAAGTAACATCTTTGGTTCTACTAGTTCTTTTATTGAAGTGGATCGGATTTGGAACTTCGTATTTTCGACTGGCCGACTCGTTTATGTTCGTTGACATTTCGAACTTTCCTATCCCTTGCTTTTGTTGATCGAACGAGTGTGGTATTGTTTTGGAATAACTCGCTTGTCGCCGTGACTTTCCAACCGCTATTCCCTATCCTGTGGATCTTATGGGAATGCATTCCTTGTAGTTCTCACCGATCATCCCGGGAGTTGTTGTTTGAGTTTTATTATCCTTCGTGTTTCGGACATGATTGTTCGATTTTGTTGTCTCGATCGTTTGCTTGTTCGGTTTTGTTCTCGTTTGTGATCGTTGAGCATTCAGGGCTCCTTCCTAATTCCCTTAAGTTTGGGAAATTAGTCTCGTTTCGATCTTCCAACCCTTGGGCGGTGGAATTCAAGATTAGTTCATTGTGATTGGCTCGCGTTTTGATTGATGTACCGTTGGGTTGGTCAATCATATTGATTTTCGTTGTGTTTTGTGATTGTCGGATAATTGACTTGGCTATATTATCCGTTTGATGACGCTTGTCATTTGTTGGTTTTATTATATCCCTAACGGCGACGTTGTGTTGGTCGCCGTGGAGCGTGTTTTCACGCCGTATATTCCTTTGCGTTGATTGTAACATTTCGCCGTTGGGCGTTAGTTACGCATTCTTGTGTATCTTGTTGAGTTTTTCCTGGCGGAATATTTCTTCCCCTACTTGTTTTAAGTTTCGGACGAAACTTCTTTTAAGGAGGGTAGAATGTAATATCCGCAAATTTTCGATTTTCGGTAAATTTCTTTTTTCGGCCGAAGTCCATTTTGACGACTCGCTTTTGACCGTTTCGTCATTCGGAGAATATTTAATTCTGCACTTTTTGTCATCCGAGTTCGTTTCGGTCTTTGCTTTGTTGAGTTCCGTGCTTAATAGCAACTATTCCGCGCAAGAGTTCGGATCTAGCGAATCTCGCTCAAACCGCCGTTTGGGGTTTTTCGTAAGTTCATTTAACGTTGTTATACGTGTTGTGAGCTTCGGTTTGATTATTCGTTGTCGTATGGTGATTTTCGGGCATTTGGGCCATTTTCGTAATTTCCCAAAGTTTGGGGTAATTACCTTCCGTTGTCGAATTTCGAGCCTTCGGGTGGTCGGAATCGTGTGTCCTACTAGCTCTTAGATTCGTCTTTGTGAGTACTTCGTAACCCTATCTTCGGTTCGTATTCAGGTTCGGGTTTCGGTGTCGTTTTTTTGAATTCAGGATTACTAAACGACTTTTCTAAGTATGAGTTCGACTTTGTTAGATCACCATTAATTTTTGGTAACTCCAAAATTCTGAATCTTGCAATATTATAGAGCATCGAGCTAGCTTTCCAATGGTTCAACGGTGAGTCAATCGAGTCCTGGACGAGAGAGTTATGGTCGTTTTAGCTCACCCGCTCGTTATTGCCGATCATCGCCGGCCGAACTCGGCCGTGTCGTCCGACACGGCCCGCGGCTGCACTCGTCCGGAAATGCCGAAAGTTTCGTCTCAGGACCCGACCGTGTCGTCCCGACACGCCCGTGCCGAACTCTTCCGGATAAGCTGAACGATCGCCGACACGCCCGACCGTGTTCCGTGACACGGCCGAGTCGTGCCGAAGTCGCCGCTGACGGGTCGCTATCGGAAGGCCCTACGCGCCGCGACCGTGTCAAGCGGGACACGGTCGAGTCCTGTCGGCCACCAGTGCGACACGACCGTGCCGGTCGGCACGGCCGTGTCCTGGCAGTCAACCCCTATAAAAGGCCCTGCAGACGTTTTTCTTTCCATTTTTCACCTTCTTCTTCTCCTCTTCCGCAGCTGGGCGTGTTCCAAGCTTGAAGCCATGTTGTTTAGCAACATATCCATGGAGTTCCTTGGGTTATATCATCAATCATTCGTCCGATATCATCCCTTGATCCAGCGAATCAAGGTTAGATCTTTAGAACCCTACTTTAGGTAAAATTGGGGGTTTTCATGTTTTTGTCCGATTCGTTCCATTTTGTCGATTAATTCATGATGAATATGATTAATCTTGTTAGTATTCTTAGTTTCCCTACGGATTCATGGCATATTTCGTGATTTTTACGGAATCGAGAGGGTTTGGTTGCGGTCCGCCCTCGTTGTTGTTTATATACGAATATACATGAATCGTAGGCGGATTTTCGGGTGTATTCCAATTCCGTATTCATTTAGAAATGGTTGTGATTGTATTCTTCGAATCGTTAGGTTCGGTTTCATTGGTTCCTAGCGTTCGTCGGTGACTTTCCTTTAGTTCGTTGCGGCCACAATAATTCAAGGCAAGTATTTTTGGAAACCTTTAAGCTTAACATGAAATGGTGATGTATATTACTTGTGTGTAACTCACCTTGTGTTGGCCCGACGGGTCAAGGAGGGAAATCTATGCCGCGCCCGGATTTCACGAGTTTCGCACCGCTAGCCAACTCGTTAGGGTCCTTGTGAGGCCTCGAGTGAGAATGTATCTGCCGCCTGTTCTCACGGCATAGCGTGTGCGTAGTTTTGTTTTTCCGTAATTGTAGCCAACTCGGTAGGGTCCCTATGAGGCCTCGAGTGAGAATGTATGTTGCCGCCTGTTCTCAAGGCTAATTATGGACTGTATATATTAGGAAAAGACATGTCTTGTATTGGTTTTCGAAATGATATTGGTGCATGTACTATGAAATGTGTAAGCGATTGGTTTGCCTTGATTACTTGTACTAGCGTAATTGCTAACCTCTGGGACCCGTTTTGGGAAATTCTTGTTATGTATTTCAGGTTATGATTATCCGGACGAGCGGGCACCTGGACAGTACGAGGACGTTGGCCAGGGTCGTTGACATGTGCACTTGGATTTACTTATTTCTTTTGTCCACTTCGATTTGGTTGTTTTCTATATTTATAAACTGATAGACTGTACTCGCGAGTACTTAGGCTTTTCAAATTCAAACTCCGTGTTGTACTACTTTTAAATTGTTACATTGTTGGTTGATGATCGTTTCGCCGGTTGCTCCGGGCGTAACTTTTTATGTCTTATAATTAAATGTGTGTCCTCGCTAACCGGGATGGTTAGTCGAGTGGAGTTTTCTTGTTTGTAGCCTGGTGGGTCCCATGTGGGGGTCCACGGCGCTGTAATATACTCTGAATATCTCGGGGTGTTACAAATATGATCCGGCTTGCATCGGTTTTTGAAAGATGTATTGGGACATTGACACATTTAGGCTTTAATAGTCCGGAGTTTGGACAGTTTGATGATCCATATACCACGGTATTGTCATGGACATCATTTTCTTTGAACAAAGAAACTAGTTGGATCAAAGACATCAAAGTACGTTGGTGGAGTCATGAGCAGGGCTCATGACCGATGATGATATTTATGTCATCCGTGTCTTGTTTTCATAAACATGTGTGACGCCAAAGACCCCCTCGATGATCCTTCTTAGCCATGTTCATTGATTAAAGCCTATTCTTTGGCACGATTAGGAGATGACACCCTCCTATGCTAAAGAGAATAATGTAGCGACTCACATAAGCATGGTGCTGAGTCCTCCCTTTTCACCGAGTCCTTATACATACATGATCATAAGTATTAGCCTGGGTGGTTTATGATGCTATGATGTTGTTCACAAATGGTCGTACTCGAGTAATAACATTTATATGCTATGTTGTTCATTTGACAATGATTGATAAGTTGATGAAACCTGAGTTTATGGTTGTCCAACTTGCGGACTAGTCATTGTAAAGGTCGGTTCACCCACTTTTAGACCAAGTCTTAAAGTGAAATTTTAACGAGCACTTCTTAATATCCAAGGCTACCTTATCACAAATTTTCGTGTCATTTGGAGACTTATAAGGAGGTGAACCACTAAATGAAGTTTTCACATACCACCAGCCGTCCCAACAACCAGTTCCATGTCATTTCGATCGGTTTTTGACCACAAGGTTGATGGTTTTGGAATCCTAAACACCTGTTTATACATGATCGCGAAATTTTGAGGTGCTTGGGGCTGGTGAAGAGAGTGAACTCTTCAAGAAAGCACCAGAGGTTCGATAAAACCAACGGCCTATCATCGGTTCCATCGTTTCTTCATGTTCGATCCCGGTGGTGCATGGTGGTGGTTTTGTTGAATTCTCAAGACCAGTAGCTACGTCTATGTAGCATAGGTCAACATGTCATATTCACCTATACCTATCATCATTCAAATGCTTAGTTACGAGTGTAACAATATGCATTTTGTTAACTGGATTGTGTTAACACTGAAAACCTTTATCGTCCACATGTTCATGTGCCAAAATGCATCACCACAACACATTATGATGGGTTATAAATGATGAATATGACATGTGCTTTCACTCATAGTCCGCTTAAAATATACCTTGGCAGACGATCGTAAGTCACTTTGATGAGCCAGTCTTCCCGTTGTTATGGGGAGATGCGAACGATCATGTTCGAGTAGAACGACTTGGAATTGTCGTAGTTTGTCCCTACTGTGTCTCACCAAGTTCCCTGAAGTGACGATATTAAATACATGCTGCAAACATGTCTGCAAGGATTGTGTCCGGTCATGGACGTTCGTCACCTATAAATGGTGATATGGTAACACCACAAATTGTGGTAGATGGTGTTACTAGGCCGTGGATCTCATAGAGTACTGGGATGCCACTTGGTTTGATAAATACTCTCGCTAAGAATGTATGCGAGTTTGGTACATGAAACTTGATGATCTGATCAAATGAACTCATCCGTCTCATGTGATTCTGGATTATAGTCATTATTGGGGGACACCTCAATGAATGCCAATCCATAAAGAGTACTCTATGAATAAAGCCGGTACATGAGGACGTGGAATGTGAGTCTAATCGAACCATACTTCGTTGAAAATCTACAACGTTGTAGCCTTGGCCTAAAATGGAAACATATGCGACTTCAGTATAAACAAAGTGATAGCCCTTTGTTGAAGTGGTGCCGACACTACAAAGATAAGATCTATCCATATACTTTGTTAAAGCGAGTGAGAGAAAGAGTAAAACTCACCTCATAGTGCGAGGTTTCTCATGAACGCACTGGAATCGACTACGATGACACGAAACTAAGTTGTGCTATCGTAATGGATGTTATAGCATCCACTATCTTTTCAGTTAGATAGTTTCCCAAAAACTGACGTGCAGCTTGTGGTTAAATCTTATCTTAGTGGGGAACTAAGTTAAGTGATAAAAAGGATCTCGTGGTGGATCAGACTCAAATCAAGTGGCTCCTGACCACGGAGCACGTCGATAAGTAACTGTCGGGAACGCATACTAAGTATATACTTGATTTGGAAGAGATATGAAGCTTCTGCGTGTAAAACTAAGGGTTTATAGTTATGTACTCTTGTGAGACTAAGAGATTCCGCTAAATCCAAAGTTAAGAATGAAAGGATCTTGGGGACACTTGATGATGCGTATTCATCAATCGGTTTAAGGCAATCTAAGGGACGGTTTACCTAAGAGACGATAAAGTAATGCTTATATGATTCCCGATGATTAGTCGAAGTCATCATAAGACTTGGCTCACTTAAGTGATGATATAGTCTTAAGAGAAAAGTACGGTATTATGTACTCATGTTTGACTCGACGTACTCATTCGTAATAATCATGTAAAGCCACTGTGATGATGGCCTAGGATGCGCTCACGCAGTATCTGTGAATGACAAGAAGCTTGAAGCTCGCTTTATCTCGATAAAAGGACACTTGAAAACTGATACTCGAATCTGCCCAGAATGTGTTGGTCTATCTCCCATATGACCTACAGGGCAGCTCACTTGTTGGAAAATGGTGAAATTGGTACCATTGGAAAGGTTTGTGTCTACTTTCCAAGGAAACCAACCATTTGATCACATCCATCATGTTGGGTGACATATGACTATTGTTGCAAAATAGGACAGGATATGTCCGGTAATTTGCTGAGTCAACTTCGATAGAGCTTTGTGATCTGCTCAGGTCGATCGAGGTTACGTATTGTATGTGAATGAAAAGCTATGAGTGTCTAGTTTTCATATGTTCTTATAGTTTCGTTGATACCTATTGAATCGAAGAAGTTATGACTGATTTAGTGCATGGAGGTCAAGACTTTAGAAAACTTGACAAGTCTTTAGCGACTCTGCACTTTGGATGTGTCGCGCTCTTTTTGTCCTCAGACCAAGGTTTGTTTTTTTCCCATTGGGTTTTCACTTGGTAATGTTTTTAACGAGGCGACCTATGAAAACATCCATACAATGATGCGTTGTACTTCTGTTCAACTTAGACCAAGAGGTATTTTTCCCACTGGGTTTTTCCTTGGTATAGTTGTGAGGGCAACTTGGCATCTGACTTCTATGATTTGAGGTACTCACCAGGGGGAGTATACATGACATGTTATGTTGGTGCGTTGCAATCTTTTCCTCATCAAGTCTTTATTTTTCCAATAGAATTTTGTTTTGGCTTGAAATAGGTTTTTACGAAGGCAACATCTTTTGCACCATTGTTGTATTAGTGCTCGACACAGGGAGAGTGTTCTGGGAATTATTATTCCCGTGATGTGTCTTACCTAATACTGGTTGTAGATACATAGATGGAAGGTTTTGAGATCCTTCTAGAGGTAGTATGATCCTATTTGATGTCTTACCTTATCTAGGAATCCTATGTATGGAAGGACTCTCATTGTAATGCCTATATAAAGGCCCCTCTATCAGTGTTGTGAATACAATTGATTTGCTGTCTTTTACTTTCTCCTGAAACAGTTTCATATTTTCACTGTAATTATATTATACATCACTTATGATTATACTATACATCAGTGTGATTATGCTTGTAATTCCCAATTAACATGTATCTTGTCCAGTAGATTAGGGATGGTAATGGGGCGGGTCTGGGCGGGTTGGTGAAGACCCAAACCCACTCCACAAAGTGAACGGGCGGGGCGGATCGACCCACCACGGGTCGCGGGGTGGGGGCAGGCGACCCATGTACGAAAAAAAGTTACTTCAAATTTAATAAAATAAATATTTTAATGAGTTTTTTTGTCTAGTATTAATTTTTATAATGCATATTATTTATAAAACGATTCATTATTAACATAAATACGTAAGATCTAATAATAAATATATACAAAACATTTATATATAAAATATATATTAAATATATTAAAAAAATTAAAAAAATGTGCCTGGCGGGGCGGGCAGGTACCCACAGGTAGGGCTGTTAAAAAATATTCGATATTCGATATCGGATCCAAAATATCCGAAAGTTCGAAGTTTGGGATATCCGAAGTTCGGATATCCGGAACTTCGGATTCGAATATCGGATAGTACTTTTCAGAAAAATTGGATATTCGGATATCCGAAATATCCGAAAAATCCTATTTTTTTTATATTTTAAATGATAGAAGGTATTCGGATATTCGTATATCCGATATCCGAATCCGAATATTTTTTTCGAATATAAGGATATCCGAATATAATTCATATTTTTTTCCAGATATCCGGATATTCAAAAATCGGATATCTGAAATTTCGGATACGGATATCGGATATCAAAAATCTAATATCCGAATTTTCGGATATCCGAAATTTCGAATATCCAAAATTCCGGATATCCGATTTTGAACACCCCTACCCACGGGACAAGATTGATACTCAGACCCGCCCCGCCCCACTACGGATCGCGAGGCAGGGCGAACCATCCATTACGGGTCAGGGCGGGCCGTGTCGGTCGGGCCAAAATTATCACTACCGTAGATTATGCAGTGCTAACAAACTCTTTCTTAGTGCGGGGTGTATTTCGAACCAAACGGTCGGGAAAATTTCGCGAAAATGTTCGGTCAACGTTCAGTTCGTGTTCGGTTCGATCAAAACCTATCATTCTAAAATCCTTAATTTCTAAATCTATTTTCTCTTTTTATTTTATAATTATTGCTTCTACTTTAGTTTTTTTTAGGAACACAAACGAACAAACAATCAAAACGAACCGAATAATCGAACGAATACGAAATTTGTGAAATTTTAACGAACCAAACACGAATAATTGGTTTGTAATTTTATCAAACACGCACCGAACGAACCGAATCTTTAATAGACCCCTTCTTGCCATCAAATGCGGGCGAACTAATTCCAAAATTAAGGGAGTCAAGTCATACTCATACATAGACCTGGCAATTCGTTCGTGTCGTGTATTTTCGTGTCGTGTACCAAAAGTCCAAACCCATACACGACACTAAATGAATTCGTGTCATGTCGTGTCGTGTACCGCGCAAATTCGTGTCGTTTCGTGTCGTGTTTTCGTGTCAGGCACATAATATAAAATAAATATTAAAATATTATAAAAAATAATAATTTTAATATTATAATATTATTTTTATAGGTTTTAGTAGACGAAATGAAACGAATGACAACGAAAACACGAAATTTATGAAAATTCACATTATATTTTCAAATTTTAAAGTTTAGTATAAACAGAATTTATAAAATATATATTTTTATTAAATTAAATATAAAATATTATATATATTTATTTATTTATTTATTTCGCACACTCGTGTCACACATGTGCATCCAAAGCAGAACACAAACCGACACTAAATCTCGGTCGTGTACTTTCGTGTTCGTGTATTTTCGTGTCGTGTACTCAAAATGCAAACCCAAACACTAAGTTTTCGTGTCGTTTTCGTGTCGTGTGGTAAATTGCCGGGTCTACTCATACACCACAAACATAAACTTACAGTGTTATCTACATTTTTTTCTGGGTTTATTTCATGCGGAGATGGCCAAAAACACTCGTACCGACATGGAGAATCACTGGTTGAACCTATTGATATGCTTAGTCGTAGTCATGAATACTCAAGTCCTTGGCACAGGTGTGTTTTATTTATTTTATTTTATTTTAAACATTCAATTAATAATTTTTATTTTCCGGTGGAAAACATTGGAGCAGGGAATGTGCGAGAAATCGGAGGCCTCAAATGCTATGTTTCCGGCACTACAAGTTCCAAAATTTCAGTCATGTTGGCGTCAGATGTATATGGTATGTCGGTCGGAGTAATGTTTTTTTTTTTTTTTTTTTAATTTCTATCCATCTATTATTATTATTACAATTATTATAGACTATCATCATCATCATCATCATCATCATGACAAGTAGTTTTACTTCAACACATAGGCGGATCCAGCATCCGAAAACTACGCACTACGAAAAAAAATAACGGACGCTCGAAATTTTTTTTCTAAATGTTTCACTTTTTTTTAATAAAAAACTACCAAAACGACGTCGTTTTAACCGAAACGACGTCGTTTTAACTGAAAAGGCATCAAAACGACATCGTTTTGTATTTTTTTTTGTGGTGCATGTGCACCACCATGCCCTAGTGTAGATCCGCCCCTGCTGGTGCACCTGACGTACCACAAAAAAAAATAACGGACGACGAAAAAAAATCTTAATTTTTCTCGTTTTTAATAAAAAAACGACCAAAACGACGTCGTTTTGGGTGGTGCACGTGCACCATCAGGCAATGAGTGGATCCGCCTATGATTTGACAAGATATTGTAAGAATTACTCGGAGTCATTACTTTCCATTTTTTATTGAGTTAATTGTTGAGTTGAAAACTTGTTTAACTAAGGGGGCGTTTGGTTCGCGGAAAAGGCCGGAAAAGGAAAAGGAATCTGGAAAAGGAATTCCTTTTCCATTTCTTGTTTGGTTCGATCTATTCAATCCTCAAATCAATAATGCAAACGGGTCATACGGGTTGGTCTGGTTCGATGCAGATCAGGCGAGCCGCGGAAGGGGGTGTAGTCAAGGGTCAGGATCCGGGTCAGAATCTGGAGATGACGGGTTGCGTGGGTCTGGCTAGCGTGAGGCAGATGAATCTCGAACGGGAGGAGGCTCCCCGCGCGTCAATCGGGCTTAAAGGGTCCGTTCCGTTCTGGATCTCGAACATATCGAGACTGATAATGGCATCAATCTAGGTCGGGGGAGACGATGGCAACGGCGACCTGGTGCGGGGCGGCGGCCAATTTGGGGGTTGCTGGTATCAGAGCGGTGTGGCGAGAATTAGGGGTCTCGACCACAATTTGTTGTTCGGATTCCAGGGGCAGCCGACGGCGACGAGCGCTCGTTCCAGGGGCAGCCGACGGCGACGAGCTTCGATCCAGGGGCAGCCGGCGGTGACTAGCTTCGTTTCAAGGGAGCGACGATGATGACAGGGGAGCCGACGAGCTTCAATGGTGGGTAGGGTTTTTTTGTTTTATGGGATGGAAAATCTTTTCTTGGTGTGGTGGAAAAGCTTTTCCAGATTGTAAGGGAAAATCTGGTTTCCAAGGAAAATGTTTTCTTTCCTTATTTTTGAACCAAACACAAGAAAAGGAAAATTTGAAAGGAAAATGTTTTTCTTTTCCATCCTTTTCCCGTGAACCAAACAGCCCCTGAGTAATACGAGGTCAAAGCTTCAGGTAGCCAGATGGTACCATACTTCATTTACTTTCTAATTTACTGTTGAATCTGTATCAAATGGTTTTATTACGAGTCCAATAGTAAATACATATGAAGGCATGGTACTCGAGCGGCTACTTAGAAGTGAGTTGCAATAGATTAGGTATTAAAGATGAAATGTAATAGATATAGTTGGTGTAGAATTTGTATGGGTTTGTGTTCGTACTACTATTGTAGTTAGTTGCAATATATAGTAATAGTAATGAGTTTCACACTAAGTGAAAAATAATTTCTAAATCGGGTAAAAAGGTTTTTAATTTGTTGCGGGACTTCAGTTGATGTAGAAAGTTTCGACTTTTTACGTCGGTTGACCAAGAAATAAGATTGGGAGTGTTTCGAGTTGCAATATATAGTAAGTAATGAGTTTCACACCGATAGAAAAATTACTATCTAAATCAAACAAAATGGCTTTGCAAATCGGTCGCGGAACCATTATAGATCCACCATATGTAGAAAGTTTCGACTTTTTACATCGGTTGACTTTATTAATCTTTAAATGTTTCAAGATTTTACAAGGATAAAAGACCAATTGGAATGTGATTAGTGTGTGTGTGTCAAGGAGGGAGGGAGGGAGGGTATTTGGTGTGGAATTTGTGTGGTTTGTGTTCGATTCATGCTACTATAAATACTTGATCTCTCTTTATATTTTGCTCCTACCATCAATTGAAGTGAGTTGCCAAAAAAAAAAATCATTTTCAAAAAGATTCATCTATTTCTTATATTCCAAATAGTTATAACTTATAACAATTGCTTTCATATTATCTTTACCTTTTTCATTCTTCTCATTTTTTGCAGGATATGAGGTTCCCCACTTGAGGTACTCCCTACAATCAAATCGTATCACAAATTGCTTTTGTTATTTGTTTTGTTTTACGAGAAATATTACTCAATTATATTACAGTTTGAAATTAGTTTGTGATCATTGTCATCATCAACTGCACCTAAATCCCAAAATGGTATGAAAATTTTAGTGCCAATTAATTGTCGAAAATTTGTTAACATTACAACTCATGCAAAAGACAAAGTGGCAAAGTTTTACGTCGGATGATCTTCCTGTCGCAACCTTCATATGAAGTAAATATTTTGTGACCAGAATTAGTATGAGAAAGATTAATTTGCCGTGAATCTGAAGTTCCCACACACGAGATCCTTGAGCAATTAACAAAGTGTGGTACACTCTTTTTAAAAGACTAATCGAATCATGAAGTCTGTACAATACCAACTAGGATGGTGAAGTCCATTCATTATACGTTATCAGCACGATGCTCACGCTCGAAGGGTGTGGTGTTCTGAAGCTCTCACATCCCTCGCAGACGACATCCTCGAGCAATTAATCAAGTGTGGTGCACTCTTTGTAGGCCCGTTTTTTGGGACCCGAAAGTTCAAAGAGAAAAGTCTAGATTTCAAGCGTGGACAATACCAACTAGCACGATGTCGATGGTGTCCATTTATAACATAACTTGCACTCATTTAAACATAAGAACTTTTATGTAGGGCTCATTTGGTAAAACTTAATGTCTTTGAAAAAATTGGTTTCACCTCTTTTTTATGTTATCAAACAAACTCTTTGTGATTTTTTTTTTTATATATACCAACACATATCTGTTTTCGACATTAAAAAAGACAGATTGCGGATAAAGTTGGTGCAGCTGGAATTTATACTTTGGTGCCTGATTTCTTCCATGGAGATCCGTATGTATCTGGTAGAAATCTCAGTGATTGGAAAGAAAAACATCAACCGGTGAGTTATAGTAAAATATTGCAATATAGCGTCGCATTGATCAGGAATGGAGCCACGATGCCGGGTATGAGGGGTGAAAAATAATTACTACCATATGCAGTATACAACAACAACAACTTTACCCCAATGCCTCAACGGCTCCCGCAATGCAGTATATTTATTAATAATAATAACATAGAGCCTTATTATGCTTCATATCTATACCTTACTGACTATTTTTCTTTTTCTTTTTTCAAAAAAATAAATAAAAAAATAAATAACAACATAGAATCTTATTATGATTCGTCGCCATACCAACATATATTCGTTTTTTTTTACAGATTGCAAACACTCTCTTAGTACCCTACTTATGGGATGGGATGTAAGGTGTATTTTTGGTAAAAATAAGCTAGTTTATTTGTTGAACTCTCGTACGATGTAAACTAGTTTATAAGCTAACTTATAAACTAGCTTATTCAGCCATCAGCTAATTTATCAGCTGAACTGCCAAATACACGCGAGATCATGAGGTGACGGCAGAGGGACGCTGGTTGGAATCGAACCCCAGGCGTCTGGTCTGAGACCTGACGACAAATCAATTTTCTCGAAATGATAATTCTTCTTTACAAGAAATCAATCATTATGTGCTTAATGAAGTGAAAATTAGTTGTCCGAAAATTATGTTTTTTTCCGCAGATAAGTGGAACTAAAGATGCAAAGGCAATTATCAAAGCATTACAAAAGAAAGGCATAACCAAGATTGGAGCTGCAGGTTTCTGTTGGGGAGGTCCGTTATTTATCTCTTTTTTTTATTTATTACTCCCTCCGTCTCACTTGAACAATCATATTTGATGAACGTACAATTGTTTATGGATCGTAAAGTACAATACATAAAATAAATACGTAAAATGAACTCTTTATTCCACTTATATCCGAGAATTTTTTTTGGACGATACATATATCCATATAAGTAAAGAACATGGGATGTAAAAAAATAGAATTACCAGAATTATGATTTTCCATAGTTTTACCTTTCGGATATCGTGTAGGCAAAGTTGCTGTGGATCTTGCAAAGTCCAGTTGTATTCAAGCTGCGGTGCTGCTACATCCTACAAATGTTACTGCTGAAGATATTCAGGGTAGGGTTAATTTTTGGGGTTTTACCAATTTGAGGACTAAAATGCAATTAATTTGACAGCTAAAAAAATAATTTTCAGGAGTTAAGGTTCCAATCTCAATTCTTGAAGGTCAGAATGACGCATCATCTCCACCAAGTCTTTTGGAACAATATGAATCTGCTTTGAAGGCAAAGCCTGAGGTACCAGTTATGAATCTCACACACACACACACACACACACACACACACACACACACACACACATTGTTTTCTTAATCTGCCAAGGGCCAATTTAACCATTCAATTTTTCGGAAATTCTTTTTTAGCCATAGTTTTTTGGGTGTTATTGAGCCTTCTCATCCCCGAAAACCAGTTCAAATGATGAAGCTTAACACTTCCTTCCACAACCGATGTGGGATAACCCAACAATCTCTCCCTCACACATCGGGCTTTGGGTGGGCAACCAACAACCCGTATCTCTCCCGAAACTCACAGGGCGGAGATGTTGTAACCTCGTCTCCGATACCAATGTTGGGTGCTATTGAGCATTCTCATCCCAAAAGCTATCTTAAATAGTGCGACTTTCCCTCGCACTTATTAACCAAACACCCGTCCCATCCACAACTGATTGGGGATAACCCAACAATAGTACTGAAAAGATATAATTGTTGGTCCTGTGTGTCGAAGGCCTATAAGGAGTTGGGGTTGGGGGTGGGGGTGAATGTTGGGTTGTGGAGCCGGAAGTACTATATACCAAAGCCCGATGAAATTCCTGGGTATTCTGGGTATTTACCATTTACCTATATTAGGGTTTTCCGTTTTTGGCTATAAATAAGCTCATTGGCAGTCACTTGTAAACACACCAAAAATTGTAAGAGTCGAAATGTCTCTCTCTTTCTCATACTTGGTGAAATTCCTGGCTTGGTAGCGCCCCCAGACGTAGTCAGATTTCTGACGAACTGGGTTAACAAATCTTCTGTTTTATCGCTTTTTCGATTTTCCTTTTCATATTATCCCAGCAAATCCTAACAGTGACCTGACCTCGTCATTTGAAACATTTTACAAATAAGATGCTTGCACTTTTCGAAACAGACGGTTAGGTGTTAGCTGCTAACTCTAGAGTCGACATCATCAACTATTTTTGTAGTTCTCTTTTAGATTTTCTTAGAATAAATGTGATGAAAGTGTCTAAAGCATGCAACATGAGAAGTAGACATGAGACGAGTAAAGTTTCTGTAATCCTTCTACGTCCTCTTCGATTATCTCACCACACAATCTGAATTCACTGTATGGCTGTTCGTATATAGGTCGATAGCTTTATAAAGATATTTCCCGGAGCCGGACATGGATGGACTACAAAGTACAATGATACCGATGCCGATGCTGTAAAGAGAGCCCAGGAAGCTCACAAGGACATGTTGGATTGGTTTCTCAAGTATCTGAAATATCTATGCTGAAAAAACCTTGTTTGTCTCAAATACATTGTGTTCAAGAACTCATTCAACAGTACCAAAAGGATGCATTCAAAGATGTGTTAATATTACATATCTAATGACACTTTTTACATTTTGGGGATTAGTAATTTATTGTCAAAATCCAATTTAATATTTTAATTATATTACCAAATTATTTTTTACCTTGAGTTACTTTTTGGGCTGAGTTTTTTCTTTTTTGAGTTCTTCAAAATAAGTTGTTTATCCTTCTGTAAAAATTAATTAAATATGTTTGTTACCCCTTTGTGGTTTCTGAAAATAGGCTTATTAGTCTCTGTTATTTTGGATTGAATGAATCTGAACTGAACTGAATTGAATTGAACTGAACTGAATGGATCTGAACTGAACTGAACTGAACTGAATTGAACTGAACTGAAATATATATTAAGGGTAAATAATAATAATAATGATAAATAATAATAATAATAGTAATTAACAACAACAACGATAATAGTAATATTATTAGTAATAATAACAATAATAATAACTAAGATTAATAATAATAATAATAATAAGAAGAAGAAGAAGAATCGAATCGAATGGACTCGAATCGAATCGAATCGAACGGACTCAATCGAATCAATCGAAAATCAAAAATAAGTCCAAAAGAACAGGGTCCTCTTCTAAATTTAAATAGACTCATTATTAGGGATGACAAAATATCCAATAAAAATACAAACCACTTGTTCGCGTTCGGTTCGTTAAAATTTTATATATTTCGTGTCCGTTCATTAGGGTTCGATTATTCGGTTCGTTTTGATAGTTAGTATGTTCGTTTGTGTCCCAAAATATTAAAAAAAAGCCTGAAGTACAAGCAATAATAATCCAAAAATAAAAAGAGCAGATAGATTTAGAAATATATAAACGAATTTTCTATCATGTGCCCCTAGGGCATATGATATAGGGGCATATGATAAGACCCCATAAAAGGAAATAGTAATCAAAGATTCTATAATGATAATTGAAATTTTTGTTCACGAACTAACGAATATATATTATTTTGTTCATATTCGATTCGTATATGTAACGAACATGTTCGCGAACTGTTCGAATTCGATCGAACCGAACATGAACTGAATGTTGACCGAATATTTTCGCGACCTTTTCACAAATTCGTTTACACCCCTAATTGAATAACCAACCAAGGAACATGGTAATCCCTCATTCAGTATTGCTTACATAAATTAATTAATACTCCCTCTGTCCCAGCCAAAGGTTGACAGAGGGTGTATATTTGGTGTATTTTAGGTAATGATTGGTATAAGTAATGATGATTAAATGTGTGGTGGAGATTAAAAAGTAAAAAGTATTGATGATTAATGAGTGGTGGATATTAAAAAGTAAAAAGTGATTGTTTGATTTGATTGTAAAAACTGATATATGTAAACTTACTAAAGGGACTATTTTTTGATAGAAATGTAAACCTTTGGGCGGGACGAAGGTAGTAATATTCAATCGGATATATCTAAGTTTTATAACTAAATTAATCCTAATAAAGTTTCAATGATTCTTATTTCCTCATAGATGTCTGCATATATGTCTTCATTTTTGTTGATCTTAATTTTGGTAAATTATCCTCTCCCGATCTCAAATTTATCATAAATACGCATAAAAATTGACAAAAAATTCATGCACAAATTAAAACAAGGACTCGGGGAATAAGTAATAGAAAAGAAAAATTAGATTAATTACTAAGCATAAATAAAAATAAAGTACTAACTTATTTTAGATCCATTATTTTCCGACTAGTGTAATGCTAATATTAATATACCGTGTACACTGTTATTTGTATTCTTACATTGCTTTAGGTTGTCTTGACAGTCAAATCTTTAAGTTGTACTTTTGCTAACATGATGAACCGAAGTTTCAATTTTTTTATACGTTCAATATACTGCTTATATAAGTATATCGTACTGATGATTTTATGCAGTGTTCCAAAAATCGATCGACTCAGCTGAGTACTCGGATGAGTACTCGGAACTCGGATCTATTCCGAATCGATTAGTGACTATTCGGGTTAAAAAAATGTTTTTGGGTAAAATTGGGTCAAAATTGGTCAAAATCGGAGTGCTCGGTGTCAAACTCGGTCTTGGGGTCGGATTTTTATGATTTTTTTTACAATTTTAGACAATAAAACGGGCCAATAAAAAATCGGAAGAATGAAACCTACGCAACACGGCAAAAGAAAAATCTTTCTTTAGTTCTATTCTAACACCACTACATACACTATTATATTTTATTTTACCCTATTCCTCAACTACAATTCAAAATTTGAGTTGGTATTTCAATATTCTACCCTTAATCCCCATGGAAGACTTGAATGCTGAAAGTGGAAGGTATGCATAATTTGTTCTTCTGCGGGTATATATATATATATATATATATATATATATATATATTGTAACTTTATTTTCAAAATCCTGTTAAGTCATGAGAATCGCGAGAACCACTCAGACTTCATAATAATACATAATGTACATCATGTCAATGCATATAACCCGTACTGATCATAACCTCTACTATATAGTAGGGGTTATAGATATAGTAGGGGTTACAGATATATTAAGGGTTATCATCAGTAGGGGCTATTATATTTAATAAAAAATTTCAAAAATAATATAAAAATTGTATTTTACTATAATACCCTTTTGAATTAATAATATTTTTATATTTAAAAAAATTTCATTGGTTTACGTAATACCCCGAGATATTCAAGGTATATTACAGTGTCGTGGACCCCTTTATGGGACCCACCAGGCTAGGCACGATTTATCACAGTAAAACACACATCACTCAGATGAAAATCAAATATCACGCCCGGTACCACCGGCAGAATAATCAACACCGACAAACAGAAAGTAACTTCAACGACATACAACCCACAATCCGAAATGAAAAGCCTGAGTACTCGCGAGTACCTTCTATAAGTTTAAAAAGTAGAACAACCACCACATCGAAGGAAACAACAAAAATAAAAGGACTCAGGTGCACATGTCAACGACCCTGGACAACATCCTCGTACTGTCCCAGCGCCCGCTCGTCTGGCTGAACATGACCTGAAATCCATAACAAGAATTTCCCCAAAATGGGTCCCCAAAGGGGTTAGCAATTACGCTAGTACAAGTATTCAAGGCAAACCAATCGCTTACATATTTCATAGTACAATGCATCAAATTCAATTCAAAACCAAAACCAGACATGTCTTTTCCGGAAACAAACAGTCAATAATCAATTTGCCTAGGACCGGGACGAAGCCACAAATCCATTCGAGGCCTTTAAGGACCCTCCCGAGCTGGCCATATCACAAAACAAATCACGCACAGGCATCGCCTAGGACCGGGACGAAGCCACAAATCCCACTCGAGGCCTCTAAGGACCCTCTCGAGCTGGCTAGCGAATCAGACTCGTGAATCGAGAGTGAAGTCATAGATTCCCTCGAGGCCCCGCCGGACCCTCCCGAGGTGAGCAAAGCACACACAATATCCATTACCATTTCACGTTAAGCATAAAGGTTGCTAAAAATACTTGTCTTGAGTAATTGACGACGAATCGAACGGAAAGAATCAAACACGATCGCTAGGAACCGACGAAATCGAACCTAACGATTCGAAGAATACAATCATAACCAATTCTAAATGAATACGGAATTGGAATACACCCGAAAACCCACCTACGATTCATGTGTATTCGTATCAAAACAACAACGACGGCGGAACGCAACCAAACCCTCTCGATTATACAAACATCATGAAATACACCATGAATCCGTAGGAAAACAAGAACACTAACAAGATTAACCATAATCATCAAGGATTAATCAACAAAACGGAGCAAATCGAACAATAAAACCGAAAATCCCCAAGGTAGGGTTCTAAGAGATTTACCTTGGTTAAAGACGAAGAACACGAATAGATGTTGATAAAACACTCCAAAAACTCGAGGAAGATGATGGCTCGGAGTTACAAAGTTTCAAATCGCCCGGAAATGCCAAGAAATCGCCTTGGAGTCGGATGGGAAGGAAGGAGAAGTGCAAATGACCGAAATCGGTCAACTCCTGGGTTTATAAACCCAGGTTGAGTTACGTACGTTAGCCATAGGTAGCTAACGTACGTTAGCTGGTTTACGTACGTAATGCATGGGTAGGACCTCCGGTCTGAAAATGCACTGGCCATTACGTACGTTATGCGAGAGGTCTTACGTACGTAATGGTCCGCGTTAACGTACGTAACCAAAACACATTACGTACGTAAGGGGCTGGCAGAACCCACTGCCCAAAATCCTACACACCATTACGTACGTAACATCATAAGGTTAACGTACGTAATGGTCCTACCTGAGGCTGACGGCCCGCTACCAACCGGCAAGGATAGAACCGAAAGATCGAAATGCAACGGTGAACAGAACACGAGGATACGAACGCGAAGGATTCGAGGCGACGAACCTAATTGTTGAAGAAAAACTTATTCCCGACTACCCGAAGGTTCGGAACAACAACAACAACGTAATTACCCAAGACTTTGAGAAATTACAAAACGGCTCAAAACATCCGAAATGTACGATACACGGTCGAAACACCGAACAAAAGCTCACAACACGCATAATAACATGAGGTGGATCTTCGGCAACTCCGAAACGGCGGTTCCGGACAACGATTACAAGAATACACGAAATAGCGACGAAAATGACATAAAACACCGAATTGAGTATAACAAGTCAGAGACAAGCTCGGATGACAAAAAGTCCAATAATAAATATTCTCGAAATATCAATACGGTTACAAGCGAGTTGCTAAAAACGAAAATACACCAAAAATGAGAATACGAGAAAAAGAAAAATGCGGATATTACAGTTTAGATGAGTTCTCGCAGTTCTCGCACTTAAGAGAGTTCTGAAAATAAAGCCCCATATATATATATATATATAAGTGATTTTCTTTTGCCCCGTGATCTTTAATGTTGTATTCTTATATAAGCATATGTTGCTTTCGACTTCTATACATTAATACATGTATGAGTGAATTCAATAAATATATAAAAGTAGTATCCGATTTATTCTCCGAGTACTCATTCTGAGTACTCTCCGATTTTTCGAGTACTCAAAATTCAGAGACCAAATCGAGTAGCACCGATTTCCGATTTTTATAACCTTGATTTTATGTGAACACATTGCTTCTTGTGTTCCAGGCCTTCTTTTTTAACTAGTGGTAATTTTTATACTATACGTTTATTTTTACTAAATGTACATTAATGGTGTGAGTCAATGTATTAGAATTCAATCTAAATATTAATGCCAATATTAATTAATTAGAAGGAATACAGTTTCAAGTTTAATTTACTAATTAAGTTGTACAATTAATCAGGCTTTAAACCATTTCCCTATTTCTAGGTGGAATTCGGATACAAGATCCACAGAAGAGACTCATTCACTCTGCGATCTTAAGAACTATGTTAAGGTAACCTAGTATGATTGAAACATCAACACTTTTTATTCAACAGTGTTTTTTTATCGTCGTAGTATGCATGTAAAATAATATTTTAAACCTCCAATTGGTGTTACATTTCTAAAAATATCAAATGTTCAACAATTAAACTATCAAAAGTATTCTTAGAATATTAAATTAAGTATACAACTAATGTTCATGAAAAAAAAATTGTTCCTGTCGGGTTCTCCGACGCACCTCTTGCGGGTCGCCGTTGTTTTTTCTACTGCGACTGACCTGTTTTCCGGCAGGAGCACGACCGGCTTTTTTCTTTTTTGGCATCTGGCCTGTCGGCGTTTGACCAGTTTTTTTTTTTATATTTTCTTATGGTGCGTCAGCCTGTTAACCCGCCTACCGGCGAAACCGCCGGCAGACTTTTAGTGGCCGGTCACTTTATTATTTTATTTTTATGTTTATTTTTCCCCAGCGGGCAGCCACCGACCGCAAGTCAATATTTTTTTTTTCTAACAAGGTAATCTGATAATTTTATTATTTAATCCAATTATGGCACCGTCATTGTGTCAATACGGCACCGATTATCCGCTGGTATCAAAGTACGAATACGACCCGTTCCGTTAAGTTTTACAATATAATTTTTTAGTATTTTTTTTATTATATTAATAGTGATAAACAATGGTTAATATTCGATATGAAGAAAAAAATGACAGTTAATATGCAAGTGAAACGGGCGGAGCATAATAATAAAGCAGGGTTTACATTATTTCCCGATATTCGCTCTCCGTAGAATGATTTTAGCTTACTCCTTATAGACTTGCTAATCTCTCTCTCTCTCTCTCTCTCTCTCTCTCTCTCTCTCTCTCTCTCTCAGAATGGTCAAAAACATTCAGACCGCCATGGCTGATCAATGGTTAAAGCTGCTAATTTGTTTAGTTGTTGTCACGAATGCCACAAATGCCATGGAAAAAGGAGCAGGTGTGTGTAAGGGCCGGATCCACTCTTTGCCTGGTGGTGCTCGTGCACCACCAAAATTTTACCAAAACGACGTCGTTTTATGGTCGTTTTGGTTAAAGACAAAACGACGTTAAAACGACGTAGTTTTGGCGTCCTTTTTATTAAAAAACGTGGAAAGTTAAGATTTTTATTTTTTACCGTCCGTTTTTGTGGTACGTCGGTGCACCCAGGGGCGGAGGGAGGGGGGTCCAAGGGGGTCCACGGAACCCCCGGCGGATGGAAATTCTCTTATAAAAATAGGGGAAGCTATATATATAGTTGTCCGACCTCCGTAATTTTTATAGCTCCGGACCCCCCTGAATAAATGTTCTGCTTCCGCCACCGGGTGCACCAGTAGTTTTCGAATGCTGGATCCGCCTATAATTTTTTTTTTTGTGTGTGTGTTATGAACTTATGTAGAGTAGTATTTCTATTTTTGGCCATATTTGTTAATAGATCATTGATCTTGTTTGTTTGTTTCTTTTTTGTGTTGTCTTTGTAGTTTGCATGGATGGATCCCCAGCAGGTTAGTATTATTATACCCAGGAGAAGGGAAAAAAAGTTGTGTTCCATTAAGTTATGCATCATTTGTTTACCCATAACTGTTTAACAAGAGGAGCCGTGTTGAAGCATCAATCCCATCTCGAGAAAATACGAGTTGATCGGTTTTGGGATGGAATCCCAAATTTTAATATGGTATCAGAACAGGCTCTCTATACGTGAGAGCTCAATGGCCCGTGATGTTCTAGCTCTGTGCTGCTCGAGTTAGAAAAAAATTCACGTTGTAAGCCTGGACACCGACTACGTGTGAGGGCACCAGATAGTTACAAGCCTTGTATTCAAAATATAAAGATCATGTGCTACTCCCCTTATTT
Source organism: Orobanche coerulescens (assembly GCA_033398695.1). NCBI lineage: Eukaryota > Viridiplantae > Streptophyta > Magnoliopsida > Lamiales > Orobanchaceae > Orobanche > Orobanche coerulescens. The sequence continues at coordinate 233,424,589 of CM065802.1, forward strand.
TGGTTTTGAGATTGAATCCCACACTTTAACAATAACTATCTCATTTGTCTAACTTCGGTTCAACTTCAACCGAAAAATGGAAATAACATCATTTTGGATCATATATGGATCACATGCCGTCCGAACTTGGGTCCACCCCGCTCGTTCCCTTTTTCTGTCAGTCGACCTTATTCTCAGACTTATTCCAGTCCAATTTCTCAAAACGACTTTTTGTTTTTTTTTTTTTATGGACCAAAATTGAACATATGAGATAGTTCTCGGATCAAAGTTGAATATTTAAGTTTTTTGCGACGAAAAATGAAGAACAAATGTGTATATATTCAATTTAATTCCAATTTTAATTCCATAATTATCTCATCTGTTCGATTTTATAGTCCAATTTACACCATAAAAATCGAAACGACGTCATTTTGGAAAATTTGACCCAAACTCAGCCGGCAGGCAATGCTTGCATACGATCCAAAATGACGTCGTTCTATTTTTCCGGTAAAAAATAAACCAAAATTAGATAAGTGAGATAGTCATGAAACTGAAACTGAACAATTAGATTTGTTTGAAAATTGGAGCAGGACAAGTGGAAGAGATTGGAGGTCTCAATTGCTATGTTACTGGCCCTAAAGATTCAAATATTTCTGTCATATTGGCTTCAGATATCTTTGGTATGAATACATCTCTTCAAATTTTGCCATCATATTTTAGGGTTTATTCGGGTAATATTTAGGGTTTCAGGTTTAAAAATCAAACTGGGAAATAATCTAAGATCTTTATAATTAGTTTGTGTTTTATGTTTTCAATAAATAAACAGCACTCGTGTTTTGATGGGAAATGATCCAGTGTCAAAGTGTTTCGTACTTAAATCGTGCTTAAAATTTTGAGTATTTCAGTATAAATGTACTCGGACAAATGCATATCTGATTTCTCATGTTCGGTCAAATGAATAGACGAGTGTTCATGTACTCGGCCAAATAAATACTATTGTACTCATATAATGTAGATAGTATTTTACTCACGTAATATTTTTGAGCACTCGAGTACTCATGTGCTCGGCCAAAAGAGTACTCCAGTACTCAATACTCATCTAAAAGAGTATTCATGTACTCGGTCAATGAACACACGAAGACTCAGCCCTCTGCCAAATGAGCACGCAATGTACTCGATCAAATAAATACACGCGTACTTATGTACTGAATCAAATGAGTACAATGATATTTATAATAGCTACTTGAATACTTTAATACTCTTCGACGGGACAATATGAATATTGAAATACGTTTAAATATGACTTAGAAGGATTTAAGCACCATGTTTTGACTAGAAATTGCAATAATTTTTCTTTTAGGAGTCATTAGTCATCACTTCAGTCTTTATTGTAGGGGTGTGAAAATTAAACCGTGAACTCAGGGCGGATCTACCCTAAGTCTGGTGGTGTACGTGCACCACCAGAAATTTTTCGAACCAAAAAAACAAATTGTACCAAAACGACGCCGTTTTAAAGTCGTTTTGGTCAAAACGGCGTCGTTTTGGTACAACTTTTTTATTAAAAATAGTGGAAAATTCAAAAAGAAAAAAAAAAAAAAAAACTGCCCGTCCGTTATTTTTTTTTTTTATGGTACATCGGTGCACCATTAATTTTCGAATGCTGGATCCGCCTATGCGTGAACCATAAACCAATCGAACCGATAGAAAATTATCGAAACCGAACTAGACCAATTTGGTTGGTAACTAATTTATGGTTAGTAATCGGACCATAATCGTTATCCATTGAAGTTAAGGAAGTATACTATCAGCATAATACCAAAACGAACCGACTAAAATATATTTAACCAAAAGATACTAAATCGACCGAAAATCAGCATCATTTTTATGATGCGGAATTTTATGTTATTATTTATTGCTATACTTATATTGCATTAATTTTATTTTATTTTTCTCTTTCCGTTTATGCAGGATTTGAGGTTCCCCACTTGAGGTACTCCTAACCCAACTCGTTTTTTTTTTTTACTGTGCAGTAAAAATTTACCCATAACTACGTAAATTTATAAATTAATTCCGTTTTAATTTAGCAAGTGAGAATTTATTCGAGTACCCGGACTATAATTTTTTTTCATAAAAGTAATTTCTTTATAAAATGTTACATGCATATAAAGATTTTATTGTGTATCGCAAAAAATCACGACGAACGAATGTTATTATATTTTAACATAAGAGTCTTATGCTCGACGTTAAAATAAATATATTCGTTCTTCGACTACGAAGGAAGATCGCGGACAAAGTTGGTGCAGCTGGATTTTATACTTTGGTTCCAGATTTCTTCCATGGAGATCCATATGTATCTGGTAGACCTGAAAAACCTTTCCAAGATTGGATTAAAGAGCATCCGGCTGTGAGTTAATTATAATTATTATTTTTCTTCCTTTTTTTTTTTTACTTTTATTGACTCATAATAGTTAATGAAATCCAATATATAAAAAAATATTGCAATATGGTCACAAATACCTTTGAATGTGTTTTTTCATACCTTAAGGGATATTCGGGTTTAGGATCCATGAAGAGACGAGCAAAACGAGGCTTAATTTTGACGTGTGATTCGTCGAAAATCAGCTGAAATTTGACGGCAGGAGCGCGCATGAAACTGCGATTTTTTGACAATGGAGGTGGCGTTAGAAACCTCATGATCAAAATGGACTTTCATAATACTTATATCTTGTGAGTCGGAATTTTAGGGTTTCACAACGTGCGTTGTGCGGTCTTGTGGGAGTCGAACCTCCACTCCATATACCCCAATTACTCGTTCATCGTCAAATTTCACTAGCTGACTTTTGGCAAATCATACGTTAGAAATTTAAGTAACGTATCTCATTTTGTTCGTCTCTGCATTCAACATCCCTCGAACAATTTTCACTTATAGTCGTATTTCGTCGGTAATCGAACAATTTTCAATTATAGTCGTATTTCGACAACACATAAGAGTTGGCCAATTATGCTTAATGCACTTATGTAGTTAAGCTATAATGTCCTAAGATTCTAATTGTTTTTTTCTATAGGAAAAAGGAATTAAGGATGCAGAGGCAGTTATTAAAGCATTGAAAAGCAAAGGCATAACAAAGATTGGAGCTGCAGGCTTCTGTTGGGGAGGTATGCTCTTATTATTATTATTTTTTTTTTTTTAATTATGAATTATTATTATTATAGATGAAAAACAGTTTACAAGAAATTAATGGGCAACCGAGATACTATCTGGGTCCCCACTCACAGGGGCGGACCTATGTTGGGGCCTGGTGGTGCATGTGCAGCACCAAAATTTTGTAAAAAAAAGACCCCCTTTACCTATGTGAATGTCCACCCAACTCATATTTTTAATAATTTTGTGTAGTTGTGTATGACTCTGGCGTGTGCGATGTGCGTTAGTATTTTTGTATTTTTTATCTACTCGTTATTTATTATTTGACAGTATTTGAATTGGTTTAATAACTGGATTATTTAATATCCAGTCCTGAATTACTAGAGGTCATGTATGAAATCTTAAATGTGTCCCTACAAAAAATGCTTGAATTTATTTTCATGTAATTTTCAAAATCTCAATACTAGATACTTAAAAAAATAAGACATAAATTATAAATATATGAGTATATAACAATCCTAACCACTGTTCAAACAGAAAATTCAATATTGAATTGAATAATTCTAATCAAATGAGCTAACATTTTTAAGTTTGTTAATATTTTGTATTAAATAGGGTTTTGAACTTGGGTCTGTTAATAAAGATAACCTTTAAGTTCCTTTTCCAATCCAATCACACTATAATTTTAATCTGATAATTTTTATACTACTTTTTTGGGAGAAAAAGTTATTCATAGGTCCTACAAATTGGAAACCCTTTGTGGGCTACAAGTCCCACATTCTCAATACTTTACCCAATTACCCGTCATGTTCGTTGAGGGCACCAGTAGAAATTTTGTGCTGGATCCGCCTATGCCCACTCATTTTGCAATAACAAAACCAACTCGAATAAATATATGAACATCATGCGATAAAGAAAACTACCCTGGGGTTTAGCATAATTAGAAAAAAGAAAAAGGGTCATCTTTCAAGAAAAATACCCCTAGAGGAGGGTTTTGTGAAGTAAAATAAAAAATTCGATGAGTATTTGATACTGAGAGAAGTAATTTTTGCCCGACCCGCACTGCCATACGTGGGTTGTGTGAATACCAATAATTTTATGCACTTAATTATAATATCAAAATGTATATACATTAATAATGATAACTTTTTTTTGTAAATTGATGTATACATTATTAAAATAAATTACAAGATAAAAGGCTTATCTGATCAATTTAGAATTATATCTTTTACATGGGCTGCCCCACCCCGTCTAGTAATGTGAGTGGGGCGGGTCCCATTCTTCGAGTACCAGTATGCCCCGACCCTATTGCCATTACTAGTGTTTGGTGACCATCGATTAAAATTTTGGTTTTCTATTATGTTCCAAACTTCAAAAAAATCTAAATATTTCGGGATTTTTCGAACTTGTCGTAAAGTTTTGTGTTTTATAGCTTTACGAAACTAAAAATGGTTTTCACCTTTTCATTAGAACCAAAAAATGAAATACTTCACAGTTTTAAGTGGAGGCTTATCGAAAATTTGATCCATGGTGGCGACTTATTGCAAGAGTATTTGTAATGTTGAAAGATAAGTAGAGTTTTTCCGTAATAAGGCTAAACCTCAGGGTCCATTCTTGTAATTATCCCTTTATTTTATTTTATCTAAAACAAAAAACGAGATTGAGGAGCCTCATCGGCATTGAGCACGATATACGTTTGTACTTCGCCCTCTATGAACATCTAGCAATGTGCTTATCTTGCTACATTGAGCACGATATACGTTTGTACATACTGTCAATCTATATAAATACATATCACCCTCTTCATATATAGCAAGGTCAACAACCTGCTAGGTGCTCCTATAGTACGGGAGTATACGTGCTCGCTTCCTCTCTTTTTGAATTATATCTGCCGCACAAGTTATAGTTTCTCTTCTTATTCATTAATGTTGATTTGTTGAAATATATATATAGAGAGAGGGAGAAAATTACACCTGGTCCCCCTAATAAACATCTCTTACTCATTCAGGTCCCTAACTTTTTAACATGGTCATTTTTTTGGTATTTTTGGCCATTTTTTGAACCATTCTATAATTAATCTCCATATTTTTGGCACTTTTTAGACCAATACGTTATTGTTCGAAATTTGAGGACTCCGATGTTATTACGCAATTTATTGGGAAAACTACGTTTATTGTCCTAACGTAAAGACCTTTTTACGTCCGTGTCCTAACCTAAGCTTAATTGCAAATTGCCATATAACGTATTCAAAATTTTAATGTCCGTGTCCTCTTGTAGGAATCGCCAATTTGCCTATGTGGCACACCGGAAATTTGACGTGGCTTGATTACATCATTTTAATAAAATAAAATTGGCCACATCAGTTCCAACTCATCAGTTATCGCTTAAAAAAAATTAAAAAATTAAAAAATTATAAAATAAAATTGAAAAAGTAAAATTAGAAAATACAATTGTAAAATAAAATTATAGAATTAAAAAAAATATTAAAAATTATAAAATTTTTAAATGTGGTCAATTAAAATTTTATAATTTTATAATTTTTAAAATTAAAATTATAAAATAAAACTGTAAACTAAAATTATAAAATTAAAAAATTATAAAAACTTATAAATATTATAAATTTGGTCAATTTTATTTTATAATTTTATAATTTTTTAATATTTGAAAAAGTAAACAATAATTATAAAATTGTCAAAAATTAAAAAGAAATAAAAAAATTGTAAAATTATAAAATAAAATTATAAAATTATTGAAAATAAAATTTTAAAATAAAATTAAAAATAAAAAAATATAAAAAAATTATAATTTTATAAAAATTTCCACATGTGTGGAATTGTTAATTGATGATTTGGAGTGATGTGGTCAATTTTGTTTTATTAAAATGATCTAATCAAGTTATAAAACATGTGTGGCATTTTATATTAAAGTATCTTCATTATTGAAAAAACAGACAATGCCACACATATTTTATAACTTGATTAGATCATTTTATTAAAATAAAATTGACCATATCAACTCCAAATTATCGATTATCAATTCAAAAAAATTAAAAAAAATATAAAATTATAATTTTTTTTAATTTTTTAATTTTATTTTAAAATTTTATTTTCTATGATTTTACAATTTTATTATATAATTTTACAATTTTTATTTTTTTTTAAATTTTTTACAATTTTATTCACTTTTTAAAATATTAAAAAATTATAAATAAAATTGACCACATTTATAATATTTATAATTTGTTATAATTTTTTAATTTTATAATTTTAGTTAACAGTTTTATTTTATAATTTTAATTTTAAAAAATTATAAAATTATAAAATTTTAATTGACCACATTTAAAATTTTTATAGTTTTTAATATTTTTTTAATTTATAATTTTATTTTACAATTGTATTTTATAATTTTACTTTTTCAATTTATTTTATAATTTTTTAATTTTTTTAATTTTTTTTAAGCGATAACTGATGAGTTGGAGCTGATGTGGCCAATTTTATTTTATTAAAATGATGTAATCAAGCCACGTCAAATTTCCGGTGTGCCACATAGGCAAATTGGCCGGATTCCGGTCATTAGGACACGGACATTAAAATTTTGAATACGTTATATGGCAATTTGCAATTATGCTTAGGTTAGAATACGGACGTAAAAAGGTCCATACGTTAGGACAACAAACGTAGTTTTCCCTATATATAATATGTAATGAATGTCGTTATAGGGAAGCCTGTTGTGGACCTTACGAAGGGCCCTAGTATTCAAGTCGCGGTGCTGTTACATCCTACGTATGTTACCATAGAAGATATTGAGGGTACGATTAGTTCTTGATTGCAAAATTTTAGGACTAAAATGCAATTGATTAAGTTGTCCTGATAACTATAAAAATAATATTGCAGGAGTTGAGGTGCCAATCTCAATTTTGGGAGGTCAGAATGACACACAGTCTCCACCAAGTCTTCTGAAACAATATGAATCTGCTTTGAAGGCAAAGCATAAGGTAATAGATCTATTAAATAGGCTAATTACAAAACTAACCCTGAGATTTATTCTATTTACATAAAGGATTTGATGAGTCAAATGATTCTGTTGCCGTGTAAATTTGATGAGTCAAATTAAAATATTACGTCACCAAGAGGATTTAATTGCAGGTAATATAGTCGGGTACAAATTTATATATAGAGAGATATTTTTGGATAATGTAGAAAAAATTAGAAATCGTATAAAAAATATTTAATACGATTTAAATAACGGGTACGACTATTTTTATTCCAATAATCGAAATGAAGGGATGGTTCGGTACGGTATACGGAAAATTATCATCCATACCGTATACCGTATCGAAATTTTCGGTATGACAAAAATCATACCGTTACCATACCGAAATTTTCGGTATACCAAAAATTTTGGTATGACATATTTACATACCGTTATTGTACCGAATATCGGTATACCGAAATCAAGTCGGTATACAGTTAATTTTCGGTATATCGAAATTTCTGCGGTATAAAGAAAATTTTAAGATATATCAAAAAAAAAAATTCAATATACTATACAGAGTTTGGTATATTGAAAAATTTTGATATATTGATAATTTTTCGGTATATCGAAAATTTTTGGTATATGTCGAAAAAAGTCCGTATACCGAAAATTTTCGGTATACCTCGGTATATCGAAAATATCAAAAGTTCATACCGTTACCGTACCGAATATACCGGTAACGGTATCATACCGTACCGAAAAAATCGGTATACCAAAAATTTCGATATTTTTCGATACGATATTTTTGGTATTTCGATATTTTCGGTATTTTTCCCGGCCTACCGAAATCCCACCCCTAAGGATTTCTGTATTTTTTTCAGTTCACAATCTTAAAAGAAATTTAGTATGAATCTAGCAGTTTAATTTTTATAAAATATTTATAACTGCAAGTAATAATATAATAACAAAAACGTACGATTTTGATATTTTATGTTTACTAGATGTCCTCCCGTGCGATGCACGGCGTAAAATTTAAAATATTTTATTATATTAATAATATGTAATCGAATTTCAATAATATTATAAAATTATTAAAATATATGTGAGTCGGTATACACACATATACATATACTATTATTTAATTTAATTTTATTTATAAACTCTTATCATGTGATCTAAGAGCATATGATAGGAAAACCGTAAATTAATTAAGCACCGGCATTTATTTTTTCATATAGGACAATATGAGTCTTATGTCTAATTTTATAAATAAGAAATTAAATTATATTTATTGTTACCAACTTTCATTATAGCCGACCCCAAAGCATTTTGGACTAAGACACTGATGTTGTTGTATTATCAACTTCTATTAAAAGTATACAACCGATATTCTTACTAATATAATTTTTTTATATGATTTGACATTAATGTAATATATTTTACTATTTTATAATCAAAACAAAATAATTCTTAAAAATCAAAATAATTTTTAAAAAGCTACGAAAATAAATTAAAAATATATTTTTCTTCAATATTCTTATATTTTTATATTGAAAAATTTTAATCATCTAAATATATTATAATTATATTTATATTACTTTATATATACTATGGATGTCAAATTAAAGAGCACGAAGTAAGAATTAATTTGATATATTTTTTTCAAAAATAAAATTTATACATAAAAGTTATAATTGTTTAAAATATTAGCTTAAAAATAAAAGGAATAAAATGAGGGAAGGTTTTTAATTGGTAGATAGTATATAATGGCATAATCCCCTAACCCCTCCCAAATTAATATCCCTTTTTTTTAAGATTTTTAAAAGGAGGATTAATGTGGAGATGACACATGTTTCCTTAAATTATTTTGCGACTTTCTTTTAATATTAAGTATAGATATGTAAAAGTTCGATATAAAATATATAAACATGACAGTAATCTATATGATCATTGTATATTTGTAATATTTATATTAATATACTGATATAATTACATATCAGTATAGCGAAAGAACGTCATATATTTTTGATAAATATTTAGATTAAAGTCACATATTTTATACTTAATAATATACCATGAGATCCACAATGATATTAACTCATTAGGCATAGGGTGATAAAGTATATTATTGTGACGCATTTAAATAAAAATATAATCAACTTATTATATTTATTTATATAATTTTTCTTTTCACAAAAAAAAAAGAATCAATCAAGAAATTATTTTAACTAATAATATATCTTTCTACTGGGAATTGTAAGTCTAATATGTCTATAATTCTTTTCCCAAATATTTTTAAAATAAAATTACTCAATAATCTAAAATTATTATAAGAAAGTGAAATTGAAGTAAAAATATTAATCTTGTAAAAGGATAAATTTACTTCAAAGAACTTATTTGAAAATTATCTGATTTTTGTATTTTATATATAAATAATTTAAAATCAAGATATCTTGTAATAATTATTCAAAAACAACTTATATTCAAAAAGAAATATTTTAATTATATATGCCTAATGAATGTTAAATCAAATATCTTAAAAAGAAGATTAATTTAAAATATTAATACCAAAAAATAGAGATGAGACGATAAAACTATTAACTTCTTAACATTGTGAGAAAAATAAAAAGAAAAAAGAAAAAAAAATGGTTCCAATTAACTCTCATTCAAATGTGTAGGAGTTAGTGTATTTTTTAGAAAAAAAAGATAATTAATCCAAAAAATCCACATAAAGACATGTGTCTTGTACAACTCTCTTTTAATAGTAAAGTAGATGTTATTATTATTTATTTTTTTGCTTTTAAAATAACTAGATGTTCTTCGGTGCGATGCACCGCATAAGATATTCTCTTATTAGAAAATAATTTCTCGATCTCTAAATTTATTTTTGATGATCTTCGACATGAATATCATATTAGCGTGAATGTATTATGGGGTGTAATATAATTTAAGAAATAGTACCACATTAGCGGAGTGTTAAGTCAATTAATGTCCATTACATGAACAAATTTCTTGGACATACCGAAAAAAAGTAGGAACAAATTTTAGAGACGAAAGTAATATGTGATTAAGTCTTAATATCTCTGTGTGTGCAGTGTATGTTTTGTTACTTTTAGTTATTGCAATTAAATAAATATCATAATTTATTTTTTGTGTAAGCAATAAATGAGTTAATATATTTTTGTTTTGCATCAATTAATTTTACTGAAAATAAATATTCGTAGTTTTTATAATATAACTTTTTTGTGCAATCGTCATTATTGTAAATCCATCAAATTTATTATATTCATATGGATATCTAGTTGAAAATTGTGAAATAAAAATTAATTAGATATATTTTTATTAAAAATAAACTTGATTTAAAAAATTATAAATATTTAAAATTTTAAGCATAAAGGAAGGATTTTTTTTATTGGTAGATGAGTGTAAGTTATGGAATAAAACTCACACAATACATATCTATAATTTTTTTTTAAGAAATTTAAGGATACATCTCTATATATAAACTATATTTTAAAGTAAAAAATCAAAAAACTTAAAGAGTGACATGTGTCACAATTCTCTTTTTAATAAAAGTATAGATTATATTTTTTGGGGTTGTGTAGGTCGATAGCTTTGTGAAGATATTTCCCGGAGCTGAACATGGTTGGACTACAAGGTACAATGATACAGATGCAGCGGCAGTGAAGAGAGCGAAAGGGGCTCACAAATACATGTTGCATTGGTTTGTTAAGTATCTCAAATAAATGATATATTAATAATTAGATATCTATACTATTGAAATTAAATTGGATGGACTTATATAACCATTATCCGAATTATTAAATAAAAGTTATCTTTTTATTACTAAAATTAAAGGTAGAATAAATGTTTCTAATAAACATGGGGTCGTCTTAATGATGCGAATATATCGATTCAGAAAAATCAAAATACAAAGAATGAGGAGTTTTTATGGGATGAAAGGAGTATTAGATAAAACGTAATGAGAGTCGGGACGAGAATCAACTCGGACCCACCTATTGTTTGGGCGGGGAAGCAAATACAGGTTACGTCGGCAAAAATAATATACGATAATTTTATGTATTAATAGTTATTGAATACTTTCCTTACACAATATTGTTTGGAATATACGATGTGCCTAGATTTGTAATTGTCACATTTAAATAAAGTTATTTTATAACATCTGTTTCATGTTTTTAATATTATAATAATCGAATAATATTTATTCACAAATAATAAGATTATTCACGTCGAGTGGAGACTCAAGTGGTTAATATACTAATATAAATTTGACTGATAATCATTGGATGGTTGCGCGTATGGTACGGATCAAACTTATGAGTATTAGTTGGAGAACACGATACTGGATTGAACTGCATTGAGATCACTGCATGGAAATATCATAAGTGAATTTCAATATAAAAATATGTCGATCAAACATTGAACCTGGGATTATCATAAAGTCCAACATGATAACTGCTATGCCTTGACGTAATCCAGTGTCATCTGAAATACGGTGATCATAAAGGTTAGCGAATAGGATTATTGGGAGTCATGTAGAGGGCAATGAATAATCAAAATGGGGATTTCTCCTTCTCTTTAGCGAGAGATATATCTATTTGGCCCCTCGATAAGTAAGACTGAAGGAATGCATGGTCATATTCAAATGAAGAGTCATTTGATTCAATCAGTCTACTTAAGATCGAGAAAGCATTTGAACATAATAAGTATGACAGTTTCCATGACTTAGTTCAAATGTGATATCGCGTGACAAATGGATTTGACACGTTAAATGGTTTAATGAACTATAAACTTATATTATTTGAATAGTCATAATGTTTTGCTAAAGACCGCTTATGATTTATTATTTAATAAGAGATTTATAATTGCCAATATAATATAAGTCTTTCGGATCACACATACAACAATTAAAGATAAGCAAGATAATTAATAAATATAATATTGGATATTATATTTAGTAAGAAATTGAATAATGAGTGATATATAATATAAGATATTATATATTATATTATTTAATTATATCAAGTGAGGATGGTAAATAAAATATTAGATAATATATTTATTAGAGGATTAAATAATAAGTAATATATATATATATATTGTATTATTTAATAAGTTGAGGCATAACTAAGCAAATACTAGAGTTTTACCTCTAAGATTTACTTAGTATAAATAAAGGGTCTTAGACAAGGAATTGTCACAAGAACTAAGTGAAAAAACGGCCTATCCCCTCAAATCGGCCGCCGCTTTTTTCTATCCAAGAAATCCCAGTTCGGTCATCCAGTCTTATTCCCTTAATTGATCTTGATCAACAGTACAATTCTTCTCGCAAGGAATTATCTGTTGTACGGTTTATTAATATAATTCGTAAGAATCTAGCAATATGGCTTTTGCAAATTGTTCGTGTGCGGATCACCAACAAAGAAAGGTGATTATCATCAGCTTCTGGTACGGGTTGTTGGGATTCAGTGCGAAAATCTTACGGCGCAACGAAAGCAATTTAAAAAAAAAAATCGACCCGAATTCCTTAAGAAGATCGATCAAGCAACGTATATACGAATATAAATTTAACAAAAAGTATAAGATTCAAAATCATACCCTAATACTCCTTTGATTAAATGTTTGTGAAGAATATGTCCACTACAAATCCAATTCGTAAAAGCTCTTGGAAAATCCAACGCCGAAAGTACCGCGTCTCAATTAGCTACCCGCCGGAAAAACAGAATAATATCCACCTTATTATCCTCTAAGGATACGGCTAGAACAAGATGCTTGGAGCTATAGAAATTAATTGATATACTCCAAGTATACTAATTAATATTTTATATCCTAATATTTCCTAAACACTCAAATTGTTAGAAAAAATTGCTTTCCTCTCAATGATTTTCTAAGAAATGCGACGATGAACAAAATGAAAAAACTCTAACTCCTTAAGGAACTCACGATTGAATCATTAGGCCCTGTTTACTTCAGTTTTCTAGAAAAATTTTCTAACAAAATTGGAAAAAAAATGAAAACACATTCAATTTTATATTTTCTAAGAAAAAACTAGAAAACTGGAAAACAAGCTTTTTTCAAATTATAATTGGACTTTATAAAATTATAGAAAACAGTCCTGACTTGTTCCTATATTTAATAATCTAACTTTATGAACTATTGATCACTTAAAAATAATAAGAGGAATAAATAGTGTATAAACATGATTATAAAATATTAAAATATAATGTACAATAATTAATTATATGTTAATGTAAAAAGTATGTATATAATTTTTTGAGATGATACTACACAACTATTTTTTGAGAGTCAAGAACAACAAAGAGAAAACGCTAATAAGTGGTGAACAACTATATCTACTGAACTGTAGAGGGATATATGAATATATTGATTAGTCAGATTCATTTTTTAGATGAAAAAGACCATATTTTGAGTGTATATATATATATATATTTGTAGTATTGAGTAGATTTATAGAGGTATGTTAAAATGTAATGTATAATAATTAATTATATATTAATGTAAAAAGTATGTATATAATTTATGAAACTAAAAAGATAGAAAACTGATAAATTCTATTTGCATATTTGAAACATATTTTCTTAGTTTTGAGCAATTTTCTTAAAAATTGAAAACCTATGAGAGAAAAAAAAAAAAAAAAGCGAAAAAAATTCCATAACTAAACAGCCCCTAAACTAAATGAAGGAGGTATTTTTTTTTTTCTTTTATTTTGTTTTAATCCATTTGTAGTCAAAGTCTCCCCACCCCCACTTTCTATTTTAATCATAAGAGGATTTGGTCTGTTACTATTTAATCAATAGTCTTCCACTAATTAAGTGAGTGTGACGGTGAGTGTGAAGATGGTGTCACTCATTGCATCAAGGTGGGGTGGTTAAGGTGGAAAACAGCGACAGAGGTCCTGTGCGACAAAAAAGTCCCTCTAAAGTTGAAGGGTAAATTCTATAAAGCGGCAATCCGACCTGCAATGTTGTATGGCTCCGAATGTTGGGCGATGAAGAAGTCGCTTGAAATCAAGTTGGAAGTGGCTCAAATGAGAATGTTACATTGGTCATGTGGTCGCACAATGTTAGATAGAATCGCGAACGGGGTTTTCAGGAACGCGCTGGAAGTGGCGCCCATTTCAGCGAAAGTTAGGGAAGGGAGATTGAGATGGTTTGACCACGTCCGCAGGAGGCAGACATCTGCTCCGGTGAGGAGGGTCGAGAGTTTATTGGTTGTCGGGGAGAGGAGGAGAGGCAGACCGAGGAGGACGTGTGAGGAGCAGCTGAAATTAGATTTGAAGGCCTTAAACCTTTCCGAGACCATGACTGTTGATAGGTGCGCTTGGAGGCGCCAGATCAAAGTTGTGGATTCTTTTGTAGGGAGCGGTGCTGTAGTTGAGAGCCTCAGGGTTGGGTTGTCTCGGTTAGCTTTGACCTAGAGCATTGTATTGTTTTACTTTTATTGTTTATTTTATCCTATTGTCTTTGCGTGTGGTGTATTTTTGACAGAGAGCTGTGCGTTGAGACAACCTCTCTTCTGTTAGAGCAACATTCATCGGGAGTGAAGTAGCCAAATTCCGCTTATGTAAGTCCCATGTGGATTAAGTCATGGGCTCAGGTATGATATCGAGCTTTTTAGAATCATTTTTTTTATCACTCAATATTCTGTTGTGCACTAAGCTGGGGGTCTTCACGGAAACAGTCTCCCTACCGTAATAAGTAGGGGCATGGTCTGCGTACATCTTATCCTCCCCAGACCCTGCTCTGAGCGGGATATACTCGGTATGTTTGGTTTGGTTTGGTTTGGTTTCTTCCACCAATTAAGTTGGAAGACAAGACCAAGTTGAAGACAAAAGGAAGGGGCGATCATCTAGAAGATCTGGAGGAGTTCGGTTCGTTTTGGACTCTCGTGTGTCCAATCCGATAGATAAACTTCGTTCCGTGTAAATGAATATATATCAATTAATTAATTTAATTAATTAATTATATTAAATATAGAATAATATAATTATTTTTTTCAAGAAATATTATATATATGAATTAAGTTAATTATCCTGTACTTTATAATTCACTAGGCCATAATTAATTTATCCAATAAATTAATTTAGACATCAAATGTCACAAAATTAATTAGATATCCAATATCTAATAAATTGAATATCCAATATTTTATATTTATGTACTTATACCCGTCCTAAACCTTATTGAAAGATAATTTTACTACTAATTTCAATTCAAAACTCGTATAGTAACATAGTAAAACAATGAAAGTATGGTTCAACCGCTCAAATTCGCTTAATTGTTATACGTTGATGAATTGGATAAATTAATTAAACGTTAATAAATTAGCATTAAAAAATTAATTTGGCCACTTAATGATTGATCAAATTACAATTTCAATAAAAATAACACTATTTATTTGGCCACTCGATAATTGGTCAAATTAATTGGCGATGAGAAATATGATGGTAAAATACACATTGATTATAAATTAATTATCTATATTTATTAAACTTTATAAAATCTACATAATTGAATATAAGTTGTTGCAATAATTGGTTGTTACGCCTGACTTCAAAAAAATTCAAATTTGCCCAAATTGTTAGACGTTGATAAATTGGACAAAGTGAATTAAATAAGAATAAATAGTCAAATTAAATTTGTTAATAAAAATAAGATTATTTATTTGGTCAACTCAAATAAAAATAACACTACTTATTTGGCCAATTCAATAATTGATCAAATCAATTGCATATGAGAAATATAATGGTAAAATACACATTGATTACAAGTACTTATTTAGTTCTCTAATAAATGAAGTCTCATTCAAAATCAATTTGGCATGGAATATTTAGATAAAATGAATCTAAAAATTAAAAAGTACCACGTATGAGAGAGAGTTAACGTGGTGCTCTGAATGCGTTTTGCTATATATATATAGTGGGTTCAGGTGAGAATACAATTTAAGTTAAGAAATAAGAATATTTTTCATCCATATATCTTCATAAATGGATGGCCGAGACTTTATTCTCACAAAAATTTGATGCATATAATGCAATATTTTAATGCATCGATATTTTGATGCACGAAATGCATATATTTCATGCATAATTAGTATAAAACTCATGCATATTCGTAATTCGCATAATAAGAACCATTCTCATTTGATCCTAAATCTCTTTCTCTATCCCCTCTCTCTTTCCCAATATATATATATGGATTGACTATGGTGGAAACACCCTTAATGGTGAAATCTAGAAACCAAATGCATTATTAAGTAATTTCATTGCATTTTTTTTATTATTTGTTGCATCAAGTTGGTCGCTAGTATATGCAATAAATAATGCAATAAAAAAATACATAAATGCATATAATTCTACTCATCTACAGCCGTTAGATCACTAATATCAATGGCCTACAAAAGTTTCTAGATTTCACAAGGTAATTAGTTTTCATATGATCTATTTCTTATATATATACATATATATATATATATATATATATATATATATATATATATATATATATATATAGGTGGGTTCTACTGAGAACAAATTTTTTTGGTTAATAAATAAGAATACGTACACACCATCGATTTAACTAATTTTAATGATCCAGATTACATGCATGAAATGAAAAAAAGATCAAATATAAGTTGTCATGATAATTGATTGTTACGTCTGATTAAAAAAAATCGCTAAAATTGTTATACTTGGTAAATTAGACAAATTAAATTAACGTCAATAATTTAGCAAATTAATTTTTTTATTAAATATATTTATTTGGCCAACTTAATGATTGGTCAAATTACATTTTCAATTAAAATAATACTATTTATTAGGTCTACTCGATAATGGCCAAGTTAATTTGCTTAGAAATGTGATGGTAAAATACATAATGATTACATGAACTAATTACCAAAATCTTAAACTTATAAATCTACATAATCAAATATAAGATTGATGTTGTATTCAAATTTTTTGATAAATACGATTAATACAAGTCCGATAATTGATCCAATTAGATTCTCCAATAAGAAATAAAGTAATTAATTTGACTAACTTAGTCATTGATAGGATTAATGTTGACCAAACTAAATTTTTTAATTAAGTAAAACTACTAAATAAAATAGATGTGAAATTAAAATTTTATAAACATAATTAATGTATATTAATAATTGACCAGTTTATATTTTTACTAAAAAATTAAATTATTTATTTGTCCAACTTAATAATTGGCCAAATTAAACACAATAATCTAAAATTCTTAAGCTTGTATGTGAAATAACTATGGGGTTGAAAAATACACATCGAACTCTAAACATTTATTTAGGTTCTCCATCGGTGGAGTTCTATTTTTAATCGATGTGGAATTCAAGACACCGAATTCTATTTATTTAGGTTATCCATCATTTAAGTACCATTTTAATCAAGGGCAAAAATTATAAATACCCTATTTGAAAAAACCAATGCTGAAACTACCCTATTTCCAAATTTACATTTAGTTTCTACCTTTTTTTTTAGAATAATAAGTTGGTGAGTAGTTTACCACTACTGGACAAGAGGGGTAAATAGTTTACTACTACTGAGACAGAAGTGGTAAATATTTACCAATATTGCCCGTATCCCTACCGGAGAGTTAAATTTACCACTACTGTCTAATTTACCACTACTGGACCCCATCTATCCAGTAGCAGTAAATTATTTACTCATTTATATGTCAGTATTTATTAAGAAAATGAAGCATTAAAAAAATATTTTAAAAAAATATATATGATGTGGAAATTATTTACAGAGAAATGTCAGCATATCAACGCAGAAGTAGATGTAGAAATGGGGCCAAAGGATATTAAAATATAAAAGATGACATTTTTTACATGTGTATAAAAAAAAGGGTATTTCATACATGAGTTTCTCAAAATAGGGTCTAAATAAGTATTAGGAGTTTAATCAATATGGGATCTAAGATTTTGGATAAATAAGAATTCAAAAATAAGAGAATTACATATAGAAGAGAGTTACTGTGGTGCTTTGGATCTGTAACGCTATTATATATATATACACACACACAAATGAAGGATTAATATAGAAAAAAGATGAAGGATTAATATACAGTAAAATCTCGATAAATGAATATGATCGGGACCGGAGAAAAATATTCATTTAACGAAATTATTCATTTATCGAAAGAAAAATTGAACATGTTATAAAGAATTGGGACCGGAAAAAATTATTTATCTGACGAGATTATTCGTTTATCGAACATTCATTTACCGAGGTTTAACTGTAGTGAACATTTTAATAATTAATTTTTTTATTTGACAAAAAAAAGCTATTCATACATTAAAAAAATAGGTTTTGGTCTTTTAAAAAAAAAATAGGTTGACTCGACTTCTTAAACAAATCGACACGTAAATAATTTACACTGATATTTCAATCCCTCATATATGAAAAATCATTAATGGCAGAGGGTCGCAAACTGAAGAAACTCAGGCTAGCTCATTCCATCGATAACAGGGAAGATTTCCGTTCTATTATGCCGTTTTTGCCGGTGGCTCTACAAGCCTCCGCCGTCTTCTGGCCGCCGGCGGTCGTCGAAGCCCTCAAGTCCCTCTCGGGAGGCCCGAGTCAAAGCAATGTCAAATCCGGCCAACAATTTGCCCTTGCCATCGCCGACCTACGCAACTCTCTCGGGCTTGACCCTCTCCATCCCTCGGTATCCCGCGGCTTTTCCCTTTTCTTCGACGATGTAAGTTCACTACATCTCTTTGGTCTCTACTTTCTTTTGAGCTAATAAAAGGTTGAATTTCTGAGAAAAAGTAATTTTGTTAAGAATCTTATAATTAGGTTCGTACGAATGAAATTCTTATGAGCTTGGAGTGGTGATGATGTGCTATGGTGGGAATATTTTTTATGTAATGAAGTGAGATTATTTTGTGTTTTAGTTAAAAATTAAGAATGATTTAAGTTCCTGAGCTATATGATTCAGAAATTTATTGCTTTCATTTTATTTTTATGGGTGTTTGTGTTGGAAGTTATTTGATCTTGTTCCAACTGTTTGTGGAACGCTGACCTCTTGCATTACCATTTGTGCACTTTTTGCTAAAATGATGCACATAGACATATTTCAGGACTTCTTAGGGTCTCGGAAATAAGCGATTGTTATTTGGTCCATTTGCATTTCAACTCTCTTAGTTCCCTCGAACGTTGCTTAGTGATATGATATGTGGATTTCTTTCTGCTATTCTCTATGATGAATGCAGAATATTCTAGGCAGAACTTTTGTAAAGATATATGGACATCACTATTCACTTCGATATACTATTATAGTTCATCATAGCGACCACCATACACCATGATGAACAGTAATAACTCGATTGTAATTTAGAGGATGGTGAGCAAACTTATATATTAGCCAGTAGGTGGTATACATGCATTGCCTTTTTATTTATAGCCTCACATCTTTCTTTTTTTATCACCCTCTTGGTTTAGTTATTGGTGATACTGATACTGACTTGATTCTGTTATTTGTAGTTTATACAGTTTTACTTTTATCTTAGTTTCTGGAAATAGAATTTAGATGTCGTGCAATTGTATTAAAGGACCTGGTTATATTTATAGCTAGACGAACGAGTCGGACCGTTCCTTTTTCGCATTGGTTTATTTGATTAGTGAATAGTATTAAACTGGAATTAGTTAAAGAAAATTATCCGCTGTATAATATGACTATAAGGTAATAAACATTAATGCTTGAGTGGTTTACTGAAGTTATGGGTATGAGATTATTGATGAAGTGTGTTTGCCTGTTCATACACTCTCTTGCTATGTATTGATTGAAGAGGAGTATCTAGAATTGCTTCTTGGGACTTTTTGGTTATTGTTATTGTAGTTGATGAATAAGGATGAAGCTGAGAAGTGGTTTGGAGAAGTGGTTCCACGGCTTGCTGATTTACTGTTGAGGCTGCCAGGACTATTGAAAGCTCATTATCAGAATGCAGACATTTTCAACGGAATGGAAACTGGTCTTAGATTATTGGAAGCACAACAGCCAGGCATCGTGTTTCTTAGTCAGGTAGGATGTGTGTGTGTGTGTGTGTGTGAAGAAGTAGCATAAATCCTTAATACTTATGATTTTGAAATGTTAGAGTTGAATTTGGAATTCAAGTTTCATAACTGTGTCATACCCTGATTAAGGATTTGCAGTGCACCCGAATGTTTTTCCTGCTATATTAGATTTAAGAGTATATGATAGCTTGCGAAATATAATTTGAGGGTGTTCATCGAGGATTATTTCCTTGTAGCTTCAGTTGTTTTCTTTATAACGATAGTTGTGCTGCAATCTGTTGGAAAATACGAAACCGAGTTGGTCGGGGAGTAGACATATCATGTAGGATATAATTTGGGGGATAATCACATTTTTTATTCATGCATAAACAGAGTTGTTTTTAGTAATGCTTGATTAGTATATGAGCTCAATTTCTTTTACTGATGCAATATGGCTGCAATAAGCTACAGTCTCTGATATTAGGTGTGCTTATTTCAGGAATTGATTGCTGCGCTTCTGGATTGTGCTCTTTTTTGCTTGTTTCCAACAACTAGGAGACGCGCCAAAAATCTTCAACATATCAACTTTGATATATTGTTTGTGTACGTTTTCATACATTATTAAAACTTATGATTCCATTTGGTTTCTGAATTTTTGGCATCTTCCATTAAAATGATTGTCATTTACGTAATTTTAAATGATCTAGTTTTAGTAGATAATACCTACTGTTTGCCAAACCAGCCATATACATATAGCCAATTGGTCAACACCTTTCATTGGATCCCAATTTGGCCGGCGGTTGCACTGTCAGTGTTTGAGCAGTTAACATTGCCTTGCCTTTTAGTCTGATTTTCTTAAATCATTTAGGTCACTTATATGTTGGTGTTTTTCTTCTTTAGAGATTGACGATGTGTATTTAGTGTTTTTTTTTTTTTGTCGGATCATTACCCTTGCAGAAACTAAGAAGGGAAAACTAAAGCAGAATCTAGCTGAGTTTACACTACATATTGTCTGATGTTTAACTTTGGGAGGTTGGCCCGTGAACCTGTTTGTGCTGTTCAGTTTTTTAAACGGTGCTCGAGCGCGCCTTAAGGCGAGGCATGTGGAAAACGCTTCAAGGCGCTGTTTTTTATGTATTCTGGAGGCTGTGTTGCACGGATACGGATACGGGATTCGTATCCGACACGACACAGATACGGCGATATGATAAATTTTGAAAATATAGGACACGATACGGCTAGGACACGGCAGTTATTAAAACATATAAAAATATATTTTATATAAATATGAAAAAAACTAACTCTTAAGATATAAAACCATGTAAAAATGACAGATAGTCAAACACTTACTAATGTTTCTAATTTTCTAACACTTAGAATTTTTTTTCCTAATTTTCCTCAATTTTAAATGCATTTTTATTTTTTTTTCATTTTTTAGATCTGTTTTTGATTTTTTAGATAATTAAATAACTATTATGCATATAGAACTATAATATCTTATACGTAATTTTTTCATAATTTGCTTATGAAATTATAATGCAATTTGATATTTTTTACATATTTCTTTTCTATTTTTGACATGCTTAATTTGCATTGTTAAATAGTTACATAATTATTAATATTAACAACTATATAATATCTTATGCACAAAAATATTTTGCATAATTTTCCTCAATGTCTAAATTAATCTTTTGATATTTTTCCTATTTATTTTTTTTATTTCATATTTATTTTAATTTTTTATTACTCCGGCCGTGTCCAAAAATGTGTCCTAGCCGTATCCAAGACGTATCCGAATAGTCAAAGCTGTGAAAAGTTAACGATACTGATTTTGCCGTATCCGACACGTGTATCCGCGTATCATACCCGTCTCTGTATCGTATCCATATCCGATACTCCTGAAACAAAAATTGAAGTGTCCGTGCTACATAGTCTGGAGGCTTACGCTTCACCAGTTTCAGGTGCATGTGAGGCACACGACTTTTTAGGCATTTGAGGCGTTCGGTAGCGAGAGATAGAGATAGATATTCTGCTGATTAGGGTGCCATGGTGGAAGAAAACAAAGCAGCAGCTAGGTTAAAATGGAAGAACAAAGGAGAAGAATAAATGAGATTGAGAGAGATGAGAGAAGGGAAGCTCCAATCTTGACGACAATGGTGGATCTCGAAGAAGAGGGAGATGTACGGATGGGAGAAGAGAGAAGAGGGCTGTTTTTTCCTTGGGAATTAGCGTATATTTATTCTAAAGTGGAGAAGTAGGTATGCGATATTTATATTAAGGGTTTTGTCAAGACAAATGGCTTGTGTCTCCTTGATCTTATAAAACATTTACCATGGGTCCATTAAATGCCAGATGGTACTCTTTCTTTTCAAAAAAGTATACTTTCTTAAAAAAATATCACTTACTCATTTAGTATTGCAATGTAAGAGTGGAATGTACGTTTTTAGTTGTTAGCCAGCTAATGACATTCTATATGTATGCTTTTAACCGGAAAGAACATAACAAGTAGATTGATAAAGCATGTAATCATTTGTTTTAGTACTCCAGATGGAAAGCCACATAGAAGCATGAGTGGTAGATAATATACAAGACATAGCTTCTGGTGTTAAGATGTGCGTTCCCTTATGACCTGAACTAAGGTTAGATTATGGACTGCCAGTGCCCACAAAAATGTGTGCAAGAGGAGCAGAAGTTTTGTTCCCAGCAAAGTCGTTGCTGCTGATGTTGTAACTTTTTCTCAACAGAAGTTTAATGCAATGTTTTAAAAGACGCATGAGGCTTGCGCCTCGAGGTGCGCCTTGAGGCGCCGGAAGAACGCCTCCGAGGCGGCACCTCTAGCCCCATTGCTGAGGCTTACACCTTGCTCTTGTGAGGCGCGCCTTTCTGAGGCGCTTCTGCGAGGCGTCTGTCTTTTTTTTTTTTCTGAAAAAAAAAAGCACATACCTGGTGGAGCGGCGGTTTGAGAACTGCGAGAGGCAGCATCGCGGGTGGTGAGAAAGACATAAGAAAAGAATAGGATTTTATTTAAGTGTTAATGACCTAACTACACTTCACTACCTTTAAATTCTGAATATCTATGGAGATATTATTCGGCGTTTAAAATTATGAATTGCTCTTTTTTCTTTAAATAATTAAAGCATAAAAAGCTGTTATTAATTAGATGGTATTTAATATTTTGAAAATTAATGAAAAATAATTACATATCAAAGTTTTTTTAACTTTTGGTAGATAATGCAATTTAATTTATTGAACAAATAACCTAATTTATAAATTTTATGATTTTTATTAGAGAAAAATCAATAAAATTGAAGGTTTACGAATGAATATTATGATATTTTAGTAATCTAGTGATACTTTTTGGCTTTTGCTCTTTTAGTAATTTCTAAGAATATTACGATACTTCTATGAGATTTTAAGGATTTTTTTATTCTTATCGAGGCTTACGTCTCGCCTCGTCTGGTCAAAACACCTCAAACTCGCCTCGAGCCTTTAACACATTGGTTTAATGTATAGAACAACGGTAAAATCTATTTTCTAGAGGGTTCTGATTTTATTAGGAATTTTCAAACCCATTTAAACTTTTTCTATATTTGTAATTGTAAATTTGTCACTTGAGATTCATTTGCTTGCTATAGAGAGTGACTATTAAAGAACAGGCATCATTTTCTGCTTTTCTTCATCAACGTTTTCTGTTTTTTCAGATGTCTATATGAGAGTAAGGAGCCAAATCATGAAAATAAAATAAAGTGCATTATTCACTATTTTGAGAAGGTATGCAAGATTATGCCTATCGGGAATGTCTCATTTGAGCGGAAAGTTCTATCTTTGAGGAACAGTAGTCCGTCTAACGTTGTTTGCCCGGAGGCTGATTTTTGGAGCAAGTCTACCATTTCCCTCTGCAGGTTTGAGGTAATGAACGAGCAATCAATATGTTGCGTGGAAATACCACATTGTAATATTGATGTTCAGTGCCATTTTTTTTTGTGTGGTTTATATCATCCAAGCATCCAATTCCAACCCTACAAAAAATATTTGGGTTAATTACAAAAATACCCCTGAGGTTTGACCTAACTATAGAAAAAACCCATGTAACTCTTCGAATTACAAAAGTACTACATTTAGGGGCGGAGCTATTATTGTGGCCAAATTTCAATCATGCGATGCACTGAGATTTGCCCTGATATTTTGCGAGAGATAGAGTTTCAGTTGAGAGCCGTTTCCCGGGGAGGACTTGATACATGAGTAGCTCTATAAAATTTTCTAATCTTCTGTCTGTTTTTCTCTTCTCCTTTCCCCTTTTTTTCCTGGAATTTTTGTGTCAAAATCATCTATATATTTAGTCTAATTATTTATGATAATTAAGAAAACATTGATGTTATGTGGTTTTATTACCCAGCGCTCATACTTTTTTTTTTTAATGGAAAACATTCATAATTTATACTAAAGATTCTTAGTATTTGTTAATTGACAATCTAATTATATAGTTAATGATATATAGTATGAAACTCTTAACTTCAACACTTATTCAATTTTTTGTTTTATATATTAATTTATTGTGCTTAAATTTTTCTGTTGATGTTTTCTCAAATCAAAATTGAGCTATTGCATTTGTCAACAAAAACATACACTTTGTTGTGCGAATGTTATTGGTAAGTCGCAATGTCAAAAGTACGAAATGCTGAATATTAATATTGTCTTACATTTATTTACCCCTTCGAAATCCAAAACCCCCTTCCCATATCTAAAAGTTTTAGAGCTCGCCTCTTAACGTTTACACTGAATCAAACCTCAAATGTATATTCTTAATTTTGAATGGTCGATGATTTCTCTCCTAATTAGGCAAACCTCGAGAGTACTTTCTGTAACTATCCCAAAAAAAATTCTTCTCATGTACTACTATTAATTGATCTGAACTTGGGGTTGTAATCAAATCGAGTTGAACCCAGCCTGAGAATTTCGAGCTCGAGTTCGACTATTTTTGAACAGTGTTCGAGTTTGTTCTTTTAATATTTGAGCAGAAGTTATTGTTTGAGTTTGTTCATTTAGTTGTTCGTAAAGTTCGAGTTCGTTCGTGTTCAATTAATTTACTTTAGCAAGCTTATTCGAACTCTTGGATTAACTCAAGCTCGAGTTGTTCGATTTCTAATGTTAGGACTTTTTTGGGTAGAATAAAAGAATATTTTATTTAAACCTACCTTTTTAATTAAAAAATATTTTTTTCTTAATAAATATATTATATAAAAAATTATATTTTAAACTAATGTTCGCGAATGCTCGATAATATTCACGAATAGACTCGTGTTCATTCGATTAACAAACGAGCCTAATTTTTGTTCGAGCTCGACTCGTATATTTAATGAACGAGCCTTAATCGAACTCGAACAAGCTTGAAGGGGCTTTTGTTCGCGAATGTTAGGTTCATTTGCAGCTCTACTTTAACTACAACTGCTTATTTACAATTCTGCTCTAGGTTCACACTTCTGGAAAAATTGAAGATCAGTCAAATGAACTTCTGGAGGTAGATTTTGCCGATGAGTATATCGGAGGTTTGGTTCTTGAACTCGGCTGTCTCCAAGAAGAAATCCGTTTCGCGATCAATCCAGAATTGATTGCCAGCATGCTTTTCTTGCCTATGATGGAAGATAACGAGGCTATTGAGATGGTTGGCGCAGAAAGATTTTCAAATTACACCGGCTACGACTCATCCTTTCGCTTTTCCGGAGACCACGAGGACGTAAAGGGTTTCGACACGATGGGAAGGCGTAGAACAAGGGTTATTGCAATCGATGCCCTTAATAGCCCCGGAGACGCGCAGTACACACCCGAATGCCTTCTCCGTGAAACTAACAAGGCATTCTGTGGTTTTCTTGACCGGCATAACAAAGGAGGTGCGGTCGGAGTCGCGACGGGGAATTGGGGTTGTGGGGTTTTTGGGGGAGATCCCGAAGTTAAATTTTTGATCCAATGGCTGGCAGCTTCTCAAGCTACGAGACCTTTTCTCGCGTACTACACGTTTCATTTGGAGCAATTGCAGAAGCTCGACCAGGTTGTGGAGTGGATTGTGTCTCAGAAATGGAGTGTTGGTGATGCTTGGAGTAGATTGGTGGCATACTCGACTCGGAGAGTGAGAGGGGAAACCAAGGTTGGTTTCTTTGAATGGCTCATTCCGTCAATTTAGGGATGGCGACAAGACGAGTACTTCAGGAATCAACAAAAAAAGAAATGCAGAAATGCAGAACAGAAACTCGTACATCATCGCAACGTTCCTCCCGAGCACAGGCGCACTGAACTCCAATCCTTGTTTTGTATTTTTTTTCCTCACAATCCGTCTTCCTCGGTCTCCATTTTATTTATATAGTTAAAAATCTCATCATCGCTATCACCTGTCGTCACTCTCCGTTCGACAATCAAAGAGGTAGTTATATTATTGGAACTATTTGCCTTTCAACTGTGATTTATTAAACAAAAAGGGCTCAGAAATTTTTTGTTTAATTGTTGTGCTTGGAGGAATGGATAAAATACCGATAAGTTGTAGGATTTTACGAGTTCATACCCGTATGTAGATTTACCAAATTATATTCATCATCGGATGCATAAAGTCGAGGCAATTATGCTAAAATCTATAGATTTATGTTCAGTCCTTTGATGATGGTATGTTTATTTTTTTGAGTTGGTTATACTTGTTTTTTAAATTTTAGATTTCAACCCTGGTCATTTTAGGATTGCAGTGGATAAATATATTAAAATATAAATTTAAAAATATATATGTATAGAGATAATTCTAAATTCATATCGATCCTAAAATTTGCAAACATAATTTTGAAACTCAAAATAAATCCTATTAAATATAATAATATTTGAAAAAAATATAAATGAATGCTAAAAATACGAAAAAATAAATTCTAAGAATAATAATCAGTTAAACTATTACAAAGAAATATTAAAATAGAATAAATCATAACATAAAGAATTAAATATTAAAAATAAAAAATAAATTTATAAAATATAGATATTGTACAAATAAATCTAAAAATATAGATAAATATTGAAGAATATAAGTGGAAGTAATATTCGGACAATATAAATAAGCTTGTCAAATTATAAATAAGATATAAATAAATTCTTATCATTTTCTAATAAATTTCTAATAATATAAACATATTTGTTACTACAAAATACAAATACATTTTGAAGAAGCACAAATAAATGCAGAATATGGAAAAATTCTAAAAAGAGTAAACATTAATTCTAAAATTTACAATAAATCCTAAAAATAAAAAATAAATGCTAAATCCTGAAAACAATAATATGAATCCTATAAAATATACTCCCTCCGTCCCACTTAAATGACCATTCTGGTTTTTCACAGTCAATAATTTTAAAATTTGACTACGAATTAATCTCAAACTATAATGATAGAATATTTAACAAAATCATATTATGAAACTTCACAATTTAAAGTTTAATGTTATAGTTTCGCTAAATATACTATTACAGAGATAAATTCGTAGTCAAACTTAAAAATTATTAACTGCAAAAAATCAAAATATCACAATTAAATTGAAATTGAGGGAGTATTTGTTTTAATATGTTTAGAAACATACAAATAAAGTGAAGAACGAAAATACAGAAATATCGTCAACTAATCCAAATATTATAAATAAAATATAAATACACTCTAAACTTACAACTAGATTTAGGAAAATCCAAAACCGGAAATATATTCTACAATTATAATTAATATATTAAAAAAATACAAAATATATCATTTAAAATAAAAATATTTTACCAATATATTCAAAATATTATAATTAATTAGTGCATCCTGCACTAATTGACCAACATGAATAAAATTAATTTTAATGGAGGCGAACTGTGAATATAAATCAGAATAATTATTCCAAATATTAATCACTTACTCTATATTTATCTTCTGGTTTTAATTTTATTTAGAAGAAGCAAAAAAACAATGAAATGTATGGAGATTCGATGTTAAAATATTTTATCTATTATTTATTAAATTGTTATATTATATTTTATGAAATATAAAACTTATCCCCCTTAATTTAATGTGGAAGGGGGATTTATGTCACTTATTCATGTTAAAGGATTACATATGAAGAGACTATTTTAATTGTAACTTTTAATGTAAATAAACTAATTTAAATACAAAAGTTATAATAAACATCACAATGCAAATGCACCTTCTAATACACAAGGTGATTAAAATGAACTTTTAAATGATAGTATAAATTACAAGATGGTTAAATTTTAGCTATGAAATCTTAGATACTGATCGGTGCATCGGGTTGAAAGAAACCAAAACAACCCCGAGAACATACGAGTTAAGAAAGCCTCATTTCATATAACTAATTACATGACTAAAATAAAAGGACAATAACAATAAAAAAACATATAAACTTCTCTAAAAGGCATTTAAATTCTGCCATCTGCTCATTCAACCGTCTGCCCCAACATTACGTACAAAACACGTAGATATTCAACCAAAGACCGTGCATCGCACGGGTTGAATAATGCCTCGTATTTTATGAAATTATTAATTAAAGTTTTTAAGTTCCACAATAATTTTAATTTTATACAATATTTTTCTGGGATTTAATATTTATTTAGACAATAAATACTATAATTTAACTCGGGTTGGAGTTGAATTTTAGTTCCATAGTTAATAATTATCAAGTAATACGGATATGTAATAAAAAAACTACTTTAGAAATTTAGAAAAAAATAAAAATAGACTCGCAATTTTTTATTTAATGATATTATGAAAATTTTATATTTATCCGTTCTCTTTCAAAATTATAAATATTAAAATAAAAAGTACAATATTGTTCTGATAACAGTACAACATATATATTATAGTAGTATTAAAGAGCAATGGTCATGATCAATTACATGGATAGAAAAGACTACCTATACAGTTACTACAACCTCTATTTATCCCAAAAAAAAAGCCTCGTAACGTTGCGGAATTTTAAAAAATAAAAATTATCCACGTTAAAACTAGAGACCGCGTATTTTCCCAAGTTCTAAAATCAAGAGAAATCTCGATCAATCTCATCATAGAAAAATCAAGAGAAATGACAATCAATTCATCTCTCTCATGAATCCCTTCCCATGCTGAACTGAAGCCATTGGAAGAAGCCCACTTCACAACATCTGGAGCCATTGGAAGAAACCGGCGTCATCGATGTATTGGATGAGTACTCGATTAGTTTGTTCCACAGGCGCCCGACTGTCCATCCCGATGACGAAATCCAACTAGCAACCTGATGCAGCAATCCGAGTCTCCAGGTAAGAAACATTCTTTCTGGCACTCTCGAGATATGATTGATTCACCGACAGCATTTACCATTAATTACAGTGAGAGATGAGTTGGAAACGAAGAAACAAATTCGAAAAAAGGGGGGCATCCAGTCGTAAAACAGACTATAGACCAAATTAATCTGAAATATCGAAATCTAAGCCTAGCTCAGTCGATCCCAGTCGATATCACATTAATCTGAAATGCTGAACGTAATTATCATATTGAATAGTACAAACAATGTGAAATAAGAAATGCCGTTGCCTAATCTATCATATGTCGAGATTCAGAAGATCAAATTACCTCGCCTAGGTTCTTAGATACTTCCCCGCCAGATGTGCAGTATGTTATGAAAGGCCTTTGAGCCTGAATCAAGACAGTATTGGTCATCAAGCACCAAAACAACATTGTTCACCATTAGCTCACATATGTAGCAAGCTTCTCATTTTACAATTCAAATCGATTGAAATAACTGCAAATACGACGGGATATAGGTTGTTTTTTCATCGTGTACGCTATCGTTAAACATAAGCATTTCGGGTTTATTCATAAAACTATTAAACATAAGCATTTCTGATTTATTCAGATAAAATTAGAAAATTACCTGAGAAGCTGCAAGCCACATAATTATGGCCCTCACTGCAGTATCGTTGGGATCACATTCCCGGTCTGCAGTTGCAACCCCCATGCTACCGCACGGATATTCACATGGGTACATGAAACCGCAGAATGCCTTATTGATCTCACTGCAGCGCGAAGAAAGATAGTTCAGAATTTGTTTTATATAATCTTCCTGAACACCCTTAACTACCATCATCACCATCATCAACTTCACATTAATACCAGCTATGTCGGGGTGGGTGGCATGAAGTTTGTAGTGTCGATTAATAAAAAATTCATGCAGAAAGCAACGTAGCAAATTTCTATGCCGGATGCCCTTCCTGTCGCAACCGGCGTAAAACTTTGCCACTTTGTCTTTTGCATGAATTGTAGTGTTAACTAATTTTCGACAATTAATTGGCACTATAATTTTCATGCCACCGACCCCAACATAGTTGGGATTAAGGTGCAGCCGATGATGATGATGATGATGCCCTTCCTGTCGCAACCTAGAAATGAGATGAAATTCCAAAACCGCCATCGTCATAATTATGATTTCCACATGCGTGGAAAAATTCATGAGACGGCGATGGGTTGAGCGAATTGCTATTGTCATTGTCCCATTACATGATTAATATTGTAAAATCAACACGTGATGTGCATCATGGAACATAAAGAAAGCTTTGTTTTTTTAATGAAAGCAGAAATATGATGGCGACAGCAAAACCAGACACATTCCTCCTATCGATTCAGAAAAAAGAAACTAAAGACAACTCTAGAACGAGTTTCCACCTTGCAGGGAATCCATGCATGTAAAACGCAGATTTTTTTAACAACTATATATTACAATGTTACATCAAACAATAAAAATTACCGGAGATAAATATCTTCCGCATATTCGCTATTCCTTGGAATACATAATTTATCAACTGCAACAATCCTGCTTTTCCGTCTTCCGAGAGCGTCTACGCCGGTTTTATCCACATAAACATCAGAAAATCGAAATTCTGACCGAAACCTAACAGGAATCAGGAAATATTAACACCATTAAGTTATAAAGAGAACACCCAGCAATTATAGTAACAGTGAGTAAACAACTGAAAAACATATAAAGTGGCATCACATCATCAACAATCTTTCAAAATAGTAACATCACATAAAACAGTAAGAAGTCCGATCTTTATATACTTGGGATGACGCAATCTTCATCATTAAAATTAAAAAAAAAAATCTCGTAACCAGGAGCAGATAAAAAAAAAAAACAAGAAAAATAGCTTTAGAACTTAAATGGTTCAAGCTACGGAAAAATTGGCCAAAGAGCACGAAGAAAACAAAACCAAAAAAATAACTACGTTAACCATAGCAATCTACAAACAAGTTTCCTCCATATTCAAATAGAAATGTAAAAAGATGTCCTAAGAGAGTAGTAGGTATCAATAGTATTCATCCCTAATTCAAGTTTATTCACATCAGGTAATACTAACCCGGCATAAGTCGAGAACCTTTCCGCACCGACAATTTCTATAGCCTCATTGTCCCTTATGGCTGGCAAGAAAAGCATGCCAGCAATCAATTCTGGACTGAGCATGAATCGGATTTCCTCCTATATCAGGCGTTTACAAACATAATTATCGAACATCAATATGCTAAAACCAAATGACAAATGTTCAAGTGACAAAAAATATCTCGACTTGCAAAATGTACAGAATTATGCAAGTGCTAGAGACAACATGGAGACAAGACTGCAGTCTGCATGCATATGCTTATGTCAGGAACTACAGTGTAAAAGCTACATCATAATATCTAAAAACTAAGTACAAAAGGTTATAGGTTGAAATAAAAATGTTCTATACCTCTGAAGCCCCCTGGACGAGAGTATCTCCTCCAAGAATATTACCTGAAAAATACACTTCTGCAGCTTCACCTGATTGATAATCTATGAGCCGCGAAGTGTCAGCCTATTAAAATGCCAAGTATCAACTTTTACAAACCAAATGAATCGATAAGAAATACTAAAAGAAATTAGTTTTGCTTACTGATGAAAATAAACAATCCTTCAATTACCTTAAATTCGCATAAAGGAATAGCAGAATTCCTCCAAAATATAGCATCTGGATAAGAAAGGTGACTAGAATCATTTCTGTAAAGTACTCTTCGCTCAAACGAGACAATGCGCTTATCGAAAAAAGTTATCCTTTCAAAATAGATAAGGATGCACCAAATCCTACTCCGCAATTTTCTTCTGTTGGTACCACGAATATCCACAGTCCTGAAAATGCAGAAAAATCTTGAATTTCAGGAAAGGAGAAAAAATCAATTTTGGTCCTCTAATGTTGGGTTTTTTGGTCCGCCGGAAACAGATGGGTTTTTTTGGCCAATTGGTCCCACATACATACGGGACCAATTTGATAATTTTCTCTGTGACAAAAATTGATTGAAAGTTAAATTATATGACAAAATCGATTTAGAACTCAATTATAGGACCAAAATCGATTGAAAGTTAAATTACATGACCAAAATCGATTGAGAGCTCAATTACAGGACCAAAATTGATCGCAACCTACATTAGAGGACTAAAAATGAAAACGTGTGAGTGACCGGAAAACTTCCTGGCGACGGAGTTAGGCGTGTGTGTATCACCATCCGGCGACAGGACCAAAAGTGGAGACAAAATGAAATTACAGGACCAAAACTGATTGAAGTATAATTACGCGATCAATTTTGATTTGGGGTAACCAAAATTGATTTTTTTCTCTTCAGGAAAGAAAACAAAAACTTGGGAGAACAAATGATGTATAGCAAACGGATTCCTTACCCAAACAATTGATCGAGGTTGATCGCAGGTAGATGTTTCGCAGGCCTGTTTTCGTCTGGGAATATACAAAACAATGAGCACGCAAGAAGAGCAGCAATTAACTCCTGAGAAGACAAACTGAATCACAAAACCACAATTGTATCTCCCCTACTCCTACAAATGGTATTTCGGTTTCCAAATCATAGAAAACCAACTAATTACCTGGCTAAGACACACAACCCCTTTTTGCTGTGATTCCAATATGCGAAGAACAGTAGTGACCATGACCCCCTCTCCATGTATATCCATATTAGCAGCATTCCTATAGTGCCCCTCCAACAAAGAGGGCAACTTCAAGAGCAAATCTGCCAATTTCGGAAACACCTCGTCGCGCCACTTGCTATATTCCCTTTTAGACATAATCTGAAACAAGGGTTTTGTTACTGTCATGATAACTGGTGATTTTTTTGAGCTACGAATCACCAAAAAGACCCAGACATCAAATGATGAGAGAGAAGAAGATGTAAGTTACCTGGCCAAAAAAGTACCCGATTCCACAAGCAGCGTGCCGGGAAATGGTGTCGGGGCTAAAAGAAAGAGCACGTCTGAGAAGACAAATGAAATCGATGAATTCCGTGATCGACACGAAAACGCATTCACCATCCCGGATCTCTCTAAGGAGGTTCTCTGCTTCGGACGGCCAATACAGAGAGGAAGAAGAAGGACACTTGATCAGCGGTGGTAGATATGGCAAAAAATCTTCCATTCTGCAACACAAGCAACAGCACAATTTTTTTTTTTTCTTTTTTTTTTTTTTGTTGGGATTTTTGTGACAACGAGAACAACTGAAACTATGGAAAGAAAGGCTACGTAATGGAATGGAATATGGATTATAATGGAGTCCGGTTTTAGGGATGTCAATGGGTCCATAGGTAATTGGTATGCCTCCTCCATACTATATCTCTACCTTATTTGATTCGGATCGAGTTTGGGTATTGCTCATCGAGTAATCGGATACCCACTGGATATTCGGGTACTCGTATATTCAATATTTAAAAATATAAATATTTTTTTAATATATATTATATATACATATAATGTAATTAATAAATTCAATTTAGTATAGTAAATATTAAAATATAATATTTTATATAATAATATATAATATATAGTATAATATAATAGTCATGTATAATATATAATAAACATATATTTATATAATTCAAACGGGTACACGGGTCAGGTAATCGGGTCGTGTAATCGGGTAATATACTATACCCATACCTACCCATACCCGATCATAAAATTTCGAGTTCGGTCGATACCCGATCCGATTTCGGGTTTATCCGACGGGTAGGATTGGATACGGATAAAGTTGACATCTCTATCCGGTTTAGTTTCTTGGAATGATTTCTAATAAGCCTTCTTAAGAAGGTAAAATAATAAGCAATCAGAAGCAAAATAAAGCGATTCTTAATCTTGGACATAGTCGATATCCCGAAAAAATAATTTCATCTCATCTTAATTTCTTTCTTTATTCATTTTTTTTATATCTTTATTTCTTTCCTTATCACAAAATTCCTGCAAAAAAATGGAACAGTATCAATTCGAATTGTGGCAATAACTTCTGCTACAAAGTTTGAATCGTAGAAAATATCATCAACCCAATACATACATCTGGAAACACGTTCATACCTAAACGATAAGTACTGTTGTCATCATTATATACTAACAATCTGTTGACAGAACAATTCTAACTGTTCTCATCAAAAGGATGACATTTGAAAACAAGCATACTGAATTCGAAAATAATAAGTATCATCATATGCACACATAATTATGAAAACATTTGCACAAAATGCTACCACATGCAAACATAACAATAGAAACTTTTGAAAAAAAAATATCACTTGAACAATGTATATGTGTGAAAATACTAAGAGGAAAATTAGAAAAACTATCATCATCATTGTATAGTAACACTTTGGTGACAAGTAACATCTAAATGTTACCGTTTATGAGATAACATGTGGAAATAAACATACTACAACTAAATAAATCAAAAAAGAGAATGTGTCACTGCATTCAACAAAGAGGAAAACAATTGCTCAAAATTTTTACCATCTCTGTACTCAAATATGGAAACAAATTGAATGCACATGAATACAATAAAACATAATATATGTCACCACGTTCACACATTATAATGGGAATACCTTTCAAAACATATCACCCAAATTATGGAAGAATTGGGAATATTTAAAAAATAGCAATATCCAGATGACAAAATATAAATGCCACCAAATATATGCAAAAAAGTGAAACATTAAACACAAAACGAAATAAAAAGGCGAGATTCATCTTCAGACGTGCACCCTTTCCACTAGTGTCGACCAAATCGGCCATTTTCTTCAGATTTACACATTCGTCTCTTCGAGCTATGGGTACGTTTGGATACATTAACTGATAATCTAGCTGATTGTTGATAATCTAGCTGAAAACCAATAATCTAGACTATATCAGATAATCTTGCTGAAAATTGATAATCTAGTTGTAGTACGATAATTTAGATTATTGTATTTAAAAGTGTTTGGCAAAACTAGCTATCATACTAGCTGAAATTTATAAAATAACATAAAGGTACATCTTTTATATTTACTGTTATATTATAATATTACAAAAACAAACTTAATATTTATATATTTACTCTTATGTTGCTTATTATTCTTTGACATTATGCAATATTATTATTTATTTTGTTTTCAACTTCTAGTGGTATTTTAGGTTTTTTTTTATGTTATCACTTATATTATTATACAAATTTTATACAAATATTAATTAAGGGTAAAATCGGAATAAAAAAATAAAAGTTGTATATATATATATATATATATATATATATATATATATATACACACATTAAGGGTAAAATCGGAATGAAAAAATAAAATCTGGTAGCTTTGTGTTGAAAGCTATATTCGAAAGCGTTTGAATTTAATCTAGATTAAGATTATAATCTAGATTAAATTACCACCATCCAAACAAGATTTTGAAGGTCAAATTAGATTATTTGACCAACTTTAATCTAGATTAAGATTATAATCTAGATTAGGTGGTCATTCAAACATACCCTATGAAGTAGAGCAGGTATGGAGGCAATTCGAGGAAGAAGGAGGAATGAGAAGATAAAGAGTAGTTTGACCTTAATTTGAAAATTTAAATGAAGAAGAGATAAAGAAGGAAACAATGTCAATATCAAATCGTGGTAAATTTTGAAATTCATGAAAGGAAATTCCTAAATTTTAGCTAATGATATTAAAAACTGTTTTTTTTTTTTAAATCAATTAAATAATTTAAGCCCATTCGATTCTGCCCTTTATTACTATATTAATTCCAGACCCTATTAATCATGAAAAACAAAGATATAGGTCACCAATCTCTTAAGAAGGCTCCTTAAAATTTGTACCCAAGAAGCAGCCAATTTCATTATAATGTTCCTCAAATGGTTATACATAAAAAAAAAATTAATAAGCAACTTGAATTATTTATACGAGAGAATTATTAAATTGGTTCCGTATGTGGGATCAATTGGCCAAAAAACACCATTTTTCTCCGGCGGACCCAAAAACCCACATCTCTCCCTACTTTAGCCAATTTAGTCCTCCGTCACCGGCCGGAGTATTTTCCGGCCACCGGAGCTGACGTGGACGACACGTGGAAAAAATATAATAACCTAAATAATATAAAAAAATCTAAAAAATTAAAAAATCTGGAATATTAAAAAACCTAAATTTAAAAAAAAAATTAAAAACTTTAAAATTTAAAAAAATTTAAAAATATATAAAAACCTAAATAATATAAAAAATTTTAAAAACATTTAAAAAATCTAAAAAAATTTAAAGAATCTGAAAAATCGTAAAAAAAATTAAAAAAATTAGAACCTTAGGTAATTATTTTTAATTCTGAAATATTAATATAAATATATTAGAATTTTTTATTTTATTTTTAATTTTATAATTCTGAAAAGATTTTTTTCAGAAAAAAAATCTTTTCAATTCAAAATATGAATTTTATAATTCTGAAAAAAAAATCTTTTTAATCTTTTTAATTTCTGAAAAAAAAATTATATTTTTTTTAATTTTATAATTCTGAAAAAAATCTTTTTAATTTCTGAAAAAAACTGAGAAAATTATCTTTTCAGAAATTAAAAAGATTCTTTTTTCAGAATTATAAAATTAAAAAAATATATATTTTTTTTCAGAAATTAAAAAGATTAAAAATATTTTTTTTTTCAGAATTATAAAATTAATCTTTTGAATTAAAAAGATTTTTTTTTTCTGAAAAATTTTCAGAATTATAAAATTAAAAAATTAATAAAAATTCTAATATATTTATATTAATATTTCAGAATTAAAACTAATTACCTAAGGTTCTATTATTAAATTAAATTAAAAATTAAATTTTTTTAGATTTTTTATATTATTTAGGTTTTTATATATTTTTTAAAAAAAATTTAGATTTTAAATTTTTAAATTTTTTTTTAAATTTTTTTAAATTTTTTTAGATTTTTTAAATTTTTTAAATTTAGGTTTTTTAATATTCCAGATTTTTTAGATTTTTATATATTTTTTTTTGCCACGTGTCATCCACGTCAGCTCTGGTGGCCGGAAAATACTCCGGCCGGCGACGGGGGACTAAATTGTCTAAAGTGGGGGGGAGATGTGGGGTATTTTGATCTGCCGGAGACAGATGGTTTTTTTTGGCCAATTGGTCCCACATAGAGGACCAATTTGATAATTTTCTCTTATTTATACACACATTTTGTCAATTTTTTAATTTTGGACAACCGAAGATGTACTCTCAAATTATCTATATTATATAATACTTATCTCCCTTAATTTAATGTGGAAGGGAGATTTAATTGTAACTTTTAATTGTAAATATATGAAGAGACTACTTTAATTGTAACTTTTAATGCAAATAAACTAATTTAAATACAAAAGTTATGATAAACATCACAATGCAAATGCACCTTCTAATACACAAGGTGATTTAAATGTACTTTTAAATGATAGTATAAATTACAAGATGTTTAAATTTTAGCTATGAAATCTTAGATACAATCGGTGCATCGCACGGATTGAATAAACCAAAAACAACCCCGAAGCAACATACGGGTTAGTAAAGCCTCATTTCATATAACTAATTACATAAACTAAAATAAAAGGACAATAACAATAAAAAAAACATATAAACTTCTCTAAAAGGCATTTAAATTCTGTCATCTGCTCATTCAACCGTCTGCCCCAACATTACGTACAAAACACGTAGATATTCAACCAAAGACCGTGCATCGCACGGGTTGGATAATGGCTCGTACACCAAATGTTCATTAGAGAAATATATTAAATAATAATGGGGAAGTTTGGTTTGGATTTCGGGAGAAACAAGTACGGTCTGGGTTACCTGAATTGAATGAGGTTGGTATTGCTTATGTTTCTAGTTATTTGGGTCAAACAAGTAGGGTTGTCTAAAAGGTTCGTGGTTAGTGATTTTAATCGGAACCGAATCGAATCGACGTGGTTTCGGTTAACCGAGAACCACTATTTATGGTTAGAGTTCGGTTTGTGGTTCCTACTTCAAAAAAAAATATGGTTAGTGGTTAACCGGAACCAATGGTTCCAGAACCACAGAACCGCAAACCGAAATTATGATAAATTAATAAATTATAATTATATATTTTTATCCTAAAAAAATTCAATTGAATTAATAATATGTAAATTAATTACCTCCACATCAATTTTCCGTTTGTGATTGTGTTGCATTTTAATTGTTGGATTTATCGATTAATTTTGACTTATAGTTGTTGGATTTATGGATTAATTGTGTTGTTGTCTACTATTTTTGTTTTAAAAGAATAATTTTAACATTTTAGAATTGATTATTTCAGTTTTTTTCGATAAAGAAAAAAGAAAAATAGTTTTTAAGGTTAACTGAACCGGAACCATATATAATCGGTGTGGTTCCGGTTAACCAAAATTTAAAGTGGTATGGTTAGTGGTTCCTATTTTGGAGTGTTTATGGTTCCGGTTAACCAAAAATTGTGGTTCGATGAACTGGAACCGAACCACTCGACACCCCTACAAACAAGTGTGCTTATTGATGAGCTTTTGGAAGAATTATGTGTTACACGTGCTTAATTTGGGTCAAACAAGTGTGCTTATCGATGAGGTTTTGGAAGAATTATGTGTTACACGTGCTTAATTTGAGTCGGTTTTTAAGGAAGATTGTTTTTGTTGATGATGAGGTCGTGATTTATTTGAAACTATAGGAGACTTACATGTGTTTCCTCGATGAAAATATGCTTTGATCGGATAGTTAGGTCGTTATCTATTGGTGATAGTTAGGTCGTTATCTATTGGTGCAAAAAGTTCGATTAAAAGATTGCAGAATACGACTGACAACAACATTACCCCAATACCTCAACAGCTCCCGTAAAAAGCGGGGTAAGGGGGGATCGGATGTACGCAGCCTTACCACTGTCTTAACACAGAAAGGCTATTTCCGAATGATCCAAAGTACAAATTGCATCGAGAATTACATGGAATGACTAGTGCTTCGTAAGAAAAAGAAGTGGCAGTCAATTGAGTGAGTCATTTTATTTTATTCCATTATAATGAAAAGATTGGAGAATAGCTCAGTTGAATATAATATTTTCGAAAAGAGGTATACAATATTGTAAGTTGTGTGAATTCACCCTACCTCTTTCAAGTTTTTTTTTTAGTTGAAATAATTTAGAGTATCCCAAAGCGACATTAATCACTTTATAATTATACATTATCCGAAGAGAAATGATAGGACAACAACCTGAACCACACCCCCAAACACACCCGTGCTTTATGGGTATTGTACCGCGTGCTTTATTATTAATTTTATTATAATATTATTATGAATATTTTATCTGTAAAGCATGCGGTACAACACCCATAAAGCACGGGATGTGTATGGGGGTGTGGTTCAGGGTGTTGTCCTATCACCCCTCTTATCCGAATCGAAAATAGAGATCAACAATTCATCTCCCTCCTGAAACCCTATCCATCCTGAAGCCAAAGAAGCCCCCTTCATAACAGCTGGAGCCATTCTAACAAGCTGATGTCAGTGGTTTCCATTGATGTATTGGATGAGTACTCAATTAGTTTGTTCCATAGGTGCCCGACTGTCCATCCCGATGACGAAATCCAGCTAACAACCTGACGCAATCAAAGTCTCCACGTAAGAAATCTTCCAGGATCGATTACCGTGAGAAATGAGTTGGGAAGGAAGAAACAAATTCGAAAAAGGGGGACATCCATTCGTAAAACAAACCATAAACAAAACTAAGCTGAAACATTGAAATCTAAACCTCGCTCAGTCGATCCTGTCTGATATCACTTTAATATGAAATGGTGAATGTCACGTTGAATATAGTACAAATATGTAACAAGAAATAATGTGAAATAAGAAATGCCGATGCCTAATCTATCATAGGTCGAGATTCAGAAGATCAAATTACCTTGCCTAAGTGCCTAGATACTTCCCCGCCATATGTGCAGTACGTTACGAAAGGCCTTTGAGCCTGAATCAAGACAGTATTGGTCAGCAAGCTCCACACAGTGCCACCATTAGCTCACATATGTTGCAAGCTTCTCATTTTACTCAATCCCTTAGCATTTACAACTATAATATATATAGAGGGGTGGGTTCAGGCGAGAATAGATTTTTAGTTAAGAAATAAGAATCATCCATACCGTTGATTTAGCTACTTTTAGTGATGCAGATTAAATGCATGAAATGAGGAAAAGATCTTACCAAATGAGGAATCAATCATTAATTAAAAAACATTCCAAATATCACACAATCCGGACCAACCATCACATAAAATCAAGGGCTGATATGTTTTCTTATTTCTCAAAATAAATCCCATTCTCATATGATCCCTTCCATATATATATATATATGGATAGTTCAGGTGAGAGTGGGGTTCAAATTAAGAAATGGGAATGCATTAGGTCCATAGATCAATCAACGGATCGTAAAAATTTAATCTAATGAAAAAATATGCATGAAATGCATTGTATTAGTGCATCATTATTTTTTATGCATATAATACATAATTTTAATGCATTTGCATTTTGATGCATGAAATGCATAGTAGTATATTTTATGCATCAACTAATCTGGACCGTAAATTACACAAGGATCAATGGTTCAGATTTCCTAGTTCTTACTCAAAAATCCATTCTCATTTGATCATATATATATATATATATATATATATATATATATATTTGTTTTTTCTTAAAAAATAGTTCAAATCAATTGAGAAAACAGCAAATATGACCGGAAATAAGTTATTTTTTCTTCGTGTATACTACCGTTAGATATAAGCATTTCGAATTTATTCAGCAAACTATTAAACATAAGCATTTCTGATTTATTCAGATAAACTACACAGTACAGAAGTATAACTCCGCTACATACTCATACGTCGATAATATG
Source organism: Orobanche coerulescens (assembly GCA_033398695.1). Taxonomy (NCBI): domain Eukaryota; kingdom Viridiplantae; phylum Streptophyta; class Magnoliopsida; order Lamiales; family Orobanchaceae; genus Orobanche; species Orobanche coerulescens. Next base: position 233,466,002 of record CM065802.1, read on the forward strand.
ATAAAACCAGTAAATTACCTGAGAAGCTGCAAGCCACATAATTATGGCCTTCACTGCAGCATTGTTGGGATCAGATTCCCGATTTGCAGTTACAACCCCCATGTTACCGCACGGATATTTACACGGGTACATGAAACCGCAGAATGCCTTATTGATTTCACTGCAGCGCAAACAAGCATAGTTCAGGATTTGGTTTATATAATCTTCCCGAACACCCTTAACTACCTAAATGGTAAGTCGTCAAACATAAAGAGTGCTTTGTTATATCTGAGAGAAGAAATATTACTAAGCAGAAACAGGAAGTACTGACAACTGTTACAGCAATTCTGTATAATATAGCAGACACATTCCTGCTATCGATGAGAAATAAGAAATTAAAGGCAACTCTACAATGAGTTCTCGCACCTTGCGGGGAATCCATGTATCTAAAACATAGATTTTATAATAAGCAACTAAAAATTTCAATAATTTCAATAATCAAACAATAAATTTTAGATTCTAAAGTTTTCCTTGCATATTCTCCTACTCACATGTATAACAGTGACTCTGCATCTTCAGAGTATTTTCTCTTCCTTGGGTTACAAAATTTATCGACTGCAACAACACTGGTTTTCCGTCTTCCGAGAGTGTCTATGTCAGTTCTATCCACATAAACATCAGAAAATCGAAAAGCTGATGCAAACCTGAAGGAATAAGTAAATACCACCACCATTAAGTTATGAAGAGAATACCAGCAATTATAGTAACAGTTAGCAAGCAGATGAAAAACATAAAAAGTGGCATCTGCCATCACATTGAAACAATAAAGTTACACGGTTCAAGCTATAGCAAACTATTGGCAAACATAACCAAAAGAAACCGACCAGGAAAACCATTACGCTAAGAATAGCAGTCAGTAAACATGTTTTTCGTCCCCCATATTCGAATAGAAATGTAAGACTCCCATCACGTTTTTATGGTAAACAAGGAGATTAATAAAAATCAACAAGATTTATTTCTTATTCATGTTTATTTCCATCAAGTAAAACTAACCCTTCATAAGTCGAGAACCTTTCCGCACCGACAATTTCTATAGTCTCATTATCTGTCATGGCTGGCAAAAAGAGCATGCCAGCAATCAATTCTGGACTGAGCATGAAGCGGAGCTCCTCCTATATCAGGCGTTTACAGGCAAATTATTGAACATCAATCGGCTAAAACCAAATGACAAATGTTCAAATGGGAAAATAACATCGCAACTTGCAACTATGGAAGGTGCTGAAGACGAAGTGACCACAAGACTGCATTTACTTGCGCTTATGTCAGGAACTACGATATAAAAGCTATCATAATATCCAAAAACCGAGCATAAAAGGTTATAGGTGGAAGTAGAAATATTATATACATCATAAGACGCCATGACAAGAGCATCTCTTCCAAGATTTTCACTTGCAAAATACACTTCAACAGCTTCATTTGATTGATACTCTATGAGCCGCGAAATGACGACCTGTTAAATGCCAAAATATTAGTTATTACAAACCAAACAAATCATTAGATAATCATCATCATCAACAGCACCTTAATCCCAACTATGTTGGGGTCGGTGACATGAAGATTATAGTGTCGTTTAATTGTCTAAAATTAGTTAACACCATAACTCATGCAAATAACAAAGTGGCAAAGTTTTATGCCGGATGCCCTTCCTGTCGCAACCTTCATATGAAGGAGAAATAGAACGAAATTCCAAAACCGTCAACATCATAGTTTTTTCCATTTATATGGAAAATATCATGAGACGGCGATGAGTTTGAGATAATTGCTATTGTCATGTCACAATACGTGATTGATATTGTAAAATCAACACATACATCATGGAACATGACTCTAACTGAAATGAAACGATTATACTTGCAATTTAAAATAAGTTCCTTCAATTACCTTAATCTCGCATAAAGGATTAGCAGAATTGCTCCAGAACTTAGCTTCTGGATAGGAAGGGTGACTAGAACCATTTCTGTGAAGTACTCTACGCTCAAATGAGACAGTGCCCTTAGGACTTTTAGAAACTATCCTTTGAAAATAGATAAAGATGCACCAAATGCTAAATTCTTGTGTTAAATAGTACTTATCAATCAGGGACCTGAAAATGCAGAAAAATATTGGATTCAGGATTGAAAAAAATGATATAAAAAAAATAGGAAGTGTCAAAATAGGAAGTGCTCAAATAATGACATAATAACGACAAATATCAATTATCTATCTCACTCTCCCATTCAGTTACTCTCAGATACAAATATGCATATACGAAATATCAAAGTTCTGCAGGATGTTGACACTACTAGGGAAAAACTGATCAAATTCAAGATGAAAACAAGCAATTTTAACAGGGGAATACGAATACTTGTGAGCACGGGCGGATCTACAGCACTGTTATGGGGGGGAGGTGCCCCCAGTCAAATTTTTCAGCAAACTAATTATTCAACGCGTTTTGCTTTGTGTGGGGATTAAAAATATCCTATAACAGGAAAAAAAATCTTATAATTTACATTATTTCTTTACAATAGAAAAAAATAATTGCTTCTACTAGAAAATTTTACCCTATCACTATTTATAATAGAAAAAATGCTTATATCAGAGTTTTTTATGTTAAATTATACGTGTATATGCTTATAATTTACATTATTTCTTTATAATAGAAAAAAAAAACAATTGCTTCTAATAGAAATTTTTTACTCAATCTCGATTTAAAATACAAAAAATGCTTATGACAGAATTTTTATGTTAAATTATACGTGTGCCCCCGGTCGTCGGAATTTCTGGATCCGCCACTGCTTGTGAGGTAGAAAAATATATAGCGAATTTTTCTTACGCGAACAATTTATCGAAGTTGATCATCGGTAGATGTTTTGCAGGCCTGTTTTCGACTGGGAATAGACAAAACAACGAGCACACAAGAAGAGCAGCAATCAACTCCTGAAAACGCAAAATTGAAAAAGAAATGTTAACTATAACCATCCAATTATGGCATTCATGTCACAAACCACAATCAAAACATCCAACAATTGGAATTTGTTTTTCCAAAAACATATTCCACAATTACAATACCTCAAGAAAAAGTAAATAAAATGTAGTAAGGAAAAAAAAAAAAAAAAACTAATTACCTGGCTAAGGCACACAAACCCTGGTTGCTGTGATTCCAGAATGCGTAGAGCAGTTGTGACCATGACCCCCTCTCCATGTATATCCATATTAGCATTCTTATAGTGTTCTTCCAACAAAGAGGGCAATCTCAAGAGCAGTCCTGCCAATTTCGGAAGCACCACCATGAACCAATTGTTAGATTCCTCTTCCGCCATCACCTGAAACAAGGACTGCGTCATAGGATTGGTGATTTGAGCAATGAATCGCCAAAAAAAGCAGGGACAATTGGAGTTACCTCGCCAAAAAAGAAGATAAGTCCATTAGAATAAGAGTCGGAGACGGGGGGCAAATCAAGAACGTCTCTGAGGAGACGAATGAAATCGACAAACGATTTGATCGACGCGAAAACGCATTCACCATCTCGGATATCTCTCAGAAGGTTCCCTGCTTCGGACGGCCAAGACATAGAGGAAGAAGAAGGACACTTGATCAGCGGTGGTAGATATGGCAAAAAATCTTCCATTCTGCAACACAGGCAACAGCACAGAGTCACCAATTAGTTTCCTACCACATTAAAACAAAACAAATCAAAATTACCGACTAGAAATTTCTCAAATTTTACATTCAGCAACAATTTTTTTTTAATTACGTTCAATAAATTAGGGTATTCGTGTATTTCCATCAGTTAAAGTTACGGATTTGCCGACTGTCCATTAAGTGACACGTGTCACTCTATGATTGGTCCACGTGGCAATTTTTAATTGGTCCACTATTTTTGGTTGGCTTCTCTTATCAGGTCATCGTCTCCGATGACGGTGAGCTTTTGCGGCCATTTTTTATTCACCCATTTTTTACTCTTTCAGCCATCCTTTTTTCGGCCAATTTTTTTTCCGACCACCCTTTGTAACTGCCAAGTACCTTATATATATATATATATATATATATATATAATATATATAGTGGCGCGTTACATGCGATCTTTACAAGATTAATTTATGCATTTAGCTAGATTAATTATGCATGAAATATATGCATTTCAGATCAAAATTTCAATGCATTAAAATATGCAATATATTTGATGCATATAATTAATACAAAACTCACGCATAAATTAAGATCAGAAAGATCGCATCTAATATTCAGATCGCATAACGCGCCACTATATAGGGATGCATTAAAATATTAGATTATATGCATCAAATATATTGTATATTTTAATGTATTGAAATTTTGATGCACGAAATGCATATATTTCATGCATAATTAGTATAAAACTCATGCATAAATTAGTACTGTAAAGTACTGCATCTAATATTGGTACTGCATAGAACGCGCCCCAATATATATATATATATATATATAAAAGTTGTGACAGATTCAAGTCATAAAAGTTTTGGAATTCGGTGATTAAAATCTAGTTACGCAGCGGAAAATATACTGGTCTAACCGTATAAAAATTAAACTCCTAAACGGATCAACCAAACATCGTATAAACGAATATAAATTGACGAAGATAAAATTAAGAAGTCATACCCTTGTAGACCTTTGATAATATCTTATTGATTCCGAGCAAGAACACGAATCAAATCTAACGAGCTTTTGAAACTTCTCGAGCACTGAAAGTACCATGCCTCTACGTATCACCAGTGGCGGATCTACACCTAAACTATTGGTGGTGCCTATTCAGGATCGATCCTGTGAAATTTGGAAAAATTGAGGTCCCAGGCCGACTAGTAGAGGCCCTTTAATATTTCTTCGCAATAGACGACAGTGTGGTTGCAAGAATTCTATACTTATATTTGTAATAATAATGTGACTAAAGAAAATACTATAGAGACAGTTTTTTAAACAAAACAACAATTTTGAGACGATTTTTATTCCAAAATGAACATTCATCAAATTTGCAGTTTTTTTAAGTTTTAAGTGAACATGAAGAAAAAGGTAAGAGAGTGAAAAAAATATGTTGAAAATAAAGGAAAGAGAAAATTATAATCTGTTCAAGAACAAAAAGAAAAAAAGAAAATAAAAATATGTTCTTTTGAAGAAAAAAGGAAAGAGAATTAAAATATATTGCAGAAAATAGATAAAAAGAAGAAAAGAGAAAATAAAGACCTAGATGCTATCTATGTAATTCGAATCTAGGAAATAAAATGCATAAGCCTTTTGAGGTAAACTTCTACTGCCGGGACAAGGAAATCTCTATGTTTAGCTTTGGAGTCATATGTATATATATTGATTTTTTTTTTGTTTGGTGGTGCCTGTGCACCATCAGGCACATCTGTCCCTGCGTATCACGTCCTTGCACATCCTATCCACCAAGCCATTAAGTTGCGGAGTCTTCGGTGACGACTTTTGATGTCGGATCCCTTGCTCTCGGCAATACTCATAAAAAGGCCCAGTGTATTCTCCACCATTATCCGTCCGAATACACTTCAACTTCTTCCCGGTCTCTGTCTCCACCGAGGCATGAAACTGTTTAAAAACATCCAACACTTGATCTTTGGTCTTTAAGGTGTATGCTCACACCTTCCTCGAATGATCGTCGATGAATGTGACAAAATATAGGCAACCACCAAGTGTCCTAGTCTTCATAGGACCACAAACATCGAAATGAATAAGATCAAGAACATTTTCCTTCCGTGAAGGAGTATGGCTCTTAAAAGTGACCCTCCTTTGCTTCCCGGCTAGACAGTGAGAGCACCTTTTAATATGTACATCATGAACCCCGGATATCACCTCCTTCTTTGACAATAGCGCCATCCCTTTCTCGCTCATGTGGCCGAGCCTCTTATGCCATAGCTCGGTTACGTCATTATTGTCAATTGTGTTCACGGCATTAATCATGACCTTTGGATGTGTCACGTACAGTTTCCTGTCTTTTCTCCTCTACCAACAATCAAGGAACCTCGAGTGAGTTTCCACACTCTCTTGCCAAAACTGCTATGGTAGCCATCATCATCGAGTAAGCCAATGGACATCACATTTAGCCTCATATCCGTAATATGTTTTACATTACGTAAACAACTTCCACACCGGTGTCGAACCTCAAGTGAACGTCTTCCACTCCAACAATCTTGGATAACCCATTGTTACCCATCTTGACTATCCCATAATCACCCGAAGTATAATAGAAATAAAAATCCCTACGTGATGTAACATGACACGTAGCTCCACTATCGACCACCCAACTCGAATCATCTCTGGCAAGATTCACCATGTCATAATCGCAACAAACAAAGAATTCTTCGGTAGTGGTATTTACTTCGGATTTTTCATTACTACCACTTTCTTTCTTTTGAGAGTTCTCTCGGCCTTGGCGATTTTTCTTCTTTAATTGTCGGCAAAATTTCTTCGTATGCTCTTTCTTACCACAGTGGTAACATTTAATATTGGCATACTTCCCCCTGAAATTACTTCTTTGTGGCCCTCTATTACTCGGACCTCTACTTTGACCTCTCCTCCGTCTTTCAGTAACTAGAACATCCGACTGTGACGAAGATCCCTGTGCCTTTCTTCGGACCTCCTCGTTTAACATGTTCCCCTTAACAAGTTCAATCGAAATGACACCATCAGGGCATAGTTAGACAACGACGAACGAAATGTCTCCCAAGTATCCGGCAATGTGTCTAACAACCACAAAGCTTGAACCTCCTCTTCGAATTTAATACCCCTTCCGGCAAGTTGATTAATGATGCCTTGGAATGCATTCAAATGATCCGATAGAGGAGTCCCATCTCGATATTTTAAATTCATCATTTGTTTAATGAGGAATAGCTTATTATTCTCCGTCTTCCGAGCATACAATTGCTCAAGCTTGTGCCACAATTCTCGAGCATCCTTTTCTTCACTAATGTGATTCAACACATTATCATCCACCCATTGTCGAATATAGACACACACTTGGCGATGCAAAATAGTCCACTCGGCGTCGGACTTGCCTTCCAGTTTGTCTTTGCTAAAGACCGGTAGATAATAATCCTTCACATATAGAAGGTCTTCCATCTTTCCCTTCCATACGTGGTAGTTCGAACCATTCAAATTCACCATTCTACTCGTGTTGGCTTCCATCTTACAATTGAGATAATAAACAACCACGAAACAAAGATCCCGTGGTTCCGATATGTAACACCCCCAGATTTAACCGGAAATATTACAGCGCCGTGGGCCCCGAGATGGAACCCACAAGGCTAAAAGAATTTCTTTACAAAACATTTACAAATGCCCAAGAGGCCAACAACGGTACTATCTTTAAAAATGCACAAAGGTTTATAAAATCCATTTATCAGAAACCGTCGTAAAAACTCATTTGAAATCACAAGGCCAAACGGCCGACACTCAAAAGTTTAGAAAACGATTTCCACAGTAATCTCAGTTACCAGATACCAAAAGAACATTTCAAATTACTCACGCAGCGGAAAAAGACCAACCATAAAGATACTCTAGCAGCGGAAAACAAGAACCAATCAGAAACTCAATGCACAAAACATGTCCTAGCCAGTATCCTCCGGGAAGCTCATCTCTTCACGACCGCTACAAGCTCGATACTCCGAGAACCTAAAAAGAAATCCCACGACGGGGTCAGCCATAATATCCAACAATGATAACCGTCACATCACATTAATAATAACATACCAAAGAGAATACAACATAAGAATACGACCAACGAAATCTTGCCGCCATAACTTTACTTACTCAAGTAATTCTCATCAGAATAACCATTATCACAATTTCACATCCTGTACTCGATTAACCAATAAACTCGAACATAATATCTGTATTGTACCTCAAACAATACTCAAGATCCTCAAACTATCATATCCATCTCACGATACGAAAATCTATCATTTCTGACCAATACGATCCATCGAATAATATCATCAAATCCCAAGACGATAACCGATTGTCCATCAAAGACAAATACCAAAGGAAATACGGAACATACCTCGAGATATGAAGTGCCACGACAATCATATCAGTCTAATCCGAGATCAGATCAATGCAATACGGACACGGTCCTAACACAAGACCTACAAATGCATACTCATATGACCACGTCAATATGCTCAAAACAATATCAACAATGTATACTCAATGGAAATCCCATGACCCAGCGCCCTCAGCATAGGTCCCAAGATGATCCTACAAGATCAACACGAGGTGGATAACCAATAATATACATATGCACAACAATAACACAATACTGGGTAATCCAACGATCCAGCGCCCTCAGCATAGATCCCCATGATGATCCCGTCGGACCAACGCATGGTGGAAAACTCCGTCCAAGAATCCAGCGCCTCAAGATAGATCCCATGATGATCCCGTCGAACCAACGCATGGTGGACATTCGATCCAGCGCCCTCAGCATAGATCCTCATAATCCCATCGGATTATTTACACAACATGAACAACACAATATGCATACACATATGCAAATCAACACGTTCATCAACATGAACAACATAACATGCACGACAACATGACAATCTACTAGGACGACTCCATGTTCAACAACATGAAAGAAAATGTAAGAGACCAAAATAAATAACATTAAACCATAATCAATATGGAATACTTGCCCCGAGTCCTTCGGGAGCAACCTCGATGTCCAATCATCACCAACGATTATCCTCAATGCTCGGCGATCCAAACGTACACTGAACTATAGATACTCATATCCTCGTCTTTACCATAATGTAACCTTGATACTCGAACATACCAATAACTGAGATAAAGCATATACATTATGATTTATCTCCCAGAATCGAAAGAACGATATGTGATCCGAATACCCAGAGTTCACAATAATAATCATCGCTATATGCATTATAAACGAAATGAAACTGAAACCATTCATTAAATATTATAACTGAGCAAGTAATAACTTGCCTCGATACCGATACCACGAAGCTGCTGCGGAACACATTGTCTTTGTCTACGAGCTCCTCAGCCCCGATCAAAAGCAATACAATGAACATACTCGAACACGACCGCAATATCCGGTTATAATCACCGATCAATAATCTCAACCTATCGAAGAAATCAAATAACACATATCCGATAACAATCAACAACCGACAAAACTAACCAATCGAACTCAACGGTTCAACACAACCTCGAATAAACGCAGTTAGAACAAACCACATCAAACCATCACGAATTCATAACCTAAACAGAATATATTACCCTGCCTGTTGACTTAGCGCACGTTAATCTCTTACCGTAGCGTGCGCTAAGTTGTCCCCGATAGCGTGCGCTAGCCAGTAGGCTTAGCGTGCGCTAATAACGTGCAGTTACATGTATTTCGGATACCAATCAACATATGGCGATTATCAAAACTCTAAGTGATTCTGAACCATTTTCTGTAACACCCCCCAAGATATTCGAGGCGTATTACAGCGCCGTGGACCCCTACATGGAATCCACCAGGCTAACATCAGAGAACACCCCCCGACTAACCGTCTCGGTTAGCAAGGAGATAATAATATTAACAACAAGAACATAAAACAACACGTCCGGTACAACCGGCATAATAACATCAACCGACAAATATGGTAACTCCAACGAAGTCCAAACACGACCAGAAAGGAAAAAAAAACTACGTACTCGCGAGTACAATCTATAAGTTTAGAAATATAGGAAACAACCATATCGAATTAGACAAAGGAAATAAGACGACCCAAATGCACATGTCAACGGCCTTGGCCAACATCCTCGCATCTTGTCCGGTGCTCGCTCGTCCGGATAATTATGACCTGAAATCCATAACAAGAATTTCCCCAAAACGGGTCCCCAAAGGGGTTAGCAATTACGCTAGTACAAGTAGTCAAGGCAAACCAATCGCTTACACATTTCATAGTACATGCACCAATATCATTTGCAAAAGTTAAAACCAGACATGTCTTTCCCGGAAACAAACAGTCAAACAATTTGCCTTGGGAACAGAGTAATATCATAGATTCCCGCACGAGGCCTCTAAGGACCCTCCCGCGCTGGCTATATTATAAAACAAAACACGCACATGCATCGCCTTGGGAGCAGTAATATCATAGATTCCCGCACGAGGCCTCTAAGGACCCTCCCGCATCGGCTAGCTAAACAAACTCGTGAAATCCAGGCGGCGGATAGATTTCCTCCTTGACCCGGCCAACACGAGGTGAGTTACACACAAGTAATATACATCACCATTTCATGTTAAGCTTAAAGGTTTACAAAAATACTTGCCTTGAATTAATGACGACGCGAAGAACGAAAGGAAAGTCACCGACGAATGCTAGAACCAATGAAACCGAACCTAACGATTCGAAGAATACAATTACAACTATTTCTAAACGAATACGGAATTGGAATACACCAAAACCCCCCTACGATTCATGTATATTCGTATATAAACAACAACGAGGGCGGACCACAACCAAACCCTCTCGATTCCGTAAAAATCACGAAATATACCATGAATCCGTAGGGAAACTAAGAATACCAACAAGATTAATCATATTCATCATGAATCCATCGACAAAACGAAACGGATCGGAAGAAAATCCCAAAACCCCCAAATTATCCAAAAGTAGGGTTCTAAGAGATTACCTTGGATTTAGGATGAGAAACACAAGTGGATGATGTTAATCTACACCAAGAATTCAAGCAAAAGAATCTCTGAAGTGATTGGAAGAAGAAAATCGCCTCAAATCGCCTCTGAAGTCGCTCGGCCGCGGAAGGAGGAGAGAAATGAGAATTTGTGACTATCTCGGTCAACTCCCTGGTTTATATAGCCAGGGAGTGTTAGCGTGCGCTAATCCTTTAAGGTTAGCGTGCGCTAACGAGGAGAAATTACAGCCAAACTAATTAGCGTCGATCCGGTGGCCAAACTTTGCCGTTAGCGTGCGCTACTCAAACGTAGCGTGCGCTAATAACCTCTCGGAGCGCGCTATGGACCAATAGCGTGCGCTACTCGACATCGATCGAGTCCAAGAGCCAAATGCCCAAACTCACCCGACCCGTTAGCGTGCGCTACCGCATGCATAGCGTGCGCTAACTAACCTCCGATTGAGTTCGTGAGTAAACCGCCCGATCGGGCAATACACTAGCGCGCCATCGAACAACTTAACGTGCGCTAGTCTCCCGACATAAGCGTGCGCTAGACAAGATAGCGTGCGCTAATCCGATAGTCCGGAGGGTCGAGCCGAATCGCCACTCCTGTGGCTAAATCGTTAGCGTGCGCTATTTAATCAAACGTAGCGTGCGCTACTAATGGGTTTCTAGCGTGCGTTATACAGGAAATTTAGCGTGCGCTAGATGCAGAATATAAACGACCCAAAATACCGGAATATGAACGAAACGTCAAACGGAACACCTCAAAACGCATCATAGCATAGAACGAATCCACGGCAACCCCGAAACGGCGGTTCCGCACAACAATTACGAGAATCAGACTAAAAGATAACGGAAAAGTTACACTGAAGGATACACGAGGGTCACTAAAATCGAGAATTACACCGGAAATACAATTACAAGGGAAAGAAAAATGCGGATATTACATTCTACCCCTCTAAAAATAAGTTTCGTCCCGAAACTTAAGAAACAAACAACTCGGGGTACCTAGCACGCATGCTATCCTCGGTTTCCCAAGTCGCCTCCTCGACACCGTGTCTCGACCACTGCACCTTGACCAAAGGTATGGTCTTATGCCTCAATCGTTTCTCACGATGTTCCAAAATCTTCAAAGAACGCTCCTCAAAAGTAATATCCTCGGCAACGTCAATCTCCCCATAGTCGATGATGTGACTAGGATCAGGACATATTTCTCACCGGGAAACATGAAAACGTTATGAACATGACTCGGGGCCGGGGTAACGCCAAACGGTATGCTAACCCACCGACTCGCCGAGAATCTCGAAGGGTCCAATAAATCTCGACTCAACTTCCCCTTCTTCCCGAAACGGAAAACTCCTCTCGTCGGCGACACCTTCAAGAAAACGTGGCCTCCCACCTCGAATTCTAAAGGTCGACGACGGACATCGCATATGACTTCGTCCGACTCGCGCCAACATCCGTTCTCGAATTAATTCTATCTTCCGCCTCGTCTCTAAAACGACATCCGGCTCGGTCCCACCAAATCGGACGCCTCATTCCAACAAATCGGCGATCGACATCGCGCCCATAAAGTGCCTCATACGGTGCCATCCGAATCGACACGTGCCAACTATTGTTGTACGTGAATTCGATCAATGGCAAATGCTCCTCCTGTCGCTACTCCAATCGAGGGCACAAGCACGCAACATGTCCTCGAATGTCCTGGATGGTGCGTTCGACCGCCCATCCGATCGGGATGAAAAGAGGTACTCAAATGCAAACGGTACCTAACGCCTTATGCACCGCCGCCAAAAGTGCGACATTTAAACGGCCATCACGATCCGAAACAATAGGCTTGAGTACCGTGAAGTCTCACAATTTGCGCGATAAACACACGAGCTAACTTCTCCGGCCCCAAGTGTCCTTGATGCCTAAAATGTGCCGACTTGGTCAGACGATCAACAATCACCCATACCATGTTCATGCCCGACCTCGATCTCGGCAAACTCGTAACGAAATCCATCGATAAGTCTTCCCATTTCCATTCGGAACGGAAGTGATCGCAATAACCAAATGTTGGCCGATGCTCGATTTTGACCTGCTGGCAAGTCAAACATCTCGCTACAAACTGTGCGACCTCCTCCTTCATATCATTCCACCAGAAGTTCCTCCTCAGGTCCTTGTACATCTTACTCGAACCAGGATGAACGGAATAGGGTGTGGAATGGGCCTCATGCAAAATGCTCTGCCGCAGCTCTGGATCGTTCGGCACACAAAGCCGACTCTGGAATCTCAAAACACCATCCTCGTGAATCACAAATCCAGGAGACTTTCCCTTAAGAACGTTCTCTCGGATTTGAGTAATCATCGGATCCTCTGATTGTTTCAGCTTAATTTCATCGATCAAGGACGACGAAATCTCTAAAGCACAAAGTTGCCCGACAGCTCCAGGCAACAAAACCTCAACATCTAACCCGATCAAAGCCCGCCGAAGCTCAGACTGAGGCGTAAGGACCTCAAGCGTTCGTAACGCAATCGGTTTCCGACTCAAGGCGTCGGCCACGACGTTCGCCTTGCCCGGATGATAAAGAATTTCAAGGTCATAATCTTTAATCAGCTCTAACCACCTCCTCTGCCTCATATTCAACTCCCGCTGAGTAAATATGTATTTCAGACTTTTATGATCGGTAAAAATCTGACATGTAGAGCCGAAAAGATAGTGACGCCAAATCTTGAGTGCAAAGACAACCGCCGCTAACTCTAAATCGTGAGTAGGGTAGTTAAGCTCATACGGCCTCAACTGTCTCGACGCATAGGCAATGGTCTTGCCGTGCTGCATCAATACGCATCCAAGACCCTGACCCGAAGCATCGCTATACACGGCGAATCCCTCGTTGCCACATGGCAACGCCAAAACCGGAGCTGAAGTCAAACGCTTCTTCAATTCCTCAAAACTCGATTGCCTCTCGTCTGCCTGCATTTAACTTCTCGGATTTATGGAGCAATTGAGTAAGTGGCCGAGCTAGTTTTGAGAAACCCTCGACGAACCTACGGTAGTAGCCAGCCAAACCCAAGAAACTACGGACTTCCTTCACATTTGTGGGCGATGCCCAATCCAATACTGCCTCAATTTTCTGCGGGTCCACACGAACCCCTTCTACCAAATCACGTGACCCAAAACATCACTTCCTTCACTAGAACTCACATTTCGAGAACTTCGCATAGAGTTGCTCGGTCCTCAAAATGTCTAACACTATCCGCAAATGATGGGCATGCTCTTCCTCATTCCTCGAATAGATAAGAATATCGTCAATGAAGACGACGACACACTTATCCAAATACTCGATAAAGACTTTGTTCATCAATTGCATGAACACCGCCGGCGCATTAGTTAACCCGAAAGGCATAACTACGAATTCATAATGTCCGTATCTCGTCCGAAAAGCTGTTTTCGGCACATCGGACTCCCTCACTCGGAGCTGATAGTACCCCGATCTCAAATCAATCTTTGAGAACACCGCCGCTCCCTGCAATTGATCGAACAAGTCATCAATTCTCGGCAAGGGATACTTGTTCTTGATGGTCACCTTGTTTAGTTCGCGGTAGTCGATACACAAACGTAGTGAACCATCCTTCTTCCGCACGAACAGGACCGGTGCGCCCCAAGGCGAGGCACTCGGTCGAACATACCCCGACTCAAGAAGCTCACTCAACTGCTTCTTCAACTCTGCCATCTCTGAAGGTGCCATGCGATACGGCGCCTTCGAAATCGGAGCCGCACCCGGCTCTAACTCTATAGCAAACTCAACCTCACGATCTGGTGGCAACCCCGGTAACTCGTCAGGAAATACATCAGGAAACTCATTAACGACTGGAATCGACGAAAGCTCGACTCCACCATCCTCCGCCTTCAAGGCATAGCACCAATAACCGGTACACCCCTTTCGCAGGAGACTCATCGTCTTCAAGGCATTAATGACGAATTTCTGATTTCCCCTCCTTCGTCCCGCGAAAGAGTGCTCGGTGCCATCCTCGGCTAACATGGTGATGATCCTCGTGCGGTAGTTCATGATTGCATCATGCCGCTCGAGCCAATCATCACCGAGAATCAAATCCTCACCCTCAATATTAACGACAATAAGATTAGAGAGCCAAGCTCTCTCACAAATAATCACAGAGCAGTCTCGGACCTCTCGATCACCGACAATTCTATCACCGCTAGGAAGTTTAACGATGAAAGGCTCGCAAGGTGACAAACAGTCGAGACTCAAACGGCGTACACACTCTAGAGAAATGAATGAATGCGTAGCACCCGAATCGAAAAGCACACTGACAGGATGGAAATGAATATGAACGCACTGCCGCTACAAAGATTCTTTGGATCATCGGCTCTCCTCATCTCATAGATACGCGGCTGAGCAGAGCCGACACTGGAAACTCCACCCCTAACGGGCTGACCCCGACCCTTGCCTCAGCCGGCACTCGGTGGAGGCGGCGGAGCAAATGAGCCATGGTTCACACTCGGCTCCAACGAGGCTGGTTGAGAAGAGCGGGCGCCGCGAAGTTGTTTGATCTGCTCACAAAAGGGGGCCTTGTGGCCTAGCTGTCCACAAGTATGACAAGTAAACTTCGGACGAGAACACTGTCGGCTCCTATGGCCATGTGTACCACAGTTAAAACATGTGGGCTCACGAGCGGAGGTTCCGGTGGCACCCCGAAAGCTCCCAGAGAAATGAGCCGAACCGCCCGTAGAAATATTTGCAGCTAGAGATTTCGCTGCCCCCACTCGGGACGGAAAAATTTCCGACCGACTCGCTTCTTGCTCTCACGAGCCAAATCACTCGCCACCGACATATCATAAGCAAGGGCTCGACTCGATAATCCTTCGTGGTAGTACATACGAGCCTGGACATATAGTCCCGAATGGGCAACTTCATCCTCACGAAAATGGAAAATTTTGTCGCTCTCGGCGACAACTGGGTCTTCACATAACCCAACTCTTTGTTAAAGTCGGCAATGGCTTGAGATAATCGGAATATCCCGTGGTTGGCCATAGAAAGCATGCACTCGGCCTGCCCGACGGTCACGGACAATATTCGGTCTCCATCAATTCTTGAAATTCGCCCATGAAGCAACATGATCTTTGGGACCAACGGCCTCCCACCAACTGTAGCATCTCCCGTGAGAAAATATTGAGCAATAGGGACCTTGCGGTCCCTGGGCGCTTGGTAGCATGAATACTTTGGATATCTCCTTGATCCACCCTTCCCGCCCGATCGGGTCCGAAGCTCCCGAAACCGAGGAGGATGCATCTTGATGACATCCTGAAGCGCCGATCCGCTCCGCCCCGATTAGCATGGGCACGATCGGGTTCTGACCACTCGAGCTATAGCCGCCATCCGGTTAAACATTTGCCGCATAATGCCCGCAATACCAAGATCGGCGCGCTCCCGAGAAGAAGCATGACCGTGACGGTCACCGCACGCGGCCTCGAAGAATGCGACGTGGCCGCCCCACCGGCTGCCCCACGTCCTCGGCCGCATCCACGACCACGACCACGACCACGACCATGGTTTCCTCCGGCATCCATACTGATGTTGAGAGATAACAGAAGTATATCGATGATGAGTAAGGGAGGAAAAACAACTACGATTCAAAAGTGGAAATACAATGCAAGAAACAAAAGAGCCGAATAGGAAAACTTACGAGCACTGGAAGTACCGGGATGCTGGCAGCGGCGTGACAATGTGCAAAACAAAACACGACTAGACCCAAATGACCAACAAGCCTAGGTATCCATAAACCTAGAGCTCTGATACCATTTTATGTAACACCCCCCAAGATATTCGAGGCGTATTACAGCGCCGTGGACCCCTACATGGAATCCACCAGGCTAACATCAGAGAACACCTCTCGACTAACCGTCTCGGTTAGCAAGGAGACAATAATATTAACAACAAGAACATAAAACAACACGTCCGGTACAACCGGCATAATAACATCAACCGACAAATATGGTAACTCCAACGAAGTCCAAACACGACCAGAAAGGAAAAAAAAACTACGTACTCGCGAGTACAATCTATAAGTTTAGAAATATAGGAAACAACCATATCGAATTAGACAAAGGAAATAAGACGACCCAAATGCACATGTCAACGGCCTTGGCCAACATCCTCGTACTGTCCCGGTGCTCGCTCGTCCGGATAATTATGACCTGAAATCCATAACAAGAATTTCCCCAAAACGGGTCCCCAAAGGGGTTAGCAATTACGCTAGTACAAGTAGTCAAGGCAAACCAATCGCTTACACATTTCATAGTACATGCACCAATATCATTTGCAAAAGTTAAAACCAGACATGTCTTTCCTGGAAACAAACTGTAACACCCCCAAGACATTCAGGGCATATTACAGCGCCGTGGACCCCACACTGTGGAATCCACCAGGCTAACATACCAAACAAGACATTCGACAACGACAACAATCATCGGTAATACGACAATTCAAATAAGATTACGATCCGACAATAAAATCCAACATTAATCCACTTCCCAAACAGGAACACAACATTAACAATTTTGTAAAAAGAAGTACTCGAGTACTTAAACCAGTTTTTATAAAAACAAAATCCCCAAAACAAGATATCAAAATATTCGACAGATAGAACACCAATAATAAATTTCTGGACAGTATCATGCTCGCCCATCATCCTCATACGTCTCTAGTGCTCGCTTGTCCCCACGATCAATACCTGAAATACAAAAAGTATTTCCCCCATTTAAGGGGTTAGCGACAACTGCTAGTGCAAGTACAATCCATTTGAACTACATTCTAATCAGATGAATATATGCGCCAAAAGTCATTTTAGAAAACATTTTATATTAGGAATATTTATCTTTGTACAAACACAAAACACATTATCTCCGACAAATCATAATTCAAAGTTAACCGGGCACGAGACTCACGGCCACCGTACTCGCAGAGTCCGTCGGACATCCCCAGGTGGCTAACCACGCTCACGATACGCACACTCACGGCAATACGTATCCCTAGAGGCCCCGTCGGACCGTCCCTAGGTGAACATACACATATCTTCCCACAACAACCACATATAGCCATAATTCAAATACTAGAACATGTAAACAAATGTAAAGTACTTGCCTTTGAGACATCTTCGAAGAATCGGAAGTGAAAAATGACTACGGATGATCCGAATGGAAAACGACGGTTCCTAAATGAAGAATTAGCATAACTCAGTCCCAACGGACATCAATAATCGAAAGGAATACTCCCAAAACCCCGATTACAAATCACGACAATAGACGTTCAATCGATACGGGCGAGGGTTTGTGCAAAATCTCCCCGTATCAACAATACATGGATTAATTCGAGGAAAAACGAATTGGGAATCATCCAATAACAACAATTGATAATAAGTTTCGCAACATACATGAATAATTCGGAGTCAATCATGAAAAACCCGAAAAACCCCCAATTTATACAAGTTAGGGTTCCTGAAGAAGATACCTCGGATTCGGACGATGGAGGATGATTACGCTGATGGTGATATGCTACTATGATTCTACGGTGATGGAACACGAAAGTTTCTTCGATCAAAATTGAAGGAATCGCCTCTGGAGTCGCCGTGAAGAAAAGCGAGAGAAGGAATGGAAAATGAGGTATTGGACCTCCGCATTGCTTTAAAGCATGGGCCGTTACGGCCGTAATAGGGATACTTACGGCCGTAACATGGCCAACTTACGGCAGAACTTCCGGGTGTTACGGCCGTAACACCTACCGGGATGCAGTATTGGCACCGTCATTGCCCAAACGAGTCGGACGACCGAAACCGGACCGCTATCGAACCAAAAATACGACTACGAAGAATATTCGATGACGAGTCTAACCATCACAAGAAAATATCAATCCGACTACCCGGGAATCCGAAATACGACAACGAATATGAAATTCCCTAAACTTATAGGAATTTACGGAAATGACCCAAGTGACCGAAAGTCACGAAACGATGTCGGATTTACAAACCGAAAGTCTCAACATGACCAACTCAACCATACGAACTTGTACAAACCAAGAAACAACGAAAACGAACGAGTTTTACAAGAATCGAACGTTCATACGGCAAAACATGTCATAAAATGAAATTACGTGAAAACATCATCAAAACTCGTCCAAATGGAAAAACTCCAAGAACAAAATAGATTCAAAATGTCGAAACGGTTACAAGCGAGTCGATAAAAATGGACATACACCAAAAATGGAAACTGCTAAAAATGGAAAATTACGGATTTTACATTCTCCCCCTCTAAAATAAAGTTTCGTACCGTAACTTAAGAATCAAAAAGCTCGGGTTATCTCGAACGCATATCCTCCTCTAGCTCCCACGCCGCTTCTTCTACTCCGTGTCTCGACCATTGCACCTTAGCCAAAGGAATGGTTTTGTGCCTTAACCGCTTGTCACGACGCTCCAAAATTCGACGCCTCTCTTCAAACGTAATATCCTTCTCAATCTCCACGTCCCCAAAGTCAATAATGTGGGACGGGTCCTAACGCATTTCCTCAATCGGGAAACGTGAAATACGCTATGTACATGACTAAGCGACGAGGTAAGGCCAAACGGACGCTAACTCACCAACTCTCTCCAATACCTCGAAAGGTCCAATATATCTCGCCGAGTTTCCCTTCTTCCCGAATCGGAAAACTCCTTTCGTCGGAGATACTCTCAACGTAACGTGATCCCCACCTCAAACTCCAAAGGTCTACGCCTAACATCCGCATAAGACTTTGTCGACTGCGGGCCCAACATCCTCTTTCTAATCAATTCGACTTTCTCCCTCGTCTCCAATACCAGATCCGCTCGGTGCCAACCAAATCGGACGGCTCATCCCAACATATCGGTGATCGGCAACGTCGGCCATAAAGTGCCTCATATGGTGCCATCTTAATCGACGCGCGTGCCTATTATTATAAGTAAACTCAATCAAGGCCAAATGATCCTCCCGATTACTTCCAATCTAACGCACACGCGCAACAAATCCTCGAACGCCCGAATGGTACGTTCGGACCGCCATCGATGCGGGGATGGAACGAAGTGCTCAAACGTAGCCGAGTCCCCAATGCCTTATGCACCGCTCGCCAAAAATACGATACAAATCGTCCCATCTCTGCTCGAAATAATGGTCCTCGGCGTACCATGAAGCCTCACTATCTCGAGTGATAAAAATACGAGCCAACTTTTCCGGACCCCAAGTATCCTTGATGCCCAGAAAATGTGCCGACTTAGTCAGTCGGTCTACAATTACCCATACCATATTCATACCAGTCTTCGTCCTCGGTAAACTCGTGACAAAATCCATAGAGATGTCCTCCCATTTCCATTCCGGAACGGGAAGTGGTTTCAATAATCCGGCTGGCCGCTGATGCTCAATCTTGACTTGCTGACAAGTCAAACACTTAGCTACAAACTGAACTACCTCCTTCTTCATATCGCTCCACCAGAAATTCTTCCTCAGATCTTTATACATCTTACTCGAGCCCGGATGGACTGAGTATGGTGACGCATGAGCCTCTCGCATAATGCTCTGTCTTAGTTCCGAGTCGTTCGGAACACACAACCGACCTCGGAATCTCAACACGCCGTCCTCATGAATAACGAATCCCGGGGCTTTCCCCTTTCCTACACTCTCTCGAAGCTGAATAAACATCGGATCCTCTAACTGTCCCGACTTAATGTCCTCGACCAGAGATGAAGAAATCTCAAGAGTACGTGAATCGTCCGAACTCCCCGGCAAGATAATCTCAATGCTCAACCTCATAAACTCGCCGGAGTCCCGATCGGGCCGTGAGTAACTCAAGCACCAAGCGATACCGATTTCCGGCTCAAGGCATCTCGCTACCACATTAGCCTTGCCGGATGATAGAGGATCTCAAGATCGTAATCCTTAATCGCCCAACCATCTCCTCTGTCTCATATTAAGCTCCTTCGCGTGAAGATGTACTTGAGCTCTTGTGATCGGTGAAAATCGACACGACGAGCCATACAAGTAATGACGCTGATTTTCAACGCAAACACAATCGCGCCAACTCAAGATCGTGCGTAGGGTAATTCAATTCATAGGGTTTCAACTGACGGGAAGCATAGGCAATCGTCCTCCCGTGCTGCATAAGTACGCATCCGAGCCCTTGGCCCGAAGCGTCACTATAAACAGAGAAACCATCATTACCACTCGGTAAAGCCAACACGGGAGCGGTCGTCAACCGCTTCTTCAACTCCTCAAAACTATTCTGCCTCTCATCGGTCCACACAAACTTCTCTGACTTCTGTAACAACTGAGTCAGAGGTCGAGCAAGTTTAGAGAACCCCTCGACGAACCTACGGTAATACCCGGCTAATCCCAGAAAACTACGGACCTCTTTCACGTTCTTGGGCGGCGCCCAATCCAACACTGCCTCTACCTTATGTGGGTCCACACGAACACCCTCGGCCGAGATCACATGACCGAGAAACATAACCTCCCGTAACCAAAACTCGCACTTTGAGAACTTCGCAAAAAGATGCTGAGTCCTCAAAATATCTAACACAATATGCAAATGACGGGCGTGCTCCTCCTCGCTCCTCGAGTAAATCAGGATGTCATCGATAAAAACGACTACACACTTATCGAGGTACTCGATAAAGACTTTGTTCATAAGCTGCATGAAGACGGCTGGTGCGTTGGTTAGCCCAAAAGGCATAACCACAAACTCGTAGTGACCGTATCTCGTCCGAAAGGCCGTCTTCGGAATATCGGTATCCTTCACTCGGAGCTGATAATACCCCGATCTCAAATCAATCTTCGAAAACACGGTCGCTCCTTGCAACTGATCAAACAAGTCATCAATCCTCGGGAGTGGATATTTGTTTTTGATGGTCACTTTGTTCAACTCTCGGTAGTCGATGCACAAACGAAGTGACCCATCCTTCTTCTTTACAAATAGGACCGGTGCGCCCCAAGGCGAAGCGCTCGGTCGAATATATCCCATGTCCAACAACTCTCCCAACTGTTTCTTCAACTCAAGCATCTCGGCAGGCGCCATACGGTATGGCGTCTTAGAGATAGGTGCTGCACCCGGCTCTAAATCGACGGTAAACTCAACCTCTCGGCCCGGCGGCAAACCCGGCAACTCATCCGGAAAGACGTCGGGATACTCACATACTACCGGAATAGACGAGCTCAACTCCCCTTCTTCCGATCTCAAAGCGTAACACCAATAGCACTGTGCAACCTCCCCAAGGAGTCTCACCGCCCTCAAAGCGCTGATCGGTAATCTGGCTACCCGCTTACGCCCCACAAAAGAATGCTCGGTACCATCGAGGCTAACATCGAAACAGTCCTCGTTCTATAATTCATGATCGCCCCATGACGGTCCGGCCAATCCTCACCTGAATCAAATCCTCATCTCTAATATCTACCGCAATCGATTAGAAAGCCAATCCCTCCCGCGATACTCACCGGAAAATCTCTAACCTCACGATCCCCACGATGCTATCCCCACTAGGAAGTTTAACAACAAAAGGCTCACAAGCAACAAGGCAATCAACATGCGGGCGACGCACACAATCCATAGATATAAAAGAATGCGTAGCACGAATCGAACAATACGGAAACAGGATGATCAAGGATGTGGACGGTACTGTGTGGCCGTCGCGTCGGGATCTCCTCCTCGTCTCATCTCGTACACACGGGCGGAGCAGACCCGCACTAGAAGCTCCCCTCTAGAAGGCCGACCACGACCTCGACCTCTACCAAAACTCTGCTGGTGAGGAACCGTCGGTGTCGATTCACACTCGGCTCTCCGCGAGGCCGGTGATATCGAGTAGGGGCCGAGCCGTATCCGTACAAAACTTAGCACGATGACCCATACGACCACAAGCAAGACACCGAATCGGAGGCCTATCACACTCACTCATCATGGCCCGGCGATAGTTGAAGCACGTAGGACCACGAACGGAACAGCGAGAGCAGACCTAGAACCGTTTCCTCGACCAACGATGGCGGCCGACTCGAAGACTCGCGAAGGCAGGTGAGTCTTCGGATACCCTCTGACTTGCCTCCCAAAACCGGCCGGCGGTTTTGTTTCTTTCCTTCGGTTGCCGTCTGCGCCATGAAAACGACATCTCATAAGCCATCGCCTTATTCTCGATATTCTTTCAAAGTCGTGCACCCTGCACCGGACATGTAATGGCGCACTCTCGGTTTCATCCGCATGTCAAAGTGGCGGATCTTATCAAGCTCATCGCGGACTTGGTTTCTCACATAATGTAGCTGTTGATTGTAGTCCTTGATAGCTTGAGAAATAGGAACATCTTGGGGCTTAGCCTCAAAGAAGGCTCGGATCCTCCTCTTTCACCGGCCAAGGACAATATTCATCTTCCATCAAATCTCGAAACTCTGTCCACGTAGTTGCCTTGGCCACGCGGTTTCACCGCTTGCCACCACGCCGCCTCCTTGGCGAGGAAATCTTGAGCAATGGGTACTTTCCTCTCCTCGGAGCTTAGCGCCTCAAACACTTTCTCCAACTCGAATAACCAATTCTCCCAACCGGAAGGGTCAAGCACCATCAAATGCGGAGGACGCATACGAATCACGTCAAGTAGCTTATCATTACCGGCTCCAGAGGGCGGAACCGGGTTGGCATTAGCATGGCCGACGTAACGGCTCGAGTCGAGCGTCATCTGGTTCGCTACTTGCCGCAATATGTTGGCCACTCCAACATTCTCATGAGCATTACCGAGCTAGCGGTGGTCCTGTGACCTCCGGAACTAGGGGGAACACTGCTCGACAAAGAGGGCATCGCGAATCGGTTCCCGAGTGATCGGACATGGCCGCCCACCATTGCGCCCACGTCCCCTACCGCGTCGCGGCCGCGTCGCGTCCTCTACCGGCAGGAATTCAAGAAGCAACGGGTAAGTACAATTCAAACGCAAAACGCAAAGATACTAAGACAGAATAGAAACGACGGTGAAACGAGTCAAGTTAGGAAAACTTACGAGCACCGTCTTGAGATGATGGCATAGTAGTGATCTTGTCCCAAAACGACACTTAACTAGACCCAGTGACCGGCGGCTAGGTATCCATAAACCTAGGCTCTGATACCATATTCTGTAACACCCCCAAGACATTCAGGGCATATTACAGCGCCGTGGACCCCACACTGTGGAATCCACCAGGCTAACATACCAAACAAGACATTCGACAACGACAACAATCATCGGTAATACGACAATTCAAATAAGATTACGATCCGACAATAAAATCCAACATTAATCCACTTCCCAAACAGGAACACAACATTAACAATTTTGTAAAAAGAAGTACTCGAGTACTTAAACCAGTTTTTATAAAAACAAAATCCCCAAAACAAGATATCAAAATATTCGACAGATAGAACACCAATAATAAATTTCTGGACAGTATCATGCTCGCCCATCATCCTCATACGGCTCTAGTGCTCGCTTGTCCCCACGATCAATACCTGAAATACAAAAAGTATTTCCCCCATTTAAGGGGTTAGCGACAACTGCTAGTGCAAGTACAATCCATTTGAACTACATTCTAATCAGATGAATATATGCGCCAAAAGTCATTTTAGAAAACATTTTATATTAGGAATATTTATCTTTGTACAAACACAAAACACATTATCTCCGACAAATCATAATTCAAAGTTAACCGTTGGCACGAGACTCACGGCCACCGTACCCCGTAGAGTCCCGTCGGACATCCCTGGGTGGCTAACCACAGTTCACGATACGCACACTCACGGCAATACGTATCCCTAGAGGCCCCGTCGGACCGTCCCTAGGTGAACATACACATATCTTCCCACAACAACCACATATAGCCATAATTCAAATACTAGAACATGTAAACAAATGTAAAGTACTTGCCTTTGAGACATCTTCGAAGAATCGGAAGTGAAAAATGACTACGGATGATCCGAATGGAAAACGACGGTTCCTAAATGAAGAATTAGCATAACTCAGTCCCAACGGACATCAATAATCGAAAGGAATACTCCCAAAACCCCGATTACAAATCACGACAATAGACGTTCAATCGATACGGGCGAGGGTTTGTGCAAAATCTCCCCGTATCAACAATACATGGATTAATTCGAGGAAAAACGAATTGGGAATCATCCAATAACAGCAATTGATAATAAGTTTCGCAACATACATGAATAATTCGGAGTCAATCACGAAAAACCCGAAAAACCCCCAATTTATACAAGTTAGGGTTCCTGAAGAAGATACCTCGGATTCGGACGATGGAGGATGATTACGCTGATGGTGATATGCTACTATGATTCTACGGTGATGGAACACGAAAGTTTCTTCGATCAAAATTGAAGGAATCGCCTCTGGAGTCGCCCGTGAAGAAAAAACGAGAGAAGGAATGGAAAATGAGGTATTGGACCTCTGCCCATTGTTTTAAAGCAGTGGGCTGTTACGGCCGTAATAGGGGATACTTACGGCCGTAACATGGCCAACTTACGGCCGTAACCACGGGTGTTACGGCCGTAACACCTCTTGGGCGATATTGGCGGTTCTTGTCCAAACGAGTCCGGACGACCGAAACCCGGACCTGCTATCGAACCAAAAATACGACTACGAAGAATATTCGATGACGAGTCTAACCATCACAAGAAAATATCAATCCGACTACCCGGGAATCCGAAATACGACAACGAATATGAAATTCCCTAAACTTATAGGAATTTACAGAAATGACCCAAGTGACCGAAAGTCACGAAACGATGTCGGATTTACAAACCGAAAGTCTCAACATGACCAACTCAACCATACGAACTTGTACAAACCAAGAAACAACGAAAACGAACGAGTTTTACAAGAATCGAACGTTCATACGGCAAAACATGTCATAAAATGAAATTACGTGAAAACATCATCAAAACTCGTCCAAATGGAAAAACTCCAAGAACAAAATAGATTCAAAATGTCGAAACGGTTACAAGCGAGTCGATAAAAATGGACATACACCAAAAATGGAAAGTGCTAAAAATGGAAAATTACGGATATTACACATACAGTCAAACAATTTGCCTTGGGAACAGAGTAATATCATAGATTCCCGCACGAGGCCTCTAAGGACCCTCCCGCGCTGGCTATATTATAAAACAAAACACGCACATGCATCGCCTTGGGAAGAGAGTAATATCATAGATTCCCGCACGAGGCCTCTAAGGACCCTCCCGCACTGGCTAGCTAAACAAACTCGTGAAATCCAGGGCGGCAGCATAGATTTCCCTCCTTGACCCCGTCGGGCCAACACGAGGTGAGTTACACACAAGTAATATACATCACCATTTCATGTTAAGCTTAAAGGTTTACAAAAATACTTGCCTTGAATTAATGACGACGCGAAGAACGAAAGGAAAGTCACCGACGAATGCTAGGAACCAATGAAACCGAACCTAACGATTCGAAGAATACAATTACAACCATTTCTAAACGAATACGGAATTGGAATACACCGAAAACCCGCCTACGATTCATGTATATTCGTATATAAACAACAACGAGGGCGGACCACAACCAAACCCTCTCGATTCCGTAAAAATCACGAAATATACCATGAATCCGTAGGGAAACTAAGAATACCAACAAGATTAATCATATTCATCATGAATCCATCGACAAAACGAAACGGATCGGAAGAAAATCCCAAAACCCCAAATTATCCAAAAGTAGGGTTCTAAGAGATTACCTTGGATTTAGGATGAGAAACACAAGTGGATGATGTTAATCTACACCAAGAATTCAAGCAAAAGAATCTCAAGTGATTGGAAGAAGAAAATCGCCTCAAATCGCCTCTGAAGTCGCTCGGCCGCGGAAGGAGGAGAGAAATGAGAATTTGTGACTATCTCGGTCAACTCCCTGGTTTATATAGCCAGGGAGTGTTAGCGTGCGCTAATCCTTTAAGGTTAGCGTGCGCTAACGGGGAGAAATTACAGGCCAAACTAATTAGCGTCCAGTCCAGTGGCCAAACTTTTGGCCGTTAGCGTGCGCTACTCGAAACGTAGCGTGCGCTAATAACCTCTCGGTAGCGCGCGCTATGGACCAATAGCGTGCGCTACCTGGACATCAGCCGAGTCCAGTAGCCAAATGCCCAAACTCACCTGACCCGTTAGCGTGCGCTACCGTACAGGCGTAGCGTGCGCTAACTAACCTCTGATTGAGTTCAGTAGTAAACTGCCCAGTACTGGACAGTCACACTAGCGCGCGCTACTGAACAACTTAACGTGCGCTAGTCTCCCGACATAAGCGTGCGCTAGACAAGATAGCGTGCGCTAATCCGATAGTCCAGAGGGCTGGGAGCTGAACTGCCACTCCCAGGGCTAAATCGTTAGCGTGCGCTACGAATCAAACGTAGCGTGCGCTACTAATGGGTTTCTAGCGTGCGCTATACAGGAAATTTAGCGTGCGCTAGATGCAGAATATAAACGACCCAAAATACCGGAATATGAACGAAACGTCAAACGGAACACCTCAAAACGCATCATAGCATAGAATGAATCCACGGCAACCCCGAAACGGCGGTTCCGCACAACAATTACGAGAATCAGACTAAAAGATAACGGAAAAGTTACACTGAAGGATACACGAGGGTCACTAAAATCGAGAATTACACCGGAAATACAATTACAAGGGAAAGAAAAATGCGGATATTACATGTTCATAGATATTAAACAACAAAATCCAATATCCTTTACCATACAGGTAATCATCCGACTCCTAATTCAAGTCATATATTCATATTTCATCTTCCTTAACATCAACAACCTAAACACCAAGAACTCATAATCATGCCATGCTCACCATCATATGAAGGAACCAACAACAACATCACAGATCTGGATTGAAGGAAGACATTAGCCAACATATCTCTTTGAAGATAAATAACGCATTCGAAACCATCCAATTCATATCAACAATAACATTATCATGATCCGGTAATCTAACTCATACTTATCAACTTGTTTATATGATAATCATCAGCTCAAGAACATCATATACAATCCAAAACGAAATCTCAAAGTGAAGAGTAATTACCTTTTTGAAGGAATGGATTGATTTCTAAGATTGAATCCATTTCCAAGAATCACCAATGATTTCAAGCTTCAAATGTTGTTATGGATGATTAACTCCACCTTAATCTAGTGTTTGGAACCTCAAATATATCCCAACTCTCTCTCTCTCTCGGCTGAAAGAAGAAAGAATGACGAAATGCTTCTCAGCACCCTT
This sequence comes from Orobanche coerulescens, assembly GCA_033398695.1. NCBI lineage: Eukaryota > Viridiplantae > Streptophyta > Magnoliopsida > Lamiales > Orobanchaceae > Orobanche > Orobanche coerulescens. Next base: position 233,494,025 of record CM065802.1, read on the forward strand.
TTGTCCCCTTTTATAATATTCATTATTAGCGTGCGCTAACATCTCATGTTTAGCGTGCGCTACCGCCTTAGCGTGCGCTAACTGACTTTGTTAGCGTGCACTATCGAAGCCCAGAGGCTACTGCCTTGCTTCGTAAACTAGCTTACGTACGTAATGCCCATGCATTAACGTACGTAAAACATCCTGCCTAGCGTACGCAAGTCATTTACCTTAGCGTGCGCTAATACCAGTTGACTTGCTACAGTCTACACCTACCACGAAGATGCTCGTGACCCCACAAGCCGAAATCAACCAGTAAAGCCAAGATTCCTGTTGACCGATATATAGTTAGCGTGCGCTAATCAACGAGCATTAGCGTGCGCTAACACTACATTACAACATCCGTTGACTTATCGAACGTGCGCCGAAAGTGGCACGGTCCACGCGTAGATTCCCTCGAAATGTTCTTCACTAGCGTACGCTAAGTTATGTCCGTAGCGTGCGCTAAACCTGCACGATAGCGTGCGCTACTCGTTATTATTAGCGTGCGCTAATAATGTTACACTTAGCCATTTCCAACGTTTCTCGTCCGTCTCGACATACTGGATATGTATATATGACACACTATATCCTCTAATACAATTGTCGACCAAGTACGACAATTATACCGATACTGACATCTCAGTCCTTCATTTATTTTATCTATACTGTACAGATTCCACGCTGTACAATATAACTCGGATAAAATAATATTAAACAGCTGTAGTAGAAATTCCAGATATTACATTCTACACCACTTAAAATAAGTTTCGTCCTCGAAACTTGCAATCCGTCATAAAAACAAACAAACATACCGTTCAACCAAAATATCCCAAAACCACCGCGACAACGATCAATCATCATCATTCTGAATAGCCAAAACCGCATACTTACAAATACGCAGGTCGATGATCTCCGGAGATACTAGCCAGCGATCTCACTGTACAGTCTCAATACGCTTACGATCACAATTCCCTGAGTCTCAACAAAAAAAATATATCATCTACGGATGAAACAATCTGCCCGAATCAAAATCCTGTCTGACTCATTACACAATCAGTCCCAATTCGGATAAGACAAATAATACACAATACATCTGCAAAACAACTGCCCAAAACAACGACACGAATCCCGAAACATCAACACAAAATCCGAACGCTCAGATGATCACCAACAATGATCAACCAATAAATCAACCGAATTTATCATCAACATGATAAATTCCCATATGACCAACCAGAGGTCAAAACACAATCGAGAATATCATCAACATGATAAACTCCAATATGACCAACCAGAGGTCAACGATAATCGAGAATACCCTCAAACGGTAAGCTCCAACACGATCAATACAGAACCACAGAAACAGATATACGAAAAAGCAAAATTCTCAAAACGACACACCAATCACATACAGTGATTCTCAACGAAACACAACCGACTGGTGAACATACCCCTCGGCATACGAACAACCAATCACAAACCGACGAACATATCCAATCATACAGGGAGTGAGAACGACCACTCAATATCCAAAACAACCAGCATGGGGTCACCATTCTCAAATCTACACTTACAACGAAATCCTTCAAATTCACTATGGTAAAAATCACACTACTACCATACCAATGGGATCTCATATGTCCCGGTTTTACAAAGTCCAAAGTTCCAAAATTACATCCTGTGCATGAATCTACAACACGCAGCATATTTCTCTTATCCGATAAATCAATCGATCATCCTTGCATAACCAAACGACCAAACCAAAGTTCGAATCCTTATTCATCGTTCCACATTGATATATTATCCAGTTCGTGAGTCACACTCACAACTTCATCATGATATGTAATATACACTAAATGCATATGGTTATCAATCACATTTTCAAAACCCGTTTGAAATCATATATTCTTGTCACGAAGACAATTTTCGAAAGTTCTTTCAAGAGTTTGAAAACTCAAAACATAATTTTTCGTAAGACCACGAAATCAATTTTAAAAATTAAATCGGCTCGCTGGTGCCGAGTTCTCGATCAAAATTCTTTTCGAACACACACGATTAAATAAATAGAATTTATGCAAATGCTTGACCATATCCATACTCCTGTATACCAATTCAGCTCGTCACCAAATTCACTGATATTCCATCGGAAAACCACACGATGAAATTCCAAAATCTCAATATATAAACTCTGATAAAAACTCCTCCTCCACATACTACTCGCAACGTCAATCCTTAATCCATCCTGGATCGCCTCGAATATGATATGACAAAATATTGAAACAAATCAACAAATCAAACCCAGCGAAAGACTTCCCGAGAAGTTCCATTTGAACAAGTAAACCAAAGCCTCGAAATGCGGAAATAACATAAGTAAATGATTGGTAAAGTGTTTTACAAATCTCGGGAGTTTTAGAAAACAAAAAAAAAGCCTTTTGAAACATTAGGGTCTCAGCCCGTATCTCGTTCCACATTAGAAGAAGTTTAAAAAGTAGAAAACTCTTTTCGGACCCCAAGTCCTGAGTTACAAAACCATTTCAAAATCGATTTGGGTCTCGGCCCAAAAATCATTTTCCGTAAAACATCTGTGAAATATTCATTTTGAAAAGTATCATTTTCAAATGCTCAAAACAGTTCATATATATCACAAAATGAACTAACATGACTACATGTTCTTCTCAACAATCCATAGTCCTTCTCCCGATTACATAATTCCGTTCCAAAATCTAACCAACATACTGATTCTCAAAATTATAATTCCTCAAGATCATCAATCGTGTCCCAACTCTGACATCTCATACTGTAACGCATATTCTGATACCATATTCTGTAACACATGATATCTGCTGAATCTCAAAACATATCAACTGAGAACGGCAATAAATCTCAATGAAATTCAAAAATCCAAATACTTACAGATCGTGAAGCCGACGATTCCCCGTGATACTGGCACATGTCTCGACTCTAGAAAATACTCGACATGGATATTTTCAAAACACACTTTTGCCAAATCAGTTCGACTCAAGAACACAACACATCTCATTCCAAAGAATCTCGTTAACACCATTTGGAAAAGTTATAACAAGCCCAGTACGATACTGGCAAATCTGATAACGCACAAGCCTGAGTGAACAACAAAGACTCACGGCTCTAATATTTGTCAATCGACAACTCGAATAACGCAACAAAAACACGACTCAACTCGACCCAAATGCCTAGGTTTTCTAAACCTAAGCTCCGATACCATATTCTGTAATACCCCCAGATTTAACCGGAAATATTACAGCGCCGTGGGCCCCGAGATGGAACCAACAAGGCTAAAAGAATTTCTTTACAAAACATTTACAAATGCCCAAGAGGCCAACAACGGTACTATCTTTAAAAATGCACAAAGGTTTATAAAATCCATTTATCAGAAACCGTCGTAAAAACTCATTTGAAATCACAAGGCCAAACGGCCGACACTCAAAAGTTTAGAAAACGATTTCCACAGTAATCTCAGTTACCAGATACCAAAAGAACATTTCAAATTACTCACGCAGCGGAAAAATACCAACCATAAAGATACTCTAGCAGCGGAAAACAAGAACCAATCAGAAACTCAATGCACAAAACATGTCCTAGCCAGTATCCTCCGGGAAGCTCATCTATTCACAACCGCTACAAGCTCGATACTCCGAGAACCTAAAAATAAATCCCACGACGGGGTCAGCCATAATATCCAACAATGATAACCGTCACATCACATTAATAATAACATACCAAAGAGAATACAACATAAGAATACGACCAATGAAATCTTGCCGCCATAACTTTACTTACTCAAGTAATTCTCATCAGAATAACCATTATCACAATTTCACATCCTGTACTCGATTAACCAATAAACTCGAACATAATATCTGTATTGTACCTCAAACAATACTCAAGATCCTCAAACTATCATATCCATCTCACGATACGGAAATCTATCATTTCTGACCAATACGATCCATCGAATAATATCATCAAATCCCAAGACGATAACCGATTGTCCATCAAAGACAAATACCAAAGGAAATACGGAACATACCTCGAGATATGAAGTGCCACGGCAATCATATCAGTCTAATCCGAGATCAGATCAATGCAATACGGACACGGTCCTAACACAAGACCTACAAATGCATACTCATATGACCACGTCAATATGCTCAAAACAATATCAACAATGTATACTCAATGGAAATCCCATGACCCAGCGCCCTCAGCATAGGTCCCAAGATGATCCTACAAGATCAACACGAGGTGGATAACCAACAATATACATATGCACAACAATAACACAATACTAGGTAATCCAACGATCCAGCGCCCTCAGCATCGATCCCCATGATGATCCCGTCGGACCAACGCATGGTGGAAAACCTGTCCAGCAATCCAGCGCCCTCAGCATAGATCCCATGATGATCCCGTCGAACCAACGCATGGTGGACATTCGATCCAGCGCCCCCAACATAGATCCTCATAATCCCATCGGATTATTTACACAACATGAACAACACAATATGCATACACATATGCAAATCAACACGTTCATCAACATGAAGACATAACATGCACGACAACATGACAATCTACTAGGACGACTCCATGTTCAACAACATGAAAGAAAATGTAAGAGACCAAAATAAATAACATTAAACCATAATCAATATGGCATACTTGCCCCGAGTCCTTCGGGAGCAACCTCGATGTCCAATCATCACCAACGATTATCCTCAATGCTCGGCGATCCAAACGTACACTGAACTATAGATACTCATATCCTCGTCTTTACCATAATGTAACCTTGATACTCGAACATACCAATAACTGAGATAAAGCATATACATTATGATTTATCTCCCAAAATCGAAAGAACGATATGCGATCCGAATACCCAGAGTTCACAATAATAATCATCGCTATATGCATTATAAACGAAATGAAACTGAAACCATTCATTAAATATTATAACTGAGCAAGTAATAACTTGCCTCGATACCGATAACACGAAGCTGCTGCCGAACACATTGTCTTTGTCTACGAGCTCCTCAGCCCCGATCAAAAGCAATACAATGGACATACTCGAACACGACCGCAATATCCGGTTATAATCACCGATCAATAATCTCAACCTATCGAAGAAATCAAATAACACATATCCGATAACAATCAACAACCGACAAAACTAACCAATCGAACTCAACGGTTCAACACAACCTCGAATAAACGCAGTTAGAACAAACCAAATCAAACCATCACGAATTCATAACCGAAACAGAATATATTACCCTGCCTGTTGACTTAGCGCACGTTAATCTCTTAACGTAGCGTGCGCTAAGTTGTCCCCGATAGCGTGCGCTAGCCAGTAGGCTTAGCGTGCGCTAATAACGTGCAGTTACATGCATTTCGGATACCGATCAATATATGGCGATTATCAAAACTCTAAGTGATTCTGAACCATGTTCATAGATATTAAACAACAAAATCCAATATCCTTTACCATACAGGTAATCATCCGACTCCTAATTCAAGTCATATATTCATATTTCATCTTCCTTAACATCAACAACCTAAACACCAAGAACTCATAATCATGCCATGCTCACCATCATATGAAGGAACCAACAACAACATCACAGATCCGGATTGAAGGAAGACATTAGCCAACATATATCTTTGAAGATAAATAACGCATTCGAAACCATCCAATTCATATCAACAATAACATTATCATGATCCGGTAATCCAACTCATACTTATCAACTTGTTTATATGATAATCATCAGCTCAAGAACATCATATACAATCCAAAACGAAATCTCAAAGTGAAAAGTAATTACCTTTTTGAAGGAATGGATTGATTTCCAAGGTTGAATCCATTTCCAAGAATCACCAATGATTTCAAGATTCAAATGTTGTTATGGATGATTAACTCCACCTTAATCTAGTGTTTGGAACCTCAAATATATCCCAACTCTCTCTCTCTCTCTCTCGGCTGAAAGAAGAAAGAATGACGAAATGCTTCTCAGCACCCTTCTGTCCCCTTTTATAATATTCATTATTAGCGTGCGCTAACATCTCATGTTTAGCGTGCGCTACCGCCTTAGCGTGCGCTAACTGACTTTGTTAGCGTGCGCTATCGAAGCCCAGAGGCTACTGCCTTGCTTCGTAAACTAGCTTACGTACGTAATGCCCATGCATTAACGTACGTAAAACATCCTGCCTAGCGTACGCAAGTCATTTACCTTAGCGTGCGCTAATACCAGTTGACTTGCTACAGTCTACACCTACCACGAAGATGCTCGTGACCCCACAAGCCGAAATCAACCAGTAAAGCCAAGATTCCCTGTTGACCGATATATAGTTAGCGTGCGCTAATCAACAGGCATTAGCGTGCGCTAACACTACATTACAACATCCGTTGACTTATCAGAACGTGCGCCGAAAGTGGCCTGGTCCACGCGTAGATTCCCTCTAAGCTGTTCTTCACTAGCGTACGCTAAGTTATGTCCGTAGCGTGCGCTAAACCTGCACGATAGCGTGCGCTACTCGTTATTATTAGCGTGCGCTAATAATGTTACACTTAGCCATTTCCAACGTTTCTCGTCCGTCTCGACATACTGGATATGTATACATGACACACTATATCCTCTAATACAATTGTCGACCAAGTACGACAATTATACCGATACTGACATCTCAGTCCTTCATTTATTTTATCTATACTGTACAGATTCCACGCTGTACAATATAACTCGGATAAAATAATATTAAACAGCTGTAGTAGAAATTCCGGATATTACACGATACCACCTTGTTGGGAAAAACCGACACAATAATGACGTCACAACGAAAAATGCGGAAACTCGTTTGACAACTTTCCCAATCTTCAATTGTAACTTCGAGGTTACCGACGAGTAGAGCAAACAATTACAACTCGACAATTAATACAAATGGTATCCAACAAAACGATAAACAACGAGACACGATTTTTTAGCGTGGAAAACATCTCAAGACGAGAGTAAAAACCGCGAGACTGAAGCCGCTTAAATCCACTATCACCAATACACAATGAACAATTCGTCCCTAGTACAAACTAGAGGTATACTACAACAATCTTCAAATACTTGGTAATAAACGATCTTCAAGTATTTGGAATACAACAATAACAACAAGATCGAGAAAAAGAAACATCGTAAATAGCTTATACGAAAAGCTAACAAAAATATCCGAACTTCCGGGCTCAAACCCTCGATCTATTCCGGTGAAAGGATTTGCCCAATAGCTACCAAGCTCTTGTCAAAAATCACGACGATCCGATCGATTAACCTCCGGGAAATTGAACAAGTATTTATCTCTCTCTTTTCTCTCTTGGTTTCTCTCTTGTTGCTCTCTCTCAAAATTGGTGGTTGGAATGAAAAAAAAAATCAGCAAACATTTGCTAAAGAAGGTCCCAAAAAAAATTGAGTTGACCTCGTGCGCCTAGGCGCAGACATTGTGTGCCTAGGCACACTAAGAAAAAGTCCCGGGGGGCCTAGGCGCAACCCTTCTGCGCCTAGACACGGAGTACAGCAGGGTAGGGGAGGATTTCAGGGGCCTAGGCGCAACCCTTCTGCGCCTAGGCACGAAGTACAGCAGGTTCGGGCGAAATTGTAGAAACTAGCAGGGGGCCGCGGCCCGGAGTACAGGAGGTTGAGGGAGAGTTGAGGAAAAATGTGTGCCGTGGCCCGGAGTCCAGTCGACTCCGAGAAGGCCTATATTTCGGAAATAACTCCTACAAATAAATCTGATTAAATTTTCAGATTCCATTTTATATCTCTTTTATTTAATAATTAGATAGATTAAAAAATATATACAAAAAATCTGGAAAAATTAAAAAATAAGAAATTTTTCATACTTTTCTAAAAAAATTTATATATATATGTTTAATATGTCTAATTACTAAATAAAAGAATATAGAACGCGATCTAAAAAATTAGTTACATTTTTTTGAATGGCAAATTTGTAAATAATAAAGTATCGGAATATCCGTATTTTCATTTGTAAATAATAAAGCATCGGAATATCCGTCTTTTTTTCTCTTCTATGTCAGTTTCTTAATTTTTTACAACATTGCCGATTTGAAAAATGTCGAGGGAAAACAATGTGGACGGAGAGGTGGGTGCTAAATCAGCGGCCGTTGACGGGAATCGTTTTGGGTGGCGTGATTGATAAACAGCGACAAGCACATGAACCAAATTCGTATAGTTTTAGTAGAGTGGTAATTGGATAACTACCATATTAAGGGGTTAAAAGTATAATTTTCCCAAAACCTAAACAAATAGAGAAAATACTTTGATGATGAACGTTGCAAGCAGCAAATTACGAGGCGTTCTCCTCCAACTTATGGTGGCGTGCGTCCTCTTTTTGATCTACTAAATTAGGTGTTCTAGAGCCCATTCGTGGGTTAATGTTACTGAATAATAAGTAGGACTCAACGCCGGCCCGCCTGGGATATTTGATGAGACTCAAATCAGGACATCTCATATCTCGTATAGGTGGCTAATAGACATGTTGTGCCGGACAGAATTCGAGGCGGGTCCGGCAAGATAATTGAAAATTAAGATTCGCCCACATAATGCACTGGACCAAGAATGAGCGTTGTGAGCGAGTCTAATGAAATGATTTTTTTTTAATATTTTGATTTTCTATAGAAATAAATATCTAACAAACCTAAAGAAAATTAATGTTTTTGGATAAATTGATTTTTTTTTTCTTAAATAGGGAGAGGGGGAAAGGGAAATATTTATTTGGATTTTTTTTTTGACTAAAGCTAAAATAAAAGGCCCTATTGTCATTGATCAATGGGTGCACGAATGTATATGATTATCCCACTTCGTGGCCTCAAACTACACGAACCATACGCTCCTTTGAGTTTCCCTAGTTGGATAACTCAAAGGATTCTAATACATAATCTCAAGCTACGGGTCTCCATACGACTCGTCGAGCGTCTATGGGTGAATCTCCAAACCGTTCATAATATCATAATACCACGACTTCAAAACATCAATACCAACGGCAACAATCCACAGCATCATCGTTTACATCCGTCGTAAATACCATAGTAATTCAAACGTTATCATAATACGACAAGATTACATACAATACCAACAATGCTATGAGATAACCAACATTCGCATTAATGCTACCATCATAATACGCGATTCACGGTTCTCTAATTTTATACGATTTGAGTTCGATTCATAATTTTTAATAACAATAAAAAAATCGACATAGACACATATTTTAATATTTGATTTTCTTAGAAAATACCGTACATTTATTTGCAGCATAAAGGAAAAACTTATATTGTTTGCTTGCATTATCTTGTTATTTGAATGTTAAATTGAATTTCTTAATTGTTATTTGAAATTTTGAATTTGTTCTGGGAAATTCTTCCCGTATTGGTGTCTTACCTAATACTAGTTGTAAGGGGATAAGAGTTATGGAAGGTTCCAGACTCTTCCATAAGTAGTAGGATCATGTTAGATGTCTTACCTTAACTAGGAATCCTATGTATGGAAAGACTCTCTTTGTAATGCCTATATAAAGGCCCCTCTATTCATTGTTATCAATACAATTGATTTGCTGTCTTTTACTTTCTCCCCAAACGCGTTATCAGCACGTAGCTCGAACGAAAAAAAAAAGAAGAAAAAAATTGGCCAAAAGCCCTGCCGCCGCTTGACCATCGCCTAAATTGTCGCCATGCATGCCACATAAACGACCCGATCGCCTTGCCACCGCGCCCGCAATTGCCACGAAACACCGCCGCTGACCAGCGCCACCGGCCCGGCCGCCTTGACCTCACGCGCCCGTAACCGAGCGCCACCACCGCTAGCCGCCTAACGCCCCCGATCGCCGCTAGAGCCCGATCCAGCCGGAACATCGCTGCCGGACCACCGCCGCTACCCCAGCAGCCGCTGCCCAGAGCCGCCCAGTCCAGTCGGAACATCGCCGCCGCTACCCGCCAGCCGCCGCCGCCGCTACCCAGCCGCCGCCGATCCAGTTCAGCCGAAACATCACCGCCGGACCGCCGCCGCCGTCGACCACCGCTGACCACCGCCGCCGGCCAGCTCCAGCTCAGCCAAGTCCGACCCGGTTCTGAATCTCGGACTAAAACCCGAACATCAACTTATCTTCGGAAGCCGCCAAAATTGCGCCTCCGGTTTCACGTCGTCGCATCGAGTACCAACCGGTAGATCGAAGCATACCACAAATTCAGCACGTGCCTAATTTTATAATCGAGGTAATTATCTGACTTGTCCCTATTTCAATTCTCTCCTTTTGGGAATTTTTCTTTTGGGGACACGGGTCTTTGGGTTATTTATCTCCCACGCTACTTTGCGGTGGATGAGACCGCGAGAGAAGTCAGTATCTATGCGTGTCGAAGAAAACTGTGTGACGGTCCTGGGGGAGTCACGGAATTGTTGAAAGTCGATACTTGTGGTTGTTGCATACACCACGTATCTGGGTGCGATCTGATATCGCCGTTTTTTTTGTCGACTTTACTAAACAACAATTAAGGGAAGTAAATCGAGTAACGGCTATGTTACACGCTTTTAAAAGCATCGATTGTGACCGTTTACATTGTCACTGAAAATCCAACAAGACTAACTTCCTCTTGTTTATATGTTGTAGATGGCACAAAGCTCCAATGTTCATCCGGAGTTCGACATCCTTGACCATGCTGGTAAGGAGTACCATAGGTGGGTCTCAGACGTTCGCTTGGCATTCGTCGGTAAGAGATTTACCACCACCATCTTTCCCTCTAACGAGCCTACCGCTCAAGAACCGAGCGACGAAACCAAGGCTAATGCACTGATGTACTTGCGTAGACATATACATCCGTTGTTGAAAAAGTGTTATATGAATTTGCAAACTCCCAAAGAACTATGGGATACACTCGAACAACGATTTAATAATGTGCATGATCAGCGCTTCCCCGAATTGCAACTTCAGTGGGAGCAAATCCGATTTTTGGATTATGCGAATGTGGAGGCCTATAATCAAGCTATCCTCGATCTTCGCGCTGATCTTGGTTCTTGTGGTGTCAAGAAGTCTGATCAAGATTTGATCGAGAAGACTCTTAACACGTTTCCCGTGGGAGCAAGTGTGATTGCTCATCAGCTGCGCGTTGCCTATGAGGAAGGGAGAATTAAAAACTTTAGTGACCTTATCTCCCACCTCGCGAAAAAAGAAAGGCACCATGAGATTATTCTCAATAGCAATGCGCGCCCAGTTGGTACGAAGCCGATTCCGGAAGTGAATCAGGCTACCCACAGGAAAGCACCACGAAAAAATAGAAAAGACAACACTACTCAGTTTTTGCAAGCACCACGGGTGCATGACTCGAGCAAGCGAGGGAAAAGACGAGGTCGTCGTTCCAATGTGTGGAAGAGGCAAGGTGGCTCGGCCACGGGACCTAGTGGAACCCAACCACGTGGACCGCCTCCTGCCACTGGGAATGGAACCACTCCAAAGGAAGGCCAGAATTGCTATACTTGCGGATCGAAGAAGCATACTTACCGCAATTGCAAGGCGCCAAAGAACATCCAAGCTTACTACAAGCACTATAAATAATATTTGACTCAAGAGTCAAATTACATGGAAGAAGATAATGAGAATACGGAGGTGAACCATACTGAGATCCAGACTGAGATCCCTCCTCTCACCATTGCGGACAAAGACCAACATATGGATGTTGCCGACTTTGACTAGTTTTACGCTTTGGTTATGTTTTGTCTTGTTTCTAGTTTTCGAGAACTACTTTGGATTTTCATGAATGTAATAAAGTTGGCCATGATGAATAAAATTCTTTTAATTGCTGTGATTGTGCAAAAATGAATTTTATTTTCCCTTCGAAAGCATGTTTGGTTTATCACAAAATAATTACTAGCAATGAATTGCTTGGTTAAATTGATACATTGGTGGATTTCATCAAAACTTTTGATCAAGACTAGGCGCATCCTCCTTGGTATTTGTTTATGCTTTGAGAGTTCAAACGGAATCAGTGGTTTTTAAACAGCCCTAGCTGTACCGCCGACATTCCTACTTTCTCTGCAAGTCTACGAAGTTGGAGTTACCGAAAGGATCATTAGCCGAGATATAAATCGAACACCAAGATGCGTTTTGAAGTATTTAAACGCTCTTATGGCTATATTTCCATAGTATTGTATCAACAATAATGTCTTTGAAAAAGGCTTCAACCTTGCTCTATCACTCAACAATAGGGAAATACCAAAATAGCAAATTGAAACGAGCACTGAGATCTGAGTTTAATGATCTAGAAAGTGCACGACCTATGGAAAGAAAGATACAGAAGTCTAGTTTTCAGAACAACTGACCGTTCGTCCATAGCCTTCTTAACGAAGAAGTTATTGCTATTTTAGTGAATAAAGGTCAAGCTGCGCGGAAATTATTTCCAGCGATTGTGCTAACTTTGATCCTAACTGACTTGGTCGAATTTCCCCAAACTCAAAGTTAATGAGTTTTCGCTATGTCTTTAATCACAAGAATAATCGAGTTTCATGTCTTGCTGATAGTGGAACAACCCACATTATTCTTCGGAATAGGCAATTATTCAAGGATATTGTGCCATACATATCCTCAGTGACAACAATGATTGGTTCCTCCCAAGTAATTCAAGGGAGGGGACCTGCTCATTTCTTGCTACCTAATGGTATGTATATTATTGTCACAAATGCTCTCTATGCCCCAAGAGCAAACCGAACCTTGCTAAGTTTTAGGGACATCCGTGCCAACGGTTATCACCTTGATACACATTGTGAGAATGGGACAGAATTTTTGTGTGTTACTCTGGCAGAATGCGGAAGACGCCGCGTTCTCGAGAAACTTATGAGTCTAAGTAGTGGTTTATACCAGACTACAATAAGGGTTATTGAATCATATGCTGCGAGTCACGAAATGTGTGATTCCGAAGCATACCAACTATGGCATGACCGACTCGGTCACCCTGGACGCGACATGATGATTCGCATTTTGAAAAACTCACATGGTCATTCGTTTTTCAAGTCCAGAAAATGATTGGAAGCACCACTCGATATCGGCATTGATGTGAGTGAGCTTGATACCGTATCACCGGGATTAAAGATCGCACGCCCTGATAAGGTTGATAGTGCATCTCTCGTAAATCCCGAGGCTTCCGTGGCAATTTCTAATGCCCATAAATCATTTTGTAAAGACTGTTCACTAGCAAAGTTGATACCCTCTCCGTCCTTTGCTAAAGACTCAACACAAAACATTCGCTTCTTACAAAGAATTCAAGGGGACATATGTAGACCTATTCAGCCAGAGTGCGGACCATTCAGATATTTATGGTTCTGGTTGATGCATCGACGCGATGGTCACACGTCGCTCTGCTATCCACGAGAAACGCTGCATTTGCTAAACTCCTAGCACAAATCATCAAGTTACGGGCTAACCACCCCGACTTCCCAATCTCGTCATTAAGATTGGACAATGCTGGAGAGTTTACGTCAAAGTCTTTTGACGACTATTACATGTCGATAGGGATTGGAGTTGAACATCCCGTCCCCCATGTTCATTCGCAGAATGGCCTTGCCGAGGCTATGATTAAGTGGTTACATCTTATCGCCCGAGCATTGGTATTGCGCACCAACTTGCCGATTTCTGCCTGGGGTTATGCAATTTTGCATGCGGCTATACTTATTCGCTTTCGACCCACTGTCAATCAACCGTTTAGTGCGTACCAGTTGGTAACTGGATATGAGCCTGATATTTCACACTTACGCATTTTTGGTTGTGCAGTATATGCGCCAATTACGCCTCCACAGCATACTAAAATGGGTCCGCAAAGACGATTAGGTATATATGTTGGCTATGAATCGCCTAAAATTGTACGCTATTTGGAACCTTTGACAGGAGATCTGTTTACTGCAAGATTTGCAGACTGTCACTTTGATGAGACAAACTTCCCGTCGTTAGGGGGAGAAAGGAATCGAACGATTCCAGTTGAACACCAGGAAATTGTCTGGTGTGCTCCCTCCTTGCCTCATCAAGATCCCCGCACAGCTCAATCCGAGCTAGAAGTGCAACGTATTCTCAGTCTTCAGAAAGTTGCGGATTCGATGCCCGACAGCTTTATTGATACTGCGAAAGTGACAAGATCTACCATTCCCGTTGCGAATGTTCCTGCAAGGTTAGAAGTCCCAGTTATAGGGCAAGGTTCAGCCGCCCAAAGGAATTATACCCCCGACGTCAACCTTAGTGGTGGGACGGCTGCTTCGACTACTCTTATCCCTGCTCGAAAGAGGGGGAGGCCAGTGGGTAGAAAGGATACCGAACCTCGAAAGAGAAGAGGAACGGAGGCACAAAATCCTCTCATCATCGACACAGTGACTCCGTCACACGATATTATCTCTGACTACGGATATGTACTCGAATCAACAATGGAACAATCGACGGACGCGTCGGAAACTTTGTTGATGTCAGAAAATAAAGAAATCTCGATGCAATGTACTAGTGAATACGTACTATTGGACAGGTTGTCCACGATGCTTTTTCCTACTCCGTCGCTCAGGAAATTATTGAAGACGACGACGTTGAGCCGCGCTCGGTTGCTGAGTGTCAACAACGAGCCTATTGGCCGAAATGGAAAGATGCAATGCGGGCTGAACTAGACTCAATGGCAAAACGTGAGGTATTTGGCCGTATCGAGCCAATACCCATGGGCGTTAAACCAGTTGGACATAAGTGGGTCTTTATTCGTAAACGCAATGATAAGGATGAGGTCATGCGTTACAAAGCGAGACTAGTTGCCCAAGGCTTCTCGCAGCGCCCTGGCATTGACTACGAGGAGACGTATTCTCCCGTTATGGACATCATCACTTTCCGCTACTTAGTCAGTTTGGTAGTGTCCGAAAAACTGAACATGCAGCTTATGGATGTGGTTACAGCGTATCTTTATGGGGATCTAGATACGGATATCTATATGAAAGTCCCCAAAGGGATTTCATTGCCCAAATCAAGTAGCTCTAAACCACGGAGCGCTTACGCTGTGAAATTGCGTCGTTCACTGTATGGGTTGAAACAATCCGGAAGGATGTGGTACAACCGCCTAAGTGAATACTTGGTTGGGAAGGGATACGAGAACAGTGACATCTGTCCATGCATCTTCGTGAAAAGAACAGATACAGGATTCGTGATTGTAGCCATCTATGTAGATGACATGAATGTTATCGGTACCATAGATCAGGTCAATGAAACGGCCCGCTACCTTAAATCCGAATTTGAGATGAAAGATCTGGTGAGGACTCGATTCTGCTTGGGCTTAGAGCTAGAACATCGAGATGATGGCGTACTCATTCATCAGTCTGCCTATGTCCACAAAATGCTCAGGCGATTTAGTATGGACAAGGCACATCCTCTTGCTACCCCCATGATTGGTCGAAGTCTGGAAATGAACAAGGATCCGTTTCGTCCCAAAGAGGAGGATGAAGAGGTCCTTGGAGCAGAAACACCGTACCTTAGCGCAATCGGTGCGTTGTTGTATCTGGCTCAATGTACTCGTCCAGACATCGCATTCTCTGTGAATCTGTTAGCGAGATTTAGCTCCCCTCCTACGATAAGGCATTGGAATGGAGTAGCACACATCTTTCGATACTTGAAAGGCTCCAATGACCTTGGATTGTTCTTTCCCTACGCAAGAGAGAGCGATATTCCGAAAGGAATTGTTGAGGTTAAGACGATGCATACCGACCGTCGATCTTCCTCTGATATTGCAGCTAAGCATGGTAGCTTGACTACCAGAAGTGCTAATGCGAGCAAGCTTACCCCTTATGCAAAGAATCCTAACGACACGTTAGTTGGATTTGCTGATGCCGGTTATCTCTCTGACCCGCATAAAGGACGTTCCCAAACTGGTTATGTGTTCACCATTGGGAATACGACGATATCTTGGCGATCTACCAAGCAGACCCTAGTTGCTACTTCCTCGAACCATGCAGAGATAATTGCATTGCACGAATCCGTAAGGGAGTGCATTTGGCTTCGGTCAGTCATATACCATATACGAGGAACGTGTGGATTAGATCCCACTACAGAAACCCCTACTTGCATCTTTGAGGACAATGCGGCATGCACTGAGCAGATGAAGTTAGGTTTCATAAAGGGTGACAATACCAAGCATATTGCGCCGAAGTTCTTTTATAATCAGCAGCAGCAGAAATTGCTGAATATCGAAGTGAAACAAGTGAGTTCCGATGAGAATATCGCAGACTTGTTCACTAAGTCTCTGCCGAAATCTACATTTGATAAACATGTGAGAAGCATCGACATGTGTCGATTATCCGAGCTCAACTAATGATAGCTCGACGGAATGAGTTGTCATGTATACCTCAGGGGGAGTATACTTCACATGATTCTGACATTTGTAGTTGGTGCGTTGCGCTCTTTTTCCTCACCAAAGTCTTTGTTTTTCCCACGGGGTTTTATTTGACTTGGAAAGGTTTTTTACCGAGGCAACACTTTGTGCACCATGTTAGTATTAATGTTCGACACAGGGGGGTGTTCCGGGAAATCCTTCCCGTATTGGTGTCTTACCTAATACTAGTTGTAGGGGGATAAGAGTTATGGAAGGTTCTAGACTCTTCCATAAGTAGTAGGATCCTGTTAGATGTCTTACCTTAACTAGGAATCCTATGTATGGAAAGACTCTCTTTGTAATGCCTATATAAAGGCCCCTCTATTCATTGTTATCAATACAATTGATTTGCTGTCTTTTACTTTCTCCTCAAACAGAATTATCTTTAAGTTTTTATTAACCTCAATTATTAATTTTTATGGATCTTTCTATTTATCCAAAACCCAAACCTTTATAATAAAATTAAATTCAAATAATTTACGTAATTATATCATACAAACTCGAATCCATCTTAAATAAAACGATTCAAGTAAGATTTATTTTTTTATTAAGAACCAACCATGTTCATGGTAAAATCCCCGCTACCAGTTAAAAGGTGGTATTTCGGAATCGAAAATCAAAATTCGAATCGAGAATAACCAAAAAAATAACCAAAAAATCAAAATCGAAGAAGACCGAAAAAAAAGAAAAACATAAAAACGGAATCGGACCGAACTAGTTCGGTTCTCAGTTCGGGGTTAGACCAAACCGAATCGAGTCGAAATGGACCGAAGTCAAGATCAACATATTGAAACAACGCTGTTTTGATTATTTATAAGCAAACGATGTTGTTTTGTTAGGTAATGCAGAAGATAAAAAGCGACGCCTAGAGTAGTCATGTCTCTCTGCCGCGTGTCCTCTCCGAGTAGGCAGTTGAAAGACCCACAATTCAATATTTATTTTAATGGAGTGCAATATATTTTACCTAGTGTATCATAATTCTTTCGATTTTTCTTGTTGGCTTGTTATATATAACTTTATCTATTGTATAATATTTGAATTTATATTGTGAAGAATCGAAAAAACATCAAACCAAATCGAAATCGAATTGAATATTTATAAAATCAAACTTAACCGAATTGAACTTCATAAAAAAAAAACGAACTAAACCCAAATCGAATATTTAGTTCGATTCTCGATTTTGATAAAAAACCAAATCGAATAGAACTGAGTCCACCCCGACGGCCGGCCTTGGGTGGAGACTATTTGAAAAGGGCCGTCTTTAACATTGCAAACCCTTTAAGAGTCCATTTATCGTCATATTGAGGTTTTCCTATCTAAAATAATATCTGAGATTTCATCGGAAACTTTTTTTTTTATTATTTTTTTTCTAATTTATGTTCTGAAATTCCCCGATCTAAGATAAGGTTAAGACTTTTACTGGAAAAAGTCAAACATTTTGTGGTTTATTTCCGATCCAAATCTACTCAGTTTAAGTGTAGATTCGTTTTCTTGGATGCGTATGGGATAAAATATGCAGCATGATCAGAGAAAAAAGGTATAATCTTTCAATTTCTGCTGCATTTTAAGTTCTAGTGGTCTTTCTATTTATATATATATTTTTTTATAATTAAAAAGTCGTGATTGTTACACAATTGGGAGTAACCATCCCTGATTTTGATCAGCAATCCCACCCAACTGTCTTTGTTGATCTTTCTGTATACGTATTGATTACTAGGAAGTCAGTAGTGGTTTCTGAATGTGAGATGGAGCTCTTCAAGTTCATCTAGCACAAATTTCATTGACTGATGAGTGATGCAGCATACTGCGGTGTTATTGAAATGATTGATTTCCCTTTCTTGTTCCACCCGTTTCGATTTCGGTTTGTTTCCGAAAAAAGCGACACCGCTTTGTAGTCTTGATCGTTTAGGTTGTAGTCAAGGTTGTCAAAATTGCGATATATACCAGCTCGATCCGAATGGTTAGCTGAACCGGAATCAGGTAGAATCGTATTTGAAAGTTGTATCAGATCGTGTAGAGTCGTACAATCCAATGAATTTATGTAGTTTTGCATTTGTTTGCATTTTTGGGTACAAAATAGAGACATCGGCCTGAAAACCTAAACTTTCTTCACATGATTCTGTCTGTTCCAAGCAGGCCATTACACACAATTGCACATGACCACAAACAAATCGAGATTCTTAAGTCTGTACCCTAGTCTCGATTTACTCCTTGACCTTAGATTATGGAGCTACTCGACTTGCTTTCTAAACTTTGTTGAGACTTCATTTGTATGGTATTAATTATTAACTTAAATTTGACTTGCTAAGTGCTATTCTCTCGACTTTTTTCTTTTCTCCCCCTATTTTTTAGCAATTTCTACTTGATTTTTAGTATTATCTTACGATTCATGGTTCCGACTCCAAACTTAGCTCTATGATTTGATCCAAAAAGGTTTTGACAACCTTGGTTGTAGTAGTATCAAGTATGCTTCACCCATACGTTATTGATTCACTGTTAGTAAATAAGGCATATATTTGCATGTAATCACATAATGGGGAGAATTGATTACCTTTGAGATTTGTCCTACTTACAAAAAAAAAAAAAAAAACGCTACCTTTTAAAGTTACGAAAATTATCCATGAGGTATAATATTATGTTGAAATTAAGGGGCGGAATGTAATATTTTTCAAATTGTGAAGGGGTTTTGAATTTTTTTCTGGGGCTTTTGAAGTGGTAAATGTAAGATAGAATAAAATCTCAGGGGTATTTTTTGTGTTTTTGAATATTTTGTTTGTGTAATTAATAATTAGTTCAAATCTGAAGGGTACATTTGTAACCCTATCTTTACCCCCCCCCTCAATCGCCCCCCGAGTTTTATTCATCTTCAAATACTTATTTGTGAAGTTGAGCCCGTTCAGATGCCTGAGACAAAATTTTCTTTTCCCGTAAAGTTATCCTCATGGCCCATACAAATAAAGTATGCTTATATCTTATTGCAGGCGTCAGATATAGATTTTTTCACCGAATACGGTGAAGGAAGCCGATATAGAATCGAGGAAGTAATCGGCAAAGGCAGCTATGGTGTTGTCTGCTCGGCTTACGACACCCATCTCGGAGAAAAAGTTGCAATCAAAAAAATAAATGACATTTTCGAACATGTCTCTGACGCTACACGAATTCTGAGAGAGATTAAGCTACTTAGACTTCTTCGGCATCCGGACATCGTCGAGATCAAGCACATTTTGCTGCCTCCATCTAGAAGAGAATTTAGGGACATATATGTCGTTTTCGAACTAATGGAATCGGATCTTCACCAGGTCATTAAAGCAAACGATGACTTGACTCCGGAACATTATCAGTTCTTTCTTTATCAGCTTCTCCGTGGCATGAAATACATACATACAGGTCCATACAATCATTATAATCTCCAGATAGAAATTTTTAAAAAAAGTTATTGTCAGCTTTTGACTTAAAAAAAATACTACCCTCCGCTTTTTAGATAGATGTTGTTTGACTTTTTCAATAATGAACTTTGACCATTTATTTCTTTTTTAGATATTTATCGATAAATATAAAAAATATATCATTATAGCCTTTATAGAATATTTCCATAATATTATTTGTTTGATAATTTTTCATGATATAATTAGAAAGTTATTTATGATCAAAGTTTTGTCTTGAAAAGCGAAAACAACATCTATTTAAAAAACGAGTAGTAGTTTTTGATGTCTTCAAATGTCAACTTCTGTTTATAAGTTCAGATTATGCATTTAAGGTAATTCGAATGTTAAGCACGGTATGTGATTGGTTTCCTTTATGTAGAATGTGCGAACTTTTAATTTAGTTGCAAACGGTTTGAAATGGGAAACTTGTTAATGCAGCTAATGTGTTTCATCGGGATTTGAAGCCGAAAAATATCCTGGCAAATGCAGACTGCAAGCTGAAAGTGTGTGATTTCGGCCTTGCTAGAGTGGCCTTCAATGACACTCCTACTGCAATATTTTGGACAGTATGTTCTTTTTCCCCTTCTTTATTTCCTCATCTGCTATTTCATTTTCTTTATTGTGTTCCATCAAACCCTTTTTTTTTTTTTTTTTTTTTTTTTGCATTTTTTCTCCTTGTAGGATTATGTTGCAACAAGGTGGTACAGAGCTCCCGAATTGTGTGGGTCGTTTTTCTCTAAGGTAGAAGTCAATACTCCATATGTGTGTGGCATGCAAGCTATGAAGCATCAATACTTCAAGGAGGTTAAGATACGAGTGTCGGACGGTCCGAACGTGGGGTCCGCACTCTAGACACGACAGAGTCCTTTTTTTTATATCAGGACACACGTGGATACTTGGGGAACTCGGCTTCTGAGTTTTTTAGGAATTTTCTTTTAAACGAGGTTTTTCTTTACCAGTTATACAAAAAAGAAGGGTTGATATAACAAAAAAATAAAATCCTAATATAAAATGTTTAAATAATATTTTGGAATAGTCTCTAGATTTGATAGTTTAAATAGTTTGAAGTATTAAACGTTTCTTTTGTATGAATTAATGACTTATTATGGATATTCTTTATGGCTTATAATGACTATTATAGCAATTATCTCGACTCACCATCTCCATGTAACTGGAAGAACCTATGATGTTGATGGTTTTTTAATTTCATCTCATTTTTCCTTCGTATGAATGTTGTGACAGGAAAGGCATTCGGCGTAAAACTTTGCATGAATTATAGTGTTAACTAATTTTAGACAATTAATTGGCACTATAATTTTCATGCCACCAACCCCAATATCGTTGGGATTAAGGTGCAGTTAATGATGATGATGATGATGATGATGAATATATAACTATTTCCGTGACCCCGCCATACTCGTGTCTCATATTTTTCAAAAATGACGTTACCTTACCCGCTACCGTACGCCTACGAGTAGCCATGTTGTTGGTTCCTAGACAAGGACAACCCCATTCGTCATTTTGTGGTGTTATACTATATACGTTTATTTTTCGCATGCTCTATTATGCAGTATACACCTGCGATCGACATATGGAGTATTGGCTGCATATTTGCTGAACTTTTGACTGGAAAACCTTTATTCCCTGGAAAAAATGTGGTTCATCAATTAGACTTGATGACTGATCTCTTGGGCACTCCACCTCCTGAAACCATTGCAAGGGTGTGTCATGTTTTTTTTTCCCCTTAAATCCTTTTATTTTATATATAATTATTTATTTATATTTATATTTTTGCTAAAGCAATTCTATATTTCTAAAATATCAGCTTATTTATTTTTTTTCCTACCATATTTTATGTGCTAGATAAGAAATGAAAAGGCTCGGCGATACTTAAGCAGCATGAGAAAGAAGAAGATGGTTCCTTTATCCCTCAAATTTCCAAATGCTGATCCGTTGGCTCTTCGCTTGTTAGAAAGAATGCTTGCTTTTGATCCTAAGGATAGACCTTCAGCAGAAGAGGTTAAAATACTCCCCCTTTTCCCCCTCATTTTTAAAGATCAGATCACCATTTTAGATCCATAAATGTAAAAAAGTATTCTTTTGAGCTATCAGGCTCTTGCAGATCCATACTTCCGGAACTTGGCTAGAGTCGAGAGAGAACCTTCTGCACAACCGGTAATGAAAATGGAATTTGAATTTGAAAGGAGAAGGGTTACAAAAGAGGATGTTAGAGAGTTGATATACCGAGAGATTCTTGAATATCACCCGAAAATGTTGAAAGAATATCTAGACGGAGCTGAACCTACAAGTTTCATGTATCCTAGGTATTGAACCTGCGATATCATGTATTTACATGCTTATCGGACATCCTTCTCTTTGTGTGTCTAAAGTGCTCTCCTTCTTTCTTTTCCTTTTCTTTTTCTTTAATTTTTTATTCACAAATCTTATTTTTCTTGTCGTTAGTTGGGATCTTTCAAACATCATCTTTTCTTTGCAGTGCTGTTGACAAATTTAAGAAGCAATTTGCATTTCTTGAAGAGCGTTACGGAAACGGCGCTGCTTCCCCACTCGAGAGACAGCATTCGTCATCTTTGCCCAGGTGAACTTCATAAATAAAATAATAATACTAATAATAAATTGAATGTAGTGGCCGTTATGCTTCATCTCATATTATATAGTGGCGGAGAAATGGTGGGCCGTGGCCAGCTCGCCCGAGCCCGAGCCCGACGGACCAATGGAAATATCCAGCAAATCTCTCTCTATATATAAACATGTATTACAGAATTTATTGAGATGGGCTAAAATTGGCCCAATGTTTTTTGGTTCTCCTAAATATGATCCCAGCTCGGAACTATCCTCGGGCCGGGCTGCAATTTGTCACCTCTAATTTTATAGTTGCATCAGTAGAGAAAATACCCATTTCACATTTCTGAGTCATAAGAGTCCGTCCACTAAAAGTTGTTTGGAACAGGCCATCTGTAATTTACTCTGGTAACTCGAACCAGAGCACGACTGATGCTGCCAATGATCTTTCAAAGTGTTCCATTAAACAAGCCGAGAAGCCACACGTGGATCGGGCTTCGGTACTTCCCATGACAAGGTTACCTGTCCAAGTTCCTCATATCATCCAAGGTAATGACACGTGGAATTGAATTTGAATTTACTTGTTACTAATTTATCTTTTAAAACCACAAATAACCTCTTGAGGTTTGGTATCTACCTTACAAATAGCCACATCACGACCCCTCCTGAGGGTGCGTTTGTAAAACGTAAGGCAAAAACAAATGTTGGGGGTATTTGTAATTTTGTAATGCGCGGGAGGATAAAATGCGCTTTTCGAATGTCTCTTGGAGTGAATTGCTCCTTTTGAATGATATGGGTCTGATTTGCAAAGAATTTAAACTTGAAAAAGACTAGAGGGGATTAGGGGATTTTAAAGGGGATTCTTTGCAGAGTTCAAATATAATATAAATAAACACATAGTTCAAATATTATATAAATGAACACAAGGAGATTTCGTGCGATTTAGAAAACGCAAGGGGATCTAGTGCAATTTCATATAAACATCGGGGGATTCTTTACTTTGCAGCTGGTTCGTTTTTTTTGTTATACGAACTAAAATATTAGTTGATTGAAAAAAAAAAAAACTTAAACAATAGGTGAGATACATGTTCTAAAGAGCTGTAGCTTCGTTAAATGAAATAGGAAAAGTAGACTCTTCAACTGGAACGGGAACGGAGTGTTGAACACACAAAAAAAAACTCAAGGCTAATTTTCGTAATTAGCCCGCACATATTATGTGTTTTGGTCTTTTACTGATGAGGATGGTCCTATCTCAGCGAGAGGATCTGCAAGGCCCGGGAGAATCATCGGCCCCATGTTACGTTACAACAATTGTGGACCAACAGAAGAACCACCTCGACCATCAAAGGAAACAACTGAAGAGCGAAAAACAAATAGGAATCCTAATAATAACCCACCTTCTCACTATATTGTGCCTAACTCTTCTTACCCAAGAAAGCACCAGAGCTGCAAGTTTGAAGGAGGAGAGGGCGTCAATGAAGGCCCGAGCGGGCTCCAACCCAAACCTGATCTTCACATGACGAGAAAAGTTGCCGCGGCCCAAGGTGGGCCCGGAAACCACTGGTATTAGTTTCACGGGTACAATGATGTCCCGACCTGGACAAGATTCAAGTTGCCGAGCTAACAATAATCACACAACTTGATACTTTTGAGGGCCCGATTGGTTTTCCGGTTGTTTCTTAAGTTCACATGATTGGTGGGCTCGGCAGGTGTTAAAAACAGTTTAACATGATTGAACTAAAGTGTTCCAAGTTCACCCATGATTGTAGATGATGTAGGAGTTGAAGGGAACAAACAACGGTCCGGATTTGACGACTGGATTGATTATTTCTACCTCAATGCCGTGTGACCTTGCCACCGACTACCGAAGTTTGTTGTAATTGTACCTTTTGTAATTTATAAATTAATTATTATTTGCTAATTGATGAAAAATTGTGGACCCGAGTAGAACAGAATAACCTGTCTTGATAATTCTTGATTTTTTTTTATTTTTTTTTTATTTTGACATTATGTTGATTTCATTTGTTGGTAAGTCACCACCCATTAAGACCAGTTTAACTATTCCTGCTCATAACATTCTTATGTTTATGAACTAGTTCCGTTAAAAACGGTCGTCGTTTTTGCTTTTCGAGATGAAACTTCGACCATAAATATTCTGTATTATTTTTGTAACAAGTTGAAGAATAGGGTGATTTATATCTAATACTTATTGAGCTTGACTATGCTTGATTAAGTTCGAAAAACCTCACGAGCGACCAATATTTGATAGATTAAGTTTGAGCTCGACTTGAAAATAAACGAGCCAAATTCGATCTTTCCAGAGTTTGCGTTGCAAAACATACCAATCACTAAAATAACCTCTATTTACAGAAGAATTCCCCCAAAACATCCAAAATTAACATTCCATTATGTCTAGAATAAAGAGGAATGTTTCGAAAATTATTTTCGTTTTGTTTGAAGATTCGTGTTTCTCTTTTTCTTATAGGGGCGTATTTTATTTAAAATAATTTTTTAATTAATAAGTAATTATATATTTCAGGAAAAAAGTAAGAAAATGCTCGTTTTATATATTATAACTAGTAATCCAAAAACATAATGTGAAAAGTAATATCTAATTGTATTTTTTTTAACATTACTCCTACATTAAATAATGATATTTATATTAATTGGTAACAATATTTACTAATGTTTGGCCCATGCATTCAGGGGTAGAATGAGAAGTGAAAGAATGGCAGATAAATAATATATTTACATATAAATAATATATTAATGTAATGCAAGACTGTAAAAAATGTAGTTTATGATATTTAGTTTTATTTATATAATTTTTATGTTTGATGTTGCAAATCAATTTGTACTTTCGATTTTTCATTTTATAGCATACATTCGATAAAGTAGAAAGTGCGTTCTTTGTACTGCTCTCACTCACATACTTAATTGATGTCGTCAACCAAGTGTTCTTATTCTTTGTTGTGTGGGCTCTCGTTAACGCACTTGATTGATGTCACATGTGTAATAGAATTCCATAAAGAGCACCGTTATAGCTCCATATAAATTCTTTTAGTCGGATCGAATATCATATTTCAAGATATAACCTCATAAAAGTCAATAATATTATTTAACATTTTTATCTTGGAAAAATTTACACTTTTCGACTTTAATTATCTATATATTTGAATTTTGCAATATTAATTATACTTTTTTTATCTATACCATCCTAATTCGTCAATTTGTTACAATTTGCAATATTTCTCGTCAAAATCAACACTAATCTTGGTTCTTAATTACATTGTCAATGAAGAGTATTGTTACGAGTGTGGTCAAATGGTAGTACCTCTACAACAAGGGAATCGAATCGAAGTGAGTTAGCATCTAGTGTTTCTTTGCTCGTTCCATTCAATCGAGAAATCTACTATATATTAAAAGAAAATTTTTGTCCACATGGCATACCCATATTTTATCTATTTTTTCATAATTCTAGAATGAAATATTATTAAAAATAATTTTAGATTGGATGAATTTACATATAGAAGGTTGATTAATTAAATGAGATTAAAATAATAAAATAATATACTATTTTTATTGGAAATATATAATTATCAATATCATATTTTATATAGAAATTAACAAATACATATTAAGTAATACATGTTATATGGACATTAGATGAGATAAAAATTTTGCAGTCTAAATATATAATTAACAATATAAATATTTAATATATGAAAATAGTATTATTATAAACAGTATGTCTTATACCATAAATTTATTCACGGTTTCTACACTAATGACATACGAAGAAGAAAAATGGCGCGTAAAAGATGGATGGCTCTCTGGTTAGTTGATTTGTTTAGATTTGAACAATTTCATAAATATCCGTCATTATTTTAAACAAATAATGCTTTTTAAATTGCCATTATTATTTTACACATTTACCAAAATCATTACACGTTTTTTTACCATAATTACTAAAGACACAATTACACGATCTAGTTTAATTCAATTCAATTCGAATTTCAGTTTAATTCGATTCAATTCGAAAAACTTCAGTTCAATTCAGTTTATTTCAGTTCAGTTCAGTTCAGCTTTAAAATAATATTATTAATTACTATAATTGATTATTAATTATATCCTCAGTAATATGTATAATTATTATAAGTATAATATATAATTTTATTATTACTAGTATTATTTTTGTTGTTGTAATATAGAAAATTATTACTATTATCGTATAATTATTTTTTAATATAATTAACTACTAGGAGCATTATTATTGGTATTAATTGATATTATCAATAATATTATATAATTATTATTATTAATATTAATCTTCTTATTGTAAGTATGTTTTTATTGTTATTGTATATATTATTACTAAGAGTTCTTTACCATCCGTGTTTCTTTATTTATATAGAGATGTTAAATGAGAATAGTCCTTAAAATAAAGTGAGAATCAATTTTTTAATACCAAACCATAAAATTGATAAGTTATATATCCTCATTCATAAGAGTGTAAGTTATTGATACCATTTTGCTTAAAAAGACTAAAATGCCCTCCAAAAAGGTGTTGATGTTGACTTTCCTTTTTCACCTTTTAGTGATAGATTTAAGGATATTAATGTCTTTTGGTATCAAAAACTTATACTCTTATGAATGAGGATATATAACTTGTTACTTTTATAATTTGGTATTATAAAAGATAGAACCCTAAAATAAATATATGACTAAATGATAACTGTTAATAATTGAATTTAACGTTTATAGATTAGTTCTTAATATTATTTAATTTTTTAATTTAATAATATTAAGAGTATTAACTTAATTTTTTAAAATTAATATATTAAAAATTAATTTTGATCGTTTGTTATTATTCATCAACATTTGTAATTTGACGAATATATATAGGGGTTGGTTCTGGTGATGATGAGATTTAAGTTAAAAAATAAGAATGAATCTGATCTATAGATCCTGATTAAATGACTGACCTAGATTTATTATCACAAAAACATATGCATGGAACCCAATATTTTTGTGCATCGATATTTTGATGCATATAATGCATAGTTTGAATGCATTGTACTTTTGATGCACAAAATGCATATATTGCATGCATAAGCCAATCTGAACGATTTAGATTTATTCTTATTTGTTACACGAGAAGTAGACCTGGCAAATCGTTCGTGTCGTGTATTTTCGTGTCGTGTACTTTCGTGTTTCGTGTACCAAAAGTCCAAACCCATACACGACACTAAATGAATTCGTTTCATGTCGTGTCATGTACCGCGCAAATTCGTGTCGTTTCGTGTCGTGTTTTCGTGTCAGGCACATGATATAAAATAAATATTAAAATATTATAAAAATAATAATTTTAATATTATAATGTTATTTTTATAGGTTTTAGTAGACGAAATG
The DNA here is from genome assembly GCA_033398695.1 of Orobanche coerulescens. Classification (NCBI taxonomy): domain Eukaryota; kingdom Viridiplantae; phylum Streptophyta; class Magnoliopsida; order Lamiales; family Orobanchaceae; genus Orobanche; species Orobanche coerulescens. Next base: position 233,521,931 of record CM065802.1, read on the forward strand.
AAACGAATGGCAAGGAAAACACGAATGTTTATACGAAATTCATGAAAGTTCATATTATATTTTCAAGTTTTAAAGTTTAGTATTAACAGAATTCATAAAATATATATTTTATTAAATTAAATATAAAATAGTATATTTATTTATTTATTTCGTGTACCTCATGTCGTGTCGTGTACCCAAAGAGTAAATACAAACCCGACACTAAATCTCGGTCGTGTACTTTCGTGTCGTGTACTCAAAATGCAAACCCAAATACTAAATTTTCGTATCGTTTTCGTATCGTGTTTTCGTGTGGTGTGGTAAATTACCGGGTCTAACGAGAAGCCATTCTAATTTGATCCACCGTTATTAAAGTTTTTAGTATATACTAAAAAGATGTGGGACTATAAACCATCTTCCTTTGTCTTTCATTTTTGGTATTATATCCCCACATTTATTATCACTCTTTCGTAGAAGTCGAAAACCTGGTAGAACTCAACAGCTTTCTTGATTGTTCCGATACCTTCCATGGTGTTCCTTAGGCTCTGCTTCTCTGTATCAAAATCGTCCTCGAACCCCTTATTATCTTCCATAAAACTAACAAACCCCCTAACCAATTCACACTCCCATCTGAACTTCTCCTCGAAATTCAAGACATTACAATTAGGGTTCCAGAGGACCGCCGCCGCGAAGCCACATACCTTTGTTTCATTGTACGCTACAAATTCCACAATGGATGATCTCAGGGTACCCCCAACCCCGCACCCTGTTAATGCGAGCCGGGCCGAGGTCTTTCGGGCCCTCGAAGCCTCTCTGGGCACCACATTTAGCTCTCAACCCACAGTCCCGAACCCTAACCCTCTGATCGTCGTGATAAGTGGTCCCAGTGGCGTCGGAAAAGATTCTGTGATCAAACGGTTAAGAGAAATCAGAGAAGATCTGCATTTTGTGGTCACCGCAACTAGCCGGGCCAAAAGGCCCGGCGAAATTGATGGGAAAGACTATTTTTTTCTGACAAGAGACGAATTCTTGAAAATGATTGATAAAAATGAGCTCTTGGAGTACGCATTGGTTTACGGTGAATACAAAGGTGTCCCTAAGCAGCAAATTCGGGACTACATGGCCAAAGGCTGTGATATTGTGTTGAGGGTCGATATACAGGGCGCCGCGAATCTGAGAAGGATATTGAAAAACAACGCAGTTTTTGTGTTCTTGGTGGCCGAGAGCGAGGAGGCTATGGTGAAGAGATTGATCGATAGGAAAACGGAGACGAGTGAGGCTTTGCTTATCAGGGTTGCCTCGGCTAGAGAAGAGTTGAGGCATTTGAAGGAGTTCGATTATGTGGTTGTCAATAAGGAAGGCGGGATGGAGAGTTCGGTGAAGTTGATTGATTCGATTATTGATGCTGAGAAGGCTAAAGTGCACCCAAGGAGGGCCCTCGTGTAATTGTTCTGTTTTGACGAATTAGGTCAGTAATTCAGTATGGTACTTGTGTTTGAGATTTTTTGGACATAGGTTGTGAAGCTAACTTTATCCTGACATTAAGTAATGTTTCTTGTGGCAATTGTGCAAGGATATATGGTGTTTTCTATGGCAAATAATGGATTGGTAGATATGTGGTTTCATGTGGTTTTTTATGAGTTTGTTTTCGGTTTTTAGTATATTACGTCTCCCTTGTAGCTCAAGTGGTATTTTGCTTACTCTTTGTCAGATCAAACTTTATAAGAGCATTGGATCAAGGTCTGAACCTTGAGTATTTCAGTTTCTTTGAGATATATATATTGAACTTAGACTATTGATAGTACAAATGTATCATCACCGTGTCTCCTAAAAAAAACTCGTGGTCAGTGGTCTTATAGCTTGAGCGGTATTGTTTGTTATAGGACCAAAGGAATAGTACTTCAAGCCCAATGAAAAGGGAAAGAAAAGTTTATTCGATTCATCTTTTTTCTCAAAAGAAAAAGCCATCGAGCAAAAACCAAACCCCTAGTCGCCAATAGGCCTGTAAACGAGACGGATCCTCCCGAACTTTGCAGAGATTGAGTTCCGCTCGAGGTATTTCGAACTTTAGGTTCGATTCGGTTCGAATTTGTTGAATCTTAATTTTTAAGGTTCGATTCAGGTTCAATGGTTAATTTACACTTTATAGTTTGGTTCGATTTGGCTTGTTTTTTCGAACCGTTCAAATAAAGTTCGATTCAGCTCGTTTTGAGAGTTAAATCCAAGTTCTAGTCGGTTGGGTACTTGGGTAGGTTAATGATATCGGACATACTATTTGGGGAAATGGGCTAAGGGTTTAAAGTTTGGGCCAAAGCCCTTTGCATCCCGAATCGAGCCTAATGGTTTGGCTTGTTTGGCAGAACCTTATTTTTAAAGGTTCGATTTTACGTTTACCGGACCACGAAAGGAACTATTTTAAGCTGAACCGTCTGAATCGAGTCGAGCTTGCAGGCTCATTTACATCCCTAGCCGCCAACCCATTCCCCTTCTCTCTTCTTGACTGTTCTGCACCCACCCTGACGCCGTCCATGGCTGGCCGGCACTGTCAGACTTGTACAGATCCCCTTCTTTTGCTTTTAACCCGAGGGGAGGGAATGGAGGACGGATGGCAACGGCGGCACAAAAATTAGAAATTCTAAAAATCCCTACAAAACTAGAGTATATATCTATTATGTAGACACTTGATCTTTTCCCATGCCTTTGTTAAGTATCATGTATATGTCTAGTCTCCAGTACTCCCTGCGGACTCGAGCTCAACCCTGTTCTAAGGCTAAGGTTCTAGTATTACTTTTTCGTCTCGTGTCGCTCCCGCATGGGTCGCAGACTCCCACTTACCGAAGTCGGCGATGTTGGATCTTCTCCACTTCACTCTCAGCCTCGTACAACTCTAGTTCCGATTTCTGAGCAATGCTTCTGATCAAATCTCCTTGCGTCTTCCTTTCTTGCCTTCATTTTGCGATAGAGTTATATGATCCATTTTATTCTCCACAGACACTCTCCCAAGCATCACTAAAGTCTGTTCAAATTCGTTTTCTTCTGTTTACAAGCATTGTTACAGTATGTGTATGTGCATAAAACCCGAAACGCCTACACATGATATGACGAGGAACCTAAAATAATTTCTACACATAAGGACTCCCAGTTCTCGTGATTTTACATCTAAATACGAAGTGTTGGCTGTTGATACTGGGTTGTTTGATGATTAGCATCTTGGCTGTCGGCTGGTTTCACTCAACTCGGCTGTCATTGAATCCTTATCTGCCGAGTCGCTCATCTTGGCTGTTGCCGACTTTCTATCTTGGTTGTCAGCCATCTGTGTCGGCTATCGATGATCTTCATCTTGACTGTCCCCTATGTCAAGTTATGTTCCTAGCTAACATACATGGGGAGTAAGCTATAATCCTTCCAACTTTGTAAAGTTTACAGAAGATGATCATTTAATTCCTTAACATATGATTTTATCTTTAACAAATGGTATTGATTAATGCCACATCATATTCATTCTTAATTTTAGAGAAAAACATTTGATTCTGGTTCGATTTCCTTGTAATATTTGTTTTTTCAAATAAAAAAAAATAATCAGGTTTGCCATTGGATTTAAAAAAAAATGCGATTCGGTCGGGGAGCCTCGGACCACCCCCAACCCCGCACTATGGTGCCAGACACAAGTTTGAATCAGATCTTCTCCTACCAAACCATAAAATACCCAAAAATAAAGAGATTCAGAAATCACTATAAAGGAAAATCAGATATAACTAAGAACATCACCTGTACATAAAAAAAAATGATCTATAGTTACAAATTACAATGACACACCTTCCATTTAATCCTTTTGTATTTCTCAGAGTAAGTAAGGAAATCATCTGTTGCGAAAGAAGTTGCGATCCCAACGTCGCAATAGACCATCCATAATATTACTCGTCGGGTTTTTCTCAACTCTTAGAGTAACCTTCGTCCGATCAGCCACGTCGTCAATCTCATCCGGGACCCCATTGGCCGATTGTGTGTCCCGATGACACGATGCCGTAGCCTCAGTCGTTTCTTCCCCCGCACGACGTGCTGCAGCGTTGGTTGTCGGGATTTTTGCTGTGAGTAAGTGCTCGTTGGAATTATTTTCGTTTTGGTTACACGTTGAAAGACGGGTTTCGGACGCCAGTTTGGGTCCGTTGGCTGCTGATGTGGAAGCAAACTCCCTGCTTCGGGTGGAGAAGGAATGATCAGGTTCGTTGGTTGGAGATGGTCTCGGTCCGAGGTCAGTGCCGACGTCGGGTGATGGCTCCTCGACTATAGGATTTTTTACATTCAGGTCCTTTAGTGACTCGACCACGGCTACCATAAGCATCTGCAAAAAAACAGCTAATGTCAGCAAAAAGAACTTTTCAATAAGAAAAAATAAAAAAATTACCCTCGAGTTTTAACCTAATTAAAAGGAAAAAAAATCAGATTATTACGTACCATACCCCCCCCCCCCCCAAACCCTAACCCCCCAGGTTTGTGTTTGTATTAACAAACATCCTCAAAAGGTGTAAGGCATAACTACAAAAAAGAAGTGCACTTGAGGTTTTGACCTACTTACAGAGAAACCCAGCTAATTTTCAAAATTACAAAGCGCCCCGTTTGTGTTTGTATTGACAAACCATCTTCAAAGGATGCAAGAATAATTACAAAAAGTACCCGAGTTTTTGACCTTTTTGACCTAATTATATAAAAAAAAAAGGCAGCTAATTTTCAAAATTACAAAAAAGTACCCATGAATAACTGTAATATTTTTGTTTGTATATACGTAAAGGGGCTTCGGAAATAACTATTGCTTATGAAGGGGGAAATGTAAAGACAATAAAATTTCAAGGGTGTTATTTGTAATTTTGAAAAGTAGTTTTTTTTTTTTAATTAGGCCAAACCTCAAGGGTACTTCTGTAATTAATCCAAGGTGCAATTATTTGCAAAATAGAAACATAACCCAAAGGAGTACTTGTAAGTAATCTTGAAAGATAAAAGTTTTTTCCCCCTTTTTCTTTGGGTATTATGCTAAATCTCGAAGAAAAAAATTTTGGGTACACACACAATATACATACACATGTATATAAAAACACACACACACACACACAGCACATAAGGAATGATACTTGCCCTTTCTTCTTCTTCCACATTACTCGGAAAATCTGCCAAAGTATCGAGCGGGTACTCTACATATTCATCGTCATTAATTGATAGAGGAGCATGGGAACCGGCGCCAGAAAGTTCAAAGCTAATCATATTAGAGGATGATGCCTGAGAATCAGAATCCCTACTCTCCACCTATTAAGAGTACAAACAATATTTAAGAGTCGATTACTTTCGTAAGAAAAAATTAAAAAGAAAACACACAACTTCCTCAAGAATATATCTGCATAACAAGCTAGTAGATACAACAATGATGTATCATCACCAACAACTGCTCCAAAATCTCAACTAGACTAGTGTTGTTAACGAGCCCGAATACTTGAAGCTCGAGCTCGACTCGAACTCTTATCGAAGTCGAGCTTGGCTCCATAACATTACCGAGTGAGAAAGTTCACTCGACTCAAAACGAGCCTAACGAGCCTATCGAGTCGAACCTAGCCTAACGAGTCAATGGAATTATAAGAAAAATCTCAGTTATCGAGCCTAACAAGTCGAGCTCGAGCCGGATGTTAGTAAATCAAATACAGCTCGAGCTCGACTCATTTAGCTATACGAGTCGATCCTTAATGAGTGGAGTCGAGCCGAGCTTTCGAGCAGCTCGGTTCACATAACAACTATAATCACAACTATGTTGCAGACGGTGGCATCAAGATTATATTGTAAATTAATGGTTTAAACTTAGTTAACAATATAACTTCATGAAAAAAAAATCAAAGTAGCGAAGTTTTACGCCGGATGGCCAGCCTGTCGCAACATTCATACAAAGGAGAAATGAGATGAAATTCTAAAACCGTCGTCATCATAAGTTTTTTCACTTGCATGGGAAATACAATAGGACATCCATGAGTTGAGATAATCGCTACACTCATGACCGGTCCAACTTTTCCTTCAGCAGCGACATCCAGCGATTGGAACAAAGCACATACACAAAATGAACACAACAATTACATGTCGTCAAGCATATAAAACGATTCTCACCAACTATCCAAGTTAAAAATAAAGACAATCGAAACATCTCGCGACAGAAAGAAAGAAATGCAAGGGGTACCTGGGCATCGGGTTGTTTATCTTTTGATGACATATCTGCAGGAACCTGAAACACAAAATAGATTGAATTGATTTAAACATATATAATCACATAATAAGCAATCTACTTGTATTGCTTCCAACAACTTTTCCTCTCTACTAAAGTTTATTTACTAAGCGGAAAAAAAAAATTCTTAGTTCTCATGAATAAAAAATGACGGGGTTCCATACATAACCATACAATGTTACATTGGTCGTCTTTCTGGACCCATGATGGCACATATATCATTATCTTAGTCAACATTCAAACTAGAGATAGTTACATAAAAAGGCGTAGCCAGGACGACAAAACGGGCTCGGCCGAATTTTTTTTTTAATCATACAAGTCCATAACATTTTTATTTTATTTTTAACACAGTATGGACGGAGGCAAGGCTGCCCAGAGAAATCTAAAACAAATAAAACGTATGCATCCACTATATTTTTACTTATCTTTATCCTTTCAACAGTATTTGGACGGGAGGCGGGGTTGAGCCAGGGAAATATCTTAAGAAAAAAATCCTAAAAAAATCATACCAGTTCACCATATTTTTTTTATCATTCTTAACACTAATCGGATGGAGATGGGTGGGCCAGACACCGAGTGGAGTCCACGGACTTGGGTCCTTCTAAAAGAGCACGGGCCAACCAAAGAAGACGTGGCTGGAAGTTATACGTAAAGATATGGAGGCTAAGAGACCTGATGGAGATCTATTTAAAGAGAGAGTACGTGGAGAGGATTAATACATGCACAAAACCAAACATGATTCTATTTTTGGTTCATAAAGCTTACCTCAAGTTTTTGGGATAAAATCTTCGGTTTGTTTGTTTGTTGAGACTGCATTTTTTTAGGAGCCAAATCTCAAAGGTGGTTTCGTAATTTATCACTTTTGGTTATCAATAGTAAAGAAAACTTAAATCTTACCACCATCATACTCATAGGTCTTCTGGAGCGAAGTATCCTGATGGCGTCCTCAGTGCTACTAGTTGCCGGACCTGAATTTGGCCCAACATAGTTACATCGTTTCAAAAAAAAAAAACTTCAATTGAGTTAAAAATCGTACAAAAGGAGCAAAATATACGTAACCCACCAGCGTGTGAACTCAACAAGTCATCAGAGAACTCTAAATTGTGGATATTACTCCAACTACCCTGGAAGCCATACAATCGATTACACAAATTTCAAAAAAAAAAAAAGGTTGCCTAATATAACAAGAGTCCATTACAAATATACACTTGAGATTTAGTCAGTGGTGCTATCTTTAAAAATTACAAACATGGTAATCAAGTCGTCGACTAGCCGTTAATTTTTGTAACCTGAAACCCTAACCCCCAAAACCCAGATTTTTACCAGAATCTGACCCGTAAACTGGAACTGAAATTGAAAATGATTAAAGCGTATGAAAACATACGCGTTTTTCCATCTCGTTTACACATTTTATTTGCTAGTCTACAACTTCAATTATACTTGGATGTTATTATGTAGTGACTATGATCTATTATGGATATTTGTTGAACTTGAACTCTATATTCTATTAGTTTTTGATGAAAACTATGGAACTGTTGTGTGTTTAGTTATATTATGTACCAAATCTAATAATATATATGAACTTGTTGTCGACTTGACACGACTAGTCGGACGACGTGTCGACTTGTTGTCCTGACAATGCATGAGCGACTTGGCGTCGTGATAACCTTGATTACAAACACCCCCTTAAGTTTTTATTTCTATTTTACATATTATGCAAAACAAACCTCAAGGTGGTATTTGAAATACTTGCAAGGGAGTTATTAAAATTTTGAAATACCTTTTTTTTGGGTAAATAGATTAAACTTTAGGTGTATTTTTTGTAATTTATAACCCAAGCAATTTACCTTGGGAGCATAGTCATGAGTTGAGTCAAAATATGTACTCCCTACTTCATCCTCCGGAGGGTGTAATACATTGTTGAAGAAAATACTTATAGAATCGAAATAAAATTGAGGCCGGGGAGAGTTGTGGTCACCGTCAAATTTGATTATATTCTTGTCACCCTGCAAAATCAGACGCCAATAAGATATGAGGACCGAAATGCAAAAAGTAAAAAACTCTAATGTGAAAGAACTGATGCAACCAGCAAGCGCACATAACACGCGCTGCACAGCCTTATGTTACATTTACTTGCAATAAAATTGTAGAAAATGTTTTTGTTTTTATCGAAGTTTCTCTTACAAAGAGCCATAATCAAGCCTGGATATGCAAGCAAAAAAGTTGGTGAACTCTTAAAAAAAAAATTCAAAACAAAAAGAACTTTTTAAACTACAAATAGTCCCTTGACGTTTAGGTTTGTAATTACCTTGAGACCCCCCACCCCCTGTTGGGGTTGCACTTTTGTAAGACAAAAAAAAAATATTAGGGGGTTTTCGAATTTCAAAAAAGAACTGTTTTTTTGGCAATTAGGCTAAACCTCAGGGGTAGTTTTTGTCATTTATTTACCTTTTATTTACCTTTGAAATTCTACAGCACTCTAGCATATGCAGTCAAAATTAAAGACAATTTTACAGGTACGTAAAACGCTTGGAACGTACGAAAAAAAAAACAGTTATGGAATGAAGGTATAAAAGCACAATAGAAAATATTACGCCAAAAAAAAACAAATATTAAAAAAAAAAGGAGTATAGCATGAACACATACCACATAAGCATCAAATATACGATCACAGTGATGTGGTTGTATGAAATCGTCATCAATGGCATGACCAAAAAGAACTGGAACAAAGCAAGACTTTGCAACCTGAAAACAAAATATAACTACCAAAACTGTCATATACTGAATTTCGCCTCAATTTGAACTCAAAAGATTTTTTTGATTTTAAGAGATATAACCTTGCAAAAACCTTGATTTTAGGGACGGGTTTGGGGGGGGGGGGGGGTTCTTTCTTCCTAGAGTATGTTGAATGTGCTAAAAAATAAAGGATAGTCGGAGGAAGTCAAGGGAGATATTATATTCAATAAGGAGAATTACACGGTAGAGTAAGAGTACCAAAAGGAAAAATGGACAACTATTGGTGAAAGGCACAATCATCATCTGAAATGATAGTTCCGGTGGTGACGATACCTTGATTGTATTGAGATTTGTTATGTCGAATTTCGCCTTTTTCTGAATTGCTCTCCGCATGTAGTGGATAGCAAACTTGACCTTCAAACATAAATGGCAAAATTGTTATAGAAAACAAAAATATGTCGAAATCATATGAAAAGGAGAGATGACTACAAAAAGAACCCCGGAGGTTTGACCTAATTACTAAAAAGACGGCTAGCTTTCAAAATTCCACAAAACACCTCCCAGATTTGATTCGGTGTTGATATTAAGGGGCTGACTGCAATATTTTTTTAAACATGAAGGGGAGATTCTGAAATGTTTTGTCAATGAAGGGGTAAATATAAGACAAAATAGAATCTCAGGGGTACTCTCTGCAGTTTTGTAATTTATCTGGGTTTTTCTGTAATTAGGTCAGACTTCAAGGGTACATTCTCGTAATTATTAATCCTAATAGCATAACGACTTCTCTCTTCATAGAACAAGTGACATGGACATTTCATAAGAAGCATTCAAAGGATGTCCATATCTAGCCAGCTTACCGTGAATTTAGGAAGGCGGACTTTGTAAGTATCGACAAGTTCCATCATCAAATCGACCAAATCTGAAAAGGGGCTGTCCAAAACCATTCCCGCGACGGAAGGATCTTCAGCTCCATACATCAAGCTGAAAAACATGCAGAATGTCGAGCTTATTCTTGACAGAGGGAGTGTTTGCAAAAAACTTCTGCTTTTTATGGAAAAGTGATTTATTGTAGAAGACACTACGAGCTTAAAGCAGTTGAAAATTGGAAGTTTGCAGTGTTTGCGAATAGAACGTTAAAAAGTAATGTTAGTTAAACAGGAATGTTCAATGATTAAGTTGTAGAAGTACTTATTTGTTAGTAGAAGTTCGAAGCAGAAGCAGAAGCAGCAATCCACACACACACACACACCATCCTTCGGAGTTGTTAAATTAGTTAAGCAACATACCCCAACTTGGTAAAATTATAAATCACACATATTAAGGCAACATGTTCTGGCAACAAACAAGAAAGAAATCACTAACCTAGTAACAGCACCCATAGAGCGGCCCCACAAGCCGATCAAAGAAATATTCCCCTCTCCACGTAGATAATCAACCACAGCTTTCAGATCATCCTTCTGCAAAAAACCCGACACCACAATTTATCACAAATGACATTTATAGGATACGAGGCAATTAGTATGAAGCCCACAACACATTTAACGTACACTGCATAGCAAATGCAAGTTATCACGAGGAAAAAAAGAATAATAAAAAGGAAATTCCCAATTACAATTAAGAGCAGTTCACAGTTCACACTGCATCTTTTCTATAAACTCGTCATGATTTTTTTTTTTGTTTAGGCTCATGTTATTATCAGTATACAGGATTCCTTGAGATGACCGACCGATAAATTGTCACTTTAATGAGTCAATATGAGACATGATATGAGTTGGAAAGCAACATACTTCATTCCATCCGAGAGTGACATGTTCTCCTCCGGACAGTCCCGACCCGGAGAAATCAAGCGTGAAAACAGTTATATTTGATGGCAACAATATAATAGCAGCTTCACTAGCATCTGTTCGGCAACCACTGATAAGAAAACGAAGGTAAAAGCTAATAAGTACGTACTTGATACCATAATATCACAAGGAAAACTCTAAACTTCGTATATACACAAATGATTTTGAATTTACAAAAGAGAACTATTTCCTTGCCATTAAAAAAAAAAACTAAATTATTAGTTCTCTCCAAAGAGTGGAATATACAGCAACAACAACAATATAACCCCAATGCCTCAACGGCTCCCGCAAAAAGCGGGGTAAGGGGGGGTCGGATGTACGCAGTCTTACCCCTGTCTTAATACAGAGAGGCTGTTTCCGGATGATCCAAAATAAAAAATGCATCGAGAATTGCATGGAATGACTAGTACTTCATGGGAAAAAGAAGTGCAGCCAGTTTCGTGAGTCATTTTGTTTTATTCCATTATAATCCATAACCAAAGAATAAGGAGTCTTTGGCACCATTGGAAACAATGGAAAATTTTTCTTTACAGCATCAACTTAAAAATCAGATGGTAGTTCGATCCAACAGACAAGTTCATTATATCAAATTCATTGCTCACTTCTAGATACCCGTTCTAAAAGAAATAAATGGGAAAAAAATGAGGGGCGAGACTCTTTAGAATATGATTTTCAAAATTCCTTGAGAGAAAAAATATCAAATGTAAAGGTACTCAATTTTTCAACTTATTCATGTGTGAAATTAGTTCTTAATATGTAAAAAAGAAATTCATGTGAAACAATCAATTTCCGCCATTTGAGATGAAATGTGGTTACCAAGGCTAACTTGGTGTTGATATCATAATGTTTTTCACTAATCAGTTACAAACCTATTTCCATGGCAATAGATCACACAGGGCAGTGGGTTTCCTTCCGGGCGAACAATAGGCATGTAATGGCTACATTGGAGAACATCCCCTCGACTATTTACAAGCTGCAGGATTTGAAAACAGAACAAAAAAGAACCTTTAAGATCACTCCCAATAAGGACAATCCCAAACGACGGAAGAAAAAAAAATCCTACTTGTAGGATTGAGTATCACTTATTTTTGCCAATATACATATTTGGATTAACTTATTCACCCTTGAAGTGTATAATAGCCTATGAGAGAGAGAGAGAGAGGGAGAGATGCACACATCTCCAAGCATCGTCAAACAAATAGAGCCTCTTACCTCCAAATCTTTCCTCTGGTACCACCTGCCTTTTAGCACAAATTCGTCATCTAACAAATCGTTTTTCGAATTGTAATCAGCTCTGCAATCCAAGAATATCAAAAGGTTGGATATGTTCCATTATTACCGACAACAATGATATGCATTCTTTGAGACTTAGAAATCAAAGCAAGAAAGGAGATCACTAGATTCACAAGCATCGCCAATGGCGTAGCTAGGGGGACATCCCTGGTCCGGGCTCCCCCCCATTTTTTAAGGAAAAAAAATTAAATTTACCCTCGGAAAATTAAAAAGAAAAAAAAATAATGATTTGGTAAGAGTTTTTAAACTTCAGCCCCCCTTCATTCCCCTGTTGGCTATACGCCATTGAGCATCGCCACTCACATTATCAATATAATAGCTGGTTATACACGAAAAGCCCAGTTGTCAGGTCAGGGCTTCCGGTCATGCAAAAGCACAACTTCCATTATACGAGAACGACGACTCTTGAAAGGCTTCTTCATTTTCTTCGGAAAACAAAATTATGATTAAATCTATAACCTAGACATATAGAGTACCTAGTAGAGGATGAAGGATCGTCGTTATCGAGCACATGCTTAGAGTGTCAAATTGCACATACCAGAGCTCCCAACCACGCGATCACGCACATAGACGCACACGCCCACATGGGTGCGTGTTGATGGTGTGGTTGGGAACCCTGTTCTGAACACTTATATACAGGTAGAGTAGAATCACCCCCCATACAGAGTAGAGTAGAATTCAAACGGATGGATCATAAAAGCACCAATCCAACAACATTATTTTTAAAAAATCCAAATAAAAAATCATAAAAGTGTAAAAAAAAAGAGAGAGAGAGAGAGATAAACATAAAACCTCAGATTAATTGAAGCAAAAAAAGAACCCACGAGAAATAAATCAAATCCCATCTCAAAATTACTAACAAGATTCAAGTTTCAGGAACTGTAAACACCTAAATTACATCTGAAATGGAGAAGAAAAACAAGAAAGAACAATTTTTTTTCTCACCTGGGTGGCCTTATAATGAAGTTGATAAGTTGTTCCATGAACAGATTCAAGAAAACTCAAGAAATTCAAGATCCTCCTTTCCCCCTTCACCAAAAACTGTTCTTTTTTTTTCTTTTAAGCAGCAAAAAAAAAAAAAATGTGTGTGTGTTGATTGTTATGGTAAGACAAATTAAAGTGCAAAAAGGTTCAAAAGCACCAGCAAGTTTTACTTTTTCTTTTGGTGGGGTAGAGAGAGAAACAACCGAAATAGAAACCGGCCGTCGTCAGTATTTCTTGATTATTATTATTTTCCCGTTGTTTCTTGCCGGCGATGTAAATATGTACAATCTGGGCTTTGTTTCTTCAAAATAATTTGACAGATTAAAAAAAAAAAAAAAGGAAAGTCAATAGGAGCCCTGTTGTATGTCACGTGCTAAGCTTGGGCTGGACAGTTTCAGGCATTGGAGGACGCACCACCCACCGCATTTGGTTTGCATAAATTTTTATGGGATCTCTCTTTTTTAGTACCAAACCATAAAAGTAACAAGTTATATATCCCCATTCATAAAACTATAAGTTTTTGATACCAAAATGTGTTAAAAGACTTTATTACCCTTAAAGTCTACCAATTACAGAAAAAAAAAACTAAAAAAGAAAAAGGAAGATTATTAAAACTAAACAACAATAAAAAAAGGTCCCACAACTCAATATTGCAAAAAACTCTCCTCCTCTCTGCAAAAAAAGTCTCCCGTCGTGAAACCCTTCGCCGGCAAGAAAATGTCGACCTCCGACTACCACAATGAATCTGAAGACGCCAGAAGTTCCGCTAGTGGCACTCCATCTGAAGAGCAATTCGTCAATGAGCCGCCGGTTAGTGTATTTCATTCACACACGATCGTGCCACGATGGTTGTTCATCTTCCCACGATCGTCTTTGAAGAAGATGAGACCATCGTGTACACGATGGTCTTTCGTGGGCACGATGTCTACACACGGACGGTCGGCGATCGTGTGTGCCGTCGTGTCTTAGAAGTGCAGCTCTGCCTTGCACACGATCGGCACCGCGATCGTTTCCCGTCGTGTGAGCCGTCGTGTGACACACGATGGTCTTCACACGACGGGCATCGATCGTGTGCATGCGATCGTGTGCGGCGTAATTTTTTTTTCGTTCTCTTAAGCATTTTATCATATTCTTATGAGTTGTATGTCCATATTGCATAGTTGCGTATGGAAGAGACCGACATTGCGTTTTGTTACACGTCAGTGAATCTTTACATACGGGAGGCGGTATTTAAAGAGATCATTGAGACATTAAGGAGTATGGGCCGCAATTCATTTATTCTTGATCGAGCTATCGAGAGCTTGACCGAGGGGTCTGGGCGCTTGATTAAAGTTAGGAGGAATGGGAGTTCAAATCGCCCTACATCACTTGATTGCTCGTCAATTGGAGGGTGATCAAATCCGCGGATGAGTCGTGGTTCGAGGTTTGCGGGAGGACCATTCGTTTTACCGCCCGTGATTTCGCCTTGATCACGGGACTCCATTTTGGAAACTCTACCTTCCATCCCGGGACGACCATCTCCTTCCGTCCGACGGTATTTTCCACGAGAATACTCCATGGCAAAAACATTAAGGTTAGTGTTACGCGGAAGAGGTTCAATGCTCGAGATTTTGGTAGAGACATAAGAGATTATCTCAAGGTTGCCAATTTGCTTATCTACTACTACTTTATCCTATGCCGTGACGACATGATGGTCGAGACATGGGCATGGGCATTAGTGGAGGATTTCGAGCGATGGGATATGTTTCCTTGGGGTTCTTATGCCTTTGGGGTTTTATCTTACTACATAGGCAACGTTGCCATGAAGGAGGGACAAGAGCACAAGGACTATCACTTCTATGGTCTGTTTGGGCTTTACAAATATGGTCGTATGAGATGATTCTGCATTGGGAGCATTGTGTGGTAGTCGAGATAAAGCTGTCCAAGTCCGGTGTTTGATGTGGACTACGAGGAAGATGTTTTGTGATTTCACTCATTTCTTGACGATAAGGTACATAAATTTGTAAACGTATTTTCTCCTAACTTCACTAATCTCTTCAACATTATGTGATTGCCCATCTAATGGTATGCTTTAATGACTATTGTTGCGAAGACAAAGTACTTCCCTCTTTACCGCATCCGGAGGAGGATGAGGCGGAGTATTACTACCCGAGCTTTGAGAATGGCTCGCCTTATGACGTTAAGTTCATTAGGCTGTAAGAATATTTGTGAGGAATAAGGCGGATGAGCTGCGCCGATCCAGGAAGAAAGTTATGGATAGGTTGAAGAAGGTGCCGGAAAATTGATTACATATGAGTCGGCACATAAAGTGTCGAAGCGACGCCGGCAGAGTACCCCACCGGTACATGGTGGGGAGACATCGGACCGGAGAGGCGACGAGAGAGGGTGTGTTGTGTCCACGGACTTCCTTGTCGGACCACACCGAGGACACGAGCAGGGATGAGTACTTCGATCGCCGTTTGAAGGCGATCTTGTACGACGATTCTGAGTCGGATTTATTGCTCGAGTTTCTCGCCGGGTGCTTTCTGGGATCGTGGATTTCTTCGGACCTATGCATAGGCGTTCTAGGAGCCCGGTACACTACTCAGCTGGGAGCCATGATAGGCCTCGTCATTACGCCTCACGATAGCGGCGCCGGCGGAGGATTCCCGACCCTCCACGTCACTCGGCCTCAGGCGCGGACACGATCACCATTCTCATCGTCGGCTAGTCATCATTCGAGTCACCATTCTCGGCGTCGGCCGAGTCACCATTCTCGCATCCGCCTACCCACCATTCCGAGGTCCAAAGACAGTCACCATTCTCGATTCATCATTACGTTGAGCGGACTCAGCGGCCCCTTGATTACGAGCATCGGTATGAGCCATTTGAGGCGCCGTTTATTGATATGGGACGATGTTCGTGGTTTCGGGGCGAGCATCATTACGGCGATGTTTCGCAGTGAGGTGGTGGTCTGGCGGCAACCTCCATTTCGGATCGAGCGGCGAGTTTTGAGATCGAGCGGTATCTGACTCTCGATCGTTATAGTTGTGAGAGGGATCGAGGGTGACGAAGATGGTGAGAGTGCCGAACGCATTTGGGTGAGCGTAGTCTTCCACCGAGAGTGAGTCGACCATCTGCGCTCTTCGAGAGCCTTTTGTGGTTGCGCCTCCCGGAGATAGCGAGGCTCAAGAAGTTGTACCTACGATTTAGGAGGGAGCGACCACGTGATGCTATTGTCCGTGTTTGGAGGTAGGCATGCTCTCACCCGGGCGTTATTTGACCGGATAGAGTCTAGCCGTGAAGACTTCGATGCCGAGGTGATAGACTGTTATGTGCTTGCGACTCGGCGAGGCTTCGGAGGAGTCCGTAGTGTTGGTGTCGGTAGAGTTGGCCTTTGTACTTGCCGGCTCCTATTTTACGTAAGTTCTATAACCTACTCACTTGTATATCATTGGTTTGATATCGATATTTATTAATTTTGTGGTTTGGCTTTTTGTAGTTAGTTTTGGCCAACGAGTTTGCAAGACTCCATCGGATGATCCACTTGGCATCAAGGTGACGGGAAGCCGGTTTACAAGGAGTGGAAAATTCCTAAATGTATCGAGGACTACATGACAGGTCTTGATACACCACATGCGGTTCCATGGTTAAATTGCAACGAAGTAAGTTTGAAATTTATATTTATAAATAATTGACGATTTGTTGCGATTTGAAATTTATATTTATAAATGATTCGCTATGTTTGATGTGATGATCTTATATGATTACATATTGTGTTTGAATAGATCATTGCCATTTGTTGCCTCGACCAAAGCCACTGGGTGACTATCAAGATTGACATCATAGCATGGACCGTGGAGTTGTACGATTCCTTGTCACACCACCACGAAGATGGTCGTTACCGCTTCAACCAACTGCGACCGATTATGCGTCTGATGCCTCGTGTGCTAGCTCAATCCGGGTATTGGATGAACAACCAATCGAAAACGAAGTATGACACGGAGATGAGTTTCAAAATTATGCCACGAGAGCTACAGTTCATACGAGCGACAATCACGGTTGTGGCCCCTTCGCGTGCATGTAGTTGGATCGACTCTTCTCTGCAATCCCATGAGCTAGGCAAAAAATCAATGAACTTAATGAAATATTTATTTTGTATTATCGATATGTCCTTTATGCTAAAATCTTTATGTTGTCTTTAGACATGTAGAATGGTTTATGTTGTGTTGTACAATATTTATGTTGTATTTAGACAGTTTTGGATGAATGTGTGAGTGTTGTTAAATCTGAATGTGTTGGCTCTGTGTTACACACGATGGATGCACACGATCGTGGCCATCGTGTGTTGCGATCGTGTGCAACCTACCCACGGTCATGCGTCGATCTTGTCGTGTGCGCACGATGGTGGCATGACCGTGTGCACACGGCCGTGGGAGCGGCCGTGCACACGATCGTGTGTCAATCGTGGCCACGATTGAACACGCGACCACGATTGAACACACGATCGCTGTTCAATCGTGGCCACGTTCTTGTGCACACGATCGCGTGTTCATCGTGGCCACGACCGTGTACACGATCGTGTGCATATGAACTTTTGAAATTTTTGCAAATTTGAAGTATTGTATTATCTAGAATGATGTTTTGTGATTCAAACATCGCTTGTTCAAACATTAATTACAATATGGCTTCTTATACGAACTCCTATTTGTCATTTCGTCGTAATTCATTAGTATATGAGGTCATTCATCCAGATGATTGAACTTATCCATACGTCTTAATAGAACAATTGGACGACACATGATATGCAATATATTATGGTAATTCAATCAATAACTTGTTATATAAGTGTATCATTAACAAATAATTGTTAATATATAAGTAACAACACTTAAATTGACGAGTAATTTGAGAAATTGGTGAAAATTCTTGACGTTCTTGTGCACACGATCGCTTGTTCAAACATTAATTACAATATGGCTTCTTATACGAACTCCTATTTGTCATTTCGTTGTAATTCATTAGTATATGAGGTCATTCATCCAGATGATTGAACTTATCCATACGTACTAATAGAACAATTGGACGACACATGATATGCGATATATTATGGTAATTCAATCAATAACTAGTTATATAAGTGTAAAAATAACAAAAAATAGTTAATAAATAAGTAACAACACCTAAATAGACGAGAAATTTGATAAAGTGGAGAAAATTCTTGACTTTCTTGTGCACACGATCGCGAGTTCAATCGTGCCACGGCCGTGTACGATCGTGTGCGTATGAACTTTTGATATTTTTGCAAATTTGAATTAGTGTATTATCTAGTTTGATGTTTTGTGTTTCAAACATCGCTTGTTCAAACATTATTTACTATATGGCTTCTTATAAGAACTCGTATTTGTCATTTCGTTGTAATTCATTTGTATATGAGGTCATTCATCCGGATGATTGAACTTATCCGTGCGTCTTAATAGAACAATTGGTCGACACATGATATGCTTTATTTTATGGTAATTCAATCAATAACTTGTTATATAAGTGTATCATTAACAAATAATTGTTAATATATAAGTAACAACACCTAAATTGGAGTAATTTGAGAAATTGGTGAAAATTCTTGACGTTCTTGTGCACACGATCGCTTGTTCAAACATTAATTACAATATGGCTTCTTATACGAACTCCTATTTGTCATTTCGTCGTAATTCATTAGTATATGAGGTCATTCATCCAGATGATTGAACTTATCCATACGTCTTAATAGAACAATTGACGACACATGATATGCGATATATTATGGTAATTCAATCAATAACTTGTTATATAAGTGTATCATTTACAAATAATTGTTAATATATAAGTAACAACACCTAAATTGACGAGTAATTTGAGAAATTGGTGAAAATTCTTGACGTTCTTGTGCACACGATCGCGTGTTCAATCGTGGCCACGACCGTGTACGATCGTGTGCATACGTGGATCTGGCCAATTTGACACTGGTTGCCAACGTGTCACACGATTGGAACACGATCGCGGCGATCGTGTACACGATCGTGTGCATACGTGAATCTGGCGCCAATTTGACACTGGTTGCCAACGTGTCACACGATTGGAACACACGATCGCGGCGATCGTGTACACGATCGTGTTCATACGGATTAGCAGCGACTATTTGAAAACTGGATGCCAACGTGTCACACGATTGGAACACACGATCGCGGCGATCGTGTACACGGTCGTCTGCATACGTGGATACAGCGCCAATTTGACACCTGGTTGCCAACGTGTCACACGATTGGAACACGCGATCGCGGCGATCGTGTACACGGTCGTGTTTACTTCAAAGGTCATTATTTTATTATAAAATCCCGTCGGTCCCCCCCCTTTTTTATAAGTCGGTCCCCCCCTTTATTATAAAATCCCAGGTCCCCCCCCTTTACTTTAAAATCCCATCGTCGGTCGGTCTCCACCCCTTTTTCACTTCAAACCCTAATCAATTAACATCAGTTAAAATTCATTAAAATCAAATACGCGAAATGAGCGGCCGATTACGAGAAACCGATTTAGGAGGAAGAGAAGCACCACCACCAAAAAGAAGAAGGAGGATACCTACTCCCAACCCACCATACAGAACTAGGCCGAGAGGAAGATACTCAATGCTCAGAGTAAGTTTTTGATTTTGTTGTATGTGTAGTGACTATCATTGCAAATTAATGTGTTTCATGAAACAGGTCTATTTAAAAACACTGCGAGCACTCCGGTCATACTAGATGGTGATGATGATAATGATTTGGAGATTTCGAGAATAAAAGCAAAAATTTATTTTGGAAGAGGAAGTTCATGAAGACGGTGATACAAGACTAAAGATACAAGCAGATTGGGGAAAAGGGATCCAATTGATTGTTTTCGTTATGTTATTATTAGATATTTTGTGTGGTGGTGATTAAAATTTGTTTTGTAAAGTTATATGCTTTGGGCTGTAAACTATTGCTCTTTGAAGTGAGCTACTTTGTTATGGTTAATGTTTGGCTCCATAGTCACCTTTATTTGCTTTACATTCTTGAACACTTAAATTTCAATTCAAAGGTAAAGAAAATATACACAAAATTATGCATTTCAACTAATAATCGAATCGAATCAATACATGGTCGATCAAAATATCAACACATTATTGTTGCTAGTAAGTCACATGATATAAAAATACATAAGGAATTTAAGTTTCACGGTATGGACATCCCCTTATGTCATGGTCATCATTACGGCAAATGCTACACCTCTTCTTCTGGCGCCTTTGCCTCGGTTGTGCATCGATTTCTTGAGTTTCTTCAGGATATTCAAATCCACACCCCTATGGGAATGAATGCTTTGCAAGATTTTCTATTGTGGCGGTTCCTTTACACCTACCGCACACCCGAGGCGATCCACTGCGTGCAAATTTTCAACAATGACCGTGCGCGACTCATCCTTGGTCGGCCGGCTTGTCGCACTCCTCCGGAGGTACGCAAACGATGGATGAGATCTCCGGTGGGACATTCCACTCATCAGGATGTGGGATGGGACTAATATGCTCCTTATAAGTTCCTCTAAGGCCTTGTTGCTTGAAATAACGATTAACAAAATCATACACAGACAAACCATTGCCGGCACGCTTGTTACAATAAGCAATTATGTCAAGGATGTTGTATAGGATAATGTATTTTTGATATTGATGAGGTGTAGGATAAATCCAGACCATCCTGTTTTGCAAACGATGGGAAAACACGATCGCGTCGATCGTGTGTTACGATCACGGGGATCGTGGGGTCACGATCGTGTGTTACGATCACGGGATCGTGGGGTTACGATCGTGTGTTACGATCACGGATCGTGTGTTACGATCGTGCCCATTGTGTTACGATCGTGCCCATCGTGTGTCCCATCGTGGGTTACGATGAGGGCGATCGTGGTTACGATAAGGGCGATCGTGGTTACGATAAGGGCGATCGTGGTTACGATCGTGCCCATCGTGGGTAACGATCATGCCCATCGTGGGTAACGATCGTGCCCATCGTGGGTAACGATCGTGCCAATCGTGGGTAACGATCGTGCCCATCGTGGGAAACGATCGTGCACACAACAGCAAAGACATGTACCTTATAGCGGCAGCGGCATGACGACATGGAATCTGATCCAAATCAAACTCACGACAACAACATGTCCATGTTCGAAGGTCGACCTCATAAGAAACTTTGTTTTCTTCGACTTTATAAACAAGTGGGGTGGTAGCTCGAACGGTAAGAGTCAGACTGGCTTGCACAGAGTTAGAAAGCTTTTCAAAAGTGTGCATTGTCAACTCATGGTCTCTTGACGTAGCTTCTCCCCGCTTCTCATCAAACCAATTCTCTAAAATTAGGCGAAATATGTCAAGTAACGAGCAAACAAGTAAACGTCTAGCCCACAACATACGATTATTAAAGCATTCAACAGCATTGGATGTCAAGAAGTTATAGCGTCGTACCGGACACTTCGACCTAGCCCACCTCTCTGGCCCAATTTCGAAGGCGCACTGCGCCCCATTAGAGCTTTCGATATGTAGTTTCGAAAAGTAGTTTTCAAAAACTTCTTCTCGATGCGTGTAGGCGGATTCTAAAGAGTCCTATAGCATGCGCACCATAGGAGGTCGATTTTTGCAAGATGGTGATAGCAAAACCCGTGGAATGCATTCGGATAGACGGCTCGAAAGATTCGAATGCTCTTATGTTGGTCACTCACAATCAGTAAATCTTCCGTCGGATTGTAGCATCTGCGCAGGTTATAGAGAAAATAAGTCCATGACTCGTCGTTCTCTATCGGACCGAGACCAACAGCAAGAGGAAAAACTTGCTCGTTCCCATCAAATGTGACGGCCGCAAATAGAGTTCCTTTATTCCTTCCCTTTAGGTGGGTCCCATCAACTATAATCACCGGTCGAAGGCACGTATCAAATGCCCTAATACTCTGTCCGAGTGCAACGAACATGTGGCGAAACACTCCCTCACGAGTCGTCTGCAAATCATAAATTGTCCTTGGATTACGCTGTTTTAACAAATACAGATAAGATGGGAGCCTCTGATACGACTCATCGAAGCCGCCATATGTATTCTCTATCGCTATATTCCTCGTCCGGAGAGCAAAGCGTATAGCATGTCAATGCCATACTCCCTACACATCTCTGCAATCATCTCCTTTGGCCTCAAAGTGACCCCTCATGGTCAATCTTTTAGCAAAATAATGGGCGGCAACCTCGAAGTGACCGATCGTGCGGCGGACGGTTCAAATCAGGGTAACAGTGTGCTCCAATGTCAACTTAGTAATTCTCCAAATAGTTGCACCCTCAATAGCACACAACCTAAACCGACAATTTCTTCGCCCACTCTTACAGACAAACACTATACGTTTATCGGCGGAACGATCGGTGATACACTGTAGCATGTTTTCCAAATGATACATTCCTACGGTTATCCTCAACTCTGTCTTGAACGAAAGGTGGACCCCACCTCTAGCCGACCAGAAGGTGGAGGCCGCCGACCCAACCCAAAGTCCCGCACTACCGGGTCCTAAATGGAATGATCGATTACGCATTGATTGTAGATGCTCATGCTCGCTCAGATTGATGGTCGGATGAGAAGTTCGACGACTCATAATCCTATCCATTTGGGCGGTTGGCGAACCCAAGCAAGAAATTAGTAGATAGTGACTCAAGCAAGTCTTTACAACAATCTTCATCTTCGGATGTATGCACCTCTTCATCTTCCTCATCTTCCTCGTCTTCCTCATCTTCCTCGTATTGATACTCTTTGGAAGGCATGTCATAATTTATGTTGCCGGGCTCTACTCTCGAGTGCTACATCCCATATTAACCTCGGGAGTGGAGGAGGCTGCTTGTTCTCAACATAGACCTCGGGATCCTCCTTGTATTCTACTAGTAATCGAAGTATCTCAGTATCGCCCCTTAATATGACTTTTACTTTGTTTCCTTTGGCCATGTGTGTCAAGTACCATAATTTGTAATCGGACTCATTTGGACCACCCAAACCCTCTCTCGATAACCCCCACGAGGTTTGCACGACTAACTTTGCTCGTGTCGATATAGACAAAAAGGAGTCCCGTCTACATATGTCGATCGCTCCCAATGACCACCGTGATGTATCAAAATACGCCGACATCGATTACAAAAAGATGAATAACTATTCGGAAAAATGAGCGAACAATATTACGGTGCGCCTTGGACACGGCCGATGCACACTGATCGTACACTCAGGTGTGCGTGATCGTGTGCAAGTTTCGTCCATGAACACGATCATTGACACGATTTTATACGATCGTGTTAAGCGATCGTGTACACGCGTTAGTGTTGCGCCGCGATGTTAAGGTCGTTCGCCGCGATCGTTGCACACGATCGTTGCACACGGTGGCTTCCCATCGTGTGCGGCGATCGTCCGTAAGAACAGATCTGGAATTTTTTTCATCGTTCAAATAATGA
This sequence comes from Orobanche coerulescens, assembly GCA_033398695.1. Classification (NCBI taxonomy): domain Eukaryota; kingdom Viridiplantae; phylum Streptophyta; class Magnoliopsida; order Lamiales; family Orobanchaceae; genus Orobanche; species Orobanche coerulescens. The sequence goes on from CM065802.1 coordinate 233,545,509, forward strand.
TACATACCTTCTTTATGAACTCAGAAGCACGACAAATGAAGTCCTATTTCAACGTCAACTTTTATTTTCGAACAATCTTGTGATTTCTATAAGATTTTTTGAGAGACCCTTTGTCAAAAATAAAATGGCTGTGTTGTTTTGATGTATATGTTTGTAGTTAAATTTTGGTTCCTGGACATTAATATCGATCGGAGGAGGAAAGTAAAAAAGAAAAAAGAGAAGAAAAATAGTATAAAATAAATATATAAAAAAAAAGAGAGAAGTCAACTTTTAACACAAAAAGAGAGGACATTTTAGTCTTTTCAATCAAAATGGTACCAAAAACTTATAGTTTTATGAATGGGGCTATAGAACTTATCAATTTTATGCTTTGGTATTAAAAAATTGATTCCCACAATTTTTATATTCTAATTTTGCTGCTTGTTAAATTACAAAAAACTTGGCCAAATTGTAAGTTTCGTCTTAAATGTTTGGAAAGTGCAAGGATCGTCCCTGTAAGAAAACTTTGGGGCAAAAATCATCCCTGAGTCCCTGACCAACATTTAATGACTAAAATACACTTGTCTTCTTCTTTTTCTATATTTCTTTTTATTTTCTTACACAAATGGTCCTTGTGTTTTGCGAGATTTTACAAATTTAGTCCTGCTTTTTTTTAATTATTTATTTAACTATTAATATTAGTATTATTTTTTTATACGTTTTCGTCCGTTTTTCTTACGTTTTTTCCGTTTTCATAAGTTTTTGTCTTTTTTTTTACATTTTTGCCCATTACATAACTGCCCCCACGAGCTCGCGGCTTCTTTCGTTTTTTCCGTTTTCATACGTTTTTGTTCGTTTTTATACGTTTTCGTCCGTTTTTATATGTTTTCGCCCGTTTTCTTACGTTTTCATTCGTTTTCTTACGTTTTCGTTCGTTATTCTTACGTTTTTTCCGTTTTCATATGTTTTTGTTCGTTTTTATACGTTTTCGCCCGTTTTTGTCAGTTTTTCTTACATTTTTGTCCATTTTTTATACGTTTTCGCCGGTTTTCTTATAGACAAATGTAAGAAAAATGTATAAAACAGATGAAAGCGTAAGAAAACGAGCGAAAATATATAAAAATGGATAAAACTTATGAAAACGGAAAAAACGTAAGAAAAATGAACAGAAACGGATAAAGACGAACAAAAACGTAAGAAAAACGGGCGAAAACGATAAAAACGGATGAAAGCGTAAGAAAACGGGCGAAAACGTATAAAAACGAATAAAAATGTATGAAAACAAATAAATATGGACCAAAACGTAAGAAAAACTGACAAAAACGGATAAAAAAGACAAAAACTTAAGAAAAACGGACGAAAACGTATAAAAACGGATGAAGACGGGCAAAAACGTATAAAAACGAACAAAAACGTATGAAAATGGAAAAAACGTAAGAATAACGGACGAAAACGTAAGAAAACAGATGAAAACGTAAGAAAACGAACGTAAGAAAACGGGCGAAAACGTATGAAAACAGAAAAAACGTAAGAAAAACGGATAAAAATGTCAGAAAAACAGACAAAAACTTATGAAAACGGAAAAAACGTAAGAAAAACAGATGAAACCGTATAAAAAAATAATACTAATATTAATAGTTAAATATATAATTAAAAAAAGCAAGACTAAATTTGTAAAACCTCGCAAAACACAAGGACCATTTGTGTAAGAAAACGAAAAGAAATATAGAAAAAGAAGAAGACAAGGGTATTTTAGTCATTTAATGTTGGTCAGAGATGATTTTTGCTCCAAAGGTTTCTCACAGGGACGATCCTTGCACTTTCCGAATATTTGGGACGAAACTTGCAATTTGGCCAAAAGCTTGACTGTAAGACTCACCCGTCGAGCCGTGACGAAAGTGGCTTTAGTGATTCAATGGTGCCGAGTGGAAGGGTCGTTGCTCAACGGAGAAAAGTTACTCTATGGATAACAGGCTGATCTTTCCCAAGAGCTCACATCGACGGGAATATCTGGCACCTCGATGTCAGCTCTTCGCCACCTGGGGCTGTATGATGTTCCAAGGGTTGGGTTGTTCGCCCATTAAAGCAGTGCGTGAGCTGGGTTCAGAAGGTATTATTAATTAAAAATATAATGACCATCCCTCAAATTTGTTCTTGAGAATTTTCGACAAGGATTTTAATTAAAAAAAGTTGTTGAGTGTACTATAAAATCTAATGTCAGTGGAGAAGGAATCTCACAGTAATATAGTGTTAAGTTAATTAATATCCATTATAAGAACAAACTTCAGGCCGTACAATAGAAAATGCACGAATAAATTTGGGGAACGAAAATATTATGTGATTAAGTTCTAATATGTGTGTCCAACGTGTGCTTACTATTTTTTAAGTATATCATAATTTATTTTTTATATAAGCAATATGGGTCTTAAATCTAATTTCTTAAAATTGGGTTAATTTATTTTATTTTGCGTCAATTAATCATACTGAAAATAATATCCATTTTTTTTTAATATAAACTTTTTTTGCGCAATCGGTCATTAATAGAAATTCATTAATTTTACTAATTCAATATGAATATCTAATTGAAGATTGTGAAATAAAAATTAATACAATAAATTTAAAGGGCCAACTAATCTTCAAATTTTTTTATGGGATCCCGCCGGACCTCCGTGAGTCCTGACAAACCGGTTGCTCAAGCCAGGCGGTCGTTGTACCAAACAGAGACCTCCGGCCAACCAGCTGTTTTTGTTTTTGTTTTTTTACGCCAGGCGCCTATCTGCTTTCCGGTGGGCCACCGCCGACAGTCAATCGGTCTTTTTTTTTCGAGCCTGCTTCCCGGTAGGCCACTCGCGAGTGACCATTTTTTTTCGCAATGCCTGCTAGCCTGCAATTCGTCGGGTTGCCGCCAACAGCCAGTAGACCTCAGCCGGCCGACATTTCTTTTTTTTTTTTACGCCAGGCCCCCGATAGACCTCCGTCGGTCGGTCTTTTTTTTTTCATGACCATTGGCCTATTTTTCGGATGTCCGTCGTCGGCCACCAATAGACCTTAGACAACCGGTCAGTTTTTCTTCTTTTTTTTCCATAACTGCAGGCCTGCCAGCCTGATTTATGGTGGAGCCGCCGCGGCTGCCGGAAGACCTCTAACATCCAGTTATTTTACTTCTTTGCCCTGTCGACAAGTTCTCGGCGGGACTCTGACAGTCCGCCAATTCTTCTTCCCCCTTTTCTTTACGGCAGGTCTGCCGGTCTGCTTTCAGGCGGCCACTGAAGATCGCGGATAGGTTTTTGGAAACTAATATTTTCTTCCATAATAAAGTAATCTGATAATTTAATTATTTTATTGGAATAATTCGGTACTTGCACGTGTATTACAAATAAAATTCTGAACTTAACTATAACAAAGAACAGAAAGAAAATATTACACTTGAAACTAACGAACAATTTTTAATAAAAAGACTAAAGATCGTCCGAAGCTAGAGCTTCTGCCCGCAAGACGAGAATACGCCCCTATAGTGCTCACGGTGAAGCGGCTCGTCCCCAAAGGTTAAAACGATCTGAACGTCTCGGCAGTGGCGGCCATGGCGAGCATCTATGACTGAATTTGGAAGGAAGACTGAACTGTATATGCTATGATAAAAAAAAAATGCACTGTTTTTCGTGTGTTATGCAATGACCAAAACGCTGATATATATATATATATATAGCACTCCTTGATCAGGTGAAGGGATTCGTCGCCATTACTCCTGCCATGATGGCTGGCGGTTTCAGACGCCCAAAGGGCTGGTCGGATGAAGAGTCTTGCCTTTACTAAGCAACTCAAGAGTCAAGGCAACTCAAGGGTCTTGTCCATACCAAAAGGCTAGTGGACTTACGGATTTGGTCCAAAACCAATTGTCAAGATCCAAGTCCTGGGCCTGGACTGAGCCCGAGCCCGAGCCCGAGCCCGTGCCCGTGCACGTGCCCGATCCGACCCGACGGACGGTCGGTCGGTCGGTCGGCGACGGCGCGCGCGTGTGTGTGTGTGCGCGCGAGGACACCCATACACACCAACCCACTTGTTATGAAGCCCATAAAGTCAAAGACTTTAAATACAAGCCAAAACATCCATCCACAATCAATGTGGGCTAACTAACATCATACCGCATGTTAGTTCATACTCCAACATCCAACTTTAACATATAATATCTCACTCACCGGAAATCGGTTTAGAAATATTAAATATACCACATTCATCTACTCACGACGTAGATTAACATTCAATAAATATTTTATTTAAATAATAAATATTTAATTAACAATATTTATTTAATAAATGGTTAATTACTAAACCATTTCCAACAATCCCCCGCATAAGTGAGAATGCCAAGGCAAAATGAATGCAAATGCATAGTTCAATCCTCAAGAGACAATATTGCATTTGGCTAGGTGGCTTGTGACCTTGAACCTATCCATTGTCAACATCATCGAGTATACTGGCGGCATAGTGGTCATGAAAACCTTGAACTAGTCCTCCATGGTGTATACTGAGACAATAATATAGACACAATATCATCTCAATTCCGTCCGTTCTAACGTTTTATGTCCTTTTCGGCCTTGGACACCCCTTTGGATTCATAAGTGTATCAACTGAAGCGGCCCTCACTTCACACTTATATAGGTGATTCTTATTCCCAAGTATCCTACTATACTTGTCCTCTCCGAGGTAATCAAGAATCATTAAAAATCATAAGACTTAACATCACCACATGTAGGTAAACAATCACTCACCGTTCTCAGAGAATAGGTATGTTAGTGTTTTAACACACGGATTATTATAACTTCGTTATCCCATTGAACCAAGCTCTTGGGATCCTCCAATCTACAAGGTTGGGTTTCCGCTATAATCATCCTTAGGATGTGGATTTAACACTCATTCCCTCTAACAATTTATACATTTGATCTCGATTAATACTCTTCGTCAGCGGATTCTCCAGATTATCTATTGACCTTACATAGTCAATTAAGATAATCCCACTCAAGATCAAATGCCTCACGGCATTATGTCGTCGTCGAATATGTCGAGACTTACCGTTATAAAACATATTTTGTGCCCGTCCAATAGCAGCTTGGCTATCACATTGTATCAACACAGACGTCACAGGTCTCGTCCAACATGGAATATCCTCAAGGAAATTTTTAAGCCATTCAGCTTCTTCACCAGCTTTATCCAAAGCTATGAATTCAGATTCCATGGTAGACCTAGCAATACAAGTTTGTTTCTTGGACTTCCAAGATACAGCACCACCTCCAATAGTGAACACATATCCACTCGTAGAAAATGAGTCTTTCGATTCGGATATCCAATTAGCATCACAATACCCTTCAAGTACAGCAGGCTCTCTTGAATAATGAATCACAAAGTTCTGAGTATATTTTAAATAACTCAGTGCTCGTTCTAGAGCCCTCCAATGTTCTTTACTTGGATTAGCTGTGTAGATACTCAACTTGTGAACCGAGCATGCTATATCAGGACGGGTACAATTTGACAGATACATCAAACTCCCAATGATCTTAGCATATTCATCTTGACCCACAGGTTCACCCTTATGATTATTCAGATGAACATTCGGTTCCCAAGGAGTCTTAGCAATGGGTTTATCAAAAGCGTTGAATTTTTAACACTTTCTCAACATAATGAGATTGCGTCAAAGCAATTCCGTTAGGCATTTTCAGAATCTTAATTCCAAGAATAGTATCAGCCAAACCCATATCTTTCATGCTAAATTTCTTACTTAGCATTCGTTTTGTTTCACCAATCACACGAGAGTTGCTACCCATTATCAAAATGTCATCTACATATAGACAAACAATGACATAATTGTCACCCGTTTTCTTAACATAGACACATTTGTCACTCTCATTGATATTGAAACCATTTGACAACATCACTTCGTCAAATTCCAAATGCCACCACAGAGGTGCTTGTTTCAAACCATATAAAGACCGTTGTAGTTTGCATACCATGTGCTCTTTCCCAGGTACTACAAACCCTTCCGGTTGTTTCATATAGATTTCATCTTCTAGCTCCCCATACAAGAATGCAGTCTTAACATCCATTTGATCAATCTCGAGATTGCGCAAAGCAGCAATAGCGAGTAGCACCCTAATATAAGTAAGTCTTATCACGGGCGAGTAGGTATCAAAGAAATCATAACCAGCTTTTTGCCTAAAACCTTGAACTACAAGTCGGGCCTTATATTTGTCAATAGTACCGTCAGACTTGTACTTCTTCTTTAGGATCCATTTGCATCCTAAAGCCTTACAACCATGTGGTAGTTCAACTAACACCCAAGTATGATTCAGCATAATAGATTCAATCTCAATGTCTATTGCCTCTTTCCAGAAAGCCGCATCTGGACCGGATAAAGCTTATTTTACAGATACCGGTTCACCGTCTAACATCAAAATGACGTAGTTGGGTCCGTATATCTTTACTTTTTGTATTCTAGTACCTCGTCTAGGTTCTACATTGACTGGCGTAGACCTAGGTCGCTTTCTGTTCGGTCGTTCAGATAACACCGGATTCGAGCTAGAGGCTTCATCTATGGTTTCATAACACATAGGCTCGTCTACAAGGTTAGAACTTGTAGCTTCATCATAAACTCTTTTGTTAGAGTTAGGATCAACCTTATTCTTATAAGGATAGATATTTTCAAAGAATACAACATTCCTTGATTCAATCGTTGTATTTACATGAATGTCGGGTATCTCGGATTTGTGTACAACAAACCTGTAAGCGTTGCTGTTAAGTGCATAACCAATAAAGATACAATCGATCGTCTTAGGACCAATTTTAACTTGTTTAGCTAGAGACACCTCAACTTTCGCGAAACACCCCCACACTTTGAGATATTTGTATGATGGTTTTCTTCCTTTCCACAACTCATAAGGAGTAACATCCTTACCTTTGCGTGGAATTTTGTTCAATATGTAGTTGGCTCAAGACAGCTTCCCCCCACATGTTCTGGGGCAACCCTGAACTAATTAATAAGGCATTCATCATATCTTTAAGTGTTCGATTCTTACGTTCGGCAACGCCATTAGATCGTGGAGCATATGGAGCCGTGGTTTGATGAATTATACCATTTTCGTTGCATAATTCCACAAATGGATCCACGTATCCACCTCCTCTATCCCTTCGAACCATCTTAATACGACAGCCTAATTAATTCTCGGCTTCATTCTTGAAGTTCTTAAAGGCTTCAATAGCCTCATCTTTACTTCTCAAAAGATAAAGATAACAATATCTTGTGCAATCATCGATGAAAGTGATAAAGTACTTCTTACCACCTCTAGTTTGCACAAATTTTAAATCACACATGTCTGTGAATTAATTCAAGGGGTTTTGTGTCCCGTTTTACCGAATGAAACGGTAGTTTCGTCAATTTTGCCTCAACACAAATCTCACATTTGTTTTGATTTTTGATTTCATTTAATTTTAGTAAATCTAAGTTTACTAATCTTTTTATAGCATTTAGATTCACATGACCTAATCTACAATGCCATAAATTTGAGCACTCAAGCAAATAAGCAGAAGGAGTAGCATTATTATTAGCAACTGCCTTTGGAGGCTTACAAGTACGAACGCTAAGTTTGAACATGTCCTCAACAATATGACCTTTCCCGAGAGTCTTGCCAAACTTGCGTATTATCATAAAATCGCTACGAAGGTCTACATCAAATTTAGCTCTAACTAATTTGACACCAGACACCAAATTCTTGCGGATTGTCGGAGCATGCAACACATCCTTCAGAGTTATCTCCACACCAGAGGTGAATTGAAGCACAACAGTTCCAATTCCAAGAACTGGAGAGGTACGATCACTTGCCTCTGTGATGAAGCGGTCTTGAATCTCCTTCTAAGTGAAAAACAAGTCTCGGTTCACACAGATGTGAACAGTCGCACCTGTATCAAGAAACCAAGTAACAGGGTTAGGTTCCGAGACATGATTTACCTCGGTGATCATGGCAGCAAGATCATCTTTGTCCCAAGAGTCAAAGTCCTTCTCGACATGGTTGACTTTGCCTTTTCCCTTGTTCTTCTTCGACTTTCAGCAGTTTTTTTGTTCCGGTAAACTTCGTCGGAGGTGCCACATCCTTTCCCTTGCCTTTGGTAGGATGTGGACGCTTTTTGGAAGGTCCGCCCCTACCTTCAGTCAGATTAGCCTTAGCATTTATATGAGCTTTGGTTTTCAAGTCTTGATCACGGACTTGAGCTTCAGTTTGGAGCTTAGCAACCAAAATTTCAAGAGTCATTTCCTTTCGCTTATGCTTAAGGTATCCCTTGAACTCCTTCCAACTAGGCGGCAACTTGTCGACCAAGAGCGCCACAGTGTACGCCTCGAGTAGAGGCATCCCCTCATGTATAAGAGTTTGGAACTCTGTACTTGGGGCATCATTGGACGAGAATCCACCATTTGGAATTCGGAGAGCCTCGCCACAACAAACTTCTTCGTGCTAGCAGGATTAACACGATATTTCAACTCAAAAGCATCCCAAATTTCTTTGACAGTCTCCTTGATGTTGAACACATTGAACAGGCCATCATCAAGCCCGTTCAGCAACATATTCCGACACAGATAGTCGTAATGAACCCAGGTATCATAGTCGGCACGCACTTGAACATTCGCCTCGTTCTCGGCAGGGACATGAGGTTTTTCTTCACGCAGGAAGCTCGCAAGCCCCATTATGGTAATGTAGAACAACATCTTTTGAGACCAGCGTTTGAAGCCGAGCAGCATTGTGAATGGGAGCCATTGAAGAGCTTGATGATCCAATGGTTCCAGAACCGGTGGATGGATTAGTGGATGCGCCGGTGCTAGCATTGAACGACATTTTTCTCCAACAAAAGTTTGAGGATGACACGAACAAGTAAGGTCGAATATTCTCGTCTTGCGATTGCTGGAATAATTTGGTACTTGCACGTGTATTACAAATAAAATTATGAACTTAACTATAACAAAGAACAGAAAGAAAATATTACACTTGAAACTAACGAACAATTTTTAATAAAAGGACTAAAGCTCGTCCGAAGCTAGAGCTTCTGCCCGCAATACGAGAATACGCCCCGGTAGTGCTCACGGTAAAGCGGCTCGTCCCCAAAGGTTAAAACGATCTGAACGTCTCGGCATGGCAGCACCTGGCCCACCGAGCACTGCGAATCTGGTGGGCAGAAATCAGGCTGTATATGCTATGATAAAAAAAATGCACTGTTTTTCGTGTGTTATGCAATGACCAAAATGCTGATATATATATAACACTCCTTGATCAGGTGAAGGGACTCGTCACCATTACTCCTGCCATGATGGATGGCAGAGTCGACAGAAGTCATATGCCGGCGTCCACCGTCGACCTTTGGAGTTCGAGGTGGGAGACCATATTTTGCTAAAGGTGTCGCCGACGAGGGGAGTCTTCCGCTTCGGGAAGAAGGGAAAGTTGAGTTCGACTTAAGTATGTATATCATGAAGTTATTGCATTTCATTACCATCTAGTTGACTTGACTAAATGGTGAAAATTTGTATATGTTGCTTGAATATTTTATATCAATGGAGATTCAAATCCTACAGGCTAGAATGTGATCGGTAAGATGCAGGGGCGGATCTACCCTAAGCTTGCACCAAAAATTTCTCGAACCAAAAAAAAAATTGTACCAATCCCGAAAATCTATGAAAGGGATAGCCGCAACCCAAATCCCAAATATCCAGGGATAGGAGGCTGCAGTCTAAATCCCTGACTTCCCTAAAATTAGAAAGGGGCCTGAGTTTTCTGAGGTTTCTGGGTTGGTGAAGGTGCTACCGGGCTGTGTGTCGGCCGGCGGTGGTTCGACGTTCGTCCTCTGTGGAAACGAACTTTCTTGGTGTGGGCTCAATGACTAATGAGCTGCAGAGAGCGCACGATAAAATGACTTCTGCTAGGCAGATTCTCGCACACTTGGCCGAACTTTATGGAGAACACAGTATGTTGTTGTTTATTTGTAACCTCCGGTATTGTACCGTTGATAGGTGAGCATGAATGTGTTGCCAACTTGCATAGTTAGCGGACGCCATCTTTTGTTGTGGAGCGTGCTTTCTGGCTAAGCATAAGCTATGGGACTATATTTTGGCCGTCAGGCCTAATCTTTACAGTCAATCATCTATGAATGGATTCACCAGCCCAAAGCACCAATTGCCAAGATCCAAGTCCTGGTCCTGGTCTTGGGCCTGGACTGAGCCCGAGCCCGAGCCCGAGCCCGAGCCCGTGCCCGACCCGACGGACGGACGGACGATCGGCCGGCGGCGGCGCGCGCGTGTGTTTGTGCGCGAGGACACCATACATACCAACCCACTTGTTATTAAGCCCATAAAGGCAAAGACTTTAAAAATAAGTCAAAATATCCATCCACAATCAATGTGGATAACTAACATCATATACCTCAGGTTAGTTCCTACCCCAACATCCAATTTTAACATATAATATCTCACTCACCGGAAATCGATTTATAAATATTAAATATACCACGTTCATCTACTCACGACGTAGATTAACATTCAATAAATATTTTAATTAAATAATAAATATTTAATTAACAATATTTAGTTAACAAATGGTTAATTACTAAACTATTTTCAACATATTTTGCTCACACTACGGACGGACGTATGCCATGGGTTATCTCGGATAATATAATAAAACACGAATAAAAATGAAAGAAACCTCTCCTCTCCTAAAACTTTTTTCTCACGTCTCTTTCTCTCTAACCGACCAATGTACCCGAAGGTCATCAGCGGGCACCCGAAAGTACTGATCATATCTCCTTCTCTTCCTTCGCTCGCCTCCTTCAAAAATCCCCCTGAGTTCTTGCAATATCGCCGCTACATAAAGCTCAAACCTCAAATTAAATGTACAGCAAGCAGTAAAAATGGCGCCGGGGGTACTAATAACAACTGGGAAAAATGGATGCCCAGACTTTTTGCTGCGGAGAAAGTATTTGGAGCAATATCTGGGGCAACTTCCAGTCCCATTGCTCAGTACATATCTTCTCCAACCACTTTCTTGCACTGCGTTGATCCCAGAATCAAGATGGTATATTTCAATTTTCTTTCCTTATTTGGAATTTATGTTTTTTCAGACTTACTTTAAAAGTCATCTATTTATCCTGATTGATTGTTGAGATTGTTGTTATGGTTTCCTTTTTGTGCTCCCCTTTCCTCCTGTTTGATTAAATGCCAATGCTGGTTTTGTTTCGTGTGTTGTGTGTATTACACCCTCCGTCCCGTAAAAAGGGTCCACCTTGCAATGATCAAAATTAGATCTTGTCTTTCTGATCTTAATTTATCGTAGGTTTATCTTAATTATTCATGAAATATATGCATTTCGTGGATCAAAATCTAATGCATTAAAATATGCAATATATGCATCAAAATATCGATGGATTAAAATATTAGATTATATGCATCAAATATATTGTATATTTTAATGCATTGAAATTTTGATGCACGAAATGCATATATTTCATGCATAATTAGTACAAAACTCATGCATAAATTAGCACTGCATCTAATATATATGGTATTTTATTATTTTTTGTTTGACGGATGACAATTGAAAACATTTTCACTATCAATAAATAATGTTGCAAGTGAAAAAATGGTGATAACAAAAGTTGTATTGGTGTGGTACCTCGTATCCGATAAAAAGTTCTCGGAGATATATGTTGTGGCTGTCTCATTTTTCTTTGAGTGGCAATATACTAATTTCTCCGGAAACAGCCTCTTACTGTTTAGAACACGGGTAAAGCTGCATACCATAGTTGTCAATAGCGGCGTAACAGTCCATCATTGCTTAGTGGGTTATAGTGCCATTATGGCCTTTTAGCGGAATTTGGCGGCCAAATAGCGGACTAGCGGATAGCGGTGCCCTGAGCGCTACAGGCCGCTGTTCGCCATTGACAACTATGCTGCGTACATCTGATCCCCCTTACCCCCTTACCCCGCTTTCTGTGGGAGCCCCTGACGTATTGGGGTAATGTTGTTGTTGTTGTTGTTGTTGTCGTCGTCTAATTTTACTCTAGAAGCTTAGAAGTGCTTCGGCGTCGGAAGTTATCAGTAAGAGATCAAGTTAGTCAATTGTGCATAACTGCATTTGTTCCTTCCTTTAAAGTGTAGGCATGGCTGCTGGCATTGGTAATCTTACCAGCAAAATCCGAGATGGCTGTACGTGTGGGGGTAGTAGCCTATCTAGCCTTACTATCGATATGGGTTCAGCCTACCGAGGTGTGGAAGGTATGATTGCCCATTGCTTGGAGGATTAATTACAAAATTACTCTTGAGGTTTCGTCTAATCAAATCATTTATCTTTCGGAATTACAAATACCACCCGATTTTTGTTTCTACTTACGAAATGCACCCTAAATAAGGGGATGCTTGTAAAATGAATACAAACCTCCTCAAGGGGGTATTTTTTAATACCTTATGCGGGTTATAAATTCCGAAAGATAATTGGATTTTTGTTTGTAATTTGACCAATACATAAGGTTGTCCTTGTAGTTAATTCGGAAGTTGGATAGTAAATCTATGAGTAAAATGTACTAAATCCCCTGAACTATCGATTTTTTTTTTTTTTTTTTTTTTGTACTTTGCCTTCTAAACTCTTTCTGTTATATCACTTTAGCTCATGAACTATCCTGGCAAATAAAAACTTGGCATTTGTCCATGGCACATCCCAATGCATGTCGCACGATAGAATGTGAGATTGTTCAGGGGGCAAAGTGAGGAGAACACATAGTTCAGGGGGTAAAATGCCACAAAATAAAATGTTTAGTAGGAAAAGTTTAAAAAAAAAGAAACTGTAGCAGGAGGGTTCAAGTATAATTTACTTCAAAATCTAGGAATAACACATGTTTGCCCCCCGTACTTTCATATTTTAGTCATTTGTCCCCTGCACTTTATTTCCTAACTTTCTTGCCCGTGCACTTTTGGTTTTCGTGATCCTCTCCTCTTCATATTTGTATGCTATTCGGACTAACGTTCAGCTAACGAAAGGGGAAAAGATAAGGAAAACCAATGTGCAGGGGCAGAAAGTTAGGAAATAAAGTTCATGGGGATAATAACAAGAAATATGAAAGTGCAGGGGGAGAAAGATAGGAGATAAAGTGCTAAAGGCAAATAACACAAAATATGAAAGTGCAGGGGCGCAAGCATGTGTCATTCCTCGAATCTTTTAGCAAAACTATAAGCACGACCAAAATTGTGTGTATTTTGTTCTACCAAAATATCATCTATTTCTACTTCAGGACATATTTGTCGTAATTGTACTTTTGTCTATGCAGGGGAAACTGCTTCTCATTAAAAGTCCGATATTGTTGTAGGATCAATTAGGAAGAGCGGTTTTCCTCTGTGGTATCTTGTTTGTCATGACAGCATTGATTACTGACTGCGAGCCTTCCCTTCTTTCTAGAAGCCCCCCATCTTCGGTCACTGGATTACCGTCTCTTCCTTCATCTTTTCAAGGTTATAAGTATGTAATAATGAAGCTGGGGCCTTTACAACTTACCCGGAAAGGCTTATATGCCGCTATTACAGCAGCATGTTTAACATTCACCGTAAGTCTGCCTTATTTTTTTGTCCCATATCTCTGACTGGGTTTTAATTAATTCTTTTTATTTTTATTTTTGCTAAGATTTTCCAAAGTGCTAGCCTTTGCTTAACAACGACAATGCCGGAGCAGCTTGCGTTTGCTTTGCAATGGTTTATTCTCCCTTTGGCAAAAGTTGGTGTCCCGGTGGCTGAAGTCATCCTTACTCTCCTACTCTCGTTAAGATTTATCAATCTTGTGTTTGATGAGGTGAGATGTGATCAGCTATATGATAATTGGTCCTAAGTACTTTCTAGATGTAATTTATTTGAAATCCATGTATTTAAGTTTTATATTTGCTATATGTTTGCAGGTCCGCAATGTGGCGCTGGGAATTGTATCCCGTAGAATAAAATGGCAACAGTTAACGACGCTGGAGACAATTGATGGTATTTTTCAATTTAAAAACTGGCTTTTTTTTTTTAGACGATGTGAAATCCTGGTGTTCTCTTTAGAAGCATTTGCTTAAGATCACTAGCGTATGTCGTATGGCTGTTCGGTCCAGTAATATTCTTTTGTATGAGATCATCAACTCCATTTGGCATATGATATATAGTATCAATTAATGGTCCAAAATTAATTATCATTGTAAATTTAATAAATTAATTAACACTATAAATTCTGTGACGCGCGGGGTTGACGAGGGCGGGGAGTGACGGCGGTGCAACAAGAAAGCCCGGACAAGGAGCGGCTTTTGGTAAGGCTTCTATGCCGAGGGAGGCATGGTTGAATTGATGCCGCTCCCGAATGAGAGGTATTCTCAGGCTGTATCGGTATGAGATGAGACTATAGTTAAGGGGGGTTTATAAGATTTGATTGGTACTACTCAGTACTCATACTAACAAAGGTGCATCTTCTTTTCTTGCACCAGTTAATAGAATTCCAAAATTAGGCGTACTTGCTTCGGAGTAATATGGGATGAGTTCCCCCCGTGAAGCTTCTCATGGAGCGCAGGAGTAAGGACAAACGCCAACTGGAAATACTCGTGTTGGTGAGTGAGGATAGTCGTCAGATCAAGACTTCATAAATTCATACAAAAAACTTATAAGATTTGATTGGTACTACTCAATACTCATACCAACAAAGGTGCATCTTCTTTTCTTGCACCAGTTAATAGAATTCCAAAATTAGGCGTACTTGCTTTGGAGTAATATGGGATGAGTTCCCCCCGTGAAGCTTCTCATGGAGCGCAGGAGTAAGGACAAACGCCCACCGGAAATACTCGTGTTGGTGAGTGAGGATAGTCGCCAGATCAAGACTTCACAAATTCATACAAAAAGCAAAGGAGCAAGGTTTTACACCATATGCCCTTCATCTCGCAACCTTCATCTCGCAACCTTCATACGAAGGACAAATGAGATGAAATTCCAAAACCGTCATCAATATAAGCTTGGAAAGTTCTAAGGTACCCACGTGGGTACCATACCTATATGTATATTTACCATTAGATTCATGATGAATATAGTTTGGGACAGATCTAATGGTGAATATACATGCAGGTATGGTACCCATGTGAGTACCTTAGAATTTTCACGTGCGTGGAAAAAATGTGAGACGGGGATGAGTGGGGACAATTGCTATAGTTATGTCCCATTATTACAAGAAATCAAAATGTACACGCGTGGAAACATGACGATATTTATTTGTATGAGTTGTTTAATAATTCTTTTGACCGAAAGAGCATCAAACCACAACAAGCATGTTAGCAGTGAACAATATTGTGTGACATTAGAGACATGCTTACGGAATAAGGAGTCATTTTTTTCTTCTTTCTCTCACTTTCTTGCAGTTTTCGTTGCTTATGTTCGTCGGATCTTCAATAATATTTATAGCCATGCAGCGCAAATAGCCCAGGTTCGTACTTTCCTCATCTCTTCAACTCTTAGTTTTTCTGTACCATCTTACAGTTTCTTTGTTTGGTACCTTGACAAACGGCCCTTTGTACGTTATAGAAAATGCGAGACTGTCTTCAATCTACTTAATGCCCATTAAATCATGAATTGTACGTTATATTTTTGCAGGCGATGATTGTAAGAGGTTTTAGAGGAGACTGTGATTCTCACCGAGTATCGTTATCAGCCGGCTCGTCTACGAAAGTCGCGAATGTAGTTTCTTGTTCTTGCCTTGTTGGCCTTATTTTTGCTGCCACTTTATCAAAATATGTTCACCTCTGATATTTTTTACTGTTAAGGTACAGGTTAAACCTCTTTAAATTGATAACGTCGGGTCTCGAGAAAAGTGTTAATTAATCGCGATTATTAAACAATCGGAGGTAAATTCGACATCAAGTCTTTTATACTGGAACTGATAAAAAATATTATTTGTTCAATATTATTAATTTATCGAGGTTGTACTGTAGTACAGAATAAGGTTAGCAAAACCGCCTTAAAATTCTTGTAATCTTTATGTTTAACTAAATTCTTGTAATCTTTAAAATTTCTTCTAACAGCACTTAACACAATTAATTGAATTAATGCATTGTATATATGTTTTTGTAAGTTAAGTGCTTAACTTATCAGTAGTGTGTGTGTATACACACTAATTTAAATTTATCTTTTAAAATGATGTACCTAGTAGTTTTAAATTAATCTACCCATATATTGACCCACACCCACCTAATATGTATCATATAGTAGCCGGGGTAAAATATTTATTCCGGGGATCCAATTATATATGGAAGTTCGAGATGCCGGGAGTCGAGGCAAAACTTTCCCCATATTTAGGGGTGTGCAGAAAAATCGAAAAAAATTGAAAACCCAAAATCCCCCTAAATATCAAAACTTGGGGAACCAACCCTAAACCGAAAAATTGATGTTTTAATTTTTTTGATTTTTAAAAACTAAAATTTTCAAGTTGTTCGTTTCACGTAGAAAGTTAAAAAACCCTTAAACCGAACTGGAATTTTTATATATTTATACGTGTAGAAGTATATATAGTGGAGTAATGTTTTTTTTTTTTTTTTTTTTTTACAAAAAAAAAACCCTAAAAAATCCAAAACAAGCCCCTTCCAAACCCGAAACTGAAATGCGAAAAACCCGAAACCAAAACTATAAATGCAATAGTGTTTGCTATTTGTGGAACCAAACCTTTTTGTTTCGGTTTGATTTTTAGTCCAAAAACCGAACTGAATTGAACAGTGCATTCTCTTATTTACTTTATTGGGGAATTCCTCCAGCTGGAGAACTCTATGGACCCTTGGATCACCCCTCCCTGAGCTACTATCATATGTATATACTTGTATATTTATTTTATTGTATCATACCTGCTAACAGTCTTGTACGGTTGTACCTAGACCTGGCAATTCGTTCGTGTCGTGTATTTTCGTGTCGTGTACTTTCGTGTTTCGTGTACCAAAAGTCCAAACCCATACACGACACTAAATGAATTCGTGTCATGTCGTGTCGTGTACCGCGCAAATTCGTGTCGTTTCGTGTCATGTTTTCGTGTCAGGCACATAATTTAAAATAAATATTAAAATATTATAAAAAATAATAATTTTAATATTATAATATTATTTTTATAGGTTTTAGTAGACGAAATGAAACGAATGGCAACGAAAACACGAATGTTTACACGAAATTTATGAAAATTCACATTATATTTTCAAATTTTAAAGTTTAGTATAAACAGAATTCATAATATATATATTTTTATTAAATTAAATATCAAATATTATATATATTTATTTATTTATTTATTTATTTATTTCGTGTACCTCGTGTCGTGTCGTGTACCCAAAGGGTAAACACAAAACCGACACTAAATCTCGTGTTCGTGTATTTTCGTGTCGTGTACTCAAAATGCAAACCCAAACATTAAATTTTCGTGTCGTTTTCGTGTCGTGTGATAAATTACCGGGTCTAGTTGTACCACCTGTTTTTTAATAAATGTCTGTTTGATTTTTTAAAATTGAAAATTGATCATTTATTTATTTTTAGATATAGTACATATAAGTATAAAAATCATATCATTATAATTTTTTTATTATATTCTCATAATCTTATTTTTTTGATATTTTTTTCATGATATAATTAAAAATTTAAATATAATTAAAGTTCTATCTCAAAAAGCAAGAAAGACAGTAAATAAAATAGTAGTAGTAATATGAAAACTTGTCCATAATATAAATAGTCCTTGTTCAGCCTTATATACTCCAAGCTAAAACAATTTGGGAATTTGAATTTGTAAAACTGAAAACTAAAAATATCCTAAAAAATCTCAAAAACCCTGAAAAAATGAAAAATAGAAAATGGAAAAAAAAATGAGGAAAAACAAATTTTGTGCAACCTCATGATCCGAACCTTATTTTCTCGAAAAAAAACCTCCGTGGAAATGAAACCTGCGGAACACTCGAAGAATCAAACTAATCTCACTTTATATGTACGTCTCATTCCAGGTGAAGCGTGATCCATATACAACATAAGTAACAACTACAACGCAAGCCGAGTTTCATAACAACTACAATTCGAGCAAAGAGTCGGGCTCATATCCAGGTATTATACACCAAATAAGAAGTGATGCTGTTACATGCATGCACGCCTGAAACTCTGCCAACAGGCGGTTACTATGAACCTTCAATAGAAGCCGATAATTTAAAAACGGAAAATGACAATCTGTAACACACAAGCGCGCGCCACACACACACACACACATGTATACATGCGTATATAATAATAATATGTTTGAGATGCATGTCCTAATTTTGCCAACACAGATTCCTCCTACATTCCTGCATGGTCTCAAAGGCGACTTTATATCTATCCAAAGACTCCACACCAGCCTCCACATAATTGCGGGCTTCTTCCCTTAAACTCCACACCATCAACGCCTTATAATCCTGGGGCCCACCTCCGGAACCGACGTCTCTTAGCATAATACCACATTTCGCATTCTTAGTCCATCGATGCAATATATAACGCGGCGGAAGTTCCTTTATATTCATTATTTGGAACACTTTCAGGGCATGCCTGCAAAGGACACCTTCAAACTCGAACATTTTACAACTACAGCTTATATTCAAATTCGAAGAGTTAAATGCGACCGTATTCCTCTCGTCACCGTTACCGCATTTTTGTACGAGATATCTACTAATTGCTCCTTCTACGTTTATTTTCATCCCGACATAGCTATAGCACTCCAAAAGCTCCCTCTGGAAAACCTTGAACATTGTATTTGTGTAGAGCCTCCTACATTGTTCTTCGATCGGGTCCTTCGTGTGAAGAACCGCATGTAAATTGAAAGAGTTGAAATCCTCCTTTCTTTCCTCTTCACGCCGCTGTTCTAGAGCTTTTTCGTAGCGTATGGTAAATTCATCGAGAGGTGTTTGGGCAGTCAAAATTGTGCTGAAGTACGATATTAGGCTTCCATCTACAGGTATGCCGGCAAAGAAAGTTCCTTTTATATGCAAAGGAACCCAACATTTACGCATTCTATACATCTCCTTGAACCATGTGTTCTCTCTCAGATTATATTTGTTCACGAGCATATTCCAAGATGAATCGAACTCACTAGCCGTCTGGCTGTGGAAAATACAAGTTTCATACTCGTACTTGAACTTGGCGTCCATGGACATCAACACACCTAAATTCTCACGTTCTTTATCGAGGATTTGCCACGCAGAAAATCTGTGGTGGGTCCCGGGAAAAACTCGAGCAATCGAATTTTGAAAGGCTTGTTCCTGGTCGGCTATTATAGATACGGGCCGGCGCCCGGACATTGCCCTAATCCAAGTCTGAAAAATCCAAGTAAACGACTCCTCGGACTCATCAGCTACTAGAGCACAACCGAGAAGTACGGGTTGTC
The DNA here is from genome assembly GCA_033398695.1 of Orobanche coerulescens. Taxonomy (NCBI): domain Eukaryota; kingdom Viridiplantae; phylum Streptophyta; class Magnoliopsida; order Lamiales; family Orobanchaceae; genus Orobanche; species Orobanche coerulescens. The sequence continues at coordinate 233,564,942 of CM065802.1, forward strand.
TATGATGATTAACCCCCAGAAACGAAGCAAATGGCACCGAATAATCATATCTTCGATATGTTGTATCAAATACAATGACATCTCCAAACTGAGCGCCTGAAAACCTACAACGTGCATCAGCCCAAAAAACATTCATGCCTTTACCATCACGCATTTCCACTCCGTAAAAGAATCCCGTGTCCTCAGCTTGCCGGGATTGAAAGTAGTCGAGTAGTAAATTATACCAATCACTACTAATATTGCTTTGAACTCGTTTTACAAGGCTAAGGCTGCCGTTTGTTTCGACTAAATCCAAATTCTCCAACACACTGCTTCCTTCCTCTCTGTAACCACTCATTGCAACAGTCACAGTTCTACTAAGATCCGTTGGGGTGTCGAATTCGTGATTATGTCCCTTTTCAAGACGATCAACCACCCACCTTCCTGATTCTTGTCTCTGTATTCTCATATACGCTCCACAGCCGACTCGTGAAGGGTGTTGGTGCCCTTCCTTGGAGCACACGAATCTCCGAGACGTGATGGACCCATCGTGTTTTGAACGGAATAACTGACCTATCCTGATCCTAAACCCTGTATTAGCTGCATATGTGTAGTAGAATTTGTACGCTTCATTTGCGGTGTTAAACTCGAGGCCTTTTTGAGGCTCAGCTATAGTCCCGACTATTCCATCCATCTCTTCCTTTTTGAGACGCTTCATATCAACCACGCCAGATGGACAATCGTCCTCGTGTGATCTGATTCCCGTCCGACTGGCCCCACCAGATGATGATCTTGGAGTTGGAAAACTTTTCCTCTGTATCTTAGGCGGGCAAATTTCACCTGATGGTTCGAGTTCGTGATTGTGTTCTTTTTTTATATTGGCTAAAACCCATTTCCCGGATTCAACCTTTTGTACTCTTATGAAAGCCGGACAGCCAGTTCTTGAGTTCGTCTGAAACCCTTCCTTCGAACAAACGAATCTCCGCGAAATAACAATGCCATCGATTCTGGATCGATATAGCTGTCCAATTCTGATCTTGAACCCCGTTTGGGCAGCATAGGCACTGTAAAAGTTCTGAGCATCTTCAGCCGTATCGAACTCTAACCCCACTTGTGGTTCCGTCTTAGAATGGCCATCATCATCATCATCAGGGTGGCCGTTGTTTCTGGGAATAACTACAGGCGATGGTCTTGTCCTGACAGTCATGATGTTTCCCAACTCTCCCCTATTCATATCAGTATCTGCAGTCATCAGCAGAAACAGGAGTTACAAAACAGAGACTGACTTAATTTACAGAGAATAGCCGAAAAACACTGACATACAATTTGGATTGTGTTTTGTGTTTACTTAAACTAGACGGCTTAAAGCATATACAAAACAAAAGACATTACACATAGTCACGTAGAGATGGAATGAAGAATCATAGCCTCAAATGTTCAAAACAAAGCTTACTGAAGCCAAATCAACTTAAAAAAGAAAGGAAAAAAAAGACGAACACCAAAAACCTAGAGCTTTACTAATATTCCAACAGAAAACTAACTGAAATTCTTCAAAAGATCCATCAATAAGTGAATACAGAACATTTTTCCCATACTACAACAACCGCAAATAGGGCTGGGATTTGGGAACCGGGCTGAGACTGGAAAAACTCGGGACCGAACCCAGACTGCGTGGGCTTAAAAGAATAGGACTTGGACCAAACCCAGCCTGGAAGAAGAATTTCTGAGCCGAGCTTGGATCTCAGTTTCAGAAAGCCCCAAAACCCGAAAAGCCCGAATATAGGTTGTGCACGACATTTTTTAACATGTCCTCCTAAAGCCGGAAAAACTCAAAAGAGCCCGAAAAAATAGTTAGCGACATCTTCTTTTCTGAACATACCATTGACAAATATTTTAATTTAATAAGTTCGAAAAAACCCGAAGTTCGGACCGAACCAGAACGAGCCGAGCTTACTTCGAGTTTACACTTTCGAAAAGCTCGGCTCAGCCCGAAAAACTTCGGGTTCAAGCTTGGTCCTCAAAAATTTCGGCTCGGCTCGACCCAATCCCAGCTCTACCGCAAATGAACTAATCCATAATGAGTAGAATCTGTCACCAACCCACTCGCTCAACAAAAAGGTCAAGAAGGTAGATAAATTCCACAAGTTCCCATTATCACAAGCTTCCCAAATCAAGTTGCACAGTTAACATTTACACATGATTCCTCTCCATCCACTCAGAGACTATATTTCTCATAACCATCATTTACACTAATCTATCATCATCATCATCATCATTAAGTGCAGCTTAATTCCAACTACGTTGGGATCGGTGCCATGAAGATTGAAGTGTCAATAGCTAAAATTAGTTAACACTGATTTACACTATTTACCATGTAAATCAGCTATACCCCCAGCGGGAAAATTAACTTGATTTCTCACTAGTCATTGTCATGACCCCGGGTAGTAAGAGAAGACTTGCAATGCAAATCCAAAGACAAACTCTAGGATAACATAAAATGAAAAATCCCAGCAATTTGGCTAACAATAAAGATTTTTAGAACACAAAATTGAATCTCCATGCAGTAAATAAGAAGAAAAAAAATTCAACAAATAGTCCACTTTCAGCTCATCAAACTAATCCTCATTCAATCAATCAATAAGAAACTTAATTAATTAAAAAAAAAAGAGGCTAAAGAGATATAAAACTGCCGCAAAAAAACCTGTTTAGGTATAAAAAACAAACGGAGCAGTGAAGAAAAGAAGAAGAAGGGTTTTACCTTTCGCATACCCGTTGAATCTGAGATAAATTTCCCAAAATTTAGGGCTTCTTCTACCTTAAATCCCAGAAGAAATTCAGCAGTTCAAAGAGAACCAGCTCGCATTGCGAGGCCAAATCGTTTGCTTATCCCGAACAAAAATAATATAAATAAATAAATAATAATAATAATCCAAAAGGCACACCTCAAAACATAAATGAAACCGCAACGAATGTCATCAATTCAATCTGAAAATGGATCGAGGTAGAATTCTTCTAGGTTCGCAAAAGATTAAAATTTTCAATAAATTTTCTAAAATTGTTTCTATTTTTCGCTGTTTTTTTTTTCTTCTGGGCTGGGTTGGATTCCCAGTACAGTGCGCATTTTACGGTGGTAGAGAAATGGGCGTGCGTGGTTCTTTTTTAGAGATTATATAAACCGAATTTCAACACTTATTTTATTACACACCTTGGCAAGTACATGGGGCAATTGTACCAAGTCTCGGGCAGAAAATTAAATTACGTCATTCGAGGTTCAATTCGAATTTGACTTGTGAAAAATTTGTTCGAATTTGATTCGTTAATATAATGATACAAGTTTGAACATAACTTTCTGTCTAATAAAACATAAAACTCGTTTCGAGTTCGATTCGATTTAAATTAAAATTTCTAAATACATCTAAAAAAATTGAACTACCGGAGCTCGATTCGTATTCGGATTTGCAATCAAATCAAGCTCAAACATATTATTTAATATATATTCAGCTGGTCTGAATTGATTCAGACCCTAGTTAAGTTTGGTGCCAAACCCATGAATCACATATAGTTAAGTGTATAGTGTTGATAGCCCATCCGTCTTGGCATCCACGTAAACGCTCCCCGCCAGCTCAACCATCCCGGTAGAGGACCAGAAGACAAAAGAACCGATTTTTGGGTTGACTGGCCGAGCAGAGCAACGAGGAGGATCGAGTATGCATCAAATTTACTCATGGGACCGCTAAAGACCGGACTGGAGAACCTTCGGGGCCGACTGTTGTTACCCAAAATATTGCACGGAGTGGTTTGCTGGATATGGGTATGGGTGAGTAATAAACAAAATGCGAGAACACGTCGGAGGGAATATAAATAACACAAGATTTGTCGGGATTGTTAGTCCCGGGCTTGAATGCTCTCGCGAGATATTATTAATACGAAATACGTTGGAGTACAAGTATTAGTGTTAGAGTACAATTACAATAAGTGTAAAGACTCTAGTTATCTAGCTCTTGAGTGCTATTGATTGCCGGAAGAACCAGAGTTGATGCTCTGTGAGTTCTTGTAACAAAGATGGGATGTTCGGTTCTATCTGTCGATCGCTCGATGCCTTTCCCAAATGCTGGAAGTCCTCTATTTATAGAAGAGGAGGTAGTTGGGATGTCTTCATCCCGAACGGGCGATCACCTTTCTTGTATTATAATAAGCGGGCGATCGTCTTAGCACATGGGTCGGTTTTCTTAAAGTCCGCGGCTACTGCTGGCAGCCAGCTGTGTGATCCAATGGGAAGACAACACGCGTCCCATGTCGCTGTCTTGGAAGGCCCCACCTAATACCTTTCGGCGGGTCTGTCGGTAGGTGAGGTTGTGCCCGTCACTGACAGCTGCTGATGGGCTAGAGTCAAGTCTATTCCTGCGGCGCCTTTTTGCGGATCTGCACGTGGGCCACCATCCCGAGATTCGGTCTTCGTAGACTTTGATGGATGTTGGTTATACACGTGGCATAGGACGGTCGTCCCCGATCGGGTACTAGAGTCGGTCGCTAGGTGCCGAGAGACGATCGCCCTGAATGCCGATCACTCGGTACTTGATCTGGAAACTTCGGTTGGCAAGTCTGCCTCAAATTGCTTGATGCTGACTTCGGTCGCTCGGCCTTACGCCGATCGCCGTCTATGCGCATTAATCGCCGCACAACAATTACCCCCAGCTCGCTCCCATGCTGAAGATGTGGGGTGAGGTGGTTCCACTCGCGGTCGCTTAAATTAGGCGAGCGACTGGTCATTTTATAAAATAGGCGATCGTCTCTCGAGTGGACTGATTTTGAATTTGGACAATCCACTTGGTCGCTGAAAAGAGCGGGAAATGACAGCGGGCTTGAAACGTCGCGGAGGTACGTGTCGCGATACGGTTGGGGGAGTCCGACGGTTCGTCAGACTCTGTCCCCTGGCGTGCCCTCGAAACGACGCGTACGCGGGTTTCAAGGGCGGCATTTAATGCGACTTATCCGACGGTTGCACTTCAGCCCTCGAGGTTCGGCTTATTTGCTCAGAAGCCCCCGCTCTCACCTATAAAAGGGGGTAGGGTTACAGGGTAATAACCTTATGCATTTTCGTCTGAGAAGAAGACATAGCCGAAATCCCTTGAAGCTTTGTGTGACGATCGATGTTCGATTAAGAACCTTTAGGCAACAACAAAAACTTTTTCTTTTTCCTTTCTTCTTGAGAATGTCTGGAGGGGTATCAAAAGTGTACGAGACGGGTAGTTCTTCCGCCGCCGCGACTTCGACTGCCCGAGATGAAACTTCCGCGGAGTTCCACGTGGAGACAGTCGTCGAGGAAATCCATGCCGGGATTGAACCCGCGGAGATTGAAGAACTTTTCAACGAAGCTGACGCGGCTAGGTCGGCGGAGGCGGAGCGGAAACGCTCGCTGGCCGAAGAGGCGGCGGCAATAAGAGTGTACTGGGAACAAAATAGTATGTTTGGCAAAGCCTTTTTAGATTTTGCCGAGCTTATGGAGGGATTAGCCGGCCCACTCCCTAAGTTCGACTTTCGTGCATACTCGATCGCCCACCCATGTACCTGAGAGGCGATCGCTGTTCCGGGCCGCGAGTCGTTCGCCGTGGTCCCTTGGCCAAATCAAGAGCTCCGCGACCAGGAAAGACTTGGACCGTTGAAGGGCGAGGTTCCATGTCCCCTATGATGTTAGCCTCTACGTGCCTGCCGAGAACGAGCATGCCGACCAGCCACCTGAGGGTATGGTCGTCGTTAATGAGGCGATAATGGAGGCCGGGCTGCGGTTTCCCTTGCCGTTCGCTGTTTCTTACTTGTTGACCGCTTGGAATGTGGCGCCGCTCCAACTGACGCCGAATGCATGGCTGCAGATCGTTTGTACCTTTACTCTGTTTGGCGGTCACCGGCTGTTCCGTCTTCCTTCCGTGCTGGAGATGAACTATCTCTTTAAGTTGCGGTTTAGAAGGGTTCCGTTGGCTGCTACCACATTCAGGGTTGCTCGGGCCGGGTGATCCTTGGCGTACCGAATAAGGTCCGGGGCGACCTGGCGAAGTGGTTCTGGGTCGCTGGAGCGTGGAGATCGGCCGCGAGTGACAATCAGACCGATGAGTTGGATATTCCCACCGGCTTCCGGGAGAGGAATCCGAGTAAGGGTTTTGACACTCCCTTCGTGTGGACATATCCTGAACTGATCTAATTTGGGTTTCTTTTTGCAGGTACCCTTGTTCCGACAGTAGGAGATCTACCTTTTGATTTTGCGATCGTCTGGGAGCGAATTTGCAGGCTTCCAGACAGTTATATCGACGCTCGCCGGATCAACAACGAACCTCACTGGTTAGCCGCTCGGTTGTTTCATTTTCCCCGCCACTTGAGGGTCCCAGGTACAAATTTTTACGATCTTTTGCTTGATGAGTGACTTGATTGATGATGATGACTAATTTATGTCGATCGCTTTCTTCGTAGAAATCTGTTTCCCCCGCTACTTCGAGCCACCGAGAGAAGTTCTCATGTCGAATCCCGGTATCATGAGCCGTCTCCGCCAAGGGAAGAAGGCGAGCCGTGTCCCTGTGGCGCCAATCCGTTCTATTCCGGAGGCGAGACCCCTCGTGGAGCCGGTCGTCGATGAGCAAGGGTCGTGGGAGGAGGAAGGACTCCGGCTCAACCGCAAGAGGCGGAGGATGGTGGAGCCCTCGACCTCCGCTGCTGCTGATGTGCCCACCATCGCCGGTCGCCGCGCCTCCACTTTTGGCGATTCCAATTACGGAGGGGCCCACGCCCTCATCGGCTTTTCTACAGGCCATGGCGACCGCCGATGCCGAGACCATGCGCGGGAGGCCGTTCTTTGGCCGCGACCCAGAGAAGGTCGATAGGTAAGCTTGGTCGCTTTGCTGGGTTATGATATTTCCCTGTTGGAAATATGCCAACACTTTTGTTCTTGGTGCAGGGTCCGTCTCGCCGATCCAAACTGCTCGCCGATGGTGCTGGATTTCCTCGCGAGCAGATCTCCTCGCGAGGCTTGCGATGTCCCTTCTTACATCGCTCGGGCCGCCGCCTCCATACCGAAGGCCTGGACGACCGACCTGGATGCGATCGCATGCCGGCGGTCCGCTGATACGATGTAGGCGACCTTTGCTCTGGTCCTTCAGACGGCGACTATGGCTGCCCATGCCGTGAGGGACTATGAGGGGCAGCCCTCCATTGCTCGTCTCCATACGGACCTTGAGGCTGCCCGGAAACAGAATGCCGAGTTTGCCAACAGGATCGTGGAAATGGAGAAGGATTACGTGGAGGCGGCTAAGCAGGCGAGGCAGGATCTTGACCGGGCCCGGGCGGCGGCCGACCGGATGCGGGACCAGGTGACGGAAGCCCGCAGGTCGCACGCGGCCGCGCAGAAGGAAGCCGATCAGCTGAAGGTGACCGTCGCCACTGACCGAGTCAAGGCCATCGAAAGAAGAGGTGGCTGCCAAAGTATCCGAGCTCCGGGGCGCACACCAGACGGTTGCGGAGCTGAGGGGAAGGCTGGAGGTGACCGAGGCCGATCCCTTCCTCAACGTAGAGTACGTCAGTGAGTTTGCCTACTATATGGCATATGCTGACGCAATTCATGTCGCTAACAAGGGAGGGCTCGAGGTCAGCCCTCTGGCTGATAGCTTCAAAGCCTATGCGCTAGAGCATCCTCTGTAGCCCGTCTTCTTCGTGCCGATCCTGGACCTCTTGGATCTCGGTGTCGACTTGAGCTGGTACCCGTCTCCCAATAATCTCGTTCACCCGGATGCCCCGGAGGATGGGGGGCAGTTCCTGACGCCGGCGAGGGGGCGCACGTCAATTTAGCGACCGGTGGCGAAGGCTGGGCCGATCCAGCGGCTGAAGGCGAAGGCCAGGCAGGAGCGGCCTGAGTTTGTCTGCTTTCGTTTTTGCTTTTGCTTGTAATTGGATAGGCTCCCCCTTTTTACAATCTGTTCTTGGGCAATTTGTACGTGTATTTCTAGTGAAATGAAGTTTCTTTCTGATTCCTTGTTTGTACGATCGTGTCTGAATCTCTTGTATGTTTGTCTATCTGAATCTTATGCATAATCGTATATGTGTTTGAGGGGCGATCGCCGTGTATGCAGCTCCGAATGAAATGATAATACAATTGATAAACTCACGTCGTGCATGCGGATCCAAGTGAGTTGATGAACTCACACTGGTTAACTTTTTAGACAAAGTCGATCGTCATATGTGTATTTGAATCAAGCCATCGTATGTATAGGTAGACAAAGTCGATCGTCATACGTGTATTTGAACCAAGCCGATCGTATGTATAGTCATGGGCCCGCTCTGCCCCTTGTTTTCGTTTACTTGGTGAAAGTAAGGGAATGGAAATAAATCGTTTAGCGGGCGTTCTTCGATTTTGCAGATTCCTCGAGGAAGGCCGACCATCCCGGCCTAGAGGAACCGTGCACAGTCGTGGAGTTCAATGGAACCGTCCTCCGCGACCGTGTCTTATGCGCGAGCGACATTCCATCTGATGGCCAACTTCTCGCGACTCACTTAATTGTGAGGGTCCTCCGTAGGCTACATTTTGCCTTGCGCTGTAGTGATGGGGCGAACGATCTCTGCCTGGAGGAGTCCTTGGATGGGGCGCCGTCGGATTAATCGACTTCGCGACCGTGGCTTGTTAGCACTTTTCTGCATGGGGCCGACATGTTAGACGTCGGGCCTTTGAAGGCATGCGTTGTGACAGGGGGAGGGACGCGTCGCATTGTCCGGGTCCATCATGTTAGATGATAGACCTTGAGGGCGGGCGAGCATGTCCACAGATCTTTTTTGGAGGGTCCTTAGGCTACGCCCGCCTCGTATTTAAATGAAGGGTGAGCGATCTCTGCCCAAATGAACCTTGCATGGACGGGCTGTCGGTTCCATCAACCTCCAGAATCATGGCCGCACTTTTCTACCTTAGATCGTCATGTTAGATGGCAAATTTCGACGGCATACGTTGTGCTGGGGGGGCGATCGCTTGCCTACGTCCATGGCGAGCGATAGGTCGAGCCCGCCTATTAAGGCTTCGTACTCGGCCTCATTGTTGTTCGCTCAGAAATCGAAACGCACAGCATTTGTAAGGCTCTGGCCATCGGGGCTGATGAGGACAATCCCTGCCCTTGATTGCGAGCTGGTCGACGAACCATCTACGAATAATTTACAGGCGGGTCGGCCGACTTGGGCCGGGTTGGGCGGAAAAGTTAATTCTACCACAAAATCCGCCAGAGCTTGACCTTTGATCGCCGTGCGAGGGGCATACGTGACACCGTATTGAGAGATCTCCAGTGACCACTTGAGGAGTCGCCCGTTGGTGTCTGGCCGGTGCAGAACTTGCCTTAGAGGGAGGGTCGTCAGAACCTCCACTTGGTGTTCGAAGAAATAGACTCTCAGCTTGCGAACGCTCATGACAAGTGCGTAAGCGAGCTTCTCCAGAGGCGTGTAACGCGTCTCCGCGTCATGTAGAGCTTGACTAACGAAGTAGATCGGCAGGTGGGTTTGTCCCTCTGCTCGCACTAACACCGCGCTTAACGCGACCTCCGAGGCCGCCAGATAAAGGAACAACTTCTCGCCGGGGATCGGTTTTGCCAAAAGTTGGGGGTTAGACAGGTACTCCTTGATTTTGGCGAACGCCACTTGACTTTCCTTCGTCCACGTAAATATTTTATTCTTTATGGTGGCGAAGAAAGGCTTGCATTTGTCTCCGAGCTGGGAAATGAAGCGACTAAGAGCTGCTAGACACCCCGTGAGACGCTGCACCTGCTTGACATTCCGAGGCTCTTGCATGTCGAGGATCGCCTGGATCTTTGTGGGGTTCGCCTCGATCCCCCTTTGGCTCACGAGGTGCCACAGGAATTTTATGGAACTTACTCCGAAGTTGCATTTCTTGAGGTTTAGCTTCATGTTGAACTTCTCGAGGACGGCGAACGTCTCAGCTAGGTCTTTGAGGTGATCTTCATTTTTAAGGCTCTTGACCACGATGTCATCAATGTAAACCCATGGTTTTGCCGATATGTTCGGCGAACATCCCGTTGACCAGTTGTTGGTATGTCGCCCCTGCATTTTTCAGACCGAATGACATTCGGACCCAAAAATACACGTCTTTCTCCGTGTGGAATGATGTGTGTTTTACGTCTTTCTCCGCCATTGGGATCTGATGGTATCCGGTGAAGGCGTCCATAAACGACATCATTTCGAAACCTGTCGTGCTGTCGACCAAGTGGTCAACATGAGGCATTGGAAAGTGATCTTTCGGACACGCCGCGTTGAGATCGGTGAAATCGATGCATAACCTCCAGGAATCGCTCACCTTTTTGACGAGCACCGCGTTGGCTACCCACTGTGGCTCATCGGTAGCTACCCCGATCAATTTGTTGTCGAGTAGCTTTTTGACTTCACTGTCGAGCGCAGCATATTTTTCTGGGCCAAATTTCCTACGTTTCTGGTGAACAGGCTTCCTTGTCGGGTCGATCTTCAGATAGTGGCAAGCATGTTCAGGACTGATGCCGAACATATCTTGATGCGACCAGGCAAAGACTCCGATGTTCTTTCATAGTAGGCTAATCAGATCGTCTTTCTGTTCAGGATCGATGCTTGAGCCGATCTGCACTACCTGTTCCGGGCGAGACGGATCGACTGTTATACTTTCCAACTCTTCGGTGGGGACGGTCGCTTCTCGCTTGGAGCGATCGCCGGACTGGATTCTTGGATCAACATCGAGGCTTGGCTCGAAGCCGATCGTTGGTTCGATGTCGTCCAACGATCGATGTGAGATTCCGTCTTAGTCGAGATGGTATGAGGTGCTTGGCTCGTCGATCTCCATCGGTTGATTGTCGACCGTCTCAGTGTTACAAACAGTACAAGAAACGTTTAAAGGAAAATTTATGACACAGGAGTAGTTCAAACATTTCTTTGCCATCAGCTGGTTTCCTTTTACGGTACCGACTGTCCCTTCGGTAGTGGGGAACTTGATACAATAAAAGAAAGAGGAGGCGACCGCCTCAACGGTTTCTAGAAAGGGGCGACCTAGGAATCCATTATAGATGCTGGGCATGTCTATGATTACAAAATTGAGGTTCCTAGTAATCTTAACCATAGGATCATAACAGCAGACTAGCTCGATGGGGAGCTTGATCCTTCCATAGGCTTTGATCGTGTTGTCGCCGAACCCTTGAAGCACGGTTTCGAATGGATTGATGAACTTGGTCAGGTTGCCGAGCTGGTCCAGAGCAAATTTGAATATGATGTTGCAAAATCTTCCGTTGTCCACCAGCACGCGGTCGACCGTTTTCCCCAGGATACATGCAGAGATCACCAACGCATCCTCTTTGGGGCACTGCACTCCCTCCCTATCCGTGTTGGAGAAGGAGATGAGAGCATCTCTGAATATGGTTGGCTCTGGGGGCACCACGACATGGACTCCGGCGAATGCCCTTAGCTCGGCCTTCCGCTTTCTGTTTGACATGGTGGAAATCGGGGAAAGACCGCCGAGATTTCCTCCTCCTGATTGGAGCATATTGACTCAGCCCCTGGGGTTGATCGGAGGTATTGACTCATTTGAGTCATCTGGATCGCTCTGTCTCATTCTGGCGACCGGATTAAGAGGCTGACGGTCGTCGTTCTGTCGATGATCGTGGCCCCCGGTCCTTTCAGCCCTGGGCTCCGGCTTGGTTACCAAATTATCTAGCTTGCCTTCCTCGAACAATCTCCAGAGTTGTCTGAGGAGGTCGCGGCATTGGCTGGTGTTGTGGCCGGGACTTTTGTGGTAGGCACAAAATTTACTGCGGTCCAGATGACCATTGTCCCTCACTGGCTTTGGCTTACTCAGCCATTCACGCCCCTTGATGGCGTTGAAGATATGAGCTGGAGATAGATTAAGTTCGCGGAGGAGGTGGACTTCCACATCCTCGAAGGCTTTGAATTAGCCGGGTGGCTTTGCGACCACCTTTCTGGGCTTGGCGATCGACTTCTTTGGAATGGGAGATGGCGCCGTCCTTTCCCCGGTTGCCCCTCGCCTAGGCGAAGAGTGAGCAACCTATGCCTGGACAAGAAATCGGCGGCCTTGGCACGGAAGATCGCGTAGGTCAGGGGGATGTCCTTCGTGAGGTGCCTGAACATGGTCGAATGACCATAGAATCCACCCAGTACTGAATAGAGGGCGAGCTCATCGCTAATGGGCTCGCCTGTGAGGACTATTTCATCCACCCGGTCCATGTAGTCTTTGTCGAGCTCGTCTTTCCCCTACCTGATTTTCATCATGCGGTGGGGACCTTCTGGCCGAGCGGCCTTAGCGGCGAAGTACGACGTAAAGTCATTCGCCAGCTTCTCAAAACAGTTGACTGAGCGCGGTGGAAATGAGATGTACTACCTATGGGCAAGATCGCCCAATGTTAATGGGAATATTCGGCATTTCATCGCGTCTGACGCCCCACATCCAGTCATGTAGATCCGGAACTTTATTAAGTGAGTTTCGGGATCCGATCTCCCCTCGTACAAAGGGTGTTTGAGTAGGAGCGATCTTTGGCTGCACGGGGGCTAGCTCGATCTGGACCGCAAGCGGCTTACTTGGTGCGGCAACCTTTATCTTGGCGTCTGACCCAGTTTCTAGGAGCGCTTTTATTTCGTCGAGATGGCGCTGCATTGCGGCCATCGCCGTAGCCTGGCTGCTCGCGGTCTGGCTCTCGGAGCGGGTGCCAAGGCGATCATGTACCGATCTCCTGGCTCCGCTGTAGGTGACAAGGTCCCTGCCGCCGAGCTCAATTCTTGGGTGAGTTGGAGCCAGATGGCCGACCTGTTTTTTAGGAGTCGGGTATGCCGAACTCCTGGTGATGGACCCGGACTCCGTCGTCTCGTGGCTGGGGCCAGGATGCCCTGGTCGCCACGAAGGGTCATTTCTTAGGCGGCTGAAGACGGAACTGTCCCGCCTCACGAGTGCCTTTCCTCGTGAATCGGGGATTTCTGACGATTGCTCGACATATAAGCCCTTGAGCCTTCGTTTGCCCGCACGGCGGATGGCCGAGGGGGTTATAGTGGGCGAGTCGCATGCTCTCCGTCGCTCCCTTAGGATGGCGATGGCCTTTTCGATCTGCTTCACGGTTTGGAACTGATCGAGTGAGAGGCTTGGGCCGTCCCTCGGGGGCGGGAGTGAGAGTCTTGCGTCATCATGGCTGCCCTCCGCCATAGGTTTGGATTCGGTTTGGACCGGAATGAGGCGTCCGGCGGACCGTAGGATAGCTCTCTTCGAGGTGGTGGCAGACGTCATTATCGTGAAGTTTTTCTTTGAAGAAAAGTTTCTTCAAGTATATGTTCCGGAGAACAGTGAATGGTCTTCGAAACGGTCGGAGGGAAAATGAAGGTAAGCCCCCCTTCCTCTAGCGCCAATTGTTGTTACCCAAAATATTGCACGGAGTGGTTTGCTGGATATGGCTACGGGTGAGTAACAAACAAAATGTGAGAACACGTCCGAGGGAATATAAATAAAACAAGATTTGTCGGGGTTGTTAGTCCCGGACTTGAATGGTCTCGCGAGATATTATTAATACGAAATACGTTGGAGTACAAGTATTAGTGTTAGAGTACAATTACAATGAGTGTAAAGACCCTAGTTATCTAGATCTTGAGTGTTATTGATTGCCGGAAGAACCAGAGTTGCTGCTCTGTGAGTTCTTGTAACAAACATTGGATGCTGTTCGGTCCTATCTTCCGATCGCTCGATGCCTTTCCCAAATGCTGGTAGTCCTCTATTTATAGAAGATGAGGTAATTGGGATGTCTTCATCCCGAACGGGAGATCGCCTTTCTTGTATTATAATAAGCGGGCGATCGTCTTAGCACATGGGCCGGTTTTCTTAAAGTCCGCTGCTGCTGCTGGCAGCCAGTTGTGTGATCCAATGGGAAGACAATACGCGTCCCATGTCGCTGTCTTGGAAGGTCCCACCTAATACCTTTCGGCGGGTCTGTCAGTAGGTGAGACTGTGCCTGTCACTGACAGCTGCTGATGGGCTGGAGTCAAGTCTATTCCTGCGGCGCCTTTTTGCGGATGTGCACGTGGGCCACCATCCCGAGATTCGGTCTTCGTAGACTTTGATGGATGTTGGTTTTACACGTGGCATAGGACGGTCGTCCCCGATCGGGCACTAGAGTCGGTCGCTAGGTGCCGAGAGACGATCGCCCTGAATGCCGATCGCTCGGTATTTGATCTGGAACCTTCGGTTGGTAAGTCTGCCTCGGATTGTTTTATGCTGACTTCGGTCGCTCGGCCTTACGCCGATCGCCGTCTATGCGCATTAATCGCCGCACAACACCGACCCGATGACCAGACCGAAATGGCCGACCAGATACGGGATAAATATGCTCCAAAACGCAATCATGACACGACCGACCAGAGCAGGGGAGACCCGAGGGCCGACCATAGTATCGGGCACAACGGATAAACATCGCTAAAAGCATGCGGAACAGGCACACAGGACATGCGGGACAGGCACACAGGACAGCTAATGCAATCTATCCTCCCTTTTCCCAAAGCAGTCCCCAAAGGCCGCCACGTGTATAAGACTCACTCTCCCTCTGACAAGTACTTGGACATATTTCCAGACATCCTCCAGCTGTCGCCCGCTGATTAGTCAAGACTTTCTATATATAGAAGGAATGTACAAAAAGAAAGGACTTTGGGAAATTTTCCAGAAATAGATAAAGAGAGAGAGAGAGAGAGAGAGAGAGAGAGAGAGAGAGAGAAAAAAAACAAAAGAAGACTTGTAAAAGAACAAGCAATTAATATAGACCAGCTAAAAGCTCAGCTTGGCTCTATACTGGAATAATAAAATCCATTAAATCCAGCTATTTTATTCATTTTTCTTTTTTATTGTTTTCTACGTGTCTTCAACCCACCTAGTCCAGGTCAGCACACGTCACGTTGATCAAATCAGTTATCAACAAATTGGCGCTAGAGGAAGGGGCCCCCTCGCTGCCCACAGCTACATATGTTCTCACCGGAACCCTAACAAATTTGTTCCGATAGAGATGTCTCACGGAAGTTCCACGCACCACCAACCCACCACGGAGGAAGAAAACCTCCTTAAGGTGGCAGAGTGCTTTAAACATCCCGCGTTCGTCCAGGGAATGAACGCCCTCATGGCGCGAGTCACTGAAGGCGGAATCCTTCAGAAGCCGGAGGACCTGACGGATGCCCAATCTCCGTCAGCCCGGCCAGTCGCCCCTAGGTGGGATAAAAAAAGAACCGTCTCTCGAGTTGTCGAAGAAGAGGAGGAAAGCCATGGTGAAAGCGCTCACCCTTCTCGTAAAAGTAGGCTTTCTCATCCTATATCGGTATTTGATTGACTGGGGACACGGGGGAGAACTGAAAAAATGACGCCGACCCGGACCACTCAGAGTCGGGGCCGCAAAGAAGCAGAGCCTCCCCATCAATCCCGAGTCCCGACGCAAACACTACCGCAAGCTCCAGGCGACAACTCGAGCGAAGTCGAGTTCCTCAAAAAATGCCTCACGGAGCTTGAGAATAAACAACTCTAGCCATCTTAAAATTCTGAATGGCTCAACAGCCAGGAGAGCCCCCTTACCCCCTGTGTTCTGGCGGAGCCTCTCCCCGAGAAGTTTAAGTCCCCCAAATTCCCGCATCTAACGGGGAGACCGACCCCAATGCCCATCTTGGACACTACGACTCATGGATGGACCTATACGAGTCCCAAAATGCGTTCCGTTACCGGATGTTTTCCCTGACTTTGGTGGAAAGGGATCAAAGGTGGTATCGCTCGTTATCCCACCACTCTATCCAGACATGGGCTCAGCTCACTGCGGCATTTCGATCTCATTTTATGGGATCTCTAGTGCGCGCCGCCTCGCGGTCCTCCATCGCCTCCATCGTGCAGGGCCCAAACGAATCCCTCAAGGATTATATATCTCGTTTCAATAAGCGAATATTGGAAACGGAACCTATGTCCGATGACACGTTGGCCATAATTGTTCAGGCCGGCCTCCTGAAAAATTCTTTTTTCCGTTGGACGGTGTGCCAGACCCCCCCCCCCCCGCGCACGTACCAAGAATTCCTGAAGCGCACCAGCTCTCACATCGCGGCCGCGAAATCTATGTCGGCTCCAGTCTTAGTCATGCCCGCAGATCCGCTAGGATCGAACGAAAAGAAAGGAGACAGGCACGACTCCAGGGAAGTCCGCCAAGAACCCCGATAAGAGAATAAGGCGGCGGACTCCTCTATGGCCACCCTAACAACGGGAAATTCCAGGGGGCAAAGGACCGAGCTCATGGCCAACTACGCCGAAATATATTCGGTAGGGTCTGCGGCCATATTCGACCAAATTAAAGACAAGGATTTGCTCACAGCCCCCCGACCGATCTGCAAGGATCCGAAGGAAATAGATCAGACCCGCTTCTGTAAATATCATCAATCGACGGGTCACAGAACAGAGCAACGTCGAGACCTCGTCGCAGCCTTAATTACGGTGTGCCATGATACCGGGCTGAGGCAATTTATCCGGAATCCGCTCCGGACTCGTTAGGACCGATCTCCCCAAGAATTACTAACTGCAATGGGAACGGCGGCACTATGAACGAAATGAATGACCGGATCCTATGGCACTATAAGACCGAGCCCGTCTCGGCACCATGAATGACCGGCTCCTCTGGCACTATAAGACCGAGCTTGACTCAGCAGTATGAATGACCGGCTCCTCCGGCACTGTAAGACCGAGCCTGACTCGGCACTATGAATGACCAGCTCCTCCGGCACTATAAGACCGAGCCTGACTCGGCACCATGAATGACCGGCTCCTCCGGCACTATAAGACCGAGCCTGACTCGTCACTATGAATGACCGGCTCCTCCGGCACAATAAGACCGAGCCTGACTCGGCACTATGAATGACCGGCTCCTCCGGCACTACAAGACCGAGCCTGACTCGACACTATGAATGACCGGCTCCTCTGGCACTATAAGACCGAGCCTGACTCAGCATCATCCATGGAAGATATCAAAAAGAATACACGACGGCCGAACCAACCCGGCCAGAACATCCAAAACAAAACAAAACAAGTAAACAGGTACTGAAGATATAAGTTTATTCATTCGAGGAGTATTTTTACAAAGAACATCCGAAAGAAAAAACTAAAGAAAAGAAAAGACTGGGGCATGCAGGCCATACATAAGACAAAGCCTAAAGACTACTCGGCTCCACCACTCCGGCCAGCCGCGTGGAAGGACTGCCCTTCGCCTTCACCAGGAGGGGCCAAGCCCGGACCTCCAGCAGCCTCGTCGGCCTCCGGCTCGTCAGCTTCCGGTGGCTCAACATGCAGGTCGGCCGCCCGAGACTCTATGTATACACGGACCTCCTCAACTGTATTCCCTTCCTTCATGAGATCCAATATCTCATAGCAGGTGGAGACATAGTTCAGGTTAATTAGCTCCTCGAACTCGGGCGTCTTCTTAAAAGCAGCCGCCCATTCGGCAAGACCATTGGCATAGCCCGAAGCCTCACAAGTATCAACCTGCTCAGTCAGACGCTCGAGCCGGGCCTTTGTCTCCTTTAAATAAGCATCATGCTCGGCCCGGATCGCCTCGCACTGCTTGTGCACCGCCTCGACCGCCTCAGTCATTTCACGAGCCTTGCCTCTCCAAATATCGGCCTCGCCAACCCGGCTCTCAAGAATCTCTCTCTATCCCATCATGTTGGCTATCTCCTCCCCCAGAGACTTAATCATTGACGGGCATAGATGGTGCTCCTACCTTAAAGTTTCAAGCTCGACCGACATCTTTTTGTGCTTTTCAACGAGAGCCTGGAACTCCCCGCCAGCCTTCACGTAAGTTCCCAGTGCACGACCAAGTTGAGCATTTCCGAATAGGATTTGCTCATCCGGATCCATATCATTGGTCACCAGCTCCAATTTCGGCGTCCAGCCCCGAATAGGCACATGGCTGGATTCGGCCACAGCCGGAGGGATCCTATCGAGCATCTCAGCGGTTGGAGTAGCCGCCCAGACATAGGTAAGGAACCAGCGCGGCCTCTGCCCCCTCATCTAGGCGTAGGGATCCTCCCGGTCCTTATTAACCGGAAGGTAGTGCCCCTCCAAATCAATCACGGCCTCCTTCTCAGCGGCGCGGACGACCCGGACAGGACTTCGCATGGACGGAAGGACTTCGGGAGCGGGCTGAACCTCCACCTTATTAACGCTGCCCTCAGGCTCGGTCTCTTCCTTTTTCGCTTGGCCCCCGCGCGCTTCTTCCGCTCGGTGGCCTCGATAGCTAACCTTTCCACACGCTGCGCGGGGGTTTCTCTCCTCCCAGATGCAGCCCAGACCCTTGAAACTGGAAAAGAAAGGAGAGATTAAAAAAAAGAAGAAGAAAAAGAAGAAAAAAGTACCTGATTTGGACATATTCGGGTCGGTGGATCAAAGAACGGCGGCCCAGAGATTCTTCTCGGTAGTGAGAAGGTGCGATTTCCTCTGCTCAGGAGAAAGCCCTAAAAGCGTTTCTACCCGGTCGTCAAACTCCGAAGATGCCTCCTGCGCTGGAATATGACCTTCACAGGAAAAAAATGATGAGCGTTAGACAAAAAAGTGAACAAAATGAAATATTTGATACTTATTTATTTTAGAAATAAAATGCTCGGGGGCCCGGAGCCGCCCGTCCAAAACACCGGGCTCATATTCATCCACTGAGCTCCTCCAATCCCCCCCAACGAAGAATCACTGCTCCTTCCAGCTGTGTATGGTCTCCGGAGCATCTACTACCTCCTTGTGCATGGCGTGCCTAGCGGTCAAGTAGAACCAACCCGAGCCGGACCTCCCGACCGACCTCCACATGAAAAGACTGTTGAACTCTTTAAAACTGGGCTCGGGCCAACCCTGCTGATTAAAGAGAATGAGGAAGCCCACAATCCGAGCCCAGGCATTAGGATGGATCTGAGCTATTGGAAGGCCCCACCACCGCAAAAAGCGAGTCAGAACTAAAGGAAGCGGGAACCTTAACCTGGCCAATAAGGAATGGTAGTACACGACCGTACATCCGAGCGGCGCCAGATGAGGCCTCTCCTCAGGGTACGGGACAAACATCCGCACCCCTGCCGGTAATTTGAACTGCCTCCGCTAGGCCGCCAACTATTCCCCCGTGACAGCACTCCGGATAGAGGCGAAATCCCATGCCGCCTCCACAAAAAGGATCGCCTGAGGCCGATCCCAAACTTCCCCAGCCTCTCCATCTGTATCCGCCATACCACCAACTGTCGGAGTCCATGCTTCTCCCTCCACGACTTCCGGCGGCCTCGCTACATCGCTGTCTCCTTCCTCATCACTCCAGTCGACGGGAGTACCCCCTAGGGACAGATCCGCCACCCTCGTACGGTTCGGCGACACGATCAACTCCGCCGCCCTCATATCTCCCAGATCCGACATATTAATTAATTAAAACGAAAAAAGATACACGGGAAAAAGACTCACTGAATTTTTTCGCCCTCTGCAAGAAATTCGAAGAAAATGGCGAAAAGAAAGAGGAAGGAAAGCGGAAATCGAACACCTTTATTTATAGGGGAAACCAAGCATTAAATGCTTGGCGTGTGCACGTCGATTCGCACTAAACTGTCGTGAAATTCAAAGGCGCGTGGATGCTCTGCCCAACCAAATCCTGCCACGTGGCCCTCATCATGACACAATGACACAGAAATCGAACCGACACATCTCTCGAAGAGACGTCCCTTCGAGAATCTCATCCTCCCTAAACAAGACATCTCGGCCTAACTACGAAACGACTCCAGCCCCGGCCACCCGGCACGGCCCTGGACTCGGGGCCCCTTGTTGATAGCCCATCCATCTTGGCATCCACATAAGCGCTCCCCGCCAGCTCAACCATCCCGATAGAGGACCAGAAGACAAAAGAACCAATTTTTGGGTCGCCCGGCCGAGCAGGGCAACGAGGAGGACCGAGTATGCATCAAATTTACTCCCGGGACCGCTAAAGACCGGACTGGGCAGAACCGTCGGGGCCGACCCGATGACCAGGCCGAAAGGACCGACCAGAGCAGCGGGAGACCCAAGGACCGACCCCAGTATCGGGCACAACGGATAAACATCGCCAAAAACATGCAGAACAGGCACACAGGACATGCGGGATTGGCACACAGGACAGCTAATGCAATCTGTCCTCCCTCTTCCCAAAGCAGTCCCCAAAGACCGCCACATGTATAAGGCTCACTCTCCCTCTAGAAAGTGTTTGCACACATTTCCAGACATCCTCCAGTTGTCACCCGCCGATTGGCCAAGACTTTCTATATATAGAAGGAATGTACAAAAAGAAAGGACTTTGGGAAATTTGCCAGAAATAGATAAAGAGAGAGAGAGAGAGAGAGAAAACAAAAGAAGACTTGTAAAAGAACAAGCAATTAATATAAACCAGCTAAAATCTCAACTCGGCTTTATACTGGAATAATAAAATCCTTTAAATCCAGCTATTTTATTCATTTATCTTTTTTATTGTTTTCTATGGGTCTTCGACCCACCTAGTCCAAGTCAGCATACGTCACGTTGATCAAATCAGTTATCAACATATAGTTCATAAGTTAGTTTGTTTAATTGAATCATTTAAATATCTCATTTGATCAGGGTGCAAATTAGTTTATTAAGGACTAATTAAAATAGTATTTTAATAAGATAGGTTTATTACTCAACAACTAATTTATTAGCTAAATTGCCGATCAAACGCATCTAGGCCTGTGAGTGAACGCAAAAATCCGATTCGATTCGAGATATTTGGCTCAAAAAAACTCAATTTGAGTTCGATTTGTGCAATCAAATATCAAATCAAACGTTAAATTTGGATTCGGTGCAAATCGGACAGAACCCTTCTGTTCGGTCCGACATTTTAGTATTCATCTCAAATCGTAGTTCCCGAACTGAACCGTCCGATCCGGCCTTATTTTTTTGTAAAACATTTGTTAAAATAGTTGTTTAAAATTCGAGCCGAACTATTTGCAAAATGGTATAGTAACCATGTCGTTGCCGATGCTTGATCCTTACATATTTTGGAAAAAAATTCATATAAATTCCAATTTTATGTAATATATTTTTATACCAACTAAAAAAATACCGTACTTAACAGGTGTGGTTGTGGATGCACAAATTACAAATAAAGTCAAAATTTTATAAATTATGCAGAAATAGATGAACATGCACAATATTATTGCAGTCCCCTATGTAACACCACAAATCCCATTGGGTCATTATAGTGCCGTGGACCCCACACCAGGAGATCCACCAGGTGAACACGACCAAAATACAACAAACTGACCAAAAGGGGAATCTCAGTCCCTACCATGACATCCGACATAATATTACGATATGGAATTTCGACGAAAAAAGTGGGCCTACATGGCCAAAATAAAAATACAACATCCACGAGCCTTGCTCGGATAGTACAAAATGACAACTACCGAACAAAACTGGAGTACTCCAAACTGTCTGACCGACATGAACACCAAAACATATCAGACTAGTATCGCTCGAATGCCTCGTCGCCATTGTCATGCCCCTGTGTCTCAACTCTCTCCTCGCAAGCACCTAAAACATGAAAATATGTTCCGCCCCCACGGGGTCAGTCATCCAGATAATGAATATCAAATACATGTACAACATGATATGCATCCAAATGCAGAATGAAACGGTACAATGATAATAATAGTACGAAATGCTCACAAACCAAGGTAAGAACTGAGCATTCGTGAAACACTATGCCGACGGCATACGATCAATACCTGCTCAACAGGTTAGAACATAAGTGCCCAACGGCAAATCATCAATATAAAACATAACAGTGAAATTACCCGAAGGTAAACCAAACCAACGCTGACTAGATACAAATCACAGTGCCCGAAGGCTCCAACAGAAATACAAATACATCACAATGGCCTGAAAGCCCCTCAGCCGAAGCTACCGAAATAGCATAATGGTCTGAAAACCACTCAGACGAAACTGTCAAACACCACAGTGGCCGAAGCCAAATCAGCCCGAAGCTGTAACATCTGAGGGCCGAAGCCACGACACGAAGCCGTATCACAATGAGGGCCGAAGCCACGGCACGAAGCCGTATCACAATGAGGGCCGAATCCGCGACACGGAGCCGTATCACAATGAGGGCCGAAGCCACGACACGAAGCCGTATCACAATGAGGGCTGAAGCCACGCATGAAGCCATATCACAATGAGGGCCGAAGCCACGCACGAAGCCGTATCACAATGAGGGCTAAAGCTACGACACGAAGCCGTATCACAATGAGGCCATCCAATGACTGTGACCTACTGAACTGTAGGTGTTGGCAAACCAACCGCGAATGTTCAAGCCCAAAATTACCCATCGAGCACTAGCCGCGACTAGCCTCCAAACACAATTAATCACAAACGGCAACAACCCAAGATTACCGAATTTACAAGAATAATAGTGTGCCGCCTTGAGTCGGCAAACACGACAACAATAACTCACGGATGGGCACCGTCCCTGGTGTTCCCAATTCAAATACCTCGACTCTCTTAGGAATGGTCAATCGATCACAACGACATCAACGGATGGGATACATCCTCGATAGTCCCAATTCAATACATCGATTACCTTAGAATGGTCGACAACAACGATACAACAGATGGGAATTATCCTCAATAATCCCAATTCAATACCTCAATTGCCTTAGAACGGTCAATCGATAAACAATGATACAACGGATGGGAATTATCTTCGATAATCCCAATTCAATACCTCGATTGCCTCAGAAGGGTCAATCGATAACAACGAAATGATTAGAACAGATGTCCCAGTGTCTTTAATCGGTTACCGACAACGGAGATGATAATCGAACACGTCAATACCTTCACTCGGCCAATTTCAGCATCAATAGCAAAATACCAATATCAATAACAATGATCGCAACAATGTCTTAAACCGACATCAATATCAACAACAACAACAACCGATACATCGATACCGCGAACCGGCTGTCGACAATAACATCATCAATGAGTACCTCAAGCCCTGAACGGCTTTATTCAGACAATATAACATTTGGCATAATTTGCCGAAGGGTATCGTATCAAACAATCCCATAATATCAACAAAATCATAGAGAGACCAAGTCTCGAAATGATACAACACATTCATACACATACACGATAACATTAATCTCATTGACTAGTACAAGTATAAAACTTGCCTCAAACCGAAGACGAGAAAGTCCTTCCACGATCAATGTCCTTCCACGAAACGACGAACAGCATCCTCCGATGATCACAAGCACTCAAACAACCTTGAATGAAATACGATTCATTCAATAACACAAAATCAATGGAAAGCAACACAAAAACAATCCCGATTCAACCCCGAATCGGTTAAACTCCACCAACGAATATCATAGTTCTAAACTATGAATTCTAACATCCTCTAACACCTCAATGATCGATTAACATGATCATTGCATTCTTAACACTTGTGAAATCAATTCAACAAGAACCACTTAAGAACAATCATCAAAACAAACATCTCAAAATGATAATATCAGTAATATCATCATCAATACCCCAAGGACATCATCATCTCAACAATCATGATGTTTAAACAATAATCAATCAACAATTCATCATGAATTCGGATTAATCAACAAGTTTCACTCCACCATTTCAACATTATGATAATCATTACATAATTCATCATAATTCCTTACATAAATGGTTATAATCCCTAAAAACCACAATCAACAACAATAATCATATCAAGACTATGGTAATCATATAACAATCTTAACATAATCCTTCCTAGACATGATTATAACCTCTAAATATTCTAAAACATCAAGAACAACTCTTCCTCAAGTCAAAATCATCATGTTCTTCATCACAAGTTATAAAAACTCATCAAGAATCATGATATACTCCAACAATCAATCAATACCCGAAGAAAAAAACAACAACATCATCATCATACTCGGAAATCACTTGAAGAACAAGAGATTAAGAGAATTTACCAATGAAGAACAAGAAGAACTCTCCAAACAACAAAGGAGCACCAACAAGCTTCCAACTTCAAGCTTCAATCCAAGCTAGGATGATCAAAATCGTGTTGGAAGAGGCTAAATATCAAAAACAAGTCCAGAAGGACAATTCTAGGGAGAGAAAAATGATTTTGGTTCGTGAAGAAATGAAATACGAAACCAAGTTATATAATCTGACAAACACATTACGTACGCTATACAACAAGCATAACGTACGTAAGGACAATTACGTACGCTATATCAATAACTTGGCGTACGTAATGCTAGTCCAGAACCGCCTGACCAACAATACGAAGACCTTAACCTACGTAAAGAGCCACACTTTACGTACGCTAACAAGCTACATGGATAACATACAGAAGGAGCACACGCTAACGTACGTAAGGATCCGTTGAATGCAATAGTGAGATCTGATCGAAAGATTCCCGGTCCTACCAGCCGAAAGTTGACTCCGAGGAAGGTTCCTACAATCGACCACCCATCACATACGTAAACCTCCAGGCGTAACGTACGTAATCGCAATACATTAGTGTACGTAATTCTGCACATGTAGCATACGCTATGGCTATAAACTTAGCCAAAATTCCAAACTCACCAAGCAACATCCAAACAACGAAACCAAACCGACGACAAGTAAAAATATTTCGATCGTGAAATATCCTAATACAATATACATTGTATTGGTCCAAAACAACAACACTTGTACAATTCCAAATGAATACGTACAACTCAACAGTGAAACGAAAAAAAATTACCCCCGGATATTACATATTTCCCCCCTTAAAAAGAATTTCGTCCCCGAAACTCAGGGTGCACAACACGGGGTACAAACTATCCATCAGGATCTGAAAACAACATCTTCCGGAATACTCCTCACTGCGAACTACTTCGCCTGAGTAATCGGGCCAACCCCCCAGGTCCCCGCGTTTCCCCACGCCCGAACACGGCGAAAAACAAGTGATGAAAACACTCAACCAAGTGCGAGATCGGTCGAATCATGACTCCTTCGCCAGAGACCAGTCAGAAAGTCGTACCAACCGCATGACTCGTAACACCGGCGTACACACCCCGCGGGTGCTGATAACTGTCAGTTTTATACACTTATCCATGGTTTGTATCGATAAATTTCACCTATAATTGAGCTAGTCTACTCGTTTTTTGCTTTTAATTAATTAGTTTTTATTAATTTTATTTTTATCGGTTGATGATGTAAATCTAGTCTTAATCGGATTGAATTACTGATTTACTCAAGAAATAACATGTTTATAAAATATTCTCTTTGTTGAGTTTTTATGTATTCATGTTGTAGAGCTTTCCGAGACGAGTTCGTGATCTTTTCCGATTCAAAATCAGAGTTATATATCAAAATTTATCATCCGAAGAAGATTTGGGGCAAAAACGCAAAGTCTGAGAAATTCTGGGCTGAAAACGTAACTCACAAAGCAACCAGTGAGCAAATTGACGAAGCCATGTTACGGACGTAACTACTTAATATTACGGCCGTAAGCCGTCCAAGTTACGGCCGTAACTACTGAATGTTACGGCCGTAACTCTTGACAGATTGTGATCATTTGTCTAATTTTTTATACTTTTTGTGTATTATTGAGGGGATGGCTGACATTGATCCGATCTATTGTAATAATGCTGGAGTTTTGGAGCTATTAGATGACTTTAGGTGTATAAATAGATCACTTAGATCCTTCATCATTCATCATTCATCTTATAATTTTTCCACTTTTTGTAATATTTTCTTTTTGTGTGAAGAACACACTTGTGTTCTTGAGTGATTTGTGTAATAGTGGTATATCATATGTTGTTCAGAGAGTTTATTGCTTCTTTCTCCTTTATCTACTAAGGGAGTTAGGATCAATTCTTTCTCTTGTTCAACTAATAATGACCACTCAAACTTGTATTATGTATATTAAACCCTTCATGGGTTAAGTTACCTTAGTTGGGATTATAAACAAGGTTAGTCATGTTATTTAAGTTTGTATAAAGATCTATTGTGAATGACTTATTATTGTGTGTGATTTTCATTGTTTTAACAATCTTTATTTATTTGGCCAATAAATGACGATATTTATGGTCTTCATATGTTTCGAAAGAAAATATGTTTGATTAGATCAAATGATTTTCACTCTAAGTTGTTCTAGGGGATAGAAATATACCTCTAGACCTTGGATGGTTCTTTGAGTTATTTTCATAAATCCTAATGCTATGTATTGAAGCCAATCAACATAGAAATATAGTGGATTGATTCAATATATAAGGGGCGTTTTATAGTTCGAAAGAGAAACCGTCTTTTTAAGGAAAATCGAATCTACACAACATAATAAGTAAATTCATCTTATGATCTCCTATACATCTTCTATAACTAATGACGAACTAAGTTTGTAATCCCAACTATTTCATTTTATCGTTAATCAATCTATTTGTTGCAATCTTTTATTTCCTTAAAATATTAGAACTATTATTGCATTTTCTTTGCAATTATTAAACCAAACTCTTTAATTGTGTGTTTCACTCATCTTAGTATCTATAAAAATAGACTAATATTGTATAATTCAAATTATAACCAAACTTCCTCGTGGAATCGATAAACCCGACTCAAAAAGTCTACATACTACTTGATACGATATCGTGCACTTGCGATAGTTACACTGAGAACGTGTCAGGTGCCGCCCATTGTACATGTCTACAATCATTGGTGTACACTCCCCCGTTCTCATCGGCATCGGACGCCCATGGAATCACTGACTCACGCCACAAAAGGAAAATAACAACGCACATATAGTCCTCGAGACCATATCAATCGCACGCCCAAGTCCTCACGACTTGGCATCTCGAATTGCAATGAACAATTACCCAGATTATCACAAAAATCTCGGGTACAATACCAAAAAGAAAGAAAAACGCATCAGACGACCTCAAATCTCAAGATTCTCAAAAGCTATCATTACAAGATAGATCAATAATAAATAGTTCACAACCACAATACTACAATACAGACTGAGTCAAACATCAACAAGGAAAATACAAATCAAGGCTACATCTCAAATATACCTGAAATCAACATCCTCCAGATCATCGAGCTCCTCGATCTCATCGACTCGAGGAAGACCCAAATCCGAACTCGCTGCTCCTCCTCGGCTGTCCTTACCTATGGCTCCCGAAGCCTGATAGGAGCCCTTGGATGAAGTACGGACTGGAGTAAGAAAATCACCCGAGGCCTACTGGCACTAGAACTCCTGCAGTATTTCTGAAGGTGTCCCTGCCTCTCACACAGAAAATAAACAATAGGTGGCACAGTACAACGAGTGCTAACATGCCCCGCTGAATCACAGTTAAAGCAAACAACAGTCGAGCTTGTCGTCTGAGAAGAAGATGCTTTCCCAGCACGAAGACGACTAGAGGACGACCTCTTAGACGTCGGAGCCTGATGCCCCTCTGAACGAACCAGCATCCTAGTACTCTCACCAGAATAAATTGAAGGGTCCTTCCGAGCAAGCTCCTTGATCAAAAGCTCTACTCCAAGAGCCTTCTCGATGAATTCACCAAGTGAGTTACAATTATGGTTGAACAACTGCATCCTCAACTGTTGGTTTAGCCTCTTACTAAAATACTTGATCTGATCCGCCTCAGTACGGATAACAGACGAAGCAAACTAAATAAGCCCCTGAAACTTCTCAGCAATAACAATAACACCCTCATCCTCGACGGATTCGGGGTTCAAAACCTCAGACAGTTTGGCTTCACGAAGTGGAGCCGGATAATACCTCTCTAAAATGAGGGTCTTGAACTTGCTCCAAACACAGTCACGATCGGTGGGCTTCACAGAGAGCCTCCAAGAATAAGCGCCTTTACTCAAATAGTACGCCGCTACTGCCACCTTATTCTCTTCCGGACACTGAACCATGTCGAAGAGTTTATCAAAATGTTCAAGCTAATGAATAATATCAGCTGGTTCCGACGAACCCTCAAAAATAGGCGGTCTCTGGCGAGAGATGTCGCCGAGAATCTGACTCACCCTCCCGGCCTGTCCATAAAACGGCACCTGAAGTCCCTGCTGCGGTGTGCCACAAACCACTGAGGTCTGCATGGTTTCCATTATCTGCGTCATCTGAGTCATCTGGGCCATCATACCCCTCATAAGCAAGAAAGGGTCGATGTCAGTCTGATCGACTCCTCGAGTATGACGTCCCGAAGGTGAACCGGTCGCATAAGTCACACCTCCGGCCGAATTCTGATCCATCTCGACATCCGTACGCGTATAAACATGAGGATCTGGGTCTCGTCCTGCTCTGAAGCCTTTACCTGCCACGTCGTCGGGTTCCTCTTTCCATACTGAAAGAATAACGCTCGATCACAAACAAAGCTTAAATATGCCTCAACGACCAATCCACAATGCTAAGTCAATAGCCAAACACGAGTATACATACTTAACAGATAAACAATCACCTCAAACATGCTAATTATAGCCAATACTGAGCCCTCACGCTCCAAAACAAATAATCATGAATGAATCGTAACACAAATGTTACATACAGGTTTTCAACAAAACATGTATAATCAATGACATATTGAATGTATGAACATAAAAGAGAATCGAGTCCTTAAACAGGTCATATGAAGCTTCGAGGTCTTGCGATACTAGTCTTCACTGACGATGACTCGATGAAAGAATGACTCATACCGTGGTCCAACTATCACGACTCACAAAACCTGACTGTCCAGATTGTCATAACCTGACAGCCCCACTACTATCACGTCAGTAGAGCCACATAACTCACATATTAGGGTACTCACAACCCAATTCTCCGATACCATCTTCTGTAACACCCCAAATCTCATTGAGTCATTACAGTGTCGTTGACCCCACACCAGGAGATCCACTAGGCGAACACGACCAAAATACAACAAACTGACCAAAAGGGGAATCTCAGTCCTTACCATGACATCCGACATAATATTCCGATATGTAATTTCGACGACAAAAGTGGGCCTACATGGCCAAAATAAAAATACAACAACATCCACAGAGCCTTGCTCGGATAGTACAAAATGACAACGACTGAACAAAACTGGAGTACTCCAAACTGTCTGACCGACATGAACACCAAAACATCTCGGACTAGTATCACTCGAATGCCTCGTCGCCATCGTCATGCCCCTGTGTCTCAACTCTCTCCTCGCAAGCACCTAAAACATGAAAACATGTTCCGCCCCACGGGGTCAGTCATCCAGATAATAAATATCAAATACATGTACAACATGATATGCATCCAAAGGCAGAATGGAATGGTACAATGATATTAATAGTACGAAATGCTCACAAACCAAGGTAAGAACTGAGCATTCGTGAAACACTATGCCCACGGAATACGATCAATACCTGATCAACATGTTAGAACACAAGTGCCCAACGGCGAATCTTCAATATAGAACACAACAGTGAAATTACCCGAAGGTAAACCAAACCAACACTGACTAGATACAAATCACAGTGCCCGAAGACTCCAACAGAGATACAAATACATCACAATGGTCTGAAAGCCCCTCAGCCGAAGCTACCGAAATATCATAATGGTCTAAAAACCACTCAGCCGAAACTGTCAAGCACCACAGTGGCCCGAAGCCAAATCAGCCCGAAGTTGTAACATCTGAGGGCCGAAGCCACGACATGAAGCCATATCACAATGAGGGCTGAAGCCACGGCACGAATCCGTATCACAATGAGGGCCGAAGCCACGGCACGAAGCCGTATCACAATGAGGGCCGAAGCCACGGCACGAAGCCGTATCACAATGATGGCCGAAGCCAAGACACAAAGCCATATCACAATGAGGGCCGAAGCCACAGCACGAAGCCGTATAACAATGAGGCCATCCAATGACCGTGACCTACTGAACTGTAGGTGTTGGCAAACCAACCGCGAAGGTTCAAGCCCAAACTTACACATCGAGCACTAGCCGCGACTAGCCTCCAAACACAATTAATCACAAACGGCAACGATCCAAGATTACCGAATTTTTAAGAATAATAGTGTACCGTCTTGAGTCGGCCAAGAGGACAACAATAACTCACAGATGGGCACCGTCCCTGGCGATCCCAATTCAAATACCTCGACTGTCTTAGAAATGGTCAATGGATCACAATGACATCAACGGATGGGTGTTGGAATATTTATTCCACACATTATTTAATTTATGTTTTGATGATTAAAGTTGCTAAACTACAAAACAACATCGAGGCGAAGCAAAACGGCGAAGGCATTTAGGACGCAAAATTGCAACTGGATCGCATTAGCGCACGCTAAGGGACATATGTTAGCGCACGCTAACGAGGAGTCAGCTGCATTCCAGCCTAGTATCGAAGTAAGCTGCAGTGAAGTCAGCAGATGGATAGCGCACGCTACACTCTATTATTAGCGCACGCTACCCTCTATTATTAACGCACGCTATCGAGCCATGTTACTGTTGTGGAAGATATTCAAACACAGAATGACGTATGCAATGAAGTCATCATTAGCGCACGCTACAAAGGATGATTAGCGCACGCTAAGATGTTTGAATCTAGTCAATCCGAACGTTGGGAAAAGCAGTCAAAGTCAAGATATCAAATCGCTACTTTGACAATCCATGCAACAGATATATTGGATTAGCGCACGCTACAAAGGAAGTGGTAGCGCACGCTAATCGCTAAGGCGAGCTACCGGATGAAATATAAAGTGATTAACGCACGCTACATGAAAGCCTTTACGTACGCTAGAGCAAAATGTGCGATAGCGCACGCTAAGAAGGAAGGCTAGCGCACGCTAGCTAGTCAACCGGCAAAGAACGGCTAGTAAGGAGGAAGAAGGCTATAAATACCAAGGAGTTGGTATTATTCCATACAACAACATTGAGCAAAGCATACATACGTGTTATATCATTGTAAACATTATAGTTGTTGTTCTTGAGCTTAATTAAGAGTGATTGAGTGTTATACACAAGATCATACACGAGCGATAAAAAGGAAAAGATACGATTTGATTCGGTGTTATTAGGATCAAGGATCCGGCATTGTTAGAATCACAATCGCTATCTTAGTGAGGTTTATCTAGTACCGATAGAAAGCTAGAGTGGTTGATTCCTTATCCAATAGAAAAGGAAAAACGGTTTTACTCGGACCGATAGAAGACGAGCTTGTAACGGTAATCCCTCGACCGATAGAAGAGAGGCGTAGAGGTTTTGATCTTAAGCCTAAGGAAAAAGATACATCGAGAGAGGACGTAGGCTTCGTTAATAGCCGAACCTCTATAAATCCTCGTGTCCTTTATTTTCCACAATTTATTTTCGCTTCCGCATAAAACGGCGCAAATATCCGATTTGGTACCCAACAATTGGTATCAGAGCGGTACTCCTTTACGCGGCTTAACATCCGAGGAGAAGATCCAATGGCGTTTCAAATGGCTCCCGTCGAAGGCCTTGCTCTCAACCGACCACCATTTTTTGATGGCTCAAACTTCATGACGTGGAAGAAGAAGATGTCTATATTCATCCGAGCATATGACATCGAGCTTTGGAAGGTGATTTGTCTTGGTCCGAAAATTCCAACAAATTCCAACGGTACGCTCAAAACCTTCGAAGAATATGACGATTCCGATTGGAAAAACGACCACTACAATTGTAAGGCAACTCAACTTCTCTATTGTGCTTTAAATCCGGAAGAACACAACCGGATATTATCGTGTGATAGTGCCAAAGAAATCTGGAAAATGCTTGAGGTAACACACGAAGGTACGTCTCAAGTCAAGGAGACGAAGATAAACATGCTCCTTCACGATTATGAATTATTTCAAATGAAGGACGACGAATCCATCTCGATTATGCTTGACCGATTTTCGGTTATCACAAATGGATTAGCATGTTACGGAAAACCACTATCGAGTAGTGAGAAAGTAAAGAAAATTCTCCGATCACTACCTCGAGAATGGGACGTGCAGTTACGGCAATAATGGAATCCAAAGATTTAAATACTCTCGATTTTAATGCTCTCGTTGGTTCTCTTATCAACTACGAGATTGTTCTAAAATCTCGAAATGCCAAACCGAAACCGAAGGAGAGGTCGATAGCATTCAAAGCTAAAATGTCGAAGAAGAAAGAAGAAACCCGGTGACGAAAGTGACGAAGAAATGGCATATTATGCCAAAAATATTAATAAGTTCCAACACTTATTAAACCGGAGAAAGAAGGACATTCAAGCGGCGAACCTAAGAAATTCGACAACACTTGTCGATTATGTGGCAAACTGTGCCATTTTGCTAAGAATCCGAGTAAAGCAAAAGGAGGTTCTAATCGCAACATGGAGCGACGAAGATCCCGATGAAGATTTTCTTGAACAAAATAATCTCGCGCTCATGGCGGAGTTCATTCGACGATAGCGACGTCGAAAGCCAAGTAAGTAATTCCTACGACGAACTTTTTGAAGCATTCGAATTATTACATACGGACTATCAAAATGCTTTAAATGAAATTAAATCCGTCAAGTCTAAATATAAAACTTTGGAAATTGAAAATTCCAAAATACTTGAAAAAGGGAAATTTGTCGAAATTGATCATTCGAAATGCCTTGAAAATGAAAATATTTTAAAAAATGATCTTTTAAAAGTTCAAGATGAACTAAAAATTTTGACAAAGAAATTCTCGTGCGGCAACGATAAATTTGAACAAATGTTATGTGTTCAAAAATATACGCTAAATAAAGAGGGGTTAGGATTCAAATCACGTTCGAAAAATGAATCCGTCAATTTCAAAATACCCCGATGTGAAAAGTGTTTAAAAATCGGGCATCATATTTCCAATTGCAAAAGCCCAAGACGGACGATAAAAACTAAAAGGATTTGGGTTCCTAAAGGAACAAACGCTTCAAAAATCGTCTATGTTTCAAAAGAAAAACCAACTATCGGTTGGATCCCCAAAAATAAACTTTGACAAATGATATTTTACAAAGGGGGAGAAGGAAATAATATTTTCAGGGGGAGTTTATACCCTTATTAATGCATAAATTGGTATCATGCATATTTATATTTCATTTGGTATCCTTTATATTTTTTTTACTTTTTGATGAAAACAAAAAGGGGGAGAAAGATATGAATTGAGATAAAAATGATAAAAATGAGAAGGAGATGAAGAGGAGATAAAAATGAGAAAAATCGAAGAAGTCGAAAAGAAAAGAAAAGCATACAAATAGGGGGAGTTGAAAAAAATTGAAAAACGAAAAACGACGGAGTTGAAAAATGAAGAAGTCGAAAAAGAAGAAAAAAAAAAGAAATGGAGAAACTAACGAAACGATCAAAGCCGAAAACTTTGATTCGTATAAATATATATATTATTTTTTACAAATTATCCAATTCAAGAGTTGTTTTGTAATCATCAAAAAGGGGGAGATTATTGGAATATTTATTCCACACATTATTTAATTTATGTTTTGATGATTAAAGTTGCTAAACTACAAAACAACATCTAGGCGAAGCAAAACGGCGAAGGCATTTAAGACGCAAAAATTGCAACTGGATCGCATTAGCGCACGCTAAGGGACATATGTTAGCGCACGCTAACGAGGAGTCAGCTGCATTCCAGCCTAGTATCGAAGTAAGCTGCAGTGAAGTCAGCAGATGGATAGCGCACGCTACACTCTATTATTAGCGCACGCTACCCTCTATTATTAACGCACGCTATCGAGCCATGTTACTGTTGTGGAAGATATTCAAACACATAATGACGTATGCAATGAAGTCATCATTAGCGCACGCTACAAAGGATGATTAGCGCACGCTAAGATGTTTGAATCTAGTCAATCCGAACGTTGGGAAAAGCGGTCAAAGTCAAGATATCAAACGGTCACTTTGACAATCCATGCAACGGATATATTGGATTAGCGACGCTACAAAGGAAGTGGTAGCGCACGCTAATCGTAAGGCGAGCTACCGGATGAAATATAAAGTGATTAACGACGCTACATGAAAGCCTTTACGACGCTTAGAGCAAAAATGTGCGATAGCGCACGCTAAGAAGGAAGGCTAGCGCACGCTAGCTAGTCAACCGGGCAAAGAACGGCTAGTAAGGAGGAAGAAGGCTATAAATACCAAGGAGTTGGTATTATTCCATACAACAACATTGAGCAAAGCATACATACGTGTTATATCATTGTAAACATTATAGTTGTTGTTCTTGAGCTTAATTAAGAGTGATTGAGTGTTATACACAAGATAATACACGATAAAGAAAATGAAAAGATACGATTTGATTCGGTGTTATTAGGATCAAGGATCCGGCATTGTTAGAATCACAATCGCTATCTTAGTGAGGTTTATCTAGTACCGATAGAAAGCTAGAGTGGTTGATTCCTTATCCAATAGAAAAGGAAAAACGGTTTTACTCGGACCGATAGAAGACGAGCTTGTAACGGTAATCCCTCGACCGATAGAAGAGAGGCGTAGAGGTTTTGATCTTAAGCCTAAGGAAAAAGATACATCGAGAGAGGACGTAGGCTTCGTTAATAGCCGAACCTCTATAAATCCTCGTGTCCTTTATTTTCCACAATTTATTTTCGCTTCCGCATAAAACGGCGCAAATATCCGATTTGGTACCCAACAATGGGATCCATCCACGAAAGTCCCAATTCAATACATCGATTACCTTAGAATTGTCAATCGACAACAACGATACAACAAATGGGAATTATCCTCGATAATCCCAATTCAATACCTCGATTGCCTTAGAACGGTAAATCGATAAAAAATGATATAACGGATGGGAATTATCTTCGATAATCCCAATTCAATACCTCGATTGCCTTATAAGGGCCAATCGATAACAACGAAACGATTAGAACAGATGTCCCAGTGCCTTTTTACCAATGACGGAGATGATAATCGAACACGTCAATGCCTTCACTCGGTCAATTACAGCATCAATAACAAAATACCAATATCAATAACAATGATCGCAACAATGTCTTAAACCAACATCAATATCAACAACAACAACAACCGATACATCGATACCGCAAATCGGCTATCGACAATAACATCATCAACGAGTACCTCAAGCCCTGAACGTCTTTTATCGAACAATATAACATTTGGCATAATTTGCCGAAGGGTATCGTATCAAACAATCCCCTAATATCAACAAAATCATAGAGAGACCAAGTCTCGAAATGATACAACACATTCATACACATACATGATAACATTAGTCTCATTGACTAGTACAAGTATAAAACTTGCCTCAAACCGAAGACGAGAAAGTCCTTCCACGATCAACGTCCTTCCACGAAACGACGAATGGCGTCCTCCGATGACCACAAGCACTCGAACAACCTTGAATGAAATACGATTCATTCAATAACACAAAATCAATGGAAAGCAACACCAAAACAATCCCGATTCAACCATGAATCGGTTAAACTCCACCAACGAATATCATAGTTCTCAACTATGAATTCTAACATCCTCTAACACCTCAATGATCGATTAACATGATCATTACGTTCTTAACACTTGTGAAATAAATTCAACAAGAATCACTTAAGAACAATCATTAAAACAAACATCTCAAAATGATAATATCACTAATATCATCATCAATACCCCAAGGACATCATCATCTCAACAATCATGATGTCTAAACAATAATCAATCAACAATTCATCATGAATTCGGATTAATCAACAAGGTTCACTCCACCATTTCAACATTATTATAATCATTACATAATTCATCATAATTCCTTACAAAAATGGTTATAATCCCTCAAAACCACAACCAACAACAATAATCATATCAAGACTATGGTAATCATATAACAATCTTAACATAATCCTTCCTAGACATGATTATAACCTCTAAACATTCTAAAACATCAAGAACAACTCCTCCTCAAGACAAAATCATCATGTTCTTCATCACAAGTTATAAAACCTCATCAAGAATCATGATATACTCCAACAATCAATCAATACCCGAAGAAAACAACAACATCATCATCATACTCGGACATCACTTGAAGAACAAGAGATTAAGAGAACTTACCAATGAAGAACAAGAAGAACTCTCCAAACAACAAAGGAGCACCAACAAGCTTCCAACTTCAAGCTTCAATCCAAGCTAGGATGATCAAATCGTGTTGGAAGAGGCTAAATATCAAGAACAAGTCCAGAAGGACGATTATAGGGAGAGAAAAATGATTTTGGTTCGTGAAGAAATAAAATACGAAACCAAGTAATATAATCTGACAAACACATTACGTACGCTATACAACAAGCATAACGTACGTAAGGACAATTACGTACGCTATATCAATAACTTAGCATACGTAATGCTAGTCCAGAAGCGCCTGACCAACAATACGAAGACCTTAACGTACGTAAAGAGCCACACTTTACGTACGTTAACAAGCTGCATGGATAACGTACGTAAGGAGCACACGCTAACGTACGTAAGTATCCGTTGACTGCAATAGTGAGATCTGATCGAAAGATTCCCGGTCCTACCAGCCGAAAGTTGACTTCGAGGAAAATTCCTACAACCGACCACCCATTACGTACGTAAACCTCCAGGCGTAACGTACGTAATTGCAACACATTAGCGTACGTAATTCTGCACATGTAGCGTACGCTATGGCTATAAACTTAGCCAAAATTCCAAACTCACCAAGCAATATCCAACCGACGAAACCAAACCGACGACAAGTAAAAATATTTCGATCCCGAAATATCCCAATACAATATACATTGTATTGGTCCAAAACAACAACACTTGTACAATTCCAAATGAATACGTACAACTCAACAGTGAAACGAAAAAAAATTACCCCCGGATATTACACCCTAACGGAAACAAAAATAAAAAAATAAATAATAACATTAAAAAGTAATTAAAAATTAATGATTAGATATTATATTTATGACTAATTAAAATCATAATCAATAACTATAATAAAATTATTAATTATTATTGGAAAAGTAACTAATAACTAACAATTAATTAATATTATTGTTAGATATTTGGCCCAAATGGCAGCCCAACTCCTTTTATCACCTTGACATTTTAGGTTTTCAAGTCTGCATCGTGAATATATTTCAGTAATACTTTTCGAGATAGAACCATGCATAAGTCCTTGTTTATTTATAACTTTGAACCTTTATGAGAGTGTCATGTTCTAAATTTAAATTTGTTAGCTTGTATTCCCCTGAAGCTTTCTATTGGCACAAGGATCGAATAAACCAAATAAGTAAAGGAGGAGTTATAGCCATAATAGTATGGGTGTTATACCGTACTGTACCGAACTTTTTTGTTAATATCGTATACCGTACCGAAAGTTTCGGTACAACAAAATTCATACCGATACCGATACCGTACCGAAAGTTTCGGTATCGGTATATACGGAACTTATCGAAATACTGAATACCAAAATATCGAAAAATCTTGATATACCGATATATACCGAAATACCGAACAAATAAAATATCGTAAATATCGATATACCGATATATATATATATATATATTACCGCCAAAAATAAAAAAGTTTCATACCGTTACCGTACCGAAAATTCGGTATACCGAAATTTTCGATATTTTCGGTAATTTTTCGATACGGTAAATACGGTATTTCGACATTTCGGTATATTTTGCCACCCCTACATAATAGTGGGCATTTCAGAGTTCACGGGCTAACGCGCCTATTTAGGCATCTTGTGAATGTTTTGTTCATATATCATTTGTTACCGCCTCATACACCTTCATTCTTTCGCCAAAGGATAAGCTAGTCATATGGGTACGATAATATATGCTTGGATAAATGAATTCTTCTATTTCCGAGGCCAAATATTTTAACTATTAACCACAATATTATGGTAGATTTTTTTGTCGCTGTTTTTTAGCCATATTTCCTTTGTTATTTAACACCCTAAAACTAATCGAAGTGCTATAGTACCGTGAATCTTAAGTGGAACCCACAAGACTATTTTAAAAGTATAAAACTTAGTGGATTCGCATTTGATTTAAATAAGTACCTAAAAAGTAATTACGTTTCAAGATGAAATACAAATATTCAAGTAACCATAGTTTGACGAATATATAATTATAACAATCCCGCAGTTCTTATCAATTTATTTAATCTGATAATAAAGTTGACGTCACGTTGTCAGGTTCCAAGTCCAACACTCCATCAAGCATGGATGGAACTCTGGGGAATGTCCTGCATATAAGCAACAACTTTATCTGACACGATAAATCGTGCCAGCCAAACCTGAGCTCAGGCGATGATAACAAATATCATGAAACTATCACATATACGGAAGGCCCGTAAACACATAGTCGCATTCAAATCGCAATTAAATACATGCGCAAAATATTAAACATTCACCCCTGGGATACATTATGCGGGATAACTATTATTTCAAACTCCCTGTGATACACACCGATGCGCAACTAGCATCACAACCTCGAGATACACACTGTCGGGGAACTATCATATCGGGACACACACTGTCCGTATCTACAGAGCACCACACTGCATACACATTGCCGGTCCCGTGGTCAATCATAATCACATTTACGAGATAGCAAAACCACATAATAGCAAGTTAATTTCATAATATCAATTATCATAGTTCGAGCAAGCAGCGAACTTGCCTCAAGTCCGATTAATGCAAAGTCCGAATCAGTGCGACACAAATCCAGATCAAGTCATAAGTCAGAACCTAAATGATATAATAAATTAATAACTTATTCAACGCAGTCGATCATATCAAATGGGATTTTGACCCCTCCCCAATCATCCAACTAACCTATCCACTGAGGTACTACGATCGATAATTAATTTTGTTTTTAATTACGTCAAATGTTATGGAATTTAGAATGCCTTAGGTATTCACGTAACTACGAATATGACATTCAATTCAACAATCGATTAATATTTAACACGACTATCCTCATAATTCTTAACATATGTAGAATCATTAGTTCGATCAGTTCATAACAAGATTAACGTAGGTGATTACTACCAACCGATTACTACGTTTAATAATGTTCCGATTATGATAAGTTCGATTAGACTTAACAACGATTCGAGCATAAATGAATTCTGAACAAATTCTACATTCAATCATCAGCAACTTTGATTCTAATCAAGTTTATGGTAGGAACGAGACGGTGACTACGATTATGATAATAATTCTCCAGGAACAATCATACGGTTCGAGTCACCTAAAGAAATTCGCAAGAGAACACTAGCTCAGCTCTACAATCTTGAAATTAGCATCATACCATCAACAAAAACGATAGGAGAATCGAAAGATACCAAACTTACCTCAAATGATGATGAACAATGAAGAAAGACGAAGAACGATGAAGAAGAGGCTAGAAACCTTCAAGAATACCTCAAATAAGCATAAGCAATCCAATACCAAGGCAAAATACAATCTTATAGAGACTTAGAATCACTTATAACCGAAAGAAGGACGATTTTAGAGAGAAAGTTGCAGAAAATGTTCGTGAGGAATGAACAGGGGAGTCTTGTTCTTATAGACTGCCTCATTATTAAAGTACGCTAAGAGACTAAGTTTAGCGTACTCTTATAGACTGCCTCATCTCTTAACGACCGCTACAAGCTCGATATCCAATATCCTAAAAATAAAGCCCACGACGAGATCAGCCATAATACTCAACAATGATAACAATCACATCGCGTCAATAATTACATACCAATGAAAAACACCAAGTAAGAATACTACCAATGTAATCTTACCGTCATAACTTTACCAAACTCGTAATAATTCTCATCAAAATGACCATTATCGCAATGCACATCTCGTAATCTCGATTAATCAATTAACTCAAATATAACATCCATACGGTACCTCAAGCAATACCCAAGATTCTCAAAACATCATCATAACTCGCAACATGGAAATATACCAACTCTGACTAATTCGATCCATCGGAAATAAACATCATCAAATCTAAACACGACAATCGATTGTCTATCAAAGACAAATACCAAAGTGTTGTGCGGCGATTTATACGCCTCGACGACGATCGGTATAGAGGCCGAGCGACCGAGTTCACGACCAAATGAGCTACGACAAACTTGTCAAAACGAAGGTAACAGTCCGCTTTCGAGTATCTAGCGATCTAATCCCAAGGCGATCGCCATTTGTCACCTAGAGATCGACTCTGGTGCCCGACCAAGGACGACCGTCTCGTGCCACGAACAAGGCCGTCGTCCATCAAAGTCTAAGAAGACTGGATCACGAAGCAAGGACCCATGTGCAGATCCGCGAAAGGCGCCGCAGAACATGGATCGTTGACTCCAACCTATCAGCAGCTGTCAGTGACACGGACGACCTCACCTACCGACAGACCCACCGAAAGGTCCTAAGTACGGCCTCCCAAGACAGCAACACAGACGCGTGTTGGACTCTCATTGGTTCGCATTTCTGGCATCCAGCAACTTCTGCGGACTTTAAGGAGACCAACTCATGTGCTAAAGACGATCGCCTGCTTATTATATTACAGTAGAGGCGATCGCCCAGCGACTCCGAGTCTTATAAATAGAGAACCTCCAGCAACTGGAGAGGGTTCCCAAAAATATGTCCCAAAATACGTTCCGAAAAACGTTCAGACATTCAGACTCCTCTCGGCTTTCTCTCTTGAATCTATTTTAGGATTTCTCTCTCAGCACCTCTTAACCAAAAGACGGTCGGTAGAGGCAAGAACTCCCTACAGTTCAGATTCGAAAAGATTCACAAGCTCAGAAGCTCAGATACTCAGCTAATTCACACAATGGGAAACCGTCGATTTCACACAGTCAGTACATCACTCCATCGTTGTTACAAGAACTCTCAGAACATCTATTCTGGTTCTTCCGACAATCTTTAGCACTCGATAGCTAAGATAACTAGGGTCTTTACACTCGTTGTAATTGTTGGGATTCCACAGAAAATAAACGCAGCGGAAGAATAACGGAATCCCTAAGAGGATCGATCAAGTAACATATATACGAAAAGAAAAATACGAAGATCAAGGAATCAAAGTCCCATACCTATGATGTCTCTGAAAAACCTTTGTATGATGATGATGATGATGAAGAGCCCTTCGTTCCAAGCACCTAAAGCAAGATGCCTCTACTTCACACGCCGGAACTTGATGGAAAAATCGACAAGCTTCCTTTCTTCAAGAATGCGGCTAGGAAGCTTGTAGAAATTTTCTCTCTCAATGTATTCTTCTTATATCTTGTCTCTAAGATCAAAATGAAGTTTTCAACCTTACTCTCTCACTCAAATTCGTGATTTTGAGTTCATACTAGAAGAAGTTGTCCTCTCTCCTTTTTAAAGACTTTTTTTTTATAAAAAAATGAAAGTCTTCCTTTAACACATGATTGAGGGTATCAAATACACCTCACATATGTCACCTAGTGACATAAAATAAGTTTAAAAGAGACAAGAGAGGGAGGGGGACAGCCTTAAGGGAAAATTCCAAGAAGACGGGTCGAATTTACTCGCTCGTAATCGATGTTCACAAAACGAATCCTCGTGTATCGATGTTCACAAACGAGTCCGTTTTATTTCCAATGTGTTTGGACTAATTAATTAATCCAATTAATTAATTATATCAAACACAAATATATATTTCTCTAAGAAATATAATTTATGAATTAAAGTAATCACCCAATAACCTACTTACAATTCATAAGACCGCTATTTGATTTATCCGATAAATCAAACTTAGATATCTAATATCTAATATTATAAGAGAGATTATTAATTCACATTTATCCATCAATGATCCTATTGCGCAACTCCGTAGGTTCGTCTCAGCCGGCATTGGGAGGAACCAATGAGTGCGGGCGGACTTAGCCAAACTAGCGGGCCGCACCGTAAACCCCGATCGAGAACGAATGAACGAATCATTCCGTAACCATTATGTCGTGAATACTATATACGTATAGACCCTTCATCGATGTCCCGGTCAAGTCTTCGGTCACGGTAAAGTCAAACCCTACCGTTGACTAAACTCTATACATGTGTTAATGCAAATCAAAACCGATCGATTAATAGTGTATCTAATACGACTATATCGTAATGCTTGCCAAAGACTTATGATCTTATTTGCCATTAACCGTATAGGACATTTGCTGCTCACTAACAGAGATAGAATCCTTTCTTGGCGTTCAAAGAAAGACTGCTACCTGCCCGTATAGTCCGCACTTCGAGGTCGACTCAGCAATTAAGCAAATGAGTCTAACTACTCTAATGACAAACTAAACGTCACAGACACATCTTCTACTGAACCCTCAAGTCAAATGTCCACGTATACTATCACAACTTTTTGATTCGTCATCGACTCTCCGAGAGTGAATACCGTGCGACTGAATCGAGTATGAGTCATGTTCGAGTATACTGGTCCCACCAATATACTTATAACTATGCTATCAAGACGTGCACACATCCTAGCATCCGTTATACAAGTCTTATTAAAACTTAATGTCCTGTTAAGTTTTATCGACTTGCGAACTAGTTAAGCATTCGAGCTCTAAACACTTCTAGTGCCTATCTCCTTATCTCCATAAGGAGTAGAATGTTCACTCTCAAATGCAAGGACTATTATTCTATATACCAAATCACAATGCCAGTGATATACAATAATATAGAAATAATAATTGCCTTATTAAATATAATATTCATAATTACAATACAATTGCTCTCACTCTCTCATCATCTGAGTGGCATTCGAGGGCATATTCCTAACAATCTCCCACTTACACTCAATGCCACAAACTATGGTAT
This sequence comes from Orobanche coerulescens, assembly GCA_033398695.1. Lineage (NCBI taxonomy): Eukaryota > Viridiplantae > Streptophyta > Magnoliopsida > Lamiales > Orobanchaceae > Orobanche > Orobanche coerulescens. Next base: position 233,607,820 of record CM065802.1, read on the forward strand.
CTAATACCCATACGCTCCAGATGTCTCTCTAAGACCTTCTGAGATAGTGGCTTGGTAAGCGGATCAACAACGTTATTTGCTGTGTCTACTCTATGCAGTGTAACATTCCCATCCCGAACCATTTCTCTAACAAAATGATATTTTCTCGCAATATGTTTGGTGTTGTGGTGAGCCCTAGGCTCCTTAGCCTGTGCAACAGCTCCGTCGTTGTCACAAAACAAAGGTCACAGCTTCTGCGTTAGGAACCACTTGAAGTTCCTCATTGAACTTCTTTATCCAAAAAGCTTCTTTAGCAGCCTCCGTGGCTGCCTGATATTCGGCTTGACATGTAGAGATAGTAGTCGAACTTTGCTTGGCACTTCTCCAAGAAACTGCCCCACCATTCAGAGTAAAGATATACCCTGATGTGGACATCCGAGCATCCATGTCCCCGAAAAATCTGAGTCTGTATAACCCATCACTCTTAGTTCTCCACCGCCGTATGTAAGAACCAAGTCTTTAGTCCTCCTTAGGTACTTAAGAATGTTCTTTACAGCAGATCCAATGTTCTGCCCTGGATTTGACCGAAACCGACTTACTACGCTCACAAAGATAGGCAATGTCCGGTCTAGTGCAAATCATTGCATACATAAGGCTACCTACCGCCAAGCATAAGGTACCTTGCTCATTTCCTTTCTATCTTCCTCACTTTGAGGACACATCTCTAAGGAAAGTTTTGCACCATGTTGCATAGGTAGAAACCCTCTTTTAGAATCTTCCATCCTAAATCGCCAGGGATCTTTTCTATGTATAGGCTTTAGGAAAGACCTAACATTCTTTTCGCTCTATCCCTAGAGAGACGAATACCTGTAATATAGGTAACTTCTCCCAAGTCTTTCATTGAGAACTCTTTAGAAAGCCAAGCTTTCACGTAATCGAGCATTCCTACGCTGCTTTCCTATAAGTAGAATGTCATCTACATATAGTATTAAGAACGCAATTTTGCTCCCACTAACCTTCTTGTAAATACAGGCTCTTCTTCGCTTTTGGACAAAATCAAACTCTTTGACTGCCTCGTTAAAACGAAGATTCCAACTCCGTAAAGCTTGCTTCACCATAAATGGCACGCTGAAGTTTGCATACTTTATGAATATTGGTTTGAGATATGAATCCTTAGTCGCTCCATATAAATCTCCTCCTCGAGGAATCCATTTAGGAATGCCGTTTTCACATCCATTTGCCATATTTCATAATCTAAGTGGGCTGCTATAGCAAGCATCACGCGAATAGACTTAATCATAGCTACAAAGTAGAAGGTCTCGAAGTAATCGATTCCTTCTCTTTGGGAATAACCCTTTGCCACAAGCCTGGCCTTATAGGTATCAACCTTGCCATCTCCATCAGTCTTTCTCTTATAGATCCATTTGTTTCCAATAGGCACTATGCCTTTAGGACGATCTACTAAAGTCCAGACCTGATTAGCATGCATTGAGTCTATCTCAGCTTCCATAGCTTCTTGCCACTTGGTGGAGTCAATGTCTACCATCGCTTGGTCGTATGTAGAAGGATCATTCTCTTGACTACTTTCTGTCATCTCATGGATACCCAGTTCCTCTTGATGCAGATAGCCATACCTCTCAGGTAATTGATAAATTCTACTAGACTTGCGAGGTTGTATTTGTATTTCAGAAGGTTCGGTTCTTATATCTTGCATAGGTGTCTCATTTGGTGTTTATTTTATTTCTTCCAAAGAAATATTTCTACCTGCCCCTCCTTCCTGAATAAACTGATCTTCCAGGAAGTGTGCTTGTATAGCAACGATGATCCTATGATCTTTATGCATGTAGAATAGATATCCCATGGAATCCCCTGGATATCCTATGAAACGACCTTTCACAGACCTAGTTTCCAATTTCTCTACTTTAGTCTTCTTGACATAAGCAGGGCATCCCCAAATCCTAATGTGATTAAGACTTGGTTTCCTACCTCTCTACATCTCATGGGGAGTCTTAGGAACGGATTTGGAAGGACATCTATTCAAGATATGCACAGCAGTAAGGAACGAGGTCAAATATATCGTATATACGATCATCTTTGCATTTGGAATGTTATTTGATGATGTTTATGATTTAGAATCATAATAGATATAATCAAATATATACGATATATTTGACCTCGCTCAACAGTGAGGATCGATCAAGTAACGTATATACGAAAAGAAAAATACGAAGATCAAGGAATCAAAGTCCCATACCTATGATGTCTCTGAAAAACCTTCGTATGATGATGATGATGATGATGATGATGAAGAGCCCTTCGTTCCAAGCACCTAAAGCAAGATGCCTCTACTTCACACGCCGGAACTTGATGGAAAAATCGACAAGCTTCCTTTCTTCAAGAATGCGGCTAGGGAAGCTTGTAGAAATTTTCTCTCTCAATGTATTCTTCTTATATCTTGTCTCTAAGATCAAGATGAAGTTTTCAACCTTACTCTCTCACTCAAATTCGTGATTTTGAGTTCATACTAGAAGAAGTTGTCCTCTCTCCTTTTTAAAGACTTTTTTTTTATAAAAAAATGAAAGTCTTCCTTTAACACATGATTGAGGGTATCAAATACACCTCACATATGTCACCTAGTGACATAAAATAAGTTTAAAAGAGACAAGAGAGGGAGGGGACGGCCTTAAGGGAAATTTCCAAGAAGACGGGTCGAATTTACTCGGCTCGTAATCGGATGTTCACAAAACGAATCCCTCGTGTATCGGATGTTCGTCAAACGAATCCGTTTTATTTCCAATGTGTTTGGACTAATTAATTAATCCAATTAATTAATTATATCAAACACAAATATATATTTCTCTAAGAAATATAATTTATGAATTAAAGTAATCACCCAGTAACCTACTTACAATTCATAAGACCGCTATTTGATTTATCCGATAAATCAAACTTAGATATCTAATATCTAATATTATAAGAGAGATTATTAATTCACATTTATCCATCAATGATCCTATTGCGCGACTCCGTAGGTTCGTCTCAGCCGGCATTGGGAGGAACCAATGAGTGCGGGCGGACTTAGCCACTTAGCGGGCCGCACCGTAAACCCCGATCGAGAACGAATGAACGAATCATTCCGTAACCATTATGTCGTGAATACTATATACGTATAGACCCTTCATCGATGTCCCGGTCAAGTCTTCGGTCACGGTAAAGTCAAACCCTATCGTTGACTAAACTCTATACATGTGTTAATGCAAATCAAAACCGATCGATTAATAGTGTATCTAATACGACTATATCGTAATGCTTTGCCAAAGACTTATGATCTTATTTGCCATTAACCGTATAGGACATTCGCCGCTCACTAACAGAGATAGAATCCTTTCTTGGCGTTCCAAAGAAAGATCGCTACTCGCCCGTATAGTCCGCACTTCGAGGTCGACTCAGCAATTAAGCAAATGAGTCTAACTACTCTAATGACAAACTAAACGTCACAGACACATCTTCTACTGAACCCTCAAGTCAAAGGTCCACGTATACTATCACAACCTTTCGATTCGTCATCAACTCTCCGAGAGTGAATACCGTGTGACTGAATCGAGTATGAGTCATGTTCGAGTATACTGGTCCCACCAATATACTTATAACTATGCTATCAAGACGTGCACACATCCTAGCATCCGTTATACAAGTATTATTAAAACTTAATGTCCTGTTAAGTTTTATCGACTTGCGAACTAGTTAAGCATTCGAGCTCTAAACACTTCTAGTGCCTATCTCCTTATCTCCATAAGGAGTAGAATGTTCACTCTCAAATGCAAGGACTATTATTCTATATACCAAATCACAAAGCCAGTGATATACAATAATATAGAAATAATAATTGCCTTATTAAATATAATATTCATAATTACAATACAATTGCTCTCACTCTCTCATCCTCTGAGTGGCATTCGAGGGCATATTCCTAACAGTAATTGTACTCTAACATTAATATTTATACTCTCAAGTATTTGTATTAATAATATCTCGTGAGAGCATTCAAGCCCGGGACTAACAACCCGGCAAATCTTGTGTTATTTACTTTCCCCACGGACGTGCTCTCGCATTTGTTTGTTACTCGACCATTCCAGCAATATCATTTCCGGATAATATTTTGGGTAATAACACAAAGGAAATACGGAACGTACCTCAAGATAGGAAAATACCATGACAATCACGTCAGTCTAATCCGAGATCAGATCAATACAACATACGGACATGGTCCTACCACAAGACCTACAAATGCATACTCATATGACAACGTCAATATGCTCACATCAATAACAACAATGTATACTTATGGCAAACCCATAATATACATATGCACAACAACAACACATGGTAATCCGATGATCCAGCGTTCACTGCCTAGATCCCACGATGATCCCGTCAGACCAACCGTGGTAGAAAAACCTGTTCGATGATCCAGCGCACGCTAGTATAGATCCCAAGATGATCCCGTCGGACCAACCCTGGTGGAAATATGACAACAATGCACAAATGCATATAACAATGATACACAATGCATGAAAACAATGATACACGAATGTATCACAACATGATCGACACGAAACGACAAAAATGATTAGAGTACTTGCCCCGAGTCCTTCGAGAGCAATCTCGATGTCTAAACCATCACGAACCATTATCCTCAATACTCGACGGTCCAAATTATCACGGATTGCAGATAATTCATATCTTCGTCTTTATCACAATGTATCCTCGATACCCAAGTACACCAATAACAAATGTAAATCATATACATTATGATTTAACTCCTAAAATTGGAAAACCACATAAAATCCAAATCTCCAGAGTTCACAATTATAATCATCGCTATACGAATTATAAACAAATGAAATTGAAATCATTCATTAGATATTATAAACGGTGCAAGTAATAACTTGCCTCGATACCAATACAATAATGATGAAGCCGTTACCAATTCCATTGCCGTCATCTACGAGTCCCTCGGCCCTGATCAATGCAATTCACGAACATTTTCGAACACGACCGCAACGCATGGTTCTAATCATCGATCAATAATCTCAACCTATTACAATAATCGATAAACAAAAAGTTCGATAACAATCTGCTGGAATATTTATTCCACATATTAATAAATTGTGTTTTGATGATTAAGTTGCTAAACAAAACAAAACATAAAGGCGAAGCAAAACGACGAAGCAGATAAAGACGCAAAAAGTTGCAATCTGGACTGCATTAGCGCACGCAAGTCATCACACGTTAGCGCACGCTAACGAGAGTTCTCTGCATATCAGCCAAGTTCGAAGTTACCTGAAGTGAAGTTAGCTAATGAGGTAGCGCACGCTACACATAGTCATTAACGCACGCTATCGAAGGATTGTTACCGTTGTGAAGATATTCAAACACAGAATGATGTATGCAATGAAATCAGTATTAGCGCACGCAAGATATGATATTTAGCGCACCTAAATATCAGTTTGAATCAAGTCAATCAGAACGTTGGAAAGATTCGGCGGAAAGTCAAGCATCAAACGAATAGTTTGACAAGTGGAGGCAACATATTTATTACGTTAACGCACTCTACTCAATCATGGTTAACATACGCTAAGTGAGTCAGATAACGTACGTAACACAAAGAATATAACGTACGCTAAAGGAGAAACGAAGCTACTGGACTGAAACTGGAACAGACTAGCGCACGCTAAAGAGAAAGCCTAGCGCACGCTAATTAGTCAAAACAGACTAACGGCTAGTTTGGTGGATGAAGGCTATAAATACCACATCTTTGGTATTATTCCGTACAACAACTCCAAGCATTCAAAACATTGATCTTATATTCATATACTTACATTATTGTTGTGATATTGAGCTTATATTGTTAGTTTGAGTGTTTATACATTTAACATTATACAAGAGAGGTAAAAGAGAAGATACGATTGGATTCGGTGTTATTAGGATCAAGTATCCGGCATTGTTAGAATCACAATCTCTATCTTAGGGAGGTTTATCTAGTACCAATAGAAAGCTAGAGTGGTTGATTCCTTATCCAATAGAAAAGGAAAAACGGTTTTACTCGGATCGATAGAAGACGAGCTTGTAACGATAATCCCTCGACCGATAGAAGAGAGGCGTAGAGGTTTTGATCTTAATTCTAAGAAAAAGATACATCGAGAGAGGACGTAGGCTTCGTTAATAGCCGAACCTCTATAAATCCTTATGTGATTTATTTTCCGCAATTTATTTATGCTTCCACACAAACGGCGCAAATATCCGATTATATACCAACAATTGGTATCGGAGCGGTACTCCAATACGCGGCTTAACATCCGAGGAGAAGATCCAAAATGGCGTTTCAAATGACTCCAGTCGAAGGTCTTGCTCTCAACCGACCACCATTTTTTGATGGATCGAATTTCATGACTTGGAAGAAGAAAATGTCTATTTTCATCCGAGCTTACGATATCGAATTATGGAAGGTGATATGTCTTGGTCCCAAAATTCCGACGAACTCAAACGGAACTCTCAAAACCTTTAAAGATTATGATGATGCGGATTGGAAAAACGACCATTATAATTGCAAAGCCACGCAATTATTATACTGTGCTTTAAATTCGGAAGAGCACAACCGGATATCATCGTGTGATAGTGCCAAATAAATTTGGAAAATGCTTGAGGTAACACACGAAGGTACGTCTCAAGTCAAGGAGACGAAGATAAGCATGCTCCTTCACAAGTACGAATTATTCGAAATGAAGGACGATGAATCCATCTCGATTATGCTCGACCGATTTTCAGTCATCACTAGTGGATTAGCATGTTTCGGAAAACCTCTTTCGAGTAGTGAGAAAGTAAAGAACATTCTCCGATAACTACCTCGAGAATGGGACGGTACGGTTATGGCAATAATGGAATCTAAAGATTTAAATAATCTTGATTTTAGTGCTCTCGTTGGTTCTCTTATCAACTATGAGATTTTTCTAAAATCTCGGAATGCCAAACCGAAACCGAAGGAAAGATCGATAGCCATGAAGGCTAAGATGTCGAGAAAGAAAGAAGAAATCCCGGTGGACGAAAGCGATGAAGAATCGGCATACTATGCCAAGAATATTAATAAGTTCCAACACTTATTAAACCGGAGAAAGAAGGACATTCAAGTGGGCGAACCTAAGAAATTCGACAATACTTGTCGATTATGTGGTAAACCAGGCCACTTTGCTAAGAACTGTCGAGTAAAACAAAAGGAAGTCTTAGTTGCAACATGGAGTGACGAAGATCCTGATGATGATTTCATGAATCAAAATAATCTCGCTCTCATGGCCCGGAGTTCATTCGACGATAGCGACATCAAAATCCAAGTAAGTAACTCTTACGACGAACTTTTTGAAGCATTCGAGTTATTACATACCGACTATCCAAATACTTTAAAAGAAATTAAATCCCTTCAATTTAAAAATAAATCTTTGGAAATTGAAAATTCCAAAATTCTTGAAAAGGGAAAATTTGTCGAGATCGATCATTCAAAATGCGTTGAAAACGAGAATATTTTAAAGAATGATCTTGTTAAAGTTCAAACCGAGCTAAAAAATTTAACGAAGAAATTTTCTCTCGAAAACGAGAAATTTGAAAACATGCTCTCGGTTCAAAAATATACTTTAAATAAAGAGGGGTTAGGATTCAAACCACGTTTTAAAAACGAATCCGTAAATTTCAAAATACCCCGGTGTGAAAAATGTTTGAAAATCGTGCATCACATTACAAATTGCAAAAGCCCAAGACGGACGATAAAAATTAAGCAGATTTGGGTTCCTAAAGGAACAATTTTTTCAAATCCAAGCACGCTTAACTTTGGAGTTTCTATGAGATGGCTAACAGAAAAGAAGATGCATCTTGTTGGTATGAGTAGTACAAATCAATTCATTTAACCACTTTCTAGTGCAGATCTCACAGGTCGAATCGCAAGCCGCGTCTCGCGCATTTTTAAGCTCATGCAGGCAGGATGCTGGACCAAAGCCCCACAATCCCCCTCCCAGTACCTGCCATCATCTCAGCCTCAGAGTTTGGAAACCTCCGCGAACTAGATTTGATCACACTGCCCTCTAGCGGCTGGATTCATTCACACTGTCCTCCAACACTTGACATCAGCATCTGTTCCAACTCCGTTTACTTCCGCTGCGCCAGTATTTCAGTTCTAATATACTAGATTTGATCACATATCCCTCCAGCACCTGAGAACCTCCACTGCGCTAGCATCTCAGTTCCGGCTAAGTGGCAACTTCTGCTGCATGCCCGCCTCTCAGTTCCAACACTGACAGCCTCTACTGTAGGATACTCCGAGAGAATCCACACCCGTGACCTACTTCGATACCAATTGTTGGTCCCTGGAATGATGAAAACTATCCTCACTGTACCAATACGTGTCCTTTCTAGCGCGCTTTGTCCGCACTCACGGGTACCTTGAGAAACTTCCCAGGGGGTCACCCCTCCTACAACTACTCCAAGCCAAGCACGCTTAACGTTGGAGTTTTTATGAGATGGATACAAGAAAAGAAGATGCATCTTGTTGGTATGAGTAGTCCAAATCAATTCATTTAACCACTTTTTAGTGCATATCTCACAGGTCGAATCACAAGCCACGCCTCGCGCATTTTTAAGCTCATGCACGAAGTGTAACACCCCTAAACCACTCGGGAATATTACAGTGCCGTAGACCCCCTCCATGAGGATCTACCAGGCTAAATACAGAAACACCATAATACAATACATACCGACATGGGTAATTAACGGACCATTAGACCGATTTGGTCTTTTACCACAACATACACATCAATCATACATTACTCTTTATCGTAACTCATACTCACGCAGGGGTTAACATAATTCAACATTCCCGTAAAAGGGCAAATAAACACAACGGAAGGACAAAACAACAAGACATCACCAAATACTCAACACCAGTCTTCATGTGATTAGTATCGCCGTCTTCCATCATCCTTCATAACGATCCTGTGAATTGCTCCCCAGCAACCTCCAAGTACCTCGACGCAATACAGACATCCACCCCCCGAATACTCGGGGGTTAGCAAAACTCCACTGTTTTGCTAGTGCAAGTATAAAATACGAATACAATCCATACACAACATATTCCAAGAACATGATAATCGCGAACATACTTCCCGAGATAAATCATTTAATCGAAACTGTTCAAATCATGACAGGTGGGAATAAACCCAATATACATCTTATAAAACATTAAAGATCTCGGGAGTTTTGAAAACATTTAGAATATAGGAATTCTCAACTTGACAAAACCACATAAGGATACGGGCCAAAGGCTTGTTTTTGTTCAAAAATATCAATCCGATCACAAAACACGGGGTCCACGACCCGACCATCCCCATCACATACTCGAGTGAAAAACCCAATGGTCACACCCGATACACAACCAAAGCACAAAACATGGAAACAATCATAGGGCCCGAACCCTTATGTCAAAATATCCAAACTAAGAAGCAAATCATATACGACACTATATTGGTGCCATTCTAGCCAAGTACCAAGACCCTACATATGACGTAGCTCACAGCGGGATATTACAACGTTGTGATATTCCGGACGTATCATAATTATCAAAAACAACAACTTGCCATGATCAACATCAAAACAACCTTCCGAGCTATAATGGCCCTGTACCTTTCAAGCAAGATACACACCCCAGGGACACCTCGTCAGGCCCTCCCTGGTGTATAGCCCACGGAGTGATCTACCGAACTCGAAGTCTAAACAAATCCCAGGGGACCCTCACTGGTTTTACTCGGTTGCACACCACTCAAAAACCACATGGCACAATATCAAAAACACACTCCCCTGGAGTACATCAAATGTAGACCAAGGTACTTGTTAGAAATGGCCACTATATCCGACACATACTCACAAATAACACACACGTCCACATGCACACACACATCTCTTGCCAAAAGACATAACCTTAAGTCCACTATCAACATAATCACGCACAATAGTACCACACGCAAGGAAGATATTCCAATGTACAACACTAATACACATTTCCAGAACAACACATTCATTCACAAATGCACAAGTAAATTTAAAAGAGAACTTTTATCGAGAAGATACCGATGTAATACCCGAATTTTCAGTATAAATTTTTCGCGTTATTTTATCTGAGATATACTGTATAGTTTGGTATCTATACAGTATGGATAAAATAAATTGAGAACCGAGACAGTTATACTAGTGTGATTATCGTTTTTGGATTGACAGATATATTCAGGATATGTTGTATCAGGTTAAACAGATTTGGATATCAGGTATACCGTATGAGAATATTTTTGGATTCAGTATGTGTATTCAGTATGCCGTATGTTTGTATTTTGTACGTCGAGACGTCGGACAGGAACAGTTGGATTTTTGGCTAAGTATAAAAGCCATTACGTACGTTAAGCCTTGGAGCTTACGTACGTAAAATGTGTTAGCTTACGTACGTTATATAGCGTACATAACGTACGTAACAAGAGGAATCGGACAGTGGGGCCCGTGGTCGGCAGCTTTCGGCGCAGATGTGGACAGGTGAGTCAACGGATGGAGTTACGTACGTTATACAGGGTGTATTACGTACGTAATACGAGTATAATACTGTAGCAAGTCAACGTACGTATTACGTACGCAACGGATTAAGTGTTACGTACGTTACGGGGCGGCTGGCCGAGTCGTGGCCGAGATGACCTGGATGGCCGAGCATGGCCGGACGTGACTCGTTGGGATGGCCGAGCATGGTCGGCAGTGATTCGCATGGATGGCCGATCACGGTCGGCAGTGACTCGCAGGGATGGCTAGGACTGGCCGATTACGTACGTAAGGCAGTGGCCGGTTACGGCCGTAAGGGCCAGTTACGTACGTAAGCCAGCTGCCGGTTACGTACGTAAGTGTTCCGGCGTAATCGGGCGTGAGCGTGCCATGGCGATTACGTCACGTAAGGCGGTGGCGATTACGCACGTAATGGCCCGGTGTATCGGCCTATATAAGGCTGGACCGGGTCACTCCGACATTTTCACTTTTTCTTCGTTTTTTCGCGATTCCTTCGGCAAGAATTGATGGATTTGAGTATGAGCAACTTATAACAACATGTTTTGGAAGTTGGAATCATGGATTAACATCATCTTCCACCCGGATCGAAGGTAAGAACACCTAAACACTTGGTTTTGGATATTTTTAAAGTTTCTTGATGTCTTGGCCGATTTGATTCGTTTTAACTCAGATTATTGATGGAATCTTGTTGTATTCTTGAGATTATTCGTTGTTCTTGAAGTTTTGTGGATCGAAATCGAGTATTCCTTTGAATAATCTATTGAATTGGACTATGCCTTCAAAGTGTTCGATGAAATGTCTCAATGAGTAGAACTTGGAAAATTCTACACGTTTTCGTATGAATGATGGTTGAAATGATATTGTTGTGATGATTCTTGGTAATTATGGGAATTTTGTTAAAGGAAGATAATGAATTGGTGATCAAATGATTCGATTATGTTGTTATGATTATGGAATCGTAGTATTCTCGATGTTCTTGGTGGTTTGTTGCGAATCAAGATGTTATGAGAAGTATATGTTGAAGGACATGATTATATACACCTTGAATTATGATTAAGGGTTGTTTAGATGTTAGAAAACATCGGGTTATGTTGTTTTATGGATTATGAACGTGAATTTGGATAATTCGTGTTCTTAAAGAACTCTTGAGTTACATGTTATGATTTTGGAAGGATTTCGGATAATTTGGAATGTGATTATTCACGATAATAATCGGTAAATTGTTTTCTACGAATTTACAAGTATGAACAAGAAGGAGTTTTGTCTTCGTATTTGGAGTTGAAGTTGGAATCGAATATGTTATAAAATCCTTAATGTCGAGATGAATTGATCATTGATTTGATGAATACGTTTTAAAGTGTTGGTGTTTTGGATATGAATATGGAATATTCACATTTAGAACTAAGTTATGTATCTTGGTACAATATTCGTATAGGAATACGAATATGATTTCGAGTTTGATGAGAATTATTATTCATGTTTGAATTTGGAAATTCATGCTTATTGAATAAGTGTTCAATTCGGATAATGGAATTATTTGAAACCCTTGGAATATGGTTATCTATGATGTTGAATTAATCGGATTGTCCGGATTGATGATGATAATCGGTAATTGGATTTTATTATGATTATACAAGGAGGAAACTTGTAATTGTATTTAAGATTGAATTTGGAATCGGTAATGTTAGACCCTTGTTGGTTTAAATTGATTATTGATATGATCTTCGGATTGTGGAATCGTATTGTGGTTTTGAATTCGTGATCGATTGATTTGGTTGTTCGGATTTGTGTTTAATCGGGATATCGTTGAACCGTTGAGTTTGTTGGTTGAGTATGTCGGTTATTGATTTTTATCGAATGTGTGTTAATCGGTTATTGCAATAGGTTGATATGTTTTGATCGTGGATTATGACCGTTGAGTTGCGGTTGAGGCTAAAGAGTTCGTAGATTGCTTTTGGTCGGGGCTAAGGAGCTCGTAGACAAAGGCAATGGATTTTGGTAAAGTCTTCGTGGTATCGGTATCGAGGCAAGTTTCTACTTGTTCAGTTTATAATATTTGATGAATGGTTTCGTTTTCATTTCATTTATAATTCATACAGCAATGTTGTTAGAAAGGACTATTGTTGGTATTAATGGTTGTGTTGATCGTCTCATTGGGGGATGTTGATGGATATGGTCCTCGGCTTTGAGGTCATCTAAGTATTTGTTCAATCATGTGGATAATTAGTATGTTGAGTTGTTGTATATGTTGAGGTTTCGTGTAGTGAGTTTCGTATCGGTTATTCGTTGAGGGATGTTGATCCCAGGACCTTTGTATTGAGATCGTAGACGTTTTGGTCATTCATTTGGGGATGATGATCCCAGGATTGATGTTTTGGATATTGATTAGTCGTGTCGACTTTTCATTGTCAGACTGTTGTTGTTCACTTCGGTGAGTCTTTTGATCCTTATTGGATATGTGTTTCTTTGAATTTCGTTGTCATGTTGCATCGTGACATATCTGGAGTCATATCTGCGTTCCGATTGGATATTGTGTAGGATTTTTAGCCGGGCACATATATAGTCATGCGTGAATATTTTCCGTGAAAGACTGTGCACACGAGACGTAGTTCGTTGAGGCTAATTAGGTACATTGTCCCACGTATATCCTGGATTCCGTATACGGGGTGGACATGTGCACTGACACATATTCGGATCGGGCGTACTATGATTTCCATCTTTGAGCCATATTGTTTGGTCGTTCGTCCTCCATTTATGGTTGGGTATGTTTGACGGTTTGTGACTGGTTGTTCATACGCCCGAGGGGTATGTTCGACAGTCAGAGTTATTTCTTTGAGATCCATTATTGTTGATCATTGGAGTTTACCTCGTTGATGGTATTCTCAGTTATTATTGGTCTTTTGTTGATCATTTGGAGTTTACCTTGTTGATGGTATTCTCGATTATTGTTGATCCTTTGTTGATCGTGTCGGAGTTATCATGTGGATGGTACTCTTAGTTATCGTGATCCTTTATTGGTCGTATTGGAGTTATTATGTCGATGATATTCTCAGTTGATTTATCGGTTGATCTGGTTATTGATCGTATAAGCATTCGGACTATATGTCGATGTTTCAGGATTTGTTATCATTATCATGTGGTAGTTGATCTACAGATATGTTGTGTATTATTGGTTTATACATGTTGAGATTTGATTGTGTAATCCGACGGACAGGATTTGGCACAGATTGGATTATTTCCACACTTATGAGTTATGATGATGTTTTGAGGATTGTCGGTATTTTTGGAATACAGTAGAGATGATTGTTGTTGAATTCATTTCGTCATTTGAGGATGCGAAATGTGGATTATGGTAAGGATTGGATTATTATGGATTGGTAAGGTTATAACGGTAAGATTACGTTGGTAGTATTCTTACAGTATTATTACATTGGTATGTAATTATTTATGATGATGTGATCGGTATCATTATTGAGTATTGTGGTGACCGTCGTGGGCTTTATTTTTAGGTACTCGGAGATCGAGCTAGTAGCGGTCGTGAAGGGATGAGCTTCGATGTGATCTTGCGGTGGCATGTTTTTGAGTATTGAGTATTTATTTCTGGTTATTTATTTCCGCTGCAAATGTGTATTTTAAACTGTGTTTTTATCCGCTGCATGAGTATATTTCAAAATAGCTTTTCGGTATCTTTATCCGCTGCGTGTGTGTATTTTTAAAAGGGCCTTTTTGGCATTTTGTGAACTTGAGTTATTTCGTTAAACCTTTTCCTAAACTATTTTATCGGTACGTTTAAGTGGTAGCTTAACGTACATTTTGAACTATCGAGATTTGACACTTCGCCTTGTATTTTCAAATGGTATTTTATGACGGTATTTGAGAACTTTGTTTTTGAAAATATTTGAGTATTTGCAAAATATTACCGTCATCGGCCTCCTTGGCCTTTTGAACGTTTTTGAATTGGTTTTGTAAACGGTTTTTAGCCTGGTGGGTTCCGGCGCGGGACCCACGGCGCTGTAATATCCCGGATGGTTTTGGGGGTGTTACAGAAGATGGTATCGGAGCTTGGGTTTTGTGAAACCCAGGCGTGTGTGTTATGTGGCTCTACCGGTACGGTAGTAGCGTGGCTTTTGAAAATGAGTATTCTGACTTTTGAGTCGAATCGATTTTTGGAGTTTCCAAAATTTTTGAGATTCTTTTCAAACTGCTATATGTGATATTGGTGTGTGTTGATTGTTTTGAGACTTCATGGGGGAGTCGTGTGCTAGTATCACGGGAGATCATCGGCTTCACGCACCTGTAAGTATATCGTTTTGGTTGTTCGCTTGTGGCGACGCTTGATTGTTTTTGTGATGAGTTGGAAAATTTTGGATTTATCTGTTGTTGGTGACTGGTTGCAAGTTTCGAGGACGAAACTTATTTTAAGGGGGGTAGTATGTAATACCCGAATTTTCAGTATAAATTTTTCGCGTTATTTTATCTGAGATATACTGTATAGTTTGGTATCTATACAGTATGGATAAAATAAATTGAGAACCGAGACAGTTATACTAGTGTGATTATCGTTTTTGGATTGACAGATATATTCAGGATATGTTGTATCAGGTTAAACAGATTTGGATATCAGGTATACCGTATGAGAATATTTTTGGATTCAGTATGTGTATTCAGTATGCCGTATGTTTGTATTTTGTACGTCGAGACGTCGGACGAAACAGATTGGATTTTGGCTAAGTATAAAATCCATTACGACGTTAAGCCTTGGAGCTTACGTACGTAAAATGTGTTAGCTACGACGTTATATAGCGTACATAACGACGTAACAAGAGGAATCGGACAGTGGGGCCCGTGGTCGGCGGCTTTTCGCGCAGATGTGGACAGTGAGTCAACGGATGGAGTTACGTACGTTATACGGTGGTGTATTACGTACGTAATACGAGTATAATATCGTAGCAAGTCAACGACGTATTACGACGCAACGGATTAAGTGTTACGACGTTACGGGCTACCGGCCGAGTCGTGGCCGAGATGACTGGATGGCCGAGCATGGCCGACGTGACTCGTTGGGATGGCCGAGCATGGTCGGCGGTGATTCGCATGAATGGCCGATCACGGTCGCGGTGACTCGCAGGATGGCTAGGATCGGCCGATTACGACGTAAGGCGGTGGCGATTCTGGCCGTAAGGGCCGATACGACGTAAGCTAGCCGCCGTTACGCACGTAAGTGTTCCGACAAAATCGGGCAAGGAGGCCACGCCGTTACGCACGTAAGGCGCCGGTTACGCACGTAATGGCCAGCAGTATCGGCCTATATAAGGCTGGACCGGGTCACTTCGACATTTTCACTTTTTTCTTCGTTTTTTCGCGATTCCTTCGGCAAGAATTGATGGATTTGAGTATGAGCAACTTATAACAACATGTTTTGGAAGTTGGAATCATGGATTAACATCATCTTCCACCCGGATCGAAGGTAAGAACACCTAAACACTTGATTTTGGATATTTTTAAAGTTTCTTGATGTCTTGGCCGATTTGATTCGTTTTAACTCAGATTATTGATGGAATCTTGTTGTATTCTTGAGATTATTCGTTGTTCTTGAAGTTTTGTGGATCGAAATCGAGTATTCCTTTGAATAATCTATTGAATTGGACTATGCCTTCAAAGTGTTCGATGAAATGTCTCAATGAGTAGAACTTGGAAAATTCTACACGTTTTCGTATGAATGATGGTTGAAATGATATTGTTGTGATGATTCTTGGTAATTATGGGAATTTTGTTAAAGGAAGATAATGAATTGGTGATCAAATGATTCGATTATGTTGTTATGATTATGGAATCGTAGTATTCTCGATGTTCTTGGTGGTTTGTTGCGAATCAAGATGTTATGAGAAGTATATGTTGAAGGACATGATTATATACACCTTGAATTATGATTAAGGGTTGTTTAGATGTTAGAAAACATCGGGTTATGTTGTTTTATGGATTATGAACGTGAATTTGGATAATTCGTGTTCTTAAAGAACTCTTGAGTTACATGTTATGATTTTAGAAGGATTTCGGATAATTTGGAATGTGATTATTCACGATAATAATCGGTAAATTGTTTTCTACGAATTTACAAGTATGAACAAGAAGGAGTTTTGTCTTCGTATTTGGAGTTGAAGTTGGAATCGAATATGTTATAAAATCCTTAATGTCGAGATGAATTGATCATTGATTTGATGAATACGTTTTAAAGTGTTGGTGTTTTGGATATGAATATGGAATATTCACATTTAGAACTAAGTTATGTATCTTGGTACAATATTCGTATAGGAATACGAATATGATTTCGAGTTTGATGAGAATTATTATTCATGTTTGAATTTGGAAATTCATGCTTATTGAATAAGTGTTCAATTCGGATAATGGAATTATTTGAAACCCTTGGAATATGGTTATCTATGATGTTGAATTAATCGGATTGTCCGGATTGATGATGATAATCGGTAATTGGATTTTATTATGATTATACAAGGAGGAAACTTGTAATTGTATTTAAGATTGAATTTGGAATCGGTAATGTTAGACCCTTGTTGGTTTAAATTGATTATTGATATGATCTTCGGATTGTGGAATCGTATTGTGGTTTTGAATTCGTGATCGATTGATTTGGTTGTTCGGATTTGTGTTTAATCGGGATATCGTTGAACCGTTGAGTTTGTTGGTTGAGTATGTCGGTTATTGATTTTTATCGAATGTGTGTTAATCGGTTATTGCAATAGGTTGATATGTTTTGATCGTGGATTATGACCGTTGAGTTGCGGTTGAGGCTAAAGAGTTCGTAGATTGCTTTTGGTCGGGGCTAAGGAGCTCGTAGACAAAGGCAATGGATTTTGGTAAAGTCTTCGTGGTATCGGTATCGAGGCAAGTTTCTACTTGTTCAGTTTATAATATTTGATGAATGGTTTCGTTTTCATTTCATTTATAATTCATACAGCAATGTTGTTAGAAAAGACTATTGTTGGTATTAATGGTTGTGTTGATCGTCTCATTGGGGGATGTTGATGGATATGGTCCTCGGCTTTGAGGTCATCTAAGTATTTGTTCAATCATGTGGATAATTAGTATGTTGAGTTGTTGTATATGTTGAGGTTTCGTGTAGTGAGTTTCGTATCGGTTATTCGTTGAGGGATGTTGA
This sequence comes from Orobanche coerulescens, assembly GCA_033398695.1. NCBI lineage: Eukaryota > Viridiplantae > Streptophyta > Magnoliopsida > Lamiales > Orobanchaceae > Orobanche > Orobanche coerulescens. The sequence continues at coordinate 233,625,614 of CM065802.1, forward strand.
TCCCAGGACCTTTGTATTGATATCGTAGACGTTTTGGTCATTCATTTGGGGATGATGATCCCAGGATTGATGTTTTGGATATTGATTAGTCGTGTCGACTTTTCATTGTCAGACTGTTGTTGTTCACTTCGGTGAGTCTTTTGATCCTTATTGGATATGTGTTTCTTTGAGTTTCGTTGTCATGTTGCATCGTGACATATCCGAGTCATATCTGCCCGATTGGATATTGTGTAGGATTTTTAGCCGGGCACATATATAGTCATGCGTGAATATTTTCCGTGAAAGATCGTGCACACGAGACGTAGTTCGTTGAGGCTAATTAGGTACATTGTCCCACGTATATCCCGGATTCCGTATACGGGGTGGACATGTGCACCGACACATATTCGGATCGGGCGTACTATGATTTCCATCTTTGAGCCATATTGTTTGGTCGTCGTCCTCCATTTATGGTTGGGTATGTTTGACGGTTTGTGACTGGTTGTTCATACGCCCGAGGGGTATGTTCGACAGTCAGAGTTATTTCTTTGAGATCCATTATTGTTGATCATTGGAGTTTACCTCGTTGATGGTATTCTCAGTTATTATTGGTCTTTTGTTGATCATTTGGAGTTTACCTTGTTGATGGTATTCTCGATTATTGTTGATCCTTTGTTGATCGTGTCGGAGTTATCATGTGGATGGTACTCTTAGTTATCGTGATCCTTTATTGGTCGTATTGGAGTTATTATGTCGATGATATTCTCAGTTGATTTATCGGTTGATCTGGTTATTGATCGTATAAGCATTCGGACTATATGTCGATGTTTCAGGATTTGTTATCATTATCATGTGGTAGTTGATCTACAGATATGTTGTGTATTATTGGTTTATACATGTTGAGATTTGATTGTGTAATCCGACGGACAGGATTTGGCACAGATTGGATTATTTCCACACTTATGAGTTATGATGATGTTTTGAGGATTGTCGGTATTTTTGGAATACAGTAGAGATGATTGTTGTTGAATTCATTTCGTCATTTGAGGATGCGAAATGTGGATTATGGTAAGGATTGGATTATTATGGATTGGTAAGGTTATAACGGTAAGATTACGTTGGTAGTATTCTTACAGTGTTATTACATTGGTATGTAATTATTTATGATGATGTGATCGGTATCATTATTGAGTATTGTGGCTGACCCCGTCGTGGGCTTTATTTTTAGGTACTCGGAGATCGAGCTAGTAGCGGTCGTGAAGGGATGAGCTTCCCGATGTGATACTGGCGGTGGCATGTTTTTGAGTATTGAGTATTTATTTCTGGTTATTTATTTCCGCTGCAAATGTGTATTTTAAACTGTGTTTTTATCCGCTGCATGAGTATATTTCAAAATAGCTTTTCGGTATCTTTATCCGCTGCGTGTGTGTATTTTTAAAAGGGCCTTTTTGGCATTTTGTGAACTTGAGTTATTTCGTTAAACCTTTTCCTAAACTATTTTATCGGTACGTTTAAGTGGTAGCTTAACGTACATTTTGAACTATCGAGATTTGGCACTTCGCCTTGTATTTTCAAATGGTATTTTATGACGGTATTTGAGAACTTTGTTTTTGAAAATATTTGAGTATTGCAAAATATTACCGTCATCGGCCTCCTTGGCCTTTTGAATATTTTTGAATTGGTTTTGTAAACGGTTTTTAGCCTGGTGGGTTCCGACGCGGGACCCACGGCGCTGTAATATCCCGGATGGTTTTGGGGGTGTTACAACCGATCCTTTTTAACATTCATTAAACATTCGGATTCCGCATAAAATCATTTACCAACAATTATGCCTATAAAACATGAAATGTATGGGCACGATACTTGCCTCGATACCACGAGCAACGGGACAACGAACGGATATGGTCGGATAGCACTCGAACCTCCAAGAACAACCAATAACTCGTTAACTCCACGAGAACTACGAAAATAATATCACCACGAATTAACAACGCTAAACGGAATCCGAATCAACCCGAAAAACAACAAGGATCCGAGGGTTCCTTCTAGGAAATCAAGAGTCATGATCCGGGTGATAAAAATCGATAAACGGGTTACAAAATCTGAAGATCACGGCCAAGACATCAAGAATTCCATAAATAATTCATCAACCACGGATTGAATCGAAGAATCACAAAGAAACCCCCAAAAATTACACAACTAGGGTTCTAAGGGAGAAAATACCTCGATCCGACGAAGAACAAGAGTTTGATGATGATATAATCGACAAGAACCAACCAAAACACCCTGGAAATGAGCAGAAACGGCCAAGAACTCTACTTCTCGTCGCACCCGCCGCAAGAAGAATGAAGAAAGGGGGGAGAAATGAGGTCAACCCGCAACCCAGGCCTATTTATACTCAGTCTGCCGAGTCATTACGGCCGTAACCGGCAGTGTATTACGGCCGTAATCGGCCATCCGAACATTCTGCCCAAAATGCGTAGCACCCTTTCGACCGTAATCGGCCATACGCTCACGTACGTAACGAAGCCTTACGACTGTAACACGTTAACCCTTACGGCCGTAACCGAGTTCTCCCAGGCCAGCGTGTGCGGGAGTCTTACGGCCGTAATCGGCCAGGCTTTATGGCCGTAACTCGATCCCAGCAACTGACACCCGAACATCTGACTCGATACTCGACGCCATCTCGATCACGCGAACGCACCGGCTATGATCCAAAACAGTAATGAACAGGCTACGAAACTCAACATACCACAGTAAAAGCATGCGATTCCAAAGACACGGACGACAACAGTCTGTTCGACCGAAGAAAATTCAACGAAACCGAAATGAAGATATCGGGTATTACATCCTACCCCTCTTAAAAGAAATTTCATCCTCGAAACTTGAACTATAGAATAAACAACACAAAACAAACTCAGATAACACACGACATCCATTGCCGACAATCTGCGACGACTCGCATGCAGCATGCAGTTGCTACCATCTAAATCGCTGCACCAGAATAATAACAAAACATAACGAGCGAAAATCAATACGATAGACCAACTCAAAAGTACATCAATCAAAACGCGAGCTAATCGCTGAACAAATACGAAATTCCACATCCCAAGGGATTGGAAGATCAAAAACGAAACTAATTTCCCGAACTTAAGGAAATTACGAAGGAGTCTGAACGCTCAACAATCACGGAATGAGATCAACAAAAGCCGAACAATCAAATGATCGAACCATAACGATCGAGACAACAACGGTCGAACAATGATGTTCGAATCATGACGGGCAGCAAGAATCAAATAACAACTCTGAAGTTCACACCTCGGCTCGAGACAATAGGTGATATTGTAAAACGACAAGATACTCCGCTACATAAGATCCACAGGAACGGAACCAGATTCGTAAAAGTCACCACGATAAACAGATCATTCCAAAACAATACCACCACTCGTCCGAACAACAAAAAGTGAAGGATATAACAAGTTCAGAAAATATCCGTGAACACAAACGAGTCGATAGAGGTGAAAGTACAGGAATTCAGAATCCGATCCACTTCTGTTAAAAGAAGTTTATCTCCAAAATTCGAACAATAAAGCAAGAAAATAACATAACGTACAACCGGTGGGCTATTCTTCTCAGAGACTCCTCAGAGTCGATCCTGATATCAGTGCTCAAATCCGTGCCTCGTAAGGCTCGGTAACCAACTCACAAAACTGAAATCGGTGTCCCTCTAGTCTACACTTGTAACACGTTACTGACGGGGAAGGACAACATGCACGAACATGCCCCGGAATATTGCAGTTGAAACACCTCCTGGCTTTACCAGGAATCAAAGCTGACGACTTGGAACTCTCAGTCCCATGCATCAAGTGATGGATCTTAACATCAGAAAGACTACGGTGTTGCAATTTAGAAACTCTAGCCCTAGCACTACCCATATTATCATCCAACCTCCTCTGCTTTCTAATCGGTTCTAGACAAAACCCAACCTCCAGAAGTTCTTGGAACTCCGCCCACATGACGACACGATCCTGAGGTTTAACAGCTTCCCACCAATTAGCGGCATCCTCGCTAAGAAGGTACTGAGCAATGGGGACCTTCCGATCTTCAGGACAATCAATGGCCTCGAATATATTTTCCAACCGAAGAAGCCAACCATTCCAACCCAATGCATCTGCCATCCCAATAAATCGAGGATGATTCATACTAACTGCCTCTTGGAACCATAGGTTTGCCCTGATCTTCTGAATCGCATCAGTGTTATGTTGAACCGCCTGGGTCAAGTGAGTTATCTGTGTCACCACCTGTTGCAAAATGGTAGCAACACCAAGGCCAACTTCATTCCCGACAACATTCTCTTCGTCTCGTATCTGATTCCCATAGCTAGCTGCTCCGCAACTATGACCACGACCTCTGCCTCTCGGCATACTAACCAGTAACCACCTATTACCACGAAAATCAAAATTCGCACCCACACGCAACAATCGCCATGAACAAACAACGCACATAGAATATAGTCACACGTGACAGGTTATAACTGCAAAAGTTACACTTAATGGCGAAATACAGTCCCAAGACTTCTGCCCAGTTAATTAAGCGCGCGTTACAACCGCGATTAGCGTGCGCTAACAGTCCGATTCAGTAGTCTATTTACGAATGCAACCCACGTAATATTAAAGCTGAAAGTTATAAATGGCCAACAACATACAAAATCCAAATGCCAACGGTTCACACCACAAACTTAATAACAATCCTGAGCATTTTGCCCAACCCAACGTCATACTCACTACATACCCCCTGACTAACATCATGAAACTGAATGTTTAAAAACGAGGGTCACGTCTTGTATTGATCTGGAAAACCTCATTTGAATTAAAAATCATGTTTCGAAAAATTTCATAGTACAAATTGAAAATGAGATATCAATGAAATAAAAATCACGTGACTCCCCAAGGAAGTTTTCCAAATTCTAACTTCAAAGTTTAAGTCGAGTTCTACTTACTCGGATTATTTGAAAATAGAATCAATCGGCAAAATCGCTTTCACAAATCCTTCTCAAACATGACAAATGATCACTAACGGTGAGATTTTACAAAATATTGAAAGTACTACAAAACATATCTAAGCTTATAAAATTCTTCAAAAAGTCATTTGCAATTACGCCAAAGGCAATTTCTGAAATCAATTAATAATTGGTTTACATAAATCCGTGAAGTTTTCAAAAATGTTTTAGGATAATACGAGCAACCAACACAGTTGTCAATACGAGCACTTATGTAGCAATCAACAACAATTAATTAAACATACCCGGTTCCCAATACACGTGCCCATCTAACACTCGAATCATCATACTAACCGATGCCATACACGAGTATAACCTTAAATTTGAACACACATCGAAGCCATCTATTTGGGTTTACGACCAACTCTGTCATCAACTCATCTTCTGGAACACGTAATTGTCCATAAACTTCCACAACGCATTACACCAAACAAAACTCAATCTTAACAGTATATCTCAATTGCTACACACGTAATATACCACAAGTATTTAATACGATTTCTATCCGACATCTTACTTATAGACAAAATCGGGTAACACAAAATATAAAGTATAATATATAAATGGGGAGACTTACATCCACAGGTCGCACGAAGATGATGGTTGCACCTCGATACTAATCACGACCGATAACTCAGACGACGCGTCGCGACACGACTCAGTCAGACAAAACCTGACAAAACAATACTCGACAATACACAACTCGACCCGACAGCCTAGGTTTCCGCAACCTAAGCTCTGATACCATATTCTGTAACACCCCCAAACCACTCGGGAATATTACAGTGTCGTAGACCCCCTCCATGAGGATCTACCAGGCTAACTACAGAAACACCACAATACAATACATACCGACATGGGTAATTAACGGACCATTAGACCGATTTGGTCTTTTACCACAACATACACATCAAACATACATTACTCTTTCTCGTAACTCATACCCACGCAGGGGTTAACATAATTCAACATTCCCGTAAAAGGGCAAATAAACACAACGGAAGAACAAAACAACAAGATATCACCAAATACTCAACACCGGTCTTCATGTGATTAGTATCGCCGTCTTCCATCATACTTCGTAACGATCCTGTGAATTGCTCCCCAGCAACCTCCAAGTACCTCGACGCAATACATACATCCAACCCCCGAATACTCGGGGGTTAGCAAAACTCCACTGTTTTGCTAGTGCAAGTATAAAATACGAATACAATCCATACACAACATATTCCAAGAACATGATAATCGCGAACATACTTCCCGAGATAAATCATTTAATCGAAACTATTCAAATCATGACAGGTGGGAATAAACCCAATATACATCTTATAAAACATTAAAGATCTCGGAAGTTTTGAAAACATTTAGAATATAGGAATTCTCAACTTGACAAAACCACATAAGGATACGGGCCAAAGGCTTGTTTTTGTTCAAAAATATCAATCCGATCACAAAATACGGGGTCCACGACCCGACCATCCCCATCACATACTCGAGTGAAAAACCCAATGGTCACACCCGATACACAACCAAAGCACAAAACATGGAAACAATCATAGGGCCCGAACCCTTATGTCAAAATATCCCAACTAAGAAGCAAATTATATACGACACTATATTGGTGCCATTCTAGCCAAGTACCAAGACCCTACATATGACGTAGCTCACATCGGGATATTACAACGTTGTGATATTCCGGACGTATCACAATTATCAAAAACAACAACTTGCCATGATCAACATCAAAACAACCTTCCGAGCTATACTGGCCCTGTATCTCTCAAGCAAGATACACACCCCAGGGACACCTCGTCAGGCCCTCCCTGATGTATAGCCCACCGAGTGATCTGCCGAACTCGAAGTCTAAACAAATCCCAGGGGACCCTCACTGATTTTACTCGGTTGCACACCACTCAAAAACCACATGGCACAAATCGCATGCATAAAAAACACACTCCCCTGAAGTACACCAAATGTAGACCAAGGTACTTGTTAGAAATGGCCACTATATCCGACACATACTCACAAATAACACGCACGTCCACACGCACACACACCTCTCTTGCCAAAAGACATAACCTTAAGTCCATATCAACATAATTACGCACAACAGTACCATACGCAAGGAAGATATTTCAATGTACAACACTAATACACATTTTCAGAACAAAACATTCGTTCACAAATGCACAAGTAGATTTAAAAGAGAACTTTTATCGAGAACATACCGATCCTTTTTAACATTCATTAAACATTCGAATTTCGCAAAAAAATCATTTATCAACAATTATGCCTATGAAACATGAAATATATGGGCAAGATACTTGCCTCGATACCACGAGCAACGGGACAACGAACGGATACGGTCGGGTAGCCCTCGAACCTCCAAGAACAACCAATAACTCGTTAACTCCACGAGAACTACGAAAATAATATCACCACGAATTAACAACGCTAAATGGAATCCGAATCAACCCGAAAAACAATAAGGATCCGAGGGTTCCTTCTAAGAAATCAAGAGTCATGATCCGGGTGATAAAAATCGATAAACGGGTTACAAAATCCGAAGATCACGGCCAAGACATCAAGAATTCCATAAACAATTCATCAACCACGGATTGAATCGAAGAATCACGAAGAAACCCCCCAAAATTACACAACTAGGGTTCTAAGGGAGAAAATACCTCGATTCGACGAAGAACAAGGGTTTGATGATGATATAATCGACAAGAACCAACCAAAACTCCCTGGAAATGAGTAGAAACGGCCAAGAACTCTACTTCTTGTCGCACCCGCCGCAAGAAGAATGAAGAAAGGGGGAGAAATGAGGTCAACCCGCAACCCATGCCGATTTATACTCAGTCTGCCGAGCCATTACGGCCGTAACCGGCAGTGTATTACGGCCGTAATCGGTCATCCGAACATTCTGCCCAAAATGCGCAGCACCTTTACGGCCGTAATCGGCCATACGCTTACGTACGTAACGAAGCCTTACGACCGTAACAGGTTAACCCTTACGGTCGTAACCGAATTCTCCCAGGCCAGCGTGTGCGGGACTCTTACGGCCGTAATCGGCCAGGCCTTACGGCCGTAACTCGATCCCAACAGCCGACACCCGATCATCCGACTCGATACTCGACGCCGTCTCGATCACGCGAACGCACCGGCTATGATCCAAAATAGTAACGAACATGCTACGAAACTCAACGTACCACAGTACAAGCATGCGATTCCAAAGACACGGACGACAACAGTCCGTTCGACTGAAGAAAATTCAACGAAACTGGAATGAAGTTCTCGGGTATTACAGGATGGATGTTGGACCAAAGCCCAACACTTCTCATAAGCATTTCCACAATTTCAGCTGCTATAATAAAAAAAGGGGAAATTGAGTCCCCTTGTCTCAATCCTTTGCCCATATTAAAATCTTTTGTAGGACTTCTATTTATCAAGATGGAGAGTTGAGCTGAAGTAACACAAGCTTTCATCTAGAGAATCCATTTTTTACAAAACCGAACACCCTTAACATAATAACTATTGTATTATAATACGTAGAGCTAGCCAGCAGATCGGTCCGTCCTATCCCGCCTTGGCCTGACCCGAGTGTGCCGGCCAGGGTTGGCACGACCCGAGAACGGCCCATCCCACTATGAAGGTGGGCCGGTTACTCCTTCTGTGCCATTCGAAGTGTAATATTTCAAATAAAATTATCTATTTGGAACAGTGACATTAAATACACACAATCGAATCAATATTTCATGTCTTTTATATTTAATACCCACCACATACTTACTAATATCAATTATATATTTATATATTTACCATTGATACTTATACGACTTAATCATCTTCACTTTCCATTATTCTTCTAAAAATACATCACCTCTATACTAAGTACATTTTGGGTGGTGGGACAAACAAGATTTTCTGTAATTATTCCTAACCTCGTGGTTTGTTATTAGAATTATCCCAAAGACTTGGTATGATTTGCGTGTGAGTTGGAGATTTGGATAAGTGTAAAAGGCATGACAGAATGATGAAGCGTGTCATAAGGCTTTTTCTCACCCATTTTACATATTGGCTTTTGTGGCAGGGCTCGAGGAATAGTGAATGAGTAGTGTAGTGTACTTTATACGCACAGAAAAATGTGTGTTTGAAGTACTTGAGCGCTATGTTGCACGGTGCGGGGCGGGTGCGGGGGCGGATAGATACGAGGGTTGGGATTCGGGTTTTTGAAAATATTAAGGTGCGATATGGTAAGGATACATCTCTTTATTTTATATTTTATTATAAATAACACTTATTGATATAAAAACAACGATTCAAATATCATCATAAAACCAATTCAAATACATAAAACAAGTCATATTATCTTTCATGCATTACATACCAAAGCCCAATTGAAATAACACAAATCATAACATGATCACGTCTATAGACCTGTCAAATGATCATCATCATTATTGTTTGGTCGAGACTGAGAGAAAAGAAAATGGCTTTGAGCTTTTTGATGTTGTTCGTGAATGCTGCTAAAGGTAAAAGTAATTACTTATTAAATGATTTACTTTTTGTATTTTAGTTTATTTGATTTACTTTTTAAAAATTACAAAAAAAACCCCTAAAAAAAATAACAATTTCACACATGCCCCCTACCCCACGCACCGGATACGCGAGTCCAAATTTTTCTTTTTTTTGCACGGATTCACCACGTGGCGAATCCCACGCGAATCGCACCCGCACCCGCACCTATGCAATATCCGATACTGCATACTGGTGAATTTTGAAGAATCCATGCATCATAGCTTGAGAGTCTTCTATATGAGCATCCAAATATTGGACGAATGGAACCATCCAACTACGAGCAATCATAAGCATGGGTCTCTCCTCCAAAATACACACATATTGCGTTTGAGAGTGGGGATGTCAATATTGGTCCGATCCGCACTGTCATGACCTGATCCGTGACGTATAGATCGTCTTGTCCCGCGACTTGCAGTGGTGCGGGAAAGGGCTGGGTACCAATCTTGCCCCGTAGGTACCCGCGTCCCAAAATACACATATTGTTTGTGAGAGTAGGAATGACAATTTTGGTCCGATATGCACTGTCCTACCCTGATTCGTGACGTATGGATCGTCTTGCCCCTGACTTGCAGTGGGGCGGGGTGGGTCTGGGTACCAATCTTGTCCCGTGGGTACCTGTCCCGCCCCGCCCCGCACAATTTTTTTTTATTTTCTAATATATTTAATATATATTTTTTATATAAAGTTTATATATTAATATACTTATTCGTACATTCATTATTAGATCTTACATATTTATGTTAATAATGACAAGTTTTATAAATAATATGTATTATAAAAGTGAAATACTAGATAAAAAATTAATCAAAATATTTATTTTATTAACTTTGAGTAACAATTTTTTCTACGCGGGTCGACCCGCCCTGCCTCGTGACCTGCGACGGGTCGATCCGTCCCATCCTGTTCACCATAGTAAGAAAATTCTACAAATATTTTTTATTATTATTGAATTTTTGTTATTTAAAAAATATTGGCCCCAAAGTAAGAAAAGTAGTCAGTCAAACTCTATAAAAGAATGTATTTTTCTGAGTTCTATTAGTATGGTTTTACGTATTAATATGGATTTATTTATTTAATGTGATTTTTGTTATTAATAACCTATCTAAAAAAATTTAATGTCGTTGTGTCGAAAAAAAATTTAATGTCGCCCCTCGTACTAAGAAATCTTGGCTCCGCCCGTATGCGCAGCAGCGTAAGGTGCAGTAATAATTAACACCCGCAAACTACAAACATGCTTCTCTTTTTTTGCACAAATTGCATACATATATTATTTTCTAAAAGCAGAATAAATAAATAAAATAATAAAAAAGAATTAAAGGAAAAAAAAAAGTAAAAATTGACATACATATGCGCGTGCCCGACTGCAAGCATGCATGGCGGCTAAAAGTCCACTTCTTCTAACCTTCTCAAATGTTTGTCGAGCTATATATGTTTGTTATGCTCGTAGGGACTTTTATGTTTGCAAACTCGGGTTCAAGTTGAGATCAAGCTATGGGCCATTGTGGGGACATATTTGGGAGGGGATCATTAATCTAAGGGATGGTCGGAAATTATTGTCTATTTCATCTTTCTCCTCATAATAAGTTAATTAATAGTATGGGTGTACTATCATTAACCTTTTTTTTATTGAGTTTGGGGTGTTTTAGCTTCGCTAACTTTTGGCTTTTAAATTTTTTTTTTTGCGGCTTAATATACCCTCTTAATTAAAATTTTATACTAAAACGACAGGCAAGCGGGTAACAAGCTGCGCCGCTAGCCCTTTTTGAACAGCAAAACTAAGTCTTTTAAAAACTACATTCAGAGACCTTGGGGTCGTAAAATTACCATGCATAACCCGTTGGACTCTTTTGAGCAGCTCCACAGCCTCAGGTGCAAGGAAGCCAAATATATCAAATGCAAAAGGTATAAACGCGTGTTGGTTATCAAGGCACGCTTTCTCGTGTTTGGTTACTTTGCATGAAGCGGCTTTCAAAGCAGCCTGACCTGCCGTAAAAGTATGATTCCCCAAACCCACAAGTGGAGAAACCCCCGTTAGATCTACACAAGCATGTTTCCCTCCTATCCATCCAAAGACCAAAATGTCAGCTGGTCTAAGTGTCGATCATCCTTCTATCGGGTCAGTCAAGAAATTCACAGGTGCTTCTTTCTTAACTGAAATCCCAGCCCGCCTGAATATGTCAAAAAGAACATCCCTAACCAAATCGTGTCGGTATTTGAACCCCGAAAGCTCTCTACAATGAACTGCATGCTCTCCGAATGAATCCAAACAAGCTTTGTGAAAAACTGGGCAAATTTCATCAACCGGAAAAATAGGGATCATGAGGCGATATTTAAAGATAGTGCGATACTCAATCGGCGACATATGTTGACCGAGACCATCTATAGGGATGGCAAGGAGAAATTCTTGAGCACGTAGTGCACGCAGACACTTAAAAACAGCTTTTTGTCTAACAGTCATCTCAAAGTGAACTTCCATGTCTTGGACAATCTTGCTAAAAAGAGCACTCGCCAATGTGTGTTGGGCTTTAGGGGTGGCGGTGTCCTTTTTAGTGAAACTGCCAAAGTCAAAACTTGGAATCATAATATGAAGACAAGTCAAAGCACAATCATAATCATAATCCATATCACACACACCACTGCTGCGTAAGATGTGGTCCTGAAGCATCCAAGATTGGGCCCTCGAGGCCACAAAGGCATAAGATGAAGCCTCTACCGCCGAATATAGCCCCAAACCACCAAACCTAATAGGTAAAGAGGCAAGTCGCCACTGGAGGTTCCCAAAGAAGGGACCTCCACAAACTACCATATCCTCGATCGCCTCACGCAATCCTTTGTCAAAAAGCATAGCAGCCTCCTCCACATACACGGGTTGACACGTCCTCAAGCCAAAAAAAAGTTTAGCAATACCCATGCACGATCGAAGCAAGAGGAGCTCACTCTGCGGGTCTCCTAGCTGGGGAAGAAGGCGCATCATATCAATAGCACTAGAAGCTCTCTTCTTTACTAACCCACTAATGAAACCAGCATCCCTACTAACTGCCCCCCAAGAACCTTCACCCCCAACGATGGCCTACCGATGTCGTTCGGGAATAAACCCTCACAAAGCTTCCTACCATCACAAGAAGGCCAAAAAAGTTCGGTTTTCCTAATATTCAATCCAAGACCCAAAGCTGGACCCGTCGCCCTAATGATGCCCAGATCCCTAGCCACCTTCTCAGTGTCACCAATTACCGTCTCATCATCAAGATACCACGCATGAAGAAGAAGCTTGCAATTGTTTCTGATTTGGTGCACGAGGGGATGCAACACAAGAGCGAAAAGAAGTGGTCCTAACGGGTCACCTTGCTGAACCCCAATGGTGGACCATATATGATTATCTCTAAGATACAATCTGGCTGGTTGCCTATATAGAAATTCTACCCATAAAGAAATAGAAGGGCACCTCACCCTGACTTCATGAAGTAAAGCTGATCTATCCACCAAGTTAAAGGCGTTAGAAAAATCCACTGTAAGCATCGCAAGAGACCCGTCAGTGTGACGATCACTTAACAACCTGTTAACGCTATGTAATATGGCCTCTGCTCCACCCGACACACCGACCCTTGTTCATATTATAACGCCCTCAAAATCTTATTAGGTTTATTACAATACGGTGGACTATCTACAAGGGATCCACCAGATTAATATGACTGAAAATACATCAGACTGACCAAAAAGGAGAATCACACTCCCTACTATGATATCCAACATAATGTTCCGATATGGAATTCCGACGACACAATGGGCCGATGTGGCCAAAAATAAAATTACAACATCCGTGAGCCTCACTCGGATAACAAAAAATAACAATAACTGACAAGTTGGAAAATATTCCAACAATACTGACCAACCAATGTAAACCCCAAAATAATTCGAGACTAGTATCGCTCGAATGCCTCGTCACGAACATCATGTCCCTCTGTCTTAATCCCCCTCTCGCAAGTACCCAAAATATATGAACATGTTCCGCCACATGGGGTCAGTCATCGAGACAATAATACCAAATACATGTATACTATGATACGAACCCAGAGGAAATCAAGATGTGTAGTAATAATAGGAGATGCTCACAAGCAACGGTAAAAACCGAACAATCACCTCGACTTGTACGCAACTCTTGGTTTTTGCTTTTATGTATTTTTTCTGTTTCTAGTTGATATTTTGTAATCGACATGTGAGAATAGTATTACTATTCTGTACATTTCTATTTTCTCTTTTGTATTTGTCTATTCGACCCAATACCAATAACCACAAGACAATTAAAGAGGATGTCTACTGGTTTGGACGCAACCTCTTTAGGTTCAGAGGACATCATTCCTTCTGCTGTTCCAACTCTTTCTGTACAGGCAGAGAAGCCTGAAAAATTCAATGGTGTCGATTTCAAATGTTGATAATATAAACTGTTGTTTTACCAGACCAACCTCGATTTGGAAAAATATTTGAAAGACGACCCTCCAATCATTTTTAAAATCGAGACCAATGCTGAAAAATGCGGTGCATTTTGAAACTTGCGAGTAAAATGATTACCTTAGCCAGAACTATGTACTAAACGGACTTAGTAATAAACTGTACATTGTGTATAGTAATGTGAAATATTCTAAGGAACTCTAGTATTCTGATGTAACCGAGATGATCGGTCACCAAGAACCGGGTTAATCTTAGTAGTTTGGCTAAGAAAACCCAAAACGTATGAAGTATTATCTTTCTTTCTCTCTCTAAAGTGTGCTGTAATCTCAGAATCTCAATGCCCTATGAGAAACCCCCTCTCTCCCTTTTATAGGAGGGAGGTGCCTTATTGTCTAAGATTTTCCCTGATTTCCAGAGAAAATCCCAGATATCCAGGGATTCAGGCTGCGATTTTCCATCCCTGGATTTCCGGGATTGCAAGGTATGGGCTCTTAATCCTTGGATCTCAGGGATTCTGTCAGGTGAGTCAGGATCTTCTTTCCCGAGAGTTCGACCTTCCTGAGCTCGGAGGTTTTAGGTCGGCTCATATTATAAAAGATTACCTAGGTCGGGTCATTCCTATTCAAATCCGTAGGTCGAGAGACCTTTGAGGTCAGCAACCTTTTATCAGATATCACAGGTCAGCGGGGCCTCCGAGGTCGGCGCCCTTCTAACAGATGTCACAGGTAAGAGGGGCCTCCGAGCTCGGCGACCTTCTAAAGGACCTTGGGGTTGGCATCCCCTTATCTAAGAACCTAGGTCGGACTTTTATTGGTCCATATTTTAAACCGGGTTTTCAGGGAGCGTACATTCGGCGTCCTATCAAGCAGTCCCCCCTACTCTAGTCGAGCTGTAAGACCGAGTAGAGTAAGATTTGTTTATAATCGGACGACCTTGACACAATAATCCTTGGGACTCACGTTCCCAGATAACGAGGTTCTTCGGACTTCGTGCGCTATAATAACCTGTATTTTCCTTTCCCCGCCTCCCAAACGTCGCGTCGATGGTCACAGCCAAGTGTCGACCTGCTATAGGTCGGATAAGGCGGTACCAGATCCCAACCGTTCTTTTGTAGGAGGCATCGGACGCTCCAGATCGCCCGTTATCTTCTCGATCTTCGCCCCCCTCCTCTATAAGTATGCATCCTCTACCCCCTTCGGCCATTTCCACTTTTCTTCTTGCGACATACTGGTGTGAGGGTAACTCCGGCGACACCTGAGACCTTGATTTCTTGCTTTCGGTGGTACTTCCTCTACCTTTCTCCGGCGATCTTCCACCCAATCCCATGGGTATGTTCATCTAAACACCTCTTTAGTTTTTTGGTTTGTTTTACAGATATTTTCCTTTTCTTCTTCCTCCCTTTTCTTTTATTATGTCGTCTGCTTCGGATTCTCAAAATTTTTCCGGCGAATCGGCCGTGAACTCCTTTTTAGACGGTATTTCCTCTTCTGATGGGGACTCGGGGGGTAGGTCGGGGCGAGCTACTGGTTCCTCCCTCTGTCTTAGGGATGAGCCCTTAGGTGATGTAGACTGGTCCGAGCTAGGTGACATTCCTCCCTCTGGCATCCCCCTAATCATTGTAGATCCTCCGTCCCCTCCTCCTATGGACGAAGTAACTGTGACCGGCCTCTTAGCTGATCCATATCAGACGGTCGTAGGAGCGACTCGAGTTCTCCCTCCTCATCCTCTATCGAGGACTAGCCCAGCCGCGCTGGCTAGTTTTATAAAATTTCTTAGACTTCCCCCGGGGTGGGAATTTGTCACGCCTCAGGCTAGTGACACCCCTGATCATCCTCCCCCGGGGCATATTACCTGGTTCGTGGATCAGGTGAGCAGTGGTCTTCTCTTTCCACCCCATCCCTTCTTTGTCTCTCTCTCTGTTAAATACAATCTTCCCCTCAACCAGTTTTCTCCTAATTCTTTTCGTTATATGGTTGGTTTTCTCGTGCTGTGTCATTACAGACATGAGGAACCCGACCTGGGCTTTTTCTATTTTTGTTTTGGGCTAAAGAGTTTTAAAGGCTCCTTTTACTTGACTTCCCGAAACAATGCCCATTTCTTCACCCACCTCCCTTCCAATGTGAAGGACTGGAGGTCCCGCTTCTTTTTCCTACGGCTCCCTACAGCCGATTCTTGGGGCTTTCCTACGGAATGGACGCAGGCTACTCCGAGCCAGGATCCTATTCCTAGGCGCAATTCCGTCCGGGCTGCGTGGGTCGAGAAAGTTCGGGAATGGAATGCCATTCCCTATAATGCTTTCCAGCTGACGCAATTCCATGATCTTCTGTTCCATTGTGGGCTGAGCTCGAATCCTTACCCAGCTATCCCTAACATCGGTAGGCTTTATCGGTTTTTTCCATAGTATGATCTTTGTTATTTTGTTTTTTAGCTATTTCCCTGACCGTTTGTATTGTTTTTTGTAGATCGGTTCATGCGGACCTGCCAGTCGGATGCCTCCAAGCCGGCTGAATCATCGAAAGAGAAGGTCCATAAGTCGACGAATCCCCCCAAGGAGAGGGCAGAGGGCTCATCAAAAATCATACGGAAGCTCCCTTCTCGCCCCAAGTCTGGGGTAACTCTCCCCTCCGACCTGGCTCCCACCTTGACCACCGGACGAAGCCCTGCGAGCTCGTCTCGGCAGCTTCAGGTCACTCAGATGGCCCCTTCTCCTAGCTCCCCTGCTTCCAAATGGCCGAAGACCGCGGGTCCCCCAGGTCCGGCTATGGAGACTCTTCTCCGTTGCAAGGAGTTTGAGAAATTTCTTCCATATTTCAGCTCCATGGTCCCGGCTAAGGATAAGCTGGGATTACGAGATGCCGCGGAGGACCCTCGCTTCGATGCCATGATGATGTATTTTGGGAAGGTATTAACCCTTTTCGCCTTCCTCCCCTTTTTGACTATTTTCATATTTATTATTACCCATTTGCCGTCCTGATGTAACTTGCTTTCTTGTATAGTTCTTCGCTACCTTTGTGACCTTCGCAGAGGACCATAAGATCGACGCTACGTCTTCCTCCCAGCTCACCCAGATGTCAGCCGACCTGGAGGCCGCCCTGTCGGCTAATTCCGATCTCTCGGCTCAGCTTCAAGAGAGGGAGTATCGCTTAGATGCTGCCCTTAAGAAAAGTTCTGAGCGAGAGGCGGTTTTAGAACGGGCTCAGATGGCCAATGTTCAGCTGAACCAAGAGCTGAAATTTTGGAAGGCCCTGTCTACAGCTGAAACGGAGAAGGTGGGCCAGCTCGAGGCTCAGTTGTCGGAAGCTAGGGCCGAATCCGAGAGGATAGCCCAACTTGAGGCCCGGGCTAAGGCTGAGTTGGAGAAGGTCGCCCAACTCGAAGCTCAGGCTAGAGCAGAATCAGAAAAGGTTACCCAGCTGGAAGTTCAACTAGCCGAGTCCAGATCCGAGGGATCATCTTATGAGCGCGGGGTGACGGATGGCCGACGTCGGTTTCTGACCAGTGACGTTGGTCACTCTTTCCTGGGGGCCTACCGTTCCGCCCTCCTAGCCCGGTATCACAATTCTACCGCTTTCCTGGTTAAGCTAGCCCCTGCCGCGACACAATATTTCGATTTTGCTCTAACTTGTGCTCGTGAGCAACTAGCTTCTTTGGGTTTTACGGGCGAGCTGGACTGGGATGCTGCATTGGATGGGGCTCCCATTCCTTCGGGTTGGTCCGGGGACGTGGAAGAATCTCCGGAGGCGGCCTGGTGGAAGGACGCCCTTGAGGAGTCTATAAAGAAATCTGACCTGGATTTGGAGCTGCCTTCTACTCCTCCTAGCTCACCTGTTAAGGCCAGCACTCATAATCCCGAGGTGATCGGGACCGACCGTGATGCTTCTCCTTCGTTGCCCCCTCCATCTTCCGAGCCTGTAGTTTAGTGTAGACATGTATATATATTTTCTTCTTCTTCTTGTTCCTTTTTTTTTGTTCATTGTACTGGGACAGCTATTTTGAATGAAAAGTTTTTGAGTTGAATACACTTGGGATTTGTATGATAGTGATGTGCTTTGTATCAGGGCTATTTTTAATGAAAAGTTAATATAGTTCGGTGTCGATTGTAACCTCGATGTATCTGTACCTGTTTGAATTGATACGATCACTTCCCAACATAGCCCGGCCTTTTTCTTAATATAGTCCCGACTATTTTAAATTTCGAAATATCTTAAATGTAACCTGACCACTTTGACCTTTATGAGCTGTAGTGGTTTGGTGTTCTTTAGGTTAATTTAACCTAACTTTTTCACCGATCTTTAGTATAGGTTGGGTATTTCCTCTAGTCACAGCTTCACAGGGCGGTTCACCCTTACTCGGATCTGAAGGCGTTTCGCCTGATCAGATGTCAGAGGGCAGTTCACCCTTACTCGAATCTGAAGGCGTTTCGCCTGATCAGATGTCAGAGGGCGGTTCACCCTTACTCGGATCTGAAGGCGTTTTGCCTGATCAGATGTCAGAGGGCGGTCCACCCTTAATTGGATCTGAAGGCGTTTCGCCTGATCAGATGTCAGAGGGCGGTTCACCCTTACTCGGATCTGAAGGCATTTCGCCTGATCAGATTTCAGAGGGCGGTTCACCCTTACTCGGATCTGAAGGCGTTTCGCCTGATCAGATGTCAGAGGGCGGTTCACCCTTACTCGGATCTGAAGGCATTTCGCCTGATCAGATGTCAGAGGGCGGTTCACCCTTACTTGGATCTGAAGGCGTTTCGCCTGATCAGATGTCATTTCTAGTTTTACTTGATCAACACATTCAGAGAGATATTTTTTTTTTGTAATATACTCTTATTAAAACGACGCAAGCTTTTTTCCACACCTCTTCATACAAAATATTTTTTCAAGTGATATATGTTCCAAGGTCTTTTGATGGGGTGTCCTTCCTTATCCTCGAGCTCATAAGCTCCCCCTGCATAAATTCGGATTACCTTGTAAGGGCCTTCCCAGTTCGGCTCCAGCTTTCCTGTTTTTCTGAGAGCATCAGCTCGCCTAAGCACCAAATCACCGACTTGGAACTGTCTCTTCCTGACTCTTTTGTCATGAGCCGCTTTTGTCAGGCTTTTGTATCTTCGATTCGTCTTTGCGGCGCTTCCCTTTTTTCTTCTATAGTATCTAACGCCTCCTTCATTATTTCCTCGTTTTCCACCTCGTTGAACCATCGAACCCGATGAGACATTTCTCCGACTTCTACTGGGATGACGGCTTCGGACCAGTATACCATACTGAAGGGTGTTTCTCCTGTTGACGATCTAGGTGTGGTCCTGTATGACCATAGTACCGAGCTGAGCTCATCCACCCATCCTCCTCCAATTTTGTCTAAGAGGGTTTTGATCCCCTACAAGATTGTTCTGTTAGTTACCTCCACTTGTCCATTAGCCTGCGAGTGAGCAACCGCAGCGAACCTTTGCCTGATATGCATACCCTCGCACCAGGACTTGGTTCTCTTCCCATTGAATTGGGTTCCATTATCTGAGATGAGTATCTGGGGCGCTCCGTACCTGCAGCAAATGTTGTTAAACAAAAAACTTATGATTCTTTGCTCGGTTATGGTGGCCACGGGCTCGACCTCTACCCACTTGCTGAAGTAGCCTATGGATACTACTAAGAACTTTCTTCCTCCCGAGCCAGGTGTAAACTGCCCCATGATATCAATTCCCCATTTAGCGAAGGGACAGGGTGCTCCCATGGTAATCATATCTTCTGCTGGGATGTGAATTAAGGGTGCGTGCACGTGATATTTTTGGCATCGCCTAACCATTTCCACTGCTTTCTTGCTCATGGTTAGCCAGAAAAAACCAGCCCTTAGCGTTTTGCTAATTAGCGCTATTCCTTTGGTATGATCTCCACAGCACCCTTCATGGATTTCTTCCAATATACCCCGCCCTTCTTCTTCCGAAACGCACCGTAGGTATGGACTGAGGTAGGATCTCTTGTATAGCTCATCGTTAATGCAACAGAACCTTGCTGCTCTTCACACAATCTTCATTCTTTCTTGCCTTTCCTTGGGTAGTTCTGCCCTTTTTAGGTATGCCAGTAAAGGAGTTCGCCAATCTGCCACTTCGTTCACCACCATCACCTGTTTCATGATGCTACTCCGGGCTGCTCCCAAAATCGTTACTGTTCGCGAGCAGCAATCTACTAAGGAGCTTCCCATTTTGGCTAGGTAATCAGCTTTTGCATTTTCCGCCCTGGGGGTATGGATTAACTTCCATTCCCCTAGTTTTTTGGCAGCCTCTCTCACTTCCTCAACATACTTCTTCATCCGATCTTCATTTATCTCAAATTTTCATTCTACCTGTTGTGTGACCAGTTGGGAATCAGAGTAAGCAATGAGTCGTCGCGCGCCCAAGTCTATCCCCAACTGCATTCCCTTAACCAGGGCTTCATATTCGGCCTCGTTGTTAGATGCCCTGAAATCGAATTTTATGGCATACTCTAATTGTTCACCCTCCGGGGTAGTAAGGATTATCCACGCCCTGTAACCACCGGGTTGTTGCCGATCCATCCACATGTAACAGCCACTGTCCCTCTGGTGGCGATGGCATGGCCCCCTCTTGGATGAAGTCTGCTAGGGCCTGAGCTTTAATCGCCGTTCTCGGCTCATACTCCATGTCGTACTCCCCCATTTCTACCGCCCACTTCACCAGATGACCTGACGCATTAGGTCGCCCTAATATTTCTCTTAAGGACAAGTTGGTTCGCAGTTTTATCTGGTGGGCTAGGAAATAGGGCCTCAATCGCCTGGCTGTAACTACTAACGCCAGTGCCCCTTTTTCTAGCTCGGAGTAATTCCGTTCTGCTCCTTGCAAAATTTGGCTGGTATAATAAATGGGCTTTTTCTTACTCATTTCTTCTCTTAGCAAGACCGAGCTAACCGCTCCCTCTCCCACGGATAAGTAGAGTACGAGATCCTCTCCTGGTACTGGTTTGGTGAGCAGAGGCAGCTCGGCCAAATACTCTTTTAATTTTCCGAATGCTGTTTGCGCTTCTGGGGTCCATTCGAACTTGTTCCCTTTTCTTAAGAGTTTAAAAAATGGGAATCCCTTCTCGGCCGAGCGTGATATGAAATGGCTCAGCCCTGCTATTCTTCCTGTTAGTATCTGGATATCCTTGATATTTTTGGAGGATTCATTTGCAGCACTGCCTTGACCTTCTCCGGGTTGACCTCGATTCCTTGTTCTGTGACCACATATCCCAGGAATTTTCCCGATTTGACTCCAAAAGAACATTTTGATGGGTTGAGCTTCATTCCGTACGTGTGCAGGTTTTTGAACGTCTCTTCTAGGTCTCTGATATTCTCTCCTGCCTTCACACTTTTCACTAGCATGTCATCCACGTATAGTTCCATGTTTCTGCCGATTTGGGATCTAAAGATTCTGTCGACCATCCTTTGATATGTAGATCTTGCATTTTTAACCCAAAAGGCATGCGTACATAACAAAAAGTTCCTTTTGAAACCACAAAACTAACCCTCTTTCTGTCCTCGGGTGCGAGAGAAATCTGATGATATCCCTGGGAAGCATCCATCATACTGAGTAACTCGCACCCCGAGGTTGAATCCACTGATCTATGCGGGGTAATGGGTAGTGATCCTTTGGACATGCTTTATTTAGGTCCCGGAAGTCCATGCACATCCTCCACTTCCCCTGGCCTTTCCCCACCATCACAGCGTTGGATAGCCACTCTGGAAACTGGATCTCCATTATGTGTCCAACTCGGAGGAGCTTATCGACCTCTTCCCCAATGACCCCATCCATCTCCGGCCCGAAATGCCTCCTCTTCTGCTTTACTGGTCTTATGGTTGGGTCGATGTTCAACCTGTGCTCGACAACTGTTGGGCTGATTCCCACCAGATCCTCAGCTGCGAACGCGAAAATGTCCACAAATCTCCTTAACAGGCTGGTGAGGCTTTCCTTTATTCCATCGTCCAACCAACTTCCCATGCGAGTTTTTGTTTCCGGCTTTCCTGAAACCAATTCTATTTCTAGCAACTCCTCATTGGGCTTGACGCCTTCTTCCTCAGCTTCCTCGGGCGCCTTTGATTGTTTATTCCTCTTAGACTCCGGATCCGGACCCCCTAGCTCGGATGTCCTTTTTCCGCGCTGCACTCCCTGCTTTACCATTGTCTGATAACAAGATCGGGCTACAAACTGATCCCCGGCTACTTCCCCTACCTCACCTCCTATGGGGAATTTTACTTTCATGTGTGCGGTAGAGGCCACTGCTTCGAATTTGTTGAGCCCCGGTCGTCCTAGAATGGCGTTATAGGCCGATTTGGTGTCCACCACTAAAAATCTGAGCGTCTTGACCTTCCGATGGGGCATCCGCCCTAGTGCTACCGGAAGCACCACTTCTCCGACTGGTTGCACCTCGGTCATGCAGAACCCATAGAGCGCGGTATCTACCTTCCTCAATTCCACCTCCAGGTTCATCTGTTTGAAACAGTCATAGAATAAGATGTCTACCGAGCTTCCCGTATCGATAAATACCCTTTGCACATCGTGGCGCGATCTCGCGGTGATGACAGTAGCGTCATTGTGGGGCGTATGTATCCGTTATAATCCATGGGGCTGAATCAATGATAGGCCCACGCCCTCTGAGGCGACCTCCTTGAGCTGATGACACCTAGCCTTTCGTGCGTGGGATTTCCTAGCCTGATTAGAACTTCTGTCGGTTGGTCCTCCTGATATCATGTGGATTACTCCTTTCTTATCCGGGGGAGCAGCGGGTCCCCGAGGAGCTTCTCTTTTCACCCCCGCACCTCCTTGGGGCATGGGTGGTTGCCTCCGACCTCCATTTCTCTGTTGATATGTGAACTCCATTAGATGTCCCGCTCGGACCAGCCTTTCGATCTCATCTTTAAGGTGCTTGCATTCATCTGTTTTATGCCCGTAATCATTGTGGAATCGACAATAAAGCTCTGATTTCGGCTGGGTGGGCCTATTAGGACGAGATGCAGGCCACTCGATAACCCTGCTAATCTTACCTTCAATTGCTTCCAAAACCTGAGCTCTCCTCATTGTTAGTGGGCTGTATTGGTCAAATCTTGGTCGTCTTAGAACGGTATCGTTCTTCTTTCGGTCTATTTTTCCCCGCGGCATTTCTTCCCGAGGCAAACTTTCTTGAAAGGTGTACTCCTCGCGCCGTATCAATCTGCTAGCCCCCCTTTCCCCATCTTCGGGCTTTTCTTGCAATTTCTCCATGTCCTTCTCGGTTTCCTCAACATTAATGTATTTCGAACATCGGGCTAGGACCTCATCATATGTTCTGGCTGTTTTTTTAGCTAATGAGGTGCGTAGCAACCCAGGCCTTAGTCCCTGCGTCAAGGCACTGGTTTTTACTTCTTCTGACGACGATGGTACCTCCAGACATGCCTTTGTAAATCGTGTCACATAAGCTCTCAGTGCTTCTCCGGAGTACTGCTTGATACTGAACAAGGACATGAAGGTCTTTTGGTGCGCCCTGGCGCTGGCAAAGTGAGTCAAGAATGCAGAGCTGAAAGTTTTGAAGCTGGTGATTGACCCAGGGGGTATCTGGTGGAACCAATCCTGAGCTGACTCTGTTAGCGTAGCCAGGAATGCTCTACAACTCACGGCATCCTAATATCGATGTAGTACTGCCATGTTCTCGAATCGGTATAAATGTCTGGTAGGATCTGAGAGTCCATCGTAGGTGAAGGTGACAACCCTAAACCCATATGGGAGCTCGGCCTGCAGTATGCCTTCTGAGAAGGGATGGCCTGGATGACTCTCCATGTCCTTCCCCGCAACCCTCTGTCACAACTCCTCCAGCTCGTCTTGCATACTGGATATCAAGGGATCCTGCGTTTTTTCCTGTCTAGATCGCTCCCATATTCTTGGATAACTCTCCCCATGCTCTTCCTGCTGATCAATTTCCTCCGGCCCATCCGAAAGGATGAGTATTACTTTTCGTGGTACTCTTTGTTTTTCGACCTCCCGACTCTTCTGGATTGCACTGGCGATTATGTCGGCTAAGGCTTCCTTCGTCAGTGTGATTGTGCTTGGTGCGACTTCTTCTACGGGTGTGACGGGTGTTTTTTCCAGAGTAGATTCTCCACCCGCAGCTGCTAATTCCTCTTCTAAATTTCGAGGTATTAATTCCCCTATTTTCTTCTGGTTCATTTCTTCCGCCATTACTAACCTCACGTCTCAGCTCAAAGTGACTCGATGTCACACTTCCTACAGACGGCGCCACTTGATGTAACCGAGCTGATCGGTCACCAAGAACCGAGGTAATCTTAGTAGTTTGGCTAAGAAAACCCAAAACGTATGAAGTATTATCTTTCTTTCTCTCTCTAAAGTGTGCTGTAATCTCAGAATCTCAATGCCCTATGAGAAACCCCCTCTCTCCCTTTTATAAGAGGGAGGTGCCTTATTGTCTAAGATTTTCCCTGATTTCCAGAGAAAATCCCGGATATCCAGGGATTCAGGCTGCGATTTTCCATCCCTGGATTTCCGGGATTGCAAGGTATGGGCTCTTAATCCCTGGATCTCAGGGATTCTGTCAGGTGAGTCAGGATCTTCTTTCCCGAGAGTCCGACCTTCCTGAGCTCGGAGGTTTTAGGTCGGCTCATATTATAAAAGATTACCTAGGTCGGGTCATTCCTATTCAAATCCGTAGGTCGAGAGACCTTTGAGGTCGGCAACCTTTTATCAGATATCACAGGTCAGCGGGGCCTCCGAGGTCGGCGCCCTTCTAACAGATGTCACAGGTAAGCGGGGCCTCCGAGGTCGGCGACCTTCTAAAGGACCTTGGGGTTGGAATCTCCTTATCTAAGAACCTAGGTCGGACTTTTATTGGTCCATATTTTAAACCGGGTTTTCAGGGAGCGTACATTCGGCGTCCTATCAGATTCCTCGAAAAAAAAGTTATAAAACTAAGGATGTCGGAGTGAAGAAATTCATTGTCTGCAAATTTATGGACTTTAGTGATTGGTTCAAAGACTGTCTTGTCTCAAGTCCCAGAGTTGTTATTAATCCTGTAGGAGATTCATGCTAAGGGCATGGCCCTAAGCAAATCTTTTCAAGTGGAATGTCTAACTAAAAAAATTTCAACCAGGTTGAAAGATTTCAAGAATTATTTGAAACACAAAAGAAAAGAAATATTTTTTGAGGAATTGGTTGTCTGTCAGATAATTGAAAATTTGGGGCTAAGTCGCTTAAATAATTTGTTCTGAATGAAGCTCATGCAAACTCGATGGAGCAGGGCAACTCCTTTAAAAGTCAAGCGCCCAATGGAAGCATTCTGCCAAGGTTTGAAAATTTACTGGCAATTATCACAATTGTGGCAAGCCAAATCATATGGCTAAGGACCGTCGAAAGCTCAAAACGAACGAACTGAAAAGGAAAAATCAATTACCCTTATTATTGAACATGGTCCTTCGCCGAGAGAATTGAATGACTTTGAGATGTGTGTTATAGTGCTTGAGGCACCATATGAGCAAGGCTATGTTGCCTAGGATATGATTCTGATAATTCCACTATGGTTGTTGACATTAACCTTGATGTACAATTTAAGGGAGTGATCTATTAATAATAGATCCACTCACCATGTTTGATCCGATAAGGAGATCTTTTCAACTTACACCCTTACAACTGACAGGAATATATATATATATATATATATATATATATGGAATTCCTTTTATTATGAAATCGCTGGAGTTTGGATGTGATTATGAAGTTAACTTCTAAAAAGAACTGATGCTGGAAGATGTACTGCATGTCCCATACATCCGCAAATATCTATTCTCGGGCTCTCTGTTGGTGTAGCATGGCTTTAGACTATTTTTAAGTCTAAGAAGTTTGTTCCTGGCCAGTTTCTAGACCGTGTCTATCTTGATTATGGCTTGTGTAATTTGAATGTAATGGATGTACGTTGTTTACCAAAATCAAGTATTAATGAGAATGCTCATACTTCTGTTTATATGATTGCGTTTTCTAATTTATGGCATGCTAGGTCATGACATGTAAATCTAAATGCTATATAAAAAGACCAATGAATTTGTAAATACTTTCAATTTCTAAGATTGATTCACAAATGAGATGTGAAATATGTGTTGAGGCTAAAATGGCTAACCTTTTCACTATGTGGAAATGTGTACTAAACCTCTAGAGCTGAAACATACAGATGTATGTGATTTTAAAATAGTGCAAACTAGAGGTGGTAACAAGTATTTTATTACTTTTATTGATGATTGCACACGATATTGCTACTTATACATGTTAAGAAGCAACGATGAAGCTATTGAAGCTTTTAAAATTATAAGATTGAAGCTGAAGATAATCTTGACAAAAAGATTAAAATGCTCGAAGTGATAGAGGCAGAGAATATGTAACACCTTTTGAAGAGTCGTGTGTTACTCCAGGCATAACTCGTCAAATGACCGTATGTTATGATCCGTTGTCTAATAACATTGTTGAATGCGAAAATCGAACCTTAAAAGAAATGACGAATGCCATATTGATCAATTCAAGGCAACACGAAAATGTATGTAGAAAAGCTACTTCAATAGCCAATCACATATAGAATAAAATTCAACTTATAGGGAAACATAAGAATCCTTACGAATTATGGAAAAATCACAAGCCTTCTTATAACCACAAGTTTAAATCACAAGCCTTACGTGGTGTTTGGCTAAGTATGCAATACTTGAACAAAAAAAAAAAGTTAAAATCGGACCAAAGACAGTCGATTTTGTATTTATAGGATGCACATAATAATATGCAATCCGATTTCTTCTGGTACACAAATATGAAAATTCTGATATCATTATGGGTACCACGATTGAGTCAAGAAATGCGATATTTTTTTCAAAAGTATTTTTCCATGTAAAGATAGAGAAAAATCTAGTTCTAATAAGACACCTTGTAAAAGTGTAATGGATTCTACACCAAGTGATGCATAACTTGTAATACCCGATTGTAATTCAGTCATTATCATTCAGTAATTTCATTCGGTGATTGTCACTCAGTGGATTTTCACTCATTTATTATCATTCATCAATCATGTTCGTTCACCGTGTTCACCGTTCGGAAAAACTTCGAGTTGTGTAACATTATTGTTCATTGTTTCAACTTTCCTCATATAAGTTCGACTTTGTTAAATCACCATTAATTTTTGGTAACTCCAAAAATTTTAAATCTTCGCAATATTATAGAGCATCGAGTTAACTTTCCAATGGTTCAAACGGTGAGTCAATCGGAGTCCGGACGAGAGAGTTATGGTTGTTTTAGCTCACCCGCTCATTTTTTCAGTTATCGGCCGATCACTGCCGACCGAACTCGGCCGTGTCGTACTCGTCCGGAAATGCCGAAGTTTCTGTCACAGGACCCGACCGTGTCGTCTGGCACGGCCGAGTCGAACTCTTCCGGATAAGCCAGAACCGACTGCCCAGACGCCCGACCGTGTTCCAGGACACGGTCGAGTCATGCCGAGTCGCTGTCGGACGGGTCACTATCGGAAGGCCCCTCCGCGCCGCGACCGTGTCAAGCAGGACACGGTCGAGTCCCTGCTGGCCAGCTGCGCGCCGCGACCATGTCAGGCGGACACGGTCGAGTCTGTCAGCCGAGTCAACCCCTATAAATTCGTTTGTTGAGCATTTCAGCTCATTTCTTCCATTTCTTTCCCACTTCTTCACCTGCAACCGAGAGAGATAAGCTTGAGGGAGAAATTTCTTCATCAATTATCATTTGAGTGTGTATTTTTCATCACCTTCAATCATTTGGGAAGCTTGGATACTCGATTAAACTCGTGTTCTTCGGATCGAAGTGGTTGGATCTTCAAGAGGTAATTCCTTCAACACCTTGGACTTCGATTTATTGTTGAGATATGATGTTTTGGACGTTATAATCATGTAATATGAAGGGATATGTATATGATTATGAGTTTGTATAAGGATTCATTGGATTATTGAGGGATTATTCAAGAACACTTTGAATGTTGTGTTGGATTTAGGGGTTTTCGATTAATTGTTGTTGAAATCACATTTTCGGATATTCATTTTGGATTATTGATCATTTGGAAGATGTTTGTTGGTTTGAAACACTTCTTGGGGGATTTGATATTGGTATATTGAAGTTTGATTGTAAACAATCGGAGTTTGGACGCAACGTGTTTGTTTTAATGCCTCAATGGACTTAGTTTAATCGTATCGACATTTCGAGTTCGTTATATTCGTGTTTGATTCGTATATTAAGCGAATTGTTGGTGCTTGTGTAATTCAAGGTTGTTCGAGTGGCCGGTATTCCCTATTAAGGACGTTGTTCGTGGAAGGACTTCCTCGCCTTCGGTTTGAGGCAAGTTTTATACTTGTACTAGTCAATGAGATTAATGTCATCATATATGTGTATAAATGTGTTGTATCATTCCGAGACTTAGTCTCTTCATGAATTCATTGATATTAAGAGATCGTTCGATACGATACCTTTCGGCAATTTTGCCAAATATTTATTGTTGTTCGTTAACGGCCGATTCTAGGCATTGTGATACTCATTATTAATGTCATTGTCGATAGCCGGTTCGCGGGGTCGGTGTATCGATTGTTGTTAACATAGATGTCAATTTAAGACATTGTTGAGATCATTGTTATTCCTTTTTGGATTGTCATTAAAACTGTACACGCCGATTAAAGGCATTGGCTTATTCATTTCTCACCTTCGCTGCGTAGAACCGATTAAAGGTTCCGAGGAATCCTTCATATCATTGTTATCGAATTGCCGTTCGCAGGCAAATCGAAGTGTTCAATCATTCATCATATCGTTCACATCGATTAGCCATTATAAGGAAATCGAAGCGCTCAAGCATTCATGGAATCATCCGCTGCATCATTGTCATCGGTTTAGCCGTTCTAAGGCAATCGAGGTGTTGAGTTGGGACTGTCGAGGATGGTGCTGGCCGACTCAAGACAGCATACCATCCCTAATTGTGATACGGCTTTCATGCCGTGGCTTCGGCCCTAATTGTGATACGGCTTTCATGCCGTGGCTTCGGCCCTAATTGTGATACGGCTTTCATGTCGTGGCTTCGGCCCTAATTGTGATACGACTTTCATGCCGTGGCTTCGGCCCTAATTGTGATACGGCTTTCATGTCGTGGCTTCGGCCCTAATTGTGATACGGCTTTCATGCCGTGGCTTCGGCCCTAATTGTGATACGGCTTTCATGCCGTGGCTTTGGCCCTAATTGTGATACGGCTTCGTGCCGTGGCTTCGGCCCTAATCAATAACAGCTTCGGGCTGTTTCGGCTTCATGTGATTGTGATATTTGTGACGCTTTACCGAGTGATTTTTAGGCCTTGTGATTGTCTTGTTAATTTCATTGGAGCCTCCGGGCATTGTGATTCATATTTAATCCTGTTCTGGTTTGGTTCATGTCGTGTAATTCATTGTGGTATTCTGTGATTATGATTCGCCATTGGGCACTTATGTTCTAACCTGTCGAACAGGTATTAATAGTATGCCGTGGGCATAGTATTTCACGAATGCTCGGTTCTTACCTTGGTTTGTGAGCATCTCGTATTATTATCATCATTATACCGTTTCATTATGCCTATGGATGCATATCATGTTATACATGTATTTCATGTTCATTATCTGGATGGTGACCGTGGGGGCGGAACATGTTTTCATGTTTTAGGTGCTTGCGAGGAGAGAGTTGAGGCACAAGGGCATGACGATGGCGACGAGGCATACGAGCGATACTAGTCCGAGTTGTTCATTGTTGGTCAGTCAGTTGGAGTGTACTCCAGTCTTGTCAGTTGTTGTCGTGTTGTATTACCCGAACAGATGTTCGTGGATGCTGTTGTATTTCATTTTGGCCATGTAGGCCACTTTTGTCGTTGAAATTCCTTATCGGAATATTGTGTCGGATATCATGGTAGGGACTATGATTTTCCCTTGTTGTTTAATTTAATGTATTTTAGTCATGTTCGCCTGGTGGATCTCCTGTCGTGGGGTCCACGGCACTGTAATAACCCAATAGGATTTGGGGGTGTTACATAACTGAGGAATGAAGATCCGAGATGTGGTAAAAGGATAAAAATGGTAAAGTCATTTGGACATGTTCTATCACATACATATTGGATAATGAGTCGAGTTCAACCAAAGAATCTCTATTTATCCCAAATGCTCCATTCTAGGAAGAAGCTATTAATAGCAAAATAGAGTCTATTATGCAAAATTATACTTGGGCATCGGTTGCTCTCCCTCCGGGTTGTAAGACTTTGTAATGCCGGTAGACTTAAAGAGAAAATATAAAGCAGATGGATCACTTTATAAGTTTAAAGCCCGATTGATGGTCAAGGAATTTAAACAAAGAGAATGATATGATTTATTGAATATTTACTCAACAGTTACTAGGATTGCCTCTATTTGAGTGCTTCTTTCGATTATTTTTTTGTACAATCTTGAGATTCACCAAATGGATGTGCAGATTGTGTTTCTGAATAGAGAACTAGAAGAATAAATATATATAGGACAACTTGAGGGTTTGTTATGTGCAAATTGATTAAGTCATTTTATGGACTTAAACAAGCTCCAAACGGAGCCATGTTAAGTTTGACAACACTATGTTATCAAAAGGTTATAAAATCAACAAGTGTGATAAATGTGTTTATGTCAAAGTTACATCAAATACATATGTCATTATATATCTACATATTTACTCATGGATATGAAGAGAATGTTAAAAATAAATCTAGACATGAAAGACATGGTGATGTAATCCTTGAGATTAAAATTAGTAGATCTCAAGATGGAATTATTTTGTCACAATATTACTAGGTGGAGAAAGTGCTCAAGAATTTTAATGACTCCAATTTCCAGGTCGCCCACGGATTTAAATGTAAATTTGATAGCTAACAAAACTGAACTAGTTGCTCTACTTGAATACTCAACAATAATAGAAAGTCTGATATAGTTAACAAATTTTACACATCAATAGATATCGAGTAATCCAAGCCATGCATTGGAATAAATTGGAAGGGTAAGTAAACTCTAAATTAAGGGCTATACTACACAAGATACCCGACTGAAACATTATTGTGATGATAGTTGGATTTCAGGGTTTTAAATATTCCAATTCTACTAGGGGATATGCATTTTGTATTGGTGGTGGAGCCGTCTCATAAAAATCTATAAATAGACATATATAACTCGATTCATCATGGAATCTTTAGCTATATATAAACCTGGTAAAGAAGCAGAATGGCTTTCTAACTTTCTGAAAAATATTCCACGTTGGAGTAAGCCCGTGCCATTTGTGTTCATTCATTGTGATATCCAAAGAGTTACTGATAGAGCGAATAGTAACATTTATAATGGAAAGTATAGATATATTCATCGAAGACATAATAATGTTAGACAATTGATAGCAAATGGGGTTATATCCATAGACTATGTCAAGTTAAAGGTTAATCTTGCAGATCCGTTCACTAAAAGGCTAAACCAAGATGAATTGGGAATTTTGCTAGAGGGAATGAGTTTAAATATAGGGTTTGGATAAAATCTAATTTGGCGAAAACATTAGAACTAAAAAGATCGCATACATATGTTACAAATGAATCTAATCTAGTTTATATAACGAGAATGATATATACCTTTGATGCATGTTTAGATCTTGCTCTTGTTCTTGTGAATTATGCTTTAGGACTCCAAACACTGCCCCTCTACAAGTATCCACACAACAGATCTTGAATCTCCTCGAGGTGTTAGCTTAGAGCAATGATGAAAAAAATAAACTCTCTCTTTCTCTCTCTCTCTCTCATAAAATGATTATGGTCAAGATGATTTTGTATTTTGGGTCTAATAACACACCTAATTATCTCTCCTTTTGTGAGAGTTTAGCATTGTTTATTTTATTTTCTAATATGCTTTACATGATGCACATTTGCTATATTTTGGTATAATTCCATAAACATTTATACATGTTAGATAATGTGATTTTATATTATACTACACAAGTTAGTGGTAAAGTGTTCATTCCAAGAATGATAATAAACTCATCTGCTAGTAGATCGATATTTAAATTTCAAAGACGATAATCTCCACTAATTATGTTTTCCCATATTTATGCACCCTCTCATGTCATGTCGACGTATATTATATA
Source organism: Orobanche coerulescens (assembly GCA_033398695.1). Classification (NCBI taxonomy): domain Eukaryota; kingdom Viridiplantae; phylum Streptophyta; class Magnoliopsida; order Lamiales; family Orobanchaceae; genus Orobanche; species Orobanche coerulescens. The sequence continues at coordinate 233,657,836 of CM065802.1, forward strand.
GGTGTAGTCGTAATTAGAACAAGAATGGTGTAATCGTAATTAGAACAACTAATGTAATTTATAAAGAAGTGATGCAAAATTTATGATGAATTTGTTACGTATTATGCATTTCTATGTATTTTTTCTTATATTCTTGTGTATTTCACGGGTGGTACACTAGTATGTTTGCGGTTTGTCCAAGCCTATTGACTAGATGCTGATTTAGGTGGTGAGATACAATATATATGTATATAGACCCTAATGAGTGAATACAACAGGGATAATATATCTACATGGACCCTGCTGAATGTATATAAGAAATTGATGAATAGGACTTTGTCTATCCACATTAATTGGTAGAGTAACAACAACAATATTTTAAAGATAATAGAAGAAGAAATCGTAACAAAGAAAGTTCACTACTACAAAAACAGCATTTACTGACACTTAGTTTCTGACACTTTATCAAAAGTGTCAGTAACTTCAGATATTTGACTCATTTTTTGTGTTTAACATAATTGTGTCATAAGATACTGACACTTAAATATCAGTAACTTAAGTATCAGAATTTACTGACACTTAAATATCAATAATAAAAAAAAATTGTACATCCCAGGGATCGAACCTTGAGACGCGGTGATGATATCACCGAACAGAAACCAATTCAGCTACATAGATAATTTACCTTATTTCACAATATTAAATAGAATAACCACAACAATGAATATTAATTAGTAACACACGTTATCAATTATGAGTTTCGATACTCAAAGAATTTAAGGTTTTGGGATAACCGATTTCTCACAATTAAAAGAAAACCCGTTTGATGATGGCAAATTCAAATTCCACATATAATCCATTGCCAACTATCACGTCTATGAAACACGAAGTGTATGGGCAAGATACTTGCCTCGAAATGTTACAGGAAATGCAACGTCTATGAAGGAAGCTCAAGGATCGACATCTATATGTACCTGAAAATTTGAATTGAGCAAAGTACGACAGACCGATCCATATTCTCCTGCTCGCCTAGCTTCCCTTTCTTACCAAACTGAAGAACTCCATTAAAAACCAATATTAGAAACCCGTAAAACACTTAACCCTAAGTTTGTGTTTCATCTTCTTCCGCAGCCTCGCCCTTCTCCCATAACAATTTACCTAAGTTCTCTGTGTTTCATCTTCTTCCGCAGCCTCGCCCTTCTCTTCCTTGACAGTTGCAGCGCCAATTCTGACTTCTCCCCATAACCCCAAATTTTGATTCTCTTACTTCTATCCGAATCAAATTCAATCCCTTTACCAAAACCCTAGAGCTTTCAGATTATAATTATCCCGTAAAAGTTGAATAAAACAGTTATATTTGGCTATTGAATCTGTGCTCGGTAGCTCGATAGGGGAATAGCTTGTATGTTACTTCAGAATGCACTGTAAATTCTATTTTTTGGTTAATTTTTAGTAGTTCTTGGAAGATTATTAAGTTTTTAATCTATTTATGGACAACTTTAGTTAAATAATATGATTATTTTTGTGTTGTTGCTCATTTACCCAGTAGTGACTGCCATGCACGACTAGCGCACGCTAAGATGTATATATTAACGTGCGCTATCGGGAATGAGTAACGTACGCTACGTTGGATATGTAACGTACGTTATATCATCGAGCGAGGCGATCGGTCATTGAAGAAGAAGGCCGATACCGCGCCACGCTAAACCTGGTCATTTGCGTACGTTAACGGGAAGGCTTAGCGCATGTTACGTAGAGTACGTAGCGCGCGCTAAGTAGTTCAGACAGAATTCATTTTTTTAGAGCTTGCGGCCGTAAACCGGATTATTAGACGTTCGTACGACTTGAGAGGAATTCTTTATTATTTCTTAGATCCGAGCCTTTCATAGGTTAAATCTGGTTTTGATTGCTTGTTGGTCGGTTTCGGTCGAGATAGAAATTATGGTATACAAACTCGAATAGAATTTAAGAAAATTTTAGTTCGATTCAGTTTCAGTTTCTAAATTTTCGAACACAAATTCAAATAGTTTTATCTCTTTTTCGTTTTTATTTTTTTTTTACTTTTTTTTGAACATTTTTAATAATTGTTATTCTTTTAGCAATGTTAGGATAATTCATATATTTTTAGTTAAAGTCATACTTTTAGCATCTTTGGGTGAATAAATCAATAACCGAATCGAATCGAATCAATCGAATCGATTGGATCGAATCGAATCAATCGAATCAATGGAATCGAATCGAATCGAATCGAATCAAATATATATTAAGGGTAAATAATAATAATAATGGTAAATAATAATAATAATAGTAATTAACAACAACAACGATAATAGTAATATTATTTGTAATAATAACAATAATAATAATTAAGATTAATAATAATAATAATAATAAGAAGAAGAACTAAGCCGAATCGAATCAATTGAATCAATTGAATCGAATCGAATCGAATCAATCGAATCGAATGGACTCGAATCGAATCAAAATCGAAAAATAAGTCAAGAACAGGGCCTAATTCATATATTTTTTAGTTAAAGTCATATTAAAATAAGGCGCAAAATATTGATCATATATTTTTTGTTTAATTACTATTATTCCCATGTTTGGTTTAATGTTTTCTATTAATATCTTTAATTATATATTAATAAAAAATATATAAGCTGATAATTTGAAATTATTTATTGAGATAAACCTAATAAGATCCTGTATGATAATATATTTTTTTTACGTATAAATTATAAATAATGATCAAAAGATATGAGAACACTATGTAAATCAAAACATTTCCCCTATATACTAATGCATAATACGCTGATCCTAAGTGATAGCTTCGCATGCTTCGGCTGCCACATCTCTTTTGATGATGCTTCGTGTGCTTATGTGTCAGCCTCTTATGTTTTAACGGTACATAATCAATTATTGGCCTAATTATCATTGCATTAATTACATTATAATTATATCTCAAATAACTCATACCTACCGTATTAATTTTTACAAATTAAGGAATATGAATTATGAATAAATATAAATTAATTATATTTTACAGAAATAATTTCACGTTTTCATTAATTAACAAATATAAATCTCAAACAAAAAAGAAATTTAATATAGTAGTGTGCACTATATATTAAATATTTAAATTTAAAATCTCGCGGAAATATTATATATTTCCACTAATTAATTAGTTTATATTAGTTAGTCATTATAATTAGGTATATCGATAACAGAAATGTTAATTGAAATGTAAGGTGCTTGGGAGTATTGCAAAAGAAGTGTTGAATATATATAATTAAAAAGTACTCGAAGTCCGAATCAATTAAATAAATCAAAATAATCTTATTAAAAATATTATTAAAAGTGTAGAAATAATAGTTTTAATTATTATTTATAAATGAATCAAAGAGATATTTAAATCTATTTTAGTCTATCTTAGTTTTAATCTTATTTAATTAATATAAAATAACAAAATAAATAAAAAACTCATATTTACTAAATTATATAATTACTGATTTTATGAATTTTCAAAGAGATATTTCTAAATATATAAGTAATTAAATTTAATTATAATATACTAATCCGTAAATCCATATTTGTACAAAGAGAATTTCAGAAAATAAAAATTAATTATTTTAAGTGATTTTGAAGTAATTTTTGATTTTTTTAATTTTAAATGATTTGTTATTTTTTTTTACTTTTGAAATTTATATTTTTAAAAATTTTTTATTTTATTTTGTATTTTAAATTGTATGCGAATAATTAATGTAAATTTTTTTCAAATATAATGATTAAATTATCTTCTTTTTGCCCATTTAACAGAAACCGTTAAATACTTATTGGATCATTTTTTCAAAAAAAAAAAGGCCAAAAAAGGATGTGGAACTAAATCTATTTTTAAAAATTTCTCATAGGACCAGAATGTAATTTTTCTTCCTAAAATATGTAAGCAATTTTTTTATAACAACATATTTATCAATAGAATGATCTCTAAATAAAAGAGGGTTATGGAGAAAAAAGTTGAATATAAATCATTTTAAAAATATATCTCGATAAGTATTTTAATTATTTTTAATTTTCAGTCACTCAAAAAATAGGAAATTCGTGTGAGAAAAGAAGGGAAATATTGTGTTATTGCAAGAATAATTGATTATGTGAGAGACTTTAGTTTTGTTTATTTTATTTTCTAATATGCTTTGGATGATGCATATTTGCAATATTTTGGTACAATTGCTTCCATAATATTTATTAGAGGAAATACAACTATATAGCCACTTTGACTAGGTGAATACAATATTTGTCAAGGAACTTAATATTGTCAAATTCTAGTCATTTTGAGTGATTTGGGACCATTTTAGCCTTTTCTACTTTTCTCTGTCCTTCTCTTCTTTTTTCTTGCTTTCACGTGACTTGCTCTTCTTTTTCTTTCTTTTTCTTATTTTGGCTAATTTTTTTCTCTCTTTCTTCTTCACTTTTTTTTTTTCTTGCTTCTTTTTTCTTCTTCATTCTTTTTTCTTTTCTTTTTTCTGATTTTGCGACTTGAAGTCGATTTTAAGTCATTGTTTTGTATTTTGTAGATTTTTAAGTTTGATTGATGGATTGGTTACTGAGGTATTGTTTTGCATCTGTGTTTAGCTGTGCTTTTCGATCTTTTACGATTTTGTACAGTTTTTCGATTTGTTACGATTTCGTAGTTGTTACGAATTGGTGTTTTCGTAACTGCGTTATCATGTAGTGTGGTGTTACTATTTTGTAGTTGTCACGATTTTGTAGTTGTTACGATTTGTGATTTTCGTAACTGCGCTACGATTGTTACGATTTGTTACGAGTTGTTTTCTGTTACGATTTGTTGTTTTCGTAATTGCTTTATCATGTAGTGTGGTGTTACGATTTTCTAATTGGTACGCTTTTACTTTTGTCTTACGATTTGTTGTTTTCGTAATAAGAAGATTTGTTACGATTTTGTGTTTGTGTTATGATTTGCTGTTTTCGTAACTGTTGTATGATGTAGGACAGTGGGATAACACTGTACGAATTTAAAATCTTACTGCTTTTATGCAGATGAGTCCATCTTGTTTAATTATTGTGCATAGAGGACAGTGGGATAAGAATATATACGTAGGTGGGAGAGAGGAGTATATTCCCATTCCTCCAATGGGTATAATCTTTCAACAATTTTTGAGTAAGCTGGGGTGAGATTGAAAAAAGACCATAGCATGTATGCATTTGAGGAGATGCATTTGACCTACGAGGCAAATTGATACGATATGTTGAATTCGTAACATAGAATCATGATAAACTGATACATATTCATAAAATCGTAACATAGTATCATGTCCAACTGATACGAAATCATAAATTGGTAATAGAGAAACAAGAAACATTTGATACGAAATATTGAATTTGTAACATGGAATCATGACAAACTGATACGAATTCATAAAATCGTACCATGGAAATATGATAAAGTGATATGAAATCATAAATTCGTAACAGAGAAACAAGGCATATTTATACGAACCGTAAAATTCGTAACATGGAATAATGACAAACTGAAACGAAATCGTAAATTCGTAATCGAGAAACAAGTCATGTTGATACGAAATAAAAAAATTGTAAGTCATAATAGAGAAACAAGTTATGATATAATGGAGCGCTTTTTCGGATCTTGAGATGATGTCGGGGAGCTTCATGAAGGCTCCAAGTGCTGATTTCAGCGGATATCCTTTAATGTGTTTTCCCCACCAGTTGGCATAATCTGGTGGTCTTCTGATGCCAGATTATTTCATTTAAAAGTTCATTTGTTCTACAATAAACAAACAATAAAATCAAATCAATAATTCGTAACATGTAAATAATGTTACGAAATAGCTGTAACACCCCCCAAAACCATATGGGAATATTACACGCTATAGACCCTTTTCACGAGGATCTACCAGGCTAAACCTTACTAAACGACCAAATGTTTGCCCGGCTAGGATCAAATAATAAAATAATACAGACCGTTAAGGTCACTTACACGTGAATACACAGACCGATGATGTCACACAACTCAATCAACTGAACTGACTAAAACAATATTACCCACACAGGGGTCGAAACACAATACAGCGGAAGACTGAAATCAACTCTGACAACACAACGAAAATCAAAACAACTCTCATCTCTTGATTAGTATCGCAACTCGTCATCCTCCTGTGCCAATCCTATGTTGCTACCACGAACTGCATGTACACGGGCCTTAAGCAGGACATCCACCCGATTACTCTGGGGTTAGTAAAACTCCACTGTTTTACTAGTGCAAGTATCAAATCATACGAAATGTAACGAGCAAACACTAATCATGAACCAAATATAATAACTAAGTACCAAGATATTCCCGGGAGGTTTTAACAAAGGAAAATAAGCTATGAAGCATTCGAAAATAAGATCATCATCTCGGGAATTTTTAGAATTTCAAAACCTTTACGATCTCAAGTCGTGATTCACAAAACCTTTCGAAAAACTTTAGGGTCTTATTGTTTCATAACTCAACATTTCTCCATAAAACTTTTCCTTTCAAAACTTTGATTGTCAAAACATAATCATGACACCGTGATCCACTGTCACGTGTCTCCGTAGGTTCAACAACCCGCACGAACTATTCCACACACAAATAACCAAACATAACCCATTCCGACACCATGATCCACTGTCACGTGTCTCCGTAGGTTCAACAACCCACACGGACTATATCAATCACAACAATCACACACACATTCCCAACACCGTAATCTACTGCCACGTGTCACTGTAAACTCCGTCGAGCTCACCCAGTTGGACGCACTGTGCCCTAAACTCATGGTCCACTGCCATGTGTTATCGTAGGCCTTGTTAGACCAGCACGATTGGACCTCAGTACCTCACTAAGTTCTGACCCTGTAGTCCACTACCACGAGTCCTCGTAGGTCCCATCGAACCATCACGAGTGAACTTAGCGGTCACACAAATATTCATATTCATAATTCATCAACAACATCCACGGTCAATCAATCACAGTGATTACAATGTCTTACGGGACTAATGTATTCAAGGCAATTTCGACAATCAACATCGTCATCGACATTACACAATTAGCACACCATACGGTACACCTCCAAGGGTATAATCAAGCCATCACAATAAGCATATCGAGTACGAACGTTTCACAATGAGCATTCAAGTATAAAATAATCAACGCAATACATTTATCATCACTTAATGAAATATCATCACGTTGAACCATTAAGAATATCAATAATTCCGCCAACGTTTATAATGTTCATCTCATTGTCAATTCACACTAATTAAAAATCAAGGAGGCAAACCAATCACCGTAGATCTAACACATGATTTCTATTTACAAGACACAAGTCGTATAAGTAAGATACTTGCCTCGATCGTCGGCACCCTAATATTCCTACGAATACGACACAACCCGGAAAACCCCGAACACCTACATTCCTCCGTGAAATCCAACAGAAACACGATTAATACGAGAATAACAATTGAAAACAACGGAAAACACGTTCAAGAATCGAAGAGAACCCTTTGAGACATTTAATTGGATACTAAATGTTCAAGGTTTCCTTAGAACACCAAAAATCCCAATTGGGTTCCAACGAACTCGAAATACGGATATACAATCCGTAGAACATGCCTACTAATGCCCAATAACATCAACCGATTCATCAAAATCGGACGAACAAAGAAAATCAAGAAGGAAATCTCGAAAGTCAATCCTAGGAGATTTCAAGAAATTACCTCGATCCGAAGAAGAACAAGGATTAGATGTTGTTATAATCAACACAAGCCTTCCAAAAGATGTTGTTCTAAGATGCTCCCGATCAAAACCCTCAATTTCTGTCGAAGGATCGCGAAAAATGAAGAAAAATGTGGAAATGGCCGAGTGACCCGGTGCCCAGGACTTAAATAGCCGGTCCCTGCCGAGCGCTTACGGCCATAACCGGCCATGGCTTACGGCCGTAACCGGCCATGGCTTACGGCCGTAACCGGCCATGGCTTCCCTCGCCCCAGCGCCGACCGCGTTAAATGCGTTACGGACGGGGGCTTACGTGCATGTGGGCCTTACGACCGTATCTGGCCGTAGTCTTGCGGCCGTAATCGGCCAGTCCTTGCGAGTCACTGTCGGCCATACCCGGCCACCCCACACGAGTCACTGTTGGCCGTTACCGGCCATGGCTTACGGCCGTAACAGGCACTGTATTACGGCCGTAACTCGGCCAAGTCTGCCATTGCCCCAAAACGTACGGCCATGACTCGGTCGTGGCCCACTCTGACAGTCTGGACAACCCCGAAACCCAAACCTGAATATAAACCGAAGATACGGTTACGAAGTACTCTCAAGGTCGAATCTAAGCGCTAAGAGAACGCACGATTCCGACCTCCCGAGGGCTCTAAATTCGACAACGGAAGTAATTACCCCAAACTTTGGGAAATTATGAAAACGGCCCAAAACGTCCGAAATACACGATACACGGTCGAAACATTAAGGCAAATCTCGCAACATGAATAATAACATTAAATGAACTTACGAGAAACTCGAAACAAAACGATACTGAAACGAACTCGGATGACACAAAGTGCAGAATTAATCATTCTCAGAATGACGAAACGGTCACAACAGAGTTGCTAAGATGGACTTCCGCCAAAAATGAAAATTATCGAAAATCGAAATTGCGGATATTACATACTACCCACCTTACAAGAAGTTTCGTCCCGAAACTTAAAACAAGTAGGGAGAAGCAATATCCCTCCAGAAAAACACAACGAGACACACAAGAAACGCGTAACTTTCGCCCATTAGCGAAACGTTACAAGTGTAACACCCCGAGATATTCGGAATAATTACAGCGCCGTAAACCCTTTAGGTAAGGATTTACAAGGCTAATTTTAAAAAGAGTGTAAATATAAACCAATCGTACAACTGAAGTTTAAAGACATATTTGATTCAACCGATCAAATAGTTAATTTATACAACTATATCGAAAGGACATTATTAAAACAGACGTACTCGAGTACTGAACGAAACAAGAAAACAACTCTCGACAACAATAACATCAATCACATCACTGAGCCATCTCATCGTCACAGCCGATGCGTGTTGCCTCCCGCTCCTCGGCTACGAACATCAAAACAATGTCCACCCCAGAAGGGGTTAGCAAAACGATGCTAGTACAAGTATCATAATACAATAAATCATCAATGCATCATAAAACATGCAAAACGGACTTCCGCTACGGAATCCAACGATGCGAATCCTCACGATCCCATCAATACAATACAGGGTAATCCAGCGATCCGGCGCCCTTGGTATAGATCCCCATGATGATCCGTCGGACCAACGCATGGTGGAAAACCCGTCCGGCGATCCAGCGCCCTCGGATAGATCCCCATGATGATCCGTCGGACCAACGCATGGTGGACATTCGATCCAGCGCCCTCAGCATAGATCCTCATGACCCCCTCGGATCATTTATACCATAATCAATCAATTATGCATACACATATGCATTTCAATATGTTCATCAATACGAACAAACAACAACGAATATCACGCGAATTTCGAAATACATCTCATATACAAAATATGAACAATACCATAAGCATAATAAATCAAACTCGACATATGATACTTGCCTCGAAAATGGCAAGACGAAATACTTCAAGGATCTCGACACACTCGAAGGCCGCCTCCTTCGATCAACGTAACAAGCTCGAACCTTAACAAAAGGAACGATATACAAATCATCTCAAGTCGAACGATGGCCTAACAATTCGGTCTATGGCGAAAAGCTCAAAATAAACAAGGCATGCGGATTGCTTAGCGCGCTCGTACTCTACGTAACGTGCGCTAAGACGGACTGATAGCGACGCTATCGTATAAGACTAGCGTCGCTAGCCACGATGCAGCGATCGGCTCGGCTGGTCTCATAACGTCACGCTACGTCGTTTGGCGATCGACCGGCCCCGATAGCGCACGTTAACTCACACGTGTTAGCGTGCGCTAATATTGCATGGCGAGAATCCGCAAGCAGCCCAGGTTGAATGGTGAAGAACTCATGAATCCTACCGTGATAATACAAGTTATCCTCGGGCAAATCATGCTAATAAGGTTTGTGGAAGATTTATGATCGTGAAATACAAAAATACGGATAGCCAACTCAACATCATAATTCATCTACGATCTCCAAGAAATAATCTAAGTTCCATTTGTTCTACGTTCCAAAACACATGATTCCATCGTGTAAAACGTATCAACTGGGTAATATCCGATCATTGATCATAACTTGATTTGAACATGCTTAGGAGTCCTTATAATAAGATGGTTCAAAGGTTCATACGATATATAATGCCGATACGTCAAAAGTATCCTCCTAACATGCGATGACCGATTAAAAACGAAATACTTGCTATCAAAACATGATTCAAACTTCCTTAGGAACATTACTAACATCAGTGAAGAATCACCTACCTCAAAGTAGTGAAGAATACGGAGGAAAATGAAGCGATCCAACACCGAAGGCTTGAACACCAATCTCCAATGATATACGATCTTCAATCTCGAACTAGGAGGTTGATATGAAGTGTTTGGGACGAAGTGAGTTATGTTCTAAGTGTAAGAGTTCGGGTTATGGGAGGAGAAAAACTGAAATCTCGAATAGGATGATGTCCTATTTATAATAAATGGCTATTAGCGCGCGCTAGACCCTATTCGTAGCGTGCGCTAACGGCTCACGCCTAAATCAGTACTCGGCACTTAGCGTGCGCTACGCATCGACCTGTAGCGTGCGCTAAGGCGTTGACTCGGCTTTTCCCGAAAGCCGTCCAGGTACATCCGACACAATCCGACAGGGGTCCCCCGGCCAGATCTCACCTACCGCACGTCCCAATCAATTTGACCACGCATAGCGTGCGCTAATTACATTCTTAGCGTGCGCTATGAAACCATGTTAGCGTACGCTACCCTTAGCTTTGTAGCGTGCGCTACATGCACAGAATTTCAGCGTTACTAATCTCTTCCATGAAGTTAAACGGTCGGCAACATCGGATTATGAAATTGGGAGACTAATACTGCATAAAGTACAATCATTACAATATCACAAGTTCCAATTACATGACGAAATCTCGGGCATTACATCCTTCCTCCCTAAAAAGAAGTTTCGTCCCGAAACTTATGATGAAAACAACTCCGGATATTTAGCCTTCATACCGTCCTCCGTTTCCCAAGTGGCCTCTTCGACTCCATGTCGTGACCATTGTACTTTAACCAAGTGTATTGGTTTATTCCTCAATTGTTTGATCCGGCTCTCAAGTATCTTGATTGGTCTCTCTTGAAGGTGCCATCATTAGCTATCTCGATCTCGTCGAAATCAATGACGTGATCGGGTCCTACATACTTCCGCATTGGGATACGTGAAACACATTGTGAACGTGACCCGGCCGATGGCGGTAAGGCCAACTCGTATGCTAAATCTCCCACTCTCTCGAGGATCTCAAAGGGTCCGATATATCTCGGACTAAGTTTGCCTCTTCTCCCAAAACGGAAAATCCTCGTGTAGGAGACACCTTCAATAGTACGTGGTCTCCATCGAACTCTAGAGGGCGACGACGTACATCGGCATAAGACTTCGCCGACTGGGCAGCAGTCTCTCTCGAATCAAGGCTATCTTCTCTTGAGTCCGAATAATCAATTCGGTTCCGTCCCGATCAAATCCAAGAATCATCCCAAGACAGGGGTGATCGGCATCTTCTCCCGCATAAAGCTTCAAATGGTGCCATCTTAATAGAAGCATGCCAATCGTTATTATAAGTGAACTCGATCAAGGGCAAGTGAACTCCCCAATCGATCGACCAATCTAATGCACAAGCTCTAAGCATGTCCTCTACTGTCGAATAGTCCTTTCTGGATCGACCGTCCGCTTGGGGATGATAAGTCGTACTAAAGTTTAGCTCGGTCCCCAAAGCCCCGTGAATCGCTTTCGGAAGTGTGACACGAAACGACCATCTCGATCCGAAATAATGGTCTTCGGCCCCGTGCAATCGGACTATCTCCGCAATAAATATTCGTGCCAATCTCTCGGTCCCCATGTATCTTTGATTCCTAGGAAATGAGCCGACTTGGTTAGTCGATCAACTACAACCCAAATCATGTTCATTCCCGTTCTAGTCCTTGGCATACTAGTAATGAAGTCCATCGAGATATCCTCCCACTTCCACTCGTGGATCGGAAACGGTCTTAACATTCCAGTGTCGTTGATGTTCAATCTTAACTCACGACAAGTCAAACACTTCAAACGTACTCCGCTACGTCCTTCTTCATATTCCCCACCGGAAGTTTTGCTTTAAATCTTTATACATCTTATCACGCCTGGGTGAATAGAATAGGCGCTACTGTGAGCTTCCTTCGAGAATAGTCCTTCTCAAATCATCATCATCGGGAACGCAAAGTCGACTCAAATCTCGAACTCCATCATCTTGTATCACGAATCCCGGGCTTTTCCTTTCTTTACTTCGTCACATAATCGAAGGATCGGAGAATCGTTCAATTGTTTAGACTTGATCTCCTCGACTAGTGATGAAGTCGCCCATCACATAAAGTTGTCCTTGGATTCCCGGTACCCATACTTCAATCCCCTCGCGGATCGGTTCCGTTGAATACCGGTTTGGGATGTAAGTGCTTCCAACGCTCGAAGGGAAACAGTTTACGGCTCAAAGCATCGGCTACTACATTTGCTTTCCCGGATGATAGAGAATCTCCAAGTCGTAATCCTTGATCAATTCCACCACCTTCTCCGCCTCATGTTTAACTCTTTACAGTGAAAATGTACTTGAGGCTCTTATGGTCTCAGAAGATCTCGACAATCGATGCCGCATAAATAATGTCGCGATTTTCAAGGCAAAGACCACACTGCTAGCTCCAGATCATGAGTCGGATAATTAACTTCAGACGGTTTCAATTGCCGAGAAGCATAAGCAATTACTTTATCCTTCGCATCAACACACAACCCAAACTCCGATTTGAAGCATCGCGTATACCATAAATCCGCTTCCTTCTCGGCGCTAATATAGGTGCTTGTCGCAGTCTCTTCTTAAGTTCACAAAACCAACTGACACTTCTCATTCCACGCGAACTTTTGAGTTTTCAGAATAAATGAGTGAGCGGACGAGCAATTTTGGAAAATCCCTCTACAAAGCGGCGATAATATCCAGCTAGTCCTAAGAAGCTTCGGACTTCTTTCACGTTTTTAGGAGCTTCCCACTCCAAGATTGCTTCGACTTTCTTCGGGTCCACCTGAACTCCATCGGATGATATCACATGCCCAAGGAAAGTTACTTCCTTAAGCTAGAACTCACATTTAGAAAGCTTAGCATACAGCTGTTCCTTTCTCAAGATGCTCAAAACCACACGTAAATGTTCAGCATGTTCCTCTGCGTCCCTCGAATATATCAAGATGTCGTCAATGAAAACGACCACAAATTTATCCAAGTACTCCAAGAATACCCGATTCATCAATTGCATGAATACCGCAGGAGCATTGGTAAGTCCAAACGGCATCACTACGAATTCATAATGCCCGTACCAGGATCTGAAAGCAGATTTCGGTATATCCGATTCCTTAATTCTCAACTGGTGGTATCCTGATCGCAAGTCAATCTTCGAGAATACCCTTGCCCCTTGCAGTTGATCAAACAAGTCGTCGATCCGAGGTATAGGATACTTATTCTTGATCGTCATCTTGTTAAGCTCCCTGTAATCAATACACAGTCGGAGGGATCCGTCTTTCTTAGGACAAAGAGAACGGGTGCTCCCAAGGAGAAACGCTTGGTTGAATATAACCCTTCGCAACAATTCCTCCAGTTGTTTCTTGAGTTCATACATCTCGGTTGGCGCCATGCGGTATGGTGCTCGGAAATAGGAGCTGCTCTGTGCTCTAGTTCGATAGTGAATTCCACTTCTCTGCGGAGGTAATCCAGGTAGTTCGTCAGGAAAAACATCCGAGAACTCATTCACAATCGAAATAGATGAGAGCTCTACTCCTTCCTCTTTCCTCATGGCATAGCACCAAAGTCCGTGACATCCTTGCTTGATAATTTCACACTTTCATTGCCTTGATCAATTTCCCGAGCTTCCGGTCTCCATCCTCGAATAAGTGTTCGATCCGTCATCGCAATGATGGAAATGACTCTCTCTCGGTAATTCAAAGATGACTCCATAACGGTTGAGCCAATCATCTCCGAGAATTAAATCTTCACCGCAGATGTCAACCACAATAAGATTCGATGGCCAATCTCTTCCTTCTATAGATACTGGGAAATCCTTAGCTTCTAAGGTTCCCACAATTTTCTCTCCGCTCGGTAATCCCACAACATAAGGTTCACAATTATACAAGCACGAGATGTTCAAACGATTAACACGGTTCAAAGATATAAAAGAATGCGTGGCTCTGAATCGAACAAGACACTGATTTGGTTGCAAAAGGATCTGAATCGCACTGATGCAACAGTGTGTTCGATCATCGATTTCCTCATCTCGCATGTGCATGGAGGAACGGACCCAAAGATCGATGCCTCTCTCTTTCCAGCCGTACTGCTGAAATCCACTTTGCCGCGTCTGTTCACTTGTCTCCTTCGAATCGAGCCGGAGCGCGAGTACCAAAAGATCGGGTCACATTCCAACAAAATGTTGCGCGATGTCCTTCCTGCCCACACTCAAACAGTCACAGCAGCGCGAAACAATCACGTCGAACATGTCCCGCCTTTCCACAGCTTGTAACACTTCTTCCTGTGTCGAAGCGATCGGTCTTGCCGGAACTTCTTTCCTCCTCGACTAGGATGCGGAGGTCTCTGGATGAGTGAAAAGAGGACTGACCGGCGGGGCCCGTTATTCTTATTCTCCGTGAAGTTGCCCGACACCTTCGCTTTCTTTGCTTCCGTCGATTTCTCTCTGCCGCTTCCTTCATATCGTAGGCCAACGCCTTGTCCCGAGCATCGCCTCAAGGTGGTACAATCAAATACAGACATATATTGCTGAATTTCCGCTTCATTCGCATGTCAAAATGGAAAATCCTTTCCGCCTCGGTCCCGACTGTGTGGCGCACATAAGTCACCGGTGATTAAAAGTCTTAATCACTTCCGTCACGATGCTTCGAATTTTGTGTGAGAAAACTCCCGAACTCGGGCCTCTCTAATCGGGCGAGGACAATACCGTGCCTCCATCATCAACTTGAATTGTCCCAACAAGATTATGCTCCTCTCGGTCGAATGGCCTCCCACCGCCAAAGCCTCCCGGTCAAAAGATACCGGGCGACGGAACCTTCCTATCGTTGGGACGCTTAATCCCCGCAAAAATCTTCTCTAATTCCTTCACCAATGATCCCACGAAAGCGTCTCGGTGAACCGTCAAATTTCGGAGGATGCAATTTGACCACCTCGGTAAGCCATTTATCTCCCGATTATCCACGTTATTCTTTGTCCCATCGCCGTCTGCATGCGATCCACAACTTGAGCAAACTGGTTTATCTCGGCAACCACTGGAAGCACTCCCGCACGTTAGGATCTGCATTATTATTTGCCGATCCTCGTCCCCGGAATGTGAATCCGTTTGGCTAGCGGCTATCTCAGTGAGTAGATACTGATTCTTCTTGCCTCGCATTTCCACGTCCGGCCCACGATCAAGGCCCGCGTCCACGACCTCCCCTCAACATACTGTAAACATAAATACTCAATATCCAGGGCAAACGTTCTAAAAGTACATCCATCAATGTTTACAAGACAAGAATTAAATAAAACAGTAGTATTCGAGGTTAGGAAACTTACAACCACAGTCCAATTGACGATGCTGGCTCAGCAGTGATGTTACGAACGACCAATAATCAATAACGTAAACAGACCCAACTAACCCGACTGCCAAGATATCCATAAATCTTAGCTCCGATACCATATTCTGTAACACCCCGAGATATTCGGAATAATTACAGCGCCGTAAACCCTTTAGGTAAGGATTTACAAGGCTAATTTTAAAAAGAGTGTAAATATAAACCAATCGTACAACTGAAGTTTAAAGACATATTTGATTCAACCGATCAAATAGTTAATTTATACAACCATATCGAAAGGACATTATTAAAACAGACGTACTCGAGTACTGAACGAAACAAGAAAACAACTCTCGACAACAATAACATCAATCACATCACTGAGCCATCTCATCGTCCTGTCTGTACTGTGGCTGCCTCCCCGCTCCTCGGCTACCTGAACATCAAAACAATGTCCACCCCCGAAGGGGTTAGCAAAACGATGCTAGTACAAGTATCATAATACAATAAATCATCAATGCATCATAAAACATGCAAAACGGACTTCCGCTACCGGAATCCAACGATGCGAATCCTCACGATCCCATCAATACAATACAGGGTAATCCAGCGATCCAGCGCCCTTGGTATAGATCCCCATGATGATCCCGTCGGACCAACGCATGGTGGAAAACCCGTCCAGCGATCCAGCCCCATGATGATCCCGTCGGACCAACGCATGGTGGACATTCGATCTAGCGCCCTCAGCATAGATCCTCATGACCCCCTCGGATCATTTATACCATAATCAATCAATTATGCATACACATATGCATTTCAATATGTTCATCAATACGAACAAACAACAACGAATATCACGCGAATTTCGAAATACATCTCATATACAAAATATGAACAATACCATAAGCATAATAAATCAAACTCGACATATGATACTTGCCTCGAAAATGGCAAGACGAAATACTTCAAGGATCTCGACACACTCGAAGGCCGCCTCCTTCGATCAACGTAACAAGCTCGAACCTTAACAAAAGGAACGATATACAAATCATCTCAAGTCGAACGATGGCCTAACAATTGCCCATGGCGAAAAGCTCAAAATAAACAAGTATGCGGATTGCTTAGCGCGCCACGTACTCTACGTAACGCGGCGCTAAGACGGACTGATAGCGACGCTATCGTATAAGACTAGCGTCGCTAGCCACGGTCTGGCGATCGACTCGGCTGGTCTCATAACGCACGCTACGAC
This sequence comes from Orobanche coerulescens, assembly GCA_033398695.1. Taxonomy (NCBI): domain Eukaryota; kingdom Viridiplantae; phylum Streptophyta; class Magnoliopsida; order Lamiales; family Orobanchaceae; genus Orobanche; species Orobanche coerulescens. The sequence goes on from CM065802.1 coordinate 233,674,915, forward strand.
GTTTGGGCGTTAATCGACCCGATAGCGCACGTTAACTCACACGTGTTAGCGTGCGCTAATATTGCATGGCGTAATACCGCAAGCCAAAATCGGGTTGAATGGTGAAGAACTCATGAATCCTACCGTGATAATACAAGTTATCCTCGGGCAAATCATGCTAATAAGGTTTGTGGAAGATTTATGATCGTGAAATACAAAAATACGGATAGCCAACTCAACATCATAATTCATCTACGATCTCCAAGAAATAATCTAAGTTCCATTTGTTCTACGTTCCAAAACACATGATTCCATCGTGTAAAACGTATCAATGGGTAATATCCGATCATTGATCATAACTTGATTTGAACATGCTTAGGAGTCCTTATAATAAGATGGTTCAAAGGTTCATACGATATATAATGCCGATACGTCAAAAGTATCCTCCTAACATGCGATGACCGATTAAAAACGAAATACTTGCTATCAAAACATGATTCAAACTTCCTTAGGAACATTACTAACATCAGTGAAGAATCACCTACCTCAAAGTAGTGAAGAATACGGAGGAAAATGAAGCGATCCAACACCGAAGGCTTGAACACCAATCTCCAATGATATACGATCTTCAATCTCGAACTAGGAGGTTGATATGAAGTGTTTGGGACGAAGTGAGTTATGTTCTAAGTGTAAGAGTTCGGGTTATGGGAGGAGAAAATCAAATCTCGAATAGGATGATGTCCTATTTATAATAAATGGCTATTAGCGCGCGCTAGACCTTATTCGTAGCGTGCGCTAACGGCTCACGCCTAAATCAGTACTCGGCACTTAGCGTGCGCTACGCATCGACCAGAGCGTGCGCTAAGGCGTTGACTCGGCTTTTCCCGAAGCCGCCTGTGTACATCCGACACAATCCGACAGGGGTCCCCCGGCCAGATCTCACCTACCGCACGTCCCAATCAATTTGACCATGCATAGCGTGCGCTAATTACATTCTGTAGCGTGCGCTATGAAACCATGTTAGCGTACGCTACCCTTAGCCTGTAGCGTGCGCTACATGCACAGAATTTCAACCTTACAAATCACAACCATGAAATTAAACGCTCGGCAACATCGGATTATGAAATACGGAGAATAATACTCAGACAAAAGTACAATCATTACAATATCACAAGTTCCAATTACATAACAGAAATCTCGGGCATTACAACAAGCAACGCAAAGGAATATACGGCATGAAAACACGCTCCACGACGACCAACACAACGCCACCGGCTATGATTCAAAACAATAACGAGCAAATAACGACACATCACATACCACATCACATGCACACATTTAATCAAAGAAACGGACGCGACAACTAGTCGCACCCGACTAAAACGGCTATGCGATAGAAACAAATAGAGTATTACGATAAAAATCACTCCGATTCTCATCAACAAGAAAATGTCTGACGTCAAAACACAAACAATTCAAGATAATGGAAAAAGAGAATACCGGATATTACATTCTATCCCACTAAAAATAAGTTTCGTCCCGAAACTTAAAATAAAACATCAGGGTAGAATACAAACAAAACCAAAAAGTTCACGCAACAAATATCAATCTCTACACGAATTACAGCACAAAGTACGACACACAACTACATCACTGGACACCACTGGGCCCTCCCCGAGTAGGAACGAAAACCCGATTCCCGAACATCTTAGCAACGGTCTCACAATGCACCGCTTGGTGCCCCAGTTGACCGCACTTGAAACAATTAACCGGTGGCGAACGACAATTCTGTCTCGCATGGCCCACACGACTGCGGTTGAAGCATGTCTTCACATCGTTTGTTTTACTCGCCTCCGGAGTAAGGTTCTTAGACTGGTCAACCGAACGAGGAGTGCTCCCAGAAGGAAAATGCGAAGCAACAGGCTCACGAATCTCACTTCTCTGGCCTCTTGAAGAGTTACTCGAGGTCTTCTGCCTCTTACTCTCTGAACCAGATTCCGTCACAGAAACGGCCATCTCAATGGCTAAAGCTCGGTCCTGATATTCCTTCAGAGTGGTACACATGAGCGGAGCCATACTCTCACGGATATGGGGCTTCATGCGCATATTGAAGTATCGGACCTTGTCCTCTTCACTTCTCACTTGATCACGAACATAAGACAGTTGTCGATTATAATCGACTATCGCCTGGGATATCGACACATCCTGGGGCGTAGCCGAGAAAAACTCAATGGTCTTGCGCTCACGGACAGGCAACGGGCAATACTCTGCCTCCATGGTGGTCTTAAACTCAGCCCATGTAGGTGTACGATCTGCAGGCACTACAGCCTGCCACCAGTCTGCAGCTTCTTTGTCGAGCAAGTACTGAGCAATTGGTACCCTCCTTTCATCCGGACAAGCTACAACATCAAATGTTCTGTCCAACTGGAAGAGCCAGTTCTCCCAACCTAACGAGTCAGAAGAACCTACAAAATGGGTCGGCTGCATCCTCATCACATCTCGTAACCACTTACTAGCCACGTTATCCTCATCTGGGTTCTCATTCCGATGTACGACCTGATTCATCTGCACTAACAGGTCAACCACTGACGAAGGATGGTGGCGGCGCCAACGTCAATATTAACTCCGGATGATTGTCCTTGATCTCGCGAATGGTCATCACGACCATGTTTACTGAGCTGATTGGTACTCGACAAAGTGTGAGTCGCCCTCTCATGCTCCTAATTACGACCACCACCACGACCACGGCCTCGGCCTCGACCCCTCAGCACACTCAACGGAAAACCATTCAGAATAACACGACAAAAAGAACCTCACATACTCAACATAAGCCAACAAACAGCAGCACAATACAATATTCACACCAATTCATTACTCGAATACACGAACTAACACTGCAATAATAGAACTTAAATTTAAAAGTAATTCACACGTTCACATCGACAGAGATGTACGACCTATATCTCAGCAAACACGGTTAAAACATTATGCATACCATTGTGGTCCAACATGGATAATATTCTTAAAAACAAGTTTTTCGAGGTATTTGTTCGAATGATAATATTTTAAAATTCGTGAGTTTGAAAGATTTTGCTGGGATGAAATTTTGAAAACACTTTGTTTAATACCTAGGTCATTTAACCAAAACCATGGACCCATTATCAAAACCGCTTTGATTTGAAATCACTTGCACAACAATACGTTGAAATATTAAATTCAGTCTATAACCGATGTCAGCAAAATGACCTTATTAATATCTGTCAGCACACTAGTCATTGCCATAGATAAGCTATCATGTCCAGGATAACGTCATAGAACAATACAATTAAATTAGACTATGTCGTCACAACACTTAAGTGTACAATCAAATTTGCTAACAAGAAGGGAAACGATCGCCAACATGTCAATAATATCAAAACAGGATAAACAACCGAGCGCGACATTACTGATGCAATAGCTAATGTTCACAATCGTCATCTGCAGACCACAGACTATATCCATAGGAATCGAACGACCGGTAATGTGTACAGATATGTCTGTAACAATAAGATTACGGTTGTGACAGCAATAAGATTACGGCTTACGGCCGTAATACCAACATCTTGCGGCCGTAGCAACTACCAACTTACGGCCGTAACACAAATTTAAATGCATAGTAACTATTGGTACATTAGACGGCTAAAGTAACCCAGCAGCCCCGAAACGGCTCCGAGAGTTAGGGAACGATACCTAACAACGTATCCCAACATCTAGAAAATACTACAACATTCTCCGGCGAGCACAACAACACAACAAACTTACCGCAACTACTAGTCCCAACACACAAATACATAATGTTTAAAATTTTGAAAACCCATATCGTTTTGCAAAATAAAATTTTCCAAAATTCTTTAGTTCATAACCAAAAATGGCGGTAATATTTTACAATGTCCGAAGTACTTCAAAACACATTTTCCAAATACCGTCTGATGGTGTCATTTGAAAATACACGACCCATTTTCCAAAGTTTAACCGATTTTAAAATCCCTACAAACCGTGGTTTAACCGCACCACCAAAATATTTTCCAAAAATCGATTTCTACAAAAATACTCAAACCGTAAAGTCCTTTAGAAAACATTCTCAAAGCTACCCTTAGCGGGCAAAATTACGACATTCCAAAAACAGTCGAATTTAAAACCACATGCTCAAACAGCAACCAGGGTCGCCAATTCAATCAAATGCATCTCGTGGTACCAAGTTTAAATACACAACAAAATCATTCATCAGAGTTTCTCACAAACTCTACCGTCGATATTTTTCAAAACCCATCAAGGTTTACAACTTTCACCCCATACCACCCCACAGGGTGGTTCAAAGGTAAAACAACAATATGCCCAGTTTTATATATAAACTATGTGCCACGAGTATTAAATACAACTATATTACATAACACCGTGCAAATAAAATTATGCACCGCAATTAACTCACTTAGAAAAAATCATGATACACAGGTACCTCACATAAAATAGAAGACTTACGTCCACTGGCCGCACGGAGATGGCGGTCACCCACGATACTAATCTCATCCGATAACATATCCGACACGTTGTGACTACGCACAACTCAACTTGTCACCCGACATCTCGAATGGCAAAACCACACAATACTCGACAAATCACGACTCGACTTGACCCGACAGCCTAACCTAAGCTCTGATACCATAAATGTAACACCCCCCAAAACCATATGGGAATATTACACGTCGTAGAACACTTTTCATGAGGATCTACCAGGCTAAACCTTACTAAACGACCAAATATTTGTCCGGCCAGGGTCAAACAATAAAATAATACAGACCATTAAGGTCACTTACACGTGAATACACAGGCCGATGGGGTCACACAACTCAATAAACAGAACTGACTAAAATAATATTACCCACACAGGGGTCGAAACACAATACAGTGGAAGACCGAAATCAACTCTGACAACACAACGAAAATCAAAACAACTCTCATCTCTTGATTAGTATCACAACTTGTCATCCTCCTGTGCCAATCCTGTGATAGCTCCACTGAAACTGCATGTACCTAGACGCAAAACAGACATCCACCCCCCGATTACTCGGGGGTTAGTAAAACTCCACTGTTTTACTAGTGCAAGTATCAAATCATACGAAATGTAACGAGCAAATATTAATCATGAATCAAGTATAATAACCAAGTACCAAAATATTCCCAGGAGGTTTTAACAAAGGAAAATAAGCTATGAAGCATTCGAAAATAAGATCATCATCTCGGGAATTTTTAGAATTTCAAAACCTTTAAGAACTCAAGTCCCGATTCACAAAACCTTTCGAAAAACTTTAGGGTCTTAACCCAAATCTTGTTTCATAACTCAACAGTTCTCCATAAAACTTTTCCTTTCAAAACTTTGATTGTCAAAACATATTCATGACACCGTGATCCACTGTCATGTGTCTCCGTAGGTTCAACAACCCGCACGGACTATTCCACACACAAATAACCAAACATAACCAATTCCGGCACCGTGATCCACTGTCACGTGTCTCAGTAGGTTCAACAACCCACACGGACTATATCAATCACAGTAATCACACACACAGTCCCAACACCGTAGTCCACTGCCACGTGTCACCGTAAGCCCCGTCGAGCTCACCCGGTTGGACGCACTGTGCCCTAACTCATGGTCCACTGCCATGTGTTTGTAATACCCGTACTTTTTATTGACTGTTTGACCTTGCCGTTCTTCTTATTTTGTCGTTCTGTAAACTCTTGGTGATGTTGTCGATATTGTTATTGAGTTTCGTATCTTTTTTGGGTCACGATCATGTTGTTTAGACCTTGCTGATGTGTTCTGGACCAGAGAAATAGCGCACGCTAGGCCTAGGCTAACGCACGCTAATTCTGCTTGATTAGCGCACGCTAGTTTTGAGCCGTAGCGCGCGCTAAGGGACCAGTCAGGTCAGAACCAGTAACTCAGACTTCCCTCTGGACAGGCGGTTAACGCGCGCTAGGAGTTCGTTAGCGCACGCTATTCGCAGTTAGTAGCGTACGCTAACATCCGTCCGTAGCGCATGCTAACGGGCTGGTCGGCAGAGGCAGTGAGGTTGTCAGGTTTTCTGGACTATCAGGTAACGTACGCTAGGCTTCATCTAGCGCACGCTAAAGATTTCGCATAACGCACGCTAAGCCATAGCGGTAGCGCATGCTAAAGCTTGAGCAGGGCAGAGGACAATAGGTTCTGGACTCCAGTACTGGACACCACTTTTTGGCTAGCGCACGCTAGAGAAGGGCGATTAGCGCACGCTAACCGGGCCGACAGAAGCCACTGGACTACTCGGTCACCACGCTAGCGCACGCTAATGAAGGAAGCGTAGCGTGCGCTAGACTGGGCGGATATATATTGGACAGTTGACTTCCATTTCGTCATTTTTCATCCTCTTCACTCATTTCCGATGGGAGCAGCTCGGGAGAGACGATTTTGGGCGATTGGAAGCGATTTTTCTTCTAACATCAACATATTTGGTTGGAGAACAAGGATTCCACAACATCTAATCCATCCTAACGTCCAAATCAAGGTAAAAACCCTTAGAACCCTATTTTTGGGAATTTTGGGGTTTTTCCTAGATTCGTCCGATTTATTCATTTTCAAGCTTGAGAACCTTGAGATTATGATGTATCTATCCCGTATGCATACTTTTCCTATGATTTTATGGATTGCATTGTGCCGTTTTCGGACTTGTGAGGGTTTGGACGATTTTCCAACCTCTAGTTGTTATCCGTGTATTTTCATGAATCGTAGACGGGTTACGGGAGTTTCTTCGTGTAATTTGAGTATGGATAATTGATTATCATATTCCTTGCGAATCGTTTAGGTGCCAGAAGCGCGTTCTTGGACCTACCGAACTCGTACCCTTTTTCCGTTCAATTTCTCGATGTCTGAAAGGCAAGTATACATTTATGATTGTACGTTCTCGACTTTGAAAGTAAGATATATTAATGGCATGATTATTTATATTCACTCTGGGGCGGGCCGACGAGTCCCCTGAGGGTTTCGTAGCCTCTGGTGCGATTCCACGGATGATATGAACGAACCACTCTGGGACGGACCGACGGGTCCTCTGAGGGTTCCGTAGCCTCTGGTGCGGTTCCACGGCATTCATATATGTATTGATGTGATGCTATGAGATTTAGCTATTCCCGAATACTAGTCTTAAATTGATGAATTGACGGTTACATTTACTTTATTGTCGAGGAGTATTGTATTTCATACTTGATATACTTGCACTAGCTATTCGACGGATAACCCCTTTATGGGGGAAATACTTTTCATATATTTCAGGTTCCAGGAGAGCGGACAGACAGGTATCGGGTCGGCATGAAGATGATGGGCAAACGTGATACTGTGTCTTTCCTCTGGTTATGTTTTGTATCCTCCATTTAGTGTTGTTGTACTGGAATAGTTATTTGAATACTCGAGTATGATTTTCCATTTATCTTGATGTTCCGGTATGTGTTTGCCGAGGTATTGTTTTGTGTTGTGATGTCTTTGGATACGTTGGACATGTTTCGAATACCCCTTGTATTGTTCTTCATTCCATTGGATGTAGACCTTCTCGGTCAAAATTTATAGTTCCGCGTATGTTTAGCCTTGTGGGTCCCACGGTGGGGCTCACGGTGCTGTAATATTCCCTGAATAACTTGGGGGTGTTACAGAATATGGTATCAGAGCTTAGGTCTATGGATACCTAGGCTGTCGGTCTTTTGGGTCGATTGAGTCGTCATTTGTCCACAGTATCACTACTCTGCCATCATCACAGTGCGACCGGTACTTGTAAGACCTCTTACTCTTCTGGCGTTCCCTTATTCGTTTTGCTTCTATTCTCACTACACCAAAAACAGGATTTTGTGACATTGAAACTCCCTAGATTTGTGATTGTCAATGACAGTCACAACTTTTTGACTGCCAATAACAGTCACAAAGACCAAACAGTGATAAATCCAAATGCTTGTGGCTGTTAATGACTGTCACAAGTGTTCTGACTGTCTTGAGCAGTCACAAATCCAAATATTTGTGACTGTCTTGAGCAGTCATAAACTTTTCAGTTTTATATATAAATACATTTTCGCAAACCCTTAGTACAGTCGAGACGGCCCAGTTCCCATTTTCTTTTCTTCTTCTTCTTCCATCTTATCACAAGCCAGCCCTTTACTCAGAATTCTAGTGAATCTGGGTGTCAATCTATTGATCTACTATTGAACGGATCTGGAATTTGAATTCGTTGTTGTAGGGCGACTCAATTGGCAGAAGGGCTCAAATCAATAGGAGACCAAAATTCCAAAGTATTCCATTCCAAAGTCATCAAAAGAGGCGGTTGCAAAAATTTCTTCATTTCCTACTTCTTCAGTTAATAATCCACGCGCATTGACTCGTCTAGGACATTGGGAGAGTCGGTGTTTGAATTCTCGACATGAAAAGCACGGGCCACGCGCGGGTCCCTGGTTTTCCAGATGGTGCGAAAGGGACGCGAGACGGCGCGACGGTGGGAGTGGACATCGTCAGTAGGCGACTGGCAGAAGGGTCGCCCACGTCGGTCGAAACAGGGGGAGAAGGCTGACGGGTCGCAGACAGCGTGAAGGGTAAGCGACGCGTTCATGCGCCTCTAATACTGATGCCGAAGAAAGCAGATTGAGCGCATCCTGAAAGGGTAAGCGTAATCCCCCAATAAATCGTGAAATTAATTGTTCTTCAGATTCAAAAATTTCTGTTCGCGAGAGCAATTGGTAGAACTCGTCCGTATATTTATCAATTGATCGATTCACCTGTCTAAGATTCTGTAATTTTTGGTAAAACATGCATGGGTAATTGAAAGGGAGAAATTCGCAGCGCAAGGGTTTTAATGCATTTTGGTAATGATTTTAATCAATTGGTATCGACTTTTTGTTGTTCTTGAAGTTCATATGCGTGCAGAACTGGTTTGTTCAGCTACTCTTCTTGAAGCCTTATGAAGATTGCTAGATTCCATATTTTCTCATTATATTTTAAGTCACCATGTTTAATTTTCTTCACTTTTTTACATCTGATATATCATTAACACAGGATAACAGTAACATTCAGATTCTTTTCCAATGATTCTGTTGAATATATGTGCATTATAGATTTGATTGAAACTGTTGCTCTAGGTGTTATTTTCCTTCAGTCAAGGTTCATTGAAGTTCTAATATCTTACAATTCTTGAATGAAAAAGTAGAAATACTTTAATGGGTTATATGCACAAAGGTTTATTTGAATTATTTCAGTCAGTTACATATGAGCTCCTTGGCCTTAATATTTGCATTACCTGATTTGAGAAAAGCTCTTGGGTGAATTTATGCAATAGGATGTGTTGTTACGCAACAACCATGTAATTTGTAAGTAAATTTGCATGTTTGAGAAACAACTGATTTGTTTTTTTGGGTAATTAGGCTAAATTTTTGTATAAGCAGGCTAAACTTGAGATTTTTTACTGGCGAATTGAGATTCTGAGAGGGTTAGTTCTATATGAGTAATACATGGTGGTTTGTATTATTAAAAATAACATTTTCAAGTTCATGTAGCTAAATGGTAATCTTACCGTTATTTTTCAAAATCTTTACTCGAAGTCCGGTGGGATTACGTTATCCTTGCAAACAATGCTCATGTACGTTAGTTTTCTTACTCAAAAAATTATTATAGGTAATGATGGAATACGAGGATAATCGCTACAACAGGCAAGTTCAGAGGCCAAAATATGATTGCCTCCTATTTGGTTAGTTTCGTTTTTTTCACCCGTTTTTATAGTCGAAATTGAGACAAATATGATCGGGTGTTACAGTTGTTTAGATCTTAACGATACCCTTTACCCTCTAAGTTCCGGTCTGTCAGCATCCGTTCTTAAGAACATCCAAGGTAAGGAACTTATCTCCTGTTGTTGCTCATTTTACTTGAATCATAAGTTGTCCTATGGTGTCTGATATGTTACGTAAATTACGTAATTTTTCATTCAGATTATTTAATCAAGAAGTTGGGTGTCGAAGAAAGCAAAATCCCCGACTTATGAAATCTACTGTACACAAACTATGGAACCACTATGGCAGGTCTTAGGGTAATCCTCTTAATTTTGTTCACACTTTTGATTTTTGTATTTTTTTTTTTGCAAGATTATTGATCATGAGTTCCATATTTTCTTCTTGTGTCAGGCAATTAGCTATGATTTTGACTATGATGAGTATCATCGGTCTGTTTGAATCAAACCCCTAATTAATTAAAACATTCTAGTATAAATTGTTTTAGATTTTGTTATATTATTTATACTAGGCATGGATAATTTTAGAACTAAAAAAATATGCACTTTGTCCATGGTAGATTACCGCATTTAAAATTTAAAGACAGTCTTGTTGTTCTTCGAATGGAATATTCGACATTATAGGACATTTTTATTGTCCCGATCATGCAAGTTCATTCGATGCGCAAAGACTGCAGTCGTTTGTAAAACATCGAAGCCGCAATTGGAAAAGCTCTTCAAATTGCAAATATTGATCCACATAGGACGGTAAGTTGACACTTTTGATCGTTATTATTACATAACATAGTGCGTTTCTTTTGGCTAAAAAACTCGTGCTTATATCTGTATTCATCGTCTTTGCACTGCTTTTCGAGGATGTTCGAAATATTGATCCGGAAAACGTGTAGGACTCGACACCGTCGGGTAATTATACATTATATACTCGTTTCCATTTTAGAAATTGTGCCCACCCCTCAATTCGAAGGTATTTGTCAAGAAAATGCAAACATCCGTGCGAGTTTTTATTTTTAATAATACAAACCACCATGTTCATAGAGTAGCAGTAACATGCTCTTTTCTCATTTTTATTTGGTTAGAGCATCCATGGATTGTAATGCGAAAAAGGCTTCAAATGTTCCGTTGGGAGATATTGTGAGGGCAAGACTCAAGCGGTTTTCCGTCAAGAACAAAATCAAAAGGCAAGCATAGAGGGTAAAAATCAAGCATAAAGTAAGATATGTGTTTAACTTTGTGATTGGTACTGCACACTCAAAGGTCTTGTACGGGACTGTTCCACATTCAATTTTCAGTCTCTAGTGTAGAAAAAGAATTTGTACGATACTTTTTCCACATTCATTAAATAATTCATCGATGGAAAACAAAAATCTAAAGAGTTGTACCATTGTAATGGTAATCTTTGTATGATTCTGTATTTTGCTTATCGAGAATCTTGTGAACTTATTTGAGGCATATGTTTAAAGAAAAATAAACCGGACGTTTGAAAAAATAGAACTTTTGATTTTTGTTACCTTGTTATCATAATAAGTAGTGCCTTCCCTGATGATATTCATGATGATAGATTGGATCGAGCAAGATATTAATTATGATTTTTCGTTTTTATTTTTTTCCTTTGTGATTATTCTGCAGTTCATTGCGGGATGTGGCAAGTTTTTGAAGGCACTGCAGGGCAGATGTCAGAAGTTTGGTAGTGTTCGCAATTAGAAGCTAAAGCATGATGAAAAAGTTACAAGAGACTGTTTGGTGAATAAGTTGTATAGGTGCTTTACTTGTGTATAAGTTGTATAAGTGCTTTATTCCAAATGGGTTTTTTACGTGCTAATTTTGAGCATTACATTGTGATTTTTATATGTCTTGTAAAAATTAATTGAAGTGTTGTGTGAATACTTTGATAAATATGTTTGGATTGTATTATGAATTCATTGTGAAAAATAATTAGATTGCATTCAGAGACAAATGGGGTTTTACTATTTTTTTGTATTTTTTTTCAACATTTGTGACTTCTAAAAACAGTCACAAGACAATCATGAAAAATGATATTTGTGACTGTCCATGGAAGTCACGAGAGTTGAAATTTGTGACTGCTAATGACTGTCACAAAGGATGAAATTTGTGACTGCTAATGACAGTCATAAATGATATTTGTGACTGCCATAGAAAGTGGTATTGTAAAGTCATATAAATGAGGTTTTGTCACTGTTTTGTGATTGTTTTTGACAGTCACAACTTGTGACTGGTGATTTTATGACAGTCATTTGTGACTGTTTTTGCCATTTGTGACATTTTTTGACAGTCACAAAATCGTGATTCTGGTGTAGTGTCTTGGTATTCTTGAGAATCGGTCACTTCAATGACGTGCGATTGAATTGTACTTACGTGCCTTGTGTGTTCTTCAGTATGTCAGCTGGTAGGGGTCGTGGCCGTGGACGTGGACGAGGACGAGGCGCGGCCGTTTCCCTCAGTTCTGTTGCGGGGTTAACCAACCCCAGTTTGTCGAAATCGGTGCATCCTGACACTGAGAGTCAGCACGACCAGATGAATGGCCAGGGGAACAGCGCAGACGTTGGAGTTGCGAATGTACTTCAACAATTGGCTACCGAGATGACCATTTTAGCCCAAACTGTACAGCTGAATAATCTAAACCCGAACACGGATGCCTTGCTTTAGAATGTAATCCGTATGCACCCTCTACAGTTTGGCGGTGCCACAAACATGTTAGGTTGGGAAGATTGGCTAGCGAAATTGGAAAAGATTTTCGAAGCGGTTGATTGCCCCGAAGTGAGGAAAGTACCGATTGCTCAGTATTTCCTTACCAAGGAGGCCGCTACGTGGTGGAAGGTCATCAAGCCACAGGATCGTGTTGCCACGTGGGATGAATTTAAAGAACTTTTGGAGGCCGAATTTTGCCCTTGGCCGGTTCGAGAAGGCCGAATCCGAGCCTTTTTCGAGGCTAAACCACAGGATATTCCCGTTTCGCAGGCGATCGTGGAATACAACCAACAATTGATCCACGTGAAGGATCAAGTGCGTAACAAGCGTGATAAGATCTGTTACTTTGATATGCGGATGAATATAGACTTATGGCGGTACATGGCTGGATTTGCCTGCACCACACTGAAGGAATATCAGGACAGAGCTTTAGCCCATGATATGTTAAGCCCCGACAACGATACTGTTGAAGAATCGAAGAAGCAGAAGGTCGTGGGAAATTTTTCTGGCTCTAAGAGTGGCAACTTTCAGAGGTCACAGACAACTAACCGTTCTGCCGGACAGTCGTCACGTTCTAATAAGGGAAAGAGGGGTTACCGTTCTACTCCGGGTACCACAAACCGCATGGTGACTTGCTATAATTGTGGCCGTCCAGGCCACGTTAATTTGGAATGCAACTTTCCACCATTAAAGTGTCACACGTGCAGACAGTTGGGACATAGAGCGGCTTATTGTTCTGAGCCGAATCAGACTTTGGACACTCGGGCTTCTTCCCCAGCACCACTTGACCAAGTTATAAATCAGCGACAATCTTTTGGACAATCTCAGCAGAATTTCGGCTGGGGCCGGGGACGGGGTCAGAACGCTGGAGGGGGAAACTCTAGTGTCGGTTCGGTACAACCATGGGTTTATGAGATGCATCGAACAAATGAACCCAACGCGGCGGTGTCTTTAGGTACCATTCATATTTTATCTCATCCAGTCCGTATACTTTTTGATTCGGGTGCTACACATTCTTTTATTTCCTTGGAGTGTGTACGCCATTTGAATATAACTTGTATGACTGCTTGCGATCCCTTCATCGTGAAACTGCGTAGCGGGGATAGAATTGTGGGGAACAGGGAGATTAGAGATTTTCCGGTGATTATATCCGGTATGGATTGGTTATCGAATTTAATTGTAGTTGATATGGAAGGCGAGGACGTGATCCTCGGCGAGGATTGGCTTGATAGCCACCAAGCGATTATGAATTACCGTACTAAGGTTATCACCATGATGACTAAAGACGGATCTGAGTACTCATTTTTGGGACGTAAGTCGGGCCAATCCAAGCTACTTATCAGTGCCATGAAAGCCGTAAAACTTTTGAATAAAGGTTGTACGGGCTATTGGTGTTATGCTTTGAAAACGGAAGGAAACGAAGTCGATTTCTCTTCGATTCCGGTTGTTAATGAGTATCTCGATGTCTTTCCGGATGATCTCTCGGGATTACCACCAGATCGGGAGATAGAATTTACCATGGACTTAGAGCCAGATGCGGCTCCAATTTCTAAAGCACCTTATCAGATGGCACCTTCAGAGATGCAAGAATTGAAGAATCAATTGGGAGAACTCCTAGAGAAATGATACATTAGACCGAGCGATTCGCCTTGGGGCGCACCTATTCTTTTTGTGAAAAAGAAAGATGGTTCTCTACGTTTGTGCATCAACTACCGTGAGCTAAACAAAGTGACCATAAAGAACAAGTATCCTTTGCCTCGTATAGACGATTTATTCGATCAATTGCAAGGGGCTGCAGTTTTCTCGAAAATTGATTTAAGATCCGGGTATTATCAACTCAGGGTGAGGGAGTCCGACATTCCGAAGACGGCATTTCGGACGAGATATGGGCATTATGAATTTGTAGTTATGCCTTATGGGTTGACTAACGCGCCGGCAGTATTCATGCAGTTAATGAATAAAATTTTCATCGAGTATCTCGACAGGTGTGTAGTCGTCTTTATTGACGACATTTTGATCTATTCTCGAGATAAAGAGGAACATGCCCGACACTTGCGTTTGGTACTAGATATTCTGAGAACCGAGCACCTCTATGCAAAATTTTCGAAATGTGAATTCTGGTTAGAAGAAGTAATGTTTCTCGGCCATGTGATTTCGGCCGAAGGGGTTCGTGTAGACCCGCAAAAAATTAACTTTGAACTTGATTTTCTGTTTCTTTATATGTGTGTTTTCACCGTTTAATGTTTACAATTTTTTTTTGATGCATTTTACAATTTTATAATTAATTAGTTTTATGGAGAAAACACTAGAATTTGTATTAATCTTTGATATGGTATTTTTGTTTCTGCAAATTTTTGCAGCTGCTCAGATTGTTAAATTTTGGGTTTTGTTTTCGATTTGCTGCGACTATTGTTTTTGCAAGAAAAACTCCATGTCTGGTAGGCTTGTAAAATGCAAGAAAAAGTTTTTCTTCTCATAATTATACATGCTAGTTTGCAGCATTGATTGAGAATTGGTATTTTTAAGTTCCTTCGGGTCGACATTATTTGTGTAACTTCTGTGTTTTTTGTGGTTTGAGCTCATTCTTGGCCGTTTGATCTTCACTTTCTCCAGATTTGCGGTATCTATTTCCCAGTCTTAATATTTTTAGACTGCGATTGATTTTTTCAAAAATCTGCTTTATATGTTTAAGGAAATTCCTTGTTGGTTTTCTATTATTTTTTGTAATGATTATATTAAACTCTAAATTTGCTCTTATGTATTTCTTTGGGGTTTTGATTGTAGTTTGTAACAACTACCGTTAAACTTGTTAAAGAGGGGGCAGTCTCGAGTTGAACAGGAAGGTAAGCATAGTTTTCCCATTCTAATAACAGATTATGTTCTTTTATGTTTCCAGAGTTCTACCTTCGCGTAGTCTGTGTCCATATTGTAAGGGCCCATTAGTTAGTTTCTTTTATCTTCTGAGCTTTTAAAACACCAGTTGTCGCTCCTTCTGTTAAATTGTAGAATAATGTATTTGTACTCCTTATTGTTTTTCCAAGCCCTCGTATGATTTCACTGTTTAATGTTTACAATTTTTTGTTACGTTTTACAAATCTATAATTAATTAGTTTTATGGAGAAAACCCTAGAATTTGTATTAATCTTTGATATGGTATTTATGTTTCTGCAAATTTTTCACTTGCTCAGATTGTTAAATTTTGGGTTTTATTTTCGATTTGCTGCGACCTTTGTTTCTGCAAGAAAAACTCCATGTCTGGTAGGCTTGTAAAATGCAAGAAATTTTTTTTCTTCCCATGATTATACATGCTAGTTTGCAACATTAATTGAGAATTGGCATTTTAAAGTTCCTTCGGGTCCACATTATTTGTGTATCTTCTGTGTTTTTTGTGGTTTGAGCTCATTGTTGGCCGTTTGATGTTCTCTTTCTCCAGATTTGCGGTATCTATTTCTCAGTGGACTGCGAATGATTTTTTCAAAAATCTGCTTTATATGTTTAAGGAAATTCCTTGTTGGTTTCCTGTTATTTTTTGTAATTATTATATTAAACTCTAAATCTGCTCTCATGTATTTCTTTGGGGTTTTGATGGTAGTTTGTAACAACTACCGTTGAACTTGTTAAAGAGGGGGCAGTCTCGAGTTGAACATGAAGGTAAGCATTGTTTCCCCATTCTAATAACAGATTATGTTTCTGTGAAAATAATTACAGGCTGCTTTCTGATAAACAAGTGCTACATTTACTACAAATGCTATATTATAACATATCAATATTTTTCTGGTGTTTGCTGATTTATTGGTGGTTTTGTACATGAATTTGCTTAAGTTTGTATACTATTGTGTTGTTACCCAAAATATTATTCGGAATGGCTTGCTGGATATGGATACGGGTGAATAACAAACAAAATGCGAGAGCACGTACGAAGGAATGTAAATAACACAAGATTTACCAGGGTTGTTAGTCCCGGGCTTGAATGCTCTCGCGAGATATTATTAATAAGAATACTGTTTTGGAGTACAAATATTAATGTTAGAGTGCGATTACAATGAGTGTAATGACCCTAGTTATCTAGCTCTTGAGTGCTGGTGATTGCCGGAAGAACCAGAGTTAATGCTCTGAGTCCTTTTAACAAAGATGAAATGCTGTGTAGAATTCTGTGTAAACTGTGTGTGTGTAACTATTCGATCCAACTCTCGTCTCTCTTTTCCAATTGCTGGAAGTCTCCTATTTATAGGATAGGAGGTAGTTGGGGTGTCTCAATCCCAAACGGGCGATCGCCTTTATTCGTATTAAATTAAATGGGCGATCGTCTCAGCACGTGGGTCGGTTTCCTTGAAGTCCGCAGCTACTGCTGGCAGCCAAATGCGCGAACCAATGAGAGGACAACACGTGCCTCTTGTCGTGGTCTTGGGGTGTCCCACCTAGGAGGTTTCAGCGGGTCTGTCAGTAGGTGAGATGCTGTCCTTGTCACCAACCGCTGGTGATGGGCTGGAGTCAAAAAGCATTATCTTGTGGCACCGTTTGCGGATCTGCACGTGGGTCTTTATCCCGAGATTCGGTCTTCGTAGATTTGACGGATGTTGGCTTCACACGTGGCATAAGATGGTCGTCTTGGTCGGGCACTAGAGACGATCGCGTGGTGCTAAAAGGCGATCGCCCTGGATGCCGATCGCTGAGTACTTGTTCTTGATCCGGCATCTTCGTTTGGCAAGTTTGCCTTGGTTCTTTTACCACTGGATTTGGTCGCTCGGCCCTTGTGCCGATCGCCGTTGAGGCGTGTTAATTGCCGCAAAACAATTGCCCCCCAGCTCGCTCCGATGTTGAGGGCATGGGGTGAGGTGGTTTTAGTGGCGATCGTTTGAATTAAAGACGAGCGACTCAACTCTTTATGGAACAGACGATCATCTTCTCGAGCGGGTCGATTTTGAATTTGGACGACCTACTCGGTCGCTGAAAAGAGCGGGAAGTGGAAGCTGACTTAAACCATCACTGGGGCACGTGTCGCGTTCCTGTTGGGGGAGTCCGACGGTTTGTCAGACTCTGTCCTTTGGTGTGCCCTCGAAACAACGCGCACGCGGGATTCGAGGGCGGCATTAAATGCGGTCTTATCCGACCCTTGCATTTCGGCCCTTGAGGATCTGTTTATTTGCCCAGAAGCCCCCGCTCTCGCCTATAAAAGGGACTAGGGTTTCTGGGTTATAACCTCACTTGCATTTTGCCTGAGAAGAAACTTCGTCGGATTCCTCTGAAGCTTTGAGTTGCCGAGCATCGTTCGACTACACTTTTTTAGGTAAGAAAAAAGCCTTTTCTCCTTTTTCTTTCTTTTTTCTTTGAAGATGTCCGTAGGAGTATCAAAGGAGTATGCGGCGGGTAGCACTTCCGCCGCCGGGATTTCGACTGCCCGGGATAGAACCTCCGCGGAGTTCCACATGAAAACAACCGTTGAAGCTATCCGCACTGGGATTGAACCCGCGGAGGTCGAAGAACTCTTCAACGAAGCAGACGCGGCCAGGTCGGCGGAGGCGGAGAGAAAGCGCTCGCTGGCCGAAGAGGAGATGGCGGTGAAAGCCTACTAGGAGCAAAACAGCGCGTTCGGCAAAGCCTTTTCAGACTTTGCCGAACTCATGGAGAAGCTGGCCGGCTCGAACCCCAAGTTTGACTTCCGCGAGTACTCGGTCGCCCACCCCTATGAACCTGAAAGGCGGACGCTATTCCGAGCCGCGCGCCGCTCCCCGTGGTCCCTCGGCCAGATTAGAAGCTTGGCGACCAGGAAAGATTTGGAACGTTGGAAAGCGACGTTCCATGTCATCTCTGATGTTTCACTCTATGCGCCTGCCAAGAATGAACGTGCCGACCAACCTCCAGAGGGCATGGTCGCTGTTAATGAGGCGATCATGAGGGCCGGACTGCGATTCCCACTGCCGTTTGCCGTGTCCTACCTGATGGTGGCCTGGAATGTGGCGCCGCTCCAACTAACGCCGAATGCCTGGCTGCAGATCGTCAGCACCTTTACTCTGTTCGGCGGTCACCAGCTGTTCCGTCTTCCTTCGCCGCTGGAGATGAACTATCTCTTCAAGTTGACGGCTCAGAAGGGTTCTGTTGGCGGCTATCATTTTCAAGGTCGCTCGGGCCGGGTGATTCTTGGGGTGCCGAATAAGGTTCCGGGTGACCCGACAAAGTGGTTCTGGGTCGGTGGTGAGTGGAAGTCGGCCGCGAGCGACAATCTCACCGATTAGTTGAGGATCCCACCGGCTTCCGGGAGAGGAGTCCGAGTAAGGGTTTTGACTCTCAATTCATTCGGATATATTCTGAACTGATCTAATTTTGTTTTCTCTTTGCAGGTGTCGTTGTTCCGGTGGCGGACGAGCTACCCTTTGATTTTGCGATCGTTTGGGAGCGAATACGTAGTCTTCCAGATTCTCATATCGATGCTCGCGAGATCAACAACGAAACTTGCTGGTGACACGTTTTTAGTGTAACTATCGCAAGTGCACGATATCATATCAAGTAGTAAAGTGGATTTTTTGAGTTCGGTTTATCGATCCCACAAGGAAGTTTGGTTATAATTTGAATTATACACTATTAGTCTATTTTTATAGATTCTAAGATTAGTGAAACACACAATTTAAGAGTTTGGTTTAATAGTTGCAAAGTAAATGTAATAATAATTTTAATATTTTAAGGAAATAAAAAGATTGCAATATTAATAGATTGATTAATGATAAAATAAAATAGTTGGGATTACAAACTTAGTTCGTCATTAGTTATAGAAGATGTATAGGAGATCATAAGATGAATTTACTTATTATGTTGTGTAGATTCGATTTTCCTTAAAAAGACGGTTTCTCTTTCGAACTATAAAACACCCCTTACATATTGAATCAATCCACTATATTTCTATGTTGATTGGCTTCAATACATAGCATTAGGATTTATGAAAATATCTCAAAGAATCATCTAAGGACTAGGGGTATATTTCTATCCCCTAGAACAACTTAGAGTGAAGATCATTTGATCTAATCAAACATATTTTCTTTCGAAACATATGAAGACCATAAATATCGTCATTTATTGGCCAAGTAAATAAAGATTGTTAAAACAATGAAAATCACACACAATAATAAGTAATTCATAATAGATCTTTTATACAAACATAAACAACATAACTAACCTTGTTTATAATCCCAACTAAAGGTTACTTAGCCCATGAAGGGTTTATTACACATGTTACAAGCTTTGGTGGTCATTTTTAGTTGAATCAAGAGAAAGAATTGATCCTAACACCCTTAGGAGATAAAGGATATAGAAGCAATAAACTCTCTGAACAACATATGCTATACCACACTTACAAAGATCACTCAAGAACACAAGTGTGTTCTTCACACAAAAAGAAAAGTTTACAAAAAAGTGGAAAATTATATGATGAATGGTGAATGATGAAGGATCGAAGGGGTCTATTTATACACCTAAAGTCATCTAATAGCTCCAAAACTCCAGCATTATTACATTAGATCGGATCAATGCCAGCCATCCCCTCAATAATACATAAAAAGTATAAAAAATTAGACAAATCATAGCAATCTATCAAGAGTTACGGCCGTAACATTCAGGAGTTACGGCCGTAACAAGGATGACTTACGGCCGTAACTCCTGAATGTTACGGCCGTAACCTGGCTTCGTAAATTTGCTCACTGGATGCTTTGAAAGTTACGTTTTCAGCCCAGAATTTCTCAGACTTTGCGTTTTTGCCCCAGATCTTCTTCGGATGATAACTTTTGATATATAACTCTGATTTTGAATCCGGAAAGACTGCCGAATTCGTCTCGAAAAGCCCTACAACATGAATATATCAAAATTCAATAAAGAAAATATTTATTAAACATGTTGTTTCTTGAGTAATTCAGTTATTTAATCCGATCATCATCCGATAAAAATAAATTTATTAAAACTAATAAATTAAAAGAAAAAAACGAGTAGACTAGCTCAATTATGGGTGAATTTTATCGATACAAACCATGGATAAGTGTACAAAACTGACACTTATCACACCCCAAACTTGAATTCTTGCTAGTCCCGAGCAAGACTCTTTATTATTCATGCTCCAAAAATAAAAATAAGAAAAATTAATACACACTTAAATTGAAATATAAAAAGAGAAAAGGAGATCAAAATGCCATTAATACACAACAACCAACTTTATACAGTAGATAGAAATGAATCAAGATTCAAAATAAATCTACTAATGTTTTTGAAGTTAAAACACGGTTTTTATTATTGTAATTCCAAAATGTAAGGTTTTTCCCCCCCCAAAAGGTTGATTATTTCTTTCCCACTCGTGATACACATGACTCCTTTTAATGGTTGCTCTCGATCACTCGTTTATTTTTTTGACTCAATATGAAGAAGAATTTCATTGGCGTCATCAAATATTGTGATTTTTTACGAAATTGAGTGTATTGAAATTCAGCCGCTAATTAATTCAGATCTGCTCATAAACTACATCCCTTAGTGATAGCTTTCACACCGTTATTTGCTAACGTGTAGCTCTTTTCACCAACTATTTCTATCTCATTTTTTTTTAAAAAAAAGGTGATAGCTTTCACACCGTTATTTGCTAACGTGTAGTTCTTTTCACCAATTTTTCTGTGAGGCGGCAGCTACGCACCAATAATGGTTAATTCTTTATTTTTCGCAAAATTTTAGAATCCCCAAAATTAGGCAGCTGTTGCTGCTCACCACTTCTCCTTTTTGTCATTTATTTTTTTAGGTGATAGCTTTCACACCGTTATTTGCTAACGTGTAGCTGTTTTCACCAATGACTCCTTTTTTCGGGAATAGAATTTTTGCAGAAAATCATTTCTTAGTTTAAGCATGAAAAATCAAAAACTCCACAAATTAAGTAAATTTCAGTTCTATTTTTCATCAACCAACTGATTCTTCTTTTATCAAGGTAACGAATGACTCGATTTTATATGATAACTACAAGGCTCGGAAAAAGAGATTAAGGCTCAAAAATTTTGGAATATACAAGAATTATTTTTTTTTACCGGTTAAAACGATTTAGAAGCATGTATATAGCTAATTATTGGTGTTTATGGCCAGATCTAGAAATCTCATATATATATATATATCAAGAAATATATATTCACTAAACCTAATCAATGCCAAATAATAAAAACACACCATACAATACACTAATCAAAACATACCACAATCAAAATCTAAATAAACATCATAGTTCAAAAACCACAAAATAAACACACAAGTACGAAAACACCCCCAAACTTATAAGTAAAATTGTCCCGAGTTTTTTAAAAAAAATAATAGCAAGCGAGAAAACAGAAAACTCCCTGAAATTTTAGCTTTGTGATCCTCCAGGTGTGTCGTCAGGGATGTTTAGAAAACGGAAAAGCTTTTCAAAGCACTTCTCCGTTTCTAATTGTCGGTCTATTATTTCATTCTGATTTCTCAAAATTTCAGCCTGGGATGTTTCTAATCCCTGAACTCTTTCAAGCAAATTTTCCTCAAAAGACGTCAACTCATGACCGGCATCCTCCTCGGCCTCATATTCCTCCTCCTCGCTACTATCTTCTTCCGGTTCCAAACGTGCCCGTTTGCTTCTCAACTGAGTACTTCGAAAAATACTACTCCGGCCGTTCAGTCGATCCCCATGTGCTAAAATATCACCCCCTGCCGAAATTTTTACTCTCTGGCTCCTGCAAATACCGGTGATAAGGCAGGGGTATGGCATCTTCTGTCTAGTCGGGACCATGCCGGCATAGTGACAAATAGTAGTGTAAATGTGAGTACCCAAATCCATTTTTACCCCTCGGCGGATAGCAAATAAACCTCACAGGTGGCCAATGGAAACCGTCGTCAGAGTCGAAGTCGGGTAAATACTCCCGGCTACCCACATCCATAAATACCAAGCATCATCCATTAGGTCCGCCTGGTTGTATCGGGGTTTGATCATCCCAATACTGTCATGCAACTCGCTCACTAAAGCCCAGCGTAAAACTCTATCATCCGGCACCTCTTCATTAGGTAAGATAGAAATGTCAACTGCGTTAGTAGAATTAACCCCCAAATACTTGTTAATGACATCCGGTGAAAAATTAATCGATTTCCCATTCACAGTAGTCTGATGATAAGTAGGCGACCCTACCTGCCCAATGGACTTGTTGAAAGAATTGTAAAAGTTTAGGGTCAAGGTCGGGTTACCATTTGGGAGATCGGAAACGAACTTTTCCCAGCCGTTGTCTATGAATTTTTGGATGAAAGGGCTAGTGATTGTGTCTCTATCCGCATCGCCAATGAAATCATCAAGATTGAACTATCTTTCCTTAATGCACTTTGTGTTTTGATTTCTTTGCGGTGGTGCCGGACCTTGAGATGACGAACCGACCTTTTCTTTTCCTTTTGTTGATTTCTTCGGTGCCATCCCTGAAATTTAACAAAATCAACTTCTTTTCATCACACGACTATAATCATCAAGCAAAACCAATAAAAACATAAAAAAAATTCAAAGATTTTCGTTGTGGCATTTCGTCGGACACCTTTAGTTCATAGTTTTTTAACAAGTTTTTCTTATTCAAACTCAAATCCATAAAGCCACCACAAATCAATGAATCAAATAACCACACAAATATCAACAATACTCACAAATGAACAAGATTTAATCAACGAATTATACGGAAATAAGAATCGAAAAATAAATATGAAGTGAAAAACTAAAAACTAAAACTCAAAAATATATAAATTGAAAGAAGGATTGAAAGAGAACCTGATGATTATGTGTTAATGTTGATAAGATAATGAATTTTATTGAGGAATTTGAGTTTTTAGAAAGTAGGGATTGATAGGGGAAAAAAATTGCTCTGCCGGCCGCTTGGTGTCTCGTCTGTTTTGTGAATGTGTTGCAAAGTCCGTTTTTTTAATATAGACGAGTAGTTACGGCCGTAACATATCCAAGTTACGGCCGTAAGATGCATTCGTTTTTCTAACAGGTTCTTTAGTTACGGCCGTATCTTTCCAGACTTACGGCCGTATGATGCTTTCGGTTTTTTTTTTTGGAACGTGTTTTAAGATACGGCCGTAACATGTAGGAGTTACGGCCGTATAAACCATTTGTTAAAATCATGATAATACTTACGGCCGTATTATTTTGGATACGGCCGTATATATATATATATAATTTTTTTTTTTTGAAAATTATAATTATTATATGTGTGAGAATAATGAAAGAAAGACTCCCTGGATTTTATGAACGATCTGATCCTTACTCTTGTTGTTGAATCCTTCCGTGTTACCCCCAAACTTATTTGCGAAATAATAGAGATTGGGTTGCCTCCCAATAAGCGCTTTGTTTAACGTCCTTAGCTTGACTTCTCGTCAGATTAATTAGGTATTTCCAGCATTATGATTGACTTTGCTGTCGAGAATTCTCCTCCCAGATATGGCTTTAACCGTTGGCCGTTTACTTTGAAACTCCCGTCGGTTGTATTATAAATCTCCACAGCTCCATGAGAAAACACCTCTTTGATCGTGTAAGGGCCCGTCCATCGTGATCGCACTTACCGGAAGCAGGCGTAGTCGTGCATTAAAAGCGAACTTGGTCTCTGTTTAAAATCTCTTCTTAGAATTACATTGTCATGCCATCTTTTTGTTTTTATTTGTAGATTTTGGCATTTTCATATGAGTCAGTCGGATTTCATCTAACTCATTTAACTACAGCAACCTTTTCTTTCCATTGCTGTTCGTCAAAGTTTAATTTTTATAGCCCAAAGGCTCGATGTTCAAGTTCTCTTTGGCGGTGTGAGCTTTTCCAAAAACCAGACGAAATGGAGACATGCCTATCGGTGTCTTATAAGGCATTACGTAAGCCCAGAGCGCATCATCCGACTTTTTCGACCAATCTTTCGAGATGAGTCATTTGTCATCTCAAGTATACGTTTGATTCACGATTGGAAACCTCGACTTGTCCACTTGGTTTGTGGGTGATAAGAGGTAGCGACACGGTGTTTTACTCCGAATTTGGTCAATAGAGCCTTAACACGGTGATTGCGAAATGAGATCCGCCATCACCGATAATAACTCTCGGAGTTCAAGCGAGTGAATATATTTTTCTTTAGAAAATTTACCACGACCTTAGCTTCATTTGTCGGTAATGACAGCCTCCACCCATTTAGATACGTAGTCCACTACAAGGATGTATTCATTAGAGAACGATGATGGAAAGGGTCCCATGAAATCAATTCCCCAAGCGTCGAAGATTTCAACTTCAAGGATGAAATTCATTGGCATTTCATTTCTTTTTGACATGTTTCCATGTCTTTGGCACCAGTCACACTTCGAGACAAGTGTATGTGCATCTTTGAGCAGTGGGCCAATATA
This sequence comes from Orobanche coerulescens, assembly GCA_033398695.1. Classification (NCBI taxonomy): domain Eukaryota; kingdom Viridiplantae; phylum Streptophyta; class Magnoliopsida; order Lamiales; family Orobanchaceae; genus Orobanche; species Orobanche coerulescens. The sequence continues at coordinate 233,699,817 of CM065802.1, forward strand.
ATCCTGCTTCAAGAATTTTCTTCTTGTTTTGAACCCCCAAAATGTCCTCCATAGTGAGAGGAATGACATCTTTCTAATATCTTCTCCATTTCTTCTTCCGGTATGCATCTCCGAATGATTTGATCAGGTCCTCGTCTGAACAATAGAGGATCTTCCCAGTAATAGTATTTCAACTCGGAGAAGAATTTTTTCTTTTGATGATGGGAAAAATTTGGGTGAATTATTCCACTAACAAGGAAATTAACGATGTCAGCATACCATGGTGCATTTTGTTTTTCCTGGATATTAGTGTAACATCCCCGTGATTTACGGAGATATAACAGCGCCGTAGATCCTTTTTGGAGAACCTATCAGGCTTAGACCCAAATAAAACACATTAAATACGACAAACATAAATGTTCATACATTCAAAACCAACTTCAATTTCAACATAACATACATCACAATACCAAACAACATATCATCCCGAGGAATCATAACCAATATGACCGTTCACCACGGGAATACAACAACATCATTAACCATTAATAATGACATGACATACAACACTGGACAGTACCCACGCGAGTACAAAACCAAAACACGACTTTGACCATGACCATATGACCGCCAACTCAATATAATGCACGATATCAATGCTGCCCACCAAGCTCGTGTCCGTCCTGTGCTAGACCTCCCACTTTGGACTGTGCACGAATACACAAAGTATATCCACCCCGAGAAATTGCAAGAAGCCGGTGCAAGTACAATGATTCTAGAATATGTACAACAAGTGAATAATCAACAAAAATCACGAAATCATAGTGCCATCACAGATATTCCTAATACCACATCACAGTTATCATCACAAAACAACCTCCCGAGCTATACTGGCCCTGTACCTCTCAAGCAAGATACACACCCCAGAGACACCTCGTCAGGCCCTCCCTGGTGTATAGCCCAACCGAGTGATCCGTAGGGATACGCAGCCTACCGGACCCCAGGGGACCCTCACTGGTTTTACTCGGCTCACACACACTCGATCAACAATTGGCACAAATTCCATTTTTACATATTCACACGAAGTCTGATAAACACAATCAAAGTACTTGCCTCAATTTGAACGACACGAGAAGCGTGACGGATGATTGTACGTTATTAATTTCCTTCAACGATTCGATCCTAACACATCGGAATACCGAATCAAAACACAACACCATGGAAATGGAAGAATTCACCCTAAGTCCTACCCTTAGAGACATTTAATCGAACACTACGGAGGCGACAAAGGTCGAACCCAAGAACGGATTAAAAACTCGGAATTTAATCCATAAACTTTGAGGGAAAACAAAGGAACATGATTACAATATCATAATCTAACATAATCCAATCCAAGCGAACTTGAATCAAGAATTCCCAACAAACCCCAAAATTCTTTCAAATAACTTGAAGCACTTCAACCACATACCTTAATTCAACCAAGAGATGGATAATTCTTCAATAATGAACTTGATATCTTGATTCTATAGTGTTTGGAACATGTTTATGGCTTGATGTTGGAGTTTAAGATGGAGGATTCTAGGTGGAGGATGAAGGGAAGGTGCTAGAATGCCCAAAAAATCGACCAAAGGATATATATAGCTCCCGAAATGGGTTTTTCATCATTTCTGCACTTCCGGTCGTGTCAAATGACACGGTCGAGTCAGGGGTCGTGTCACCCATCCAGAACGTTTTTGCTTAACCGTAATAGCTCGACACGCCCGCGTCAAATGACACGGCCGTGTCACTGCACCAGGGTCCGCTATTTCGACCATACCTCCTTCGTCCGGACTCCGATTGACTCACCGTTTGAACCATTGGAAAGCTAACTCAATTCTATACAATCCAGTAAAATTTTATAATTTTTTGATTTTTGTAGAATTTATGGTGATCGATCGAATTCAGCCCTTGTGTAAATCACAATTCGGAAATATCTACTCTTATTCTATTAACACCCTTTTGGTAATACATTCATATCTTACGGCCATAACTCTCGAGTCACCACTTCTACATTCCGTCCAAAGCAAACATACTCCGGAAATCACAAAACTTGACAATTACCAACCATAAACATTCCAATTCCGATCGTCAAAACACACGGTTCCAAATAACCATAATTCAACATGGAAATTACGAATAAATTCTCAACTAAATACGTCCGAAACAACACACACACGAATACTAAAATACACGGATATTACACCCTTACCCCCTAAAAAGAAATTTCGTCCCGAAACTTAAGATACAAAAAGTTCGGGGTATCGGGCACGCATACTATCCTCGGTCTCCCACGTGGCCTCCTCAATTCCATGCTTAGACCATTGGACCTTTACTAACGGAATCACTTTCCGTCGCAATTGTTTCACTCGTCGCTCTAGTATGGTTACCGGTTGTTCTTTATACGTAACATCTTCATTGACTTCAATCTCTTGATAATCAATAACATGGCTGGGATCGGGAACATACTTACGCAGTTGTGAAACATGAAACACATTATGAACATGACTAAGCGTCGGAGGTAATGCTAGTCGATAGGCTACATCGCCTACCTGGTCCAGGATCTCGAAGGGGCCAATATAACGAGGACTAAGCTTCCCCTTCTTACCAAACCGAAGAACTCCACGAGTCGGCGATACTTTCAACAACACATGGTCTCACTTTGGAATTCTAAGTCGGCCGACGAACGTCGGCATATGACTTTTGTCGACTCTGAGCAGTCAACAACCTTTGCCGAATAATTGCGACTTTTTCTCGAGTATGAACCACCAAGTCTGGTTCTACTCCAAGTAACTCGTACGGTTCGTCCCAACAAATTGGCGATCTACACCGTCTTCCATATAATGCTTCAAACGGAGCCATCCCAATCGAACTATGCCAACTATTATTGTACGCAAATTCAATCAATGGTAAATGAGTCTCCCAATCTTCTTTCCAATCCAACGCGCAAGCCCTCAACATGTCTTCCAGCGTTTGGATCGTCCTCTCCGACTGTCCGTCTGTCTGGGGATGATAAGCGGTGCTGAAATTCAATTTGGTACCGAGTGCTCGATGTACTGCTTGCCAGAAATGCGACACAAAACGCCCATCGCGATCAGACACTATACTTTTTGGGGTACCATGGAGTTTCACAATTTCCGCAATAAATAACCGAGCCAACCTCTCTGGTCCCCAAGTATCTCTAATACCTAGAAAGTGTGCGGATTTGGTTAGCCGATCAACGATTACCCAAATCATATTCACTCCAGTTCGCGTCTTTGGCATTCCCACAATAAAATCCATCGCTATATCTTCCCACTTCCATTCCGGAATTGGTAGCGGTTGCAATTTACCAGCAGGTCTCTGATGCTCCGCTTTAACCTGTTGACAAGTCAAGCATTTCAACACGAACTCTGTTACATCTTTCTTCATGTTCGGCCACCAAAAGTTTTTCTTCAAGTCCTTATACATTTTACTCATACCCGGATGAATCGAGTATGGAGTAGAATGTGCTTCAATCAAAATCACTTGTTTGAGATCATCCCGATTAGGTACACAAGTTCTGCCTCGAAATCGAAGAACTCCCTCTTCATCGATTAAGAATCCAGGAGCTTTTCCTCTAACACTGTCTTCCCATTGCCTGATTGAGAGATCATCTAACTGCTTAGACTTAATATCTTCCATTACGGAGGATGTAATCTCAAGGAAACGCAAATGTCCTTGAGTTCTGTGAGGCCAAACTTCAATTTCCGTATCAATCAACTCTCGTCTAAGCTTCGGTTGAATGGTAAGTAGTTCCAACTTCGCAACACGGTCGACTTGCGGCTTAATGCATCGGCAACGGCGTTTGCTTTACGGATGGTAAAGAATGTCAAGATCATAATCTTTAAGCGGTTCCAACCATCGCGTGGCGCATATTTAGCTCATACTGCGTAAATATGTACTTCAAGCTCTTATGATCCGTATACACTCGACAAGAAGAACCATACAAGTAATGCCTCCAAATTTTCAACGCAAACACCACAGCGGCTAACTCAAGATCATGAGTAGGATAATTCATCTCGTACGGCTTTAATTGTCGAGACGCATAAGCCACTACTCTCTCATTTTGCATCAATACACATCCCAATCCTTGTTTAGAAGCATCACTATAAATAACGAAACCTTCCATTCCTTGTGGTAAGGCTAGGATCGGAGACGTAGTCAAACGCTTTTTCAACTCGTCAAAACTCTTCTGACACTCATCACTCCACTCAAATTTCTGTGTCTTACGCAATAATAAGGTGAGCGGTCGAGCAATTTTCGAGAATCCTTCAACAAATCGACGATAATAGCCCGCTAATCCTAGAAAACTCCGAACTTCCTTAACATTCCGTGGAGGCTCCCAAGCTAAGATGCTTCAACCTTTTGAGGGTCTACTCGAATACCATCGGGTGAGATGATGTGTCCTTGAAAGAGACTTTTCTAAGCGAACTCGCACTTAGAAAATTTAGCATAAAGCTTATTAGCCCTCAAAATACTCAACGCGATCCTCAAGTGTTCGGCATGTTCCGACTCACTGTTGGAATATATTAATATATCGTCGATAAACACCACTACAAATTTATCGAGATATTCGATCAAAGTTTTGTTCATAAGTCGCATAAAGGCCGCGGAGCATTTGTTAAACCGAATGGCATAACTACGAATTCGTAATGCCCATACCTCGTTCGAAATCTTGACACAGGGATATCCGAATCTCGAATTCGCGATTGGTAATATCGACCTCAAATCAATCTTGGAGAAAACCGTAGCCCCTTGTAATTGATCAAATAGATCATCGATTCTTGGCAACGGATACTTGTTCTTAATAGTGAGTTTATTCAACTCACGATAGTCAATACATAGCCGTAAGGACCCATCTTTCTTTCGTACAAACAATACCGGTGCACCCCATGGAGACACACTAGGCCGAATATAACCTTTGTCCAACAATTCACCCAATTGTTTCTTCAATTCTAACATTTCCGATGGGGCCATTCTGTACGGTGCCTTGGATATTGGCGCCGCATTGGGCTCTAGTTCGATGACGAACTCTACTTCACGATGTGGTGGCAATCCCGGCAAATCATCCGGAAATACGTCTGGAAATTCATTCACAACTGGAACAGAGGATAATTGTACCTCGCTAACTTCCGACTTCAACGCGTAACACCAATAACTGGTACAACCTTGTCGCAATAATTTCATCGCCTTCATGGCTCGAATAATCTTCCCAGAAGTACCAGGTTTCTGCCCTACAAAAACGTGTTCAGTACCATCCGGCGCGACTATTGAAATTATTTTCCGACGATAATCTACTATCGCTCCATGCCGATTTAACCAATCATCACCGAGAATTAAATCCTCTCCCTTCATATCGATCACAATCAAATCGGATGACCAATCTTTACTGCCAATGGTTACAGGACAATTGGCGATCTCTTGATCCCCAACTATCCTTACCCCACTTGGCAACCCAACAATAAAAGGTTCACATGTAGAGAGATCGTCTAGGCCCAAACGATTCACACAAGACAATGATATAAAAGAATGAGTAGCTCCAGAATCAAACAATACATCTACCGGGTGCATCGAAATATAAACAATACAGCGTAGTGGCGGTCCTACGTCATCGATCCGCTTCATCTCATACAATCGGGGTGGGCTGATCCAATGCTAGGTGCATCCTTATGCTCGGTTTTACCTCTGCCCGCCGCGTCCGACACTCGGAGTTGGCTGACCCGTGCTTGTGCCCGGTAGGGTAGGAAGCTGTTTAGAAAATATTACCTTGTCGACTCACAATATAATGCGCGATGACCACCTTCCCACACTTAAAACAATCAATGGGGCGAAGTGCAACGAGAAATGACATGTCCGGATTTCCACAATTAAAACAAACTCTCGGCACTCCTCCACTAGGTTAAGGGGAACCAGCGAGAAGATTGCACGAGAAGATTGAGGCCTACGCAATCCACGCCTCGGAAACTACCGAGAAAATTTTGGTTTCTTGAGCTCGAAACTACGAGGAACCGGGCGACACCATCTCATAAGCAAGTGCTCTATCCCGATATTCTCTCAAAGTAGTACACCCAAGGCACGCCATATACTTTCGGACCTCGGTTTCATCCTTGCATCGAAATGAAGTATTTTGTCTATCTCATCCTTAACCCGATCTTGGACATACACTAACGCTTGTTGTATGTCTTGATTGCTTCGAAATAGGAACATCTTCGGGTTGAGCTCAAGAACTCACCGACTCTTGCTAATTGTACCGTATTTGGACAATATTGAGCTTCCATCAATTCTTTAAATTCTTCCCAAGTGACATCACGGTCCTTGGGCTTAACATTCGCCACCGGTCAAGCGTCATCAACGTCGAGATATTGAGCAATCGGGACTCTCTTGGCTTGGACAACCAATGCCGTCAAATATCTTCTCCACTCAACTAACCAATGATCCCGATTGTTCGCATCACGGAACCATCGAATGCAGGAGGGTTCATCTTCATAACTTCTTGAAGCCATCGATCCTCAACCGTCCCGCCAAGATTAATATTACGCACCACTTGTGCCGGTTGGTGCACTTGTGTTACAACTTGTTGAAGAACGTTAGGCACTTCGGCCTCCGAGCCTCCATCTGAACCTCCCGAAGGGATCGGGTCTGACCTAGTTGCAGAACGAGATGCCGATTCTGAAACGGACCTCTCGGACTCGGACACTACTACTCTGCCACGGCCTCGACCACGACCGCGTTGACGGATAGCTCTACCTCTCGGCATACTGAAGAATACGAATGATTCAACAAGGAAACGATTACAATAATAGATTGCACAATATTAAGGTAATTATTTCCGAAGAAAAGAAACAACCAACATCCGAAGAGTCTTCCAGCACAAGCAACACGAGGTGGTAGCATGCCAATGATATCGTAGACAACAACTGACTCAATTTAATAGACCCAAAACACCGACAGCCTAGGTATCCATAAACCTAGGCTCTGATACCATATTCTGTAACATCCCCGTGATTTACGGAGATATTACAGCGCCGTAGATCCTTTTTGGAGAACCTACCAGGCTTAGACCCAAATAAAACACATTAAATACGACAAACATAAATGTTCATACATTCAAAACCAACTTCAATTTCAACATAACATACATCACAATACCAAACAACATATCATCCCGAGGAATCATAACCAATATGACCGTTCACCACGGGAATACAACAACATCATTAACCATTAATAATGACATGACATACAACACTGGACAGTACCCACGCGAGTACAAAACCAAAACACGACTTTGACCATGACCATATGACCACCAACTCAATATAATGCACGATATAAATGCTGCCCACCAAGCTCGTGTCCGTCCTGTGCTAGACCTCCCACTGGACCTATACCTGAATACACAAAAGTATATCCACTTTGAAGGGGTGCAAGTACAATGATTCTAGAATATGTTCAAGAATTGAATTATCAACAAAAATCACGAAATCATAGTGCCATCAGATATTAGAATACCACATCACAGTTATCATCACAAAACAACCTCCCGAGCTATACGGCCTGTACCTCTCAAGCAAGATACACACCCCGAGAGACACCTCGTCGGGCCCTCCACAGTGTATAGCCCAACCGAGTGATCCGTAGGGATACGCGACCTCTAGGACCCAGGGGACCCTCACTGGTTTTACTCGGCTCACACACACTCGATCAACAATTGGCACAAATTCCATTTTTACATATTCACACGAAGTACAGTAAACACAATCAAAGTACTTGCCTCAATTTGAACGACACGAGAAACGGCGAACGGATGAATGTACGGTCTGAATTTCCTTCAACGATTCGATCCTAACACATCGGAATACCGAATCAAAACACAACACCATGGAAATGGAAGAATTCACCCTAAGTCCTACCCTTAGAGACATTTAATCGAACACTACGGAGGCGACAAAGGTCGAACCCAAGAACGGATTAAAAACTCGGAATTTAATCCATAAACTTTGAGGGAAAACAAAGGAACATGATTACAATATCATAATCTAACATAATCCAAATCCAAAACGAACTTGAATCAAGAATTCCCAACAAACCCCAAAATTCTTTCAAATAACTTGAAGCACTTCAACCACATACCTTAATTCAACCAAGAGATGGATAATTCTTCAATAATGAACTTGATATCTTGATTCTATAGTGTTTGGAACATGTTTATGGCATGATTTTGGAGTTTAAGATGGAGGATTCTAGGTGGAGGATGAAGGGAAGGTGCTAGAATGCCCAAAAAATCGACCAAAGGATATATATAGCTCCCGAAATGGGTTTTTCATCATTTCTGCACTTCCGGTCGTGTCAAATGACACGGTCGAGTCAGGGGTCGTGTCACCCATCGAGCGTTTTGCTTAACCGTAATAGCTCGACACGCCCGCGTCAAATGACACGGCCGTGTCACTGCACTAGGGTCCGCTATTTCGACCATAACTCCTTCGTCCGGACTCCGATTGACTCACCGTTTGAACCATTGGAAAACTAACTCAATTCTCTACAATCCTGTAGAATTTTATAATTTTTTTGATTTTTGTAGAATTTATGGTGATCGATCGAATTCAGCCCTTGTGTAAATCACAATTCGGAAATATCTACTCTTATTCTATTAACACCCTTTTGGTAATACATTCATATCTTACGGCCATAACTCTCGAGTCACCACTTCTACATTCCGTCCAAAGCAAACATACTCCGGAAATCACAAAACTTGACAATTACCAACCATAAACATTCCAATTCCGATCGTCAAAACACACGGTTCCAAATAACCATAATTCAACATGGAAATTACGAATAAATTCTCAACTAAATACGTCCGAAACAACACACACACGAATACTAAAATACACGGATATTACAATTAGAGATTTGGAACAGTTGTTCATCCGGAAATACTTCATTTATTTCCTTCTCTTGAGCATTGTTTTGGTCGAGTCTAGAGAGATGATCCGCCACTTGGTTTTCTGTTCCCTTTCTGTCTCTGATTTCTATGTCGAATTCTTGCATAAGTAGAACCCATCGGATTAGCCTTGACTTTGCATCTTGCTTTGTCATTAAATATTTCAAAGCTGAATGATCAGTGTAGACTATGACCTTTGATCCCAATAAGTAGGATCGAAATTTGTCAAAGGCATAAACCACTGCAAGCATCTCTTTTCGGTTGTTGTGTAGTTCACTGAGCATCATTCATAGTCCCGCTAGCATAATGGATCACTTGCATCATTTTGTCCTTCTTCGGCCCAAGATGGCCCCTACGGCATAATCACTTGCATCGCACATTAAAATGAAAGGAATAGTCCAATCTGGAGAAATGATGATTGAGCCGATGTAAGCTTATCCTTCAAAGTTGCAAAGGCCACGTGGCATTCATTTGTGAAAAGGAATGGTGTATCTTTCTCAAGCAAAGAACAGAGAGGTTTTGCTATTTTTGAGAAATCTTTTATAAACCTCCGATAGAATCCTGGATGTCCGAGAAAACTCCTTACTCCTTTCACGGAAATTGGTGGAGGAAGTTTTGCAATCACTTGGATCTTTGCCTTATCGACTTCAATTCCATGTTGTGAGATTCTATGGCCAAGTACGATTCCTTCCTGGACCATGAAGTGACATTTCTCCCAATTGAGAACTAGATTTGTGTCTTCACATCTTTCCAAGACCATGCCTAAGTGATTTAGGCATTTATCAAATGAATCTCCGAAAACCGAGAAATCGTCCATGAAAACTTCAATGAATTTTTCAACCATGTCTGAGAATATTGATATCATGCATCTTTGAAATGTGGCTGGAGCATTGCACGATCCGAATGGGATTCTTCTATAGGCAAATGTTCCATAAGGACATGTGAATGTTGTTTTCTCTTGGTCTTCTGGGGCTATTACGATTTGGTTGTACCCTGAATAGCCGTCGAGAAAACAGTAGTAAGAATGTCCCGCCAATCTATCTAGCATCTGATCAATAAATGGGAGTGGAAAATGATCTTTTCTTGTCGTCTTGTTTAGTTTCCTGTAATCAATGCACATTCTCCATCCTGTGATCGGTCGTGTTGGTATAAGTTCATTGTGCTCGTTCTCTATGATCGTGATTCCACTCTTTTTGGACACCATATGTACAGGGCTCACCCATGGACTATCTGAGATTGGATAAATGATTCCTGCGTCAAGTAATTTAAGAATCTCTGCCTTCACAATTTCCTTCATGTTTGGATTCAAACGTCGTTGATGCTCAATTGAAGGTTTGCAGTCATCTTCCATCAAAATTTTGTGAGTGCATATAGAGGGGCTTATTCCTCTAATGTCTGCAATAGTCCATCCAATTGCTCTTTTGTGATTCCTCAATACCCTTAGTAATTTCCCTTCTTCAAGTTTGGTCAATATGTTAGATATGATGACCGGAAGTGTTGAGGAAACACCCAAGTAAGCGTATCTCAAATGTGTGGGTAGAGGTTTGAGATCAAGTATTGGAGCTTCTTGTAAAGAAGGGAGGGGTTTAGCGGAGCTTGTCCCCAATTCTTCAAAATGTGAATGCTTTCTTAAGGTTGGTAGTGCTTCTAGATAGTTAACTGCTTCGGCCAAGTGATATTCTTCTTCCATGCTGGTTAGAGAATTTGCTATACATGTCTCAAGAGGATCTTTAGATAGAATTTTCTCTAAAGACTTGTTCACCATGGCTTCAATTGTCTATTTTTAGACAATACTCATCTGTGGAGGGTTGATTCAAAGTTTTTAAGACATCGAAGATGACATGTTCGTCTTCCACTCTGAGAATTAGCTTTCCTTCATAGACGTCAATAAGAGCACGTCCGGTTGCGAGAAATGGTCGTCCCAAAATAATGGGAATATCCTGATCTTCTTCCATGTCGAGGATGATAAAATCTGCTGGAAATATGAATTTATCAACTTTGACGAGCACATCTTCAACTATCCCACGTGGATATTTGATTGACCGATCGGCTAATTGTAGTGAAACTGTTGTTGCTTTTGCTTCTCCCAAGTTCAATTTGTTGAAAATTGGCAGGGGCATCAAGTTGATACTTGCCCCTAAATCACAAAGAGCTTTGCCAAAATTCACTTCACCAATTGTACACGGGATTGTGAAAGTTCCCGGATCTTTTAGTTTGGGTGGCAACTTCTTTTGTAGTATTGCGCTGCATTCCTCTGTTAGCATGACAGTTTCGTATTCTTCAAGCCTTCGTTTGTTGGAAAGAATATCTTTCATGAATTTGGCATAGCTTGGCATTTTTGCTAGAGCACCGGCAAAATGAATGTTGATGTGTAGCTTTTTGAAAATTTCCAAGAATTTCCCGAATTGAGCATCGAGCTTGTGATTCTTCAACCGTTGAGGAAATGGGATAGGTGGAACATAAGATTTTGTAGCAATTGGACCTTTTTGAGATGAAGGTCTGTATCGATTCTTTTCCGATTCTTGATTTTGTTTATTTTTTTGTTTTTCCAGATGATTTTCCATAGAAATTTCGGGCAGCTGCACTCCACTTCTTGTTGTGATAGCTTGTACATTTTCCCTTGGATTTACCTCGGTATTGCTAGGTAACATGCCATGAGATCTTTCTGAAAGTATTTTGGCCATTTGGCCAACTTGTGTCTCAGTTTTTAATTGAAGCATCATTTCGTTGTTGATACTTGATTGTTGTTCACTAGCTTTGTGATTGCTTCTTCCCATCCGGGCTTCTTTTCTTGATGCGTTGGATTCAACACATTGTTGTTGTTTGCATAAGAAAAATTTGGATGATTTTTGTACTGGATTGTATGTTGGCCCGTAAGGATTGTATGCTTGCCTTTGGAAATTCCGAGCATACGCCACTTGTTCCGTGGTGGTGTTGATTGCTCTGTTGCACTAAGGGACAGATAGTGCTGTTGTGAGTTGCTCCACAAATTTCACATGAAAAAGCTGAAATTTGTGGAGTTTGCACCATCTTCACAGATTGAGGAGTTGAAAAAGACATTTCCTCGACTTTCTTTGATAGAGCTTCAATTTTTGCCAACATAAGTGAATAAGAATCCACTTCAAAAACACCATTTGGTTTTTTTTGGATATTTCTGTCTGGCCATCTTGCACTTTGTTCACTTATAACCTCAAAAAGATTATAAGCCTCTTTCATAGTTTTGTTGCCCAGTGAGCCATTTGATGATGAATCGACATTGGCTCGGCATGAAGGTAATATTCCAGAATAGAAGTAATTGACTTGTGCTCCCAAATTGAAACAATGGTTAGGACATTTTCGTTGCATATCTTTGTATCTCTCCCATGCTTCGTGGAATGATTCTAAATCTTGTTGACGAAATGTAGAGATTTCGTATTTGAGTTTTGCCACTTTTATTGGTGGAAAGTATTTAGTGGTGAATTTTTGGACAAATTCGGGCCAATTTGTTATGCTTCGTGGTGGCAAAGTATCTAGCCACTCTCTTGCTCTGTCCTTCAAAGTGTGCACGAAAAGTCTCATTTTGATCGCCTCGTCATTTACATTTGGATATTTGAAATTTCCACATATTTCCACAAAACGGTTAATATGGAGATATGGATTTTCGTCGGTTCTTCCATAGAATGAGTTGTTGTTGGAGAAGAGATTGATGACATCTGGGCGAATTTGAAAATTGTCCACTACAAATGGTGGATAGATTACACTTGATTTAACGCTCAAAGATGGGGGGTTCATGAATTCCCCAAAGAGCATGTTGTCTTCATCTATTTCTGGCACAATAGGATATTTTTGATGTTGAATGTTTTGAACATTAGGTATTCCCCCCACCGGAGGAATTCTTTCATTATCATTTCCTTGGGGGAGATGTGGATTTAGTTCGTCCGCCATTGATGGTGAAGAAATAATGTTTTTCTTTTGTTCTCTTCGCCTTCTTCTGAATGTGGCTTCAATCTCGGGATCTAGTGAAACTAAATCGCGATTCTATGTCCTTCGCATAGACAAGAGGATCTACAACAAAGAAAAAGTTGTATTTATAACAATAGTTAATAATGTAATTTTTCAAATATAACTTATACTTCCCCGGCAACGGCGCCAAAAACTTGACACGTTTTTAGTGTAACTATCGCAAGTGCACGATATCGTATCAAGTAGTAAAGTGGACTTTTTGAGTCCGGTTTATCGATCCCACAAGGAAGTTTGGTTATAATTTGAATTATACACTATTAGTATATTTTTATAGATTCTAAGATTAGTGAAACACACAATTTAAGAGTTTGGTTTAATAGTTGCAAAGTAAATGTAATAATAATTTTAATATTTTAAGGAAATAAAAAGATTGCAATATTAATAGATTGATTAATGATAAAATGAAATAGTTGGGATTACAAACTTAGTTCGTCATTAGTTATAGAAGATGTATAGGAGATCATAAGATGAATTTACTTATTATGTTGTGTAGATTCGATTTTTCTTAAAAAGACGGTTTCTCTTTCGAACTATAAAACACCCCTTACATATTGAATCAATCCACTATATTTCTATGTTGATTGGCTTCAATACATAGCATTAGGATTTATGAAAATATCTCAAAGAATCATATAAGGACTAGGGGTATATTTCTATCCCCTAGAACAACTTAGAGTGAAGATCATTTGATCTAATCAAACATATTTTCTTTCGAAACATATGAAGACCATAAATATCGTCATTTATTGGCCAAGTAAATAAAGATTGTTAAAACAATGAAAATCACACACAATAATAAGTAATTCATAATAGATCTTTTATACAAACATAAACAACATAACTAACCTTGTTTATAATCCCAACTAAAGGTTACTTAGCCCATGAAGGGTTTATTACACATGTTACAAGCTTTGGTGGTCATTTTTAGTTGAATCAAGAGAAAGAATTGATCCCAGCTCCCTTAGTAGATAAAGGAGATAGAAGCAATAAACTCTCTGAACAACATATGTTATACCACACTTACAAATATCACTCAAGAACACAAGTGTGTTCTTCACACAAAAAGAAAAGTTTACAAAAAAGTGGAAAATTATATGATGAATGGTGAATGATGAAGGATCTAAGGGGTCTATTTATACACCTAAAGTCATCTAATAGCTCCAAAACTCCAGCATTATTACATTAGATCGGATCAATGCCAGCCATCCCCTCAATAATACACAAAAAGTATAAAAAATTAGACAAATCATAGCAATCTGTCAAGAGTTACGGCCGTAACATTCATGAGTTACGGCCGTAACAAGGATGACTTACGGCCGTAACTCCTGAATGTTACGGCCGTAACCTGACTTCGTAAATTTGTTCACTGGATGCTTTGAAAGTTACGTTTTCAGCCCAGAATTTCTCAGACTTTGCGTTTTTGCCCCAGATCTTCTTCGGATGATAACTTTTGATATATAACTCTGATTTTGAATCCGGAAAGACTGCCGAATTCATCTCGAAAAGCCCTACAACATGAATATATCAAAATTCAATAAAGAGAATATTTATTAAACATGTTGTTTCTTGAGTAATTCAGTTATTTAATCCGATCATCATCCGATAAAAATAAATTTATTAAAACTAATAAATTAAAAGCAAAAAACGAGTAGACTAGCTCAATTATGGGTGAATTTTATCGATACAAACCATGGATAAGTGTACAAAACTGACACTTATCAGCTGGTTGGCCGCTCGGCTATTTCGATTCCCTCGCCACTTAAGGGTTCTAGGTACAAATTTTCCCGATCTTCCTTTGCTTGACGATCGTCTTGAGGCTGAGAAAAGTAATTAACCTTTTCCGATTGTTTTCTTTGCAGAAATCCACTTCCCCCGCTACTCCGAACCACCGAGAGAATTTGCCATGTCGAACCCCGGGATCATGAGTCGCTTGATCCAAGGGAAGAAGACGAGCCGTGTCCCCCAGGCACCGATCCGTCCTATCCTGGAGGCGAGACCTCTCATGGAGTCGGTCGTCGATGAACAAGAGCCTCGGGAGGAGGGACAACTCCGGCTCAACCGCAAGAGGTGGAGGACGGAGGAGCCCTTTGCCTCTGTTGCTGCTGATGCGCCCACAGTGGCGCCGCCGATCATCGTGCCTCCACTTTCTGTGATTCCAATGGCGGAGGGGTTTACGCCTTCGTCGAGTTTTCTGGAGGCCATGGCGATCGCTCGCGCTGAGATCCCTCGTGGGAGGCCATTCTTTGGCCGCGACCCGGAGAATGTCGCAAGGTGAGTTTGACTGCATTTTTGGGTTGTGACATTTCCTTGTTGGAAATATTCTAACTCTTTTGTTCTTGGTGCAGGGTCCGTCGCGCCGACCCGAACTGCTCGCCGATGGTGCTGGAATTTTTATCGAGCAATGCCCTCGCGAGGCCTGCGACATTCCTCATTATGTTGCTCGGGCTGCTGCTGCCCTGCCGTAAGCCTGGACGACCAATCTGGATTCGATCGCGCGCCGGAGATCTTCATACGCGATTTAGGCGACCCTCGCTTTGGGTCTTCAAACAGCGACGATGGCTGCTCAGGCCGTGAAGGATTAGGAGAGGCGGCCCTCCACTGCTCGTCTTCAGGTGGACCGCGAGGCCGTCCGAAAACAAAAGGCCGAGCTTACTGAAAGGCTCGTGGCGATGGAGAAGAGCTCAGTGGAGGCGGCCAAGCAGGCGATCCAAGACCTTGAACGTGCCCGGGCGGCGAACGACCAAATACGAGACCAAATGACGGATGCCCACAGGTCGCACATGGCCGCGTAGAAGGAGGCGACTGATCTGAATGTGGTTGTGGACCAGTTGAACGGTAAACTGGCATCATCGAAGGGAGAGGTGGCTGCCAAGGTTGCCGAGCTCCAGTGCACAAACCAAACGATCATCGGGCTGAGGGGAAAGTTGGAGGTGACCGAGGTCGATCCCTTCCTTAACGTGGAGTACGTCATCGAGTTTGCCTATTATATGGCATATGCTGACGCAATCCGCGCCGCTAAGAAGGGAGGGCTCGAGGTCGGCCCTTTGGCTGATAACTTCAAAGCCTATGTGCTAGAGCACCCTTTGCAACCCGCCTTCTTCGTGCCGATCCTGGACCTCTCGGATCTCGGCGTCGACTTGAGCTGGTATCCATCTCCCGACAATCTCGTTCACCCGGATGTCCCGAAGGACGGGGGGCAGTGCCTGACGCCAGCGAAGGAGCGAACGCCGATCCAGCAGCCGGTGGCGAAGGCCAGGCAGGGGCATCCTGAGCTTGTTTGCTTTTTTTTTGCTTGTAATCATTTTTAGGCTTCCCCTTTTTTTGTATTTTGCCTTCGGGTGACTGTACTTGAATTTTCGATGAAATGAAATGAGTATTTTTCTTCTCTGATTCCTTGTTTGTATGTTTGTCTTTCCGAATTTTTTGCGTTTGACTTCATACATCGGTGTTTGAGGGGCGATCGTCGAACATGCATCTCCAAATGAATTGATATACTTAAACTCATACTGGTAAATTTCAAAACGAAGTCGATTGTTGCATGTATATCTGAACAAAGCCGATCGTCATATGTATGGCAAACGCTTTCCCCCTTGTTTTTGTTCACTTAGTGAAAGTAAGGGAACGAAAATAAATCGTTTAGCGAGCTATCTTCGGTTTTGTTCTTGCGATCTTCAATTTTTTAGATCCCTCGAGGAAGGTCGACCAGCCCGGCCTAGAGGAACCTTGCACAGTCGTGGAGTTCGATAGAACCGACCTCCGTGACTATGTCTTGTGCGCGAGCGACATTCCGTCTGATGGTCAACTTCTCGCAACTCACTTAATTGTGAGGGTCCTCCGTAGGCTATGTTTTGCCTCGCAACATCGCGATGGGGCGGACGATCTCTGCCTGGAGGAGTCCTTGCACGGGGCGCCGTCGGATGAATCGACTCCATGACCATGGCTTGTTAGCACTTTTCTGCTTGGACCGACATGTTAAATGACGGACCTTCGAGGGCATATGTTGTGACGGGGGGAGGGACGTGTCGCATTGTCCGGGTCCACCAAGTTAGATGATAGACCGTTGAGGACGAGCGAGTGTGTCCATAGATCTGTTTTGGAGGGTCCTTCAGCTACGCCCGCCTCGTATTTAAACGAAAGGGCGGGTGATATCGGCCCAAAGGAACCTTGCATGGACGGGATGTCGGTTCCATCGACCTCCACGACCATGGCTGCACTTTTCTACCTTGGATCATCATGTTAGACGGCGATCCTCGACGATATACATTGTGCCGGGGGAGGCGATCGCTTGCCTAGTTCCATCATGTTAGATGACGAACTTTGGAGGGCGAGCGAGTCATCCTCTTTTGTAAGGTGTTGCTCAGGCGGTAGCCTTTGTTTTGTTTTGCCGAAGTGAAATATTTGGGGAGAACTGGAAAATCTCATTAAGCACTTTGCACGTCAAATGATTACAGGGTGTTTCTACTGATAATATTTCTTCAAATGAATCGCGTTCCAGGGGTATTGGTCCGGAGTGCCGTCTGGGTGCTGGAGCTCGTAGGCTCCTTTGGATAGCCACTTGGATATCCTGAACGAGCCCTCCCAGTTCAGACCAAATACCCCCGTGTGGGTCTGGATCTTTTTGAGGACTAGGTCCCCCACTTGGAACCGTCTCTCTTTGACCTTTGAGTTGAAAAACTTTTCGGACTTCCTTTTGTGGATCGTGTTCTTCATTTATGAGGTCAATCGCCGTTCTTCGAGCATATCCAAGTCGATTCGCCGAGCTATATCATTGTCCGTCGTTAGTTGTTGGGAAGTTTGGTGGCTGAGGACGGCGATCTCAGATGGGATCACTGTTTCGGTCCCGAACGCGATGGCGAACGGGGTTTCACTGGTTGAATTCCTTGTCGTCATTCGGTAGGACCATAAAACATCCGGGAGCTCGCTCGCCCAGCGCCCTTGCTTAGATTCGAGTCTAGATTTGATTGTGTGCTTGAGGATCTTGTTAACAGCGTCTACCTGCCCGTTCGTTTGAGGGTGATAGGGGGCCGAGAACAACTTTGTTAGTCCCCACTTTTCGCAGAATTGCATAACTTCCAAACTGTCAAATTGCTTTCCGTTGTCGGAGATGATAGCCTGAGGTAGACCGAATCGGCAGATGATGTTCTTCCAAATGAACTTGATCACTTGCTCTTGGCCGATCTTGTTGAGTGGTTCGGCCTCTGATCATTTTGTGAAATAATCGACCCCCACGATGGCGAATTTACATCCCCCTGGCGCCGTCGGCAAAGGACCGATGAGGTAGATGCCCCATTGGGTGAACGGCCACGGACTATACATAGAGGTGAGCTGCTCGGGGGAGAGCTTGATGTTTGGGCCCATGATTTTACATCTATGACAAGATCGGGCGTAGGCGATAGCGTCCTTTTGCAGGGTAGGCCAGAAAAAGCCTTGCCTGGTCATCTTGTGGATGAGGGCTCGCCCTCCCGCGTGATTTCCACAGATCCCGTCATAGATTTCGGCTAAAATAAGTCGGCCTTCCTCCGGCGTAATTCACTTGAGGAGAGGGAGGCTGAAAGCTCGCTTGTAAAGCCGGTCGTCCAAGAGGGTGTATCTGGTTGCTCGCAGCTGAAGATGGCGAGCCTTAACCCGATCTGTGGGGACCGTTCTGTTCTTCAAGTATTCAATGAACGGGGTCATCCAGTTCTCTTCGGTGATGGCAACCGTGGAGACCAAGCTTCTGTCGATCGCCGACCTCACCAATTTAGTGATTTGGATGTTAGAGAAATTCGCTGCCCCATCCGACGACACGAGTTTGGATAGGGCATCGGCCTAGAAATTGTGCTGTCTCGGGATTTGCTCGATCAACACTTCTTCGATATTCGTGCACATTTAGGCAACCAACTCCTGATATTTGATCATCTGCTCACCGCGCGCCTCATATTCTCCTTTGACTTGGTTGACGACCAAGAGGGAGTCCATGAAGATGTGAAGGCGACGAACGCCCACGGTGATCGCTAGATCGAGCCCGCCTAGTAAGGCTTCGTAGTCGGCTTCATTGTTGGTTGCTCGGAAATCGAAGTGCACAACATTTGTAAAGTTCTGACCGTCGGGGCTGATGAGGACAATCCCTGCCCCTGCTCGCGAGATGGTGGACGAGTCGTCTACGAACAGTTTCCAGGTGGGTCGGCCGACTTGGGATGGGCTAGGCGAAAAAGTTAATTCCACCACAAAGTCCGCCAGCGCTTGGCATTTGATCGCCGTGCGTGGAGCATACGTGACACCGTATTGGGTGATCTCCAGTGACCACTTGAGGAGTCGCCCGTTGGTGTCCGGCCAGTGCAGAACTTGCTTTATAGGGAGTGTCATCAAGACCTCCACTTGGTGTTCGAAGAAATAGGCTCTCAGTTTGCGAACACTCATGACAAGTGTGTAGGCGAGCTTCTCCAGAGGCGTGAAACGCGTCTCTGCATCATGTAGCGCTTGACTGACGAAGTAGATCGGCAAGTGGATTTGTCCCTCTGCTCACACTAATATTGCGCTCAGTGCGACCTCCGAGGCCGCCAAGTAAAGGAACAGCTTCTCACCGGGGATTGTTTTTGCCAAAATTTAGGGGTTAGACAAATACTCCTTGATTTTAGCGAACGCCATTTGACTTTCCTTCATCCACACAAATTTTTTATTCTTTATGGTGGCGAAGAAAGGTTTGCTTTTGTCCCCGAGTCGCGAAATGAAACGATTAAGGGCTTCTAGACACCCCGTGAGGCGTTGCACCTGCTTGGCATTATGTGGTTCTTGCTTGTCGAGGATCGCCTTAATCTTGGTGGGGTTTGCCTCGATCCCCCTTTGGCTCACGATGTGCCCCAGGAATTCTCCGGAGCTTTACTCCGAAGTTGCATTTCTTGGGGTTTAGTTTCATGTTGAAGTTCTCGAGAATGGCGAACGTCTCGGCGAGGTCTTTGAGGTGATCTTATTTTTTGAGGCTCTTGACCACGATGTCGTCAATGTAAACCTCCATGGTTTTGCCGATTTGATCGGCGAACATCCCGTTGACTAGGCATTGGTAGGTCACCCCCGTATTTTTCAGACAGAACGACATTCGGATCCAAAAGAACACGACTTTTTCCGTGTGGAATGATGTGTGTTTTACATCTTTCTCCGCCATTGAAATCTTATGGTATCCAGCGAAGGCGTCCATAAACGACATCATTTCGCAACCTGCCGTGCTGTCGACCAAGTGGTCAATGTGAGGCATTGGAAAGTTATCTTTCAGGCAAGTCGCGTTGAGGTCAGTGAAGTCGATGCATAACCTCGAGGAGTTGCTCGCCTTTTTGACGAGCACCGCATTGGCCACCCACTGTGGCTCGTCGGTGGCTACCCTGATCAGTTTGTTGTCGAGCAGCTTTTTGACCTATGGGTCTACCGTAGCATATTTTTCTGGACCGAATTTCCTACATTTCTGGTGGACAGGTTTCCTTGCCGGGTCGATCTTCAGATAATGGCAAGCATGTTCAGGACTGATGCCGACCATATCTTGATGCAACCAGGCAAAGACTCCGATGTTCTTTCGTAGTAAACTGATCAAATCGTCTTTTAGCTCGGGATCGATGCTGGAGCCGATCTGCACTACCCGCTCCGGGCGAGCCAGATCGATTGTTATACTTTCCAACTATTCGGTGGGGACGGTCGCTTCTTGTTTGGAGCAATCGCCGGACCCGATCCTTGGATCAACATCGAGGCTTGGCTCGAAGCCAATCCTTGGTTCGATGTCGTCCGACGATCGATGTGAGATGCCGTCTTCTGAGTTGGGCTGGTATGAGGTGCTTGGCTCGTCGACCTCCATTGGTTGGTTGTCGATCGTCCCAGTGTTACAAACAGGACAAGAAATGTTTAAAGGAAAAGCTACAACACATGAGTAGTTCAAACATTTCTTTGCCATTAGCTGGTCTCCTACAGTACCGACTATCCCTTCGGTAGTGGGGAACTTGATACAATAAAAGAAAGAGGAGGCGACTGCCTCAAAGGTTTCTAGAAAGGGGCGACCTATGAATCCATTATAGATGATGGGCATGTCTATGATTACAAAATTGAGGTTCCTAGTGATTTTAACCTTAGGATCATAACAGCAGACCAACTCGACGGAGAGCTTGATCCTTCCATAGGCTTTGACCGTGTTGTCACCGAACCCTTGAAGCGCGGTTTCGAATGGCTTGATGAATTTGGTCAGGTTGTCGAGGTGGTCCAGAACAGACTTGAATATGATGTTGCAAAAACTCCTATTGTCAATCAGCACGCGGTCGACCATTTCCCCAAGGACACAAGCAGAGATCACCAAGGTGTCTGCCTTGGGGTACTGCACTCCCTCCCTATCCTTGTTGGAGAAGGATATGAGCGCCTCTTTGGAGATGGTTGGCTTTGGGGGCACCACGACGTGGACTCCATCGAACGCCCTCAGCTCGGCCTTCCGCTTTCTGTTCTACAAGGTGGAAACTGGGGAAAGACCTCCGAGGTTTCCGCCTCCTGATTGGAGCATATTGACCGGGCCACCGAGGTTGATCGGAGGGACCGACTCATATGATTCCTTCGGCTCGTTTCGTTTGAGTCTGGCAATCAGATTGGGAGGGTGACGGTCATCGTTCTGTCACCGATCGCGTCCCCCAGTCCTTTCTGTCCGGGGCTCTGGCTTGGTTACCAAACTGTCCAGTTTGCCCTCCTCGAACAGTCTCCAGAGTTGTCTGAGGAGGTCGTGGCATTGGATGGTGTTGTGGCCGGGACTTTTGTGGTAAGCACAAAATTTACTGCGGTCTAGATGACCATTGTCCCTCATCGGATTTGGCTTGCTTAGCCACTCGTGCCCCTTGATGGCGTTGAAGATATGGGACGGAGATAGATTGAGGTTGCGGAGAAGGTGGACTTCCACATCCTCGAAGGCCTTAAATTCACCGGGTGGCTTTGCGACCGCCTTTCTAGGCTTGGCGATCGCCTTTCTCGATATGGGAGATGGCACCTTCCTTTCCCCGGTCTCCCCCTCGCCTAGGCGAAGGGTGAGCAACCTCTGTCTGGCCAGAAAATCGGCGGCCTTGGAACGGAAGATCACATAGGTCGGGGGAATGTCCTTTGTGAGGTTCCTGAACATGGGCGAAAGACCATCGAATCCCCCCAGGACCGAGTAGAGAGCGAGCTAGTCGCTTATGGGCTCGCCGGTGAGGACTATTTCATCCACCCGGTCAATGTAATCTTCATCAGACTCGTCTTTCCCCTGCCTGATCTTCATCATGCGGTGGGGACCTTCTGGCCGAGCGACCTTGGCGGCAAAGTACGACGTGAAGTCGCTCGCCAGCTTTTCGAAACAGTTGATTGAGCGCGATGTCAATGAGATATACCACCAATGGGCGAGATTGCCCAATGTTAAAGGGAACATTCGGCACTTCGTCGCGTCTGACGCCCCACATCCGGTCATGTAGATCCAGAACTTGCTTAAGTGAGTCTCGGGGTCTGATCTCCCCTCATACAAAGGTGTTTGAGGAGGAGCGATCTTTGGTTGCATGGGGGCAAGCTCGATCTGGACTGCGAGCGGATCACTCGGTCCGGCGACCTTTCTCTTGGTGCCTGCCCCAGTTTCCAGGAGTGCTTTCATATCGTCGAGCTGGCGCTGCATTACGGCCATCGCCGTAGCCTGGCTGCTCACGGTTTGGCTCTCGGATCGGGATCCGAAGCGGTCATGTATTGATCTCCTGGCCCCGTTGTAGGCAACGAGGTCTCTACCGCCGAGCTTAATTTTTCGGCGAGTGGGAGCCAAACGGCAGGCCTGCTTCATGGGGGTCGGATATGACGAACTCCTGTGACGGATTCGGACTCCGATGTCTCATTGATGGGGCCAGAATGCCCAGGTTGCCATAAGGGATCACTTCCTAGGCGGCTGAAGACGGAATTGTCCCGCCTCGCGAGCGCCTTTTCTTGCGATTCGGGGCTTTCTGACGATTGCTCGACATATAACCCTTTGAGCTTTCATTTGCCCGCGCGGCGGATGGCTGGCGGGGTAATAGTGTGCGTGTCGCATGCTCTCTGTCGCTCCCTTAAGATGGCTATGGCCTCCTCGATCTGTTCCGCGGTTTGGAATTGATCGAGTGAGAGGCTGGGGCCGTCCCTCGGGGGCGGGAGTGAGAGCATGGCGTCGCCGCGGCCATCTTCCGCCATAGGTTGGGACTCGGTCTGGGCCGGAATAAGGCGTCCGGCGGACCGTAAGGTGGCTCTCTTCGAAGTGGTGGCATACGTCATGGTTTCAAAGGCTTTTCTTTGAAGAACAGTGAGTTTTTCTTCAAGTATATGTTCCGGAGAACAGTGAGTGTTCTTCGAAATGGTCGGAGAGAAAAATTAAAGGTTCAGAAAGCCCCTTCCTATAGCTCCAATTGTTGTTACCTAAAATATTATTCGGAATGGTTTGCTGGATATGGCTACGGGTGAGTAACAAATAAAATGCGAGAGCACGTACGAAGGAATGTAAATAACACAAGATTTGTCGGGATTGTTAGTCCCGGGCTTGAATGCTCTCATGAGATATTATTAATAAGAATACTGCTTTCGAGTACAAATATTAATGTTAGAGTGCGATTACAATGAGTAGTTGTCTAGCTCTTGAGTGCTGGTGATTGCCGGAAGAACCAGAGTTAATGCTCTGAGTCCTTGTAACAAAGATGAAATGCTGTGTAGAATTCTGTGTAAACTGTGTGTGTGTGTGTAACTATTCGATCCAACTCTCATCTCTCTTTTCCAATTGCAGGAAGTCTCCTATTTATAGGAGATGAGGTAGTTGGGGTGTCTCAACCCCAAACGGGCGATCGCCTTTATCGCCTTTATCCGTATTAAATTAAACGGGCGATCGTCTCAGCACGTGTGTTGGTTTCCTTAAAGTCCGCAGCTATTGCTGGCAGCCAAATGCCCGAACCAATGAGAGGACAACACGCGCCTCTTGTCGCGGTCTTGGGGGGGTCCCACGTAGGACCTTTCGGCGGGTCTGTCGGTAGGTGAGATGCTGTCCTTGTCACCAACCGCTGGTGATGGGCTGGAGTCAAAAAGCATTATCTTGCGGCGCCGTTTGCGGATCTGCACGTGGGTCTTTATCCCGAGATTCGGTCTTCGTAGATTTGATGGATATTGGCTTCACACGTGGCATAAGACGGTCGTCTTGGTCGGGCACTAGAGACGATCGTGTGGTGCTAAGAGGCGATCGCCCTGGACGCCGATCGCTCGGTACTTGTTCTTGATCTGGCATCTTTGTTTGGCAAGTTTGCCTTGGTTCTTTTGACACTAGCTTTGGTCGCTCGGCCCTTGTGCCGATCGCCGTTGAGGCGTGTTAATCGCCGCACAACACATTGCTTATGTTAAAATAAAATGATATGAGTTCTTTCTTATCATCTTTTTTGGACATAGTCACTTAGTGTTGGTGATTTCTTGGAGGTCTATAGTGTTGGTGATAGGAGGTGATAGGAGGTCTATAGTGTTGGTGATTGTTTGAAGTTTTCTATTTTGAATGTTGAAAACCGAATATCAGTTAGATATCCTTGCACGTTATGTTACAATATGGAGTTTCATAAGCTTTTACTAGTAAAGCTTCATTTATTTCAAAACGATTTTCTTGAGTCGTATGTCATTTGTACTAAGCTGATCTTTCTTCCTCCACAAACTTTCAGAAACATACACCTAGTAAAAAATTTAGATGTCAAGATTTTAATTCTGGTCTTGTGCACATATGTATATGTCATAAATATAGGTATTTAATTCTTCGTTTATTCATACTTTTTCTTTTCGAATTTGGTTGTTCTCTTTTCATGTTCTTTTATGTTTCGAGAGTTCTACATTCGCGTAGTCTTTGTCCATATTGTAAGGGCCCATGAGTTAGGTTATTTTATCTTCTGAGCTTTTAAAACACCAGTTGCCGCTTCTTCTGATAAATTGTAGAATAGTGCTTCTTATTGTTTTTCCAAGCCATCATGTGAAGCTTTTATGTTATACACTATTGGTCTCATGACCAGCCTTTGTAAATGTTTTATATCATAGCGAAAAGGCATCTACAGAAGTAGATATATGAATTTTTTTACTGATGTTGCTATTCAGTTGATCCTTAGTTACTTAGCATCTGTTAGACTACTTCTCCATTCTTATGTTTAGAATCTTGATGATTATTTTATTAGTTTTAAGTTGAATTTTGTATTCTATAATAGTTGATAGCATATTTAATACTAACTTATGGTATCATTTGGTCAAGATTAAAAGAAAAAGATATTGAGCAAGTTAAAGAAAAAAAAAAAAGAAGTTTCACAACCATTAGTGCTCGCAAGCATTCTTTTTGTTAAATTGAATTATTTTTGTGGCAAAAATATTTCTTATATACATGTTTATGAACTGATATGAATACAACCTGACACTGAATATTATATATGCACAGGTAAAGGTATTTGAAATGGACAAAACTTGGATACCTTATGATAGAAGATTTTTAGAGTATAAAATTGGTGTTGCTGATTTCTTAGAATTTGCAATTTTGAATGCTGAAAACCGAATGTCAATCTGATGTCCTTGCTGTTAGGGTTGTGTACGTCAAAGAATACTTTATGCTTGTATTACCTAATTTCCCGGTCTTTATCTATGAGAATATTTAATTCATTTATCACATATTTTGCATATTTATTCACGCTATGGTTATGCAAATGTAGTCTAAATTACTTTATATTGTAGATAATGTGGTATGTCGTGTCACACAGAAGATCACATTATCGGTTCCTTATATAGTAATATTTAGTTCACAACCTATATAACATTAGACCGTTATGTGAGAGGTTATAGTATATGCTTGAGATTGGTTGGTCTTGACCATTACCATATATTAGCGTATTCGGTATACGTTGAACAGGATCGAGGTGAGGTAGATTCTTATGTACTAACTATAAGAAGAATGTACATCTCAAACAATTATTATTTCTTAATTCTAGTGATTAATATTTAATATTTATTGCTTTGATTTATCATGGGTGAGAGCCACAATGATTGACTCAATATGCTCGATATTTTGGGTAATATTATTATTTATATGATAATTAATATTATAGCTAGAAATCGTGTCCCGACCAGTCGGGTTGATCACGTCCTTGAGGCACTCGAAAGGATTAATATATTAAACCGTGCAGATGGAATTAATTTTCCGATATAATAATAAAGGTCGAGTGGTATACTCATGTATAATATATTAATTAATTAAAAGCTGTCAGTGGCTTAAATTAATTAATAGACATGGAATATATTAAACACGGGAAATAATTAATTCAAAAAGGAGCCCAATTTCGTAATTGGGATTTTGATAGGAAGTGCAATATCAACCTTTTGGTGGACTAAGTTGATATTAATAGAGTCTTAATATTAGGAAGAGTCCTAATATTGGAAAGAAGATATCTATTGGGAGTCCTTACTATTTCCTCCTTAAGGTCCCTAGAGTAGCCCAAAACACCTATATATAGGACATTGGTGTTGGCCGATTTTCATCATCATTATTGCCCAAGAAAATCGATTTTTGTGTGTGTGTTTAATTTTGGATCTTGACTTGTGTATTGGATTCCACAATTTAGATAACATAATATTTTTCTAAAAATACCAAAATATTCAAGAAAAATAGATAGAACAAAGATCGTGAGTTTCTTGAGAAGATAATTCGGCCGATTCATTGTAGTCCAAGTAGTCCGGTAGATTGTTGCCCACACGGCATCCGGACATAGGCGGGATATACTCTAGAAGATCTTGAGGTAGAAATACAAGAAGATCAGAGAGGAGTACGAAGAGGAGATAAATCGATCAAAAGAGAATTTCTACCACTTCGTGTCAAAGGTATAAATGACCGACTCTCATGCGTAAATATATGTGTTTAATTGTTTATTAATTTGTTTAGTTAATTAATTGACAAGCCTAAATAGATCCGGTTTTTATGTTGGTTAGTTTATAAAACCTTTCATTAAATAATTTCCACCAACTTACTTCCGCTGCGTTTTATATTCCAACAATTGGTATCAGAGCCGGTCTTTAGGTTCTGTTCAATTTAATTAATTTGGTGATTAATATGCTAGCAATTAAATATTCATGTAGTATGATTTTGGAATATTTTGCTCGAATTTATCTTGCAGGAGAATATGATCCAATTATTATGGCTATGTGATATTTTTATTTATTTACGCGTTTTGGTAATTTGGCCCAGTTTTGAGCCATGCATAAGTTTTTCCCGTGAGAAAATCCACGGGTAGAATAGGAATCATTTTTCTTGTAATTTCATGTAAATTCGATGTATTTTATTGCGAATAAGATTGTAATCGAATTGAAACACACAAAGTACGAAAGAGAATGAAGTCCAGCGCGAAGAGGAGTCCCAATCGGACGAACCGACCGAGACCAGCAAGGTGCCGATCGGGACTCGGCCAGCAGCTGCTCCCGGCCGTGGACTGCTGCACTCGGCCAGCTAGGTAGCTTGGGCAGGTTGGGCAGTCGGGCAACTCGGTCAGCCCGGGCAGTGGGTCGGGCAATGGACAATGTCGGTCGGGCCGGGCAATGGCAAAGCAGTCGGCTGGTGGCCGTGGTCAAGTTGTCCGGTTCGGGTCGTTCGATTCGTTTTTCCGCGAGATGCTTGAAGTAGTGGGAGCAAACGGGGCGAAGATTTTCTCGTTATTCAAAACGAGGAATAAAAGCCATGATAATTGGATTTAATTATCCAATTTTTTTATTTGTTGGTTTTATTGTTTTGATGTATGGCATGTATGGATGTATGCGTGATATGTTTCCTTGCATGTTAGGACGAGAAAATTAAAAACCTTAATTTTTTAAAATAACTAAGTGATTTTAAATTGATTTTTCAAAATCAAATTGGCCTCCATAATTGGTTTAAATTGTGAAATAATTAGCATGCGCGTTGACATTAGAGCCTTCCTCCACATCGGATGTGCTAATTATTGGCTCACTAGTTTTAAACTTCAGATTTGATAACAAAAAGGTGAATATTATTTTTTTATGATAGGACCTCTCTATCTGTAGGACTATTATCATTAAATGATACTCTAAGGTTTGTTAAATTATGGTGTTCACTTAGGTGTATTGATTAATAAGCTCCCCATCGGAGTCTATGTTAATTAAATACATGGCCAAGAGGAACCAACTATTAATTTTACTTGTCAAAACGCATCTTGGCTAGATAGTAAAAGTAAAGACGTTAAAATCTACTTGAAAATATATGTGTAAACGTCCACACTATCGTGGCTTGCATGTGCGGTTTTTCAAGGTGTTGATTGATTGCTTATATATATTTTTTGAGGTTTTTCAATATATTTTGCGTCGAATTATGTGATGAATGGTGTTTTTAATTTTATTCTCAGATGTCTTTTAATCCACTAGCTGTTATTCTCAAAGAAAACAAACTTGATGGCACTAACTTTGCCGACTGAAAAAGAAATCTTGATATTGTCTTGACTGCCGAGGGACATAAATTTGTTTTAACTGAGGAGAGCCCTTTGGAACCAGAAACGGATGGCACTCCGGAAGAGTTGGATGAATTCCGGAAATGGAAAAAGTCTGATGAGATGGCTCGCTGTTACATTTTGGCTTCACTGACAAATGTATTGCAACATCAGCATCAGACGATGGGCTCGGCCGCGGAAATGATGAAAAATCTCACTGAGATGTTTGGTCATCAGAATCGGGCGGCTAGGCAAAATGCAATGAGGGTTTTGATGACAACTCAAATGTCTGAAGGGACCCCAGTAAGGGATCACGTTCTTAAAATGATGTCTCATTTGAACGAACTGAGCATACTGGGAGCCACTATCGATGCGGAGTCGCATGTCGATATTATATTGGGCAGTTTACCAAGAAGCTTTGAGCAGTTCCGCCTTAACTACATCATGAATCGTAGGACTTACACATTGGCGGAACTTCTGACAGAGCTTTAGTCTGTTGAAGGCCTCTTCAAACAAGGTTATCATCAAATTCTTGCGGCAACCGGTGCTGCTTCTTCAAAACCCAAATGAGGAAAGAAGAAAAAGCAGGTTGGCCAGAAGCAAGTGGCAAACTTCAAAGCTAAGGGCAAGGCTCCTCAGTCCTAGGCGAACAAAAAGCCGAAGGGCAAGTGCTTCAATTGCGGTCTAAAAGGGCATTTCAAGAGTGACTACCCTAAGAAAGGTATGTCTCATGCACTAGTAGTCAAAACATGTTTGGCTGCCTGTTCCAACACTTCGTGGATAGTGGATTCGGGCTCTACTGATCATGTTTGTTATGAATCGCAGGGTTCCAAGTAACCAAGGTACTTAGTACGGATGAGATTACAATAAGCTGGGGTGACTATTCCAGGCTGAAGGCTGTTGCAGTGGGAGTCGTGCAGTTAAAAGTTGATGATAGGATTTTAGTTCTTAATAATGTATTATTGGTACCCGCTTTTAGAATGAATTTGATTTCAGTTTCTAAATTGCGTCGTGATGGATGTTCAGTTTCTTTTGAATATAATGCAATTATTCAAAGAAATGGGGAATATATTTGCGGGAGTACTTATAATGAAGAACTTTATATCATCAATGTTGCACCACCTCCCTTTCATAATTATAAATCACTTAATTCTTTGACTAATCCTAATAAAAGAAAAGAACCTTCGGGCATAAATCCAACATATTTGTGGCATTTACAATTGGGTCATATTAACCTTAGAAGGATTTAAAGATTGGTGAGCGATGGCCCATTGGATTCGCTCCAAGTTGAGTCATTTCCAACCTTTGAATCCTGTCTAGAAGGTAAAATGACTAAAAGGGCTTTTCAAAGCAAAGGAAATCGTTCACAAAATGTGTTGGAATTGGTTCATACCGATGTATGTGGTCCAATGAACATCCAGGCTAAGGGTGGTTTCGAATACTTCATCACGTTTGTAGATGATTATTCGAGATATGGATACATCTATTTGATGCGACGTAAGTCTGAATCTTTTGATAAGTTCAAAGAATTCGAGGCTGAAACGGAGAAGCATCATGGGCAGAGTATCAAGTCACTACAATATGATCGTGGTGGCGAATACCTTAGTGGAGAGTTTTTGGATTTCTTGGCACGGGGGATTACTTCCCAGCTCACAGCGCCTGGTACACCACAACAAAATGGTGTTGCTGAACGAAGGAATCGTACTTTATTAGACATGGTTAGGTCAATGATGAGTTATTCTGATTTGCCTATTTCGTTTTGGGGATAAGCCTTGGAAACAGCGGCATACATTCTAAACTTGGTGCCTTCGAAATCAGTTCCAAAAACACCCACAGAAATGTGGAATGGGCGCAAGCCCAGTCTAGGACATGTTCGGATTTGGGGTTCACCAAAGACACGTCTTTGAATAAGGAAGTCGATAAGTTGGCATCTCGCATGTATAATGCGAGTGTTTGTAGGATATCCAAAGGGAATGAAGGGTGGCCTATTCTACAGTCCTAAAGACCAAAAGGTCATTGTTAGCACCAATGCTCGGTTCTTAGAGGAGGACTATGTGATAAGCCACAAGCCTAGGAGTGAGGTCATTCTAGAATAACTTAGGGGAGAGATTTCGAGAATACCAATTGTGCAAACACCCAGTGTGGATACGCAAACCAAGGACATGCCTCGTCGTAGTGGGAGGGTTGTTCGTCAACCTGAACGTTTCATCAGCATCGGAGCATCTTCGGACAACTCCCCGGACCAGTATGAAACGGATCCATGTATGTACAAACAGGCAGTTCAATACAAGGATGCTGAATCCTGGAAAATAGCAATGGAATCCGAAATGGGATCTATGGATTCTAATCAATTGTGGGAGCTAGTAGAGCTACCCAACGGGGTAAAACCCATTGGAAGTAAGTGGGTCTACAAGCGTAAGATAGGATCGAAATGGAAGGTTGAAACCTTCAAAGAAAGGCTTGTTGCGAAAGGTTACACTCAGAAGGAGGGCATCAACTATGATGAGACCTTTTCGCCAGTATCCATGCTTAAATTGATCCGGATTCTCTTAGCTATAGCTGCGTATTTGGATATGGAGATTTGGCAGATGGATGTCAAGACTGCGTTCTTGAATGGGAGTCTTGATAAGGAAATCTACATGCGCCAACCTGAAGGATTCATTGCTGAAGGAGAGGAGCACTTAGTGTGCAAGCTTAAGAGAGCCATTTATGGTCTCAACCAAGCATCAAGGTCTTGGAACATGCGATTTGATGAGTTCATTCAATCATATGGTTTTGAACAGTGTCCTAGTGAGGTTTGTGTAGACAAAAAGTGCGATGGAAACGTGCTGGTGTTT
The DNA here is from genome assembly GCA_033398695.1 of Orobanche coerulescens. Taxonomy (NCBI): domain Eukaryota; kingdom Viridiplantae; phylum Streptophyta; class Magnoliopsida; order Lamiales; family Orobanchaceae; genus Orobanche; species Orobanche coerulescens. The sequence continues at coordinate 233,731,097 of CM065802.1, forward strand.
CTTGTACTGTACGTAGATAATATACTTCTAATTGGAAACAATGTGAACGTATTATCAGACGTAAGGGTATGGGCCTGAGCACTTCGATATGAAGGATTTGGGAGAAGCTGGGCACATCCTTGGTATTAAGATCTTTCGAGATCGCAAGAAAAGGATGTTGTGCTTATCTCAGGCATCCTATATCGATACGGTGCTAAAGCGGTTCAGCATGGAGAATTCCAAGAAAGGTTTCTTACCTTACAGACATGGAATTCAGCTATCTAAGGCTATGTGTCCTAAGACACAGAAGAAGATAGATAACATGAAGCTGGTCCCTTATGCTTCGGCAGTGGGAAGCCTCATGTATGCTATGATTTGCACTAGGCCTGATATCTATCATCCTGTAGGCATGGTGGCGAGATATCAGTCGAACCCAGGACCGGGACATTGGATTGATGTCAAGCATATACTCAAGTACCTGAGAAGGACTATGGAGCATATGTTTGTATATCAATCAGATACACTTTGTCCTTTGGGTTACACTAACTCGGATTTCAGTGCGGACAAGGAAAAGCCGAAATCAACTTCCGGATATGTTTTCACTTTGGGAGATAGAGCCATCAGTTGGAGGATTGTGAAGCAAAAATGCATAGCGGACTCTACCATGGAATCCGAGTATGTAGCTGCCTCAGAGGCAGCTAAAGAGGCGGTATGGCTCAAGTACTTCCTAAAGGATTTGGGTGTGATTCCTGATTTTCCTAGGAGTATTACACTTTATTGTGATAATACCGATGCTGTTGCAAATTCGAAGGAACCACGGGCCCACAAATCAAGCAAACATATCAAGCACAAATATCATATCATTCGAGATTTTGTGAAGTGAAGAAAGATCATTGTCTCCAAGATAGCATCTGAAGACAACCTAGCTGATCCTTTCACGAAAGAGTTGCCCTCAAAGTCATTTGAAGGGCATGTTGAAGGAATGGGGTTGAGATGTATGACAACATTGCTTTGAGTATAAGTGGGAGATAGATAGATATGGTCTAGATAGTATACTTCAAAAGCATGTTTTGAGTATAAGTGGGAGATTGTTAGGGTTGTATACGTCAAAGCATACTTTATGCTTGTATTACCGAATTTCCCGGTCTTTATCTATGAGAATATTTAATTCATTTATCACATATTTTGCATATTTATTCACGCTATGGTTATGCAAATGTAGTCTAAATTACTTTATATTGTAGATAATGTGGAGTGTCGTGTCACACAGAAGATCACATTATCGGTTCCTTATATAGTAGTAATATTTAGTTCAGAATCTATATAACATTAGACCGTTATGTGAGAGGTTGTAGTATATACTTGAGATTGGTTGGTCTTGACCATTAGCATATATTAGCGTATTCGATATACGTTGAACAGGATCAAGGTGAGATAGATTCTTCTATACTGACTATAAGAAGAACGTACATCTCGGACAATTATTATTTCTTAATTCTAGTGATTAATATTTAATTATATATATTTAATATTTATTGCTTTGATTTATCATGGGTGAGAGCCACAATGATTGACTCAATATGCTCGATATTGTGCGCAATATTATTATTTATATGATAATTAATATTATAGCTAGAAATCGTGTCCCGACCAGTCGGGTTGATCACGTCCCTTGAGGCACTCGAAAGGATTATTATATTAAACCCTGAAGGTGGAATTAATTTTCCGATATAATAATAAAGGTCGAGTGGTATACTCATGTATAATATATTAATTAATTAAAAGCTGTCAGTAGCTTAAATTAATTAATGGACATGGAATATCTTAAACACGAGAAATAATTAATTCAAAAAGGAGCCCAATTTCATAATTTGGGATTTTGGTAGGAAGTGCAATATCAACCTTTTAGTGGATTAAGTTAATATTAAAAGAGTCTTAATATTAGGAAGAGTCCTAATATTGGAAAGAATATATCTATTGGGAGTCCTTACCATTTCTTCTTTAAGATCCTTAGAATTGCCCAAAACACCTATATATAGGACATTGGTGCTGGCCGATTTTCATCATCATTATTGTCCAAGAAAATCGATTTTTGTGTGTGTGTTTAATTGTGGATCTTGACTTGTGTATTGGATTCCACAATTTAGATAACACAATATTTTTCTAAAAATACCAAAATATTCAAGAAAAATAGATAGAACAAAGATCGTGACTTTCTTGAGAAGATAATTCGGCCGATTCATTGTAGTCCAAGTAGTCCGATAGATTGTTGCCCACACGACATCCGGACATAGGCGGGATATACTCTAGAAGATCTTGAGGTAGAAATACAAGAAGATCAGAGAGGAGTACGAAGAGGAGATAAATCGATCAAAAGAGAATTTCTACCACTTCGTGTCAAAGGTATAAATTACCGACTCTCATGCGTAAATATGTGTGTTTAATTATTTATTAATATGTTTAGTTATTAATTGACAAGCCTAAATAGATCCGGTTTTTATGTTTGTTAGTTTATAAAACCTTTCATTAAATAATTCCCACCAACTTGCTTCCGCTGCGTTTTATATTCCAACAATTGCACCTTTTGTCGCAATATGGAGTTTCATAAGCCTGAACTGGTGAAGCTTCATTTGTTTCAGAAAGGTTTTCTTGAGTCATATGTCATATGGACTAAGCATGGGGAAGTTGACCCTTCTACCTCCACAAAGTGTCAAGACCATCCACCTAGTGAAAGATTTACATGTCAAGATTATAATAATGTAGTTGATATGGTCCAAGATGTTTATGAGCATTATGATAAAGACCCTAGTACTTTAAAACACATGCTTGATGATGCTGAAAAACTTTTATATCCGGGTTCAAAGCATTCAAAGCTTGCCGGTTTGATGAGGCTCTATAGTGTTAAAGGGAATTATGGGTGGTCTGATAAAGGGTTTTCGACTTTGTTAGATGTCCTTGCTGATATTTTGCCTATTAATAATGATTTGCCTAAGTTAGTTTATGAGGCTAAGAAAACTATGAAACTGTTAGGCTTAGATTATGAGAAAATATATGCTTGTCCAAATGATTGCATTATGTATAGAAAAGATTTTGTTGATCTTGTTGAGTGCCCGAACTGTGGAGCATCTCGATGGCAGGGAGAAAAAATTGGATTGAAAAAACTAAAAAATGGTGTGCCTGCAAAGGTGTTGTGGTATTTCCCCTTATTTCTAGGTTCAAAAGAATGTTCCAGTCACCACAAACTGCTCAAAATTTGACATGGCATGCAAATAAGAGAATTAAAGATGGCAAACTTCGCCATCCAGCAGACTCACCATCTTGGCAATTAATTGACAATAAGTGGCCACAATTTGCAGAAGAGGATAGAAATCTTCGTTTAGCTCTATCAACTGATGGGGTTAATCCACATAGTACATTTAATAGTACTTATAGTTGTTGGCCTGTTTCTTTGATTACATATAACCTTCCTCCGTGGTTATGTATGAAGAAAAAGTTTATGATGTTGTCTCTTTTGATATCTGGTCCTAACAACCTTGAAATGATCTAGATGTATACTTAGCACCCTTAATTGAGGACTTGAAACTTCTCTGGGATAAAGGTGTTGATGTTTATGATGCATGGAAAAAAGAAACATTCAACTTACGAGCTATCCTAATGTGGACAATCAGTGACTTTCCAGCATAAAGAAACCTCTCTGGTTGTACTGTTAAGGGATATTATGCCTGCCCAATTTGTGGAATAGACACTTGTGCATCTTGGCTACCACATAGTCGAAAAATGTCTTATATGGGCCATCGTTGATTCTTACCATGTGGACACCCATTTCGAAAACTTAAAAAGGTTTTGAATGGGAAGCAAGAGTGGGGTGAGCCTCCTAGGACTTTATCTGGTTTGGAAATCTTAAATATGGTAGAAGCTATTGATACTAAGTTTGGAAACAAAAAAGTTAAGAAGCGAAAACTTGACGATGTTGATGGCGATGATGATGAGGGAATAACTAGAAAATTGTTCAAAAAGAAATCAATCTTTTTTTCCCTTGATTATTGGAAACATTTGTTAGTTAGATGTGATGCATATCGAGAAAAACGTGTGTGAAAGCATTTATGGTGCACTACTTCATCAACCGGGTAGGACAAAAGATGGGTTTAACGCTAGAAAAGATCTTGAAGATCTTAAGCTTAGGGGAAAATAAGTTCATGATGAGACCAACAAAAAAAAACAAGTCTTGCCTCCAGCTCCATACACCTTGAGTAAAAAAGAAAAAAAACAATTCTGTGAAACTTTATATGATGCGAGAGTACCCGATGGCTATTCTTCGAACTTTCAAAAACTTGTTTCTTTGGATGAATGTCGACTTCAAGGACTAAAATCTCATGATTTCCATACTCTAATGCAACAACTCCTGCCATTGGCTATTCGAAATTGTTTGCCTGTGAATGTTAGAAAAGTTATTATCAGATTGTGCTATTTTTTCAATTTGTTGTGCTCTAAAGTCGTGGAACCCGGTACCCTTGACCAAATACAGAAGGATCTTGTAATCACTTTATGACTAATGGAAAAGTACTTCCTACCAAGTTTCTTTGATATCATGATTCATTTGACAATCCATTTAGTTGAACAAGTTAGATTATGCGGCCCCGTTTATTTTCGATGGATGTACCCTTTTGAGAGAGGGATGAATTATGTTCGTAATCGTTACCGTCCTGAGGGTTGTATCGCGGAAAGTTATGTTGCTGAAGAAGCACTACAATTTTGTGATGAATACATCTCTCATTGTGATGTTGCTGATTTTACAATCGAAAAGCCTCTGGGTGGTGGAAATTGTAAGTCAGTCAATGATCTTTTGCTGGCGCAAGCACATCGTTGTGTTTTAATGAACACTCCTGAAATCCAACCATATATTGAGTAAGTTCTTGAATATTCTATTTATAAGTAACATGTTAATAGAGTTGTAAGATTTTAGTATAATAAACCAGTTTTACTTGTATCTCACTTCAGGGAACATATGTGTCATTTAAGGTCAACACACCATTATAAAGCAAAGAAACATCTGTGGTTGCAGAATGAACACACTCGTACATTTGCCACTTGGTTACAGAACAAGGTTAGAACTTATAGACTGACTATAGTAACACTTATAAAAGGTTAACTCACAATCAGTTCATATTATATAATTAATGTGGTTCTTTTTTGAATTTCAAATTATAGATAGCAGATGATAGGGAAAATAATGTGCCGGTTGACGAAACAGTGAAGTTGTTGGCAAACAAACCTCGTTCAAGCGTGTTAATATATCTTGGCTATCATATTAATGGCTGCAATTTTGCTACGAATGACCGGGATAATAATCGTGTAACTCAAAACAGTGGTGTTAGGATTGTTGCTAACACTCTACAAATATCAAGCTCAGACGACAAACGACCACATTCTGGTGACATGGCCTTCTACGGAGTCATTGATGAAATCTGGCAGCTTGATTATCTGATGGTTAAGAAGATACTTTTCAAATGTGATTGGGTAGATAGTCGAGGGGTTAATGTGGATGATTTTAGTATGACTGTCGTTGATCTAAATCGAATTGGTTATAAACCAGATTGTTTTATTCTAGCTTGTCATGCAAATCAAGTATTCTATGTGAAGGACCAATTAGATGACAGAAAATCAGTAGTCTGTTCGGTGAGTGACATAACATACAAGTTAGATGGAGAAAGATATGAAGATATTGATGTATACACTCCATTAAGCAACAAACTTCCAGTGTGTGAGCTAGATGAGAAGGATGATCAGGTAATTTATGACAGAAAAGATTGTGATGTTGTTCCATTAAATGATGATTAACAAATGAATAAATGCATTATTGTAAATAGTGAGTTCTTTTTTTTACTGCTGGTGTATTACTTTTGAAGTTAATTTATGTACTAACTTATTTAAACATCTTTCGATTGCAGGAGATATGGCTGAAAATAATGAGTTGGCTGAAAATAATGAGTTCACACTTCCAGAACTTGAGGGAACGCCGAGAAGAAAGAAGCAAACAAAAAAAGGGTTGCAAAAAGAAGAATTTTCTAACCACAATGTGATCGAGTACAATTCTTATGGTGTTCCATTTGTAAAGGGAGCAATGATCTCAGGAGTTATATCGGTGTTATCGTGCGATAAACAATTTCGATTTTACATGATGATTGGAGGCATGTTCCAATGGACATGAAGGATAGTTTGTGGCTTCATTTTCAGGTACAGTTCAGTTGTTTAATAATATATTGGATTAGTTTGCATGTGTGTAATGCATATATTGTGTTTGAACTGGTGCAATTCTAGCTGGTTTTGTAGAAAAAGTTCAAGTTGAGTGTGAAAAGTAAAAACCAAGTGTTGAAATGGATGGGGGTTGCATTAAGGAACTTTAGAAGTGAGCTGGCCAATGATTTTATTTTGCCTTGCAAAGACGATCTTACGTCATTGGCTTTGCCTCCTATTGAATATCCTAGCATTAAAAGAAAATATTGGAAGTTTTTTGTTGATAAGGTTCTCGCTGAAGAATTCCAGGTATATTGTATATTACTTTACTTGGTTTATTACTAAGCAGGCGTTATAACTATTTTGTTCTGAAATAACTATTTTTGCAGGACGAAAGTAAGAAAGCGAGAGAAAAAAGAGCTAAGAATGTCTACAATCATCGGTTGGGTAGCACAGGATATGGTGGCATGTTGTATAGGGAAGTATGTAAATACTTGTCTGCCATCTAAATATAAGTTATTTTCAGGTTTAATACATTTTCATTGTTATTAATCTAATACAGAAGAAACAGACTGGAGTTTCTGAACGAGAAATTGATCGTAGTGATGCGTGGTTAATGGCACGAGCTGACGATAAAGGAGAGTGTGCTTTGACAAGATAGTAAGTTAAATTGTACTCTTATTAGTAATAATGACTAAAAAAATCTATAATATTGAATATTTCCTTTTTGTAGAGTGAATTGAAGAGTCAAACTGAAGAAGGAACGTTCCAATCATCGGGGTCAAATGACATTTTAGGTCTGACCCTCCGTATGTACCAAGTGGAAGTAGGATACAAGGATTGGGGCAATTTATCACCCCATCCATGTACTTCCACATTCCTGATGCTACAAAGTTGGCGAAGGAAAGAAAGATGTATCAAGAGAGTTTCCAGTTTATGTCTAACAAACTGGAAATTATGAATGCGAGATTGAATGCATACAGCAACACTGAAATTAGAAGTTCTAGCTTTCCAAAACCCAAAGCTTTCTCTGGTAATCAGTTTGAGACTGACAAACAGTCCCGAGAAATTCTTGGAAAAAGAAAGGTTAGTAAATGAAATATTACATGTCTTTATTATATCCTATCTTGGTATACATGTACTAATAATGGTACATATATATATATATAGGCTATTTTATCTTTGCAAAAAACTACTCCGAAGCCTCTGAAGAGTAAAATAAATAAGACTTGCGAAATAACTCCACATAAGCTAGATTTCGAAGTTACTTCAAAACCTACCCGAAGAAGAATCCTATGGTATTAGAAGAATCCTTTAAGCCATTATCTAAACCAATTTCTCCGAACTCTCCTGTAAATGATGTGCAATTTATCTACGACAATAGAGTACAAAAGAATGAACCACTTGTAATCAAACTATTGGATCGGAAGCTTGATCGAAGTAAGAATAATCGAGGAGCTGCACAATCAAAAGAGAGTCGCAAGAATGAATATATAAACATGTTCACCATGTTTATTGAGAATTCACTACCACGACCAATCCTTATTGGGCATGACACAACAGCGTTCGGTGAAATTTGGGAAACACCCCTGGATAAAGTGATTTGTGATGAAATCATCAACTTTCAAAATGTTTCAAATTGCATTATTGACATATGGATCAAGTACGGTACAAGTGTATTATGTGATGCTATGATTTTGTTTGATCAAAATGTACTTCATACAATATTTTTTTCTTGTAGGTATTTGTGCGAGGAGATGGACAATAGCGGAATTGTCAACCCATTTCAGTTTGGGCTTTTTCAAAAGCTACATCCAATAAAGTTCGGAGTTAACGACAGATCCCAATACATTTCGAAATTTTTGGGTTTGACTGAGTTAGGACAAGTCATCGTGGGTATAATCTTTACTTTTTACTATTCATATATTTTATTAGACAATAATAAGTTAATTTTAATATGAATTTTCATCACAAACCGTGATTTCATTTTTTTAGTGGCCATTAGGTGTTGTTTGCAATTGACTTAGTGAGTCGTATAGTCTATTATCTTGACCCCATGAGACATAGTCCCGATGAAACTATGAAATAAATAGTGAACCAGTTAAGTGTTTACTTAGTTTATGCTTTCATGTTCTTTTGCTTTCATTTTTGCATTTCTTTACCAATGGTTTAAATTCTTCTTTGCAGGGGGATTGGAATATATCAATCTTTGAAGTGTGATAGAAAGATTAATGTGCAGTGGGTCTCTGTGAAGGTAAAAATGGTGAAATCGAAATATGTTCTCCACAAATTTTAAGCAAAAGCGAATATTCAGCTTTTACATTACTTAACCGATATTCTTTTGTAGTGTCCAAAGCAACCTAGCTTTTTTGAATGTGGCTACTACGTGATGAAATATATTGAAGATATCTATAAGGATGTGAACATTCTAAAAAAATGAGGTAAGTATCAAAAATTTTAGTGTTGATAAATTTATAAGCAGTGTTATCATGGCGTCGCCTTGGCGGTCCAGCCAGCCCGCCTGGAGGCTTCGCCTCGCCTGAAATGAAGTAAGGCGGGCAAGTTGCTAATTAGGCGTCGTCCATTAGTGTTAGGCGGGCGCCTGGACAACCGAAAATCTGGTCTGCTTCATTATTTAGTTTTTATTAAGTTTACAAATGCGAAAATTTGGTCTGCTTCATTGTTTAGATTTTATTAAGTTTATAAATGCGAAAATCTGGTCTGCTTGCTCAATCTCATTAAGTTTACAAATGCTTCACTATTCTGTTGACAATCTTATTTTTGTGAATTTGAAATGAAAGTTCAAGGGAATCGATAACTACAGCATGAAAGATCTTTCGGAACTACGTGATCGATGGGCTACATATGTTGCCAAGTTAATTACAGCTTACAATCGTGAGGTAATTTTAATATGAGTCATTTATATACAAAATTCTTCTGAATATCTATGGAACATTAGTTAGATATAGTATGTTAATTGATTCTTCACACTTGTACAGGTGGGAAAAATTTGAAGTTGTTGAGCATGTAGGTGTGGTGGGACAAATTGATGTTGCTGATGGTTGAAGTTGTGTTTTGCATTGTATGCTTAAAATCCATTGTTTTTGTCTTGATGGAGATTGTTGAGCAAGAGGAATTGCTTTTTGTGAGGTCTGACAGCACACTCGACTGATTTACCGAACCAGCTTAAATCCATTTCCAAGGCCCAGCTGCGAAACTTGGTTGAAGTGTTTTGTTAGTAGTTAAGTTGAATGCTTGATTAGTATACTTGATTGAGGTGTTATGTTGGTATAGTTCAAAATTTCCCAGACTTGGTAGTTTAGTACTTTGATTGTATTTTGATGGCTCTCGATGCTTGGTTTTGTATTCTGCTGCTTTTTTGATAGTGAATTGCATTTGATAGTGAATTGCATTTGGGATGTTTTATAAGTGAAATGTCTGTTTGAAAATTTTAATTTATGGTATTTTTTTCATGTAATTAAACAAAATAATGTAATTGAGATAAAAATACATTTTTTTTCACAAATCTAAACGTATAGTGACACTAAAATAGTGTCGGTAATTATTTTTACTGACACTTTATAATAGTGTCAGTAATGCTAAAGGCAGAATATACTGACACTAATATTTAGTGTTAGTAAAAAATTAATTACTGACACTATTTTAGTGTCAGCAAAACAAAATACTGACGCTATTTTAGTGTCAGTATTTATTGACTCTTGTATTACTGACACTAAAAATTAGTGTCAGTATTTTCTGGCTTTAGTATTACTGACACTATTATGAAGTGTCAGTAAAACTAATTACTGACACTATTTTAGTGTCAGTAAAGGGGATATTTGTACTGGTGGTTGTAAATTGAGTCATTCTTTCTTAAGATTTATATTGTCTCATATCACAGTTCACGATCTATAATGAAAGAATTTTTTAAGATGCAACGACTTGTGTATTGAATTAAAGAGACTCGAAAGCTTCTTTTGAAATACACAAGTGTCATGAGTGTAGTTTACGCAGTTGGCGTAATTTGCGCTATAACGTCCCATCGAGGTTTATCCAAGACGCACTGTAAGAAGAGAAGCGAGCCCCTGGCCATAAAAAAAAAGAGACTCGAAATCAATTACAATGGTAAATGACTCCTGACTAGATAACTAGTAATGGACGACCTAAGTATCTGGATGTAAGTTGTATACAATACATATGTTCTATTTCGTGCGTATTTATGCATGCTTTTTAATATTTTCAATATGTTTTTCGACAAGAATAAACATAATTTATTGTCTTACTTTAATTACAATTATTTAATTATTATACTTTTAAAACTTTATGAAAATTAGTTCAGTATTTTAATATAATACAAGATAGCACAAATACGAATTGTCTAGCAATATAATATACCACAAATTTTAATTGTCATAGCAATACCATATCGATATTTTGGTAACAATAAATTTGGTCTTTTTTTTTTCTCAATGGTAAATTTTGTAAATATAAAAACTTAAAAATGAACAAAAAAAATGCAAATACCTCGAATTTCACACAAAATACATTGGCCATGTTCAACCTTATACTTGGAATTGATTATAATTCTCAAACTTAATTTGTCCATGCTTTTGTTATACTTAAATATATTTTAATATTCATGTTATTCGGCTAAAGAGTACTACTCGAATATTTATATAGCTATATGAATACTGTTGTACTTACTTGGCTGAGTGCATGAGTACTTGCGTGCCCATTTGGCCGCGTACATCAGCACTCGTGTGTACTATTTGTTCACGCGGGTACATGAGTACTCGTTACTCATTTCGCCGAGTACATGAGTACTTGCGTGCCCATTTGGTCGAGTACATGAGTACTCGTGTTTGGCCGAGTACATTTAGCCTTTTGAATCACACTTATATTATATGAGTACAATATTACTTATTTGGCCGAGTAAATTGATACTCATGTACTCATTTGACCAAGTATATGAATACTGAAATACTAAATTTATTTGAATACAGTAATACTGAATTACTCAAAATTCTTAAACACAGTTTAAATAGGGAAAGCCGTTAGCACTCCATACTTTTCCCCACAAAAGGGTCCAAGTTTTCAAATCGAGAGTGAAATGTAGAGAGTCGTAAGTGTGATTCAAAAGGCTAATGAGAAAGGGAGAATAATTAGTTTCAAGAACAAGAATGCTGATAATCATGAATATAAGATTCATGTTGTTGTCTTCCAAAAATCTTACAACAACACACAAAAACAATCATCATCTTGCACTCATGATGCCTGAAAATCTCTTTATTTATTTATTTATTTATTTTACTTTATTTTAATTCTTTGTTGTCTCATCAGCATGCTCACCCCCAACCCCTCCATCACCTACATATAAACACACTCTCCGGTACCATCCACAACACCTCTAACTCCTTTCACACACTACACACACTAAATCAAACTATTCCCGTTGCATATTCTATTCATATTCCATCTATTATTATCAACATCTTCCCTTTTTTTTTTTTTTTAATATCGTGAAAATTTCCTGTTGTTATACTTAATTAATGGCTGTCTCCGGGTTCGAAGGGTTCGAAAAGAGGCTCGAGCTGCACTTCTCCTGCGAAGATCCGGCCACCGGAAACTACGGCCTCCGGCGACTGGATTTTTTATCGCTGGAGAAAGTGTTGCATGCGGTGCAGTGCACCGTGGTGTCCGCTGTGGGGAACAAGTACTTCGACTCTTACGTGCTGTCTGAATCGAGCCTCTTTGTCTACCCAACAAAAGTCATCATCAAGACATGCGGCACCACTCAGTTGCTCAAATCCGTCCGTCCGTTTGTCGACTACGGCCTTACGTTAGGCCTCACCCTCCGTGGGTGCCGGTACACCCGGGGCAGCTTCATTTTCCCCCTAGATCAACCTTACCCTCATACAAGCTTCGAACATGAAGTTGTTTATTTGGAGTCAAATTTGCCTAATAACCTTTCATGCAAAAAGGCATCAACCATGAATCCCGAATCCAATCACAAGTGGCATGTTTTTACCGCTTGTGATAAGGGGTACATGGTAGGTGGGGTGGGCATGCATGCAGATGATTTGTACACGGTGGAAATTTGTATGACGGAGCTCGACCCGATTTTAACTAGAAAGTTTTTCCGGTCCAGCGATAAAAGAAATGGCGACTCGGTCGGGAGAGAGATGACCGAGATTACGGGGATATGGGAAATTAATAGAAGTGCTCTTATTTGTGACTATGCATTTGATCCTTGTGGTTATTCGATGAACGGGATCGATGAAAACCGTTATTCAACGATACACGTGACGCCGGAGGATGGGTTCAGCTATTCGAGTTTCGAGTGTGTCGGCTCGATCTACGATGATAAGGATAAGATTCTCGAGGTTTTGAGGAAGGTGGTAAAGATTTTCGGGCCGGGGGCCCTATCCGTGTCGATGACTATGCCCTCGGTCGGAAACAAATTGTGGAGGGGAATGTCGAAGGCAGTCGAGCCGCTAGGGATGAAGCTGACGAGTTGCACGACGGATGAATTCCCCAACGTCGGGAGTGTTGTTTTTCAAACATTCACCACCAATCGGATATAAGACGGAACACGATAACATTGGTGGCGACGGTGGAGGAGATGTGGTGGTGGAGTTGGTATGTCAATTTGTTTAAAAGGGTAAAGTGGGCATGGGGAGATTAGTGGGAGATTCTAGGGTTTAGATGGTTTTGTTTTTTTTTTTTTTTCATTTTCCCTTTCTCCTTGTCATTGTTAGAAAAAAAAATATAAAGATGGTTGTATGGTGTCATCTGCATTGGATTCATTGTGGGGTTGACTTTGTCTTGAAATTATAAAAAAAAAAAGGAAAAAAAGAATAAAGGAACAAAAACATGAGTGATAGTTATAAATCACGCCTAGACTTTTTTAACTTGTCAAAGTGCTGGTTATATGATTTTGATTTTGATATGTTTATGTATGAACAATGTACAAATCCGGTAATTTTGATATGTACACTCATGAGTGGGTACATTTTGCAAACAAGGTGGATCAAGTAATTTGTAGGAGTGTATGTAACCACACCTTCATTAAAGGTAGTATTTATAAGTACGACAATGATATTTTTTAATATTAAAAATAATATTTTATAAGTAATGTATATTCTAAAATCGAAAAATAATCAATTATGATATTGAAAAGTATTGTTATTTGATCGTTTGATTCGAAATAAAGAAGCGTAATTTTGTTCACCCTCCTAAAAAAGTGGACTTACCCTCTCCCATTGAAGGGTGATTTAGGAAAATTAAAAATTATATTTTCAGAATTATTTTTATATTGTTCTATTTATCAAGATCTTTAGTTTGAATATAATTTTGATTTGTATTTTTATTTTTTTAAAAATAATTTATTTCTTTGGCTAAACAATTAATTTCACACTTAAAATAAATCATTTTTCAAAAATTGAGAAAATTATATATCAATATTTTACTTAAGTTAAAAGTTTAGATAAATATAAAATATAAAAATAGAAAATTTTATAAAATAAGTTCACCCTCTTTTTAAGACGACTAAAAAAATTAAAACTCAAAATAATGTAGTATTTGTTTATTTAAAGAGATGGGCTAGATTTAACGAAAGAATGGGTCTGAGGGAGTGGAAATCTAATTTTCCTTCTTTGAAAGGGCCCAATTTACATTTGTCCAATGAAAATATTAAACGACGTCGAACCTCACAGAAGTGACGGCAACTATAAAACCCTACACCTCCGCCGCGCAGAGCCGCCAGCCGCCACCGCCGATTCAACGCTTATCAGCGCATGAGAACACCTGTTATATAAATGGACAATGAGGGGAAGAAGGAAAAATACGAGAGCTACGTGGTTGTGCACAACATTGCAAAGCGGCACAACGTCGGAACGCTCGCGCGAAGCGCCACCGCGTTCGGTGTGACGGAGTTAATATTGGTCGGACGGCGGGATTTCAACGCCTTTGGCAGCCACGGCTCCACCTCACACCTCCGTTTCCGACACTTCCACTCTCTCTCGCTAGCCCATTCCTACCTCAAGGTTGCATCTCACCCTTAACACATATGTATATGTTTTACGCGCTTTCAACTGAAATCTTGCTCCCAACTGGTTCCGATTGGATAAAAAATTCATCTTTTTTTTCTTCCATTTTCATTTGTATTATAGATAACGATAATTTCACCTATTATCTATTTTGATTCTGTTTTGGCTTTTCTTTTCCTTTTTTTTCTTTCAAATCATTACTGTAACTTGATTTATGAAACAGTTCTGTTGAAAAAAAAATTGCGGTCTTTGATATTAAAAGTACAAAAGATTTACGCATAGTTTCCGAGTTTAACTTAACGAGAGAAAAGAAGGGAAATAGATGGAAATAAGAAGAACGAAAAAATATTTGGTGTTCCTGAGTTTTTTTAATAAAAAGAAACGGAAAGAAATGGAAGCAAAACTTTCCCTCTAACTTTCCTTCCAATTTGGAAGGATTTGGAGAGAAAAGAACATAATAGTTAATTTTCCTTTCACTTCCTTCGAACTCGGGAACACAAAATATAATTTCCTTTCACTTTTCTTTCTCTTCTTTTCTCTCCTAAATTTTTTTTCCTTCATTTTCTTTTTTTTACTAAAACTCGGGAACTAAGGGTTAGTTTTATCTCATTTTTTAGGAAATGGTATGACTATAAAGCATTATCTTGTTCTTGTAAATCCTGCAGCTTTTTTTTTTAATATATGAGTAGGTACAAATTATTTTCCAGATGCTGATGTCTTGAACTTTGTAAACCTCAGTATATTCGAACGATGATCTGAACCACTAAATGCAAACTTAGGTGTGATGTCGATTTATATGGATTGGTTGATGAAAATCGTGAACTGCATATAGAGAACGAGATAGGTCGTGCAAATTATCATAATATTGTTCTAATTTGATTTCTTTGTGATGTTTGTATTGATAAGGAGAGGGATTGTGATATATGTGGAGTGGAGATTACGGAAAATGCGATGGCAGTGAACGAGCATCCATTCATGAAGAGCACTGCCTTTCTTCTCGGCAATGAGGTTGGTTACCAATTTCAATCCCTTTCCTCTTTAGGGTCTGCTCGGCAAAACTAGCTGTAGATGTTGGCTGATAGGTGTTGCAGTAGGTGTCAGCTGTTGAATAGGTGTTATGTCACATAGTGCTTCTTAGAGGCAGTTGTCAAAGTAGATGTTTTATTTACGTCGCACATATTAGCTACTCCAGAAAATACCGCCGAATACACCCTTAATCACTTGATCGAAATAGGAAAGATCTTTTAAATGTCGTTAAATCATGTTATAATTGTCGTTTAGTCTACTCTTACAAGTTATGGCCTCGAACTCCAATAAAAGAAAGTCCTCAGTAAGTAATCCCTTCTCTCCTGATTATACTTGAAACCCTAAATTTATGGCTAAAGTACCTGTAATTTGCACCTGATTATACTCGATTCGCATTTAATTATTTAATCTCATGATTATGCAAAAATAATTTTGACTAAATGACAATGGAAAATATAGCTGGATGATGCAGGACAAGAATTGAAACAAAGGATATATGGAATAAAAAGACAAAAACTAGGGTGATTCAACCGTAGAAGAACCACTACCCCTAGGGTGATTCAACCGTAGAACAAAGGATATGTGGGGTTGACATCACTTATAGAGAGAATAGAAACCCTAATAATACGACCTAATGGACTAAGGCCCATAAACAACCGGCTTATTATCGATAACCAATTAAACATCTACTAAATACCTAGCCCCACATATAAAACATATAAATAAATACATAAATCCTATCTACATTAAAAATACTAAAACTATTTAATAATAAATAAAAAATACATTATTATCTTCACTTGCGTTCCCCATCACTGGACTATTATAATCATCTCTATGTGGTATACAGAATTTGCATGTACGATTAGGATATGGAATGTAAGTGCATTTTTCTCTTCTTGAATTGTGCATATGTATCACTCCGTCCGTACCACTTGAAGAGTCTACTTTTATAACATGATTTTTTCTCAATTGAAGAGTCTTATTTTTACATCTCATGCCCTTATTTATATGGATATATGTGGTTCAAAAATATTTCCCAACTAATAAAAAGGAATATAATTGGAAAATGGTACCAAAAAACTTATTTTTATCTATTGTACCTTATAATTAACAAAAATTTGTACATTCATCTCTTCAAAAAAATTGAAGGCGGGCATTTTCTTCGAAGTGTCTGCTAGCAGTAACTTGTACTAATTTGCATGAATTGTATTCTTGATAATACTCAGTTTGGAATATTGAACTTTTAGGGAACTGGGCTTTCGGCTAAAGAGTGTGAGATATGCGACTTTTTTGTATATATTCCACAATACGGTGGGGGGACTGCTTCTTTGAACGTCACAGTAGCAGCTTCCATTGTTCTACATCATTATGCAGGTATGAATGATTAATATTCAACTCGATTAAGCTTACCGAGCAGGCATTTTATGATACTGATACGCCTAGGAGTACTCTATTAAAGTGTTTGCAGAGAAAAAAGTGATTTGTATTGTAGTAGCAAAAGCTAAAAGCAGTTGAGATTTAGAAGTCTGGCAAGTGTATGCAAATATAAGCTAAATGCTGAATAAGTTAGTGATTGATGAATGAGTCGTTCGCGTAAGTGATTAAGGGGTAGAATCATAAGTAGAAGTTGCCATGTTCTTTTCAGTGTTCTAAAAATCGGCCTAGGCAGCCGCCTAGGCGCTAGAAGGTGGCCCTCCGCCCCGACTACCCCCTAATCGGTTCTGCCAAGCGGCTAGGCGGGTCTTAGGCGGGCTAGGCGGGTCCTAGGCGGGTCCTAGGCGGGTCCTAGGCGACTAGCCCATCTATCCAGATTTTTTTTTCCTTTTCTATTTTATTTTTTAACGTTTTGTCCATAAACGTGTTTTCCTTCGCTGGACCCTCAAACCCTAAGTACCGTTTTTCTCCTGTATCTCCCGGTCCATTCGTTTCTTCCTTTTCACCTTCGCTGCGGAGACTATCATCTAATTCTCCATCTGCCTGCGCACCAAATAATCGGCAGCTCGCCTTCTTCTAGTCCAGTTTTTCCATTCCGGCCGTTTCATCATCTTCAGAGTTCCGGCGGTTCTTCCATCTTCTGGTCAGTGTTCTTCCAGCTCACCTTCGGGTTTTCTTTTTCTTTTTTTTTTTAAAAAAAAGCTGCTGTAGATGGAGAACCTATATTGGAGGAAGGATATGGAGATGAGGAAGACATGGAATTTTGACTTTAGTTTGTGACTTTTGCTTTTTGAATGTTTTTTTTTCAAGACTATTGGAATGTTTTTTTTTTTCAAGACTATTTTTGAAAATAATATTATTATGCATTATGTATGCATATATAAAAATAAATAAAATATAAAATATATAAAAAAAAACCGCCTAGCGCCTAGGCGCCGCCTCCAAGGCCTAGGCGCTAGAAGGTCCCCGTCCGCCCGCCTACCGCCTAGCGCCTTTTAGAACATTGGTTCTTTTTCAAACCATTATTCGCACTATTTTTTTAAAGTAATTTTTTCTTTCAATCAACTAACATTGTGATTCGTGTAATAGAAAACTTTAATTGGTACAAAATCATGCTCATAAAAGTTTTAAGGTTTTATTTTGGAACTAAACTTCAATAGAAACTTTAAGGTTTTATTTTGGAAGTAAACTCTTCTATTGGTACAAAATCATGTTCATAAAAGTAGACTCTTCCTTGAAGACGCGGGAGTACTATTTTTTCAGCCTAAAGCTGATAACCACTTTTGTTTTTCTTAAGTGTGTTTAGCACTCCCTATGAAGTCTTATTTAAATTTTTTAATTTATTTATTTGCGAAATTTGTTTCAGTTTGGGCAGGATTCTCTGAGAGAACCCGAGAAGGCAACAAGTTTATCGTCGCTGAAAAATCTGCTAACCAAACGAGTCGAAAATTTTGCACAGAAACAGCAGAATCCATTGCCGAGGAACGAAAGCTGAAAAAGGAAAATGCAGCTAACGGCTTTTTTAATGAGAACCGGAAAGATGAAGCTTCTTCGAACTTCTTTGATACGCTGTTTGATTCTGGAATAGGGTTGTAAAAGTATTGTATCGAGTCGTGGTTGTGATTCTGGAATAGGGTTGTAAAAGAATCGTATCGAGTTGAATAATACAGTATTCTACTCTTATCTGACTAGTTTAGAGAATACTTTCAACTTAATTCTTTTAGTATCCACTAGGGGTGTTCAAAAATATCCGATATCCGATCCGAAATATCCGAAAATCCGAAGTTCCGGATATCCGAAATATCCGAAAAATATTAAATTTTTTATTTTTTTATATTTTAAATAATATATGATATTCGGATATTCGGATATCCGATATCCATATCCGAAGTTTTTTTCGGATATTCGGATATCCGATATCCAAATTCGAATATTTTTTTTCGAATATATGGATATCCGAACATAATTCGTATTTTTTCCGGATATTCGGATATCCGATATCCGTATCCGAAATTTCGGATATCCGGATATCCGAAATTTCGGATACGGATATCGGATATCAAAATCTACTATCCGAATTTTCGGATATCTGATATTTTGGATATCCGAAAGTCCGGATATCCGGTTTTGAACACCCCTAGTATTCAAATATCAACAATTGATTCTTATTCTAATTCATTTAGTAATTGAATATATTCGGATCAAATCGAATATCCTTATTAGAAACTATATAAATATTAAACAAAAGTCTAAATTAATTGCGTACAATAACTAAAATCCAAGTAATAACATGAAATTAACGAAAACACTCATAGCATAAATAAAATACTTTCTACGACCATATTAAAGATCATTTTTTGTCAACCATTCATAATCATTCTCCAATCAACAAAAATGATGTGAGCGTACAACCATTATTCCTGGTGCGCGTGCCAGAGTTGTACCAACTACATAAATACGATTAGACGTGTTCAAGGATAGGATCGGGTCGGTCGTGGGGTGGGCTTGAGCGAGTTGGCCCAGGACCGACCCTCCGATGATCCAGGCTGGGTCTGGGCTGGACGGCTGAAGTCCACTGTCCGCCCTCCCGGGGTTATCAGTGGGTCTGGCCTCGCTGCCGCGCCGGTTTTATTTATAACAAAAAATTGTTTTGGATTTTAAAAAAAATATTAAAAAATCTGTTTCGAATTAAAAAATCCAGTTAACAAAATCTGTTTTGAATTGTTTTACTATGTTTAACATTAATTTAAAAAATCTGTTTTGAATTTTAAAAAAAAAATATGCCGACACTAAATTGAAAAATCAATCTAAAAAATCCGGTTTGAACTAAAAAGTTTATTTTGAATTAAAAAAATCATTTAACATTAAATTAAATGGAAGAAGAGGGGAAAGAGGTGTGGGTTGGGCTGGACTGGGCTGTGGGCCGGGCCGGTCCGTGTCGTGGGCTCGGCACGATCCGGACTGGGAGGCGGGCCGGGCTGGGGAGTTTGGGAGCGGGGTCCCGGTGGACTGGGATCAGACCTGGACCTGGAAAATCTAGGCTGGGCGGACGGGGTTGGCCCGCCCAAGACCACCTCTAAATACTGTTAAAATCAGCCCATCTCAAAACCAATTAAGAATGAAAGGAGTAGCGATCTTTATATATTGATGGCAAGGTTAATATATTCCCGATGTGGGATTAATGCTTCAACACGCCCACGCCCCCTCACGCGTAGCCGGAATCAAGGCTTACGGCGTGGACTTTTTAACTCGGGTGGCGCGGAGCTAGAACACTATGAGCACGTGTAGAGAGTATGCTCTGATACCACGTTAAAGTTCTGAGTTCCATCTCAAAATCAATTTGCAATGGGAGAAGTAGTCAGGGATCTTTATATATTGATGTCAGGACTAATATATTCCCGATATGGGATTAATGCTTCAACAAATACAACCATATTTTTGTTTATTATTTTATTATTTTAACATCAAACCAATTTTTTTTATGGTTGCATTCCCACACCATATGACCCAAAAATTCCATCAGTATTTTATAATACAAGAATTAGTTCCAAACTCAAAGAATGTCTCCATCACACACTAATTTCTGAACACTTATACACAAGTGTACTTTGACTAAATCAGTAGGATATGATTTCGGACATTGTTAAAAGATTTCAATGTGTCATAAGTATGATATATCAGTATACTGCTGCGTAAGTTATGCATGAAGATGGTGCTTGATTGGCGCCTGAGATGACATATCTATTAATTACTGAATCTTTTAAGTCCAACTGCTTCATTGTTTTATGAGGGAAAAAAAAGAAGAGAAAATATTCCGGTGGACTTTGACAAGATTTTCAGTACCTGCAGCTTTTGCTTGTTTGTTGATACTAGAGCTGGCCACGAGCCAGTCGGGGCGAGCACGAGTTGAGCCAATTTAATATTAGTACTGGATCGAACTCGACTGGCTTAGTCGGGTTTACACAAGGCCTTGAAGGGCATGGTTACCCCTGAAAGTAGTGGTGATGCTAGCCGAACCAGTGGTATTGCTAGTGGAATAGAGAAAGTTGGAAGGAGCAGTGATGATTGGGAATATCTGAGTTTCAGAGCAGCTAGTGTTCCTCTGTGCCTTGCCAAAAATATTCTTACAAATTGTGCAGGAGAGTATCTACGATAAAAGGACTCTGTAAAAAACTCGAGGAGTGGTATAGAAAAAACTCAATGGATACAATATATAAAGTAGAAATATAGATCAAGTGAATACATATTCATAAACTTTAAAGAAATTGATTGTTATTATTTTATTTATAATTGGATCAAACCTCTAATATATTTATAATCATCCAGATTCGGATCATCTAAATTACGTGAATTTCATATAGAGAAAGAGAGAGTGTATAATACACGCATGTATATGCGTCCGTCTAGATGTGAAGTATCTTTATCTCTCCAAATGCACGAAACATTCGTTCCGTAAGAACGAAATATAGAGAATCTGAATCTAATCATCCTATTGAGAATCACGACTCACATGCTGGTATATTACTACTTGTTCAAGAAATTAAATGATAAACTAACTTCAGAATGATAAGCTAATTACCGATGTTAAATTTTTATCGCAATTATGATAATACAGAAATGTGATAAATTAATCGATTTTAATGTAGATGTTTAGCAGATTAGCTGATGAGTTAGCTGTTTTTTTTATAAAATTACATAAAGTGGCATCACTTTTATTTTTCTATTATTTTTTAAACTCTCTCATTATATTTTAACAATAATTGTTATAAAATCGGATAAATGATATTTTTGTTTATTATTATTTTTAATATATACTATATCTAAATTACACATATGTACTATTCACAGTTCACCACATGCAATATCGGTGACCTGGAGAATAGGTTGAAAAGTCATTGATAGTTTATTTTTGATGGTTTAAAATTGCCGCTGAATAGAACTTGTGTGTATAATTTTAGTTACGAAGAAGTTCACAACAACAATAGGTATCAAAAATATTCCGTAAAATATAAAAGATAAATCGAACACAAAATTATTGTATTATATTTATAACAAAGTAATTCATTAGCAAGTGTAATAGAGTGATGATGAGACTAACCATAATTTTTCGCGTCCACCACTCATCTGAAGCCTCAATTTTTTCTGAAAAATTAACGAATGGTGGATTTATTTGTAATATGTTAATTACTCAGGGGGTGTTTATGTATAAAACCCTATGTTTTTATCTAGGTCACGAACATATATGGAATATATAAAGATGAGAAGCTAGCTTCATTTTTTTTCATAAGCTTGAAAAATTAGCTTATCAATCAACTAGTTTATAAGCTAGTTGATAAGCTAGCTGATTTGAGAAGCTTAGTCGTTTATGAAACGAGCTTTTTTTTAGCCAATAATCAAATAAGCTCCTGAATATTATAAACTAGCTGATAAGTTAGTGTACATAATCATATATTGTTGGCTACTCAACTTATCACATAAATTCAAAGATTCCTACTAGGACACATACCCATAAAAGTCCCCCTTCCATAGGTCATGAAAAAAGAGGTTTTGGCCCAATCATAAATAGCTTTTATAATTAGTCAACTTCTAACGTTTACTTGAAAATTGGAATTATTCTTTTATTCTATTACACGCCCCACACTTCTTTATAACAACCTATTTCTCCTAGTTGTCATCAACAAAGGCTATTCAGAAGCTGTATATATATACTCTATCTTCTTCCCTTCTAATTTCACACATGCAATCGAGAGAGAGAGAGAGAGAGAGAGAGAGAGAATTCA
The DNA here is from genome assembly GCA_033398695.1 of Orobanche coerulescens. Lineage (NCBI taxonomy): Eukaryota > Viridiplantae > Streptophyta > Magnoliopsida > Lamiales > Orobanchaceae > Orobanche > Orobanche coerulescens. The sequence goes on from CM065802.1 coordinate 233,753,601, forward strand.
TAATTTTCATGCAACGTCAGCCAATTTATTTTCTTACACAATGTTGTATTTCCGAAGCAAAAGGTTCCGACGACTCTTGTCGAATATACCTCGGTTAGCGTTATTATGGCGCCGTCCAAGACGGCCCAAACTCGTCATTAGAAGGCTACAACACGATCCGATATCCAAACAACATCCCCTTGGAGAAAATCCGAAAATAATCGTCCGTCGAACAAGCCGAATCACCAAACCTATTCGCCTCGCCACTTTCAATGCCGCCTTGTTTTCCCCAGCGCCGGCCGTCCTAAAACCCGAAGAGAAACCAGTCGTTTACTTTCGACTCGACGACGACAACAACAACAACAATGAGTGTCCCAAAGGGATACTCAAACCGTCGGGAAATTACGAAAATACCCTCACGGAATCGAAACCGAAGGCGGTTTCGATACACCTTCCGGAGAATGAAAAAATTTCATTTCGTTTCAATCACGATATTACTCCATTAGTCATGAGGTCTCCGGTATATTTTTCGGCTAGCGTGGCTAATTGGCTAAGCAATGCGAGTTTGTATGGAAGCGGTGGAACTATTCTTGACGTGCTGAGAGAAGTTGATGCAGATGTATTGGCTTTACAAGACGTTAAGGCCGAGGAAGAAAACGAAATGCGTCCGTTATCGGATTTGGCTCGTGCGTTGGGGATGAATTATGTGTTTGCTGAGAGCTGGGCACCTGAGTATGGCAATGCTGTTTTGTCAAAATGGCCTATTAAGAAGTGGAGGGTTCAGAAAATATGTGATGACAAAGATTTCAGGTGCTGTCTCTTTTTTCCTTTTTTTTTTTTTTTTTTATTTTTTCAATTTATTTATTATTTTTATATTTATAACAACAGCTTGCATTAACATTAATGAGCAAGAACTTGTGTTCCATCACATAGTTTAAGTGGAGGATCAAGATCCGTAAGACGGTCTAACATAAGTGTGTCTTCTAACAATATGGATAATCACAGGGATTACGACGATCGAATTACGACTGGTGTTTATGTGATCATAAAAAAAAAAAATCATGTTCGGATTATTCGAAATTACGTATACTCCCCTCGATTATTGTTGCTAATTTACGAGTTGTGGCGCAAATATAATAAACCTCAAGGAGTGTTTGTAACATTCTGAGGGAAAGATTTCTAATATTTTAGAGATATTTGGAGCTCCTTGTAATTAGGCTGAACCTAAGGGGTAGTATTTGTAATTATTTCCGTAGAATTATGATAGAAGAAGCCATCTATCATGACTTAAAGGATTTAAATATCAAAAATCAAGTGCAGTGGAGAAATGCCTTGTTTGACTGAAATCTAAATGATAACAGAATGTCAAAACCTGACCCCCCCCCCCCCCCAAAGTTAATTTAATTATAAGGAAATCCCAATTATCTTATAAAATCACAAATACCCCCTTAAGGTTTTCATATCTCACAGATCACCCCTAGGGGCGGAGGGTGGGGGGTCCAAGGGGGTCCACGGACCCCCCGGCAGATGGAAATCCCCTTATAAAATAGGGGAAGCTATATATATAGTTGTCCGACCTCCTTAATTTTTATAACTCCGGACCCTCCCGAGTAAATGCTCTGCACTGATCACCCCTCAATAGGTACAGTTTTGTAGAACAAAAACATGTCTGAATATTAAATTAGTAATTTTTATTTTTCATTTTTTTTTGTATTTGGGCTAAATTCATCTTCTCTCGGAAATCACAAAAACTTGTATAAGTCCATCGGATAGTATTAAACGGTCCGACATGTATACTTTCCAGTGTCAGAAACGTACGTTTATACTGACCAGAGTTGCAAAATATCGTTTCTGATACTGTGAAGTACTTATCAATAAGATCAACTGCAGAAACAAGTCATTACCGGAGCGAAGATTTCACTTAAAGAGTACGAATTGACACGGCATGTTCTTTCTTTCTTTCTTTTTTGGATGCAGGAATGTGATAAAGGCGACTGTGGATGTGCCATGGACAGGAGAGCTAAATGTTTACTGCACTCAACTCGATCATTTGGACGAAAACTGGAGAATAAAGCAGATTAACACGATAATTCAATCGAACGATCAACCCCATATTCTGGCAGGAGGATTAAACTCACTTGATGCATCAGATTACTCATTAGAGAGGTGGAATGACATTGTGAAGGTAATATATAAATTAAGTTCATTGTCGTTATTATTATTATTATTATTATTATTATTATGGACTTATGAGATTTTTTACGAGTTAGTGAATCGTCGTATCGTGCTAACAGTACAACAAGGAACTGGGAAAGCCGAGTCCGAAAGTAGAAGTGATAGATTTTTTGAAGGGAAGAGAGTATACAGACGCTAAGGATTTTCCAGGGGAACGCGAGCCGGTTGTCGTGATTGCCAAAGGCCAAAGTATGTGAATAAAAGTTCTGAAAGCTCTTCATTCATCTTATTCTTTTTTTTGATATGATCTTTCTATTATTTCAACTTTAGTCCTTCAACTATAGGGATAAGGCAAAATTGTTCATTGTTGTTTTAAAAATCAAGCTGTAATCTTGAAAAACTGTCGGATTTACTCCGATATTTCAAAATTTCCGTATCCTAAAGTTTCCGGTCAGAAGTTGGACTTTCGCCGATGTACGTGGGATTCATTTAAAGTTGGACTTCTGGAATTGTTATGTCATGGACTCGGTACATGATGTAATATCAAGCCGTGATGAGATATAAAAAGTATATATGATGAATATCAAGTGACGTGATGAAGATATCTTCATATTCACCAATCGTCACTTGCATGTTCATCACACATCATATTTGCGTATCCGTCACATGCATAGATGAATATACATGTGAAGGGTGATGATTCATCTTCATATTCAGCACCAATCACTTGTATATCCATCACGTGTCACTTGGATATTCATCGTTGGATATTCACCCATGGACCCTGGTCAATGATATATCATGAATACGGATCCATTATATAAATTGTCTAGCATTTCGATTTTGCCAGATCGATATTCGAAAATATCTAGTTTCTCCTCACGCCACTATTGTTGGTCAAGGACTCAAATTGCATCTTATACTAATAATATTTTGTTGTTTTGAAGTAGATGTACAAGGGACATGCAAGTATGGAACTCGGGTCGATTACATTTTGAAATCGCCGGGATCAAGCTACAAGTTTGTACCCGGATCATACTCCGTGTTGTCGTCAAAAGGAACATCAGATCACCATATAGTCAAAGTTGACATTGTGAAAGTAGCTGAGGATGCTCAAAAGACTAAAAACACACACAAGAAATTGGGACACAAAGTTGTGAGGCTAACTAATTCTTGTTATTCTAGAGATATTAAGGTAACAAATTGATGAAAATCGAATTCAATTCCCTTTTCAGTGTTTGCTTATTCGAGTTTTTATAGCATTAAGAAGTAGCATAGAGTTGTTCACTTGTAGTGAATTGTCAATATTAAGTTTAAACGTAGTTTGATTCGTAATTTGTATAAGTACTACTTCCCCTAAAAGTCGGGGTAAATCTGAGGACGTTTATGAAAAAATACGAGGTTAAAGAAGTGGCTTCTTGTAATAGAAACAAAAAAGTACATCGTAGTTGGATATTGTCCGTGTTTGAGAAACGTTTGCGGAATAAGTTGTAAAAATGTTTCTACTTGAAAGTAAACCGAGAACAGAATCTAAAACATCGAGCATCATGCATTCTTCCTTGGATGGGATCTTTCTAAACCCTAAACCCCATACCATACCCTAAATCCTAAGACTAACTATTGTCCGTTTTTTAGAATAGAAGCTCAAAATTGAACAAGTTAGAAAAAACTTTGTTGAATAAGTTGTACAAATGTTTGTTGGGCTTCGATCAAGCATCATACTTGCATGAGTTTAAAAATGCATAGGAAGTGGTTATATAAATTTATTTGAACTACTCGTATCAACTTAATTGTGCAAAATTTGTCCAAAATTGGCCAAAAATGGTCGCGCGCTACTCACGTGACCTCTAACATTGGGGATTTCGACAGGAATTATTGACGGTCATAAAAGAGCTGACGTGGGTTATTTTGTGTCCATATGTCAATTAAATAACTGATAAAAAATTATTTTCTTAAACATCAATTTGAGAGGAAAATTACTAAAGCTTGATGTCACTAAGCTAATTAAAAGTTAAATAATACAAAATTAAAACTCATAAAAAATTACTTAGGGTTTTACAAAGAAATCCTAAAAGCCGTGGTTTGCTTCTGAATTTTTTTCTGTGGGGTTTAACTTTGTTTATTTTATTATTTGCTTAACTTAGTATCGTCAATCTTTAGTAATTTTCCTTGCGTAAAAAATCATTTCAATTTACCACTTATTTAAATGATATTTGGACACAAAAAACAATCAACATCAATATTTTATGCTACATCAATAACTCTAACGGGAATTCCTCGATTGTAGAGGGCGCGTGACTAGCACGTGACTGTTTCTAGTCGAATTTGTATTTTCGGTGAAAATTGACTGTAAAAAATACAATTCAAAAGAGCGCTTGCGCCTAATATTAAAAAAAATTATAGAATTATGAGATCATCAAATTGTAAATAAGTCTAATAATAGTACGTTAAATAGTTTTTAACACACTCATACATAAAATCTCCATAATGCTCAAACTAATTTTTTTCTTTCTAATTTCACCAATGAACAAGAAAAAAAAAGTCAGAAAGAGACTCCTCCAACACTTAGTAATCCACCATTATCTCCACTAATATATACTAAGACCTTTTTTAACACATCTAAGACATGCTCTCAAGCCGACGCTGAAGTCGGAATCGAGTTCCGGCCGAAGTATATAATTTTTTTAACACATATGCTCTTAAGTCGAAGTCGTAATCGAGTTCTGGCTGAAAGGGTACCCTATCCCATGACGGTTATTCGGAAACAACATGAAAATTAAACTCGCAACCGTCCCAACAACCGGCGGCAAGGCCATAAGCAAAATCTTCTGCGTGGACTCGAAAGTCGGATAAAAACACTCCACACAATTTGGGTCCAAAAGTGCCACGACACTGAAGACGGCCAACGCAAAAAACGCGTGCACAAAATCCCCGACCCTAAGCTTGTAAGCCGACAAGTTTTGTGTCGATGAATTAGAAGAACTATGAGGCCAAAGTCCCTTAATAGTTGCGATGCCATAGTGCGTGTTTCCTTGACTGTCGGTATAGCTATCGGTGAACGAAGCAAAGCAGCACGAAAAACCGCAGAAAATGATAAAGATGCTCGATAAGTACTTGTTGATAGTGTAGCATTATTCGTTATTGGTTAAAAGAGGGTTGAGAAATTGGAACAAGAAAACAGTGCCGGTCTGGAGGAGCTTGATGAGGTTGCCGATGCCGGTTAGGGTTGATTGACTTAGGGTTTGGGTGCTTAGGGTTGGTGGTGGTGAGTTGCTAGACTTGGAAGACATTCTTTTTGTAATATCCGTGTTTTCTATTTTTGGTAATTTCTATTTTCGGTGTATATTCGTTTCGGACAACTCGCTTGGCACTGTTTTGGAATTCTGAATCTATTTTGTTCTTGGAGTTTCCCCGTTGGGATGAGTCTCGATGATGTTTTTACGTAATTTCATCTTGAGTTATATTTTATCGCATGTGTATTCGATTCTCGTTAAACTCGTTCGATTTCGTCATTTTCCTATTTCCATGAGTTCGTATGGTTGAGTAGAGCATGTTGTGAGTTTCGGATTATTAATCCGACGTTGTATCGTGATTTTCGGATGTTTGGGCCGTTTTTGTAATTTCCTATAAGTTTAGGGAATTTGTTCCTTGTTCGATTTTGGTTGTGTACCTCGAACCATTTTGGGGTTTCCGTACTTCCATTTCGTGTTATTGTTTCCCAAATATCGATTCCTATTGCTTTTATTCTCTTCCCGGATCATTTTTCACCATTTTGGGACCCAAGGGGGGTGTGGGCCGCGGCACAAGGAATGTGCGCCGCGGCACACACATTGTCCAGGCCGCCGAGCAACAGTGGGCCGCGGCACATGCCGGCAGGGCCGCGGCACACTTCCGAGTCACTGCCGCGGCACACTCGTCCGGGCCGCGGCACACTCGTGTTGTACTTATCGGCCAAACCTTCTGTACCGTGTGCCGCGGCACATGCCGACGGGGCCGCGGCACACTACCGAGTCACTGCCGCGGCACATTCGCCGGCCGCGCACACCGCCGATCATCTGGCGCGATTTTGTCCACTGTGCCGCGGCGCACTTCGGTGGGCATGCACACAGGCGGGCCAACTCTATAACTGCATTTTTTTCAGCGAGATTCATTCATTTTTCTCATTTCATCCACCATACGAGAGAGAAAGGCTTGAGAGGGAGATTTTCCTTCATCTATCACTTGATTGTGTGATTTTCTCCATCTCCTTTCGATCGTGAAGCTCGGATTGTGGATCTAACACGTGTTCTTCGGATCAAAGTGCTTGGATCTCCAAGAGGTAATTTTTTCAACATCTTGGATTTCGATTTTGTATTGAGTTATGACGTTTTGGATGTTAAGATCATGATGTATGAAGTGATATACACATGATTATGGATATGTTTGATTATTCATTGGATTATTGAAGGATTATTCTAGAACACTTTGAATATTGAATTGGATTTGGGGATTTTCGATTAATCGTTGTTGTAATCACGAATTTGAGTATTCATATTGGATTATTGATCGTATTGAAGATGATTTGTGATTTTGAACTCCAAATTTTCTATTGTTCGTCGCTTATAGTCGACGATACCCAAGTCATGACCGACAAATTGTTCCAGCGGGTAGAATTAGGATTAATTCTTACCTTTCCGCATTAATGAGACTTGTTGTATACCGTTATTATGATTAGGAACAGAGTTGGGAGGATTGTTCGGACCAAAATCTATTCCTTCGTCGTTTCCTTCGTTTCGTCTTATTCAAGGCAAGTATATGTATTACATTTCATTATGTATGTTGTGTTTTCGAAATGATTAATGAATTGTGGTTTTCGAGTGCGTGAGTTGTGTTCCTTCCACCCGGAGTGTCCGACGGGATGTCTGGGGGTCGATACTAAGGGGTACGGCCGAGGAAGTGTGACTTGGGTGCGTGTGTGGTTGAACTTCCACCCGGAGTGTCCGACGGGATGTCTGGGGGTCGATACTAAGGGGTACGGCCGCGGAAGTGGTATCCCACCCGGAGCGTTCGACGGGATGTCTGGGGGCCGATACTAAGGGGTACGGCCACGGGATACCAGTTGTGATTTTGTGATATCGTGATGATTGAAATTGAATTGATTGCCAATGTAGTATTCCGGAATATTTATGGCAAATGATATCTGATTGAGATGATCGTGTAAAACCGTATTTGTATATAATGTTGTGTAATTGTGTACTTGCACTAGCTATTCGAATGCTAACCCCTTAAATTGGAGAAATGCGTCTTATGCATTTCAGGTACCAGGGGAGCTGAGGAGCAGGCACGGGACATGCACGCAAAGGACGGGCTGGCTTGATGATGCGGCTCGAGTCTGTATTTTTTTTTTATGATTTGTCGTTGCATTTGTCGAGTACTGGAGTTAGACTGTTTACTTCTAAACTTGGTTTAAGTCCCCTGCGTGGACAATGAATTAATATTTACTTTATGTTTCATGTACTCCGTTGAAATGTTTTGGCCGAGGCCACGGTCTTATTTACTTTTGAGTGCATCTTTTGGGATTTCATTGTGGTTATGTGTCATGTGTTAGCCTGGTAGACCTCACGAGGGTTCTACGGCATGTAATGTCCCATTTGTGAATTGGGGTGTTACATTTATGGTATCGGAGCCTAGGTTTTGAATACCTAGGTTGTCGGTAAATTTTTGGGTCTGTCAGTTGCGTCATTAGAGTCAGTCGTTGAGCCTAATATCATCATGCTACCGTCTTTTCGTGCGACCCGTGGCTGTAAGTCTCCTCGAACTCTTATATTTCTGTAATTCGTTTTCTTGCGTTGTTCGGAATTATGAATTGTGATACCAACTTTGTCAATTGTGAATCTTTCTGATCTTGTTCTTTTCATTCTTCTTTAGTATGTTGAGAGGTCGTGGTAGACCAGCTAGGGGACGCGGCCGAGGCCGTGGTCGGGGTGCTGATAATGAAGAGGGCTCACTTTCTCAGTCCTCTGCGGACTCAGCCTCTCACTCAGTGCCGTCGGGTAATAATGCCGACGCCGAGGCTACTGCCGTATTTCACAGCTTAGTAGCCCAGCCTTGCTCGAGATAGCTCAGGTGGACGCCTTAATCCGCCCCGACACCTGAAGAGGAAGCTAGTAAGTGGCTTCAGACGGTGACTAAGATGCACCCTCCTCGTTTCTCCGGATCTTCTGACTCCCTCGGTTGGGAGAATTGGCTCTTTCAGTTGTCCAGGACCTTTGATGCCGTAGCTTGTCCTGAAGACAGGAGGGTACATATTGCCGAGTACCTCCTGGATAAGGAAGCTGCGGAATGGTGGGAGGCCGTTGCGCCCAGAGACCGTCGAGCTACTTGGGAGGAGTTCAGGGCTGCTATGGAAGCAGAATATTGTCCACCGCCAGTTAAGGAGCGCAGAATTGTGGAGTTCTTCACCGTTACACCTCAGGATGTGCCTATTTCTCAGGCCATCATTACTTACAATCAGCAGTTGGGTTTCGTGAGAGATCAAGTGCGATCAGAGGCTGATAAAATCTGTTACTTCAATATGCGCATGAAGCCGCATATCAGACAGAGTATGGCACCGCTCATGTGTGCCACTTTGAAGGAGTATCAGGATCGCGCTCTAGCGATCGAGATGGCCGCACCGGACAGAGTTGGGTACCGAGGCCAAGAAACAGAAAATGGTTGGCAGTTTTTCAGCCGGCAAGAGTGGCCGATTTTCGAGAGCACACCGCCCTACACTGAAGAGACCGTTTCATCAGCCGGGGGATCTCGTGGTAATCGCTCACCCAAATTGCTGCTTCCGTGGTGGTTTGTTTTAACTGCAACCAATATGAGAATTTGATGAAGGATTGCCCTTCTCCTCCAGTTACTTGCTTTACTTGTGGGCAGACCGAGCATCGGGCAGCTCATTGTGAGAGGGCCACCAGGGCCGCTAGAGTTCCGACTACCACGGTTGATCAGAGGGATCACAGCACTCCAGCTACTCGTGTTCCGCAGAATTCGGGTCGTGGTAGGGTCCTGGTCGGCCGGATCGCTGGCAAAGATCGAGTTCGGGTTGCCCACCCCGATCAGATCGATGAGGCGCACAGAGGAGGCAGACGCCCGGTGGCGCTGTGTACAACTCAAATCCTTACTCATCCAGTTTCAGTGCTTTTTGATTCGGGTGCTACCCATTCCTTTATTGCATCGGATTGTGTGAGTCGCATTGGTTTTGACTGCTTGTTTGAGTGTGAACCGTTTGTAGTGAGTACGCCCAGCGGGGATCGTATGGTTGGGGACCGGGAGGTTAGGGATTGCCCAGTGAGGATCGGGAGCCGGGATTGGCCCTCGAATCTCATTGTTATAGACCTTAAGGGTGAGGATTTGATCCTCGGAGACGATTGGTTGGATCGTCACGGTGCTATCATGAACTATCGGACTCGTACCATCTCGATAGTGGCCGAGGACGGCACCGAGTATACCCTTGTCGGGTAGGTCGGGGAGTGTGATTAGCGCATTGAAGGCGATGAAACTTCTGAACCAGGGTTGTGTCGGTTACTGGTGTTACGCTCTGAGGGCGGAAGATGGTGGAGTTTATTTGTCGTCTATTCCAGTTGTTAGTGAACACCCCGACGTATTTCCGGATGACTTGCCGGGATTACCACCACATCGAGAGGTGGAGTTTCCTATTGATCTAGAGCCGAATGCAGCCCCTATTTATCGAGCGCCGTACCGTATGGCACCGTCGGAGATGTTAGAGTTGAAGAATCAGTTGGGAGAGTTGTTAGATAAAGGGTATATTCGACCGAGCGCATCGCCTTGGGGTGTGCCCCTACTTTTTGTTAAGAAGAAGGATGGATCGCTTCGTTTATGCATCGATTATCGAGAATTAAACAAGTTGACCATCAAAAATAAATACCCTTTGCCCCGGATTGACGACTTGTTCGATCAGCTTCAGGGGGCTTTTCGAAGATTGATTTGCGATCAGGCTACTACCAGTTGAGAATTCGGGACATCGATATACCGAAAGCTGCCTTTCGGACGAGATATGGCCATTACGAGTTTGTGGTTATGCCTTTCGGGCTAACCAATGCCCCAGCAGTGTTCATGCAGTTGATGAACAAAATTTTTATTGAGTATCTGCACAAATTCGTAGTCGTCTTTATCGATGACATTCTGATCTATTCACGGAGTCGGGAGGAGCACGCCTTACATCTCCGGATTGTATTAGACATTTTGAGAGCTGAGCAGTTGTATGCGAAGTTCTCTAAGTGTGAGTTTTGGCTCGAGGAAGTGATGTTCCTCGGGCATGTGATTTCAGTAGAGGGAGTACGGGTAGATCCGCAGAAGATAGAGGCAGTGTTGGCTTGGGAGCCGCCTAAGAATGTGTAGGAGGTGAGAAGTTTTCTGGGTCTTGCCGGCTATTACCGTCGATTTGTTGAGGGATTTTCTAGGATTGCTAAACCGCTCACTCAGTTGCTCCAGAAGACTCAGAAATTTGAGTGGACCGCAGTCAGACAGAATAGTTTTGACGAGTTGAAGAGACGACTAACTACCGCACCCGTGTTAGCATTGCCTCAGGGGAACGAAGATTTCGTGGTATATAGTGATGCTTCGGGCCTCGGACTCAGATGCGTTTTGATGCAGAGAGATAGGGTTATTGCTTATGCGTCCCGCCAGTTGAAACCGTATGAGGCGAATTACCCCACGCACGATTTGGAGTTAGCTTCGGTCGTTTTCGCCTTAAAGATCTGGAGGCATTATCTCTATGGGTCGTCGTGTAAGATATTTACGGATCACAAGAGTTTGAAGTATATCTTCACTCAAAAAGAGTTGAATATGAGACAGCGAAGGTGGTTGGAGCTAATTAAAGATTACGACCTCGAGATACTTTATCATCCGGGTAAGGCTAACGTAGTGGCTGATGCATTGAGCCGAAAACCGGTGGCGTTACAGATGTTAGAAGTACTCACGCCACAGAGCAGGATCCGTCGAGATTTTATTTGTCAGCATATCGAGGTTTGGGTTCAGAGAGTTCAGGGTCAGTTATGTGCGTTGGAGATCACTTCGTCCTTGACTGATGATATCAAGGCAAAACAGTATGATGATCCGTTTTTAGTCCAACTGAGGGAGGATGTGAGGAAGGGGAAAGCCCCTGGATTTGTGGTTCAGGATGATGGCGTTCTGAGATTTCGCGGCAGATTATGTGTACCGAATGACATTGAGTTGAGACAGAAGATTTTGAGTGAGGCTCATACTACGCCTTATTCCATACATCCTGGTACGAGCAAAATGTACAAGGATATGAGGAGTAACTATTGGTGGAGTAATTTGAAATCGGACGTTAGCGAGTTTGTGGCGAAGTGTTTGACCTGTCAGCAGGTTAAGATTGAGCATCAGCGGCCCGCGGGGTTGCTACGACCACTTCCCATTCCGGAATAGAAATGGGAAGACATCTCTATGGATTTCATTACCGGGATGCCTAGGACTCGGACTAGAATGAACATGATTTGGGTTATTGTTGATCGACTAACCAAATCAGCTCATTTCCTGGGTATTAAAGACACTTGGGGACCGGAGAGGCTGGCGCGAGTGTTTATTGCAGAGATCGTGAGATTGCATGGGACTCATAGGAGTATTGTTTCAGATCGAGATGGCCGGTTTGTATCACATTTTTGGCAGGCGGTTCATCGAGCTTTGGGGACTGAGTTGAGACTCAGTACGTCTTACCACCCTCAGACTGATGGACAGTCAGAACGGACGATCCAGACGTTGGAGGATATGTTGATAGCCTGTGCCTTAGATTGGAAGGATGATTGGGAGTCGCACTTGCCGTTGATCGAGTTCACGTACAACAATAGTTGGCATGCCTCGATCAAAATGGCACCATTCGAGGCATTGTATGGGAGAAGGTGCAGATCGTCGTTGTGTTGGGATGATGCGTACGAGCTGATTGGTACCGAGCCCGATATGGTAGTTGAGAAGAGAGAGAAGATTGCCCTGATTCGCGATAGATTGGTGACGGCCCAGAGCCGGCAGAAGTCTTATGCCGATACACGTCGCCGACCGTTGGAGTTTGAGGTGGGAGACCATGTGTTGCTTAAGGTGTCGCCGACACGGGGAGTCTACCGCTTCGGTCGGAAGGGTAAACTTAGTCCGAGATTTATTGGGCCGTTCGAGATTCTAGAGAGAGTTGGAGAGCTTGCATATCGGTTAGGTTTGCCGCCGTCCCTGAGCCACGTGCATAACGTATTTCATGTTTCCCAGCTTAGGAAGTACGTACCGGACCCTAGCCATATTATTGATTTTGGAGAGATCGAGTTGGGGCCCGACATTACCTTCGAGGAGAGGCCGATTCAGATCTTAGAGCGTCGGGTGAAGCAACTCAGGCACAAAACCATTCCTTTGGTTAAAGTGCAATGGTCGAGGCATGGGTCCGAGGAAGCCACGTGGGAGACGGAAGAGGGTATGAGATCGAGATACCCCGAGTTATTCGTGTTGTAAGATTCGGGACGAAACTTATTTTTAGGGGGAGATAATGTAATATCCGTGTTTTCTATTTTTGGTAATTTCTATTTTCGGTGTATATTCGTTTCGGACAACTCGCTTGGCACTGTTTTGGAATTCTGAATCTATTTTGTTCTTGGAGTTTCCCCGTTGGGATGAGTCTCGATGATATTTTTACGTAATTTCATCTTGAGTTATATTTTATCGCATGTGTATTCGATTCTCGTTAAACTCGTTCGATTTCATCATTTTCCTATTTCCATGAGTTCGTATGGTTGAGTAGAGCATGTTGTGAGTTTCGGATTGTTAATCCGACGTTGTATCGTGATTTTCGGATGCTTGGGCTGTTTTTGTAATTTCCTATAAGTTTAGGGAATTTGTTCCTTGTTCGATTTTGGTTGTGTACCTCGGACCGTTTTGGGGTTTCCATACTTCCTTTTCGTGTTATTGTTTCCCAAATATCGATTCCTATTGCTTTTATTCTCTTTCCGAATCATTTTTCATCATTTTGGGACCCAAGGGGGTGTGGGCCGCGGCACAAGGAATGTGCGCCGCGGCACACACATTGTCCAGTTTCTGGCCGAGCAGTCTGTACCGTGGGCCGCGGCACACTCGTCCGGGCCGCGTCACACTCGTGTTGCACTTATCCGCCAAACCTTCTGTACCGTGTGCCGCGGCACATGCCGACGGGGCCGCGGCACACTACCGAGTCACTGCAGCGGCACATTCTGTAACACCCCCAGATCCAACCGGGAATATTACACGCCGTGGGCCCCGCGCCGGAACCCACCAGGCTAAAAATCATTTACAAAAACGCCAAAAAGGCCGATGACGGTAGTATTTTCCAAAACTCACAAAATCATTTGAAAACACCCAACTACCGTCAAGACGATCAAGGCCAAAAACTCGGTTAAGGGAATCGGTTTTTGAAATCAAACTCAGTTGGCATAAAGCCGAAAGCCATTTGAAAGAACTCACGCATGGATAGAAATACATCCAAGATACATATACATCAATAATGATATACACAACAAAATACACGATTCCCCAACAATATGCCATAGCCAGTATCGTCCGGAATCCTCGCTTCACGACCGCTACCATCAAAGTTCTCAATACCTGAAAAACAAGTCCCACAACGGGGTCAGCAATAATGCCCGACAAATAACCGCAAGTACATAAACATAAATATTCACATGCCATGCATCATGAGAATAATAACCTCAACGATAACCTTACCACTTCCGGTAATCCAACGATTCTCGTCAAAATCCCAATATCACGATAATACCATAAAAATCTCAGTATCACGATAATACCGTATAATACCTCAATACTGAATACTTTCCCGTACACCATCTTCTATGTACGATTACCATAAAACATACCTCTATCCGGACTTCCTTCCGAAATGCATACCACAAACCAAGAATATCCAAAATGACATCAACAATACCCGAATACTACAATCTTCCCAAGATTGTCCAAGTATCTCAACAATCATCAATTGTGCATTCTAATCCTTTTAGAACATCACTGAACATTCGTCAATATGCAATACAACATAAAATACTTATGAAATGTAAATGGAATTACTCATCAAAACATTACAACCGAACAAGTAAACACTTGCCTGGATACCAACACGACAAAACCAACACCGAACTCATCGCCCTCGTCTACGAGCTCTTCAGCCAACTGGACGGAATCTACGGCCTTTCACCGCGGCAAAACAATTATACCTATTGGTTAATCAACCTAGAACAATAATCATATCAATAATCGAACCAACTTGGTAACAATGATCATAACATATTCAATCCGTAATTCAACCTCCTATCAAGATTCATCTCATCTAAATCAACTACTATCATCACTATGATTTAGAATACCATCTTAAATCGGTTAAACGAATCATCAAATCATCATAGTCATCATATGGTCTCAAGAACATCAAGAACTCTATGATTCCATAATCATAATCAACATATTCAAAGCATATTATTATCTTCCTTCAACATAAACCTCATATATCCTCAAGAATCGCAATAACAACATCATAATCATCTTCATACGAATCATTCATCAACTATAACATCAAAATTCCGAAATGAAAAGGAGAAATATCCAACATACCTCATAGAATATGGATAACACAAGAAATCACTTCAAGAATCAACAATAGTTCCATAACCAAGCTCTAATTCCATGATTCCAAGCTCACAATCATGTTAGAAGTGTTTAGAACACTCTTAGAAGTGAAGAGGGACGAGTTGGGATGGGAGAAATGAGTTTCCTTTCGTGAACAAATGAAAGACCAGCTCTTAATATATAAACTGCGCATCTCGTTACGTACGTAAGTGCTCTTACTTAACGTACGTAACAGCTTTAACGTACGTAATCCGGAATCCATAGCGTACGTAACAAACTCACTGTCTCATTCCGTGAAGTCCATTACGTACGTAACCCATACCATATAACGTACGTAATATACCAGTTGACTTGCTACAGTACAATGGTCGTGTTACGTATGTAACACGTCCTGTATAACGTACGTAACACGTACGTTGACTCACCTGTCAACATCCTCCGCCGAAAGTTGCCGACATAGGGTCCCACCTGCCGACCAGGACTCGGTCCTGTCCGATGCCTTCGTTACGTACGTAATACCTTAGCCTTAACGTACGTAACCATGCCAATCTTACGTACGTAATCTCACCTTATTAACGTACGTAACAATTCCATACTTAGCCAATTTCAACAATTCCTGTCCAATGCCACGACATACCGAATACGAACATACGTCAAAATCAATACATATACTCAATTCAATAACATTATCAAACGTTCACAACGTCCTCGAGCATAATTAACCATCCACGATATTCAATATATAAACGAAAAATATATCCGAAAAATCGGGGTATTACACTCTACCCCCCTTAAAAATAAGTTTCGTCCTCGAAACTTGCAATCACTCGCACAAACAACATTTCAACGGAAAATCCAAAATCACCAAGATAACTAATAATTATCGAATAATCCGAACAACATACTTACAGGTCAGTGAAGACGAAGATCTCCCGTGATACTAGCATATGACACCATTTCAAAAATCTCGACACAACAAGAATGCCAAAACAGGAATAATCACAATTTGAAAACGATTGGTCTCCGCCAAGACCACAACAAGTTTAGAGCACTGTCGAGTTTTGTGGGATCTGTGACGCTGTGTCTCCTCACCTAAAGCGCATGAGCCGCTCCTTGTCACATGCACGTATCACCGGCGTTCCACTCCACATCGAAAGCCGCACATTGCACGTGCCTCGCACCGGCGTTCACTTCCCGATTGGAGCCGCACATTGCACATGACCACGGCATCGGCGTTCACTCCCTGCCTCCTCGGTCTCGGAAACACCAACAATCCCCAAACCCACACATCACCACGACAGTACTCAGAAAATCACACAGAACCAAAACAACACAGTCCAAAATAGCCAGAAATCCAGCTACACAAAAATCACGCAACTACCACATTGGTAGAGCCACATAACACACATGCCCGGTTATCACAAAACCATGGGCTCCGATACCATATTTGTAACACCCCCAGATCCAACCGGGAATATTACACGCCGTGGGCCCCGCGCCGGAACCCACCAGGCTAAAAATCATTTACAAAAACGCCAAAAAGGCCGATGACGGTAGTATTTTCCAAAACTCACAAAATCATTTGAAAACACCCAACTACCGTCAAGACGATCAAGGCCAAAAACTCGGTTAAGGGAATCGGTTTTTGAAATCAAACTCAGTTGGCATAAAGCCGAAAGCCATTTGAAAGAACTCACGCAGCGGATAGAAATACAGTCCAAGATACATATACATCAATAATGATATACACAACAAAATACACGATTCCCCAACAATATGCCATAGCCAGTATCGTCCGGAATCCTCGCTTCACGACCGCTACCATCAAAGTTCTCAATACCTGAAAAACAAGTCCCACAACGGGGTCAGCAATAATGCCCGACAAATAACCGCAAGTACATAAACATAAATATTCACATGCCATGCATCATGAGAATAATAATCTCAACGATAACCTTACCACTTCCGGTAATCCAACGATTCTCGTCAAAATCCCAATATCACGATAATACCATAAAAATCTCAGTATCACGATAATACCGTATAATACCTCAATACTGAATACTTTCCCGTACACCATCTTCTATGTACGATTACCATAAAACATACCTCTATCCGGACTTCCTTCCGAAATGCATACCACAAACCAAGAATATCCAAAATGACATCAACAATACCCGAATACTACAATCTTCCCAAGATTGTCCAAGTATCTCAACAATCATCAACTGTGCATTCTAATCCTTTTAGAACATCACTGAACATTCGTCAATATGCAATACAACATAAAATACTTATGAAATGTAAATGGAATTACTCATCAAAACATTACAACCGAACAAGTAAACACTTGCCTGGATACCAACACGACAAAACCAACACCGAACTCATCGCCCTCGTCTACGAGCTCTTCAAATTTCAATCGACGGAATCTACGGCCTTTCACCGCGGCAAAACAATTATACCTATTGGTTAATCAACCTAGAACAATAATCATATCAATAATCGAACCAACTTGGTAACAATGATCATAACATATTCAATCCGTAATTCAACCTCCTATCAAGATTCATCTCATCTAAATCAACTACTATCATCACTATGATTTAGAATACCATCTTAAATCGGTTAAACGAATCATCAAATCATCATAGTCATCATATGGTCTCAAGAACATCAAGAACTCTATGATTCCATAATCATAATCAACATATTCAAAGCATATTATTATCTTCCTTCAACATAAACCTCATATATCCTCAAGAATCGCAATAACAACATCATAATCATCTTCATACGAATCATTCATCAACTATAACATCAAAATTCCGAAATGAAAAGGAGAAATATCCAACATACCTCATAGAATATGGATAACACAAGAAATCACTTCAAGAATCAACAATAGTTCCATAAAAAAGCTCTAATTCCATGATTCCAAGCTCACAATCATGTTAGAAGTGTTTAGAACACTCTTAGAAGTGAAGAGGGACGAGTTGGGATGGGAGAAATGAGTTTCCTTTCGTTATCTAATGAAAGACCACTCTTAATATATAAATCGCAGATCTCGTTACGCATTTAAGTGCCCTTACTTAACGTGCGTAATGCCTTTAACGCACGTAATCCGGAATCCATAGCGTACGTAACAAACTCACCGTCTCATTCCGTGAAGTCCATTACGACGTAACCCATACCATATAACGACGTAATATACCGGTTGACTTGCTACGATAATGGTCGTGGTTACGCACGTAACACGTCCCGTATAACGTCGTAACACGACGTTGACTCACCTGTCAACATCCTCCGCCGAAAGTTGCCGACATAGGGTCCCACTGCCACCGTGACTCGGTCTGTCCCGATGCCTTCGTTAAACGTAATACCTTAGCCTTAACGCACGTAACCATGCCAATCTTACGACGTAATCTCACCTTATTAACGTACGTAACAATTCCATACTTAGCCAATTTCAACAATTCCTGTCCAATGCCACGACATACCGAATACGAACATACGGCAAAATCAATACATATACTCAATTCAATAACATTATCAAACGTTCACAACGTCCTCGAGCATAATTAACCATCCACGATATTCAATATATAAACGAAAAATATATCCGAAAAATCGGGGTATTACACATTCGTCCGGGCCGCGGCACACTGCCGATCACTGGGTGCAGTTTTGGCCCTGTGCCGCGGCACACTTCGGGCCGGGCACGCACAGGCGATCAACTCTATAACTGCGTTTTTTCAGCGAGATTCACTCATTTTTCTCATTTCATCCACCATACGAGAGAGAGAGAGGCTTGAGAGGGAGATTTTCCTTCATCTATCACTTGATTGTGTGATTTTCTCCATCTCCTTTCGATCGTGAAGCTCGGATTGTGGATCTAACACGTGTTCTTCGGATCAAAGTGCTTGGTTCTCCAAGAGGTAATTTCTTCAACATCTTGGATTTCGATTTTGTGAGTTATGACGTTTTGGATGTTAAGATCATGATGTATGAAGTGATATACACATGATTATGGATATGTTTGATTATTCATTGGATTATTGAAGGATTATTCTAGAACACTTTGAATATCGAATTGGATTTGGGGATTTTCGATTAATCGTTGTTGTAATCATGAATTTGAGTATTCATATTGGATTATTGATCGTATTGAAGATGATTTGTGATTTTGAACTCCAAGTTTTCCATTGCTCGTCGCTTATAGTCGACGATACCCAAGTCATGACCGACAAATTGTTCCAGCGGGTAGAATTAGGATTAATTCTTACCTTTCCGCATTAATGAGACTTGTTGTATACCGTTATTATGATTAGGAATGGAGTTGGGAGGATGTTCGGACCAAAACCTATTCCTTCGTCGTTTCCTTCATTTCGTCTTATTCAAGGCAAGTATATGTATTACATTTCATTATGTATGTTGTGTTTTCGAAATGATTAATGAATTGTGGTTTTCGAGTGCGTGAGTTTTGTTCCTTCCACCCGGAGTGTCCGACGGGATGTCTGGGGGTCGATACTAAGGGGTACGGCCGAGGAAGTGGACTTGGGTGCGTGTGTGGTTGAAATTCCACCCGGAGTGTCCGACGGGATGTCTGGGGGTCGATACTAAGGGGTACGGCCGCGGAAGTGGTATCCCACCTGGAGCGTTCGACGGGATGTCTGGGGGTCGATACTAAGGGGTACGGCCACGGGATACCAGTTGTGATTTTTTGATATCGTGATGATTGAAATTGAATTGATTGCCAATGTAGTATTCCGGAATATTTATGGCAAATGATATCTGATTGAGATGATCGTGTAAAACCGTATTTGTATATAATGTTGTGTAATTGTGTACTTGCACTAGCTATTCGAATGTTAACCCCTTAAATGGGGGAAATGCGTCTTATGCATTTCAGGTACCGGGGGAGCTGAGGAGCAGGCACGGGACATGCACGCAAAGGACGAGCTGGCTTGATGATGTGGCTCGAGTCTGTATTTATTTTATGATTTGTCGTTGCATTTGTCGAGTAATGGAGTTAGACTGTTTACTTCTAAACTTGGTTTAAGTCCCCTGCGTGGGCAATGAATTAATATTTACTTTATATTTCATGTACTCCGTTGAAATGTTTTGGCCGAGGCCACGGCCTTATTTACTTTTGAGTGCATCTTTTGGGATTTCATTTGTGGTTATGTGTCATGTGTTAGCCTGGTAGACCTCACGAGGGTTCTACGGCGTGTAATGTCCCATTTGTGAATTGGGGTGTTACACTTTTCTTTTTCTTGAAGTTGTGTAGTTGTCGTTTTCAAGTTTTGAGGTTATTTTTGAGGTTGCAAGAAGTGTTTTGTGTGTGGAGAATGTGTTTATGGGATAGGTTATTGCATTGTGCTTGTGATATTTATACATTTTGGGGGTGGGGATTGCTTTCAAGCAAATGGCTTAGGTTAAGGCAAGAAGTGGAATAATAGTTGGCAAAGGTTGGGATATTTTACAACTTAATAATTAGTGATATTAGACAATATCCATTACTCAGGTTAACTATCATTTATATTCATATCCTTTGTTGTTAGGACATAAAAGATTCATTATTATTTCGATGTTAGGTAGGGGTGTTAGGGATCCGAGTATACTCGAGAACCGTCCTAGAAGAACTGATATAACCAGAACCGATACTCACCTGAAACATTAGTGGTCCGGATAGAGTATTAAAGTTGGAAACGAATCGAAATGTTAGCGTCATTAAATTAATTTCGAATTAAATGCCTCAAGAGGAGAGTATTAATAAAAAAAAGTTAAAGATGTATAAGAAAAACATGAATATTTTATTAATTGTTAAGATATTTGTACATTAATTAGACGTAACAATAAAATTTCCTAATTAATCTAGCCATATAAAACTATTTCTTCATGAAAATTAAAACTAAATTAGTTTGATTTATTAGTTGCTATACATGAGTGAAAAAAGGGACGTGTATCTAAAATCTCTTTTTATGTTGCTTTGTGTATGTTTGGTAAAATAAGTTCGTATATAAATTAATTTATTTTTGGGGCTTGTTTTAAAAGCTTTGTTTGGTATGCAATAATCTAATTTGTAAATTGGTTTATCAGTTATTAACTAACTTATCAACTAAAGTACCAAACACACTATTCGTCTGAGGAGTTGCTCTTGTCGATTGTAGGGACCGCTTAACGACAATTGTATTGTATTTCCACATACTGGTACTTTCGAGTTCGCGACTCAAGGCTGTAGGTTGACAATGATGCCTAGCCTAGCTCGTAAATGTGAGACCCCAAGACTCGAGATGTCTTGGGTTGAATTCCACTAGTGTGAGTATTCTTTATAGGTATAAGTATAATATAAGTTGCTTCGAATTATAGAGGTTAATGTAATCGGATCTAGAACTTGAATACGATTGGTACATCGATAAACTGCAGGTAGAAGTATTTAGGACCGAGCTAAGCTTCTGACAAGTTCCACCGACCGCACGTGCAGTTTTTTTATTATATTTGAATGGCATTTTGTACTTTTTCCAGACTTTTTAAATATATAAATATAATCTCGGCTTTCCAAATGTATTCTTAAAGACACAAATATAATCTTGCTCATCCATTTTTATATCCAGAAATATTGGACGATAAATATGATGCAAATATTTTTCTATGTTAAATAGATGGGGATAGAAGTCTGAAATTGATTTCTACCCCATAAAGTAAAGCTCAGCCTTAACCATTACCAAACAAATAACATCAAATTAGAAAAGTTAGGAATATATATATATATATATATATATATATATATATATATATATATATATATATATATATATATATATATATATATATATATATATATGGCGGGTTCTAAGCGTCAATATTAGATGCGATCTTTCTACTTAATTTATACATGAGTTTTGTATTAATTAAGCATGAAATATATGCATTTCGTGCATCAAAATTTCAATCCATTAAAATATGCAATATATGGATCAAAATATCGATGCATTAAAATATTAGATTATATGCATCAAATTTTTGTGAGAATTAATGCATTAAAATTTTGATGCACGAAATGCATATATTTCATGCATTATGCATAATTAATACAAAACTCATGCATAAATTAAGATCAGAAAGATCGCATCTAATATTAATCTTGCGTAAAGAACGCTACTATATATATATATATATATATATATATATCAATGTTATAATTAATATTTTGTTCGTAATATTATGGATAATATACTTTCAATATCAGAAATGATACTTTTTTTTGGAACAAAGATAGATTTTTATTCCAAGATGAAGAACAACATCACAAATACAACAGCCTCACAAATGACATCAAACACCCAACAGAAATACTAACAAACAGACAGCTTAAAATGTTGGGCAAGTGTCATAGGAGTTGCACAAGTTAATGAAATTAGGATTGTAAAGACATCTTGTAAAACAGGACACTACTGCAAAACAGGGATTTCATATCGGTTTTTATGCCATTCACAGCGGTTTTACAAAAATTCACATCGGTTTTAAAACCGATGTTAAAATTTGTACTTCACATCTGTTGTTAAACCGATGTGCTTAGTTGTTCTTTACATCGATTAACAACCGGTGTTAAAATATGTTGCCACATCGGTTGCTTAGTTATTCTTTACATCGGTTTACAACCAACGTAAAGCTCCCAGAATTTAACATCGGTTTTCTATATAACCGATGTGAATTTGCTTCTGTTTTTTCACCCAGCCCTATCAAATGTGCTAATTGCACCTGTATAAAATTAGGCCAATCTACAGTTACTAAAATTAGGCCAACAGCTCGTTCAACATCGCAAACATAATACAGTTACTCTCACAGATTGACCACCAAAAGAATATATACAAATCCAAAGGCAACGAATATTGTTCGTCAACACAAGCATATTATTGTAGTATACAAATCAAAGTAACAACTACACGGTTGAAAACCACACCCTCTCTACAAACACCGAAGCTAAAAGAAAACGATATCACTAAATATCTGTTCACAAACACTTCATTCATCAACATCTCAAACGAAAACCAACCCAGCATAGTAACTAAATCTTAACTGTTTACGACAAGCATTATCAACTTCTGCGATGGTTCTTAACGAAAAAAATGGAACTTTTAAAACAACTCACTGAAAATTGACAATCCCTAAACAACTTATAAGACGAAATTAACCTTCCAAATGACATATGGACATCCTCCTCAAGTGGTGCATTGAGGAATAAGCCTGGTTGAGGAATTAAAGTTGAAACCAATATTGTCTGACCATTAGGGTTTTTTTGTTCCAAAGTAACAGCTCATGGAAGTGAATAAACAACTATGAGCTAACATAAGAAGAATACAAAAATTGGGAGCAAAAATTATCTTGAAATCGGTATATTGTTGGTGAAAAATGAAAATAATCTAGTTCTAACGTCCGATTAGACCACGTAATGACAAGGTTATCATATATCAGGCGCATCAACAAAAAACCCATTTATATATCTGAATTTTAATTTAAAACATTATTTTGTTAATAACCGATCATAAAATAAGTAGAAAATCTTTCTCAGAAACTTGTACATACGCACCTATAGCAAATTCACATACTTCAATTTAAGGACCTTTCTATAATTGTCTACATAATAAATGACTCATCACCGCAGATAAAAATAATACGAATGAGAAACAAGGGAAGATTTGAAGTATCGGTAAGAACACATTGTCATGAAATAGTTGTCTTACCATACAACAGACAGCAACGGGAGCCCATTGGCTCCCAACTCCTAGCATTAGAAGATGGTCCAACACTTTTTTCTACAATGACCAAAACATATTAGAGAAAAAAAATACAAATAGGACTATTTGGAAGATGTTTTTGTGCACTTTATTCTTTTCAGCACTAAAACGTTTCTATGAGAAAACTAAAAATTGGACTATTTTCTCAGCGTTTTAAATTAATAGCTGTGATAGAATATTACCTGAACCAAGACTGTTTTATCTGCCAACCCATTCGTGTCTTTTCCAAAATCAGTTTGTTGACCTCCAAGTATTAGCAAGTTAATTGTGTCCAATACACTGAGTAGATTAATTGTCTACTGGCAAGTGGCAACCAGTTAATCAGAAAATATGGAAAAGCGACCAGTTAATCAGAAGACATGGAAAAGTTAGAGCACTTAACTTGCAAGGAAACATAAGTCTCTAGTGAAAAGTTAGAGGACAAATTTTACCAACAATGCCATCAAAAAAAAAAATAATAATAATAACCTCAGCCTCCCGAGTCAAGTATGTGAGAAGTAATAGTGCCTCATTGCGTATGACCTGAGAGAGAGACAAAGAGAGAGAGAGAGATAGAAGAAAGGATAGAAACACGTTTTTTTTCAATATAACATCAGTGGAGACGGTTGAAAATACAATGAATCTCAATAAGTATACCAGCAAGATACCTCACGGTCCATGAGCATGTCCATAAGCCTTGTGATACCTCGAGGAATCATAAGAATAGCTTCTTGCAGACTGTATAGATCTCCAAAAAGTAACCATTAGGATTTATTGACAAGGGTCAAAACAAAAAATGAAACGCATACCTATTCCGAGAATTTGTTAGAAGCACTGTCAACAACTGCAATGTATAATATCGGACATAGAAATCCTCCTCCGACTGCAAAGGTACTGTATTAGCAAATCATACATGATCCTAGTTCGAACATTGTACAACATTGACATGGAGCTATCTTACCAGTAGACTCAAAAGAAGAGAAATGCTTTCCACTTCTCTTGAAAGTAAATCACTATTCATTAAAGCTGGTTGAATCTCGTTTGTTGATGCTTTTGCATGTTCAACTGGACTTAAGGCGCTTACAAGAGTTTCTAGAGCCCCTCGCACCTTCATACCTCCAAAGAACATTTTTTACATCAACAAATTCCGATAAATATGAAATCACAGGCAAGCAAAAACTCATTAAAAATACAAGGGTAGGGAGACGGTCAAATTTAATCCAACCATAGACTCGACAAATAACATGGGCATGTGTAGAAGCTTTCAATGCAAATATTATGTGGGTCGACAGCCACTTAATGAAACTCTGACCACTTAAAATATGATGTTACGCAAAATAAGAGAAAAGAAGCCTCAAACCATTTCTACATCATCGCGCTCCTCCTTTAATATGTTCAATAGTACCGGAAAACCTGCCATGTAATTAAGTGGAAGGAACAAATGATACCAATTTTCCTGAAAGTCATATCAAGTAGAAAAAGTAGTTATCCTAAAGAAATACCAACCCATTGCTCTAAAAGATAACTGGGCAGCATGATTTTCAGCTAGAACTGCCTGAAGCTCAGCCATGGCACTCCTCCTATCGTCAGCCAGGACACCATTGGTAATGCGATCCAGCAAGCGCTCGACATAACTGTAACATAAGCATGAATTATGCTGTCAATAAATATTAATCATGGAAGCATGTTAAAAAATACAATATAAACTACTTAACACCATGATTCTTTAGGTCGCACGGATTTCGACAATATATAAAAGTTTCATGGAGATGGCATCTTCGAGTTCATTTCTTCAGAGGAAGCAGTTGCTAAGTGCATATTATTACAGAGGCATACTCATACCAAACCGTCTAATACAAGATTTTGTGATTATTACATAATTTACAAGTAAAACAAAACTGCTACACACCCTTCCTTTGTTAGACTTATTTCCTCAGTAGACAAATATTTTCAGCATCTAACCAACAATTCTAAAATCAAGATTACAGTTTGTTCATAGATAAATATAGAATTAATGTTGCCATCTCGCTCATTTTTAGGGATGTGGAATTGTTCATTATTGTGCTTGTAGGCAGCATTTAAGCAGGAAAAAAATATAACCTATCTTCGTTTGAACTTGAATTCTCGTTTCCAAAAACACGCCCAACAACACCCTGCATGAAAAGCAATTCAAATCATCGAACGAAAAAAGTGTAAGATGAGAAATATAGAAATAAAAGGAGAAGAGTTACGTCTATATTACATTTCCCAAAAACAATCCTCAGAGCTTGAGCAAGTAAGTAGGTGTGTATGTACATAGCATTTTACACTGTGAGAATCTGGAGAAATCGTCACTCTGGATAGCATAAAGACGATTCTTCTGCCATGGTTCTTTTTTAAATCGCCGCCCCACCTCACCCCACCACCACGATAGCATATATGAATTCAGACCATCGCCACCGCCACCCCACCCCCCCACCCCTCCCAATCAAAAAAAAAAAGACAGCATATGAAAGAAACCATGAAGAACCGTAGCAAGTACCTCAAGCAGAGCCTCGTCTAAGAAGGAAAAATCTCCTTCATTGATATCCCGTTGACGGTTCTCTTTTTGTCTTTTGTAGCCGATGGGAAGATGAGCTTGCTTCACTGATATCCCGGAGCGGTTGTAGAGTTTATAAGTGGGATTTTAGCGAAGTCCTTTCCAACTCCGTAGAATGGCTGATCGTTTAGCAAATGGCTTCATTAGGGTTCTCTGGAGAACGGAATGGAAAACTGAGGAAGATGACTTCTAAATAGGGTTGTAAACGAATAGAATCGAAGTGAATACCACTGTATTCAATTCGTATTCGTGAAACTATTCGAACTATTCGATTTGATTCGATTTTTTTCGAATATTAAAAGTTGATTCGAGTTCGATTCGATATGGATATTCGAATTATTCGATTCGATTCGAGTATTCGATTTGATTTTATTTTTTTAGAATTATTGAATGAAAGATTCAAAATTTTATCATAAAAAAATTGCAATACAACCTAAAAATAATAGTACAATTCACCAAAAAAAAAATAATAATACAAGCCAAAAACCACCATAATGTGATATGAAAACAGGACCAGCAGTAGAAGAAGGCGGAGAAATGAAATGAAATCCTTTTGATTATATATATAATATACTAAATATATAAACAATTGATTCGAATCGAATATTCGTGAACAAAACGAATCGAATACCATCAGATTTGTATTCTGATTCGTTATGTCAGCGAATATAAAGTAGAATTCGAATTCGAATTCGAAAAAAACGAATACGAATCGGCCTAAACGAATTCGAATCACGAATCGAATCAAAAAAATTCGATTCGCTAACAACCCCACTTCTAAACCCATCGACTTAAAAAATATAGGGTAAATTACGCTATACCCCCTGCCCCTGTGGTTTAAAAATTTTGCACGTTTCATCCCTGTGGTTTAAAAATAGCCAGTAATACTCTCGTGGTTTATTAAATTCTGCACACTCGCCCCTTCCGTTAAAATAAGTGAAACGGACGTTAATAAAAAGGGTAAATTACGTTATACCCCATGTACAAAAACAGCAGAATCCATTGCCGAGGAACGAAAGCTGAAAAAGGAAAATGCAGCTAACGGCTTTTTTAATGAGAACCGAAAAGATGAAGCTTCTTCGAACCTCTTTGATACGCTGTTTGATTCTTGATAATGAATGCATTTAGAAGTGACACATTGGTCGTACGGCCGTAGGTTTGCACTCTTAGCGTGGGAGAGCTTGGATATCAATTTTTTAATGTTAGGCAACTCCAAGTCTCTCTTTTTCTTCAATGGTTGGCCCTTTTTAAAGTATGTGCATCACATCTGTTTTGTCTAGCAATGAAAGATAATGATTTAGAGTTGTAAGAGGCAAACAGAGAGTTTGTGATTGTGGAATAGGGTTTCAAAAGAATCGAATCGAGTCGTGATTGTGATTCTGGAATAGGGTTGTAAAAGAATCGCATCGAGTCGTGATTGTGATTCTGGAATAGGGTTGTAAAAGAATCGTATCGAGTTGAATAATACAGTATTCTACTCTTATCTGACTAGTTTAGAGAATACTTTCAACTTATTCTTTTAGTATTCACATATCAATAAGTGATTCTTATTCTAATTCTTTTAGTAATTGAATATATTCGGATCAAATCGAATATCCTTATTAGAAACTATATAAATATTAAACAAAAGTCTAAATTAATTGCGTACAATAACTAAAATCCAAGTAATAACATGAAATTAACGAAAACACTCATAGCATAAATAAAATACTTTCTACGACCATATTAAAGATCATTTTTTGTCAACCATTCATAATCATTCTCCAATCAACAAAAATGATGTGAGCGTACAACCATTATTCCGCCAGAGTTGTACCAACTACATAAATACGATTAGACGTGTTCAAGGATAGGATCGGGTCGGTCATGGGGTGGGCTTGAGCGAGTTGGCCCAGGACCGACCCTCCGATGATCCAGGCTGGGTCTGGGCTGGACGGCTGAAGTCCACTGTCCGCCCTCCCGGGGTTATCAGTGGGTCAGTCTGGGCCTGGCCGCGCCGGTTTTATTTATAACAAAAAATTGTTTTGGATTTTAAAAAAAATATTAAAAAATCTGTTTCGAATTAAAAAATCTATTAGTATTAAATTAAAAAATCAGTTAACAAAATCTGTTTTGAATTGTTTTACTATGTTTAACATTAATTAAAAAAATCAATTTAAAAAATCTGTTTTGAATTTTAAAAAAAAAATATGCCGACACTAAATTGAAAAATCAATCTAAAAAATCCGGTTTGAACTAAAAAGTTTATTTTGAATTAAAAAAATCATTTAACATTAAATTAAATGGAAGAAGAGGGGAAAGAGGTGTGGGTTGGGCTGGACTGGGCTGTGGGCCGGGCCGGTCCGTGTCGTGGGCTCGGCACGATCCGGACTGGGAGGCGGGCCGGGCTGGGGAGTTTGGGAGCGGGGTCCCGGTGGACTGGGATCAGACCTGGACCTGGAAAACCTAGGCTGGGCTGGGCGGACGGGGTTGGCCCGGCCCAGTGACCACCTCTAAATACTGTTAAAATCTGGAGTTCCATCTCAAAACCAATTGGCAATGAAAGGAGTAGCCCAGGATCTTTATATATTGATGGCAAGGTTAATATATTCCCGATGTGGGATTAATGCTTCAACACGCCCACGCCCCCTCACGCGTAGCCGGAATCAAGGCTTACGGCGTGGACTTTTTAACTCGGGTGGCGCGGAGCTAGAACACTATGAGCACGTGTAGAGAGTATGCTCTGATACCATGTTAAAGTCTGGAGTTCCATCTCAAAATCAATTTGCAATGGGAGGAGTAGTCCAGGATCTTTATATATTGATGTCAGGACTAATATATTCCCGATATGGGATTAATGCTTCAACAAATACAACCATATTTTTGTTTATTATTTTATTATTTTAACATCAAACCAATTTTTTTTATGGTTGCATTCCCACACCATATGACCCAAAAATTCCATCAGTATTTTATAATACAAGAATTAGTTCCAAACTCAAAGAATGTCTCCATCACACACTAATTTCTGAACACTTATACACAAGTGTACTTTGACTAAATCAGTAGGATATGATTTCGGACATTGTTAAAAGATTTCAATGTGTCATAAGTATGATATATCAGTATACTGCTGCGTAAGTTATGCATGAAGATGGTGCTTGATTGGCGCCTGAGATGACATATCTATTAATTACTGAATCTTTTAAGTCCAACTGCTTCATTGTTTTATCAGGAAAAAAAAGAAGAGAAAATATTCCGGTGGACTTTGACAAGATTTTCAGTACCTGCAGCTTTTGCTTGTTTGTTGATACTAGAGCTGGCCACGAGCCAGTCGGGGCGAGCACGAGTTGAGCCAATTTAATATTAGTACTGGATCGAACTCGACTGGCTTAGTCGGGTTTACACAAGGCCTTGAAGGGCATGGTTACCCCTGAAAGTAGTGGTGATGCTAGCCGAACCAGTGGTATTGCTAGTGGAATAGAGAAAGTTGGAACGAGCAGTGATGATTGGGAATATCTGAGTTTCAGAGCAGCTAGTGTTCGTCTGTGCCTTGCCAAAAATATTCTTACAAATGTGCATGGAGAGTATCTACGATAAAAGGACTCTGTAAAAAACTCGAGGAGTGGTATAGAAAAAACTCAATGGATACAATATATAAAGTAGAAATATAGATCAAGTGAATACATATTCATAAACTTTAAAGAAATTGATTGTTATTATTTTATTTATAATTGGATCAAACCTCTAATGTATTTATAATCATCCGGATTCGGATCATCCAAATTACTTTTTCGTGAATTTCATATAGAGAAAGAGAGTGTATAATACACGCATGTATATATGTACGTCTAAATGCACGAGTATCTTTTATCTCTCCAAATACAGAGACATTCGTATGAACGAAATGTAGAGAATCTGAATCTAATCATCCTATTGAGAATCGCGACTCACATGCTGGTATATTACATAATCATATATCATTGGCTACTCAATGTATCACATAAATTCAAAGATTCCTACTAGGACACATACCCATAAAAGTCCCCCTTCCATAGGTCATGAAAAAAGAGGTTTTGGCCCAATCATAAATAGCTTTTATAATTAGTCAACTTCTAACTTTTACTTGAAAATTGAAATTATTCTTTTATTCTATCACACGCCCCACACTTCTTTATAACAACCTATTTCTCCTAGTTGTCATCAACAAAGGCTATTTAGAAGCTGTATATATATACTCTCTCTTCTTCCCTTCTAATTCCACACATGCAATCGAGAGAGAGAGAGAGAGAGAGAGAGAGAGAGAGAGAGAGAGAGAGAATTCATAATTTTCATGCAACGTCAGCCAATTTATTTTCTTACACAATGTTGTATTTCCTAAGCAAAAGGTTCCGACGGCGACTCTTGTCGAAAATACCTCGGTTATTGTTATTATGGCGCCACCCAAGACGGCCCAAACTCGTCATTAGAAGGCTACAACACGATCCGATATCCAAACAGCATCCCCTTGGAGAAAATCCGAAAATAATCGTCCGTCGAACAAGCCGAATCACCAAACCTATTCGCCTCGCCACTTTCAATGCCGCCTTGTTTTCCCTAGCGCCGGCCGTCCCAAAACCCGAAGAGAAACCAGTCGTTTACTTTCGACACGATGACAACAACAACAACAATGAATGTCCCAAAGGAATACTCAAACCGTCAGGAAATTACGAAAATACCCTCACGGAATCGAAACCGACACCTTCCGGAGAATGAAAAGATTTCATTTCGTTTCAATCACGATATTACTCCATTAGTCATGAGGTCTCCGGTATATTTTTCGGCTAGCATGGCTAATTGGCTAAGCAATGCGAGTTTGTATGGAAGCGGTAGAACTATTCTTGACGTGCTGAGAGAAGTTGATGCAGATGTATTGGCTTTACAAGACGTTAAGGCCGAGGAAGAAAACGAAATGCGTCCGTTATCGGATTTGGCTCGTGCGTTGGGGATGAATTATGTGTTCGCTAAGAGCTGGGCACCTGAGTATGGCAATGCAGTTTTGTCAAAATGGCCTATTAAGAAGTGGAGGGTTCAGAAAATATGTGATGACAAAGATTTCAGGTGCTGTCTCTTTTTTCCTTTTACTTTTTTATTTTTTCAATTTATTTATTATTTTTAACACATCTAAGACATGCTCTCAAGACGACGCTGAAGTCGGAATCGAGTTCCGGCCGAAGTATATAATTTTTTTTAACACATATGCTCTTAAGCCGAAGTCGTAATCGAGTTCTGGCTGAAAGGGTACCCTATCCCATGACGGTTATTCGGGAACAACATGAAAATCAAACTCGCAACCGTCCCAACAACCGGCAGCAAGGCCATAAGCAAAATCTTCTGCGTGGACTCGAAAGTCGGATAAAAACACTCCACGCAATTTGGGTCCAAAAGTGCCACGACACTGAAGACGGCCAACGCAAAAAACGCGTGCACAAAATCCCCGACCCGAAGCTTGTAAGCCGACAAGTTTTGTGTCGATGAATTAGAAGAACTATGAGGCCAAAGTCCCTTAATAGTTGCGATGCCGTAGTGCGTGTTTCCTTGACTGTCGGTATAGCTATCGGTGAACGAAGCAAAGCAGCACGAAAAACCGCAGAAAATGATAAAGATGCTCGATAAGTACTTGTAGATAGTGTAGCATTGTCCGTTATTGGTTAAAAGAGGGTTGAGTAATTGGAACAAGAAAACGGTGCCGGTCAGTAGGAGCTTGATGAGGTTGCCGATGCCGGTTAGGGTTGATTGGCTTAGGGTTGGTGGTGGTGAGTTGCTAGACTTGGAAGACATTCTTTTTTTTTTCTTGAAGTTGTGTAGTTGTTTTCAAGTTTTGAGGTTATTTTTGAAGTTGCAAGAAGTGTTGTGTGTGTGGAGAATGTGTTTGTGGGATGGGGTTGTTATTGCTTTCAAGCAAATGGCTTAGGTTAAGGGAAGAAGTGGAATAATAGTTTGCCTTTACTCTTTGAAAACCCTTGTTTGTTTTAGGACATGAGCAAAGGTTGGGATATTTTACAACTTAATAATTAGTGATATTAGACAATATCCATTACTCAGGTTAACTATCATTTATATTCATATCCTTTGCTGTTAGGACATAAAAGATTCATTATTATTTCGATGTTAGGTAGGGGTGTTAGGGATCCGAGTATACTCGAGAACCGTCCGAGAAGAACTGATATAACCGGAACCGATACTCACCTGAAACATTAGTGGTCCGGATAGAGTATTGAAGTTGGAATCGAAACAATCCCGATAACTCGATAAAGAACCGAATAAATGTTCATTTAATTTTGACCATACCAAATATTATCCTTAACTCAGAGTTATAGAAGTTTAAGTTTAGGTTTTTTACCATCTCATAAAACATAGCGGATAAAGGACTATTTATTTCTAAGGCTCGTATTATGATTTATGAATGTAAAGACGAAAGAGTTTAAGTTTATGAATGGTTTATGTTTTTATTTCTAAGGATTTATTTTTTTCAAAATATATATATATATATATATATATTTCAATGTTATAATTAATATTTTGTTCGTAATATTATAAATAAATACTTTCAATATCAGAAAGGAAAAATTATTTTTTTGTCACTCAACTATTAGCTCTTTTAAAAACCTACCACTCAACTAAAAGTTTATTTATTGTAGGCACTAACGTTATACATGTTTACCGATTTAGTCATTCCGCGTACTAGTAGTTTCGAGTTCGCGACTCAAGGCTGTAGGTTGACAATGATGCCTAGCCTAGCTCGTAAATGTGAGACCCCAAGACTCGAGATGTCTTAGGTTGAATTCCACTAATGTGAGTATTCTTTATAGGTATAAGTATAATATAAGTTGCTTCGAATTATAGAGGTTAGTGTAATCGGATCTAGAACTTGAATACGATTGGTACATCGATAAACTGCAGGTAGAAGTATTTAGGACCGAGCTAAGCTTCTGACAAGTTCCGCCGACCGCACGTGCAGTTTTTTTATTATATTTGAATGGCATTTTGTACTTTTTCCAGACTTTTTAAATATATAAATATAATCTCGGCTTTCCAAATGTATTCTTAAAGACACAAATATAATCTTGCTCGTCCATTTTTATATCCAGAAATATTGGACGATAAATATGATGCAAATATTTTTCTATGTTAAATAGATGGGGATAGAAGTCTGAAATTGATTTCTACCCCATAAAATAAAGCCATGCCTTAACCAAACAAATAACATCAAACTAGAAAAGTTAGAAATATATATATATATATATAATGTTATAATTAATATTTTGTTTGTAATATTAAAAATAATATACTTTCAATATCATAAATGATACTTTTTTTTTGGAACAAAGATAGATTTTTATTTATATTTTTTTTAAAAAGCATGGGTAGGTATACATTTTAGCTTCACATATGTGAAGCTAATGATGTTGAAAATATTGGTGTCACATATGTGAAGCCAGTGTATAAAGTAAATAATATATAATAATTAACATTGGCATCACATATGTGACGTCAATACCTTAATTAATTGTAATATGTATTATTTGAAATGTAACCTCTTTAAATTAATACTCGATAAATTAATAACCTCTATAAAATTAATATTGGTTCCGGTCCCGACTTGGGCCCCAAGCGTAAATTAATAATTTCGATAAATTGATAAGATACTAATTTGTTTTAGACTCCTTTATAAATCAAAGGTCTCATCAACATGATAAATTAATAATCTCATAAAATTACAAAGATTACTAAGACAACTTAGTAAAATATGACTCTAGTGTTGCTTGTTTTCTATTGAAATTCAAATCAAAATGAATCTCTATCTCACTTTTTTCGCGGCACTTAAAAGCTCTGGTGTGGTGTACTCTGATTACTTGAAAAAATTATGAAGGATTTTCGATGCTTCTATTGCTTCTTTTCACGTAACCGGCTCTAATGGTACCGTATCATCTTGAGCTTCATCCTCAATTGCATTTTCAATTATAGTATCAACAATTTCTTCTAATCTTTGAGTTTGTGAACATTCTTCATTTTCACCCGGATAATCCAGTAGATGATTGACATCCATTTGATTGTGATGATGAAAATTTTTAATCAATGCAGTTAGTTCATGAGTACCTGCTTCAGTATTCGCATGTAAATTTGCTGAATCTTCTTCATTCTCTTTAAATTAATAAATTATTAATTTATCGATTAATTAATACATCTCTAAAATTAATATTTTCTCCGGTCCCAACTGTATTAATTTATAGAGGTTTTACTGTATTTAGATTTTTTATATTATATTTTTTTAATAATAATATCTACATAGCTATGATCAATTATAAATACTATCTAATTAATATAATGTCTAACTATTTTTAAATAAAAATTACAAAACTTATTTAATTATAATCAGTTTATTAAATTATAATTCTCATTATGTACATATATAAATCATGTATCAAATTTAATGAATGAACAACATAGCTCAGGGCAAAATGTCACTATACAAATTGCATCGACTCGGGTTCGAGTCCCACGCCTGCCAGCTATGTTTTAGAATTTATTTTTTTAAAAAGCATTGGTGTCACATATGTGACACCAATACATAAATCAAATAATATATATATTAATTTATATTGACTTCACATATGTAACACCTTTATTTATTTTTTTGCATTTAACACCATTAGTGTCACACATGTGACACATTTACTATTTTTTTTAATAAACAAGGGCGTCACATATGTGACATTTACTTTTTCTTTTTTATAAAAACAAGGATGTGACGCTAAAGAAACGGATTGTTTTGAATTTTTTGTTAGATTGGTACCGCCACTAGAAGGGGGGTTGAATAGTGCGGATAAGAGTAATGAACTCTTTTTGTGTGGAAGCAAAAATATCGGAGTAATTTAAAATGCGGAAAAGAAAGAACACAAGAAATTGTTCGAGAGGTTCGGCTATTAACGAAGCCTACGTCCCCTACCTAGTTTTATCGACTAGGACTTTTCTTAGAACTTAGAATTGCACTTTCTAGTTTAGTGCCAACTTCTTACAATTTCTTGATTTCCGGGCTCAAGAACAACCTCACAAAAACACTCTTGTTTTTCTGGGTACAAGATAACCTTTACACAAAACAAATGCGAGTAGGAACTCGACTTTCACGATATATCTCTCTTCGATACAAGAATGAAGATTGGAAATTATAGAACAAATCTTAGTATATCTCTCAAAATGTTTGCTTTGAATTGCTTAAGTATGCTTGTAGGCTCAGAATGCTTGTGTATCTTCTATCTCCATGAAGTGAGCTATTTATAGCCTTCTTGAGCTCATTTTCCCGTTGGAGCAGTTTTACTGCTTATGTACGTTAGGCGATATGAGTTACGTACGTTATGAACGTTACGTACGTTATATGCTTCGAATAGCGGCCGTAACGATTAGTGAAGAACTGGTTCAGTGAGATCTGATAATATGTTACGTACGTTACGTACTGTATGATTACGTACGTAATCTTCCGGTCAGAGATCCGTTGAGTGTGACGACTTGTTGCAACGGCTAATGACTTTTCCAACGGTCAGAATAATTCAAGCATTACGTACGTTAGATAAGGCTTGTTACGTACGTTACCTGTACAGAAAAACTTACGAAAACAATGAGTGTTACGTACGTTATGATAAGATAGTTACGTACGTTAACTGTACTGAAAATCTTGTTGGAACAATATTTTTTAGATCATTTTGATGATGTGTTGTTAAAACAAAAATTTACTTAAAACATATTTTTCCTTCAGTTAACGTACGTAAATCAAACCATCTTAACGTATGTAACATTCATAGTTGTTTGCAAGATTTTCAGTACAGTTAACGTACGTAACTCGCCTATCATAACGTACGTAACACTCATTGTTTTCGTAAGTTTTTCTGTACAGGTAACGTACGTAACAAGCCTTATCTAACGTACGTAATGCTTAAAATATTCTGACCGTTGGAAAAGTCATTAGTCGTTGCAACAAGTCGTCACACTCAACGGATCTCTGACCGGAAGATTACGTACGTAATCATACAGTACGTAACGTACGTAACATATATTATCAGATCTCACTGAACCAGTTCTTCACTAATCGTTACAGCCGCTATTCGAAGCATATAACGTACGTAACGTACGTAACTCATATCGCCTAACGTAAATAAGCACTAAAACTGCTCCAACGGGAAAATGAGCTCAATAAGGCTATAAATAGCTCACTTCATGGAGATAGAAGATACACAAGCATTCTGAGCCTACAAGCATACTTAAGCAATTCAAAGCAAACATTTTGAGAAATATACTTATCCTAGATTGTGATACGAGAAGATTTGTTCTATAATTTCCAATCTTCATTCTTGTATCAAAGAGCGATATATCGTGAAAGTCGAGTTCCTACTCGCATTTGTTTTGTGTAAAGGTTATCTTGTACCCAGAAAAACAAGAGTGTTTTTCTGAGGTTGTTCTTGAGCCCGGAAATCAAGAAATTGTAAGAAGTTGGCACTAAACTCGAACAATTTCTTGTGTTCTTTCTTTTCCGCATTTTAAATTACTCCGATATTTTTGCTTCCGCACAAAAAGAGTTCATTACTCTTATCCGCACTATTCAACCCCCTTCTAGTGGCGGTACCAATCTAACAATTGGTATCGGAGCGGTCTCTTTATCACCGGATTAACACCCGCTAGAGAAAAGATCCAAAAATAGCCTTTATCCACTCCTCCGTTGAAGGCAACGCTCTCAATCGCCTTCCCTTCTTCGATGGTTCGAACTTTATGACATGGAAGAAGATGTCCATCTTCATCCGAGCTCACGAAATTGAAATATGGAAGGTCATTGCCCTTGGACCTACCATTCCTAAGAAGACGGATGGCTCTCTCAAAAGTTTTGAAGAGTACGACGATGCCGACTGGAAGAACGATCACTTCAATAGTAAAGCCACTCAATTGCTTTACTGTGCTCTCAATCCAGAAGATCACAATAGAATTTCTTCTTGCGAGACGGCGAAAGAAATCTGGAAAATGTTAGAGATCACCCATGAAGGTACGAGTCAAGTTAAGAAAACCAAAATCAATATGCTTCTTCACGATTATGAACTCTTCACTATGAAAGAAGAAGAAAGCATTACCACTATGCTTGACCGTTTCTCGGCAATCACTAATGGGCTAGCTTCATTCGGGAAACCGATATCAAGTAGTGATAAAGCCAAGAAAATCCTTCGGTCTCTACCAAGAGAATGGGACGCTACTGTTACGGCTATCATGGAGTCAAAAGACCTCAATACCATAGAATTCAGCGCTCTCATCGGATCTCTCATTAATTATGAGATTGTCATTAAATCTCGAAGTTCGAAACCAAAACCCAAGGAGAGAGAAAGGACAATCGCTTTCAAAGCCAAAGAAGAAAGCGATCTAGAGGATGAACCTATCGAAGAAGAGGACGAAGAAACCGCCTTTTATGCCAAAAACATAAAGAAATTCAAAAATCTTCTACAAAGGCGCCGGAGAGACATCAAGCAGGAATCAAGGGATGAATCCAAAAAGACTCGCTTCCCTCAAAACAAAAAGTTCGACAACACTTGTCGAAGGTGCGGCGTTCCAGGCCATTTTGCGAAAGATTGTCGTGCTGCAGCTCCAATAAGTTCATCAAAACCACCTCACGAAAAGTTTAAAAAGAAGGAAGTTTATGTCGCCACATGGAGCGATGATGATGAGGATGATGAACCACAAGTCCAAACCAATCTTGCTCTAATGGCCCGCGCATCCGAAGATAGTGACGAAGAAGTCGAGGTTAGTGATTCTCATGAAGAACTACTTGATGCTTTTGAATCCCTAAATAATGAATACGAAAAGGCTTGCAATAGTAATAAAGATTTGAAAAAGAAAATAAAACTCCTTGAAAATGAAAATGCTAAATTATTGAAAAACAAGGAAGTTTCGTTTGATCATACGAATTGTTTGGAACCGAGAAAATTCGAGAGATGAATTGCACAAAACTCGGAAAGAATTAAAACTTTATGTTAGAAAATTCTCATGTGGTAATGACAAATTCGAGCAACTATTATTTGGTCAAAAATTTTCTCTTTCAAAACAAGGACTTGGGTATAATTCATTTCCAATGAAAAAGTCCTTAGAAATTACCACAAAAGATTCGGACACTTTAAAAACGGGAATTCCATCATGTCCAAAATGTTTAAAACCTGGACATATCGAAACTTACTGTCGTAATTCTAGACGTACTATAAGGGTTAAGCAAATTTGGGTACCAAAAGGGACCGTTGTTAAAAATCAAGTTTTTGTATCTAACTCCTCAGGAACCAAATTAGCCTGAGTACCTATAAAACGGAAGAAAATAAATGGTATGTTGATAGTGGATGTTCAAATCACATGAGTGGAAATGAACATCTCTTCATGGAGCTGAAAAAGGAAGATCGTGGCTGTGTTATCTTTGGCGATAATAAAAAGGGCCAAATAAAAGGGACAGGTAAAATTGGTAAGAAACCTTTACCTACTATTGAAAATGTTCTATTTGTTGATGGACTTTGCCATAATCTCCCAAGTGTTTCCCAACTTTGTGACACCGGTCTTAAATTAATTTTTGAAATTACGCATTGAATGGCAATGAGAAAAGACCAAATCGTTTTTATTGGATTGCGTTATGGAAATATTTACATTGTTGATCTCCAAGATTAAACTTCTTTCAACGAAAAATGTCTACTTTCAT
This sequence comes from Orobanche coerulescens, assembly GCA_033398695.1. NCBI lineage: Eukaryota > Viridiplantae > Streptophyta > Magnoliopsida > Lamiales > Orobanchaceae > Orobanche > Orobanche coerulescens. The sequence continues at coordinate 233,792,488 of CM065802.1, forward strand.
ACGATGAAAATGCCGTTATTTGGCACCGAAAATTGGGACATGCCTCCTTACCACTTCTTTCAAAATTGGCCAAAAATGATATTGTTCGTGGTCTACCAAAATTAAATTTCAGAAAAGACCACATTTGTGAGGCCTGTATTAAAGGTAAACATGCAAGAGGCTCGTTTAAACCGAAAATGAAAATTTCCACTAATCGCATTCTTGAATTAATTCATATGGATTTAATTGGTCCGTCTCGACATGCCAGTCTAACAGGTAAACTTTATACTTTAGTTATTGTCGATGATTTTTCAAGATTTACTTGGGTAAAATTCTTAGCTAATAAAGATGATGCTTTTAACGAGTTTGTTAAGTGGTGTAAGGTTACCCAGAATGAAAAAGAATTACCAGTTATCGCCATTCGAACCGATCATGGTGGAGATTTGATTCTAATCTCTTTGAAGATTGGTGCGATAAATATGGTATTGGACACAACTTTTCGGCACCTCGGACACCTCAACAAAATGGAGTTGTCGAGAGGAAGAATCGCTCTCTAGAAGAAATGAGCCGAACAATGCTCAATGAGTATGGTCTTCCTAAATATTTTTGGGTCGAAGCCGTTAACACCGCTTGTTATGTTATTAATCGTGTCCATCTCAGGAGAAACAAAATGATGACTCCTTATGAGATTTTTAAAGGTAAAAAGCCCAATTTATTTTATTTTCATCCATTTGGTTGTAAAGTGTTTATTCATAATAATGGTAAGGATAATTTGGGTAAATTCGATTCAAAATCAGATATTGGTATATTTCTTGGTTATTCTACTAATAGTAAAGCGTATCGTGTATTTAATTGTAGAAGAGGCTCGGTAGAAGAATCTATTCATGTAAAATTCGATGATACAGTTTTACCCCCGAGAAAGGTTGTTTTTGATGATGATGCAGGTATGGTTCCAGCTAACGAAGTATCCGATGTATCAAAGGAGTTGGAGAAGCTCGACGTAAGCTCGGACAAACAGGAGGAAAATACTTACAACCTTAGATTGGGCAAATGTGAAAGACCATCCGACGGAACAAATTCTCGGAAAAATCGATGAAGGTGTACGAACTAGGAGGAATATAAATGATTGTATTAACAATATTGCATTTATTTCTCTCACAGAACCAAAGAATATCGATGAGGCCATAAATAATGAGAATTGGGCTATTGCTATGCAAGAAGAGCTAAACCAATTCGAAAGAAATAATGTTTGGGAATTAGTTCCGGCACCGATAGACAAATCAATCATTGGTACCAAATGGGTTCATAAAATCAAAACAGATGATGATGGTCTCCCTATTAAAAATAAATCGAGTTTGGTCGCCCAAGGTTATAATCAAGAAGAAAGCTTGGATTATGAAGAAACGTTCGCTCCTGTTGCTCGTCTTGAAGCTATTCGTCTTCTCTGTGCTTTTGCCGCATACAAGAAGATCAAACTCCATCAAATGGATGTAAAAAGTGCATTCCTAAATGGAATCATCCAGGAGGAAGTGTATGTCAAGCAACCGCCGGGTTTTGAAGATTATGATCATCCGAATCATGTGTACAAGCTCCATAAAGCTCTCTATGGATTAAAACAAGCCCCGAGAGCATGGTATGATCGTTTAAGCTCTTTTCTTATTTCAAATGGGTATAAAAGAGGTAATGTTGATAATACCCTATTCATTAAGGTTTTAAGTGATGATATGTTAATTTGTCAAATTTATGTGGACGATATTGTTTTTGGTGCAACTAACGAATCTCCGTCCATTGAATTTTCAAATCTTATGAAGGGAGAGTTCGAAATGAGTATGATGGGAGAGTTGAAAAACTTTCTCGAACTCCAAATTAGGCAACTCAATGACGGAATATTCATTCACCAATCCAAGTACGTCAATGAGCTCCTAAAGAAATTCAAGATGGAAGATTGCAAAGAAATATCCACTCCTATGTCTTCCACTCTTAAACTCGACAAAGATGAAAAAGGTAAATCTGTTGACCAAAAACAGTATCGAGGTATGATCGGCTCTTTACTTTATTTAACTGCATCTAGACCCGATATAATGTTTGCTACTTGTCTGTGTGCTCGCTTTCAAGCAAATCCTAAAGAATCTCATCTCATTGCATGCAAAAGGATTTTTCGATATTTAAAATATACTGCTGGTTTAGGCCTGTGGTATCCTTCTAGCATTGATTTTCAACTTTTTGCATATAGTGATGCCGACTTCGGTGGATGTAAAATTAATAGAAAAAGCACCACCGGAACTTGTCATTTTATGAGTTCGTGTTTAATTTCATGGGGGAGTAAGAAACAGACTAGTGTCGCTACTTCCACAGCTGAAGCTGAATATGTGGCTGCTGGAAGTGCATGCGCACAAGTCCTTTAGATCAAAAATCAATTATTTGATTATGGCATCGAACTTAAAAACACTCCTATTTTTTGTGACAATACGAGTGCCATTAATTTAAGCAAAAACCCCATTTTGCATAGTAGGACAAAACACAGAAATTTGTCACCATTTTATTCGTGACCATGTCCAAAACGGGAATGTTCGTCTCCAATTTGTTGGTACTAATGAACAATTGGCGGATATTTTTACAAAACCATTACCCGAAGAGGCATTCAACTTTATTCGCATAAATTTAGGAATGGGACATGTTGATCATTTTTAAATGTTGCATATTCATCATAGTCACACTAAATGGTCATTTAAATCGGGACATCATCGAACGGAAAAGGCTGTTCAAATGGTCCAGCTTACGGACGTTACGGGCGGTCCATTACGTACGTAATAGGACCTTACGTACGTTACAGTATTGTGTGTTACGTACGTAACAAAACGCAGGAATTAGTCCAGAGAATTCAGGTTTTCACGCTACGTACGTTACAGAGGGTATAAGTAATCTGCCTTTGACCCTAACTCTTATAAACCCATTTCGATCGTCTTTTTCATTTCACTCAAATCCCTAGCATCGACGGCGAAGAACTCCCTACAAAATTGACCGAAACATCATTTTCATCCATCAATCTTCACTTTTCCGGCCAATTCACTCAAGATGGCATCCAGAACCGGAAAGAAGCAAAGAGGAGAAACCTCCCAACAGTCTTCCACGGCTTCCGGCGAACCAACCTTTCGGAATGCTCAGGCTATGAAAATTTTCAATGAAATCCTTATCGACGAAGAGGTAACTCCGAGTCACCATTTTGATTTCGAATCATTGAATTCTGTTGGTGTTGCTATCGAAGAATTCTTCGATATGCTTGGGATAAATCGCCTTGTTAGCCTTGCTCGACCGATATATGTGGATTGTGTGAACGAATTTTATGCCAATTTTTTTTGTCACGTATGATTTATATCGACCGATATAAGTCATGTTCCATGATGTATGTGTTGATTTTACAATATCAATCACGTATTGTGACATGACAATAGCAATTATCTCAAACTCATCGCCGTCTCATGATATTTTCCATATAAATGGAAAAACCTATGATGTTGACGGTTTTGGAATTTCGTTCTATTTCTCCTTCATATGAAGGTTGCGACAGGAAGGGCATCCGGCGTAAAACTTTGCCACTTTGTTATTTGCATGAGTTATGGTGTTAACTAATTTTAGACAATTAAACGACACTATAATCTTCATGCCACCGACCCCAACATAGTTGGGATTAAGGTGCTGTTGATGTTGATGATGATGATGATGATTCCGATGGACTTGCTGTGGTTAACTCTCTTGTTCGTGGTAAACCTATATCCTTTGATGCCGCAAAACTTTCGGAACTCTTTGGTCTCCCTAATGAGGGATTTCGTTGTAAAGGAGAGTTTGCCGCTCCAGATGAAGTCATTGAAAACTTTTCTGACGATGAAAGTTATGGAGTCCATGAGTCTAAGGTCCGTGATTTCCTGGCGGACAAAGCCGTTCTAGATGTTTTATTAAATACCAAACATTTCATTCTCATGCATAAACTCTATTAGTGTTTTATTTTGGATATGTTTCGTCTGTAATAACTATCTTTGTTTTTATGCATTATTTTGGTTAATCGTTGCTTTGGATTTTATTGATTATATTGCGTATTGTTGATTTTTTGCAGGATCTCTCAACCTCTTGTTAATGACAAAAAGGGGGAGAAAAATATGTATTCGTTTTTGAAATCATCCTTGAAATCATTTTTGAAATAACCCGTGTGCTCGTTTTCAGGGGGAGCCTTATTCAAGGGAAAAGCTTATTAAATTTTTAAATTCTTCCTTAAAATCATGGTTTCAAAAACTCCCATATTTAAATTTTGTCATCATCAAAAAGGGAGAGATTGTTCGAACAATATTTTTTAGATCATTTTGATGATGTGTTATTAAAACCAAAATTTACTTAAAACATATTTTTCCTTTAGTTAACGTACGTAAATCAAACCATCTTAACGTACGTAACATTCATAGTTGTTTGCAAGATTTTCAGTACAGTTAACGTACGTAACTCGCCTATCATAACGTACGTAACACTCATTGTTTTCGTAAGTTTTTCTGTACAGGTAACGTACGTAACAAGCCTTATCTAACGACGTAATGCTTGAAATATTTTGACCGTTGGAAAAGTCATTAGCCGTTGCAACAAGTCGTCACACTCAACGGATCTCTGACCGGAAGATTACGTACGTAATCATACAGTACGTAACGTACGTAACATATATTATCAGATCTCACTGAACCAGTTCTTCACTAATCGTTACGGCCGCTATTCGAAGCATATAACGTACGTAACTCATATCGCCTAACGTACGTAAGCAGTAAAACTGCTCCAACGGGAAAATGAGCTCAAGAAGGCTATAAATAGCTCACTTCATGGAGATAGAAGATACACAAGCATTTTGAGCCTACAAGCATACTTAAGCAATTCAAAGCAAACATTTTGAGAGATATACTTATCCTAGATTGTGATACGAGAAGATTTGTTCTATAATTTCCAATCTTCATTCTTGTATCAAAGAGCGATATATCGTGAAAGTTGAGTTCCTACTCGCATTTGTTTTGTGTAAAGGTTATCTTGTACCCAGAAAAACAAGTGTTTTTGTGAGGTTGTTCTTGAGCCCGGAAATCAAGAAATTGTAAGAAGTTGGCACTAAACTAGAAAGTACAATTCTAAGTTCTAAGAAAAGTCCAAGTCGATAAAACTAGGTAGGGGACATAGGCTTCGTTAATAGCCAAACCTCTCGAACAATTTCTTGTGTTCTTTCTTTTCCGCATTTTAAATTACTCCGATATTTTTGCTTCCGCACAAAAATAGTTCATTACTCTTATCCGCACTATTCAACCCCCCTTCTTGTGGCGGTACCAATCTAACAAATCTTGCAAACAACTATGAATATTACGTACGTTAAGATTGTTTGTTTTACGTACGTTAACTGAAGGAAAAATATGTTTTAAGTAAATTTTGGTTTTAATAACACATCATCAAAATGATCTAAAAAAATATTGTTCCAACAATATCCCCCTTTTTGATGATGACAAAATTTAAGTATGGGAATTTTTGAAACCATGATTTTAAGGAAGATTTAAAAATTTAATAAGCTTTTCCCTTGAATAAGGCTCCCCCTGAAAACGAGCACACGGGTTATTTCAAAAATGATTTCAAGGATGATTTCAAAAACGAATACATATTTTTCTCCCCCTTTTTGTCATTAACAAGAGGTTGAGAGATCCTGCAAAAAATCAACAATACGCAATATAATCAATAAAATCCAAAGCAACGATTAACCAAAATAATGCATAAAAACAAAGATAGTTATTACAGACGAAACATATCCAAAATAAAACACTAATAGAGTTTATGCATGAGAATGAAATGTTTGGTATTTAATAAAAAGGGAAACATCATCATAAGAAGGATAGCCCGACTAGTCAAGGTCCGCATCCGGAGGTGTCGGCGGTATCCCAAAGTGCGTGCAGATGCTTTTGACCATGATTTTGATTTCGCTCATATCTTTCTCGAGCCTATCCATCCGAGAAGCCATCTGAGATGAAGAGGATTCTTGACGAGGTCGAGAGGAGCCAAGCTGAGATGAAGGACGAGGTCTAGTATGCTCAATCCCCCTAGATGTGATCCTTTCCTCCGGTCTCGGAAGAGCACCCCCATCTACAAGCCGATCGTCATCCTTGAGGTACGCAAAATATATTCACCCACGATTTCTCGTGCGTAGATACCTCATCGTCCGTATAGTCCCCTCGGTGACTAGGCTCCCCTAGGAATCGGAACCCCATGAAGCCCAGATAAATCAACTCCTGCTTTCTCAAATATTTCTGTTAAGATTGACCCAAACGGCATTCCCGATTATCTTTGACGATCAACTTTCGCGTAACTCTTTTTGTGGAAAATTTGACCTTTTTCCACGACCCATTTTAGCACAGTGAACGCAAAATTGACCTGATGATCTTTCCATACATGGTAGATGATTTCCATGTCTATATTTACAAGACAAAGCTGAGCATTAACTTTAGGCATTAGGCATCGAGTGATAGCATCGTGTAGTAAACGAATATTTATTCCGAAATCATTATTTTCAAAACCACCGGAATGAACATCTAGAACGGCTTTGTCCGCCAAGAAATCACGGACCTTAGACTCATGGACTCCATAACTTTTATCGTCAGAAAAGTTGTCAATGACTTCATCTGGAGCGGCAAACTCTCCTTTACAACGAAATCCCTCATTAGGGAGACCAAAGAGTTCCGAAAGTTTTGCGGCATCAAAGGATATAGGTTTACCACGAACAAGAGAGTTAACCACATCGGAATCATACGTGACAAAAAAATTGGCATAAAATTCTTTCACACAATCCACATATATCGGTCGAGCAAGACTAACAAAACGATTTATCCCAAGCATATCGAAGAATTCTTCGATAGCAACACCAACAGAATTCAATGATTCGAATCAAAATGGTGACTCGGAGTTACCTCTTCGTCGATAAGGATTTCATTGAAAATTTTCATAGCCTGAGCATTCCGAAAGGTTGGTTCGCCGGAAGTCGTGGAAGGCTGTTGGGAGGTTTCTCCTCTTTGCTTCTTTCCGGTTCTGGATGCCATCTTGAGTGAATTGGCCGGAAAAGTGAAGATTGATGGATGAAAATGATGTTTCGATCGATTTTGTAGGGAGTTCTTCGTCGTCGATGCTAGGGATTTGAGTGAAATAAAAAAGACGGTCGAAATGGGTTTATAAGAGTTAGGGTCAAAGGCAGATTACGTACGTTATACCCTCTCTGTAACGTACGTAGCGTGAAAACCTGAATTCTTTGAATTAATTCCTGCGTTTTGTTACGTACGTAACACACAATCCTGTAACGTACGTAAGGTCCTATTACGTACGTAATGGACCGCCCGTAACGTCCGTAAGCTGGACCATTTGAACAGTCTTTTCCGTTCGATGATGTCCCGATTTAAATGACCATTTAATGTGACTATGATGAATATGCAACATTTAAAAATGATCAACATGTCTCATTCCTAAATTTATGCGAATAAAGTTGAAAGCCTCTTCGGGTAATGGTTTTGTAAAAATATCCGCCAATTGTTCATTAGTACCAACAAATTGGAGACGAACATTCCCGTTTTGGACATGGTCACGAATAAAATGGTGACGAATTTCTGTGTTTTGTCCTACTATGCAAAATGGGGTTTTTAATTAAATTAATGGCACTCGTATTGTCACAAAAAATAGGAGTATTTTTAAGTTCGATGCCATAATCAAATAATTGATTTTTGATCCAAAGGACTTGTGCGCATGCACTTCCAGCAGCCACATATTCAGCTTCAGCTGTGGAAGTAGCAACACTAGTCTGTTTCTTACTCCCCCATGAAATTAAACACGAACTCATAAAATGACAAGTTCCGGTGGTGCTTTTTCTATCAATTTTACATCCACCGAAGTCGGCATCACTATATGCAAAAAGTTGAAAATCAATGCTAGAAGGATACCACAGGCCTAAACCAACAGTATATTTTAAATATCGAAAAATCCTTTTGCATGCAATGAGATGAGATTCTTTAGGATTTGCTTGAAAGCGAGCACACAGACAAGTAGCAAATATTATATCGGGTCTAGATGCAGTTAAATAAAGTAAAGAGCCGATCATACCTCGAAATCTTGTTTTGGTCAATGATTTACCTTTTTCATCTTTGTCGAGTTTAAGAGTGGAAGACATAGGAGTGGATATTTCTTTGCAATCTTCCATCTTGAATTTCTTTAGGAGCTCATTGACGTACTTGGATTGGTGAATGAATATTCCGTCATTGAGTTGCCTAATTTGGAGTCCGAGAAAGTTTTTCAACTCTCCCATCATACTCATTTCGAACTCTCCTTCATAAGATTTGAAAATTGATAGACGGAGATTCGTTAGTTGCACCAAAAACAATATCGTCCACATAAATTTGACAAATTAACATATCATCACTTAAAACCTTAATGAATAGGGTATTATCAACATTACCTCTTTTATACCCATTTGAAATAAGAAAAGAGCTTAAACGATCATACCATGCTCTCGGGCTTGTTTTAATCCATAGAGCTTTATGGAGCTTGTACACATGATTCGGATGATCATAATCTTCAAAACTTCGGCGGTTGCTTGACATACACTTCCTCTGGATGATTCCATTTAGGAATGCACTTTTACATCCATTTGATGGAGTTTGATCTTCTTGTATGCGGCAAAAGCACGAGAAGACGAATAGCTTCAAGACGAGCAACGGGAGCGAACGCGTTTCTTCATAATCCAAGCCTTCTTCTTGATTATAACCTTGGGCGACCAACCTCGATTTATTTTTAATAGGAGACCATCATCATCGGTTTGATTTTATGAACTCATTTGTTACCAATGATTGATTTGTCTACGGTCTGGAAATAATTCCCAAACATTATTTCTTTCGAATTGGTTTAGCTCTTCTTGCATAGCAATAGCCCAATTCTCATCATTTATGGCCTCATCGATATTCTTTGGTTCTGTAAGAGAAATAAATGCAATATTGTTAATACAATCATTTATATTCCTCCTAGTTCGTACACCTTCATCGATTTTTCCGAGAATTTGTTCCATCGGATGGTCTTTCACATTTGCCCAATCTTTAGGAAGGTTGTAAGTATTTTCCTCCTGTTTGTCCGAGCTTACGTCGAACTTCTCCAACTCCTTTGATACATCGGATACTTCGTTAGCTGGAACCATACCTGCATCATCATCAAAAACAACCTTTCTCGGGGGTAAAACTTTATCATCGAATTTTACATGAATAGATTCTTCTACCGAGCCTCCTCTACAATTAAATACACGATACGCTTTACTATTAGTAGAATAACCAAGAAATGTACCAATATCTGATTTTGAATCGAATTTACCCAAATTATCCTTACCATTATTATGAATAAACACTTTACAACCAAATGGATGAAAATAAGATAAATTGGTCTTTTTACCTTTAAAAATCGCATAAGGAGTCATCATTTTGTTTCTCCTGAGATGGACACGATTAATAACATAACAAGCGGTGTTAACGGCTTCGGCCCAAAAATATTTAGGAAGACCATACTCATTGAGCATTGTTCGGCTCATTTCTTCTAGAGAGCGATTCTTCCTCTCGACAACTCCATTTTGTTGAGGTGTCCGAGGTGCCGAAAAGTTGTGTCCAATACCATATTTATCGCACCAATCTTCAAAGAGATTAGAATCAAATCTCCACCATGATCGGTTCGAATGGCGATAACTGGTAATTCTTTTTCATTCTGGGTAACCTTACACCACTTAACAAACTCGTTAAAAGCATCATCTTTATTAGCTAAGAATTTTACCCAAGTAAATCTTGAAAAATCATCGACAATAACTAAAGTATAAAGTTTACCTGTTAGACTGGCATGTCGAGACGGACCAATTAAATCCATATGAATTAATTCAAGAATGCGATTAGTGGAAATTTTCATTTTCGGTTTAAACGAGCCTCTTGCATGTTTACCTTTAATACAGGCCTCACAAATGTGGTCTTTTCTGAAATTTAATTTTGGTAGACCACGAACAATATCATTTTTGGCCAATTTTGAAAGAAGTGGTAAGGAGGCATGTCCCAATTTTCGGTGCCAAATAACGGCATTTTCATCGTATGAAAGTAGACATTTTTCGTTGAAAGAAGTTTAATCTTGGAGATCAACAATGTAAATATTTCCATAACGCAATCCAATAAAAACGATTTGGTCTTTTCTCATTGCCATTCAATGCGTAATTTCAAAAATTAATTTAAGACCGGTGTCACAAAGTTGGGAAACACTTGGGAGATTATGGCAAAGTCCATCAACAAATAGAACATTTTCAATAGTAGGTAAAGGTTTCTTACCAATTTTACCTGTCCCTTTTATTTGGCCCTTTTTATTATCGCCAAAGATAACACAGCCACGATCTTCCTTTTTCAGCTCCATGAAGAGATGTTCATTTCCACTCATGTGATTTGAACATCCACTATCAACATACCATTTATTTTCTTCCGTTTTATAGGTACTCAGGCTAATTTGGTTCCTGAGGAGTTAGATACAAAAACTTGATTTTTAACAACGGTCCCTTTTGGTACCCAAATTTGCTTAACCCTTATAGTACGTCTAGAATTACGACAGTAAGTTTCGATATGTCCAGGTTTTAAACATTTTGGACATGATGGAATTCCCGTTTTTAAAGTGTCCGAATCTTTTGTGGTAATTTCTAAGGACTTTTTCATTGGAAATGAATTATACCCAAGTCCTTGTTTTGAAAGAGAAAATTTTTGACCAAATAATAGTTGCTCGAATTTGTCATTACCACATGAGAATTTTCTAACATAAAGTTTTAATTCTTTCCGAGTTTTGTGCAATTCATCTCTCAGAATTTTCTCAGTTTCCAAACAATTCGTATGATCAAACGAAACTTCCTTGTTTTTCAATAATTTAGCATTTTCATTTTCAAGGAGTTTTATTTTCTTTTTCAAATCTTTATTACTATTGCAAGCCTTTTCGTATTCATTATTTAGGGATTCAAAAGCATCAAGTAGTTCTTCATGAGAATCACTAACCTCGACTTCTTCGTCACTATCTTCGGATGCGCGGGCCATTAGAGCAAGATTGGTTTGGACTTGTGGTTCATCATCCTCATCATCATCGCTCCATGTGGCGACATAAACTTCCTTCTTTTTAAACTTTTCGTGAGGTGGTTTTGATGAACTTATTGGAGCTGCAGCACGACAATCTTTCGCAAAATGGCCTGGAACGCCGCACCTTCGACAAGTGTTGTCGAACTTTTTGTTTTGAGGGAAGCGAGTCTTTTTGGATTCATCCCTTGATTCTGCTTGATGTCTCTCCGGCGCCTTTGTAGAAGATTTTTGAATTTCTTTATGTTTTTGGCATAAAAGGCGGTTTCTTCGTCCTCTTCTTCGATAGGTTCATCCTCTAGATCGCTTTCTTCTTTGGCTTTGAAAGCGATTGTCCTTTCTCTCTCCTTGGGTTTTGGTTTCGAACTTCGAGATTTAATGACAATCTCATAATTAATGAGAGATCCGATGAGAGCGCTGAATTCTATGGTATTGAGGTCTTTCGACTCCATGATAGCCATGTGATGGCGTCCCATTCTCTTGGTAGAGACCGAAGGATTTTCTTGGCTTTATCACTACTTGATATCGGTTTCCCGAATGAAGCTAGCCCATTAGTGATTGCCGAGAAACGGTCAAGCATAGTGGTAATGCTTTCTTCTTCTTTCATAGTGAAGAGTTCATAATCGTGAAGAAGCATATTGATTTTGGTTTCCTTAACTTGACTCGTACCTTCATGTGTGATTTCTAACATTTTCCAGATTTCTTTCGCCGTCTCGCAAGAAGAAATTCTATTGTGATCTTCTGGATTGAGAGCACAGTAAAGCAATTGAGTGGCTTTACTATTGAAGTGATCGTTCTTCCAGTCGGCATCGTCGTACTCTTCAAAACTTTTGAGAGAGCCATCCATCTTCTTAGGAATGGTAGGTCCAAGGGCAATGACCTTCCATATTTCAATATCGTGAGCTCGGATGAAGATGGACATCTTCTTCTTCCATGTCATAAAGTTCGAACCATCGAAGAAGGGAGGGCGATTGAGAGCGTTGCCTTCAACGGAGGAGTGGATAAAGGCCATTTCTGGATCTTTTCTCTAGCGGGTGTTAATCCGGTGATAAAGAGACCGCTTCGATACCAATTGTTAGATTGGTACCGCCACTAGAAGAGGGGTTGAATAGTGCGGATAAGAGTAATGAACTCTTTTTGTGCGAAAGCAAAAATATCGGAGTAATTTAAAATGCGGAAAAGAAAGAACACAAGAAATTGTTCGAGAGGTTCGGCTATTAACGAAGCCTACGTCCCCTACCTAGTTTTATCGACTAGGACTTTACTTAGAACTTAGAATTGCACTTTCTAGTTTAGTGCCAACTTCTTACAATTTCTTAATTTCCGGGCTCAAGAACAACCTCACAAAAACACTCTTGTTTTTCTGGGTACAAGATAACCTTTACACAAAACAAATGCGAGTAGGAACTCGACTTTCACGATATATCTCTCTTTGATACAAGAATGAAGATTGGAAATTATAGAACAAATCTTCTCGTATCACAATCTAGGATAAGCATATCTCTCAAAATGTTTGCTTTGAATTGCTTAAGTATGCTTGTAGGCTCAGAATGCTTGTGTATCTTCTATCTCCATGAAGTGAGCTATTTATAGCCTTCTTGAGCTCATTTTCCCGTTGGAGCAGTTTTACTGCTTATGTACGTTAGTCGATATGAGTTACGTACGTTATGAACGTTACGTACGTTATATGCTTCGAATAGCGGCCGTAACGATTAGTGAAGAACTGGTTCAGTGAGATCTGATAATATATGTTACGTACGTTACGTACTGTATGATTACGTACCTAATTTTCCGGTTAGAGATCCGTTGAGTGTGACGACTTGTTGCAACGGCTAATGACTTTTCCAACGGTCAGAATATATCAAGCATTACGTACGTTAGATAAGGCTTGTTACGTACGTTACCTGTACAGAAAAACTTACGAAAACAATGAGTGTTACGTACGTTACGATAAGATAGTTACGTACGTTAACTCTACTGAAAATCTTGCAAACAACTATGAATGTTACGTACGTTAAGATTGTTTGTTTTACGTACGTTAACTGAAGGAAAAATATGTTTTAAGTAAATTTTGGTTTTAATAACACATCATCAAAATGATCTAAAAAAAATATTTTTCCAACATTTTTGTGTCGCAATAAACTTAAAAAAAGAAATATCTTACAATAGCTTCACATATGTGAAGCCTTTGTTAACCGCTTTAATCTCAACTTTAAGGCGTCACATATGTGACGCCTTTGTGTAATATTTTTGTCGCTCTTTTTTCTTTAGCTTCGCTTCTTCTTGTGAAGCTAATAGTGTGAAGCCATTGTGGATGTTTTTTAGTAGTGTATTCATATATTCAATATATTCATAATTATTATTTATATTTAAATATATTAAATGTGTTATGTGTCTCCACCCGTGACATTGTTTTCACCGGGTTCAATTTTACTATTCCAAACATTTGTTCCAAACTCTATTCCACCCCCAGTAGATAGTCGCCACAGGTGTATCTCACCAAGACATGAAAATTTTAAAACTCAAAAGATACATTTGAACAGGTAGTGACTATCGTGGAATAAGATTTGGAACAAATGTATGGAACAATAAAATTGAACCCATTTTCACCAGAGTGTTCTAAAAAGACACACTCGAGCTCCAGCTCCGTAAATGAAACTGATGTGCTACCAGTGCTTCCTTTTTTAGCTACTATTTAGCTAAATGCTAACAAGGTCTCATTGGTCAAAGCTCAATGCTAACAAGGAAAAGAAAATGACTAGCCTTATTAAGGCAAGTACGTACCGGCCAACCTCTTATTGGAGAATCAAACTAACCATCATTGAGAACAACAGAGCCCATGTTATGTACTGTACAAAATACTTTTCAATCTTAAATACACACAAGGTGAGAGTTAATTGCTCCTTCTCCAGATTTGAATAAAGCCAACCTGACCCAAACCCATTGGCTATATAAAGCCCCCTTCCCCCACCCTCCATCTTGCACAGAAAGAAAAAGAAAAAAGACACTTCCTTCCAACTTTGAGCTAGAGACTTGAAAATATGTGTGACGTAAGAACGAGTGGATTTTTGGGAGGAGGAAGGTGTGCATGAGTCCGACGAGGGCTCAAGTTCGGAGCCCGACTGTCACCAGGAGTCCGACGATGACTCAAGTCCGGAGCCCGACCGTCACCAGGAGTCCGACGACGACTCAAGTCCGGAGCCCGACCATCACCAGGAGTCCGACGAACACATAGACCCCTACCCGGAAGCCGAGAAATCCTACTTCTCCGACATACCGAATACGCCTCTTTTGTCGGAGGAGGAGCCCGAAGAGGAAACGCCGGCTGAGAATGTCCAGGAGCAGGATGACGGAGAGCAGTGATGACTTACGGCTGGTGCTGGTGGTAGTTTTATCTAGTTTATATTTATTATTTTGAATTCCTTCAAGGCTAGAGCCATTGTTTGTAAGTTGTAACCCTTGTTGTTGTTGTCCTCGTCGTCGTCGTCGTGTCGTCGTTCTTCACTCCCCAGTAGGAAGTCAGTTAGCCTTTTATGTGTTTTGTGTGTTAGAAGAAGATCTAGTGTGTTGCTGATTGTCTTCAACGTTTTCAACAATCAGCAACACAATAGTTCTTCTAACACACAGAACACATAAAAGGCTAACTGACTTCCTGCTGGGGAGTGAAGAACGACGACGAGGACAACAACAACAACAACAAGGGTTACAACTTACAAACAATGGCTCTAGCCTTGGAGGAATTCAAAAACATAAATATAAACTAGATAAAACTACCACCAGCAGCAGCCGTAAGTCATCACTGCTCTCCGTCATCCTACTCCTGGACATCCTCAGCCGGCGTTTCCTCTTCGGGCTCCTCCTCCTCATCCTCCGACAAAAGAGGCGTATTCGGTATGTCGCAGAAGTAGGGTTTCTCGGCCTCCGGGTAGGGGTCTATGTCGTCGTCGGACTCCTAGTGACGGTCGGGCTCCGGACTTGAGTCGTCGTCAGACTCCTGGTGACGGTCGGGCTCCGGACTTGAGTCGTCGTCGGACTCCTCGTGACGGTCGAGCTCCGGACTTGAGTCGTGGTCGGACTCATGCACACCTTCGTCCTCCCAAAATCCACTCGTTCTTGCGTCAGACATATTTTCAAGTCTATAGCTCAAAGTTGGAAGGAAGTGTCGTTTTTCTTTTTTTTTCTTTCTGTGCAAGATGGAGGGTGGGGGAAGGGGGCTTTATATAGCCAATGGGTTTGGGTCAGGTTGGCTTTATTCAAATCTGGAGAAGGAGCAATTCACTCTCACTGTGTGTGTATTTAAGATTGAAAAGCATTTTGTACGGTACATGACATGGGCTCTGTTGTTCTCAATGATGGTTAGTTTGATTCTCCAATAAGAGGTTGGCCAGTACGTACTTTTTCAGAACACTCTGGTGAAAATGGGTTCAATTTTAATGTTCCATACATTTGTTCCAAATCTTATTCCACGCGCTACGTGTTCAAGTGTATCTTTTTCTTTTGATGACGAGGGAAACCCGCAGACGCTACTCTTCGAGTGCGCACTGGATAAACCCCGGGCCGGACGTAATAGCCTGCAAACTACGCCTTGGTGAGATACACCTGTGGCGACTATCTACTGGGGGTGGAATAGAGTTTGGAACAAAAGTTTGGAATAGTAAAATTGAACCCGATGAAAACAATGTGTCACGGGTGGACACATAACACATTTAATATATTTAAATATAAATATAAATAATAAGTATGAATATATTAAATATTAAATATATGAATATATATATATATATTAAAGGTTATATATAACACATACATAATATATTAGATCGGTGACGATATGTTATATATAATAATACACTACCATAAGAAGATATAATATATATTTATTAATGATATGTAATATAATATACCAGTGAACACAAGGGTGCTCCCATATGAAAGGAATATTAGATCTTTCAATATATTACTCAAGTCACAAGATACAACAAGTTACTTAAAACAAAAGTTTAGTAGTCAACGTGATGGATTTTCAAAAGTTTAGTGGTATCATGTGTATTTAAGTTAGACAAAGAGCAATGAAAAACGAAATTAAATTAGAAGGCATGCTAATCATTATATTTCACAATGGTTCTGACTATATATTACCTAAGATACAAGTTACTTAATGAACAGAAAATAGACTTATAAAAAGAGAAATGAAAGAGAATTATCAATGACAAACGAAACTAGAGGCATGCAAGTAATTGTATATCACGACGTATCACTATTAAAAAATAGCCGTACTTTGAAGGACCGTACTTTACACAAAGATTTATTATCATCTTATAGCTGAATGTGTAATCTATATTTGACGAAGGAAAATATAATTCTACAGAGAATTGAAGTACATAAAGGTTTACTGATGAGTAGCTGATCAAACAAACTCCACATTCAAATGGACAAAAATAACCAATGTTTTAAAATTCGTGACTCGTATTCGAGTCGTTTTGCGCAAATGAGGCGAGGCGTACGCCTCGAGGCGGAACGAGGCGTACGCCTCAAATTTGTTGAAACGAAAAATTAAAAGAAAATATAAAAAATTATCTAAAACAAAGTTCAAGAACAATACTTAATACTACTGCTAATGTAACAAAAAACGAGCTGTTTAGCCAAAAAACGAGCTGTTTAGGAAAAAAAATTAGAGCTGCTTACCCAAAAAACGAGCTGTTTACCCATAAAAAAATGTTAACAATGTTTTCCATTTATTAAAAAAAAAAGAGCTGTTTACAGAAGTCAGAAATTAAAGAAAAGAAAAACAAGAGATTTTAACAAAGTTTAACTCTAAATAAAAAAGAGAGGCCCTGTTCGGATAATCGGAGCAATAAAAAAAAAAAGAAAAGGAAAAATACACATATAAAACACATAGGAAAGCAAAAAAGAAACATACCTTTTGATAGAGACGCGTCCGACGTGCGGAAGACGAAGGTGCGGAAGACGGGAGAAGACAGAAGTGGAGTTTGATAGAAGAGAATCGATCGCAGGGAGAGATAGAGAGAAGAGATGGAACGACGGGACTCTGTTAAGCCCTAGGTAAAACAGATTTTTTTCCATTAGAGTTCAAAAATTAATAACATAAAAAAGGCTGAAAAGCCCAGTCTACCAGACTCGTCCGCCTCAGTCAACACACTCGGGGTTTTACGAAATACGGTCGACTCGCACGCCCTGACTCGCCAGGCGTCCGCCTCGAGTCGACTCGTACGAGTCGACCGTTTTTTAAAACATTGAAAATAACTAAAAATTCAGCTTTCACATCGAAGGCAATAAAGTACCAACATCAAGAGCCTAGCAAGAGGCTGATTACTCCCAAAATTCATCAAGTAACCAACATCAACTTTCCACTCCAATATCTGCAACATATGATGAAAAGAATAAATAGGCAGTTTAATATGACAATTCTCCATATACTAAAATGTTGAGAACATAAAACTTCCACCTTCATTGAGAAATAACTCTCACATTTAAATAGATAAGGCTGCTATAGGCATATATTCTTGTTACTTGGTTCTCCGTGCTTATTGTTTGCTTGTTACTTAGTTATATACTATGGATAGGAAATAACGTAAATGAAAATAAAATGCACGACAAAATTTAATTCTAGCATGATCATTCACTTGCTGAATGAAATGACCCTCAATCTCCATGCTACTAGGTATAATAGACCATGAACAGTGAAGAGAGATATTGTTAGATGTCCCAGCCACACATATATATGTTTAGTAGAAGATTCCAGTCTGCATCAACTTGAACATATAACACACATCAGAATCCATCAAAACAAGTTGTACCACTAGCATAATAAAATACATTAAGCAGCAAAAAAAATTATTATTAATATCATAAATTAATAGGTTATTAATAAAGATTAATTAAAACAATTTAATTAATTTAATCTGAAATTAGTAAGCTGATTAATTAAAGATTTAAAATAATTATATAATTAATATATAATTAATATTATATTTTGATCTATCCACATCCAACAAGAACTCTACTCAGATCGAAACTCTAACATCCTAAACCTAAATTGTACATTATAAATACTGTATATTTATTTAGCACAAAAAATCTTGACAATACACAATACACACAAATTCATACGATACACATACTTCTCCCGTATTCCTACAATCTGGCTCTACTATTTTCTGCAAAATTTTCTGCTGCCAAACCTTTTCACCCACAAAGGTAAATCTTTCCCTCGTAACTCACTCTATCACCTATCATCTCTTTTAGTTCTCCTTCTCATCGAACAAATCTGTTATATACAAACACACTGAATCCTTTCATTTTCTCTACGAATCGTTTGTGGCAGTTTCCCTAACATCATTGAGATTTTTCTCACCTTCAGCCCGAACCCAGAATGCAAACTTCAATACAAATCAATCCCACCGTTTGAGTCCGACCAGAACCACCGTTGAATATCAAATCCATAAATCAAACCCCCTTTCGCGAAAAAAAGAAAAAAAGAAAAAAAGAAAAGAAAAGGGAAGGAATTTAGATCTGACCCAAACCAGTCTGCCATCCTACCATCTCCGGTCGCACCACCTCCAGCATCACCGGAGGATCTGGGAGACGAAGCCCTTCTTCACTCCATCCACAATAGCTCGAACACAGGAGACCCACCGAACTGTCGCTAAACCACGGCTATGAATTCTTCATCGGATACTGCACCAGTATCGCCGATGCAACTCGCTGCAGTATTTTGCGACTCGCCGCCATTTTTTTTCTACCATATTCTTCCTATGTTCTCTCTGTGCGAATTTTTTTTTTTTTTGCATAAGGATCTTTCAGTAGTGAGAGAGAGACCGACGGGCTGAGAGAAAAGAAATAAAATAATCTGACCCTTTCTTTCGGTGTGTGTGGGATTTTCATTCCCAATACTTGGCTAAACTTCAATTTCACCCCTAGTTTTTGGTTCCTTCAATTTTATCCCCATCACCTTCATAAAATATCAAATCAGGCCCTATTTACTCAATACAAATACTATAAATCCATATCCATTAGTATTATTATTTTATTTTTATCCAATTTATTTTCAGCAATATATTATTAAAATTATGTAATACTAATAATAAGTTAATTTTATTAATTAGATTAGAACGAGGACTTGGAGCCTAGGATTTGAACTGCATTCGCATCTCAATTTTCAAGGATCATCATCGTATTTCGAGGTGGGGATTTTACGCTTGTTTTATTTAATACATGATGTTACTTGTATATATGCTTGTTTCTTGCCAAATATTTATATGCACAAAGTTTGCTCATTGTAGCCTCCAATAAGTAGTAGGCATAATGTGCTCAAAATTTGTATATTATTAATGTTGTAGCCTCCAATGAGTAGTAGGCATAATGTGCTCAAAGTTTGCTTGTTAATTACGTTGTAGCCTCCAATGAGTAGTAGGCAGTATGCACAAAGTTCACATATAATGGCCCTCGGGCAATCACCGGGTTCAGGCATGTCATATCTACTTGACAACATGTATGTACTTAAATTTAACAAAGCGTTCCCTCCTCATTGAGCGATTTGAAAGCTCACCACATTATTTAAACCTTTCAGGTTGAGGAGTCTGGCATGGCGGGCAAAGGCGTGGAGTGATAATAATATTTATCAGCTTTTTATTTATTTCGTTCATTTAAAATTTTAAACTTTTGGCTTCAATGTCATGGTTGGATATTATGGATGTTTTGAAATGTTGGGATTTATTTTATATTTACTTGCGAAATTGATGACTTTATTTCAATTTCCGCTGCAATTATTCAATTATTTTTTTAGGGATATTTAATCTCCTTTGAAATTATTTCAAAATATCATTTTAAAAAGTGGTCGTTACATAAGTGGTATCGGAGCGGGCCTACGGTTTTGTAGACTCATTAAAAATAATTTCTTTTTCAAAACTAAATTTTCCTTTTTTTTCGCAAGTAGTTAAAACTTTAAAGGCATCTATGATTATTATCAGCCACCGTCGCCGCTCCACGTCAACTCCAAGGTACACATTTCAAGTTATGTTTATGTTGTAATCGTAACAAAATTTTACGGTTATGAGATTCAACTCATTTTTGAATCATGTTACAATACCATGTTTATATTTTAGAGATGATATGCTATTGAGATTCATAATAAATGTTGGACATGTATGTGCTTTCTTATAAATTTCTAAACACGTGTAGATGCGCTAGTATAGCACTGCTAGAACGTCTACTGGGAGCAGTTAACCCTTAGACGCGATGTATACTTTTATTTCAATCCTCTATGAGGAGATTCCTAAGATGTTATTGGCTATAATGCACCTTAGGACCATGGCAACTCGTGGACGTGGACGCCTAGCTAACCGGGGTGCTGATAATATCGGTGGTCAGAATGCCAACCCTGGTGCTGGAGCTGGTGGTGATGGTAACGGAGGTCAAGATAACCACAATAATAATGGGCCAGCTCTCACCCAGGCACAAGTTGTGCAACAGTTACGAGGTTTCACACCATCATCATTCAACGGTCGAGAAGGACCAGATTTTGTCGACGAATGGTTGATGTCACTGGAGCGTACCCTTGAGCTCATTGGATGCACCGATGCGCAAAAGATTCTTTGCATCTAGTATCAAATGGTAGAGGATGCTGGACGCTGGTGGATGAGCTATTGGCGTTTGAGGCCGGCAGTCGAGCGTGCAGCATTAACTTGGGATCGGTTCAAAGAACTAGTGATGGAACAGTACTATCCACAACACTACCGAGAGAAGATGGAGAGAGATTTCTAGAACCTTGAGCAAGGGAGCTTATCGGTTGAAGAATATGAGAGAAAATTCAACCAAATCAGCTTCTTTGTGGAGCACATGGTGGATACTGACCGCAAGAGGGCCCTTAAGTTCCGGAGTGGTTTACGCCCGAGTATTCGCACATTGTGGCTGGTCATAGGGTACTACCGTATATCGAGACAGTGCTCCGATCTCAAGAGGTTGAAGCTAGTCAGAACTTGAGTCCTCAACCAGCTGCTAAGTCATCTTCTGGGAAGAGAGGTTGGAATGGAAATCAATCTAAGTCAATGTCTTCCAATAAGCAGAAGAAGGTAGATGAGAAATTTGGACCGGGTGCGCCGATCACTAGGCCTGCATGCCCAGAGTGTGGTAAGAATCATGGCGGGGAGTGTTTGTATGGAAAGGGTGTCTGCTATAATTGCGGGAAGCCAGGTCACACAAGCCGACATTGTCCACAATCTAAGGGCAAAGAACAAGCATCGGGAGGTCAAGC
Source organism: Orobanche coerulescens (assembly GCA_033398695.1). NCBI lineage: Eukaryota > Viridiplantae > Streptophyta > Magnoliopsida > Lamiales > Orobanchaceae > Orobanche > Orobanche coerulescens. The sequence goes on from CM065802.1 coordinate 233,813,905, forward strand.
TCGATTCTACTCAATGAATCAGGCTGATAATAGTCCCGGCACAGTATCAGGTATGCTTATGATCTCTAATGTGTCTGTTTTCGCTTTGTTTGACATTGGTGCCACACACTCTTTTATGTCTGCAAAGTTTTATCATGCCATTGGTCATAGAAGTGTTAGAATTGTTGAGTCTCTTGAGGTTAGCTTACCGTCAGGAAATACGATACTCACCAACAGAATGATTGACGAGAGTATTGAGATAGGAGGTAGAGAATTTGACGCTAGTCTGTATTTGATTAACTTGATGGATTTTGACGTGATCCTTGGTATGGACTGGATCGATAGACATGATGCCTATATAAACTGCCGTGAGAAGAGGGTAACATTTAGGTGTACCGAAGGCGAGTCGATCACCTTTTATGTTACTAAGAGTAGGGCAGTACCAAAAGTAATCACAGCCATGAAGGCACTGAGAAGTCTAAAGAGGGAGGAATGTCAGGGTTACTTGGTGAGTTTGGTCGACACTCGTACTAATGAGGAGTCCCCTACAGACGTACCTATAGTACGGGAGTTTTTGGATGTGTTTCCAGAAGACTTGTTGGGAGTTTTTGGTGTCACATATGTGAAGCGAATGTATAAAGTAAATAATATATAATAATTAACATTGGCATCACATATGTGACGCCAATAACTTAATTAATTGTAATATGTATTATTTAAAATGTAACCTCTTTAAATTAATACTCGAAAAATTAATAACCTCTATAAAATTAATATTGGTTCCGGTCCCGACTTGGGCCCCAAGCATAAATTAATAATTTCGATAAATTGATAAGATACTAGGTTTTTTTGAGACCCCTTTATAAATGAAGGGTCTCATCAACATGATAAATTAATAATCTCATAAAATTACAAAGATAACTACGACAACTTAGTAAAATATGACTCTAGTGTTGCTTGTTTTCTATTGAAATTCAAATCAAAATGAATCTCATCTCTCACTTTTTTCGCGGCACTTAAAAGCTCTGGTGTGGTGTACTCTGACTACTTGAAAAAATTATGAAGGATTTTCGACGCTTCTATTGCTTCTTTTCGCATAACCGGCTCTAATGGTACCGTATAATCTTGAGCTTCATCCTCAATTGCATTTCCAATTATAGTATCAACAATTTCTTCTAATCTTTGAGTTTGTGAACATTCTTCATTTTCACCCGGATAATCCAGTAGATGATTGACATCCATTTGATTGTGATGATGAAAATTTTTAATCAATGCAGTTAGTTCATGAGTACCTGCTTCAGTATCCGCATGTAAATTTGTTGAATCTTCTTCATTCTCTTTAAATTAATAAATTATTAATTTATCGATTAATTAATACATCTCTAAAATTAATATTTTTTCCGGTCCCAACTGTATTAATTTATAGAGGTTCTACTGTATTTAGGTTTTTTATATTATATTTTTTAATAATAATGTCTACTTAGCTATGATCAATTATAAATACTATCTAATTAATATAATGTCTAACTATTTTTAAATAAAAATTACAAAACTTATTTAATTATAATCAGTTTATTAAATTATAATTTTAAATTATAATTCTGATTATGTACATATATAAATCATGTATCAAATTTAATGAATGAACAACATAGCTCAGGGCAAAATGTCACTATACACATTGCATCGACTAGGGTTCGAGTCCCACGCCTGCCACTGAGCTATGTTTTAGAATTTATTTTTTTTAAAAAGCATTGGTGTCACATATGTGACCAATACATAAATCAAATAATATATATTAATTTATATTGGCTTCACATATGTAACACCTTTACTTTTTTTTGTTTGCACTTAACACCATTAGTGTCACACATGTGACACCTTTACTATTTTTTTTTAATAAACAAGGGCGTCACATATGTGACATTTACTTTTTCTTTTTTATAAAAACAAGGATGTCACGGATGTGACGCTAAAGAAACGGATTGTTTTGAATTTTTGTGTCGCATTAGTGACGCAAATGCCGAAATAAACATAAAAAAAGAAATATCTTACAATAGCTTCACATATGTGAAGCCTTTGTTAACCCTATGTTGACCGCTTTAATCTCAACTTTAAGGCGTCACATATGTGACGCCTTTGTGTAATATTTTTGTGGCTCTTTTTTCTTTATCTTCACTTCTTCTTGTGAAGCTAATAGTGTGAAGCCATTGTGGCTGTTTTTTAGTAGTGTATTCATATATTTAATATATTCATACTTATTATTTATATTTAAATATATTAAATGTGTTATGTGTCTCCACCCGCGACATTGTTTTCACCGGGTTCAATTTTACTATTCCAAACATTTGTTCCAAACTCTATTCCACCCCCCAGTAGATAGTCGCCACAGGTGTATCTCACCAAGACATGAAAATTTTAAAACTCAAAAGATACATTTGAACACGTAGCGACTATCGTGGAATAAGATTTGGAACAAATGTATGGAACAATAAAATTGAACCCATTTTCACCAGAGTGTTCTGAAAAAGACACACTCGAGCTCCAGCTCCATAAATGAAACTGATGTGCTACCAGTGCTTCCTTTTTTTAGCTACTATTTAGCTCAATGCTAACAAGGAAAAGAAAATGACTAATTATTAAGGCAAGTACGTACTGGCCAACCTCTTATTGGAGAATCAAACTAACCATCATTGAGAACAACAGAGCCCATGTCATGTACTGTACTCTAATCATTTTTGTCATTTTGTATCGATCACATCATGATACATTGTGTATTGTTGTTGTCATGCATTTGTGTATTGTTGTTAATATGCATTTGTGCTTGTTGTCGTATGCCCACCTCGTGTTGGTCCGACGGGATCATCTTGGGTATCTATGCTGTGTGCGCTGGATCGCTGGACAGGTATTTCCACCATGCGTTGGTCCGATGGGATCATCATGGGTATCTATAGTTGTGTGCGCTGGATCGTTGGATTACCATGTGTTGTTGTTGTGCATATGTATATTATGGGTTATCCACCTCGTGTTGGCCTTTCAGGATCATCTTGGGATCTATGCTGTGCGCTGGATTTCCATAAGTATACATTGTAATTGTTATCGTGGTCATATTGATGTCGTCATGTGAGTATGCATTTGTAGATCTTGTGTTAGGAACATGTCCGTATGTTGTATTGATCTGATCTCGGATTAGACTGACGTGATTCATCGTGGCATTGCATATCCTGAGGTGTGTTCCGTATTTCCTTTTTGGTATTTGTTTTTGATGGACAATCGATTTTCACGTTGAGATTTGATGATGTTATCCGATGGATCGAATTGGCCAAAGTTGGTATATACCGTATTACGAGTTAGGATGACGTTTTGAGAATCTTGAGTATTGCTTGAGGTACCGTCTGGATATTATGTTTGAGTTTATTGGTTAATCTAGATTACGAGATGTGCAATATGATAATGGTTACTTTGATGAGGGTTATTCGAGTAAGTAAAGTTATGGCGGTAAGATTACATTGGTCGTATTCTTACTTAGTATTTTCGTTGGTATGTAATTATTGACGCGGTGTCATTGTTATCATTGTTGGGTATTATGGCTGACCCCGTCATGGAATTTCTTTTTAGGTTCTTGGTATATCGAGCTTGTAGCGGTCGTGAAGATATGAGCTTCCCAGAGGATACTGGCTATGGCATGTGTTTGTGAATCGAATATTCTGATATATGTGGTATTCAGTTGCTAGAGTATTTTTAACTGTTGTCTTTTCCGTTGTGTGAGTATTTTTAAATGGCCTTTTGGTATTTGGTAACTTAAGTTACTTTGGAAATGGTTTTCTAAACTATTTTGTGTAACACCCCCAAAACCTTACGGGAGTATTACACGCCGTGGACCCCGCGCCGGAACCCACCAGGCTAAAAACCAATTACAAAAACGCCCAAAAAGGCCGATGACGGTAGTATTTTCCAAAACTCACAAAATCATTTGAAAACACCAACTACCGTCAAGATAATCAAGGCCAAAAACTCGGTTAAGGGAATCGGTTTTCGAAATCAAACTCAGTTGGCATAAAACCGAAAACCATTTGAAAGAACTCACACAGCGGATAAAAATACAGTCCAAGATACATATACATCAATAATGATATACACAAACAAAATACACGATTCCCCAACAATATGCCATAGCCAAGATCGTCCGAATCCTCGCCTCACGACCGCTACCATCAAAGTCCTCAATACGAAAAACAAGTCCCACAACTGGCCGCAATAATGCCCGACAAATAACCACAAGTACATAAACATAAATATTCACATGCCATGCATCATGAGAATAATAACCTCAACGATGACCTTACCACTTAGGTAATCCAACGATTATCGTCAAAACCCAAAATCACGATAATACCATAAAAATCCCAAAGATCACAACAATACCGTATAATACCTCAATACCGAGTACTTTCTCGCATATAATCCTCTATGTACGATTACCATAAAACATACCTCTATCAGGACTTCCTTCCTAATGCATACCACAGCCAAGAATATCCAAAATGACATCAACAATATCCGAATACTACAATCTTCCCAAGATTGTCCAAGTATCTCAACAATCATCAACTGTGCATTCTAATCCTTTTAGAACATCACTGAACATTCGTCAATATGCAATACAACATAAAATACTTATGAAATGTAAATGGAATTACTCATCAAAACATTACAACCGAACAAGTAAACACTTGCCTGGATACCCACACGACAAAACCAACACCGAACTCATCGTCCTCGTCTACGAGCTCTTCAGCCCCGACTGGAACGAATCTACGGTCTTCCAACGAAGCACAACGGTTATACCTATTGATTAATCACCCTAGAACAATAATCATGTCAATAATCGGGCCAACTCGATAACAAGGATCATAACATGCACAATCTGGAATGCAACCTCGTATTATGATCCAGAAATCCATCTCAAAATGGTTTAAACGAATCATCATCTTATAGTATGAAGAATCTTAACTAACATCCGAAACTCTTATCAAAATTCCATTGAATCTCGTATAACATCATCATATGATTATCCAACATGCTCCTTACATGAAATCATCCAAGAAAAATGAACCATTAACAAAGGAATACGAAGATTACCTGGTTTAAACGAACCAAGAAGAAGAACACTAGAACTCCATCCAAAGAATCATGAACATCTTGAAGAACAAGGCTTGAATCCAAGCTCTCAATCTAATGTTGTTAAAGATTATCATTATACAGTGTTTGGGAATCCCAAATAACTCTCAACTCTCTCTCCCCCGACTAAAGGAAGAAGAATGGACGAAATGCCTCACAATACCCGTCTGTCCTCCTTTTATAATAAACATTATTAGCGTGCGCTAACATCTCATGTTTAGCGTGCGCTACAGCCGTGCGCTAACTGACTTTGTTAGCGTGCGCTATCGCAGTCCAGAGGCTACTCCCTTGCTTCGTAAACTAGCTTACGTACGTAATGCCCATGCATTAACGTACGTAAAACATCCTGCTTAGCGTACGCAAGTCCTTGCTCTTAGCGTGCGCTACCCGAAGTTGACTTGCTACAGTGTTCACCTACCACTCGTGCCCCCACATGCCGACAAAGATTCGACAAGGACAAGATTCCCTCGCCGTCTGGAATTAGCGTGCGCTAATCATACGGTTTTAGCGTGCGCTAGCTCTACACGACAAACACTCGTTGACCTTATCTCGACACGCGTCGAACATGGCCGGGTCCACCGCCAAAGCTAAGATTCCATTATTGGCTGCGGTGTTAGCGTGCGCTAACCAACATGCGTTAGCGTGCGCTAATCGAATATAAAAATCAACTGGGCCAACTGCTTCGCCACCTTCCAAAACTAACCCGGCAAGTCGTTACGCACGTTAGGGGTCCTCCTTAGCGACGAATCGAACCTCTTAGCGACGCTATCAATACTTCGTAGCGTGCGCCACTGCACCCGATGAGCGTGCGCTAATGAAACACTTATAGCGTGCGCTATCGTTGCTCTGCCTAGCCATATTCAACTATCCTCAACCAATGTCTCGACATACCAATCAAACATATGGCACAATGAATACATATACGCATTCAATAACATTATCAAACGTTCACCACGTTCCCAAGCACAAATATCCATCAACGATATCCAACATATAAACGAAAAAATATATCCGAAAAATCGGGGTATTACACTCTACCCCCCTTAAAAATAAGTTTCGTCCTCGAAACTTGCAACCTGTCGCCAACAACATATAAATCCAAAATCACCAAGATAACCAAGAATTATCGAATAATCCGAACAACATACTTACAGGTCTGTGAAGTCGAAGATCTTCCGTGATACTAGCATATGGCACCATTTCAAAAATCTCGACACAACAAGAATGCCAAAACAGGAATAATCACAATTTGAAAACGATTGGTCTCCGCCAAGACCACACCAAGTTTAGAGCACTGTCTAGTTTTGTGGGATCTGTGACGCTGTGTCTCCTCACCTAAAGCGCATGAGCCGCTCCTTGTCACATGCACGTATCACCGGCGTTCCACACCACATCAAAAGCCGCACATTGCACGTGCCTCGCACCGGCGTTCACTTCCCGATTGGAGCCGCACATTGCACATGACCACGGCACCGGCGTTCACTCCCTGCCTCGTCGGTCTCGGGAACACCAACAATCCCCAAACCCACACATCACCACTCAAAAATCACACAGTACCAAAACAACACAATCCAAAATAGCCAAAATCCAGCTACACAAAAATCACGCAACTACCACACTGGTAGAGCCGCATAACACACATGCCCGGTTATCACAAAACCTTGGGCTCTGATACCATATTTGTAACACCCCCAAAACCTTACGGGAGTATTACACGCCGTGGGCCCCGCGCCGGAACCCACCAGGCTAAAAACCAATTACAAAAACGCCCAAAAAGGCCGATGACGGTAGTATTTTCCAAAACTCACAAAATCATTTGAAAACACCAATTACCGTCAAGATAATCAAGGCCAAAAACTCGGTTAAGGGAATCAGTTTTCGAAATCAAACTCAGTTGGCATAAAACCGAAAACCATTTGAAAGAACTCACACAGCGGATAAAAATACAGTCCAAGATACATATACATCAATAATGATATACACAAACAAAATACATGATTCCCCAACAATATGCCATAGCCAGTATCTTCCGGAATCCTCGCCTCACGACCGCTACCATCAAAGTCCTCAATACCTGAAAAACAAGTCCCACAACGGGGTCAGCAATAATGCCCGACAAATAACCACAAGTACATAAACATAAATATTCACATGCCATGCATCATGAGAATAATAACCTCAACGATGACCTTACCACTTCCGGTAATCCAACGATTATCGTCAAAAACCCAAAATCACGATAATACCATAAAAATCCCAGTATCACAACAATACTGTATAATACCTCAATACCGAGTACTTTCTCGTACATAATCCTCTATGTACGATTACCATAAAACATACCTCTATCCGGACTTCCTTCCGGAATGCATACCACAGGCCAAGAATATCCAAAATGACATCAACAATATCCGAATACTACAATCTTCCCAAGATTGTCCAAGTATCTCAACAATCATCAATCGCATTCTAATCCTTTTAGAACATCACTGAACATTCGTCAATATGCAATACAACATAAAATACTTATGAAATGTAAATGGAATTACTCATCAAAACATTACAACCGAACAAGTAAACACTTGCCTGGATACCCACACGACAAAACCAACACCGAACTCATCGTCTTCGTCTACGAGCTCTTCAGCCCCGACTGGAACGAATCTACGGTCTTCCAACGAAGCACAACGGTTATACCTATTGATTAATCACCCTAGAACAATAATCATGTCAATAATCGGGCCAACTCGATAACAAGGATCATAACATGCACAATCTGGAATGCAACCTCGTATTATGATCCAGAAATCCATCTCAAAATGGTTTAAACGAATCATCATCTTATAGTATGAAGAATCTTAACTAACATCCGAAACTCTTATCAAAATTCCATTGAATCTCGTATAACATCATCATATGATTATCCAACATGCTCCTTACATGAAATCATCCAAGAAAAATGAACCATTAACAAAGGAATACGAAGATTACCTGGTTTAAACGAACCAAGAAGAAGAACACTAGAACTCCATCCAAAGAATCATGAACATCTTGAAGAACAAGGCTTGAATCCAAGCTCTCAATCTAATGTTGTTAAAGATTATCATTATACAGTGTTTGGGAATCCCAAATAACTCTCAACTCTCTCTCTCCCGACTAAAGGAAGAAGAATGGACGAAATGCCTCACAATACCCGTCTGTCCTCCTTTTATAATAAACATTATTAGCGTGCGCTAACATCTCATGTTTAGCGTGCGCTACAGCCGTGCGCTAACTGACTTTGTTAGCGTGCGCTATCGCAGTCCAGAGGCTACTGCCTTGCTTCGTAAACTAGCTTACGTACGTAATGCCCATGCATTAACGTACGTAAAACATCCTGCTTAGCGTACGCAAGTCCTTGCTCTTAGCGTGCGCTACCCGAAGTTGACTTGCTACAGTGTTCACCTACCACTCGTGCCCCCACATGCCGACAGCATCTGACAAGGACAAGATTCCCTCTGCCCGATCTGGAATTAGCGTGCGCTAATCATACGGTTTTAGCGTGCGCTAGCTCTACACGACAAACACTCGTTGACCTTATCTGGACACGCGTCGAACATGGCCGGGTCCACCCGCCGAAAGCTAAGATTCCATTATTGGCGGTCTGGTGTTAGCGTGCGCTAACCAACATGCGTTAGCGTACGCTAACTGAATATAAAAATCAACACAGGCAACTCGCCACCTTCCGAAACTAACCCAGCAAGTCGTTACGCACGTTAGGGGTCCTCCTTAGCGCACGTAATCAACCTCGTAGCGCACGCTATCAATACTTCGTAGCGTGCGCCACTGCACCCGATGAGCGTGCGCTAATGAAACACTTATAGCGTGCGCTATCGTTGCTCTGCCTAGCCATATTCAACTATCCTCAACCAATGTCTCGACATACCAATCAAACATATGGCACAATGAATACATATACGCATTCAATAACATTATCAAACGTTCACCACGTTCCCAAGCACAAATATCCATCAACGATATCCAACATATAAACGAAAAAAATATATCCGAAAAATCGGGGTATTACACTCTACCCCCCCTTAAAAATAAGTTTCGTCCTCGAAACTTGCAACCTGTCGCCAACAACATATAAATCCAAAATCACCAAGATAACCAAGAATTATCGAATAATCCGAACAACATACTTACAGGTCTGTGAAGTCGAAGATCTTCCGTGATACTAGCATATGGCACCATTTCAAAAATCTCGACACAACAAGAATGCCAAAACAGGAATAATCACAATTTGAAAACGATTGGTCTCCGCCAAGACCACACCAAGTTTAGAGCACTGTCTAGTTTTGTGGGATCTGTGACGCTGTGTCTCCTCACCTAAAGCGCATGAGCCGCTCCTTGTCACATGCACGTATCACCGGCGTTCCACACCACATCAAAAGCCGCACATTGCACGTGCCTCGCACCGGCGTTCACTTCCCGATTGGAGCCGCACATTGCACATGACCACGGCACCGGCGTTCACTCCCTGCCTCGTCGGTCTCGGGAACACCAACAATCCCCAAACCCACACATCACCACTCAAAAATCACACAGTACCAAAACAACACAATCCAAAATAGCCAAAATCCAGCTACACAAAAATCACGCAACTACCACACTGGTAGAGCCACATAACACACATGCCCGGTTATCACAAAACCTTGGGCTCTGATACCATATTTGTAACACCCCCAAAACCTTACGGGAGTATTACACGCCGTGGGCCCCGCGCCGGAACCCACCAGGCTAAAAACCAATTACAAAAACGCCCAAAAAGGCCGATGACGGTAGTATTTTCCAAAACTCACAAAATCATTTGAAAACACCAATTACCGTCAAGATAATCAAGGCCAAAAACTCGGTTAAGGGAATCAGTTTTCGAAATCAAACTCAGTTGGCATAAAACCGAAAACCATTTGAAAGAACTCACACAGCGGATAAAAATACAGTCCAAGATACATATACATCAATAATGATATACACAAACAAAATACATGATTCCCCAACAATATGCCATAGCCAGTATCGTCCGGAATCCTCGCCTCACGACCGCTACCATCAAAGTCCTCAATACCTGAAAAACAAGTCCCACAACGGCCAAGCAATAATGCCCGACAAATAACCACAAGTACATAAACATAAATATTCACATGCCATGCATCATGAGAATAATAACCTCAACGATGACCTTACCACTTCCTAATCCAACGATTATCGTCAAAAACCCAAAATCACGATAATATCATAAAATCCCAAGATCACAACAATACCGTATAATACCTCAATACCGAAGTACTTTCTCGTACATAATGCTCTATGTACGATTACCATAAAACATACCTCTATCAGGACTTCCTTCCGAATGCATACCATGTGCCAAGAATATCCAAAATGACATCAACAATATCCGAATACTACAATCTTCCCAAGATTGTCCAAGTATCTCAACAATCATCAATCGTGCATTCTAATCCTTTTAGAACATCACCGAACATTCACAATATGCAATACAACATAAAATACTTATGAAATGTAAATGGAATTACTCATCAAAACATTACAACCGAACAAGTAAACACTTGCCTGGATACCCACACGACAAAACCAACACCGAACTCATCGTCCTCGTCTACGAGCTCTTCAGCCCCGACTGGAACGAATCTACGGTCTTCCAATGAAGCACAACGGTTATACCTATTGATTAATCACCCTAGAACAATAATCATGTCAATAATCGGGCCAACTCGATAACAAGGATCATAACATGCACAATCTGGAATGCAACCTCGTATTATGATCCAGAAATCCATCTCAAAATGGTTTAAACGAATCATCATCTTATAGTATGAAGAATCTTAACTAACATCCGAAACTCTTATCAAAATTCCATTGAATCTCGTATAACATCATCATATGATTATCCAACATGCTCCTTACATGAAATCATCCAAGAAAAAATGAACCATTAACAAAGGAATACGAAGATTACCTGGTTTAAACGAACCAAGAAGAAGAACACTAGAACTCCATCCAAAGAATCATGAACATCTTGAAGAACAAGGCTTGAATCCAAGCTCTCAATCTAATGTTGTTAAAGATTATCATTATACAGTGTTTGGGAATCCCAAATAACTCTCAACTCTCTCTCTCCCGACTAAAGGAAGAAGAATGGACGAAATGCCTCACAATACCCGTCTGTCCTCCTTTTATAATAAACATTATTAGCGTGCGCTAACATCTCATGTTTAGCGTGCGCTACCAGGCGCTAATCGACTTTGTTAGCGTGCGCTATCGCGATCAGGCTACCGCTTGCTTCAGAATTAGCTTACGTACGTAATGCCCATGCATTAACGTACGTAAAACATCCTGCCTAGCGTACGCAAGTCATTGCTCTTAGCGTGCGCTACCCGAAGTTGACTTGCTACAGTGTTCACCTACCACTCGTGCCCCCACATGCCGACAGCATCTGACAAGGACAAGATTCCCTCTGCCCGATCTGGAATTAGCGTGCGCTAATCATACGGTTTTAGCGTGCGCTAGCTCTACACGACAAACACTCGTTGACCTTATCTGGACACGCGTCGAACATGGCCGGGTCCACCCGCCGAAAGCTAAGATTCCATTATTGGCGATCTGGTGTTAGCGTGCGCTAACCAACATGCGTTAGCGTGCGCTAACTGAATATAAAAATCAACCTGGGCCAACGTGTCGGCCACCTTCCGAAACTAACCCAGCAAGTTGTTACGTACGTTAGGGGCCCTCCTTAGCGTACGTAACCGAACCTCTTAGCGTACGCTATCAATACTTCGTAGCGTGCGCTACCTGTACCCAGTAGCGTGCGCTAATGAAACACTTATAGCGTGCGCTATCGTTGTTGTGCCTAGCCATATTCAACTATCCTCAACCAATGTCTTGACATACCAATCAAACATATGGCACAATGAATACATATACGCATTCAATAACATTATCAAACATTCACCACGTTCCCAAGCACAAATATCCATCAACGATATCCAACATATAAACGAAAAAAATATATCCGAAAAATCGGGGTATTACATTTTGTCGGTATGTGTAAGCGATAGCTTAACGTATAGTTTTAAACTGTTGAGTTTTGGCATTTCGGGCCTTGTAGTTTCAAATGAGATTTTACGACGGTTTTGATAAACGGATTTTTATAAGTCTTCTAATATTTTAAAAGATAGTACCGTCATTAGCCTCTTGGGCTTTTGTAAATATTTGCAAAAATGTCTTTTAGCTTTGTGGGTTCCGTCTCGGAGCCTACGGTGCTGTAATATTTCTGGATGTCTCTTGGGGTGTTACATAATATTCAATATGTGATTAAGTTTAATACACTTAATAAGGTGGAGATAGTTGGTTGATGTACAATATGACCAAGACTATGCACCTAGACTTGGAGTTTACTAGACCACATGCGTGCGTGTCCTGCCATCTCGGGCTTGTGGATCGTGGACTGTGGACCTTGGACCTTGGTGTTGGAAATAAAACACAGCGAAGCGAAGTTGGTGAAAGTTTGATAAACGTGTTTTATGCATACACGAGCACAAGATCTATTTAGGCATGTTAATTAATTAACAACTAAGATTAATAAGTAATTTAAACATTATTTATTATTTATTAAATAAATATGTTGTTAATTGAATATCCTAATCTAGATCTAAAAGATCATAGGATATTACCTTTGAAGCGTAGTGGTGGCTTTCCTTCTTGATCTCCTTGTATTTCTACCTTTAGACCTTCTAGAGTATGATCCATCTTAATCCGGACGTTGTGTGGGCAACGAGCTACCGAATCTTGCTTGGACAAAATTGGATCGGCCGAAATCTCCTTCTTGAGAGTCACTCGATTTTATTCTTATTTTCTACTATTGTGTAATCACTGTTAGAAAATTAATGTGTTATCTAAATTGTGGAATCAAAGACACAAGTCAAGATCTACAATCAAATACAAGACAAAAAATCGATCTCACAAGCTTGCAAAAAGATGGATCGAACGAACCCATCTTATGTCCTATTTATAGGCTCTTGGACTACTACTAGGGATCTTAAGGAGGATTAGGAAAGTACTCCGGATTGACTTAAGCATGGCTACCGGCGAAAAGGTTTCATCATAATCGATACCCTCTTTCTGAGTGTAACCTTTCGCAACAAGCCTCGCTTTGAAGGTTTCAACCTTTCCGTCACCTCCTTTCTTTCGCTTGTAGACCCACTTACTCTCAATGGCTTGTACACCACCAGGTAGCTCTACTAGCTCCCACATTTGATTGGAATCCATAGATCCCATTTCTGATTCCATTGCTACTTGCCAGGAGTCGGCATCTTTATCTTGGATTGCCTCCTTGTAGGTCCAGGGATCTGATTCATCTTCGCTTGGGATTGAGTCTGAAGACTTTCCCACACCTATGAATCATTCCGGTTGACGAACAACCCTTCATCTACGACGAGGCAAATCCTGAGTTAGTGTAAAAGTCTCAGAATCGATACGTGGTGCAGTGTTAGTTGGCGCTTATATAATTGGTATAGACGGAGTCTCGCCCCTCAACTCTTCCAGAATTATCTCGCTCATGGGCATGTGACTAATCATATAATTGTAATATCCGCATTTTTTTCTTTTGCCAGTACTTTCTCGATTTGGTGCTTTTCTTGTCTTGGTGGCTCGTGTGTGACCGTATGTGTATCTCGAGAATACTTATTTTCGGATTTATTTTTTACTCAATTCCGCAATCGCTAACTTCTCCGTCACTTATTGATTCGATTCTCGTAATTGTTGTTCGGAACTGCCATTTCAGGGTTGCCGCGAATTCGTTGTATGTTATTATACGTATTGTGTTGTTCCGTTTGATGCTTCGATCGTGTTTCGGTGTTTAGGACCGTTGTTACCCTGTGCCTAAATTGCACTAATATTACTGTATAGCGCACGCTAAGCATCCTTCAGTAGTGCACGCTACGCTTGTTGGTAGCGCATGCTAGCGAGTTGAGCCCTGGCAGTGGCAGTAAGCCTGTTTCTGATCTCAGCCCTCTGGACTAATGATTTAGCGCATGCTACATTTGTTCTAGCGCACGTTATTGTCGAGGACTAGCGCGCGCTAGGTGTCCGGTAGCGCGCGCTAACACAAAGAATCCAAGATCGATGCTTTACTCTGGACTCTGGCCAGTCCCTGTGTAGCGCACGCTATAGCCGATAGCGCGCGATACCGAGACGCTATTAGCACACGCAGAGTGGACGGTAGCGCACGCTAACGTGGTCAGGTGAGTATTGGGCAGGTTATTTCTGGACTCGGCTGATGTCCAGGTAGCGCACGCTATGGTCCGATAACGCACGCTACCGAGAGGCAGTTAGCGCACGCTAACACCTGATTAGCGCACGCTAACGGTCCAGAACTTTAGGTCATGGACTGGGGTGTTAACTTTCTAGACTGGGGTTTCGCCCGTTAGCGCACGCTAACTTTTAAAGGTTAGCGCACGCTAACGCTTCGTGGCTATAAAAACCAGGGAGTTGACCCAGAATAGTTCACTTTTTCTTCTTTCCTTCTTCCTACGCGAGCTGGCAATTTGGGCGAATTGGGCGATTAGAGTGGGGCGATTTCCATCATTTATTCAATATCTTGAGTCTCTAACACCAGATCATCATCATTTAATCATCTTCTACCTCTTGAATCAAGGTAAATCCTCTAGAACCCTATTTTGGGGGAGATTTGGGGGTTTTCATGTTTCGTCCGATTCGTCCCGTTTTGTTGGTTAATTCATGATGAATATGATTAACCTTGTTGATATCCTTAGTTTTCCTATGGATTCATGGTATATTTCGTGGTTTTTCATAATCGAGAGGGTTTAGTTGTGGTCCTCCCTCGTTGTTATTTTTATACGAATATACATGAATCGTAGGCGGGTTTTGTAATATCCGCAATTTTCGATTTTCGGTAAATTTCTTTTTTTTTTCGGTGGAAGTCCGTTTTGACGACTCGCTCATGACCGTTTCGTCATTCCGAGAATGATTAATTCTGCACTTTTTGTCATCCGACTTCGTTTCGGTGTCATTTTGTTGAGTTCCGTGCTTTTTAGCGGTTTTTCCGCACTTGAGTTCGATTCTTGCGAATCTCGTCTGAAACTGTTGTTTCGACTTTCTCGTAAGTTCATTTAATGTTAATATTCATGTTGCGAGCTTCGGTTTGGTTATTCGATCACGTATCGTGATTTTGGGGCGTTTTGGGCCATTTTCGTAATTTCCCAAAGTTTGGGGTAATTACTTTCCGTTGTCGAATTTCGAGCCTTCGGGTAGTCGGAATCGTGTGTTCTATTAGTGCTCGGATTCGTCTTTTCGAGTACTTCATAACCGTATCTTCGATTCGTACTCGTTCGGGTTTCGGGTCGTTCGGCCGGAGTTGGTCCCGCCGAAGTCATGGCCGGCATGCTCGGGCAGTGCCACTCGCCGAGTAACGCGGTAGTGACCGGCAAGCTACGCACGTAAGACCGTTACGCACGTAAGACCACGGCGGTAATGTACGTAACGTTCGGCATTTTCCAGCAGGAGTTCGCCATGGCGATACGCACGTAAGCCATGGCTTCACGACGTAACCCGGCACGGCAATGGCCTATTTTAAGGCCCTGGCAGCTGCTTTTTCTTGACCATTTCTCATTCTTTCTCTTCCCGTACGCTGTGGTGTGTGTGAATCATCTAGAGATGTTGTTGGACAATGAATCCATGAAGTGTTGAGGTTCATATCATCAATCATCCGTCCTATAACATCCTCCGATCTACCGACCGCCGATTTCTTAGAAATCTAGTTTTGGGGAATTTGGGTATTTTGGTTGTTTTCGTCCGATTAATCCGATTTAACTTAGGATTATGATGGATTGATGAATATTTAGATGTATTATATCATTTCCTTTATTATTCCATGGTTGGATCGTATCGATTCGTTGTTTTGGTCGAGTTCTTGGTCGACGCCTTGAAGGTGTAACACCCCAGAATATGACCGGGAATGTCACACGCCGTAGACCCTTATCGCAAGGATCTACCAGGCTAAACTCCAAAAGACTACTCGATGATTGACCGACCGGGGTCAAAATTAAATAGAAAACAGACCGACAAGGTCATAAACCAATTCAGAAACTAACGACATTCATATTACAATGACCACAATAAACTTGAACATAGAAAAGAATGACAACTCAATTTAATAAATGATAACTACACCCATGCAAGGGTGGATACTCGAACGACAAAGAAATACCGACCAAAATGATACAAAAGAAAAGACTCGACTGTGTGTGATTAGCATCGCTGCCTTCCATCTCCTTCCAAGCCAATCCTGATCGCTCCCGAGCCGCCAAAACTCGAGCGCATAACAGCACCACCCCGAAAACTCGGGGTTAGCAACCGAATTTTGCTAGTGCAAGTACATAATATACAAGATATACGAATAAGAATAACATAAAATTCAACCGTGAAGCCTTAACATAAACCATACATTCCCATAATCAACACAGAGTAACACTCGCATACACAAGGTGAAAGATAATCACATAGCGATATTCTCTTTACGAAACATAACATCAATAAAATTTTAATCAAGCCCAAGGAGTCAGGAAAATCCCTTTTGGAAAAGGAAAAAAAAATGTTTTGATAAGGTAGTTTGCAAACGTTATTGTTGACTCGCCGTCTGGGGTTTTTAAAATCGAACGGGAATACTTTTGGAAATAATTTCAAAACTCTCGACCCTTGACCCAACGTATGGAAAACGATTACACAAAAACTAAGTCAACTTATTTGGGGTTCTCGACCCAATTTATAGAACACCGTCACAAACGAAATCATTACAACATCTCACGGGGTTCTCAACCCATTCCAAATAACATCATCATGAAATCAATCATCTCAACATTCCACAGTGGTCCTCGACCCAAAACACGTAATAGCACCACAATACAATCAAAGGTACAAAACTCTCATTCGACATATCCCGCTCAAGACCCCGACATTAACCCCTGAGATTTCACCAAACCTCCGTGGTTAACTAACCCCGATACCAACGCTTTAAAAACAATTTGAAACAAGCTTTCAAAAACATGAATTGCGGTCTCGTATCAAGACAAATATTAAAAAGTGAGTTGAAAGAATTTGAGATACGAACATCGTTCAGAAACGGGTCTTAGCTAACACTCGAATACCCGTAACCAATAAGCTCGCCAGCGCCCACCGCACACTGCACCGGCGTTCACTCCACTATGTCGGCCGCTCCTTGAACATGTCATCTGCGCGGCGATCACTCCCGCAAGAGCCGCCCTTGACACACGCATTATGTAACACCGGCGTTCACCACCTATATGGAGCCGCACATTGCACGGCATACACTGTGCCGGAGTACACCGCCCGCCTCGAGGTTCCGGATATGACGTTTCTCACAACAAGTATCCACATTGTTCAAACATCAAGCACACGGACAAACGTCACAACAATTTTCAACTCGGTACATCAAGTCACACAATTTCTCCGCCAGTCCATATCCACACAAATAAACAATAACACGCACGTTATCAATCAAACTCAATCAACACCGCACATATATCTCTATGTTGCGACTCAACCGAATATATACACATTTATATATATATATATATATCCTTACTATATTATATGAGTAACTATAGTTCGTCCATCAATCCAAGTTGAGTACGTCAATTAATCTTAGAATTCAACACTCGTCGATCACCGACATAAACATATATATCAATATACGTATATACATATATATATTTAACATGTAACTATATATAAACACATATATATATACACATACGTATATATACATCCACATAAACTCATACACTTCGACAACAATGATCTCACGCAGTTACAATTCGTATATCGAGGTACTTGCCTTGGTAATACGACGCGAAGGAGACGGCGAAGGAATAGGTTTCGGTCCAAACAATCCTCTCAAATCCGACCCTAACACAATAATGATATACAATCAATCTCAAGATCATGAATACGAAGAAATTACTCCTAGTTCTACCCGTTGGGACAATTCATCGAACACCAAGAGTGCGTAGGGAATTGAAATCGGTTAACGGTGAATTAACGGAATTTCATCCCAACCAAAAACAAGAAAACCAAGGGTCACGAGAGTACTATCAAAATCTAACAACAACATCGGTTAATTCGGATTAAAACACAAGATCACCACCAAACCCTCCCCAAAAATCATACTAGGGTTAAAGGGGTTCTTACCTCTTGAAGATTCAAGCCCTATAATCCGAAGAACACGTGCTAGATCCACAATCCGAGCTACACGATCGAAGGAAGATGAAGAAAACACACAATCAAAAGGGTAGATGTAGAAGAAATCCCCTCAACCCTCTCTCTCTCACGCACGGTTGGAGAAAAGGAGTAAATGAGCGAATCTCGCCGAAAACACATGATTATAGCGCCGCATTGTGTGCCGCTAATGACCATGCCGCAGAGGCCAAAATTGCGCCATGGTCGGGCCGACCGCTCGTTGTGCCGCGGCTCATTAGGAGTGTGCATGGCTCAGACTCGGCATGTGCCGCGGCAGATCACGGACCGTGCGGGCACGCAGACAGTGAGGTTTTAGCCGCAGTGCCACACGGTGTGCCGCGGCCCGACAAGTGTGCCGCAAGATCGACTGTACCAGAAGCGCAAGACAATCCTTGTGCCGCAAGACACTGCATGACCGCTCGCCAACAATCGGGTAGTATGTGGCCGCGCGCACAATCATTGTGTCGCGGCTCACACTTCGGTCCCAAAATGACGAAAAAAAGATCCTAAAGAGAATAAAAGCAATAGAAATCGATATTTGGGCAACAATAACACGAAATGGAAGTACGGAACCCCAAAACGATCCGAGGTACACAACCAAAGTTGAACAAGGAACAAATTCCCTAAATTTCTAGAAATTACAAAAACGGCCCAAACATCCGAAAATCACGACACAACGTCGGATTAACCATCCGAACTCACAACATGCTCTAATCAAGCATACTAACTCATGGAAGTAAGAAAGTGACTAATCGAACGAGTTTAAGGAGAATCGAATACGCATGAGACAAAATATACCACAAGATGAAATTACGTAAAAGCATCATCGAGACCCGTCTAAGCGAGAAACTCCAAGAACAAAATAGGTTCAATTCCAAAATAAGCAAGCGAGTTATCCAAACGAATATACACCGAAAATAGAAATTATTAAAAATAGAAAACGCGGATATTACATTCTACCCTCCTAAAACAAGTTTCGTCCCGAAACTTAAAATAGAGAGCGGCGAACAATCAAGGAAATAACTACTTGCTCAAATTTCAAATCATCACGAGCAAAGCGCGAATGCAAGGTTCCGTAAATACGATGAACCGACCTAGCAAGCATCCGATACGTGAGTCGAGACGATAAAGCGTATGGGAACACGATAAGTTGAGGTGGAGGAGTATGAATTTGATACCAAAGCTCCCAGAGTGAAGAAAATCACAAAATAGTTCGACGTCCGAAAATCATGTTTCGAGCTCAACCAACCGCATCCAAGTTCATAATACATCCTAAATGTTAATTGACGCGAGGGAATATTAGCTTCGAACAAAATTTCGCAAGAATCAAGCTCGATGTGGAAAGACCACAATAATTCACTGAGTCTAACAACACGGTTCAAATTCGTTCGAGAACGGTAGGCTAAGTACAACAGGGTAGTTTAAAAAATTATCGAGAGGGTCATAGATGAAGTACCAGCAATGAAAGTCACCCAACACCGAAAATACTATGAAGAGTACGGTAGTACATTTCCCCATACTAAGAAAACATTTCGATCCCGAACTTAGAACAGCAAGAGTTGGTAACATAGAGCAATGAAATGAAGAACGATCAAAGTCACGATTGTCCAAAACAAAGAACGATTAGGGCATATAACAAAATATTCATCCTCCCATGTTAGGTTCTTGAAGGAGACATAGGGTTTCGGACATTCTCCACTCACTTGCTCGCTCGCCAATAGGGTAGCATTCTTTGCCGCCTGAAATTATCTCACAATGCTTCTCCCGATGACCTTCACACCCAGACGCAGAATAAGTCAAGAGTGGAAAGGGACAATTTGCACGAACATGTCCCCGACGATTGCGCTGAAGCACCCTCCTTCTTACCGAGAGTCACCGATGCTGGCTTGGGATTCCAAGCGCTCACTCCCGATCGCGAAGACGACGCGTTCGAACGACGTGGGGGTTTGGGAGCCTTAGACTCTTCACCGCCCAAAAACTTCCCAGATATCCTCGGTCTCTTGGCTTCGCTCGTGGGCTCGACCACTGAGGAGATTTCATAGGATATCGATTGATCTAGATACTCCTTCACCGTAGCATGGATTGTGGTCGTACGAACCACCTTGCCGCTTCCATTTCCATCATCACGTCCACGTCCGCCGAGGCTTGACATACTAATACGGATAACACCGATCAACAGTATTAGTTTATCAGTCGTACAATATACCACAATTATCAACCCGAGTTTTAGTTAGCATCCTTAGAATAACGGTACTATCGTAAAGCATAAAGTTTTACGAAGTCAATTTCGAGTTCCTCGACGAGGACGGTCATTATATGTATGCACTTAATGAAAACAAATTTTTGAAAAAGAGGGCTAGTCACGTTGCGCCCAAGACTTGAAAACACTTTCTTTTATTTCGTAAGAGGAAGTTTATATAACGACTCTAAAAATTATTTTCGAGTGATGTATAAAAGAAAAAAAAAAGAAATTGAAAATAATTTCGTAACTAATTTGAAATATTTCAAGAATGTTGAGTCCCAAATACCACAATTTTGAAAATCTTTCCTCTTCTTCCAAAATGTTTATTTGAAAGAATTTTCCACCGAGATACGTGACCAATTAACATGACGATATTAAATCATGGCTTTACACAATGTTAGAAAATTTCAAAGCATCACTTTAAAATATTCGTGATACTATAGTGGCCGTGGGTCTCTAGGAACCCACTGTGCTAAAAATCATTTTAAAAAAAAAATGATCAAAATGCCAAAAAGGCCGAAGTCGGTAATATTCTCAAATACTCCCAAAAGTCATTTATAAAATATCAAATACCGTCATAAGAATACTATCAAAACATGCAAGACCAAAATGTCAAAACTCGGTTTGCAAGATACTAAAAGCCATCTTAAAATACTCATGCGGTGGATAAAATTGTCATTCGTAAATTCATTCTAATAAAGTACCCAAAAAGATAAACATGTTCGACTTCCATGTAATATCCTAAAACGATAATATCACCAACAAGTTCCAATTCCTAGTTCACATTAAGCATATTAGCACAATGTAATCAAATACGTGTATAAGGGGACTTACGATCGGGAGGCTTACCATCACGGATTGCCAGAAGATGATGTCGGAACCACGATACTAATCACAACTCTGATGCGCGCGACTTACACAAGACATGGACTTGACCCAACGGCCTAGGTTTTTCGCAAACCTAAGCTCTGATACCATAAATGTAACACCCTGCATATGACCAGGAATGTCACACGCCGTAGACCCTTATCGCAAGGATCTACCAGGCTAAACTCCAAAAGACTACTCGGTGATTGACCGACCGGGGTCAAAATTAAATAGAAAACAGATCGACAAGGTCATAAACCAATTCAGAAACTAACGACATTCATATTACAATGACCACAATAAACTTGAACATAGAAAAGAATGACAACTCAATTTAATAAATGATAACTACACCCATGCAAGTGGATACTCGAACGACAAAGAAATACCGACCAAAATGATACAAAAGAAAAGACTCGACTGTGTGATTAGCATCGCTGCCTTCCATCTCCTTCCAAGCCAATCCCGTGATCGCCCCGAGCCGCCAAAACTCGAGCGCATAACAGCACCCACCCCGAAAACTCTGGGGTTAGCAACCGGAATTTTGCTAGTGCAAGTACATAATATACAAGATATACGAA